>JAQSUU010000312.1:14225000-19025000 GCA_038087645.1 Saccharum hybrid cultivar R570 | reverse complement strand
GGTGAGGAAGACGGGTCGAGGACGAATCGGTTTTATAAAGAGTTAGATCCGCGCGACACGCGATGACCGGACGCGGTGGTCGATATGACCGGACGCGGTGGTGCAGCGTCCGGTCATACTCCAGTAAGCTCCTGGAGTGACCTGACGCGTCCGGTGTGGACTGACCGGACGCGATCTGAGTCCGGTCATTGGAAGTTCGGGAAAACATCGCGAATGACCGGACGCAGTGGTGGTAACCGGGACCGGACGCGGTGGTCAACAGAGGCGCGTCCGGTGCAGCGTCCGATCACTAGATCTGGAGTTGGTCTTCTGGATGACCGGACGCGCTGCTGGACGCCGGGACCGGACGCGGTGGTGAAGCACTACTGCGTCCGGTGCAGCGTCCGGTGCAGCGTCCGGTGACTGTTCTTCGCCCTTCTTTGTTCCAACTACGACGCGACTTCTCCCAATCAGGTTCCAATTCAAAGAGACACAAATAAACACCAATTGGAACACGATATGAGAGACCTCACTCAAACCCTCAAAATTTTTTCAAAATAGATTGCCTTAGGCTAGTATTATTTTTAAGAAAAAATAGGCAATAAACACCCAAGGAGCAACGTATGGCCATGCAATAGAGTTTTTGAACCATTAGGAGCGTCAAAATGCTCTCTCTATCCATGGACGAACACAGAGGTTGCTCAAAACTTAACCGAAGAGAAACGACAAGAACAACAACCATGCATATGCAATGCAATACAAGAAGGTAAAACTAGAATGCTTGTCAAGTTTGATCCACGGTTAGGCTTTTTCACTCCTCCAAGGAAGGGTTATCGTAACCGTGTTAGCCAAGCCCTAAAAACAATGCGATAAAAAAAAAAAAACAAGGCATATAATACAATGCAATGCAAGGGACAACACACGCTCATTTTTTAAAGTTACTAGAATCAAGCACATTGAGTTCACTTCTTAACCTACAAAAGGTTGCCTCATCCAAAGGTTTGGTGAAGATATCCGCTAATTGATTTTCACTTCTTACACCTTCTAGTGATATGTCATTTTTAGCAACGTGATCTCTTAGAAAGTGATGGCGGATATCAATGTGCTTGGTGCGAGAGTGTTGTACCAGATTGTTAGCAATTTTAACGGCACTTTCGTTGTCACATAAAAGTGGCACCTTTTCAAGAACAATTCCATAGTCTAGGAGGGTTTGTTTCATATATAGGATTTGTGCACAACAAGCCCCCGCGGCAATGTATTCCGCCTCGGCGGTGGACAAAGCCACACTATTTTGCTTTTTAGATGACCAAGATACTAAAGATCTTCCAAGCAAATGGCACCCTCCGGATGTGCTTTTTCTATCAATCTTGCAACCGGCATAGTCCGAATCGGAATAGCCAACTAGTTGGAATCTAGCTCCTTTGGGATACCAAAGACCAATGCTTGGGGTGAGCTTAAGATATCTTAGGATTCTTTTTACGGCACTTAGGTGAGGTTCTTTAGGGCATGCTTGAAAGCGAGCACACATGCACACACTAAACATGATATCGGGCCTAGATGCGGTAAGGTATAACAAGCTACCAATCATAGAACGGTAGAGAGTTTGATCAACCGGTTTACCTCCCTCATCTAGGTCGAGATGTCCATTTGATGGCATTGGGGTCTTGATTGGTTTGCATTCTTCCATCTTGAATCTTTTGAGAAGATCCTTGGTATACTTTTCTTGAGAGATGAAAATCCCTTCTCTCATTTGCTTTACTTGAAAGCCAAGGAAGAATGTGAGCTCACCAATCATTGACATCTCGAATTCCTTTGACATCAATTCACCAAATTCCTTGCAATAATCTTCATTTGTTGATCCGAAGATGATATCATCAACATATACTTGACAAATGAAGATCTCCCTATTAAACTTCTTGGTGAATAGTGTGGTGTCGACCTTCCCAATGGTGAAGCCCTTCTCAATGAGGAAATCCCGGAGGCGTTCATACCACGCTCTAGGGACTTGCTTGAGCCCATATAACGCCTTGGACAACCTATAAACATGATTAGGATATCTAGGGTCTTCAAACCCGGGAGGTTGATTAACATAGACTAGTTCATTTATAAAGCCATTTAAAAATGCACTTTTCACATCCATTTGATATAGTTTCATATCATGATGTGATGCGTAAGCAAGGAGGATACGAATGGCTTCAAGTCTTGCAACGGGTGTAAAGGTTTCTCTAAAATCAAGACCTTCAACTTGAGAGAACCCCTTTGCAACTAGTCTTGCCTTGTTCCTCACCACTATGCCTTGGTTATCTTGCTTGTTTCGGAACACCCACTTGGTTCCAATGACTCTTGCACCTTTGGGATGCTCTTCAAGTGTCCATACTTGATTGCGGGTGAAGTTGTTCAATTCTTCATGCATTGCAATCACCCAATCCGGATCTTGAAGAGCTTCTTCTACATTCTTAGGTTCAACACAAGAGACAAAAGAGTGATGTTCAACAAAAGAAGCTAGCTTTTGGGATCGAGTCATTACTCCCTTTGTAGGACTCCCTATGATGAGATCTTGTGGATGTGCTTGAAGTAGTGGTGAATTTCTTTTATCAACCACTTGAGGAGGTGGATGAGGAGCATCAACATCTTGAGCTTGTGCCTCGGATTGTTCATGAGAGACATGAGTGTCTTCATTTTCAACTCTCTCATTCTTGTTATCATCTTGAGGCACACGTGATGAAGATGGTGGATCAACAATTTGTACATCGTCATCATCATCTTTTGGCTTGATGTCTCCCACCGGCATGTTCTTCATGGCCTCCCTCAAGGGTTCATCACCTACATCATCACAATTCTCAATTGCTCCTTGGGAGCCATTAGATTCATCAAATTCCACATCATATGTTTCTTCAACCAAACCGGTGGCATGGTTAAATACTCTATATGCTTTGGACTTTGATGAGTAACCAACAAGAAAACCAATATCACAACGTCTTTGAAACTTCCCTAGGTGTTGACGCTTCTTGTAGATGTAACATTTGCAACCAAACACTCGGAAGAAAGAAACGTCCGGCTTCTTGCCATTAAGCAACTCATAGGGGGTCTTGCCAAGAAACTTTTGTAGGAAGAGGCGATTTGAAGCATAGCATGCGGTGTTGATTGCCTCGGCCCATAACTTCTCCGGAGTGTTGTACTCATCTAGCATTGTTCTTGCAAGGGTGATCAAAGTTCGGTTCTTTCTCTCAACTACACCATTTTGTTGAGGAGTGTAGGTTGAAGACACCTCATGCTTGATTCCAATTTCATCACAATAAGCTTCAATGTTGGTGTTGTCAAATTCTTTCCCATTGTCACTTCTAATCTTCTTTATCTTGACTTCAAATTCATTTTGAGCTCTCTTTGCAAACTTCTTGAAGCAATTTGCCACTTCGGATTTGTCATGAAGGAAGAAAGTCCATGTATACCTTGAGTAGTCATCCACTATCACAAGACAATAGAGATTACCACCCAAGCTCTTGTATGTTGTAGGCCCAAACAAATCCATGTGTAGAAGTTCTAACACTCTTGAAGTTGACATGAAAGCTTTGGTTGGATGAGTGTTTGCAACTTGTTTGCCCGCTTGACATGCACTACAAGGTTTGTCCTTTTCAAACTTCACATCCTTCAATCCTCTCACTAGTTCTTTCTTCAATAGCTTGTTGAGAGTGTTCATTCCAACATGAGCAAGCCTCCTATGCCAAAGCCAACCAAGTGAGGTCTTGGTGAACAAACATGTCATCAAATTTGCATCTTCGGAGGTGAAGTCAACAAGATAAAGATTATTGTATCTAAAGCCTTTGAATATCACTTGCTTGTCATCTATCTTTGAAACTTCCACTTCATTTGGTGTGAACAAGCATTGGAAGCCAAGGTCACAAAGTTGCCCAACGGACAACAAGTTGAAACTCAATGAAGCAACATAGAGCACATTTGAGAGTGAGTGATCATGTGATATTGCAATCTTGCCTATACCCTTGACTTTGCTCTTTGAATTATCCCCAAATGTGATCTTCTCTTGACATATTCCATTCTCTTCAATGGTGGTGAACATACGAGGATCACCGGTCATATGTTGAGTGCAACCACTATCAATAACCCAATGAGTTCCACCGGTCTTGTAGTTCACCTACACACAAGAGATCAAGCTTTTTGTTTAGGGGCCCAAACTTGAGAGGGGCCCTTGACTTTATCCACTAGTGACTTGGCAACCCATATTTTCTTTGGCCTATTCTTGTTTGGGGGACCCAAAAACATGACTTTCATCTTTCCATTTGAATCTTTTCTTAGCATATAATGAGCATTGAAAGCGAAAGGTCTAGCATGCTTGGGCAAGGGTTGTGGTGGTGGAGTTTTGCATTCATGAGCAAAGTGACCTTCTTGACCACACTCAACACATCTCTTTGGCTTGGGATTTGACTTGCTTTGTTGTTGTTGAGCTTTTGCTTTCTTCTCTTGATTTGCCAAGTACCCAATACCACTTCTATCCATCTTCATTACGGTGTTCATGAGGAGCTCACTTTGCAAATGTTGGCCTCTTGTGAACTTGCTTAGGCCGGTCTTGAGATGCTCTTTTTCTTGCTTGAGCTTTTTGTTTTCTTCAATGAGTGACTCATTTGTTGGTTGCTTCTCAAGAGCCATCAAACCTTTTAGCTTCTTGTTCTCACTTGCAAGCTTCTCATTTTCACTCTTAATCTTGGCATAATCATCATGGTTGCTTGACTCAACCACACTCTTGCCTTTGCTACTAGAACCTCGCTCAATGCTTTCAATGATCAAGTCATCACATGATGTAGCTATATCACACTTAACAACATGGTTAGTAGCATCATGTGTCTCAAGAGCAAGTTCATTAGCAACCACAAGACTATCATAATCAATTTTTAATGTGGTATATTTGTCCTTTAGAGAATTGTGTCTAGTGATGAGCTCATCATGCTTCTTCTCAAGTTTATCATGTTGATCTTTAAGCTCTTTATAGGAGGTTTTGAGTTCCTTGAGAGTGGAAGACATCACTTCATTTTGAACTCTAAGCTCACCACTAGTCTTTTGAATATTTTCAAGCTTTGATGAGAGTGATTCATTTTCATTTTGAAGATCATCATTTTCACTTCTAGTTCTTCTTATGATTTTAGTGTATTTGTTTAATAATTTTACAAGTTCATCATAAGAAGGTGAGTCATATTCATCATCACTATCACTATCGTCATCATCATCACTATCATGGTTTTGTACCTTTCGTTCACCCTTGGCCATAAGGCATAGGTGAGTAGTGGACGATGATGGTGAAGGAGGCGGTGAAGGTGGTGATGAAGATGTTGGTGAAGATGATGGCCCCATCACAAATGCGGCAACCTTCTCTTTCTCATCATTGCTCTCATCTTCGGAGGACTCACATGATGATTCAATGTCGGTGAGCCAATCACCAACAATGTATGCCTTTCCTCCCTTCTTTTTCTTGTGGAACTCCTTCTTTTTGCCATCCTTCTTCTTGTATGGCTTGTTCCTCTTCTTCTCTTCTTCTTCATCACTTGAATCATTTTTCTTGCCCTTGTTTTTGTTCTTGTACTTGTCTTTTGGTGGTCTAGGGCATTGATGAGCTAGATGACCAAGTTCACCACAATTGTAGCAATCCATCTCCGAGATTGGCTTTCTCTTGCTACTTGTGAAGAATTTCTTCTTCTTGCCATCGAACTTGATGCCACTCTTGTTAAGCTTCTTTAACATCTTGGTGGTCTTTCTCACCATGAGTGCAAGTGATTCATCATCAACATCACTATCACTTGAGCTTTCTTGCACCATCATGGCTTGGCCTTTCATCTTCTTCTTGTCATGACTAGCTTTGAAGGCCAAGTCTTTCTTCTTGGAAGATGATGAGCCCTCTTCCGGAGTGATATGCATGTACATCTCATGAGCATTGATTTTCCCCAAAACTTGCGTTGGTGTTGCGGTGGAAAGATCACTTTGGTGAAGCACGGTGACAATATGTCCATACTTCTCAACGGGAAGCACACTCAAGATCTTCCTTGCAACATCCGATTGGCTCATTTTGGTGAGCCCAAGAGCATTGAGGTCCTCTACAAGAACATTCAAGCGAGTGTACATGTCATTAGCACTTTCTTTGGGAAGCATCTCAAAAGAATTAATTTTCTTTAAGGCTATGTGATAGCGTTCCTCACGCTCACTCTTAGTTCCCTCATGGAGAGCACAAAGATTTTCCCACAATTCATGAGCGTTCTTTGCATTACGCACGCGATTGAAGATATCTTTGCCTAAGCCCCGGTAGAGTGCATTTTTGGCCTTTGCATTCCACCGGTCGTACTTCTCCTCGTCACCACTTGGGTTAGCGGGATCCCTTATGGGGGGAAGCCCTTCGGTTGCGGCTCTAAGGCACCCAACATCTATGGCTTCGAGGTACGCCTCCATACGAATTTTCCAATATGGAAAATCGTCTCCATCAAAAGTGGGAGGTGGTCCTTCCCCATTAGACATCTTGCTCTAGGCGGTAAAGCCTAAAAGTAGAGCAACACGGCTCCGATACCAATTGAAAGGATCAAGATGCCCAAGAGGGGGGGTGAATTGGGCTTTTCTAAAAATAAATGCAAGGAATAAATCCTACAAGCTGGAATTCACCCCTAGTGTCTACTTGTGTTCCTAGAGAGTCTACCAATACAAAGTTTTACACCCTAGTTTCCAATCCTAGTCTAACATGGCAAGTCTAGGAATGTAAACAAGCAATGTAAGTAAATACGAGAAAGTAAATGCTTGAATGTAAAGGGGCAAGGAACACGGCGATGTTTTTCCGAGGTATCGGAGAGTCGCCACTCCCCACTAGTCCTCGTTGGAGCACCCGCGCAAGGGTGTCGCTCCCCCTTGATCCGCGCAAGGATCAAGTGCTCTCTACGGGTTGATTCTTCGACACTCCGTCGCGGTGAATCACCCACAACCGCTCACAAGATGAGTTGGGTCATCCACAAGCTCCGCCGGATGAACACCAAACTCCCAATCACCACCAAGCCGTCTAGGTGATGGCGATCACCAAGAGTAACAAGCTAGAACTCTCACTTGACCTCTACGAGCCTAAATGAGAAAGTGGATGCACACTTGTTACTCTCTAATCGCTAGTGAGGAACTCTCAAGCTTTGATTCTCAAATCTCTATCCTCACTAGTGCTCTTGCACTACCTTGCACTTCAAAGGTGTTTATCAGCTGATCAAATGAGCAAGAGACCTCTAAAAGAGGTGGTGGGGATGTATTTATACACCCCACAGACGAAACGAACCGTTACCTGCTGACTCAGCAAAACTCGAGCTGACCGGACGCGCCGGTCGTACTGACCGGACGCGCCGGTCGCTCGTAACGGTCAAAAACCGAAAAACACCTAAATGACCGGACGCACCGGTCAGGGGTGACCGGACGCGTCCGATCGTGCATGGAGCTTACTGTACTCGCACCGGACGCGCTACCGCGTCCGATCGGTGATGACCGGACGCGTCCGGTCGTCTCAGGACCTTACTGGACTATGACCGGACGCGCCGATCACACCCAGGTCGCGTCCGATCGGGTGTTTCCCTTAAGTGACACGTGTTGACTTCTGACCACCGCGTCCGGTCCTCGCGAGGACCGCGTCCGGTGCTCAGAGCTGAAACCCCAACCGCGGAAATGAACTGACCGGACGTGTCCGGTCATGCCGAGGACCGCGTCCGATCACGGGAAAACGACCCGAAACTCTCCGAAAAGCGTCACAACTTCAACTAAGTTGCTCCCAACTGAACTTTGAGCTATTCTAGAGCTGCCTAGCGCCAAGTTTAACAAGTGTGCACCACACCTAAACATAGGACTCGCCTAGGTCAAGCTACCCGCTCATGCCCCCCTTTATAGTACGGCCAAAAGAGAAAAACGAAGATCCTAACGACTATTCCAAATGTCTCTGAACACCTCGACATCCGGAACTAACCGTCCTTAATCTTGACGTCACTCTTTTGAAAACCGAAACGATTTCCATCAAGGGGCATGAATACCATGGTGCCCAAAGCAGTTAAAACCTCCATGACCTAACTTACCAAAGTTTCTGCAAAACACACGTTAGTCATGGTAATAAAGCGTTGTCATCAATTGCCGAAACCAAACCTCGGGGCCTAGATGCTTTCACACTAGAGTTCACAACGAGTTTGAGATTAGAATCAAGAAAGTGAGAAGTGACAATGGAAGTGAGTTCAAGAATACAAGAATTGAAGAGCTTTGTGATCATTATGGTATTGGACATCAATTCTCGGCCAAGTACACTCCACAATCAAATGGCCTAGTTGAGAGGAAGAATAGAACATTGCTTGATATGGCTAGATCAATGCTTCATGAGTACAATGTGAGTCAATCATTTTGGGATGAAGCAATCAATACCGCTTGCTACTACATCAATAGATTATATTGTCATCCATTGCTAGAGAAGACCCCATATGAGTTACTTCATGGAAGAAAGCCCAATATTTCTTACTTTAGGGTGTTTGGTTGCAAATGCTATATCTTGAAGAAGGGCACTAGATTGGGGAAGTTTGACAAAAGATGTGATGAGGGGTTCCTACTTGGTTATTCAACTACAAGCAAAGCTTATAGAGTTTGGAACAACTCAAGTGGCATTCTAGAAGAAGTGCATGATGTGCAATTTGATAAAACCAATGGGTCACAAGATGAAGAAGAGAATATAGATGATGTTAGTGGAACTCTATTGGTGGAAGCAATGAAAAACATGGACATTGGGGACATTAGAGCAAAGCAAGTTATTGATATTCAAGATGATGATAAAGATCAAGTACTCAATTCTCCATTCAAGCTAGCTAGTGACTCTCAAGTACAAGATCAAGGTGCTAGTTCATCTCATCAAGATACATCAAGTGATCAACCAAGCTCAAGCAATCAAGTGCAAGTACTCCAACCACAACATGTTGCAAGAGATCACCCCATTAATAGTATTATTGGTGATATTAGAAGTGGTGTGCAAACAAGATCAAGATTGACTATGTTTTGTGAGCATGCATCATTTGTGTCAACCATTGAACCAAAGAAAATAGAAGAAGCTTTGAGGGATGCCGATTGGATTATGGCTATGCAAGAAGAACTTAACAATTTCACAAGAAATGATGTTTGGGAAATGGTAGAAAGGCCAAATGACTACAATGTGATTGGAACCAAGTGGGTGTTTAAAAACAAGCAAGATCAAGATGACATTGTAGTGAGAAACAAAGCAAGACTAGTTGCTCAAGGTTACACTCAAGTTGAAGGTCTTGATTATGATGAGACATATGCTCCCGTGGCAAGATTGGAGGCAATAAGGATTCTATTGGCTTATGCTTGTGCACACAACATTAAATTATATCAAATGGATGTCAAAAGTGCATTTCTCAATGGGATCATCAATGAGTTAGTCTTTGTTGAGCAACCTCCCGGATTTGAAGATGACAAGAAACCCAACCATGTATACAAGTTGAAGAAGGCCTTATATGGCTTAAAGCAAGCACCTAGAGCATGGTATGAAAGGCTAAGGGATTTCCTTCTCTCTAAGGGATTCAAAATGGGCAAGGTTGATACTACTCTATTCACCAAGAAGATTGGAAATTGTAACACCCCAGGTGTTTGCCACCAGTTAAGCAACGGGTTTAAGCTCAACCATGACATGTTAAGTGGTGTTGGAGATGTCAAGGTCAAACCTATGGAAATAAGCCCCAACCTAAATTCGGATATTGCACCCTTGCTTTACATATAGGCCCGTTTCAAGATATATGCTTGGCTGGTGTTATTGGAATATCTTCATGTGTCTTACATCAATACCCATCTATATGGATCACTGGAAAAGTTTCATGAAGTTTGGAATCAAAAAGTCACATGAAATGATAAGTTATATCCTTATTGGAATGACTTTACTAAGTGCTTGAATCGCACTATTAAGTGAATGGAAATGTAGGTCATCAACCAAACCTTGCCACCTTGCTCCAACAACTCTAATTGAACTCTACAACAAAAGTTATGAAGGGTTCGTGTTGAGCAAAGATGGAGAAAATATCCGAAAATCATGGAAACCCAAGATTCTATAGCAAAAAGGGCTTTGCGTTGACCGAGAAATAAAGTTGACTTCTGAACCAGATATGAGGGTTGACCAAAAATGAAAGTTGAATAAAAGTTTGATTATAACAAACTTTGTTTTTAGACGAAGAGCTAGATCATCTTGGAAGTAAGTCAAATCGAGGTCACAAGATCGATTTTGCTGCTGATTTCAGGACTTAGAAATATTGTAAGTCTAGAAATTCATCGACATCGGCATTGACGTCTCGCGTTCTCCAAATTTCGTTAAGCAACTTGACTTGACCCCAAAATGGAAGTTGGAGCTAAGTTCATGGAGAAGAGCATGTAAAAAGATGGCACCAGTTTGACCTCGTTTTCACCATCAATTTGAACGTTTGCTTGTCACTGTCAATACGCTGACACTAGCAGTTTGTGGCTTAATTACCCGCTGTTGAAGAGCTCTAATGACCTTGGTCTCTAAATGAAAAATGTAGAGCATTAGGAGAGGAACAACTTTGCTTTTTGGCCCATTTATAGATTCGGTCCAGAGCCAGCCTGAACTCGGCCTCCAACACGGGCACAGCGGCGCACACCACGTGTTCGCTGTTTTGCCGACGCGTCCTCCATGCATGAGTTCACGCCCTCCATGGATGCCGCGCGTCCTCCTCCTTGCCCCGCGTCCCTCCTGCTTCTCCACTCGCCTTGGGGTGCACCAGAGCGCCCCTATTCACTCTCCGCTCCCTCCCTCGCCTCTCCGCCGCTCGCACGCGCCGAGCACGGCCGTGTCCACCATGGACGTCCGGCCAAGCTCCATTGCCGTCGCTGTGCCTTGCCTCCGCATCACCTCGGCCCAAGCCGACCGCGCCATCACCTTCCCCTCGCCGCGCCGCCCCTCCTGCGCCTTTTCCCTGGCTTCGACCGCCGCCGCAGTGCCGCTGCCGCCTGCCGCCATCGCCTCAGGCCGCCGGCGCACGTGGCTAGGACTCCACGCTCCACCTCGGGCCGAGCCGAGGCCACCGGCGAGTTCGCGCGGGCCTGCTCGTGCTCCGCCGCCACTTCCCCCGCCGCCGACGTGCCTCCTCAGGCCCATGGCGACGAGCTCTGCTGCCTCCTCTACTGTAAATCGCGACCAGGGGCTTCGTGCCAGAATTCGAAGAAGAGCAGGGGCCTTTCTGCAGAAACTGTGACTCATGTGAATAGTGCCGTAAGGACTGGTTTGTAATGATTTTGCTGAATCTTTGGAAATTCATAGTAAATCGTAGAAAAATCGTAAAATAGAAAATGAGTACTTTTTGGAATCCTTGTGAAATTCTCTATGCAGTAGATCTATAATATCACATGTTTTAGTTTAAAGTTTTCTCTGTAAAAATGAATTTGTGCAGCTAGTTTTTTAATGCTAGTTGTATTTGTCATTTTGATAACTGTAGATCTAGGGCTCCAAATGAAATGAAATTTTTGTGGCATGCTACTCATATGATGATTGATGTGTGGTAAAAATTTCATGAATTTTGGTTGCCATTTGTGTGAGTTATTAGTATATCTTTATCTCACATGAATTCTTGCAATAGCAAATTGTCTTTTTCATGGAGGTTGATATACATGTCCAAATGACTTGAAATTTGTACAGTATACTATTGGATGTATGTAAGAGCTACTGTAATTTTTATAGATTTTATTATGGACTTTTGATATATGTTTATTATTTCACCTTGCTATTTAAATAAATTAAGAAAAGCATTAAAAGAAATTATTTAATGATGAGCACTATGCTTTTTGGTGATCATTTAACATGCAATTTATGATGGTTACATTGGTTGTGGCCAAATGTATGTTTGGAATGTAAGTTAATATTTATTCTTGCAATTGATGCTTTCCTGGACAGTTTCTGGGACTTTGGTAATTGCACCATGAAAATGATGTTTGCTGAGAAACATGCTTATAACAAAGTTGTAGATAACTCATTAATCTATCTTGTGTTAAATTTTGGTGGCATTTGACCTTATATTTTGTGAGTAATGACTGTTTCAAGTTGGGTTCCAGAAATAGTTGTTCTCTGGAATCTCTGGACCAGATTCTGTAATTATGCATATTTGACTTGGTTAACTTAAGAATCATGCTAAGATGATTAAAGATGAATTATAGATAATTTCATAAGCTTTCCAGAATGTCTTTTTGCATGGCTATTGGATTTGCATAACTCCAGTTATGATCCAAACATGTAGATGTTGTTTGCAGTCCAGAAATTGTCAGATGCTAGTTATGGTTGTTACTCCATGTGTTACTAAGTGTGGCTTATACCCTTGATGATGGTCAAGTTAAGATACATGTGATCTTGTCAAACTTGTGTTATGCTTAATGTGCTTGCCCTCTTTAATTGGTTGTGTGATGTTAGTTAATTAGCTTCTGGTATCTATGTCTTAATCGTGTGTTTACATGAATGATTATGTGATGCATCTTGTGTTCCCATTCATCATATTCATACGCATGCATCTTGCATCTTATTTAGGTTCGCTAGATGCACCACGTGAAGGATGAGATGTTGAGGCCAAACCTGAAGACGGTGTTTGGTGGACCTATCCCGAAGATGAAAGGATTAAGCAAGTGTCAGGATGGGAGATGCTCGCCAAGCGAGTGTCATCAGTCAATCGCTAACCTAAGTGTTTGATCTCAGGCAAGCCCCGGAGCATTTTAAGTCTCCTATTTTATAAAAGCTATTTCCTTATTACATGAGTTATAGTTATATATTGTTGCATTAGGTTATAGGAGTTGAGTGAAACCGTTGTTGCATTATTACCTTGGCCACCGGATTATCGTTACCTTGTTAGGTCAGTATCGAGTAAATTGCTTAGCCATGCTTAGACCGGTAGAAGTCGGGTGATTTCCTGTCACCTGCGAGCTATAGGTGAATACCTGGCTATGGTTAGCAGTATTTGTGAATCTTGATAAGTAACCAAGTGTTAATGGATAAGCGAAGACCGGGCGGAGTCTTATAGGGTTTTGGACTATAGTGATTCCGTCTGTGTCGGTTAAGGACCGATCGTTGCTCGTCCCTCTTGTCATGTTGAACGCATGCCTCACATTTAGCTGGCCGAATAAAGTACCTTTCGACCGCGAAGCTAGTGACACTTTTTGAGCCGGGATAAACTCGGGTTGGCAGACTGGTGTTGAAGGGGGTGTAACGGGGACGCGAAGAGTGAGCCCAAGGTGCGTCCTGGCAGTCGGGCGGTCCCTGGGTAGTGCGATCCATGATTGTTATCCCGCGGCTTCTCGAAAAGTGTCATTGGTGATCTACGCGACCCTGACGGGGGAAGCATGGTTTGTGTGAGGAATAAATCTCCAGCTGGATAGGAATTCGATTCGAATCGCCGTCGCTCCCGGTTAGTGAGCACTTGACTCGAGCTACGACATCGTAGTATTAATGATGGAACACGGATGGTTATGTGGATAATGTTGGAGATGCTAAACCTGAGATGGTAACCTTGATGTTAATGGTTAATCGAGTGATTGTTTTAGCAATAGGTGCTTAACTAGCTTGAATAGGTTATCATAAAAATGATGCAAAAAGTACTTAATTTAGTTATTCCTAATAACTTATGCTTTTTCGCAAATGAGTCAAGCTCGCCCACTGAAAGAAAGCCTTGCATACTCCTTGGTGTCATATTGTTATTTCTGGTTTATGACGGGTAAGTCTAGCTGAGTACCTTCTCGTACTCAGGGTTTATTCCCACTTGTTGCAGGTTGTGGTATAACATAGCTACTGCAAGAATTGGAAGACTCCGGCTGTAGTGGCGGAGTGTGATCATGGGCATGATCCTTCTGAGCTATCTTATCTCTCATGCTTTTATGGGAAATTGACCTTGGTACTGGCATGTATTTGAATTAAGGTGAGATTAGTTGCAAACTACTTTGCTTCCGCTACTTTTGAACTTGAGTTGTAATAACTCTACTGAACTCCGATATATGTTGAATTACTTATGAAATGGATGTAACATATGACCTGTTATGTTGGACCCCTACGATCTTGACTTGTATGTTGGTTGGTTTGAAATCCATCGTGATTTTATTGGACTACCAGAGTTATAGGAGCTTAAGTACGGGAATTTAATCGCTCCGGCGATTATTTTTGTACTTTTGTTCTTATAATTTGGGCGGTTCCGTTACAGCTGGTATCGGAGCAAGGTTCAACACTAAACATGTCATATGTGTATTTAAAACAAAGGTTTTGTTTGCAAAAATCAGTTTTTGACAACTTATAGCTACTACATATATAGATTTGATCAAATCTGAATTTTTAAATCTAAGTATGCCAGTGGTCATTTCCTTTATGCCCAATTAAGGACCCTTAGGTGGCTTAATTAAATACTAACTTGGGGGGTTTTAAATTTTTGCATCTACGCCCAAGCCAAGGTATGTATGAGTGATAACTTGACCGCACCGTTACCCTGTGGTCGAATGGTAGTGGTAACCTTCATATATGAAATAGCCATATATGTCGCTAGAGTTACATTCTTGTAACGTCGCACCTACACCAAGGTAAGTGTGAGCTGGGAGAGCATGACCGTTCAACCATCGGTCTAGGGGAGAGTTAGCTATGGTTACTGGCATAATTACATGTTTAACCATGTATTTATGAAAATACTTAATTGTGGGTACATTTGTTGGGTAGCTATGATACAGAAGTATATGCATCAGGGGATGTATGTATGGAGAGTATTTAGTTTACTGCTTTCATTGTGTGCTATATTGGGAATTGTAGGGCTGCAATGAAATTTTCTGCAGGTACGCTAACCACGAATGCGTAAGTTGAATGTAGCTGACGACTAGCTCTATATCGAGAGAATGCGTGTTATGCCACCGACATACAATGTGATTGCCACCTTAGGCGAGCAATCTTGTGAGGACGAATAGGACGAAGCATGCATCATCATGATTGTTGCTTGTGCATATAACTATGCTCCTCCCACCTTTGTCCTAATAAATAAGTAACTTGAGATTGATGTGCATGCACTAAGTTGATTACTTTAGCATGCTTTTGTTTTAGCTAAACTTGTAGTTAGTTCTTGTTGGATAAATTCTTGTTAGGTGTGAGCCTTATGCTTAGTATTGGATGCTTAAGCTAACCTGACTAATAATCTCAAGTGTCCGCTTAACTGTGATGTTGTGTAGATGCTTGTTATCTAGGTAGTGTCATAGTTGACCTCTCTTTTGTCCTCGGTGAGCATGTGAGTGTTGAAGATGCTTTATCCTAGAACAACGCTCACGTTACGTAATCACATGGTCGTCATCTCTAATTAGATTCTTCCGTAGGAGCCAGAGCCTGTTGACGTGGTTGCTAGCCCTTGAATGTTTGTGTATCCATGTCTTGCTTGAACCGTAGGCCCTAGCGTAGTCCCCTTATATGTTTGCTTAGGCCTTGGACGTCCGCTACCTTTTGGAGAATGCACTTGTTCCATTGACCAACCAAGTTAAGTCCTAACGAACGTCGATCTTGACCACAGTTGTTGCTTGCCAAGTTTTGGAGACCATACCCAATTCCATGTTGGACCTTCCGATTGTCTCTCCTACAGAGGATCCAAGCAACGCTAATCTCTCATCGTCTGATCTAGAAATCCCTGCTTTAGAAATCAGGTGGCTATCTTATCAACCCCATCTCTGATCGGTGTATTGTTTTGTTCTAGAAGTTTGCTAAGTCCATCTCCACTTCTGACGTCTCTCAACGTTATTAGTCTTGATCTCATGTTGTTGTCCAACATGACCGGAACCTTTCGTCTGGTAATCACCTTGGTGGACGCAAGACGTGCGTGAAAATAACCAAGAACCCTTGCTTAGTTGTCTTCGGCAATTAAGCTATGCTCCCTTGCGCTGTGTTTTAATCCTCGGATCGCCTCCGTGTTGACTCTAAACCTTGTAACTACCCTTGCTTGCTACTTCTCCCTTGTCTGGTGCTTGTTCTTGCCACCCCATCGGTGCCACTTGAAATTCCACTTTGTTTGTGCATTTAATAATGGTGTTACAATTAGCATTCTATGGTGCCGCGACGAAATCGAGAGCCTCCTGTGGGCGCGCACACAAGGTTGTGCTGCTCGGCACGCGCTGGTATCAGGGTTGCTAGTCATGATCCATTATGAAACGACATTCGATGTGTTATTTCTCGTGACCGTTTTCCTTGGTTATCTCCCTATATCTTATCTAAAGATTCATATCTCAGACCATATGTAGTAGAGCTTCCTCCTGAAGTTGCTAAGAGGATGACCTTTGAAGAACAGTCACCGGCATAAGCATTGACAGACTGCAAGAGGTGGTAGACAAGTGACTCTCCCTATGTGTCCTTGTACGACGTCGGTCATCGATTGAGCAATGTATGCCATCCCTGTTGAATCGAATGGGCACCTAACACTAAATGATTGGATAAGTTATCCATTGGAGAAGAACCGATCGTCACATGGTGCATTTGACCTAACTATCAAAGTCTTGATCCTTGTGTAGATGACAGTCATACAGATGAAATCAACTCTCTCTGGTGTGACTCCTTATCTATGGACTTCGATGGCGACCACCCATTTGTGCCTCGACTACAATTGTTGTTGTCAAGAGTGAAGACCTAGAACTTAAGTGTTGAGAGACAACTGATTAGTACCAGTAAGAAGGTTAATCTCCAGCCAAGTAACGATTCTTCGATAGCTATGATGGTTATGTCCCGACGAACAATAGTAAGCAAAGAAGCCATGAAGCCGGTCAGCAATGCAAGTGCTACTTCTTCTCCAAATGTGCTATCAAGTCAATTCCATCTTGGACAATCATGTATATAGTGCAAGATGTTGTATTAGCCATGTGAAGAACTAGAGAAAGCATCTCCATAGTTTCGATCTGCATCATTGTTCCCTTAAGTACCACAAACAGTTTTGGTTCAAAGTTCTATTGGATGAAATGCCATAAAATATTTAGAAATGGTTCCTTATCTACGTAGGGATGCCCTCCATGTGGAATAATGCTTTGTGCTCTATGAAAATAGCCCACACCTCCAATGCTTGTGCATCGTCAAGATTGGTGTCTAGATCAGCGGTTGAAATTGTTCCCTGAGAAACATGTCAGGAAGACTATTGCCTCCATCCTCAGCTAGAGAAAGGCTTCTGTTGCTATGAGAAAGATGAGAGAGTGCAAAACACACACCTCAACATGTGAAGCAAAAAAAAAAAAGAAGAACATGAAATCTGTCCAAAATTTTGTGGCACTACACCGGTTATCTTCAAGTCAACAAATAGTGACTCAAACGAAGTTGGATTGACCCCCAAACTTGGTAACCTCATTCCTTGCTTAGGACCCTTCAATGTCTTAAGTTGGTAGGAGTATCGGTTAAGTAAAACATCGGATTGAGAGATGACTTGTCAGCTCGGTGTGCTGCCATTTCAAAACAGAGCTATTTTGGTGGATGGATTGTCTGGATAGTCAAACGGTGTCTGCTGAGCTGAATTTTGGCGAGCAAGTAGAAGACCCATGGATCTAGATGCCCACAAAAAAAATTTGTGCATATTGGAACAGTAGTTTGTGTGATATGAACAGAAAACAAAAGGCTACATAATCGGTAATTTCTCTGTTAACTGCGATCATCCTTTGCATTGGGAGGTTATGTTGTAATGCATGCCAAGAACTTACAATTGATAAGTATCTTGCTATTAGATAACCCTCGATACTCTTGAGAAGACTAAATTGCACCCCTATGTGCCTTGCTTTTGGCCTCTTAGATCAATAATGCATGAGCAGTCAAGGTGTTCTACAAGTCAAATTGTGCCATTGCGAGTTGAAAGCATTTGGAAAGGTGTCGAACCACAGATTTTCAGATTATGGTTTTGAGGTGTCGATAGGCATTAGAATGGAAGCCTCAATGTCAAAAATAGATCAAGAAGGCTAGTTTTGCTATAGTGCAAGTCAACCCAACTCATTACGCAACTGCACCACGAAGGAAAATTTTGCTCAACCTGCTTAGTAGTGAACTAGTTCCCTAGTTTGGTGGATACTTGCAACTTTTGTTGTCTTTCAGACCTAGCTATCATCCATTTGCGGTAATGGTTCTCTAGTGCTGACGTGTCTCTGGTACTTTATATGTGTTTTTACCCAAGAGATTGTATCTGATTCAAACCAGATAACTGTTGCCTTTGTATAAGAGAATCTTTTTAGGTGACTTTTGGCAGAAATCCAGGACAGGCAGAGTCAGCTATCACTTTCACTGTTCCCTCAATAGACTCAGATAATACAATGTTGGCATCAGAGAAAGAGAACTGCACACGTGGAGCAATATGTAGTTTTCCATCAGTTGGCATCTGAATGAGTGAATAGTATATGACCAGGATGGACATTATCTATTGGTTAGACGGTTTCTGATAGCCTCAAGAATGATTACCTCATATATGGATCCAACCCTTATCGAAAGTTGTACATGCTATGCCACTAGAAAAGTAGATGCTACGAGTAGTTAGTCCATGCTTGTAGTACTCTTCGTACACCGTGAACGAAGGACCATATTGTCTTGGATTCCTCCAAAAGTAACCATGCTTCATGGAAGTCAGTGAAGGAAATTCTTCAGACAAAAGTTTCTGTGTAAAGCGAGTATCAGAAAGTGTCTTGACCAATTAGCCTCTTTGCTGCTTGCAGCTAAGTAGCCTGATGCGCTTATGGATGTTGGAATTGGATAACATGCTTCTCTTCCCTTAGAAAGTCCTTCGCACCGAATCTCGGGACGCGATTCTTTTAAGGGGGGAGGGCTGTAACACCCCAGGTGTTTGCCACCAGTTAAGCAACGGGTTTAAGCTCAACCATGACATGTTAAGTGGTGTTGGAGATGTCAAGGTCAAACCTATGGAAATAAGCCCCAACCTAAATTCGGATATTGCACCCTTGCTTTACATATAGGCCCGTTTCAAGATATATGCTTGGCTGGTGTTATTGGAATATCTTCATGTGTCTTACATCAATACCCATCTATATGGATCACTGGAAAAGTTTCATGAAGTTTGGAATCAAAAAGTCACATGAAATGATAAGTTATATCCTTATTGGAATGACTTTACTAAGTGCTTGAATCGCACTATTAAGTGAATGGAAATGTAGGTCATCAACCAAACCTTGCCACCTTGCTCCAACAACTCTAATTGAACTCTACAACAAAAGTTATGAAGGGTTCGTGTTGAGCAAAGATGGAGAAAATATCCGAAAATCATGGAAACCCAAGATTCTATAGCAAAAAGGGCTTTGCGTTGACCGAGAAATAAAGTTGACTTCTGAACCAGATATGAGGGTTGACCAAAAATGAAAGTTGAATAAAAGTTTGATTATAACAAACTTTGTTTTTAGACGAAGAGCTAGATCATCTTGGAAGTAAGTCAAATCGAGGTCACAAGATCGATTTTGCTGCTGATTTCAGGACTTAGAAATATTGTAAGTCTAGAAATTCATCGACATCGGCATTGACGTCTCGCGTTCTCCAAATTTCGTTAAGCAACTTGACTTGACCCCAAAATGGAAGTTGGAGCTAAGTTCATGGAGAAGAGCATGTAAAAAGATGGCACCAGTTTGACCTCGTTTTCACCATCAATTTGAACGTTTGCTTGTCGCTGTCAATACGCTGACACTAGCAGTTTGTGGCTTAATTACCCGCTGTTGAAGAGCTCTAATGACCTTGGTCTCTAAATGAAAAATGTAGAGCATTAGGAGAGGAACAACTTTGCTTTTTGGCCCATTTATAGATTCGGTCCAGAGCCAGCCTGAACTCGGCCTCCAACACGGGCACAGCGGCGCACACCACGTGTTCGCTGTTTTGCCGACGCGTCCTCCATGCATGAGTTCACGCCCTCCATGGATGCCGCGCGTCCTCCTCCTTGCCCCGCGTCCCTCCTGCTTCTCCACTCGCCTTGGGGTGCACCAGAGCGCCCCTATTCACTCTCCGCTCCCTCCCTCGCCTCTCCGCCGCTCGCACGCGCCGAGCACGGCCGTGTCCACCATGGACGTCCGGCCAAGCTCCATTGCCGTCGCTGTGCCTTGCCTCCGCATCACCTCGGCCCAAGCCGACCGCGCCATCACCTTCCCCTCGCCGCGCCGCCCCTCCTGCGCCTTTTCCCTGGCTTCGACCGCCGCCGCAGTGCCGCTGCCGCCTGCCGCCATCGCCTCAGGCCGCCGGCGCACGTGGCTAGGACTCCACGCTCCACCTCGGGCCGAGCCGAGGCCACCGGCGAGTTCGCGCGGGCCTGCTCGTGCTCCGCCGCCACTTCCCCCGCCGCCGACGTGCCTCCTCAGGCCCATGGCGACGAGCTCTGCTGCCTCCTCTACTGTAAATCGCGACCAGGGGCTTCGTGCCAGAATTCGAAGAAGAGCAGGGGCCTTTCTGCAGAAACTGTGACTCATGTGAATAGTGCCGTAAGGACTGGTTTGTAATGATTTTGCTGAATCTTTGGAAATTCATAGTAAATCGTAGAAAAATCGTAAAATAGAAAATGAGTACTTTTTGGAATCCTTGTGAAATTCTCTATGCAGTAGATCTATAATATCACATGTTTTAGTTTAAAGTTTTCTCTGTAAAAATGAATTTGTGCAGCTAGTTTTTTAATGCTAGTTGTATTTGTCATTTTGATAACTGTAGATCTAGGGCTCCAAATGAAATGAAATTTTTGTGGCATGCTACTCATATGATGATTGATGTGTGGTAAAAATTTCATGAATTTTGGTTGCCATTTGTGTGAGTTATTAGTATATCTTTATCTCACATGAATTCTTGCAATAGCAAATTGTCTTTTTCATGGAGGTTGATATACATGTCCAAATGGCTTGAAATTTGTACAGTATACTATTGGATGTATGTAAGAGCTACTGTAATTTTTATAGATTTTATTATGGACTTTTGATATATGTTTATTATTTCACCTTGCTATTTAAATAAATTAAGAAAAGCATTAAAAGAAATTATTTAATGATGAGCACTATGCTTTTTGGTGATCATTTAACATGCAATTTATGATGGTTACATTGGTTGTGGCCAAATGTATGTTTGGAATGTAAGTTAATATTTATTCTTGCAATTGATGCTTTCCTGGACAGTTTCTGGGACTTTGGTAATTGCACCATGAAAATGATGTTTGCTGAGAAACATGCTTATAACAAAGTTGTAGATAACTCATTAATCTATCTTGTGTTAAATTTTGGTGGCATTTGACCTTATATTTTGTGAGTAATGACTGTTTCAAGTTGGGTTCCAGAAATAGTTGTTCTCTGGAATCTCTGGACCAGATTCTGTAATTATGCATATTTGACTTGGTTAACTTAAGAATCATGCTAAGATGATTAAAGATGAATTATAGATAATTTCATAAGCTTTCCAGAATGTCTTTTTGCATGGCTATTGGATTTGCATAACTCCAGTTATGATCCAAACATGTAGATGTTGTTTGCAGTCCAGAAATTGTCAGATGCTAGTTATGGTTGTTACTCCATGTGTTACTAAGTGTGGCTTATACCCTTGATGATGGTCAAGTTAAGATACATGTGATCTTGTCAAACTTGTGTTATGCTTAATGTGCTTGCCCTCTTTAATTGGTTGTGTGATGTTAGTTAATTAGCTTCTGGTATCTATGTCTTAATCGTGTGTTTACATGAATGATTATGTGATGCATCTTGTGTTCCCATTCATCATATTCATACGCATGCATCTTGCATCTTATTTAGGTTCGCTAGATGCACCACGTGAAGGATGAGATGTTGAGGCCAAACCTGAAGACGGTGTTTGGTGGACCTATCCCGAAGATGAAAGGATTAAGCAAGTGTCAGGATGGGAGATGCTCGCCAAGCGAGTGTCATCAGTCAATCGCTAACCTAAGTGTTCGATCTCAGGCAAGCCCCGGAGCATTTTAAGTCTCCTATTTTATAAAAGCTATTTCCTTATTACATGAGTTATAGTTATATATTGTTGCATTAGGTTATAGGAGTTGAGTGAAACCGTTGTTGCATTATTACCTTGGCCACCGGATTATCGTTACCTTGTTAGGTCAGTATCGAGTAAATTGCTTAGCCATGCTTAGACCGGTAGAAGTCGGGTGATTTCCTGTCACCTGCGAGCTATAGGTGAATACCTGGCTATGGTTAGCAGTATTTGTGAATCTTGATAAGTAACCAAGTGTTAATGGATAAGCGAAGACCGGGCGGAGTCTTATAGGGTTTTGGACTATAGTGATTCCGTCTGTGTCGGTTAAGGACCGATCGTTGCTCGTCCCTCTTGTCATGTTGAACGCATGCCTCACATTTAGCTGGCCGAATAAAGTACCTTTCGACCGCGAAGCTAGTGACACTTTTTGAGCCGGGATAAACTCGGGTTGGCAGACTGGTGTTGAAGGGGGTGTAACGGGGATGCGAAGAGTGAGCCCAAGGTGCGTCCTGGCAGTCGGGCGGTCCCTGGGTAGTGCGATCCATGATTGTTATCCCGCGGCTTCTCGAAAAGTGTCATTGGTGATCTACGCGACCCTGACGGGGGAAGCATGGTTTGTGTGAGGAATAAATCTCCAGCTGGATAGGAATTCGATTCGAATCGCCGTCGCTCCCGGTTAGTGAGCACTTGACTCGAGCTACGACATCGTAGTATTAATGATGGAACACGGATGGTTATGTGGATAATGTTGGAGATGCTAAACCTGAGATGGTAACCTTGATGTTAATGGTTAATCGAGTGATTGTTTTAGCAATAGGTGCTTAACTAGCTTGAATAGGTTATCATAAAAATGATGCAAAAAGTACTTAATTTAGTTATTCCTAATAACTTATGCTTTTTCGCAAATGAGTCAAGCTCGCCCACTGAAAGAAAGCCTTGCATACTCCTTGGTGTCATATTGTTATTTCTGGTTTATGACGGGTAAGTCTAGCTGAGTACCTTCTCGTACTCAGGGTTTATTCCCACTTGTTGCAGGTTGTGGTATAACATAGCTACTGCAAGAATTGGAAGACTCCGGCTGTAGTGGCGGAGTGTGATCATGGGCATGATCCTTCTGAGCTATCTTATCTCTCATGCTTTTATGGGAAATTGACCTTGGTACTGGCATGTATTTGAATTAAGGTGAGATTAGTTGCAAACTACTTTGCTTCCGCTACTTTTGAACTTGAGTTGTAATAACTCTACTGAACTCCGATATATGTTGAATTACTTATGAAATGGATGTAACATATGACCTGTTATGTTGGACCCCTACGATCTTGGCTTGTATGTTGGTTGGTTTGAAATCCATCGTGATTTTATTGGACTACCAGAGTTATAGGAGCTTAAGTACGGGAATTTAATCGCTCCGGCGATTATTTTTGTACTTTTGTTCTTATAATTTGGGCGGTTCCGTTACAGAAATGATCTATTCATAGTGCAAATATATGTTGATGACATCATCTTTGGATCAACCGATCAAGCTTATTGTGAAGAATTTGGTGCTATGATGGCCAAAGAGTTTGAAATGTCTATGATTGGTGAACTTAGCTACTTCCTTGGTCTCCAAGTCAAGCAATTGAAGAATGGAACATTTGTGAGTCAAGGGAAATACATAAGGGACATGTTGAAGAAGTTTGGAATGCAAGATGCAAAGCCAATTTCAACTCCAATGGGCACAAATGGCAATTTGGATAGTGATCTTGATGGCAAAATGGTGAATCAAAAGGAATATCGGTCTTTGATTGGAAGTCTACTCTATGTCACCGCATCAAGGCCGGATGTCATGTTTAGTGTTTGCATGTGTGCTAGATATCAAGCCTCACCTAGAGAGAGTCATCTCACGGCCGCAAAGAGAATATTGAGGTACTTGAAGCAAACAAGAAATGTTGGACTATGGTATCCCAAAGGGTCAAAGTTTGAATTAATTGGATATTCGGACTCCGACTATGGGGGTTGCAAGATCAATAGGAAAAGCACAAGTGGCACATGTCAATTACTTGGAAGATCACTTGTGTCATGGTCCTCAAAGAAACAAAATAGTGTGGCAATCTCTACCGCCGAAGCCGAATATGTGAGTGCGGGGAGTTGTTGTGCACAATTGCTATGGATGAAATCAACTTTGAAGGATTATGGCCTCAACTTCAAGAATGTGCCGTTGCTATGTGATAATGAGAGTGCAATCAAGATGATACAAAACCCGGTTCAACATGGAAGAACAAAGCATATTGACATAAGACATCATTTCATTAGAGATCATCAACAAAAGGGAGATATTGCCATTGAAAGTGTTGGCACCGATGATCAACTTACCGATATTCTCACTAAGCCACTTGATGAAAAGAGGTTTTGCAAGCTAAGGAATGAATTGAACATTCTTGATTTCTCAAACATGAGTTGAATGCACCCCACTCACTTATTGACATGCCTCTCCTTCGACATTGCAAGGTAAAATTGATTGACATGTCTTTCATCCTATGCTAAGGACTTGATAGAGCATGTAGACATAATAAGTGGTACGCATAAGCATTCATGATAAATCAAATGAATTTGATGGATATATGTTACCACTATTGCTTCTATGCTTATTTTGATCTAGTGGTGGCATATGACATGTTTGTGAGCTTGTAAACCTAGTGTTGAATCTAGAAGATTTGCTATAAGTGTTTAATTCAACATAGGCAAGATAACCCTTATTTTGAGGAATGAAGAAGCTTGTCTTTGGTTCAAATCGAATTAAATATCTTTGGCAAGTATTCTAGGTTAAACCAAATTTGATAAATTTCTTTTTAACCTTACATGTGGTATCGAATGAATTTAAATCTACTCCATCAAATACTTTTCCTTCTCTCCACAATTTGATCCCTTTTTAGGTAAGTTGTTGACAAAGGGGGAGAAAAAAAAAAGATGATTCAACTTGATAAAGGGGTAAATAAAATTTGTTGATGCACACAAGTAGGGGGAGCAAGCTCATAAACAAAGTTGTTGCATTTGTTTGTGCATTCTCGTATGACTTGCTCATTGCACATGTATTTAAATTCAATATACATGCTTGTGTGGTGCAATGCTAGTACAGAAATTGGATGATGAAATGATCTACTAGCATGCATAGGAATAGTTTACATGTGGTATCTAGACTTGCCTAAAGCTTTACAAGTGGTCAGCTTTACAAGTGGTCCAAGAACCTTTACATATAATGTTGATCTCACGGGGTTCTTGAGTTTTGATGGATGTCTAGTTACTTCATGATGCTAAGGATGGTGTAAAAGGCAACTCCGATTGGTATCACGCTTCAAAGGTCCATTTCTTACACCTTAGCATCATTTTGGTAGAATTACTCTCTCAACACTTCTATCTATGCATATGTGCGAAGCTTTCAATCCAAACTCTATGCACATATGTAGAGAGAGCTAATGCTACCAAAACCGAGCTTGTGATAATTGTCCAAATTTTTATTTATGAGCATAATGATTGGACAAGTATGACAAGTTCAAAACTTTTATTATCAAAATCATCTTTGTGAGGGTTGTCATCAATTACCAAAAAGGGGGAGATTGAAAGTCCCTAGTTTGGTTTTAGCTAATTGATGAAACCTAGGACTTACCTTTGTATCTAAGTGGATGATTTAGATAAAGGTGGTCATTGAATATGAGACATGACATTGACTCATATGACCAAGATGGTGAAGACCAAGATGAGGCTTGGCTCGATGGACCGGTTGTGAAGGTGAAGGGCAAGTCGAGGCTTCGAAGCGAAGGACCATGCGATGGTGAAGCTTGAGCAAGACTTAGCGCCGACGGACCGATGCAACGGTGAAGAGCAAGTGAAGTCAAGGTCTATGGATCGAGATGGTCATGTGATGATATGAAGTGGATCATATCATTTGGAGAAACAAAATGGGCTCAAGGCAAAGGTATAACCATAGGGCCATTTTGTTTTACACTCAAGACACCATAGAGGGTGTGAGTGGTTTAGGGTCGATAGCCGAACTATTAAGAGGGGAAGTCTTATCGGTTTTTCGACGCACGGGTGCCACTAGGTGAATTCATGAAGTGCATTGCATGTAGGGCCTAGTGAGCTAATTGGAAAACCTTTGAAAATGATTGAGAAAAAGCTAACACACAAGCACATGGAGATGTACACTTGATGGTGTTGGCACATTTGCAAAGGTGGCGTTGGTCACGCTGTGGTTTGCGGGTATAGAGGGGTTTGGGTTCCTCTCTCCCTCCCGCCGAGCGTGCGAGCGCGGGATTCAGGCGATTTCGGGGAAATGAAATGCCTATTCTCCACTACGCCGAAAGTCGGAAAAGAAACGGAGGCAAACGGGGTCACTGAGGTGACCGGACGCTGCACCGGACGCGGTCACGGTGTGACCGGACGCGTCCGGTCAGTACGGCGCGGTATCGGGCGCGCGGGCTAGGGTTTGCAACCGGCGCGTCCGGTCACTCGCGGGACCGGTGCGTCCGGTCAAGTGCCCAGAAGGAACTGCGGTTCGCAAGGACGATCGGACGCGGGGCGTGTCCGGTCACACGCGGTCGGACGCGTCCGGTCGTCAAGGGAGCTTACTGGACTCCGACCGGACGCTGGCACTGTCGCGTCCGGTCGTTGCGAGGAGCGCGTCCGGTCGTTGCATCGTGGGCGCGTGGGTCAGTGCGATCGGCGCGTCCGGTCGTTCGACAGGCGCGTCCGGTCATCGGGACCGGCGTGTCCGGTCGGTTGAGCAGCGCGTCTGGTCATAGCGTTTGACCGTTAGCGCGTAGTGACCGTTGGAGGATCTAACGGTCGCTTTTGAAATTTGAGGGACACGTGGACGTCGCAGGGCGACCGGACGCGGTTGAGCGCGTCCGGTCAGTTTCGACCGGCGCGTCCGGTCGTCCCGAAAAAAACAGTCAGTGGAGTGGCAACGGCTCTATTTGTTTGGGGTGCTTATAAATACTCGTTGGCCGGCCCTTGGGGAGGTCTCTTGGCATTTCTAACACTCTTGTGCATCCTTTGAGCTAGAGCTACTCCTCCCACTCATCTCTCTTGCTTGATTGCAAATCAAAAGTGAGATTGGGTGATCCCAAAGTGCATTGCATAGTTTGAGGGCATCTAGTGGCACTTGTGGGTGGTTTAGCCGGTGGATTTCTTGTTACTCTTGGAGAGTACCGCTCCTAGCCGGCTTGGAGATTGTTGGAGGCGTTGGCAAGAGAAGGTGATTGTTCTTGGCCACCTCCGGTTGTTTGTAAGAGGTTCTTGTGCTTTCCTCGGCGGGACGCCAAAAGCAACTCTATTGGATTGCGCGTGTCATTGAGTTACCTCACTTGAGAGTGGTGTCTTGCGGTGCCTTGCGGGGCGTGCCTTGAGGGGCAAGTGACTTGAGGGTCACACCGAGGAACCATCTAGGTGTTGGTCGACACAACCGGTGACGTAGCTTGTCGGTGCACAAGTGAACACCGGGTGAACAAAAATATTGTGTCTCTTGTCTCCCGGTGATTGCTCTACATATTATGTTGTTGTCAATATTAATTGATTGTATATCATCTTGGTGATTGGCAACATCTTCACTCCACCGTCGGTATAAGTTTTACAATCCTATCTCTTGCATTTACTTTTACTAGATTATCTTGTGTAAGCTCTAGTGGTAGCCTTTGCTAGTGTTGATTAGCTTGCTCACTAATGTAAGTTTAGTGACATAGCTCGTGTGTGAACTAGAGATCATAATCTACTAGACTTATGGATAGGAGGCTTGCATCACAACCTTTGGCTAAGCAAAACTCGCTTTACGCCGTTTGTTATTCTAACAAGTTTGCTTAGTGGTGCTTGTAGAATTTTTTTTAGGCTATTCACCCCCCCTCTAGCCATCTAGGACCTTACACCGCGGGGAAAAAGAAAAGTCAGCCCGATTTCGTTATTGTTTTTCTTTTTCAAATAAATGAATAGTGTTATTATTTGTTTATTTCATTAAAAATTGTGTAGAGTTCCAAAATTCATGAAAATTTTTGTGTAAGCTTTTCAATGTATAAACTATCTAGGAAAAATGTTAAATCATGAATTTGAATACTTTGAGCAGTAGAATTAATTAGTTTCATTAAAGATTAAATGCAACTTCCAGTAATTTTAATAATTAATTTATTTATCCAAAAATTATGAAATTTATTATAGCACTGTTATAAGTCATTCTTAACCCATAGAAAAAGTTTGAGCTTGATTAGGTAAAATTTGATCAACTTCTAATTATGCCCTAATTATTAAATAGAAAATAAATATTAATTTGAGAACTTTAAGTGTTGTGTGCCTTTTAATTGAGTGATGTCCTTAGGTCACTACCTTTTTGTGATCTCTGGCACCTTAATTTCATGATTGAGCTCGTTAGTAACTTGTTAGGTTAAAAGCTGGTATCGCGGGAAAACGTCGCTACTAGTTAGTAGGTTTTCTGTTTACGTTTGTACCGTGAAGAAAAGTTGTACTCAAATCGTAACCGTGGCATGTTATCATCAAGCATCATGTTTATCGTTGAGCATCATGTTAAAGCATGTTATGTATTCGTGTAGTCTCCGCTTTCGAGGAAGCCGAAGTCGTCGATCAAGCTTCCGGAGAAGAGCGATCGTCGGTGGGTTCCGGACCAGGGGGTGAAGTCCTCGAGTCTAAGTCGGTCGTCGTGTTTGAGCAAGGCAAGCCCCGGTGCATTTAAACCCTACCTTGAGTTTTACAAATGTTTTATTATTTATATTATGGTTGACTGCATTAAGTAATTAGGAGTTGAGTGATAACCTAATTGCTGCATTATCATCCTTGATTATTGTGATATCAACCTTGATACCTGCTTTACAGAAAATGCGTAGTATGCTTCGCTATGCTTAGAAGTTAAGCTTTTAAATGAATGTTTACATAGCCATGACGGCATATCGAATGAATATTGAAATATGTGAATGAACTTGTAAGATCGGGCGGGTGGTTTGGCCACTGCTAACATGCATTGGGAAAGGAGTCCCACTGTATTGTTTCCGCCTTATCAGTTAAGGACCGTACGTTGTTGGCCCTCGCGTCATGGAGTTTTTATTAGTACTAGCCATGTGCCCATGTCGGGTAAGCCTTACTTTGGTTAGTCCATTACGAGAACGTCTAACCTCGCACTGGGAGTGGAGAGATGGCGAGAGTAACGTGTACCCTCGGGGCTAGAATTGGGCCGGGTTCGAGGAGTACTGTGCTCTCGGGTGGCGATGGACACGTTCTGGTTTTGGGTTATTCGGGTAAGAGTTGATATATGCAAGATTCAGTTCTACATATGTCGTGTGGTTAGGAATCCCCAGCTGGGTAAATGAAGCGGTTCGAATCGTCGTTACTCCACGAGAAAGGAGTCTTGGCCTTGCACCAACATCGTAGTTAAGAACTGGAATTGAAAGAAAGAATGAGAAAGGTTTTGATGATAATTACTTTGATCTAGATTAGGATCACCTAGAATTGGTTAATGAACCATCAATGGTAAAAGTAAAATGTTGAAGATAAGGACTTACTTTAATAAGCTTTTCTACAAAAAGAAAATTTGATTCTTGATTACCCGTACCTTGATTCCCTAAAGCTAGCATGCCCTTGGAGTCTTTGTCTTAGTCGGGTAAGTCTTGTTGAGTACTCTCGTACTCAGGGTTTGTTAACCCCTTGTTGCAGGTGCGGTTCATGAACAAGTCTGCTTCGAGCCTTGTTGCATGACCGTCGTGGTTGAAGACAGTGACGACGAGTAGATTGTGTGGCCTTTGGGCAAGGCATCTCGCTTGTGTGTTGTAATAAAGTTACTACCGATACTTCTCTACTACTGGTTTGTAATAATGTTACATAAGGTTTTAAGTTTGAAAACTGGTTTGTAACCTAAGTTATTGTAAGACTTCCGCTACTTTACTCTGTTGAATATTTTGAATAAACTGTTGTAATATTGCAATACTCCTGTGATTGGATCCTGTTCGGAGGAAAGCAGGCCTTTTAAGTTATGGTGAACATAAGTACGACTGTCAGAGGTCATTATGGCAATGACGTGTGCTTGTGGGCCATCATAATTAGGAGGTTCTGTGACATGTAGTCTTGGCTAGACCAATAAGTTTAATTCCGTATTTGTTTTGGTTAGCCAACACGTTTATGTTTTAGAAAGGACTATTCACCCCCCTCTAGTCCGCCATCTCGACCCTTTAAGTGGTATCAGAGCCGGGTCTCTCATTTGTGGTCTTCACCGACCCGAGAGGATGGCGGCTTATGGGCTAGATGATTGTGTGGAACACATTTTTGATGGCACTCACTATGCACGGTGGAAAAATCACATGCTTGATCATTTTCGTGCTCTTGGCCCTAAGTTTTGGTGGATCATAGTTGTTGGCTTTTCTCATGACTTGGATGGGTGTGGTAACCGTACCCAAGCTCAAAAGGATTGTCGAACACTTGATGCACAAGCTAAGTTTTATCTAATCAAAGCTTTAAATGATGAGATTTTTGACAAGGTGATGGGTCTCTCAAGTGCACATAGCATATGGACGACGCTCAAGCATCACTATTGTGACTCCTCAATTTGGGATGATGGAAAATTCAAGAAGGATGATCACATAGTGATGGAGGTACATGAGGATGTTGAGCATGACCACAACGAGGTGGTTGTGGAGGATTGCTCCACCTCAATGTCAAGTGATGATGATGATGATCATGCCACAAGATCACTTGACAAGAATGATGATCATGCCACAAGTGATGCAAGCAATGATTCTACTCCATGCACACTTGATGGTGAAGATGATGGCTATGAGAGTGATGCTTCAACAAGCTCATCAATATCATCACATGGTAACACTAAGATACATGTTGGTGGTTTTATTGTTAATTGTGATGATCCAAATTTTAAGCTTATTTATAAACTCTCAAGAGCCTTAAAAAGAGAGATGGAAAAAGCAAGTAAATTGGAAAAAGAAAACTCTTTTCTAAATACCACATGTGAACAACAAAAGCATCTACTTTATGTTACTACTTGTTCACATGAGGAGCTAAAATTGGCTCATGAGGAACTTAGTGTTGCTCATGATAACTTGGTACAAGAACATGCTTTACTCACTAAGAAGCTTTCTAATGAAGAAACCAAATTTAGTGAGAACTCATCATTTGGTTCAAATGATCAATCACATATTACTAACCCTTGTGATGTAGGCAAGAAGCATGTATCCACCCCTTGTGATGATTTATTAGATATGCCATGTTCTTCACAATTAGATGCTTGTTCTACTTGTGAGACTAACCTTTTGAAGGAGAACAATGAGCTCAAAAGTGAAGTGAAGAATTTGAGCAACAAGTTGGAGAGGTGCTACAACTCTAAAATCGCCATTGAGCATATCATGACCAATCAAAGAAGATATGGTGATAAGAGTGGTATTGGCTACAACAAGAGCAAGGGCAAGATTACGAAGAAGCAAGATGCAAAGAAGCTATCCCAACTCATGTGCTACCAATGCCATGAAGTGGGACATATTGCCAAGTGTTGCCCTACCAAGAAGTCTCAAGTTGAGACAAAAGCAAAGCCCCAAGCTAAAGTCAAGATCAATCATGAAGATGTTAGTGACTTGATGATAAAGAAGAAGAAAACAAGAAGGGGTGGAATAGCAAGGCATCCAATGCAAATTCAAGATGCCAAGATGATGAGCAAGAATCAAATCGAGAAGAAAGTACATGCTCACATCAAGTGCTTCAAGTGTGGAGATATGGGACACTTTACCTCAGGGTGTCCTACCAAGCTTGAGAAGAAGGCTCAAGCAACTCGTGAGAGGCAAGACAATGAGAAGCAACATATGAGCAAGGAAGAAAAGGCTCAATCTAAGAGAAGTTGCTACTCATGCCGGGAAAGGGGACACATGGCACATTCATGTCCCCTAGGTAACAATTCTAAGCCTATTTCAATTGATGATACTAATATGCTTAGAAAGGATGGCAATGGTACCTCATTGGTTGGAATTGCAAAACATCCCGCTATTCATACTAAGGCAATGCCTAAGTACGTTGCACCTAACTTGAGAGGACCCAAACTTGTTTGGGTACCATCAAAGAGTGGATGATTGTTTGTAGGTACCATCGGCATTGGAGGCTTGATTCAATTGGTTTCATTTTGTTCATCATATATTGAGTCAAGTTATGAAGCTCAATGCATATCCAATCCCAATGCCAAGTCAAAATAAGTGAAGTTCAAGTGCTACAACATACAAGTGCAATGTTAAAAATTATGGTGATTTATTGGATATATTTGATGGCTTGCAAATATTCAAGTTGAAAGCTTGCTATTGGATGATCATGAGCTAACCAAGGTATATCTCTTGTTGATCATTTCACTTGGGTGCATATGAGTTGATTGAATTGGATATATATGCAATGTTGCTTGCTATGAGATGTTTGAATGGATTAAATGCTTAAGTAATCAAGTTTGAATTGATTTGTATTGGATAAATTCATGAGATGATATTTAGTAAGTGGATTGGATGGATATATGTCTTGTGAAAGTATTCAAACAAGTTAGTTTCAAGTTTGATTCATATTTGATGAAGTATTGCTCAATGTATTGAAATCTGTCCAAAGTTGAAAATCTGAGCTAGCAGTGATCAAGTCTGAGTTTGGATGATCAAATCTACTTGGATTGGCATGAGTTTTGGTATGCATGCTCTAGACTTATGTTATAAGATGCTGTACAAATTTCATGAGAATTGGATAAGAGATGCTTCGGCTTTGGAGTACATCTTGTCAGCTATAGTGCAGCAGTTTTCAGCATGTAGCAGTGGTGGAAGATTTGAAATCTGGTAGCAATCTAGATGTCAAATGAATCTCAAATTTTTACAGCTGCTAGATGACTTAGTGAATCACATCTCCACCAAATTTTATGGCATTTGGATCTGTACATTAGGAGATATGAATTATTCTTTGAAGGGTACAGAATCTGCCAGAAAAGTAACAATAATTGGATTAATCTAGAGTCACTTTAATTGAAAGGTCCTCAAATTGGAAACATGTTTACAAGTGGTTGAGGTACCTAAGTTTGGTTTTGGATTGATCTAGAAGCATGACGAGCAATGAGTACAAGACTTTTGTATTGTGAAATGTACTTGGTGTACTTATTTGGTACTCAATTTGAAGATCAAGATCAAACTTAAAATGAAGATGAAGTTTAAGTTCTAGTGATGATTGGAGATCATTTGGTACAAAGAAAAGAACTTAAACATGTAGGAAGAGTTGGACTCAAATGTAGATTCAAGGATTATTCATCAAGATTGAGTTCATCATTTGGATCAATCAAACTATATCATTTCAAGTGAGTATCAAGAGTGGTTCTTTGGAGAAAGGTCACTTCTCCCTAGAGAGGGGCTTGCCGCCGTGTGTTGGTGAAACCAAGTTTGGGACTTGGAAGGCTAACATGGAAGTGGTGATCCGAAGAACTTGTGATGCTTAGTTGAAGCAATCAAAAGGGTTGATCAAGAAAAGCAAGCAACACCCAAAAGAGAGCTAGTCATATATTTCAAGTGGTATTATAAGTAGTTCTCTCATGCAAGCATTGATCAAAAAGATGAAGCAAGCCAACCACAACTCAAGAGATAGTGCACTTGATCATAAGTGGTTTTTATTTCATATGGGTGAAGAATAGATTTATCTATGATGATTGGTCTTCACCAAGCTTATAAATTGGACTTCACATTGTTATTGGAGTAATGATTTGGAATCTATGTGACTATCCTCTACTCCAACATAACAAAGGTATCATTGCAATGTGCATGATCATTTTATCTCTTACTAGTATGCGATTAGTGCATATAGTACATGCTTACTAGGATCATGCATAACAAATGAAATGTTTAAATTCATAGCCTAACACTATTGCTTGAATTGTTTAAATGATCTAGTGGTATGTGTATGAATTTGTTCATGAGCTAGTGAACCCAAGTACTTGATCTAGTTTGGATCGCTAACAAGTAACAAGTACAACATTGGCAAGATAACCCTTAGCATGAGGTGTGAAGAAGCTTGTCATTGAATCAAACCGGACTTGTAAGCTTATGCAAGGAAAAATAGTTCAAGACACATTAGAAGCTCATGACAATGATAAGAGTACAAGCACAAGACAACAATGAAAATGGATATCTAGTTTGCTTCAAGTGTTATCTAGACTCATTTGATTTCTCACATGGTATTCACAAGTGGTGTCTAGATCAACTTACAAGTGATATCTTACAAGTGGTACTCATGAAGATAGAAAATGTTCAAGAAGTGAATATTATTGCCAAATCCTTCAAAGTGAATCCATACTAGAAAATTCTTTCAAATGGTATCACATTTCTACTCATGGTATCTTCACGTGGTATCATTCATGCAAGACGATGGTTTCACAAGTGATCCTCAACCTTAAGTGATCAAATCAAGAAATGCTACCCTCATCTTCAAGTGGTATCTCAAGTGAATGACACATGCTATGACATAGGGGGAGGAGCCCCACCGATTGGTATCAAGGTCAAAGATCCTATGTGGTATCTCAAGAACAACCATAAAGTTTGTCATTCCAACATATGTCGTAATGTCCATCAAAAATTCAATATTCAAGTCTCAACCATCTACCCCAATACAAGCCTTTGTATCAATTGAGAAGAACACCTTTTATGGAAATTGATGACAAAGGGGGAGAAGTTGGACAAAGATATGAAAGCTTTTTGAGCTTTGGGGAGAAATTGGAAAGATTGGACATGGACATGGACAAAGAGGGAGTAACATTGAAGAATGTAAGGGGATCAAACATTCTTGACAAAGAAAGCACACAAATAGGGGAAGCAAGCTCATGAACTTTGATTGATTACATTTGATATGTGCATAATTCATGTGCTTGCTTGCATTGCATAAGTTCTTAAATTCAATATGCATGTTTGTGTGATGTATGCTAGTTATAGAACTTGAATGATGATTTGATAACTAGCATGCATAGGATGTTAGCTAGACTTATGATTATCATGCAAAAACTAGAACCTTGCTAATAATGTTGATCTCACGAGGTTTCTAGTGTTTTTAATGTCTAGCTACTCATGATGCTAAGGATGGTGGCAAACTTGTGATTTTTAAATGGTATCAAACTACTAATTGGTATCAAGTTACAAAGGTTTATTCTATACACCTTAGCATCACTTAGTAGTGTTAACCTTCCCATAAATTTCATATTTACGCATATGTGCAAGCTTGAAACTAAACTATTTGAGCACATATGTAGGGGGAGTTATCACTACCAAGTCGGATTTTATGGTGCTTATCCAAATCTTGACATAGAGCTTAAATGTTGGATAAGTAACATTAAATCCAAAACAAGTTAGCAATTTACACTTGTGTAAAGTGCTAGCTTGAAAAAGCTTAATTTCCATATCTTTGTAGAGTTATCATCAATTACCAAAAAGGGGATATTGAAAGGTCCTTGTTTGGTTTTGGTAATTGAGTGACAACTTAGGTGGACTAATATGTGGTTATGTGAGATACATAAGAGATTAGTCCACATGTGATGGTGTCATGAATGAGCTCATTGCATATGAGACATGACATGGAGTCATGTGACCAAGGTGGAGAAGATCAAGATGAGGCTTGGCTTGATGGACCGGTTGCTAGGGTGAAGGGCAAGTTGTGTGATGGCTTGGCGCCGAAGGACCGAGGCAACGGTGAAGAACAAGTGAGGTCAAGATCGATGAACCAATACGGTCACGTGATGATATGAAGTGAATCATATCATTTGGTGATTGGTTGGTGCATGTGTTGCATCAATGTCGGAGGAGATGAAGTGGAATGCGCAAGGCAAAGGTATAACCTAGGGCATTTCCATTTCACCGGTCATAGGTGTGTAGAGAAGTTTATGACCGGGTTTAGGATAGATGGCCGTACTATCAAGAGGGGCAAACTTGTTTGCATATCGATCATCTAGTGCCACTCGTGTTTGAGCGGTAGAGAGGGTTTGGGTCTCTCTCTCCCTCCCGCCGAGCTTGCGAGCGCGGGATTCAGGCGTTTTTGAGAAGTTGAAATGCCTATTTTCCACTACGCCGGAAGTCGGAAAAGAAACGGAGACGAACGGAGGTCACAGAGGTGACCGGACGCTGAACCGGACACGGTCCTTGCATGACCGGACGCGTCCGGTCAGTGTTCAGTGTCTGCGCGTTTTCAGTTCGATGATCGGACGCGAGGCGCGTCCGGTCACTGATGATCGGACGCGTCCGGTCGTTCAGGGAGCTTACTGGACTCTAACCGGACGCTGGCACTGTCGCGTCTGGTCATTTTCTTCAGCGCGTCCGGTCGTTGTTCCGTTGAGCGCTGCTCAGGCGACCAGCGCGTCCGGTCATTCACGGGACCAGCGTGTCCGATCGTTTCCAGCGCGTCCGGTTGTTTGACGGGCGCGTCCGGTCGTTGCCAGGGGCGCGTCCGGTCGCTGGTTTGACCGTTGGGGGTCAGTGACCGTTGGAGAATCGAACGCGGCTGAGCGCGTCCGGTCAGTTACGATCGGCGCGTCCGGTCGTCCCAAAAAGGACCCAGTGAAGGGGTAACGGCTCTATTTGACCGTGGGGTTATAAATAGATGCCTTGGCCGGCTATGGCCGTGAGCTGAGCACACTTTAGCCTTGGTGACTTATGTGGTAGTGCTAGGGAGCCCTCTAACTCACTCATGCTTGATAGTGTTCATCGGATCGAGTGAGAGAGCGATTCTAGTGCGATTGCATCGTGAGGTTGCATCGAGTGGCACTAGGTGATCGTGTTGCAAGCCGGTGGTGCTTGTTACTCTTGGAGGTTGCCACCTCCTAGACGGCTTGGTGGCTTGTGGCTCCGTCGAAGCTCGCAAGAAGATTGTGCGAGGCTCCAGAGAAGCTTTGTGAGGGGGATTGTGCTCACCCCGCGGGGATCGCGAAGAGCAACTCTAGTTGAGCGTGTCATTGAGCTACCACACTTTATGGTGGGTTCTTGCGGTGCCTTTTGAGAGGCTCGGTGTGTGACCGATTAGCCGCCGAACCACGAAGTGTTAGTCGACACAACGGGGACGTAGCTTGGTGGCAACCAAGTGAACCTCAGGAAAAAATCACCGTGTCAACATTGTCTACTCTTCTCGGTGGTTTGCTTTCGTGCAACACAAGCTTGTATTTACTTTCATATATACTTGTGCTTGTGTAGTTGCTCTCGTAACTAGTTTGCTTGGGTAGCTTGCTAGTTATCTTCTTGCTTGTGTAACTAGAAGTATCCCCTTTGCGTGGCTAATTCGGTTTGTATAACCTTGTTAGTCGCATTGCTTAGTTTGTGTAGCTAAGTGTTTTGCACTCTTTAATTTGCATTAGTTGCCTTGTTATTGAGCATTGCTAGTGATCTTAGAAGCTTTGTGCTTTTGCTTCACTAAGTTTTGTAGGAGCTCCCTCTTGCTTGCAAAGTACTAGTGCATAGGTTTGTGTGACCTTCCTCTAGAATTAAATAGGAGAGCTCTTGCTAAGGAAAGCACCTTAGTTGCTTAATTAGGATCTTTGTGAGGTGCTTGTGAACTTAGTTAGAGGGGTGTAGTCTTGGCTAGACCGATAAGTTTAATTCCGCATTTGTTTTAGTTAGCCAACACGTTTAAGTTTTAGAAAGGACTATTCACCCCCCTCTAGTCCGCCATCTCGACCCTTCAGCTTGTCCTGTAGTGACCGGACGCGTCCGGTCACCCTGACCGGTGCGTCCGGTCAGCTCGTTTTGAACTGCGTCGTCCGGTAACGGCTAGCTGCGTACCCCTTCGCTATAAATAGAAGGTGTCCGGGGTTTGAGGGAAATTCTTGCACATTTTGAGACCTTGAGACATCCCTTGAGCTAGAGAACAACCCCTCCACTCATCTCTTTGCATAGTTACACATCTTGAGTGAGATTGAGTGAGATTCAAGTGCATTGCTTAAGAGTTGCATTCTAGAGGCACTTGATCTTCGAGTTGCTGCGGATTTCTTGTTACTCTTCCGTGTTTCTCGACACGGTAGACGGCTTAGAGCAGCGGAGGTGATTGAGCTCGCAATTGGAGATTGTTGGAGCCCTCACCAAGTGTTGTAAGGGGTTCTTGATCCTTCCCCGTGGGGGTTCACAAATTGGATACTCTAGTGGAGCTCGTGGCTTGGAGGATCCCCATCTTGTGTGCGGTTGTACGGCGCCCGCCGAGGGCTCAACTCTTGATAGTCGATTAGCTCGCGAACCGACAAGTGGGTGTATCGCCACAACGGGGAGTAGCTTGCCGGGAAGAAGTGAACCTCGGGATAAACTCTTGTGTCATTCTCTTCCCGAGGTTTTCTATTGTATGATTGATTGATTGGTATTTCTCTTCTCGACACGGCGGTATAATCACTCGAAACTCTTCTCTCGTATTACTTATTCTATCTAGCTTGTAGTTGTTGTTATGTTTAGTGAATAGCTTTGTTCTATACTTGTGTAGGCGGCTTGCTTAATTAGTTAGAGCTAGTGTTTTTGCTTCGCCACCTTTCGTACTAACGTGTGGTTAAGTAATTCTTGTAGAAGTTTTAATTAGGCTATTCACCCCCTCTCTAGCCAATTTGGACCTTACAGAAGGGTCCACGGCGTGGAGGAAGAGTGCGCGGAGGGACGGCGTCTTGGGCGGGCGGGAGGAGCTCTCCCGCGCACGCGCCCGCGGTGGCCGGGCAGAGCTCCCCGCGCTCGCGGCGGCGGCGGCCGGGCGGAGCTCCCCCGCATTTGCGCTCGCGGCGGCGGCCGGGCCGAGCTCCCCCGCGCAAGCAGGCGGCGGGGGCCAAGAACGGCGAGCAAGGGGAAGAGCAAGGCGATCTTCTCGTCCTTCTCGCGCTTGGCATGGCTTGCGAAGCTCACGACCAAGAACGGCGTGGGCGCTGCCAAGGCCGTGCATGCGACAACGCCTGCGGCAAAGAACGCCACCGCTCAGGCCACCGCCACCGCATTCTCGTCCTGCTTCCATAAGTCCACGACCGCGACCTTCGTCCTCCACTCGGCCACCTCGTCTCCCTCTCCCTGAAGCCGGCGGCACCACCGACACTAGCGCTGGTGCGGACGCTGACGCTGATGCTGCCCCCGCTGCCTCTCCCTCGGCATGTCGTGCTCGTGCCTCCTGCTTGCCGCATGCATGCGCCCGTGGCAAGGATGAATGGCTAGGACGGACGGTGGAAGGACTTGCCGCACGCATGCGCCCGTGGCCAAGGATGAATGGCTAGGACAGACGAAGGAAGAAGGAAAGAAAATGGAAAGAAAATGGAAAGAATGGCATTTATGTCTTTTCGCAGCTCTGTTTGACACCGTTAGTGGTCGCTTTGGATGGAATGGCGTGAGTGGTAAAAAAGTTTCGAGCGATGGCACAGATGACCGGCTCAACTTTATAGTGGCTTGTGTGGAACTGCAAACTTTTGTAATGGCATACATGGAAAAGACTCCTTGTTATGAGTAAAGGCACCGTATGCAGGACACGTAAAAGCACTGAAAATGAAATCCAACAGCAGAGTAGCTAATCAAGACGACAAATGCTTTTTCAGGCATCAAATAGATTTCATGGCAAGAACGCACCTCAGCCATCAAGCAAACAGTGTTTTGATTCTTACAAGTGCTGTAGTCACTATGCCTAGCAAAAATGACTCAAATCTAGATTCTAGAATCAGAATGCAATGTGATTCTGGTAATTGGAATTTGATGTGCCTAATGAGTAGTGATGCTCTATATTTGAAGTATCATATACTTTGTATGCACAACAAAACCAGGGATACACAGACAAGGATGTGCTAGTTTACATCGGAAAAGAGAATTTGCCTTTTATTCTCAGGATGTCAAAACTCAAAAGGTCCTCAGGAACAACGTGGCTCGGATTCTTGAATTCAACAAGATAGTGTGGCAGAACTGACTCACAAGCAGGCGGACAAGCGTCATTTTGAACACCATTATCGACACCATCCTTGCTATACCTCGCTCAAAACAAAACAAATAGACGACTGAATCCTATAAACTAAATTCTTAACATCAGAGCTAGCAAATATCATAGTGCCGGAAATGGTTCCACCATATCAAAGTGTGGTGCACAACTGCACATCATTTATCCATCTCCCAGATAATAGCACTATCCTCTGCATGAATGAAGCAGCTATTATTAAGAATTAGAGTTTGTGCAAAATACTCAAGCAATGCGAGTTTTCCAGACATGATGGTACTGTAAATCCTTTAGAAAATAGAGATGATTTCCCCAGCCACGTACCTTTGATCTTTTTGTTTATCCACACCTCAATCAGCATTCCTGCACCAACTCCAGCAGCACACACGGCACCATAGATTGCCAGTGCAGAAGGCAAAGATCGCCGAGGCAGAAAATAACACTCAGGGACTTGTCTGATCTTCTTTGGAAGGCGCTTCTTGACAACTGGTTGGCTAGATTCAGTAGTCACTGCACCGCCCACAGTCTTCCAGTCCACATTCTTCAGCATATCTTTCGAGTCCTCACTAGCCATTTGGAAGCTGTGTATGCACAAAGGTTATGACAGTCAGCAAGGACACATCATCTGTCTCAAAATTGGATCCTACTACAATCTAATAATATCCTAGAATAATTGGGACAGTCAGCAGAGCATACTGTTGCAACTAGTAGCACATAGATCTAGGATGTAGGAACAATAATGTCAGATACATCTTCAGAAACAACTCGTTTCATAATCCTCAAGCATTCATTCACTGTTCACCTACAAATTTGTAAGTTCGTAACTGGAACTGACAACATGTCAGTTTCCATAACTCAGAGTGCATGACTAGGTAGGAATCTTAAGAGGATCACTATGGCACGATTCCAGTTTAAAGGAAGGTGCATACAGAGGCAACACAACACACTGTTTGTCCAATCCTTTGTAATTTTCTCCAAAAAGTGAATAGCGAGGAGCTCGAAACTAGTCGACCGTAACACACCCGATCTATACAGAAACCAATTCCTGATCCGGCTGGAACAAGCAGGTCCACGCATTTGATGCCATGACTATGAGAAGAAGCAAGGCCAGGCCAATCAGGTAGCACGGTTGGCTGTGGATGAGAGGTGTGGTGAATCCCCTGACCTGGGTGAACTGGATGATGGCGGCGGCGGCGGCGGCGTTGCTGGGCACTGAAATGACGCCTAGAATCAGTCAGCTATTAGGGTCGCAACTCGCGAGTCCGCACGGCGAGCGGATGGGCTGATCGTACGGCAAGCGGTGCGTCCGGAGTCGCCTTGGGCTGGATAGCCCGGTGACTGCGGCCGGCCGACGGCGAGTGCTCCTCCCTCCGGTGCGATTGGTTGGCAACTTGGCGTCTGACGGGCGGCTGAGCAACGGGGAATTGTGGAATCGACCAGAGAAGTCCAGAACGGAGAACGGAGATGAGAGCGTCACGCGTAAATGGGCTAGAAGAGTGGTGGCCTTACATTCTACAAGGTCCATCGCCACCCCAAAAGGCCCATCAGAAGGCCTGTAAAGTAAAACCGCAGCCCGCAGTACATCACGACCTACAGTAGGTGCTAGGTTTTTCTTTCCTCAAAAAAAAAAAAAAAGTGCTAGGTTTTTCATCCGTGACGAGCCAGCCCATATAAAACCTCAGAGCACCAGCCACCTCGCAACCTCTCCCTCGCGCCGCCACCTCCCTGTTCCAGCTCTCTAGCGCCGCCGTTTGAAACCCTAAACTTCGGCGGCGACGATGGCGGCGGCACCGGCAGGCGGCGGCGCGCGGGCGCTGTCCCAGCGGGAGCAGGACATCCAGATGATGCTCGCCGCCGACGTCCACCTCGGCACCAAGAACTGCGACTTCCAGACGGAGCGCTACGTATACAAGCGCCGCACTGATGGTATAAGTCCAATTCTCTCCACGTCTTATATTGGATATAGTTAGAGATCTATTGGGAATTGGGATTTTGCTATGCGCATGCAGATATTAGGCTGCGATTGTAGTTCATTTGAGAAATATTGGCGCGTAGTTTCAGTCGACAGATATTGATTCATGCGTATGTAATTTCTAGTAATGGTTTTTCTGGTATCAGCGTGATACACATGTGTATGTAATTTCAGTTGTTGGTTATCAGTGTGATACACATATGTGCGTTGTCTGCTTTTAGTATTAGGCAAAATTTGCTCCTGGACACCGTTAAAAGCTGGTCTTTGCCACAGGCCAATAAAAAACTGTGTCTTTGCCAGAAACCATTACAATTCTATGAGTATTTGCTGGAAGACATCATGGCTCATATAATATCATTTCTACCTCAATCAGGTCACAAAACACATGAATCTGGACAAGAATGCCACTGCCCTTTAAACAGATTATATTGTAGTCACAAAAGCATGTCTAGCACCTACACGAACCCCAGTAAGCCTGTAGGATGAATTGGAATCCATCCTACACAGACAAGAACGAATCGGAGCAGAATCAAACATATGGTACGATTTACTTTGCAATAACGATCCGAATTGCACAATACCGAGCCTAATTGCCCAAAGTTAGTACTAACCCTGGAAAAATGGGAGAAGACGTGCCCGTCGGGAACCCATCTTCCTGCAGGAAAATCTCGCAGAGATATCGTGGAGTCCCCATCTTGCAGCCGAAGCCACCGGGAGGGGGGCGCCGCCGAAGCTCCTCGCCGGCACAGGCTTCCCCTTCGCGACGAGAGGGAAGAACGGGCTTCACGGGGGCTGACGCCGTGCAGGGATGCACGTAGGGAAGGGCCCTTGCCGGGCGCGGCCGTCGCCGGGAGGGGCCGCGCGCCTGGAGGAATCGGCGCCGCCGCCTGGAAAGCCCGTGCGATAGTTTCTGGAGAAAGGAATTGGCCTTGCGGGGGACGGGGGGAGGATAAAGCACCAGGGACAAATTAGCCATTTTCCTGTAGCTCTCCTATTAAATCGGATAGACATGTGTTTTGTGTCCTGGGGCAAATGTACACGGTTTATTAGTGTCTCCCAGCAGTGACATGTTTTTTTAGTGGTTCACAGCAAAGACCACATTTTAACGGTGTCCAGGGGCCAATTATCCCTTAGTATTATTTCTCCAGTATGGTCTTGAGGATTTCTCTAGCATGAAGATTTGGAAGGTTTCTGGAGTGGGTGTGATACACATACGTGTAAGGTCTAGCTGCGACATTACATGTACTATTCGTCTCAATGTCATACCATAAATATGAGCTGTGGGATTGGTTCAGACTAGATTCTATCAAAATTAAAGGATCAATTGACTGATATCGAACATCTTATGTCTATGTTGCTGTGTTTGTTCACTGAAATCAATGTGAAAAACGTCTAGCAGTTAGTTTAGTGCTAACTCAAGTTGCTTATGCCGATCAATCCCCTTTGTCATTTGACCATGGTGAACTGTGAATTAACAATAGTGTTGTTGTATATTATCCTACAGGTATCTACATTATTAACCTTGGGAAGACCTGGGAGAAGCTACAGTTGGCTGCGAGAGTCATCGTTGCAATTGAGAATCCGCAGGATATTATAGTACAGTCTGCTAGACCCTATGGTCAGAGGGCTGTCCTCAAGTTTGCGCAGTACACTGGTGCTCATGCCATTGCGGGCAGGCACACTCCTGGTACATTCACCAACCAGCTGCAAACCTCATTTAGTGAGCCGCGCCTTCTTATCCTGACTGACCCCAGGACTGATCATCAGGTAAACTTACATCTGCTGAAGGAAAAACTTTGTTGATTCAGAGCACTTACAAATCTTCTTTATCAAACTTTGTACAGCCTATTAAGGAGTCTGCACTTGGAAACATTCCCACCATTGCCTTCTGCGACACTGACTCCCCTATGCGCTATGTTGATATTGGCATTCCTGCCAATAACAAGGGGAAACAGAGCATTGGTTGTCTGTTCTGGCTGCTTGCCAGAATGGTCCTCCAGATGCGTGGTACAATTCTTCCAGGACACAAGTGGGACATCATGGTAAACTGATATAATCTGAACTAGTTTCATTCCGACCAATTTCTGACCTGTATAAACAAAGCATTTACTTTTTGTCGCTTCTTGAATCCTATGCTTGTTTCTCTTTTGCAGGTTGATCTGTTCTTCTACAGAGACCCGGAGGAAGCAAAGGAGCAGGAGGAAGAAGAGGCTCTGGTTGCTCCTGACTATGGCGCCGTTGCAGAATATGCTGCTCCAGGGGCTGACAACTGGGGCGCCGATTGGGGTGCTGGTGAAGCTGCAGCTCCACCTGCTAGCATTCCAGCTGCTGGTGCAGACTGGGGCGCTGCTCCAGGTCCAGTTACTCTTCTCATAGTAATATGATTTGCGTTTAAAAACGAGACATTCTAATCTTTGTAGTAGTATTCTGTTTACACATGCTTAGTTTGTCTAGAGTACACTGTTTAAATGATTGATAGTTGATGCTCTATTCTGTTTACACATGCTTAGTTTGTCTACACTGTTTAAATGATTGATAGTTGATGCTCTATTGTACCTTTTGTGTGCCTAGAAGTAGCTTGCTGTGTGTCTAAAGCTAGATGGTGATTTGAGCTGAATCTTTGATATGTTTTTCTAGCGTGGCTTAAAATGCAAACCATTTTTTTAATCACAAGTTTCCCTTTGACCTATAGGTTTTAATATGTAACTGTGTTGAAACTTTAAATCTTTATAGATTTACTGTTCTCATCATAATGATGTTTGATCACATTTGCTTGTTTCTTTTATTTTTACTATATTACCTGGTTATCTGCTTGTTTAGTTTCGTACACCTGTGGTGCTTACAATTACGCATGTGAATTTCAGCTCCTCCTGCCGATGGTGTCTGGGATGCAGCTGCGGCTCCTCCAGCAGCCACCGGATGGGAACAAGGCGCTGCCCCTGTCGCGGCACCTACCCCTAACTGGTAGTAAAGAGTAAATCAGCATGGCTGATGGCTTATACTAGTCATCATCAGAACTTGTTGGTAGACACTGCTTAGCTTAGAAGTTTTTACGTGCTACTAGATGAGAATCAATTGTGTTATTGACTCTGCTGAGACAGCCAGTGAACCGGGCCCCTTTTTGTTATCATCTCAAATAGATAGCTCCGTTTTAAGCGTATTTTGTGAACTGTATGCTCTTCGTTGCAGCAAATGTCTCCTGCTTGCTTGTTGTGGCATCTAAATCTCTGAGTTGTCAATGTTGTATCACCGCACCCAAGATTTGTAGTTCCCTGAAAGCTGATGTAGCTAAGTTTTTGGTACAAAGGTAATGCCAGCCACAGCCACAGGCTTACAACACAGCTCTGATCTGGTCGCCCTCGGTCTGGACGTGCCGTCTGGTGATCTCCGCCACGCTGAGGCAGCCGCTGTGCGCATGGCCAGAGCTCGTGCAGCATCTCGATGACGTGCCTCACCCCGGCCTCATCGCGGAACCGCGCGCCGCCAGCCCGAAGAACACCGGCCTCCCCACCTGCAAACGCACACGCACGCGCTCATCCTCGTCAGGATTTGCCACGGTTCCATCTCTGGAGCAGGCAGTGACCTGGAGTAGTTGCTTTACAATGACTGCGGTAGCGCGCGAGCGCCAGCGCCTTGAACACGTCGGTGACCCGCCGGACGCCGCCGTCCACCAGCACCGGCACGGCCCCCGCCACCCCGCGATGGCAATCCCCCTGTCAGTTTTCGAGCCGCATCGCGCAACTGATCGCCGCACGTTGCGAACGTTCATGCGCTGTGTTTGCATGTGCGAACGTACGTGCTGTGTGTTACCTCTTCGAGCACCGAGATGGTGGCCGGCCCGTAGTCCAGCTGCCGGGCGCCGTGGTTGGACACGATCACGCCGGCTGCCCCTGCCTCCAGGGCCTTCCTGGCTGTCCAACGCCGCCACCGCAGAGTCAGAGTTTGGGCCCTGTTCGCTTGAGCTTATCCGCCGGTGTCTCTCACGACAAATCGACATCAGCAGCCGCCGTCGAAACAATCAACCGAACAGGACAATAGGTAACTACCATTTGCTGGTGGGCCTACATTCTACAAGGTCCATCGCCCACCCCAAGAGGCCCAGAAAGAAGGCCCGTAAAGCAAAACCGCAGGACATCACGACCTAGGGTTTTCATCCGTGATGACCCAGCCCATATAAAAGGTCAGAGCACCAGCCACCTCGCGACCTCTGCCTCGCGCCGCCACCTCCCTGTTCCAGCTCTCTAGCGCACGGCGCAGCCGTCAAAAACCCTAAACTTCGGCGGCGACGATGGCGGCGGCACCGGCAGGCGGCGGCGGCGGCGGCGCGCGGGCGCTGTCGCAGCGGGAGCAGGACATCCAGATGATGCTCGCCGCCGACGTCCACCTCGGCACCAAGAACTGCGACTTCCAGATGGAGCGCTACGTATACAAGCGCCGCACGGATGGTATAAATCCAATTCTCTCTGGACCAACCAAATGCTTACATCGAATGCGTCTTGAATTGGATATCTAGTTATAGATCTGTTGGGATCTTGCTATGCGCATGCAGATATGAGGCTGCGATTGTAGTTCAATTGAGAAATATTGACGCGTAGAGTCGTCAGATATTGATCCATACGTATGTAATTTCTAGTTAAGGTTTTCTGGTATCAGTGTAATACTCGTATGTGTATGTAATTTCTAGTTGTTAAGGGTTTCTGGTATCAGTGTCATACTGTCATACACATATATGCGTCGTCTACTTTTAGTATTATTTCTCCTGTATGTTCTTGAGGATTTATGTAGCATGAAGATTTGGAGGGTTTCTGGAGTGTGTGTGATACACATATGTATAAGTCTAGATGCGACATTACAAGTGCTATTCGTCTCAATGTCATACCATAAATATGAGCTGTGGGATTTGTATGTCTATGTTACTGTGTTTGTTCACTGCAATAAATGGGAAGAACGTCTAGTAGTCATTTGACCATGGTGAACTGTGAATTAACAATAGTGCTGTTGTATATTATTATCCTTCAGGTATCTACATTATTAACCTTGGGAAGACCTGGGAGAAGCTACAGTTGGCTGCGAGGGTCATTGTTGCCATTGAAAATCCACAGGATATTATAGTCCAGTCTGCTAGGCCCTATGGCCAGAGGGCTGTCCTCAAGTTTGCGCAGTACACTGGTGCTCATGCCATTGCCGGCAGGCACACTCCTGGTACATTCACCAACCAGCTGCAAACCTCATTCAGTGAGCCACGCCTTCTTATCCTGACTGACCCCAGGACTGATCATCAGGTAAACCTATATCTGCTGAAAGAAAAACTTTGTTGATTCAGAGCACTTACAAATCTTCTTTATCAAACTTTGTACAGCCCATTAAGGAGTCTGCACTTGGAAACATTCCCACCATTGCCTTCTGCGACACTGACTCCCCTATGCGCTATGTTGATATTGGCATTCCTGCCAATAACAAGGGGAAACAGAGCATTGGTTGTCTGTTCTGGCTGCTTGCCAGAATGGTCCTCCAGATGCGTGGTACAATTCTTCCAGGACACAAGTGGGACATCATGGTAAACTGATATAATCTGAACTAGTTTCATTCCTACCAATTTCTAACCTGAATAAGCAAAGCATTTACTTTTTGTCGCTTCGTGAATCGTATGCTTGTTTCTCTTTTGCAGGTTGATCTGTTCTTCTACAGAGACCCAGAGGAAGCAAAGGAGCAGGAGGAGGAAGAGGCTCTGGTTGCTCCTGACTATGGCGCCGTTGCAGAATATACTGCTCCAGGGGCTGACAACTGGGGCGCTGATTGGGGAGCTGGTGAAGCTGCAGCTCCGCCTGCTGGCATCCCAGCTGCTGGTGCAGACTGGGCTGCTGCTCCAGGTCCAGTTTCTCTTCTTGTAATAATATGATTTGCATTTGAAGACGATTCATTCTAATCTTTGTAGTATTCTGTTTATACATGCTTAGTTTTTCTAGGGTACAATGTTCAATTTATTGATAGTTGATGCTCTATTCTACCTTTTGTGTGCCTAGAAGTAGGTTGCTGTGTTTCTAAAGCTAGAAGGTGATTTGATATGAATCTTTGATATGTTTTTCTAGCGTGGCTTAAAATGCAAACGATTTTTTATCACAAGTTTGCCCTTTGACCTATAGGTTTTAATGTGTAACCGTGTTGAAGCTTTAAATCTTTACAGATTTAGATTTACTCTTCTCATAATAATATTTGATCACATTTGCTTGTTTCTTTTACTTTTATTATTACCTGTTTATCTGCTTGTTTAGTCTCATTATATAGCATTTTATGGGTAACTGTGAGGAAGCTTTAGATCATACTCAATAATGTTTGTTCACATTTGCTTGTTTCTTTTATTTTTATCATCTGTTTTGTTTAGTTTCATACACCTGTGGCTCTTACAATTCCCCATGTGGATTTCAGCTCCTCCTGCTGATGGTGTCTGGGATTCAGCCGCGGCTCCTCCAGCAGCCACCGGATGGGAACAAGGCGTTGCCCCTGATGCGGCACCTGCCCCTAACTGGGGTAAAGAGTAAATCAGCATGGTTGATGGCATATATTAGTTATCATCAGAACTTGTTGGTAGACACTGCTTGAGTAGTAGCTTTGAACTCTTTACGTGCTACTAGATGAGAATCAATTTTGTGTTGTTGACTCTGCTGAGACAGCGAGTGAATCGTGCCCCTTTCTATTATCCCAAATGGATTTAAGCGTATTTTGTGAACTGTATGCTCTTCGTTGCAGCAAGTGTCTCACCAGCTTGCTTGTTGTGGGTTGTAAATCTAGTTGTCAATGTTCTACTAATGTGGTACACCGGACACCGCACCAAAGATTTGTTGTTCAGTTTCGCTGAAAGCTGATGAAGGTTCTGGTACAACAGGTAATGTCACAGGCTTACAGCAGGGCTTTGATCTGGTCGCCCTCGTTCTGGACGTGGCGTCTGCTTATCTCCGCAACGCTCCGGCAGCCGCAGAACGCCACGGCCATTGAGCATCTCGAACACGTGCCTCGCCCCGGCCTCACTGCGCGCGCTCATCCTCGTCAGAATTTGCCACGGTTCCATCTCGAGTGACCTGGAGTTGTTGCTTTACCATGACTGCGGTGGCGCCGAGCGCCAGCTCCTTGAACACGTCGGTGCCCCCGCGGACGCCGCCGTCCACCAGCACCGGCACGCCCCCCGCCACCGCCGCAACCACCTGCAATGTAGCGCCGCCCGTCGATGGCAATCCCCATGTCAGCTTTGGAGCCGCATCGTGCAACTGACGTTCGAACGTTGCGAAAGTCCATGCGCTGTGTTTGCATGTGGGAACGTCCGTGCCGTCTGTTACCACTTCGAGCACCGAGATGGTTGCCGGGGCGTAGTCCAGCTGCCGGGCGCCGTGGTTCGACACGATCACGCCGGCCGCCCCTGCCTGCACGGCCTTCCTGGCTGTCCATTGCCGCCGCCGCAGAGTCAGAGTTCAGTCAGTGACCATTGACCAACATAGGAAATTACCATTTTCCAGTGCGCCGATTGTCAGCATCTCGTCACTCAGCAATTCAACGCTGCTACTGTACTATGGTAGTGAAGTGATTTCATTACCGTCGGATGTCCTTGAGCAGGATGGGCAGCCTGGTTACGGACCTGAGCCACTCTATGCCCTGCAACCAACCACACAAATTCAGGGACACAAACTAACAAACGCCATCAACCACCATACTAGCCACATACAGTCTGTTCGTTTCGCTGGTTTATTGTGCTGAAAGCACTGTTTGCTGGTTTGTTGTGAGAGAAAAACACTGCTGGATGGCTGCTGATTCTGCTGATAAGTCCAAACGAACAGGGCGATAATTGCCCCGCTGGCCGGCAAGACTAGTGCACCCGGCCCATCAGGCCATCACGCCATGCATGGACGCATGGCCACCGGTACAGCGATTCAGGGCCGCAGCAGGCAGCCAAGGTCAGTAGTGTCCTAATGGCAGCTCCGTTTTTATGGCAGGCATGTTATATTATTAAGAGCCATATGCTGTTCTCAGTATCCAGTGTAGTGTAGCGACCCTGGTGCCTGACGCGGACGCGTCCTTGGCGCCCATAACTGTTCCGTATGCTTGCCAAGTACTGCACACATGCTAGGGCATTCAAGGTTCAAGAAATTTATGATGGCACGGCCACCAATTGCACTGTAGGAGTACGTGCCTTCCACGACGACGAGGGATCCAGCGTCTCGCGCGCCCGCCGTGCCAGCTTGGAGCAGCCTTCCTCCTGGGTTATAATCAAAGATGAGAGTGGTTTAGCCTTTCAGAAAGGAAACAGAGACGACCCACTATGGTTGAACAAGCTTTTGTACTCCTACTTCTGATGAACCGCTTGTATATATGGTGCAAATGTTTCACTCATAGCGTCAAGATCATCGTCGAACGACATTAGACCTTCAAGGTTTGGGGACATTGGAGCGATCATCCGCATGAACAACCTGCTCAGGTACACCGTGCACCGAATCGCAAATAAAAGAGGAAGATTTTGTGTTCTTTTTCGTGCAACATTGTGGTGTTCAAGGCTCAAGCTATTGAGATGCTCTACGTACATAAATGCATTGATGATCATGATATGTTGACACGGGAAGATAGCAGCTTATGACATTTTTACATTCAGTAGCTTATGACATTTTAACATTCAGTAGCATAGCATCGCGTTGGAAATTGGGAATATGATTTTTAAAGAACATAGTTTCGCTGAACTCCAGGAAATCTCGAGAAACAAAATCACTTTGATCAGCACTGTACTTGTTTCTGATGTCAGCTTCACGCCTACCAAGCACAGGCGTGTCAACTGTCAAAACAACTGACTTGAATCCTAAACTCTCAGCTCGTCGAACCAATGTTGCTGAAACATCCCTTCTCTGTACACAACGAAAATTTCCAGAAGTCAGAGCGTCAACATCAACAGAAGACTTCTGACTGATGAAGATAAGTTTTGCACTTTGCAGACATTAAAGTTTGCAGACATGCATGTATTGTTCGATAAATACTAAGCTTTTCGGACATCCCATATATCTAAGTTAGGACCAATCCACAAGCATGTGAATTGGACTCCACACCATAACTGAAAGGTTTATTGTGCTGACGAAGCGCAACTTGTCCCACTGACTTCAAGACGAGCCCCAAATCGGGGGAACGACGCACGACCGAGAGAGATGGTGACTGTATAAAATTGCCAGGCCCTCTACTCTAGTACCGCAATGCCTTCTGTGGCACACAGTTGGGGTTATATATGGGCATGTAGCCCGGGCCGTGAGCCCGGCACGAGGCCCGGCCCAAACATGGCCCCGCCCGGTGACTAGCGGGCCCGGGCTGGCCTGGCTCGGAGGAGCAGGCCGTGCCTGAGCCGCACCCCAAGCACGGTGGGCCGGCACGGCACGGCCTGCTCCCCAACGGGAGGCCCGGTAGCGGCCCGGTGCCCCCAATGGTTCTCCGCCTCCCTTAGCAGGGCGCGGCCCAACTGCCCCCGCACCCCTCCGGCTTCATATATAACGTGGCGCCGCGGCTCCCCCCTCGCCCACCACAAACCCTAAAATCATTCCCCACCCCCGGTCGTGGCACCTCACTTGCTCAGTCGCTCTTGACCTCTCGCTCCGTCGCTCGTCTCGTCTCTAACTGTCCTCGTCGACCATCATCCCCGGCTTCGATGACCTCGCCACCACTCCACCTCACCTTGAGTCCCCTGATTCCTCTTCCTGTCGCCTCCCTTCTCTCTATCCCTCCTCTGTCCTCTCGGTGACCATGTGAGTTCGTCTCCCGCCCGGTCCCTCCGCTACCGCTCGCCATCTTTGCTAATCCGTTCTCGTTGCCTTGTGCGCAAGTAAGAGCTAACCCTAAACCCTAACCCTAACTCTAACCCTCTCATACTTCATCTTTCTCCTTCATTCCATCTCAGATTTGACTTCATCTTCCTTGATTTGTGCAGGTTGGTTGCCGATGCCTCATTCTCTAGAGCTGGCATAGAGTGAGCTAGGCGGTGAAGCACACCGTTGAAGAACGGGGTTGGAGAGCTGCCGTCCGTGGAGGAGGGCCCGATGGCGCGGGGAACTAACGACGATGTCATCTACCTTGTCACCGGCAATGAGGACCTGATCGCGGCAAGGCTATCCTCGGAGCACGACGACGACGGTCGTGACCCTTATGCGTTGTTCAGTGACAACGTTGCCCGAGGTCCTGTTCCGATCGATCTAGATGGCAATGATGCAGGGGCGGCGGCGACGGCGACAGGGACGAGGATGGGGGTGACCTCCAACACCAACAACACAGGTGGTAATGGTAATGATACTCCTTCCTTTGTTGTTTCTGGTAAGCGTAAGTCTAAGTGCTGAGATGATTTTGAGGAGATCTATGAGGTGATTAATGGTAACAAGGTTCGAACACAAGCTATCTGTAAACCGTGTGGGGCCACATTGAGTGCTAGATCTCGTGCTAGTACTGGTCATATACTTAGGCACCAAAATTATTGTAAGAAAAAAATTGATCATGCTGCTAGGGTTTAGTCTAGACTTGCTTTTAATCCTGATGGTTCTCTGCATAACTGGAACTATGATCCTGTTGTTGCTCATTCTGAACTGTATAGATTGATTGTTAGGCTTGATCTTCCTCTGGGTATAGGTGACACAGAGGCCTGGGAAGAATTTATTGTTCGTGCTCATAATCTAGGTTTATTAAGTCATCTAGAAGGACCACCACTAGAGATCTAGGTAAGTTTTTTAATCAACGCCGTGATGTGCTTAAAAATGTCGTGTTGTCTGCTGCTTTATCTGTTGCCTTGACTTCAGACATTTAGTCTAGTAATGCTAAGGAGGATTACATTTCTGTTGTTGCTCACTATGTGAATGCTGATTGGGAGTTGCAGAAAAAGATTATTGGTCTTCGGTTGATTGAAGTGAAACATTTTTTGTGAAAACATTGCTGAAAGTGTTGGTGGTGTGGTTAATAAGTTTGGTTTGATTGATAAAAATTTTCTGGGGCTTTAGATAATGCTTCTTCTAATGTTAAGGCTATGGAAACTTTGACACCAATGTTTGTTGGTTACTTGAGTTTATATCCTGTCTCTACACCTTTTGATCATAATAAAAGAACTTATAGCCTTGTTCATCAACGTTGTGCTTGTTATATCATTAACCTTATTGTTAAATCTGGACAGAAGAGAGTACAACTTTACCTGGAAGATTTCAGAACTGCAATTAATTTCTTGAATTCCTCTAATCAAAGAAATGTTAAGTTTAAAAACTACTGTAAAGCTAAAGGTGTTAAACCTAGAAAATTTGGCTTAGATATGGATGTTAGATGGAATGCTACTTATCTTATGCTGAAACACTTGGTTTCATATAGTGAAGTTTTTTCTATGTTCATAAATTTAAATTATGGAGTTGCAATGTTATCTCCACATCATTATAGAGTTGCAATGTTATCTCCAAATCATTGGCATGTTGCTGAGAAGTTGTTAGAGTTACTGGAAATCTTTTTATGAATGCACTGTTGTTCTATCTGGTGTTTATTATCCCACTAGTCCACTTGTTATGCATCATGTTCTGGAAATTGCAACTCATTTGCATGCAGCTGAAAAAAATGTTAATCTTAGAAGTTTTGTGTATCCTATGCAGCTTAAATTTCTTAAGTATTGGGCAGACATACCTCCGTTATACTTATTTGCATTCATTTTGGACCCTAGAGCTAAGTTGAGAGGTTTCCATAAGGTTCTTCAATTACTTAATGAAAACACTGGTTCTGATTACAATATGTACTATGCTGATGTTAAAACTAAAATTCATAAGTTGTTTGACAAATATGAGAGGAAGTTTGCTGCAGGTAGGTCTCAAAGAGTTACACAACCTTCAAACCAAATAGGTAAGAGGAAACAGGCCTGGTGGAGAATCTTTGGAGGATCCGGCGCTTGTTACCTAAAACCATTGATATACTGACCTGCTTGAAGGACCGGGAATTAGGAGAAAAGAGGGAATAACATTCGGCTGCTGACAACAAAGAGCTTGAAGATGCATTTCAGAATCTGTATCTTGATGAAGATGTGGCTGAGATTGACACTTAGCTTGAGAGTGGACTTGCTTTTATGTGAGTTGAGAGTAGATTGGTCCCTCACTCACTTGAGTAGTTGTGTAACATTTTTATTTGAACAATGGTCTGTAATAACTTAAGACAATATTATGACTTCTGAGCTGGCTGCACTCTTTTTTTCTGTCTAGGGTTTCTCATGAAGATGAGTTTTATCTAGACAGGTTTTAATGAGACAGCATTGCACAAAACACTCTTTTTGCTATCTAAATTCTATGTCTTCTGTGATCTGTGTGACTGTGTGTATGTATGGCCTACGGCTTGGCAGAATGGCAGTAGTGATAGTTCAATGTGATTTGTGAATAATAGTTGATTGAATGGTAATATCATATGGCTGTAAATATTGATAGTTGATAAGTTGAATGAAAAATATGACTGAATTGATAAGTTTTTCGGTGAATGTTGGTTCAAATTTGAAAAATTGGCTTGAGATGAATTTTTTGAGCTGCTTTATGTGAACTAGGCCATGGACTTGCCCGGCCTATAAATGGCGACGTGCCTTACAGACCAGCCCAACACGAAAATCAGCCTATAGTACCGTGCTTGTGCCGAAGGCCAGGCCCGCGTGCCCGCAAGGCACGGCGTGCCTAGTAGGCCCGGTGGCCATCAGGCTGTGCCGGCCGGTTGCCCATCTATGGTTGGGAAGCATTCAAGATTTGCAGGTTGCAGCATCTATCATAGGCAAAGCGGCCATAGCCATCCCCTCCAGGCCTCCACGGCTCCACCTAGAGTTCCACAGAAATCTCCACGGTGGAAACAGGAGGCTAATTAAAAGCAAAAACCTCATATGGGGGGATCAAGAAGGGACGACAGCGAGCAGCGTGCAGCAGCAGGAACAGCGCCATACCTCTATCTGAATATTGACTGAACGAGGTCGCCGAGGAAGGACAGCTATCAAGGATGTGTTTAGTTCACGAAAATTTTTGACTTTCGCTTTGTATTTGTCAATTAGTGTCTAATTATGGATTAATTATGCTTAAAAGATTTATCTCGTGGTTTTCTACCAAACTATATAATTAGTTTTTTCGTCTACATTTAATATTCCATGCATGTGTCTAAACATTTGATGTGACGGAGAATCTTGAAAAATTTTAGGAATTAAACATGGCCTGAGGTCTGAGGAGCAGCTTAAGGATTAGCCATTGTCCCCTTGGCGGGATGTCAGAAGCTCAGGTAGAGGACGAGACACAAGACCAACATTTCATGGTGCTCTGAGCTCCTGGGGCTCCAGTGGTCCCTTCGACGTAGTGCGCGTAAAAATTTTGCAAGGGAAAAAAAAGCAAAGGAACCATTATCATGTTGATGTTTTCTTTCCTTTTTATTGCAAAAAGTTTTAAACAAGTTTTTTAAGCACAAATTTCACGTGCACATAGCTAGATAATTATATGCTCCACCTATGCATATAGTTTGTGGGATTTTTTTCGTTACAAAAAAGTAGTTTCTGGGAATTTTCGTGAACTTTACGGGTCCACGTCCACTCTAGGCCTTATGTTGATTTTTCTTTTATTTTTGTTTGCACAAAGTTTTAAGAAAGTGTTTTTTAAGCTCAAATTTTACGTGCACATAGATGAACGGGAAAAGTATTCGGTACAAACCATTTCCGAATATTTACGATCTCAAATGTAGAACGTTTTAGCTATAAAGTTTAAATCTTATTAAGGACTACAATTTTGATAAGCATCCGTTTGAGAACTTTTAGTATCTGTTTGAGAATGTTTGCTAATTTAAAAACGAATATTTAGTATTCTAAATAATTTAAATAAAAAACTTGTCAACTGCAAAGTGGCAGACCACATTGAGCATCCCAACTTTAGTATACAACATGTCAACATTCGAGGTCGTTTGAGAATTCTAAATTTTTAATTTTCAAATCAAAGAAAATAAAAATGAGCATTTGTGACTCTAAACGATTTTAAATGGAAAAATTGTCAACCACGTATTTGTAGATTGCATTGAGAATTATACAACCACATATTTGTAGACCACATCTAGAATTATACTTTGGTGTAGACCATTTCAACATATGAGGTCATTCAAAAATTCTAAATGGAAGCGAACCGATCATAGATCAGCTGGTTGAGTTTCTTGTAGTGGAACCTGCCCACTAGGGTTTAAGTCCTCGGCACTGTGCTTTCAGTGGTAGGTGAGTCCCCGTCAACAGCGAGACGTTTGTGGTGACCTCGTAAATCTCAAGATCTGCCGGCTCAGTCCTTCGAAGGTGCTCACTCATATGGGTAGGGTTTATGTACGTGTGGATTTCACTCGTGCTCTCAAACCATCCATCAGATACAAGACGACATTTTCTCTCTCTTCCACGCCAGACAAGATCATAGAAGCATGTGACATACAAGACAACATTCTATCTCTTCCACGTCAGACAAGATCATAGAAGTATGTGGCATAAGGCTGACGTTATTTCTCTGTTCACGGTTCACGCCCTTACAATACGCGTTACGAGTTCAATTTTGTGTTATTTGTGCCTAGCTTGAAATGTTACTACTTGCTATTCAAAACAAAAAAAACAGAAATGTTACTACTTGCTCCACGACGATGTTGGCCCTGTTCATCCGGCTTATAATCCGTATTTTTCAGCTTGTTTTTTCAGCAAAAACAGTATTTTTCTCTCACAACAAATCAGCCAAACAGTGTTTTTCGGTCGCATTATCAGCACAGCCGAACGGGGCCGTTCTCATGTATTCAGTATTCGGGACAGGGCTCCCAAGTCCCAACATACGTTGAGCACTTTGGGCAGGAAATCACTGAAGCTTAATCCAGCTCATGTTCTGGAAATAGTTAGTTGGATCTTATATTGGCGACGCACAAAGCTTATTTCTGGAGGCAGCAATCAATGGCAATCACATACCCTCACATTCATATCGCAACACTGACAGCGAGCACAATGGTCGGACTCTGTAGTACTAATGTAGTAGTAGTAGTACAGTATTATGTAATTCAGGAAGTCCGTCCGTCCGTCCGGATGGTGGCGGGGTCACAGCAGGGCCCTGATCCGGTCGCCCTCGGTCTGGACTGGTGACCTCCGCGACGCTCCATGGCCAGCTCCAGCTCTTTGTTCAGCATCTCGATCACGTGCCTCGCGCCGGCCGCCCCGCGAGCCGCCAGCCCGTAGAACACCGGCCTCCCCACCTGCAAACGCATGCACGCGCTCATCCTCGTCAGAACGAACCAACCAACCAACTGTCCACGGTTGGGTTCCTTTCCCAAACTGCCCGTGCTGGCCCACCAAGTCCTTGCTCGGCGACAAGGAGAGGAGCGGCGTACGTACCATGACTGCCTTGAACACGTCGGTGCCCCGCCGGATGCCGCCGTCCACCAGCACCGGCACGGCCCCCGCCACCGCCTTAACCACCTGCAATGCAGCGCACGACACGACACCCCGGCCCCGGCGGTCCTTTGTCAGTTTACGGCCGCTACCGCCGCATTGTAGCAATAACAGCACGCCCACCGTCCCGCACAACATGCAATGCAGCGATCGGCTCCGGGTCCAGCCCATCCGTTGCGTTTTGCATCTGTGGCGTGGGTCAGGACTCGGGAGGATAGAGCCGCCTGGCGGCCAATTACCTCTTCGAGCACTGAAATGGTGCCCGGCGCATAGTCCAGCTGCCGGGCGCCGTGGTTGGACACGATCACGCCGGCCGCCCCCCGCCTCCACAGCCTTCCTCGCTGCCCAACACCGCCACAGAGTCATCAGAGTTCAGTTCAGTGACACAGACAGTGACCATACGACTAACTAGTTCTCCGGTTCAGCACCATGCATTGCCAGCAATTCAACACTGACAGAGTATTAAGCTAGTTATTATTCATTACCATCTTCCGCGGTGACGATGCCCTTGAGAAGGATCGGCAGGCTGGTGATGGACTTGAGCCACTCCACGTCCTGCACGCACAAATTCAGCAAAAAAAAAAAAACACACCCCATCGTTCCATCATCAGCCACTTGCCTGATTCCTCTTCCAAGAGGATGAAGCCAGATTTTTCTTTCCATTATTAAAAAAAAAAGCTGGCAACTGCAAGACGGCCCGTCACGGCATGATCGCCGATACAGTGATCCAAGGCCGCTGTAGCCACGTACTGGACGCATGCAATTCAAGGCCATTACGTAGGCCTATGCCAGCATGTTATTATAAGTGCCATACGGCTGTTCAAAGAACAGCCTTTCAGTATCCATCGTCGTACAGCCCTTATGCTCGATGTTGATGCGTCCATGCATCCCATAACTGTGGATACCGGACCACATGCTATGGAATTCAAGATTCGAGAAAATTTATGGCACGGCTACCGGCTGCTCTGTGTTATCTGGACGTACCTTCCATGACAATGATGGATCCAGCGTCTCCCGTGCGAATCGTTCCAGCTTGGAGCCGCCTTCCTAACAAGACGATAACGATTGCAAGACGATGATGCTTCAGTTTTTCAGAAAGGAAAGGTGTTCATCCACAAAACTTTTGTAGTTCTAAATAAGTGGTTTATTGAGCAAATATTTCACTCACACCACCATCAAAGTCGTCTAATGACATTAAACCTTCAAGGTTTGACAACCGTGGAGCAACCATCCTGCATGAACAATCAGGTCAGTTACAGAACATCTCAAGATGAAAGAAAAGGGAAAAATTTTGCAACATTGTGATGTTGAAGCTATTGCAATGCTGCATAAATGTATCGACGATCTACAGTATAGTATGAGAAGATAGTAGCTTAAAATTTTAATCTTCAGTAGCAATGGGTTAGGAAACTGGAATTATGAATTGTAAAAGAACATAATTTCACTGAACTTTGGGAGATTTCAACAAAGATACAAGCACTGTACTTGTTTCTGATGTCAGCTTCACGCCTGCCAAGCACAGGAGTGTCAACTGTCAAAACAATTGCCTTGAATCCTAAACTCTCAGCCCGCCGTACCAACGTTGCCGAAACATCCCTTCTCTTGTACACCTAAGGTACACAACGAAAAAATTCATAAATCAGGTAGTAGCAGAAAGGGGAATTTACTAAAAAAAAGATCAATGGCAAGGCATCATACATATAACTGATAAAAGCGAATGGCGTTGCAACTAGAGGCAACCTCCTCGATTCTGCAACTTGATGAGAAGGAAAGCACCTGTATGACACATATGAACACGTGTAACAATCTACAGACTACAGAGGGCCTAAAGTTGAGTATATCACCAGAAGACGACCCCCCACCCTCAACACACACACACACACACACACACAAAAAAAAAAAACAGTAGTTACCATTATGGTGTTACATGCTGCAGCAGCTCTTGCTGTGGCCACCTCCCCTGAAATGAACATTTAACCAAGGGTTGTGGAGATACATAGCAGGTTTTATCATTTAAAACTTGGATGACTTGATTTTGTACCTTCTGGATTTGCTAATTTGTGTGACCCTGTAGGAGCGACAATTATTGGTGATGGCATATTATATCCTAATAAGCTTGTTGACATGTCTATCTTGCTCACATCTATAAGGACTCGTGGCCGTAGCCTGTGTAATCGATGCCAAAAAGTAAGGACTCACTTCTTAATGAGTTTAAAAGTATTGGTGAGGCGAACAGTACAGAATTCTTCCATATGCTGCAATATTCTCCCTCAGTGTATACTCATCCTCTGCTCCCCCGTTGATATAATCATAGTGCATCTTTGGTAGTGCTTTCTTGGCGAGTTCTTGATATTCCCGGACATTAACTGGCAGATTATCCTCCATTCTGCTTCATTAATTTGTTAAAATGTCATTCTTATGTTGCAAATATATCTCTACAGTTACAGTCATACATTAGGTTCAAAGTTTTAGAAAATTAGCCTACAAAATGTTTCTTTTTCAGTACAGGCACTAAAACATTTCAACTTCAACACATATACAAAACTTTAGGATACTTTGCATGCTTCAAAAATAACAACTAGAGTAATATAGTCATTTTACTTCTAGCCTTTTTTTTGGAATGGAAGATTACCACTTTACATTGTTCCAACTAGTTCAAAACTAGTAGATGCTAGAGTTAAGCAAAGTAGATTGACCTGAAGTTTTACAATATAAATTTTCTCTAACGGTGCCCAATAGATAAGGAGGAATATCTAAATACTAGGCCTCAGAAGAAGATTTAAGATAACCAAACAAGTGTGGCCACACTACTATTTTTGGTATAAAATGTAAAATTTCCGATGCCTCATATTTGCCAACCGTATCCCCTCACAACCCTTTTAAGAAACACTGGAATGTTCATTTAACCAAAACAATTGAGCCCTACTAGAAATGCAAATGAAAGATAAAACCAAACTACAAGATGTACACGGAAATACAGCAATAAGTACCATGTGACAAAACTAGCATCTACGTATTGAAGTGAACTCAAAATTTATGAATCAGTTTCGATGAAGCCAGCAGATTCTAGTATTGCAACTGAAAATTTCAACCATCAGATGTGAAAGGACACACTGACTAATTGATATACATATGTTTTCACTTTTCAGTGAAGACATTGCGTTCCAATTTGCAGTTTTAGGTGGAGTAGTTATGTACTGCAAAAATAACTATTGCAGATCATACTTTGTAGCGACTCTGGCTAGAGCTTGACACAACAATGCACAGACAACAAAAGGCAGCAAAGTGAATTTCTACTCTTGATCTGTAATCAACAGTGGGCAATGAAGGAGAAACGAGAAAACTCAAATGACTCTGAAATCACTGTTCAGATCTAGTCTCGGTCCTACTCATCACAACTGAAACATAACTCAATCTGTTCAGCATTCATCACACTTCATTCTTCAGAAGTGCGCTGGCATGCTAAATGCATGCTGCCCTTTGATGTATTTATGTATGCTACTTCTATGTCACAATCATACAGACTTAGTAAGGGAATATTCCAATTTTCATAATAGATGTTCCCCTCCCCACATAAATGATAAAATGCGCCCATAGCACCTATTCTTTCTAAACTTTGAATTAATCTCTTCTCTGTCTTTTAAGGACAAGTAAGACTGCTATAGCTGAAACCCATGCCGTCACTGAAGTTTCCAGACGTCTTCTCTTCAAAAAATACTTAAGCTTTCAGATACATATATCTAAGTTGGGATCAAACATACTGCAATCTTCTGCTGCAAAGGTTAAATAAACTGAGGTAGTTAGAATACTAAGCATCTGCAGGACTACAAAGCACAGGGAAGTCCAGATTGTCCTACTTTTTTCGCGACCGTGTCCTTAGGACATGTATTTCATAGAGAGCAAGTAGAGTTTGAAGTACACAACCGGCCAACAGTAATCCCAGGATTACCACCGACCCCAACACCTAACACCGAAAAGGAAGAGCAGCTCCTATTACAACAGATTGTCCTACCTTCTTTTTCCCCCCGCAAAGAGAGAGAGAGAGCTGAGAGATATTTTTTCTGAAGAAACACAACTGAACGGGTGCCCCACTGAATTCAAGATAACCCCCATATCTGGCCTTGTTTAGATTCCAAAGTTTGCCTCTCAAATTCATTATGCAGAATTCCTATTCCCCGTCACATCAAAATGCCGGCACATATATAGAGTACTAAATATAGATGAAATAAAAAACTAATTGCACAGTTTTGTTGTACTTTGCGAGACGAACATTTTAAGCCTAATTAATCAATGTTTGGACAATTATTACCAAATAAAAACAAAATTACTACAGTATGACGGGACACTTACTATGCAGGTTTGGGCTCCAAACTTTGTCATCTAAACCAGGCCTCTGGGGGAATGCCGGATATACGCGAACCGTACAAAATTGGTAGGCCGCCTAGTATGGCAATCCCTTTTATTGCTTACAGTTGGGGAGCATTCAAGATTTTGCAGCAGCATCTAACATGGCCATCCACCTAGGGTTCGGCGGAAATCAAGAAGATGCACACAGGCTTTCGCCACATCATCGGAACACAAAACTGAAAGAAAATACCTCATACATGACTACGGGCCTGTTTAGATACCCAAAAAGAGCCAAAAATTTTTGCATAGTAACTGTCACATCGAATCTTTAGACGTATGCATGGAGCATTAAATGTAGATAAAAAAATAACTAATTGCACAGTTTATCTGTAAATGTCGAGATGAATCTTTTGAGCCTAGTTAGTCCATGGTTAGATAAATTTTGCCAAATAACAACGAAAAGTGCTACAGGAACTTTTCCCCAAAATTTTTCACATCTAAACACGCCCTACATGAGTGAATTGAAGAAGGAACAGTGAGCCGCAGCGTCATACCTCTAGGGACTTGGGGGAGGGAGGACTGCAGTCAAGGATGGCACAAAGATGAGTGAAAGGCAGCAGCTTCAGAGGTTTACTTGCCTCCTCGCCCTCGGTGTGATGTGATGTCAGAAACTCAGGTAGAGGACAAGGCCACTGTGGCCACATCCTGAGACTACCCGCACTCATGGACCTCTATATTCATCATCTATACGTCCTAGTCAGCAAGATTCTCTCATCTATACTCAATTCTCCCGCACTCATCCATCCTCTATATCATCCTCTATCCACTCTATTTACTGTGGGACTCACTTGTCACTTTATCTAAATATATCCATGTGTGATCTAGTTTTGAAGGATTTATTGGGACGAATTTAATGGTGAAATCAAAATTTAATTTGGATTTTTGGTTTATGAGTTATAGCATGTTTTTCCTTTATTTAGCTAGTGAGGCCCGCCACTATAGAGTATAGAGTAAGCACAGTATCACTCTAAATATAGAGTGAGAGAAAGGATAGAGTATCATTTTAGAGTACCCAGTGCAGCAGTTTTTACTCTATATTCATACTCTAAAGTTTTAGAGTATCGTTTTAGAGTACCCACTGCGGGTAGTCTGATCCTGCACCCAGAATCAAAAGTGACAGCAATGCTTCACCTACCACTCTTACCCTTTTCCCTAACATGCCATTAAAATAATAAATCTCCTGCTTGTTCGTCCAAAGTCCTCGTTCTTTAAGGGTGTGTTTAGTCCACGAATTTTTTTTTTTGGCTTCGGTACCGTAGCACTTTCATTTATATTTATCAATTAATATCTAAGCATGGACTAATTAGACTCAAACGATTTGTCTCGTGGTTTTCTATCAAACTGTGTAATTAGTTTTTTTTCGTCTATATTTAATGCTCCATGCATATATCTAAACATTCGATGTGACGAGGAATCTTGAAAATTTTTGGAAACTAAACATGGCCTAGGTACCGTGCCTGGTTTTGTTATGTCCAAGTTGCCTGATTTTTTTTGAACTCTGAATCATGTTTAGCTGAACAACCATCAATTTCAATGGGCTAGATTGTGTGTAATTATTAATAGATAATATGTCATTAGATAAGAAACATCACAAGGAAGAAGTATAAATACGGCCGTGTTTAGATTGTGAAAATTTTTTGGAAAAAATTCTGTAGCACTTTCATTGTTATTTGACAAAATTTATCCAACCATAAACTAACTAGACTCAAAAAATTTATCTCGACATTCATAGATAAACTGTAGCACTTTTTGAGAAAGTTTTTGGAACTAAACAAGAGCTACATTTTGTTTAGTTGACAAAAAATCTTGTGAAACTATGCCTGCCTTACATTGGACTTCACATGTGTCCTTTGAACAGACGGAATTACTAAACTGCAGTGCATTAAAACACCGTTGTCCTTTCCTATTCAGATTGTACTCCTATCAGCTACGTGCCTATCATTGACAAATTATCTTCCTGTTATGGGACTGCAGAGTGCAGAGTGAAGTACTATAGGCCAGTTTTGATCTGCGCGGTCCAGCAAATTTTTTTTAAATTCCAATTTTTTACGCTTCCTCCGTCACATCAAATTTTAGACATATGCATTGAGCATTAAATATAAATAAAAAATAACTAATTATACAATTTGATTGTAAATTACGAGACGAATCTTTTAAGTCTAATTAATCTATGGTTAGATACTAATTGTCAAATGCAGATGAAAGTGCTACAATAGCCAAAGTTGAAAAATTTGCAATCTAAACAAGGCACCTTGGAAACTTAGAAGTTGAGACACTCTAGCTGAACTTGTACAGATCTAAGAAATGTCCAGAAAAGATTCTTTTTTTTTCTGATAAAGCTGCTACTTGCCATTGGATGATGTTTTGTAGCACTATCATGGTCCATCAAGCTCTCTAGCTTCCTTCATTTTGAGAGCCGTTTTGGGCTTGCTGTGAGGTTTTTGGTGAAATTGGACAGGCCAGTTTTGCCTGGTCCAAGTTGTAATAATTTAGTTACCGTGTAGTAGAGTTCAAGTTGTAAACGATTCCTAACAAGACTACCCTACCCAATAAATATAAAGGGTCATGATTGACTGAGGGCCTGATCAATCAAAATCAATCTATATCTACTTTTCATATTGCATTTCAAACCTTAACTTTTGTAACCCTTCTAAAAGTATCTCCGATGAATTTTGTGTTGTTCTAAGTGGGCCCCGCTGAACCTAGAGAGGCACCTCCCTCCCAATCTACATCTTTGTCGTCGAGAAGTTTCTTATTTTAAATTGTTTAGAGTATCAAAATGTTGTTTTAAGTTTTCAGATTTTGAAATTTAAAATTTACAAATTTCATACGACCACAAATGTTGCCATGGTATACATCAAAGTTGTAGTTCTCGATATAAAATCTACAATTTTGTAGTTGAAATGTTTTTATTTTAAGTTGTTTAGAGTCTCAAATAAGTGTTTTAAGTTATTAGGTTTTGAAATTCAAATTCAGAATTTCTAAACCACCTCTCGAATGTTCACGTTGTTCATACTAAAGTTGTAGTGGCCGACCCAAGTTTGTTGTTGATAAGTTTTTATTTGAAGTTGTTTTGAGTTTCAAATATTTGTCTTAAATTTACATATTTTGATATTGAAATTTTCAAACAATCTTGGATGGAGACACACCATTTATCAAAGTTGAGAGCTCGAAAAGGCTTTTGTCGTCAGGGCTGTCGTGGTTAGGTTTTTGCTGGTTTTTTTCCATCTAATAAACCGCACGACTGTATGGGTTTCAGGTTCAGTTTCCCTCATAAACTGGGTCAATTCCATTCTACTTAATTGAGAGACGGAGCTCCTGCCATTGCGTTAAAAAAAGAGCTCGACAAGATCTAAAACTTTGTAGTTGAAAATTTTTTTTATTTAAAATCATTTAGGGCTGAAGTAATCAATACGAAATTACGAAATGTTAATAAAAAAGATATTGTTCTATACTTACTCACAAATAAATATATAGTGAAGGTCCTGGGTTTGAACCCTAGATACCTGCCTCAGTTTATCGATTTATAGAGCCGCATATGCTGACCTCCTCTGTAAATGACCATTAATAAAGACCGTTTGTTAGAGGCGGTTGACGTGTCCATCTCTAATCTCTAAAAATTGAAAACTCCTGTCTCTAGTCATCTATGAAAATACTCTCTGTAGTAGTGACATCCTAGCACTTCTTACAACCAAACCAGTGATTCGGCCGCTTAGGAATAATGTTGATGAGGACATTGACACCATCTATACATCAACACCTACACGAGTACATATTGTTAGACCAATTACTTGTCATGCTTGTAAACATCAACTCAATTATCAGATGAGTTCGCTCTTAGGCTTATGCTCAGGAACAATGGAGAAGAAGAACAAGAAGGACAACATTTATAGACAGTCTGTCATACACCAAACAAATCAGGGTTCTAGTACAGTGCATTAACTCCCCGCTTGGTCTCTTTGATTGTTCTCTCATGTGCACAACGCTTAACATCAAACGATCAAGAAGTAAGCATGTTTGATCCGATCCAACATCCATCGATGCATGGATGGATACAAATACTCCTACAGCACTACAAACAGCCCATCGCCATCACAAACATGCATCCTCATGGATGGATATCGATCGACACAACTTTTTTTTTATAATTCGACGGGAGGGGAGAGCATCCCCCACGTGACTGATATATAGGTTTACAGAACATTTGCAAATTGTTTGCTAATTGTTACATAACGTTAGCGAAAACGGAGCATCATTTGGAGCCAATAGCTGCATCCTCTCGCGGCAGCCGAGCAGACGATCGACACAACTTCGGCTCTCGCATTGACGAGGGCAGCCCCAAGTATGGCGGGCGCACATCAATGGCGATGGTACCGTTGCATCGCAGGAGCATGTGGCCTGCTGGAGTCTGCTGCACGCATGCGAGAGGATGTCGATCGCCATTCATGCGTAGCAATTACTATGGCTGTGTCACCTCAGTACAAGCCCAAAGCTAGCCCTCTTGTATATGGCTGTTGCCATCTTTCGAGCACTGTAGTGCTTGGGCCATGAATGGGCCGGTGCACACACTCGATCAATGCTGCTTGTGCAAGCAAGCGATGCTTAATGCATGGTTAGGTATCTATGGTCCATACAGGTAGCCAGGTAGGCACAACATGCAGTGCAGTGCACATTGCTGCTTTCTTTTGGAAGAATCAACAGTACTGGCGGCGGCTGCTGCTGCCATGATTCATTTGCCATTGCGAATAGCAAATTATACCAGCTATACTCGGTATCTTTGTTGACCACCACCGTACCCCATGTGAGTTGTGAACTTGATTGTGATGGCATGTAGATACTCCTACTTACCAGAGCAGCAATAACAAAATGATGCTCGGCTGATGGTTTTTGTGGCTGATAAACTGACTGATGATGTTTTGTTGTGAGAGAAAAACACTGCAGCATGGTTGATAAGTCGAGCTGATAAGTTCAAGTGAACAACGATCCATTTTCCGTCCCGTCGATTTAGTCGTGGGATTTATTTGGCTTTTGCATGATCATTTTCCATCCTGTCGATTTGGTTGTGGTACTGTGATCTATGGACTATGGAGAAAACATGCACATGATCAAGTTTATGACTTCTCCCGCATTTTTGTAGTGGGATTGATGGCTGGGATTGATAATATTTGGGATTGATGGTTGACGTACAGCAACGAGCCAACGAGCTCAAGTCAGACTGGGCAAGTCGACCTGTTCGCATGAGCTTTCAGCCGCTTATTTTCAGTCAGCCAACAATGTTTTTCTCTCACAGCAAATCAGTCAATAGTACTTTTAGCCGCTTATTTTCAGTCCATGCGAACATGCGTATTATCACTTTTAGAGTACACTAAACCAAACCATCAATGACGGACTCCAACGTATACAACATCAAATTGACACATTGTAATGTTAACTACATCTACCATTGATACCGATCGGAACATGTCACTCTACAAGATTCCTTTTAGGTGGCGGCGCCCTTTTTTGAATGGAGGCGAGCACTCTTTTTGCCTGCCTCCGTTATCCCTAGTCAGGCCAGCCTCCCAAGTGGCCGCCTCAGTTAATATTTAACGGACACAGCCGTCTCGGTTAATCATTCACTAATCAAGGCGGTTGGCTTATAGCAACTGTCTCTGTTAATGTAGTAATGAAGGCGATCACCGTTGCGCAACCGCCTCCAGAAATAATATATTTTTGGAGGTGGTTGGCTAAAGATGCCCGCCTCCATAAAACAATTTTCGGAGGCGGGCACACTGTAATGTCCGCCTCAAAAAAGGCTGAGGCCCAATAGGCCTAAGAGAGCCCAATAACTGTCTTCAAGTATAAATACAAGGAGACTTAGGGTTTCTCCTCACTCCTCTCTTTCTCAGACTGAGCCCCTCCCTCTCCCTTACCTCTCGCGAGCCACCGTCTCCTCCGAGCGCCCCTCTCTCTCCCTCCTCGTGATACCGAGCCCCAGTGCCACCCCTCCTCCCTCACTCGCCCCTCCTCTCTCTCTCTCTCTCTCTCTCTCTCTCTCTCTCTCTCTCTCTCTCGGTGGCGCGGGGGCAACCCCCATCGGCGGCGGCAACGGCGCGAAGGGCCTGGATTTGGGCGGCGGCACGGCCCCGGCTCCCTCCTCCCTCTTCTCCGGCACGGCAGCCGCGCGAGGGGCCCGGATCTGGGCGGCGGCGTGGCCCTGGCTCCCTCCTCCCTCTCCTCTGGTGCGGCAGTCGCGACATGCTGGGCGCGGGCGACGACAGCGGCTCGCGGGCCCGGATCTGGGCGGCGGCATGGCCCCGACTCCCCCCTCCCTCTCCTCCGGCGCGACAGTCGTGGCGTGCTAGGCGCAGGGCGACGACAGCAGCTCGCGGCGGTAGTCCCCTCCTCCCTCTCCAGTGCGACGCGCGGCCCCCGCTGGCCCCCTCGTCCTCCCGGCGGCGCGCGACGGAGGTAGATCCGTTCTCCTTGTCTCCCTCTCTCTTCCTCTCTTCATCTCCCTCACTTGTCCCTCTCTCTCGTTGTAGACCTGCAGCCGTCCGGTCCTTCGATCCGGCCACCGCGGGGCCAGATCTGGTGACGGCGGGTCCACATTTGGCCATGGCGAGGAGCCTCGAGCTAGAGGCGGCAGCTTGGACACGACGGCAGTGCGCTCGATTGGGGTCGACGGTGGGCTCAATGGGCTCGCCCGGGCTTTTTTTTTTTATTTTTTTTAAACTATTAACGGAGGCGGGCACCCTAATATGCCCGCCTCCATTAATGGATTAACTGAGGCGGGCAGGGCAACCGCCTCCGTTAAATCACGATTAACCATGACCTTTGATTGGAGGCGGTTGCAATGTCCACCTCCGTTAACCATTTTTGCTCGTCTCCATTAAAATTTCTATAGTAGTGTGTATATTATAATATCCATTATCTGGGCTATCTAGAGATGGCAACGACTACAAACCCATAGGGTTTGCCAACTCAAACCCGTGACTAAGATAAAAGTTGTTAGTTGTCAGTAAGGTAGTTAAGAAATTAGTGGAACTTTGAAAAATATGAAAAAAGGAAAATATGATACTGTGAAAAAGGGGGAAAATATGATACTGAAAAAGGAAAAAAAATATGTGAATTGTTGAAGGTCATACTTGCCACTGTAAAACACGGAAAATCGTGAACTATTGTTAGACGAACTAGGAGCAAACTGAGAGTTATTTGTCAAATCAAAGTACTAAATACATTAAAATTCTCAATAGTACGTCCATGAAATATCTTTGATGTGTACCGTGGTGCATGTACATGCTCTGGTACGGTAGCCGGTAGGGACTTTTGTTATGTTGCACATGAAGAGAGTGTCAAACATTGCACCTTTTGTACTTGAAACTCTCGTTAAAGCATCTTCTCGGCCTCGTGAAAATATTTAATCATACAAAATATTATGGCAGTCGCTCCACGCATCACGTGGCAGTGGCAACTCAGCTTAATACACGAGTTGTATTCAGCGCGCATGGGCCTGTTGGCGCTCGGGACATGCGTCAACATAGAATTGGAGGAAGCAGACAGCATGCCTACGACATCCCGCGGCGGCGCTCCATCGTTAGGGGAGGGCGAAAGCATCTCTGGCCTTACAAGAAGGAGGTCCGGCGGCGACTACAGGTCCGATAGTTACGATGTTTGAACGGACCCAAATTTCAACGAGACAATCGTCAACGAAGGTCTTGATACCGACTGGCCGACGTACTCCCTCCGTTCAGAAAAGAATGCAATTACGTGTTGCGTGCCGTCAAAAGTAGTTCATATTTAACCAAATTTTTAGTAAATACTATTCACATTTACGGCTCCAAAATAATTTATTATGAAAATACGTTTCATAATTAATCTAATGATATTTATTTCATACCATACATATTGATACTCTTTTATCTATAATTGATCGAATTTAAGATACTGAACCATGTCACTATGCTAGAATTGCATTCTTTCTTAAACGGAGGAGGAGTACATGTCCCGCTGTCGCGAACCGCGGACGGCTCACCAGCAGGCCTACAGGCCCAACAGGCCAACACAGGCCGGCAAGCTGAAAGAAAGCCGAGGCCCGTTCCGAGCGACAGGGAGACGCGGGTGACAGAAGCCGCCTTGCTCGTATCGTATCGGACTATCGGTTGATTGTGATCATTGATGGCAACCTCGATTATTCTGCCATCAACCAGTACAAATGTTCGCTGGCTGGTTATTACAGCGCTGTGAGGAAGCTGTTCTACACTGAGGGCTTGTTTAGATCGTAAATTTTTGTAATTCTGCCTATCGTAGCACTTTCGTTTGTATTTGGTAATTATTGTCCAATCGTAGACTAACTGGACTTAAAAGATTCGTCTCGTGATTTACTACCAAACTGTACAATTAGTTATTTTTTTACCAATATTTACTGACGAAGAGAGCGAAAAAATTTAAAATCTAAACCAGGCCTGATTTCTCCTCACACCAGCCGCTGTGACAGCGCAGGGCTGATGAGCAGCCGCCACACGTTCTGGAGAGATTGACTGACCAGGACAGACTGACAGAGCAGCAACGACTTTAGCAAACGGACAAGACCGTACGTAGCGGAGCCTAGACTTTGAACGTGTCCCACCTGTTTGCAACGGAGCAAAACAATCGTGTCGTGTAGTATTAATGATTTATCACCGTCCCCGGTAACAGTTTGCCAGCTAGGGTTTGGCAACGATGACTGGGTACTTCAACGGAATCAGATTCTGTTTGGTTGTACGATTTACCGTTCGCAAAAGATCCTCTCACCTTTTGTTTTTCCCAATTGCTTCTGCTTTATTATTATTATGAAATCTATAACTATACTAGTATATAAGGCCCATTTGGTTATTTCTATTTTTTTTAACACACATCACATCGAATGTTACGACACATTAAATATAGACTAATTAGATGCATATCGACACAGATTAAGAGTAATTTACGAAACAAATCAATTAAGCCTAATTATTTTATGATTAGACACTAATTGCTAAATAAGACGAAAGTGCTACGGTACCTGTTAAACTTTAACAGGGCAAACCCAACACACCTAAGTTTGGCCCCTTCTCTATCAATGAAACTTGCAAGATCTTTTGCACACCTGCAGTCTATAATTTCCAGTAGCAGGCAGCCGCCTAGGCCATACAGTACTTTTAACGTGTCTGACGACTGTACGTATGATGAAGCCAAAGGGAAACATGCGTGCACGTCAGCACGTGTATAAAACCAACCAGGCCCTTGTTTAGATTAAAGAAAATTTCAACCCGATAAATAGTACCACTTTCGTCTTATTTGACAAATATTGTTCAATCATGGACCAACTAGGCTCAAAAGATTCATCTCGTGATTTCCAACTAAACTGTGTAATTAGTTATTTTTTTACCTACATTTAATACTCCATGCAAGCGGTTAAAAATTGATGTGATGGAGAGAGAGTGAAAAAACTTGGAACTTTGAGGCAAACTAAACAAGGCGCAGGTACAGTTTGGCGTTCGAAAGGTTAAGGAGGTGTTTGGTTTGAGGAGTTAAAGTTTAACAAACACGGTAACACTTTCGTCTTATTTGACAAAAAGTTTCCAATCTTGGACTAATTAGGCTTAATAGATTCGTCTCGTAAATTACTCCTAATCTGTGTCGACATGCATGCAATTAGTCTACATTTAGTACTCCATGTATTTGAGGGAACATTGATGTGATGGGAGTTAAATTTTAACAAAATGTAACCAAACATGCCCTAACTCGGTGATTCATATCAAATCGGCAAAGGTATAAAGGTAAAAGCTTTATTTGGTGCAGACATGGACATGCACATATGTGTACATGGACCTCCAATTTTTTGATGTCCAAAAAACAAATACTATATATTATTTTGGCGGTCCCACCTGGTGACCCAAGCGTATTATTTGGTGCCTCTACTTTTCCTTGCCTCGAATTCCAATCTCATCCTCGCCCCAAATCTCTTGTGTGAGACTAGCCAAAATGCTTTGGGCTGTGTTTACTTCCTCAAAAAAGTACTGTGCAAACAAAAGATTCCCGTCACATCAAACTTGCGATACATACATGGAGTACTAAATGTAGATGAAATAAAAAACTAATTGTACAGCTTGGTTATACTTTGCGAGACGAACGTTTTGAACCTAATTAGTCAACGGTTGGACACTATTTGCTAAATAAAGCCAAAACGTGTTACAGTACTTTTTTTACACCTTTTTACACAACTAAACATAGCCTTGGTAGCAAATTCCAAAATAACTGTCCTCATTCAGTCACCCTCCCTCCAAAATAACTACTTAAATAAAACAAAAGAAAACAAAAAGGTTCCCATCTCTCTCCTACACATGCACGGTCCACAATTCCACATTCACTCTCTAGTCTCACCAACCAAAAGGCAAAAGACAATGAAATAAAAAAATTCAGTCAAGAGAAAACAAACCTTCAAGCCCCTAAACCCCATTATTCCATTTTATGAGCCCATCCCCACTGGCTTGATGAGTTGAGTAACTGGTCTCTCCGGTTCTAAATCTAAACACCTCAAAACCAAATCCAATGGGGCCCATCTTAGGTATAAAAAACAATAGGGCTCAAAAGGGACAAAAATGTTGAGAGGAACAGTGGAAAAGGATCTACAACAAAATACTCCGTAGATTTTAAAATCCACCAAAAATCTCACAATTTTCTCCTCCTCCTATATTAAACTCCCCAACCCACCTCCTCCAGTCGTCCCCGTCCCTCCACTCCTCCCGTCGAGCACTTGGCACTGCCAATGGCGGCTCCCGCCCACACCCCTTCGATGCGCGCAAGCCACCTCGTTTCCTCGTGAGATCGACGCACCTCCTCCTCTCGTGTTCCATTCCCGCTCCTCGTTCGTTTCTTCGGCCCCGAGCCAGCCATCGCGCGGCCGCCCCCCGCATCTCGTCGTGCTCCCACCCAGGTCCTTGGCCTCCGCCGTTCTTGGACAGGGGCGCGCCCCCGGTGCCCACTCCGCGAAATCCGAGTCCCTCGTGCGGCTCCGTACGGTGGGAGAGATCCATCAGGCGGTGAGCGGGAGGGGCGGCGGTCCACACAACCGCGGGGACGGGCAATGGCGGCCGTGGCAGGCCCACTCTGCACGTGGCTCGTCGCCGCGTGCTTGTCTGCGGCATGCGACGCCGAAGAGTACAAGCAGAAGCATTGCTGCCCCGCCGGAAGCGGCGCTGGGGGCGGCGTCATGCTCGGCCAGCGCCGCCGCCTCGGCGCGCGGCGTCGCGGCTTGGCGCGCTCTGGTGAGACGGGATACACTCAACATTTGGTTGTCTCATGTCCTTTGTTCGCTTTGTTGGATCCTTGCATGCACATACGTGCGAATTCTAGTGTAGTTTCTCAGCATCGGTAGTATCGCCCAGGGTAAATGTGCGATTTTTATCCTGTTTCGGGCGTCATACTCTGCGTTTGCGGTGCGTAATGCGTCTGCAGGACGAGGATTATTCTCTGGATTGTGCTGAGGATCTTGTATAGTGACTAGTAGTTTAGTCTGCGTGGGTTTTAGGTTCCCCTGCTTCTGCTTGGGATGCATTCGCTTCTGGCTGCTGCTGAATTAGTGTCTTCAACATCATTTTCTTTCAAGTTTGACTTGAGAATCCAGATAGAATCGGTTTTTCTCATTGCTAATATAAAATATTAAGGGTGCGTTTGGAAGACTCCAAAACGGTCAAAATAAATCAAAGAGTACAATTTATTTAGTTTTGTCCAGTGTGTATGTTTGTTCAGACCTCTTCAGGCTGCATTTTGTTTGTCACTCAAGCTGACAAGGGCCTCAACAAATTGGTTGTGGTTTGCAGGAATGGCTATGGCTGTTGCCCTACAAGCTGAAAGAAGTGTCGTTGAAAAGAAGAAACCTGATATCAAACAAAGGAGGGTGGTTGTCACTGGCATGGGTGTAGTGACACCATTGGGCCATGATCCTGACGTGTTTTACAACAATCTTCTTGATGGTGTTAGCGGAATAAGTGAGATTGAGAGGTTTGACTGTTCCAACTTCCCCACGGTAATACAGAGAACATGATTTCCTTCAATCTTTCCGGGAGTGGTGCTTGGGCTGGTTTTGCAATTTGGTCAAATGTTACCATGCAGTGATTGATATTTGGACTTTAATACAGAGAATTGCAGGAGAGATAAAATCTTTTTCTACTGATGGTTGGGTTGCACCTAAACTTGCAAAGCGGATGGACAAGTTTATGCTATATCTAATAACTGCTGGAAAGAAGGCATTAGAAAATGGTGGACTCACCGAAGAACTGAGGAATGAGTTGGACAAAACCAGGTGTGGGGTTCTCATTGGTTCTGCAATGGGCGGCATGAAGGTTTGTATTCTCACAGTATACTAATATTTAGTTGTATATCTCGATGAATTACAACTATCCATGGAACCTGTTTCCCTTGTCCTGATACAAGTTATGATGGACTGTCAAGCAGGTTTTTAATGATGCAATTGAAGCACTGAGGGTCTCTTACAAGAAAATGAACCCATTTTGTGTTCCTTTTGCAACTACGAATATGGGCTCTGCAATCCTTGCAATGGATCTGGTGACATGACCTGATTCTTTTTTGTAATTTTCTATTTATATAACAGTGATTACCACAGCTCATACTTTCTGTGACTTACAGGGATGGATGGGACCAAACTATTCTATTTCCACAGCTTGTGCTACCAGTAACTTCTGTATCCTTAATGCAGCAAACCACATCAGAAGAGGCGAAGCTGTAAGTAACTTCAACCTTCCATGTTCTCTTTGAAAAGTAATTTTTTATTTACGACCTTATTCACAATATTTCAGGACGTTATGCTCTGTGGTGGTTCTGATGCACCTGTTATCCCAATCGGTTTGTGGCCCCAATTCCTTGTTCTTCTGCCTCCAGTTTTCCACAGTTCGTCTTGGTCTTTGCAGTTTCAGGTGTTTTGACCATGACATGCAGGATTGGGAGGTTTTGTGGCTTGCAGAGCACTTTCACAGAGGAACAGCGACCCAACGAAAGCTTCTCGGCCTTGGGACATGGTTAGTATCTTTTATTGTGCAACCCCTATTATGACAATTGACAGCATTTTGCTGGATAAGTTATCATCATCATCTAGTACAAGCACATCAGCACCTTTTTGGTTTAATTAACTTACCAGCTTGGTCCATTTGTTGTGCTAGAGTGAGATATTTGATCTTTGTGTTACAGGGCCGTGATGGTTTTGTTATGGGGGAAGGGGCTGGTGTCCTTGTATTGGAAGAACTTGAGCATGCCAAGGTTTTAAACATGCAATTTCAGTTGCCCCTCTTTATAGATCTTTCAGCTGCTTGTTTCCAGTTCAGTGGCTTGTGATTATGTTCAAACATTACTGCCTCCTGAGATCTGTGCACCTTCTCCAGGAAAGAGGTGCAACAATATATGCTGAATTTCTTGGTGGAAGCTTCACATGTGATGCTTACCACATGACTGAGCCACATCCTGAAGGTGAAGTGTATATCTTGAGGCTGCCATGCCCTTTCCTGTTCTTTTCCTCACTTGTTTTCACTAATTAAATATCAGGAAGAGGGATTACTCTCTGCATCGAGAAGGCACTAGCTGATGCAGGGGTAGCAAGGGAAGAAATCAACTACGTGAATGCCCATGCAACGTCTACACAAGCAGGTGACTTGAAGGAGTACGAGGCTATCGTGCGCTGTTTTCGCCAGAACCCTCAAGTATGCCACCTGATGCAAGCAATCCTACAGCAAATTTATATTGCAAACCATCATATTGTGAACCATCTAAATCCCTTTTTTTTTCTGTTATGAAGCTGAGGGTGAACTCGACCAAATCAATGACTGGGCATCTTATAGGAGCAGCTGGTGGAATAGAAGCAGTTGCTTCTGTACAAGTAAGGAATTCTTAGTACCCTTACAGGGAACATATTTACTTGGCATTATTCTATTAATAATACAAAAATTACTTCACTGAATATGAACTATGCATTTATAGCATTGAATTCGTCATGTTCATTGTATCTTTCTGTATGTCCAATATAGTGAATTTCCAGTGCAATTAGTAATTTATTGGAAGACATGAACTCTGTAACTGAAAAATTCAGCACATAATACTTTTCTTTTGAAAATAATCACATCACACAGTATTACCCTTCAATGTCTCACTGAAATATTTGCTGAACATAGTGGCACTGAAGCTAAGTTATTCTAAAATGAAATTTAGCTACATCTGCCTTTTTTCTAGATTATGCTGTGGTCGTCTGGCTGAAATTATTTACAGATACATATATCTTTTTCTTTCTTTCATTTATTTATCTTCAAGCAACAGATTTTGCATCACACAGTTTCCTGGAAGATTAATAGGCACTTTTGTTTGGATGTAACTCCAATTATCCTCGCAAAATAAAAACTTCAGTTATCCTAGACCAAGTATAGTCAATATGATATTGCAGACACCAGACAGTTATTCTTTTGCAATGAACATTGGCATTTGGGTTTCATTCTCATGTAGCCATGAACTATCTCATTCTTTGTTACATTTACCACAACCCTCGCTGCTTTGGGCGTTTTGGCTTCTTTTTTTTTTTGGGAACTGGCGTTTTGGCTTCAATCAGCATGAATTGAAATCATACCAGAGCATGTGTTTTGCTATCGGTTTCAATGCAAAACCGGCTCATCATGGGAAATTCTTCTTTGTTGTTCATTGCAGGCTATAAGAACTGGTTGGGTCCATCCAAATTTGAATTTAGAGAATCCTGAGGACACTGTGGTAAGCTCCTTTAGTGATGCATGATTTAATTTCATTTTTATCTTCTTTCTACTTCTACTAAATAAGCTAGATATGCATGAAAGAGCAAAATCTATATGTTGAATGGTATTTTAATGCTGATCTTGATACAGGATGTGGGCATCTTGGTAGGATCACAGAAGGAAAGATGTGAAGTGAAGGTGGCGTTATCCAACTCGTTCGGATTTGGTGGGCACAACTCATCAATTCTCTTTGCCCCCTTTAAGTGAACATGACCGATGAACTGCCATCTTCATCATTGTCCAAATGGCTTCATATATCTGGAACTCCACATAGAAGACAAGTGGACTCTGCAACTTCCTCCGCGCCACACATACTACATGGAGGTCCAAACCGAGGGTATAATACTATGCCATACATATTTGAGCAAACAAAACATCAAGCCCCCCTACATGTTTCATCTATATCACAAAGTTGCAAATATATGGTAACTATCAAAGGACTTACCGTACCTGGGCCAGTGTTTTCTCCTTCACTATACCTGCCCATTGTCAGTACTATTTCCTAGATTTGGAGTAGTCCCGTAGCTAATCCTCTTCCCTGCGGAGGTGATGGGATTTTATGTTGTATTGATGTTGTCAACAATATCGTTATTAGCCATGAATTGCTGGTTCCGCTGTAAACATCGCTGGACGTTTTCACTTTGGTTGCTTTGCTTTTCCTGTTCCTAACTGAGTTATTAAAGATTTGTAAATGGCCACGCTGTTCGGCCTTTAGTCATCTGTGTACCACGAGCGGATGAGCTTGCCCCCGGGAGCAGCAAGCAAGGACACAGCTAGTCTGGCAGTACGCATAGTGCGTTTGAACTTTGAAGCCAGGCTGCTGCTCTCAGAGTTTCTGTTTGCCGAGCTGAGCTGCTGCCTGGAAGTTTAGGCATTTAGGATGACGACAATATATAATTTACCATAAATGAAATTTACTGTTCCTGAAGACAATGTATGACCAAAATCCCATATAAATGGTCGGGACTAAAGTAAGGTAATCTAGAATCTTCCATTACAGGAGAGGTGGATAACGAGCAAGTTGAAGTCGTAAAAACGCGCATTCATCACTTTAGCACAAAACTAAAGGTGATGAAATGTTCCAAAGGAACTTGAAGACAATTCAATAATGCTATGCCACCTTAACTGCTTTCATGAACCATGATAAGGAGAATTTGTGCATCAGTGCTGTGGTACTTGATACTCTACACTCTACAGAGCTTACGAATCGCATGGCATTTAGGTGGGGTGGGGGAATCTGATTTCTAAAAAAAAACCGGGTAGCATGGCACATAAAATTATTCATGGAGATTAATAAAACACTTACTATATGAATTAGTAATAAACACGCACATAATCTTCTACATGTAGGCTAGCTTAAAAAGTAAAGGAAATATATATCCCCTTCGTTCCAAATTATAAGTCATTTTGATTTTTCTAAATACATAGATTTTGTTATGTATCTAAATATATAATACGTCTAGATACGTACTAAAATATATATACCTAGAAAATCAGAATAACTTACAATTTGGGACGGATGAAGTATTAGGATAAGAGAAACTCTTTGATTACATAAAGCGCAAGTGCAACAGAGGCCATATATACTGGCCAGAAGCAGCTGCAGTGCTAGATCTATCAACATCGATTGCATAATCTATCCCTAACAATAAAGAGGCAAAATGTCAAACTTTTTTTCGTTCATCCATTTGTTTGGTCCGTCTCCCTCTAACTACCAGAAGATGAAGAGTTTTTGCCGTCTGAACTTATATATATATAACATGTGCTCATACGAGTTAGAATAGCTCTTGTCTAGCACGATACGGAGTCCGATTCCAAAACATATTACGTCATCCTATTTTTTTGTTTGTCTTTCTCTAACTAACTCCGTGAATATAGAAATTGTCTTTGTTTGCCTCTCTATAACTCTCTTATTTTATATAACATATATGCAGGACACGTAGGAATTCTATTCTAATCCAAATAAATACCTCTTATCCTGAGTAAAATAAATAGGATTCCTAATCCAATAACAAAAATTCTATAAGAGTATAAATCTATATTTTATCTTCTTGGTTTCAGCCCTTTTAATTTTTTCACTGTTTTGTTTTTTTTTATTTTTGTTTAGTCCGACTCCAACTTTAGTTTGGCCCTTCGTGGTGTGCATGTACGTTTTTGGTTTCTGATCCCCATTGCTCTCCATACTTTTTTTGTCGCATCCTTTTATGGTTTGTTTTTTTAGTTCTATTCTGTTTTCTTATTTGTCGTGCTAGGTTTCGCTTTCCATATTTTTTTGTCACGTCCTTTTATGGTTTGTTTTTTTTATTCCGTTCTGTTTTTTTTATTTGTCATTCTAGGTTTCTATTTTTTCAAGATATCAATCAAATATCAAAATAGTTAATAAATTATGGACCATTAACTCTTGACCTCTTTCTTACGATTTTCATCACCAAGTTGTTTAAGCAGTTTGATTAGAAACAAAACTTATTTTACTATAGTATCATTTAGTCGAGGTCTAACTAATCAAACTGTGAACTAAAGTCTTAAACAGTTTATTGTACACTTCAGTCTAAATAAATATGCCTCCAAACCATATTCATGTTTAAGTGTAATTCACGACGAGGGCTACCATGTGTGACACTCTCGTGTCATTTCCTTCATGTCTATAACTAACTACTTGCTGATTTTAATTAGAGATTAAAATTACATATTTTTATGAGTAAACAAAGGAAGTCACGTAACTCAATATTTAACAATACCAGTGCTTTGATAGTATAAAATTAAAGTTATAATATATTTACAAATAAATATTTTTGTGCTTTGCAATGAGAGAAAAAAGTATCAAGATTGTATTTTAAATTTGGCATAGGATTTATGCGACGTTGTTATATTATTATCCACATTAATCTATATTATGCATGTCATAGTCATCGTAAAATAAATATAGCTTTCAAATTTTATAGAAAGGCTAAAACAACAAATAGATACATATCATTCTGGTCGTCATAAATATGTGATAGTTTTTTACTCCCGTTGCAACACACGGGCATGTTTGCTAGTAATTAATAAAGGCCATGAGCACATGATCCATCTATGCTCATGGGCGTTGATGGCGACTAGGGGACGAACTGTTCTTTTTCAGACGAACTGGACTGGAAAAGATGCATTCGAGATTTGATGGAGCTGCTTACCATCCTGTCCATGGTGGATAATAAGAGCTTTTTACCTATATGGTCGTAGAAAAAAATGTCTTTTTCTTGTAAGGCCCCCTTTTTTTAACTTACTTGTATGGACCTGAAACGAACTTTCATTCCTTCTATGGCCTTCTGTCAAGTCTGACTCTGTTAGCTTGTCCAGTAATGGATACACGAAAAGACAAAAATACCCTTACGTGTTTCAGAAGCCGCCGCATCACACCAAGCGAGGGACGGGCGTCGGGTGCTATCGCAATAAAAAAACGACCACGAGGGCCATGACGCGAGACCGATGGGGAGGGTGCCACCGCCGCCGTCGGCCAGGGGCATCTGTCGAGATCTCCTACCCTAGATCCACCTGATCTAGGTGCGCAGGGATCCACTCCAACTCATGGAGGAGGTGCCGCTGCTCCAACCCTAGGGCGTTGTGGTGGAGGCGCCGCAGCTCGACTCATGGAGCACGCCCGCCTCGGCCTGGTCCATGCGGCACCAGGCGTCCCTGGCCATGGCCATGCTAGCGTGGCCGCCACCTCCCTCCGGTGAGGGTGGCCACCGCGACTCCGCAGTTGGTAGCCTCCCCTGCAGGCAGCCCGGTGTAACAGCCCCAGGGACCAAGTGGGCCCAAATCACGAAACACTGTGCGCCAGAAGTTTAGTACCATACCGTGAGTCTGAGGATCGCCTGACCAGCTTAAATACCAGGGTCAGGGACACATTGTAACTTTCGGTTAACCGTTTTGAGCGAAGCGAGGACGAAAGATTAAGCGGGTTGCTACGCAAGTGGGACCACTCCTCGACAGAGTGGGCCTGGGTCGTGTATGATGGGACTGGATGTTACACCCGGTGTGGCCAAGAACTCCAGCGAGCAGCGGCCAGAACCTCTGGAACCTCTCGGCGCGGCTGGCCCATCCCGCAGCGAGGCATGCGCGGCTCTGGTTAGCCCCTCCCGCAGGCAGCAGTTGGAGGACGGGCTGGTCTAGCCCGAGCAGGGCACCGTCGTCTCTGACCAAGATGGCGTCGACTCCGACGAAGATGACTAGCTGCAAGAGTGAGTCTACATTTTTTACTCCTAATAGTAGTTACAAGTTTACCAAGTCTTGAAACGCTGTTTTGATTTTGAATAACAGCATGGATCCTAATTATAGTTTCAAGCTGAAAATTAAATTGTTGGGCAACCGTAAGAAGTGTAGACAAGATATGAAATGTTTCAGCTTTGACATGGTTGCAGATTTCAGACAAAATAAATTATGAGGACCTTGTTGAGTCAGTGGTAGAGAAGTACCCGCCTGGTTATTTGGAAGTAGCTCATATTCAATATTATGATAAAGGTCTAAAGTCTTTCCCAGAAATAAAAACCGACCATGAGTTAATGGCTATGTTTGAGATTGCATATTATTTAGAGCTTTATTTTTTATCTTTCTAACTAATTGTTTCTTATCTTATAGTGAAAAGGAACCCTTCTGCTCATACTTGGCCTAGTACAAGGAGGAAAAAGAGGGTGAAGAATGCAACCAAATTTTAGATATATGAAAAGGAGAAGGACTTCCTCATAGTGGATGCAACTTTAGGTGCAGCGGCATTGGTGAACAAATTGAAAGAACACCATAAGGTAAATATCAACTATAAGAGAGTGTATGATGGTAAGAAGCTAGCATCGAAACATCTTTATGGTGACTGGGATTCCAACTTTGATAATCTGTTCAAGTTTAAAGCACAAATTGAGAGTTGTTGTCTTGGTAGCTTAGTCATTATTGACCATCACATGGTAGATGACAAGATTAGATTTAGAAGATTCTTTTTTGAATTAAAACCATGCATAGATGGGTTCCTTGCTGGTTATAGGTCATACCTTGCAATAGACAACACATTCTTGATAGGCAAGTATAAGGGGCAATTGGCCGGTGCATGTGTTGTTGATGGACATAAGTGGTTGTATCCTGTTTGCTTTGGAGTTTTTGATTCAGAAGCTACTGATAACTGGATTTGGTTCATGAGTCACCTTAGAGAGGCTATAGGATCATCAAGGGGCTTAACCATATGTACTGATGCAAGACAGGCTGTGATGATTGTAACAGAACCAACTAATTATACGAAATTAAGTAAGAAAATCATCCACCAAGCAGACGATTTAACAAACTTAAGCCCGCATAACCCGGTAGTCTGTGAAATCACGATGGATTTTAAACCAACTTACATACTGTAACACCCGAGGTGTTTGCCACCAGTTAAACAGTGGGTTTGAGCTCAAACATGGTAGTTTAAGTGGTGATGAAGATGTCAAGTTCAAACCTATGGAAGCGAGCTCCAACCTAAACTTGGATGTTGCACCTTGCTTTATATATAGGCCATTTTCAAGGTATATGCTTGGGTGGAGTTATTGCAATATCTTCATGTGTCTCACCTTAGTACCTATCTATATTGATCCCTGGAAAAGTTTCATGACGTTTGGAATCAAAAAAAGTCACATGAAATGATAAGTTATATGCTTGTTGGAATGACTTTACTAAGTGCTGGAATTGCATTATTAAGTGGATGGAAATATAGGTCATCAACCAAACCTTGTAACCTTGCCCAAATGACTCTAGATGGACTCTACAACAAAAGTCAAGAAAGGTTCGTGTTGAGCAAATGCCCGGAAAATGCTCCAATTGATCAAAAAGGATAATTTAAGCTTCATCGTGATCCTACTTTGGTCAAAGTAGAACAGTAGGTTCTATACCAGTTTTGAGGTTGAACCTTAAATGAGAGTTGTAGTTAACTTTATGTAGAAGAAACTTTGTTTAATGGTCAAGAGCTAGTTTGGTCTCTAACCTAGTCAAATAGAGGCTCAAAGATTGGATTAGCTGCTGTTTTTCAGCCTTGGAAAATATTCTAAGTCTGGAATTTCGCTAAGCAACGACGTTGGTATTCCGCGTTCTCCAAAATTCGTTAAGCAACTTGAGTTGGTCCAAAAATAAAATTTAAAGGTTATATTTTGGAGAAGAGCATGCAAAAAAGTTGCACTGAGTTTGACCGAGTTTTGACCTCTGAAGGCGAGTTCCCGTGACCGTTATCAAGGCGCTGACACTGACAGTTTGTGGCCTAATTACCCGCTGTTGAAGAGCTCTAATGACCTTGGTCTCTAAATGAAAAATGTAGAGCAGCTCGCAGGCTTCAAACTTTGTTTTTGGCCCATGTCCTGATTCAGCCCAGATCCAGCCCAAAAGTGCCGCCCACCATGCCCCGTTCGTCGCTCGCCACGTGCTCGACGATTCACCCACGCGGCCGCCATGCTCGCCGCCGCTGCTCCACGCATCGTGGGCACCCCGCTGAAGCCGCCTGCCCCTGCCTGCGTAAATAGGGAGCACCAGAGCGCCCTCACTCGCCTCTCTGCTCGCCCTGCTCTCCTCCTCCCTCGCCCTCTGCGCTGCCCGCGCGCGCCAGAGCACGCCCACCATGAATGCCGCCGCCGAGCTCGCTGCCGCTGCTACTGCCTCCACTCCATCCTTCCTCCGTCTGAACCAAGCGCGGCATCACCTTCTCCGTCGTGCGTCGCCCCTCCCGCGCCTCTTCCCTGGCTCCGACCGTCGCCGGAGCGCCGCTGCCGCCATGCCGCTACCGCCGCTGCCGCCGCTGCCGTGGCCGCACCGCCACGGACCGCCTCACGCCGAGCTAGGTAGTCCAGCGGGTGCGCACGGGCCTCCCGGTGCTCCCTCGCCCCTCAGCCGCCGACGACGTGCCTTCTCCGGCCGGCGACGACAAGCTCCGGCCATCCTCTGCTCTGTTTTTCCGACCAGGGACCTCGCGCAGCAATTCGACTAAAGGGAGGGGTGTAACTGCGAAGTCAGTGACTCAGGTGAATAGTGCCATAAGGACTGGTTTGTAATTATTTTGCAGAAACTTTGGAAATTCATAGTAAATCATAGAAATTCGTAAAATAGCAAATGAGGACTTTTTAGAATCCTTGTGAAATTCTCTATGCATTAGATCTATAATATAGCATGTTCTAGTTTAAAGTTTTCTCTGTAAAATTGGATTTGTGCAGCTAGGTTTTTAATGCTAGATGTATTTGTCATTTTCATAACTGCAGATCTAGGGCTCCAAATGAAGTGAAATTTTTGTGGCATGCTACTCATATGATGTTTAATGTGTGGTAATTATTTCATGAATTTTGGTTGCCATTTGAGTGATTTATTAGTGTATCTTGCTCTCACATGAATTATTGCAATAGCTATTTGTCTTTTTCATAGAGGTTGATATACATTTCCAAATGGCTTGAAATTTGTACAGTGGACTATTGGGTGTATGTAAGAGCTACTGTAATTTTTATAGATTTTATTATGGACTTTTGGTATATGTTTATTATTTCACCTTGCTATTTAAATAAATTAAGAAATGCATTAAAAGAAATTATTTAATGATGAGCACTATGCTTTTTGGTGATCATTTAACATGCACTTTATGATGGTTACATTGGTTGTGGCCAAATGTATGTTTGGAATATAAGTTAATATTTATTCTTGCAATTGATGCTTTCCTGGACAGTTTCTGGGACTTTGGTAATTGCACCATGAAAATGATGTTTGATGAGAAATATGCTTATAACAAAGTTGTAAATAACTCATTAATCTAGCTTGTGTTAAATTTTGGTGGTATTTGGCCTTATAGTTTGTGAGTAATGACTGTTTCAAGTTGGGTTCCAGAAATAGTTGTTCTCTAGAATCTCTAGACCAGATTCTGTAATTATGCATGTTTGACTTGGTTAACTTGAGAATCATGCTAAGATGATTAAAAATGAATCATAGACAATTTCATAAGCTTTCCAGAATGTCTTGTTGCATGGCTATTGGATTTGTATAACTCCAGTTATGATCCAAACATGTAGATGTTGTTTGCAGTCCAGGAATTGTCAGATGCTAGTTATGGTTGTTTACTCCATGTGTTACTAAGTGTGGCTTATACCCTTATTGATGGTCAAGTAAGATACTTGTGATCTTGTCAAACTCGTGTTATGCTTAATGTGCTTGCCCTCTTTAATTGGTTGTGTGATGTTAGTTAATTAGCTTTTGGTGTCTATGTCTTAATCGTGTGTTTACATGAATGATTATGTGATGCATCTTATGTTACCATTCATCACATTCATACGCATGCATCTTGCATCTCATTTAGGTTCGCTAGATGCACCACGTGAAGGATGAGATGTTGAAGCCAAACCTGAAGACGGTGTTTGGTGGACCTATCCCGAAGATGGAAGGACTAAATAAGTGTCGGGATGGGAGATGCACGCCAAGCGAGTGTCATCTGCAAATCACTAACCTAGTGTTCGATCCCAGGCAAGCCCCGGAGCATTCTAAGCCTCCTACTTTACAAAAGCAATTGAGTATATATATATATATTATATATGTATTGTTGTATTAAGTTATAGGAGTTGATTGAAAATACTTGCTGCATATATATCCTTTCCTTGTCCCATAAATATGCCTGAAATCCTATTTTAGTTCAGGATCGAAAATATTGCTTAGCCCTGCTTAGACCGGTAGAGATCGGTGATTTCCTGTCACCTGAAATTATTGGTGGTTATGGGAATACTTTAGCTATGGAATGGATGTTATCCTGGAAATAACCAAGCATTGATGAATAATTGGAGACCGGACGGAATAAGTATTGGGCAACCAGACAGGGTTCTAGGGTGCTTGTAGTTTCCGTCTGTGTCGATTAAGGACCGTCCGTTGTTGTCCCTCGGGTCATGTTGAACGCATGCCTCACATTTAGCTGGCCGAATAAGGTACCTTTCGACCGCGAAGCTGGGAGATTATTCGGGCCGAGTGGATTGCCCGCAACGCACTGTACCGAAGCAGTAGTGGCAGAAAACGGGGACACGATGATAAGGCCAAAGAGCAGTCGGACGGCCCCCGGGTACAAGTGGTTCCTAGCAAGCTCGTGACTTTACCTGAATGGTTGACTCGGTGACCAACACCTCACTTTAGCGGGTGAGTGAGGTTTGTGTGAGGAATAAATCTCCAGCTGGATAGGAATTCGATTCGAATCACCGTCGCTCCCGGTTAGTGAGCACTTGACTCGAGCTACTGCATCGTAGTAATGATTATGGAACATGGATGGTTATGTGGATGATGATTGGAAATGCTAAACCTGATATGGTAACCTTTGATGTTAATGGTTAATCAAGTGATTGCTTTAGCATAGGTGCTTACCTAGATTGAATAGGTTATAATAAAGATGATGCAAAAATACTTAAATTAGTTTATTCATGATAACTTATGCTTTTCGCAAATGAGTCAAGCTAGCCCACTGAAAGAAAACCTTGCATACTCCTTGGTGTCATTATTTCTGGTTTATGACGGGTAAGTCTAGTTGAGTACCTTCTCGTACTCAGGGTTTATTCCCACTTGTTGCATGTTGTGATATAACATAGCTACTGCAAGAATTGGAAGACTCCGGCTGTAGTGGCGGAGTGTGATCATGGGCATGATCCGTCTGCGCTATCTTGTCTCTCTTGCTTTTATGGGAATTTGACCTTGGTACTGGCATGTATTTGAATTAAGGTGATATTAGTTTTCAAACTACTTTGCTTCCGCTACTTTTGAACTTGAGTTGTAATAACTCTACTAAACTCCGATATATGTTGAATTACTTATGAAATGGATGTAACATATGACCTGTTATGTTGGACCACTACGATCTTGGCTTGTATGTTGGTTGGTTTGAAATCCCTCGGGGTTTTATTGGACTACCGGAGTTATAGGAGCTTAAGTACGGGAATTTAATTGCTTCGGCGATTGTTTTTGTACTTTTGTTCTTATAATTTGGACGGTTCCGTGACACATACCAGCCAAGATTATAATAAGTTTAGCGGTCACCATCACAAATTACATAAAAGTTCACATCGCGGATACATCGGAGTTTAAACATAGTTATTACAAACCAAGTTCAAATAAAAGTAGCGGAATCATTTAGTTCAAACCACACACTCACATAGAGTTCGAAATAAAGTGCCAGCTGATGATCATCTCCAACAAAAGCATCAAACGAGACGTAGGGAATGACCACTGCCCATGGTCCTAAGCTTCACCCATCGCAGGATAAAGACAGTTGATACAGTAACCGTAATACATCTGTCCATCTGTAACAAGTGGGAACAAAGCCCTAAGTACAAGAAGGTACTCAGCTAGACTTACCTAACATAACCGAAAATAAAATGACACCAATGATCATGAAAGGCTTTATAGTAGGGTAGTTGACTCATTTGCAAAAATGCATTTTTAGCATTTAAAGGACCTTTCCCAGAAGCTTTTATATCAAGTTAAAATCTTTATTAACCTGCCAACTACATTTACACCTGTACTAGAGTAAACATGTAATTAAACAAGTAAGGATAACTAATGATCATTAACAACTTTCATCATGTCATATTCCATATAACCGTCCAAGTGTTCCATCAATATTACTACGATGAAGTAACTCAAGTCAAGTGTTCACTATCCAGTGAACGATGGTGATTCGAATCGATTATTAACCAGCTGGTAATTTAATCCTCACACAAACCTTACTCACCCGCTAAAGTGAGATATTAGTCACTGAGTCAACCATTTAGGTAAAGTCTCGAGTTTGCCAGAAACCACATGTACCCGGGGGACGCCTGACTACTCTTTGGCCTTATCATCGCGCCCTCGTGTCCTACCACACCTGCTCCGGTACAGTGCACTGCGGGCAATCCACTTGGCCCGAATAATCTCCCAGCTTCGCGATTGAAAAGTACATTATTCGGCCAGCTAAATGTAAGACATGCGTTCAACATGACTCGAGGTCCAACAACGGTCGGTCCTTAATCGACACAGACGAAAAACACTATAGTCCAAAACCCTGCAAGTTTCCGTCCGGTCTCAATTTCAAATTAACACTTAGTTATCCTAAGATGACATACTTTTTCAAGCAGATCCAGGTAACCACCTATAGCTCGCAGGTGACAGAAAATCACTCGACTTCTACCGATCTAAGCAGGCTAAACATTTCTTGACTGCGAAGACCAGGGTAACAAGGGTACGGTAGAACAAAGGTAAACAAGACATAATGCAGCAACGGTTGCAAACAACTCTTAAACGTAATGCATCATTTAAGGTAAAGCATTAATAAAAATATTTACAAACCGGGAGAGAAATGCTCCGGGGCTTGCCTCTTTCGAAAGAGCTTGGACGATGGTTGGGGCACTCTGGAAGATCCTCACCGACCTCCTCGTCGGCTTCGGGCACCTCCTGCTCTTGCACCTCGGGCTGCTCTTCCGGCTCCTCGGGAACTGCTACCGGAATTATATCTTGCGATCCTGTATGATGCAAATGTATAAGTGCTCATGCCTAGGTGCATTGCAGAGATGACATGTAATGATCATGATGTATGAGATGTAGATGAACATATTTACTTTATTGTATAAAGTAGGAATATAATTCTTCTACAAGGTAGTCCACATCATCCAAGAACATATACTAGTATATTACTACTATAATCATTCTCTACCATGCTTCAAAGATACACCAAAGAAATTCTTATCAACTAATCATGCATTAACAAGGTTAATTAAACCCTAGTTGAAACTGTGTTTGAATGACAACACTTCTTTTGGCAGTACAGAAAAATTTGAGAAAATTACAGTGGCTTACTATCATCTAATCTAATATACCACAAAAATTTCATTACATTTGGAATACTAGAACTGCATACACAAAAATAACAATCTAGGGCCTAAAAATAAGCATAAAAAATACTTTGTACTATGAAAAGTATCAAACAATAGATTTAGCATTTTTTCTACATTCTACACAGTAAACAATTACTATATAAAAATTATCATATGCATGTTTTATTCATATTTTTCTCTCTATCAAAAATAACAATTATCAACAATAATAAGCACTTGCACTACACATCAAAATTTTTCTACAGAACATGCATGGCACATATTTTTTTCTAGAAAGTACATTGCACAAAAAAGATTAACAAAATTGAAACCATATTTTTCTGAGCTTTCTATGATTTATTATATATTTATCAAGAAAACAGCAATTTTAATAATTAAATAAAAACTCTACAGAAAAGTATTTCAAACTTGACATGTAATATTTTTAGATCATATATATGGTCCTAAGAAGTCTACCAAAATTTGTTTCACAATTTTTGGAGCTAAACTGAGCAAGTTATGAATTTTTAAAGCATTTATTTCTTTTCTAGAATTCATTTTCAAAATCATTTTAAAACAACTCGACTGAAACTGCTACGTGCACCCGACACAGTGCACACGCGCGCGAGAGGAGACAGACAGGCGGGCCCGGGGGCAACCGGACCCCACACGTCAGCCACACAGAGGCGAGAGAGGCGCTGGTCGTGCGGATCTCGCCGCCGGTGAGCTCGCCGCCGATGAGGTCATCAGCAGCGGCTTCCTCACGGAGAAGCGAACTCCACGCGCTAGCCTAGGACACCGGAGGAGCTCCCGGGTGAGCATGACGACGCGCATGGCGGGACGGTGGCACGGTTCACCGACGACACGCCGACCCCGGCCATGGCGAAGGTGGGTTCAACGCGCGCGAGGACAGCGGAGCCAAGGCGAACGCGAAAGCACGAGAAATTGGAGGGAAAGGCGGGGAATAGGACTTCCTCCATGGAAGCACGAGCTCAGCGGCCATGGCGCCGCCGTGCAAAGGAAAAGCCTACCCTAGCCTTACCGTGGGGGAAATGAGGGCAAAAGCGTGCGCACGGGACGGAGGAGGTCCAGGCGGAGCTAGAGGCAGACGCAATCGAAGAATAGTGTTGCGGTGGCGGAGCTAGACGCCGGAGCGACGGCGTGCGGTGGCAAGCGCTCCCGCTCGGCTTGCTGCTGCGGTAGGGAGCGAGCGCGCGAGCGCGGAGGGAGGCAGGGGACAGAGGAGATGGAGGCGGAGGCAGTGCGCGACTGGGTGGAGGTTAAGGCGAGCCGGAGGCTCCACGCGGCGAGCTCAACGGCGCATGAACGCCACGTGGCGAGCGCGGTCTGCCGCGGTGGCCAGCAGCGCGCGCGAGCGAGCGGGAGAGGGAGGAGGCCGCGCGGGCGTGGCCGGGCCGCGGGTGCTGCTGCAGGCGCGCGCGCGGGGGAGAAGCCGGGCCGCTTTGGCCAGCGGGCCGAAAGGGAGGCGGCGGCCTGCTACGGTAAGAAATGATTTTTCATTTTTTATTTCCAATAAATTTTTAAATAATTTCAATTAACAGTTTTAAAATCCCATTTTGAACAAGAAAATGGCTTTTTTTGAAAATGGCCCAAAAATGAAAGTTGCTTGGAATTTAATTCTCTACAACTTTTATTAAGGGACCAACTCAAAATTCCCAACAGATTTTGAATTGGAGAATAAAAGCTAAATAGGGAGGGTTTTTTACCATTTTCTAATAATATTTTTAAAAGCAAAATTTGACAAAACTTTGAATACCAAAGTTGCTCCAAAAATTATGCTAACTAATTCTAGGTGATTTACAATCATAGCCACACATGTTTTAGTAGCCTAGCAAGTATAATCAAGGTGGAACAATTCTAAACAAGTACATGCAACATTCATGTTTCACAGAAATGTTTCAACTCAAAATGCACTCTACTTCACATGTGATTATAAATGCAATGATGCATCATGCGTATAATTTGCAATGCTAAATGCCTGCGTAACACCGGGGTGTTACAATGGTAGGGGTGGGTGAAGTATTTCTAGAGGCTGAACATAGAGAATGCATGTTTCATTTGGTGACCAACTTCAAGAAAAGGTATCATGGTAACGTGTTTGATGACCACCTATGGGCAGCAGCTTACTCATGGAACCCATATTTGTTTGAAAAACATTGGCTTGCTATGGAGAATGCAAAGCCATCTGCAACAAATTGGCTAAGAAAAACCCACAAAAAGTTATGGACAAGGAGCCAATTCAAAACCATTTGCAAGGTAGACTATGTGACTAACAACCTTGTAGAAAACTTCAACAACTGGATTAAGCCTTACAAGTCTATGAGCTTGGATGATTTCATGGACAAGCTCAGGCAAATGCTCATGTCCAAGTGGAACAAAAGAAGAAAAATAGGGAGGAAACTTCGGAGCTTGATCCTACCCCACATCAACAAGGAATTGAATGAGCAGAGTTGAGAAGTAAACTTGGAAGTTGAAGAATGCTCAGAAAAGGTAGTTGAAGTTACCGCAATGGGAGGAAGTGGATTTCGGTTTATTGTTAACCTACAAGAGAGGACTTGTTCTTGCAGACAATGGTAGGTTTCTGGGATTCCTTGCAAGCATGCACTAGCATTCATCACATCCCTTAGCGATGCACCAATACAGAATTATGTTGACTTGTACTACTCGGTTGAGAAATTTAGAGTTGCATATAGTCAGCTGATTCCTGCTATGCTAGACAAGTCTCAGTGGCCTGAATCTAACCATGAATTTTTCATGCACCCACCTTTACTGACACCGGTTGCTGGTAGGCCCAAAACTGAAAGGCACAAAGGTACCGGTGACAAGAAAAGGAGAAAAGGACAGCACCAGTGTCCTATTTGTATGGACTATGGACATCATTGACATAATTGCAAGAGAGTCAGACCAGAAGACATTGAAGCTATGAAAGCAATCAGGTAATAACTTATCTAGTCTTCTCTACCATTTATGTTTTTCCTTTGTAAAGTACATGATATTGATTCTATTCTTATTTCAGGAGAGAACTAAAGAAGAGGGCAAGGAGCACCAAATCAGCCCAAAGTTCCATTGTGCTGTTAGAGCAAGATGCACTAGCGGCATCCATGTCTTTTCCCCCAAGGTTTGGTATTTCTTCCTTTCTCACATGGTTATTTCACACTTTTTATGGATTCTAAGTACCAACTAATTTGTCACCGTAGTCGAAACTTGGAAACATCTTCTAAAAAGAGGAAAAGTGATGATTGTACACCTGAAGCCTCTAAAAGGTAATTTATATATTGCTGAAATCTCTCTCTATATCATCACATCTTGCTTTGAAAACTTTATTATTTGACTACCATGACAGGCACAGCTTTGAGGTTTCAAGAAAGAAAAAGAGAAACCGCACTAACTCCAACTCTGGACGTTCAAAAGTGTATGTTTTCTAATTCTGAATTTTAGTTACATGAATCCAATTCTTTCCCTCTTATCTAAACCATTGTCAATATATAACATTTGTAGGCTAAGAAGTGGGTCAAATCAGTCCGAAGCACTTTCTATTGCTTCACGCAAAGATCAACCTGCCCAAGTTAAAAGGAAGCGGACACCCATTAAGAAGAAGCTAGGCCTTCCAAAGAAAAAAGTCGTAAACATTCCGAATATGCCACTTGACAGCCCATTGATGGGTACAAGAAGCAAGGCAATACTTCCTAATAGCCCTGCCATGAGCACGCGAAGCAAAAGAAGACTCAGCTTTTTTATTTATGATATGTCTATTGAATTTGCTAGTTGTATGTGAGACCAATGTATATTTGAATTCGCACTCTTGTGTGACCTTATTTATGTGAGACCTTATTTATGTGTGACTTAAACTATGGTGGATTTATGTGAGACCTTATTTATGTGAGACTTGGTTAATCGCAATGCATGTGTGAAAATTTTTAGAGCACATAATGTACTGTTATGTGTTCTATTTGCTTAATATTACTCCAAATATGTACTGTTATGTGTATTACATACTCCAAATATGCCTACTGTTATGTGTGAATTTATTTGCTTAATATTACTCCAAATATACAATAAACAAACAAAACTCTGCAATTTATTTTTTTTACGCCAGAGGCAAAACGGTCTTTTTACCCTTGACTTAACACCATCAAGTAGCAAAAACGGACAGAAGGTCGTAGAAGGAATAAAAGTTCGTTTCAGAGCCATATAAGTAAGTAAAAAAAAAAAGACCATACAAGGAAGAGCTATTTTTTTCATGGTCATACAGGTAAAAAGCTCGGATAATAAAGGCGATGCATGCATGGTCCATCTTATCTGCAATTCTGCTTCTGTATGCTTCAATTCAACTGACCATATTTGTGCCTGCAAAAAAATAAGATTCAGAAGCATATCGTGTACCGATAACCAACTGCATTATTCAGTCAACAAAATAATTCAAAGTTCGACCATGAATCTCAATTTTCAATTCACACGAAGATGAAGCATCCTCGCCACAGCTTGTAGGGGACTGCAAGGAATTTGACCCGCCCGAGGGGATCTTATCTGCAATTCTGCTTCTGTATGCTTCAATTCAACTGACCATATTTCTGCCTGCAAAAAAATAAGATTCAGAAGCATATCGTGTACCGATAACCAACTGCATTATTCAGTCAACAAAATAATTCAAAGTTCGACCATGAATCTCAATTTTCAATTCACACGAAGATGAAGCATCCTCGCCACAGCTTGTAGGGGACTGCAAGGAATTTGACCCGCCCGAGGGGTGGCTGGAATGCGGCTACCCTCAAAATTGTCAACCTTGTCTCCGGCAGGTTCTGTGTTGCAAGGTTCTTGGAAACTATTGCTGTGGACGACGTCGACTATATAACTGTCAGCCGTGTATCGGAGGTAACACCAGCTATGCATGGTGGCAATTAGAGTGGCAGCAGAAATGGTGAAGTTAAAATTTCAAATGAAGACGCACAAGTCGAGAGATCACGTGTGCAATGATACTATCATCCGTAATGTGTTCTGAATAGTCTTTGGTGCTTTGCTTCCAAGACTCTGTTCTACCTGCCTGCTATGTATTGTCTGAATAACTATTCTATTGGAGTGTACCGCAAGAGACGAAAAGGCAGAAGACATCTTGTAATTTTTGTGCCTCGACATACAGTCCATGTATCATCTCCATCGAGTACATTCGAAGTTGTTCATTCCGTATCAAATCATTAAGTTACTTCATCTTCAAAATCATTAAGTTACTTTTTTTTGCGATTAAATCATTAAGTTACTTTATATGTCCCAAGTTAAACTTCTCTAATTTTGAGCAAGCTCCATTTCCAATGTCTGATCATATTGATGTCAATGAAGAGGTATTGTATGGTGAATAGTCCCTTGAGGAGGAGGAGGACTATTTTGAGTGTCACAGAGGGAACTCGACATTCTATGACTATTTTGAGTGTTCTGTGTATTGAATTGCATACACAGATCAATTCAGCCCTAAATTTAAGGGCCTGTTTGGTTTAGAGCCTCCTAGACAGATTCATCTTCTAGCATCAATTTCAGTCCTAGGTGATCAGAATCGGTCCTCTGAGATGAGTGCCTGTGCTAGTCAAGGTTGCTTGGTTCAGAACCAAACATGCCAAGTTGATGGAAAGGCAGACAATTTACTTTATACAAATTAAGTTGCATGTACTGAAATATTTTACATAATAGTTTGTATTAGTCTTTATAAGTATATTTCATGAGTATTTTAGGTTGTTTTTATGACAGCATAGATGGAAAATTTAGATACAAATTGAAGATATTACTTCAAATTATATTCCATAATGATGTATGTGCGTAAATTAGATCTAAACCGAGGACTATTTTTTCATTATCTTTCATAGTGGTATATGTGTGTAATTTAGATGCAAATCTGGGTGGTTATTTTAAATTATATTAATTTAAATGCAGATTTATTGGTTACTTTAAATTACATTTAATAACAAGTATTTTAGATAAAAAAATATGGAGTTATTTTGTATTATCTTTCATAACAGTAAAGATGGATGTAGATGTAAAAGGGATTCTTTTAAATTATCTTTTATAATGACATTGGTGGATAAATATAGGGAGTTTTATCTTATATATTTTCATAATGTAGAGGTGCATATCTTTTATAAAATACAATAGATTCAATTGTTATTGTTGGCAACGATAATTAGAGTCTACCAAATAAAAGACCAGATGTTTCTGATTATTATAAGAATTTCTATTATTTATCTTTTTTCTTGTGTGCCTGATGACAATTATAACATTGAGGCTACGTTGGACTTCTAATTAGTAATAGTAAAATAAGATTGATAAAATTGTAGCACCACTCTAGTTGAATCTGTTATTTGATTCCTAATTTCCTGCCTCGCTACCGAAAATTGACAATTCTGCTGGGCTTTGTTTTAGCTTATTTGGGCTGTGCCATGTGTAAACAGTGTAGGCTTATTTATCGCACATATGTTGAACAAGGTGAAGAACAGGTCACACATGCAATTGGCTTCCGCTAGTTCATGACAATTACGAGCAATCTAATTCATTTGAGTATCACGTTTTTATATCGAAATCAAATCACATACATAAACACCTCGAGTTGGGTGTACCGAAATGCACGGTCGTCGACGTAGACATGATCGATCGTGCAGTTAATCAAGAGCATGAGAACCATTCTCCATCCCACCCTTGAACGTCGTCGCCGATGCCGACCATGCTGATTTTTTTTTTCCAAAGAACAAGCAGAGATGAAATGCATGTCGCAATTCATCATCATATCATAGGAATGAACTCTGTAGGTCTTACTCTTACCACGGCAAGGTGACGTCTTTGCCGTCGTCGCTGCGACCCCCCTCGTAGCAGCAGCTGTAGTCGCCGTCGTCGACGTGCATCGTCGTCGTCGCCAGGACGCCCCCCGTGACCGCTCCTTGCTCGGCGGCACCGACATCATCGCCACAAAGCAACCGCCACTCCGCCGGCAAACCGGCCGCCGTCGCCGCCACGTCCTCCGCGTTTGGGGGCGCGCGTTGCCCGCTCTCGAAGATCTTGCTCCACCACGCGGCCACGTCCGCGGCCGCCGCCTCGCTCCACTCCACGCTCTGCGTCTCGCCGGCCGAGGCCTGCTGCACCATCGTCTCCCCGCCGTCGTCTGGCACCAGGATCAACGCCGGTGCCGGTGCATCGATCACCGAGTGGTTCTCTGCTCCTGCTGCGCTGAGCGCCGGTGATCCATGACCGTAGGCATGGGTTGTCGCCGTCTCAACTGCCGGAGGTGAGTACGAGTACGAGGCAGCCGGTGATGGTTGTGTCAATGGAAGGCCAAGGAGATCTTCACAGTCGTCCTTGGCAGCATCGTCCACAGAGACACCAAAACCTTGGAAGCTAAGGTTCAGTCCTAGCGGCCGTGCAGGCAGGCTGTGAACCAAACGCTCCAAGCCTTGGTAGTGCGCCTCCAACTCCAAGCCACCCATGGCGGCAGTGGGCGGCAGTTCAGGTGGCGTGAGATCACAAGGAAGAACGGGTGGTGAGCAGTAGCTACCGGCAGCAATCCAGTGCGCAAGTAGAGAGTTGCACAGCGGATTGCAAAAGGAGGTGGCGGCGTAGCTACGCGCCAGAGATGCTTCTTCGTCGACCGCCGCTTGGCTTCGACTTCGTTCGTGAAACGCCACTGCTTGCACCTGCTGCTGCTCTTGTTCTTGCTGTTGCTGGAGGTGGTTGACGCGGCGGCGGCTCCCGATGCTGGTGCTGGCCCGGTGGATCTTGAGGGCGGTGACGATCTCCCGCCGCGCCTCCGCCATGTTGAGCAGCCTCTCCTGGTACGGCCGGCTCGTGTGCGTCCTCCTCCTCGCCTGTCTCTTCACCTGTGGCTTCACAGCTAGCGCTTGCAGCTGGTCCATCTCCTGATGATGCGGCCGCAGCCGATGATGATGATTGTGTGGTATGGTATTATTGGTCATGGTGTTGGTGTTGATCGGTGATGATCTTGGGATATAGATCTTGCTGTGGATGATGAGGAGGAGCTCTCAGATGCTTCACAAAGGCTGCTAAATGTAAGCCAAGCCCCACCTGAGAGGTGTAGTTGTTCTTCTTGGTTTGTACTGTTGTTTGTGCATAAAAGAGGAGGAGAAAGGAGGTCAAGGAGTTGCAGCTAGTCTAGTCTGTGCCTTGATGAGTAGCTTGTCATCGTTAGCGCTGTGATCAGGCTCGTCTCCTCAGGAGTCAGGAGTCAGGAGTCAGGCCTCAGCTGGGCACTATGACTGTAAGGCTATATGCATGACGAGTCGTCAGAACTAGAACCGTCCCAGTGGATGTTTCATACTATATGATGACACGTCGTTAAAAGGACGAGAGGCGGCAAAGAAAATTTTAAAGATGAGAGAGAGTGAGTTTCGTCCAGTAAAAGTGTAAAACTCGGCTGCCACTATTTCTGAGAGAACGAAACTGCATTGAGAGTCCCAATGAGTTTCGGCCAATCTCATGCAACATTTTATCACAACATCATGCAATAATTAGAGTCTGTTTGTCACGACCTGGGCTCCAACAACAGCTTAAACACATTCAGAGGAGAAACCATTTTCTGATAAATAGTAGAGGAGTCGGAGTCGTTTTAGAGTATGAAGGAGGAGCTACGCTCCTCAAGTGCACTAAAGCCATATCAAACAAGTCCTCAGATGAAACCGTAAAATGAACCTTTGTATTGGAGACGTTGTTTCATACATCAACCAAAATCAATATACATAGCTACCTTGAAAAACACTTCAGGACAATACCACACCCACCCACCCACACACACCCACACATTTCCTCATACTAAGAATGGACGGAGAAAGTATTGGTAAGGTGAGGCCCACCGTGGTGTGAGCAAGTGGCACATAAGAGTGTATTGCCGTTCGTCTAGAAAAAAAATGCAATTATCTAGCAGCTATGAAAGTTAAAGTATTTTGACTTTGAGTACTTGAGTACCTATATACAAAAAATATTAATATTTATATCAAATAAATATTATTAGATTTATCATGAGATACATTTCACAGTATATTTATTTGGTGTCATAAATGTTAATTTTTTTTGTCTATATATTTGGTTAAATTTTAGATACTTTCATAAAGAGTGCACTTAGAATTGTATTCTTTTTAGGATCGTAAGGTAAGCTAGTGATATATATAGGGGTGGTCCTAGGAAGTGTGTACTTTGTAAGTTGAGGAGATGGGTTTCATGCTGCTATCCTTTGGCCGTTATGCATGGCAAGAGCCAATATATATGGGCATATGGCATAGTCATTCGTGGAGTATAGGTAGCTAGTTTTTAGACATTGACACATTGTGATGTCGTTGGCTGACTGCACACAACGTAGCCTGAGTCATCTTTTTGGTACTCGAGTAACATTGACACTACCTTGGATATCAATCACCCACACGTATGCCCTACCCAAAAGATTGATTCTGCTGGTGTGTATTGTAACGCTCAAAGATAGCTGATGAAACCGGCAAGACATTGCATTTCTGACTCAGCTATCTTGTTGTTCAGTACCACAAGCAAACAAACGTGGCCCCACTCTGCTGCCTTGCCTCTTTCAGCATCCTATAGTCTCTCTTTAGTTGCACTTCTTTGTCTTGAATCTGGCTTTTTGTGTAGTTGACATACTTGTTCCTCACATGGAACTCCTTCACCATCTTATTCCACCCTTCCGAGCTCCAACCATTGTCACCTCTGTAGCCACTATCTTTATACTCATGGAGAATGTCTACCAGGGACTTCTCAAGGGCCGGATTCCAGTCCGCTCTTTGCTTTACTACTATGTAAACAATGGTCAGAGATCAGGTTACCAACAATCAGAAAATAGAAATAAACTGTGCAGAAGAGAATTACTTCAAGACAAGAAAGTTCTTTTTAATAGCAGAGAAATAACAACAATAACAACAGAGAATGAAACACCATACCTCTTGGAGAACCTCTGGTCTTCTTTGTCTTACTGCATTTAGGAGAAGCCTTCCTTTTTATACCACTTGTTGTACCCAGGAACTTATGCAACTTTGGCGACCCCCTTGCAATCATGTTCAACTTTGGGGAGCCTTTTGCAACCATCGCTGTCAAATATGACACAAGCCTATTCACTTATTACAAGCTTATTCAATTATTACAAGCCAAGCTTATTACAAGCTTATTCATGACAAAAGCTTATTAAATCCAAATAAGCTTATTAAGTTATTACAACTTATTCAAAGACTAATTTCGATGTTGCTGGTACTGAGCCCACATTTCTTGCGCGATGGTGTCTCTTAAAGCGTTGCCTTGTACTGAACCCACATTTAGGTCATCCAATTCATCACCACTTGGTAAATCAACAAAGGTACTTGGAGGGATATTATCCGGCTGATGATCTAACCATTCCTCATCCCCATGAAGTAATCAGATCAGATTATGGATGATGGCAGTAGCTATAGGTATCTTTACTTGATTTTCCAACTTGTGGAATGTGGCAACTTTCAGAATGGGGAAGCGCTTCTTAAGCACCCCCAAAGCCCTTTCCACATGGTTCCTCAGTAGTGCATGGCAGTGTTGAAGAGCTCCTTTCGGTTCTGTGGCCTTCGATGTCCAGCCCCAAATTCTTTCAAATGGTATCGAACTCCTCGATATGGAGCAAGGAAAGATGGAGTATTCGCATACCCTCCATCAACCAGATAGAATTTGCCTGGAGGTACTAGGAAGCCCTTGCTCATAGTTGATCGTAGCACTCTAGAATCTGTAGCTGATCCCTCCCATCCACTAGAAATGAAAGTGATGTTGAGATCGAAATCACATGCCACCATCACATTAATGCTTAGTGTGCCCTTCCTATTTCTAAAAGGAGAAGCTTTCTCAGAGGCTATGGAAATAGGAATATGAGTTCCATCAATGGCACCTAGACAATTCTTGAAAAATGGATAGAATCTAGGATTGTCTTGGATTTTTTGATGCACTTGATTAGGATCGGGAGCTTGAAGGAAACGGCGAGAGAGTGCAGGAATGACCACCTTGAAGAAGTGGTTGATGTGATGATGGAAGGTGTCATTGTTGTGCCCAAAGAACACTTGGAGATCCTCATACGAGGCATTGTGACTTAACATGTATAGGAAGAAACCCAACTTCTCCTCCACCGTGATCCTAGTATCAACAACAAGCCTTTTCCTTCTAAAGATAAGTTGCCAATTCTCTAAAGATGTGTGGTTCCATCCTAAATGCAACTTGACAGTTCTTGACATGTCCCTCGAGGAGTCTACGAACTTTAACCTCGCCTGTTTCTTCCGAAGTATGATGTTTCTTCCTTTCTCCCCCTCTAGCATAGTTCATAAGATATAAGGCGGGGAAAATAAATAGCATCATGTCATCGTCTTCTTCCTCCCTCCTCTTTCTAATGCGATCTCGCAGTGAGAGACGCATTGTACAACTGAAGCATATAATTTTATAGTCATAAAGAAGTTAAATATTATTAACCATGTCATATACAAGCTCTAATAAAGATTACTCATATATAAGCATATTTTATATAGAAGCTTCTGAAGTACCTTCTGGAGTTGGTACGGGATCCCAAGACGGTGGAGGTTCACCTTCCCCAACTCTAAATGGTGCTGGAGAGATCTACAATTAACAAGAAACCATTTGGCAAATCAAGACATCATCTAGATAACAATACAGAATTATTTGGCAAATCAAGACATTGACACTTTACAAATTATTTACTTTCCATTTTCAGTGTCACTTCACATGCACTGCATGAACCATGAAAAATTGGAAAAGCATGCCTACTGCTCCAAAAAAATCTGTAGGTCATCATATTGTGCCAGATTCCAGCACCAGTATCAAAACATGGCCATGGTTTGGTAACATTCAAGTCAAGTTAAGGACAAGGCATCCAATTCCAGTTACAAATTGCTACTAGCCGATAGAAGGAAAATAAAAATATTGAGCAAGAGAAAAAAATTAGTACTCAGAACTTTCGGTGTGAATTTCTCCAGAAAGCATTCTGTGGCAAGAGGATTATGCTATAACACATGGTGCTATCGCTAGCTGATGAAATCTAGAGTGTTGGCAGACAAGGATGTAGCACACATGAGCTGTCCTACACGCTTGAACCTGTTCTGAAAGTGACGAGATGCTGCTATCCAGTAGTGTACCCAAGCTACTAGGAGTAGTATTCAGTTTGGAGTATTAGTTTGGCAGTCAGATTAGATGATCCCAGCAAACAGCTATGAGTAGTGGTTTATTCATGAGTTCCTGGACGCACTGCAGCGTTGCGCGAGCTACGCCTTCATGTGCTGCAAGTTGTTTACTGCACGGGATCCCATCAGTTACTGAAGCAAGAAATAGAGGTGCTAGTAGCTAGGTCGTTGGTGGGTTGGCAAAAAATATAAACTACCTTAAACTTTTTTATCGATCGATGGTTTACATCATTCGTGCCTACAACCTTTACAATCACAGTACTCCACTATCAATCTTATACTATCATGTATGTATCCAAATTAAAACAGTACTGCCTCACAAATGGAAAAGAAAAACATCCAGGCTGTGGCAGTTCATTCTCTTGTGAAGCTAAGGTTATATTATACGCAAAGACATTCATTCTCTCGTGAAGAAACAAACAGAGCTACTTTCTCGAAATGAAAGAAATGGAGCTATGCAAGGGAAACAAAAAGGAAAACAAGAGAAAGGCCTCCTTGCTAGATTCTTCAGAGCTACGTGTATGTAAGAAATGAAGGCCTGTTGGGAAAGTATAAATCTTAATTTCTGAACTGAACAACTACGGAGACACACATCCAGGGCAGCAGCTGCGAGCGAGTCACTGCAAAAGCACCACGCAAGCAGGGAACACAACGAGCAGCGGCAGCCATGCCACTGCGCTGCAGATGGGGCACGCCGCCGATGGCAAGAACCCCGGATCCTAAGGGAACACCGCCACTGACGACGGCGGCGGCTGCTGCAGCGACCAGGGGAACGGCCCTGTGGAGACCACGGGCGGCCGCATCGGGCAGATCCAAGAACCGAGGGAGAGAGGACGAGGACGAAGGAGAGAACGAGTGAATCACCGGCGAAAAGGACGAGGAAGGGGAAGGGCGCCGCCCCGCAGTTGCCCCGCACCGCTCCGTGGTCGCCCCGCGCCGCCCCGCCGTCGCCTCTGCTCGACAGCTCGAGTCGTCGCGTGCTCGCTCGCGTGTGCCGGAACTAAGGGTGGGCAAAATACCCGATACCCAATTCCCGAACCCGAATTACCCAAACCCAGACCCGAAGTACCCGAACCCAAAATACCCGATCATAATTTCGGATAGTGATGGTAAAACCCCGAAATTAGTTTGGGTAATTCGGGTAATATTTCCCGGTACCCGAACTACCCAAATTACTCGAAATATCTCAAATATTTGCTCTTCTATTCCTAATATGAAGACATGAAGTATTTCAATGTCATATAAATATATTATTTGGTATGAATTAATGTAGATTTATGTTAACTTGATAATTGATTTGTTGGTAATTGATATGAAGACATGATGTGATTTATAGGACTATTATGTATTGCTTTAAAATGGTACTTAAATTCTTCCAAAATGTTTGGTTTTGTCAATTTCGGGTATACCGGTTAAAACCTGAACCCGAACCCGAATTATCGGGTACTCGAAATTTCAGGTAATGTTTTTTCAGGACAAAAATCGAGTAGCAATTTTTAATATCCGAATTTCCAACTACCCGAATTACCCGACCCGAATTTTTCAGGTTGCCCGAATGCCCAGCCTTAGCCGGAACCGATCCGGAGGGCAGGAGGTTCGGTTCGGTTCCGGGCCACGGAGACAGGGAAAAGCGAGGCCAGTTTTGGTTCCGGGCTGATTTTGGTTCCAGGTCGGGCCAAAACGAACGCATGTTCCCATTCGCATCCGGATTGGAAACAGGCCGCAGCATTCTAGCCGGAACGGGCCTGGGAACGAGCCAATCCGGTAGAAACGAACGAGGCCTAAAGAAAAAAGTTCGTAACATTTGTGTGCCAGTGCGACTGATAATATGATGCACTGCTCTACTCGCATACAAGTGGCTAGCTAGGCATGTATTCCTTGACGTTCAATTTCACTTCATTTCATTTCATAGGGGAGAGTGATAAGAAGATGACGACACCAAGTGCCATGCCTGATGCCGCTGCGGCAGTCCCTTCCATCCCTTGTAGTTGTAGGCTAAAAGGCTAGGCTAGCTGCTAGGGCGATTAGCATTGCAAGTAAGTGTGGAGCTAAAACAAATTTGAAGGGGTGCGCTTAACTTATAAGTGAGGCCTTGTTCGGATATTATCACATTTACCTCAATCTACATGTGTTGGGGTGGACTAATATGAAATTTAGTTCAAGTTTTACTCTAATTCACCCCAACACATATGAATTGATATGAATTCAGCTACATCAAATAAGGTCTTACTAGGTATGTGCTATATGATAAAAATTGAATATAATCACTGCTTTTAATTTTTTCCCCGTGGGTGTGTCTGGACTCACAACTGTATACATAGCTCCGCCCCTGATTGCAAGTTGCAATTGCTGCGCTCCATTACATTCATTCAGATTTCAGAGCTGAACAAGCAAAAGACAAAGGCCACATTAACCATGAGTTTTTGAAGCTTAGGCTGGCAAAGACAGGACAGGCAAACGATCTATTCATATCTTCAGCCTCTATGAGGATCCAAACGACCATGATGGTGAACACACGATAGACCTAGTTCTGCGTTTTAGTACAAATAAAGGCAGCGGAGAGAAGCTACGTCCTGTTTGTTTGAACTTATCAACCTGATTTATCATTATTTTTCTCTCACAACAAATCAACTTCAACTGGCTTATCAACCACAGAAACCATCAGCCGACCAGCTCGTGTCGCTAAAAAAATTGCAGAGAAACATGCCATTTAGCTTATAAGTTTAGTTTATTTTGATTATCATAAACAGCTTGCAAGCCGTACGAAAGGCCGTATATATGTGGGTGTACGCACTGGCAGAGCCAGGGGGGTTGGTAGGGGCCATGCCCCCCACATCACAGCAAAAAAATTTTATGTAATATATAATTTAATAATCTAGATTAGAAAGATATAATAAAAGCTTTGTCATATATTTTTTTGATGACTTCTGAAAAATAAAATCACATAAATTTGTATTTTATCATTGGATAAGCTCATCTACGGTGCAAAAATCCAAACAAATAAGCTACACTCAGTTATTTTATGGTTGAAACTCTTCGACCGACCCCTATCTCGATAATTTCTGGCTCCACCACTGGGTGTACGGTGCTAGGTCAACCAGTGACGGAAAGCATTGACAGCGATCTTGAAACATGCCAATCCACTGGACGAGTAAATTCATTTGACTGACACCTCCTTTCGTCTCTAGGGCGTTGGCTCCAATGCAACAGAGCAATGTGATTGGTTCGCATGGACGGTTGCAAGGCGCAGCATGATCAATCTACAGAGCCTACGATAGGCCCTAGCAAGTAGCCTCCACTGGGTTGGGCCTCAATCTAGGCCCTGTTTAGTTCCACTTCATTTTACCAAATTTTTCAAGATTCCCCATCACATCAAATCTTTGGAAGCATACATGAAGCATTAAATATAGATAAAAAATAAAACTAATTACACAGTTTAGACGAAATGGACAAGATGAATCTTTTAAGCCTAATTAGACCATAATTGGACACTATTTGCCAAATAACAACGAAAAGTGCTACATTGTCATTTTGCCAAAATTTTCGTAACTAAACCGGCCCCTAGCACACCTACATGCATGGATCAGAGAGGATGGCAGCCGCCATTTTTCTTGTTCACAGTAGCAGTAGCCACTGCCCACTGCATGCAGCTACAGGCTACAGCATGTAGCACCAACACAACCAAATGTTCAGTGAGACAGTTACCCTGGATGAACATGGATGCAATGCTCTCCCACGAATTTCAGATGCTGTGTCACCAGGGCTCAATGAATATTTGGATGGAATAAGATTTTCAATGGGCAAGCAAAACAATCAGCCGGAAGCAATTTGGCAAGCCTTTTCAGAACTTTGAAGGCATTCTGTCCATCTATGAGCTCAGAGAAACTGAACATCCATTGCATTCTTGCATCAGAATCACATATGAGATTCATCTTTATTCGTTTTTTTTTTCAGATCCAGGGGATTACGAGAAAAGAGTTGATTGGTATGCAAAGGCTACGAGAAAAGAGTTCATGCAGATACACAATCATTTCAAATGAAGGTAAAGAGAGTGAGGTACAAAGAGGAGCATCACTGGTATGCGGTCATCAACCAAAACCAAGTACATGAACTTGAGCACCATTGCCATAAATACTCCAAAAATTGGCTGAAACATACATCAAAGATATGTGTGGCGCAGTCACTAGTAAATAAGGCGAAGTTTCAGAAAAAATCGATGAAGTTTTCTAAACAAAAGACAGATACACTCACCACACTTAACAAGTGACTTGCGTTGAATAAGTCTAGTTTCCATGCTCCAAATGGCAAAAATTACCATATATCTTGAATTTGTGATATATGTGAACCAAGAAACAAGTTGAGAGGGAGATACAGATATATCACAAAAACAATGAAAAAATACAGGAGTTCTAGGCCAGTTGAAAAAACAGATTGCAAAAGATCTTTAAGTCCAACTCTACACAGGAGGTAAAGAATATTAAGAAAAAGAATAATCAAACAGCAACAATGGAGAGCTCAACTGGCAGCTTATATGAATTGCCATAGATACACAATATATATATAATCACAAGCTAGCAGCGTCCGCATACCACCCTGAAAATTTGATACTCATACCTAACTTCGGAAGATATTTTATACACCCCACCTCTGGTATCTTTTGAGGATCACCTCAGTCTAGCATCACCTCCCTTGCTTCGGAATGTTGACAGGGAGAAGAAAGAACGTGGCGCTGCATTTTGGGGATAACACATTTTAGAGAAGATTGCGACTTCAGGAATAATAAGTAATAAATTTGTGGGAAATACATGAGAAGTATGAAGAACCAAGATCTTCATATTATATGCATTTAATGAGCAACTTAACATAAGCATATACATGTTTAGAAGTTCTATACCTTTAAGAGAACTTCCAGTCAGTTGATCCTCCCTCAATCTGAAATTTGCAGGTGGGTTTGGAATGGAGCTGCGTAGTGATTGTTCTGCAAATTAAGAATCTTCATCAAGCTTTTGTGCTTTAATAAGGAAAATGTGTGGCAAGAGCTAAGATTGGACAGTAACCAAAGGATATACAGGTGCATTAAGATTCAGAATATAAAGCCCTGTGAGTGCTGTTACGGTATAATAGCCAGGGGTATTAGTGTAATCTCCTAGTCTAGGGTTTCCCTCCTGTGTCTCTATACGTATATAGTCGCCATTGGGCATCAATACAATCATGATCCACAGAAGTTACTGCTTCTGGGGGATTACAATTTTGACATTTGGGCCTGGCTACTAGGGTCAACAGTTTTCAAGGTTCCATCTTACTCCTCGCGAGCCATTGCAGGGCAGATCCTCTAGCCATGCCTCACAGAAAAGAAGTTATTGGATCCTTTCGAATAGCATTGTGCAGGAACTGCATAGCTCTAGCACCTCTTTCCCTTCTTTTTAAAAATTCACATTCGAAATGTGTGGATCCACTAACATGATCTATGGAGCAAGATAACATATGCATGATTAATGCAGACAAGTGCATTAACAGAGGAACGTCTACCAGGTCACTCACTCTCAACAAATTGAAGTGTGGACAATATAATGAACTACTCAAACCATAAGGCACAACCAATGCGCCCAGGGTTAGTGTGCATAACATGAACCAAGAATAATAGGTTATCCTAGGTATACATAACTCGGCAAGAATATGAGTAATGCTCAGAATAGTTTTTTCAACAGTCACAATTTTGTTCGGGTACATGGAGAACAGAAATCTAAAATTATCAGATAAATATAAGATAATTGTTTGCAAACTCGTAGACATATGGTTGGAACCTTCAGGTAAATTTTTGAAAATTTAGGACTATGATGATCATATTAGAAAGGACCCATTTCTTTAAACTTTATCTAGTGCAAATAAATTGTGGGAATAATATTTTGAGAAGCATACTAACTAATTTAATGATTAATGACAACGAAAAGACCTTTTACAGAAAATTAGAAAGTCAAATACCTTGTTCAGCAAAAACCTCGTTCTCAACAAAACCGTCATATGAAGCAAGATAACCCATTCGAGACTTTCTGAAATCATCAGAAGATCCTACTACCAGATCCCGCCCATCTTCCATGTCATCATCGCATTCTGAGGCAGTGGAAGCAGATACCCAATCATTTACTAAACCATCACCGCCTCTAGTCTTCCTACCAAATTTCCACAGTTTCTTCAATCCTTTGGAAACATCTTTGCGTGGCTGTTGAGATGCATTGACACCAGCAAAAGGCATCTGTGCACTGCCCCACTTTTTCCGCATCCGAGATACATCAGCATCTGTTATTTCATCAAGTGAATGAGAATTCCATGGTGATGGACTTCCCGACGGTGAATCAGCGAAAGCGTCACCATCTGAATTATCATTCGTGTAAGGGAACAGCTGCGGAAGACGAGAACTCCAGGGTGCTGGAACATCACCAGCTGGATTGTGAACATTTCCTGTAAAAGCAGTGAACTTAGTACCACCAATCGCGGATGCCTCACTTGGAAAATCAGCATCGCCATTTTCTGACCCTGCGTCATCTGAATTTCCAAATTCATGACTCACTCTTGGGTTCTCACTGTCAGAATCAGCAGGAAAGTCACTTTCTCTAAGGTTTTCTTCAATGCTTTCATATTCTTCCTCTTCTTTGGCATCATCAGGGGAATCCTCTTGCTGATCTTCAAAATCACCACTGTCACCATGCTGGAGGGCATTCGCCATCATGGCAGCTGCAGCCTGAAATCCAGCTATACCTATAACAGGGTGAGTCCCATTGCCTTTCCTAAGAAAAGGCTTTGGTGGACCCGTTCTGCGGGCACTGTAAGCAAAAGCTCCCTCTGATTGGATCTTGGAAATTCTTGAGGGAGCCCAATTGTAAGTATCCTCATTCCCTGATGAAATGTCCTTCAACTCATCAGGAATTTGGCTCTTCCTCATAGATTGTGACCTCCTCGATTGATCTTCTTTCAATATACTCTTTGACTCTTCAATAATGCTCTTGCTACGGGCAAAAGACTTTTGCTGAACTCTTGCAGTCGCTCTACTGAGTCCAGGTGAAGGCTTTGTATTTTCTTTTTTTAAGTCAGAGAAACTGGGGACAGACTGTGCGAGAGGATTTTCTGGTGGATTCCTGCGATTAGCATAACCAGAGCTTGCAGTCCTTGATGAACGCTTATGGATAGGACCAGCAGATGCCTTTTGAGTGGAAGCAACTTTATTTGAAAAATGCTTCCTGGAATCAGCACTCCTGGAAGAACCGTCACCAGATAGGTAGTCACTATTCAGTTCCTCTTCAACCAAGAATGAGTCAACCCCCTGCAAATGGCAAAGATAATTAAATGCAAGTAAAGTCCATATTCTGCATTATTCCAGTACTCCACAACATTGTATGTACCTATAAGATTTTAAGATTTGCATATTGCACTTAAATCGTGAATAATTTGAACGAATACTTTTTAAGGCATTACTTTTCTAGATCAAAGAACTTCAAAGCAACGTGTGAAGTGAAAATCCCACAGTTATGCACACAAGATGCATGTTAAGCATTTTCAGTTTCCAAAAAATTCTTTAGTTGCTTTTTAAGTGTATTAAGTTAAATATAATTCAATACCTGATCCTTATTTTTTCTTGCTGATCGTGAAGGAGGAATCTTCTGAGAAGAATGAGAAACATAAGTTGAGTCAGGGACATCTGCAGACCGAGAGAATTTAGCTAGCAACTCGGCCTTGCTCCGTTCTAGACTCTCATGCATAGCCTTTAACATTGCTTCCTTCTCCTCTCTCTGCAGTTTCCAGTCTTCCTTCAGTTTTGCATCCCTCTTCTGCATATAATGGTCATAAAACTTCCCTCTCGACTCTTCTAAACTTAGAATGGCAAGTTTTTGTGGTGTGCTAATGTTAAATCCTTGATTATTCACCATCTTCAGAAGCTCACCGGCATCAAAATCATTGGTTGTTATACTCTCCTTTACAACTTGTTTTGTATGAATTGTCTCATGAAGAACCATTGTCTGCTTTACCTCACTCACCATAGGTGTGCTATCAACCTGCACATCTGTAGGTTTGCCTCGTCGGGAGGATGTTAACTTGTGTTCAGCAAATAATTTCTCCAACTCATTTGCCTTCATTTGTAATTCGCCATGCCGATCTTGGTTCCCTTTTCCTGGTCTCATCACTCTAGCCTGCAAGTTTAGTTCCTGATCAGTAATGGATGATTGCCTGCTCAAATTTGTTCCCTGACGAGCAGAACAATCTGAATCAGAACCAGCTGTAACCTTTCTCCCTACATCCTCTGCCTTCCGTGGTAGACGATTCCGCTGCAAACTAGCGTCACGGAACTCAGTTTCTGTAGAGGTAATCTCATCCCTACCAGATGAGCCTTTAACATTAGCTCGGGAATTGGATGAGGCTTTTGGTTTAGGATTAACACCACCAGATATCTTTCCAAATGATCGCAAAGAATGATCCTTCCTTCCAGTCACTTCTGCTTCAGTGTGAATATCTTTTGTATGGAGACCTCTAATACCATTCTGGGGAATCTGTTCACTTGCAACTGGTACTTCATGAGCAACAGCTGTGATTTCCTTATCTATCATGCGGACATGCTCCTCTGACGTTGAGCTAGTTAAAATATCCTTATTTTTCAGCAAGGCTTCCTCAACTGGTTTTGCAGAAGATTTTAGACGGTTTCGAGTGGAAACATTTGAAGTAGCATGATTTGACATCCTTGTGTGTGCTTGAATAACCCCCGGTTCTTTCCCAAAGGATGACTCACTCTCAATGCTAGAGTTTAGAACCATGTCGTTTTCTGCACCATCACCATATATACTCTCTTTCTGAGGAGCAAGTGTATTACATAAAGTTGAGGATGGGCACAAATCTGTGGTGGCCGGATCCATTGGTACATTATCCTTTTGACAAGGCCAAGAGTGTGATGTGACTGAATCCTTCTGCCCATTAGAGTCCTCGTTAGCTCGTACTTTAGAGTTGGCCTCCAAATCAGTAGATGTTGGAGTCCCGACAGGAGTTCCATTATCCTTTTTGTCATTTAAGTTACCGCTCTCATTGTTGCTGAGATCAATACTCATGTCACTAACACTGCTCCACCTTCTAACTAACTTCTCCATGGAGGCACCAGAAGGAACCCTGCGGTGCTCACCTTTCCCTGGAACTACCCTACCAGTACCTACTGAGTTGCTGTTACCAGAACTTGGAGTCTGCTCCTTTTTCTGGCTCTCAAACATGTTTATCCTGTCCTTCACACTCAGCCGCCTTGAAAGCCCTCCTACAGCAGGTGCAGGAGACGCATCTGTTTCTGCTTCTTGTTTATCTACTGCCTGTTGGATGGTTGGCTTGGGTTGCTGTTCTGCAGCGGCTTCTAAACCTTGACTGTTGCTTAGTCTGTGGACCTGAGAGCCACTTCCACTGACTGTAGATTTGTTGTTGGATTCACCGAGATCAACTTGTGGCTCATCTATAGACATGTCTAAACTGGAAGAACCACGGACATTCCCATCATCAAAGACCTTCCAGTGTGACGAAACTGCTGGCTGTGCAGTTTGAGGACTGATGTCAGGACGCCGCTGGCAAAGTGACATGAATTTCGTGCATGCTTCGCTGAACATAACAAATTTATGTTGTTATACATGTCCAAATATTACTCAACAGGAAAGACAATAAAGGGAATAAATAAAGCAGAGTGGGCACTGAATAGCTTCAGTGTTGCCATCGCAACCAGCGGTGTAACAATGGATTGAGGGCGTACAGAGATTCAACAGATTTCACAGCAGATTGGTAATCCCAATTAAAAGAACCTCCTCTCCATGCAAACTTCCCCACTTTCCCAAAATTCAAATGTAAATTTTCTAAGTTTACGCTTTACATCTCCCCAAATCTAGACTGTTACTTTCTTAATTATGTCATACTGTTTATAAACTAATCATGTAAAATTTACCACGCAATGTAATGGCTTTCAAATTTCTAAATAAAAGGAAGTTGTAAAACTAAATTATCCTTTGCTATGCAACTAGAGGTTGTACATATCCTAAATGAGACTTCCCTGCTTCACATAACCTAGAAAATGAGTAACTTGTACACGATATTACCGCTTATGTTACAGGATATAAATTATGAAAAAACTGCAGCTGCTTTAACAGTCCATCAACTCTTAGAGGAACCAAAATGTGGTGTTGCTTTGCATTACAGGATTAGCTTCGTATATGATTATTAATTTCATTCGGGTACAAAAATACTTATGAGCAACAACATTAAGCTATAACCATATACCAGCATTATGAGGCTGGCAGGTTTTAAGCATTACCTCAGCCGACTGGCACCAAAATGGTTAGCAAAAAGAAGAAGCTCAGATACACTGTTCGGATTGAACCCAGCAGAGGATGCTCGAGAACAAGCTGCGGCCAGATCTTGTTTAAGGGCACTTAGACGCACATCGATTGCCCTAAGAAGTTCTTTCCTGCACAAGAATAGAACTCGTAAAGTGGCAACTCTTAAATTACAAAACACAAGAGTGCAACAGCCATAAATGGGCAGCAGACCTAACAAGAACAGCAGCATGTCTTATGATGTAACAACAAACTGATTCGATAGGTCATGCTAGACTCAGATAAATCAAGTTATGTGGAAAAGAGGAAACAATTGAATAAGAACAGACATGACAAAGGGGCTTACTTCGTAATATCTGCCGCCGCCGCTGCTGAGGCTGTAACATTTTCAGCTGCCAATAAGCATGGCCAGAGATTACATAAACTAGATTCAGAAACAGAAGATATGCAAGATCGTACTAACAATGCAACATTATATTAATATTCATTAACACCACAAAAAAAAGGGCAGACCCAGTGCCAGAGGCTCCCACACGAGTGGGTCTGGGGAAGGGAATAACCGAAGTAAAGTCTTACCCCTGCAGAAATTCTGCAGAGAGACGGCTTCAAACCCAGGACCCGGTGACTCGGCAAGCTAGCACTCACCAACTGCACCAGGCCTGCCCTTCCATTAACACCACAAACAGTAAGCAATTAATTACAGCATTTATGTCTTTCCTGAATTAGACATAGATTGCTTCCAATGCAAAGTTGGTGCTATCCGATGCATTCTTCCATAGTCAACTGCTCCTAAAACTCCATGGGGATCAATTATCCAGTTGAGTTCCCATCTATATTTTCCTTCTTTGTTTCTTATTTTTATCATCAATTAGATATTTAAAATTTCAATGTTACTCAAGCTAACATGGACTAAATTCCCAAAAAATTTTAAAAAAAATGCAGAGAAAAATTATCAGGTATGAACATAGATGAACTAAATTAACAATATCCAAACCCCAATTGATAACGGAAGGGCAATCCAAACACAAAACATAATCATCCTACATACCAGCTCCACCTGAGGTAGCATCTCCAGTACCCTGAACAAGGTACAGAAATTTTAGGCAACATCTACATCAAGAAACAGAAGGCGAAAAACACTCCGGCATCTGAAACAATTGCTTGGCACTTACTCCCTGCGCATAAATCTTCCTGGCCCCTTCCAGCTGCGACATCTCCAGATCATAGGTGTTCGCCAACTCCAGCACCTCCGGCGTGCTCACGAAGCGCACGAACCTGGAGGCACAAGCCAACCAAACATCCATCAAAATCCAATCTTTTCGGCACCGCCAACCCATGAACCGCCGGATAAGCCACAATCAGCGGACCTCTCAAGGGTGCCCTTGCTAAACCACGGGGCGGGCCGCTCCAGCTGCAGCCGGATGGCCGGCGGCGGTGGCTGCGCCGACGCCTGCTCCTCCGCAGCCCGCAGGTGCGCCACGAACGGCTTCACCGACCCTGACGCGATCTTCTCCGTCCGCCCATTGCCGAACACCACCAGCTCGCACCTGCGCAGGGACCGCATTTAACGCACAAGAACCACACGAACGCATCAAATGGGTGGAATTTTCCTTCCTATCGTCTCCCTTTTCTCACCGCTGACGCCGTGGGGAGAGCTGGAAGAGCGCGAAGTCGAGCGGCGCGTCGGCCTCCATGACGGCCCCCACCACTGCTGCCGCCGCCGGCGAGCTCGGATCTGGCGGATCCCGGACACGAGCTCCACCCCGCGCCGCAAACCCCCAAGAAACGCCGGAACGGCCGCGTGGGGCGCCAATGCAGCTCCCGCGGCGACAAGATCGCGGCTTGCGGCGTCTGCCGGACCGTGCTGCGGCGGCCCGGATCTCGCCGGCACGCGGCCGAATCCGATGAGCGCGCGCGCGTGCGTGCGACGGGGGAAGAGCGGAGTGGAAGAAGAGAGGACTAGAGAGCACCACTGCGTGTTTGGGGTGTTTGGTGGTGGTGGACTGTACTCGCCTCACTGGTGGCTGCTGCAGAGCAGAGGAATGAAGAAGCTAAAATAAAAGATACAAATTGGGGTATTTGAGAGAGATTATTATTGGCTTAATTTTGGAGGTTTGGTTAAAGTGCGTGTGTGATTATAGGAGTTAAACTCTTTTTTAGACCGGAATACGGACAGAAGAATGTAGCTGGGAGCTGAAGGGCAGCTACTTTTGGTTCTCTTTGAGGATATAACGGCAACGACATCAAGAGGACTGCAGCGCTTACCATTTTGCCCCTCCAGCTCCAGGAGAAGATGTAGGCCTGGCTTTTGAAGTTTGTTGGAGGGATTTCTGTTTGAGAAGGACCACATTTGATGATATAAAGAGATTAACAAGAATCATCTGGATAAATAAGATTATAATTTTTTTACTTGGAGCTATAAATGGTGTAAAAATTTGTGTTTAATTGGTCAAGAAATGTTAGGTCACCAAGTTTTAAATTAGCAAATTCCACTTTTGTTTAACATCTCTATCGAACATGATGCATCAATAATGAAGTGTGCCGTGCAGCGAGTGAACTGGAAGCATTGGTAGTTTATGCTACATTAATTATGCTTTGGCCATAAGCTTTTATAGTACTACTAGATGATTTCATAAGAGTTATCTTAAGCTTCTATAGTAGTACTACTAGGTTGTTAAATTGATTTGATACCCACCATAACATTTTTCTTAGCCTATGGAAAATACTAGCCTCAAGCATGAGCTCGCAAATCCTGTAATTTTCCCTTTCTGCAGTTCTTGTTTCCATGTTTTGAATTATATTCACAACATTCTGAAAGTTAACTTTTACAGTGAAAGTGCAATATTTTTTTGAAATGTGTAAAAATAATTAAGGTATTTTCTTATGAAAATACAGTACACGCATAAATGCTTGCATACACACATATGCGCACCCTGTGAGCATCATGAAGAGACTAAGCCAACAGATTTTGATAATGACGATTTCATCATAGTCGTTTCTGTCGGATACTTTGAGTACGCTAAAAAACAGCGACATTAATTCCTGCCGGATGAGATGGGCTTCACGCCTTCACCAAAAAAACCTAATTAATTGAGCTTTACAAGAATTAAGTTACTGTACTATTCCTTTTTATTATTTTCTTTTTCTTTTTCTTTTTCTTTTTCTTTTTTGCAATTGCAGATAACACAAACAGGTCATTTAACACGAGATTCATCATGCGAGTGATTGTTCTAGAACAGACTGGGTCCCCCAAGAGCTCAACAGTGCAAGTGTGCAACACCCTTTCCCCCTTCCAAATATAGCTTAGACTAACCTAGTCGTGCTTAATGATGCATTAATAGTTGAAGAATACGGAGTAATTGGTTTTTTCCAAACTTCTTTTATAGTATCTTCTCCCAGTCCTTTCCTAGTTTTTATAAACAAATTCCCGAAAATCTAAGCCTTGCTGTTGACTGATTGTTGCAGAGAAAACGAGTGGACCAAGGAGAGGAAAAAGATTATTTGCATGTACAAGTCGTACGGATGCTTTAAAAAAACAGTATGAGGAAACCAGTGAATATCAAATCATGGTGACGCAACTCCGGTGCCAATTTCCCATCTCCCTTGTCGGTGAATGTTGTCCAATGGCAGCGTACGTGTTCATGTCACCCCTAGAAAAAAAAAAACAGCACGAATCCAAAGCTCTAGTGCACTCGATAACTATTAGCTAATATTACTTTTGTACTGTTTGGAATCATATGAACAGGTTGGGGAACGGAAAAGCTGAGATAGGGTAATAGTGGTACGAGCTGAAGAAGATGACGCGGGGTAGTTGGCGCATTAAGCTCACAGATCACCCGACGCAGTCTCTTTCAGCTCAGGTCACTAGATTCTGCCTCAAGATTTCTAACAAACTCTGATTTATCGGTTACTTTAGTTTTGTTCATTCAGGCCTCGTTTAGTTTGCTTAAGTTAGGAGAGGCCGAATTACTGTTCAACACTGTAGTGCACTGTAGTATTTTGTTTTTATTTGGTAATAATTGTCCAAACATTGATTAATTAGACTTAAAACGTTCGTCTCGCAAAGTACAACTAAACTGTGCAATTAGTTTTTGATTTCATCTATATTTAGTACTCCATGCATGTGCCGACATTTCGATGTGATGAGAATCTTTTTTTTTCATAGTGAAATTTGGTGACAAATTTGGGAAACTAAACATGGCCTCAATCAAAATTTTAAAACAAATGGGACGGAAGAGACGCCGATTGTATTGAAAATGAGAAAAGACCCAGACGAAGCAATACAACAAACCAATAGCCCTAGAGAGTTAAGCAGCAGCAACAATAACAAAGGTAAGGAACAGCAAAAATAATTAAACCAACTAATGGCACCGGCTCCCTAAAATGGAAACTCAACACGCGTCGCACAACATTGTCTTGTACTCATCACCCTTATGTTATACATTAGTGATCAACTACTACACAAGCTCCACACCACACACACTAGCTGGTTGTAACACCGCCCACCATCTTTATAACCGGACACTAAAGCTGCTAAGGACTTGTTTAGTTCGTCCCTCTAAAGTTTAATTCTATCCCATCAGATGTTTAGACACATACATGGAATATGAAATATAGACTAAAAAATAACTAATTGCACATATTGCGTCTAATTTGCGAGATGAATCTTTTAAGCCTAATTAGTTCATAATTTGACAATGTGGTGCTACAGTAAACATGTGCTAATGGTGAATTAATTAGCCTTAATAAATTAGTCTCGCGGAGTACTGAGGACTTTTATAATTTGTTTTATTATTACTATCCAAACACTCTCATATAACATCCCGATGTAACGACCGATGTGACACCTCGAAACTTTACATCCTAGATTTAAATAAGAGACAATTCCCTAGGAGCCACTATAAAAGATTCAACTTCCTCATTAACCATCGAAAAAGTTTACCTTCCTTCTCAACCATTGCTTCAATTTTTCCGACCCCTGTATGCCACTGCCGTCAACTTTTGAGGTAACGGCAGCTAACAGAAGCATAAAATGTCCCTTTGACCCCTCTTATAGGTGGGCCCCACGCGTCAGCCTTCTTCCTCCTCACTCCACGCCATGGAAGCCAGCTGCACTGTTCTGCACGGAGAGGAAAGGAGCTCGGCCACACTGCTGGCTGCACGGGGCCATCCTCGTTGTGGAGGATCACATCTTCGCTGAAGCCTCCAACGTCCACAGCTGCCGGAACACCACCACAGCAGCCATGGACGCCGCCGTGCAGAGCTTGCGCCGTCTCTACTCTCCGGCCAAATTCGCGATGTACGCACCTCCTCCCTCAAATCCTTGCAACCATAGAAGATTTTGGGTGTTAGCTAGCCACCAAACATGATCTCATCAAGAATGGTCGAGAGGTGGGGCTGCATGGACGAATTTTCCGGGCGCCGACCACCATGGCTGCCAAACCGTGTTCTCCCAATGCCAACTCTTAGCCTCTTACTATGGACGTTTTCCTCTGATTTGATTCCGTGGCTGTCGCCACCCCTTCCGTTAGCCTGGCCTAACCGCACCCATGCCGGAACGCGGCCGCGCCACCGCCGGCCACCGTCATGTGGGCCCGCGCCGCGCCGTGTGCCGCCGCCGGCCTGGCCGAGCTCTCTTCTCCCTCCACGTGCGCGCAACAGTGCAGCCAGTTACCATGGCCATAGAGTGAGGAAGAGCCGGCTACCATGGCCATGGACTGAGGAAGAGGAAGAAGGCTGACGGCATGGGGCCCACATGTAAGAGGGGCAAAAGGGACATTTCAACCTTATGTTAGCTAGCGTTTTGACGGCAGTGGCGTATAGAGGTTGAAAAAATTCATGTGATGGCTGAGGGAGAAGACAAACTTTTTTGGTGGCTATCGAGGAAGTTGCATCTTTTATAATGGCTGGGGAGGAATTCTCTCTTTAAATAAGGCCTAAGTCAACTGTCCCACAGTTAGTCATCGCCAGTTCGCTATAAACTACGTAGTTGTCACGCCATAAGATCTATCTGCATGGACTCTCGATATAATGTCTTGCATCGTCCTAGGCCCTTTCATGCAAGGCTAGCCGCCAAACTAAAACGTGAGGAGCTGCTTCTAGGCGTCGCATGCCGACCACATCCACCATGATTCGCTCGTATACACCGTAGCTCGTGGCAACCCATCCACCTGATCAAGGGACAGCAAAAGTGTCACATAGGCCTCCGCTGAACAAAAGACTTTTTTTGCGTCGAAGGGGATGACCAACATAAGTGTCTTATCGAAGTAACCTGCACGATGCAACTAGGGGCAGACCGTCACTCGTAGTGGTGGCTATTTTGTTTAGTTAATTTATGTGATGTAATTACATATCACATCCTTCTCTAGTACATTGAATCCTGACACATATTCACATTAAGTGGTTTCTGTTATGATTTGTGGAATTTTAGTTTCTTAAACTTTATTTGTTGCTGATGTAGGAACAGAAGTCCAATACAAATGACATGCTCAAAGATTGGGTCTGGAAACCGACATTTGTACAGTGCTGTGTTGTGGCGCTGGCGCCACAATGATTTGTACCGATGTGATGCGTAAAGGCGCCAGTGCTGCACCACAATTCCATAAAACAGTGCAAGTGCGGCTTGGTCTAGGTGCTAGTTTTGTGCTCATGAGATTGCAATGTTCCACCACCTTTCCATATTTTTCTTCTTCTTCCTGCAGAGTAGGTGAACACCAGGATTTGGGTTGATCACCTGCCGAGTACTAGAACTTGGTGTCTTGTTAGCATTGTTTAACTGCAATGATGAACTCATCACTCGTGTACGGGTCAACAAAACCAAATCGAACAAAAGTGCAATTATGAACTCATGATGGTACAAATTATGGAATTAGAGTTTTTTTATTATCTCCTAGATTTTATATGCTATGATGCTTATGTATCAACTGATATTACTATCTAATTTACCGAACTTGCTAAACACATATTATAGATCAATTACTGATAAGTTATAATAATGCACATTTATTTGTTCCGAAAATGAATCAGGTTTTGCTCTTAAAATTCATCTGTGGTAACAAAATCCCTTCAAAGTTCAAACTAAATGCCATAGATTGAACATGTGTCCTCCTGCACAGAGGCCAAAGTCCGAAATTATTTAACCTAGTGGAAGACTCATATTTTAACCTATTTCTTCCATGATTAAAATAGGGGACATGGTGTTCTTCACGAGGTTAAGGCCATGTTCAACCGGTTTATAATCCGTACTTTTCAGCTTTTTTTAGCTAGAATAATATTTTTCTCTCGTACAAATCAGCCGGAACAATATTTTAACTTGTTTTTTCAGCATAAGCGAATAGGCCTAAGTTTCTCGAGAACAAAGGACCCAGACACCAGTACATCTCTCGCCATTTAAAATGAGGTGGCACACCTCTCCACATAGCATTGGCAGATGATTCCAAGAAACCAAATAAATAAAAATAACAAACAAATAAATACACACCACCTGTTGGAGTTGAGCACACCACAGCCCACAGTAAAAAAGGCCAACAGGACAAGCAACGTACTATAGTATGTACTTTGAACATGCATCACTGCGGCCTCGTTTAGATGCTGAAAAAATTTCAGCCTGATGAATAGTACCACTTTCGTCTTATTTGACAAATATTGTCCAATCGTGGACCAACTAGGCTCAAAAGATTCATCTCGTGATTTCCAACAAAACTGTGTAATTAGTTATTATTTTTACCTACATTTACTACTTCATGCATGGGTCCAAAGATTGATGTGATGGAGAGAGAGTGAAAAATTTCTAACTTTTCATGTGCATCTAAACAAGGCCGTATTAAGGGCTAAGACATCCTTTAGTACAGCAGAGCAGTCTGCTTCCAAGTCAGTCTGGCCTCAGCTTCTCAAATAGTTTATCCCCACTCCTGTCACATAACATAACCCTGCTGCGTCTGTATATACTCTGCTTCTACTGGACAGCTACCTCTGGTATTTGACTTTCTGTACCCTAGAAAAATACACGCATATTTACATCTAGGCGCCTCAAATCTGATATATTTGCAAATAAATACTTGTGATTTTCATGGCATCATCTTTTGCAACTGTAATTCCTTTTCCTAAGCTGACGGATTAACCAGCCGACACTCGGACAAGATGGAGGGCGACCAGAGTGCTCCTTTTACACGGTTTCTTTAATAGGGAAGTTGCTGGTGGACAGGTCTCGGAAGTGTCTTGCTTTGCACTCCTGCACTGCAAAGCATGAGCCCATTTGTCTGGTCTCCCTTTTCTTTTCCTTTCCCCTCCTGAGATTTGATTGATCGATTGATTAATATACTTTAATTTTTTTTAAAAAATGAGCTAATAGGAACTAGGAATTGATTGATTAACCTGCCCGAGCTTAGCCTCGAGATTCCCACCCGTCAGAGGATCTCTGTTAAGTGTCACTCAATCATGCTATCGTTTCGTTTCTCTGTCAGAGATGACAGTAGAGGCATACGTGTTGCTCCACGGGAAAATTGGGGCCATCTAGTGCATAATGAGACCCTCTTTCTGGATAATCTCGAGCTAGCCTAGTGGCTAGTACAAATTAGCAAATCTTTTCTTCTTATTATAAAACGATCTTTATCACTTTTCTATATCTACATGCTGATAATAGAAAAGCAATGATAAAGCAACAGTTTTGGTTGAATGATCGATCGAGCTACTCCAACAGGTCTTTAGATTTTTTTACACTGCGAGAATGATTTGGATCCAAAACTCGTCTGTACACTGTATTAGGTCTTTATGTTTTCGAATAAATATTCCTTCGAAAATCGGCTGAGAACTACAACTAGTAGTAAAATTTAGGTAACCCGTCGCAGAATCGCCGGGCCCGGGAAAAACGGAGCCTTGCGATCGCAGGCATGCATGCATGATGAAACGCTGAAAATGGTTTCCTGGCACATCACAGTGTAGTGATTAGTGATTACGGCAAGCCAAGCATGCAATTCATGCTTATCTCCCGCACCCGCAGACGCAGACGCAGACGCGAAGTAATCACGTATTATCAGTCATCAGAAGTCGTCTCGTCGTCCCCATGGTGAGGTTGCTTTGGAGCCAAGTCCTAATTAGGGGCTGTTTAGTTGGCAAAATTTTTGGCGAAACGCTACTATAGCAGTTTCGTTGTTATTTGATAAATATTATTCAATCATGGTCTAATTAGGCTTAAAAGATTTGTCTCATCCATTTCGTCTAAACTGTGTAATTAGTTTTATTTTTTATCTATATTTAATGCTTCATGCATGTGTTCAAAGATTCGATGTGACGGGGAATCTGAAAATTTTGGCAAAATTTTTGGCATCTAAACGGTGCCTTAATGGCGCGCCTGACTTTAAGCTTTGTCAGAGAAGAATGCAGAGAAGGCAGGTGAAAGGATGAAGATGTCCAAGGGGGGGTGAATTGAGCTTTTCTAAAAATTAATTGCAAGAATTAAATCCTACAAGCCAAAGTTCACCCCTAGTGCCTACTAGTGTTCCTTGTGATTCTACCGGTAAAAAGTTTTACACCATAAGTTCCAATCCTAGTCTAGCATGACAATTCTAGGAAAGTAAACCAACCAATGAAAGTAATACAAGAAAGTAAATGCTTGAAAGTAAGGGTTAGGAACACGGCGATATTTTCCCGAGGTATCGGAGAGTCGCCACTCCCCACTAGTCCTCGTTGGAGCACCCGCGCAAGGGTGTAGCTCCCCCTTGATCCGCGCAAGGATCAAGTGCTCACTATGGGCTAATTCTTTGACACTCCGTCGCGGTGAATCGTCCAAAACCGCTCACAAGATGAGTTGGGTCATCCACAAGGTCGCCGGATGATCACAAAACTCCCAATCACCATCAAGCCGTCTAGGTGATGGCGATCATCAAGAGTAACAAGCTAGAACTCTCACTTGACCACAACAAGCCTAATGAGAAGATGGATGCACACTTGCTACTCCCTAGTCACTAATGAGGGATTCTCAAACTTTGATTCTCAAATCACTACCCTCACTAGAGCTCTTACACTTCCTTGCACTTGAAAGATGTTTCTCAGCTGAAAAAATAAGCAAGAGACCTCTAAAAGAGGTGGAGGGGATGTATTTATACACCCCACAGACAAATCCAACCGTTACCTGCCAACTCAGCAAAATACGCACTGACCGGACGCGCCGGTCGAACGTAACGGTCGAAAAACTGAACGACATCGCTGAGTGACCGGACGCACCGATCAGGGGTGACCGGACGCGTCCGGTCGTGCAAGGACCTTACTGTACTTTGACCTGACGCTCGGTCGCGTCCGATCAGAGATGACCGGATGCGTCAGTTCAGCAAAGTGCCTTACTGGAACGTGACCGGACGCGTCCGATCATTTTCCAGTCGCGTCCGATTAGATCTTTTACCCTCTGAGACACGTGTCAGACTGATCAACGCGTCCAGTCCTCGCAGGGACCGCGTCCGGTCAACCAGGTTGAAACGCAGTGACTGTTAGTACTGACCGGACGCGTCCGGTCAAGGGTAAACGGCTCAAACGACTGCGAAACGCGACGTAACTTGAACTGAGTTGCTTCCAACTGAACTTTGAGCTTTACATGAGCTACCTAGTGCTAAGTTTGACAAGTGTGCACCACACCTAAATAAAAGACTCACCTAGGTGAAGCTACTCGCTCATGCCCCCCTTAATAGTACGACTAAAGGAAAGAAGCGAAGATCCTAACGATTATTCCGGATGTAACTCAACACCTTGACATCCGGAACTAACCATCCTTAATTTTGTTGTTGATCCTTTGAAAACCGAAACGATTTCCATCAAGGGGCATGAATACCATAGTACCCAAAGCAGTTATCAATCCCATGACCTAACTTATCAAAGTTTCTGCAAAATACACGTTAGTCATGGTAATAATGTGTTGTCATCAATTGCCGAAACCAACTTCCGGGGCCTAGATGCTTTCAATCTTCCCTTTTTTGGTGATTGATGACAACACTTAGATTTAGAAGATTTAAGAGTTGAGGTTTTCGAACATGCTTGGTTCACATAAGCAAAAGACAATAAACACAACGGGATAGGAATTGCTTATGTGTTCCAAGCCAACAGAGTGTACTCACAAGATAAGACATGAAGAGTTAGTACACATAAAACATAGCTCATATGAAATCAGAGTAAGGCACGGAAGCACAACCTTATGAGCTAGAACCAATTAAGTGACATGATATATAACAGAGATCTCACAAGCACACATGTCACAAGATGCAGGGCGAGAAATTAAACATGATGCATGAAAGTAGCACACAAAGAAAACGAAAGCCTCTATCAACACTCCCCCTGAATCTACTCTCTCCCCCTTTGACATCAAACGTCAAAAACAAAGCTAAGGATCCGACGGGGGAACAGAAGCAATCGTGTCGGGTGCCGAGGAGCGTGAAGTGATCACAAACTGTGAAGTATCCTCCTCAGGCTCTAAACTGTCAGGCTGATCCTCTGTAGATACACATGGCAGTGAAGCGGTCTGGGTCTGTAGAGCAGGAGCAGAAACTAAAGATGTAGTAGCAACGATAGGAGCAGTCTCTGTCACCTGAGCTTGAAAAGTACTAACTGTGGGAGGATCTGTCGAGGCAACTGACGACGGCACTGTCTCTGTAGTCCCGATTCCTAACACTGGAGGAGCCATAGTCTTGAAAGCCGACATCCCTGAAGAGGTCACAACAATAGTGTGCGAGGATGTCGGCTGACTAGTTAATTCGCTGTAGGAGGCACTCAAGTCAGTGAAAGGAGTGCCCGACAGAAGGTGAGGTCTGGGCTGAGCTGGTGGTGTGAATCCTGTCTGAATAAGAGTGTAACTCGGGGACTAAAACGTCTGAGGAACCTGCTGCTGGGGAGAGGTCAACTAAAAGCTCGGTTGTCCCTGACTCTGAGGTCCACTGGACTATAGTGCTGGAGTAAGGACAGACGGTGGTGGAGGAACCCCAACAGTGACGAGGTGTCGCAGGAGCTCAAGATACTGTTGCTGGGTGGCTGCCTGTTGTCTCTGCATCTCAAACTGCTGCCTCTGAAATTTCAGCTGCTGCCTTTGGAACTCGTCCTGACGAGCCTGGATCTGAGCAAACGCAGCTGCTGTGTCCTGAGCCTGACGCTGCATCTGAACCTCCTGTCTCTCCTAGGCCTAGGTCAGCCTCTCAAGAATAGCCACCATGGCTGGGTCTGAGTGGGAGGCTGATCCTGAACCACCGGCCTCATGGTCGTGAGACCGAGGAGAGCGGTACTAGGGTATAGGTTGGTAGTCCTCGTCTGTGCTGTCAGTGGCATCATCCTCAACTAGATCAGCTGGCTGAGCATCAAGATCTGCAAGCTCGGCCTCAGCAAGACCCTCAACGGTCTCGTCCTGCTCAGCTGCTGTCTCTAGAACCTCTGGCCTCTGATGCTATCCTGGCCTAGGTGCCTGCTCTCTAGTAACTGAAGCCCACAACTGTCGAATGTCATACTCTGGGAAAGTAGTAGTGGTATCAGATATCTCAACCCTAATCTCTGCAGGCAGGTCACACGCAGATCGAATAATAAAGCAGATCCGGTGCGCATATGGTAACTGACAGTGACCCTTGAAGCCCTCAGCTAAAGTGTCCTCCATCTCACATAGCAACAGATCCCAAATATCGAACGGTGTCTGAGAGATAAGGTGATGAACAACCCAAAGCTGCATACGTGTCAGGCCCTCTCTGTATCCTAGCCTCGGAAGAAGAGTCCGCCTCACAATGGCATCAAGCACTCTAGCAATGAGTGTCAAGCTGGCAGGTGTACGTCTGGATCCCTCGCCAAATGGCTCACGGAATCAAGGTCTGATCAGGTTTGTGGGTGGTACTGTACCTCCATGAGGACGTCTCGGTGGTGAAGTCTGTCCAAAGCACAACTGGTGAATCTTCGTCTCTCAAGCAGGGAGTCTGAGAATCTCCCGTACCCTGGTGCTGTATAGTCTGCGATCACGGCCTCGGAATGCAAAGTGTATGAACTCATGAGCAGGGTCAATCCAAAGTAAAGAATAGAACTCTCTGACTCAAGTCCCGCAGTAAGCTCCAGTCCGTCCCAGAAGGTCTGACAAGCCAGGTAAAAAGGACAGATGTGGACGGAGCTGCTCACCAACCACCTTAACTAAAACCTCGAGTCGACAGACTCTCTAAGGTCTGAATGCAATCCCGCTGTCAACATAGGCTCTGTAGAAATCCTCATGCAAAGGTGTGTAGAAGCCCTTTGAAGTTTGGGGGTCCCGCTGAGGTGGGAACCACCGACCAACCTCAACAAACCGAAGAGCCTGTACCTAGCGTGCTGTAGCTCCCCTCAGGTCAAAGTGCTCGACTGAGGGGTGACCTCGAGCCCTAGGAGGTGGACGACCTCCATGTCGCTGGTCCTCTAGTCTAGGAGTCACCTGAGCACGCGTACGTCCTGAGCGACGACGTGGTGGAGTCTGAACGGTCTGCTCCTCTGTCTCCTTTGTGTCCTCTGTGGGCTGCTCTGCAGGTGCATCCTCTGTGGCCTCAGTACCGAGTTGTCGACCTTCAAGATGAAAGCGACTCTCGCCAATGTGAATCCCACTGCTTCTGCCACCTCTCTCTGCAAGCTCTGCTGCATCAGCGACTGCCTGTGCTATCTCTACCTCAGTGAGTGTCCTCTTTCTCTTCTTGGTGGCTATCTTCTTGCGCTTGCCATGGGCTACCTCTGTCAACCTAGGAGAACTTTCGTCCCCGTCACTCGGTCCACCACCAATATTCTTGCAGCGAACCATACTAACCAACCTCTATGACTGAGAAAACCCTGAAAGTGCAAGATGGTGTACTGACACTCGTGAGGCTTGGCCTCAATCTGTATCCACAGGCTTGGCCTTGGATTTAAATCTGATTAACTGTCACACACAGAGCACCGACAAGACTCTCTGTAAAGATGGAATAGATAGAGCTACTATTAAGCATTATATTTTAACTATCAGATGAGCGAGGTCCTTATGAAAGCAAGCATACGAGATAAGAGTAGATCGCGATAGCTACCTCGTAGGCGTGAGATTCCGGTGAAAAGATAAGGGACCTGAATGCGCGAGAGTTCCACGGAAACGCCGAACAGGCACTGGAGTGCCGAGACAAACAATAGATGAATTAGAATTTCAACGGGAATTCATCGGCAAACCCTAATTGGAAGATCAAGGCAATATGAAATCACCTCGTGGAGACAAAATCGCGCGAAGAAACCTCGACGAAGAACGGCCAAAGTGAAGTCGCAAACCGTCACGATGGATTAGGGTTAGGTCTTGAAAGGATCAAAACTCTGTCCTCTGGCAGTGCGGCACGGCGGAGGAGGTGCGCATGGCGTGGAGGTGGAGCTGCAGTGGCGTGCGCAGCAGAGGGGGAGCGGCTGCGGCGGTGCGCGCGGCTGCTGCTGCTGGAGGTGAAAGCGCGGCGGCGCGGCGCGGCGCGGCTGAGGAGGAGACGCGGAGAAAACAACGGTGGTGCACGGGCGCGGGGAGAAGGGGCGGCGACGCCGGCGCTACGAGCGGGTGCGGCACGACGCAGCTGAGGAGCGGTGGCGCTGGCGCAAGACGGCGAGGAAGGCAGCTAGGGCTCGGTGGCGGCGCGGTGAGGGACGGCTAGGGCTGGGAGGAAAGGCGGCGACGGCAGCGGATTGAAAAAGAAGACGGCCGTGGATCGTGATGTACGGTTAAGAAGGGGCAGATCCGCTTTTAACGCGATGACTGGACGCGCTGGTTGACTGACCGGACGTGGTGGAGCAGCATCCGGTCACAGTCCAGTAAGCTCCTGGCACGACCGGACGCGTCCGGTTAGAGATGATCGGACGCTGACAGAGTCCGATCAGAGATCATCCAGGGAACTCAACACGCTTAACCGGACGCGGTGGTGGGGTCCGAGACCAGACGCAGTGGTCACAACGTCACATTCGGTCCAGCGTCCAGTCACAGATCCTTGAGATTTTTTTCAGGATGACCGGACGCGCTGGTGGTCGCCGGGACCAGACGCAGTGATGAAGCAGCATCGCGTCCGGTCCAGCGTCCGGTCGCTGTAAAACGCCTTTCTTCAATCCGATCTTCAACGTGACTTCTCCCGATCAAGTTCTAGTTCAAAGAGACTCAAATAAACACCAATTGGAACCTGATATGAGGGACCTCTCTCAAACCCTCAAGTTTTTCAAAATATTTTGCCTTAGGCTAGTATTTTTTTAGGAAAATATACAATAAACACTCGAGGAGCAACGTATGGCCATGCAATAGAGTTTATGGACCCTTGGGAGCGTCAAATGCTCTCTCTATTCATGGATGAACACAGAGGTTGCTCAAAGCAAAACCGAAAAGAAACGACAAAGCAACAACCATGCATCTGCAATGCAAAGCGAGAAAGTAAGACTAGGTTGCTTGTCAAGTTTGATCCACGGTTAGGCTTCTTCACTCCTTCAAAGGAGGGTTATCGTAACCGTGTTAGACAAGTCCTAGATGCATTGCGGAAAATTTAAACATGACATATAATACAATGCAATTTAAGGGACAACACAAGCTCATTTTTTAAAGTTACTAGAGTCAAGCACATTTAGTTCACTTCTCAACCTACAAAAAGTAGTCTCATCCAAAGGTTTAGTGAAGATATCCGCTAATTGATTTTCACTTCTTACATATTCTAGTGATATATTACTTTTAGCAATATGATCTCTTATAAAGTGGTGGCGGATATCAATGTGCTTGGTGCGTGAGTGTTGTACCGGATTATTAGCAATTTTAACGGCACTTTCATTGTCACATAAAAGTGGCACCTTTTCAAGAACAACTCTATAGTCTAGGAGGGTTTGTTTCATGTATAAGATTTGTGCACAACAAGCCCCCGTGGCAATGTATTCCGCCTCGGCGGTGGACAAAGCCACACTATTTTACTTTTTAGATGACCAAGATATTAAAGACCTCCCAAGCAAATGGCACCCTCCGGATGTGCTTTTTCTATCAATTTTGCAACCGACATAATCCGAATCGGAATAGCTAACTAGTTGGAATCTAGCTCCTTTAGGGTACCAAAGACCAAAGCTTGGGGTGTGCTTAAGATATCTTAAGATTCTTTTTACGGCACTTAGGTGAGGTTCTTTAGGGCAAGCTTGAAAGCGAGCACACATACACACACTAAACATGATATCGGGTCTAGATGCGGTAAGGTATAACAAGCTACCAATCATAGAACGGTAGAGAGTTTGATCAATCGGTTTACCTCCCTCATCTAGGTCGATATGTCCATTAGATGGCATTGGGGTCTTGATTGGCTTACACTCTTCCATCTTGAATCTCTTGAGAAGATCCTTGGTATACTTTTATTGAGAGATGAAAATTCCTTCTCTCATTTGTTTGACTTGAAAACCAATAAAGAATGTTAGCTCATCAATCATAGACATCTCGAACTCCTTCGACATCAATTCACCAAATTCCTTGCAATAATCTTCATTTGTTGATCCGAAGATGATATCATCAACATAGACTTGACAAATGAAGATCTCCCCATTAAGCTTCTTGGTGAATAGTGTGGTGTCGACCTTCCTAATAGTGAAGCCCTTCTCAATGAGGAAGTCCCGGAGGCGCTCATACCACGCTCTAGGGGCTTGCTTGAGCCCATATAACGCCTTGGACAACCTATAAACATGATTAGAATATCTAGGGTCTTCAAACCCGAGAGGTTATTCAACATAGACTAGTTCATTTATGAAGTCATTTAAAAATACACTTTTCACATCTATTTGATATAGTTTTATTTCACGATGCGATGCATATGCAAGAAGGATACGAATGGCTTCAAGTCTTGCAACGGGTGCAAAGGTCTCTCCAAAATTAAGGCCTTCAACTTGAGAGAACCCCTTTGCAACTAGTCTTGCCTTATTCCTCACTACTACGCCTTGATCATCTTGCTTGTTACGGAACACCCACTTGGTTCCAATGACTCTTGCACCTTTTGGATGCTCTTCAAGTGTCCAAACTTGATTGCAGGTGAAGTTGTTCAATTCTTCGTGCATAGCATTCACCCAATCCGGATCTTGAAGAGCTTCTTCTATATTCTTAGGTTCAAGACAAGAGACAAAAGAGTGATATTCAACAAAAGAAACAAGCTTTTGAGATCGAGTCATTACACCCTTTGTAGGACTCTATGATGAGATCTTGTGGATGTGCATAAAGTAGAGGTGAGTTTCTTCTTTCAACCACTTGAGGAGGAGGTTGAGGAGCATCAACATCTTGAGCTTGTGCCTCGGCTTGTTCATGAGAGATATGAGTGTCTTCATTTTCAACCCTCTCATTCTTATCATCATCTTGAGGCACATGTGATGAAGATGATGGATTGATAATTTATACATCGTCTTCATCATCTTTAGGCTTGATGTCTCCTACCGGCATGTTCTTCATTGTCTCCCTCAATGGTTCATCACCTACATCATCACAATTCTCAATTGCTCCTTGGGAGCCGTTAGATTCATCAAATTCCACATCATATGTTTCTTCAACCAAACCGGTGGCATGGTAAAATACTCTATATGCTTTGGACTTTGATGAGTAACCAACAAGAAAGCCAATATCGCAACGTCTTTGAAACTTCCTTAGGTGTTGACGCTTTTTGTAGATGTAGCATTTGCAACCAAACACCCGGAAGAATGAGATGTCCGGCTTCTTCCCATTTAGCAACTCATAGGGGGTCTTGCCAAGAAACTTTTATAGGAAGAGGCGATTTGAAACATAGCATGCGATGTTGATTGCCTCAGCCCACAATTTTTCTGATGTATTATACTCATCTAGCATTATTCTTGCAAGGGTGATCAATGTCCGGTTCTTTCTCTCAACTACACCATTTTATTGAGGAGTGTAGGTTGATGAAACTTCATGCTTGATTCCAATCTTATCACAATAAGCTTTAATGTTTGTGTTGTCAAACTCTTTGCCATTGTCACTTCTAATCTTCTTTATCTTGACTTCAAATTTATTTTGAGCTCTCTTTGCAAACTTCTTGAAGCAATTGGCCACTTCGGATTTATCATGAAGAAAGAAAGTCTAAGTGTATCTTGAGTAGTCATCCACAATCACTAGACAATAGAGATTTCCACCCAAGCTCTTGTAAGTTGTAGGACCAAACAAATCCATGTGTAAAAGTTCTAACACTCTTGATGTTGACATGTAGGCTTTGGTTGGATGAGTATTTGCAACTTGTTTGCCGACTTGGCATGCACTACAAGGTTTGTCCTTCTCAAACTTGACATCCTTCAAGCCTCTTACTAATTCTTTCTTCAATAGCTTGTTGAGAGTGTTTATTCCAACATGAGCAAGCCTCCTATGCCAAAGCCATCTAAGTGTAGTTTTGGTGAACAAACATGTCATCAAGTTTGCATCTTCGGAGGTGAAATCAACAAGATAAAGATTATTGTATCTAAAGCCTTTGAAAATCATTTGCTTGTCATCTATCTTTGTAACTACCACTTCATTAGGAGTGAATAAGAATTGGTAGCCAAGGTCACAAAGTTGCTCAACGGATAGTAAGTTGAAACTCAATGAAGCAACATAGAGCACATTTGAAAGAGAGTGATCGTTTGATATTGCAATATTGCCTATACCCTTGATTTTGCTCTTTGAATTGTTCCCAAATGTGATCTTCTCTTGACATACCCTATTCTCTTCAAGTGAGGTGAACATACGATGGTCACCGGTCATATGTTGAGTGCAACCACTATCAATAACCCAATGAGATCCACCGGTCTTGTAGTTCACCTACACACAAGAGATCAAGCTTTTTGTTTAGGGACCTAAACTTGAGAGGGACCTTTGACTTTCTCAACTAGTGACTTGGCAACCCATATTTTCTTAGGTCTATTCTTGTTTGGGGGACCCAAGAACATGACTTTCATCTTTCCACTTGAATCTTTTCTAAGCATGTAATGAGCATTGAAAGCAAAGGGTCTAGCATACTTGGACAAGGGTTGTGGTGGTGGAGTTTTGCACTCATGAGCAAAATGGCCCTCTTGTCCGCACTCAACACATCTCTTTAGCTTGGGCTTTGACTTGCTTCGTTGTTGTTGAGCTTTAGCCTTCTTCTCTTGATTTGCCAAGTAACCAATGTCACTTCTATCTATCTTCATAACGGTGTTCATGAGTAGCTCACTTTGCAAATATTGGCCTTTTTGTGAACTTTCTTAGGCCGGTCTTGAGATACTCTTTCTCTTGCTTGAGCTTTTTGTTCTCTTCAATAAGTGACTCATTTGTTGTTTGTTTTTCAAGAGCCATCAACTCTTTTAGCTTCTTGTTCTCATTTCTAAGCATCTCATTTTCACTCTTGAGCTTGACATAATCATCATAGTTGTCGGACTCAACCACATTATTGCCTTTGCAACTAGAGCCTTGCTTAATGCTCTCAATAATCAAGTCATCACATGATTTAGCTATATCAATCTTAACAATTTGGTTAGTAGCGTCATGTGTCTTTTAGCAAGTTGTGTCTAGTGTTGAGCTCATCATGCTTCTTCTCAAGTTTATCATATTTATCTCTAAGCTCTTTGTTAGAAGTTTTGAACTCCTTGAGAGTAGAAAACATAATTTCATTTTGATCTTTGAGCTCATCAATAGTTCTTCTTATGATTTTAGAGTATTTGTTCAATAATTTTACAAGTTTATCATAAGAAGGTGCATCATATTCATCATCACTATCACTATCATCATCATCATCACTTTCATTGTTTTGTACCTTTCGTTCACCCTTGGCCATAAGACATAGGTGAGAAGTGGACGATGATGGTGAAGGTGACGGTGAAGGTGGTGATGAAGATGTTGGTGAAGATGATGATGGTCCAATCACAAATGCGGCGACCTTCTCTTTCTCATCGTCGCTGTCATCGCCGGAGAACTCACATGATGACTCAATGTCGGTGAGCCAATCACCAACAATGTAAGCTTTGCCTCCCTTCTTCTTCTTGTGAAACTCTTTTCTCTTGTCATCCTTCTTTTTGTATGGTTTGATCTTCTTCTTCTCATCTTCTTCATCACTTGAATCATTTTTCTTGCCCTTGTTCTTGTTCTTGTACTTGTACTTGTCTTTTGGAGGCTTAGGGCATTGATGAGCTAAGTGGCCAAGTTCACCACAATTGTAGCAATCCATCTCAGATATAGGCTTCTTTTTGCTACTTGTGAAGAACTTTTTCTTCTTGCCATCGAACTTGATGCCACTCTTGTTGAGCTTCTTTAGCATCTTGGTGGTCTTTCTCACCATGAGTGCAAGTGATGCATCATCAATATCACTTTCACTTGAGCTTTCTTGCACGATCATGGCTTGACCCTTCTTCTTTTTCTTGTCATGACTAGCTTTGAAGGCCAAGTCCTTCTTCTTGGAAGATGATGAGCCCTCTTCCGGAGTGATGTGCATGTACATCTCATGTGCATTGATCTTTTCCAATACTTGTGTCGGTGTTGCGGTGGAGAGATCACTTTGGTGAAGCACGGTGACAATGTGACCATACTTCTCAACAGGAAGAACACTTAAGATCCTTCTTGCAACATCCGATTGACTCATTTGAGTGAGCCCAAGAGCATCGAGATCCTCTACAAGAACATTCAATCGAGTGTACATGTCATTAGCACTTTCTTTGGGAAGCATCTCAAAAGAATTAATTTTCTTCAAAGCAATATGATAGCGTTTCTCACGCTCACTCTTAGTTCCCTCATGGAGAGCACAAAGGTTTTCCCACAATTCATGAGCATTTTTTTGCATTACGCACATGATTGAAGATATCCTTGCCTAGGCCCCGGTAGAGTGTATTTTTTGCCTTTGCATTCCACTGGTCGTACTTCTTCTCGTCACCACTTGGGTTGGCAGGATCCTTGATAGCGGGAAGCCCTTCGGTTGCGGCTCTAAGACACCCAACATCTATGGCTTCGAGGTACGCCTCCATACGAATTTTTCAATATAAAAAATCATCTCCCTCAAAGATGGGAGGTGGTCCTTCCCCATTAAACATCTTACTCTAGGCGGTGAAGCCTAAATTAGGAGCAACTAGGCTCCGATACCAATTGAAAGGATCAAGATGCCCAAGAGGGGGGGGGAGAATTGGGCTTTTCTAAAAATTAATTGCAAGAATTAAATCCTACAAGCCAAAGTTCACCCCTAGTGCCTACTAGTGTTCCTTGTGATTCTACCGGTAAAAAGTTTTACACCCTAAGTTCTAATACTAGTCTAGCATGGCAATTCTAGAAAAGTAAACTAAGCAATGAAAGTAATACAAGAAAGTAAATGCTTGAAAGTAAGGGTTAGGAACACGACGATGTTTTCCCGAGGCATCGGAGAGTCGCCACTCCCCACTAGTCCTCGTTGGAGCACCCGCGCAAGGGTGTAGCTCCCCCTTGATCCGCGCAAGGATCAAGTGCTCACTACGGGCTGATTCTTTGACACTCCGTCGCGGTGAATCGCCCAAAACCGCTCACAAGATGAGTTGGGTCATCCACAAGCTCGCCGGATGATCACCAAACTCCAATCACCACCAAGCCGTCTAGATGATGGCGATCACTAAGAGTAACAAGCTAGAACTCTCACTTGACAACAACAAGCCTAATGAGAAGGTGGATGCACACTTGCTACTCCCTAGTCACTAATGAGGGATTCTCAAACTTTGATTCTCAAATCACTACCCTCACTAGAGCTCTTGCACTTCCTTGCACTTGAAAGATGTTTCTCAACTAAACAAATGCGTAAGAGACCTCTAGAAGAGGTGGAGGGGATGTATTTATACACCCCACAGACAAATCCTACCGTTACCTGCCAACTCAGCAAAATACGCACTGACCGGACGCGCCGATCGTCGTGATCAGACGCGCCGGTTGAACATAACGGTCGAAAAACTGAACGACATCGCTGAGTGACCGGACGCACCGATCAGGAGTGACCAGACACGTCCGGTCGTGCAAGGACCTTACTGTACTTTGACCTGACGCTCGGTCGCGTCCGATCAGAGATAACCGGACACGTCAGGTCAGCAAAAGTGCCTTACTAGAACGTGACCGGACGCGTCCAATCATTTTCCAGTCGCGTCCGATTAGATCTTTTACCCTCTGAGACACGTGTCAGACTGATCAACGCGTCCGGTCCTCGCAGGGACCGCGTCCGGTCAACCAGGTTGAAACGCAGTGACTGTTAGTACTGACCGGATGCGTCCGGTCAAGGGTAAACGGCTCAAACAACTGCGAAACGCGACGCAACTTGAACCGAGTTGCTTCCAACTGAACTTTGAGCTTTACCTGAGGTACCTAGTGCTAAGTTTGACAAGTGTGCACCACACCTAAACAAAAAACTCACCTAGTTCAAGCTACTCGCTCATGCCCCCTTAATAGTACGGCCAAAGGAAAAAAAACGAAGATACTAACGACTATTCCGGATGTAACTCAACACCTTGACATCCAGAACTAACCGTCCTTAATCTTGTTGTTGATCCTTTGAAAACCGAAACGATTTCCATCAAGGGGCATGAATAAAGTGCCCAAAGCAGTTATCAACCCCATGACCTAACTTATCAAAGTTTCTGCAAAACACATGTTAGTCATGGTAATAATGCGTTGTCATCAATTACCGAAACCAACTTCCGAGGTGTAGATGCTTTCAGTAGGCTACTAGCAACAGCAACCGCGTCGCTTTGTTGGCCGCTTCTTCGCGCGAAAGACGAAAGAGACGAGCCGAGATTTGCAGGCCCGGCAGCTGATTATATATCTTACGTTTATATTTGTCTGCTCACAAAGGAAAAGCTAGCACGGCCCAATTTGTAGGTCGTGAATATGAAATTGCGTCAGGTACCAGTCTTTTTCCTCTGAATGGAGCTGCAGGATGGAAAAAGGCAGCGAGGAGGAGCAGAACGGGTGAGCCGGAGCTGGTGACGAGACCCGGCGCTTGTTTTCAATCGCCGGCGACGAGGACTGAGCAACTACCGGCCTTTCATTCTTTTCTTTTCTTTTTCTTTCTTGACCCTGGTTTTTTCCCATTACGTTTGTAGTACAGGCTACAGAGATAGTGCCAAGTGATTCCCGTCAGAAATGGATGCGCGTACTACGATTAAAGGTGCCGTGCCTGCCTGCCTGCTTCATCGGCGAATCGGTGCAGTGGTGGTGGCTGATGACTCGTTGTGAAGCTGAGCCTGAAGGTGCGAGATGGAGAAGGGCACCTTCTGGTCCCTTGTTGATAGAGGAACGAACGGAAAGGCTTGAGCATGTGACTGACTGCAACAGCATGAATCTTTTCTCTCCCCCCTAGATCGAATGTGGCTTTGGCACCGTTGAGGCCACGTTTAGTTTCAAGGTGTAAAGTTTCAGGGTGTCATATCAGGTGTCATACGGAGGTGTCGTATAGGGTGTTCGGATACTAATAAAAAAAACAAATTACATAATCCGTTAGTAAACCGCGAGACGAATTTATTAAGCCTAATTAATCCGTCATAGACTAATTAGACTTAAAAGATTTGTCTCGCAAAGTAGTCACAATATGTGTAATTAATTATTTTTTAGTTTATATGTAATACTTTATGCATGTATCCCCACATCCGATGGGATAGAGTGTGAACTCTTATGAGAGAAGCTAATCAAGCCCTTAGTTTCTGCTGGTACCGATGTACTCGTACAAGTGAGCTTAACAGTAGCGAGTTTTTCCTACTAGGCCCTTATTTAGTCGGTGAAAAGTTATAATTTTTCTAACTGTAGCACTTTCGTTTGTATTTGATAATTAGTGTCTAATTATAGACTAACTAGACTTAAAAGATTCGTCTCGTGATTTATAACTAAACTATACAATTAATTATTTTTGTATCTATATTTAATACTTTATGTATGCGTACAAAAGTTAAAGTGATGGAGAGAAAGTGAAAAAAAAAATTCAACTTTAGCCTTGCATCTAAACAAGGCCTAGGACTAGGATAGGAGTTCCGCTAATAATGCACGTAGACAGAGTGGTCATTCGTAACAGCTTTTTATTACTAGGCCTCGTTTACTTTGCAATTTTTTTCAACCAGATGAATAGTACTATTTTCGTCTTATTTGATAAATATTGTCCAATCGTGGACCAACTATGATCAAAAGATTCATCTCGTGATTTCTAACTAAACTGTGTAATTAATTATTTTTTTTATCTACATTTAATACTCCATGCAAGTGGCTAAAAATTGATGTGATAGAGAAAGTAAAAAAATTCTAACTTTTAGGTGCATCTAAACAAGGCCCTAGAGAATCATGGAGCGGGGGAGGAAATCATGGAGCTTTGGACGGACACGGCGGAGGCTAGCTTCGGAGGCACGTACGCACGCCGGCCGCCGCAAAGGTGGCTGCTGCTGACGCCGAGCTAGCCCCCACAGGCCACAGCATGTGGACGGGTCCAACGGCCCGTGCCCCGTGCCCCGTGCCCGCTCCAGCACCACAAGGACTGTACAGGGCAGTGACTCCAGGCAGTGGCGGTGAAAAGCCGAGGCCGGGGGCAGGCGCGCAGGTTGGCGTCACATGCGCCGTGTCCGGAGCGTAGCGTGGGCGCAGGGCAATCTGTGGCTCTGTGCTGTGAGCTGAGCTCCGGGCGGCCGGCCGGTGCAGGCGCAGCGTTGTCGGTGGCTTGCAAACACTGCACTGCACTGCACGAGGGGAGGGGGGGCCTTCCAGAGTGCGCCCGCGGTCCATCGTTTCTAGAGCGGAAAAATCAACCACTTCTCGAGCTCTACTACCAAACAGCCTCGCTCGTACATACGTTTCTGGCACCTTTTCAATTTCAAAGGTTGGCCACCGATGCCGTCTAAACATGTCCGGGCGTCAGCAGCCACCCTCCCGGCTCGGCTCGCCTAATAATCTGCCCGCCGGCGTCGCCCCCATCGTGTTGGCCATCCATCTTCCAAAGGGCGGCCTGATTACACGCGAGGGATAGGGTAGGACTGGACTGAGACGAGGGAAAGAGGGCATGCGCGCACTTGTCGCTGTCTCTTGTTTAGCATCCATCCATCGTCTTCAAATCAACTCAAAAGAGAATTCTCCCTGGGAAGCACGAATAAGCATCACTGCATCAGGGCATGGACCACAAGCCCACCCAACCATCTTTTGTTTCTGATTGGTGAGTTCTTGGCGCCCAGCACGCTGCTGTGCTCCAACCGAGGACAAGCACAAGCCAGTGCCTGCACCGCCGGGTCGGTCTCACTCGCTCGTCACCTCGCCACATCACTCGCGCGTCAGTCCGTCCAGTCGGCGGCTGCGACGTCCCGGTCGCTGGCCGCATGCTCTCTCTGATGCTCAGACGGGGCCGCGCGGAGAGCCTGCGCTGTGCTAGCGCCACGCCAATGGAACAGTGCTAACGCCCGCTCGCTCACCATCGACGGACGGACACCGTCGCAGGACAGGCAGGACCATCCTAATGATTCATTCATTCAGCAGCAGCAGCCTGGGACTCAGATATCACTGAACCACACGACTGAGGTGCTGCATCATTGGCCCAGCCAAAGTATGTCTGTACCATGGATCACATGCATGCTCAAAGATGTTCTTTGCCGTTGCGTTGGTGCCTCACGGTCACAGTCACAGTCACAGAAGGGGTATGTATGTAGCTGCCCACGCCAGCTCAAGGTTCTTAAAAAAAAAAAAACTCGACCGGGGCGGTTAAGACTGCCGCCGCAGCTTTCCAATAAGAAGAAGGTGCCTTCTCACCCGGCGAGAAAAACCCCTGAACTCCCACCCCCATCCTTACATGGTGGCCTTTCCGTTGCCCAAGTGAGAATTGGGCCCGTGACCCCCACGTGCTTTGAATGGGGACGGGCGAGGGGATTTTTTTTTAACCCAGCCTGAAATTCGCTCCCACTGGGATTCGAACTCAGGACCTGAGAGGTGCCGCTGGAGTGACTAGACCAACTGATCTAGCACCCTTTGGCCCAGCTCAAGGTTCTTAGTCACAACACAAGGGGGAAATAACAAGAGCTCTTTGATTGGCTATTTCATTTCATGGGACACATGCTGCTGACACCATGGAACCTGAGGATAATGACCCGAGATACGGATGGCATTTGCAAGCTGTTCTACTGCAAATGTGGCATACACAGTCATGAACCATGAGACAACAACACCACCTTCAGACCGGAAATAGCAAGCATACCACCAGGCCAGAGCCCCGCTGGTCCGCAGGCGCGCCAAGGCTGCTCTGGCTTGCACCCGTCGCTTCAATGCACGAGCCATCCAGCTCAGCAGCAGGCGAAATGAAGCCCCCAGATCTGAATCTAACTGAAACCGTACTCAACTCCGGTATCATGCATGAGGGGTCTACTTGCTCTGCACAGGCCGGCCACAAGCTCAGGCTGTCTGCACACAGGTTTCAGACGCATCCTCTTCTCAAGCATTGTACAACGGTCTGCGGAAGTGCCTGAATTGCATTTTTTGCAACTAATAAATGGGCTAGCATTTATTAGGCATGCACAAAATTTCTGAATTATTTGCAGCGCAATACAAGCATTATGATATTAAAGTTAAAACTAAAATCTAAATCTCCTACGGCTGAACAATGTACAGGTTGCCCAACTTATTCAGGGGTGCTTGACGGTGGCCTAACCAAGGCTTCAAGGGCCAACGGTGCGGAGTCTTATAAGGTAAATGCATGGGTGCTTGTTGGTGGCCGATCCAATGCTTCTCTGGCCAACGTTGTGGAGTCTTGCAAGGTAAACGCATCATTGGCATGAACCCTGCATCACGATTCAAGCAAGTTGATGAGCAGACAACAGAATCGAAAGCACATGAAAATGTTATATCAACATCTTTAGGCTGTCTTTCTCAAAGAACGTCAAGGTCTCCCATATGGACAACAGTGCACAGTCAATTTAACAGCCACAAGCCCACAACCCCACCCAGTTAGGAAATCCAGAAGAAAGGCCACTCAAGTCCTCAAGCAAAGATGTCAAAAGTCCAAATGGATGGAGCTCAAAGATGATTTCTTACTAACCCTTGCCATGGATTCGGCTTGTATTCGGATCGTTCGTTCTATCTCAATATATTGACACGCAGCGCTCTGCGTGTTCGAGGAAAAAAAAAGATGATTTCTTGTTGGCATGCACTAAAAGTTTGGGTTTGTTGGGATGACATGTTTCTTTTGGACTCATCAGGTTCCTTCCATATTCTAAGATGAACCAATAAAACCAGATGGGTCGAGAACTAACCCAGATACAATTAATTGAAAAAGCGGTACAGGGCATACGGAAAGGCATAAAAGATAGGAAATTACTGAAACGAGTTGTAATACCTGCATTTAGAGCTTCTATGAGATGAAATCTAACGCATATTAGAAACAGAAGCATCCTGCATTAAAAGAAGACATCAGCCAGAATAAATACAGGGAAAAACACTTTGTACAGACAAGTATAGGAAGCTACTTACTTGAATCATTGCACTGAAGCTCTGAAGCCCATGGTGATTTGCAGGAGGAGCAGGGACATTCAATGATGACCCATTGGCATTTGTTGCATTACCTTCATTGTCTTCATCCGCAGATTTCGCAGTCCTTCTCCATCGCTTCAACATATATTTTTGAGGTAGCTCTTTGATATTTCTGTAATCTAGCACCTTCAGCATGTGACAGCATGGGATACCCATAAACTCAAACTTCCTACAAGTGCACAGACAGGAGCAATCACTTGAATCAAATCGAACAAAGTGTTCCTTGGGTTTCTCAGATGAAGCAACCTTGTACTCAGATGTCGTCCCAGCCTCCCCACAACTGAATAACACAGAGTCCATGAATAGCTCAAACTCTTTACGAAAGATCTCAAACACCACTGGGGTATATGTATGAGCAGTTTGCTTTAACATCTTGGCTGGGGGTATTCTTGGATAGCTCTGACTAGCTTGGAAGTCAGCTTGCAGCTCAGCATAGCGATGTTCATCCACTGCTCTTTCATAGTGCTTGAAGAAGGACAGCAGCTCCAGTTGAGGACTCAAGAATTTCTTCAAAATACTGCTGAAACTCTCGGCTTGAAGTGCACTTATGATGTCAGCACAAAATATATGTCTATCATATGCCAAGGCCCATTGTTCCTTCTCAGCAAACACTTTAGACAACCATTCATTATGTCTAAGATCATACTTTTCCAGCATACTTCTCCATGAAAATACGAATTCATCTTCGTCTTCATAGCCAAAGACACATTTGCTAAAGTCCTTTGCAAATGTCTTCGAACCTTGGAAAACATGATTGAGGTGCTTAAGAGAATTCTGATACACATGCCAAGCACAAATTCGTTGAGTGGTACTTGGCCAGGCGGCTGCCATTGCACTGCTCAATTGAATAGATTGATCTACCAAAGCTACTGCAGGCTGTTTTCCATGCATAGCGATCTTAAAACTCTCGAAAAGCCACTTGTATGATTCAAATGATTCATCATAAAGCATAGCTGCACCAAAAATAATTGTTTGTTTATGGTGATTCACACCAAGGAATAACGCCAGTGGTCTACCATATCCATTTATTTTGTATGTTGTGTCTAAGCAGAGCACATCACTGAAATAGTTTAAGTCATCTCTAGATTTTTGGTCTGTCCAAAAGAAGTTAGTCAGTTTGTCATCCTCATCGATTTGCATAGTGTAAAAGAACGAGGGGTTGTCCATTTGCATTGTCTGTAAATATTTCAATATTGCTCCACCATCACCAGGTTGCATGGCCTTCATACGCTTCGAACGGAGATAGTTCTTGTAATCAGCTGGGAGGAGAGAGATACTCCGAAGGAAACTGACTTGTCTCACAACAAGATCACCGGTTGCTTTTGTTGTTGGTGTCACTACAGAATCATCTGATAGTTCTGCTTCTCCAGACTGAAGTTCTGTCAATATCCTCTGCGACCTTAACATATGCATCGTTGAAGGAGGGGCTAGCTGATGATTGTGGTCTGCTTTAAAATCAGTTACTCTATACTTGCACTCTGGTGTGACTTTTATAATCAATCTTGCCGGGCAACCGATTCGTGTATCCAATCTTGGTTTCTTTGCTTCCAGTGATTTTTTATCCCTGTTGTAGCCTTCTCTTGAGCACACAAAAGTTCTTACTTTGGTAATATTTTCCGAAGATTTGTGTGATGTACTTTTTCTAACGCTAAAGCCAACATGCCCAGCATATTTGTTGTAGAATTCATACGCCTTTTCCTCACTCACAAATTCCATGCCTACCTCTGGAACCAGCTTCGCAAGTGAAGCCTCATCTATGGGTGGTTCAGCTTCTATCATTCTTCTCATTTTCCCCTGGAAATGAATCATAAAATGTTTTAGCAGTAGGTAAGGGCACAATGAAGCATATTTCATTGCAGATTTTACTAAACATGCCAAAATGGGAGGAAAATGACCAGTAGAACAGCAATCTTAGCCATAATGGAAGAAACATATAAGCATGATGTCTCTTATGGTTGCTATAAGTAGCATGTGCCATATGATCTTCGATCCTAACATGGCAGATCAAGCTTACTCAAAGACAGCAAAAAGATAACGGGTCAATAGTTCCTTTTGGAAAGAAGTTGTACCGCTGCAGCCAAAAATGTATGACCTGGCATTCTGCATTAGAAGTGCTATAGTTGCTTGTAGGTTGCAACCTGTGATCGCAAGAAAAACGATAACACGTAACCTACAGCTGATAAGGGAGAAAATAGTCCTTACAGTGCATGTCACCTAGTGCAAATTAAAGGCACCAACAGTAGTATTGAAAAGATAGTGCTTGTGAATCATAAAGTTAACTCTATGCCAAGCTATAACATCTCCAAGGGTTGATAAAGATAGCCCCACAACATTCAATTGCAAAACAAGTGTGGCGGAGCAAGCAACATAAAAAACGACTGTCATGGCTGCTTCAGAACAAAAGAGTATGTTTTTACCTTCCTGTAAGCAATGCCACACGCATTGCAAAGAGTTCTTGGGCCATCAGGCCCACGCCGCATATGGGGCGTCGCATTGCCGGATATTCCGCACCGCAGGCACCTGATGGAATCACAGTAAAGGAATGACAGAATCAAACATCGGGATTTAACCACAACCATTTCTGAAATAGGAGAAGCATAAAAATAAGAAGTCGGAAGTGGAGCAAGGGGACTGTCACTGCTCCTCATCAAGCAAGCGAGCAAGGAACGCGCGGAGGCGAGACCATTCCTTCGCCCAGCGCCATCGACGGCGACTAAACACCAGTGATTTGCAACAAGCACAGCAACAAGAAGCAGCTCTTGGGCGCGGCCACGTACCGCACGTGGCCCTCGAGGCCGTCATCGGCGTTATCGCGGAGGAGCTCCAGCTCCTGCTCCGCCGGCGGCGCGCCGTACGGCTGCAGCTCCCCTCCGCCCCCATCCGGGGCCACTAGCATGTGCATCATTGCATCACCGCCCTGCCATGGCCAAATCCGCATAAAAGAAAATCCTCCAAAAATATAAAAAAATCGAAAAAATAGCGAACGAGTTGGATTCGGACTGGAGGAGGTACCAGGAGGTAGTCTGCAGCGAAATTGTGAGCGATTTTCGCGAATTTTTTCGGCCGTTCCGGATTGGGGTTAGGGTTTGGAGCGGGGAGACGACGAGCAGACGCAGGGGAGTAGGAGCGGAGGGGTCAGCGGGATCCGGTGCGGCAACGGGGTAGGTGGACCTCGTGCGGCAGCGTCCAACGTCCGACGCGTGTACTCGTCCGGCCTCAAGTGGGGCCAGACTTGTTCTTCTATGTTTCACTGGCATGTGGGGTCAAAATGGCCCACCTGCCAGGAGCCGCGGAGTGAAAAGGAGCAGTAGGGAGAAGCCGAGAAAGGGGGCAAGCGGTCAAGCAGCGGAAGGCGAGAGAGCCAGCACGCGACGAGGCCACCATGAGCGCTCTCAAGTTCTGCCGCGAATGGTAAAAACCGACGAAATTTTTGGCATTCGTGTCCAATGTCTTCTCTTCGGTATAGGAATCGTGGTGGTTTGGTTCCTATTTTCATTGTCATTGCTTTGTTTTCGCCGCAGCAACAACATGCTGTACCCGCGGGAGGACAAGGACACGCGCACCCTCCTCTACGCGTGCCAATCGTGCGAGCATGAGGTGGATCCCTTGTTCGTCCTCAGATTTATCCATTCTTTTTCCAGATTTTGTTATTGATTCGGGGAAACCCTAGGTTCCCTTAGGGAGCGGGGAAGTCAGGTTGGTCATTTGAACAGCATACAGTATCCCGTTTAGCATGTGGGTTTAGTCTGGGTTTAGTGATCTGTTGTGTAAGGATGGATGCGGATATGGTCTGGTGGCACATTGTTTCTGTTGCGATTTCTTCATTCACGGTGAATGTTTTAGGCTGGCTTTCTTTCCTCTTAATGAAATACGGGCAAATCTGCACGTTCGCGAAAAAACAAATGTTTTAGGCTGGCAATCACGCTATTGCCTTTTCTGCACCTGAATTTTGGTTTGTGATGGTACCTCCTTTGCTTCTGCTGGAAGTGCTGGTGCTTTGTTTCTTGAGCTTACACATATGTCTTATCGTTGCTTTAACTGTTACCTAAAAAAATTCAGTTCGGCTTAAAACATACTGCTTTAATCGAGTAGTGTTTACAGCCTTTCTGGTTTGTGGTCTCCTAACAACTTGACCAGTGTCTCTGATACAAACCTAATCCATGTTCAAGAAATACTCTTTAATCAACATGAAGCTGAAATGTTTTTTTTTTTTTTTTTTTTTTTTTTTGCTGTGGATTCAGTTAAGTAGTAAGAAAATGAGCTTGCAAGGTTCTGAGATGCTTGAGGTTCCTTGACCAAGAAGAAGAATTTCTCATGCCATGAAAGTAGTATCCTGATAAATTATGATGTTTTATTTGCCACTGCATGTTTATTTTTTTTTCATTTGTGTTAACCTTGATCCTTGTGATTGCAATATTGTCTCTCATCTGAGATATATCAATCCAAGTTTTCAACATGGCTACTCATTGGAGGCTGTGATCTCGTGAAATGGACAGCACGGTTCCCAGTGGAGGATCCTTCACTAATGCATTTTTGGGAGGACTATACCAGCTAACAACATGAAAATTTATTGAGCCTTATATCTTTTTGCGTTAGCACCATTCCATTTATTTTGCTCTTTCCTTTCTGTTGTGGCACTAGTAGCATTAGCACCATTCCTAGGTGATTGGAAGGGGGGTGGTGTTCACGTCTCGCCTTACCATCCTAACTCTGTGACCTGTGCACGTATTGTTGAGAAACTATTTTGAATCAGTGGAAGTAATTATTGAAACAGTACCAGAAATCCTCCTTTAGGTGAAGGCAGTACTGAAGCTAGAATAAATGGAAGGGTGGTGGGGGGGTGGGGGGTTGCATTTGCCTTGTGGGTGCATAGACTTACTCATTGTTTTAGCATAGAAGGTTCACATATGGTGAAATTTTAGCCAAAAGTCGTGATTTTTTATATTTTTGAGGGGGTGTATTCGCCCTTGGATGAAGGTGAAGGAGAGCCCAGCTTGAAACTGAATGGCTTTTAAATGAAGTCGTGTACTGCCCTTGCTGATGCTTTTGAAGTTTACAGAACATATGAAGTAGATAGTTTTTAAGGTTTGCTTATTTCCCTAGATGCTCTTTCTTTTGTGTGCGGTGAAGTGTGAGCTTTTCTCATTGTTTATTTAACATACAATTTTCATTCAAATTTTACATTCAATTAACAAGCTTGCTCATAGTTTCGCTGACCATTCCGTTTTTAAATCATTGATGTGAACAGGAGATTGCCACTGATACTTGTGTGTACAAAAGGGTTATCCGTAAGCCTATTGGTGAACCCAAAGATGTCCTGAAGGATGCAGCAACTGATCCTAGTCTACCTCGCACCAGAAGTGTTAGATGTTACAACTGCAACCATCCAGAAGCTGCTTTTTTTCAGGTTTGTATCCAGATTCTGTTTACGTGCTTTCGTTGTTGCTAAAGGTGATGGTTGTGTTATGTCATCCATACAGCTAATGCGAAAAGCATGTTGGAGTTTGTTAGTACACTTTGTAATAATAATGCGTGCTGTTGCATGATTTATTCGGAATTACTGTGTCTAGGGAGGGTTTGCATCTGCAGCCAAAGCCAAATTGGATGAGATACTCCCTGTGATATCCACCTACTGGCTACTGTGTACAATAAAAGCTCGAATCAACCTGTCCAGATGGAACCAAATCAGTATTCCACAAAATTCCCATTTCCTTGGAATCATAATCTGTCATATTGTTCAAGAAGCTTGGTCCCAAATGCTGGCAGGATCCCTAATCAGTTATGATTAGTAGAAGCTACCTGGTTTCCCTGGACCTCTCGCATATGAGGTCACTCATCGCATGCCTTTGGAACATAGCTGTGATAGCTGACTCATTACTGGTGGTTTTGGAATCCTTCATAGATTCATTTTATCATAGTTGCACTTGATTTTTGTGCCATTACATGTAATGCTGATACATTGGACTCGCAGGCCCCAACTTCGGGAGAGCAAGCCATGACACTGTACTTCATCTGCTGCAACCCAAGCTGCGGCCACAGGTGGAGGGACTGAGAAGGGTCTGGGTCTGCTAAAGCAGGTCCTAGAAGGATCACTCCAGAAAGCGTAGTAGTTCTTGGCATGAGCCTTCAGTCCTTCAAAAGCGTAGTAGTTCTTGGCATGAGCCTTCAGTCCTTCAAAAACGTAGTAGTACTTTGCTACAAACCTGCCGTATTGCTAGCCTATCTATCACATAAATACTGTAGGTACATGTTGTGTCTTCAACTGGCGTTTGTTGCAAGCTTATAAGCTGTAACCTCATGACAAAACAATGGTTAGGCTGGAGACAAAATCTGTTCCTGATGATAAGCCAAAACTTTACAGCCGAGCTCCGCTAATAGCAACGGTCCTGCTGGGTGCTGGTTACTGTCTATTCATGCATGGAGGAGCTGGTGAGTGGTGAAGACCTGTCAGTGTGTGTTGGCGGTGGGCATGGTTCAAAACCGACGGTGCAAATAAAGCTTTGGGCAGGTCAAGCCGCTTTTTAGGCTGCGGCTGTAAGAGATTTATTAAGCAACTCTAACAGAGTAGCTATTTGAGTCATGCATTCTCTTCTCAAAAAAAAAAAGTCATGCATTCCAATTTTGACTATTTTAGAAGAAAACAAGGGTCTAACATTTGCTCTATCCTGTAGTCTCTAAAATAACACGCTGTCCATGTCTCGCTCGCTACAGAAAGCGAGCCACCTCCCCGTGCACGATTCTCGCATGCCGCTTGCCCTCCCCGCGCGCCGAGCGATGGGTGCTCTCTGCCCCTCTCCTGTGGCGCGTTCGGACTCAGCATGCCCAGGGGCGCTTGGCTGAAGGAGTGAAGGTACCGGGGTCGGCTCCGACCAGGCCACCGGCAGCAGCGCGCGGCGCTCAACACGGACGGGTACGTGGCTCCCGCGCGGCCGGTGGCGGTGTGCCATGCATAGGGCGCAAAAGGGCGGCAGAGGCTGAGCGATGGGTAGCTTCAGGGCCGGCGGCGTAGCTGCTCGCAGGGAAGGTGAGCGGCACGTAGGCCCAGTTTAGATGAAAAAAATTTTGCAAAAAAAAAAAAAACAATAGATTCTCCGTCACATCGAATCTTTAGACGCATGCATGAAGCATTAAATATAGATAAAAAATAAAACTAATTACACAGTTTAGACGAAATGGACGAGACGAATCTTTTAAGCCTAATTAGACCATGATTGGACACTAATTGCCAAATAACAACGAAAGTGCTACAGTTACATTTTGCCAAAAATTTTGCCAACTAAACAAGGCCATAGTTGTGAAGCAGCGTGCTACGTGCGAGAGGCAGAAAAGGATTCAGCCAAAAATATACATGGCCAACCGGGCCGCACGGGCACGGGCACGAACAGGCACGACAGCTTAGCCATGCCGTGCCTGCTAGTGCCACTGTGCCAAGATCGTGGCCCAAGCACGGCACTATGGGAGGTTAGCCGTGCCGTGCCATGCTCCTAGGCACGGCAGCCCGCGCGTGCCCGTGCCAGCTCGCAGCCATGCCTCGCACTCGCCGTCGCGCCGCTGCCGTGTCTTGCGCTCGTGGCCGCTGCGCCGCCGCCGCAGTAGCTGCGTCTTGCGCGAGGCCATCACAATGCTGCAACAGTGCCTCAGGCGAACAAAGCCGCGCTACCGCAGTGTCTTGCCATGCCGTCGCACCGTCGTCGTAGCCATGTCTGGAGGGGAGAAGACGTAGGAAGCAGGGGAGGAGTGGCCTGGGACCTGCGGCCACTGGCTTAGCGAGCGAGAGGCGGAGGAGTTCAGTCATCTGGTAGTCGGAGATGGAGCGAGCGAGAGAGAAAGTGCGGCGGGAGGGAGGAAAATGAGAGAGAATCAGAGAGAATGCAGCTTTTATACCTAGGCTTTCTATCAAGAGCTACATCCAACGGTCAGGAATGCTGGAAGTTAATCTAACGACTGAAAATAACCGGGCCGCCACCGTGCCTGGGTCGGCACTACGAGCCGATATGGCGGCCCAGGTATGGCACTATGACCGGGCCGTGCCAGGCGGGCACGATGTGAACCGGGCCGTGTTGTGCCTAGGTCGTGCTTATTCGGGTCGTGCTAGTGCCGGCCCGTTATGCCTGCCTAGCTGGCCATATATAGCCAAAAACAGTCATGCAGGCTGCCGCGCGATGCCCCTCAAACCGTGTGGCCAACAGGACGTTGATTGGTCGGCTGCCGCGTGCGCGGTGCTGGGTGATGCTCTTGCCGTACGGTACGGCTGGCTGGACGTGGCTATGCCGGGCCCGTTTGCGTTGGCTAGCTAGTGTGTTAGGTTAGCCTAGTTTTTTTAAGTGAGATTTATTTTAGAAAATAGCTAAGCCACTAAATTTGGATAGTCATTTTGACTAATCTCTTGGAGATGAAAAATGCAGAAGTGTGTTAATTCATTAATAATTAGGTAGAAAATGGTTCGGTTACATGCTGAATCCACGGCTTGGTCAGTGGTTTGCTATACTCGCGCCTTTGTACATATGAAAGTCACTTGTATATTTGCTAATAATAGTAGCTACTTCTTTCGTCAATAAGGTTATAATCTTTTCAAGACTTTATCTTATTATTAGTCATCGACAATGAAAGCATCTAGGCCTCTAGAGTGGGTTTCGATAATCAATGACAACACAAAATTACTATGACGAACGTGTGTTTTGCAGAAACTTTGGTAAGTTAGGTCATGGTAATGGTGATCGTTTGGACACTATGATTTTCATGCCCCTATTGATGGAAATCGTTTCGGTTTTCAAACGATTGACGACAAGGTTAAGGACAAACTAGTTCTAAGTGCCGATTGGTGTTGGAGAGACATTTAGAGTAGTTTAGGACTTTATTTTTTTTCCTTTGGCCGTACTATAAAGGGGGGCATGAGCGGGTAGCTTGACCTAGGTGAGTCTATTTATTTATGTGTGGTGCACACTTATCAAACTTAGCACTAGGTAGCTCAGGTGAAGCCCAAAGATCATTTGGAACAAGTTTCGTTCAAGTCACGTCGCATTTCGGAGTGGTTGTGACCTTGTAGCTTGACCGGACGCGTCCGGTCAGTGTACTAGACTGCAGCAGCAAACCGCTTAATTGACCGGACGCTAGTGAGTTCGTGACCGGACGCGCAGGTGGCACTGTCTGCGGTTATCACTGCCAGGGTTAGCGATCAGACGCGATGGGCTACTGATCGGTCGCAACTTCGGTGTGTCCGGTCAACAGTGAAGAAGGAACAGAGAGTTTCCAGAGAGGGTTTCAAGCGACCGGACGCGTCCGGTCACCCCTGATCGGACTCGTTTGCGCGTCCGGCCACTCAGCGCCTTTGTTTTCAAAATCGACCGTTGCCACCGATCGGACGCGTCCGGTCACATCGACCGGCGCGTCCGGTCAATACGAAAAATACTGAGTTGGCACTTAATGGTTGGGATTGACTATGGGAGGTATAAATACATCCCCTACTCGTCCATTTGAGGTCTCTTGCTCATTTGTTCAGCTGAGAAACACCTTTCATGTGCAAGGGAGTGCAAGAGCTCTATTGAGGATTGAGATTTGAGAATCCAAGATTAACGACCCTCATTAGTGACTAGGGAGTAGCAATTGTACATCCACCTTCTCATTAGGCTTGTTGTGGTCAAGTGAGAGTTCTGGCTTGTTACTCTTGGTGATCGCCATCATCTAGACGGCTTGGTGGTGATTAGGAGCTTGGTGATCATCCGGCGGAGCTTATGGATGACTAACTCATCTTGTGAGCGGTTGTGGGCGATTCACCGTGACAGAGTGTCAAAGAATCAGTCCGTAGAGAGCACTTGATCCTCGCACGGATCAAGGGGGAGCTACACCCTTACGCGGGTGCTCCAACGAGGACTAGTGGGGAGTGGCGACTCTCCGATACATCAGGAAAACATCGTCGTGTTCCTAACCATTTACATTCAAGCAATCTACTATCTCGCATTACTTTCATTGCTTGGTTTACATTCCTAGAATTGCCATGCTAGATTAGGATTGGAACTTAGGGTGCAAAACTTTTATCGGTAGAATCACTAGGAACACTTGTAGGCACTAGGGGTGAATTATAGCTTAGTATGATTTAATTCTTGAAATAAATTTTAGAGAAGCCCAATTTACCCCCCTCCTCTTGAGCATCTTGATTCTTTCAGGCAAATCACGCAGTTGCCCACCATATGTATATGTTGCATTCTGTTGCCACACCTCATCCAGTGGCCCAGCCCACAGAACAAGCAAAGCCTAGCAGAAGCTCACACAAGCGATCCAAGAACCCAAATGTATTCGGCCCAGACTGGTCCAGCAAGATGTGCGAGCTGTGTGCCAGTATTATGTAATAGGGAATAGGGAATCACAAAGTCTAATGTGGGCCGACCCACGTGACCTCGCGCTCACTCCCACGCGTGCGACTAGGGTTACCGGAGACGAAGACGACGACGAAGCGGCTAGGGTTCAGACGACGATGGCGGTAGTCTTCCCCAACTCCAGCGAGCTTAGAAGAGAAGGGGCTCCGGGGAGGCAAGCCGGCCAGGCGGTTAGGGGTCCCGGTGGCGGTGGAGGCGGTCGGGCCAGGTTAGGATAGGGGCGCCGTGGCGGAGCGGTGGGCGGGGGTGGGGGCGAGGACAATGGCGAGGGAGGGGCGCGGGGAAGGAGAAAGGGGTTGGGGAGGAGGCAGACACGAGGTAGACGATGACCCATCACACGTTAATGTCGTCCATAGGGAATAACTGAGGGTAGGAAAGTTTAGTAGATTGTAACCAAAGTTTCAAAAAAAGTGAATTGTAACCAAACTCAACTCTGTTCTTCCTCTTCGAGAATATCCAACGCCGCCGTCTTATCCTACTTCTCTATTCCTCCTAACAACCCTTACACATTCCTTACCATGCACATATTCTTCTACACTCAACGTCAATGATCAGTGTTCATCGATCAAAAGAATCTAACAAAAGAGGCAAAACTCAAGACAAAGTTTGTTTGCCAAATACACAGTCTGTTTTGTTTGTGTCAATATTGTACAGGAAATCAAAATTGGTATGTAAAACCAAACCATCCTCATAGCACCCGGTTTGGTGCGGAGCCATCACGCGCTACTACTGTTTGGTCTTGCTCTTTCCCCTGGTTTGGTCATCTGGCCTAGGTCTTTTCCCTGGCTCGCTATCCCCATTTATCTGTCGTTTTGGCCTTCTACTAGATACATGAAGGATTCTCTGAATTTGGACATACACGATGTTAGATACATAGATGATGCTTTGAATCTAGACATCTAGAAACATAGCTAGACCGACACATAAATGGGGATAGAGGGAGTATATAATTGGTAAGCGTACGTCACATCACTTAACCCACACATATTTAAAAAAAGGCCCTCGCAGGTATGATAATGTGTGTTGTATTTCTTCATATATTGTAAATGTTGGTAAAGCTAGGGACTACAATGAATATAAGGAAAGAGTTGTTGTGCCATCCGCCTATAAAACGGACGTATCGATTCCTCAAAACCTGAGCAGTTCACATTGTCAGATTAGATTAGCCACTGGAAGTACCGCTCGAGGAGGAGCTACCGATTTGGCGTGGAGGCTAGATCTCCATAAGAGGTACATATATATTTTTGCAAAGTTTACTACGTGACTGGTCACGCTCGCGCCTACAACCGCGTGCCATCGGAGACGAAGAAGAAGACAATGACGGCTAGGGTTCCGGCAAGGAGTTCGCCGGCGTTAGGTAAGGAGATCTATTCCCCGACGGTCTTAGAAGGGGGTTTGGGGGGCAGCGACCGCGACTCAGAGGTGGAGGCAGGCGGGGGCGGCGGGAGAAGGCGGTTGAGCGGGGCCGTCGCGGCGAAGGTCGGCGGCGACCTACCCTGGGATTAGGGGAGGCTCGGGTCTATGGCCAGGGTTCGGGAGATGGGTGAGGCGACGGAAGCCACCGGCCACCGGTGGTGGGGCGCGGGGGCGAGGGCGAGAACGCCGGCGAAGGTGTCATAGCGGAGCTTTGGGGAGGGCAAGGGTGGGAGGTGGGCGGCGTGGTGAGGCGGCAGGAGGCGATGACTGCCGGTGGTGGAGGGTGGGGGAGGGGCAGCGGAGGAGGGGTGCCAAGAAGCGAGAAGAAGACGAGGAGAGGGCATCACAGCGGAGAAGGTCGCGTGATATTGGCCTCATATATATTTCGATTCTAGTTTTTTTTATCTGGTCAATAAGAGTTGTAGATACGTATGTGCATCTCAAGGCTAACGGGAACCTATATATGTGTATCCTGTTCAGGTTTCTCTAGCCACGCCATGGTGTTGAGAAAGCTTTGTTATCTACGGAGAAAAACACACAAGATGCGTAGGATAGAAGATGCACCCACGGGCATGAGCGTGTATGGTGCTATGGGTATGCATGCATCATCATTGTAATCGAAAAAAAAGGCACAGAAGGTGTAGAAGCACCAAGGGAGGTCTAGAAGGGCCAACAAGGCAAAACTGCATGACAAGATGCAGAAAGGCCGAGGCTCAGAGCTTCATGGGCATCCTCTTCCTGCTCGGCACCTTGCTGATCTGCAAGAATTTGGGTTATCCATGCCAAGTAAAGAAAATATGATTTGTCTTGTGGCAGTTTAGATATGGTGTGTTCGTCAGGAACACCTGCTTGTACTTGACGTACATATATGTTTAGATGATATAAAAGCTGCTTGTTCGTCTGGAATATGTCAGCGCTATCAGTCTTAGAAAATAATCGGAGCTCATCATTATTAGGATCCTGCAAGTTGTTGCAAATGGTTTCCAATTCCTTCATCGGCAATCCGTCTTGAGAAAAAGAAAATTAGTGATCGATCGTATTGCTAGCAGGTTTCTTGCATACTGAAATCTACCACGCACAGTTGTATCATGGTAGAAATAATATTAGCAAGAATTTGCAGATGTTTTTAGCGGGTTTTGGTCATTTTGGTTCAGGTACCTCATCAAACTCACAGTAGCAAAAGGGCGGTGGAGGCTGAGCGATGTGTAGCTTCAGGGGCGGCGGCGCAGCTGCTTGCAGGGCGGCACATAGTTGCATTGTGGAGCAGCGTGCGAGAGGCAGAAGTTGAGCCAAAAACAGTGTTGCAGGCTGCCGCGCGATGCCCCTCAAACCATGTGGCCAACAGGACGTTGCTTGGTTGGCTGCCACGTGTGTGGTGCTGGGCGATGCGCTTGCCGTGCGGTGTGGCCGGCTGGACGTGGCTACACCGGCCTCGCGTGCGTTGGCTAGCTAGCAGGACGAAGGTGATTTCCACAGTTCGAGGTGCCGTACGAGAGGAACGAGTCTCCACAATCCGCAAAGACGAGAACTCGGGTGACGTGGCAGGTTTTTTTTAATATGGAGAGCCTGTTGGGTTGGTCTAGTTTTTTTAAGTGAGATTTATTTTAGAAAATAGCTAAGTCATTAAATTTGGATAGTCATTTTGGCTAATCTCTTGAAAATGCTCTTATATTTTTGTTTTCTCAAACAGGCAGAAGTGTTGTGTTATTTTATTAATAAATAGGTAGAAAATGGTTCGGTTACCTGCTAAATCCACGGCTTGGTTAGTGGTTTGTTACACTCGCGCCCTCGTACATATGGGTGTCCCTAGTATATTTGCTAATAATACTAGCTAGTCCCTCCGTTCCAAAAAGAGTGTCGTTTTTTACTTTCAAACATCTTGTTTGACCATCCGTTTTATTCAAAATTTTTGTGTAAATATTATCTATTTTATTATGACTTATTTTATCATTAGACATACTTTAATAATGATTTATTTATTTTATAATTTACACAAAAATTTTGAATAAGACAAACGGTCAAACACAATGTTTGAAAGTAAAAAACGTCACTCTTTTTTAGAACGGATGGAGTACTTCTTTTGTCAATAAGGTTGTAATCTTTTCAAAACTTTATCTTATTATTAGTCATTGACAAATCACGCGGCTGCCCACCATGGTTCATTCAATAGAGTAGTGAAGCATCACACTGTTAATCCATATATATTCATATGTTGCATTCTATTACCGCAAATCATCCGCCGGCCCAGCACTCAGAACAGGTAAAGCCCAGGAGAAGCTGACGCAGGTCAAGATGGCAATGGGTACGTACCTGACGGGTAGTGTCCACCCGTACCTGTACCCGTACCCGCAAAATTTTACCCGTCGGGTTATCCGTACCCGCATGCGGGTAAAAAAAATTCCATACCCGTACCCGTCAGGTAATTCTCACCCGACGGGTAACCTGTACCCGATAGCATACCCGAAATTACCTAAAAATATCAAATAGTCACATGCAAAAATAAATCATTCTAAGCTCCAACAAGTTACAAACATGCTAACAAACATTATTAGCATTAAAGGCAATCTACTAGAAATATAGTGGATGTCTTAATGGGCCAAATTCATGACTTATATGCGCTAAAATAACTGAGGTTGACTAGTTATTTTTGCTGGTATGTCTTACCCACGGGTATGCGGGTATGGGTAGTATACACCCGCACCCGTACCCACCATACCCGATGGGTATAGGATTTTGCCCAATAACGTACCCACGGGTAGAAAATTCATCCCATACCCGCCTCTTTATCGGGTAATACCCGCCGGGTTCTCGGGTTTCGGGTACCCGTTGCCATCTCTAGACGTAGGCGATCCAAGAACCCAGATGTATTCGGCCCAGACTAGTCCAGCAAGATGTGCGAGCTCTGTGCCAGTATTATGTAATAGGCAATAGGGAATCACAAACTCTAACGTGGGCTGGCCCATGCGTGCGTGCCCACCACTACAGGAAAACGCTTCTTTGCCGACTGCTTGCCCCGGTCGGCAAAGGCATAAACCCAGTCGGCAAAGGCTTTGCCGACCGCAAAGCCACGTGGCAGTCGGCAAAGAGCCGTCGGCAAAGCCTGGGTCGGCAAAGGCGGATTTGCCGACTGCCACGTGGCACACAGTCGGCAAAGCCTTTGCCAACTACCATGCCAGCAGTCGGCATAGCCACGTGGCGCCGTCAGCCCTGACGGCAGGCTTTGCCGACTGCTGGTTTCTCGGCAGTCGGCAAAGAATTTTTTTTCAAAAATTATTTGCCGACTGGCCGCCAGCTCGGCAGTCGGCAAAGAAAGAAAATATTTTTTTTGAAATGTTCTTTGCCGACTGCTTTTGGAGTTGCAGTCGGCAAAGAAAGAATTTTTTTTTGAAATGTTCTTTGCCGACTGCTTTCGGAGTTGCAGTCGGCAAAGAAAGGAAATTTTTTTTTTGAAATGTTCTTTGCCGACTGCTTTCGGAGTTGCAGTCGGCAAAGGTTTGACCTCTTTGCCGACTGCCTCCCATTGCCGACTGGCCGCCAGCTCGGCAGTCGGCAAAGAAAGAAAATATTGTTTTTTTGAAATGTTCTTTGCCGACTGCTTTCGGAGTTGCAGTCGGCAAAGGTTTGACCTCTTTGCCGACTGCCTCCCATTGCAGTCGGCAAAGACTCTGTCCGGGTTTTTTTTGCCCAGCTTTGCCGACTGTAAGCTGGATTTTTTTTTGCTTTTGTTTTCTATTTTTTATTGAATAATATTAGTATATATCACTAATTTCTGTTGAACAAGCTACCTAAGGCAACCATTAGGTGTTGAGCATTAGCACATTGTGGAAGCAAGAAACAGTGCTGCTAGTTAGAAATAAATAAATAAATTAGAATAGCAGAGATAATATGAGATGAGCAACACAATATGAAAGCTAGTGCTACATATTAGCATTTAGACTGAGTATGATCTACTGAACATCTCTCACAGTACAACACAGGGTTTACAAGTTGGCATTCAGATTGCAGCCTCATATCATATATAGCACGACTGCACGAGTGGTCAGATCGAAAGATATAAAATAATATAGTTAGGCTACAATAAGATGAAAGACTAAAGACACTAAGTAGAAAGACTGAAGCCATTCAGAGATACGTACCTGCAGCAGCTTGTCATATATGATTGCAACCAGTATTAGTAGCTTGTCATGATCTGCACATTTAGTAGCTTGTCACTAAGTCAATAGTCAATAGTACATCAAACTTAATTTGCTAATATGCAGTAAATGATTTTAGGTTTTAGACCTGAGGTTTTCCAACTCTTTGCACAGAGAGGATAGAACATAATTTTGTACAGAAGTAGCACTAAAAATATGCTAATATGCAGTACATGATTTATAATCCCAGCATTCAGTCTTTCTACTCCTAACAATTACCACTATAATATGTCACATACATATGTAGTCAATTTAATGCATAATAGTTACTACTACTACTAACTGACCCAATGAAGGACGCACAGTTTACTTTTGCAAAAAAAATTGTAGTCAGTAGGCACAATATATGTACACTTTTAAATAGTAGTAAGAGAAGAGTTTCAATTCAGTAACAGTGAAACTGCGGAAGTGACAATACAATCTTAATCTGGTACTAACCCATTCTATCGTGTGGTGACTGAACTCACTGAATTGTAGTTCTATCACTTCTTGATTCAATCTCCCAGTTACACCTAGTGTCTCACTAGCTTAGTGAATCTCGCTGCTCGGGCTTCTTGAAAAGAGTTAGAACCTTTCTGGAGACCAATCTGAAACCAAAACAATAGCTTAGAGAGGCAAATATAAGTGATGTGTCAATGAGATACATAATTTCAGTGATCTGTCAGTTTGTTCAGTGAGATACATATTTTTTTTCCTCATAAACTTTCTAATTAAACTTCTACAGAAAATATCAGATTACTCTATCCAAATTAACCTTTCTAATCCAAATCCAACCTAACGTGGAGAACTACCTGTAAACAACGATTAGTGATGCAAGAACATAAAATCTAAATGAAACATAGAACAGTCAAATATTTTTTCTTAAGAACACAACAGTCAGATCTTTGTCCCTGTTTGCTACTTCTGAAAAGACAACGGTCAAATCTATGTCACCTTGCATTATCGCTGGGATCTGGGATCGCCAGCAACCTCCTCAAGCCAGAGCAACAATAACACAGAATAATGCCACTGATTCCAGGGATGACCCAACAGTTTTCTTTGTTGAGCATCCTCTGGTATTTTACAGCTGAAAAGAGCACCAACTGAATAGAACGGAGACAACATGAACATCAATGGAATTAAATGGCTCTCCAAATAGTCCAATCTGCAAACGCATGAGAAGCAAAAACTCATATCAGGAATCTGATTTCACATAATATCAAATAATATACCAGCCTATATTGGATTATTGAGAGATCATAGTTAAAATTGAGATTGGGATTATTGAGTAGAACTTGTCAGACCATGATGCATCCTAATATAGAGCAAGAGGGAAGTTAACAGGCTCAGAACTATATATGAATCGTGTTGCACAGATATTGTATCAAATTAGACAAAAGGAGCTATGTGATGTATGAAGTAATTAAGGATCCCAATGGCCAACACTTAACTGCCTTGTTTCTAAATCATTCTGAAAAAAGAACGGACGAGAGGAGCAGGACAAACCGTGTCCTAACTCCAAATCTGGAAGTCATGGATGGGCCTCTCAAAGGGCTCAGCAAGATGCAACATATAGATGCGTTTCTGGACGTTGCTGTGGCTAGATCGAGGCGTTGGAGTTGGGGCCGGATCCTGCGCTCTTGGCCGCTGCCACTGCCAGATCGAGTCTCCTGGACACCGCTGTGGCCGGGTCGAAGCTCCTGAACACTGCCCTCGCCGACGGCTGGATCGAAGCTCCTAGACGTCACCCCCACCAGATCCTGCTCTCCTAGACACGTAATAATTTTTTTAACTGCATATCATAGCTAGGCATTTGAACAAACTTACAAACATTTGCAGCGGATCAAGAGCACACGCCTTGTGGCCGGGCTCGGAGGCGGAGGCCAGCGCGAGCAGGGCAGCAAGGGCGAGGCGAGGCCGAGCAGGAGGTGGCGGCCGCGCCGCCGCAGAGCCGAGCTCGCACTCGCCCGCATCCTCCACGCTCTCCCTGCGCCCTCTGCCATCCTCCGCGTTGGGCTCAGGCCGGTGCAGATCGGGCCGCAACACCGTCGGGGCTGGGCGTGTGCGCAGGACAGGCCGCCGACGCCCCTTGAGCTGCCGTGCGCATGCTCGAGCCATGCCGCCGCCTGCGTCAGCCGTGTGCCAGTGGGAGTGGGGAGGCTCGGTACCGCTGCTGCTGTAGGATCCATCAATCGGTGCCAGGAGGGAGCCCGATGCTGGTTCGTGAGATCCAGAAGCAAATGTGGGGGGAGCAGGGTGGCAGAGGAGAGGGGGATGGATGCACACTGACGGGAAGAGGGCTGAGGGCTGCGCAGACATGCGTCCTCTCCAGCTATATACTAGGGTTCGTGAGAGGCATGTCAAATCTCAACCATTGGATCTACATATCAACGGCTCACAGTGAGGAAGGTTCCAGCTGGGCCTGCAGATGTTTTGGGCTGATCTCACGTATTAGGCTAAACTAAAGTTGTTCAGCCCTTTACTGTTTAGTATTTTCTATTTTTTGATTTATTAAAACAAACTTGTGAAGCATTCTAACGTAGTTTGACTTGACAAAATGATCTCATTTGGAGTTAGCATTAGGGAGAAAGACTTGTTACAAATTTTAACTACAGATTAAAAAAATAAAAGTTTGTGTTCATGTTCTTGATTTTTTAGTATTTAAGCAATTTATTTTTCTACTGAAAACTCTTATGAAAAGGTCATGTCCGAATGACATGTAGGGTCCGAGCATCATTATATACGGTGTATTGTTGTTTTATTTTTTTTTTTTGAAAAAGTTTACGTTTATGATGTACTTTGTTTGTACGTGCAGCCCTCTTTGTACGTGAGGAACATGTCCGTGCATATATATACTAAAGGAGTAAAGGAACTAGCTTGGCACAAAGCCCCAACGGCTGCAGTGGTAAGTTTTGTTTTTCTCCTTTGCAAGGTCTTGAGTTCGAATCTGACCTCCAGCACTACTTTTGCTATTTTCATATTCATTTAGAGAAACCAAGAATAAAATACGTTAAATAACCAAGGATAGCACAATAGCAGTGGTGGTGCAGCGGTAAGACATGTGTTTGTATTTAAATGAAGACACAAGTGGCGCTCTTCTCATTTGCCTGTTCAATTCCAACCAACAACATTTTTTTCTATTTTCTATTTAGACACACCAGCAATCAAAACAGTCACAAGCTAGTTCTCAAATTTGTCGCAAATAACCATTGTAGCAATTTTCTATTTAGACGCACCAGCAATAAAAAATGGTACAAAAAATAGTTTCCAAAGTTGTGGCAAATGATCATCGGAGCCTAGTGGTTTTCTATTTAGACACACCAGCAATCAAAACGGTCACAAGCTAGTTCTCAAATTTGTCGCAAATAACCATTGTAGCAATTTTCTATTTAGACGCACCAACAATAAAAATGGTACAAAAAAAATAGTTTCCAAAGTTGTGGGAAATGTTTGTATGAGCTAATGGTTTTAATTCCTATTTCGTTCAATATTTTTGGAACTTTTGTTTATTTTTTCCATTCACATCTGTTTAATTTTTTTTCCTTCAAACGAATTGGTTTGAAATTTTTGGTCGATTTAGGAAAACTTACTCGTACATATACGCAAGAAAAGGAACATAGAATCCTACAGCACACAACTGAATAACTAGCGCATTTGTATTTGGCGCATTTTTTTTTCTATTTATTTACAATGTGGATTAGTAGTAGCTACGGCACATAGTAGTCCAAAAAAATAGCACACATGAGCAGAAAACAAATAAAAGTATTCAATTGCACATTAGTCATATAGAACCGATAGCTTAGTGGTAAGTCATGTGAATGGTGTGCAGTAGGTGCCAGGTTCACATCCTGTGTGCTGCGGTCATTTTTTATGTTCCTTCCGCACCATATATACGTGGAATATTTTTAGTTTTGCCATATGCACCATATACATACAACAAAGTAACAAAATTTAGTTCAAATAATTTAACAAATCATCTTTTAGGTTTGATTCTTTTTGCAATCACATTTTTTTATTTTTCTTTGCACTAAATATTGATAGCGGGCCTATTATTTTGGGCTAACTTGAGTATGACGAATTTAAAATCATGCACTGTGATGATTTGGATAAAACCGTCACGAGTTAGCGGGCCAAGAATATCTATTGGTGCATATCCATGATGAAAAAAATTATCGTCACGGATTGCGTCTGTCAATGACGGTTTGTAAATCCGTCACCGGGAATCCGTCACGGATTAGCAAGTTTTTTATAGTGGTTTATTATTTTTTTTCAAAAAATTATTTTTTTAATTTTTTTTAAAAATACTTTGCCGACTGCTTTGCTCCCTGGCAGTCGGCAAAGGTTATTTTTTATTTTTTTCTCAGAAATTCTTTGCCGACTGCCATCCTCCCTGGCAGTCGGCAAAGGCTCTTTGCCAACTGCCACTGATGGCAGTCGGCAAAGAATTAATTTTTTTTTCGATTTTCGATCTCAGTTTTTTTGTGTTGTCTTGCTACAGTAAGTACATGATATATTCCAAGTTTGGGGTCATTTTGATTTATTTTGCTATATTCCATTGATTTTTGCTGTTTCTTTGATTTTTTCCGGCAGCTCCAGATTTGAACTGCAGGTATATGAAATAATGGAATCCGGCGATTCAGAAAATGATATTCATGATGTTTGGAGCATGTTGAGGCCGTGTGCGGGGCCTCGCGTGAAATTTCGACCGTGTTGGTGTCGGAACACGCCGAGGCACGCGCGTGAAAAGTGTTTTTAAATTTTATAAAATCGAAACGGAGTCCGAAAATGACGAAACTTGATGACGTGTCTTGTCATCGCATGCAGAGGCTGTGGTAAAAATTTGAGAAAGTTTTGAGCAAGTGATGACGTCGGGTGGCTAAAACCTGGATATCTCCACATGTGATAACAAGTTAGCCACCCGACGTTAGTCCAGGTTTTAGCCACCCGACGTCGCCACTTGCTCGAAACTTTCTCAAATTTTTACCACAGCCTCCGCATGCGATGGCAAGACACGTCGTCAAGTTTCGTCATTTTCGGACTCCGTTTCGATTTTATAAAATTTAAAAACACTTTTCACGCGCGTGCCTCGGCGTGTTCCGACACCAACACGGTCGAAATTTCACGCGAGGCCCCGCACACGGCCTCAACATGCTCCAAACATCATGAATATCATTTTCTAAATTGCCGGATTCCATTATTTCATGTACCTGCAGTTCAAATCTAGAGCTGCCGGAAAAAAATCAAAGAAACAGCAAAAATCAATGGAATATAGTAAAATAAATCAAAATGACCCCAAACTTGGAATATATCATGTACTTACTGTATCAAGGCAACACAAAAAAACTGGGATCGAAAATCGAAAAAAAATTAATCCTTTGCCGACTGCCATCAGTGGCAGTTGGCAAAGAGCCTTTGCCGACTGCCAGGGAGGATGGCAGTCGGCAAAGCCTGCAACTTTGCCGACTGCTGACGGAGTGGCAGTCGGCAAAGATGACGGTGTGGATGGCGTCAACCATGGCCTGCCTTTGCCGTCTGCAATTCTTTGCCAACTGCCTGGCAGTCGGCAAAGCCATGGCTTTGCCAACTGCCTGGCAGTCGGCAAAGCCAGGCAGTCGGCAAATCCTGCTTTGCCGACTGCAGGAAATTCCAGTTGGCAAAGGGACCTCTTTGCCGAGTGTCGAAAAAAAACAGTTGGCAAAGAAAATTGCAGTCGGCAAAGAGCCAGTTTCCTGTAGTGCACACGACCTCGTGCTCGCTCCAACGTGCACGACTAGGCTACCGGAGACGAAGATGACGACGACACGGCTAGGGTTCCGAAGATAGCGGCGGCGGTCTTTCCCAACTCCGACGGGCTTAGAAGAGAAGGGGCTCCATGGAGGCAGCCCGGCCAGGCGGTTAGAGGCCCTGGTGACGGTGGAGGTGGCCAGGCCAGGTCAGGGCCGGGGCACCGCCGCGGGCACGCTATAGGGTTTGCTGGAGCTCCGCGACCATGGAGCTTCGGCGAACCCTAGCGCGTCGCGGCAGGGTGGTGGGCGGAGGCAAGGGCGAGGACGATGAGGTAGACGATGACCCATCGCACATAACGACGTCCATAGGTAATAGCTGAGGGTAGAAAAGTCTAGTGATTATAATTAACCAAAGTTTCAAAAAAAGTGAATTGTAACCAAACTCAACTCTGTTCTTCCTCTTCGAGAATTCCTCAGCACAACCCTTACACATTCCTTACCATGCGCATATTCTGCTACACTCAACACCAAAGCTCAGTGTTCACCTACCAAAAAAGCTAACAAAAGGGGCAAAACTCAAGACAAAGTTTGTTTGGCCAAATACATAGTCTGTTTTATTTGTGCCAAAACTTTACAGGAAATCAAAACTAGCATGTAAAACCAAACCATCCAGCACCCGGTTTAGTGTGGAGCTAGCACAGCGCTACGACTGTTTGGTCTTGCTCTTTCCCCTGGTTTGGTCGTCCGGCCTTGGTTTTTTCCCTGGTTCGCTATCCCCATCTATCTGTCATTTTGGCCTTCTACTAGATACACGAAAGATTCTCTGAATTTGGACATACATGATGTCTAGATACATAGAAGATGCTTTGAATCTAGACACCTAGAAACATAGCCAGACTGCCACATAAATGGGGACAGAGGGGAGTATGTAATTGGTAAGCGTACGTCACGTCACTTAACCCACACATATTTCAAAAAGGCCCTCGCGGAGATGATAATGTGTGGGTATTTCTTCATATATTGTAAATGTTGGTAAAGCTAGGGATTGTGATGAATATAAGGAAAGAGCTATTGTGCCGCTCGCCTATAAAGCGGACGTATCGATTCCTCAAACCTGAGCAGTTCACATTGTCAGATTAGATTAGCCACAGGAAGTACCGCTCCTTGGAGTCGTCTTCTGATCTAGAGCAAATTTTGCATTACACAATTTGGTTGTTGCATTTCATATTCCGAGGAGGAGCTACCGATTTGGCGTGAAGGCTAAATCTCCATAAGAGGTACATATATATTTTGCAAAGTTTGCTACGTGACTGGTCGCGCTCACACCTGCGACCGCGTGCCATCGGAGACGAAGAAGAAGACGGCGGTGGCTAGGGTTCCGGTGAGGAGTTCGCCAACGTGAGTTAAGGAGATCTATTCCCCAGTGGTATTATAAGGGGATTTGGGGGGGAGGGGTGGGGGGTGGCCGTGACACGTAGGTGGAGGCGGGCAGGGCTGGCGGCGAGGGCATCATGGCGGAGGTCGTCAGCGACCTACCCTGGGATTAGCGGAGGGCGGGGGTCGACGGCTGGGGGCAGGAGGTGGGTGAGACGACAGGAGCCGACGGCCACCTGTGGTGGGGGCGGGGGCGAAGACGACGTCGGTGAAGGTGTCACAACAGAGCTTTGGGGAGGATGGGGACGGGAGGTGGGTGGCGTGGTGAGGCGGCGGTAGGGTGGAGGAGGGGTACCAGGGAAGGAGAAGAAGACGAGGGGAGGGGGCGCCGCGGCGGAGAAGACGGTCGCATGCGGAAGGTGCGACCGGTCGCGTAATATTGGCCTCCTATATATTTTGATTCCAGTTTTTTTTTATCTGGTCAAGAAGAGTTGTAGATACGTATGTGCATCTCAAGGCTAACGAAAACCTATATGTATCCTGTTCAGGTTTCTCTAGCCACGCCATGGTGTCAAGAAAGCTTGGTTATCTATGGAGAAAAACACACAAGATTGGTACAGTAGAAGATGCACCCACGGGCATGAGCGTGTGTGGTGCTATGGGTATGCATGCATCATCCTTGTAATCGGAAAAAATAAAGTCGCAGAAGGTGTAGAAGCACCAAGGGTCTAGAAGGGCCAAGAAGGCAAAACTGCATGACAAGATGCAGAAAGGCCGGGGCTCAGAGCTTCATGGGCATCTTTTTCCTGCTCGGCACCTTCCTGATTGGCACCTTGCTGATCTGTGTCGAGTAAAGAAGACATGACTTGTTTTGTGGCAGTTTAGATATGGTGCGTTCGTCAGGAACACCTACTTGTACCATGTCAAGATGACATACATATATGTTTAGATATAAAAGCTTGTTCATCTGGAACATGCCAGCGCTATCAGTCTTAGAAAATAATCGGAGCTCATCATTATTGGATATGATCTTTTCTCTTATTGTTATTATTAGGATCCTGCAAGTTGTTGCAGATGGTTTCCAATTCCTTCATCGGCAATCCGTCTTGAGAAAAAGGAAATTAGTGATTGATCCTATTGCTTAGCAAATTTCTTGCATATTGAAATATACCACGCACAGTTGTATCATGGAAGAAATATTAATACCAATAATTTGCAGTTGTTCTTAGCGGGTTTTGGTCATTTTGGTCCAGGTACCTCCTCAAACTCACAGTAGCAACTCATAGTTCAGCATTGTTGACTGATGTTAAACTTTAGTTTTAATTTTTGCCACAAAAAAAATCAAAGAATGCAAGATGAGAGGAGCCTCAGAAGTGGTGGGGTTCTCTAGCTACCACCCAAGGCAGAAAAACACTCACACAGTCACATGTGCCCGTGACCGAGTCTAGCGTGCGTGCGTGCGTTTGGCTAACAAAGGAAGCAAAAAACAAAAGAAAAAAAGGAAAGAAGGAAGGCACTCCCGTTTGCGGGGCCATTCTCTTATAGTTTGGCGGGCCGAGAACCGAGCGGTGTTCGGTTGGTCAGCTGAGCGTTCGCTCAGGCTGCCCACCCGGGTTCGAGTGCTGAGACTCGCCGGGTGCCTCACACACGGGATTTATTCCCCGTGAATAAAGTCTCCGCTTGGATGATTTTAAGCGTCTGCCTCTCATATGTCTGAAGCCACAATGGGATCGTGACGTGCCCGTCACCTACGAAATCAGAGGATTTTGGTGATCTCAAGAAGGACGCAGTCTTTCCGATCTGAGTGTAGTTGTAGGTTTGTTTGTACACGGTGGTGTGAGTAGTGTGCGTGTGTTGAGTGGGCATGCGTGTGTACGAACAGATGCTACGTCTCTACTAAGATGAGAGGCGTCAAAAAAAAAAGTTTGGCGGGCCAGCCCAGATTCAGGCCCGACCGAGCAAAATAAGGCCACGGCGTGGCAGCTAGCGTGAAGTGCGGCTGTGGTGGGCCGATGGCCGTGTGACAAGAGGCCACCATTTCGGCCTCGTGGACGGGAGCGCGGCGCGCGCTGCCGACTGTGGTGCGTGCGCCCGTGCTAGGCGCGGGCGTTCGATCGGCACGGCGGGCGGCGGCACGCAAGGAAGTGCAGCCGGTGGCGGTCCCGAACGACGTCCCACGCCCCATGGCCACGGTCCCAGCCTCCCAGGCTCAGCTGAGGAGCCATATCCACGGTGCACGGAACGTTCTCAGCGCCGCCGGTGCTGAATCTTTCCGTTTATTACACGACGACACGCCTGTGCCTACTGCAGCAAACCACGGCAGGTTACCATGGACGAGCAGGGAGGAAGCAAAGAGTAGTGCAGGCGTGCAGAAAAAGTTGTGTCGGTACCAACAGTACGGGGGTACCGCAGCTATCGCCAAAACACTAACAAAAACCGAAACCAGTAGAAAAGATAGCTCGCTCGACGGGGCGCCTCGACCGCGCCCCGGCTCCGACTCGTACGAGGCCCGCTCGACGGGGTGCCTCGACCGCGCCCCGGCTCCGACTCGTACGAGGCCCGCTCGACGGGGCGCCTCGACCGCGCCCCGGCTCCGACTCGTGCGAGGCCCGCTCGACGGGGCGCCTCGACCGCGTCCCGGTTCCGACTCGTACGAGGCCCGCTCGACGGGGCGCCTCGACCGCGCTCCGGCCCCTCGACGCCCTTTCTTTACCTACCCGGGACAAAAGCCATAGCATTCAATGCGGTTACCTACTACCACCGACCGGCATGGCCACGGCATGGGTCAACGCGGGAACAATACCCACGTCAAGTCTCACTGTTTTACCGCCCATCCCGTGATGGGAGGTGAAAGCCGTCACTGTATCCACCGTACCACGCACTATTCACTATCAGTCGCCCTCGAGGGAGGATAAGACAAGGTCCGTCCCCCGCGATACCGGGGATTCGGCCTTATCCATCCGACCTCGACCCAGCCTCGACCCGGCCCCAACGCTCGACTTAGCTCGAAGGACGGTATGGCCTGGCACTCTGGGTCATTTCACCCTCTTGTCCCGTACCGCATCAGGATATCCAGGGATGGCCGGCCATCCCGAAGCCACGTCGCTACAGTCAACTCAACAAGTCAACTCAACAGGAATCGACGACTCAAGCCTCCCCTCGACTTGGCCACCTCTCGCCCTATAAAAAGGCAGGCCGGGGCGAACCAGGGGGAGGAGGAGGAAGAAGACACGAAGGACGAACAAGAAACATCACGGACAGACGAAACAACCAACCACCCGACCGAGCAACAAAAGCAAGAGATCAACATCTCAAGCAATCACCTTTCTCCTTTTTCTCTTTGAGACTTGGGCTCGACACCCTCTCTCGCCTGCTTGTAACCCCTACACGAGCACCCCGGTGCAAGGAAATACAAACCTCCCTTCCCCGCTGGACGTAGGGCCTTCTTTTGCCCGAACCAGGATAAACCCCCGTGTGTTCTCCTTGCATCACCATCCAGGAAAGAGTCACGCAGCATTTACTCGTTGGTTTAGGACCCCCTTGGTCCGAACACCGACAGTTGGCGCGCCAGGTAGGGGCGCGCTGTGTGCAAACCTCGCTTTGTCGCCGTTCTTCCTGGATGGCTAACCCCGAACGCCCGATCCCGTTGGGTACGGTGATCTGGTTTGGGAGTTTGGAGTTCATGTCGCTCGGCTCTGGCTACGACATGGTCCTACTCCCACCCAGGCACCCAACCGACGAAGATTACGAGCTCTCCCAGCCCGGGGGAGCAGTCAACCGGCACCGTCGCTCCAGGCGGTCGCGGGCCGCCCGGCGACGGCGAGCCCGGTACAACCACCGTCTCTACCTGACGGAGGGCGATGGGATCCCCCGGTCCGGCACCCCCCAGACAGGCGCCAGCCCAGATCTCCCCTTGGAAGATTTGGGAAGGATGAGCCTGGCCGAGGGTCGCGTGCCGACGAGGAATCCCGCCGCTCCCCCGTCCGGTGAGACACCACTGTCCGTAGCATCTATCTCGCCACGGGCAGTGACCTCCCCATCACCATTCCCGTTTGGACTAGACTCGGTCGCCCGGGTGTATGCATCCTCCGTGAGCACTCGCATGAGCGCTTATGAGGAGCTCCCCGGACACCATCTACGCTCCACTCTGGACCTCGTTGCGTCCACGCCGGTTTCTGACTATCGGGACTCTACGGAGACACCGGAAACAGAACCCCGTGTGACTGCTTCTCCACGTCACCACCTCGGTGATGGTTGGCATCGGCCACATATTCCCCCATCATACTACTACTTTGGCGCACCTGACTCCGACTCGGCCGACGACACCTATGATCCGACTCGTGAGTGCTTCAACATCGACGTTGAAAGCACCTCGGAATCAGAGGACGAAGAGCCGGTCGAGGAAAGGCACACGCCCCCTCATGTCGAGCTTCCTGCCGAGCGAAACGAGCCTCGGTTCCTTGCGGATCAAGGAGCGCGGCTCGGACAGATTCGCGAGTTGCAGGACCAGCTTGACGAGGAACGCGAAAACCTGGATCTCCTCCAGCAAACCCTCGAGCGTGAGCGTGCGGAACACGCATTTGGCGGGAGAGCTCGTGAGAGGGCTCGCGACGTCAACCGTCGCATCGACGAGGACCGGGCGGTCGACCCCCCGGTTTTCGCTCGAGCCAGCCAAAACGTTGTTGCCGCTGCCATGCTCCTGCGCAATATGCCCGAGCCGTCAAACCCTGACGCCCGTCGGGCTCGAGACGAAATCCGAGGGCTCCTCGAGACTGCCGCCATGCAGCAGGCCGAGAGCTCCGCCTCGAGGCGACGCGAAGCAGCCTCGGAACGGACCCTCGAGCCTTCCCGACAGGAGAGGGAAGCCTCGGTTCATCCCGAGCCTGCCCGGCGAAACCGGGCAGCACCTGCCCCTGAGCCCATCGCCAACGACCGCGAGCCTCGAGACACCCGTGGCAACATCGTCGAGCGTCGCACACGCAAACACGGTGACGGTGTGGCTCGAGGCTACCACGTCCACAGGGGCGGACGATACGACAGCTCGGAAGACCGTAGCCCTTCACCCGAACCTCCAGGCCCTCGGGTGTTCAGTAGGGCTATCCGTGAGACGGTGCCCCCGGCTCGGTTCCGTCCCCCCACGACTCTCACCAAGTATAACGGCGAGACCAAACCCGAACTTTGGCTCGCCGATTTCCGCTTGGCGTGTCAGTTGGGCGGGGCCACCGATGACCGGGCCATCATTCGACAACTCCCCCTGTTCCTCTCCGACACCGCCCGAGCCTGGCTCGAGGATCTCCCACCTTGGCAGATCCACGACTGGGACGATCTCGTGAGGGTGTTCGAAGGAAATTTCAAGGGAACCTACATGCGCCCCGGCAACTCGTGGGACCTCCGGAGCTGCAAGCAGAAACCAGATGAGTCCCTCCGGGACTACATCCGGCGCTTCTCCCGGCAGCGCACCGAGCTCCCCAACATCACCGACTCCGACGTGATTACGGCCTTCCTCTCCGGTACCACCTGTAAGGAGTTGGTCCGGGAGTTGGGCCGTAACACCCCGCTCACTGCCAACGGATTGATGGACATCGTCACCAACTTCGCCTCCGGCGAGGAGGCGGTTGGTGCGATCTTTGGCGGCGAGCCGGCAAGGGAGGAGCAGAAGGTCGACGACCCCGCGAGTTCCACCCGAGGCCCCAAGAGAAACAACCGCAAGAAGAAGAAAGGCCAGCAGGGCAAGCTCGAGGCCCCGGCCGACGAGCTCGTCGCTGCTACCGAGCACAAGAAACCTCGAGGCCCCCCCGGCGGGGGCGTCTTCGACAAAATGCTCAAAGAGCCGTGTCCCTACCACAAGGGACTCACTAACCATAACCTCGAGGATTGTCACATGCTGCGCAGGTACTTCGGGGGTGCCGGCGCTAAGAAGGACGACAAGGGGGAGGACCCTAAGGGTGACGACAAGGACGAGGAATTTCCCGAGATCCGCGACTGCTACATGATCTACGGAGGACCCTCGACCTGCCTCTCCGCGCGTCAGCGCAAGCGAGAACGGCGCGAGGTTTTCTCCGTACAGTCGGCAGTACCCCGCTTCCTTGATTGGTCTGCGGTGGCCATCACTTTCGACCGTGATGACCACCCAGACTACGTCCCCAACCCGGGGGTCTATCCACTCGTTGTTGACCCCGTCATCGCCAACACACGCCTCACCAAAGTGCTCATGGACGGCGGAAGCAGCCTTAACATTATCTACTCTCAGACCCTCGACCTCTTGGGGGTCGACAGAGCGCGCCTCCAGCCTAGCGTCGGGGGCTTCCACGGAGTCGTGCCAGGGAAACGGGCGGAACCCCTCGGGCGGGTCGATCTGCCTGTTTGCTTTGGCACGCCGGCGAACTTCCGAAAGGAAACCCTTACTTTCGAAGTGGTCGGATTCCGTGGAACGTACCACGCTATCCTGGGACGCCCATGCTACGCCAAGTTCATGGCGATCCCGAACTACACCTACCTCAAGCTCAAAATGCCTGGCCCAAACGGTGTCATCACTGTAGGGCCCTCGTTTGAACATGCTTACGAGTGCGACGTCGAGTGCGTCGAGCACGGCGAGGCTGTTTTTGGGTCAGCGATCTTGGCCGCAGACCTCGACGGTCTAGCCAATGCGATCCCCGACCCAAAACGCCATGCCGGCAGCTTCGAGTCCGCCGAAGACGTCAAGCTCGTACCCCTCGACCCCGCTGATCCCAAGGGGAGGGCGCTGAGCGTCAGCGCCACCCTCGATCCTAAATAGGAAGCAGTGCTCGTCGACTTTCTCCGCGCAAACGTCGACATCTTTGCGTGGAGTCCCTCGGATATGCCGGGCATACCCAGGGAAGTCGCCGAGCACGCCTTGGAGATCCGGGCCGGAGCCAAACCGGTGAAGCAACGCCTGCGCCGCTTCGACGAGGAGAAGCGCAGGATCATCGGTGAGGAGATACACAAACTGCTGGAGGCCGGGTTCATCAAGGAGGTTCATCATCCCGAGTGGCTAGCTAATCCTGTCTTAGTTAGAAAAAAGAGTGGGAAATGGAGGATGTGCGTAGACTATACTGGTTTAAATAAGGCATGTCCGAAAGTTCCCTTTCCTTTGCCACGCATTGATCAAATCGTTGATTCCACCGCGGGATGTGAAACTCTCTCATTCTTAGATGCATATTCCGGTTACCACCAAATCAAAATGAAGGAGTCCGACCAGCTCGCGACTTCGTTCGTCACCCCATTCGGCATGTATTGCTACGTTACGATGCCCTTCGGTCTCCGGAACGCGGGGGCAACGTACCAGCGATGCATGCAACATGTTTTTGGGGGGCACATTGGGTCGACCGTCGAGGCTTACGTCGACGACATCGTGGTCAAAACCCAACGTGCCGGCGACCTGGTCAGCGACCTCGACGTTGCATTCAAGTGCCTCAGAGCAAAAAACATCAAACTCAATCCAGAGAAATGTGTCTTCGGCGTCCCACGAGGTATGCTTTTAGGGTTTATCGTATCTAAACGTGGCATCGAGGCCAACCCTGAAAAAATCTCTGCGATCACCAAAATGGGCCCCATCCGAGATCTCAAGGGCGTACAGAGAGTCACAGGTTGCTTGGCGGCACTCAGCCGTTTCATTTCGCGCCTCGGCGAAAAAGCACTCCCTCTGTACCGTCTCTTGAGGAAATCGGACCATTTTTCCTGGAACCTCGAGGCTGAGGAGGCTCTCACAAAACTGAAAGCCACCCTTTCTAGCTCACCGATCCTCGTCCCTCTGACCCCAGGGGAACCACTCCTACTCTATGTCGCAGCAACATCACAAGTTGTCAGTGCTGCCCTGGTTGTCGAACGGGCCGAGGAGGCACACACCTTGCTCGTCCAGAGGCCGGTCTATTTCGTTAGCGAGGTGCTCTCAGAAACAAAGTGTCGGTACCCACAGATCCAGAAACTGCTGTATGCTGTCATCTTGACACGGCGCAAGCTCCGACACTACTTCGAGGGTCACCCGGTTACTGTGGTTTCTTCTTTCCCCTTGGGAGAGATAGCCCAGAACCGGGAAGCCTCGGGTAGGATTGCCAAATGGGCGGTCGAGCTTATGGGCGAGGCATTGTCCTATGCGCCGCGAAAAGCTATCAAGTCACAGGCGTTAGCAGATTTTCTGGCCGAGTGGACTGACACACAACTCCCTCCTGCACAGCTCCAGGCGGAGCTGTGGACCATGTACTTCGATGGGTCATTAACGAAAATGGGAGCAGGCGCGGGCTTGCTCTTCATCTCACCCCTCGGGGTTCACATGCGATACGTCATCCGGCTTCATTTCCCTGCGTCTAACAACGTCGCCGAATACGAGGCACTCGTCACGGGGTTGAGAATCGCCGTCGAGCTCGGGGTCCGACACCTCGACGTCCGAGGCGACTCTCGACTCGTGATTGATCAGGTGATGAAGAACTCGAGCTGCCGCGACCCCAAGATGGAGGCCTACTGCCAAGAAGTACGACGCCTCGAGGACAAGTTTCACGGCCTCGAGCTCAACCACATCGCACGCAGGTATAATGAGGCCGCTGATGAATTGGCAAAAATCGCGTCCGGTCGAGCCACGGTTCCACCGGACGTCTTCGCGAAAGACCTTCAGCGCCCATCCGTCAACCTCAGGCCAGACGGGGGGGTCGACGAGGCGTCGATCGACCTTCCACCTGAGGCAGAAGCCCCCTCGACCGGGGCTGAAGCCATGCAGGTGGAAAACTCGACGTCACCGCCTGACCTCGAGCCTGATTGGCGCGTCCCGTACCTCGACTACCTCATCCAGGGGGACCTCCCCTCGGATAGAACTGAGGCTCGACGGATCGCACGTCGGGCCAAAACTTTTGTGATCATGAACGACAGCAGGGAGCTCTACCGTCGTAGCCCTACCGGTATCCTCCAACGTTGCATCACGAAAGAGCAAGGCAGAAATCTGCTCGGCGATCTTCACTTGGGGGCTTGCGGTCACCACGCTGCGCCTCGAACCCTTGTCGGAAACGCCTTTCGACAAGGATTCTATTGGCCGACCGCGGTCTCCGACGCTGTCAAGCTAGTACGCTCCTGCGAGGGTTGTCAGTACTATGCGAGACAGACTCATCTTCCGGCACATGCCCTACAGACTATCCCCATCACATGGCCGTTCGCCGTTTGGGGGCTCGACCTTGTCGGACCACTGAAAAGGACGACCGGCGGCTTCACCCACTTGCTCGTCGCAATCGACAAATTCTCCAAGTGGATCGAGGCCCGCCCTATCACCAGCATCAGGTCCGAACAAGCTGTACTCTTCTTTACTAACATTGTTCATCGCTTCGGGGTCCCCAACTGTATCATCACGGACAACGGCACCCAGTTCACTGGCAAGAAGTTTTTGGATTTCTGCGACAACCACCACATCCGTGTGCTCTGGTCGGCCGTAGCTCATCCAAAAACAAACGGGCAAGTGGAACGTGCCAACGGCATGGTTCTACAAGGCCTTAAGCCCAGAATCTTTGACAAACTAAACAAACATGGCAAAAGATGGGCTGTCGAGCTACCCTCGGTCCTGTGGAGCCTAAGAACAACACCGAGTCGAGCCACGGGGTTCACTCCGTTCTTCTTAGTCTACGGGTCTGAGGCTATGCTACCAACCGATATAGAATACGGGTCCCCAAGATTGAAGGCATACAACGAAGTACACAACGACGCCACAAGACAGGACGCCCTCGACCAGCTCGAGGAAGCCCGAGATGTGGCTCTGTTGCATTCTGCCAGGTACCAGCAGGGTCTCCGACGCTACCACGACAGATACATCCGCAAGCGTGACCTCAACGTTGGTGACTTGGTGCTACGGCGGAACCAGAACACCAAGGGACGGCACAAGCTCACACCACCATGGGAAGGGCCGTACATCATCGCAGAAGTATTAAAGCCGGGCACCTACAAGCTATCCAACGAGAAGGGCGAAATCCTCACCAACGCTTGGAACATCGAGCAGCTACGTCGCTTCTTTCCTTAAAAAGCCTCGAGGCTCTGTATTTCCTTTTTCGTCAATAAAGAATACAGCGATGTTTAAAATTTCTCGTTTCGTAATAAGGAAGGATCGACCCTGCACTCCCAGAGTCGACCCTCCCTCGGGGGCTGGCAAGGGGGGAACCCCCGGTCCCCGAAAAACCGAAAAAACTTGCGCTCTTTTTTAAATTTAAGAACCGTTTCTTAGATCGACTTCGCTGAAAGAGCACCCTAAGGTTCGAAAGGGCTCTCGAGCCTGGAGCATCACCTACGCCTCCGAGGCTACGGTACCTCCACTCGACCCTTGCGCCTTTTAGAGGTACGCCTTCACGCTGAGAAGATCTAAACAACGGTTCCTAAAATTAAAAAGGAACATACCCCCTGTCGCTTAGATCAGGCTCTCACACGATTTACTAGGCCGCAACATCACCCTGAAGCTCGAGGGCAGTCGAGCCGCGAGATCACTTACGCCTCCGGGCTACGGTACCTCCACTCGCTCCCTTACGCCGAAGGATGCAGCTGCGCGCTAAGTAAATCACACGAGAACGCGATCTGAGCGATAAAGGGAAGAAAAGCTCGAGTAAAACTAAATCAACCACGAACCGGTTTATGTTTCGAGTCTTTTAGGCCTCCGCGGCCACCGCGATCAAAATTCGAAATACTAACCTATTACATGGGCCTTCATGCCCAGGTTTGGCTCACAGGCCTTCGTCATCGGCAGGAGGAACCACCTCGGCTTCAAAAAGCGAGGCCAGACGACTCCCAGGCTCTTCGGCGGCTTCGATCAGCTCCACGCAGGCGTCCTCGTTCTCCTCGTCCGTCCGATCGGGGTCGGTGATGAAGCCCTCGGCAACGAGCCTCATATCAAACACAAACCCCGAACGGACGACGGCCAGCGCCCTCTTCACGCCGTGATGGAGGCCGTTCCGTATCTTCTCCCGGGCAAGGCGGCCCAGCGCCACCATCCGTCGGACGAAGGAGTTCCCCGGAACATCTTCCCCGGTGTCGGTGTCGGGCTCGACCCCTAGGCCATCACACACAGTGGTGATCGCGCCCTAGAGAAGTTGGGTCCTCCGGACCTCGGCCTCGAAGAGGCTCTGGAAGGAGTTGGCGCACGATTGGGCCTCTCGGTTCACTCTCTCCAGCTCTGAAACACGATAAGCAAATTAGTGCCCAACGCGGGGCCTTCAACGTCGCGACTATAACAACCACACTTACCCTCGACGTGGGTCTGCAGGCCCACGACCTCGTCGCGGAGTCCCCCACATGTTCGCTCGAGCCCCAGGAAGGCGCTGTCCTTGTCACGGATGGCCGCCTTTAGCGCCTCGACCTCCTACCGAGCAGACTCGAGAGCTGCGTCCTTCTTTTGGACGGCTCCCTGCAGCGTCGTGATCTCGGCATGGAAGGCGTCGCGCTGAAGGCCAACCTGGGAGACATCCTCCTCGAGCTCCTTCACCCGCGCAGACAAGGGCTCGAGGTCCCTGTGCGCCTGGGTAGCCTCCTCCCGAGCCTTGTCCAGGCTTGTGCGCATCACGGCCTCGGCCGCCCATGCCTGCGCCGCCTCTTCCTTCAATGTGGCGTATGCGACGCGCAGTTCAGCCATCTCGGCGTTCCGATCGGATAGCCGTTTCTGGGCCTCCTCGACCAGAACCCGTTGCTGGGACAGCGCGCCCCACACGCCACTCTCGTCCCGGATGAAGAGTGACTTGCGGCGGGAGTACTCCTTCAGCTCCTGAACGCAATTCAAAAAGGTCACAAATCCGAAGAAAAAACAGCCTATCAAGCAAGCCGACGGATCGATCATACCTCGGTGGCATCCCCCATACTCCGCACAGCGCCAGACGCCACTCGAAGCAACCGGTCAAGGTGCTGGCGGACGCCCTCGAGGTACTCCCATCGGTGCACTTCGTCTTTGTCGCTAAGGACAAAGACGGGCTCGGCGTCGGGGTTCGAAGCGTCCCTGAACTCAAGGGACGGCCCCCCCACTTCGGCAGCTCCGCCTCGACCCGCGCTATCGCCAGCGCGGCGATGTCGGGCCACGAGGAGGACGACCCGGCCGGGGCGTCTCCCGGTCCCGCGGAAGGACCGGCCTCGCCCGCGGTATCCGCCTCTCCAACGGCCGTCGAGACACCGGCCTGGTCCGCGACCTCACCCCCCTCGACCCCTATCGTTTGTTTTCCCTTGTCCAGGGAGATGTTGTCGAGGGGAGCGTGGGAGCGGGCACTTACGACCGCCGGCGCCACCAGAGCCGGCACCTCGACCGACGACGGCTCCGGTACCCTCGCCTCGACCGTCGGCACCGCCGGAGCCGGCGTCTCTTCTTCGGGTGCTCCGGACGGGGGCTCGACCGCCCCGATCTCCACCACGCCCGCTGGCTCTCCCGACGGGTCTTGCCCCGGCACCGACGCGACCTCCTCCTTGGTCACGTCAGCACCCGCCCGCTCCGCGTCGCGGACGGGTGCCTCGCTCGTCGCGACCGCAACGGCAGCCTCGGCCGTCCCCGACGGCCGGGGCCCCGCCTCGACCACGTCAAGCGCCGCCGCCTTTGCCGGTTCGGCCCCCTCGACGGCGGGCTCCGGGCCGGCAACCGCCGCGGCGTCGGCCGACCCTTGCTGATGTCGCAGGCGCCCTTTCGCTGCCTCGACCTGACGGACCCAGGCCGCGTCCTGCTCCGCCGTCCGGTTGAGGACAACGGCGCTGGCTCGCAGCGACTTCACAGGGGTAGGCCCTATTGGCTCCGCCTTCCGCTTCAGCCTGCGAAGTGAGAAGAATTATCAGCCGACGGACTTTGGGAAAGCCAGGACAACCAAGTCGAGATACTTACCCGGAAATCGGCACCAAGTACCTCGACCCTGCGCGGCTCGAGCCTCCCGGGACGGCCGCTGGTGGCCCCGCGGCGGCCTCACCAGCAGGCCGAGCGCTCCTGGGAGCCCCGGCCAACACACCGCCCTGCGCCCTTTGTGCTCCCGAGGCCAGCTGGCCTCGGGTCCTTACTCCAACCGGCGCCGCCGCTGATGACGACGCCGGTACCACCGTCTCCGCCCCTGCCGGAGCTTGCGAGGCCCCGGCTGGTGCGGACGTCCCCGACGACCCCTCTCGCCGGGTCCGGGGTAAAATGGCCCCTCCCCTCGAGGGGCCAGATCCCTTCTCCACCTTCTTCCCCTCGACCTCCTCGACCACGACGACCGAGGAGGACCCCCCCCGATGGGCTCCAGCAGGGGGCGAATGTCGGGGAGATCCCCAAGCCTGGTCGCAATCTCATACCGCGACAGGGCATCTCCATCTTCATCGCTGCTGCCGTCGTCCTCCCCCGAGACTGTCTCGGAAGGCGACGGTGACAGGGGCACTCCGTCGATGGCTTGCTGGCGCCGGCGCTTCTTCAACGCCTCCGCTTTCTTGGCCTTGCGGATCGCCCGCTTCTTGGCCGTCTCCTTGGCCTGCTTCTTCTGGGAGGCATGCAGGCGTCGAGCCTCCCGGGCGGGCCGGTCCTCCGGGACTGGTGGGCGCGTTTCCCGCAACGCCGACAGATCCTACGCGCCGGCCTCGACCACATCAGCAAAATCCACAGAAAAACAAGAAAAGCAATACCTCAGCCCCGGGATACGTACCACGGATTCGCACCCCTCGGTAGGCCTCATGGGAACCTGATTGGCTTCCTCCGCCTTGAAGTTCCCGACCATCCGGCGAGCCCGCCGGAGAACCTCCTCAAGGGTGAGGGATTCGTGGGACATCCGGGTGCCCTCCAGGTTCGCCTCCGGAGTCATCTGGTCCAGACGGAGACGACGCTGGCACAACGGCATCACCCTGCGGCGATGGAAGCCCGCAGCCACCGCCGCAGCCGTCAGGCCCCGAAGGCGAAGCTGCTGCAGCGCCGCCAGCAACGGATCCAAGCGCGGCTTCTCGGCCTCGGGCACTCCGTACGACCAGTGCTCTTCTCGAGCAGTCAGCACGCGGCCGGTGTACCTCGGCAACTGATTTTCATCATTACGGAGGTAGAACCAACCCTCGTGCCACCCACTGTTCGAGGAGATGAGTCGGGCCGGGATGTATAGATCCGTTCGACCCGATCTCACTTGCAGCACGCAGCTCCCCACTCGGGCCGCGGACAGGACGCCTTTCTCCCCTGCCCTCTTGGCGAAGAGCTCGGCCTTGAAAAGGTGAAGCCACAAGTTCCACTGTGGCTCCACCCCAAGGTAGCCCTCGCAGACCGCCGCAAAGATGGCAGCCTGCGCGACGGCGTTGGGGGAAAGGTGGTGAAGCTCCACCCGGTAGTAGTGGAGGAGCGCACGCATGAAGACCGACGCCGGCACGCCGAACCCCCGCTCATGAAAGCTGACGAAGCTCACCACGTACCCTTCGGGGGGCACTGGCTCCTGGTGGGCGGGGGGCGGTGCCACCCACTCCGGCCGCGCCGAGTTCGTCCTCGGCCGCAACAGCCCGTCCTCGACCAACTCCTCCAACCTCCTCTCCGTCACCGAGGAGGCGGCCCAGTCGTCGGCGGGAAGGATCTGGCTCTTTCCTGCCATCGATGTCGTCGGAGGGGGATGGGAGAAAAGGATGCGGTGGCTGCGGCAAGACGGGCGGAGAACGCGATGTGGCAGGGGATGTCTAGGTTAAAGGATTGCAGGGATGCAAGTAACCGGTGGGGAACGGAGACCCCAAGGCCTTAGCTTTATATGCTCGGACGGAAGCCCAACGGCCGCGCGAAAAGTAAGGAGCAGTTTCTCGCGATAAAACCGCTCGCCTAACCGTTTCCTTATATCTCGCAGGAACTGAGCACGTGGCCGCTCCCCACGTCGTAACCATACGCCGATAACGCGCCGGTCTCGCCTCCCGGAAAAACGCGCCCGGACAACGAAATATCTCCAGGTATGTCTTAAATGGGTGCGAAGCCCGCAATAAGTCTCGAGGGAGCGAAAGCTGGCCCTTGAACGGGGTTCGACAGCTGCCCTCGAGCAACAGAGTCAGGGACGACCCAGGGTGCGCCCGTACATGGCCAAGGGCTCGAGCCACGCTCTCGAGGCACCCCAGGACGTATTCGAGGCCGAAGGAGAAGGTTGTGGTAGGAATCCCTCCGGGGGAGGCATCGAGCCCTCGAATCCTGTCGAAGGGAATCGAGATCCACACGACCACTTCTTGGCATTTTGAGGGCGCCTCCGGGCCACTAGCCGACCCCTAACGAACGGGGCACGGGTTCTCACTCGAATTCCCCCGCTAGTAGCTCACCGGAGATCGTCGTAACTCGGGCCCAAACGAGGGTAGTGCGACATTCTCCACCCCTCCTCCTTTTTTCGAAAAAGGAGCGTGAGGGTCGCAAAAGACGGCCGGGACTCGGATCGACCTCGTGCGTGCGAGGCTCGGGGTCCCGACCGCAAAAATGGGTGCGAAGCCCGCAATAAGTCTCGAAGGAGCGAAAGCTGGCCCTCGAACAGGGTTCGACAGCTGCCCTCGAGCAACAGAGTTAGGGACGACCCAGGGTGCGCCCGTACATGGCCAAGGGCTCGAGCCACGCTCTCGAGGCACCCCAGGACGTATTCGAGGCCGAAGGAGAAGGTTGTGGTAGGAATCCCTCCGGGGGAGGCATCGAGCCCTCGAATCCTGTCGAAGGGAATCGAGATCCACACGACCACTTCTTGGCATTTTGAGGGCGCCTCCGGGCCACTAGCCGACCCCTAACGAACGGGGCACGGGTTCTCACTCGAATTCCCCCGCTAGTAGCTCACCGGAGATCGTCGTAACTCGGGCCCAAACGAGGGTAGTGCGACATTCTCCACCCCTCCTCCTTTTTTCGAAAAAGGAGCGTGAGGGTCGCAAAAGACGGCCGGGACTCGGATCGACCTCGTGCGTGCGAGGCTCGGGGTCCCGACCGCAAAAATGGGTGCGAAGCCCGCAATAAGTCTCGAAGGAGCGAAAGCTGGCCCTCGAACAGGGTTCGACAGCTGCCCTCGAGCAACAGAGTTAGGGACGACCCAGGGTGCGCCCGTACATGGCCAAGGGCTCGAGCCACGCTCTCGAGGCACCCCAGGACGTATTCGAGGCCGAAGGAGAAGGTTGTGGTAGGAATCCCTCCGGGGGAGGCATCGAGCCCTCGAATCCTGTCGAAGGGAATCGAGATCCACACGACCACTTCTTGGCATTTTTTAGGGCGCCTCCGGGCCACTAGCCAACCCCTAACGAACGGGGCATGGGTTCTCACTCGAATTCCCCCGCTAGCAGCTCACCGGAGATCGTCGTAACTCGGGCCCAAACGAGGGTAGTGCGACATTCTCCACCCCTCCTCCTTTTTTCGAAAAGGGAGCGTGAGGGTCGCGAAAGACGGCCGGGACTCTGATCGACCTCGTGCGTGCGAGGCTCGGGGTCCCGACCGCAAAAATGGGTGCGAAGCCCGCAATAAGTCTCGAGGGAGCGAAAGCTGGCCCTCGAACGGGGTTCGACAGCTGCCCTCGAGCAACAGAGTTAGGGGCGACCCAGGGTGCGCCCGTACATGGCCAAGGGCTCGAGCCACGCTCTCGAGGCACCCCAGGACGTATTCGAGGCCGAAGGAGAAGGTTGTGGTAGGAATCCCTCCGGGGGAGGCATCGAGCCCTCGAATCCTGTCGAAGGGAATCGAGATCCACATGACCACTTCTTGGCATTTTTGAGGGCGCCTCCGGGCCACTAGCCGACCCCTAACGAACGGGGCACGGGTTCTCACTCGAATTCCCCCGCAAGCAGCTCGCCAGAGATCGTCGTAACTCGGGCCCAAACGAGGGTAGTACGACATTCTACACCCCTCCTCCTTTTTTCGAAAAAGGAGCGCGAGGGTCGCACAGCAAAAGACGGCCGGGACCCTAATCGACCTCGCGTGCACGAAGCTCGGGGGCCTGACCGCAACAAAATGTCCCCCAATCGAACGCAAACAAGACCTCAGAGGAGTCTCCATACTCCACCGAGGCCTCGGGGGCTACACCCGGCGGGTGCGCTCGCGCGCCCCCACCGGAGAAATCACGACGCTACGACTCCAGTTCAGACTAACCTCTGGGAGAGTGATCACACACTCACCCAAAGGCTCGGGGGCTACTGTCGGTACCAACAGTACGGGGGTACCGCAGCTATCGCCAAAACACTAACAAAAACCGAAACCAGTAGAAAAGATAGCTCGCTCGACGGGGCGCCTCGACCGCGCCCCGGCTCCGACTCGTACGAGGCCCGCTCGACGGGGTGCCTCGACCGCGCCCCGGCTCCGACTCGTACGAGGCCCGCTCGACGGGGCGCCTCGACCGCGCCCCGGCTCCGACTCGTGCGAGGCCCGCTCGACGGGGCGCCTCGACCGCGTCCCGGTTCCGACTCGTACGAGGCCCGCTCGACGGGGCGCCTCGACCGCGCTCCGGCCCCTCGACGCCCTTTCTTTACCTACCCGGGACAAAAGCCATAGCATTCAATGCGGTTACCTACTACCACCGACCGGCATGGCCACGGCATGGGTCAACGCGGGAACAATACCCACGTCAAGTCTCACTGTTTTACCGCCCATCCCGTGATGGGAGGTGAAAGCCGTCACTGTATCCACCGTACCACGCACTATTCACTATCAGTCGCCCTCGAGGGAGGATAAGACAAGGTCCGTCCCCCGCGATACCGGGGATTCGGCCTTATCCATCCGACCTCGACCCAGCCTCGACCCGGCCCCAACGCTCGACTTAGCTCGAAGGACGGTATGGCCTGGCACTCTGGGTCATTTCACCCTCTTGTCCCGTACCGCGTCAGGATATCCAGGGATGGCCGGCCATCCCGAAGCCACGTCGCTACAGTCAACTCAACAAGTCAACTCAACAGGAATCGACGACTCAAGCCTCCCCTCGACTTGGCCACCTCTCGCCCTATAAAAAGGCAGGCCGGGGCGAACCAGGGGGAGGAGGAGGAAGAAGACACGAAGGACGAACAAGAAACATCACGGACAGACGAAACAACCAACCACCCGACCGAGCAACAAAAGCAAGAGATCAACATCTCAAGCAATCACCTTTCTCCTTTTTCTCTTTGAGACTTGGGCTCGACACCCTCTCTCGCCTGCTTGTAACCCCTACACGAGCACCCCGGTGCAAGGAAATACAAACCTCCCTTCCCCGCTGGACGTAGGGCCTTCTTTTGCCCGAACCAGGATAAACCCCCGTGTGTTCTCCTTGCATCACCATCCAGGAAAGAGTCACGCAGCATTTACTCGTTGGTTTAGGACCCCCTTGGTCCGAACACCGACAAGTTGCGACAACGTACTTCCTGCCTTCTAAATTCTAAAAAAATATAAGTTGTTGTTTTAGTTTATATATATATATATAAAGAGAGTATACTCTACATAGCTACAAAATAAGTTATTCTGTAGCCACCTCTATTTACGATAATTTTATATACTAATTTACGATAATATGAATACGTATTTATGATAGTTGAGTTACTATAACATATGGGGATATTTACCATAATGTTATAGTAAATCACATAGTAAAGAGTTACTATAATCTCGTAAATTAGCATATCAATTATCATAACTCAAAGTAGCTACATAATAAGTTATTTGTAGCCAGTTGTAGGGTAATAGTTCTCTCTATATATATATATAGTTGATGTTATATATTTATACTATGTATTTACAAAAAAAAATAGTTTACAATTTAGAACGAAATGAGCTGGGACCAGGACCCTTGATGCCAGCGTACGTTAAGGCCTTGTTTGGTTGTAGTCGGATTTGTCCACACTAACACATGCGGACTGATATAAATCTAGAACAACCAAACAAGGCCTTAAATTGGAACGGTTGGTTGGATGGTTGGACCACGGCGACAACATGGATTGTAATGGAATTGATAGACATGCACGTGTGCCTTCTTGGTCGTCGATTAAGAAACCACACGCCGTGCACAGTGATAGTACATGCATCTTTGTTAACAAGATTAGATCTACTAATAAAAATGTAAGCACAATGTCAAACTCTTTTTTTTTCTTTGCTTTACCCAGGAATTTCCATGCATGCTTGCTAGAGACACGTGGAGTACTCCGTATCATTTGCTGGAAGCTCCGGGAGCCGGTTGGATCTCCGGATGGAGTCCGGAAGCACGGTTCCGTCACGACGCGCCGTGCGGTTTGAAGTTTTGGATCGCACGGCAGGCAAACTGGCAAGGGGCATGATGAGGGCACGAACGGTGGCGGCCCACGACGAGACGACGGCGCGCGGACGCTTGAAGCTGAATGCCCGCCATGTGCGGCGCTAGCTTGTCCCTGTCTGCACTGCACACGGCAGACCACAGTGCGTGCGAGTGCGTGCACCCCCGTGCCCACACAGTGACAACTTGCACTATATACTACGTACTACTGTATAAAAGAACAACCACAAATGTATATGAGCCAACTAGTTCATATAGGCAACTTTTATATCAATGGGATATGACTATCGTTGTCTCCATAATATTTCAGTCAACCAGTAGTCCATAAGATGAGTCTTATATAAAATAAAAAATTCTTTCTCTTTACAATCCTGTGCAAAACCAAAAGAGAGAGGAATGAGAAAAAGTAATATTTTTTATTTCTTATGGGTAGTTCATAAGTTTTTAGGTACCTTTTGCTACGTACTGTCCTATGAACTAGTCTTATAATGTTTCAGCTGCCTAATAGCAAATATTTTAATCCTATGGACTACCTTATGGTAAACATTGTGGTTGCTCTTAGGCCTGGTTTAGTTTGCCAAAAAAATTTGGCTAAATTTTTTTTTGCCCCTTTGGCGGTATATGCATGGAGTATCAAATGTGGACGAAATAAAAAAACTAATTGAACAGTTTGGTTCGAAATCACGAGACGAATCTTTTAAGCCTAATTAAGCCGTCATTAGCCTTAAGTGCTACAATAACTCACATGTGCTAATGACGGCTTAATTAGGCTTAAAAGATTCGTCTCGCGATTTCCAGATGAGCTGTGTAATTAATTTTTTATTTCGTCCACATTTGATACTCCATGCATGTATCGCAAAAAGGGACAAAATTTTTTGGCCAACTAAACAAGGCCTAAGTTCCAAATTTTAATTCGTTTAACTTTTTGACCTCAAGTTTAACAGCTTGTTTTATTCAAAAAAATTGTGCAAGCATAGTGAAATTTAAGTCATTCTTGAAGAACTTTTGTTAATAAAACAAGCCATAATAAATAAGTGATATTTAGCATAAATTTTTGAATAAGATGATCGGTTAATCTTAGAGTAAAAAAACAAACTATAATTTAAAGCGGATTTAGTATTATATTATATATATTGCTCATCTAGCAATCCCCCACGTTGCATTGCACCACAGCTCCAACATAACATATTAATATATAGCGAACACATTTTGGGATGTGTCTCGTTCTTGATACATACTCCATCCGCCCCTTATTATTTATCGTTTTGTGTTTTCATGTCACAACTTTGACTAGATTTAAAAAACTAGATTTAAAGATCTATCTAATGATATCAACTATGCATAATAAATATTAATATTTTTTATATAAAATTAATTAGAGTTATTTCTCAGAAAACCAAAAAGATATATGTTTTGGGACGGAGGGAGTAATCACGTAAAAGAATATACGAAGTAGACTATGGAGCCATGGAGGTGTTGTTGGCGCATGCCAGACTCCATCGAAAGTTGAAGCTGTGTATCAGAAGGTCGCCACTCGCCGGCAGGAGGATGAACCCGGATCCCCACACAGGTCGACCGAGTACCACTCCCCTCTTTGTTTAAACAATCGCCATGTGCTGAAATGAACCTGAACCTGAACAAGAAAAGGGACGATATTCCTATAAACTATACTAGTAGGAGTAGTAGCGAACTGGAAAGATGCCGGCCGGCCGGCCGGTGCCAAGAAACCGAGATATTCCTGCGTGCTGCCCATGCACGCATGCTGGTTACCCATCGTGCGGTGCGGTCGTGGCGTCGTGCCCCCATGCTCCACTCCCAAGCTAACACCACCACTACTGAGAATTTTTCACTGGAGCAGTCGTTTACAACCCCGTGTCGGACGACTTAATGTCCATTGACCACGCGACATGACAAAAGTTTTAAATTTGGCGCGCCTCCCTCGGCGTCAAAAGCTCGCGTCCCCGTCCCCGTCCACGGTCCATGGGCGACTGTTTCCAACGGAGGGGAGCGGACCTCGGTCCGTGATGAAAATATTCGCCCAGCAAAACCTCTGTTTCAAACTTACAACGCATATGAAAGTGAAACTACGAATTTGAATCTTTTCAGAGAATTTGCCATGGAACAGTGAGGTTACCTATACGGAGTACTGCACAACTTGGCCACAACTTGTGCTGCTTACGAGGCAATGACAGGCGTGCATGTTCGGTACCAGTTCGTTCGGTAGGTTTCGGGGACCAAAGATTGGATCGGATGGCTCATTCATCACACAGTACTGGTCCAGGTCCGTCCAAAGCGATGCAGTGGAGGCACGCAGATGCAGCCCCGTTTCGTGCCTTCGCGTCGTGAATTGACCTACTCAGATTGCCATTGCTATTGGATGGGGGCATGGGGCCACTACTCGTACTCAGTACGACCAAGAACGCTCCCGTCCCATCCTGAAAACAAGGGCACCATGTCCCCTGGACCAGCGGGCGGTACGAAGTTTTTTTTTCCACAAAGAAATCGAAAAAAAAAAGTTTGGCTTATGGACAAACCCGCACATGGCTCTTCCTTTCTCGACGACTTTGCGTTGCATGGTTTTGGTTTTGATTAGTCATGCGCGTCACTCAAAGAAACGAGTGACACACAAGCCAACCCCCAGCACAACACATGCACGCTTAGCAGGAGTTGTTTACTGCACTTGTCTGAATCCCTGAACTATTTATATTAGGGCTTGTTTAGTTCCAAAAAAATTCAAGATTCTCTGTCACATCGAATCTTTAGACGTATGCATGAAACATTAAATATAGATAAAAAAACTAATTACACAGTTTAGACGAAATTCACGAGACGAATCTTTTAAATCTAATTAGATTATGATTAGACATTAATTATCAAATAACAACGAAAATGATACAGTACCATTTCTATAAAAAAATCAAGAACTAAGCAAGGCCTTATATATGCAATGGTTTTAGATTCATTCGTGTAGACCTCAGCTCACTCGCGGTCGCGGAACCTTTTTTGACGAAATTCAGTCAAAGAACCAATGATCGAAGGAGCAGAAACTTTCCACAAGAAACAATCAAAAGCTGGAGAAAAAAGTTTGAAAAACCAACAGCAGCAGCGAGCAAAAGGGCTCTGAACTCTCAAGTCCTGCTACTAGGACCGAACACGTCGATGGTTGGCAGTGGGCAGTGGCAGCAGCAAGTTGGGCCGGCGAGGTGGGGTCGCGTGCCCGTCCCCCGGGCTTTTTCGTCCCCCCAAGCAGTTTCCAAACAACTTGCCGCTGCCTTTTCTTCTTCTTCTTCTTCCGTAGAGTATTTGTATTGGAGACTTGGAGTATTCTTATATACGTAGTATTATTCCAACGCGTTGCGTTAGGTGTCAGGAAGAGGAAGAGGAAGAATCCGTCCTCCCTATTTCTCACATGTGCTCCATCTCCATCGGTGCTCCTGCCTTTTGATTAAAGAATCCGGCATCAGGGACAAGTCATGCCCGTGTATGCATCTTCCTCCTCCCTACCCTCCTCAGCAGTCAGCTATGGCCCTCTATCTTCAACCGGACAACGCCACTCAACCTACCGCCTCTCTGACTCATGTGCTGCCTTCTATGACTGTATCTATCTGCATGATTATTAGGTGAATCAAGAAGGTAAAACTGTCTCATAAGTCATATCAAGTTCACTTTCTTTACAGACTCAAATGTTGCACGGATCGATTGTGTGGGTAATATGTTCTTTTTTTGGCAGCAAACTGTATAGTTGGAGGCGCAAGCAAGAAACAGAGACAGATTCTCATGAATTGGTTGTAGTTCTACAACCTAGACTAGATTGCTCCAGTTATTACCATAAACTACCAAAGATTTGCAGCAGCAGGAACACAACAAGAATCGAAACAAACCTGGGTTTGCGAAGCCATGTGATCAGAAAACAACAATGCAATGAGGATACTCAGGATCCATTACAATCACTTGTTCTGCATACATCAAGGCTAGAGCCAAACGATCTGGCTTTTAGAAAATACATATACTTCTCTTTGCACTATCATTTTCCTTAGCATGGCCAATTCAGAGTCGCCGTGTGTTAAACACCCCCCAAAAACTTCTCTCGGACTCCCGGTGATGGCCATGACTGGATGGCTACTTTTCTTTACATCCAGAACTATGTGACGAGAGGGCGTAGAACCACAACCTAAACAAAACACTAAAACACGATAACGAGAGAATATTTATGGTTTCGGTACTCGATCTAGTGGCAAAGCAAATCTCAGATCATTCTGCAAAGGCTCGGTGAGGTTGCTGTGCCGTCTTATTTGGCTGTGTTGTTGTGTACTAACTCAGGCTCAGGTTGGACTTCACGGCATTCGGTCCTAATCCAAGCCATGCCTGGCTCTCAGGCTCCTTCTTGACTGGTGTTGCATCTGAAGAAGTTTGATATGGTGTCTTTGCATTGAGACTGAAGAAGAACAAAAGGGCACAAATTAGTTCCAAATACAACACTGAAAAGAAAAAGAAATCGCCATACTGAAATAACAATCACAGCAACCACAACTTACCGATCCTTTCTCTTCTCAAGGAAGCGGTGAAGAGAGGCCTTCCTCATAATGGGCATATCTACAAAAGAAAAAGACATGTTTCGATCAATAATCGGCAAATAACAAAGCTCACCAATCATTATTTTAAACTTCAACTAATAAGAACAGAAACAGAGGGCAGAGTATTTACCAGAAGCATTTGTGCGAGAAGGCTTCTTAGCATCAGCCTGAGCAGCAGACAAGCTGATGACTGGGGCCGGCACGGCCTTGTCGGTGACAACAGCAGGTGCAGGAGGTTGAGGCAAAACAACGTTCTGTACCACAGGGCTGCCCTTGCTGGCAACCTGCATCAGGTCCTTTGCCTTGTCGGCAGGGAAATCATCAAACACCAGCACCTTCCCGCCATAGAAGATTGTGAGCTGCTTAGGCTTCTCTTTATTTTCTTGCTCCCTGACAAATATTACAAAGAAGGAACACTGAGAACAACGGTGCTTGTAGAACACTACTTCAGCTTAGCAAATCGATTGTTGACTCTCTTTTCCTTTCTTGGTTAAAAGACCTTATCTCACATGGATGGCAGGGTTCCATCTCAGATTAACCCCTCCTAGGTTATATTGTTACCAGCAAGGTATTTAATGATAAACATTAGGTACAATCTAAACAATTCTGAGCATGTCGGTTGCTTTGCCTGATAAAAGGAAACGCTGTGTTGCTTCTTGCGGAAGACACTTAAAGACTACTCCTACATTCACCGGAGCCGGAGAAGCTCGTTTTTCTGGCTCCTCCGGCTCCCGTTCTCGCGCTGCTACAGTGTCGTGAACAGTATTTTCGCAGGTGAAGCCGGAGCCGGCCGGAGCCCTCCCAAAGAGGCCCATAATGCAGTTTTGACCAGGGAATATCAACAGAAACCGAACTACAAGGATGCTATACACACGGGTCTGTCATTACCATCCGGGTCAACTAGATTTCAGACCACCTAATAACATGTTTCACCTATGAACACTCACTAAACTCAGATGACTATGTTTCCAAAGTCAAATCGCTTGGCCTTTTGTCCATGAGACCTAAGACAGCTAGGTTCCAGTTCTACTACTACCAAACAACTGTCGCGCGAACCAGAATCGAAATGGATTTACGAATGACGAAAAGCAGTAGTACGCACCTAGGAGCAGCACCATCCTTGACGCCGAACCCGGCGCTCTGCGGGAACAGCTCCATGGTCTCCTTCCTCCTCTCGGCCTCCTCGCCCTTCGCTCCGGGGAGCAAGCTAATTGTCGCCGGCGTCCTCTGCGGCTCAACCTCACCTGAGGGGAAAAAAAACAGGTAAGGGAGTGCGAAATTCGAAGCCCGAAAACGAGGTTTCCAAACCGGATAACCAAGGCCCCGCCCAGATCTCACAACACGCCCCCCACAGGAACCGAAACTGGACCCCCCCAGATTTGGAAATCTCCCTCCCCACACCCAGAAGGAGCCCGGTCTCGACAAGGCAGACCCGGCGGGATTCCGGTGATCACCTTTGATCCCGAGGCCTAGCTCGGCGGCCGCGGCGCCGTTCTGGCGGACGAAGCGGCTGAGGAGGCTGCACGCGACGGCGAAGCTGGTCGCTCTCTCCCCTGGCCTCGCGGACGCCGCCATCGCCGGTTGTCTCACCTCCAACCCCAGCCGGGCAAGCAAATCTCCGCGCGGCCGGCTCCAACTCCTCCGCCCACGACGGTGGTGCGCTACTCCTCGCACTCGCAGGTCGCAGCTGCTGCGGTGGTTAGCCTCCCTTCTCTCTCTGGCTCGTGAGCGCGGGCCTCGTGTGAGCACGCCGCGCCCCCACGCGCTTATAAAGGACCCCGCGGTTTCCACACAAATCCCGCGATTAAAAGCCCACGGGAATCGATTGCTCGAAATTGCTTATCCTCGTCTTCGCTGGCGGAGGAGGGAGGGCGAGTAATTTTATTTAATTATTTAATTTAATGGCGTGGGGGGCGGGGGCGGGGCCCGCCATGAATGCTTCGAGAGAAAAACGCGCACGTGCTTCGTGTGGGGAAGGGACAGGACAGGAGAGGGGAGGAGGTGGAGAGGAAAAAAGGTTTTCCTTTTGGGACGTTGCGTCCGCCGAGCGCTCGCTTCCGACGGGACGGGTGGGTCCCGCGCGCCCATGTGCGGGAAAAAAGTACCCAAACTATGGCTGGTCTAATTAACCCTAATCTATAAAATGGTCTAATTTATCTCCTGAACTTTTTAAAACCATCTGCTTTAACTCCTGGGACAGTTTTGGACGGCGGTTTGATATAGTAACCATGGTTTTGCTATAGTACCCGAATCTTAAAAAACATAGTAAATCACAGAAAAATCGTAAAATGGAAAATCCAATTTTGTTGGACTCCACGTGAGTAGATCTACACAATGAACATATAATATGGTGTGCTTTAGTACAAAATTTTTGTTGTAACTTTAAATTTATTAGGATTTTCCAATAAATTTAAAGCTATAGCAAAAATTTTGTACTAAAGCATATCATATTATATATTGATTGTGTAGATCTACTCATGTGGAGTCCAACAAAATTAAATTTTTTATTTTATGATTTTTCTGTGATTTACTATAATTTTTTAAAGATTCGGTTACTGTAGCAAAACCATGGTTACTGTATCAAACCGCCGTCCAAAACTGTCCCAGGGAGTAAAGTAGACGGTTTTGAAAAGTTCAGGGGATAAATTAGACCGTTTGATAGTTTGGAGTTAAGTAGACCACCTCTAGTTGGGTGTGATCTAGACTTTTTTTTCCCATGTGCGTCCTCTCGTGCGTGCGCGCGCGGTGGTGGCCTCGTGATCGCGGGTGGGCCGCGCCGATGGACGGGTCGATTGGACTGCTCGGTAAGAGCAAGGGCAATAGTACCGCCCGCATGCCGGTGAAAAAAAAGTCCAACGCGACACTTGATTAATGCGGCAACAGCAACTAGAGCAATGCATGACCACATGCAATCACCTGCTAATGGATTGGGCTGGAATGTGTTAAATAGTTTGGATTTTGCATGGGCTAGCTCTGGGTTGGGCGCACTGGTTTCCATATGCATCTTGGGCTGGATCGATTGGGGGTTACAGAGCTGATGGATTGGGCTGGTTTAATTCTCAGCCCATGGATGCAAATGAGTTACAGCCCAGCCTCCTTGCCTATACGGTCGGACTCCACCTCGTGAAGCTCACGACCGCACGGTCGTCGCCAGGCACGACAGCCCCGCCGCCACGGCCTGCCTGTCCAGGACCAGGCCACCGCCGTCGCCCTTCTTCTCCTTCTCGTCGTCCGTGGGGCCCACGAGGCGGATCAACTCGACGACCAGCTCCTCGGACTCCGCCACCGCCGCCCGCGCGCCTCCAGCATTGCAGAGCATCGACTCCAGTAGCCTCGTCGCGTCCGCGTGTGCCTCCAGCGAGGACCCATCCCGCAGCACGCGCGCTAGGGCCACGGCCGCGGACAGCGCATCGGCGGCGAGCAACGCGGCCACGCGCCTCTTGCTCTCCTCCTCGACGCAGTCGGACGCCGCGATCACGGCCAGCACACGCACGGCGGCCTCCGCGGCCTCAATGTCCGTCGCGCTCCTCCACAGCAGCACAGACGCCACGGGATCCACGGCGCCGCTAGCCCGAGCCAACGCGTTCTTGTCGAACTCATCCACGTCGCCGTCGTAGAGGAAACCCGCGAGCTTCCGGAGCGGGTGGCAGGGGTCGCCACCGGGGTCAGCGACCTGGCGGAGGAGTTGGGCCACGACGGGTTAGGAAAGTCCTGTGTAATGGATAGGACCCATGGGTTGCCAAATGGATTGAGTTTGTTTGATTTGACAGGAGATCACAGAATGGAGAAGTTTGGATCCCGCCGTGGTTGGATTAATTTAGGCCGGTTGACAAAAGCTGCTGGCCGAGACTGGATTGGTTTGGGTATAGATTGGATTAAAGCCCACTAGCAGAGTGACATGCAACCAATGAGAGCAAGAGCAATAATTTCGCCCGCTGCTGGCAAAATGGATCCAGCGTGGATAGCCTGCAACACTTTCTCTCCTGCTCTTCTCTCTCCTGGGACAGCAACATGCAGCCATATGAGCCAATGAAAAACCGAGAAACGTGCAGCACAGTGCTCTTCGCCCGCTTTTGGGCGGCGCATCACCAAACGCTCGCTCCACTCTCTCTCTTGCTTTCTCTCTCCTCCATGTCAGATACCGCCAGCTCCCAACCCATCATAATACTTGCTCTCAGGCAAGCCAGGCAATAGGGCAGCAAATGAGGATGAGGCATGCGCATACCGTCAGCTGGAAGTCGGCGTTTCGCGAGACGCCCACTGCGCTCTCTCTCCTTTTCTCTCTCCGCCAGCAGGGATTTAGCCCGCTTACAGCGACCCATAAGACTATCCGCATTCATGCACCTCTATATTCATCCTTTAAAAAGAATATTCCATCATAGTTACCACAAAATATATAGTTTTCCCGCATCCATCTATCCTCTATATCATCCTCTATCTATCGTGGGACCTACTTGTCACTTTATCTAAATATATCCACCTGACATCTTATTTTGAAATATTTATTGAAACAAATTTAATGGTGCAATCAGAATTTAATTTGGTTTTTAGTTTGTAAGTTATAACATTTTTTGCATCGTTGAACAAGTGGAGCCCACGCTGGTACGTGCTCTCTCTCCTGCTCTCTCTCTCACGCGCGCGGCAGCAGCAGTGGTAGCGGACGTCCGCTACTCCGCTAGGAATAGCGGATGGCGAGCGGTAGCGAAGGAGGATGCCGTATGCGGTGCAGCTGATTTTTACGGTAAATACTACTGCACCGATGGATAGCGGACGACATGGCGTATCCAGTGCGGTCGGTCTAAGAATACCCGCACTCATGGACCTCTATATTTATCCTCTATACGTCCTAGTCAGCAAGATTCTCTCCTCTATACTCAATTCTCCCGCACCCATCCATCATCCATATCATCCTCTATTCACTCTATCCACTGTAGGACCCACTTGTCACTTTATCTAAATATATCCATGTGTGATCTAGTTTTGAAGGATTTATTGAGACGAATTTAATGGTGAAATCGAAATTTAATTTGGATTTTTGTTTGTGAGTTATAACATTTTTTTACTTTGTTTAGCTAGTGGGGCCCGCCACTGTAGAGTATAGAGTAAGCACAGTACCACTCTAAATATAGAGTGAGAGAAAGAATGGAGTATCGTTTTAGAGTACGCAGTGCAGCAGTTTTTACTCTATATTCATACTCTAAAGCTTTATAGTATCGTTTTAGAGTGTCCAGTGCAGGTAGTCTAATACTTCTCTAACCCGAGTTGCTGGGGGGGGTGGTTTTGGGCCGGCCTCGCTCGCTTTGACTAGACCCTTTAGGTGTCGTGTGTTGCTGTTTGATGGGACGGGTTAGGCTCAGCAGATTACTGCGGCAGGATCAGGCGACTATTACCAATAACCATGCGTTTTTTAGACCATTTTTTATTTTACGAAACGTTTTTTTTATCTAGTATTGGCAGTATATTACCATTACATGTGGTTCAGACTTCAGACAAGTGTTCGTTCGACTTCTTCAAGTTGTCAAAGGTGTGACTGCAATAACCTTACGTCAAGTAATTTGTCATGAGTCAACTTTTTGCCTAACTTTGGCAATTTTACGTCATGTTCGCTTCAGCTTATCAGCCGACTCCGCCAGCCATTCAGCAGTGTTTTTTTCTCGCAATAAATCAGCGAACAGTACTTTCAGTCATGACTTTTCAGCGAAGCGAACGAGCCGTTAATTTTACACCCTTAACGAAGCTAGACCTAGGCCGTGACAACGAAAAGTAGGACAGTACTCAGACTCAAAGCAAAGGTTAAATTGTGCTTGCTGAGAGCTTTATCTATTCCCTTCATTTATGCCATACATTGTCTCACGTTAGTAGGTGCATATTTTTTCATGTAAACTATCAAAAGAATTTGTGTATAAAATAAAAAAATATAATTATAAATAGTGTTACCGGGTCTGCTTTAATTTGGCACTAGGGGACAGACTTGATTCTAAGGCCTTGTTCGCTTCGCTGAAAAGTTATGGCTGAAAGTACTGTTTATTGATTTATTTTGAGAGAAAAACATCGTTCCTTCGCTGAAACAGTACGGCTCATGAGACAAACGAACAAGGCCTAAAAGTCCTTGAGATATATATTTATATCTTCTTAAATGAAAAAAAAACTATAGCAAGCTAACACGTCCGGAGGAGCAGGAGGTGAAAGGGGCCGCGAAGCAACATTTTGGAGGGTATAGCACTACAGCTAGGTTAGTAGGTCACCATGGTCGTGGCACAAAAATAAAATAAGGTAAAGGTCGCTCCCACCATGAAACTTCCTGCTCTCTTCCTAGGCTACCATCCTTTTCAACCTATCTTTGTCTCTTGTCTGGTGAAATTCGTCCGTATCCGTCCCAGCGTAATTTTCTTCTTCTTTACATGTTATGTATCTCTTTATTAAAGGTGCTCAAATAGATAGGATAAATTGCAGAGGAAAATTTTACACGGTGCAAGTCGACCAAACTTATGTACGGTATCATCTAGCATCCAGTGCTCATGTAGTATGTACCGTACAATATCGTCCTGCTGTGAGATTTGAAAAGGCTGTGTTTAGCCAGTTCTTGCGAGCATTATATATTGATTGATAGGAATTGATAAATCTATTTTACACCATCTTTGCTATTACATTCTTAAGGTCCGGTGGTTTCTGCTTGTAGGATCATGTGGCATGCCTGTGTTGACCGTTGATTGATCTACGTACAAGCAGACGACATGACAGATGTTAATTACTGGTTTGTGTTGCTTTCTTTGGCCCCTTTTGCGCGACTACTATTCCAAAAGCAGCTGTCATCTCCGTATATAAATTGGGCTAAAAGGAAAGCGAAGTACGAGTGTACGAGAGTGATGCTCCAAAGCCTCCACTCCAGTTTGTGTGCTCCAGGTTTCAAAAATTACCGAGGATTTAGGATTTTCATGTAGCCGTTGTAATGCTAATCAGTGTAAAAATTTTAATCCAAGGCTCACTTAGGTTCTCGTACATGTCTTTATGCATGGGAGATAAAAAAGCTATAGTATATATATTAAGTTTATTTAATAATACCCTAATAATTGTAGTAGGCGAATATTGCTCATAAACACAGTTCTTGTATGTTATTAGCTAATACACACTGCCAACCTCGGTTCCATTATGAAAGCATGTACCTCTGTCATTGGTTGTCGCAACTATCAAAATGTTCATTTCTTCAGTAATAGGAGAGAGCGGAGTGTGTGAATAAACCAAATTGCTCCTGACACCTGGCTCAACTACATATTCCGACTGAAGCCACATCAACAAGACAGACCTAACCTTATTTGGTCCTCCTGCTCCTCCTGTCCCCCTCCCTCCGACCTCTATTTCCCATCTGATAAAGAGGGAGAGGAGTGAACTGGGGCGACGAGCAAGCAAGCAATGAGGTGTTGGCAAATGGAGGTTGAGAGGAGGGAGATGGATGGAGCCCGGAGGAGGAAGAGGACAAGGTCCTAGAGTGACACCTTGAATATTATTAAGGTCCTATTAAAGTGGATTCACTCACACCATGTAATTGAGCCCAGAAGCAATTTGTTGTATTCATCCTTCTTTCTCTCTCCCACACTAAGAAATAAATATTTTAGTGGTTGCGGTGTCCAATGGTAAAGATACATGCTTTCCTTAATATTGTTGGGCAAATTTGAACATCGACGGTGTAGAGTGTAGACCAACCAATACCACAAAAGAACGGTGTCTGTGGACAAAAAAAGTTTTGCTCTATAGTACAGTACTACTACAAGATTTAAAAATGATAAGAAAGAATGGCTAAATGACATAAGATGCATGCGTGAAAGAATAAACTTAAGACTTGATCAGCATCGCACGCCAGCAGACTGCCGGGGCAGCGCAAACCGCAGGAAACCAAAATTTATAAACGACGGGCTAGCTCTAGAACTAACAACGAAAGAACTTTTCAGTGCAACACGATAATATACATTTCGCCTCCACGAATATAAAAGACGAGCACGTGTTGCACGCATATACTTGAACCAAGCCAAAATCACATCTACATCTACTTTTATATGGAAAATTGCAGCATCTTTATGTGATTTGCAGCATATTTTCTCCCTCTTGGGTGAGGCGAGAAGGCCGACAGCTGCTTTGACGTAGACGATGCAATTAGTATCTTATAAGCCAAAGCAAGCACACTTGCTTCCTTAAAAGGAGTAAATAACAGATGGATTTGTTGGACCCAAGCGTCTCTCATCTCATCTATCGTCTATCTCTCTACTAATCGTTGATTAGTACGTGCACCACGCAGAAGCATTTTTTATATGCGCAATGATTATATATATATATATATATATATATATATATATATATATATATATATATAATCATTGCGCATATAAAAAAGCGCCTCTTTGCCAACTGTCATATGCTTTGCCGAGTGTCGGGCACTCGGAAAAGGCATGCCAACTGTCATATGCTTTGCCGACTGTCATATGCTTTGCCGAGTGCCAACTGTCATATGCTTTGCCGAGTGCCAAATATCGGGCACTCGGCAAAGAGCCTCTTTGCCAATTGTGCGGCACTCGGCAAAGCACGACACTCGGCAAAAGTGGCTTTGCCGAGTGTCGGGCACTCAGAAAAGGCCGACACTCGGCAAAATGATCTCTTTGCCGAGGGTCAGACGCTCGGCAAAGTCCGGCACTCGGCAAAGCCGCTCTCAGGCAACGGCCGTGACCCACCGTCAACCTTTGCCGAGCGCTAGGTGTTAGGCGCTCGGCAAAGAAGGTCAACGGGCTAGCTCTAGAAGGTTTCATGCACGTTGTCACGTACTATGCTTACAAATCAGGACATCACTACATGTGATATATAAGATTTTTATCACAGCCTCCACATACGATATCACTTCATCTCCACAAGTTTCATGATTTTCGGACTTCGTTTGCATTTTATATATTTTAAAAAAAATTCGCCCGCAAGTTCGTGGTCATGTTTCGTGAACAACATGTTCGAAATTAGGGGTATGTTCCGGGATACGGCCTCACACTACACTCAGTAACATGAATATCATTTTTTGAATCACTAAATTCCATTATTCGATGCACATGCAGTTAAAATTTGCATATTTTGAAAAAAAATCAATTGAATGAAATAAATTAACTAAATATAGCAAAAAGCTACAAAAAAATTACAAAATTCTAACATGGAGCACATGGTACTGTAGTAAGTCTGCACAAAAAAATTGGGGGCAAAAAAAGAATATTTTGCTGAGTGCCAGGGCTAGAGCGCTCGGCAAAGACATTTTTTATTTTTTAAAAAATTCATTTCTTTGTCGAGTGCCTCTCCTGGTGGCGCTTGGCAAAGTTTTTTTTTTCAAGAAAAAACAAAGAAAATAAAAAAATACTTTGCCAAGTGCCAGATCCTGGGGACTCGGCAAAGTTTATTTTCGAAAAAAATTTAAAAATTGAGTCTTTGCCGAGTGCCCTAGATCCGGCACTTGGTAAAGCCAGGAATTACTTTGGCAGAACCGGTCGTCTTTCTCACTCTCTCTCTCTCTCCACTGCACTGCCGCTTCTTCCTCGTCGCCTGCCGGCCGCGTCCCCACTCGCGCCGCCCTTCCTCGCCGCCGGTCGCCCACCCCAGCTCAGCCGCCACCACCAGCGCCCGTGCCACGCTTGCGCTCGCGCCACGCTGCCCAGAGGAGGGGAGGAGGAGGAGGAGAGGAGGAGAAGGAGGAGGAGGAGGAGGAAGAAGAAGAAGAAGAAGAAGAAGAAGAAGAAGAAGAAGAAGAAAAAGGAGGAGGAGGAAGGAGGAAGGAGGAGGAAGAAGAAGGAGAAAGAGAAGGAGGAGGAGAAGGAAGAGAAGGAGGAAACCTTTCCCGGCCCCTTCACCACCGCCGCCCTAAGACGCCCACTAGGTATGCCTTACCGACGTCGTCATATGTGATTTACTATTAGTTATCGTCGTAGTAGTGGTAGAGTAGTAGTAGAACTTGAATATATTCTTATGCATGGATTGAAAATATATATGTGGTTTTCAGCCATCGTGCCGTTGATATATATGTGGTTGCTGGCCATTGTGTCGTTGATATATATGTGGTTGTTGGCCATCGTGTCATTGTTTCTTGCAGGTTTTGGAAACCTCACCGTGCAGGGGAGGTTCTGCCGAAATTTTCAATTGATAGTCTTAAGTTTCTTTTTTTAGAGAAGAGACCGCAGGAGACGAGCCGGAGTACCTTGGTGACCCCGATCATATTCCTCGGCGCTGCGGGTCTGCCTGTACCGCGTCACCTCGCCACTGCACCGGCACGCCATGGCCCCGCTAGCTTGACTCCACCGTCACCCTAGGTATAACCCCTCTTTCCGTAGCATGGTCATAGATCGCGTTACCTGGTTAGGCGTCTCTCGTTCGAAAGAGATACGGTTGGAGGTATGTAGATCTTTGCATATCTACGACCGTATCTATTTTGGATTGTCCACGTTTTTTGGACAGCCCGCTGATGTGTAGATGGGTTAGTTTCCATGGTCTGCTCTGATCCAAGACAGAGTTTCGGCATCACCTCCCTATTGTTCTCCAGATACACACTCTCCCTGATAGGACGTGTATCTAGAGAACAGCGGGGAGGTGCTACCGAAATTCTACCTCGGATAGGAGTAGTGCATGGAAACTAACCTCATCTATGCATCCGCGGGTGGGATTAGGACCTATCCTTACCTATTAGACAATAGGAACACCATGTAGATGCAATTGATGGTTACTTTACTAGCTGATATATATGTTAGAGGATGGAGGATAGTCAGTGGATGTACACACGATGGAGAAGTCAGAGTGATTTCAACATTGAATGGATGAACAAGACCGATGCTTTCTTGAAGCGTGCATTTGGCAAGGCCGCTAAACACCCGGTTCTAGTGTTGTGTCCCAGCAGCAAAAGTAACAACAAGAGAATGCAAAATAAGGACACCATGGGTAAACATCTTTTGAAGAATGAATTTATGCCAGACTACACCCGGTGGGTCCACCATGGTGAAGCCCATCGTATGAGAGAGGAGGTGGTGAGACCACGCGTCGAGGCTTATGATGATGATGTCGGGGTAGCAGACATGTTAGATGACGTTCACCAAGCTCAGTTCACTGAAGGACGTGAGAAGGAGGAGATGGAGGCAGCCGCAGAGGCGTTCTATGACATGATGGACTCGACACAGAAACCCCTTCATGATCGTTCAACGATTTCTCAGCTGGATGCCATTGAACGCGTAATGGGGTTGAAGTCCGAATTGAACCAGAGTCGAGAAGGCTTCGATAAGATGTTGGCCATGATTGGCACCCTACTTCCGGTGGGCCACATACTGCCAAAGAACATGTACGAGGCACAGAAACTCCTTCGTGCACTTAAGATGCCGTATGACCAGATACATGTTTGTCCGAAGGGGTGCGTCCTATTTAGGAAAGAACACAAGGATGCAAAATGTAACACCCCTGGTGTTATGGTAACTAAAAGTTTGCCATGTCATCATATGCACCGCAAAGCATTCATAATTAAGTCAACCATGATGGGCATCAACTAAAATAAGTTTACATTTCATAGATTGAATGTGCTTTTATGATGTGTGACTCGAATCTAAAAACCCTAATTTCGAATGTCATCGCAAATACTTAGTTTGTGCCCTACGTAATTTGAGGTGTATGACTGTGTTATACACTAGTGTCAAGTGTAGGGTATGAGCTCAAGTCCAACTCTTAAAATGAAGCTTCAAGTTTGAGTTTGAATTTAGAATCAAAAACTTGTTGCGAGTTTTCCGATTCGAATTTGGATTCAAATTTGAGGAATTATTAAAAGATTTTTCAAAGTCAAACTGGTCAACCAAGAGTGGCATTTGGTCAAACATGTGATGCTTGACTCAATGATGCCCTTGGATGATGGTCTGATCACTAAATACTCACCAATTAAGGTAGCAACAAGTTTCAATTTGAATTTCTTCCGAAAACCCTAAAATTCAAAATCCTGGTTTTACCCCTTTTTGAATAATTCAAAATCTAAGCAAAATTTGCGAAAAAGTTTAAAACCAAGTTTGTAGATCTTTTCAAGGGCTACAAGTTTGGTGGTTTGAGTTTTTAAAGTTTCAGTATAAAATTTTGAGTAATTTTGAAAAGAAGCAAATTTCAAATTTGACCCCTTTTCATCCCTAAACCCAAATTTTAAAATGGAGGCAAAATTTGAAAATGGTTTGAATAGAAAAGTTGTAGGTCTTGGCTCAATGTACAACTTTGGTATTTTGAGTTTTTGAAGTTTCAATATAAAATTTAAAGTAATTTTGAAATTACCAAATTCTAGAAAATGTCCCCTTTTGATTTCAAATTCAAGTTTCAAAATCCAGGCTGAATTTGAGAAAGTTTTCAATATGAAACTTGTAGAGCTTGAAATTTTGAAGATTTCATATCTTGGGCATTTTTCATGTTGCTACATGTTTTTGGAAGTAATTTTGAAAAATAGTTTTGAAGTCAAAAGTTTGGGGGGTTTGCTACAGTAGATGGTGAATCAGAGCAGGGCAGCAGACGGTGTAACACCCTCGGTGTTACCGCTTGTAACTTCGCACCAACGCTTGGCATGATCATCTTTTCTTGTGTTTTAGCATGTGTCGAAGGTTGTTGAATCATTTAGTAACCTTAAATAGCTAATAAAAATATAGTTGGGAGTTGCCGCAGTAACCATGTTGTATCACCTAAGGTTCTAAACGTTTTTTTATTTAGCAAAACTATTATAGGGCATGTATGCAACACTTTAATAAAAATTCGAAGTACAAACTTTGTACTTGGTAATGCAACATTCGTTTTGGGCAAGTAATAGTGTTAGCTCATACTGCTAATAGCTTGAAATTAGAACTAGAGGTCTATTTGGGTACTTAGAAAATCGGTCCTCGAGTTCGTGAGCAGTGTGACAGAGCTAGGTTCGTGAGTTCGTTCTACGAGTTTTAGTTCTAGGAGGGGGTCGTGTTCAAGCACCAGTCGGTAGTCTGATGTACCATGAGTAGCATGGTGAAGTAGGTTGGGCCCGAGGCGAGTTAGGTTAGTTTTTATTGATGCTTTAATTGTCGTGCTCGCGTTCTTACTTTGCCCGCTGTTTTCCTAAGCGCGGTCACCGCTCTGGTCGCCGTGCAGCGCGGTTGGCCGGCTCTGTCTGTGCGCGTCGCGTGGGTGCCGTCCTCCTCCCCTCTCATCGTCGCACTGTTGTAGTTGACCTCTCTAGTCGTTGCGTGTGTGGCTGACTGTGTTGCCCGCTGCCTTCCCTCCTTTCCGTATTGTCGTCGCGTGGCGGTGCGGGTGCCGTATGGTCTGTGGGCGTCGCGTCTGTGTCAGCCTTGCACTGCTGCTGGCCGATTGGGGGTTGCGCACGCACGCTAGCCTGCCTCACCGTCTGCTCGCCCACGTTTCGATGACCCCAGTTCTGCTAAGGACGTGACCGGGCGCGGACGCGTTCTTTTCCCCATCTTCCCCTGTCCGCCTGGCTGTTGGGGCCACGGCTGGCAAGCCGATCGAGAGAGGCCGCCTTCGGCCAATCTTCCATGCTAGCGGTTTCGCCACCTGGTATTCTCACCGCGTGACTTCAACTCGTTTCCAATTTGGCCCCACCGTGCCCTAAATCAGAGACTTCTGTTTCGACGTGCCATTAAGGCCAAGCTCGGCCGTGCTTCGTGGCTTCCCTCCCTGTTGCCTCGAACCCCTAAATCAGTTGTACCGCTAGCCTCGCCTCGTCATCCACTCCACCGTGCGCACCATCCCGGGGGTCCGTTCGCCGCCCAGCTGTCGTGGGCGTGGCCGCGCCGCCGTGGTGCGCCGCTGGTTGCCTGGGCGCACGTGGCCACCACTGCTCTGACCGTCCCCGACCTAACCGTCACCCTGGGTAGCTTTGTGGTGAGTCGCTGGTGCTCATCACCGTTTCTATTGTTTCCCGTAAGCCCGTAGCTCATCGAAACGGGGTTGTCGCCGCCGCAGGTTGTCCGGTGTCATGGGGAGGTCGCCCTGCCCTGTCTCCATTCTCCGAACCACCGCCCATCATCATGTGTCGCTCTGTAGGTGAGTGTCTCCCCTTTAGGTGCGCGGTAGAGGTTTCCCGCTGGCCGGCGTAGCCGGCCGGTGCCAGCCCACGCCGCGCCGGCGTGCGGATGCGCGTCAGGGACTGCCTGGTTGTAAAGACGGTTTCTTGGAGGGGTGTTCTTGCATAGTGTCAGACCAGTGGTAATAGTGTTTTTTGGATCAGGTAGTTTTAGTCTTTCTTGGGGGCTCTTTGCCAAGTTCGCCAGGGCAACGCGGGCTTCTCTCGGCCGCGGGCCGCTTGGCACGGTCGTGGGCCGCCTCGCGTTCTCGGGCCAGAGCGCGCTGGCCGTGGGTGCGCACGCTGCGCGCGGGTGGGCCACGCGAGTTGGGCCGGGAGATCAGGTTCTCTTGTGCTAGTGATTTTAGAAACGCTTTGATAAACTAGTTTCGGACCAACTTTGATGATTTATGCCGACTTGTGTAGATGTCCAAAAATCGTGAAACCACTTTAGTTGAGTTCCTAATTTCATGATCTATCAAGTGGTACTTTCCATTCTTACAGCGATGTAATGATGCTTGGTCGGTTAAATCAATGCATAAGGTAGTGAATATTAAGGCAACCAATCGCATAGGAATTTTTGCAGCAAATCTAGGGTAGCTCTAGCTCTAAAACTTTTACATTAGCTTCATGATGTCTTTAGATGCTTGCTATAATTTTCATGGCCTTCGTTTAGCTTGTTTGGTAGGGTAGCTAAGTTTCCCAAGTAGTGCTTTGTAGTATGTCGGTAATCGAAAGAGGGTGCACATGTTAGTACTAGGGTTTGGCTAGTTCAGTAGCTGTGGTTAGTGTAGCAATGGGTAACTTAGCATATTAGCCATTAGAGTTAGCTAACCAGTTAGTAGTTGTTGTTATAAGAGCTACTATTGTCATCGTATTAAATGTCATATTATCATTGCATGCATGTAGATCATGAGAAAGTCTAGTACGTGGCCGCCGAGGAGCAGGACTACAAGGAAGTCATCGAGGAGTACGAGGAGGAAATCTTTGTACCGGAGGAGTTCCAGGAGCCGCCTGCGACCGACACCTCTGACTTTGCGCCTGCTCAAGGCAAGCCCCGGTGCATAACCCTTATTTTGCAAGTCTTTATATATATTTAAATGTTGTGCATCTACGTTGCAGGAATTTTATGATACCCACATGCATATATATATATATATATATATATATATATATATATATATATATATATATATATATATATATATATATATATATATATATATATATATCCATGAGTCCTACTAGTACAGGATCGCATAGTTGCTTTGCTTAGGTTCGTCGGTAGAGTGAGTAACCTGTCGTTACTCACCATAGAGAGTTACTCATATTATTATTACATTCTGGATATAATGATGGGGAGGAAATGGCGACCGGGCAGGGATGTGGTATGGGTATTGGTGGGTGTAACAAGTTGTGTCCCACGGCCACGTGGCATAACTGGGGTGCACTATTTCCCTGTCCGTGTCAATTAAGGACCATTCGTTGCATGGACCCTGGTCAAGTCACAGATTTATTATCCCGAGCACATACTTGCTTATGGGAGCGGGCAGGCTTGTTACTCTCTTGTCATGGGCTCCGGCTCTTTCCGGACCGACTGATTGGAGGCAGGGATAGGTGGAGGTCTTAGCACCGCATTGAGGCCGGGCCTCAAGTGTGGGAGCTAGGAGTCCAAGTTTGGATGGGGACCTGGAAACCCGTGACAGGAGGGGGATGGGTTAGTCTTGCTTGTGCCTAGGGTATAAGCGAGGCATGTGTTTTTTGGGGTACCCAGCTGGGCACATTGATTCGCGAATTGCCGTTTCTACGTGACGGTCAGTGGCGAATCTAGGATTTTAGGTGAGGGTATGCTTCCCCAAAAAATTCATACACAATTAGGTAAATCCATTTAGCAATTCGGTAATAAGGCTTAAATTCATGAATTAAGTAGACACCATATCCACTAAATACAATATAAATAGTTTCAAAAGCCATACCGATAATTGAAATATATGCATAATAGAGTACCAAAGACTTACTATGTTATTTTGCTGATGTTTTTATTCTACGCTTTCGAAGGGACATAAATGTCTCAATTATATCATCTTCATCAACTTCAAATAAAATGTCTCGCTCAATGAAAGTGACTAGACAATCATCCAAAAGACTATCTCCCATCTTATTTCGTAACTTTGTTTTCACTAAAACCATTGCAGAAAATACCCTTTCAACACTTGCCGTTGCCACGGGTAGAAGCAATACCAATTTGAGAAGCTCATAAACCATATCATACACTTTATGCCTCCTTGTTTGAACAAGCTTAACTGAGAGATCAACAATATTTTCTAAACCTTTGAATCTATCATCCTGCCTCATGTCATCAATATAATTATCTAGCTGCAATTCAAGTCTGAGCAAATTATTATTTGAGAAATCCTTTGGGTAGAACTCAGCTAGTCTGCGTAGCTTCTTTGCATCAAAATACTCAAATGAATTAGAAGGATTGAAGGTTGCCATACAAGACAACAACTCCATATTAATCTCATCAAACCGATTATCAAGTTCTTGACTTATTTGATCAATGACACCAATATATACTTCTCTTCTGAAGTGATCATCATTGGTTTGCTTTCGAGCACGAGCTTTCCTTGTTGATTTGCCATAAGGAACATAATCACCATCCATAGCAGGAACATCAACACCATGTTTATCACAAAATGAAGTGACCCTCTCAAGAAAATTATCCCAACCATCAGACCTCAATTCTTGCATTTTTTTTCTTTGCCACGTTAACAAGTGATATTGCATTAAGAATATCTTGCTCCCTTCTTTGCAAACACTCAGATAACTCATTTGTGTATCCAAGAATAATATACATTAAGTGTGCAAAGAAAATAAACTCAAAGGTCTCAAATGCTCCAGTCACAAAATGTATTTTGGTCCAATCATCCTTATATGTCGGATCATCCCCAAGATTAACCAGTACATCATGGATTGATTCATACATAGTAATGATGCTGCATATAGTTTTGTAATGAGATCCCCATCGAGTATCTCCAGGCCTAGGTAAACCCATCTCTTGATGTAATCCAGTTCCAGATACAATTTCACCACAGTCAAGTGCTTTCTTCACATTCTCAAGCCGAGCATTTCTAAGCATGTCATGACGCTTACAAGAAACTCCAACAATATTCAACAAGATAGATACTTGATCAAAAAATGAACTGCAATCAGTATTTCCCTTAGCAACAGCAACAAGAACCAATTGGAGTTGATGAGCAAAACAATGAATATAATAAGCAGAAGGTGATTCTTGCATGATCAGTGTTTTCAACCCTTTAATATCTCCTTTCATGTTGCTAGCCCCATCATATCCTTGACCACGGATTTGAGTCAAACTCAAGCCATGACTAACAAGTAAAGCTTCAATTGCATTCTTTAGTGATAAAGAAGTAGTATCATCTACATGAACAACTCCAATAAAATGCTCACATGGCCTTCCCAGTTTATCAACATAACGCAAGCAAAGAGCTAGTTGTTCTTTATGTGATATATCACTAGACTCATCTGCTAAAATTGCAAAGGGCTCATCACCAAGTTCTTCAATTATTTTCTTTCTAGTTTCTAGGGCACAACAGTGAATAATTTGCTTTTGTATGTCTGGGCTAGTTAATGTACAGTTACCTGGAGCATTGTCCAAAACATACTTGTTTACTTCTTCACTATTTCCGGCAAGAAATTTCAAAAGTTCAATGAAGTTCCCTCTGTTACTAGATTCTTCACTTTCATCATGTCCACGAAATGCCAACCCTTGATACAAAAGAAACTTGATACACCTAAGTGAATAAGTCAACCTTTTCTTATAAAGTCGAAGATCCTCATCACTCCACTTCTGAATATTATAATCAATTCCTACCTTGGGATTTATAAAGGCAATGTATCTCTCTTGAGCTGCAATATGTGCCTTGGAACCCAAATGTTTTAGAAGTGCATTCTCTCCTATATTCTAATTATTCCAGCCATCAACAGTAAATGCCTCTGACCCCGTGCCCTTCTTAAACAAGTAGCATATAAAGCAAAATACAACATCCTTCTTAATACTATACTCGATCCATTCATGATTGTACATCCAACAAAAACTGAATTGGCGATTTTGTCCTGAAATCTTTGTTTTCGGAAAATCATGTGCAAAAGGTTTGAATGGACCTTTAGTAATATATGCTCTTCGAATTGCATCTTGATCATTAACAGGATAACTAAGAATGGGACGTCTTTCACCTGGATCATGTGGAAGGCGATTGATGTCATAAACTGGTGGCAGTGAAGATGGCTGTGCTGGTGGCGGTGGCGGTGGCGGTGGTGGCGGTGGTGGCCGTAGCATACGATTTTCAATTTCCTCAACTACTCTCTCATCTGTCTGTTCTTCCACCATAGGTACAACCGGATCAGGAGAGCGATTAGAAGTAGCACCAGCTGCCGCTGCCTTCCTCTTTGCTTCATGCTTCTTAAAAAGAGATGCAATGTCCCCGTTTCTCTTCATAACTGTTGATTGCAAAAATATTACAAAGAACACAATGCCAAATAATTAAATAAATTATGCTTGCATGATTGGACTGACATATGTGATTATGGATCACTCACATGATACGAGTACTGAACAAAAAATCAATCTAGGTCAACTCCGATGTTGGGAAAAATCCTCCACCTTGCTGTGTGATAGATGATTCTATAATTTTAGCGCTAAGCAATTAGCAATTAAAGTACACATGCTTTTTTTTAAAACAAAGAACAAAAAATGTCACCTGAACGGCTGGACAATTCTGATGCCGATGCTTCTCGTCTGTCAGTCTGTGTGTCTGTGCCTTTGCTTTCAATCGGACGAGAAGACACAAGGACGAGCGGCTGGCGGCTGGCGGCTGGTGGCTGGCGACTGACGGACGGAGTATTGGCGTCGGCATCAGTCTCGGCGATTGGCGTAGGGCACGCCGGCACGGCGCCGCACGCCGAACTCGCGAAGACTCGAGGCGATCGAAGTCCAACCGTTCGCTGCGCCGCTGCCTCGATCCGTCCACGGTCCACCGTCTGATTTGGCGTAGCTGGCCGCATGGGCCGTGTCCGCGTGGGCCTGATGGACGCTTGCTTGCACTCGCGAGTTGGCCTGCCTGCCTGCCTGCTCGTGCCTCGCTGATTCCTTGGTCTCGTAAATGAGGGATTTTTTTTTGATAAATACGTATATGTACTCCACTTCACGTCGGAAACATAGGGTATGCTGGAGCATATACAGCATACCCTGTAGCTCCGCCCCTGGTGACGGTACGACTTGACTATGCTCTGGCATCGTAGTAAGAATTGGAAATTGAAAGATAGAGAAATTGTCTGGATTTGCTCAACCCTTGCTTGATTATAGCCTAGGTGCTTATATAGAATATTGGTTAATAAGTAAAATACGGCTTCTAAAAGTTCGAAATTAAGGACACACTCTTAGTGCTGCTTTTCGCAAACAAGAAACCCATAAGCCATAAAGCCTATCATAATCCTTGAGAGTCGGGAAACATATTTCCCTGTCGGGTAAGTCTTGCGAGTACATTATGTACTCAGGGTTTATTTTACCCTTGTTGCAGGTGCACCTTGAGCAGATAGGCTTTGTGTGTAGGATTCTTCTGGTGGGCACAGACGAATTCTCATTTCGTTCCGCTAGACGTTATTTCATTTCCGCTGTTAATTTATCGCACTCTTAACCTCTGGTATTGTAATAACTATTTCTGAAACTTTGTGTTGTATGAAATGGACTAAGTATTATAAGTTTGTACTCATTATTGGATCTCGGGTGAAAAATGTGGATTGTTCGAGTTCTCCCGTCGGGTGTGCTCGACGGAGTCATCTGGTTTAGCTCACTTTTAGGGCACTTAGTGTCCAGTGGAAGACAAGCACCCTGAAAGCGTGCTAATCCGGGCAATTCTGCCACAGACGGCTTGGGCGTCGGCGAGCCGCCGTGGCCTTCCACGACCTTCTCGCACACCCCAGCTGGCCAGCTCACGTTCGTGCTTCTTCTCGTGGCCGCGTCAAGCTCCCTGGCCATCTACTTGAGCAAGTCCCGGCGCCATCATTCTTCTCTTTCCCTTTCTCTGTTTTTGCCACCGCCGCCTAGCTCCGCCGCTCGCTGCTGCCGCCGTCGAGCCGCCTCCGGCTAAAGCGACCGCGTCAAGCCATTCGTCTCACTCCCATGCATCTCTTAGGCCCACTCGCACTAGCCAATTCCGCCCGGAGCACCTGCATAGCGCCTCCTTCTTCTTCTCCGTTGAGCCGCAGCCACCGCGCTGCCTCACCGTAGCCAGCCACCCCCGCTGCCTCTCCGCGCCTACCAGTTGCACAACTACGTTCGTGGTGAGCCACTGATGCTTCCTATGCCTTCAATTTGATCGCTATCGGCTTGTATCGTCAGAGCACCGTGCGCCATGACCACCGTGCCGCCATGGCTGGGGTGGGGCTCCCTCTGGGGTGCTTGCTGCGGTGTAGAGCGTCGTAATAGGTTCGTGGGGTCAAGGTGGTCATGTTGGTGCAGCTCGGTCTCACCGGGGTCTCGCCGTCGGCGGGATGTAGGTCGGCGGTCATGGTTGGCCATCGACCGGTGTGAGGAGGGGGATGACAGGCGGGGTCGCCTCGTCAGTGAGAGGGAAGAGGGTGAGCGTGCGCGCGGCCTGGCTTTGCTGGGCCGAGAAAGAGAGAGGGAGAGCGGGCGCGCGTGTGGGCCGCGAGCACGAGCGCGAGCGCGCGCGCGGCTGGGCCGCGCGTCTGGCTAGGCCGAGCGAGGGGGAGGAGAAGGGAAACAGCCCGTGTTGCCGTTTTTGTTTTTCTTTTTTAGAAATGTGAAATAGTAACAGTTTTTGTTTATTTCATTATGAAATTTCTATAGCTCCAAAATTATTGAAAATTTTTGTGAAACCTCTATGTACTGTGTAATATTTAGGAAAAATATAAAATACCAATTTTGATTACTTTTTGTAAGTTATTTAATTAGCTCAATTAATTAATAAATAGCTTTTCCATAATTTTTGCAGGCTTAATTAATTGTCCAAAAATTATGAAAATTGTTTTGTCACTTAGTTATGATGTAAGCTTCCTAAATTAAAATTTTGAGGTTAATTGGACAACTTTGATTTTATTCTTAATTTATGCTTTATTAATTAATTAGTTAATCATGTAATTATGACTTAATGACTTAGGGTTGTTTGACTTTGTGATTGAGTGTTGACTTTGGGTCATTAACACTTAATGACCTTTAGCACCTTTAATTGATTGTTTGAGCTCTCTTAATCATTAGTGTTAGGGCTTAATTGGTATTATTTCATGTGGTTAACGAAAGTCATTAACAAAGTAGTTAAACTAATGAAACTCTACTTTCGGGTTAGGTTAGTGTTATTGTTTACCATGGTACCGTGAAGGAAAGTTGTACTCAACTTTGTAATCGTGTTCTGCATCCACCGAGCATCATGTTTCATATCTCATCATTTTGAACATACATTGTCGTCACGTGTAGTCCCCATGAACGAGGAGATTTCCGAAGTTGAATCCGTCCCCGAGGGAGAGCCAACGTCCGTGGAGGTGGGATTTGACATTTGTGGTACTGACCTCGAACCTGATCTTCCCATCAACCAAGGCAAGCCCCGGATGCATCTAAACCTCCCTTGTGTTTTGAAAAGCTTTACTTTACTTTATTAATACTTTGTTACATTCGGTAATAGGAGTTGAGTGATAACCTAATTACTGCATTACCATCCTTGATGTTTCAATATTATCCTTGTTACTATTTTATTTGAAAATGCTTAGTATGCTTAGCCTTGCTTAATGAGAAAACTTTGAAAATGTTTAACAAAGTTTGAAGAGTTGTTGTAAAACAACTGAATGAATGAATGATGATGATAATTTGAGATCAGTCGGTGGACTTGCATCAGGAAAGGAGTCCCAATGTAGTGTCTCTAATTGTGTTGGTTAAAAACCATACCGTTGTGGGCTCGCCTGTGTTTTGAGACTTTGCAACTGACCGCATGCTTCGGTAAGCCTAAGACCTCAGTGATGCCATCATATGAACGGCCAACCGCGCATTGGGAGTGGAGAGATGGCGAGAGTAGTATATACCCTCGTGGCCAAGGGCTAGATTGGATGTGTACTGTACTCTCGGGTGACGCTAGACCCTGTCACGTTTTGGAGGATCCGAGTGAAGGTTGATATATGTCGGTTAGAGTCCTACATATGTCGTGTGGTTAGAGATCCCCAGCTGGGTATAATCGATTCGAATCATCGTTGCTCCTCGGTTAAGGAGACTCGATCGCCTGACCTACATCGTAGTTAATCAATGGAACATCGGTCAGAGAATAAGAACAAGTGGTATGGATTATCTGATCTAGATTAGAATCATTTACATTCTGTTGATGATTAATACAGAAATAAAACATTGATCTTAAGGATTCACTATTAGTAGCTTTTATGCAAAAGAACTTTGAATATCGCTGGAACCTTACCTAGATTTCCCCTGAGCCTGCATTCCTGAGTCTACTCAACCCCTTTTGTCGGTTAAGTCTTGTGGAGTACTTTTGTACTCAGGGTTTGTTGAACCCCTGTTGCAGGTGCGTCTCATGAGCAGGTTTGTTTCGGACCCTACTACATGACCGTCTTTGCGGTAAGCGACGACGAATAGTTTGTTTGGCTCTTGGGCAGAGCACCACATTTTGGTGTTTGTAATAAAGTTACTAATGCTACTCCACTACTATGGTTGTAATAACTAAACTTAAAGTTGGTAAGTTTGGAACGAAGAGTTTGTAAACTTATGTTATGTAAGACTTCCACACTTTTACTCTGATGTAATCTATTATATAAAATGTTGTAATACTATGATGTCTCTGAAATGTGATCCTTCTTAGAAGATCATGGATGATTCGGGTTTTCTAAGGACACCCGATAGACTTCTTAAGTTCTGTGGTACACATATATGTTGTTAGAGGTCTTTAAGACAATAATAAGTGCATATGGGCCATATAATTTAGGAGGTTCTGCCACATAAAGTACTATCCAAAGTGTAAATCCTCAAGGTACCTGGAGGTAGACTCTGGTGATGGCTAGAAGAGTCAGCTTACGATCCCCGCGAGAGTCCTACGACACCTTCCGTTCCTACCGAGGATCCAACGGCTATTCATGACCGAGGAATCCACGAAATAGATGGCATGGCACAAAAATAGCAAATGGTACTGCCGGGTACCACAACTAGGGGTACCCAAATCAAGATGGAAAACCACTCGGCCTCCCTATTTAAGGGAAAAATCAACAAAAGAGAGATGGGCTAAATTCTCCCTTGTTGGGCCTCCAGCAAGACATATGAGCAAACCCGCCCATCTCCCCGCTTCATCCGAGGCCTCACTCAGAGGGGTCTCAGAACACCTCTGATTCACCCGAGGCCTTAGCTCTAGGGTCTCGGACATAGGCCGACCCACGACGACATCACCGCATCGTCCGAGCCCCAGAATCGGCATTGTTTGTCTCCACCTCGCCCGAGACCTCTGATGCCGCTCCCCCATTGGCGCGCTCGAGACCTCCTGTGACGTCACCCATGTTCTTGCGTCTGCCCAACCGGACAAGCCAGGAATGACCGAGGTCAAATCACCACGCCATCGTCTGTAACAGGCATGGAGAAGAGCTGTTGACCACTATGCCACCCATACTAGCACTATACGCACGATTCGTGCCTGCGTAGTGTATGAACATCCGCCCTAGGCCACTATTCCCACGATCGGGATAAGATCGCACCGCAATTCTCGCCTCCGAGGCCTCGGCCCTCTACGCCAGTCAAACTAAGGACAAACACGCCACGCGCGGCTATAGGATCAAGTATGACAGGACACGTCGCTAAAACACCGAAGGACAGAAACCACTACCCCAATAGTGGCGCACATGCCTGGACACGTAGCAACAATGCCAGAAGTACCAACGCCATGCCTCCATAGTGCAGACCACGTAAAATGTTATAATACTGTGATGTCTCTGAAATGTGATCCTTCTTAGAAGATCATGGATGATTCGGGTTTTCCAAGGACACCCGATAGACTTCTTAAGTTCTGTGGTACACATATATGTTGTTAGAGGTCTTTAAGACAATAATAAGTGCATATGGGCCATATAATTTAGGAGGATCTGCCACATAAAGTACTATCCAAAGTGTAAATCCTCAAGGTACCTAGAGGTAGACTCTGGTGATGGCTAGAAGAGTCAGCTTACGATCCCCGCGAGAGTCCTACGGCACCTTCCGTTCCTACCGAGGATCCAACGGCTATTCATGACCGAGGAATCCAGGAAATAGATGGCATGGCACAAAAATAGCAAATGGTATTGCCGGGTACCACAACTAGGGGTACCCAAATCAAGATGGAAAACCACTCGGCCTCCCTATTTAAGGGAAAAATCAACAAAAGAGAGACGAGCTAAATTCTCCCTTGCTGGGCCTCTAGCAAGACATATGAGCAAACCCGCCCATCTTCCCGCTTCATCCGAGGCCTCACTCAGAGGGGTCTCAGAACACCTCTGATTCACCCGAGGCCTTAGCCTTAGGGTCTCAGACACAGGCTGACCCCACGATGACATCACCGCATCGTCCGAGCCCTAGAATCGGCATTGTTCGTCTCCACCTCGCCCGAGACCTCTGATGCCGCTCCACCATTGGCGCGCTCGAGACCCCCTATGACGTCACCCATGTTCTTGCGTCTGCCCAACCGGACAAGCCAGGAATGACTGAGGTCAATTCACCACGCCATCGTCTATAATAGGCATAGGGAAGAGCTGTTGACCACTATGCCACCCATACTAGCACTATACGCACGATTCGTGCCTGCGCAGTGTACGAACATCCGCCCTAGGCCACTATTCCCACGATCGGGATAAGATCGCACTGCAATTCTTGCCTCCGAGGCCTTGGCCCTCTACGCCAGTCAAACTAAGGACAAACACGCCACGCGCGGCTATAGGATCAAGTATGACAGGTGAAAGTCCTATGTTTGGTGTTGGTAATTAGTGACAATGCCTAAGTACTAATCCCATGCCTAAGTTGTTTGTAGCATATGAGGATTAGTACATTCCAAGGTTGGTGGCAAGATGGACATGGTGATCATGATGGCCACACTTGGATTTGGACGCAACCCTACGTGATCAAGGCAAAGGTATATGCTTAAGGGTTGTGTTTTAGTAACCAAGACACCTAGTGGGTGTGGTTACATTATAGGATAGATAGCCATACTATAAAGAGGGGAATGACGCGGCTATTGAACTCCTAAGTGCCTCTAGATGTGCATTTCATGATCATATGCATTTGGATAGAACTAATATCGCCTCGAAAAATGATTGTGAAAATGCTAACACTCTAACACATGACGAGATCACTTGGTGATGTTAGCACGTTTGCGACGGCGGTGGAGTTTGAGCGGTAGAGAGGGTTTGGGTTCCTCTCTCCCTCCCACCGAGCTTGCGAGGCGGGATTCAGGCGTTTTCGAGAAGTTGAAACGACTATTTTCCACTACGCCGGAAATCCAGAAAAGAAACGGAGGCGAACGAAGGTCACAGAGGTGATCGGACGCTGAACCGGACGCGGTCCTTGCATGACCGGACGCGTCCGGTCAGTGTTCAGTGTCTGCGCGTTTTTTAGTTCGATGATCGGACGCGAGGCGCGTCCGGTCACTGATGATCGGACGCGTCCGGTCGTTCAGGGATCTTACTGGACTCTAACCGGACGCTGTCATTGTCGTGTCCGGTCTTATTCTTCAGCGCGTCCGGTCACTATTTCGTTGAGCACTGCTCAGGCGACCAGCGCGTCCGGTCCTTCACGGGACCAGCGCGTCCGGTCGTTCCCGGCGCGTCCGGTCAGTTGGACCAGCGCGTCCGGTCAGCCCGATTTCGGCTGTTTAAGTTTCTAACGGCTATATTCGAAGGGGTACGTCTATAAATACTCGTTGGCCGGCTCAAGGCTCACGCTCTCGGATACCTCTCGAACTTTTGACATACTTGTGAGCACTTTGAGCTAAGCAACTCCCCTCCCACTCATCTCTCTTGCTTCTTTGCATATTCGAAGTGAGATTGAGTGATCCAAGTGCATTTGCATTGTGAGATTGCATCTAGTTGGCACTTGGTGGTTGATTTGCTGCGGGATTCTTGTTTCTCTTGGTGGTTGCCGCCACCTAGATGGCTTGGAGCAGCTTGGAGGCGTTGGCAAGAGTTGGTGATTGTTCTTGGCCACCTCCGGTGATTGTGAGGGGTTTGTGCCTACCTCGGCGAAGCGCCAAAGGCAACGTTAGTATATTGCTCGTGTCATTGCAACCTTTTGCCATTTGGTAGGTTCTTGTGGTGCCTTTTGAGAGGCTCGGTGTGTGACCGATTAGCCACCGAACCACGTGGTGAAGAGGGACACAACGGGGACTAGCGTGCCGGCAAGCACGTGAACCTCGGGATAAATCTTCGTGTCATCACTTTCATATTGTGATTGATTGATCCCGGTGTTCGGTTATCTTGGTATTCATTGTTGATCATATTGGTTGGCTCAATACTTCATCCCTCGGTGATACCCTCCTAACTCAACTCCACATTACTTTCTTAGTTATCTTTGCTAGCTAGTTAGCTTTGCTAGAGTAGCTTCTTTGTGTAGCTTGCTAGTTGTAGTTTCCTTCTCGGTTTGACTTGTGCGGTTGAGTGCAATTACTAGAATTGTGAATTGGTTAGGTGGCTTGCAAGCACCCCGTAGGCTAAGCAAAACTCGCATCTCGCTATTTGTTTTATTGATAAACTTGTTTAGCTTGTCTTTGTAGAAAATTTTAATAGGCTATTCACCCCCCCTCTAGCCATCAAGACCTTTCAAGTGGTATCAGAGCTGTGGTCACCGTTTGTAAGGCTTAACAACCTCGGTGTAAGATGGCTCAAGTTATGTTCAATCATGTTAATGGCAAGCCTCCATTCTTTGATGGCGTCTCTTCCTTTGATCATTGGAAGAGGAAGATGAAGCAATATCTAGGCAATATATATGAGAAGGTTTGGGATGTGACCAAAGAAGGATACGTCATTCTTGATGAGGAAAACCTCACTCCCAATGACCGTATCAACAAACAATGCAATACGGCGGCACTTGACACAATCTATCGTGCCATTGATGATAAAGTATTTGAGCAAATCAAAGATCTTGAAAAGGCAAATGAGCTTTGGATAAGGCTTGAAGAAACATATGAAGGCACTTCAACGGTAAAAAGTGCCAAACTATATATGCTCAAGGACAAGTTCTCCACATTCAAGATGAAGGATGATGAATCCATCCCGGAGATGTTCTATAGGCTCCAAGTCATTGTCAATGATCTCAAGGGGCTTGGGGAGAAGGTTGAGGACAAGGACTTCTCACACAAGTTCTTGATGTGCTTACCCAAGAAGTTTGCCACCTTGAGAAGAATGATCTTTCGAGAGGGATTGGACAAGGTCAAACCAACCAATGTGCTTGGAGATATAATGACCGATGCCCAATACAATGATGATGAAGATGAGGTAGAAGAGAAGAAGGAGACCAAGGTCAAGCAAGAGAAGCCCATTGCATTCAAGGCTTCATCCTCTAAGGGCAAGAGCAAGGTGGAGAGTGATGATGATGATCCATTCGATGATGAGACCATGGCCCTCCTTGTGCACAAGATGGGAAGGTTCATGAAGAAAAGAGGATATGGGGCAAGGAAGAGGAGAGACACTATAAAGGCAAAGACCCTTTGCTACAATTGCAATAGCCCCGATCACATAGTGGCGGATTACCCCTATGAAGATAAGAGATTTCATAATGGGGACTTGAAGCTCAAGAAGAACAAGAAGGATAAGAAAGAGAATGAGAAGAAAGCAAAGAAGAGCTTCACTTTCAACAAGAAGAAGAAGGGTGGTGGTTATGTAGTCACTTGGGATAGTGACAACTCCGATAGTGATGATGATGAAAGCTCTAGTGATGATGAGAGGATCACTCGGTGAGCCATTGCAAACATCGCCCTCTCCAACAAGCCATCCATCTTCGACACTACATCAACATGCCTTATGGCCAAGCCTACCAAGGTAAAACATGATGATAGTGATGATGATTCTTGTGCTAGTGATGATTGTAGGAGTGATGATGAGGAGGATGAGGACTACTCTAAGGATGATCTATTAGGCATAATAGATCAAATGAGCAAGGGCTACAAGAGGACAACCAAGAAATACAAAATCTTGGAACAAGAGCTCATAGCCAAGAGCAATGAAAATGATGCCTTGATGGAGGAGCTTGTTGCTCTCAAAAAGAGTAAGGAGTGCAAAGGAATTGAACAAGAGCTCAAAGCTCTTAGGAAATCCTTTGATGAGCTAGAGGCTTCTCGTGAGTGTCTAAAGGAAGACCACGAGGATCTTGAAATTGCTCACACTAGGCTTAAGGAAGCCCACTCCACTCTACTTGAGCTCATCAAGGAAAAGGACCTTAAGTTGGAAAAGTTCATGAAGGAAGCTAAGGAGGAGCAAGTGATTGTCACTTGTGATATTGGACTAACATGTGATATTATTGATGATTCTTTATTTGTTAGTCCTACTAATGCTTCATGTAGCTCATCATCATCCACCACAACCAACTCTACCTCTACTACTAGTGATTCATCACTTATGGTTGAGACTCTCAAGAGAGAGGTGGATGATCTCACCCGCGCATTAGGCAATGCCTATGGTGGGGATGCCCGCTTGCTAAAATGCTTGGGTAGCCAAAGGTTCTCTCTTAACAAAGAGGGATTAGGTTATACTCCCAAGAAGGGCAAGGCGGCCTTTGCTACTCCAAAGCCTCGCTTTGTGAAGGGCAATAGTCGTTATTGCAATAGATGCAAACAAGTTGGGCATCTAGAGATTAATTGCAATAAAATGAACAAGAACAAGAAAAATGCTAATGTACCTTACATTCCTTTTGATTCTTGTTATGTGCTTACCAAGGGTGAGAAAGGTGTGCATGCTAGGTTTGTTGGTACACCAATTGTGGGCCCAAAGAAGAAGGCCATTTGGGTACCAAAGAGCTTAGTGACTAATCTCCAAGGACCCAAACAAGTATGGGTACCTAAGAAACATTAATTTGTTTTGTAGGTTAATTACAAGGCCGGAGGAAGGCATTGGGTGCTTGATAGTGGGTGCTCTCAACATATGACCGGTGATTCAAGAATGTTCAACTCTCTCAAATCAAATGATAGTGGCATTGATAGCATCACATTTGGTGACAATGGCAAGGGTGATGTAAAGGCTCTTGGAAGGATTGCAATCTCAAATGATCATAGCATTTCCAATGTGCTCTTAGTCGAAAAGTTGAACTTCAATCTTCTCTCGGTTGCTCAATTGTGTGATCTCGGTTTCAAGTGCATATTTGGTGTTGATGATGTGGAGATAGTTAGTGTTGATGGCTCTAACTTGATCTTCAAAGGTTTTAGATATGAGAATCTATACTTGGTTGATTTTAATGCTAGTGACACTCAACTTTCAACATGTTTGCTCACCAAATCAAGTATGGGTTGGTTATGGCATAGAAGACTTGGTCATGTTGGCATGAAGCAATTGAACAAGTTAGTGAAGCAGACTTAGTTAGAGGCTTGAAGGATGTCACATTTGAGAAAGATAAGCTATGTAGTGCATGTCAGGCCGGAAAGCAAGTAGGCAACACTCATCCATTGAAGAGCATTATGAGTACTTCCAAGGCATTTGAGTTGTTGCACATGGATCTATTTGGGCCAACTACATACACAAGCATTGGTGGCAACAAGTATGGTTTTGTGATTGTGGATGATTTCACTAGATACACATGGGTATTCTTTCTTGTGGACAAGAGTGATGTATTTGACATATTCAAGAAGTTCATCAAGAGAGTGCAAAATGAGTTTGAGACCACAATCAAGAAAGTAAGAAGTGACAATGGAAGTGAGTTTAGAAACACAAGAGTTGATGAGCTATGTGAGGAGCTTGGAATCAAGCATCAATTCTCGGCCAAGTATACACCTCAATCAAATAGCCTAGTTGAAAGGAAGAATAGAACCTTAATTGATATGGCAAGATCAATGTTGAATGAGTATAATGTAAGTCATTCATTTTGGGCCGAAGCAATCAACACGGCTTGCTTTTATAGCAACCGTCTCTATTGCCACAAGTTCCTTGAGAAGACACCATATGAGATCTTAAATGGAAGAAAGCCCAACATTGCATACTTTTGGGTATTTGGTTGTAAATGCTATATCTTGAAGAAAGGCACTAGATTGAGCAAATTTGAGAAGAAATGTGATGAAGGCTTCCTACTTGGTTACTCAACTACTAGCAAAGCTTATAGAGTTTGGAATTTGGCTAATGGTCAACTTGAAGAAGTGTATGATGTTGAGTTTGATGAAACAAATGGTTCTCAAGATGAAGAAGATAACTTGGATGATGTGAGAGGAACTCAATTGAGTAATGCTATGAAAGAAATGGATATTGGTGATATTAGACCAAAGCAAGTTATTAATATAGATGACAACAAAGATCAAGTGCTCCAAAGTCCAATCACTCAATCTAGTGGTTCTCTAATGCAAAATCAAGCTAGTACATCATCTCAAGTGCAACAAGATCAACAAGTGGCTAGTTCATCATCTCCAACTCATGATCAACATCAACATCCAAGCAATCAAGTCCAAGTGCTTCAACCAACTAACATTGCAAGAGACCATCCATTGGATTCCATCATTGGTGACATACAAAGAGGAGTTCAAACTAGATCAAGATTGACGTCATTTTGTGCTCACTCTTCTTTTGTGTCAATGGAAGAACCCAAGGACATTGATAAAGCATTGAGAGATCCGGATTGGGTAAATGCAATGCATGAAGAGCTCAACAACTTCAAGAGAAATGAAGTATGGGAACTAGTTGAAAGGCCTAAGGATCACAATGTCATTGGAACAAGATGGGTCTTTCGCAACAAGCAAGATCAAGATGGGATAGTAGTAAGGAACAAAGCAAGACTAGTGGCTCAAGGTTACACACAAATAGAGGGTCTTGACTTTGGTGAAACTTATGCCCCGGTTGCAAGATTGGAAGCAATTAGGATCTTACTTGCCTATGCTTGTGCTCACAATATCAAGCTATATCAAATGGATGTAAAGAGTGCATTTCTCAATGGGTACATTTAAGAGGAGGTGTATGTGGAGCAACCTCCCGGTTTTGAAGATGACAAGAAACCCAATCATGTATACAAGTTAAGGAAGGCTTTGTATGGATTAAAGCAAGCACCTAGAGCATGGTATGAAAGATTGAGGGACTTCTTGCTATCCAAAGGATTTGTCATGGGCAAAGTTGATACAACACTATTCACCAAGAAGATTGAGAAAGACTTGTTTGTGTTGCAAATATATGTTGATGATATCGTATTCAGTTCAACCAATCAAGATTATTGTGATGAGTTTGGTAAAATGATGGCCAAGGAATTTGAAATGTCAATGATTGGTGAACTTAGTTTCTTTCTTGGACTTCAAATCAAACAAATGAAAGAAGGAACATTTGTGAGCCAAACTAAGTACATCAAAGATATGCTCAAGAAGTTTGGCATGGAAGATGCAAAGAGTATTACAACTCCAATGGGCACTAGTGGAAGCTTGGATAGTGACAAGAGTGGCAACATGGTGGATCAAAAGCTATATAGATCAATGATTGGTAGTCTACTCTATGTGACGGCATCAAGGCCCGATGTGATGTTTAGTGTATGCATGTGTGCAAGATTTCAAGCCTCATCAAGAGAAAGTCATTTGAAGGCAACAAAGAGAATATTGAGGTACTTGAAGCATACACAAGATGTTGGATTGTGGTATCCCAAGGGTGCTAGTTTTGAGCTAGTTGGTTATTCGGATTCCGACTATGCCGGTGACAAAGTTGAGAGAAAGAGCACCTCAGGGACTTGTCAATTGTTGGGAAGATCACTTGTCTCATGGTCATCCAAGAAGCAAAATAGTATTGCACTATCTACCGCCGAGGCCGAATACATCGCCGCGGGTAGTTGTTGTGCACAAATCTTGTGGATGAAGGCAACATTGAAGGATTTTGGAATCAATTTCAAGAATGTGCCATTGCTATGTGACAATGAAAGTGCCGTGAAGCTAACCAACAATCCGGTTCAACATCAAAGAACAAAGCATATTGATGTTCGCCATCACTTTATTAGAGATCATCAACAAAAGGGTGACATTGCTATTGAGAGTGTGGGCACCGAAGATCAATTAGCCGATCTATTCACCAAGCCACTTGATGAGAAGAGATTTCACAAGCTAAAGAATGAGTTGAACATACTTGACTTCTCCAACATGAGTTGATGCACCCCATATATGACATGCCTCTCCTTCGAGCCCCAAGGTACAATTGGTTGACATGTCATACATTCTATACTAAGGACATGTTTAGTGCATCTAGTCATAATTTACATGTTCTTGGCTCATTCATGAAAATCAAATGAATTTGAAGTTTATATGGTGCCACTATTGTTTCCATGTCTTGTATGATCTAGTGGTAGCATATAACTTGTTTAAGTAGCTTGTGATCCTAAGTATTTAATCTAGAAAACTTGTCTAAATATTTGCTTCAACATGGTGCATGATAACCCTTCTAGTGAGGTGTGAAGAAGCTTGCCCTTGGATCAAACCGAAGTATTTTATTTATGCAAGCAATCTAGGTTGAATCATAAACTTGATCCTCACCCCATATTTCAACATGATAATCTATCTAAAGTTTGCTCCTTGTGGTCAATTGGTGCCAAAGGGGGAGAAATTGTTGTTCACAAAGATAGAACTCAAAGAGGAAGAAGCACAAAGGGGGAGGATTGATAAAAGAAGGGAATCAACTAAAATTTTGAGCACACAAGTAGGGGGAGCAAGCTTTTAAACATGAATGTTGCATTTCTATGTGCACCTCATATGTATGATGCATAGTTATGCATTTTGCTTTCTCCGATACATTGCTTGTGTGGTGACTTGCTAGTGTAATTTGAATGATGCATTGTGGTACTAGCATGAATAGAAAGTAGTTAGATTTTTCTTGCTTCACGTTTTTCAAAATGGTACTAGAGCCTTGCTTATAATGTTGATCTCACGAGGTTTCTAGTTATGTTTGTGCTTTTCCAAGTGGAATCTAACTACACAAGGTGCTAAGATGGTGTTTATCGCTACTCCGATGGTATCACGCTTCAAAGGTCTATAATCTAAAACACTTAGCACCTATTGGTAGACAATGCTCCTAATCTTTCCTATCTAACATGTATGCTTCCAAAATCCAAACATATAGCATACATGTAGGGGGAGCCATTGCTATCAATTTGAATTCATGATCACATGTCCATAATTCTTACACATGGTAATATACTTAGACAATGTGACATGGGTTCAATCAAAATTTTATCATAATATCTTTGTGAAAGGTTTGTCACCAATTACCAACAAGGGGGAGATTGAAAGTCCTATGTTTGGTGTTGGTAATTAGTGACAATGCCTAAGTACTAATCCCATGCCTAAGTTGTATGTAGCATATGAGGATTAGTACATTCCAAGGTTGGTGGCAAGATGGACATGGTGATCATGATGGCCACACTTGGATTTGGACGCAACCCTACGTGATCAAGGCAAAGGTATATGCTTAAGGGTTGTGTTTTAGTAACCAAGACACCTAGTGGGTGTGGTTACATTATAGGATAGATAGCCGTACTATAAAGAGGGGAATGACGCGGCTATTGAACTCCTAAGTGCCTCTAGATGTGCATTTCATGATCATATGCATTTGGATAGAACTAATATCACCTCGAAAAATAATTGTGAAAATGCTAACACTCTCACACATGACGAGATCACTTGGTGATGTTAGCACGTTTGCGACGGCGGTGGAGTTTGAGCGGTAGAGAGGGTTTGGGTTCCTCTCTCCCTCCCGCCGAGCTTGCGAGGCGGGATTCAGGCGTTTTCGAGAAGTTGAAACGACTATTTTCCACTACGCCGGAAATCCGGAAAAGAAACGGAGGCGAACGAAGGTCACAGAGGTGACCGGACGCTGAACCGGACGCGGTCCTTGCATGACCGGACGCGTCCGGTCAGTGTTCAGTGTCTGCGCGTTTTTCAGTTCGATGATCGGACGCGAGGCGCGTCCGGTCACTGATGATCGGACGCGTCCGGTCGTTCTGGGATCTTACTGGACTCTAACCGGACGCTGTCATTGTCGCGTCCGGTCTTATTCTTCAGCGCGTCCGGTCACTATTTCGTTGAGCACTGCTCAGGCGACCAGCGCGTCCGGTCCTTCACGGGACCAGCGCGTCCGGTCGTTCCCGGCGCGTCCGGTCAGTTGGACCAGCGCGTCCGGTCGTTGCTTCGCAGTTAGCCGTTGGGCGACTAGCGCGTCCGGTCGTTTGGACCAGCGCGTCCGGTCAGTACTTCACGAGTTAGCCGTTGGGTGACCGGCGCGTCCGGTCAGTTGGACCAGCGCGTCCGGTCAGCCTGATTTCGGCTGTTTAAGTTTCTAACGGCTATATTCGAAGGGGTACGTCTATAAATACTCATTGGCCGGCTCAAGGCTCACGCTCTCGGATACCTCTCGAACTTTTGACATACTTGTGAGCACTTTGAGCTAAGCAACTCCCCTCCCACTCATCTCTCTTGCTTCTTTGCATATTCGAAGTGAGATTGAGTGATCCAAGTGCATTTGCATTATGAGATTGCATCTAGTTGGCACTTGGTGGTTGATTTGCTGCGGGATTCTTGTTTCTCTTGGTGGTTGCCGCCACCTAGACGGCTTGGAGTAGCTTGGAGGCGTTGGCAAGAGTTGGTGATTGTTCTTGGCCACCTCCGGTGATTGTGAGGGGTTTGTGCCTACCTCGGCGAAGCGCCAAAGGCAATGTTAGTATATTGCTCGTGTCATTGCAACCTTTTGCCATTTGGTAGGTTCTTGTGGTGCCTTTTGAGAGGCTCGGTGTGTGACCGATTAGCCACCGAACCACGTGGTGAAGAGGGACACAACGGGGACTAGCGTGCCGGCAAGCACGTGAACCTCGGGATAAATCTTTGTGTCATCACTTTCATATTGTAATTGATTGATCCCGGTGTTCGGTTATCTTAGTATTCATTGTTGATCATATTGGTTGGCTCAATACTTCGCCCCTCGGTGATACCCTCCTAACTCAACTCCACATTACTTTCTTAGTTATCTTTGCTAGCTAGTTAGCTTTGCTAGAGTAGCTTCTTTGTGTAGCTTGCTAGTTGTAGTTTCCTTCTCGGTTTGACTTGTGCGGTTGAGTGTAATTACTAGAATTGTGAATTGGTTAGGTGGCTTGCAAACACCCCGTAGGCTAAGCAAAACTCGCATCTCGCTATTTGTTTTATTGATAAACTTGTTTAGCTTGTTTTTGTAGAAAATTTTAATAGGCTATTCACCCCCCCTCTAGCCATCAAGACCTTTCAACAGGACACGTCGCTAAAACACCGAAGGACAGAAACCAGTACCCCAATAGTGGCGCACATGCCTGGACACATAGCAATAATGCCAGAAGTACCAACGCCATGCCTCCATAGTGCAGACCACGTCGCCACCAGATAAGGCCCTCCCGAGGCCTCTAGGCTCCTCCACCAGCAAGGGTCACACCACATGCCAACATCTTATAACCCTACACCTCCTTGGGACTATAAAAGAAGCATGCATGGATCATTCCAAGACAAACAAGAAGAAGAACGACCATAGCAACACAAAGTGAGACACGAGCAGATAACTCTCCTAGACCTTGCGAGGGCACCAGCAGAGTCGCACACACCTACATTCTCCTCTCATCTTAAGACTTGGGAGCTCCTCCCTCTCTCATATCCGCTTGTAACCCCTACGACAAGCACCTCGGTGCAAGATAATATAGAACTCACCTCCTCCACTAGACGTAGGGCACTTCTTAGCCTGAACCAATATAAATTGCCTGTGTTCTTCTTGCATACCATCCGAACCCTGACGCACAGACACTCATTACTCGTTGGTGCTAGGACCGCCGTTTCTTACACCGATAGGTACAATCCTAACAAGATAGTACATCCATCCGATGGTGAAGCATGGACCCGCTTTAATGACAAACATCGTGAGAAAGCAGCTGAGGCTCATAATGTACGTGTCGCGCTAGCAACAGATGGGTTCAATCCTTATGGACTGATGGCTGCCTCATACACATGTTGGCCCATGTTCGTTATCCCCCTCAATCTCCCCCTGGCGTCTCCTTTCAATGACATAACGTATTCTTGTCATTGATAATTCCTGGACACCCAAGGAGTAATATGGGTGTGTTCATGGAGCCTGTGATTGATGAATTGGTCCGTGCTTGGGACGAAGGGGTATGGACATACGACTGAGCTACAAAGATAAGCTTTAAAATGCACGTTTGGTACCACTACTCCCTACATGACTTCCTGGCATATGGGCTATTCTACGCTTGGTGTATTCACAGGAAGTTTCCATGCCTAATATGCAAGGAAGGTGTGAGGTTCATTTGGTTGCAGAAGGGTGGCAAGTATTCGTCGTTCGATAGACATCGTCAATTTCTCTCTCTTGACCATCCATTCAGACAAGACATCAAGAACTTTACGAAAGGTGTTGTAGTGATAGACCCTAAACCATGGATGATGACTGGTGCGGAGGTTCATGCTCAGATAGATGCTCTCGTGCCCAATGAAGAAGGTGGTTTTGTGGGATATGGTGAGCAACGTATGTGTACTCATAAGTCGGGCTTGACGAGGCTCCTCTATTTCGATGACCTTCTTCTGCCACATAACATTGATGTAATGCACATTGAAAAAAATGTTGTCGAGGCACTTTGGGCAACATTCATGGACACTAAAAAGTCTAAGGACAACCCTAAGGCTAGAGTGGACCTGGCGACGTTATGCGATAGACCAAATCAAGAGATGCAGCCTCCTAGAGGCGGCAAGACATGGAAAAGGCATAAGGTCGATTTTATCTTGAAATCTAATCAAAGGAGGGAAGTACTTGAATGGATTCAGGCGTTAATGTTCCCTGATGGATATGCAGCGAATCTAAGGAGGGGAGTGAACTTAGGCACTCTGCGAGTCAACGGGATGAAGAGTCATGACTATCACATATGGATTGAGCGGCTTCTGTTGGCGATGGTTCGAGGCTATGTCCCTAAGCATGTATGGCTAGTACTAGCAGAGTTGAGCTATTTCTTCCACCAGCTTTGTGCCAAGGAGCAATCTCGGACCATAATTGAAGACTTGGAAAAAGTGGCACTTGTGTTGCTTTGTAAGTTGGAGAAGATCTTTCCACCCGGCTTCTTCTTGGCGATGCAACAGTTGATTGTGCACCTCCCATATGAGGCACATATGGGGGCCCGTGCAAGCCCGTTGGTGCTATCCAATCGAGAGATGTCTAAAGACTCTTCGCAAAAAGGAGGTATCAAACTTCACACAGCTATACTACACGCAGAACCTTCCTAGCGTGCATAATCCACCCCCTCGTTACAATATTGGCGAAAATGAATCGAACCTCAGCCTTTTTCAAGGGCAACTCAGAAGCGCAAATGCATCGACCACTAAGCACTTGGAAAATGAAGACTGGCGCTGTATCATGCTATATGTGTTGACCAACCTTGCCGAGGTGCAGCCGTTCAATACGTAAGTTCTCAACGAACTTGTTTCAATACGCCGTCACTATTCTGCATCCAACCTAAAAGCACAAGTTTGGTTTTGGTAATTAATGACACCAAGTTGCTAATGCCATTGTGTCAAGTGAATTGAGTTAGGCGTAGCAACACTTGTGATGAAGGAGCAAAGAGCATGATGGTGATGGCCATAAGATCACAAGTGTATGAAGATAAAGATGATGGTGAACATGCACATAGGTGATGGACAAGGAATGAGATGATCAAGGCAAAGGTATAATCATATAATTCTCTTTTGCCGGTCTAAAGATGAGTAGAGAAGTGATTGACCGGGTTTAGGATTGATAGCCGACTATCAAGAGGGGTAATCATGGTCATCTCATGAATCAAGTGCTACTAGGTCCTTATCCTTGAGCATATGCATTTAGGATCTAGTGAGATGCTAACTCCTTAAAAAATATTTGAAAAATGCTAACACACGAGCACAAGATAGTGAACACTTGGTGGTGTTAGCACATTTGCGAAGGAGGTAGAGTTTGAGGGGTTTGGGTCCCTCTCTCCCTCCCACCTCACAAGCTCAGCGAGATTCGGTGCTTTCGTGGAAATGAGACGCCTATTTTCCACTGCGCCGGAGGCGAAAGGAAGTCACTGGGGTGACCAGACGCTAGGTTGGATGCTGGATCGGGCGCGACTGGCGCGTCCGGTCAGTTCAACCGGCAGGCGCACGGGGTGAAGTGCTAGGGTTTGTGACTGGAGCGTCCGTGGCCTCATGGGACCGGCGCGTCCGGTCATGCACCTAGGAGAGCAGCGCGAGGGGAAGGATTGATCAGACGCCAGGGCGCGTCCGGTCACATGCGACCAGATGTGTCCGATCGATGAAATCGCTCTCTGAACCTTTCTGTACTCAAATCGGACGCCGGGTGTGCCACGTATGGTCAGTTCTGCAGTGTGTCCGATCGAAGTGTTCAGCAGCGTGAATTCATCACGATCGGACTTCAGGGCGCGTCCGGACAATTCTAGCGTCACGTCCGGTCATGCTATAACTGAGAAGATAACGTTTCATGACCATTGGAGATTGAACGAACAAAATTTAAAATGGGACACGTGGCTTGCATCGGCGAAGTCACGCAGGTGCGACCGGACGCTGTGGCCACGTCCGATTGATCAGACCTGCGCGTTCGATCAGCGCGCGCAGAGTAGTTTCTTGAGCCTAACGACTCTTTCTTTGAGGGCGGGCTATAAATACTTGTTTGGCTAACCTTGGGACGTAACTCCTGACTCTTTGAACACTTGAGACATACTTTGAGCTAGAGAACATCCTTTTCACTCATCTCCTTGCTTGTTTGTGCATCCTAGTGAGATTGAGTGAGTGTTGACATTAATTAACGCAATCGCTAAATAGCAACGGTGCTAAAAATGCATGGTAATAAATTAACATATCTCTAAATACTAGTCACCTTTTATATTTACCTATACTTCTTAGCATGGAACTAGGTTGTCATCCCTAATGAATAAAGCTTAGAAGTATATAAGTGGCACTATGATTTATATGACTAGGCAGAAATATAAATGATATAAAGATATGATCAATTAAGATTAAGAACAATTAAGAACATCTGCAAGCGGACAAATAATTATATCATTGTATTATTTTACCTAAAGTATTACCAAGTTGTCATTTATAATTTTACCACTGGGAAGTTCTAGCTAAACTTCTATCTAGAGTATTGATAAACTTTATATTCATGATAAAGAGAGTAAACCAATGTTATGCACTCTTACTCAATAACAGGGATAAGTCACATGATAAAAGATATATATATAAGTAATGATCAGTCATCATAAATAAATAAGTAGATACACTCCGAGCTCCCTAACTATTACTAATAATGTAATCCAATCAGAATATTAGAGGAATAATTCCTAAGTATTCAAGTTACATGTCAAGCTACTACAACTAATAATCATCATCAAGTAAAACTACCATATGTCCCAACTATAATGGAGCCATGAACAGGAGAAGTTGAGTTCAGAAACCTCTGATATACGAATATATCCTCAACCAGATAATGTTGCTCTACCAATAATCCACTGCACAGGGGGAGGACTATAGAGGACTCAATGGGCCTATAGAAGTCACACCCACGATCTACCACACGACCCTGAACAACTGGAGGCATCCGCAGATATACAAAGCATCTAAGCACCACGCTTACATAATGCATACCACTCATCTTTTGGCCAAATAGATGAGCGCTATATGAACATGTGATCGAACTAAATAGCAACCTAACTATACTAGAATTGAAGTAGAGAATGAACGATGCATTCAAGAACGTAATAAAGATGAAGAATAATGTTGACATTGCAATAATTGTGCAAAGACAGAATTACAGTAAGAGCGGAGAACTAGAACATTACCAAAACTCCACGCTCTCCAACGATCGGGAATCCAAGCTAGGTTGACTCAGCTTGACTTCCTCTAGACCTGATCTAACTATGCTAAAGCTATGAACTAGAGGAACTCTGATGATATAGGGTTTCTGGCTCCGGATGAACTGATCTTCAAATGACTTGATGCCTTCAGGGGGGTCTGCCCCTGTATTTATACCCCAGTGGGACGCACGTGAGCCATTGGATCAAACCGACTTTACGTAGGGCTAGGATTGATCCTCAAGGTCGGTAGAAGAATACTGCAGAAGCTCGTGGAAGGGGGGAGAAGAGGGTAGCCGCCCGGCCACCCCCCTAGCCAGCCGGCCCCACCTGGCAGGCACTCGGCCTTCGCTTTGTTCCGGTGTCTTCTGGGGTCTTCTATAATATACTAGTATTTGTCTCGTGGTGAAATTCCAAAAATTCTTTTAACAATTAGGTATCTCTCTCCACTTTTCTACATAACTCCCTATAAACATTAAAATTCAACAAAGCTCGTGGAATTCGTCAGATAACACCCTAGTCTTCTATGTTTTCATGTATTTTGACCATTCTCTCATGTTTATTTCACTATATATTGTTGACGTTAACGGCCGTCAACAGTGAGATTCAAGTGTATTGCTTTGAGAGTTGCATCTAGTGGCACTTGATCTATTGAGTTGGCTGTGGATTGCTTGTTACTCTTAGGTGTTTTCTGATGCCCTAGACGGTTTAGAGCAGCGGTGGTGTTGAGCTCATGATTGGAGATTATATCAAGCCTCACCGGTGGATTTGTGAGAGGTTCTTGAGCCTTCCCCGCATAAGATCACAATTGGCTACTCTAGTAGGTTGCTCGTGGCTTGGAGGATCCACATCTTGTGTTGGATGTGCGGCACCGCTGAGGGTTTGGCTTTGGAATGCCAATTAGCTCGTGATCCATCAAGTGGGTGTATCGCCACAACGAGGACTAGCTTGCTGGAAAGCAAGTGAACCTCGATAAAAATCTTATGTCATCCCTTGTCGAGGATTCTCTTATAACTGTGATTAATTCATTACTATATATCTACTCTTCAATGTCGGTATAAGAATCTTTCACTTGCTCATCTCATTTGTGCTCTATCTCTTGTTTTTTTTATTTTGTGTAGCTTCTATATCACCTAAGAGTAATTAGCCTAGTGACATAGCTTTGTTGTTGTGAATTATAGATCATAGCCTTCATATCTACTAGAATTATTTAGGTGGCTTGCATAATGTAGTTGAGCTAGTGCTAGAGAAGCTTCGCTATTTGTTTTACTAACATCTTGGTTTAGTGAAGTTCGTAGAATTTTAAAAAGGCTATTCACCCTCCTCTAGCCATTTAGGACCTTACATAACCCCATTTATTCTAGTTGGTACAGGGAATTTGTTCGTCAATCCTAGCATGAATCAAGGGATCCTACCCCGCACGAAACTAATACCCTTCTTTCATAGGGTGCGGGAGCAGGGGGGCCCAGCTTCATTTCTTGGTTCAAACAGAAGGTACTGTCTAATTTATCTCGTACTTAGTTCGACATTCCAAGTTGATCGTATGTCTGAATAATATAATGATCTATCATGCTTGAGCTTGCAGGCCCAAACCGATGCGTCTATAACTGTCGAGTTGAGACAGGTTGCCAACGGCTGTCACGTTACGGTCAAGTCATTTACTGGTTATGACGTGAATAGATATCGCTTTCACACAGCAAGCTACGAGCAGAGTCGGCCCAATCGAAAAACCACAAATAGCAGAGTTTTTACGCCCAGCACTGATAGCCTCGACTATTATGGAAGAATTGAAGAAATCTATGAACTTTCATTTCATGGTTCCAAACCTCTTAATCCTGCCATATTCAAATGCCACTAGTTTCATCCTGGAGTAACGAGACGGACCCCTAATCTTGGGCTAGTCGAGATTCATCAGGATTCCATCTATCCAGAAAAAATGTCTATATTGTGGCTCAACTGGCCGTGCAAGTTTATTATATGCCATACGCATGACAAGACAAAGAGCATCTTAAGGGTTGGGCTATTGTGCACTAGGTATCTCAACACGGTAAACTACCTGTCTCAAATGATTAAGATTACAACTTCAACCCAAACACATATGATGGAAAGTTCTTTCAAGAAGATGGGCTACAAGGGAGGTTTAAGATAGACTTAACCGAAGCGGTCGGAATGGAAGTAGACAATGAAAGGGTTGATGACGAGGACACTGGAGATGAGGTGTAAAATGCCAAGGACATAGAAATGCTTGAGCGATTACATTTAGGCAATGACGATGAAGACAACATTCCTCCTTCGGATAGTGTTGATTATTTGGACAATTTTGATAGTGATGACGAAACCTATGATCCAGCTAATCCCAATCGTGAAGATTATTTCTAATACAAGTAATACTATGTTTTTTTGCAATTATATTTTATTTATTTATTTTGCATCTATTTCTAATACATCCAATAATACGTCTTGTTTATTCTTTTTAATTGCAAGTGATTGAACAAAGATGGCGAGCAACCGTGCAAACAGGAACGTGAACTCGGTTTACCAAAGAGCATGTACTGCAGATCCCGATGCAGGTGAGGGGGCGTCGGACGGGAGGAGGAGCAGGTTCAGCGGCCGCAGGAGGCAGCAGTCTCCTCCTACCACGCCGCGTGAGGAGGTGCCGGAGGAGCACGTGACGGCCGCGGACTCGTCCTCATCAGAGGACGAGGAAGGAGAGGGGGCGCACAAGGAGGGAGCTTGTTCTGCTTCCTTTGGTTCATCGAGTGTCCACTTGCAAGGTCCCACGAGCCTCCCTCAGGTTCCGCTTCCTCACCGACGTCCACTGATTCGCCCTCAGGGGAATAAGTAAATAAGTTTAGATGTTATCGCCACTACTTCATATGATATGTCAAAAATCAAAAGAGAAACTAATAATTTTTCTTAATCACTTGTGCAGGAACTGGGTGGTTGTATCGGGTGGTAGCACACGCTCCCCCAATGGCATCCTAGGTCTTCTGTGCAGGCAACACTACCCTGGCCTTGTCGCGTACCACAGAAGAATGAGCCAGCCTACTCATTTGACCATTACGCCGTCGCCCCCGATGCGGATTACCCCAACAAGGCGACGCGGGTGAAGGTGGAGTTTTGGGTAAGTATCCTTCGTACAACATTGCTCAATACATCGTATCCATTGGTCTTTTCTTGAAATAATGAATGGATACATTGCGTTTGTATGCAGGCTTATTTTAGATGTGAAGATGGATTTGTGGGCAGGGCGGATCTGACGGCTACCAAAGCCTGTAAAAAATTTGTCTCTGACATGCATCATGAGGCCCGCATCTAGGCCATCGTATCCTACCACGGGTCGAAACTTGGAGAGAAGGTCACCAAGAGAGACGCAAGACAGATGACGCTGACCCGGGACCAGTACCATGAGGTAGATGAATAACATTAATATTGATTCATTTTGAGATTAAGTACGTTTAATTTGATCTTCTTATATGTCAAATACTTGACGACGTGTAGATGAATCCCTGGTTGTGCCGAGCGTATTCTGAGTGCTAGACGATGATCGTGGACAAGTGGTTCACGGAGGAGTACCTCGAGGCGTGCAACGCTGCCCGGGACCAGCGTTTGACGATGCAAGGTCCAACACACCATCAAGGCAGCCACAGCCTCGCCGCATACAAGCAAGCATGGTTACGCAATTTCATCTATCTATTCTGACGCTCAATTCTGCCTGATTTCTAATCATCTTGCTGTCTTTCTCGCAGTCGGAGTCACATGGTGGCCAGGAGTGCTCGGACTTCCAGGCATGGTGCATGTCCAAAAAGGGCAGGGGTACGTCTGACGTCTCCTACAACATGGACGACCCACCCGAGGCGTACAACAACCCGAGCATCCACACCCGCATCAGTGACTACACGTCAGCGGCAAGGTCGATCCATGGGCCAGATTACGATCTGAGCACTCAGGACAGTGATGCAGAGCTCGTCATGAGGTTGGGAGGAGGCAAGAAGCACGAACGGTTGTGGATTGGCGATGGCGTCATCGACTCGTCCACTGTTCCCTCTCTCTCCTAGATCCGAGCATGAAGCACGAGCGGAAGCCCGGCCATACGCCCACGGCCAAACGCTTCACAGTAGTGGGTCGACGCAATCGAGGTTATTCCTGTTTTACTTGTCGTATATTGATCTTTACACACCTTAATTAGTTTTGCATTACTGAAACATTGGAGTGAAATATTGCAAGCCCGGCTGAAAGAAGAAGCAAGGGAACGTCAAGAGCTGGCGGCGCAGCTAGAGTCCAAGCAGGCCGCGTGAGAGGCCTAGGAGAAGAGGATGGCGGAAATAATGCAGTTCATGCAAAGTCTTGGGCAACATACGGGTTTAGCTATGCTACCTAGGCTGTTCGCTCCACCTCCGCCTCCTCCTGCAGCTACTCCTGTGAGTATGAAAGTTTATTGCTTTCGCTTGTGCTTAGCTTGTATGACCTCTACCTTCCTAGAAGATACTACGAAAACATACAATCTCACACATGTAAGTAATTCGTAGATTAACTATCCAAGTAATCCTGCCTAACACATGCAATCTCTTCTCCTTTGTGCAGCCTCAATCGGCGGGTTCGAATAATCCAGCTCCTGGCCCTGGTGGTGATCAAGCTTTTCCTTCACCAAGCGCTCAGTTTCCACCTTGGTGATGTACTTGTAATATACTTGTGATGCACTTGTGGATTTGTTTAACTGTCATGGACTTGTGGATTTGTTTACCTGTGATGGACTTGTGGATTTGTTTCGATTGACTTGATGGATTTGTTTCGATGTGATATATATTGTGATGGATGTGATATATGTGATGGATGTAATAAATATGTGATATATATGTAATATTTTCTGTTTGTCAAGATAAAATGTAAAAAACAAATAAAAACATTGTTTCAGGTCACTTTACCGAGTGCAACACTCGGCAAAGGGGTCCTTTGCCAAGTGTCATGGTAAGGCACTCGGCAAAGCTGAGAAACTGGGTGACTGGAAGGCCAATTGGAAGAATTTTCTAATTTTTTTTAAGATTTGCCGGGAGCCGACGCCATCAGCACTCGGCAACGATTTTTTTAAAAAAAAATTAAACTTTGCCGAGAGCCAGAAAAACAACGCTCGGCAAAGAATTTTTTTAAAAAAAATTAAAACTTTGCCGAGCGTCCCGTCAGTTGGCACTCGGCAAAGCTATTTTTTAAAAAAGGATAAAAAGTCTTTGCCGAGTGTCGCATCAGTTGGCACTCGGCAAAGAGACCGTGACCGTTTGCGGCGCCGTGACGGTGCCTTTTCTTTACCGAGAGCCAGCTCAGCACTTGGCAAAGCCTTTGCCGAGTGCCCAACAAAAGGCACTCGGCAAAGCCGCCTTTGCCGATATTTTTTTTCCGAGTGCTCTTTGTCGAGTGCGGCGCTCGGCAAAGTCTTTGCCGAGTGCCAAACGGGCAGACACTCGGCAAAGCGCCTGAATCCAGTAGTATGGTTATCTTTTGCCGTTAGTCATAAACAAGTTGATTGTAGATAATGACCTCTAGGTAACATCGGTCTTTGTTGTCTGCAAGAAACCACCACTAATTTGTTGATTAATGTACTCTCCGGGCCGGCTCACCTAGTCTCTGCACAAGTGTCTGGTTCACATCCAACTGTGCTCGCTCTGAAGTCTGACCGTCGTTCTCACCTGTTCCCAAATCAACAACCTGCTGTTCAGAGTTCAGACTAGAATATATGGTGACTCTTACGCATACATACAGAGTAACTTTAGAATACGTGTGCGGTGCATTATTGCAGACTTCAAAGAAGTGTGGTCTTTTCTTTTACTCATTAGAGTCTGTTGTTCATGTGGTGACTGGATGGGTTTTCCAACAAAATTCTTGGGAAATTATGGTGTTCGTGATGTGTGAAAGGATCAAGATGCCCAAGAGGAGGGGGGTGAATTGGGCTTTTCTAAAAATTAAATGCAAGAAATAAATCCTACAAGCCGGAATTCACCCCTAGTGTCTACTTGTGTTCCTAGAGAGTCTACCGATACAAAGTTTTGCACCCTAGTTTCCAATCCTAGTCTAGCATGGCAAGTCTAGGAATGTAAACAAGCAATGAAAGTAAATACGAGAATGTAAATGCTTGAATGTAAAGGGGCAAGGAACACGGCGATGTTTTTCCGAGGTATCGAAGAGTCGCCACTCCCCACTAGTCCTCGTTGGAGCACCCGCGCAAGGGTGTAGCTCTCCCTTGATCCGCGCAAGGATCAAGTGCTCTCTACGGGTTGATTCTTCGACACTCCGTCGCGGTGAATCACACGGTGACCGCTCACAAGATGAGTTGGGTCATCCACAAGCTCCGCCGGATGATCACCGAACTCTCAATCACCACCACGCCGTCTAGGTGATGGCGATCACCAAGAGTAACAAGCTAGAACTCTCACTTGACCACTACGAGCCCAAATGAGAAGGTGGATGCACACTTGCTACTCTCTAATCGCTAGTGAGGAACTCTCAAGCTTTGATTCTCAAATCTCTATCCTCACTAGTGCTCTTGCACTCCCTTGCACTCCAAAGGTGTTTTTCAGCTGATCAAATGAGCAAGAGACCTCTAAAAGAGGTGGTGGGGATGTATTTATACACCCCACAGACAAAACGAACCGTTACCCGCTGACTCAGCAAAACACGAGCTGACCGGACGCGCCGGTTGAACTGACCGGACGCGCCGGTCGCTCGTAACGGTCGAAAACCGAAAAACAACTGAGTGACCGGACGCACCGGTCAGGGGCGACCGGACGCGTCCGATCGCGCAGGGAGCATACTGTACTCGCACCGGACGCGCGACCGCGTCCGATCGGTGATGACCGGACGCGTCCGGTCGTCTCTGGACCTTACTGGACTGTGACCGGACGCGCCGATCACACCCAGGTCGCGTCCGATCGGGTGTTTCCCTCAAGTGACACGTGTCGACATCTGACCACCGCGTCCGGTCCTCGCGAGGACCGCGTCCGGTCGTCAGAGCTGAAACCCTAGCCGCGGAACTGTACTGACCGGACGCGTCCGGTCATGCCGAGGACCGCGTCCGGTCATGGGAAAACGACCCGAAACTCTCCGAAACGCGTCACAACTTGAACCAAGTTGCTTCCAACTGAACTTTGAGCTATTCTAGAGCTGCCTAGCGCCAAGTTTAACAAGTGTGCACCACACCTAAACGTAGGACTCGCCTAGGTCAAGCTACCCGCTCATGCCCCCCTTTATAGTACGGCCAAAAGAGAAAAACGAAGATCCTAACGACTATTCCAAATGTATCTCAACACCTTGACATCCGGAACTAACCGTCCTTAATCTTGACGTCACTCTTTTGAAAACCGAAACGATTTCCATCAAGGGGCATGAATACCATGTTGCCCAAAGCAGTTAAAACCTCCATGACCTAACTTACCAAAGTTTCTGCAAAACACACGTTAGTCATGGTAATAAAGCGTTGTCATCAATTGCCGAAACCAAACCTCGGGGCCTAGATGCTTTCAATCTCCCCCTTTTTGGTGATTGATGACAACACTAAGATATAAAAGATTTGAGTTGAGGTTTTCGAGCATGCATGGTTCACATAAGCAAAAAGCAATAAGCACAAGGGGTTAGGAATTGCTTATGTGCCCCAAGCCAAAAGAGTGTACTCATAAGATAAGACAAAGAACATTAGTACACATACAGATATAGCTCATAAGAAATCGGAGTAAGGCACGGAAGCACAACCTTAGAGCTATAATTAAAAACGGTGTAAGGCACGGAAGCACAACCTTAGAGCTATAATTAAAAATGGTGTAAGGCACGGAAGCACAACCTTAGAGCTATAATTAAAAATGGTGACAAAAGTTAACACTGCGACTGGATAAAACATTAAGACTCAAGGTTTATCACACGACGACATGCCACACGAATGCAATGACTGAAAAGTAAACATGATGCATGAATGTAGCACACAAGAAAAAACGAAAACCCTCTCTCAAAACTCCCCTCTCAAAACTCCCCCTGAAACTACTCTCTCTCCCCCTTTGGCATCAATCGCCAAAAAAGCTAATCTAAGGATCTGACGGGGGGACAGACGGAGTCGTGTCGGGTGCCGAGGTGCGCGGAGTAATCACGAAGTGTAGAGAATCTCCCTCGGAATCTGAGCTATCTGGCTGACCCTCTGAAGAAACACGTGGCTATGAAGCGGTCTAGGTCTGAGCGGCAGGAACAGGTACTGACGTAGTAGCAATAAGAGGATCCGTCTGAGTGACCTGAGCCTGTAGCGAGCCAATAGCAGGAGGATCTGTCGAGGCAACTGACGAAGGAAGAGTCTCTGTAGTACCGGTCCCTGTCACTAGAGGAATAACTGCCTCTGAAGCTGACAACCCTGAAGAAGTAGCAAAGGTAGTGTGCGAGGGCGTCGGCTGACCAGTCAACTCGCTGTAGGTAGCACTGTAATCACCGAAGGGTGTGCCTGTCAGGAGGTGAGGGCGAGGCTGGTCTGAAGGTGTAAACCCCGTGTGAATAGGCGTGAAGCTCAGGGATTAGAATGACTGGGGAACCTGCTGTTGTGGAGATGTGAACTAGAAACCCGGCTGTCCCTGACTCGATGGATCACTAGATTGTAAAGCATAAGTCAGGACAAAAGCAGGCGGAGGAACCCCAACAGTGACTAGGTGGCACAGGAGATCCAAGTACTGCTGCTGACTAGCTGCACTCTGTCGCTGAATCTCGTACTGCTGTCGCTGCATTTCAACCTGCTGCCTCTGGATCTCAAGCTGCCGACGCTGAAACTCGTCCTGACGAGCCTGAATCTATGCAAGTGCTGCAGCTGTGTCCTGAGCCTGTCGCTGTATCTGCTGTTGCTGCTGCTCCTGTGCCTGGGTCAACCTCTCAAGTATAGCCACCATGGCTGGGTCTGTGCGGGAGGCTGAACCAGAGCCACCGGCCTCGTGGTCGTGAGACCGAGGAGACCGGTACCTAGGGATGGGCTGGTAGTCCTCATCAGTGCTGTCAGATGTCACATCCTCAGGAAGATCAGCAGGCTGAGCGTCAAGATCGGCAAGCTCTGCCTCTGCAAGCTCATCAACTATGGCGTCCTGCTCAGCCGCTGTCTCAGGAACCTCAGGTCGCACACGCTGTCCTGGCACTGGGGCCTGATCTCTAGTGACTGAAGCCTAAAGCTGATGGATATCATACTCAGGGAAAGCAGTAGTAGTATCTGATATCTCAGCTCGGATCTCTACTGGTAACTGAATGGATGATCTAATGATGAAGCAGATCCAGTGTGCATAGGGCAGCTGACGATTACCCTTGAAGCCCTCAGCTATGGTGTCCTCCATCTCACTAAGTATGAGATCCCAAATGTCAAACTGTGTCTGTGAGAGGAGGTGGTGAACAACCCATAGCTGCATCCGAGTCAGTCCCTCTCTGTAGCCAAGTCTGGGAAGTAGAGTGCGTCTGACTATAGCATCCAGAACTCTGGCAAGTGGTGTCAAACTGGCAGGCGTGCGACGAGACCCTTCGCCAAAAGGCTCACGGAAGCAGGGTCAAATCAAGTCTGTGGGTGGCACTGCCCCGCCGTGAGGGCGTCTCGGTGGAGGAGTCTGACCAAAACACAGCTGATGTATCTTTGTGTTGGAAGCTGGGAGTCTGAGAATCTCCCGCACTCTGGTGCTGTATAGACGGTGATCGCGGCCTCGGAATGCAAAGTGAATGAAATCATGGGCAGGATCAATCCATAGTGAACCATAAAACTCTCTGACCCATGTGCCGCAGTATGCACCTGTCCGTCCAAGAAGATCTGACAAGCCTGGCAGAAAGGATAGGTGCGGACGTAGCTGTTCTCCCACAACCTCAACCAGTGACTCAAGTCGACAGACCCTCTGTGGTCGGAAAGCAATACCGCTGTCAACTAGAGCCCTGTAGAAATCCTCCTGAAGTGGGGTATAGAAGCCTTCTGAAGCTCTATGATCCCTCACAGGTGGAAACCACCGACTGACCTCCACGAACCTCAACCCCTGCACCTGACGTGCTGTAGCACCCCTCAAGTCAAAGTGCTCGACTGGGGGTGAACCTCTAGCTCTGGGAGGAGGACGTGCTCCACGACGCTGGCCCTCTGGCCTAGGAGTCACCTGAGTACGTGCGCGTGTGGAGCGGCGACGTGGTGGAGACTGAGCTGGCTGCTCCTCTGTGTCCTCTGTAGCCTCTGGAGCCTCTGTGGCCTCTGGAGCCTCTGTGGCCTCTAGAGGTGGATCAACTGACATACCCTCTGTAGCTCCAGTATCCTCAGTACCCTCAGTGGCCTCTGTGCCGAGCTGTCGACCTTCTAGATGAAAGCGACGCTCACCTATGCGTATGCCACTGCTCCTGCCACCTCTCTCTGCCCGCTCTGCTGCATCTGCCACGGCCTGAGCAATCTCTGCCTCTGTAAGTGTCTTCTTCTTCTTTCTGGCCATGATCTTGATACGCTTCCCACGTGCAATCTCAGACCGACGAGGAGGACTGTCGTCCCCGTCACTAGGAGCACCACCGGCATTCTTGCAGCGAACCATACTATCACACTGTCGGACAACCTCTGTAAGATGGTGTACTGACACTTGAGAGGCTTGGCCTCAGTCCGTATCCGCAGGCTTGGCCTCGGATTCAATCAGCAGAACAACAGACACCCCGACAAACCGACAGACTCGCTGAAAAGACGGAATAGATGGATCTACTATAAGCAACATATATAAACTAAAGGTACAAAACCCTAGAGATAGCAAGCATATGAGGTAAGATATGAGATTGACCGCGATAGCTACCTCGACGAGCGATGATCTAATGATCGGAAGACGATCTCGACGTATTAGGGTTACCCGAAGACGACGATCGAAATCCTTGCGGAGACGGAGACGATCGCGAGGATTCGAAGATGAAAACCTAGCAACCTAGGGTTAGGATTTTGGATCTTTGCTGGGGTTTTGAAGATCGTGTATGGCGAACGGTTCGCGACACGAGGCTAGGGCGCAGGGGAGATCGCCGGAGGAGAACGCTCGCAGCGGTGGCGGCGCTAGCAGCAGCTGCGGTGGCGGCTCGGGCAGCGGCTGTGGCGGAGGCGCGAGCAGCGGCTGCGGCGGAGGCGCGGGCAGCAGCTGCGGCGGAGGCGCGGCGGCGGCTGCGACGGAGGAGATGGCGCGGTGGGGGCGGACTCACGAGCGAGAGCGATGGCGAGATTGTAAAGAGTATGAGATCCAAACGTACGGTTAAAAGGGGCGAGATTCGCTCGACGCGTGATGACCGGACGCGGTGGTCGTTATGACCGGACGCGGTGGTGCAGCGTCCGGTCACACTCCAGTAAGCTCCTGGAGTGACCGGACGCGTCCGGTGAGGACTGACCGGACGCGGTCAGAGTCCGGTCGAGGGGAGCTCGGGAATTCATCGCGAATGACCGGACGCGGTGGTGATAACCGGGACCGGACGCGGTGGTCAGCAGCGGCGCGTCCGGTGCAGCGTCCGGTCACTAGATCTGGAGTTGGTCTTCTGGATGACCGGACGCGCTGGTGGACGCCGGGACCGGACGCGGTGGTGAAGCATCACTGCGTCCGGTGCAGCGTTCGGTCCAGCGTCCAGTCACTGTTCTTCGCCCTTCTTCGTTCTGAACTACGACGCGACTTCTCCCAATCAGGTTCCAATTCAAAAAGACACAAATAAACACCAATTGGAACACGATATGAGTGACCTCACTCAAACCCTCAAATTTTTCAAAATAGATTGCCTTAGGCTAGTATTATTTTTAAGAAAATAGGCAATAAACACCCAAGGAGCAACGTATGGCCATGCAATAGAGTTTATGATCCATTTGGAGCGTCAAAATGCTCTCTCTACCCATGGACGAACACAGAGGTTGCTCAAAGCGAAACCGAAAAGAAACGCCAAACAAACTACCATGCATATGTAATGCAATACAAGAAAGTAAAGCTAGGATGCTTGTCAAGTTTGATTCACGGTTAGGCTTCTTCACTCCTCCAAAGAAGGGTTATCGTAACCGTGTTAGCCAAGCCCTAAAAGCATTGCGATAAAATAAACATGGCATATTATACAATGCAATGCAAGGGACAACACACGCTCATTTTTTAAAGTTACTAGAATCAAGCACATTGAGTTCACTTCTTAACCTACAAAAGGTTGCCTCATCCAAAGATTTAGTGAAGATATCCGCTAATTGATTTTCACTTCTTACACCTTCTAGTGATATGTCATTTTTAGCAACGTGATCTCTTAGAAAGTGATGGCGGATATCAATGTGCTTGGTGCGAGAGTGTTGTATCGGATTGTTAGCAATTTTAACGGCACTTTCATTATCACATAAAAGTGGCACCTTTTCAAGAACAATTCCATAGTCTAGGAGGGTTTGTTTCATATATAAGATTTGTGCACAACAAGCCCCCGCGGTAATGTATTCCGCCTCGGCGGTAGACAAAGCCACACTATTTTGCTTTTTAGATGACCAAGATACTAAAGATCTTCCAAGCAAATGGCACCCTCCGGATGTGCTTTTTCTATCAATTTTGCAACCGACATAGTCCAAATCGGAATAGCCAACTAGTTGGAATCTAGCTCCTTTGGGATACCAAAGACCAATGCTTGGGGTGAGCTTAAGATATCTTAGGATTCTTTTTACGGCACTTAAGTGAGGTTCTTTAGGGCATGCTTGAAAGCGGGCACACATGCACACACTAAACATGATATCGGGCCTAGATGCGGTAAGGTACAACAAGCTACCAATCATAGAACGGTAGAGAGTTTGATCAACCGGTTTACCTCCCTCATCTAGGTCGAGATGTCCATTTGATGGCATTGGGGTCTTGATTGGTTTGCATTCTTCCATCTTGAATCTTTTGAGAAGATCCTTGGTATACTTTTCTTGAGAGATGAAAATTCCTTCTCTTATTTGCTTTACTTGAAATCCAAGGAAGAATGTGAGCTCACCAATCATTGACATCTCGAACTCCTTCGACATCAATTCACCAAATTCCTTGCAATAATCTTCATTTGTTGATCCGAAGATGATATCATCAACATATACTTGACAAATAAAGATCTCCCCATTAAACTTCTTGGTGAATAGTGTGGTGTCGACCTTCCCAATGGTGAAGCCCTTCACAATGAGGAAGTCCCGGAGGCGCTCATACCACGCTCTAGGGGCTTGCTTGAGCCCATATAACGCCTTAGACAACCTATAAACATGATTAGGATATCTAGGGTCTTCAAACCCGGAGGTTGATTAACATAGACTAGTTCATTTATAAAGCCATTTAAGAATGCACTTTTCACATCCATTTGATATAGTTTCATATCATGATGTGATGCATATGCAAGGAGGATACGAATGGCTTCAAGTCTTGCAACGGGTGCAAAGGTCTCTCTAAAATCAAGACCTTCAACTTGAGAGAACCCCTTTGCAACTAGTCTTGCCTTGTTCCTCACCACTATGCCTTGGTCATCTTGCTTGTTTCGGAACACCCACTTGGTTCCAATGACTCTTGCACCTTTAGGATGCTCTTCAAGTGTCCATACTTGATTGCGGGTGAAGTTGTTCAATTCTTCATGCATTGCATTCACCCAATCCGGATCTTGAAGAGCTTCTTCTACATTCTTAGGTTCAACGCAAGAGACAAAAGAGTGATGTTCAACAAAAGAAGCTAGCTTTTGGGATCGAGTCATTACTCCCTTTGTAGGACTCCCTATGATGAGATCTTGTGGATGTGCTTGAAGTAGTGGTGAGTTTCTTCTATCAACCACTTGAGGAGGTGGATGGGGAGCATCAACATCTTGAGCTTGTGCCTCGGCTTGTTCATGAGAGACATAAGTGTCTTCATTTTCAACTCTCTCATTCTTGTCATCATCTTGAGGCACACTTGATGAAGATGGTGGATCAACAATTTGTACATCGTCATCATCATCTTTTGGCTTGATGTCTCCCACCGGCATGTTCTTCATGGCCTCCCTCAAGGGTTCATCACCTACATCATCACAATTCTCAATTGCTCCTTGGGAGCCGTTAGATTCATCAAATTCCACATCATATGTTTCTTCAACCAAACCGGTGGCATGGTTAAATACTCTATATGCTTTGGACTTTGATGAGTAACCAATAAGAAAACCAATATCACAACGTCTTTGAAACTTCCCTAGGTGTTGACGCTTCTTGTAGATGTAGCATTTGCAACCAAACACCCGGAAGAAAGAGACGTCCGGCTTCTTCCCATTAAGCAACTCATAGGGGGTCTTGCCAAGAAACTTTTGTAGGAAGAGGCGATTTGAAGCATAGCATGCGGTGTTGATTGCCTCGGCCCACAACTTCTCCGGAGTGTTGTACTCATCTAGCATTGTTCTTGCAAGGGTGATCAAAGTTCGGTTCTTTCTCTCAACTACACCATTTTGTTGAGGAGTGTAGGTTGAAGAGACCTCATGCTTGATTCCAATTTCATCACAATAAGCTTCAATATTGGTGTTGTCAAACTCTTTGCCATTGTCACTTCTAATCTTCTTTATCTTGACTTCAAATTCATTTTGAGCTCTCTTTGCAAACTTCTTGAAGCAATTTGCCACTTCGGATTTGTCATGAAGGAAGAAAGTCCATGTATACCTTGAGTAGTCATCCACTATCATAAGACAATAGAGATTACCACCCAAGCTCTTGTATGTTGTAGGCCCAAACAAATCCATGTGTATAAGTTCTAGCACTCTTGAAGTTGACATGAAAGCTTTGGTTGGATGAGTGTTTGCAACTTGTTTGCCCGCTTGACATGCATTACAAGGTTTGTCCTTTTCAAACTTCACATCCTTCAATCCTCTCACTAGTTCTTTCTTCAATAGCTTGTTGAGAGTGTTCATTCCAACATGAGCAAGCCTCCTATGCCAAAGCCAACCAAGTGAGGTCTTGGTGAACAAACATGTCATCAAATTTGTATCTTCGGAGGTGAAGTCAACAAGATAAAGATTGTTGTATCTAAAGCCTTTGAATATCACTTGCTTATCATCTATCTTTGAAACTTCCACTTCATTTGGTGTGAACAAGCATTGGAAGCCAAGGTCACAAAGTTGCCCAACGGATAACAAGTTGAAACTCAATGAAGCAACATAGAGCACATTTGAGAGTGAGTGATCATGTGATATTGCAATCTTGCCTATACCCTTGACTTTGCTCTTTGAATTATCCCCAAATGTGATCTTCTCTTGACATATTCCATTCTCTTCAATGGTGGTGAACATACGAGGATCACCGGTCATATGTTGAGTGCAACCACTATCAATAACCCAATGAGATCCACCGGTCTTGTAGTTCACCTACACACAAGAGATCAAGCTTTTTGTTTAGGGACCCAAACTTGAGAGGGACCCTTGACTTTCTCCACTAGTGACTTGGCAACCCATATTTTCTTTGGCCTATTCTTGTTTGGGGGACCCAAAAACATGACTTTCATCTTTCCATTTGAATCTTTTCTTAGCATATAATGAGCATTGAAGGCGAAAGGTCTAGCATGCTTGGACAAGGGTTGTGGTGGTGGAGTTTTGCATTCATGAGCAAAGTGACCTTCTTGACCACACTCAACACATCTCTTTGGCTTGGGCTTTGACTTGCTTTGTTGTTGTTGAGCTTTTGCTTTCTTCTCTTGATTTGCCAAGTACCCAATACCACTTCTATCCATCTTCATTACGGTGTTCATGAGGAGCTCACTTTGCAAATGTTGGCCTCTTGTGAACTTGCTTAGGCCGGTCTTGAGATGCTCTTTTTCTTGCTTGAGTTTTTTGTTTTCTTCAATGAGTGACTCATTTGTTGGTTGCTTCTCAAGAGCCATCAAACCTTTTAGCTTCTTGTTCTCATTTGCAAGCTTCTCATTCTCACACTTGATCTTGGTATAATCATCATAGTTGCTTGACTCAACCACACTCTTGCCTTTGCTACTAGAACCTTGCTCAATGCTTTCAATGATCAAATCATCACATGATGTGGCTATATCACACTTAACAACATAGTTAGTAGCATCATGTGTCTCAAGAGCAAGTTCATTAGCAACCACAAGACTATCATAGTCAATTTTTAATGTGGTGTATTTGTCTTTTAGAGAATTATGTCTAGTGATGAGCTCATCATGCTTCTTCTCAAGTTTATCATGTTGATCTTTAAGCTCTTTATAAGAGGTTTTGAGCTCCTTGAGAGTGGAAGACATCACTTCATTTTGAACTCTAAGCTCACCACTAGTCTTTTGAATATTTTCAAGCTTGGATGAGAGTGATTCATTTTCATTTTGAAGATTATCATTTTCATTTCTAGTCCTTCTTATGATTTTAGTGTATTTGTTTAGCAATTTTACAAGTTCATCATAAGAAGGTGAGTCATATTCATCATCACTATCACTATCATCATTATCATCACTATCATGGTTTTGTACCTTTCGTTCACCCTTGGCCATAAGGCATAGGTGAGTAGTGGACGATGATGGTGAAGGAGGCGGTGAAGGTGGTGATGAAGATATCAGTGAAGATGATGGCCCCATCACAAATGCGGCAACCTTCTCTTTCTCATCATCGCTCTCATCTTCGGAGGACTCACAAGATGATTCAATGTCGGTGAGCCAATCACCAACAATGTATGCCTTTCCTCCTTTCTTCTTCTTGTGGAACTCCTTCTTCTTGCCATCCTTCTTCTTGTATGGCTTGTTCTTCTTCTTCTCTTCTTCTTCATCACTTGAATCATTTTTCTTGCCCTTGTTCTTGTTCTTATACTTGTCTTTTGGTGGTCTAGGGCATTGATGAGCTAGGTGGCCAAGTTCACCACAATTGTAGCAATCCATCTCCGAGATTGGCTTTCTCTTGCTACTTGTGAAGAATTTCTTCTTCTTGCCATCAAACTTGATACCACTCTTGTTGAGCTTCTTTAGCATCTTGGTGGTCTTTCTCACCATGAGTGCAAGTGATTCATCATCAACATCACTTTCACTTGAGCTTTCTTGCACCATCATGGCTTGGCCCTTCTTCTTCTTCTTGTCATGACTAGCTTTGAAGGCCAAGTCTTTCTTCTTGGAAGATGATGAGCCCTCTTCCGGAGTGATATGCATGTACATCTCATGAGCATTGATTTTCCCTAATACTTGAGTCGGTGTTGCGGTGGAAAGATCACTTTGGTGAAGCACCGTGACAATGTGACCATACTTTTCAACGAGAAGCACACTCAAGATCTTCCTTGCAACATCCGATTGGCTCATTTTAGTGAGCCCAAGAGCATTTAGGTCCTCTACAAGAACATTCAAGCGAGTGTACATGTCATTAGCACTTTCTTTGGGAAGCATCTCAAAAGAATTAATTTTCTTTAAAGCTATGTGATAGCGTTCCTCACGCTCACTCTTAGTTCCCTCATGGAGAGCACAAAGATTTTCCCACAATTCATGAGCGTTCTTTGCATTACGCACACGATTGAAGATATCTTTGCCTAAGCCCCGGTAGAGTGCATTTTTGGCCTTTGCATTCCACCGGTCGTACTTCTCCTCGTCACCAATGGGGTTTGTGGGATCCTTGATAGCGGGAAGCCCTTGGGTTGCGGCTCTAAGACATTCAACATCTATGGCTTCGAGATACGCCTCCATGCGGATTTTCCAATATGGAAAATCATCCCCCTCAAAGGTGGGAGGTGGTCCTTCCCCGTTAGACATCTTGCTCTAGGCGGTAAAGCCTAAAAGAGGAGCAACACTGCTCCGATACCAATTGAAAGGATCAAGATTCCCAAGAGGGGGGGTGAATTGGGCTTTTCTAAAAATTAAATGCAAGAAATAAATCCTACAAGCCGGAATTCACCCCTAGTGTCTACTTGTGTTCCTAGAGAGTCTACCGATACAAAGTTTTGCACCCTAGTTTCCAATCCTAGTCTAGCATGGCAAGTCTTGGAATGTAAACAAGCAATGAAAGTAAATACGAGAATGTAAATGCTTGAATATAAAGGGGCAAGGAACACGGCGATGTTTTTCCGAGGTATCGGAGAGTCACCACTCCCCACTAGTCCTCGTTGGAGCACCCGCGCAAGGGTGTAGCTCCCCCTTGATCCGCGCAAGGATCAAGTGCTCTCTACGGGTTGATTCTTCGACACTCCGTCGCGGTGAATCACCCAAAACCGCTCACAAGATGAGTTGGGTCATCCACAAGCTCCGTCGGATGATCACCGAACTCCCAATCACCACCACGCCGTCTAGGTGATGGCGATCACCAAGAGTAACAAGCTAGAACTCTCACTTGACCACTACGAGCCCAAATGAGAAGGTGGATGCACACTTGCTACTCTCTAATCGCTAGTGAGAAACTCTCAAGCTTTGATTCTCAAATCTCTATCCTCACTAGTGCTCTTGCACTCCCTTGCACTCCAAAGGTGTTTTTCAGCTGATCAAATGAGCAAGAGACCTCTAAAAGAGGTGGTGGGGATGTATTTATACACCCCACAGACAAAACGAACCGTTACCCGCTGACTCAGCAAAACACGAGCTGACCGGACGCGCCGGTTGAACTGACCGGACGCGCCGGTCGCTCGTAACGGTCGAAAACCGAAAAACAACTGAGTGACCGGACGCACCGGTCAGGGGCGACCGGACGCGTCCGATCGCGCAGGGAGCATACTGTACTCGCACCGGACGCGCGACCGCGTCCGATCGGTGATGACCGGACGCGTCCGGTCGTCTCTGGACCTTACTGGACTGTGACCGGACGCGCCGATCACACCCAGGTCGCGTCCGATCGGGTGTTTCCCTCAAGTGACACGTGTCGACATCTGACCACCGCGTCCGGTCCTCGCGAGGACCGCGTCCGGTCGTCAGAGCTGAAACCCTAGCCGCGAAACTGTACTGACCGGACGCGTCCGGTCATGCCGAGGACCGCGTCCGGTCATGGGAAAACGACCCGAAACTCTCCGAAACGCGTCACAACTTGAACCAAGTTGCTTCCAACTGAACTTTGAGCTATTCTAGAGCTGCCTAGCGCCAAGTTTAACAAGTGTGCACCACACCTAAACGTAGGACTCGCCTAGGTCAAGCTACCCGCTCATGCCCCCCTTTATAGTACGGCCAAAAGAGAAAAACGAAGATCCTAACGACTATTCCAAATGTATCTCAACACATCGACATCTGGAACTAACCGTCCTTAATCTTGACGTCACTCTTTTGAAAACCGAAACGATTTCCATCAAGGGGCATGAATACCATGGTGCCCAAAGCAGTTAAAACCTCCATGACCTAACTTACCAAAGTTTCTGCAAAACACACGTTAGTCATGGTAATAAAGCGTTGTCATCAATTGCCGAAACCAAACCTCGGGACCTAGATGCTTTCAATGTGTATGTATTTCTTCGGTACTACAGAAAAGTTGTCGGGTCTAGAAGTACGTACGTAACTAAGTTTCTCATGAGTTGGTGCTTACGACTGCCGGTCGACGTTCAACTCCAAGCGCCTAAGGGGCTGTTTAGTTGGCAAAATTTTTGGCGAAATGCTACTGTAGCAGTTTCGTTGTTATTTGGTAAATATTGTCCAATCATGGTCTAATTAGGCTTAAAAGATTTGTCTCGTCTATTTCGTCTAAACTGTGTAATTAGTTTTATTTTTTATCTATATTTAATGCTTCATGCATGTGTTCAAAGATTCGATGTGACGGAGAATCTGAAAATTTTGGCAAAATTTTTGGCATCTAAACGGTCGAAAACGCCACAGTCGAAAACGCCTTGTAGGGCCTTGTTTAGATACAACAAAAAGTTAGAATTTTTTCACTCTCTCTCCATCACATCAATTTTTAACTGCTTGCATGGAGTATTAAATGTAGGTAAAAAAAATAACTAATTACATAGTTTAGTTGGAAATCACGAGATGAATCTTTTGAGCCTAGTTGGTCCACGATTGGACAATATTTGTCAAATAAGACGAAAGTGGTACTATTCATCAGGTTAGAAAAATTTGCAATCTAAACATGCCCTAGGACTAGATGCGTGTGAAAAGTCGAGGCCTTGCGACGACCTGCTCCCATGCACTGATGCATGTAAGACACCGTTGAGATGCCAAAAATTTTGCCAAAATTTTTAGATTCCTCGTCACATCGAATCTTTAAACACATGCATGAAGCATTAAATATAGATAAAAAAATAAAACTAATTACACAGTTTAGACGAAATGGACGAGACAAATCTTTTAAGCCTAATTAGACCATGATTGGACAATATTTACCAAATAACAACGAAACTGCGTTTCGCCAAAAATTTTGGCAACTAAACAGCCCCTAATTGGCTCCAGCCTCCAGACTCTAGAGAGTGTAGCCAGTAGTAGGCAGTAGCCTAGTCACAGCCACGGAACGACTTCTCCTAAGCCCTGGCCGCCGGGTCGTCGTCCAGCTCGCGCTGCCGCCCACTAGCGAGTGTTTCCGCGTCCAGGAGCAGCGGGAGCACGAGGCCCCCGGCCGGTGACTTTGGCGCGCGCGGCGCGTGTGTCGTCGCGGCCTGTGCTTGTGATCTGCGAAGGACGTAGGAGTACTTCTACGCACGGGGTCGCCGGCCGCTGGTTGGCGAGCGCACCGGGAAACCAACGCGCCCCATGACGTTGCCCTGCGCGCGGATGCGGCTCGTAGTACTGTGCCTGACTGCCTTCCCTGCCTGTGCTCGATTGCTCGAGAGATCCTGAAAAATCTCTCCACCCACACCTTGTTTAGATGACGAGAAATTTGAATCTGGATTACTGTAGCACTTGCGTTTGTATTTAGTAATTAGTGTTCAATCATGGACTAATTAGACTCAAAAGATTCATCTCGCAAATTACAATCAAACTGTGCAATTATTTATTTTTTTGTATCTATATTTAGTGCTCCGTGCATACGTCTAAAGATTCGATGTGACGAAGAGAATGAAAAATTTTTAACTTTAGCCAGCAACTAAACAAGGCCACCGGTCTGCGTCGCAGCAGTTGGTCCATAAATTGACGGCCAGTGCACCACGCTGACCTGCTGACCCGCGCCGCTGGCTGGCCGGTGGGTCCGCGGCCGGAGGAAATCGGCGCCCGATCTCGCTGGCCTCCGCTCCGCTGCAGCGGCGGTCAGGTCAGTCGGCTCAGGGAGTGGAGTCGTGCTGGTGCTTCATCACTGCTTGAGGACTGCCACATGCCGCCGCGCGCTGCTCGGCAACGGCAACTGTGGCGTGTACTGGGCGCCGAGCAGTGAACAGTGTGGTCATTAGTGCTGTAGTACGTACTGGTCCCCACGCTGGCGAGCGTGCGATTAGCGGGAGGGGCCGATGAAACACAGGGCGTGTTTAGTTGCCCAGAATCGGCGGGCGGCGGAATCACTGTGCATCACTGTGCTGTACTGTAGCATTTTGTTTTTATTTGGTAAAAATTGTTCAAACATTGACTAATTAGGCTCAAAATGTTCGTCTCGCAAAATACAACAAAACTGTGCAATTAGTTTTTGATTTCATCTACATTTAGTACTTCATGCATGTGCCGGCATTTTGATGTGATGGAGAATCTTTTTTTTGCATAGTAGAATTTGAGGAAATATTTAGGATCTAAACATGGCCACAGGCGAATGAACAGAGCGTACGGAATGGCTATTGTGCAGTCTGTCAGGTACTCGTACTACTATTTCTGACAGGGGCATGTTTAGTTGAAAAAAAAAATAACGGAATGGCTATTGTGCAGTCTGTCAGGTACTCGTACTACTATTTCTGACAGGGGCATGTTTAGTTGAAAAAAAATAACTAATTATACAGTTTGTCTGTAAATATCGAGACGAGTCTTTTGAGCCTAGTTAGTCTATGATTAGATAAATTTTGCCAAATAACAACAAAAAGTGCTACAGAAATTTACCTAAAAAATTTCGCCATCTAAACTGGCCCCAAAGCGATAACGACTGTGTTATCAGGAGATGCTACTCTAGCCCATGTTTAGATCACCTCAAAATTCCAAGTTTTTTCACTCTCTCCATCACATCAATTTTTAGCCGCTTGCATAGAGTACTAAATGTAGGTAAAAAAATATCTAATTACACAGTTTAGTTCAAAATCACGAGATGAATCTTTTGAGCCTAGTTAGTCTACGATTGGACAATATTTGTCAAATAAAACGAAAGTGGTACTATTTATCAGGTTGAAAAAATCTTCAATCTAAACAAGGGCCTAGTAGATAGTACTACTACTCCAGGAAACAGTTTTCAAAAAGCAGTGGCTGAAGTAAACAGCCAGTATGCGGGACGGCCAGACCAAGCTGCTCGGATCGCTGCTAATCTTGTTCTTTAGTAGTACATACCAGAAGAAAAAAAAGGAACTTGCGAGTAGGTCGGCAGGAAACGTGTTGCACCTGGCCTCGCTCCATCCAAATCTGAATTATTTGCATATCGCCGTGTCCAAGATGGACATCTGAATTATGAGTTCTAAAAAGAAAGATCACGCATAGATGGTGAAGGGCGAATTAACGCATGAGGAGATAATCGCAATCCTGGAGCCGTATGGATGCTTCGCGGCCAATACCAGCGATGATTGATGACGATCAAGGGCAAAACAGACTACCTGCAAACATACTTTACAAGTATCTCAAGATTTTGCAGTTGCCATCGTGTGATTTGATGCAGTCACTTGCGAGAGCTCATGATGGGAAGATGGAAAGCACGAGGCCAGGGGGGGCCAGGCGATATCTTGCCGATGGAGACGGCCACATGGAGCCGGGATGCGTCGTCCCCGGTCCCGGAGCCGCAAGGTCCGATCCACGAGCGACAGCCAAACCTTCAAAAGTCAATTGTGGCGTGCAGGCCAAGCGTTGGTTGCGCGGCGAGACCCTGCTGCTCCCAGCCAGCCCTTGTCGACGCTGACCTCCGGCCTGCCGTGGCTCACGCATGGCTTTTTAGTTTCCACCCATAAACTTTTCGTTCCATCACATGGACACATGCATAAAACATTAAATGTAGATAAAAAAACTAATTACACAGTTTACATGAAAACCACGAGACAAATTTATTAAATCTAATTAATCCATCATTAGCCTTCATAATTAGCCATAATTGCACAGTTTACATGAAAACCACGAGACGAATCATGGAGGCTAATGACAGATTAATTAGGCTTAATAAATTCATCTCGCGGTCTCTAGACGAGTTATGTAATTAATTTTTTTATTAATATCCGAATACCCTTCCGACGTCTCATAAAACATCCAATGTAACACACACTAAGGCAATACACTACATACCCAAAAGTGAAACAAAATAGAGGATTGTATGAGTTTTGTTACTTACCAATTTTCTCTCGATGTTGAATTATCATATCTGGAAGATCAAATTTCAGTATATCCTTTTCAGTTCCATATCTCATAGGAAGTATACTGAAAGCACAATAAACACAATGTAAAGAGGTAACCGTTATAGTGCCTTACAAGATACATAGCACAGCTGAAGTAAACAAGTGGGTGACACATTCCCCATTGAATATTGATGTTTCAACTTTTTTTTTGGGATTAAACAATAGTTCTAAAACCTTAATGACTGACTATTTAAAACTACTACATTGCATATTTCTGATGAACATTTAACTTACTTCTAACATTGCAGCTCATGCATATCTTTATCCCTTTTACACTGCTTCATAGAGAATTTATAATTCTCTAGATGAACACATTTGAAACAAGGAATGGCATTGGTGGTAGTAGGTTAGTGCAAAAATTTACATTTGAACTACTGGATGAAGCCCCAAGTGAAGCTGCCGGTGAAGAATCTCCTGCAGCCCATGTTTCAAAGTTCAGACACACACATTTCAGGATCGGAGGAAGAACTCCAGCACAGTATCAGCGTCAGAGGGCGGTGTCAGTATACTTCATACTTGGCAATCATTTTCCCTGCCGATTGTGCAAGCTATTGATGAGGTGGGCAATCACAGTGCCGCTCGGGTAGATGAGCTTGTAATCGACGATGATTATCTGAACACAACCAGCACCAGAATCTAATCAATAAACCGAGTTACAGTGACAGGATTGTTGATGGCGTACAACTACTATTTTTGTGCTTTGCAACATACATACAGAAAATAGGAACAGCCATGCAAAATGGCAACAAGCACCAGGCAACGTTCAGCTAGCAACTCTTGGAACTTCTGCGGGGTGGTCTCCAGCGGAATTGGATTTGTTGCAGATGGAGGTGTTGCGCCTGTCGAAAAACTCTTGGAACTTCCGTGTCCACCCATTGTTGAAGTCATTGGCAGCGTCCTCCTTGGGGTGTGCACTCTCGATGCGGGTCAAGGTGGCGTTGAGATTGGCAGGGTTCGCGTTGACCTTGTCGTTGAGGTTCAGGATCAGATCCAGTTTGGCGGTTGAGGTTCTGAAGGTCCTTCGTGATGGTGCCGGCCATGGATGCCCGAGGGATCGACTTGGTCTCCGGATACCAGTGTAACAAGCGTGGTGGTGAGGGTGGCCGGCGACGTGACTCCGGGCGGCGGCTAGGGTTGCGGCGTGGTGGAGGCGGCGGCTAGGGTTTGGGCGCAGGGGCGGCGGCGGCGCTAGGGCAGAGGAGAGAGAGGCGCAGAGGAAGAAGAGCGAGGCTTAGAAGGGAGATGGAGAAGATAGAAGGCACTTGGCCTGTTCCTTTGGCTTGTTCCTTGCTTAAGATTGAACGGTTACATGGCTCGTTGTATTTATAGTCCTGGGGGACTTAGCCTGCAAGCAATTGAAAATGATCTTGACCTAACCTACGGCGGCGGCGCTACAGAACCCGTGGTACTGTTCACACCAGGCCTGCTTTGGGCCCAGTCCAGTCTCTCAGCCCATGTCTTGGGCCTAGGTGTGACAGTTCTCTTTGACGAGGATGAAAAGGCAGGGAAGGTGGTCCATTAAGCACCAATCAACTTATTAATGGCATGACATCGACTGCAGGTGTGGAACACAGTCATTTGATTGCTTTCATGAATTGCTGTGATCTTTCAGTTCTGTCAAGCTCATAGCTTTACAAGTGCTACATATGGTAAAAATAAGATTCTACAGGAAAACAATCTAGAAATAACAGCATGGTTGAATGTATTGTAGAAACAAATGGAGAAAACCTTTCTAAACATGAAACTTGGAAAGCAGGGAAAATTTCAGTGTGATGGTATAGCTCAAGTAACCTGAAGTTAAAACTGTTAATGTAACACTTTAAACAAAAGGAGCATTTTTGAAATGCAGATTAATATCTTATCTGATTATTTGCATAAGGCAAGGGCTAACCTGTATCGATTACACCCTCAGCTGTTGTCCATGGATTTAACTGACCCTTTTCAGGTTACTGTTTTCCATTCCTTGTCCATAGAATGGCAGTGTGGAAGTGGAGGAAACAAATGGAGCCAACAGTGTCCTGCACTAGCCGAGCTCAGAGCCACCATAGCGAAGTCCCTTCATCAAGTTAATAAATCTCTGTGAAAATTATGTTACACCATTCGCTTTCTGAGAATCATCACAATCACCCCTGTCATTGCCAATGCCCAAAATGCAACGCAGCTTGACATCTGGAGCAATGCCTGCATGACGCATACTATCATACATCATACAAGCTTCCTTCTCATCCCCCGTTTTAAGGTATCCAATAATGAGAGCTGTGTAGGTTACTACAGTAGGTTTAAGCTTTCTTTTTTCCATTTCTTCCATCATCAAGCGTGCACCATCCATTGCAAGCACTTTACTATAACCATCAATCATACAAGTATATACAAAAGCATCTGCGAACACACCACTTCTTTCCATTTCTCTGAGCCATTCATTAGCAGCCTTCATATTTAAACGCCTACAATAGCAAGCAATGATAGATGTGTACAAAACATTGTCAAGTAACAGGTCTTCACCAATCATATCCCTAATCAATCCCATAGCTTCAGGAAGTCTATCATCATTACAAAGCCCATTTATGAGGCTAGAATATGTAAATGTGTTAGGTTTTACGCCTTCATCCAACATCTTATGGTACAACCTTAAGGCCTCCTGCAACTTCAGAGCTTTCACGAATCCATCAATAATAATACTGTAAAGGACAACATCAGGAACATAGCCCCTCTTTATCATGTCTGCTAAAAATTTCCACACATCACTATATTTGTTGGTCTTGCAAAGGCCATTGATAATAACTCTGTACATGCAAAGGTTTGGGACGATTCCCAATGACTGATGTATTCTATCCAGGAATAGGAAGGCTTCACCAACTAGCCCTTCTTTGCTAAAGCTGTCAATTAGGATTGTGCATGTCACAATGTTGGGACTCAACCCATTTTCAAGCATGAGCTCAAACACTCCCAATGCATCTTGAAGGTTTCTATGTCTACATAATGCGTAGATCAGACTGGTATAATTGTAAACATCTGGAGCGATATCATGATGAATCATGTCAAACCAAAGGTCAGAGATGGCCTTGAGATCTAAATGTTGGCAACAGCCATGAAGAATGATGCTGTAATTTATCTGGTCATGCTCAAAACCATGGTCTTGGAGGTTCTTGAAAATCTTTAATGCCAATGCAACCTGTCCAGTTTTGCAAAGGCCATGCAGAAGTGAACTGTAACTCACTTGATTAGGGCATATTCCATTTCTTGCCATTTCATCAAGCATGTCATAACCTTTCAATAAATCCCCATGTTTGCATAACCCATCAACTAATATGCTGTAGCTGTGGACATCTGGGACAAACCCACATTTCTTCATCCCATGAAACACTTCTATAGCTTTGTCAAACTGACCCTCGCTACAGAAACCATGAATCACAGCATTGAAACAATAATTGCTGCAAGGGCCTCCACTCTGAGAAAGAGTTTGAAGAAAGTCCCATGCAAATGTTACCTGTCTGGAACGGCAAAGCCCATAGAGGTAAGTTCCATATGTTGTAGCGTTCGGTTTCACACCATTCGATTCCATTTCACAAAGAAGCTCAAAAGCTTCATTTAAGCATAACCTCTCTCCATGTGTGTACATACTCATCAAAATTGAATAAGAGCAGACATTGGGTGAAGGACCACAACTTTTCATGTCATCAAATAAACTCCTCGCATACATGATCTGATTCCCCTCGACTAAACACTTCAGCAAGAAATTGCACAAACGTCTGTCAACACCAACATTCTTGGCCTCAACATAAGTGAGAAGAGCATCCTCAAACATCGACGACTCTACAAAAATACGGATGACCGCAGCATAAACTTGTAACAGCGTCATTGACTGACCCAAGTTGCTGGCCAACATAGGAGCCAACTCAAACAACTCTGACCCAGCATTTCCACAGTAATCAACAATGCTCTGAATCAAGCGTCGGGCCTCTCTGATTCTCCGAGGCAAGAACGCCTGCACAATCAAAGCAAACAAATCAACTGACCCGTATAACCTCACACACTCACAACAACAACAACAACAACAACAACAACAACAACAACAACAACAACATAGCCTTTTGTCCCAAGCAAGTTGGAGTAGGCTAGAGATGAAACCCAAAAGAGACGAGAAAAAGGGAGACACATAAAGGGACATAAATGGCACAAGACAAAAAGATGTCACGGTTCAGGCACGTTGATTGCCAATCTCCAAGCGCTCCTGTCCATAGCTAAATCCTTGGAGATATTCCACTCCTTAAGATCTCTTTTAACGGACTCGTCCCAAGTTAGTTTAGGTCGACCTCTACCGCTCTTTACATTATCGGGCCGCTTTAGAACTCCACTACGCACCGGCGCCTCAGGAGGCCTCCGTTGGACATGTCCAAACCATCTCAACCGATGTTGAATCAATTTCTCCTCAATTGGTGCCACCCCAACCCTATCCCGAATATCGTCGTTCCGGACTCTATCCCTCCTTGTGTGCCCACAACACCAACGCAACATACGCATCTCTGCTACACTCAATTGCTGGACATGTCGCCTTTTTGTAGGCCAACAATCAGCACCGTATAACATCGCCGGACGAATCGCCGTCCTATAGAACTTACCTTTCAGCTTCTAAGGCACCCTTTTGTCACAGAGAACGCCAGAAGCTTGACGCCATTTCAGCCAGCCGGCTGAAATTCTATGCCTAACATCTTCATCAATGTCTCCATCATTTTGTAGCATCGACCCTAAATACCGAAAAGTATCCTTCTTGGCCACCACTTGCCCATCGAAGCTAACGTCTCCCTCCTCGTGCCTAGTCGCGCTGAAATCGCACCTCATGTACTCGGTCTTAGCCCTACTAAGTCTGAACCCTTTCGACTCTAACGTGTGCCTCCATAGTTCTAACTTCCTATTAACCCCCGCCCTACTATCGTCAACTAGCACCACATCATCAGCAAAGAGCATACACCAAGGGATATCACCTTGTATGTCCCTTGTGACCTCATCCATCACCAAAGCAAATAAATAAGGGCTCAAAGCTGACCCCTGATGCAGTCCTATTTTAATTGGAAAGTCACTGGTGTCGCCATCACATGTTCGGACAAACGTCACCACATCCCTGTACATATCCTTGATGAGGGTAACATACTTAGTTGAGACTTTGTGCTTTTTCAAGGCCCACCACATGACATTTCTCGGTACTTTGTCATATGCCTTCTCGAGGTCAATAAAGACCATGTGCAAGTCCTTCTTCTGCTCCCTATATCTCTCCATCAATTGTCGTAATAAGAAAATCGCCTCCATGGTCGACCTACCAGGCATGAACCCAAACTGATTTCGGGTCACATGTGTCACTCTCCTTAGGCGATGCTCGATAACCCTCTCCCAGAGCTTCATTGTATGGCTCATCAACTTAATCCCACGGTAGTTAGTACAACTTTGAACATCTCCCTTGTTCTTGAAGATAGGTACTAATATACTTCTCCATTCTTCAGGCATCTTGTTAGACTGAAAAATAAGGTGAAAAAGTTTAGTTAACCATACTATCGCTCTGGCGCCTAGGTACCTCCACACCTCAATGGGGATACCATCAGGGCCCATCGCTTTACCTCCCTTCATCCTCTTCAAAGCCTCTCCGATCTCTGCCTCCTGAATTCTCCTCACAAAGCGTCTGTTGGTATCGTCAAATGAGTCATCCAACTCAAGGGCAGGACCCTCATTCTCCCCATTAAACAGCTTGTCGAAGTACTCTCTCCATCTGTCCTTGATCTCCTCATCCTTCACCGGAAGTCGATCTGTCCCATCCTTGATGCATTTTATTTGGTTGATGTCCCTTGTCTTCCTCTCGCGGATTCTAGCCATCCTATAAATGTCCTTCTCCCCTTCCTTCGTGCCTAGCCGCTGATAAAGGCCATCATATGCCTGACCTTTTGCTACACTCACAGTTCGCTTTGCAACCCTCTTCGCTATTTTATAGCTCTCGATGTTGGCTACACTCTTGTCATGGTGGAGACGCTTGAAACATTCCTTCTTCTCCCTAATAGCCCTTTGCACCTCGTCATTCCACCACCATGTGTCTTTCGCTTCCCGTTTGCCTCCCCTACTCACGCCAAAAACTTCCGAAGTCACCTTCCGGACACATGTTGCCATCTTTAGCCACATGTCGTCGGCATCTTCTCCTTCCCAAGGCCCCTCGTCTATCATCCTCTCCTTAAACGTTTGCGCTGCTTCCCCTCTAAGCTTCCACCACTTCGTTCTCGCAATCTTGGTCCGTTTGTCCCGGTGGACACGTACCCGAAAGCGAAAGTCCGCCACCACAAGCTTATGTTGAGGGACAACACTCCCCAGGTAACACCTTACAATCAAAGCAAGCACGTCTATCCTCCCTCCTTGCAAGGATAAAGTCGATCTGGCTCGAGTGTTGTCCACTACGAAAGGTTACTAGATGAGATTCCCTCTTCCTAAAGAGGGTGTTCGCTATCAACAAGTCATAGGCCAGCGCGAAGTTCAAAACATCCTCCCCCTCTTGATTCCTACTACCATACCCGAACCCCCCGTGCACCCGCTCGAAACCTACATTAGTCGCACCAACATGGCCGTTGAGGTCTCCTATAAAGAGTTTCTCGCTGATAGGCACGGTACTAACCATGCTATCAAGATCTTCCCAAAACTGCCTCTTGGTGCCCTCGCTAAGACCTACCTGAGGGGCATAGGCACTGATCACGTTCAGAACCGAATCTCCAACTATCAGCTTGACCAAGATAATCCGGTCGCCATGCCTCCTAACATCGACTCCATCCTTAAGGCTCCTATCGATCAAGATGCCTACACCATTCCTACCCGATGTTGTCCCCGTGTACCAAAGTTTAAAGCCAGTATCCTCCACCTCCTTCGCCTTCTGTCCCTTCCATTTAGTCTCCTGAACGCATAGAATATTTACACGCCTTCTAATTGCTGCATCGACTAGCTCTTAGCTTACCCGTTAGGGACCCTACGTTCCAGCTACCTAGACGAATCCTAGTTGGCTCGGCTAGCTTCCTTACCCTTCGCACCCGTCGAGGGAAGTGCGAAGACCCTTGCTCATTTTTCACTACACCCGGGCGTAGATGTAGCGCGCCACTAAGGTTGCGACGGCCCAACCCTTCAGTTCGACGCTTATATTTCTGGCAGCATCCCAGTTCAACGCCCGCACTGCTAGTGTGATCGAGGGAAGCAGACGACGACTTCTATAGTCACCATAAACAGAACTCTGACTGGGCTCTTCGTTATCAGAGCTATTCAACCAACAAGACTGAGAGGAAAGGCGCGACACTGGGGGATAGCTCCTGATGACATGGGCTCGGCGTAGAAACAATGGGACCACCCGGCGCATAGACAAGGGATGTTGATCCCCTCCTTACATTGAGGGTACCAGCAGAAGCAGGGATGAGTTGTGCACGAACTACACTTCATGGACCAATATTACTTGACAAGTCGACGAAAAGGACCGCTGAGGCAACATTAAGTTCGGTAACCCCGGCAGCTGCAAAGGAATCGACGGCGCCACGGCTTGGCTCGAACTGGAGGCTGGTGGCCCCAGTGGTCTCCGGGCCGCCGCCCCGCGCCCCGGGCAGCTTCAGTGGTCACCTGCACGGCCCCGGTCCCCTGCTCCTCGCCCGCCGCGGCAGGCAGCGAGAGATGGAGGCGAAGACGCAAGGAGAGGAGTGAGGTGAGGCGGACTTGGCGCGGGCAAACTTCAGCTCTGGATGCCCTTCAGCCACGATGTGCACAGAAGGGGACTAGAGGGGAGGACGGCGTGGAACTACGGTGGCGGCGACGCGGGTGAATAGCGCCGCTGCTATAGCCTCTGCTTGGGAACTTGGGTTTTTTATATTTTTTTAAGAAAAGAAGTGAGCCGGTGAGAATGAGAAGTGGGATGAGTCTGTGCCGCGGGCACGATCCGTTCGGATGAGGCGAGCAGGAAGGACCGGGCACGAGCAACATTGCCAAATTGGGAGCCCAAAAGGCCCAAGTGACCAAACAGAGAAATAGCAAGGACACGCGCTGCGCTGTGCTTCAGTTTAGTCCCAGGCTTTGAGCGGGCGGAGACGGAGGAAGGTCATAAAATGAGACCCAGGGCTCCCCAACAACTCTTACCTTTCTCGGCCTTTTGGCTAAGAGCATCTTCAAGAGTACCTTATTTTTTCTTCCTAAAAATATGTTTTCCAACTCCTAAAAAAGTATTAGGAGGAATAAATACGGTCATCTCCAAGAGTTTCTAATATTCCACTTCCAAAAAATCAAAAAATGTTGTGATATTTTGCAGCACGAATCCTAAAATCGTTTCTATATCTATTTAAGCCCTTCCACCAGATCTTTCTCTCTTGTGATTTTCTCACCTGGAACCCTGTATTTACTTACTTTCCTTTCCCACGTGGAGAGCACGGGAGAAAATGACGGTGCAATGCCCAGGAGGGGGATACGCGTGACGGGCCGTCCGTGTAACTTTACGCGCATCGGACCTTTTTTCCCAAGTGCTAAAAGATTAGAAGATCAGTTTAGGAGTTATTGGAGATGTATTTTTTCCATTCTTACTTAAAACAAGGATTGGGAAGGATTATTAGGTACACTTGGAGATGCTCTAAGAAGAAGATCAAGTGTGATATCTGTTTTTATCAGTTTATTTAATATCTGATATGTAAGCCATGTGTCCACTTCGATATTAAATTTATTTTTTGTGGGGAGGCTTTCCACTGGGCCCGAGCGATGCAACCGGGGCCTGAGCGTGTCGCTCCGGCGTTGCACTACAACCCGAGCCTAGTGCAGCCTAACCAATTCTCAATTAAAGCTTTTGTTGGGCCTTGTTGTGCTATAAGCTCTGTTGGCCTTAATAGATTTGAAGCTTAGACGGGCTTTGAATATAGCAGGGCCCTAATTTTGTTTATAGTCTCGAGCACCGTATTTGGCCCCTGTGGCCCTGTTGATAACGAAATAAGACATACTTTTGGGCCCTGTGCTGCATTTACCAATAAAAATACATTAGCTCCAAATTTGCATGATTACTGGCCCAACTTTGAAGGCCCAACCTTGAAGGCCCGGTCCTTACTGCTCGCCTCATCCGAACGGATCGTGCCCGCGGCAGAGAATCATCCCACTTCTCATTCTCACCGGCTCACTTCTTTTCCTAAAAAAATATAAAAAAAACCCAAGTTCCCAAGCAGAGGCTATAGCAGCGGCGCCATTCACCCGCGCCGCCGCCACCGTAGTTCCACGCCGTCCTCCCCTCTAGTCCCCTTCCGTGCACATCGTGGCTGAAGGGCATCCAGAGCTGAAGTTCGCCCGCGCCAAGTCCGCCTCACCTCGCTCCTCCCTTTGCGTCTTCGCCTCCATCTCTCGCTGCCTGCCGCGGCGGGCGAGGAGCAGGGGACCGGGGCCGTGCAGGTGACCACTGAAGCTGCCCGGGGCGCGGGGCGGCGGCCCGGTGACCACTGGAGCCACCAGCCTCCAGTTCGAGCCAAGCCACGGCGCCAACGATTCCTTTGCGGCTGCCAGGGTTACCGGACTTAATGTTGCCTCTGCGGTCCTTTTCGTCGACTTGTCAAGTAATATTGGTCCATGGAGTGTAGTTCGTGCACAGCTCATCCCTGCTTCTGCTGGTACCCTCAATGTAAGGAGGGGATCAACATCCCTTGTCTATGCGTCGGGTGGTCCCATTGTTTCTGTGTCGAGCCCTTGTCATCAGGAGCTATCCCCCAGTGTCGCGCCTTTCCTCTCAGGCTTGTTGGTTGAATAGCTCTAATAACGAAGAGCCCAGTCAGAGTTCTGCTTATGGTGACTATAGAAGTCGTCGTCTGCTTCCCTTGATCACACTAGCAGTGCGGGCGTCGAACTGGGATGCTGCCAGAAATATAAGCTTCAGGGAGTGTGTGAGGTTATACGGGCCATCTCAGTCAGTTGGTTTGTTTGCTTTGATTGTGCAGGCGTTCTTGCCACGGAGAATCAGAGGTTCGGCGCTTGATTCAGAGCATTGTTGATTACTGTGGAAATGCTGGGTCAGAGTTGTTTGAGTTGGCTCCTATGTTGGCCAGCAACTTGGGTCAGTCAATGACGCTGTTACAAGTTTATGCTGCGGTCATCCGTATTTTTGTAGAGTCGTCGATGTTTGACGATGCTCTTCTCACTTATGTTGAGGCCAAGAATGTTGGTGTTGACAGACGTTTGTGCAATTTCTTGTTGAAGTGTTTAGTCGAGGGGAATCAGATCATGTATGCGAGGAGTTTATTTAATGACATGAAAAGTTGTGGCCCTTCACCCAATGTCTGCTCTTATTCAATTTTGATGAGTATGTACACACATGGAGAGGTTATGCTTAAATGAAGCTTTTGAGCTTTGTGAAATGGAATCGAATGGTGTGAGACCAAACGCTACAACATATGGAACTTATCTCTATGGGCTTTGTCGTTCCAGACAGGTAACATCTGCATGAGACTTTCTTCAAACTCTTTCTCAGAGTGGAGGCCCTTGCAGCAATTATTGTTTCAATGCTGTGATTCATGGTTTCTGTATCGTGTTCGTGTTCGAGAGACCTAATCCAACTTCACTATGGGAGGGTCCTCGTAAAAAAATAATTAAGAAAAAAACTTCCCTTGGAAGGGTATAGGACTTCCTGTGTTTCTACTTTTCTCTGGTCTGTCAAAGCAACTCCACCATATAAATTCTTAGGGCGTGTTTGGTTTGAGAACGAAGTTGGATGGGATATGGTAATCCATGGATATTGGGTTTAGAATATCCATGATGCAAGTTTGGTTAGATCGCTAGGATGGACCATTTTTCTGTTTAGGTGGATGGACAGAAATGGATGGGATAAGAATAGTTGACTAATTATATCTATTATTTAAAAATAATAACAACAAATTAGACACTAATAAATATGCACTAATACTATTTTTTAATTTATTAAAATAAAATATGTTAATTAGCACAGCTAATATCCTAATTAGCACACGAAACATGCACTAATTAACATATTAGCACTTATCAAAACTAATCCTACCATCATAATTATTAAGTAATAATATAACATACTAATAATCTTTAAATTATTTACTAATGACAAAGATCAAAAGACATGGATAAGCTGGTTTTTCAGACCACGAAATCCATCATCTAGGTAGAATATTCCCTATCCAAGTACTATTTTTCATTTAAGGACTCCTACTCTTGAAGATCAATATATATTTTTTACATCTACTGTTGGTGCGCGCAAATACCAAGGTACAGCCTCCGGCGGCCGCTGGTCACGTCGAGGTGCGCCTGCCCCCTCCCTAGCGTTAGGAGCATGGTCTCAAGCCTGCACCCTACGTTCGTAGCGATCAAGGGCGGCAGAGAACTGGTGGCACAGTGCCGACTTGTCGACATCTTGGGTGTCGCGAATCCCCCACGGTGTCACATCTGCACGTCCTGGTCGATCGAAGCGGTGTCAGCCCCGTCCCTGGGCCTTATCTTTCGCACAAGGGCGATCTAACCTCCGGGGGTCGGACGAGACGGAGCCCGTGCCCCCGGGGTCGGGTGAGACGGAGCCCGCGCCCCCGGGGTCGGACGGGGCTATCGCGTCATCCTTAACCCTCGACTAAGTCAAGGCTAGTGGCTGTCATCTCGTAAGTGTTGGATACCTTGGTATTTATATCCGACAATGACGGATAATAATAAATCAAAGTTGTGTAACTCCATATTCGAACCCTGTAAAATCAAACCGCAGCGGCCATCCAGCTAGCCCAGCTTCCCACCTCTACAATGGACCTGGGCAAACAGGGGCTAGTGGCCCTAGGCGTAGCCCAAATAGTCACAGTACTGCCCCAAATATCTATGGCCCAATCTTTTCTGCTATGGATGGACTCGCCCTAGCAATTCGCATAGCAGGCCGAGGGCGACGAGTCGTGATACGGGCAGAGACCAGTACTTCCTGTCCCTGGATGTGCTAGACCTGTCCGTCTGTCTCTCCAGTCTCTGGTCGTCACTCACCTCTCAACGGTCAGTCTCACTCTCGCAGAGCTGCCCCTTGTCTACCCGATCCCTCTCCGCGGGCGTGCGCTGTGCGTGTGTGGCTGCGCTGCTGGTGTGCGACCAGCCAGTGTGCCACTTTTGGCAGAGGCATATGCCGTCAGGAACTCAGTCCAGTCGTGTGGCTGTGGTACGCGTGCAACACGAACCACGCGGAGCAGCAGCCAACACTCAGTAGGAGCACACGGTGTCAAGTTATTGATGCCTAGTGAATATTCCATTCACTCACAGGCCTCTATATATTTCAATTCAACTTTGAATCATTTGCACAAATTTGATCGAGTTACATAACTGTATTTGCACTGCATCATGTAGACTCAAGATTTGTACTAGAACCACAAAAAAGATTTTTTTTTTGGCAGACATTGACCTTAAAAATATATTTGCAGACCACATCCCTAATATATATATTTTTTGAAAAGTCTAACTTGTATGGGTAGGTTCAAGTTCACCTTGTTGTTGTTCATAAAAAAAACTATCATAGGAGAAACTAAAATTGAGATATCATCTAAATTACTTATTTCACGGTTTAATTTTGTCATTATCCATGTATGACCTATTGTGAATGGTATGAACGGTTAGATAACGGCCCTAATCCTACAAATTGACCAGCTAAGCCACTATGGGCAAACCCAATCCTAACCTAACGCACCGGGGCTGCAGCCAAAGAGAAACACAAGAGTAGACGGATCTGAGGTGCAGTTAAATTGAACCAAAGAACTTTGACAATCAGTCAAATCAAATTCGAGTAAACCCCCAAAAGAACCAACTTGTATTAACCTAAGACAGCAGGTGGGCAATTCAGGTGATTGGGTCCAACAAAATTAGCATGCCCTCATCAATTCCACAGATCCGTAATCCCTGGGCCCCAATCCAACAACCCATGGCGTTCCGTTCAGGCGAGACCGCCTAACTCGACAAACCCTAACCAGTCGAGGGAAGAGGAAGCAGGAGATTCATTACCTCGGTGGGTACGAAGCTGCTGCTGAGGAATCGTCTTGCCAGAAGGCACCGCTCCGGCTCCAGGGGCTGCCGGAGCCGGAGCGAGCGGGCAGCGGACCGGAGCATCGCCGCCGACGCCATAGGGGAGGGACTAGGGAGCGGGGAGCAGCGGACCGGAAGCACGCCTCGATCGACGAGTAGAGGGGATCCCCTTTTTTTTCGATCGATTTCGAGAGGGATCCGGATTCAGCTGGTTCGGGAAGGGCCACCGCCCACGGCCTGGTATATATATCGGCGAGCGCGGAGGGGCGGCGGGCCCTATGGGCTTGTTGGCGCAACTAAGTTGGGCTTTGCACTTTTGGCCCATAGCGGTGGAAATAAGAATTTCTTTTTTATCCGATCATTGTACACTGAAATACTAAATCGCTTTGTCGAGAATTTGGTGATCAACGATTTGGCTGAGTTCAATGAGTAATGAAACTGCACTCTCACTTTTCATAAATGAATAAGGAACATTTAGAGACTCTTAAATATCTTATAATTTTTCATGTAGATGCTACAAACAAAGGAAACTTCTTTCTGATTGGACCTGGCATCATGACTTTTAGTTTTGAATTAAACGTTGAATCCGAGACACTATTTCCTGTTTTGGCTAAACTGTATTAGCCCCAAAAATAATTTTCTAGGATCCATGAAAAACCATCCAAAAATCGTGGTTTTTAAATTAGTATTCTATCACGTAATTTTCCAACATATTTACTACTGCTACAGTTAAATCCAATGTTCCTTCACAAAACACATGCTAAAATAATGATTTAATTTGAAATTAAATACAAAAGCATTTAATAACCAAGCTCAAAACTTTCATGGATGCTAAAGATGATGCATGTATGCAAATATTTTATGTGGGTAAAAAGCACAGAATATCCCTCGGTGAAGCGAAACTGCAAGTATATATATTCAAAATCTCGCATGATGCATGCAAGAACAACCAGCCCAGCTCCATATATATACAGTAACAGTAGTACACTGACAATGTACAATTAATCGCACCAGCGCAAATATATATGGCCACCAGTACAATGCTTTTCTGGATACACAGTGTGTGCCTTGTCTGCACCGGTATAGCTAGATGCACTCTCAAATTAAACACAGGGACGTCTAATCTAATGGCTCCCAGTCATCTTGTTGGCCTCTTTATCACTCCCACCAGAAAAATATTGCTTCAATGCCGACGAAGATAGACACACGCAGCAACACTCGTTTAAATTTAGAGAAGAGAAATAAAAGACCATGCAAACATATATATGATCAGTCCAATTGAAAGTGGAAACCGAAATACATAGTTACATAGTAAAAACAATATATCGATCTAGAAAAGTCAAAATGTCCTATGATTTAAAAAGGAGATATAGTGACATACACTATAATTTGAAAAGACAAATAATCGACGTATACATAGTGATATATACTTAAATTGCATACCTGTCATACTTGATCTTCTCTTCTAGCAGATGTTTTAGCAAAAGGTGACGCGTATCAAATGAATTGCTTGCTTCGTCGAGTTTCATGGACATGCGGCCTGCTGCTGCCAACTGTAGGAACACGAAACAGTTTTCTTGTTAGCCCTTGTTTAGTTCCCCCAATTCTCCCCAAATTCTACTATGCAAAAAGAAGATTCCCCGTCACATCAAAATATCGGCAAATGCATGGAGTACTAAATGTTGATAAAATCAAAAACTAATTGCACAGTTTTGTTGTACTTTGCGAGATGAACATTTTAAGCCTAGTTAGTTAAAATTTGGATAATTTTTACCAAATACAAACGAAATGCTACAGGAATTCTGATATAGTGTTTTTCTTTCAAATTCTCTCATCTAAACGAGGCCTTAGTAGGATGTAGTTGTATATTTTTTTCAGGACCGGCCGTACGTAGCATTAACAAACATTTATATCTTATCAGAAAAAATAAATAAAGAACGATGCAACTATTTTTAACCAAAATCTACTGTTCAGAACGATGACGGATAATAATAAATCAAAGTTGTGTAACTCCAGATTCGATCGGTAAATTAAGAAGCCAGAGATCGAGCACAGAGACACGACACGATCGACGTACGGCACCAATGTTAATTACCTCCTCCTTCGTGTTGACGCCACCGCCGCTGTAGTGGCGGCGCGGGGTGATTATGGTCTCCCTCGGGAAAACGGCTGCTCCTTGTTGGCGTCGAGGATGCGCCAGAATCTCGCCGCCGTTGGCCGGAGCGCACGGCAGGCAGCTCCAGCAGATCGGAGCACCGCCGCTGCCGACATGCTAGTAGGTAGCTAGCTATATATAGCTTTTTGGTTGGTGTGGTTCGTCGTAGTCGTACCTATGTACGTATTTTCTTCCTTGCGCTTTTTGGAGCCGACGTAGAGCAAGCTTTGCGTTCGTCAATCAATGGACACAACATTATATAATGCACGGGATATATATATATATATATATATATATATATATATATATATATATATATATATATATATATATATATATATATATATATATATATATATATATATGTACCGTGCCATGCCCGTACGGATCCGACCCCATCGAAGTCGCTGACGTAATCGGATCCGGGATCCACATATTATACATGTATATAATAGCAATATCGTGTTTGTGTTCGAATTCGAGAGACCTAATCCAACTTGACTATGGGAGGGTCCTCGTAAAAAGCAATTAAGAAAAAAACTTCCCTTGAAAGGGTAGACTTCCTGCGTTTCTTCTTTTCTCTGGTCTGTCAAAGTAACTCCACCATATAAATTCTCAGGGCGCGTTTGGTTTGAAAACGAAGTTGAATGGGATATGGTAATCCATGGATATTGGGTTTAGAATATCCATGATGCAAGTTTGGTTAGATCGCTAGGATGGACCATTTTTCTGTGTAGTTGGATGGGCCAAATTAGATAGGATAAGAATAGTTGACTAATTATATATATTATTTAAAAATAATAACAACAAATTAGATACTAATAAATGTGCATTAACACTAATTTTTAATTTATTAAAATAAAATATGTTAATTAGCACAGCTAATATCCTAATTAGCACACGAAACATGCACTAATTAACATATTAGCACTTATCAAAACTAATCCTACCATCATAATTATTAAGTAATAATATAACATACTAATAATCTTTAAATTATTTACTAATGACAAAGATCAAAAGACATGGATAAGCTGGTCCGTCAGATTTTTTCAGACCACGAAATCCAGCATCTAGGTAGAATATTCCCTATCCATGTACTATTTTTTCATTTAAGGACTCTCCTGCTTTTGAAGATCAATATATTTTTTTTTTGCATCTACTCCAACAAAACATCTTAAATCAAGGCGCTCAAATTTATTCCGGTACACATTGGCATATTGAATCCACTATACTCATTGGGTCACATCCACCATCGTTCTAATTGACTAAGGCCCCGTTTGGTTTGGATGTTAAAGTTTAACAAACACTGTAGCACTTTCGTCTTATTTGACAAAAAGTTTTCAATCTTGGACTAATTAGGCTTAATAGATTCGTCTCATAAATTACTTCTAATCTGTGCCGACATGCATGCAATTAGTCTACATTTAGTACTCTATGCATTTGAGGGAACATTGATGTGATGGGAGTTAAATTTTAACTCCTCCAAACCAAACGGGGCCTAAGCTACGAGGCACAGGAGAGGAGGTGGAGGACCACCACTAGAGACGACATGGGGAGGGGAACTGCAGCAGGGGCCAAATGCCTTGCTAGGAGGACAAAAGGCACATTGAATGTGCCTTGCCGAGACAAACGCCGGGCGCCAGGGAGGGGACCCACCTCTAGGGCAAGGTTGGGAGGCAACGCTACCTCCCCCCAACCGAAACTCCTAGCCACACTAGTCGTTTTCCTCTTGTGCGTGTGATGTGCGCCCGCCATGGGCGAGCGTCTGAGCGTAACTCACCTCCCCGGTGCACATTATTGGAGAAACCAAGAAGAAGAGATCTTGGCAAGACTATGTAACAAGGGAGGGTTCCAATTGAGAAATTACTAGCGACAAAGAAAGTAGAGAAGGGCTGGATTGATTTGAAAATAGTTTGACGTTCCCGATGCAAAGTGCTTATTAGGTTTCTTATTTTCCAGTAAATTGGTCATAATGGCCGATACTTCAAAATTGTATAAATAAATCCTAGAAAACCCCCAAAAATGGTGAAACAACTTTTTTTTAGAATTCAATGAACTATAGCTACACAACAGAAGTGGTAAATCACATGTTGCATACTCTATGTTTCCTGGGTAAATTCATTTAGCAAAACTAAAGCTAATTTTTGTAGAGAGTTCCTGTTTACAATAAATCCTAGAAAAACTATATCAAGTTAACCATATCAATTCCGCACTAGGATAAAAGTTTCACACCTAAAAAAGCTCATATGAGAGTGCCAAAAAAAACAATATTTCTGTTGGTTTATTTTTATAGAGAACATAATTAATCAAAAAATGGTAAAACTGATACAGTAGTATAACTGACTAGTTATTTTGATTTAATGATTATGCATATTTGAAAAGCTTATTTATAGTCTTTTATGTTTAATATCATTTTCTAATTAATCTGTCTTTTAAATTAAACTATAATCTGATTATTTATTAATTAAAAGGTAATATTTTGATTCTCGTTTGCTGTTCTACGACTTCTGTTATGGTTATTTATTAATTAAAAGGTAATATTTTGATCGGAGTCCCAGGCAGGACTGCAGGAGGCCACGACACGTGGGACGCACGTCGGCCCCGCCCACCGCCCACTGTGGCGATCAAGGCACTCCTATTTATTGGAGTCCTCCTCGACGCCGGCGACGACCATCGTGAGAGGGCTCTATATTCCGGGCGAACCCCACCGATGCTTGACGCGGCAGCCTTTGTGGTTGTAGGCTAAGTGCAGCCTTTACCGCTCGCGTCGCTGTTCGTGAGCGTGGAGGTGCCGGAGAAGATGCAGGCCTGCGGGATCTGGTTTGTTGCCCTATGGTGTTGCCGGCGTAGGAGCAGCGGCCTTGACGAATGACGATGCCCGGAGTCCGGAGCAAACCAGCCGGTTCTGCAGGATGGGCTTGCAGTTGAGTTGCAGTCCGCATGCCTAGAATAGAACAGCGGATCGTGCTGCTATGCCTGCGTTGCTATGAGAATCTTAAAAATATGTATTAACAACAGGAAGAAAGTAACATATAAGAAGAAGGTAGTTCTGTCTAAGTGTCCATTATTGCATTGCTTGATTCCTTCTTTTCTTCTTTCTCTTTATTAGGGCCATGCCCCGTGCCTTGCAATGAGAAAGAAAATAATACCAGTAATTTATTAGGTTTAAACGTGTGATACTATATTACCAATAAAATGATATTTTGAGCAAGACAACTGCAACATTCCGTTCTTAGCTAGATCCATCTTCATTCTTCATGATGCATGAACTAATAGAACAGCTGTTTTGTTCCTCCAAAATGGACTACACATAGGCCCTGTTTAGATCCAAAAACTTTTTCACGAAAAACTATAGTAACAAATCTTACGGCACATGCATGTAGTATTAAATATAGACAAAATAAAAAAAATAATTACACAGTTTGCGTGTAAATTGCGAGACGAACGTTTTGAGCCTAATTACTGCGTGATTTGACACTAACGCACTACAGTACAAATGTGCTAATGACATCTTAATTAGGCTTAATGAATTCGTCTCGCATTTTTCAGGCGAGTTATGTAATTAGTTTTTTAATTAGTATCCGAAAACCCCTTCCGACATCCCATGAAACATTCGATGTGATACCTAAAAAATTTTCGTCCACGAACTAAACAGGTCCAAAGCGGGGAAACAGAAAAATCACAAGCGTTCTTGCTAAGAATCTGGTTAGGCAATGATTGTTCACCGCGCAAAAAGTATAAGACTAGAAACCACGCGCGGCGTTGCCGCGCCCTGTACTAGGCCATCTTGCGTCAGACCAATCGAGCTTCTTTATATATTTCAATTATTAGCTCAACACGATCTAAAAAAAATTGTCTTTCTGCAAGCAGCCTGCTAGGCAAAGTATGTTATTCTGGGTTCAGAAAACAAGATACAGCACCCTACCAGCCAAATTGTGAACCATAGGTTTAAGTCAAGTTGATGAACCATCTCAGAGGCAAGAGACACAATGCAAGGATAAGTCAAAAGCATTGCAACAAATTAAACTCATAAATGGAGAAGATATCATTCTTGGATCAATACATATATCTCCAGCTATTTTTCTTTGTTAAGTAGCACCATCAGATCATACTTGAGGATTGTAAAGATGCACTCTTGGGTCAGTGGATATATCACCAGGTATTTTTCTCTGTTACAAGTAGCACCGACAAATCATAATTGAAGATTGTAAAGATGAAAGGCTCTTGCCGACAGCTTTCACAAAACAAAACAAAAAAAAATTGAAGCCAAACTCAAGTCACATAAAACCAAAATTAAGTTTGAGGGAATATTAGATAAAACAAATTTAAATAACCAGGATAATCACACTGCAATGTCAAGTACAGTTTGGGGTGCATTTCTTAAATCCAGATGTAAAAAGACTTTCAATTCTAATGAATTTTTAACCATAGCGGCATAATTGGTAGAGAACATAGAAGAGTTGTCATTGCTTGTCCAACCCTATGAGATGGCCACCAGGTCAAACCGATATCTTTGCAAAAAAAAAAACAAAAAAAAATCAACAAGCCTACAAGTGCCTTTAGACATTACAGAAGTTTGCAACATGTAAAATTTGGAATCAAAGAAATAGACCAGATGCAGGAGGGTGCCTCTGAAAAGTGTCACACAACATCCATCGAATTATGCACATGTTTAGCATGTATCACAAATGCAAGAATCAAAGCCATAAATTGATTGCCAAAAAATCAGTATAAATGGTATAACAAAATCATAGTGGGAAACATACACTGAATTCAATTTGATAAACCACTTACAGAACCGTATCTTCAAAATGGACTGAACATTTTGAGGGGACGGAACAAAGCCTGAACTCGTAGCATGGATCTTTTCTTGAATCTTAACTATATTGGCTATTACATATATTCAGAGCTAATAATGTTCCATCATCCATGAACCTAACAGGGCATGATATCTGTACTTGCCCATACTAAACTTGACATAAAGCATAGTTTTGTGTGCACTACTACCCTAGATTATTGTCATCAAGGTCAGACCTCAATAAGCAACAAAGTAAAAATTTTAAAAAGGTCTACAAATTTCAAAAGCACCTCCATATAGGATTGGGAACTGAAAGAGATGATAATGAAGTGTCAGCAATAGGACCTACAGGACCTAACTGAAACCCAATTTGAAAAGAAACATAATTGAAAAGATCATCATGCCTAGATATGGACAACTCCTCTTGTTTGCTTTCTGAAATCTGTAGAATGTATTAGCGCACTAATAATTTGTGGCAATAAAAGGCAAGACGAAAAGTGGAAGCATAAAAATCTAATTACCTTTGTTCTTTCTCATATAAATTCCTTTCTTTCACTTCTTCGGAAGATAATGACAATTTGAATCGATACTGGAAAAGCACAACAACATGGAAATACTCAAACAACCAAGTTACTTGAGTACTGAAAATGGCAAGAATGGCAATAGCAGCACCTAACATGGCAATGGCAGTAGAACACACTCTGAGTAGCAATCAACCAATAAGATATAAACAGCAACAAATTAGAAAAATATCAAAACATACATAATCGTGATATAAGATAACTATAAATCCTGATTGAATCTAACATCATTTCACAAACATCAGTCCTGTTTGCAAAGCTAATAGACAGAATAGGCAAAGTACAGAATCTGAACTGAAACTCCTTGCATTTTGTACAGAAAATAAGTACGAGTAGTAAAGTGTAATATGTTTAGTATGCTTACTTAGCTTGCAATTTCCACATGATCCATAATGACATCCATTGTCACTTATGATAAAAACTCCACCTTTTCCAAGCCTGAAAATAAAGGAAATAGAAGTAGGGGTCAGAGTATACTTATAATATGATAGGAACCATTATTGGTGAAAATGCATGAGATTTGTAAGATTGATGTAAAATGCATCCCATGTGCACCAGTCAAACCAGTTTAGCATGTATAGCATCTGCAACAAGTTGAAAGTTCAGAACTCAAAACAGAAAGCAACAGAAATTCAGGTACCAATTCTCCAAGTAACATCTCACTAGCTCATTTTTCCAGTGAGAGAATGTCTGCAAGAGCGTCTCAATAGCTCTGCAACAAGTTGATTGATGTCATATCTGTCAAGGCAGGAGCGCTGTCAAGGGTAGTAGAATAAAGTTGAGCTGCAAGAGCTTAAACACGATATCTGTATTTTTTTCAATTAAATGACAATAGTACAAAGTGGAGAGCACAAAGTTGTCACTCCAATTCAGTAGAACAACATAGCTCCAAATTTGTATGATTATTACAGGTTGCAGTTTGGGTGAAGTTTTTTAGTTCTTCTCTGACGCAGCATGTTTCTACTTACTCATGCAAAATCGGCCTTAGCTTCAGCTTTGAAAGCTCAAGCTTAGCTCCAAATTTTTACGATTATGGTTACAGTTTGGGAGAAGTTTTTTCGTTTGACAAGTTTTTTATTTCTTCTCTAAACGCAGCATGTTTGTACCGATGCAAAATCAGCTATATATTCTAGCAAATAATAGCCTTGATGGCTCGTTTGGTTCGGGTAATTGAAAGCATAGAACTAGAGTTTAGAGATAGAAGTTTAGATATCGTTTGGTTCAGGTAATTGAAAGCAGGGAATGTGAGTTTAGAAATAGGAGTTTAGAAAACTTTTGTTTGTTTTGTGGTAATGAGAGTTTCGGTGGGAAGGAAAAGTGAAGTTTAGAGGACCAACTCCCACTAATTAATTCTCTAGGGAGGGGTGGAAATTAGGTGAGAGTTGTGTTCTTAATAAAAGAAAAATAGATCCTCACCGTCTATCATGATTTGCCTTTTAATTTCTCAAAAACCTGCACCAAACAGGAGATATGAATTCCCTCTTTAATTCCCTTTCTTATTTCCCTCTATGAACCAAACAAGAGATTAGTGTTAGTGTGATCTCCTAATCGAGAAGGCCCAACGGCCTCTCGGGCCTTGAGCTCGCGTCCTAATCGGGGGCGCCCAACCCTACATGGTTGGTGGGCCCCCGTCACCCTGCGCTATAAAGACAGGTGAGGGCCAGCGGCTCATAATACGAGGTTCGCCAGAGCCGAGCACCCCACTGACACCTAAACCCTAATCCCGATCAAGAGGGGCGCAACCAGTGACAGGAAGCCACCAGCCGCCCCGCCTCGACCTCGTCGGACATCCACCCCTACATCGACCGTCGCTGCCCGTGCGCAGCCTTCAACACCGAACCCGATGACGGGATCCGACTCATCTTCATCTGCGATCTCAACTGGTATGCGCACCTAGTCTACCTCTCTCTCTCTCTGATTTTCTGCTAGTGCTCATCCCGAATAGAGAAGAATACCTACTAGATCTACTGCTAGACGGTTTAATAAAAACAACAATGGTACCAGAGCCAGCTAGTTCTAGGTCTAGTTTCGGGGAAGAAAAGGAATACGGATTCTAGATCCGGATGGAAACACGGTTCCAACGAAGAACCCTAACTCTAGAAAATGAAACCCTAACCCGAGATCGGGTAACCCTAGATCAGGTTTTTGGGGAAGGAATAGGATGAAGAGGGGAACCTACTCGGTCCTCCCGACACCGCCGTCGCGCGAAAAGCTACCACCGTGCGGGTGGTGATCACCGCCGCCATGGCTGGCGCGCGAACAGGGGCCCGGCTCGGCCGTGGCTCAGGGCAGCGGTCCAAAGCCGCTCGATGGGGGCGCGCTCTACCATGGGCGAGCGCGCGCACCGATGAGGGGCTCGGCACCGGTGCCATCCTCTCTTCTTCTCCGGTGACTTCTCTGGTGACGAGGTGGCCGCGCGCTCGCTCCGTCTTCACTGGCGTCGCCGTGGGAGAGGAGAGGAGAAAGAGAAAGTGAGCTAGGGTTTTTGGGTCAGATGGTCGTGGCGGCGTTTTTGTTCGCGCGACATTGATGCCTAGCCATCGGATGGAAACCAACGGCCGAGATCGGCACGCGGCTGGCTAGGCTTCTTCTGGCCCAGGCAGGTTGGAAGATTCCCAGCCCAGGCCTAGGTTGCGGCCTGGGCATGGGGAGAGAGCGCGCGCGTGCCGCCGAGCAGGTCGTGGGCCGCGCTGTGGCTGCACGTTGCTGGGCCGCACGTGTGCTGGCTGGGCCGAAATGGCCTGATGAACAAACACAACTCATAGTTTTCTTTTTCCTTTTTCAGAAATATATATATTTGATGAATTTCAATTGAATTTTGATGTCCAACTCTGTGCAATTTTGTCCAATGACAATTTTATTCATAGAACAGTACAATATTTAAGAGTTTCTAAAAAATATATAATTATGGGCATATTTGAATTTTTTGCTGCGTATTTAAAGTTATCATTTCATTATTAAATTCGAACCAACGGGAGAATTTAATTTTTAAAATGAATAAAATTATAGTTTATTATAATATTGTTATTATTCTGACCAACGTTGATTAATGGCAATATCATGATGTTAATTATGATTTTTTTCTTGCATTTATTCTATTTATGCCCAACGTGATGTAGAATTATTATAAAGAACTATTGTATGTTTTATTTTTGACCAACGTCGAAACTAAGGCATGCAATTTCATTATTATTATGTTCTCACTATATATGAATTGTATTTTTAGAAGGATACAACTTGATGGGTTGTATCAAAGAGATCCCCACTCTAAAAGGTGATAACTACACTGAGTGAAAGAAAAAGGTCGACCTTGCCTTTATCTTGGCTGAGGTTGATTGAGTGGTCACCTCTCCGTGTCTCACTGAACCTGAGGCGCCGGTGAGGAGGCCTAACGAGGCTGATGCTGCTTGACAGACCAGAGAAAGAGACTTTGCTCCTATAAAGATGTCATATGACCTTGAACATAAAAAGTGATTCACTGCCAACAAAAAGTGTTTGACAGTGATAAAGAACACGATTGAGCCTGTAATAGTGGGCTCAATCCCAAAGTGTGACACTGTCACAGAGTAACTTGACAGAATAAAGAGTTAGTTTACTAGCTCTTCAAAGACATATGCTACCCAGCTTATAAAACTGTTGGGGACAGAGAGGTATTCTGGAGGTGGCAGTGGTATAAGAGAGCACATACTGAGAATGAGCAATTTCGCATCTAAGCTCAAACCAATGAATCTGGCTCTCAAGGATGAGTTCCTTATCCATCTGATTTTTGCTTCCTTGCCAAAGGAATTTGACACATTTGTTGTTAACTACAACATACAGCCCGAGAAGTGGGACTTAGAGAAGCTCATTGCTACATGTGTGCAAGCAGAGGAGAGAATAAAGCTTCACATGGTGGTTCTATCAATTATGTGAAGGATCACAAGAAAAAGAACTTCAATGCTAACTCCTCAAAGACAAAGGAAAAGGCTCCCATGCACCATCAGCTTCAGCAGAACAAATTTACAGTGGAGAAAGATCAGTGTCTTCATTGCAAGAAGACGGGATATTATAAGAAAGATTACCCTAATTTCTTAAAGATGATCATGACAAAGAAAGGTGAGAACATTATTACGTTCATAAATAAATCCCTATATGTGCAATATTCAAAATTTACTTGGTGGATTGACTCAGGAGCAACTGTTCATGTTGCTAATTCTTTACGGGGATTTCGTTCGACGAGGACTACGCAAAGAAGAGAAAGATGCATTAAAGTCGCGAATGGAGTCCAAGCAGATGTTGAAGCCATTGGCGATCTTTCTCTAGAGCTTGCTGATGGTTTCACACTATTACTTAGAGATGTTCTTTATGTTCCCTCTTTATAGAGAAACTTAATTAGTGTTTCATGCTTGGACAATGATGGTTATGATTGTCATTTTGGAAATGGCAAATGTAAGATAACATTTAATAATGCATGTGTTGGTCTTGCTATCTTACAAAATGAGCTTTACTTGTTATCACTACGTGATGATGTGAATGTTGTATGCGATGATGGAAACGTTGCGTACGATAATGAGAATGTATCCTCGTCTGCGGATGTAAACAGAAAACGAAAGAGAACTCACGATGTGTCGTCGAAATTATGGCACTGTCGTTTATGCCATATTTCAAGGGAGAGAATAGAAAGACTAGTTAAGAATGATATTCTTCCTCCATTAGAGTTCTCAGATTTAGAGCAATGTAGATAATGCATTAAAGGAAAGTATGTAAAGAAAATTAAGAAAGATGCCAAACGAAGCTCAGAAGTTTTACAAATTATTCACACGGACATATGTGGTCTATTTCCTGTAAAGAGCATGGATGGCTATGACTCATTCATAACATTCACGGATGATTACTCCCGTTATGGATACATTTATCCAATCAAAGAAAGAACAGAAGCATTGGATAAATTTAAGATATTTAAGGCAGAAGTTGAAAACCAACACGATTTAAAGATTAAAATAGTCTGGTCCGACCGTGGGGAGAGTACTACGGTCGGCATACCCCATATGGCCAAGTTCTTGAACCTTTTGCGAGGTTCTTATAGGAGAATGGCATAGTAGCCCAGTATTCTACACCGGGTGAACCTCAGCATAATGGAGTAGCTGAAAGACGTAACCGTACCCTGATGGATATGGTGCGTAGCATGATCAGCTACTCTAACTTACCATTGAGTCTATGGATGGAGGCGTTAAAAACCGCCATTCATATTCTCAATAGAGTACCAAGTAAGTCGGTGCACAAAACACCGTATGAGTTGTGGACAGAAAGAGAACCCTCACTAAAATACTTACGTGAGGGGGGGAGTCTTGCTGAGGCTAAAGTATTTAACCCAAATATTGGGAAGCTAGATCCCAAAACAGTGAGTTGGCATTTTATTGACTACCTTGAAAAGTCAAAAGGTTTTCGTTTCTACTGTCCAGACATATATACAAAGTTTGTAGAAACGAGACATGTTGTTTTCTTAGAGGATGAAATGATGAGGGAGAGTATGGTAGCTCGAAAAATTGATATTGAGGAGAAGCGGGTATGTGTGCCCACTCCGATGATTCAGGAACCATTCTTTGAACTACCTATTTATGTTGCACCAACAGTAGGGACACTGTAGTGCCAACAGCTGCTGTCGGTTCTCTTGTGGCAATAATGAATGATGATGAGGAACCTGTTCCTCAGAATCCTATAGAAACTGATGCCACAGATGAGGGGGAGCAACAACAGCCTTAAACAGAAGATGTGCCAAATATGGGGGCCCCGAGAAGGTCTCTAAGAGTTAGAAGATCAGATATTTCTGATGATTATGAGGTGTATAACACTAAAGAATATCAAATGGAGGATGATCCCACTTAATTTGAAGAAGCCATAAGGAGTGATAATTCATCAAAGTGGCTTGAGGCTATGGAAGATGAAATAAAATCAATTAGTACCAACGAGGTTTGGGACTTAGAACCGATTTCTAAAGGAGCCAAGACAGTAGGCTGTAAATGGGTCTACAAGACTAAACATGACTTCCAAGGGAATATTGAACGATTTAAAGCGTGACTTGTGGCAAAAAGTTTCACGCAAAAAGAAGGGATTGATTACAATGAGATGTTTTCTCCAGTCTCATGTAAGGATTCCTTCAAAATTATAATGGCATTAGTGGCATACTATGATTTAGAGTTACATTAGATGGATGTAAAGACGACATTTCTCAATGGGGATCTGGAGGAAAATATTTACATGGCACAACCGAAAGGTTTTGTCGTGGAAGGAAAAGATCGAATGGGATGTCGCCTGAAGAAATCGATTTATGGGTTAAAGCAAGCTTCAAGACAGTGGTACTTGAAGTTTGATAGAACGATAAGGAATTTTGGGTTTAAAGAAAATATTGAGGATAATTGTATTTATGTAAAGTTTAAGAATGTAAAGTATATCTTCCTAATCCTGTATGTGGATGATATCTTATTTGCTAGTAGTGATGTCAGTCTACTACTGCAGACAAAGAAGTTTTTATCCTCAAAGTTTGACATGAAAGATCTCGGTGAAGCATTCTTTGTTTTGGGCATAGAAATTCACCGAGATAGAAGTAATGGGGTATTGAGACTGTCACAAAAGGCATACATAGAAAATGTTTTAAAGAAATTGAGTATGCATAAATGTAGTTCATCACCTGCACCTATAGTCGAAGGGCGACAGATATGAGGATCATCAATGCCCCAGGAACCAGTATGAGCTCAATCAAATGAAAGCGGTTCCATATGCTTCAGCTGTCGGAAGCCTGCAGTATGCTCTAGTGTGTACACGCCCTGACTTAGCATTTGTTACCGGGTTGCTTGGCAGATTTCAAAGTAATCCAAGAATTGAACACTGGAAATTGGTAAAGAAAGTCTTGTGATATTTGAAAGGAACAAAAGACCTCATGATGATATATAGAAGATCTGATTCTCTCCAGATAGTGGGATACTCAGATTTTGATTGTGCCCGAGATGATAGAAAATCTATGTCAGGATATGGTGTCCCAGCCACAAGTTAGATGTGAAGGCATGTAAGTGCAAACAAATGTGGCACACACCGCACTATAGTCTAGGCATATGTGGACCAAATAAGCTGAAGGAAATAAACAGAAAGTAACATTTCATCTGGATGCGCAGTACCTGATCCACAATTTGTTCAACAGCGTCATCAGAAATAAACAGATCTGATTCATTCAGAATAGCTGGTCGGATACTGGAATCTACTATTCAAAATCAAATTAGAGGCGAAAGAAAGTACAATCTTAATTACTCGATTATCTCTGTTTCCTCAGCTCTTCTATTCTCGAGAATCGGGGTGGGCCAGGTGATTATTTGATTTCCAATATGGATATAATGATGTGTAAGAACTGCACCACCGATATAGCACCCTTCCTCGGACTAAGGATATTCGTACTCCCAGTGCTCTTGCTTCCTTTGCACCCTAGCTCCGAAGGATCAGTAGGGAGGACTCCGAATGCCAGTATCGGAATGGAAACATTCCTCGAATGATGGTTGTGATGCCCCGTTCGTGATACCCAGGGAAGGGGACTACATCATACTTCTCTGATCCAGTCCTTTCTTTATTGAAAATATTTATTAGTTGACCACTTTACTAGGCTTTCCCTAACAAAAGTATTCTGAGTGACCACCCTATTGTCACTTTACTGTCCAGTTCGCGAGTCCCACTCACTTATTTTAGTCAAACCGACCCTAACTAAGTATAGTACTTTTCTCAATGCTGCCCGCCTCTCATCTGTTTTCTAATCAGCTTCTATCTTCTGTTCCAACCAAGGAAGCTCTTCTATTCAACCGGTTCGTATCGCCAGGCCCCTCAGGGGGTACGGTTTATCTAATCACACTGCTCGCTACTACAGGGATTCCTTCTCCTTGCCGAGTTGCAGGTGTTACCACCCTAGATATTCTATTTATTATTTGTATGTTGCCTTCTCTCCTTCATCTGGATTTTGGAGATGATTGTTAGTTCTTCCTTCTATGTTGTAAGGTGCAATCTCATCCGATGTTTGCCAGTTTGCCCGAGTCTTCCCGATTCTTATCCAGCCCAGCTAGATTGGACCAACATCAGCGCAACAATTAATAACCCTTGCTTCTCTACTATTCTTAGGAGAACCCTATCTTCCATATTCCTAATCCTCAAGTACAGTAGCCCACACTCTTCGATCCTTTGGTCCTAGAACACCTTTTGTCGTAAACTATACTCTACATTCCCCCTCGGTCTACTCCGCCAAAGTAGCGACAAGATTCAATTGCTGGTTCGATTCCTGCTCGCTATCCGACGGTTAATCCTTTAACCAAAGATCAGCATCCAAGGGTTATTCCTTTCACCTCATACCGAAGGCTATGTCCCAGTAAGCATTTCCTCTGTTTCCTTGTTTCCCACCTCTGACCTTCCGCTATGACCAGTCCACTAAGTCAGGTATCTCTAAAAAGTAAGACCGTCCTCTTCCCTTCATCAATAGAAGAACTCCAACCATGCTTTCTTGAATCATAAACTATATCATAGATAGAATGGGAACGATCCTTTCACTCAGGTAGAACTTTCAGCACCGGGGCCATTTCTTTCATTGGTTGCTTCACATCACGTCTTTGCCAACGCCTACTCTAGCTAATCTCCGAGATATGATTCGAACAAGCAACTTCCATCGATCTGCTTTCGAACTTCCTTGTCTGACCGAACATGAAGGGGCAGGAAGGCTTATTGACAATATAAAACTATCCCACCGAACCGTATATCCCAACTTTTTGACTTCCAATTCTAGCTTTCGATACACAGAAGGAAAGCCATCCAACCTAGAGATGAAGCCAACAAACCACTATCTATATAGTATGCCGACCAACCTCGCTAACCCGCGGGCATTTCACCTATCTTTCTTTACTTTCTTTAATATTTCCATTTCTCTCCCATAGCAAAGTGTATTGATTTTCCGGTTCAAATACAAAATTGAAGTTTGTACGTAATATCGAGTATTCCAAAGATAAGAGTGTACAGGTACCAAGGACTACCAGTAAGGAGCTACCTTGGGGAATGCCGAATTCCCTATTGGAATAGATCTTGCCCTCGAAGATGGGGGCCGTCAAAAAAGCAGCTATTTGATTGATGAGCATTTCATTCTTGTCGCCTACTTAGCTTCTCAGAAATTCAAGGAGTAGCTGATGAGATATTTTTTCAAAACAGCTTTTGCTTTTGATATCTGCTTTTATGACTCTATTGACCGTAGGCCAACGTTTGACTTCCTGGAAAAGAGTGATAGCGCCCCGTCTCGGCCGAAATCCATGCGAATGCACGGAAAATAGAGGATCAAATAACAGGTTAAATAAGTGGGCTAGTCCTAGCCCTCCATTATGATCCTATCTCTCTCCGTAGGTTGAGTTATAGGTCGAAACATTCTCGGTTTGTTCGCTTTTGGTATGAACGACCGAAACATTGCCGAGAAGCGAAAGGTTGATGTCAACAACTCACACTGAATTTCCTCCAGTTCCTCCCTTTGTGGCAGAGCGAGCGCCTTGACAAAGATAGATTGACTCTTTCATTCTTGCAGCCTATTCTGGTTCCAATCGCGTTTGAGGCCCTTTGGCATCAATGAAACTCTGTGATATAGGAGTTCACTCATTTTGTTTGAGAGATAGTGGAATTTCTTCTTTCAACACGTACATCGACGAGGGTGTCGATGACTTGAGTGAGGAATGGTCATGTGCTAGAGGCCGTACCGTTGGAGTAAGACCTCAACAAGGGGGTGTGCAGTTTAAATGTAAATGACGAGCATGGAGAGGCCAAGGTCATTTGTAATTAGGTGTGGCTGATGCAAGAAGACTAGCGAGCTGTCCATGGTGAGACTCGTTGTGATGCTACTGCAGGAGGCATCCTGGTGTAGTTGAGGACGCAGAACTTCTGTGCGGGTACAACTGGCACTTAAAAGACCTTCCGTGTAGATGAGTTCGCTTGAGTGAGACTAATCGAGTTACGAAGAAACCTTTGCGATGGTGCTATGCAGTTGGGTTCTCTATGGAGGAACTTCGTTGTGGGGACCAAGGCAAATAAGGATACCCAGTCAGTCACGCGAATAACGAAACAAAATAACTGCCAGGGTACGCACTAGAATAACCTTTGAACACTCTTTACCTCCTCAGCCGCATCAAGTGCTGATTTTTCGCTGAACACCTTCTTTGAATGCGAATCCGAGTAAGGCATTAGAATTACTACAACTAAGTAAACAGATCAATCTTGCGAGAGGGACTAGCTTAAGCTTACTTACTCAAAAAAGCCCTCACCACAAGACACGAAACAACTCCCCTAACTGGCAAGCAAGACAGTCCTATAGACCAAGGTTTCAATTCGATTTCTGGTGGTTTGACTCGTTCATCCTCCCTAGCCAGAGCTAAGGGATACGGGTGATAGAGACGCACGAGCAGATCGGTGGAAGCCTAAAAAGTGTCAATGTGTCATGAAACCAGATGAAATAGCGGCTGATTCTCCTGCCATCCCGACCTGTTGGCCATACCGTAGTGTGAGCACCATTATTAGAATTGGAGTATCTCTTTCAAGCACGCACATAATGGACAGCGTGGGAATACCTACAATAGGGGACAGCCCATCATAGACCACAGGAATCCATACCCTCGTGGAAAGCTGTGAGGTGAGGATAAATACAAACAATGATAAGGATAGCGCGGGATAACCTTGTGAAGGCACGCAAAGAAAGTAAAGCTTAGTTCGATAATGAATAGAGAGGAAATGGAATTCGAAAGAAGGGGATGAATTGGTTACTTGGCAGCTTGACTTGCTCTCGGCCTTTACTAGGCTAGCTTTTGCTATATGTGATAAGGAAAATAGGAAGAATTGGGAGTGCTTCGCTCTTTAAAGGAGTTTAGCGTGATAGAAAGGTTAGCATTTTTTCTGATCGATTCTCTGGGAATAAGGAGTGCGCTGGGTATTTTTTTCTCCGGATGATGGTCATGCTCACCTTTGGTACTTGCCCTCTATGAGCTCCGACACCCAAGAATCTAGGTACTGAGAGACCTCACAGCTAACCTCATTCCTCGCTTCATAAGCACATTGTTTAATTACCCTTGATTGTGTTTTTAGACCTCTGGCATCCAGATCAACGAAAATGCTCATCTTGTGGCTCTATTCTCCTGTTCTCCGTTTGAATACTACCGGGTAAGGTGGCTCGGTGAGAACATAACTAGCCCTCCCGTCAGCAAAGTGAAACCCCCTCCTCTAGGCTTGTTACAGTGGTGGGTGATGCACGTCGAGACCCAATGAATTGGACTTGATCATCACCATCTGCGCCCGCATCTTTGCTTGCACCGTCCGACTGTGATTTCTCTGGAGTGTCAAAGATGAGATTAAAGCTTGGCATTTCAGACTGTTATGCATGGAACTTTGTGGCTGCCTTTTTAGTATTACGCGGTGCCTTCTTTCCAAGGTATGGCGTATCTTCGCTATTAGGGATTGCAGTCTTATCAGAGGGGTTCTCGGCGTGCCATGCGTGTTATCAGTTTCTGACTGGGGTGCCACTGGTGGGGTTAGGATTCGGGGAGATCTTAGAGGTGGTCAAACTGCTCAGAGAAACCCTGGTTCATACCTTTAGTGGGTTCAGACTGGAGTTTACGTCTAGGGAGATTTTACGGGGGAGGAGCGCCACTAAGCAGACTCCTGGGAACCTCCAAGTGCTGGGTCTACTTGTTGCTTTGAACGAAGAAAAGGGGCAATTGAACATTGGAATTCCCCTTCGACGTTGGGGAAACCGGCTCACAGTAGCTCTGGGTCGGTTACAGAAAGAAGGGCAGGAATTCAATCTGACCAATGGCGCTTCGATTACTAAGGGAGCGCATCAGGCTCTACTTATTCTACGCCTTACAGGCTGACCCGAAAGAGGATAAGATAATTTTTAGGTTCTTCCAATAAGCCAGGCAGGCGAAGGGCTAAAGTGGTAGTCATAAAGCTACCTATGAGGGGTACATTTTCTGCCATTATGCTGACATATAAGTTATCCAAAGGAGAGTTCGAAAACGCGTATTATAAGTAAAATAGTAGAGTTCGTGGCTACTGCCAAGTTCAAGTTCATAACCGCTAAAATCACATTCCCATGGAAATGATCAAGAACTTACTTCTTTTGAGATGGCTGTTCCCGAGATCCCACTTTGTGGCTTTTTCCTTCAATACATCATTTGGAAGCTGTCGCATATCTTGTCCTCAGATACACCTAAGCCCGCCCTTGTGTCACAACATGTCTTAAAAAGAAGGGTACTAAAGCAAAGTTATGGGTCTAACTACCGGTCATCGACAGAGTCCTCCTAACCAGCTTATAAAAAAGATATGTGAATCAACCAGAACAAAGTGTTAGAGAAGCAGCAAAGGAGCAGTCTTATTACCTTTAATAGTCGAAATGCGAGGACTAATTCTTGTTATTCGACAGGTTCATCCCTCTATCTACAACAACTCTTATCTCTAGGTTCTGACCCTCCTTCAACTAGGGATCAATCTGAAAGCGAATCCCGTTGACCAACTCATTGGGCTCGTGAATCCACCGCTGAAGCTTCGGAATTAGACCTAGGGTCACAAAAACTTTCTCGTTCACTGGAATCTAAAAGTGAATCAAAATGCTTAATGTGGTTGGGGAGGAAAGCTGCTTATAAGTCCTCCTCTTCTCTCGCCAATAGAGTTACAGTCCAGTGTTCTTGAAACAACATACTAGGCAGTTGAGAAAGAATAAAAAAGATTGGTCACCTTAGGGCGGAACTTACGGATTTGAATCGTTTTAGTCAGGAGGATACCCATGCCCAATGGACTGAACACAAACTCAATCTTGTTCTGGTCGTTACAACCTAGTGGTTGGCACCCTTGCAAAGCGTAGTGCTTCTTTATCCAATTTGGACCCTATACTTTCTTACTTTCTAGCAATTAGGTAGAGCCTCGTCCAGGCTGTTTTAGAACGGAAGTCTCGTAGCGACGATCAGATCTTCAATAATGAACTCAATGGGATCTTCCACCATAGTATGCTTTCTGCTCCTGAGGTGAGACATTGACAATTGCCCCTTCTTTTTAGTCAACTTCGGGTTCGTCAGGTAGTCACCGCGCTCTCAATTTCTTGGACTTGAATGCCTTGCTTCTTAACCACCTTGAGTAGAGTTGGGGGATACCAGACCATGTGAGGCATCATAAACTTGGGTTTTCTTTTCTGGAAAGTATCGTGCAAGAGAGGATCAAAGCTATCGAAAGTATCAACTGCAACGCCAAACCTTTTGGATTGAGGGTCAGGAGAAAGCAAATCCCTCAAAGAGTTGAAGTTGACAGCCGTCTTTCAAGTGGAGGTGCAACAAAGAAAGCCATCCATCTTAGCAGGAAGTATGTCTATCTACCCTAGGAAGTGAAGATTACAGGTATGAATTCACAAGTAAGGAAGTGCCTAAAGACTAATTGCTATTTTCAAGGATCGCCGAAGAGCTTGATTCGAGAGCTGGGAAGAGCTATTTCATGGAAAAGCTCAAAACAAACTGTCACTACATCGTCCACAATGTATGTCGAGTTTGTAGCATGTTATTAGGCAACGGGGCAGGTGAACTGGCTAAAGAAGTTCATACCCGGTTTGAAGGTGGTCGACAGCATACATAAACTACTAAAGTTATACTACGATAATAATCCAGCAGTACAGTATGCTCACAACAATAGGTTAAGTGGTGCTGCCAAACACATTGACATAAAGTACTATGTTGTGAAAGATAAAGTCCGGGATCAAATTATAAGTCTTGAGCATATAAGTACTGAAAAAATACTCGCGGATCCACTTACAAAAGGCTTACCACCCAACATGTTCAGAGAACATGTAGCCGACATGGGTTTAAGGGAAAACCTATGATTCCTAGACTATAAAGGGCCCAAAAGTTAAAGTAACTATTTTAGATCAGAGATGTGTATTGTAGTTGTCGAATCTATCGGCGATTGACCGTGACGATGAAACATGCTCCATGCACTAATCTGTGATGGAATAAGTAAAGTAAAAGGATTTAAGACTAAAGTTAAAAGGTGAGATCAAGGGGGAGAATGTTAGTGTGATCTCCTAACCGAGAAGGCACAACGGTCTCTTGGGCCTTGAGCTCACGCCCTGATCGGGGGCGCCCAACCCTATATGGTTGGTGGGCCTCGTCACCCTGCGCTATAAAGACAGGTGGGGACCGGTGGCTCGCAATACGAGGTTCGCCAGAGCCGAGCACCCCACCGACACCTAAACCCTAATCCCGATCAAAAGGGGCGCAGCCAGTGACGGGAAGCCACCAGCCACGCCGCCTTGACCTCGTCGGACATCCACCCCTACATCGATCGTCGCTGCCCGTGCGCAGCCTTCAACACCGAACCCGATGACGGGATCCGACTCATCTTCATCTGCGATCTCCATTGGTATGCGCTAGCCCTGGGCGTTCGGTTCTTCGGTTCGGTTCGGTTCGGTTCCTCGGTTCCCCCGCTAATTCGGTTCCAGCAGAACAAGGAACCGATCGGTTCCTGAGAAATCTCGGAACCGAGGTAATTCGGTTTCGGTTCCTTCGGTTCGGTTTCGGTTCTAACCGAAGGAACCGAAATTTTCAGGAACTTAAAAAATAGCTCATTCAATTAAAAATTTCAGCAGCATTTTGTCTCATTTTCATGCACTCAACAGGGATAATTTTAAGAGCAATGCATCACAATAAACAGTACCACACAATATGATTGTTCTCTCAAATACTAAGGCAAATAAATAACAATTCTCAAAGACTCAAACAACAAACAGTAATGAAATGAAACATGCAGCCTCCACTCCAGGCTCCAGCCGTACAACACACTAGCACACAACCACACACACTTATTCAAGTTTCAAGCGTAGATGAGGTCATGATTATGAAGAGGAATAAGAAAACAAGTTCGGTTCCTGCGGGTTAATTCGGTTAACCGAACCCTGGAACCGAATTGACCCAGGTTATTTCGGTTTCTGGATTTCTGGAACCGAATTAGGAACCGAAACCGATCGGTTCGGTTTTTTCGGTTCGGTTCTCGGTTCTCGGTTTTTCGTGCCCAGGGCTAGTATGCGCACCTAGTCTACCTCTCTCTCTGGTTTTCTGCTAGTGCTCATCCCGAATAGAGAAGAATAACTACTAGATCTACTGCTAGACGGTTTAACGAAAACAACAATTAGGACTAAAAGTCAATATCCTCTCTCTATCAATTCCCACCACCACATAGTTACCAAACCCACCCTGAGATTATATATCCAAGAAACGAGCGTACAGACAGCTGCCACTCTCTGTATCTACGACATCTCTGGAGAAGCTTTTCTTCTTTCTTGCTGACGCAAAGTGTTTCTTGCTCTCGTATCCGTATCGTCAACCTTTCATCGCTGGTGCTACACTACACTGCTACATCTGCTTGCCTCCATCGCCGGCGGCTTTCGCGTACACGCCGGAGTCGGTTCTCAGAATGATGGTGGTGGCGTCCTTGGACACGGAGATGGCCCAGTTGTCCACGTACGACAGCGGGCCGGGCCGGATCAGCGGCCGCGTGTCCTCCACGTCACGGTCGTCGTCCTCGCCCTCCTCCTCGTCGTCTTCCAGGTAGGCGTACCTCGTCGAGCTCTGCGAGGGCGCCCACATGAGGCAGACGGCGCACAGCAGCGAGAAGGAGATGAGCTGCCACACCGCCGGGATAACCCACGCCGCGCGCCACCGCTCGTTGTACTCGTCCGTCGACTTGAAGTGGACCTGCAGACGAAGCGCATAGCGATTTGCAGATGATCAGGCAGGCTGTGTTTGGTAACCCGAAGTTTTGCCACTGTCTAGGAAAGACGGAGTGCAGGGTAATGCAGAAGTGTTCTTTTGTTCAGCTGCACATCATTCACTTTCAGACTAAGAAATTTCAAGGTCTTTTGTACTGTATAAAGAGACGGGCATTCTGGAGGTACAGGATCAACTTGTTACCCTGAGGCCTGAGGGCAGGGCCATCGTCTGGTCACTAACCTAGACTAGACCATAAGCATCAGGATTGTATCAGTCACAAAAGATGGTTCTTTCCCTATCCACACATCATGCACCCCAAAAACATTTACCAGCACATTGGCCGCGACAGGTTGATCGATAAAAGTCACGAGAAGAGGATTCTTTCGCTATCGATCTTGAACTGAAAATTTCGGCTAAGATGCAAAGAAAAAGTAGCAATGTTGATTGTTCAACGGGATGGGTCAGGCTAAGGCTATGCAGTGCTCAACTCAAATTGGGACGTGTACACGAAGATCAGATGCTGAAGGGTACGATTCTGAAGTAGCGAGAGACTGGACAGCAAGAGTTGTTGAATGAATCCAGCCTCCTGCTTACACAAAAAGGTGGGTTGTTTTGTTTGGTGCTAGAGTTTACCTCAAATGTGATCCAGCCGAGTGACACGGCCACCGCGATGATCAAGGCGTTGTTCAACCTCCGGTACATCTCCAGCTTCGCCGTCGTTCGTTTCGCCTGCAAGCATTGACAAGTTCCTGCATTTATGATGTTGAAGAATTCTCAAGAAAACAAGCAGAAATGGTCGACCGGAACAGCGTTGCTCCTCACCTTGAGCTTGTTCAGCGTCTTCGACAGCGAGCTGAATATCCAGTACACGAACACCGCGTTGAGGGCCGCCACAGGGAGCACCAGGAACAGCCTCCTCGTGGGCGACGGCGAGTGGTCGCTCACGGTGCCGACGTTCTCGCTGACCTCGAGTGCCTCCGCGGCGGCGAAGAACGCGGCGCCGAGACCGGCCACCCTTGCGCTCTTCAGCCCCTTCAGCGCGGGCCGTACCACGCCGTGGCCCATGGCCACGGCCAGCACCAGCACGCGCGCCGCCGCGCCGCGGAGCGCGCCGGACGTGGCCGCCCAGAACGTGGCGCCGCGGGGGCGGACGCCGGACTCGTTGAACTCGGCGAGGTCGAAGTACCAGGTGGCGGCCTCCAGCATCCCCAGCGCGATCACCAGCGTGGCGCAGCTCTGGAGCGGCACCACCTCCCGCCAGAACCGCGCGCACTGCGCGAACCAGTACGCCGCCAGCGCGGCGAACGCCAGCGACATGGCGCCGTAGAAGGGCAGCAGCGGCGCCATCCGCCCCGGGAGGTATCCGCGGCTGTTCTTCCAGATGGTCTTGCCCCTCGCGGCCACCTGCCCGCCGGCGAGCGACGCGTCGCAGTGAACGAACAGGAGGGTGTACATGCCGGTGCGCGCCATGCTAACGGTCTCGTCAGGGAACGCCGCCTCGAGGCCTCCCGGGAGGAAGGAGGCCGCGAACACCCTGGGCCAGCCGGTGCCGTTCCGCGCGCGGTACGTCGCCGCCCCCTCGGTGCACGTCCCGAGCCTCGCCATGTCCGGCGTGCAACAGAGCGCGCGACCGCCGGAGACGGAGACGTCCGCGCCCCCGACGGCGTCGCGGTCGCCTGCCTCGAAGATGACCGCCGTGACCGTGGCCGTGCGGTTGCCGTCCTCCTCGGCCGCGGCGGCCGACTCAGGCGTCCTTCTGAAGGCGACCTTCTCGAAGCTGCACGCGCCGACAAAGAAACAAACACATCGCGTCAGCGTCGCAGCCACATCCCCTCGATCCCTCCCCAAGTCCCCAAGAAAGCAATGAAGCGATGAATTGATCCTCTGACGCGGTTTCGTACGTACGTACCGGATGAACGCGGCGGCCTTAGCGGAGGCGTACACGCCCTCGCTGCCGCCGTGGAGGACGAAGGCGTTGCCGTCGGCCGCGAACCGTTCGCCGGCGTAGTCGTGCACCGACGCGTCGGCGCAGAGGAGGGCGGACGACGTGAACAGCAAGACCACGGCCACCAGGAGGCGGGCGAGGCTCGAGGAGGCCATTGGCATCATTCGAGGGGACAGCGGCGGGCTTCCTGCCTTCCTGCGCGTGCTCGTGGTGCACTGGCACTTGACTGGAGCATCCGCGTTGAGTTGAGCAGGATATAGAAATCGAAATACGGGAGGAGAAGCGGGATTGGGATCCCAAGGAGAAGAGTGGAGTCGAGTGGAAGAAGAACGGAAGCGGAGACTTTGACGTGGAGAAGGAACGAATTGTTAGGTCCACGCCCAAGCCGTTGCCATTGGCCATTGCCACGGCCCACGGGAACAGAGGAACGCAACAAGGGAACAGTGGCCACGATTACTCGCCAGGATGATGAAAATCAGGCAGAAATGTGTTGATGATGAGAAAACAAAAGCAAATAGGACAAGCGAGATTAGCCCATTCTGACCGGCATACAAGGTTTTGCCTTGAGAGTATCTATCCTCGCTATTGGTTTCATTTTCACTACTTGGTTAGGCACTATGGGTTTTGTTTATGGAGTTTTTTTTTCTTCGAATACGCAAAAGGTTTGCACGTCATTGTACTAGGACCGAGAAATTGGTTGTTTTTTTTTACATTGATGCGTCGATTGAGCGCACTAGGCGGGACAACTGGTTTACAGTGAGCTCATCCCCCGCCTTGCGGACTAAGTACATGGTGACTATTCATGCAAGAGACAACCTAACTATGGGTTTTATTTATGGAGTAAATTATTAGGCTCCGCAAATGAATCTTCCAAGATCGTGCAAAGAAATTATTTAGAGAGTATTAGAGTAAATGCACAAATAAATTGAACATCTAAGATACGCATACCTTATACTAGTAGGAATAGGATTGCCAATAGAGATATGGGAGAAAGATATCTATCTTATTCATTTCACGCGTAATAATCACAAAAGAAAACTAATAAATGATGAGGCCACCAGCTGTTCAGATTTGTTTTGTTAATATAAGTCAACTATGCTAAATGACAAGCAACTTTCAAAATGCAAAGTAAATATGAAGACACCAAAAAAATAAGCACCTACCTCTACGCCTTAAAGAATCTCATGGAACACCTGACGTTGCGCTTGGTTAATTACAAAGAAAGACCTTGTGGTAAATAATAAAAGTGTGTGTGTGTGTGTGTGTGTGTGTTTGCTCATGATTTTCTCGACAATACAAGAATCAATAATGCAATACCCCTAGGGTTTTTTCTTCCTCTCAGGCGGCGGCAACGCTCACGCTGAGAGTCCACCACAATCCACCAAATTTCATCGGATCTACGTCCGCAAAATTGATCGCAAGGTTCTGCAGTGAGTAGAAGTATCCCTGTACGCGTCTCTCCAGCAGCGTGCCTGCATGGCGGACACCCAGAGGGAATCGAGGGAGAAGGAGATGGAGGGAGAGAAGATGGATTCAGAGATAAGCCTGGAGGATCGGCTTCTGGGGCTTACGTTGACAGGAGAGGAGGATGAGGACCTGGATTTTTCAGAGGAGTTGGAGGGCTTGATCAAGGATGTTCGTTGGCTAGCGCTTTTTAGGGTTCATACTACTAAACCCTTTAGCCACGCAGCTTTGCTGAATGCAATGCGCAACGCGTGCTCGGCGACGAAGGAAGTGACTTTCAAGGTTATGGGTGAGAACCTATTCTTGGTGCAATTCCAGTGCCTTGGAGACTGGAATAGGGTGATGGAGGGAGGTCCTTGGCTTTTTCGTGGGGCTCCTGTGGTCTTGGAAGAGTATGACGGCTTCAGCAATGTGAAAGATTACAAGCTAAATAAAATCCCGGTTTGGACATGAATTCAAGGTATACCAGAAGGGTTAATGAAGAAGAAGGAATTGGCAGAAAAGGTGGCTCGGAAGGTTGGTTGCCCGCCAATTACGGTGATTGTAGATGAAGGAAGAATCAACCCATCATCCTACCTGAGAGCTAGGGTGTTCATGGATCTGGACAAGCCACTGGTGAGGGTTGTCCCTATTACAATCAAGGAGAGCAGGAGGTATTTGGTACAGTATGAAAAACTTCCTATCTTCTGCTATGTTTGTGGCATCATGGGTCATGAGATGACGGAATGTGGCGATGGAGTGCATGATTTGTCCAAGTGCCAATGGGGAGACTGGCTTCTTGTGAAATTTCCTTCTAGTAGTGTTGGAAGAGGTCTGGGACGTGGTGGTGGAGGTAGAGGAGGATGGTCATCTAGGGGCCGAGGGAGAGGAAGAGGCATGGTCGGGGAAGTAGGAGATGAGGAAGACATGGAGATCTATGATGAAGAGTTGGACAATTCTAAACTCGCTCTGGTACCAGGTGCATCGTCTGTCCTAGTTGAGAGCCCGGAAAAAATTCAGGAGAAGAAGAGGAAGAGAATGAAAGGGGCGAGTGGAGGTACAGTGCAAAAAGTGGTGAAACAATTGTCAACGGCGTCCTCCCTCGAGGAGGGTCGCCGAGCACAATGAAAATCCTAGCCTGGAACTGCTGCGGGCTAGGATCAGCCCGGGCAGTTCGTGCGCTTTTGGAGGTCCGGAGGCGTTTAAACCCAGATGTGTTGTTTCTGTCTGAAACGCATCTGGATAATGCTAAGGCAGAAAATGTGAGAAGGCGAGCTGGTTTCGACCGCATGATCGTTGATGAGAGTGATGGTCGTAGCGGAGGGCTGTTGTTGCTGTGGAGGGATGATGTCAATGTTCGTGTCCAAGGAGTCACGAAAAATTACATTGATGTCATCATAGATGACGATGTGAGCTGGAGGTTCACCGGGGTCTATGGCGAACCCGAATGGAATCGAAAACATGTGACATGGGACATTCTGCGTTCAATCAAAGGAGATCCTCGAGTTCCATGGATTGCTATGGGAGATTTCAATGAGATCTTATACAATATGGAGAAGGAGGGTGGAAGGCCGAGAACACAAAGACAACTCCAGGCGTTTCACGATGTGTTGTCTGATTGTGAGCTCAATGACATGGGATTCTTGGGAGATCGGTTCACTTGGCAAAGGGGACAGATTCACGAAAGACTGGACAGGGCAGTTGCTAACGTCCATTGGACGGATCTTTTCCCACATGCAGCTTTAATTAACAGTGAGATGACAAGATCCGACCATCGTCCGATTGTGATGGATACAAACTATCTCCGGGAAGTAAGTGGGGGAGAGGTAGTTACAAGGAAGAAATTTGAAGCTAGATGGTTGCAGGAGGATATTGTTGAGGAGATGGTAAAAACAGCTTGGGCAAGAGCGAAGGCGCGGGGAGATGGTCTGAAATTGATGGAAAAAGTTGCTGATGTTCATGAGGAGTTGCATAGATGGGACAAAGAAATTTTGAAGGGCCCTTCGAAGTGCTTGTCAGACCTCAAAAAGGATTTGGAGCGCCTAAGAAGAAGTCCTTTGAATGCTGCTAATATTGCATCTCAAAAGGAAATTATGATTCGAATCGAACTAATGTTAGAGCATGAAGAAATTTATTGGGTCCAAAGAGCCAGAGCAAATTGGCTGAAACACGGTGATAGAAACACGAGTTTTTTTCATAATTATGCAACCAAGCGCAAGAAGAAGAATTTAATTAAAGGGCTTGTTGATCAACATGGAGTTTTACATGAGGATGGAGCAAGGTTGTGTGATATCATTACAAATTATTTTCAGACTCTTTTCACTGTAGAGGTAGGAAATCCTGACCCGGCGAGTTTAACTGATGTACAACGTGGTGTGACGCAGGAGATGAATACCGGGCTGCTTGCTCCATTCTCGGCTGATGAAGTTAGGAAGGCTCTTTTTTAGATTGGGGACCTCAAGGCACCAGGCCCGGATGGTTTACATGATGTGTTTTATAAAAGGTTCTGGGACTTTTTAGGGGAAGACTTGGTGAAAGAAGTGTTGGAGGCGGTGAATAACTGTAAGATCCCAGAAGGATGGAACGATACAACAATAGTGCTCATTCCCAAGGTAAATAACCCGACCTTGGTGTCTCAATTTCGCCCGATCAGCTTATGTAATGTGGTGTACAAGGTTATCTCCAAAATGCTAGCTAATAGATTGAGAATCATTCTACCAGAGATTGTCAGTGATCACCAAAGCGCCTTTGTACCGGGCAGGTTAATCACTGATAACATCTTGATAGCTTATGAAAGTATTCACAGAATCAATAAGAAGTGTGGAAAGAGAGGCCTTTGTGCAGTGAAACTTGACATGCATAAGGCGTATGATAGAGTTGAATGGGGGTTCCTAGAAATGATTATGATCAAAATGGGCTTTGACAAACGATGGGTGAAACTGATTATGGCATGTGTGACGACTGTCAGATACAATGTTAGATTCAATTCTACAGAAACGGAGGTCTTCAGTCCAACACGGGGATTACGTCAAGGGGACCCACTTTCCCCATATTTGTTTCTCCTGGTGGCTGAAGGACTTTCCAGTTTATTGAAAGGTGCAGTGGTACGAGGGGAGATTGAAGAAGTCCGCGTGTGCAGGGATGCCCCAGAGGTGTCCCATTTACTTTTCGCGGATGACTCATTAATTTTAATGCATGCAGATAAGAGGAATGCGGAGAATCTGAAAATTATTCTGGAACAATATTGTGCAAACTCAGGTCAGTTGGTAAGTGATGCCAAGTCTAGCATATTTTTTAGTGAGAACACCATTGTTTCTGATAAGACAGAAGTATGCCAAGCTTTGAACATTATGACTGAGTCGCTAAATGATAAATACCTTGGCCTTCCGGCCTTGGTAGGGGCAGATCGCAGCGACTGCTTTAATCATTTGATTGATCGTGTTCGGTCCAAGACAAAGGGATGGAAGGAGAAGCTTTTGAGCATGGGTGGGAAAGAAATTCTAATAAAGTCTATTGCCCAAGCCGTACCAGTCTATGCGATGATGGTATTTAAAATCCCAAAAAACATTTGCAAGGGGATATCTGACACCATATCACAATTCTGGTAGGGCGACGACGATGACAAAAAAAGAATACATTGGAAGGCTTGGTGGAAGTTGTGTATACCGAAGAAGAATGGGGGCATGGGCTTCAGAGACTTGGAAAGCTTCAACTTGGCCTTGTTGGCTAAACAAGTATGGAGGCTTTTGTTAGAACCTGATTCTCTATGTGCTAAAGTTTTAAGGGCACGATACTTCCCTGATGGAAACTTACTGAAGGCAAAACTAAAAAGTGGGAGCTCTTTCACTTGGCAAAGTATTTTGGCGGGATTAGAATGTTTCAAAAGAGGATATATCTGGAGAGTAGGTGATGGGTCTCAAATAAAAATATGGGATGATTGTTGGCTCCCTACGAGCCATAACCTAAAGGTTATGACACCAAGAGGTAATAATTTGGTAACCACGGTTGATGAACTTATAAACCCTGTGACCGGAGATTGGGATGATGATCTGATCAAATCATTTTTTTGGCCAGTTGATGTACACCAAATTCTACAGATTCCCCTCACTCACGGAAGAGAGGATCTAGTGGCATGGCATTATAACCGGAATGGACACTTTTCGGTTAGATCAGCATACCATCAGCAGTGGATGCATAAATTTGGTGCAAATAGGCTGGGCGAACATGCTAGTGGAGTGGGAGATGAAGAAGTATGGTCACGCTTATGGCAATTGGCAGTCCCCGGCAAAATTAAGATCTTTGGTTGGAGGGTGTTGCATGGACTCATACCATGCCAGGGAATTCTTGCAAATCGCCACATTGAGAACTCAAGTAGCTGCCCAGCATGCCATGGGGGATGTGAAGATATTAAACACCTCTTGTTTACTTGTAACAGAGCAAAAGATATTTGGTTGAAGCTGGGTGTTTGGCAGGAGATAGAAAGGATTTTGGAAGCAGATAGATCAGGATCGATCTTGGTGGCTGAGTTGATCAATAGATCAAAACCTGTAGAGAAGTTGAATCAAGTTGGGCTGGCCGAACTCATTTTAACAGGTGGATGGTTCATCTGGTGGGAGCGGAGGAAGTTTATCCATGGAGAAACTATCCAACAACCAACACGTTCGGCCTTATCTATTGCCACCATGACGACGAATTATAAGAGAGCTATGAAGAAGGCGATTCGGAAAGAAGTGTGGAAGAAACCTTTAGAAGGTAAGCTACTGATTAATGTTGATGCAAGTTTCAGACCAGAGAATGGAAGTGGAAGCACCGGTGCTGTAATCAGAGATTCTAGTGGCTCATTCATAGCAGCTTCGCACTCTTATTTTGAGCATGTGGTTGATGCTCCATCGATTGAGGTATTGGCAGTAAAAGATGGTTTGCTTTTGGCACAGCACATCGGGTGCAACGGAATTATAATCCAATCAGATTGTTTGGAAGTGGTTGAAACAATGCAACAAGGGGGTTTTTCGGCGACAGCTGGGGCACCTATATACGACGAATGTAATCATCTTTGGCAGGAGTTCCAGTCCATCTCTATTGAACATTGTGACCGGGAATCAAACAAGGTGGCGCATGTACTAGCTAGGGAAGCTATTTCTTCTAAACTCTCTTGTATTTGGGTCGATGAACCCTCTAGTTTCATTTTAGAGATTCTGATAAATGATGTAACCATGTTTGCAAATCAATAAAGTGCGCCACATGGCATTCCCTCAAAAAAAAGAATCAATAATGCAATAAATGACTTACTGACGACGCCTGTAGAAATGTGAAGATACTATGCCTTAACCGACAGGCACCAAACAATATACATGCTTAACCAACATCTCGTTAAAACTTAAAGCTGCCCACACACTTATTTTGTTCTTGATTACAAGGACATTTTGGTAAAATAATAGGAGTTTGCTATCTGCTCAAGGGTGACTTACTCTTGATGTTGCAAAAATCGACGATGTGACGCAACAAATAATAACAATAAGAGCAATGGTAGATGCAGCCAAAAAAAAACAAGACCAGCACCAAACAAATATATATGCTTAAACAATAGGCGAGTGGATATAATGAGATGGATAATCTCGTTTTTTTGATCCAGGGCCATGTACACGTACACTCCAACCCTTGATCGATGATCTGATCTGCCTATTCCCCACGCTACGACGGCGAGGCACCAAAACGGCCGGATTGTGGGTGATGTGTCTTGGTACCTGGAGCGAATAAACGCCAGCACTTCTTGGCCGCCGAGAAGACCTTGGATATGGCGAGTTTTGACAATGTTTTTGTTTAACGGTACTAGCATCTTTGCTTGTGGCCTCGGCAAACGTGCATAACTGCTGCACTGCATCTTGGCAAGTGCAGAGCTGAAATTGAGGGTCCTTGACGTGCTATCACGACGACCACGTGTCCGTCCCTCCCCATTACAGCGGTTACAGCCTCAGCCATCAGCGTCGGATTAGTCCTAATAAACGTCTAATAGTCTATACGTTCGACGGAGTACGTGCTGCCAAAACAAACTTGTGAGTGGTCTGGCCAAACTCGCTGGAAAACAAGTACTCCGTGTCTCTGTCGTTGGTCAATTGGGCCGAAAACCACAAGAAATTGGGCAGAAAACCAGCCAGATAGATTAATCTTCTCCTGCGTTGTGTTCCGTTTGGCATACGACCTAACTATGTTTATCTATCTATGGTATATCATATATCAATTAATCAATATATCATGTTGCATTTTCAGCGTCTGAGAGGATGCACTGTTATCAGTGCGGAAGTGCTTTGCTTTGCACTTCCATGGTCTTTGTTAAATTATTTTCAAAAAGAAAAAAAAACATCGGCTTGTATTTACGTGACCGTGGCCACGATGTGATGGAAACCATCCAAAGTTGAAGAAAATGGAAATCTAAGGTCAAGTCTCTTTCTTCTATTTACTTTTAATAAAATAATTGACATCTAGATGCGTACGTACTTAGGGTTTAGTCATTTAGACAAACAATTGACAGTAACAAGTCAACGATTGCTTTTGTTCTCGCTAAAGTTATTGTTTGTTTTTCTCAAAAAAAAATGCCATGGTATAAAGAGACTTGAATGGGAGTAAAATGTGTGTTGTTCTATGTGGTCCTATATAAACTATCCCAACACCCTTTCTTCAGTTGTCTTTATGCTGAATTTCTTTGGCATGTTACACATATTGCATTTGATATGTATCTCCTATTGAAGTATTAGGCAACTTCATGATTAATTCTAGAGTATAGATCATGCCAGCCTCAAATACTAGCATATGTATAAACGAATCAAGAGACCAATCCATATGCAAATCCTCATGTCTTATTTATTTGATAACACACTTGCTTGCCAAATCATGCATTTTATAAACAAACCCGGACTTCATTCTCATTTACATTAATCACAACATATAATATGAGTATATCATACAATAATCAACCCGGTCCTGCGAGAACTTTTGCATGTTCCTTTATTTTTCCTATGAAATTGAAATTCCTACATGATTTCTACGTTCCAAACATGTCTTTAATCCATGATTAATTAGGCATCAAAACATCAAATGCGACAGTGACTAAACTTTAGTCTTGGGGATCCAAACACCCCCTCAATCCACCAAAACTCACTAGGCCTAAACGCACTTTCAAGGACAACAATATTTTTGATAGGAAAATAAAATTACATTGTAGAATATAATATCTTACATATGTGTCTCTTTTATAGTATTAAAAAGAGAACATTTGAAATATACCACCGAACATCACATGAAAAAACAAAAATAATAAAAAGTAGAACAAAGCATAAGGGGAAATGAAAAAATAATAAAATGGAAAAGCAATATAGTAGAGGAAAGTAGAAAAGAACATCAGCTAGATACAACTCAAACAACCTAAAAATATACCACAAAATGTCTCACAGTACAATGTGAATTCTAAAAGATACACTCGAGAACATTCCTTCTGTACTACGTAAACATTCCAAAAATAGAATAAAAATAGTAAGTTACATTAAAAGCAAACATAAATAAAAGAAAGATAAAAATGAAAATAAGTAAAAAAGAAGCAAGGAAATAAAAAAAACAGAAGATATTAAGAAAAAGAACAGAAAAAATAATAATAAAACACCAGTTTTTTTTTGGAGAGAGAGTAAGAAAATACCAGGTGCTCGCTTCGTAATAGAAGAAGGCATTTGAAAAAAGAAAAGACCGTGCGGAGGAATCAACCGGTATTTTGGGCTGAGGACAAACTGGGCCGATGCGGAAAGAAACAGTCATTGCCGTGCGGTTGGCGTGCACAGGTTGAGTCAGGCAGAGTCAGCGCGGCGTGGGCAATGACAAAGGAGAAGGCCCATGAAAGGCCCGACTACAATTAGCGGGTATATATAAAACCCTAACTGCCACCAGCCTCCGCCCCTCATCCCAAGTGCCAGCCGCCGCCAGCAGCCTCTCCCTCTCCGCTCGGCTCCGGCGAAGAGCGACCACCAGGTATCCCCACTTCTGTTCCGTGTCTGCTGTGAGAAACCGAGTTCCCAAACTCTAACCTCAAGCTATTTGTTTATCTGATGCCTACTAACTTGTAACTTTTTGCAAAAATTATCGGCTGTACACATGTACACCTATGTCCCGTTACTAGATCCGCCCCTGGATCCCAGTGGTTTCAAGTGTTGAGATAGCATCTATTCTGAATTCCATTATTAGCTAGTTCTCCGTTCTATTTTATAGCAATACCGATGTGGTGATTTAGTTCGTTAATTTCCTATATACCGTTGCTGTCATACTTGTTAAAATCGCGATTATGTGGGTGCAATTTTATGACTTTTACGATCTTATTGTTCTTATTTTGTCTTTGTTGGGTAGAATCGAATTCTACGATTCTACAGTAATTAGTTATGAATTTTGCGATCCTACCAATTCCGATCCGACTCAGGTCCATGAACTGTCGCTGTAGATCTCGGTGTTCTGTTTAAAGCTTTCTGGTTACCATGTCGTTCTGTGCCCATAAGTTGTTACCTGAGCTCTGAATTAATATATGACACTTCAGAAACATAGCTTTGGTTTGGATACTTCAGAAACATAGCTTTGGTTTGGATACTTCAGAGATATAGCTTTTGGTTTGGATACTTCAAAAACATAGCTTTGGTTTGGATACTTCAAAAACACATAGCTTTTGTTTCACTGAAAAGACAGACTGAAAAGTACTATTCGCTGATTTGTTGCGAGAGAAAAACACTGTACCATAAGTTCAAGCGAACAGGCTTTAGTTTGGATTCGGGTTCGGGGTGCTTGTTATTAGATCTAATATCTACGAGTCGTTTAAGGATTTGGATAATGCTTTACAGTAGTATAGTAGCCTCATTGTTCTCTGTTCATTGAATGCCTGTTTAACTCTTGTTATGATTTGACATTTGAAGTTGTTCTAACACTGCCCTCATTTTTGCCGTCAGATAACTTGTTAATCTTTCTCGAGGGGAGATGGCAGTTTCTTTCGCAAATGTCAACTCTGAGGCAGGGCTGAAAAAGCTTGATGAGTACCTTCTCACTCGCAGCTACATCACTGGGTATGTGATTCGAGGTACTCTGTTTGCACAATGGATATAACCTTTGTACTGAACTTACGCTGCATTAATCTGTCTCTAGCTACCAAGCTTCCAAGGATGACCTGGCTGTCTACTCTTCATTTTCGGCTGCTCCCTCATCCAAGTATATCAACGTAGCAAGGTGGTTTAGTCACATTGATGCACTCCTGAGGCTGAGGTATGCCCTTCTTCTCGTCCTTTATATTCCCTACTAGGTATCCTGTTAGCAGTGTGAGTGTGCTAATAATCCATACAATTTCAGCGGAGTTACTGCAGAGGGCCTAGGTGTCAAGGTTGAGTCATCAGCAGTTCCTTCAGCTTCAACTCCTGATGTTGCTGAGGTATAATTTCTTAACTCCTATTTTGGCTGAAAACTATATTTGAATTTAAGTGTTGTGCTAATTCTTTGTGATTTTTTGGCTGAAAGTTGTTAGTAGTTTTATATGCTCACATAGTTTGTGCTGATCGCTGGTTTGAATTATTATTGTTTTCTAAAGTTATCATCAACCATGTGGTTCAATATGAGAAATACGAAATTCTGAGCTACTTGTTTTAGTCACTGAAGTGCACTTTCTAATAACCGCAGGCCCCAGCTGCTGACGAGGACGATGATGATGATGTTGACCTTTTTGGTGAGGAGACTGAAGAGGAGAAGAAGGCTGCCGAAGAGCGTGCTGCGGCTGCCAAGGCTTCTGGCAAGAAGAAAGAATGTATGTCAACGTGCATTTTTTCTGTTTTATTCTCTCATCACACTGTCTTGCCACTTTACTATAAAGACATCATTGCTACTGCTATATTGTTGAGGTTTATTTCTTACCCAAAAACTTTAAAGCATGGCTCTAACCTTTCCATACCTTGTTAGCTGGGAAGTCGTCAGTTTTGCTTGATGTGAAGCCATGGGACGATGAGACTGACATGGCCAAGCTCGAGGAAGCTGTTAGGAGTGTCCAGATGGAAGGGCTGCTTTGGGGCGCATGTATGTTACCTCTCAGTTTTCACACACAGAATTTTGTGAATCACACATTTGTTTTACCATTTTGTTATGTTTCTGATGTCAACATCAACTGCCCTTTGCAGCCAAGCTTGTCCCAGTTGGATATGGCATTAAGAAGCTGCAAATCATGATGACCATTGTCGATGACCTCGTCTCTGTCGACACTCTCATTGAGGACCATCTCTGCGCAGAGCCAGTGAGTGAGTACGTCCAGAGCTGCGACATTGTTGCCTTCAACAAGATCTGTAAGTCATTCAGCACTTGATCCTTACAGCTGCAGTAGCATAACTAGGATCTTGCATTATATTGCCCAGTACAGTTTGTAATTATTACTCAACTTTTCTGCTTTCGATGTGTTTGTAACTTTTTATCAATCCTGTTGTGTTGCAGAAATTTCCTTGTGGTGGTGGCGATGGTGGTTGGTGGGCAATGAACCAGCCTAATTTATCCATAGTTATGTGTCTGCTTTGTGTGGCTAGTGATATTGCCGCGAGGTTTTTGGATCCTAGTCGAGTCGGATGTACCAGTACCAGAGTTAATTTGCTTTAATTCGAAACACCGTGTGGGTGGATCTCTGTTACTACTGTTCTTTGCTCGCAGTTACTTTATTTTTGCACGGGCTAGGGTGGTTACTCCATTTTTGCATCGGCGGTGGTGGTTTGGTTTTGGTTGGATCTCTAGGTATTGATTCTTTGTTTTGTGTGATCGGAAGCATAGTGCCCTGGACTGGCTGGTTGGAGGTGTATCGCGCGTGGCGGAGCTGTTGCTGACAAGTTCGTATCCCCTGCCGTGCGCTCGTGCAGGCTTCCCGATCCATGCCGAATAGGAATAGCCGAAGATGTAAGGCTCTCGTGGCATCAGCACATGCCGAATAGGAATAGCCGAAGATGTAAGGCTCTCGTGGCATCAGCTGCTTCGCTGCGGTAGCTCTGGTGTATTTCTGGGACAGAGCTGTTCACTCCGACCCATTTGTTGACAAACGCGAGCACTGAATTGCTACTATAGTCTACAACTCCTCTCAGCTAAAAGTGTATCTCCGTTCCAAATGATAGGACGCTTTGACTTTTTTTTTATACATAGAATCTATTAATGTATATTTAGACATACGTTATATTTAGATCCATAATAAAATAGATGAACTAGAAAAATTGAAGTGGATCGGAGGAGTATGTAAGAAATAACTGGTTAAGTCAACATACACATCTTCACTGAGTCCGGACTGTCCGTAAACATTTGAATTCTAGCTTAACAGGTGGAAACGTGGGACTTGCCACATTTCGGGAACATCCATGTTCCGGGAATGTCCATGTTTCCAATTCAGGCCCACGTTCCCAATTCGATCCTATAAGTTCGGGAGAAGGGCCCCCCCTCGCAAAATGGGAAACCAAAACATGTCTTCGCAAAGTCGTAAGACCAGGCTCGGGCGACTTTACCAAAAACACGTCTTCGCAAAGTCGTAAGACCATGTATGTGGGCTGACGTCTGCAAGTGTCGGAAGGTCAAGAAAGTTGGTGAACTGATAACAGGGAAGGTGGCGACTGAAGCCCCGGTGAACGTCGGTCATAACTATAACAGTCCAAGGGTAATGAAATTTCATGTTGGGTATAAGTTCCGACCTGTATGAAAGGCGTAACTTCCTAGTTCCCATAGTGATATAGCTGCACGATCTCATTTGATTATCTCGCTGATTCACCGCAGATATTGCGGGAAATATTCATCCTTCGAGTTTGAGGCTATACAAGCTACGTATATTCAGTAGTTGGAAACCCATGAATGCATCAAATGGTTTAGATACATTGTTATACTCGAACCATTTACCTTGTGTATCAATTAGAAGCATACGCCTAAAAACTGATTCAAATTCATGAGGAAACATTATTAGGATTAACCTACGCCTAAAAACTTGTTCAAATTCACGAGGAAACATTATTAGGACCAAATCTGCATCACAAAAGAACTCGCTCCGACAGATCCAGATCCTCTGCAAAATCTTGAGCATGCCATTCTCTGGCAGTCAAGCCAGTGAGTCGACATCTGAATCCCCAAATGGGTCCTCTGGTTCCCAGAGATGACTATTTGCTAGATTCACATTCAGAAGAAAAAAAAAACCCCCCAAGAGTGTACTCGTACTCCGTACTAGCTAGCCATTCTTTTTTTTAACCAAAAGCGACACGCGATTCAGGACCACATCGCGGCAGCTTCTGGGCTCTCCTAGAACACCACAATTCGCCCATTTTCCGATAGTTTTTATGCATCGATCGATCCATCCATGCACCAACGATGAATGATAGGTGTCTCTACCCTGCCCAAATATTCTTGCCCAGCCAGGGACAAAAGAAATGCATGAGCTTTGAGCTCAACTAAAAATAGGTCGTCTAGCTTTCGATGGAAACCTTTTTATCTTGTGGATCCCTAGGATCCTTCCCATAACTAACAAAGACCAGATATCTCTATAGAGTGGAGATCCTCAGGAACCATCTCTATCAAGTTAGAAGTATTGCTACCACCGTATTATATCTATCTACTACTGTATTGTATCTGCAAGCCTGGAAATATCTATAGATATACATATGATTACAGTGAGTAGTGAGCAGCATATATATATTAAAATGGCACACATCGGCATCTGCCAAAGGTGTACAATGTTGCTTGGCACTCACTCCTTGGCGCCTTTTTTTTTCCCACAATTGGGCACGAACACACACAAATGTGCCGGGGAGCTGCCTCTGATCCTGACGGCCAATGGAGATTTCGGATGTATTTTCAGGTCCAGAGCTTTCCGGTTTCGGCAATGACCATGTTCCAAGCACCCAACTTGCAATGCTACTTCTGCACACTTAGGACTCCGGGTATATATATAAATTTCACGCAATCATATGGTTCATGAGGAATGCCATGTTCTTGAGAGGGGGTCACAACTGAATAAGAATTTATCATCAGGGTTACGTTCACTAACTGAAATCACTTCTCTTAATTAGCCCACAGGATGAGAAAGAACTACAATACGTAGGATAGTATATATATCACTACAGGAAACTGGCTCTTTGCCGACTGCAATTTTCTTTGCCAACTGTTTTTTCTCGACACTCGGCAAAGAGGTCCCTTTGCCAACTGGAATTTCCTGCAGTCGGCAAAGCAGGATTTGCCGACTGCCTGGTTTTGCCGACTGCCAGGCAGTTGGCAAAGAATTGCAGTCGGCAAAGGCAGGCCATGGTTGACGCCATCCACACCGTCACCTTTGCCGACTGCCACTACGTCAGCAGTCGGCAAAGGCGCAGGCTTTGCCAACTGCCATCCTCCCTGGCAGTCGGCAAAGAATTTTTATTTTTTTTATTTTCGATCCCAGTTTTTTGTGTTGCCTTGATACAGTAAGTACATGATATATTCCAAGTTTTGGATCATTTTGATTTATTTTGCTATATTCCGTAGATTTTTTTTGTTTCTTTGATTTTTTCCGGCAGCTCTAGATTTGAACTGCAGGTATATGAAATAATGGAATCCGGCGATTCAGAAAATGATATTCATGATGTTTGGAGCATGTTGAGGCCGTGTGCGGGGCCTCGCGTGAAATTTCGACCGTGTTGGTGTCGGAACACGCCGAGCCACGCGCGTGAAAAGTGTTTTTAAATTTTATAAAATCGAAACAAAGTCCGAAAATGACGAAACTTGACGACGTGTCTTGTCATCGCATGCGGAGGCTGTGGTAAAAATTTGAGAAAGTTTCGAGCAAGTGGCGACGTCGGGTGGCTAAAACCTGGACATCTCCACATGTGATAACCACAGCCTCCGCATGCGATGACAAGACACGTCGTCAAGTTTCGTCATTTTCGGACTCCGTTTCGATTTTATAAAATTTAAAAACACTTTTCACGCGCGTGGCTCGGCGTGTTCCGACACCATCACGGTCGAAATTTCACGCGAGGCCCCGCAAACGGCCTCAACATGCTCCAAACATCATGAATATCATTTTTTGAATCGCCGGATTCCATTATTTCATGTACCTGCAGTTCAAATCTGGAGCTGTCGGAAAAAATCAAAGAAACAGAAAAAATCAATGGAATATAGCAAAATAAATCAAAATGACCCCAAACTTGGAATATATCATGTACTTACTGTAGCAAGGCAACACAAAAAAACTAGGATCGAAAATCGAAAAAATTAATTCTTTGCCGACTGCCAGGGAGGATGGCAGTCGACAAAGAATTTCTGAGAAAAAAATCAAAAATAACCTTTGCCGACTGCCAGGGAGCAGAGCAGTCGGCAAAGTATTTTAAAAAAAATTAAAAAAATAATTTTTTGAAAAAAAATAATAGACCTTTGCCGACTGCGTCACATGCTGGCAGTCGGCAAAGGGAAAAAAATAAAAAAAAGAAAAACGTCGCCTTATCCGCCCGGCCCGCCCTCCCCCCTCCCCAAAATCCCGCCCGCCTGCCCCAAATAACCCGCTCGCCCGCCGCCGCCACCCAGGCCGCCCCCGCCGTCGACGCCGTCGCGTGGCCGGCCGCCGGCGCATCCCCCCCTGCGCCCTCCCTCTCCCCCGCGCCCCTCCCCTCCCTCTCTCCCACGCCGGCGGATCCCCTCCTCCTCCTCCCCCGGCCGCGCGCGCCCTCCCCGGCGGCCGCGCGCCCCCTCCCAGGTGGCGCGGCGCCCTCCCCCGCGCGGCGCGGCCCTCCCCGGCGGCGCCCCCCGCGCTGGTCCCTTCCCGGCAGCGCGGCCATCCCCGGCGGCACCCCCCTCCCCCCACGCTCCTCCCCCATGCTAGGCCACCCCCGCGGCGCGTCCCCCCCCGCGCTGCCCCCCCCCCCCCGCGCTGGGCCCCTCCCGGCGCCGGCCGCCCCGCCCAGGCCCCTCACCGGCGCTGCCCCGCCCCGATCCGGCCCCGGCCAGGCGCGCCGCCGCGTGCAGCTCCGGCGTCGGCCCCGCAGCGGCCGCGGCCTCGCCCCGACCCGCCCCGGCGCCGTCGCTGCCCCGCCCCAATCCGGCGTGCCCCGCTCTGTCCGCCGTCCGCGCGCCGTTCGCCGTCCGCTGGCCCTGCGTCGTCGTCCTCGCCGCGCCGTCCTCGCCTCGCCGTCCTCGCCTCGCCGCGCCGTCCTCGCCTCGCCTCGCCGTCCTCGCGCGCGCCTCTGCTCCACGCGCCGGTGACGCTGTCCGTGACGACGAGGTAGTAGTACTACTAGTAGTAGTAGTTTACTTTGTTAATACCTGCTTATATTCTTCTGCATGGATTGGAAATACATTTGTGGTTGTCGGCCATCGTGCCTGACATGTATATGTGTTTGCCGGCCATCGTGCCGTCTTTTCTTGCAGGTTTGGTAACCTTCCCGTACAGGGGAGGTGCTGCCGAAATTTTTCGTTCTCACTAATTGTTTTTCTTTTTCAGGAGGGCTCCCATTGGAGGCTAGCTGGAGGAGCACGACTCGGCACTGCCCCGCTAGCCTTTCTTCACCGGCACCTGCGGTATGACCCCTCTTTCCGCCACATGTAGTCATAGGTCGCGTTACCCAGTTAGGCGTCTCCCGTCCGAAACGGATACAGTTGGAAGTATGCGTTCTTCGCATATGTATAACCGTATCCGTTTCGGATTGTCCACGTTATTTGGACAGCCCGAGGATGCACATATGAGGTTAGCTCCCATGTTCCGCTCCCGTCCGAGTCGGAGTTTCGGTAGGACCTCCCCGTTGTTCTCTGGATACACACTCTCCCCGCCGGGACGTGTATCGGGAGAACAGCGGGGAGGTGCTGCCGAAATTCCGTCTCGGACAGGAGCGGAGCATGGAAGCTAACCTCGTCCGCGCATGCTCGGGTGGGATTAGGACCTATCCTTCACCTATTAGATGGTAGGAGCGCGTTGTAGATGCACTTGCTGGTTTTATCACATGTTAACATTGCCGCATGACAGAGCATGGGTGACCGTGAGTGGATGTACTCGGGCTTCGCAAGTAAGAGCCACGAATGGATCAGGGGGACGACTAAGTTCCTGGAGCATGCATTTGGCCCAGCTGCTAAAGGGTCGATTCGGATGCCGTGTCCCTGCAGCGAGTGCAGGAACAAGAAGAAGAAAGTAAAGGCTTAGGTGTTGAGAGATCTGTTCAAGCACGGGTTCGTTCCAAACTATACCCGTTGGCGCCACCATGGTGAATACCATCCTATTAGGGATGAGGTGGTGCGACCTGTCCTCGAGGAGTATGATGGCGATGCCGGGATGGCAGACATGATGGCAGACTTCCACGAAGCACGGTTTGGCGAAGGAATGGATGTGGAGGAAGATCCGGAGGAAACCGCGAAGGCCTTCTACGACATGATGGAGTCGGCACAGAAGCCCCTTCACGAGAAGACAAAGCTTACGCAGCTGGATGCCGTCTCACGCCTGATAGGGTTGAAGTCGCAGCTGGGTAGTCGAGACGGCTTCGATCTCGTGTTGAGCATTGTTGGGGGACTGCTTCCGGCAGATCATGTCCTGCCGACGAACACCTACGCTACACAAAAGCTCCTTCGTGCACTTAAGATGCCGTATGAGGGGATCCATGCTTGTCCGAAGGGGTGCGTCCTGTTCATGGGAGACCTCGAGGAAGCAAAAACCTGTCCGAAGTGCGATCCACGTCCACGAGCTCCAGCGACATCCCCGTAGCACCCCGGTGGCAGTCAGCGTCACAGGTAAGTGCCGTTTCGTTCGTCGTTCACTCGTTTCGCACCTGTACATACAATCAACACTGCGGATGTAATATTGCAGGCCCAGATGGAGGCCAAGATGGAGGAGAGGATCGCCACGTTGCACGCGCAGATGATGGTGCAACAGATGGCTTACCAGCAAAGCCTGCAGCAGCACTACAACACTCAGATGCAGAACATGGCCAGCTTCTTCCAGTCCATGCAGACGCCCGGGGCGTCTACACCGCCTCCTCTTCCAATGTTCGCTCCACCGCCTCCTCCTCCAGAGTTTTTTCTTGTGCCTGCTCCTATCGCTCCTGGAGGGACCTCGGTGAGTATATTGACTCTTGCTTTAACTTGTGCGTCCATGCTGCAGATACTAATGACATCACTTGGCGTTTAACTTGTGCAGGTACAGTCGGCGGGTTCGAACTCGTCTCCTGGAGGTCCCGGCCATCAGATGATGTCGTATCCACCACCTGCACCCTATCCACCGTATCCACCTCCGCGTGGCCCTCCTCCGACGTACTCGTGGCCGCCGGTGCGCGGAGGGTGGCAGTATGCGCATGCGCCTCAGTTTGGTCCAAGGGGGTTTCCGTGGGCAAATCCTAGGGGCTCTGGGGGTGGAGCGGACGACGAGACCGGGGACGGCGCGACGAGCTAGGTACTTGTCGATTCTGTTATCATGTATCCACCGTATCGTCGAAGTTGTTGTCATGTATTTCTTTTCTTCGTTATGGACCTAGACTTGTTATGTTGAACTTCGTGTGATGGACGTCGACTTGTGGTGTTCGACGTGTTGGACTTCATGTGATGGTTGTAATGCACTTGTGTGGTTGTTATTGTGACATATATGTGAGATATATGTGATGTTGTGCGTTATTGTGATATATGTGGTGATGTTGGCGACAAATGTGATGAAATTGTGATATAAATGGTGCTACCGGTGCTTCTGGTGAAATTGGATTATAATTTATGATTTTGCAGGGTTTTGATGCGAGAAAACAGAAAACAAAAGCAAAAAAAATCAGCTTAAGCTGGGCAAAAAAAACCTAGTACAGAGTCTTTGCCGACTGCAATGGGAGGCAGTCGGCAAAGAGGTCAAATCTTTGCCGACTGCAACTCCGAAAGCAGTCGGCAAAGAACATTTCAAAAAAAATATTTTCTTTCTTTGCCGACTGCCGAGCTAGCGGCCAGTCGGCAAACAATTTTTGAAAAAAAATTCTTTGCCGACTGCCGAGGAACCAGCAGTCGGCAAAGCCTGCGTCAGGGCTGACGGCGCCACGTGGCTATGCCGACTGCTGGCGTGGCAGTTGGCAAAGGATTTGCCGACTGTGTGCCACGTGGCAGTCGGCAAATCCGCCTTTGCCGACCCAGGCTTTGCCGACTGCCACGTGGCTTTGCGGTCGGCAAAGCCTTTGCCGACTGGGTTTATGCCTTTGCCGACCGGGGCAAACAATCGGCAAAGAGGCGTTTTCCTGTAGTATGGAACATTAACATATCTGGCATCTGAAGATGAGATGGAAAAGGAAAGTAAAAAGCTGAGAATTCTTCCTATGAACAGCTCCATTGTGGCGCTCGAACAAGCCCGCCAATGTACGTGTGAATTGTGATCTTCATTCAGTATATTACACCCTGGTGCATTAGGTATATATCCCGTCTGATCGATTTGCCATTCAACTGAATATTCCTTCACTAGGGATTATTGTTGCACCATTCTAATGGGATCTGTCTTCTGAGTCAAGGTCATCACTCATAAGCTGCGAAAGAAAGATCAAACCACCCAAATTTTAGCTCCAGCAATGAACTTAATTACCAAAAAAAAAACTGTCATCGTATCATACAACTTTGACAGGCAATTTATACTTTTAGTTGCATTATTTCAATGTAGCTTACCAAGCAATCGATATCACAAATGGCCTTGATCTCGTGCTTCTTGATCTAGATCTCCAGAACAATGACTGCAAAACCCAAGAAATTGCATTCAGTGATCCATGCTTATTACTGGCATAGCTCATCGCATAAGTTTCCATATGCATTGTTATTTAACCGTGTGCATAGTGTGGTTGAAACTTGAAAGCATATATGTTCTTACAGTCAGTATCAGTTTTATCCCACTTGATTCTGTCAGAGCCCTTTTCATCATCCTCTTCATCGGGACGACCATCCCGTATCATCCTCCTCCCACTCGGTTTGTCATTGAGGTAGTACTTCCTGGACGACACTGCAGCATTGCTCGGGCGAGCATTCTTCTTCTGAAGCATCGTTCTGAACAACTGTGTGTGCACTCAAAAACAGGAGAGAACCCATTTCAAAAAAAAAAAAAAGGGAGAGAACCAGCGTTTAAACTTTGTCTGACAAGACATGAACTCAGACATATATATTTCATGTGCGTTGCTAATATAACACAGGTACCTTCTCCATCCTTGATTCAACTGGATCCTTCAAGCTCGGTGCGGGGGCGAAGCCGCCATGGCAGACGAACATCCTCTTCAGGAGGAACTTGAATGACTTCTTCTTGATGGCGGTGCCGTTGCTGTTGACGAGGAGATCCCTGGCCTTGCTGAGTATGATCTGCGTGTCCGGCGAGAACGCCTCACCGTTCTCGCCACCGTCGCCCGCGGCGTGCCTCAGGGAGATCCTCCGGTCGACCTCGAGGCTGGATGGGCAGTTGAGGAACCTGTCGAGCGGCAGCTGGCTGGCGCGGTCCTCGTCGGTGGCGCCCGACCCGCGGGATGAGTTGGACTTGGACTTGGCGCGCCGGAGCAGCTTGTTCAGCGCGTCCTGCAGCTTCTTCACCTCCTCGATGGTGAAGTCCAGCACGTCGGCCTGCGACGCGCGCGGCGGGCCTCCACCTCCATCCCCCGCCGCCGGCGGTGGGTCGTCGCCCAGTGTCCCGATCGAGAGGAGGGCCTGTGGCGGCCAGTCACCGTTGGGGATCTTGTCCTCGCGCGCGTGGTCTTGGCGGCAGCTTTCTGACGTAGAAATGCAGCATCATGCATGCCATGCAAGAGCCGCCAGTTCGTTCGTCAGCACGAAGCTAAGAAGAACGCACGTACGAAAGGAATCACTCACCGCGAGCTGAGCTAATGGCGGCGGCCTCGGGTCGCCTCTTCTCATGTTTACCATTGAAGCGATTCTGCATCCAGTTAATGATCTGCAGAGTGCAGACAATGCAAAATTAACCGCGGAACGTACACTAGCTAGAAAAGAATGCACGGAAGAATAGCTGTCAGTGGATGAAAACCAAAAGCTATAGCTTTCAGTGGAAAGTGGAATTTAGTTACCCCCATATCTTGTACGTACTGCTCCCGGAGAAGAATTAACAGTAGCGTGTGAATATCCGAGCAGAGCAGAGTGTGACAGTCTGCAAGAGCGGCTGGGAGTGGGAGGCAACAGAAGCTCGATCGGTTCCAGGGTTTTGAAGGTGTCCTGTGATTGGTCAATCAGGACGCCGCCGATTTGGCTATATGCATCCACTACATATTCATTGGGAGCCTTCCAGGGAGGAGAGAGAAGCTAAGCATGCAGTGAAAGAAAAGAGAGTGGAGTGGCTTTGGATGCAACCAGGGTCCCCTTCCCCTCTGAATTAAATAGGGTTAGGGAGGCTAAACCCATGGCTACCTTAGATTGATGGTAGTGGCCAAATTGCACAGCCGCATCCAGTTACGTTCTTACATGTACATGGGATGTTAATTAATTTTATTTTACTAGCTACTTGAGTGAAGTAGAGAATATGTTAGTATCACTGGGTGACTTTATTTTATTTTATTTTCTCGATCAGTAATAAGAAAGTTCATAGCACCTCCTTTCTGGTTCTGGGATCAATGTGGGAGTTTCTTACACCTGCCGAGGCAAATCATGGACATTAATTAGAGCAACTTTTTTAAAGTACGATACGGACAAAATGCCCACATACAGTTAGAAAATAAAATTGTAATTTGACTTCACCACTTCTAAGAGATTGGGCTTGTAAATCTTGAGATTAACAAAATTAGCATAGGCTTGTCTCGCTTTCGACGAGAACTCAATAATCTAACACTGAAAAAGAACAATTAATCAGATGTAAATGTAAGCATTCATGTCAGTTGAGTCAGAAACTCAAACCCAACTGGACAGATTCCAATATAAGGTAGAAGGTACCTAGCACTCGTAGTGGCCATGCATGATGCACATTCCGCTACAGGAACTTGCTGCCCATGCATGCGGGTCTCAAGCTTACACATGTAAATATGTCATCCAGCGTGGTGACTTTTGCAGCTGTAATGCCAACGACGCTGTCTCTCGTGTCTCGGTGCCTGCTGATGGATGTTCCCACGGTAGCGATGTACCAGTCAGTTGTCTACTACACATATGTAGGATCGGAGTAGCTAGCTGCGAACTTGCCATCGTCATTCGTGCCCTACTACTCCAAAGCACGCACCGACGACTCCGGCGCCCAATGCTACAGCCGGACTGTCAAAGCGGAGGAATTTATCCCAGGTGCCCTGTGCGCGGCAGCCAATGACGTGGTGCGCCCGAGTCCGTTCGAGCCAAATCCCGTCGAGCGGACGTGGGCTCGCACGCACCCAGCCATTCGGCCCTATTGTATTCCTCCTCCTCCTCCTCCCCGCCCCCGCGCGTCGGCCGTCGGGGATCGCGCGCGGCCCATGAGAGAGACCATCGCCCCCTGGCAATCAGGACCCTCGTGGGGACTAAGGGGCTGAAATTTTGCAAAATTTTTTAGATTTCCCGTCACATCGAATCTTTGGACACATGCATGAAGCATTAAATAAAGATAAAAAAATAAAACTAATTACACAGTTTAGACGAAATGGACGAGACGAATCTTTTAAGCCTAATTAGACCATGATTGGACAATATTTGTCAAATAACAACGAAAACGCTACAGTAGCAGTTTGCCAAAATTTTTGGCATCCAAACGGTGCCTAATCTAATCGCGGCGCTCCATCCGGGTGCTTAGGCGGGGAGGAACCGGTCATTAACAAACAGGTGTCAGCCCGACACGGGTGCCCTGGCCGTGCACGCTGTCGTGACACTTGTCCCGGCTCTCGCATCGCACACACGGCCTCCCATTGGCTGCCCGGCGCAGGGCCGAGATCCCAGTCCCAGAGGTGGCGCACGCCTGCATAGGCTGCAGCTGCAGCTGCCTGCATGTGCATGGGCATCCACTCTTTCTTTATAGTAGATGCAAAATAACTACTCGTATGTTTAAGGCCATTTGGCCACAATTATGGAGCTTTTTTCTCTCTCTACCATGTACTTCAACTGCATTCTACTACTATTTGGCAAGGCAACTTGCACTTCTCTCTGATCAGATGTTCAGCATCAAATTCAGGAGGCACGGCTACTTCCCAGTTGCCAAACTAAATCATCGGGCGTGTTTTGTTGGACGCCACAACTTACGGCAGCCACACAGAATATCGCCGCTGTTTGGTTTGTATATGAAAATTATGTCAGCCATTGCGTTTGCTAGTCATTTTTTTTTTTTGCCTAAGACTTGGGCGCCGACTTTTAAGGCCACAACCTGGGTGCGACGCCGCACCAGCGGCGTGGCTGGCCGTGACTGGGAATCAAACAGCCCCATCAACTCCCAACATTGAAACATTGAACAGGCAGATATTCAGAAACAAGTACTACTCGAGTGTGTGGCCCTTTTGCATTGCATGTAACAAGAGCAAATTAGAACGTTTGAACGGAGACAATGTACAACCAAGATCGATCGTCGATCTAAGCTGATATATTGTATTTCATCCTTGCCCCACAACCCGGCTTCCGCAAACTCTATTATGTACACTCCAAATCTTCCATACAATATACAAAACACAACGCCCGGGCTCCCCTACTTCCTACTACGACTCTGACCCTCCGCAGCACACCTCGGCACAGCACTCGTAGCAGCCAAGGCACGCAAGAGCCGCGCAGATCTGTGCCATCAGAATGGCGCACTGGTCATTCATCCTGTTGCACGCCTTGATGCAGCACATGCAGCAGAGGCAGTCAGCGACGCGGCTGCAACAGCCATTTCCCTTTTGGAGCATCACAAGTTTTTCTGCCGGATTCATGTCCCCAAATCCTGTGATGAGATTTTCCCTTGTTGCGTCTTTGTTACCGAATCCCAGTTTCAGGCCATGAAGCAGGATCCGTTGCTCATCTCTGCCTTTCTGTCCTTTTAGTTTTTGCTTGACCTGTTCAAGTACACAAAGCTCAGCAACAAGTCCCTTCACATCAAACTATTTAATTGATGCCAACGGGCCAACAACAGCAAATAGTTATGAGCTATAATTATTGCCTCCACATATGAAAAGACCCACTTTTAACTGATTTATATTTGGAAAAGGAGCATCAGTGATCAAAACCTATTTTATGAAAGCCTCTACACCAAAACAGAATAATATCATTGAAGAATAGTATGTTGGACCTACCTTTTGTGTTCCATCTACTTTATCCAGATTTGTTTGAAGTAAGATCATATCTGTGTACTCTGATGGAACACCGTTTTGTATGCTTAATTTAATCACCTGCAAGATTTAGAAGAATCCCTTGTTATTCAAAGATGTGCAAGAGAGAAAACCAATGCAAAAGTAAAATACTCGCTACAAAGTTTAGTTGGAGGTTGTTTTGCTGTGTTTGTGGTGTGTTCTTTTCAAAAGCATTTTTAAAAGTCAAAGTCTTTGGCAAATCAGATTGAAGTTGAACTTGTTTATTCACAGAATTCTCTCACAGTATATAGCAGTGCATTTTCAGGTCTGTTACTTTGCCCTTCAACTTACACCATAACATAACACTGAGATCAATTTTTGGGTCTAGGGAAAAAGGACAATTGCAAAGCAAAGGAAGTCTAGGGTGGTGCAGGCAATGCAAAAAAAAAAAAGGACGTGCTTTGGCCGGTCATAATTTGTTCCTTTTTTTGTGGCTATAGGACAAAAATTGGCTAGCCAAAATCAGGAAGGTCATTTTGGCCACCCGAGTTCACTATAGGTTTTTTTTTTAGTTGATCAGAATGTGGCTTGGCTGGCCACCAAACTTTGGCATCCAACCAAACGAAGGCCATGTTTCCTTGGCATGGCCAATTTTTTTTGCTTGAACTGCTAGCCTGCTAGGGCCATAAACTAAACACACCCTAGTGCAATCATTTTTCTGACCAAATACCCCACCTTTCTCTCCAGTTGTTTGTCTGCAGAAAGCCATGCCTTTGCTGTCATAAGATCAATCTGTTGTGTCACCGATACCTGAAATTCATACAAAAAGATCCTTAATGAATAAATAATTTTTGGAAAACCACACATATTTTGACCGGAAAAACTATCTCAAAAGCACAGCATCCAGGAAAATTTTCACAATAATAACACATTGTTAAAAAAAGGTTTAAAACTAAACTTCTTAATGATTATTCCAACAACAACAACAATAACAACATAGCCTTTTGTCCCAAGCAAGTTGGGGTAGGTTCTTAATGATTATTCCAGTCAACATAAATAAAACCCCCACCAAGTGAGACTTTTAAAAAGTGAGTTTTAATATAGGTGTGTCCACTGTCCAGAAGAACATGCGATTTTGTGGAAACTCTTTCTCAAGAGTACTTTTGTGATGCATTAGTTAGATTGGTCAAGAAGGCTGTATTATCATGTTGTAGTTTTGTCCTAAGTCAAAACTCAAGTAGAGAAGTCACAAGCATAACGAACAAAAAAATAGCTTCAGCATCTTACTTTGTCAAGAGGTATTTCCTTCAGTTGTTGGACCTTCAGTTCAATCGAGATTTCCTTCATGTCAGCTAAGTAACCTTTAGCTTTAACTGCGTCTGGTAATTTTCCTTGGTATTTTCCAGATATGCACAAAGGAGAGTTTGCTGAAAGGTCTGGAATGTACTCAGAATCCACCTAACGAACAAAAGAACAGCAATTAGACAACCAAAACCGGTACTTTCCCAGCAAAACTTGCAGAATCTTTCTTCTTAATACAATGATACGCAGCTCTCTTGGGTGTTCTAGATAAAACATGCAGAATCTTGACTGGCCACCAACCCGGCCTAAAAACATGTTTCTTTATTGACAAATAGAATAGTTAATGAAAAACTTATCATGGATTATACAGTACAATTTTTAGTCTATACATCTGCATCTTCACAATTAAGCATGCTAAGGTAGTTTTATTAAGTTGTACTGTCACAAGCATTTAAAATAAAATAAGTAACAAAAGTATAATTACTAATCAATCATGCACAAACTCACTTCGAATTCATCAAGATGTGTCATAGCATCAATGGAGATATTTGCCACAATTGTGCTTGATGCTCTCCTGAACCACTTAAGAATCCGATTTTCAATTGATGCTGATACAGTAAAAAATGGTTAAAACCATATATTTATATATTTACTAGTGCAATGCATGCATATAGCAATCATAGTGGTGATTTCTGACAGATTAAATTCGTTTATTGAACTTTTGATCAAAATGTACACATAATAAAACATAGACCTTGTAACATGTAAAAACTAGAGCAAATGCGAACAGAACAAATGAGAACAAAAAAGCTTGCTAGCTCTGAAGACCCAGAATACAAAACAAGAAGGTTCAATAATTTTTTTGTCCATGTCAAGGAGATTTAGGAAATTGGATAAAATGTATTTATAACCACAGCTAGAACTGACTACATCTTATTTGCAATACATCAACAAGCAATGGAATCATGAGATCATACCATATCCATTACTCATTATACATAAATGATAATATGAAAGGTACATGAAGCCAGATCATAATGCAAAGACAAGAACCACGGGTACCTGTCTCAAGTGCAGCACCGTAATGTCCCTTGCCAATTGAAGCTAACATGCGCAGGAAATAGTGGTTGCAATACGATCCTAACATGTTCGAGTCACAACATCAGAAAAAATAGAAAACATGTGATATCTAAAACATAATTTGACAAACTACACAAGAAAGAGCAAAACATAATTTGATTCACAATAGTTACAAATCACAGAACAGAGTTAACAATCCTATTAAATTACACATAGTTTTCGTTTGCACAGCAATTAACACTTGTATATGAAATTATGAGAAGACCATAGGTAAAATAAGGCAGAAGAACTTCAGTTCAAGTCAAGAACTAAGGTACTACAAAAATTGCGTTTTGATTGCAAGTCACAATAATATTACCTAGTCCGAAAGTAGAAATTCGGGGAGATTTAGACCCTCTGTTGGTGAGCTCAGTTTTTGCAGTTTGGCAGATGTTATGCTCATCATCAACAGAACCATCAGTGATAAGATATATTTGTGGAAGTGTGTCATGAACACTTGATAGTAATGCCATTGCCTTACATGAAGAAATGGCCAGTATGAATAACAAAACAGGAGAAATCCGGATTACAAAATAAGAAAAATCCCAACTGAAGTTGTTCAAAATGACATACCTCACTCAAAGGATGCATAACATCTGTGCCACCCTCAGCGACAAAGTTTTCATTCATCCAATCAGTTGCACTTGTTATTGCTTTGTCGTTTACTTGCTCTAAACAGGAAGAGAATGAGTGAAGCTCATCATTAAATGTTATAATGTTGAAGTAATCCCCTTCCACAAGCTCTGAAAGAGCAGTAGAAACTGCACGCTTGACATTCTCAAGAGGCCTTCCTTGCATGCTTCCACTTGTGTCAACAATAAACACAACTGCTTTTCTGAATACCTATTGAAATAGCTCGGATGAGAAAGGACCACGAAGGCATATCTCTTGAAATACAAAGGGCGCAACATGATGATGAACTTCTTCTGAGCCGATGAAGCAAAACAGGTACTGAAAGGCTATAAAGGTACTAAAAAAGGAGAATAGAGGCGAATGACAATTTAGAAGAATCCCATATGGTAAAATTCCATGCAGCTTAAAAGGAGCTGATACAGCTTGACATCCATGACCTTGAAATAGGTAACATTCCAAGTGCAGGGATATCAATCAAGATAATGTTGCAAGTAGCAGCGACTAACCTTTCTGTTGCCACTTCCAGGTAGAAGAAAAATGCAGAACATATCTCTTTCATCATAGTCACGTAATGTTGCGGGTTGCACAAGCATACCACCACACAAATCGGCTGAGTAAACCTACATATATCAACATAAAATTTAAATTAGGCAAAGGACAGAATATTCAGCAAGATTATAAACTTTATCTGCTGAATATCATGATGAGCTAGATTCGCAAGATAGTTCGGCATCGGCCTTTAGGGAGCATCATTGCAGAAAAACTCACACTGTATGAAAAATTGAAATCTTTGCACGACCAATTCTCAACAATGGCTTCATGATGGAAAAACAATTTATCTCCTTGCCTACTCTTTTCCTGAAATGAAAATAAAAATCCAGAAGATCAAACCTATGCAGAGTTCCTAATGCTCCAAATGCACATCAGGACAGTTAATAAAATTAGATCACCTTCAACGGGTGGCTTGTTCCTTGCAGCAAAACCTCCTTACTGAAACCACTGTTCACAGTCAACTGAATTTTTTCCTTCTTCATGAACACTTTTGGTAATGGGTTGACAAAGTATGGAAAACGGAAAGGTATTTCAACAGAGAAACGCCCACTGTCATATAGTAACTTCTGAGACCATCGAAATGTAGCACAAATATCTGCTCCTCCCTCAACCTTGATGAATGAGAGGAGCAGCGAATCAGCAAAGCATGATAGCACTTCCGATCATCAAAAACAAGGCACTGGAGAGACCAAAGCACATACCTGAGGTATTGTCAAGAAAAACAGATGTGGCTTCAGAAGGCCACCAATCTCAATTTTTGCATGATTCTCCAATGTGTCTTCTACTTCGATTACTTGGGTATTATATGATCTTCTTCCGATAGTAACTTCAGCGCCTAGAATTGAACCCTATTAGCCAAACCGTTCTTAGGTTGAGACCAATCCAAATGGAAACTGATGTTTCTTAACAACATATGTAAGATAGTCAATGCTTGGCTTGATTTTATGGCGATGTCTATCAATAATGGATGAAATCAATGCATGTAAACAAATGATGAAAGAGGGAAATTCTTTGTTACTTGTACCTACCATGTTATTAAATTGAGCAATCAGAACATCAATCGATAAAAAAAATATCCATGGCAATCAGAACATCAATCAATAAAAAATATCTGTTTCACAAGAACCTAATGGTCAAGCAAGTGCTTGAAATATTTTGTATTTATCTTATCCAAGTCCTTGTCAACCCTGAAAGCAGGCAAGATGCCGACCTTGCACGGACCTAATGACATGCAACAGTCATTAAAAGAGAATAAGAACTTGAATATCAAAATTAATTTCCATTTTGCAAAGCATATATTCCACTGGATGTTAAGGAAAATCACATATCTGTCACTGTCAGATGCTGAATCAAAGCCCAAGCAATCCAATGTGATGTGCATCCAAATGGGAACACAAGATGATCCCCAGTGCACAATGAGCAAGATTGCCCATTGCATAACAGGTTCACTGTCATGAAAATCAGGTTACCTCTCGGCAGAACCAAGATTTCCCTTCTAGTGTTTGATTTCCCATGGACAAAGCAAGGAATTACTTTTAACTGCTTAAGCAACTAAACTGCAAATTACTATTCTGTTATATCCAAAGCGTGAATACACCCATGTTGCTTATCTAAGAATCCATGAACCCAGCCTTAGTGATACCTGTAGTTTACATAGCAAATCATTGGTCGCAGACAATACCAATGCAACAAGAAGATCGATCTAAACACATGAAAAAACAGTGGCAAACTCAACAAACCAACCCAACATCACCGGCGGCAACTACATACAAACGCATCAAATGAGTCATGTTGTGAATGAATAGCATTAGCTTACAGGTCATATGCACAGATAAAAACGCAATGGAAGGCAAAAGTCCATACACCGAACATCAAATTAATACATGGGCCTCCCTGACCCAATCACTTTGGTCAAACGGTTTGGTTATACTACAACCGCAATCATTTGAGCCCCCACCAAACTGAATCTTACGAGACAAGTCAACACAACAGAATCAGGGGCGAAAAACAGAGAATGCGAGCGAAACGCCAAGCCGCGATAACAGAGCGCAGAAACCCGATCGTGCTCACCTGCTCGGCCAAGGGCACGACGAGGCGCACGTCGCACTCGCGGCTTCGCGTGATGCAGTGCAGCCACCAGCGCGCGCGCAGGGTGACGTGCGCGGCGTCGAGCGCGCAGTCGACGGCCAGGTCGACCTCCTTCATCTGCAGCGGGATGAGCGCGGGCGGGTCGAGGTGGCCGTAGACGTAGGGCTGGTAGCTAGGCACGTCGGGGGTGTCGACGGCGGCCGGGTCGGTGACCACCGCGTAGGCCATCGGCGCCGTGGGGAGCAGCCGCGGGTCGGGGCCCGACGCCGCGGCGGCCGACACGGTGCGGTCCATCCCCGCCGGCGGGCGCGGCGGGGGCACCCCTCCCGGGAGCACGAGCCGCTTCGAGAGCTTGAGCCCGTCCTCCACCGCGCGCGCGAACTCCTCCATGGCGGGGGCGGGGCGGGGCGGGGCGCGCGCGAACGAATGACGATCCGCTAGGGTTCCGACGTGGTGATGAGGCCGAGAGCGATGCCGGGAGGAGGGGCGAGGGAGAGGACGAGGCGGCGGCGGCGGCGGTCTGGCTGGTTTTGATTTGGAAGGCAGGGAACGGGGAGGGAGGAAGACGGAGCGCGCCGCGTCGGGGCGGCGCGGCGTGTTTTTATTTGGTTGGCCGGTGCTGCGTCCGGGTGAAGGAAGGAAGGCGAAGGGCGAGGTGATTATTTGGCCCGCCCGCCCGCGCCCGAGGGAAATGATGAGCTGGGTCGTGGCCGGCTGCGTGGGCGGTGAGAATAGGCGTGGACGACCTGAGGCTGATTGATTCGCCCGTCGTTAATCGTTGGGCGCTCCAGTGAGATTGGGTTAGGATGGAGCTTGGGGTTGGTATCTTTCTTTGGCTCTCACGGTTTTCTTTCGTTTGTTTACACCGCGTCACCATCCACATTGCCTACCCCCAAACGTTTGCATGATGCTTGCTATTTGTTTAGCAAAGCTAAAGGATGACAGGCATTGTCTGAGGAAACATGCGATTAAGGGGGTGTTTAGATGGGAAAAAATAGAATTTGGCTACTGTAGCACTTTCGTTTGTATTTTGCAATTAGTGTCCAATCATAGACTAATTATGTTCAAAAGATTCTTCTCGTGATTTACAACAAAACTGTGTAATTAGTTATTTCTTTTACCTACATTAAGTACTTCATGCATGCGTCTAAAGATTGATGTGACGGAGAGAGTGTAAAAATTTAGAATTTAGAAGAAAAGTAAACAAGGCCCTAATTCTGGTGTTTGGGCAATAAAACAACAAAACGATTTATGAGCTTGTTGGTTTGTTACCGTAACCGCCAAATCACACCACAGTTTTTATGCCTAACCTGTGGTGATCATTTGTTTAGCCCTTGTTTTGTTCCCAACTTCTCCCCCAAATCCCACTATGCAAAAAGAAGATTCACCGTCACATCGAAATGTCGGCACAAGTATGAAGTACTAAATGTAGATGAAATTAAAACTAATTACACAGTTTTGTTGTACTTTGCGAGACGAACATTTTGAGCCTAATTAGTCAAAGTTTGGACAATTTTTACCAAATAAAAACAAAAGTTGCTACAGTACGATGTGACCTTCACTATTTCAAGTTGGGTAACTTGGGAATAAACACGGGCTTAGCTGCTGGCGTGCTGTGGCACGACCACATGTCCACCACAGTTTTGGCGTCGTCCTTGCTATGGCTAGGTGAGCTTAGGCGTAGGTCAGATAAGCCCTATTGTTGTTCGTAAAGTCATCAATTTATTAAAAAAAATCATGTTTTAGTATAACATTATCAGCTGTTGATATCAATCTAAGTTTCGGAGGATATGACATGTTACTGATTAGCAAAATAAACTTATCATTGCAACTAGCCAACTATAATGCACAACGGACTTTGGTTTACAACATTTTTCATTCTGCACTTATCAAAAGAAGAAAAAAAATAGATCATGACTTCTCAATCAATAGAAAAACTGGGAGACAAAGACATGAATAAGAATATAAGTAAAGTTACCCCCTAGACAATCGCCATCCATAGCCAAACAGGCACGACCATCTTGGCTAAGAAATGCAACGTGGCCATCGCCATCTGATCGATCTTAGCCTACGTAATCACTCGCTACTAATAATAACAGTATATTCTTGTCCTTGTCTTTCCACCAACATTAATACTTTTTTTTTGAGAGACACCAAACTTTAATATACTACTATAGTGTTTAGAGACGTGCTCGATCACATAACACGCCGGTTGCTCACGCGAGCAGCTGCCGACGGTCGCGCCCGGCACTTTTCTCGCGGAACGACTCGGTGTCTCTCGTCCCTTGTTCACGCACCAAAAGTCCGAAATCTCCGCCGCCCCAACGGCCAGTTCCACACTGACCCCACCGCGGCGGCCGGCCGACTCGCCGCCCACCACGTGTGGCCGTTGGAGCGCTCTTCCTCAACGGGCTGGATCCAGGCGCCACCGCGTGGGCGCGTGGCATCCGTGGCGGGTTAGTCGGGGGACCGACGGACCGTCACGCGGCGTCCCTGCAATGCAGCTGCAACGGCTAGTTGGTAGCCTGCCGTTTCGGTGTGCATGCGAGGCAGAGTACGGCGCACCTGGCCCGCTTTCTCTTTTTGGGGCCGCGGACTGTCTGGGCCCTTCCGCGGTTCTGCTGCCGTTGGACTGGACTGTTCTTCTATCCTGGGCTTCTGGCCCCTGCATCTTTCTTCGGGAGCAGCAATCATGCTCAGGGCTTTGTTCAGTTACCTAAGAGTCTGTTTAGTTCAAAAAAAAAAGTGAACCTAAAAAGTGCTACAGTACTTGTCACATCAAATCTTGCGGCACATGTATGGAGTACTAAATGTAGACGAAAGAAAAAAAAAACTAATTACACAGTTTAGTTATAAATCACGAGACAAATCTTTTAAGCCTAATTAGTCTATGATTGGACACAAATCACCAAGTAAAATGAAAAGTGCTACAGTAGCAGAATACAAACTTTTTCACCAACTAAACAAGCCCTAAATTGGAGCCAAATACTACTATGCAAAAAGAAGATTCTCCGTCACATCAAAATGTTGATATATGTATGAAGTACTAAATGTAGATGAAATCAAGAATTAATTACACAGTTCTGTTGTACTTTGCGAGACGAACATTTTGAGCCTAATTAATCAATATTTGGACAATTATTACCAAATAAAAACAAAAATGCTACAATATAGAACAGTCATTTGGTCATCACCAAATTGGGGACTCAAATAAAAATAAAAATAAAAAGCAATCATGCTTTGGAGAGACCAGTTTGTGGACCACCTAGTTTCTGGCTTCTGCATCGGGGGTCGGGGCCGCTACCGTGTTCACCGTCCAGAGCCTTTTTTTTTTCGTGCAAAAAAATGTACCGTGCTCCGCCCCTGCACTGCACGCCTGATTGTTTGCTGGAGGAACAGCAGCGCGCGTCCGATAGGGACGCCGGACGCGGGTGATTGATGAACATCAGTTCGGGTCCATCTGCAACTGTCTGCAGGTTAGCAAAACCATCCTGAAAGCTCGCTCGACAGTCGGCAACAATCGTTTCTCTACACCCGTCTAGTCTTCGACCTTTGCCATCCGATTCGTCCACGTGATTCTCTCTTTCTTACGAAAAACTCTGAGTCGTTGTCGACGGTGCAGCCCACGGCCGCGAACCATGACGACCCGGCGATACGGTATCCCCGCGAGGTAGCTCGTGTTCGTAGCCGCGGCGTGCTCGCGTGGACAAGGGATCGCCATGCGGGGTGACGAAAGCTGGCGTCCCGCGTCCAATCCACCTGAGCTTGGACGGTCACGGCACGGGGGGAGGCGGGACGGGGGCCTCAGATTAGCTTTTCTATATCGTTGCGATCGTGCCATAAGTTTTGGCTCCATCCCCGCCGACGCCTCATCATTCGCGCATCCTTTTGTTTTCCTCGTGCCTGTTCCTTCGTCGCGATCGAAAATCCTGTAATTGATATGGCGAAAATACCCACCGCGAATACGATTGATGGAGAAAGGATGGTACACTGATGGGCTGCTTATATCTGTACGCCATGATCACACGGATATTTTAAAAACCAGTGCCGAAAATGAAATATGAGGCGGTTAAAAAAAAGTCCAATTTACCTTCTTAACTATAACTATTATGGTCGTTTGATTTTCCTCCCTGATGTACAAAACCAGTTTTTTAACCTCTTTAACTTTTAAAAACCGTTCACTTTTATACTTGAGTGGTTTTGATGGTGATTTTACTGACGTGACGTCATGTTAGAGAAGATAAATCAGACTAAGCTGAAAGTTCAAGGGATAAATCGGACTAGAAATATTTTATATAAAAAATATTTAAAAGTTTATGAAAAAATTGAAAAATTATCCAAATATATTTTTTACATGAGAAAACAATGCAATTAAAAATCCTAAAACCTTAATCTTAGAAAAAAAAAATCTAGAACTAGTTTCATAATTTTTCGAGCTAAAATAGATATTTTCAACTTTAAATATATATAAATAATATTAGTATTTAAGATGCATAATTAGTATCATTGATAAATCATTAAATATATTTTTTATAATAAACTTATTTAGAGATACAAATGTTACTAATTTTCTATAAACCTAATCAAATTTATGAAACTTTGGCCAACACGAATCCTTTAGTGACAATCTTTTGAGACGGAGAGAGTACATGTATATCCCGAGGACCATCTCTGTTGCATGACTGCGCTATCAGTTATATGGACACGAGCCATTTTATGAAACGCTGAATCCTATACACCTGTGCCCTCACCCAACTCGGACTAAAACGCTGCCACAAGCCGTTGCGAGGAAGTGGTCTCGGTTAACCTTATACTAAAGTTGTCCAGCCGCCGAATAATATCAGAAACCATTTTTGAAGCATCTCCAAGAGTCTTTGTAGAATTTACTCTCTAAATCATCATTTCGAGAGTCATTTGAGTAGAAATCGTTTTCTATATACCCTTCAACAGCTTTTTTATATTCATCATGAAAATTTTAGAAAAGAGGAAATTTCTATATTTGGAGGTCCAATTAATAGGCTACCCGAAGATATTTTTCACCAAAGAAACATATATTCTTATAAATTAATAAAAGAATCGCCAGATCAAGCCCCTTGGAGGGGTTCTTTTGTGTATGGAGAACCTCGCGTGGAAAACCAACATCGGATGTGGGATTTGATTCGTAACTTATGTGGGGAGTGGGATGGTCCGTGGTTGGTTATGGGTGACTTTAATGAAGCCATGTGGCAACATGAGCACTTCTCGGAAACATCGAGATCGGAGCAACAAATGATGGATTTTAGAGAAGTGTTAAGCCATTGTGACTTACATGATCTGGGTTTTGCAGGTCTCCCGTGGACTTATAATAATAATAGGGATGGAGCAGCGAATGTTCGCATGCGGCTGGACCGAGCGGTTGCTAACACCGAGTGGTCGGATGTGTTCCCGGATGCCTGTGTGAGACACATAGGTACAGCGCGCTCTGATCACAAATTGCTGTTGCTGCGCTTGCAGGATGGTGGCAGCCATGCTAGAGGGAACAGGACCTTCCACTATGAAATAATGTGGGAGCGTGAGGAGGGCCTGAATGCTGTTGTTGAAAAATCGTGGAATACCAGAAGGGCCGGTGATGATCTTGGGAGCGTGGCAGCAAGCCTGCAGAGGCTAACAGAGGAACTAAAAATCTGGAGTAAGAATAACTTTGGGCAGGTAACAAAAAAGATAGAAGAATTGAGAGAAGAAATGGAACAGCTAGAAAGAGAAGATCCGATTCAGAAGTGAGCCCAAGTTTTAGAAAATAAGGCCTAGCTTGATGAACATCTTTTACAGAGAGGAGATGATGTGGCTTCAGAGATCTCGTATCTCATGGCTAAAAGAAGGTGATCAAAACACGAGATACTTTCATAGGAAAGCAAGATGGCGGGCGAAGAAAAATTGGGTTCGAAAGCTACAGAGAGATGATGGCAGTTGGTGCTGTAATAATGAAGAGATGGCAGGTATGGCGGTCGATTATTTCTCAAATTTATTTACAGCTGATAACTCTGTGGTGCCGGATGAAATTGTTGATTTATTTGAACCAAAGGTTTCAGAGGATATGAATCTATCTTTATGTAAGGAATTTTTAGAGGAGATAAGTAACGCCTTGTTCCAGATCGGCCCCTGAAAGCTCCAGAGCCTGATGGCTTCCCCGCTCGCTTTTTCCAGAGAAATTGGGGACTCCTATAGGAAGAGGTGATTTTCAGACGTCTTGGAATTTTTTAAGACAGGTATCATGTCGGAAGGAGTGAACGACACCTGCATAGTTCTCATTCCAAAGGTCTCGCACCCCAGCAAACTCCAAGAGTTCAGACCTATCAGCTTATGCAACGTCATTTATAAGGTAGTTTCTAAGTGTTTGGTAAACCGCTTAAGACCCCTGCTGCAGGATATAATCTCTCCTAGCCAGAGCGCTTTTATTCCCGGCAGGATGATCACAGATAATGCTTTAATAGCCTTTGAGTGTCTTCATGCTATCGGTTCTAATTCAGATGACAGGAGTTTATTTTGTGCGTATAAGTTGGATTTATCTAAGGCGTATGACCGTGTCGATTGGGGTTTTTTGAGCAAAGTTCTACTGAAGCTAGGCTTTCAGAGCGAATGGGTGCAGCATGTCATGAGATGTGTGACCTCTGTACGCTACTCGATCTGCTTCAACGGGGTGCAGTCGGCATCCTTCTCCCCGTCACGTGGTCTACGCCAAGGTGATCCGCTTTCCCGTACTTATTCTTGTTAGTCGCTGATGGCCTATCTCAGCTGATCAACAGGAAAATTAGAGATGATTCGCTGAAGGAACTGAAGATTTGTAGAGGGGCGCCGGGCATATCTCATTTGCTATTCGCGGATGATACTTTGTTGTTCTTCCGGGCTGCAGCTGATCAAGCCGAGTTGGTGAAGGACATTTTAGCAAGCTATGAGAGATGCACGGGTCAATTATTAAATGCAGCCAAGTGCTCCATTATGTTCAGTCCAAAAGGCAACGCGGAGGATCAAGAGGCGGTGAAGTCTATCCTTGGGGTACAGGCCACTGATTTTGATGCAAAGTACTTGGGTTTGCCTACAGCAAGAGGACGAATGAAAAGGGATAAATTCCAAACCATTAAAGAAAGGATGGGAAAACGTCTGATGGATTATTCTGAGAAGTTAATGTCATCGGGTGCAAAGGAGGTGTTGATTAAGGCGGTGGCGCAAGCACTACCAACATATTTAATGAGTGTTTTTCAGATCCCGCTAACACTTTGCGATGAACTCACGAGCTTAATTCGTGAATTTTGGTGGGGTACAGATAAAGGCAAGAGAAAAATGGCTTGACTAGCTTGGGACCAGATGGTGCTCAAGAAATGCTGGGGGGGTCTCGGTTTTAAGGACCTGCGGTTGTTTAACCAAGCCCTGCTTGCCCGGCAAGCATGGAGCCAACTAATTTTCCCTGACAGCCTTTGTGCCAAGCTTTTAAATGCGAGATATTTCCCCGTGGTCACTTGCTTGACACTGCTTTTTGCTCCAATCCATCTTCAACTTGGCAGGCAATAATGCATGGACTAAATCTTCTGAAGAAAGGCGTCATCTGGAGGGTAGGAGATGGAAGACAAATTCGTATCTGGAGAGACCCCTGGATCCCTAGGGAATTCTCACACAGAGTTGCCTCTAGGAGAGGAAGATGACGATTTCACTGGGTTGCTGAGCTGCTATACTCTGATGGCTCGGACTGGGATCAGAGTAGGCTGCTCAGCTATTTTTGTCCTGCAGATGTCGACGCCATCTCAAGAATCAGACTCGCCTCAAGGAGAACGGATGATCTTGTTGCGTGGCAGCCGGAAAAGAACGGAATGTTTTCGGTGCGAAGTGCCTACAATTTAGCAATTATGGAGAAGACAAGGGAAAGCAGTATGGCTTTTAGCTCCAGTCCTATGGGCGATAGGAAACTGTGGAACAATATCTGGAATTGTGAAGTGCCACCAAAAGTCAGATTTTTTGCTTGGAAACTAAGCCGCGAAATCTTACCAACGAAGGGCAACAAATTCAAGAGAAGACTGGAGGCAACGCCTATCTGTGATCTGTGTGGCAACAACGTCGAGACAAGTCACCACGCTGTGGTCATATGCCCGCAAGCTAGGGCCCTTCGGCTTGCCATGACTGAACATTGGCACTTGCCGGATGATGAACAGTTCAGATATATTGGTAAGGATTGGCTGTTACTGCTGCTGGACACGTACTCGATGGAAGTACGTAGATGAATTCTTCTGCTTCTTTGGCGGTGCTGGCATGTACATAATAGCATTACTCATGAGACGGGGCCTATTCCTGTGTCGACCTCTGTCGGATTTTTGCTAAGCTACACGGACAGCCTTGAGGCAGCAGGGCAACCTCTACTGAATGATAACAAAGGAAAGCAGGAAATTCAGAAGGACAGAAGAGGTGCCACCAATGGTCACCAGCCCGCCCGACAAGCACAGCACTGGGAGCCTCCACTGGATGGATGGGTCAAGCTAAATGTGGATGGCTCCTACCTTGAGCTAACTGGTGAAGCCGGTGTGGAAGTAGTTGCGAGGGATAGGAGTAGGACGGTAATTTTTACTGCCTGGAAATACTTAGAAAAATGTGGAAGTGCAGCTGAGGCCGAAGCCATTGCCTGCGTTGAAGGTCTTCATTGGGCAAATCATTGGGGCCTGTCCCAGGTAATAGTTGAATCGGACTGTGCAAGAGTTATATCTTCATTGAAAAATCAGCTGGCAGACAGGTCGGAGATCGGCCAAATTGTAGGGGAGGCGATAAGTCAGTTGATGAATGAGTGGAAGTGTTCCCAAGTAAAAAGAGAGTGCAATCAAGTAGCAAATGCCTTAGCTTCTTTAGCTAGACGTTGTAAACATTATGCGGCTTGGCCAGGACAAGTGCCTGCGTGCGCTTTGCCCTTCCTTCATACCGATTGTAATTTGCCAATGGCTAGCTAATAAAGTTTCTCTCTTTGCTCGAAAAAAATTTCTTATAAATTAGGAAGGATATAAAGATTCTATTAGATTTGTTTGAGCGATTTCTTGGGGCTCTCTTTCTTTTCCTGATTAGACCAGATTACATTTCGTCTACCCATGGAGCGATTTCAGCGTTTCGCATTACAGTAGAACGATTTCTAGCCAACGTCCTACCATATAGAAGTATTAGCTTTTCGTTTCCTCGTCGAATGACAAGGTTATACTGTATTTCTTTAATTCATTCACAGTTCCGGTTATGTATTATTGTAATTTTGATTAAAAATGTATTAAAAATAAAAAACTGTCGTGGTGGTGATCACAAAAAAAAAGAGAGCAAGGAATAAGATTGTGTGAAGCTGTTGCAGTCAAACCACCGGACTCTGTGAGGTAGGGAGATGCACGACGTTTTGAAACTTAGCCTGGTCAGGCCGTCAGGACTCAACAAGACTCTCCAAATCCGCGCATACCCTCCGACGGCGCACACGCACGTCGATACAGGAGTCCTTCCTGACGGCAAAAGGGGACACGCACGCAAGGAAACCGTTATAAAACAGCTGCCGCCTGCCGCCGACGCCGAGTACCAGACTACCAGGCGCATCTCCACACGACCGGCGGCGGGACCTGGGAAGTAGATGGCCGCGGCGACAACAACGGCAATGGCGGCGCAAGATGAACGAGACTGGTCGTCCCTCCCGACGGATCTGTTGAGCCTTGTCCTGGAGCGACCGGCGGCGGGACCTGGGAAGTAGATGGCCGCGGCGACAACAACGGCAATGGCGGCGCAAGATGAACGAGACTGGTCGTCCCTCCAGACGGATCTGTTGAGCCTTGTCCTGGAGCGGTTGCCGTGGTCGACCCACCCGAGCTTCGGTGCCGCGTGCAGGAATTGGCGCTCCGTGGTGGCGCCCTTCTACCCGGCCAGGGTGACCCCGGTTCTTCTCAGCGCCGCAGACGTCGGCTCGACCAACCTACGCTTCTACAGCCCTTATTACCACAAGAACTTCGAGGTCTCCCGCACCCTGGAGGCACCAGGCGCCAAGTTCTGCTGCGCCGCCGGGCGCCACCTGACGCTGTGCCAGCGGTCCAAGGTACTGGAAGCCGACCTCGTCACCGGCGATGTCCACGACTTGCCGCCGTCCATATACGGATGGTTCCACTTCGTCGTCTACGATGGCGGCGCGGAGCCGGAGAGGATGTTCGGCGTCCACACGATTGGCCATCCCCGGACCGCCCTCACCGTCAAGGACGACGACGGCGAGTGGGGCGACTGGGACTACGCGCCCGTGCCTGACTCCGGGTTCATGGAAGCGTCGCCCAACACCAACCCGGTCCTCCATGGTGGCTCGCTCTACGTGTTGTTTGATGACGGGAAGCTGGCAGTGTACGACGAGTCCTTGCACTGCGACGACGACGGCTTCTTCAAAATTCTTGACAAGCCCTCCAGCTTCGGGATCCACAAGTGTGACGAGGAGCCGGAGGACAAGTATTTGTTCGAGTCCGACGACGGCGAGCTCATGGCCGTCCTCATCGGCCGCCGCGGGACACCGGTCCGCATTGTCAAGCTCAACGAGCAAGAGATGGAGTGGCACGAGGTGGACAGCCTCGGCGGGCGCGCGCTCTTCACCGGCACGTTCGACACGTTAATGAGCAAGACTAAATTCAAGTGGATGCAGAACAAGGTCTTCTTCCCAAGACTGTACCAGTGGCCGGACACTGTCCATGTTGATATTGTTGATCGCCACGGCGAGCTAGCTTTCGTACCGACCTCTACTGGAGCTGGAGGGGACACAAAGCCCGCCAAAGATGGCGCCAACATCTGGTCTCATCAACTAGGGTCAGAAGAATCGACAGAGTTCTGGGACACAGAAAGGCTGGATTATAGTATTTGGGTTGATTTTAATATACATATTAAGAAGTAGCTGTGTGTTACTGTAAATGAATATCATTAAGTAGTACGTGTTTGCTACCCATGAGAGAAATTGGAAAATAATCTAATAATGAAATGAGAAGTATTTTTAGATAATATTGGTTTCAATTCATGGGATACAAACATGCCCTTAGAGTTTTTGGAGACAGCAGAGAAATTCGATCGTAGTGCTTTGGTTGATTTAAATTTATAAATGATTTAATAAGAAGATTATATCATGATATATATTACGAATTGATTATTACAATATTTGTTTGCTAATGGAGTTGTTCTTTTGGATTCGCTGAAAACTACCCTTACTCAGGTGGTTCTATGGTAGCGTGTGATAGAGTTGTGGAGGCAACGCCTGTCCGGACAGAGCTCCACGCTTCCACCCGACGACGCCCGCTCGCATCGCATCCTGCACCCCGGGCCCGCCCACATAGCGCGCCATGCCAGCGTCTAGAACCGCGCCCTCGCGTCCGCATGTGAACCACAGCAGTGCCCCAGCAGCAACACCAGGGCTGTCGTGCCCATCCCGCACCCGCACGTGAACCATGGGTCCATGGCGGCGCCCCCATAGGAGCACTAGGCGGCTACGGCAGGCCGCTGTCCCGCCAGCCACCAGCGCGTATTGCAACATGTGCAACACCGATCTACTTTTGAAATATAAAGATGAAACATTTGCAACATATACAACTGAAACAGATGAAACATTTAAAACATGCTCTTGAAACATGCGTGTATAGCCATAACAACATATGTAACATCCTGATCCACTTTTTGCAACATAAGTCTGAACATCTAAAACACATCAAAACAAACTCTTGAAACATGCGTGTGCAGCCATAGCAATATATGCAATATACAGATGAAAACGTTTAAAAATGTGTCTGAAATAACTAAAACACTTTGAGCATAAGCTTGAAACATGCGTATATTGTCATTGCAACATATGAAACATCCCAATGTACTTTTGCAACATCCCGATGAAACACTTGAAACATAAGTCTGAAACACCTCAAACACTTGAAACACGGCGTCGCTGCCGGCCATGGCCTACCCGATGTGAGACTATGGTAGCCATCAAACTCAGGTTTAAGGGGACATCAAGAGCAACGGCGGCGACCTCCTGGTGATGTCAGGGTGGTGGTGACGCTTTGCACGCCATGGCCGTGCCCGGCGAGGTGGATGGGTCACAACAGTGGACGCCCAGCAAGGCGTGAGATTGGGGCGGGTGCGGCGCAGGATGGGGTGCGACGACAAGGCAGAGCAGGTGGGCGGACGGCGCATTGTGACTGCTGCAGGCGGATGCGTAGTCGACGTGGCGCTGCGGGCGGGCGATGTGATGAAAGTGGTAGCGGTCGCGAGTGGGGAAATATTTGGGAGTAGAAGAACGGATGTTTTCTGTTGGGCCCAATCGATACGCAGGCACATGTACGAGGGTGTGCGGACCGACGTGTCTGGACGGACGTCCTCATCAAAGTATTATTGCTATACTAAATAGAATCCTCTCCTTAAAAAAAGTTGTATAAAAGAATATAGAAAAATTAAAGGAAGAGACACGAAAGGTACTTAAAAAGAAAACATAGAAAAAAAACCGGAGATCTAGGAAAAATATGTCCAATTTTAGAAAGGAATTTTGGTGCCCAGCCAGGCAACGCGGCAACGTTTAGGGTGCATTTGGCTTTGCTCTTAGCTTTTGTTTGGAGTGGATTGTGTGGAGCTATGCCAAACGGTGTATAAATTCTGGTGGAGATCTGACGAGAATCACTTATTTGTTTACACTAGAAACTAGGAGCTAACATGCTCCTCATTGCTCTCTATTCAATTTCACCAAATCACTTCCCATCTCCTCTCCACTCTGCTCCCTCGTTAGAATCATTCTATCCGAGAATCAAGATGCTAAAGCCAAAGAATAAAGGAGTGAATCACAAAAAAAAACAAGGGAATGAACACTACCAAACAGGCCATTTTCTAAACTTCCCTTTTATGGTTGTTGTTTAACTGTTCCTTTGGGCTTAAAAATTTCTCGGAGACTCTTTACAATGGTTGGAATCGGTTCCCATCGGTTCCCATCAGTTCTGCAAAATAATCATTTTCTCTAATTTAATTCGTGGAAGGGTAATTTAGTCATTTCGCATGGTCTTCTCAATCACCACGCCCTCCCCCGCCTGCCCGCCCCTCCCCCCGACCCCCATCACGCCAAAGTCCATCGCACGGACCTGGCTCCCCGCAGTCTCGCCGCCGCGGCCGCACTCGCACGTCGTCTCGCTGCCGCCGCTGCCCCTCGAACGTCGTCTCGTCGGCGGCCCTGCCCTCTCCGTCTTTCATCGCAGCAACCGTCGTCACGGGAATCGGCGTCGACGCCGCCCCATCCTGGCCTGGAGTCCCTAGGCGGCTAGGCCCCAGCTGTCCACCTCCGCACCCCAGTCTCTGCGCCGCCTACCCCATCCATGCTGGCGGATCCCCAGTCCCCGAGCCGCCGTCTCCAATCAGTCCGACGCGCCCCCAGCCCCAGTGTCGTCCGCTCTCCGGCCACGCTGGCGGCAAGCCTGGTGAGAACCAACCCTCTTCCCCTCCATTTTGTTGATACGATGGCTGTAGCAATGGTTTTGTGTTCATTCATGGTCATCTATTCCCCTATAGTTATTCATCAATTATTATAGAGTAAATTCCAGGGACCCCAGGTTTTGTTGTAGAGTAAATTTCAACCCCCCTAACAAAATCTGATCCAATTGTCACTCGCCCTCAATGTCTACCTGTCATCTATGTTGGCTAGTTGACAAAATGGAAATTGTGGGTATCATTGTCATATCAATTCAGTTAAAAATTTGTCAATAGTGGATTTACGAAACCATATTTACTCAATTTGAAATTGTTTTTTTAGTCTAACTTGTTAGAATGTTCTTGATGAATTAACCAGTTGCAACTAGCTAACAAATCCAAGAACTAATAAAAAGGGCCACACTGAAATGTAGAATAGCATCCAGAGTTTTTCCTTTTATTTATTTCATAATCATGAAAACAGGTTACTAATTAACAAGTGAACATTCACGGCACAGAAGAATTGTTGTATTATACAATATTATTTATATACAGTGTGATACAATAGCATTTTATCTTCGGTCTGACTTGTGTGGGTTGTGATCATAGTTGTGATGTCATACAGTGTGATACAATAGCTTTGGGGCTGGGCTGCCATTTTTCTCTGATGGAACTGGAGTATAATAACTCCATTCTAGTAAGATCTTTTATAGGTTGTGCATGTTAGCATGATCCATGAAGGGCAGGAAAATGAGGAACTAAGTATGCACGACCTCCACATTATTTTCAAACTTGAGATGTATGTTTCAGTTGCCAGATAATTTTGTCATTGGTTAGTGCATGTGTCGGCCAATCTTTTGTCTTTAGAGATATTAGGTTGTACATTGATTAGGATAAACCGGTGAATTCAATAGTTCCTACACTTTTGAGATGATATGCTTCATGTGATTAGTTTTTTTTTCTTCGTAGACAAGCATGCCACTAGATTCCTCTATGTAGTGTTATTTTTCGTTCTGGAGACTTGCGCGTTCTGCAGAAAGAACTTTCACTACAATACAATCTGTCCATGTCTCAATGGTTGATCATATTATTTTATATCTCTAATTATAGTATCCATCGTAATTACTTCTGCATCAAGTTTTTACCATATTAAGCAAACAATGGTTCATCGCATCACCTTCTATTTTTTGGGTAAGCTATTAGATTCAGCTAACAATATATGTTTCATTAATCTGTCCAATATACTCAATGCCAACTCTAAGTGCAGTTTAAGAGTTGCTCAGTTTTTTCTGTACCATTATTAATTATTTTAGATTATGTCTGATTTCAAGTGTTTGCTGCAATATCTTAAAGAGTTGGATTTCAAGTGTAAGTGTTTGCTGCAATATCTTAAAGAGTTGGATTTCAAGTGTCTAATTGATTAATTTTCATCTTCAAGTATTTTTATTAGCTGACATGGAAAGCTAATATATGAGATACCAAGGATTTTGGAATCCTTGCATAGAGTAAAGCAGGCAGTTTAGTCAGATTTGTGTAGCTCCTTCGATGTTGGGCAGTAGCTGACATTCGGTTCTAGATTTGTGTTGACTAGGTGGGATTAGACCGTTTGAGGTGGGGGCCTATGCGCTAGTGATCTTGGTTCATTTTTTGTTTGGCTGCTCCTGATAATATGAGATGTGATCTGTACAAGTGGCCAATTCAAAATTTGTCAAATTATTAGGTTTTCTGTTCTTGCCATGATCTAGTTGTAGTATGTATCTTCATCCAGGTCTTTTTGGTTTCCCTCTTATGATTCAGGGGAGAAATGTCGGGTGTTGAGTCTTTGCTGGAGTACGGTGAAATTGTTAGGAAGATGTTTGGTAATGAAGAAGAAGGATTTCAGTTTTATAACAGCTATGCTAAGGAGAAAGGATTCAGTGTGAGGAGAAGCTACTGTGAGTGGGACAATGGTCACAATGAGATGACCCTTCGGAAGTTTGTCTGCAGTCGTGAAGGTTTCCACGAAGAGAAGGAGCTGAAGAGGGAGAATAGGAAGCGGAAGGCGCGGAATGTTACTCCTGTTGGATGTCGTGCTAAACTTGTGATTGCACGAGACCAGAACACAGGGCAGTGGTATGTGAAGGAATTCATCGAGGGACATAACCATCGGTTGGCGGAACCAGACGTTGCTTGTCTGCTGCGTTCACATAGAAGAATCAGCGATGATCAGAAAGCTGAGATTCTGGAGATGCAGATTTCTGGGATCCGCAAACACCAGATAATGGATATTATGCTAAACCAGTATGGTGGGTACGATAAGGTTGGATATACCATGAGGGACCCGTACAATTTCTGCCATCGCAATAAGGTGGAGACAGTTGCCGCTGGTGATGCTCAAGCAGTCATCAGTTTCCTGACAGAATGCAAAATTAATGATCCTGATTTCTTTTTTCAATACAAGACTGATGGGGAAGGGCACCTGAAGGGACTGCTCTGGTGTGACTGCCAATGTCGGCTTGACTATGCAGCATTCGGTGATGTCGTCGTATTTGATAGCACATACAAAACGAATCGATACAACTTGCCCCTTGTTCCTTTTGTTGGGGTGAATCACCATGGCAGCACGGTTCTTTTTGCATGTGGAATTACTACTCAGGAGACTATTGAGTCCTATGTGTGGATGCTTAGGACATTCTCTGATGCCATGGCTCAGAAGCATCCGGGTTCCGTGATCACTGATGGAGACCTTGCTATGCAGAGAGCAATTAAGATGGTGTGGCCGAATTCATCGCATAGGCTGTGCACATGGCATATTGAGCAGAACATTGTGCATAATGTGAAAGATGATGGTGTCAGGGATGATTTAAGGTATTTCCTTTATGATTCTTGCTCCATAGAAGTGATTGAGAGGAAATGGCTGAAATTCTTGGATAAGCACAACGTTATAGATCAGGAGTCCTAGCTGTATCAGATGTATGAGAGGAGGGAAATCTGGTGTGCTACGTATCATGCTGATAAGTGCTATTTAGGACTGAGGAGCAACCAGCGGAGTGAGAGCCTGAACTCTAGGCTCCAGGAAAATCTAGATCGTAAGATGACAATGTTTGAGCTGGTACAACACTTTGACTACTGCCTTTCACGGCTGCGTAGTAATGAATTGCATCTGGACTTTGAAGCAGATAATTCTGAGCCATGCGTACAACTAGATGCTTCAACTATTGAGAAAGAGGCTGCGAAGTCGTTCACACCAGGGATTTTTGGCAAGGTGCAGTTCAGCATTAAAGCAGCCAACAAGTGTTTTATGATTGAAGACCAAGATGGCTATGATTTGCATACGTATATTGTTGGAAGGGTCGATAAAGGAGATAGACAATACTTTGTCAAATGTGAGATATGTGTTGATGAAGGCAAGCTAAAGAGAATTTCTTGCTCTTGTCTTAAGTTACAGTCCCTTGGAACCCCCTGCTCACACATCTTCTTTGTATTGGGCTATCGGAATGAACACGAGCTTCCAAAATGTTGTGTTTTGAAAAGGTGGACAATGGGGGCCAAGAGTGCATTTCCTCGTATAAGGAAGAGCACCATGTATGAATACTCCGATAGGCTACAGAGGTACCGTGAGCTACGTAATATCAGTCACACTACATCATTCATAGCATCTCGTTCACCTGAAGCATATGAGCGCCTGAAACGCATTATGCATGAAGAAGCTGCTATGATCCCGCCCAAGGGAGAAGAGAACGGAGGCGACAGATATGGTCCGGTGCTGCCGCAAGCCCAGGATGGTGAGTCCGCAGAGTACACAAAAGTCTTGGATCCCATGCATGTACCTGGTAGAGGGGCCCCGAAGAAAAAGCTGAAGTCAGTTTCAAATAAGAACAGATCTAAGGTGAGATGTACTCTGTGTAAGGAAGAGGGTCACAATCGGCGAACATGCTCCATGAGAAAAGAGGTAGTTAAGAGTAATGTTCATCAATACCATTGTGTTGCATGTCTGTGAGGCATGTGTAGTTATGACTAATATTCCTCTTCATTTGTAGGAAACAAAGCTCCCTGAGGATGTGCTGGATATATGATTTGCCAAGGATCCACTTCAGGCAACTCAAGTGACGACAGGTCAATTTTTCATTTTTTACTTTATCTTATATAACTCTCTTCTCATGCTCTCCTGCGTGTTCGAGAAAAAAAAATATAACTTATCTCTGCTATTATTTCTGTTGTGCTTAGCTCCATAAGTCCATGTGCATACAAAGTGCCCTTGCTCTTGCAACCACATAGCTAGCCCTGTACTACTAACCAAAGACATGTAGGATCTTTATTTTCCTTTTAAGAAATAGGAGGGCACGCCCCCTGCTGGGGGTTAATCTACTGGTTATATATATTAAAGAAAGAAAAGAGAACAATGTGCACAGTCTTCTTTGGTAACATTTGATATTGTCTTATATGCTGAAAACCACATTGTATATATTTTGTTTTCATGCGCATTTTGTTCTTCTTCCAATATTTGGTTACTGTTGCTGCTTTGAAGACATCAATAGAAGTAAATTATTTTCTCACCTTTCTTGGTCTACTATGCTGGAACAGGTCTATTACAACTAGCACGCCAGATGCAACCCTATCAACTGAGAATGTCATTAGTTGCATAACTCCTGACATCATGGTGAGGATATGACCCCCAAAATCTGTACTGTCTATAAAACACCAAAGTTGAGGAATGAAGTCATTCCACCAAAGTTGAGGACTGGACTCGTGATGCACTACATCATCTAGAATGAAATAATTCCTCAAACCAAACTCACTAAACTTTTGTGTTGGTGCTTTTCAGGAAAACCATCTTGCCGAAATTGAGTCTCAGAAGCTACCTCGGAATTTTGTGCAGTGGGTTAATGACCAGGATACCTTTTGGTATTAAGATCACAATTATTGCAAATCAGTGATATATCGCCAGCTACCTAGAAGGCCTAACTTCCCAGGGTGGTATTAAGATGGATCCGAGTAGTAGATTAGAGAGTGATATGGATGGTGCAGCACTCAAGGCATTTCTCCTGTGACATACTCCGTGCCATCCCAGAGTCATTTAGGGAAGCATTATTGGTTCACATGTTTTTACTATGAGTGAGTAGATAGATATGTTTCTTTTGAAAGAAAATAGAGATGATAGTTAGGCTTATTATTGTTGACCTGAAACTGTATCATTATTCATGGGAACATGCCATTTTTCTTGTGTAAATATATATGCTTGAGGTGCCTTTGGTGGGAACATGCCTTTTGTGTAACTATATATGCTTGAGGTGACCCTGTGTAAGGAAGAGGGTCACAATCGGCTTGACGAACATGCCTTTCTCCCTGTCCTGGGTCATGCCATGGGGGTGTGAATGAAGCCGGTCGTGAAAACTGAAATCATCTGTCAAGACCCAAGAGCGTGCCTTGTAGTTGTAGGCAGTAAGTAACCATAGGGGAAGCAATCGTGGTTAATTCGGCTCCTTTAGTTTGACACAGCACTCCCATCACTTCCATAAATAACACAGCACTCATAGTAACACAGCACTCTCAAACTAATTTCAAATTCAATTCAGCCAATGCCAAATTTTGTACAAAAGCTACAAGTAGAGAAAAAAACCTAAACAAAAATATTAAATGGGAGTATCATCCATCACTTCCATAAATAACAATTCAGTTCATCCAAAGAAGCAAAAAAATTTGAACCAGCAACATCTCGTCCTGCATTAGTCGTCCATTAGCATAGGCTTATCACATAAGGCAGCTATCAAGATAGATAAGCTCAACAAAACAGATTTAAGTGACAAGCTCAAAAATATAGTTTATAGTCGCCGCAATTTTTCCCATGAGATTGTATTCGGCAACACACACACACACACACACACACACACACACACACACACACACACACACACACACACACACAAATAAGCAGCCAAGCAAGCACTTTTGTTTCAGAAAATCAAACTCTAGTGATGCACACTACCTTACTGTCGTAGTTCCAGTGTTTCATAAATATTCACAAATTGCAACCAATAGTGCATTGAAATGGAAAGTCAATTAACCAATACTCCTAACTTACAAATTGGATTCGCAGTTGGTGGCTTGCTGAAGACTCCAATCGATCAGACATTCTCCTGCCTGGGTGCCTGTGTAGGTTGCAGAAGTGTTGCTGCCGGCGCTGGTGTCCAATCGCTCAGAAGGTCGAGTAGCCGGCCAACGGGCCACCCGGCGGCGCGGGCACCTACGCACACTGCTAGCTGCGGCCCTGCCGTGGGCCGCCCATGTGCCCAGCGCCCCGCCGCGCTCTAGCTTCGTCCCACGGACCACCGCTTCCGTAAACGCGCGCACCTCGCCATCTGCACCCTCCCGGAAGTGGGGACGGCCGCCGCTGCTGAGACCAGGACCGCAGTTGCCGCCGCGGCCTCCATGTGCTCGGTTGGGGAACCGAGGGCTGGTGAGTAGGGGTCGGGCCCGGATCTCACCGGAGACGATGCAGGAGCGGCGCAGCGCGTCGAGGTCCTCCCGCGGATGGACGACGATGCCGGAGAAGATGCAGGAAACGGCGGCGGCCGACGGCTGCAGACATGGAGAATGAACTCAATGAACCCTAAGAGGAAATATACATCTAACTATACTACTCAAATTATACATCTTAACTATACTACTCTTTTTATAATTATGCATTTACCGTTTTACCCTTCATTAGAAAAAAGAACTACGTAAAAGGAATTACCACCCTTCTCTTTGAGGTACTAATCCCCATAATTTCGGAGGCGATGGGAGGCGACTTGACGTATATGGACCCACCCGCCATACACACAATAATCGGTTCCCATCTCCTTAGTCCCCATCGGTTCTCATCGCCTCTCATGTTCTGGACCCACTGGTCATAGATACACCAATCGATTCCCATCGCCTCTCCAACCATTGTAAAAATTCTCATACGTATATATATATATTAAAAAAAACTGTTTGTTTGGGCTTTGGCCGGCCGCAGCCACTTTCTTGTATCGACGCATACGTACGTGCTCAAAAATTCTGATATCTGTACTTCTCAAAAAAAAAAAACCGATACCTATCTTTTTCCTAATATACTCCCTTCGCATCGGATTTAAAAGTCATTTTGAACAAGATTTGCGTTAAATATTGGGAATATAAATCATCAATAACTTTTAAGTTGTTGAGTTTGCAAATGTAAAAATTATATAAATAGATTTGTCTTGAAAAATACTTTCATAAAAGTATACATATATCACTTTTTCATAAATTTTTTTTTATAAAAACAAGAGGTCAAAGTTGTATTTTGGAGACCGTGTCGTTGTCCTAAACGACTTCTAAATCCGATACATATTTTATCTTCCATAATACAAGTTCTCCCTATCCTATCAGTGGATCAGACTTTCTATTACATGGAATCCTGTAACAGAACCGCCCAATTATACGAAATTAAGTAGGAAAATCATCCAACGGAAGGACAATTCAACAAACTTAAGCCCGTATAACCCGGTAGTCCGTGAAATCTCGACGGATTTCAAACCATTTCTCATAACAGCCAAGATCGTACTAAGTTTAACGGTTACCATCATAGGTTACATAAAAGTTCACGGCATAAAATACATCGGAGTCTAAACATAGTTATTACAAACCAGGTTTGAATAAAAGTAGCGGAAGCGGTAGTTCAAATCACGCACACACACAACATTTTGGAATAAAGTGCCAGCTTGTGATCATCTCCAGCAAAAGCATCAGACGAGAAGTAACGAATGACCATTGCCCATGGTCCTATGCTTCGCCCATTGCAGGATAGAGACAGTTGATACAGTAGCCATAGTACATCTGTCCATCTGCAACAAGTGGGAACAAAGCCCTGAGTACGAGAAGGTACTCAGCTAGACTTACCCGTCATAAACCAGAAATAAGAGACACAAGGAATCATGATAGGCTTTCTGGTGGGATAGCTGACTCATTTGCAAAAGGCATTTTTAGCATTTAGGAAAACCTTTACAAAGGCTTTGCATCAAGTTAAATCTTTATTAACCTGTCAACTACATTTGCACTTGTACTAAAGTAACATGTAATTAAACAGGTAATGATAATCAATGATCATTAACAACTTCCATTATGTCATAATTCATATAACTGTCCAAGTGTTCCATCAATATTACTACGATGAAGTAGCTCAAGTCAAGTGTTCACTATCCAGTGAACGATGGCGATTCGAATCGATTATTAACCAGCTGGTAAGTTATTCCTCACACAAACCTCACTCACCCGCTAAAGTGAGGTGTTGGTCGCCGAGTCAACCATTCAGGTAAAGTCGCGAGCTTGTCAGGAACCACTTGTACCCGGGGGCCGCCCGACTGCTCTTTGGCCTTATCATCGCGCCCCCGTATCCTGCCACTACTGCTCCGGTATAGTGCGTTGCGGGCAATTCACTCGGCCCGAATAATCTTCCAGTTTCGCGGTCGGAAGGTACTTTATCCGACCAGCTAAATGTGAGGCATGCGTTCAACATGACCCGAGGGACAACAACGGACGGTCCTTAACCGACACAGACGGAAAACACTACAGTCCGAAACCATGCAAGTTTCCGCCCGGTCTCAAATTCATTTCACACTTAGTTATACCATGACTTCATAGTCAACCAAACAGATCCAGGTAACCACCTATAGCTCGCATGTGACAGGAAATCACCCGACTTCTACCGGTCTAAGCCAGCTAAGCATTGACTCGACTGCGGATACCAGGGTAACAAGGATATGGTATAACAAAGGTAAGCAAGGTATAATGCAGCAACGTTTGCAAACAACTCCTAAACGTAATGCATCAAATTAAGTAAAGTTAATAATAAATTATTTGCAAACCGGGAGAGAAATGCTCCGGGGCTTGCCTCTCTCGAAGGAGCTCGGACGGTGATCGGGGCACTCCGGGAGATCTTCACCGACCTCTTCTTCGGCTTCTGCCACCTCCTACTGCTGCACCTCGATCTACTCCTCTGGCTCCTCGGGTAAGACGACTGGGTTCTTGGTTTGCGATCCTGTATGATGCAATGCGCGTAAGTGATTATGCAAGTGTGCATCGAAGGAGATGAATGCAATGAATATGTTGAAATGCAAGGTAGTCAACATCATCCAAGAAACTATACACTACAAGCACATGTCATCTACTGCATTCTCTTCTACTACTATTATGTTAAGTTAACCTATCTTATGAAATGCTTCAAAGATACACCAAAGCTTTACTAATTTCTTAATCACACTTAAAGCAACACTTGCTTAAACCCTAAGTAATAATAGGTTTGAATAGCAACATATATTTCTGATGCTCCTAAAAATCTAAGAAAATTACAGTAGCATAATACTACTCTAAACAGACTACCATAAAAATTTCATGGCATTTGGATAAGTAAACTATCCTATACAAAAATGACAAGCTATAGCATAAAAATGAGCATGAAATTACTTTGTACTATGAAAAGTGTCAAACAACAGAATTAATATTTTTCCTAGGTTCTTCATAGCATACTATGACTGTACAAAAATTATCACATGCATGTTTTATACAAAGTTTGCTCTCTAGCAAAAATAACAAAAATCAGCCATTAAAGGCACTTGAACTACTTCTCCAAAGTTTTCCACAGCACATGCATGAAACATATTTTTCCTAGGAAGTACATGATATATGAAGATTAACAAACTTGAAATCATATTTTTCTGATACATATAGGATTTACTAGCCATTTTACAAGATATCAGCAATATTAAGAATTAATTAAAGCTCTACAGAAAAGTATCCCAAAAATAACATGCAATATTTTTAGATTGTAGATCTGGTTCCAATGAGTTCATAGAAATTTATTTCAAAATTCTTGGAGCACAAATGAATACAAAAAACATTTTCCACAACATCCTTTATTATGAATAATAAAAGAAAACAGAAAACGATTTTTATTTTTAAAACTGGGCCGGCCCGGGGAAGTAAACCGGCCCATGGCCGTTCTTGGCCTGGTCCACGCGCGGGGGGAAACGAGCGAGCAGGCCCGCTCGGAGGCGCGGCCCACAGGGCGTGGCCCAGTGACGACCGACGGGGGGAGACAGGGTGCCCTCGTCGGCGTTCGGAGCCGCGACGGCGTGGCGGTGGCCGACGGCCAACGGCCGGCTCCGGCCAAACCGCGACCAGCTAAGGTGCGCAAAACGCTCGCAAGAGAGTGGCGAACGCGTGAAGGAGACGCGGGAGGGCAGAGATAGGGCGAGCGAGGCGGTGGCGGAGCACGGGCTCGACGACACCGTCGCGGTGGCGCGGCGAGGCGAGGGAAAATTGAGCCCTACCGGGGCAAACGAGGAGAAGGCGACACTCGTTCGGAGGAGGGGAGGATGGGGCGGAGCCTCGTGCACGGGCAATTGGACGGAGGTGGTCCACCGGTGCCGGAACAGGGCGGTGACGGTGGCGGAGCTCGGTGGCGAGCGGTGTTCCGCTGCGGTTTTCACCGGAGGGAGGAAGAAAGGGAGCAGACGAGGCGGAAATGGAAGGGAGACCAGGTGCCCGGTCGTTTTTGAAGTGGAGCGCGGGCGCGGGGATCCACAGCGGCCACGCGGTGGCGTCGCCGGCATGCGGCCGCCACGCGGCGGGCGTTTGCTGCCGGGGCGCCAGCGTGCGCGCGCGCGGGCGGGAAGAAGGGAGAGGGAGCTGGCTGGGCCGGGCCACGGCGGAGCGCGGGCGCGCGCGTGCGGGGTGGAGCTAGGCCGCTTCCAGCAGCAGGCCGAAAGTGAGGCGGCGGCCCGCTAAGCTGGTTTTGATCTTTTTCAAATTTTTCATTTCAAATCAAATTCAAACATAGATTTCAAACCCCATTTTGAACAAGAAGAAGACATTTTCTGGAATTGACCCAAAAATAAAAGTTGCTTAGAATTTAATTCTCTACAACTTTGATTAAGGGGCCAACTAAAAATTCCCAATAGATTTTGAATTGAAGAATAAAAGCTAAAATAGGGAGTATTTTTGAATATTTTAATTAATATTTTTGAACAAGTTTTTTTTGATAAAACTTTGAGTGATTTAGTGGCTCCAAAAATTTTCCTTATCATTCTAAGTGATATCAAATTTATAGTTGCACAAATTTGATGAATGTCATTATCACATTATCACAACATGTTATGCAATACTAGTTTCCAAAATTTTATTTTATTAAAGGTACACCCTAAGCACATATAATTATGAATGCCATGACATGTTGCGCTCATGATTGCAATGCAAAAACTTGCGTAACACCGGAGTGTTACAAACCTCCTCCCTTATAAAAATCTCGTCCCGAGATTTGGGTTACGAACCATTTATTATAAAAATCTTCGTATGCTTTTTGTAAGTATTCACCCGTTTCCCACGATGCATCTCCCTCATCATGATGACTCCATTGTATCTTATATGTTTTCACCACACTGTTCCGAGTAGCCCTTTCTTTAGAATCCAAAACTCGAATTGGCTGCTCACGATACACCAGATCTGACTTAAGTTTTATGCTTCGGGGTTCAATTATTTCCTCTGGAACGCGCAAACATTTCTTGAGATGTGATATGTGAAAAACTGGAAATATAGCACCCATTGATTCTGGTAATTCCAATTTGTAAGCCACTGAACCCTTTCTTTCTAAGATTTTGTAGGGTCCTACAAATCTGGCGGCAAGCTTTCTGCGTAATTCAAACTGCTTCTTCTTCATTGGCGTGACTTTCAGATAAACATATTCTCCAACTTCAAACACAAGTGGTCTCCTTCTTTTATCCGCATAACTTTTCTGACGTGACTGAGTTGCTCTCATATTTTGCTGAATGATATGAACTTTCTTTTCGGCTTCTTCCACGAAGTCAATACCATAATACCTTCTTTCCCCTGGCTCAATCCAGTTTAAAGGTGTTCTACACTTTCGTCCATACAAAGCCTCAAAAGGTGCCATTTTGATACTTTCTTGATAGCTATTATTATATGCGAATTCTGCTAGAGGTAACCACGACTCCCATGAACCTCTGGAAGACAACACACAAGCTCTCAACATATCTTCTAAAACAGTATTAACTCTTTCAGTCTGACCATCTGTTTGAGGATGATAGGCAGTGCTACGAATCAGACTAGTCCCCAAACCTTTGTGCAAATGCTCCCAAAAGTGAGCAGTGAACTGGGACCCTCTGTCAGACACTATAGTCTTCGGTATGCCATGCAATCTCACAATCTCTACAATATACTTCTTGGCATATTGAGGTGGTCTATAAACTGTCTTAACAGGTAAAAAGTGAGCGGTCTTGGTAAGACAATCCACGATTACCCAAATCGAATCATGGCCTTTCTGAGTAGTGGGCAAACCTGTGATGAAATCCATACTTATATCATCCCACTTCCAACTAGGTACTGACAAAGGTTGCAACAATCCAGCAGGTTTCATGTGAATAGCTTTCACTCGACAACATGTGTCACATCTGACCACATAGGCTGCAATTTCCTTCTTCATTTTTGTCCACCAAAAACGAGGTCTTAGTTCTTGATACATTTTACTACTGTCAGGATGAATGGATAACTTAGAGTGATGAGCTTCATCCATAATTTTATTCTTAAGCTCTCTATCCTTTGGAACAACAAGACGGTTGTCGAACCACAACATGTCCTGCTCGTCCACTCTGAAGTGTTTTGAAGGTTCTTCTTTAATTTTCCTTTTGATGTGGAATATCCCTTTGTCTGCTTTCTGACCTTCTATTATCTTACTCTCCAAGGTGCAACTGATCTGAATACTATGTAATACGACAGGGTGCATTAGATTAAAACCATCTTCGAGTAAGGGTTGCATATTCAGACAATGCGACTTTCTTCTCAAAGCATCGGCTACCACATTGGCTTTCCCAGGGTGATACTGTACATTCAAGTTGTAATCTTTAATTAGTTCTAACCATCTTCGCTGTCTCATGTTCAATTCTGGTTGGGTGAAAATGTACTTGAGACTCTTGTGATCGGTGAAAACATTGCACACATTACCAAGTAAATAGTGTCTCCAAATCTTTAAGGCATGCACCACGGCGGCAAGCTCAAGATCATGTGTCGGGTAATTGATTTCATGTTTTCTCAACTGACGGGAGGCATAAGCAATGACTCTTCCTTCTTGCATTAGAACACAGCCTAATCCTATTTTTGAGGCGTCACAGAACACATCAAAAGGTTTCTCGATGTCTGGCTGTGCAAGAACTGGAGTAGTGGTCAACAGTTTCCGCAAGGTGTGGAAAGCTGTCTCACACTCCTTTGTCCACACGAACTTATGATCTTTCTGTAACAGACTTGTCATTGGCTTAGCAATCTTCGAGAAGTCTGGGATAAAGCGGCGATAGTAACTAGCTAACCCTAGGAAACTCCTGACTTCTAGCACTGTGGTTGGAGTTTTCCAATCCATAACCTCTTGCACTTTGCTCGGATCTACCGAAACTCCATTCTCCGATAGAATATGACCAAGGAAAGGAACTTTCTTCAACCAAAATTCATATTTGCTGAACTTAGCATACAACTTATGATCTCTTAATCTGGTCAAGACAATTCTCAGATGTTCTTCATGATCTTTCTCATTCTCAGAGTATACTAGAATGTCATCAATGAAGACAACTACAAACTTGTCCAACTCTGGCATGAAAACCGTATTCATCAGATACATAAAATATGTAGGAGCATTTGTTAAGCCAAAGGACATAACAAGATACTCGTACAACTCGTATCTGGTAGAAAAGGCAGTTTTCGGGATATCTTGTGGCCTGATCTTTATCTGATGATACCCTGATCTTAGGTCTATCTTGGAGAACACTCTAGCTTTAGCCAATTGATCAAACAAAACGTCGATATGAGGCAAAGGATTTTTATTCTTGATAGTTACAACATTAAGAGGTCGATAATCCACACACATTCTTAGAGTACCCTCTTTCTTTTTCTTCACGAACAAGGCAGGACATCCCCATTCAGACGTACTCGGTCGGATAAACCCCTTCTTTAGCAATTCTTCCAGTTGCTTTTTCAACTCAGCTAACTCATCCGGAGGCATCCGATAGGGTCTCCTCGAAATAGGAGCTGTTCCGGGGATCAACTCGATTCCAAACTCAACATCTCTATCTGGAGGAAGGCCAGGTAACTCTTCTGGAAACACATCCGGAAACTCACACACTACCGGGATCTGGTGGATAGGAACAACTTCCATGGCACAGGTCACACTCACAAGGTCTGTTCTTTTGGGCAATGGTACCTGAAAAGTACCCTCTGCCTGCGGATCCTTAAGGGTAAGCAATCGACTGCTTGTATCTATGACTGCTCCCCAGTCTTTCATCCAGTTCATTCCTATTATTACATCCAAAACTAGTCCCGGTATAACTATCAGGTTCACTCGAAACTTCCGACTATCTAACTCAAGGGTTGCCCCTCTAACCATCTTATTGGTTAGCACATCAGCCCCTGCTGAACTTATGCGATAACCATAATTCAATTCTGTGCATAGTTGTTCATGCTTCCGTGCAAATGCTTGACTCATAAAAGAATGCGAGGATCCAGAATCAAATAGAACAACTGCAGGGTGATGGTTAACAAGAAACTTACCGGCAGTTATAGGTTCTCCTTCAGGAATCTCATCAATGGTGGTATGGTGTACACGGGCAGTGTAAGTCTGTTGCTTCTTTCTAGGCGGATAAGGGCAGAACTTTGAAAAGTGGCCTGGCTGACCACAATTATAGTAGGGCCCCTTCACTGTACCAGCAGATCCTATTGCTCCCTTAGAGTTGCTCTGTTCTGCAGCTGCGGTGATCTTTGCTGGCGGCACGGCCATCTTGTACGGCTTCTGTGGTCCCTTGTAGTTCTGAGTTTTATGCTGTGGAGGCCTAAACCTTGCACCAGGTGCGGACGGACGATAAGAAAGACGATTTGCAGTGACAACTCTGGACTGTGATGGTCCTGACTCAAACACCCTCTTGCGATTCTTGGATGCAGTGTAGGCATTGTTGTTCTTTTCTTGTTTCAAACAATCACTGACAAAGTCATTGAACCTGGCGTGGGTATTGGTACCCACATGCTTCATCATCTTCGGACTTAACCCTCTCTTAAAACTAGCAATTCTCTTTGCATCTGTGTCGACCATGTCTGGAGCATAACGGCACAAGTTGTTAAAGGCATATAGATACTGTGTTACAGTCTTGGTACCCTGATTTAAGGCCAAGAACTCTCAGAGCTTCATCTCAACCAACCCTGGGGGAATATAAGCTCCCTTAAACGCTTCAGTGAATTCTCTCCAGGTAATCTGGGCATTGAGAGGAAAGGTGGTGCGGTGATGCTTCCACCACATCCCTGCCGGTCCCTGTAGCTGATGTGCAGCATATTCTGTTTTCAGAACTTCTGTCAGTCTCAACACACGAAACTTGTCTTCCATAGTGTTGATCCATTCTTCAGCGTCGAGTGGCTCGACTGCTTCCTTAAAAATAGGTGGCCTAGTATCCATGAAATCCTTGAAATTGCTGTACTAGTTCACTCCATGGCCACCACCTTGATTATTTCCTCTCTGAACATTTTTAGCGATGGTACGCAGAAAATCTTCCATATTCCTTTGTGACTGCTCGGCGTTGCGCTGGCTTCCAAGGAACTGTGCGAAGAACACTTCTGCAGTGAGCGGTGGAGGAGAGGGCAATTGTGGCTCTGGCTGTGGCTCCTGGTGGTTAACGTTGTTTGCACCACCCCCACCAGCCCCTGCACCGTTGCCACCAGTTTCAGCGGCCTCATACGTGGCACGGCGAGTGTTTGCCATCTGCATATTTCAGCAACAAGTAATAATTGAGCGAAGTGGTAGTAATTGTATCCGAATGAACAATCATGTCATACTGAATTTATTGGAGAGAACAAGTCATGCAATAAGATAGAGGCACAATAATCACATTCCAATTAAAACAACATCACTAATCAAATTACTTCGAATGCAACATCGCGTTCCATACAACCACGTTGCCAGCATACATATACTGGACTTTCATGCGTTCAAGCATCACATACACAACCAAGATCCAAAAGATTGCCAGTCTCAAGATCGAAGAGGATACAACACGACACATGGAAACCAAAAGAAGGCCATCGCGATAAAGCCTATCACTAACGCAAGGCAACTAGCCTACTCCTTGGGGCCGTCGTCAAGGTCGGAGGCGTCACCATTGCTACCATCAGTAGCGGCGTCGTCGTCGACGTCCATCTGGGCGGCGTCCGGAGGAGCATACGGGCCTATCCCGTTGTAGAGGGCATGGAACTCTTCATGCAAGTTGGCGTTATACCCTTCTAGCTCCTCGACCCTTTGCCTGAGAAGGTCCCTCTCGTTCCAGGCTTCATTCCTTTCCTGCACTAGCTGTCCCATCATGCGGTCTTCATTTCTGTTGGTCTGAGTCAACGTCTGCACCCGCTGCATAGCACTCTCACCTCTCTCGAGAGCCCGGTCTCGCTGTAAGCTCATGTCGGCCAACTGCTCCTGCAAGCTAGTTATAGCACGTGCTTGCTTCTTCTTCTGCTTCCTTGCTTCAAGCCGATCATTACCTCTCAGACCAGTCAAGGTCCAATAGGTATTCTCAAGACTCTGGTATGCTTTGATGGCTGCATACATGGCACTCATCGTGTGGTTGTCGCTAGCCTGTCCTTCACTTGGGCCTCTAACCAAGGCACTTCCTTGCGGTTGCACCCAAATGGCATCACGAGGATCATCTCTCGGGAAGGTACCTGCCAAAGCTGCTGCCAACTCATTAGGAAACCTACTCATTATGTCTCGGATGACGTGAAAGGCTGCACCCTCTGCACCCTCAACTGGAGTGCGTCCTTCAAACTCCAAATGCCAACCATCCCATTCTGGCACATCACCAAGGGCAGGGATGGTGATCTCCACTATTGCAAGTCCATCTTCAGCTAGCAGGCTCTCATTCCAAGAGTACACCGGCTCTTGACCCTCTGGGTACCCCACATCATGGAGCACTCTCCAAAGCAAGGTGGACATGCCAAACTCACTTAGAAAAGTGTCCGTGCTGCGGCGTTCCCGCGGGGCCATCTGGTGACGGGGTGCTCTTCCACCAGTGGACTTACGGGCAGTCTTCTTCGTGCGGGCCATCTGTAGCACAAGTTTTAAATTACCCGGTGAGACATATTTTAAGTTGATGTCACTTTTATCAAACTAGGATAATCCTTTTATAAGGGGAGGAATGCAGTTATGAATAAAATGCTCAGGCAGTATGATGCATGCGCGAGTCTTACGTTCTCACAAACTTAGAAAATAAAGACATCTAACGATGAATTCGGTGGCATACAAACGATCTCTCATATACGTAACTAATTCGATCTACACGATAAACGCTGTTATGTACATGCAGAAAATTCATTTCAGCCCATTTCCCATGAATGCATGAAAGCAGTAAATCTACCTACGCGCTCTACACGAATCCCCAGATGCGTGTACAACGGTAGTAACTACCCACACACATCGTCCTATTGACGGCATCGCCTCAACGGACGGAACACCCACACATGCGATACTTTCATAAAAACATGTGTACAACATGTAATTATTCTAGTATCATATAAAACACTCTCCCTAGATCGGCGGTGTATCCGATCATGCTCTCACAACTCACACTTACCAAAGCGTAGAGGTAACTGATCCATACATTACCACTCAATTAAGTGGCACACATACAATAGCACGCCGTATGAGCAACGAAAGAGAAATATGGTGCAAGAACCCCGAGTTAGTACTTAAATAGCCACCTAGAGTTCTTAACTGGGCATACAGGATATGACCACTGACACACATTTAGTTTTAAAATCACACTTTTTAAATAGAATTTTGTTTTAAATATACTTATAAACAGTAATCACGCTAAACCATGCTCCGATGCCAGCTGTAACAGAACCGCCCAATTATACGAAATTAAGTAGGAAAATCATCCAACAGAAGGACAATTCAACAAACTTAAGCCCGTATAACCCGGTAGTCCGTGAAATCTCGACGGATTTCAAACCATTTCTCATAACAGCCAAGATCGTACTAAGTTTAACGGTTACCATCATAAGTTACATAAAAGTTCGTGGCATAAAATACATCGGAGTTTAAACATAGTTATTACAAACCAGGTTTGAATAAAAGTAGCGGAAGCGGTAGTTCAAATCACGCACACACACAACATTTTGGAATAAAGTGCCAGCTTGTGATCATCTCCAGCAAAAGCATCAGACGAGAAGTAACGAATGACCATTGCCCATGGTCCTATGCTTCGCCCATTGCAGGATAGAGACAGTTGATACAATAGCCATAGTACATCTGTCCATCTGCAACAAGTGGGAACAAAGCCCTGAGTACGAGAAGGTACTCAGCTAGACTTACCCGTCATAAACCAGAAATAAGAGACATCAAGGAATCATGATAGGCTTTCTGGTGGGATAGCTGACTCATTTGCAAAAGGCATTTTTAGCATTTAGGAAAACCTTTACAAAGGCTTTGCATCAAGTTAAATCTTTATTAACCTGTCAACTATATTTGCACCTGTACTAAAGTAACATGTAATTAAACAGGTAATGATAACCAATGATCATTAACAACTTCCATTATGTCATAATTCATATAACTGTCCAAGTGTTCCATCAATATTACTATGATGAAGTAGCTCAAGTCAAGTGTTCACTATCCAGTGAACGATGGCGATTCGAATCGATTATTAACCAGCTGGTAAGTTATTCCTCACATAAACCTCACTTACCCGCTAAAGTGAGGTGTTGGTCGCCGAGTCAACCATTCAGGTAAAGTCGCGAGCTTGCCAGGAACCACTTGTACCCGGGGGCCGCCCGACTGCTCTTTGGCCTTATCATCGCGCCCCCGTATCCTGCCACTACTGCTCCGGTACAGTGCGTTGCGGGCAATTCACTCGGCCCGAATAATCTCCCAGTTTCGCGGTCGGAAGGTACTTTATCCGACCAGCTAAATGTGAGGCATGCGTTCAACATGACCCGAGGGACAACAACGGACGGTCCTTAACCGACACAGACGGAAAACACTACAGTCCGAAACCCTGCAAGTTTCCGCCCGGTCTCAAATTCATTTCACACTTAGTTATACCATGACTTCATAGTCAACCAAACAGATCCAGGTAACCACCTATAGCTCGCATGTGACAGGAAATCACCCGACTTCTACCGGTCTAAGCCAGCTAAGCATTGACTCGACTGCGGATACCAGGGTAACAAGGATATGGTATAACAAAGGTAAGCAAGGTATAATGCAGCAACGTTTGCAAACAACTCCTAAACGTAATGCATCAAATTAAGTAAAGTTAATAATAAATTATTTGCAAACCGGGAGAGAAATGCTCCGGGGCTTGCCTCTCTCGAAGGAGCTCGGACGGTGATCGGGGCACTCCGGGAGATCTTCACCGACCTCTTCTTCGGCTTCTGCCACCTCCTACTGCTGCACCTCGATCTACTCCTCTGGCTCCTCGGGTAAGACGACTGGGTTCTTGGTTTGCGATCCTGTATGATGCAATGCGCGTAAGTGATTATGCAAGTGTGCATCGAAGGAGATGAATGCAATGAATATGTTGAAATGCAAGGTAGTCAACATCATCCAAGAAACTATACACTACAAGCACATGTCATCTACTGCATTCTCTTCTACTACTATTATGTTAAGTTAACCTATCTTATGAAATGCTTCAAAGATACACCAAAGCTTTACTAATTTCTTAATCACACTTAAAGCAACACTTGCTTAAACCCTAAGTAATAATAGGTTTGAATAGCAACATATATTTCTGATGCTCCTAAAAATCTAAGAAAATTACAGTAGCATAATACTACTCTAAACAGACTACCATAAAAATTTCATGGCATTTGGATAAGTAAACTATCCTATACAAAAATGACAAGCTATAGCATAAAAATGAGCATGAAATTACTTTGTACTATGAAAAGTGTCAAACAACAGAATTAATATTTTTCCTAGGTTCTTCATAGCATACTATGACTGTACAAAAATTATCACATGCATGTTTTATACAAAGTTTGCTCTCTAGCAAAAATAACAAAAATCAGCCATTAAAGGCACTTGAACTACTTCTCCAAAGTTTTCCACAGCACATGCATGAAACATATTTTTCCTAGGAAGTACATGATATATGAAGATTAACAAACTTGAAATCATATTTTTCTGATACATATAGGATTTACTAGCCATTTTACAAGATATCAGCAATATTAAGAATTAATTAAAGCTCTACAGAAAAGTATCCCAAAAATGACATGCAATATTTTTAGATTGTAGATCTGGTTCCAATGAGTTCATAGAAATTTATTTCAAAATTCTTGGAGCACAAATGAATACAAAAAACATTTTCCACAACATCCTTTATTATGAATAATAAAAGAAAACAGAAAACGATTTTTATTTTTAAAACTGGGCCGGCCCGGGGAAGTAAACCGGCCCATGGCCGTTCTTGGCCTGGTCCACGCGCGGGGGGAAACGAGCGAGCAGGCCCGCTCGGAGGCGCGGCCCACAGGGCGTGGCCCAGTGACGACCGACGGGGGGGAGACTGGGCGCCCTCGTCGGCGTTCGGAGCCGCGACGGCGTGGCGGTGGCCGACGGCCAACGGCCGGCTCCGGCCAAACCGCGACCAGCTAAGGTGCGCAAAACGCTCGCAAGAGAGTGGCGAACGCGTGAAGGAGACGCGGGAGGGCAGAGATAGGGCGAGCGAGGCGGTGGCGGAGCACGGGCTCGACGGCACCGTCGCGGTGGCGCGGCGAGGCGAGGGAAAATTGAGCCCTACCAGGGCAAACGAGGAGAAGGCGACACTCGTTCGGAGGAGGGGAGGATGGGGCGGAGCCTCGTGCACGGGCAATTAGACGGAGGTGGTCCACCGGTGCCGGAACAGGGCGGTGACGGTGGCGGAGCTCGATGGCGAGCGGTGTTCCGCTGCGGTTTTCACCGGAGGGAGGAAGAAAGGGAGCAGACGAGGCGGAAATGGAAGGAAGACCAGGTGCCTGGTCATTTTTGAAGTGGAGCGCGGGCGCGGGGATCCACAGCGGCCACGCGGTGGCGTCGCCGGCATGCGGCCGCCACGCGGCGGGCGTTTGCTGCCGGGGCGCCAGCGTGCGCGCGCGCGGGCGGGAAGAAGGGAGAGGGAGCTGGCTGGGCCGGGCCGCGGCGGAGCGCGGGCGCGCGCATGCGGGGTGGAGCTGGGCCGCTTCCAGCAGCAGGCCGAAAGTGAGGCGGCGGCCCGCTAAGCTGGTTTTGATCTTTTTCAAATTTTTCATTTCAAATCAAATTCAAACACAGATTTCAAACCCCATTTTGAACAAGAAGAAGACATTTTCTGGAATTGACCCAAAAATAAAAGTTGCTTAGAATTTAATTCTCTACAACTTTGATTAAGGGGCCAACTAAAAATTCCCAATAGATTTTGAATTGAAGAATAAAAGCTAAAATAGGGAGTATTTTTGAATATTTTAATTAATATTTTTGAACAAGTTTTTTTTTGACAAAACTTTGAGTGATTTAGTGGCTCCAAAAATTTTCCTTATCATTCTAAGTGATATGAAATTTATAGTTGCACAAATTTGATGAATGTCATTATCACATTATCACAACATGTTATGCAATACTAGTTTCCAAAATATTATTTTATTAAAGGTACACCCTAAGCACATATAATTATGAATGTCATGACATGTTGTGCTCATGATTGCAATGCAAAAGCTTGCGTAACACCGGAGTGTTACAAATCCACTCCTACCGTCCATTGTGAGTTTGATCCCAAGACAAACCGTGCGATCATGCACATATGTGTTAAATCAACACATGTCCAGATCTGTATGATGTTCGATTCCAAGTTTATGATGTATCACAATGTAGAGTTCAATCTCAAGACAATCCATGTCTATATGAGTTAGAGCAGCACACGTCTAGATATGATAAGCCGGCTGATGTTGTTTTGTTGTGAGAGAAAAACACTATATCATGACTGATAAGTTCAAGCGGAGTGACGATTGTTAAATAAATCTCTAGTTCCAAGATGAATTGAAACAGATTATATGATTATTTATATTGAATAATAAATCTCTAAGCCGCGAACCATGTATACGACGTTAGCATGCAACAAGTCGTACTCGTTACAACACATATGGACACGTTGACTAGGTTTTTTTTTTAAAAAAAATCTCTGATATCTATCTTCGGTGCACACGCAGCTAGAGAGTACAAAGAAGATACGGTTGGGTCGAAATTGTCGGAGCAGGCGGGCAGGTGGAACCCCGGTGTAGGGACACGAACATGCAAATTTCACACCATATATACTTTATTTATTTATTAGGGATGGCGCGACGATCCAGTTGTGTACGTAGATCGCGCATCGCGTGCGGCCACGACAATCGCAACGAGCTAGGCCTTGTGTGCCCTTCCACATGGAGACGACCTCGATGCCGGCGGCAGCGGACGCGTCATCATCGTCTCCACTGGATCTTCGGCACGCTCCGCTGCTCCTGTTGGACGACCACGGCGAGGGCAAGGCGACCGACGGCGGCGGGATGTTCCTATTGTACAGCATCCCCAGCAAGCAAGTGCTGCGCAGGAGGGTGAGCGAGATGAAGGATCACCGATACTGGACCACGCCGCAGGGCTGGGTCCTCATGGCGGCGCCGTGACTTTCCTGTGGGACCCGTTCACCGGCGCAAGGATCAGCCTGCCCCTCGACCGCGAGGGTTTCCTAGGAGGCGACGACAGCCTCAAGAGCAGCAAGAGGTGCCTTCTCTTGTGCAAGAGCTGCCTCGTCCTGGTCGTGGACCTCACGGACACGGTGCTCTGGTACTGCCGCCTTGGGGTCGGGGACAGAGAAGACGTCGACCGCCAGTGGCTGAAGCACGAGTACGGGACGGTCGACGGCCTGTGCCGCCTTGGCTGGAGTCTCACATCCGTGGGTGACAAGTTCCTCATGGACCTCGACCGGACGGACAAGGTTGTGACGCTCGAGTTCTCGCCGGAACCCCAGTTCACCGTGATCCCCGTGGAGGCCGTGGACAGGGACAGGTGGCCCTGGCCGCCACATAACGGCACTTCCAAATATGCGTGGGTAGAATCACAGGGGTGCCTGTTCTGCGTCCGCTTCTGCTATTCAGACCACTCGCTCGGCAATCGTTCCATCGTCAGCGTCGAGGTTTCAAAGCTTGATGTAGGGACGCTCGATGGCAGGGCGTTCCTGCTTGTTCATCCCCAGTTTGGAGCGTCCTTGGATCCACATGAAGCCGGCTCCGGCTTGAAAGGAGACTGTATCTATTACAGCATGCCCGATGACGATGCGCTCCATGTTTACGACATCGGACGTGGGACTACATCTTTGCGAAATCCTGGGCCCTACATTGGGGATCATTGTTCTACCAAGGTTTTGATGCCTACTACTTTGCTAAATTAATGTTAGCTAGTGGAGTAGCTATGTATTCTTATGGGTTATTCCATCATGTTTTAGCTAGCTAGATGACTTGTTAGTTTACTTTGTTTTTTTTCTTTTACACATATACTATATATATATTTTTTTTGAAACGAATCAGTCAAGAGAGCTGCCAATTATATTAAAGAGCAGATAAAGCCTGGAGCACCTGCTGAATAACATTTGCGTAGCACTTTAGCCACATTAAAAAATATTTGAATTGGAATAATTAATTTAATATATATGTGGGAGTTAACCAAATTGTGGATCATTTTACAAAGCTTAAAGATCGTTATGAGCTAAGCAGGGGGCTGAATTATAAACTGTGCCAAACATTCATAATGATTATTATCCAGGGCATGTAGCCATGCAGGCTAACACAACTACTTTGAAAAAATATTCAGGACAGGAGACCAAGAGCCAGCCAACCACTAAAGTCTCGATGATGCTCCACTGGTGCTTCTGCGTAGTCTGAACAATTAATGTCGACTAATCTATATCTTCTATAAAGATAAACCCCACTAACCTAATTCTCTTACACCTTTTTTTTCGCCACGTCATCCGATGCTTCTATGCTGTACCGCGCCACGTACAGAGGAAACGCATCTTCAGTTAACGAACTCCACCTCCACCCCGTTCTCTAGCGCCGCCTTTCCGAGTTCCGACCCTCCGTCTCCACCTCCAGCGCCACCACTTGCCTGCCGGTCAAGTTCGCCAGCCCGCCGCCTCGCGCCCATCCAGAGCGCCGCCCTTCCCCTCCCCTTCTTCGGTTCTTCCAGCTCTACTACGCCCTCCTCCTGCGCATGTGTGGTCCTCTCCTCCGACGCCTGCTTATCTTCCTGCGGCGGCCCACAAGGACGCCCTTCCCTTCCCCTCCCAATCGGCTTCCTTTAAATTCTCCTTCGGCCTCATCATCTGTTCACCGCCACGGCTTCAGTACCCTCCCCTCAGTCGCAACTTTGCAAGTCGCAGAGTCCGGAGGCCGTCTCATCAGATCAGTGCTGCGAGATCCTTGCCATGCGCGCCCTCCCCGTCGAGCAGGCTTGCCGGCGCGGTCTCTCCCACCCCGTGCAATGCCGACGTGAGAAGCCTGCCATGCATGGAGCTCAGCCTCCCGCCACAACCTCCGATGGCTGCTGCTGGCCATCCACGCGGTTGTCGCAGGTGATGCACGAGCTATTTGCTCAAGGACGTGAGGTAAGTCGATGAGCAGATGGACGAGGGAGAATCACGGAAGTAGTTGCCACAGGCTAACAGGCATGCATGCGTCCAGAAAACCGCGGGAGTTTTTCCGTACTATCGTTGTCTGTTTTTATCAATTGAGACTCAAATGGATAATGTATTGTTTTTGTTTCATTCAGGTTGATTTCTACTTTTCCACCTCTTTTTCCATGTTTATCAGTTACTAACATGTAAATTTTGATCTTACATTTTAATGCTTATTATGGTCTTTTGCACGATAGCGCTTAGCGAAGAATGCTTATTGTAGTTTTTGAGTTGTTCAATAGCCAGCTAGCTGCTTATGTTTCCAAATTATACCTAAAGTGAGCTCTAAATTTTCATACTCAATAATATAGTGAAGTTACCATTCTAACATATTTATATTCCTCCTTCATACCCACGGCAACGCGCGGGGAATCCTCCTAGTTATAATAGTTAATGAGAACATCTACTAGCAAATAAGAACCAAAATGAGTCCATCAAGATTCAAATAATTTTAAGCATGGTACCATCAGATAGAGCATGTTTTTACAAAAAAAAAGAAATCTAAAACCGGTTTCATATTTTTCCAAGCTAAAACAATTTTTCTAAGATTAAACCAGATTTTAGAAATTCTAGTTGCATTTTTTTCATGTAAAAATATTTAAATAAAATTTTGAAAATTAATTTTTTATGGTTTTTTGGTTATTTTTTATAAACATATTATTTGTCTGATTTACTCCCTGAACTAAAACTTAGTTCAATTTACCCGCTCTAACGTTAGGTTTTGAGTTGTGCTATTCACAATGTGGGTATTATTTTGTAATCCATAGTGCTAGTAACGTGTTGATGTACCCAGCTATCATATAATATAATTCTTCTTTCGTCGCAAAAAAAAACATGGCGTCACGTCATTAAAACACTCTTCAAAACCACTGAGGTGCTTGAAAAGTTAAGGGGTTAAAAGAATAGTTTTTTTGTAGACGAGGAGAGTTTAAGGGGGCTTAAATGGACCTTTTCCTTTATTTTTAGGTCCTGGGGCCCTTTCAACCGCGATATGGCCCAGCATTCCAGCAACGGCCCGAGCCATCAGGCCGTGATGGGCCGCTCACCGAAGATAGGCCCGCGCGACCTGGAGCTGAAGCCTAGAAGCACACTCCACTACTCTTATTTTCCTCAAAAAAAAAAAAAAAAAACTCCACTACTCTTCCGCCCCCGACCAAAACCCCCCGTCGTCGAATCCCCAACTCATCTCATTCTCAGCACGCCAGGCACGGCCGAGCGAGCGCTCCTCCTCCCAAACCCAAACCCACGCCGAGACCGATGCAGGTGGGTGAGGTGTCCAGCGGCGGGAGTAGCCACCGCGGCGCCGGAGCGTCCGGCACCATCTCCGAAGACCGCCGCGTCACCGTCTTCTCCGCCAACGGCCGCCTCTACCAAGTCGGTGAGTGCGCTGTGCGCGCGCGCGGAAAACCCCGAAACCCGAAGCTCCGCGCCGCCCGTCGGCTGCGGTATCTGATGGTCCTTCACTCCTCTTCCGCTTCTCCTTCGCAGAGTACGCTTGGAACGCCACGAGGCTTGCGGGCGTCACCTCCGTCGGCGTGCGCGGGGCCGACTCCGTCTGCGTCGTCGGCCAGCGGAGGGCGAGCGCGCCCAAGGTGAGTGCCCCTGGCCCCGCGCGCCCGCGGCTGAGATCGGTCCAAGTTTAGTCTCTCTCGTTTGCTTGATTAATCGATCATGATGCTCTTCTGCTTGCTTGCTTCTAGGACAAGTTGCTGGACATGACCAGCGTTTCGCGCCTGTTCCCGATCACCGAGCGGCTGGGGTTGCTTGCCACGGGGATCGTAGGTGACATCACTAGCGCTTGCTTCTCTTGTTATTTCTGCCCGAACTCTTAGCGGAACGTATGCGCTGCACGCTGTCTGATCCATTCTCCAATTGCTTTAGTGCTAATGCGGTTCCAACTTGTTCAGGTTTTGTGGGTGATGTCGCTCGGGAGTTACGGGGTAATGGCGTAATACACCATGCGCCGTGGCGTAGCGTTGCTTTATTTATTGCGTGTCTCATGGGGGCTTTTGAAAATTGAAACTGTATGGTGTATCTTCAAAATCCACCTAGTAACTTTTTTAATTGAGCTCTGAGCTCTGTAGACTTGCATTTGGTTGGTTGACACACCAACATACTGTAATCAGATTGGATTTGATAATCTGAAACCTTTGGTTATACACTGCAAAGGATCAATTCGACTGTCATCAGCGCACACATATAATGATGCATTAATGCATCACTTCGTCGAAGTTGGTCTAAATTCTAATTATCTGTTTGGTTTTACTGATTGATGTGAGCCATTTCCGCCTTATGTTCATGAGCATCGGATGCATGGTTGCTAGCTTGACATTGCTTGCAGCAAGGTGGCTCTGCCAATTTATTACTTCTGTTTCTAATCACCATTGCATCAGACCATTGGTTTGGTACCTTGTTGAACATCAGACCATTGCCATTAAATTTAACATCTGAAATTGTTTAGAATTACTGTTGAAATTTGAACTAACTCGAATCACCATTGACCAGTACCACTGTGCGGAGCACCAAAGATGGTAACATCAAAACATGACACAATAGTAATGTTTATTTGTATGTTTGTTTTAGAATGCTGATAATCATAGCTCTTTCTTCAATTCTTTACAGGAGAGGGACGAGCATTGGCTCATGAGGCAAGGAATCAAACTGCAGAATTTCGTTTCAAATGGGGATATGAAATGCCTCCTGATGTTTTGGCACAATGGTAAATATTGACCTCAAGGAAATAGATAGTAGATCAGGACTTCACACTGGCAGTGCCTATAATTGCTTGCTAACATGAAAATAATTATATCTGCATCATTAGTTAAATCTCACTCATGTTCAGTCTCGTGTTTGATGTATGAGAGGACACTGAGATATCCTCTCGAAAGTATTTATCCTGATTTATGCATATGTTTTGTCTATCTGTTGATCCTGCACATTAAGTTGAAGGAAAGAAATTAAGTGGGGCCTGTGAATTTCAAACACCGTACAGTACAGGAAGTCAGGGGTCATCACAAACCAAAACTATGTTTATATTTACTATCTTTCATTAATGATAATTTATATATAAACACGACTTTTTTTCAATAACCTGGCATACTTCTGTATTTAAACAGGGATCTTCTGCATGTAACCAACTGCATATGCTTGTTTCTTCACAGGATCGCAGACAGAGCACAGATCTGGACCCAGTATGGTTCCAAGAGACCTTCTGGAGTTGGTTAGTGCAATGAGATTTACATATTTGAGGGTGGTGTTCCTTCCCCACAATAAAATGGGAGTGGTGGAACCTGCAGCCATGTTTTACTATTTTCTGTTATATATCTTAATGCTTAGAACCTTAGACTGCCCTTGTACTCTCCCATGCAGTTGCTATGATTTTGGGCATTGATGATGAGAAAGAAACTCCACAGCTCTTTACATGTGATCCTGCTGGGTATTTCTTCGGTCACAAGGTATTTATTATTCAAGAAAATTAGAGCTACTCACTGACTTCCTAGGTTCATCAAACTCATAAAGTCATAATGCAAGCTAACCGTTTCTCTTTTGGATGATTTTCACGTCTGCAGATAAGACAGTGTTTATTTATAAATTCTGTAAAAACTTCTTTGGTTTATAACCTCGATAAACATTCTCGATGGATAAACTTATATCATCCCATTTTACATGCATCAATTTCGAATACATTCTGTATCAGAAAGACATGACTTCTCCCATGCATTCTTTTCAGGCAGCAAGTGCTGGCCAAAGAGATAGGGAGGCTGTCAACTTTCTTGAGAAGAAAATGAAGAACAATCCTTCACTAACATTTCAGGAAACCATTGAGGTGCGTGTGTTTTCATTTATTTAGAGCAAACTTGATGAAGGTATGCAACACCTCCTGTGAATGAATTGAGACAGGAATCATGTGATTTACTGTCCATGACCATCTTCCTGGTGTCTTTTTAAATTAGCTTGAGCAAACCTTTTTATTTGAGATGTTTTTTTACATGTTTTTAATATCATATTGATTCCTGTCAATGCATAATACAGGAGGGTGTTAGCTATTCCATATAGTCTGTGCTTGTGAAATTGTGAGTTACGACGACAGCATGCATTTTATACAGCATGGTTCTTACAATTGCAGTAATAAATATTCTTTAAGACAAGTAGTAGTGAGATCTATAACAATAACACTGTAAGATATCTCTGGTGAACATTATTATAAAAAATCAGGAGTTCCATTTTGTTGGTTATCTACACATGCTATTAAAAAAACAAATAAAACCCAAGTAATCTAAAAACACTTGCTGAACCTTTGGGTGTTTTTTTTTCTGTTATAGATTGCTTTTCCGGAATCATGTAGTAAGTTCAATAGAACTGTACCTGGAGACTTTATTATTATATTGTAATAAACTACTGAATGCCACTTTGTTATTTTTTTCTTCTAACACTTGCTTCAGAAGCTTGTTTACAGTTTAATGGATTGTGACTTGGAACCTAGTTTGCATATTAATTTATGAAAGCATGTTGGACTCGATAGTGTTAATGCATCTTTCTGTGAGCTGATTTGGCCTTTATTCTCAATAGCACAGTGATCAGTTTGCTGACTTGGTGGTTCAGTCCAAACCTGATTTATTCTTCTCCTCTCATTTCCAGATGGCAATATCAGCATTGCAGTTCGCCCTGAAGGAGGACCTCAAAGCCACAGAAATCGAGGTACTTAATCATTTTTAACTTCTGTTGATATGCTGTCATATTCGTCCTCGTCCATCATCATGCTCTGAACAATGCAAGAATATATATTACAAGTAACCACGTTCCAGGTTGGGGTAGTCAGGACGGATGATCCAACTTTCAGAGTGCTGACAGAAGCTGAAATCGATGAGCACCTGAAAGCCATCAACCCAGGCAAAGCAGAGCTAAAGGCCAAACAGTTTCTCAGCTACTAGTCTTCTGAATCTTCCACAGCTTATGAAATCTTAACCGGGAGCCGATTACTGTACATCAGAGCCGTATATGTCTGTCTAGACCGAAATGTTCTAGAGCTTATGAAACGCTTAAAGAGTAAAGAGTGTGTCTAGACCGAAATGTTCCACAGTTTATTCCGGTATAAACTGACATGGAGAACTCAGAACTCGAATGTCTGTCTACGAAGACACTTCTCCCTGCTCCTGCTGTGTCACCTGCGCCAGAGATAATTTCCCGACGAAGTTGGTCGAGAGGCTGCCGAGGAAGATGTCCCCGTTGAACTCCGTCACCGATGTGACGGAGTTGATCACCTTCCCTTCGGAGTCGTCAAGCACGCGGACGACGTTGCCATCGTCCGACACCTGAGCCACCATGGCACCCTTTATCGTTGCCTTGCTCCACTTGAGGAGCACGGGGAACGAGGCCACCACTCTCGTGATGAAGTCCAGCCATGGCGAACTCAGCTGCATTTTGGACACCAGAAACTCAAAACTGTCAGGTGATGCTGTTAGTAAGTAAGGTATGGATGATACGAGGAGGCGTGAGCCAGTGGCTAGAAGGCTGACGTGGAGGGCAATCCAGAAGTGACCGTCCGACCCGAGACGAATGTTATCTGGAGCTCCCGGAAGGTCCACGAACGTCTCTGCCTTGCCGGCTTTCTCCCCTTTCAGCCACACTTTTATGCAACTGAACCTGCATATATTTTTTTTTTCTCTCCACAGCTGGTTGGTTCTCCATATGATACGCGTACTGTATGGTCCCAGTGAAGGTTCAGTTACCTCCACGTCTCGCAGACGACCACAAAGGTTTCGTCCCTCGGCAGGGCGACGCCGTTGGCGCAACTGAGGCGGTCGAGCACGACGGACGTCTCGCCGTTGCGCGGGTCGTAGCGGAGAAGGCGGCCGGTGGCGTGGGACTCTAAGAAGTCGTAGAACCACCTGTCGAAGCCGAACCTAGTGCTGACATCGCTGAAGTAGACCGTGCCGTCGGAGGCCTCGATCGCGGCATCCGCGAACCTGGTGTAGTGGTGTTGGCCGGCGGGCGCGAGAGAACGGTCAGCGGTGGCACCGCAGGGTGGCGGGTGCGATTTCGTCCGGAATTTGGGTAGGGATGCGAACCTGATGGTGGAGCCGTCGACCTCCGAAGCAAGAAGGGTCACTCCTTCCTCCCCGACTCTCAAAAGTCCCTGCTCAATCAGTTACATACAAACTATACATACAGTAATGAACAGATATTGCCATTTTTTAATCGGTGTTCTGTACATGTTTCATGCTGTGTTCATCGTGACAAGTGTGTTCGTAGTTCCGTATTAGAACCAACAACGCTAGCAAGTCCTCCCATCGGTGGTCGGTGGAGGTACCCTACCTTGTCGGCGTCGCAGACGAGCATGGTGCCGTCAGCGGACGGCGCGACCCCGAGCAGCCCCGTGCCGCCGACGAAGCGCCACCGCTCCCAGGAGCCGTTGTTCGGGTGCATCCGCTGCAGCCACCCGTCCCTGGTGGCCGTGTACAGCACGCCGCCCGCCGCCGCGTCCACGTACACGTCCTCCGGCGCGTCCAGCGCCCCTTCCCCAGCAGCTTCTCCAGCCTCTGCACGGCGCGCGTCAGCGTCACGCACGCGCACGAAACGGCAACAACAAATTGACGAGCAGCAAGGATTTTTCTGGACGATTCGTTAACCTGGAGGAGGTTGTTGGGAGGCGGAGTGGGCGGCCGCGGAGTCGACGGCACCGGCTGCACGGGGCAGTTGAGCGCGACGTGGGCCGCGAGGGATGCCACCGCGACCAGCACGGCGGCGGCGAGGAGGCCAGTCGCCATGGTCACCACCTCCTCACCAATAAACGAGATATTAGTTCCAAAGAAGCAGCTGGCACCTGGCAGTTGATACTTGATAACCCCTCAAAGCCTGGAGAGTACTGGAGTAGGATATGATCAGGGCTGTTTGAGCTTTTTACTATCTTGGCCCTCGTACGAGCGACGAGTTTTCAGAGAGTGCACGCTGACGTGTGGCGGTTTCAGCCAGAAGACAAAAAAAAACGAGACTACCATGGCACATCGGGGTTGATATATCAGTTTGGGGCTTCCTGGTGGTACCTCTAATGACTATAAGCCGTTTATTTAGTTAGATCGGATGCTTATAATCATATATTAATTACTTCCGATGAGGTAATAGATGAAATATATATTTATTTGATTTTAAATTTGGTAAAATAGAATACATAAGGAAAGTTTTAGATACAAATTTTATTTTCTAGATCTAATTGATGCATGTATGATCTATTAGATACACTAATTTTTTTGAGACATGGAATAATTTAATTAGCCATAGCTGCCGTGAGCATTATTTCGTGCATGTAATTTCATTCTCAAGTCACATGTACGTGACCGTAAATGTCTCGTATCCTAATCCATGTGCGTACATGACCGTGATTATTTTTTATGCTTGTATAAGTTCTTGTTCCTAAATCTACATACGTGACAGCACATATAAGAGTTTTTTTAATTGATTATATAACATGATCGGTGTACAACTTTAATGTGACTTCGCATAACAGCACATAAAAGTTTTTGATCACTTTTAAAGAAAAAACACGTATGTTAGCATCACACTGTATGTATAATGAACATTTTTTAAAAAAAATACAGATTCATATGCATCCATCGGAGTGATAGTTGTATTATACATAATTAATAGAGTTGGGAGAATTTGAGAAATCAATGGCTTCACGTCCACTTGTGCAGCATGCCGTGATGAGGGGGATTGTATTGCTGCACGTCCACTTATGCATGCCGTGATAAGGGGGATTTGAGAATAATTTTTTCTTTTCTCATATTAATTAATCAATTAATTAATTTAAAAATTTTAAGAAATCAATGGCTCAGATTTGTTTAAAATATTACCTCCTAGGAAGTAAAGAATGTACCGTAGCATTTCCCATCAGTTTAAAATTATTATCTCAGATTGCCATGGATTCGCAGGCAATAAAGAGCACTGGTCCAAGACAGAAGACACTTCAACAGCAGCCAATTGTTGTCAAGAGAAAAAAGCAGCCAAGAATGGTACTATATAAATTATCACTCAAAAAGATATAATAGAGTACGCAGACTAAAAGTATAACAACATCAACAACACATGACATGAGAGAGCCGAGGACAAACCACCAAACACAAGGAGGAAATAGAACCCACAGCGAAAGCATGTCAACAAACACCACCGTGTAGTGGCGGTACTCCGACGACCTCCATGCCAAAGACGACCGATAAGCTTCGAGTCACGTTTAACATATGACAGTCACGATTACATTGTGTTTGAAGCATATTTTAGAACCAATCGACGCCCGCCAACACCATTGAAGAAAAGAAGCCTCAAAGGAGGAAGGGCTGCCAAAAGGAGAATGAGGAGATCTAAGAGAGAGGATGATGGTCTTGCTAACCCGAAATTTGATACGACAACGGAATCGAGGATCATGGATAAAGCAAGGGCACTGACAGCGACTACTAGTCGGTTAGAACTTGTGCAAACCTAGTGGGGACAAGAGGTCCCGCCGCCACTAACCCTGGGCACGAAAAACCGAATTCCCGAAACCGAACCGAACTATCCGAGAACCGAACCGAACTTCCCGAACCGATCGGTTTTGGTTCCTAGTTCGGTTCCCGTTTCTAAGTACCCGAAATACCCGAGTACCGAACCGAAATTTCCGAACCGAACCGAAGTACCCGAATTTGCACAATCCTATATATATATATATATATATATATATATATATATATATATATATATATATATATATATATATATATATATATATATATATATACATATATATATATATATATACATATATACATATATATATATACACACACACATCCTAGTTATATATTATATTCAAAGCTGCATAATCTTACTTGTTTTACTTTACAAGACTTGTTTCAAGAGAAGGTGATGTCATGGAGATGCCTGTGGACTGTGGTATATGCCTATGTGGAGCCGTGGTGGACGCCCATTGAGGCTTATCGTTAAGTTTGTTGCTTGTCGAATGTTGTTTGTTTGCATTTGAGACTCTTATACTACTTTAAGCTTCATATTCTCCCCGTTATGTGCATGAAAATGAGGCGAAATGTTGTCGAAATTTACATTTGAATGAGTTATTTTTTTATTTTTTTTTTTCATTTTTTCGGTTTCATTCGGGAATATCCGAAACCGAACCGAATTACCCGATCCCGAAACCGAACGTGGAACCGATCGGTTCCAATTCCTTGGTACCCGAATTACCCGAATACCCGAGGAACCGAACCGATCGGTTTCGGGTACCCGAATGACCACCGCTCTGGTGGGGCAGAAGTTTGCCCGCTAGTCGACCTCGAGTCGCTTTGCAGGGAAACAACGCGAGGGTCGGGTCTCAATTCCCTTGAATGCATAAAATCTTTCTACCTATATGTTGATATAATCACTTCAAAATTTTCAACTAGAAAATTTGAGAGTAAAATGGTCCCTACAGTACGAATGTACGATGTCTATCAATTGCAAATGGATATCAAATAGGGACTTTACTATGCTGGCAGATAGAGAACCGTTTATTGGCAATGATAGAGAGTAAAGATTACCTAGACCGAAATGTTCCCCGGTTTATTCCGGGATAAACTGACATGGAGAACTCGAATGTCTGTCTACGAAGACACTGCTCCCTGTTCCTGCTGTGTCACCTGCGCCAGAGATAATTTCCCGACGAAGTTGGTCGAGAGGCTGCCGAGGAAGATGTCCCCGTTGAACTCCGTCACCGATGTGACGGAGTTGATCACCTTCCCTTCGGAGTCGTCAAGCACGCTGACGACGTTGCCATCGTCCGACACCTGAGCCACCATGGCACCCTTGGTCGTTGCCTTGCTCCACTTAAGGAGCACGGGGAACGAGGCCACCACTCTCTTCGTGAAGGTCCAGTGCGTGATGAAGTCCAGCCATTGCGACCTCAGCTGCATTTTGGACACCGAAATGCAATACTGTCATCAGGTGCTGCTGATAGTAAGACGGTATGGATGATGCGGGGAGTTGGGAGCCAGTGGCTGGAACACTGACGTGGATGGCAATCCAGTAGTGACCATCTGACCCGAGACGAATGTTATCTGGAGCCCCCGGTAGGTTGTCCACGAACGTCTCTGCCTTGCCGGCCTTCTCCCCTCTCAGCCATACTTTCATGCACCTGAACCTGTATTTTTGTTGTTGTTGTTGTTGTTGTTGTTGTTGTTGTTCACAGCTGGTTCGTTCTCCGTATGATCCGAGTGAAGGTTCAGTTACCTCCTCGTCTCGCAGACGACCACGAAGGTCTCGTCCCTTGGCAGGGCGACGCCGTTGGCGAAACTGAGGCGGTCGAGCACGACGGACGTCTTGCCGTTGCGCGGGTCGTACCGGAGGAGGCGGCCGGTGGCGCGGGACTCTAAGAAGTCGTAGAACCACCTGTCGAAGCCGAACCTGCTGCTGGCATCGCTGAAGTAGACCGTGCCGTCGGAGGCCTCGATCGCCGCGTCCGCGAATCTGGCGGCGGAACGGAAGGGCCGGCCCAGTCACGCGCACGGTGGGAAAAATCAGCGATGGATTAACAGTTACCGAGCGGCACTGCACGGCCGGATTTCGGAATTTGGGTAGGGACGCGAACCTGATGGTTGAGCCCTCGACCTCCGACGCAAGAAGGGTCACTCCTTCCTCACCGACTCTCAAAAGGCCCTGGTCAATCAATTTCTCATTTTTTTTAATCGGCGCTCCGTACGGGTTTCATGCTGCTGCTTATTACCTTGTTGGCGTCGCAGACAAGCATGGTGCCGTCGGCGGACGGCGCGACCCCGAGCAGCCCCGTGCCGCCGACGAAGCGCCACCGCTCCCAGGAGCCGTTGTTCGGGTGCATCCGCTGCAGCCACCCGTCCCTGGTGGCCGTGTACAGCACGCCGCCCGCCGCCGCGTCCACGTACACGTCCTCCGGCGCGTCCAGCGCCCCTTCCCCAAGCTTCTCCAGCCTCTGCAGCACGGCGCGGGTCAGCGTCACGCACGCGCACGAAACGGCAACAACAATTGACGAGCACCAAGGATTTTTCCGGACGATTCGTTAACCTGGAGGAGGTTGTTGGGCGGCGGAGTGGGCGGCCGCGGAGTCGACGGCACCGGCTGCACGGGGCAGTTGAGCGCGACGTGGGCCGCGAGCGACGCCACCGCGGCCGGCACTGCGGCTGCGGCGCCGAGTAGGCCAGGCGCCATGGTCAGTTGGGCACCACGACACCACCTCACTAATGGACGAGTTAGTTCCAAAGAAGCGGCTGGCAGTTGAGATCACGGTTGTTTGAGCTTTTTACTATCTTGGCCCTCGTACGAGCGCTGAGTTTTCAGAGATTCAATCAGTGCACGCTGACGTGTGGCGGCTTCAGCCAGAAGGCAAAAAACGAAACTATATATACTATATCAGTTTCCAATTATATATATAAAAAATATATCTCAATTTGCCCTGGATTCGCAAGCAATAAAGAGCACTAGTCCAGGACAGAAGACACTTCAACAGCATACAAGAGCTGCGTGAGGGACCAGGGTGTCAGGGATGTGGCCTAGCACTCCTGCAGTGCACAGCGGTGAGAACGGCCTGCACGAGCATGACCTGCTGTAATTTGTGAAGTGCTGGTTGAACTTCCTCAGCTTGAGATTGTGATGTAGTAATTGCTGGAGAAGTGAGAGAGATCGACATAATAACTGAAGTAGCCCTTGTGAATTACAGCCTTCTTCTTAAGCAAATCCTTCTGCTTATGTGCCGAAACCTGAGAACACTTGGAAGCCTCATCATTAACTCCTCTCAACACAATTCTTTGCTTGTGATAAGTGAATCTCAATAGTTTCTTTCTCGAGTGTATCCACATTAGTGTTGTGAGCCAATCTACACCGAATATCATGTCATAGAACTTGATTGCTAATATTCCGTTATCATAAATGAAACAATGCCCCTGCACATCCATTGCAATTGTGGGATCAATTGGTCTGATAGCATCCGACTTCCATCAACAGTTGTGAATTGTAAAGGATCACATGATTTCTGGTCTTATTCAATATGAGAGGCTAACTCCTAACTAACAAAGGTTCAAGCACTACCAGAGTCTACCAGAATACGCACCTCCCTCGGTCTCAGAGATCTATTCTTCCTTTTGACTTTAACATCTGAAGGTGTCTGCTGCACAGTCATGGCAATCTGTCTTGTTGTAACTTCACTAGAGGTATAATCTGGATCACGCTCAACTTGAACAGGCTCCAACAGCTCTTGAATAATATGAAGAGGAATCTAGTTGGGCGCTTATGATTTTTGCTTGTCCATTTCTCTCCATAGGTGAAACAAAAGGTTATTGGCTCGACGATAAGCTTTCAGAGCCTAACAACTTTTCAAAGGGACCAGTAGGCTGAGATGGTTCTGCAGTCTTACTCTCATCCTTCTTCATCATTGGTTTTCCCTTGTCTCCAATAGAACTAAGCTTTGACTGAAACCTACTGAATCCCTTGTTGTCAAACAGATTTTTGCTTTTGCTTTTCATCGGATTCAACTCCATTTGCTGCATGATAGCCAACTCACTAGCAACTTGCACTGTTTTTGGAACTCAACCACGCCTTATTGTACATCAGATCCATTTATTGACAATGATAAATTATTGACAATGATAAAAAGCAAAGATGACCCAGATTGAAAAGTTCTCCGGTTTAATTAACATTGAAGCACCTTTTCTGATAAAATTAACATTGAAGCATCGAAACTATGTTCATGCTTTACTGCGAGAACGTAAACGTTGCAGAAACAGGAACGTAAACGTTCCCCGTGTTCCCCGTTTGCGGCTGCTAAGCATCGGAGAACTCAAACGTCTACGAAGATGCTGCTCCCTGCTCCTGCTGTGTCACCTGCGCCAGAGATAGTTTCCCGACGAAGTTGGTCGAGAGGCTGCCGAGGAAGATGTCCCCGTCGAACTCCGTCACCGAAGTGACGAAGTTGATCACCTTCCCTTCGGAGTCGTCGAGCACGCGGACGATGTTGCCATCCTCCGACACCTGAGCCACCATGGCTCCCTTTGCCGTTCCCTTGCTCCACTCGACGAGCGCGGGGAACGAACCCACCACTCTCTTCGTGAAGGTCCAGCCGGTGATGAAGTCCAGCCATGGCGACCTCAGCTGCATATCGGACACCGGAAACTCAAAACTGTCATGTGCTCGATTCTGTTAGTGATAGGACGGTAGTTTGGATGATGGGGGAGCCGGGAGCCAGTGACCTGGAGGACGGCAATCCAGAAGTGACCGTCTGATCCGAGACGAATGTTATCCGGACCCCCCGGAAGGTCGACGAACGTCTCTGCCGTGCCGGCCTTCTCCCCTTTCAGCCACACTTTCATGCACCTGAACCTGCGTGTTTTTTTCCCCACATCTGGTTGGTTCTCCATGCGATCGAGCACTGTGTGATGATCCGAGTGAAGGTTCAGTTACCTGGTGGACTCACAGACGACCACGAAGGCCTCGTCCCTCGGCAGGGCGACGCCGTTGGCGAAGCCGAGTCGGTCGAGCACGACGGACGTCTCGCCGCTGCGCGGGTCGTACCGGAGGAGGCGGCCGGTGGCGCTGGACTCTATGAAGTCGTGGTACCACCGGTCGAAGCCGAATCTGGTGCTGGCGTCGCTGAAGTAGGCCGTGCCGTCCGAGGCTTCGATCGCCGCGTCTCGGGTCAGCGGTGGCTTTACAATTTCGTCCGGAATTTGGGTAGGGATGCGAACCTGATGGTTGAACCCTCGACCTCCGACGCAAGAAGGGTCACTCCTTCCTCCCCGACTCTCAGAAGTCCCTGGTCAATCAGTTACAGTAACAGTAATAATTAATATAAATATAAGTATCGTCAATTTTTTAAACCGGTGTTCCGTGCGCGTCTCCTGCGGCTGTTGATCGTAACACGTAGAGTTGTTCTCTTTTATTCGTCCTATCCTACTCGAACCTTACCTTGTCGGCGTCGCAGACGAGCATGGTGCCGTCGCCGGACGGCGTGATCCCGAGCAGCCCCGTGCCGCCGACGAAGCGCCACCGCTCCCAGGACCCGTTGTTCGGGTGCATCCGCTGCAGCCAGCCGTCCCTGGTGGCCGTGTACAGCGCCCCGCCCGCCGCCGCGTCCACGTACACGTCCTCCGGCGCGTCCAGCGCCCCTTCCCCCAGCTTCTCCAGCCTCTGCACGAATCGGCAAGAACAATGGGCGGGCAACGCGGATTTTTCTTTCGGGACGACGATTCGTTACCTGGAGTAGGTTGTTGGGGGGCGGAGTGAGCGGCGGCGGAGGCGACGGCACCGGTTGCACGGGGCAGTTGAGCGCGACGTGGGCCGCGAGCGATGCCACCGCGGCCAGCACGGCGGCGAGGAGGCCAGGCGCCATGGTCACCACGACACCACCGCTCACCAGTTAATGTAGTATGAGTGAGCTCCAAAGCAGCAGCTGGCAGTTTGATACCACCTCAAAGATAGGATATGATCACGGCTGTTGGAGCCTTTTATCCTGGAAACGCTGAGTTTTCAGAGATTCAGTGCACGCCGACGTGTGGACCAGAACCAGGCCTGCACTTCACTTTCGGAAGCCCAAATTCTTCACCGTGGTTGAAACCTCAGTTTGCGCCGGATTCGCACGCAATAAGAGGACTGGTCCACTCCATTACGGCATTACTCCAAGACAGAAGAGACTTCAATAGAAGCCAAGAGCTGCGTCAGGGCCTCAGGGATGTGGCCAGCGCAGCTGCACAGCGCTGAGAGCGGTGTGATCTCTCGTTTGGTCGTTTCCGGTCGCCTGCACGAGCATCGGACTTTACTAGACTCGCATGCAGAGCGCAGTTTTTTTTTTTCATCAGCTGTAGGGTAATTGATCCGCTACTAAATTTTAGCTGATGAGACTGTTGTTTTCCGAAACAATTACTTTCTCTCTCATCTCTCTGTGACAATGCATGAGACAGACCATTAACGTGTATTAACTAGGTTGGGCAGCAACAAAAATGATTGATTGTACGTGCATGTGCATAAATAAATAAATAAACATATATAAAAGAAGTACTATTTTCTTTTACACCAGCAAAGAAAAGTTTGTAAACCGCCAGTGAAATTTGGAAGATCTAGAAAAGCAGAATTAATATGAGACAGAGAACTGCAATGATTTCGTAAATTGCTTTGGGGATCAAGTGACGCTCATGATTTTTGAATGCTGAGACGCGTAGCAACCGCTAGGGTCTCGCAGCTCAGCGGTGCCGCCGTCGTCGCCGCCCTCGTCTTCACCACCGCTAGTCCCCCTCCCTCCCCTCCGGCATATCAGGCCGGAGGAAGTGCGGATCCATCGTTTTTAATAAGTTTCCCAGTAGATCGAGTCTTTAGAGTTAAGGTCTCTTCATGCCAAGTTTCTTGGTTTTAGGGATTTATTTCCTCTTCCTCCTCTCCGGTGACGGCGACAGGACAGGGTGAAATTGTTTTTTCCATGGCGGCTTTGTTGAAGATGCGGGCAGCAACAACAGCGTCAGCATCCTCACCGGTTTGACGACATGGAGACTTTTATTTCCTGACGGCGACATTAAGACGGAGATGGTGTCGCCACCATAGAATAATTTACTCCGGTCTCTTCTTTGTTTTATTGTGGTTAGATCTGGCTACAATGAATGACTAGAGAGAATAAGTTTCAAATCACTCTTCCTCATTCTTCGGTGGTAGAAAGAAGAAGAAGGAAGACACAAGAAAGAAGAAGTTTCTCAACTTCGCCTATATGAATGTTGGTCATTGTTCGTTGGGCATCTGTTCTCAGACCTTTTGCCGAGTGTATGCCTGTGCGGTCATCCATACAGCAAAGCGTTGTATAGGTTTGGTTTTGAGATCGGGAGCTATTCACAGTGTGGGTACAATTTAGATGAAAATCAGTTTCTGGATATTTGTGTAATCCAGAATACTAGTAACATGTTCATATACCCACCTATTATCTAATATAATTCTTCTTTTATCGCAAAAAAAAGATTTTTGAATGCTGAAATTTGTTTCTAATTAAACTCATATAGGGTATATCCTCCTCTCTCCCATGTCCATTGACTACCCGTTATTGCAATTACATTTTCTTTTTCTTTTTTTAGATAAATATCAATTGAATTTTCCACGGTCGCCTTCACTTTAGAAAATGACAGCTGCATTGCCTGACCATCAAATAAGGCCCTGTTTAGTTCCTAGAAAATTTTACAAAATTTTTTAGATTTCTCGTCACATCGAATCTTTGAACACATGCATGAAGCATTAAATATAGATAAAAAATAAAATTAATTACACAGTTTAGACGAAATGGACGAGACGAATCTTTTAAGCCTAATTAGACCATGATTGGACAATATTTGACAAATAACAACGAAAAGCGCTACAGTACCATTTTGCCAAAAATTCCGGATCTAAACCGGCCCTAAGAAGGAAGATTGCAAGTAGCGTGTCGTCATACTGTCATTACTTTTTTTCGTCAGGGAAAATCTCATGGAAGCCATTTACAGGTCATTGTTGCCTTCCTATGTCCCAAGATAACTTAAATTTGACTCTATTTATGAAATATATTGATAATATTTATATTTCCTAATATATTTATTATAAAACATATGTCATTAATATAGCTATTACACATCATGATTATTAATATATATGTCGGTGTTCGGTCCCGAGGGGGTCCTAAACCAACGAGTGAGTGTTGTGTGTCCCTATCCTGGATGGTGATGCAAGGAGAACACAAGGGGGTTTATCCTAGTTCGGGCGGAAGAAGGCCCTACGTCCAGCGAGGGGAGAGAGTTTTGTATTTCCTTGCACCGAGGTGCTTGCGTAGGGGATACAAGCTTGCGAGAGAGGGTGACGAGCCCAAGTCTCAAAGAGAGAAAGGAGTACAAAGATGATTGCTTGAGATGTTCGTCTCTATCTTGTGTCTTCTGCCTCTCCGTTTGTAGAGCCCTGGCCTGCCCTTTTATAGGGCGAGAGGAGGTCAGGACGTCGGGAGCCTTGAGGCGATGTTTTGTCGATCCCTGTTGAGATGACTGTAGCGACGTGCCCTAGGAATGGTCGGTCATCTCTGGACACCATGGCGTCGTGGGGGACGAGACAGCGAAATGACCCGGAGCGCCGTGCCATACCGTCCTCCCCTTTCCGTTGAACTGTGCCGAGCGTCGAGGTTGGGTCGAGGCCGGGTCGAGATCGGATGAATAAGGCCGAATCCCCGAGATTGCGGAGTACGGGCCTTGTCTTATCCTTCCTCGATGGTAAACAGTGCACGGTAAGATGTGTACAGTGACAACTTTTACTTCTCATCACGGGATGGGCAGTAAAACAGTGAGGGCTGACATCGGCGCTGCTCCCACGTCGATTCTGGTTGCGGCCATGCTGGTGAGTGGGAGCAGGTAATCGTATTAAATGCTCTGACTTTTGTCTGGGTTAGGTGAAGTGAGTGGATCGAGCCCTCCGACCCGGGGTCACGCGAGCCGAAGCCTTTCCGGCGGGCGGACGAGCCTCGTGCGAGTCGGAGTGCGATCGAGATACTTCGTGGTGCGGGATGGGATGCGGTCGAGGCGTTTCCGTCGAGGGTGCCTCGTACGAGTCGGAGCCGGAGCGCGGTCGAGGCGCTCCGTTGAGCTGGCCTCGTACGAGACGGGCCCGGTGTGTGGTTTTGAGGTGGGCTGCGTCTGGCTGTGACTTAGTCGCTTTTGTTTTTTATTATCGTTGGATGTGGGTACCCCTATACTGTTGGTACCGACAGTAGCCCCCGAGCCTTTGGGTGAGTGTGGGATTACTCTCCCAAAGGTTTAGATAATGAACTGGAGTCATAGCGTCGTAGTTTTTTTCGGTGGGGGCGCGCGAGCACACCCGCCGGGTGTAGCCCCCGAGGCCTCGGTGGAGTGTTGAGACTCCTCCGAGGTCTTTTACGCGTCTTATAGGGGAATGGTTCGTTGCGGTCGAGCTCCCGAGCCTCGTGCGCATGAGGTCGATCAGAGTCTCGGCCGTCTTTGGTCGTGCGACCCTCATGCTCCTCCTTCAGAGAGGAGGAGGGGTGGGGAACGTCGTACTACCCCTGTTTGGGCGAGTTCCGACGATCTTCGGCGAGCTGCTAGCGGGAGAATTCGAGTGTGAGCCCGTGCTCCAGTCGTTAGGAGTCGGCTAGGGGCCTGGAGGCGCTCTCAAAAAATGCCAAGGAGTGGTCGTGTGGATGTCGGTTCCCTGTGACGGGATCCGAGGGCTCGGTGCCTCCCCCGAGGGGATTCCTATGTCGACCTCCTCCTACAGCCTCGAATACGTCTTGGGGTGCCTCGAGAGCGTGGCTCAAGCCCTGGCCGTGTATGGGCGCATCCCTAGTCGTCCCTAACTCTGTTACTTGAGGGCAGTTGTCGAACCCTGGTCGAGGGCCAGCTTTCGATCCCTCAAGGTTTAGGTTTCTGCGGTCGAGCCCCCGAGCCTCGTGCGCACGAGGTCGATCAGAGTCTAGACCGTCTTTTACTGTTCGTACCTCACGCTCCTTTTTCGGAAAAAAGGAGGAGGGGTGGAGAACGTCGTACTACCCTTGTTTGGGTGAGTTCCGACGGCCTCCGGTGAGCTACTAACGGGGGGATTCGAGTGTGAGCCCGTGCTCCAGTCGTTAGGAGTCGGCTAGGGGCCCGGAGGCGCTCTCAAAAATGCCAAGAAGTGGTCGTGTGGATCTCGATTCCCTCTGACAGGATTCGAGGGCTCGGTGCCTCCCCCGAGGGGATTCCTACGTCGACCTCCTCCTACAGCCTCGAATACGTCTTGGGGTGCCTCGAGAGCGTGGCTCGAGCCCTGGCCGTGTATGGGCGCATCCCTAGCCGTCCCTAACTCTGTTACTCGAGGGCAGCTGTCGAACCCTGGTCGAGGGCCAGCTTTCGATCCCTCAAGGTTTAGGTTTCTGCGGTCGAGCCCCCGAGCCTCGTGCGCGCGAGGTCGATCAGAGTCTGGACCGTCTTTTACTGTTCATCCCTCACGCTCCTTTTCCGGAAAAAAGGAGGAGGGGTGGAGAACGTTGTACTACCCTCGTTTGGGCGAGTTCCGACGGCCTCCGGTGAGCTACTAACGGGGGGATTCGAGTGTGAGCCCGTGCTCCAGTCGTTAGGAGTCGGCTAGGGGCCCGGAGGCACTCTCAAAAATGCCAAGAAGTGGTCGTGTGGATCTCGATTCCCTGCGACAGGATTCGAGGGTTCGGTGCCTCCCCCGAGGGGATTTCTACGTCGACCTCCTCCTACAGCCTCGAATACGTCTTGGGGTGCCTCGAGAGCATGGCTCGAGCCCTGGCCATGTATGGGTGCACCCCTAGTCGTCCCTTACTCTGTCGCTCGAGGGCAGCTGTCGAACCCTGGTCGAGGGCCAGCTTTCACTCCCTCGAGACTCATACCGGGCTCGGAGCCCGTTTCCTAGGTATCTGGGAATATCCGTCCACGGATCCCTCCCCTGCCCGTTAGCCGGGCACGTCTTTTTAGGAGGGGAGGCGAGATCGGCGCGGTAGTGGGCGACGTGGCGTACGGTTACGACGTGGGGGACGGCCACGTGCCCTGCTCGTGTGAGTTTTGGGGAAACGATTAGGTAAGAGCATTAAATGCGAGAAACCACTCCTACCTTTTCGCGCGGCCGTTGGGCTTCCGCCGGGGCTATAAAAACAAGGCCCAGGGGTCCGCCTCCCCTACCGGTCCTTTGCGTCCTTGCAACCTTTGCCTCAGACAGCCTTTTGCCCCTTGCGCTCTCCGCCCATATCCAGCGCCGCTGTCGTCGCACCCCCTTCGTCCCCACAACTCTCCCCAGCGCCAATGGCAGGAAAGAGTCAGATCCTCCCCGCCGATGACTGGGCCGCCTCCTCGGCAACGGAGAGGAGGCTGGAGGAGCTAGTCGAGGATGGACTGCTGCGGCCGAGGACGAGTCGGTCGCGGTCGGAGTGGATTGCGCCGTCACCCGACCACCGAGAGCCGGCGCCCCCCGAGGGATATGTGGTTAGCTTCATTTGCTACCACAAGCGGGGGTTCGGCGTTCCAGCGACCACCTTCATGCGGGCGCTCCTCCACTACTACCGGGTGGAGCTGCACCACCTTGCCCCTAACACCGTTGCACAGGCCGCCATTTTCACGGCGGTCTGTGAGGGCTACCTAGGGGTGGAGCTGCAGTGGAATCTGTGGCTCCATCTTTTCAAGGCGAAGCTCTTCGCCAAGAAGGCAGGGGAGAAGGGGCTTCGGTGCGCAGTTCGAGCGGGGAGCTGCGTTCTGCAGGTGAGGTCGGGTCGGGCGGATCTGTACATCCCAGCCCATCTCATCTCCTCAAACAGCGGTTGGCACGACGGCTGGTTCTACCTCCGCAACGACGAGAGTTAGTTGCTGGGGTACACCGGCCGGGTGCTGACCGCCCGAGAGGAGAACTGGACCTACGGAGTCCTAGAGGCCAAGAAGCCACGCCTGGATCCGCTGCTGGCGGCGCTGCAGCAGCTCCGTATGCGGGGCTTGACTGCGGCGGCGGTGGCCACGGTGTTCCACCGGTGCAGGGTGATGCCACTGTGCCAGCGTCACCTCCGCCTCGACCAGATGACTCCGAAGGCGCCACTGGAGGGGAGCCAGATGTCACACGAGTCCCTCACCCTCGAGGAGGTCCTCCGGCGGGCGCGCCGGATGGTGGGGAATTTCAAGGCGGACGAGGTCGACAAAGTCCCCATGCGACCTACCCAGGGGTTCGAGCCCGTGGTAAGTGTTTTGGCTGGTGCGTTCGTTTGTTTTGTTTATTTTTGGATATTTCTGACTTTGTCAAGGCCGATGCGTAGGATCTGTCTGCGCTGCGAGAGACACGGCCGCCAGTCCCAGAGGACCGGCCCACTCGGGAGGCTCGATGCCAGCACGCATCCTAGAAGAAGCAGGTCAAGGAGACAACCAAGAAGCGGCAGATCCACAAGGCCAAGGAGGCGGACGTGCTGAAGAAACTTTGGCGCTAACAGACCCTCGACGGGGTCCCCCTCGCGGAGTCTCCCTCCGAGACGCTCTCGGGGGAAGAAAATGACGGCAGCGACGGCGAAGATGACGAAGCCCTGTCGTGGTATGAAGCCGCGATCGGCCTGGGGGATCTCCCCAACATCCGCCCCCTGCTGGAGCCTGTCGGGGGGTCGTCCTCCTCGGTCATCATGGTCGAGGAGACGGAGGAGGAGGCGGAGAAGGAGGCAGGCCCCTCGACAAGAGGGGCCGCCTTATCCCGGACCCGGCAGGGGGGGTCGACCGGGCTGCCTGCGCCAGTTCAGGCCCCGCTAGCTCAGGCGGAGGCTGGAGCGGCGGCTCCGGCGTCGTTATCGGCGGCGTCGCCGACGGGCGTGAGGACCCGAGGCCAGCTGGCCTCAGAGGCACAGAGGGCCCAAGGTGGCGTTTCGGCTAGGGCCCCTAGGAGTGCCCGGCCCGCCGGTGGGCCGGCTACGAGGCCACCACCGACAGCGCCGGGAGGTTCGGACCGGCCGGGGTCGAGGCCCTTGGTGCCACTTTCCGGGTAAGTGTCCGTGCTTTGCCTTTCTCGCCTTTCTCTAGAACAGTTTACCGATGTTTCCTTTCGCTTTGTAGGCTTAAGCGGAAGGCGGAGCCAATGGGGCCGACCCCCACGAAGTCGCTTCGGGCGAGTGCCGTCGTCATTAATCGGACAGCGGCACAGGATGCTGGCTGGGTCCAGCGGGTTGAGGCCGCGAAGGAGCGCTTGAGGCAGCAGCAGGGGGCGGCTTAGGCGGAGGCAGGCGCCTCGGTGGTTGCCGGTTCTGACCCCGCCACGCAGGGATCAGGACCGGCAGAGGTGGTGGCGCCCAGCACGGGTGAGGCGGAGCCTAGGTCATCGTCGACGACCGAGGCTACCGTCGAGGCCACCGTGGCCAAATCATCCATCCGCGACGCGGAGCGGGCGGATGCGGACGTGGTTATGGAGGAGGTTCCGCCGGCGGCGGGACAGGAGGCGGCACAGGCAGGAGAGCCACAACCGCAGCAAGACCCCCCGGCGGGGCCGGTAGCTATGGTGGAGGGTGAGGCCGTCGAGCCCCCGCCCGAGGCCCCAGGGGAAGAGGTGCCGGCGATCGAGGCGCCGGCTCCTGAGGTGCCGACGGTCGAGGTGCCGGCTCTTGCAGAAGAGTCGGCGCCAGTCACGGTGGACCTCACCCTCGACAACTTTCCCCTAGATAAGGGGAAGCAGGTGGTCGGAGTCGAGGGGGGTGAGGCCGTGGACCAGGCTGGTGCTTCGACGGCGGCCGGTGAGGCGGGAGCCGCGGGCGAGGCTGGCCCTTTCACGGGGCCGGAAGGCGCCCCGGCCGGATCATCGTCCTCGTGGCCGGAGATCGCCACGCTGGCAATAGCGCGGGCGGAGGCAGAGATACCGCGGTGGGAGGGACCGTCCCTTGAGTTCAGGGACGCCACGAATCCTGACGCCGGGCCCATCTTCACCCTGAACGACAGGGACGAGGTGCACCGCTGGGAGTATCTCGAGGGTCTCCGTCGACACCTCGAGCGAGCGCTTCGCGTGGCGACGGAGACCTTGTCACGAGGTGTGCGGGATGCCACCGAGGTATGTTTGGCTTGTCAGTTCTTTTTGTGGTTCTTTTGTTGTCTTTTTCCCTCGGCTCCCAATCTTTTTGGTTTTTTTCGAACCATGATCAGGAGCTCAAGGAATATTCCCGCCGCAAGTCGCTCTTCATCCGAAATGAGAGTGGCATGTGGGCGTCGCTTGCCCGGAAACGGGCTCTGGTCGAGGAGGCCTAGAAACGGCTTTCCGATCGGAACGCCGAAATGGCCGAGCTGCGCGTTGCCTACACGGCGGTGAAGGAGGAGGCGGTGCAGGCCTGAGCGACCGAGGCCGTGGTGCGTGAAGACGCGAAGAAGGCCTGGGAGGAGGCAGCTCAGGCCCGCAAGGACCTCGAGCCCTTGTCAGCACGGGTGAAGGAGCTCGAGGAGGACGTCTCCCTGGTCAGCCGTCAGCGCGACACCCTCAACGTCCAGATCGGACAGGTCATAGCTCGCTTTGGCGCCCTGAAGGACGAGATCACGGCGCTAAACGGAGCCGTCCAGGAGAAGGACGCGGCTCTCCAGACCGCCTGCCAAGAGATCAAAACGCTGAGGGCGACTGTTCGTGACAAGGATGACGTTCTCCAAGGGCTCGAGAGGACGTGCGGGGGACTCCGTGACGAGGTCGTGGGCTTGCAAACCCACACCGAGGGTAAGTATCGATGTTACGGCCCTAGCGTCGAAGCCCCGTGCTGGTGCTAATTCAGTTGATTGTGTTCCAGAGCTGGAGAGGGAGCATCGGGTGGCTCAGGCGGCGGCCAACTCCTTCCAGAATCTTTTCGAGGCCGAGGCGCAGCGGGTTCAGGTGCTCTAGGGCGCGATCGCCTCCGTATGTGATGGCCTGGGGGTCGAGCCCAACGCCGGCACTGGGGAGGACGCCCTGGGGAACTCCTTCATCCGCCGGATGGCGGCGCTGGGCCGCCTTGTCCGGGAAAGGATTTGGGACAGCCTCCACCATGTTGTGAAGCGAGCGCTGGCCGTCGTCCGATCTAGATTTGTGTTTGACATGGAGCTTGTCGCTGAAGGCTTCATCACCGACCCGGACCGGACAGACAAGGAGAACGAGGACACTTGCCTTGACCTGATCGGAGCTGCTGAGGAGCCTGGGAGCCGCCTGGCCTCACTTTTCGAAGCCGAGGTGGTTCCGCCTGCCGACGACGAGGGCCTATGAGCCAAATCTGAGTATAGAGGCCCATGTAATAAGTTAGTGGTTTGAATTTCGGTCGTGATGGCCTCGGAGGCCTTAAAAACTCGAAACGTAAACCTGCGCTTGGTTTTTTAAGTTTTGTTCGAGCTTTTCTTCCCTTTGTTGCTTGAATCACGTTTTTGCATGATTTACTTAGCGCGCCGTCGCGCCTTTGAGTGTAAGGGAGTGAGTGGAGGTACCGTAGCCCCGGAGGTGTGAGTGATCTCACGGCTCGACTGCCCTCGAACTCTAGGGTGCTCTTGCGGCCACGCAAATCGTGTAAGAACCTGATTTAAGCGACGGGGGTGGTACTCCTTTTCAAAGTTACAAACCGCCATTAGGTCTACTTATCGTGTGGTCACGCCCCTAGGCGTGAGGGGTGAGTGGAGGAACCGTAGCCTTGGAGGCGTAGGTGATCTCACAGCTCGACGACCCCCTGAGCCTTAGGGTGCTCCCGCAACGCTGTCGACCTAAGTGGCAGTTTTTCTTTTTGAAAAAGAGTACAAATTTTTTCGGGGACCGGGGGTTCCCTCCTTGTAGCCCCCGAGGAAGGGTCGATTCTAGGGGTGCAGAGTCGATCCTTCCTCATTGTGAAATGAAAGTTTGAACATTGCTGTATTCTTTATTGATGAAAAAGAAATTACAGAACCTTGAGGCTTTCTAAGGGAAAAAGCGACGTAGCTGTTCAATGTTCCAAGCGTTAGTGAGGATTTCGCCCTTCTCGTTGGATAGCTTGTAGGTGCCTAGCTTTAGTACTTCTGCGATGATGTACGGGCCTTCCCATGGGGCGTGAGCTTGTGTCGTCTCTTGGTGTTCTGGTTTCGCCGTAGCACCAAGTCACCGACGTTGAGGTCATGCTTGCGGACGTGTCTGTCGTGGTAGCGTCGGAGACCCTACTGGTACCTGGCAGAATGCAAAAGAGCCACATCTCGGGCTTCCTCGAGCTGGTCGAGGGCGTCCTCTCTTGCGGCGTCGTTATTTTTCTCGCTGTAGGCTTTTAGCCTTGGGGACCCATATTCTATGTCAGCGGGGAGCATGGTCTCAGATCCGTAGACTAAGAAGAACGGAGTGAACCCCGTGGCTCGACTCGGAGTTGTTCTTAGGCTCCACAGGACCGAGGGGAGCTCGACAGCCCATTTCTTGCCGTGTTTGTTTAGCTTGTCAAAGATTCTAGGCTTCAGGCCTTGTAGGACCATGCCGTTGGCACGTTCCACTTGGTCGTTTGTCTTTGGATGAGCCACGACTGACCAGAGCACATGGATGTGGTGGTTGCCGTAGAAATCCAGAAACTTTTTGCTAGTAAACTGGGTGCCATTATCCGTGATGATACAGTTGGGTACCCCAAAGCGGTGGATGATATCGGTGAAAAAGAGCACAACTTGTTCGGACCTAATATTGGTGATGGGGCGAGCCTCGATCCACTTGGAGAATTTGTCGACGACGACGAGCAAGTGGGTGAAGCCGCCGGTTGTTCTTTTCAAAGGTTCGACAAGATCGAGCCCCCAAACGGCAAACGGCCACGTGATGGGAATGGTTTGTAGGGCATGTGCTGGAAGGTGGGTCTGTCTCGCATAGTACTAGCAACCTTTACAGGAGCGTACTAGCTTGACAGCGTCGGAGACCGCAGTTGGCCAATAGAAGCCTTGTCGGAAAGCATTTCCGATAAGGGTTCGAGGCGCTGCGTGATGACCACAAGCCCCCGAGTGTAGATCATCGAGCAGGTCTCTGCCCTCTTCATTTGTGATGCAATGTTGGAGGACGCCGGTAGGGCTGCGGCGGTACAGCTCCCTACTATCGCCAAATATCACAAAGGTTTTGGCCCGGTGGGCGATCCATCGAGCCTCGGTCTTGTCCAAGGGGAGGTCCCCTCGGAAAAGATAGTCGAGGTACGGAACGTGCCAGTCAGACTCGAGGTCAGATGGTAGGGTCGAGCCTTCCACCTGCATAGCTTCAGCTCCGGTCGAGGGGGCTTCAGCTTCAGGTGGGGGGTCGAGGGACGTCCCGTCGACCCCTCCATCTGGCCCAAAGTCGACGGATGGCTACTGGAGATCCTTTGCGAAAACGTCTGGTGGAACCGTAGCTCGACTGGACGCGATTTTCGCCAGTTCATCGGTGGCCTCGTTATACCTGCGTGTGATATGGTTGAGCTTGAGGCCGTGAAACTTGTCCTCGAGGCGCCGCACCTCTTGGCAGTAGGCTTCCATCTTGGGGTCGCGGCAGCTCGAGCTCTTCATGATCTGATCGATCACGAGCTAAGAGTCGCCCCGGACGTCGAGGTGTCGGACCCCAAGCTCGATGGCAATTCTCAGCCCCGTAACGAGCGCCTCGTACTCGGCGATGTTGTTTGACGCAGGAAAATGAGGCCAGATGATGTAGCGCATGTGAACCCCAAGGGGTGAGATGAAGAGCAGACCCGCGCCTGCTCCTATTTTCATCAATGACCCGTCGAAGTACATGGTCCACAGCTCAGCTTGGAGCTGTGCAGGGGGGAGTTGGGTGTCGGTCCACTCAGCCAGGAAGTCCGCTAATACCTGTGACTTGATAGCTTTGCGTGGCGCATAAGAGAGGGTCTCGCCCATGAGCTCGGCGGCCCATTTGGCAATCCTACCCGAGGCTTCCCGGTTCTGGGCTATCTCTCCCAAGGGGAAAGAAGAAACCACAATAACCAGGTGGCCCTCGAAGTAATGATAGAGCTTGCGCCGCGTCAAGACGATGGCATATAGCAGCTTCTGGATCTGTGGGTAGCATACCTTAGTTTCCGAGAGCACCTCGCTAATAAAATAGACCAGCCTCTGGACGAGCAAGGTATGCGCTTCCTCGGCCCTCTCGACAACCAAGACCGCGCTGACTACTTGTGTTGTCGCGGTGACATAAAGTAGGAGCGGTTCCCCTGGGGTCAGAGGGACGAGGATTGGTGAATTAGAGAGTGTAGCTTTAAGTTTTGCGAGAGCTTCTTCGGCCTCGAGGGTCCATGAAAAATGCTCCAATTTCTTCAAGAGGCGGTACAGAGGGAGCGCTTTTTTGCCGAAGCGCGAAATGAAACGGCTGAGCGCCGCCAAGCAGCCTGTGACCCTTTGTACGCTCTTTAGATCTCGGATGGGGCCCATCTTGGTTATCGCAGTGATCTTTTCTAGGTTGGCCTCGATGCCACGTTTAGACACGATGAACCCTAAAAGCATACCTCGAGGAACGCCAAAGATGCATTTCTCGGGATTGAGCTTGATGTTTTTTGCCCGGAGGCACTTGAATGCAACGTCAAGGTCGTTTACCAGATTGTCGGCTTGTCTGGTCTTGACAACGATGTCATTGACGTAAGCCTCGACGGTTGGTCCAATGTGTTCCTCGAACACATGCTGCATGTATCGCTGGTACGTTGCCCCTGCGTTCCGAAGACCGAAGGGCATCGTAACGTAGCAATACATGCCGAATGGGGTGATGAATGAAGTCGCGAGCTGGTCGGACTCCTTCATTTTAATTTGGTGGTAGCCGGAGTATGCATCTAAGAACGAGAGAGTTTCACATCCCGCAGTGGAATCAACGATTTGGTCAATGCGTGGCAAAGGAAAGGGAACTTTTGGACATGCTTTATTTAAACTAGTATAGTCTACACACATCCTCCATTTCCCACTCTTTTTCTTAACTAATACAGGATTAGCTAGCCACTCAGGATGATAAACCTCCTTGATGAATCCGGCCTCCAGTAGCTTGTGTATCTCCTCACCGATGACCCTGCGCTTCTCCTCGTCGAAGCGGTGCAGGCGTTGTTTCACCGGCTTGGATCCGGCTCGGATCTCCAAGGCGTGCTCGGCGACTTCCCTGGGTATGCCCGGCATATCCGAGGGACTCCACGCAAAGATGTCGACGTTTGCGTGGAGAAAGTCGACAAGCACTGCTTCCTATTTGGGATCGAGGGCGGCGCTGACGCTCAGCGCCTTTCCCTTGGGATCAGCAGGGTCGAGGGGCACGAGCTTGACGTCCTCTGCGGGCTCGAAGCTGCCGGCATGGCGCTTTGGGTCAGGAATCTCATTGGCGAGACCATCGAGGTCCGCAGCCAAGGTCACCGACTCCAAAACAGCCTCATCGTGCTCGACACACTCGACGTCGCACTCGTAGGCATGCTCATATGAGGGCCCTACAGTGATGACACCGTTTGGGTCTGGCATCTTGAGCTTGAGGTAGGTGTAGTTTGGGACCGCCATGAACCTGGCGTAGCAAGGGCGCTCGAGGATAGCGTGGTACGTCCCACAGAATCTAACCACTTCGAAAGTGAGAGTCTCCTTTCTGAAGTTGGACGATGTGCCAAAGCAAACAGGCAGATTGACCCGTCTGAGGGGTTCCGCCCGTTTCCCTAGCATGACTCCGTAGAAGCCCCCGATGCTAGGTTGGAGGCGCATTCTATCGACCCCCAGGAGGTCGAGGGTCTGGACGTAGATGATGTTGAGGCTACTTTCGTCATCCATGAGTACCTTGGTGAGGCGTGTGTTGGCGATGATGGGATCAACAACGAGTGGGTAGACTCCCAGGTTGGGGACGTAGTCAGGATGATCATCACAGTCGAAAGTGATGGCCACCGCAGACCAGTCAAGGAAGCGAGGGACTGCCGTTCATACGGAGAAAACCTCACGCCGCTCTCGTTTGCGCTGGCGCGCCGAGAGGCGGGTCGAGGGTCCTCCATAGATCATGAAGCAGTCGTGGATCTTGGGAAATCCCTCATCCTTGTCGTCACCCTTGGGGTCCTCCTTCTTGTCGTCCTTCTTGATGCCTATGCCCTCAAAGTACCTGCGGAGCCTGTGACAATCTTCGAGGTTATGGTTAGTGAGTCTCTTGTGGTAGGGACACGGCTCTTTGAGAATTTTGTCGAAGATGCCCCCACCGGGGGGGGCCTCGAGGTTTCTTGCGTTCGGCAGCAGCGACAAGCTCATCGGCCGGGGCCTCGAGCTTACCCTGCTGGCTCTTCTTCTTCTTCTGGTTGTTCCTCTTGGAGACCCAGCTAGAGCCCGCGAGATCGTCGACCTTTTGTTTCCCTTTGTCCTGGTCACCACCAAAGATGGCACCAACCGCCTCCTCGCCGGCGGCAAAGTTGGTGATGATGTCCATCAATCCGTTGGCAGTAAGCAGAGTGTTACGGCCCAACTCCTGGACCAACTCCTTGCAGGTGGTTCTGGAGAGGAAAGCCATAATCACGTCAGAGTCGGTGACGTTGGGGAGCTCGGTGCGTTGCCTAGAGAAGCGCCGGATGTAATCCCGAAGGGATTCACCCGGTTTCTGCTTGCAACTCTGGAGGTCCCACGAGTTGCCGGGGCGCATGTAGGTCTCCTTGAAGTTTCCCTCGAACACCCTCACGAGATTGTCCCAGTCGTGGATCTGCCGAGGCGGGAGATCCTCGAGCCAGGCTCGAGCAGTGTCAGAGAGGAACAGGGGGAGCTGTCGGATAATGACCCGGTCATCGGTGGCCCCACCTAGCTGACATGCCAAGCGAAAATCGGCGAGCCAAAGTTCAGGTTTGGTCTCGCCGTTGTACTTGGCAAGAGTCGTGGCAGGGCGGAACCGAGCTGGGAGCATCATTTCGCAGATAGCCTTACTGAAGACCCAAGGGCCCGGAGGCTCAGGTGAAGGGCTACGATCTTCCGAGCTGTCGTAGCGCCCGCCCCTATGCACGTGGTAGCCTCGAGCCACGCCGTCACCGTGCTTGCGCGTGCGGCGCTTGACGATGTTGCCACGGGTGTCTCGAGGTTCGTGGTCGTCGGTGATGGGCTCAGGGGCTGGAGCCATCCGAATACGTCGGGTAGGTTCAGGATGAACCGAGGCCTCTCTCTCCTGTCGGGAGGGCTCGGCGAGCCGCTCCGAGGTAGGCTCGCGTCGCTTCGAGGCGGAGCTCTCGACCTGCTGCATGGCAGCGGTCTCGAGGAGTTCTCGGATCTCATCTCGAGCTCGACGGGCGTCGGGGTTTGATGGCTCGGGCATGTTGCGGAGGAGCATGGCGGCGGCGACGATGTTCTGGCTAGCTCGAGCGAAAACCAGGGGGTCAACCACCTGGTCCTCGTCGATGCGACGATTGACGTCGTGAGCTCTCTCGTGAGCTCTCCTGCCAAGTGCGTGTGCCGCACGGTCACGCTCGAGGGTTTGTTGGAGTAGGTGCAGGTTCTCTCCTTCCTCATCGAGCCTGTCCTGCAACTCGTGGATTTGCTCGAGCTGCATTCCTTGATCCGCAAGGAATTGATCCTCGTCTCGCTCGGTAGAGAGCTCGACATGAGGTGGCGTGTGCCTTCCTTCGACTGGCTCTTCATCCTCTGATTCCGACGTGCTTTCAATGTCGACGTTGAAGCACTCTCGGGTCGGATCATAGGTGTCGTCAGCCGAGTCGGAGTTAGGAGCGCCGAAGTAGTAGTACGACGGGGGAATGTGAGGCCGTTGCAAACCGTCTCTGGGGTTGCACTGCGAAGAAGCAGTCACACGGGGCTCTGTTTCTAGGGTCTCCATAGAGTCCAGATAATCAGAAGCCGGTGTGGATGCAACGAGGTCCAGAGTGGAGCGTAGATGGTGCCCGGGGAGCTCCTCGTAAGCGCTCATGCTAGTGCTTATAGAGGAAGCGTACACCCGAGCAACCGAGTCTAGTCCAAACGGAAATGGCGATAGAGATGTCGCTGTCCGTGCCAGAGTGGTTGACCCGGGCAGTGGTGGTGTCTCACCGGACGAGGGAGCGGCGGAATTCTCCGTCGGCATCTTACCCTCAGCCAAGCTCATCCCTCCCAGACCCTCAGCGAGGAAATCTAGGTTGGCGTCTGGCTGAGAGGCGTCGGATCGGGGAATCCCACCACCCTCTGCAAGGTAGAGACGGTGGTTACGCTGGGCTCGTTGTCGTCTGGCAGCTCGTGCCTGTCGAGAGCGACGATACCGGTGGAGTGCTCCCCCAGGCTGGGAGAGCTCGTAATCCTCGTCAGTCGGGTGCCTGGGCGAGAGGAGGACCATATCGTAGCCATAGCCAAGCGGCATGAACTCCAAACTCCCAAACCAGATCACCGTGGCCAACGGAATGGGGCGTTCGGGGTCAGCCATCCAGGAAAGAATGGCGGGAAAGCGACGTTGGCACGCAGCGATCCCCTACCTGGCGCGCTAACTGTCGGTGTTCGGTCCCGAGGGGGTCCTAAACCGACGAGTGAGTGCTACGTGTCCCTATCCTGGATGGTGATGCAAGGAGAACACAAAGAGGTTTATCCTGGTTTGGGCGGAAGAAGGCCCTACGTCCAGCGGGGGGAGAGAGTTTTGTATTTCCTTGCACCGAGGTGCTTGCGTAGGGGATACAAGCTTGCGAGAGAGGGTGACGAGCCCAAGTCTCAAAGAGAGAAAGGAGTACAAAGATGATTGCTTGAGATGTTCGTCTCTATCTTGTGTCTTCTGCCTCTCCGTTTATAGAGCCCCGGCATGCCCTTTTATAGGGCGAGAGGAGGCCAGGACATCGGGAGCCTTGAGACGATGTTTTTATCGATCCCTGTTGAGATGACTGTAGCGACGTGCCCTGGGAATGGCCGGCCATCCCTGGACACCATGGCGTCGTGGGGGACGAGACGGCGAAATGACCCGGAGCGCCGTGCCATACCGTCCTCCCCTTTCCGTTGAATTGTGCCGAGCGTCGAGGTTGGGTCGAGGCCGGATCGAGATCGGATGGATAAGGCCGAATCCCCGAGATTGCGGAGTATGGGCCTTGTCTTATCCTTCCTCGAGGGTGATCGATGGTAAATAGTGCACGGTAAGGTGTGTACAGTGATAGCTTTCACTTCCCATCACGGGATGGGCAGTAAAATAGTGAGGGCTGACATCGGCGCTGCTCCCACGTCGATCGTGGTTGCGGCCATGCCGGTGAGTGGGAGCAGGTAATCGCATTAAATGCTCTAACTTTTGTCTGGGTTAGGTGAAGTGAGTGGATCGAGCCCTCCGACCCGGGGTCACGCGAGCCGGAGCCTTTCCGGCGGGCGGACGAGCCTCGTGCGAGTCAGAGTGCGATCGAGATACTTCGTGGTGCGGGATGGGATGCGGTCGAGGCGTTCCCGTCGAGGGTGCCTCGTACGAGTCGGAGCCGGAGCGCGGTCGAGGCGCTCCGTCGAGCTGGCCTCGTACGAGACGGGCCCGGTGGGTGGTTTTGAGGTGGGCTGCGTCTGGCTGTGACTTAGCCGCTTTTGTTTTTTATTATCGTTGGATGTGGGTACCCCTATACTGTTGGTACCGACAATATATTTGAGAAAAATTTAAAAGTTTTACGCCTAAAAAAGATGTGCAGTTATTTTATTTATGATTAAGTCTATTTTTTTTGCACCTCAACTCTTGCCTTTATGGCTTTATCTAACTTTAACCACCAACTACAAAACTATCTAACTTTGGTACCTCTACTATCAAAACATTTAATTTTAACCTTAGGGTCATCTGAAAACCACTCAAAATCACGTTAGCGTCAAAATTAAACAATTTCGGTAGTTGAGGAGCCAAAGTTAGACAAATATAAGAGTTGAGGGACAAAAATAGACTTAACGAAGTACTTTAGTTTTTTAGATATTTGTGAAAAATTTTATATATTTGGATTTACTTATTGATAGACATTTATTTGTATTAAAATATTTATCTACGCAATGTTGATTTTTTTATAACAAAAAAAATTTAAATTATCATAAACTAAACTTTGGTACCAAAATTTTTCAAAAAAACATAATCTTTCTCAGAGATTCTACAATTTTGGTTTGGGTGTTATTTCTACATATGAGTTCGTTTGAACAATTTAAAAGATTTGAATTTCAAAATATGAGAACTTTAAACAGAATTTGGGGGCCGTAAATGGTTTCAAATGAAACAGTCGTCAAATAAGTTGTAGATTTCTTCGTGATCAACAAATTTAGTGTTGGTAGTTTCTTCATCCGAGTTCATTTGAATAGTTAAAAAATTAAATTTCAAAATATAAGAACTTCAAACAGAATTTTTAGACCATAAAAGATTTCAAATAAAAAATATGCCACTTACAAAGTTGTATATCTCATTGAGATCTACGATTTTGGTTTTGGTCATTTCTCCATCCAAATTTGTTCGAATAATTCGATGAAAATCAAATTTCAAGATATGAGAACTTCAAACAAAATTTTGGGACCGTAAATGATTTTAAATGAAAAAAATCATCAACTAATGGTTAAGGTCATTTCTTGATCCGAGTTTGTCTGAATAATTTAAAAAATATTGCTATTTAATTTTAGATTATATTTTAAATAAATTTGGATTCATATTCAAAACAAGAAAAATTCAATAAAGGGTATATAAACATTTTAATACATATAAATATTTGTCAATAGGTAGATCTAAGAATACAAAAAATTGTAAATAACTAAAAAACAAAAGTACTTGATTAAATCTATTTTTTGACCCTTAACTCTTACAGCTGTCTAACTTTAGCACCTCAACTTAAAAAACCGTTCAGTTTTGATCCTCAAGAGGGTTTTTGAGTGATTTTCAAACGGCTTAGATTCAAATTAAACGATTTTAATAGTTGAGATGCTAAAGTTAGAAGGCTTTATAGTTAGATTTAAATTAGATAAAAACGAGAGTTGATGGGCTAGAAACAAACTTAGGTCCTGTTTAGATTCCATGGCAAAACTTTAGCTCTGCACTTTTAGCCCTTTTTTTTGCCACGGGGATCAAAACAGGGGGCTAAAAGTGAGCAAATGACTAAAGACTAGACTAAAATCTTTTGCTCGCAAAGAGGCCCTAAACTGGGCTAAACTCCTTCAGGGCGGGCGCTGAACACCCCATACCCCTTGCCGCCAGCATGCATGGCTGTGCATGGATAATTAAATGAGGGCAAATCAGTCATTATATATTAGAGGACTAAAGTTTAGTCATGGATCCAAACAGCCCAGCAGGACTAAAGTTTAGGGGCTAAACTTTATTTCTTGAACTAGTGATTCAAACACCACTTATTTAACCCTACAAGCCGGAGGCAGACCCCGTGCAGCCGGTTCGGCCACGTCGCCCGAAATTCACCCACCGTGTACACGTCGCCCCCAATTCGGTGATTGGGCCATCGCCTCCTCCGCCTCCCCACAATTCAGGCTCCGCGTGCCCGCCCTCCCCCCACCCTCTCCCTCTCCTCCGTCTCCATCTGCCACCGCTCCCCTCGACTCCCCTTCCTCTCTCCTAAGGTGGCGGCGCTGCGGCTGGCCCCGTACCATCCCCTCTCCTCTCGGTCTCCCTCCCTTCTCCTCTCGGCCTCCGCTCACGAGCTCGCCTCCGTCGTCGCCTGCGCCTCCCCTTCCCCTTCCTCTCCCTCTCTACCTCTCTCCTCTCGACGTGGTGGCGCAACGGCCGAGCCCGGCCGTGGCTGCCTACACGCAGCCTGGGCGCCGCGGTGCCACTTCCTCTCGAGGTGCCGGCACTACAGTCGGCCCCCACCACGGCGGCCTCCGGCGGCGGCCGTGCCCACGGCGCCCGCCGCGGGTCGCGCGCCAGCGGCCTCCTCCTCCCCCAGCCCCTAGCGAGGCGACGGCCCCGACCTAGGGTTTCACGTCCCCATCGCTGGCTATCCCCGGATCGAACGGGCCCTCGCTTGGGTGATGCTGCTCCCGCCGTTCGTTCCCCGCTCCCCCGCGCGGCCTCCTGCACGCCGCTCGCGCGGATCTGCTTTGCCTCGGTCCTTCTGTTCCCTGGTCTGGTCTCTCTCTCCTTGTTCCGTCCAGTGGATCTGCTATGTGCGGTGACATTGCTTTGCGATTTGGAAGAAATCCATCTATTCTTCTCCCGCTAACCAAAAGTGAAACTGATGAATTCTAGTCCTTTCGCAGAAATTAATTATTGGTATGTTTTTGACAAATATTTCAGGGTCATATTCTTACAGTAACTGGTATCACAGTTGCTATCAGTGCATCTCCCTTTTATTGCTGCCTCAGATTTGGTTGCCCTTGCTGTATGGCCAACTTGGGTTGCTGTGGCTATCACTGAAACAATTACAAAGGTACCAATTTAATACCTATTTTTTTGACAGGTAGATGCCAACATGCTAACTATGCGGCAACATCAAACTGCATTAAGGAAAGCAGAGTAGTCATTATCATCTGAGATGTTTCAGATCTTTTTTTTTAACTTAGTTGGTAATATTATATAGACATGATACAAAAGATCTCGTGCATCTCAGAAGCTGAGGCTGTAGCATTTTTGCTGCAACAATTTTTTTCATCTATTTATGCCAGTTTTGGTCATAATAAAATAGCAAATGTAGTTCAATGATAGGTGCCTCTTGTGTACCTCTATCCATTATTCTTCCTACTCCATCCTGTCATCTCTAAATTCAGCTATATTCAAGCATATAACTAACCTTTGACTCTTTGCAGGTAATTATTTATGTTTTGACAAGACCTAGAAGGGAGTTATTATTCACTGTTGTCCCACAGGATGAAAAATACAAGGCAAAGGTAAAAAGATGAACCTTCTAAAACCTTGATTATAGGAAATAAAAGGGTGATGAGTTGGTATTTGAAAAAATGATCAAGCGCTGTCATTTAGCCCATCTTTTCCTATTGTTATGGCTTCTTTCACACACAAAATAATTATTCCATGATATTGTAAAAAATGGTAATGAAATCGTAGCTTGGCGCGAACTGATCATTTAGCATTGCAGCTCCATGAGATCTACAGCTCTCTTAAGATAGAAAGCTAATTGTCTAAAAAAAAGAAGTTACTATTTGTATTCATCTATCTTTGAAACATATGGTTCCTGTCTGATGGCTGCACAGAACCGCAGACAATTTAGTGTGGGGTGGGTACATGCAGTTATTTTTTTCAGAATTGGAGGCCTTTTATTTGCTTACGTACCTCATGATTTCTACTTACTATCAAAAAGAACGAACAGTGCCTCTTGTCAGCCAATTCACATTCTGCATGCCCCTTTCCTTGTCTCACGAAGGGGCTGATTCTGCTAAGTCCTTGTTCAGTTCCCCCAATTCTCCCCCAAATTTCACTATGCAAAAAGAAGATTCCCTGTCACATCAAAATGTCGGCAAATGCATGGAGTACTAAATGTTGATGAAATCAAAAACTAATTGCACAGTTTTGTTGTACTTTGCGAGATGAACATTTTAAGCATAGTTAGTCAAAATTTGGATAATTTTTACCAAATACAAACGAAATGCTACAGGAATTCTGATACAGTGTTTTTCTCCCCAATTCACCGAACTAAACGAGGCCTAAGTTCAGATACCTGCAGTGCATGCATCGGGAATGTACAACACCTCTAAAATAGTCCCATAGTTACCATTGGAACTTTTGTGAATAATTGTGCAGTCAGATTTAAATTAATCAGCCCTCTTCAAAATGTGGTGCTTCACATCAATTATCTGAGTGCTTTTCTTTCTGAGTGTTTTTTTTTTCTTGTTCATAGGTATTATTGCCGGTTCGTGCGAGGTGAGTGCCTAACTTTTTCGAGCATTCTGCAGCCACTTTCCCCTTAAAACACATATATGGTGTTGATAATGCTGGCACCCAAATGAATTCTCAAGGCTCACTTTTGAAGAATTCAGGGTTCCTTATCCATCTGAATCCAAAATTTGGATTCTCAGTTATTGATACTTGCTATGCCATTTGCTTGTTTTTCACCTATTAGCTATTGCCTGGGCCCTTACATCTTTTGGCTTAAATAATTTGTAATTTTCATTGTCATTTCTTAAAAAAAAATAGGCATCAACACAGCAGACACCATTGTATCACCTCCCAAAAATAATCTTTGTTTTCTTGGAGTAGCGCTGACTTTCACCTATTATAATATTTTTTGCAGCTTTCACTTCTCCTTCCTGATTCTTCTTCTCATCTCCTCCTCTCTTTCCTCTCTCTCTCGTCCTCCCGACATTACGGGCAACGGCGCCGGGACTGAGCGGGGCGGCGGTGGAGTTTGTTGGAACTTAACTTTTCAACATCTTTCCACACTGTCATTCAGTTTTGCCATCTGCCATTTTTATTCTTTTTTCCGTCCTCCTTCAGCCTATGATGAAAATTCTATACCCATTACTAAAGAATATGATCTGATGTTTATTCTCTTATGAGGTACTGGGCATGAACTGTTACTTATATCATACAATTTCTGAGTGTAACTCTGTTACCGCCATGCCTAGAAGCTCAGAGTTAATAAACAAATGATGATTGGTATGTTTCTGAGGCTTAAAATACTATCTTCAATGAAATAAAACTTTTTTGGTAAGGCTACAGATGTCATCTGCCATTTTTTTTATTCTCCCTTCCCTTCTTCAGCCTATGATGAAAAATTCATACCCATTGCTAAATGATATGATCTGATGTCCATTCGCTTGTGAGTTATTGGACATGCCTATTACTTATTTACCTCTACAAGCCGGAGGCACCCCCTCACAGGGGAGGCTATACATGTTGCCCTGCCGGAGGCACACCCTCGCAAGGGGAGCTGTACACGTCACCCCAGCGCCACCTCACCTCCTCCCCCTCCCGTTGATCCACCTCAACTGGCATGCCTTTAAGCTCTAAGTTGGTAAACAGATGATGAGTTGTATGTATGTGAGGCTTAAAAAAGCCCTATCTTCAATGAAAATAAAAAGATAATTGTTTCATTACGATAACAGAAACTTTACAAACCTATACTTTCATGATCCTTAACCCAAAACATATATTTGGACACTCTGGTACGAAGTCATCACGACAGACACGCATGGCTTCATAGAACCACCAAGCCCGCTACGTACCGCCAAACAGTTTGCAGGTAACACTACAAAAACTAAAAGCTTCCTTACATATTTCCATCTCTTCCCAGTCTATTAATTTATATCTGACCTAGAATTTTTGCATCCCAATATGATGACATTCATGAAAAACTTACCTTTTCAATGCTTACAATTTCCCAACACTTTTGGTTACACATTGCCTTAAGTTTTGCATTAATACAATTTTTTAGGATCTAATAGCTTCTCCAGCTATTTTGCTTTTACTTGGTACCAAAAGTCCTAAATATATTTGTCAAATCTTAAGACTGCTCTGTACTTGGTATACAACTATATCAGTACATCCTTCTTATAAAGTTCAACTGAATTCTGATAATCCATAAGTTCAGTACATTGTAATTAGTATTAACTAGCGCCGGTTCATATGCTATTTTTTTTGGCAAACATTCTTACAGTCAACAATAGCTTGCAAGAAATTAGACACCTCAGTTCTAAGCCAACTGATACTGCTTTTATTTTTGAAAACTGACCACAAATGGATAATAAATATCTAATCCCTTAAAGATGCCTTCAGATGCAGGTGATTCTAATCTGAACACCACACGGCGACAGATGCTTCACCAGAATCAATCTGAATATGCATACAACCAACCGAAAGGAAAACCAAACCGATGCGCTTCAAACGTTCTCTACCATCTTCGGCAATCAGTTGGCATCACTTTTGCGTACTACTAAATTGTAACATGTGCCAAACCTGTTATCCGGCAACGACCACTTTGTATTATATTGTATTGTATTAATGCAGTGCTACCTCTTATGTTCACTAATGCTGTGCTACACTCTATTTTAATCCTGCTTATTATATATATGGTTACAATCTTCTCCTCTATTTCACGTGTACAAATATGATAGCTATACCTATTTTCCCTCGGCGCGCAGGGACGCGCCATTCCTACTAGTTCCTTTTATTTATGACGGAGGGAGTACAGCAGGAGGAGGATGCTGGCGCATTGAGCTGCTACAACCGGAAGTCCGGAACGGCTGCCGCTGCAAACTGCAGCGAAAAGACCCGATCAGTCTACTGCCTCGACCAAGTCATCTGGTGTTGGACGAAGAAAACTGAAACTTGGGCCTGGTTATGTCATCCAAATTCTAAATTTTTACACTTTTTTCATCACCTTGAATCTTTGAACACATACATAGAGCATTAAATATAAATAAAAAAATAACTAATTGTACAGTTTAGTTGTAAATCACGAGACGAAACTTTTGAGCAAAATTAGTTCATGATTGGACACTAATTGACAAATATAAACGAAAGTGCTATAGTAGGCAAATTCCAAATTTTTTTACATCTAAACACCCCCTTGAGTTATCAATATGAAGGGAGTAAATAATATTGATGATCGGTCTGGCTTTCGATGGCATAGTACCTTCGTTCCGTTCCATCACTCTTTCAGTTGCAGCGTGGTGGCCTGATGAATGATGATCGCACGACCCAAGGCATCCGAGAGACCGAGAAGTCTGATCATTTTTGGCCATTAGCAGCGTACACCAGCGTGAGGGGTCATCTATCCCACTGGCGGAGCTAAATGTAGGTTAAAGAGGGCCATGGCCTGATTGAAAACTTCCATAAGTAACTATTAAATTGGTGATTAAAATCAATAAATATGCATATTAAGTACATTAATGTTGATGGCTCCCTTCTTGTTTTTCCATCAAGCTCTGCCACTGATCGTAGCTATCGAAAAGTGGACCAAGAAAAGAAAGCTAATAAGGGACATAGCTGTAGTGCACCGCTTCAAGAGTGTCGATGAAGACGTTCCAATGGTAGTCTCCAATTTGTGATAGACTGGTTTGGTTGCCATCTTGCATGTTGGTGGGCAAAATTGATCACACAATACCACGATGACTATCGTTCTTTTATAGCGATGAGCGACTAATTTTCAAGACAAACTAGAAAAGAGGTTCCTTACTTTCGTGGAGGAGAACCGACCGTTTTTCGCCGCAAAACAATGAACGTTACCAATCCCTAATGGAGACTAAGATTTTACATATACTATTGTCCTAAGTAGAAAAGATATAATACTAAAAAAATGATATATTAATAATGTCGATTGGCTAGAGGGTTCAACCGGCCATATACCCGGGTATTTATAAGGGTATGTCACGGTCTTCAGCAAGCTGTATCCGGCGTTCGGTCGTATCAACCGGAAAAATCCAATGGCTAGATATAAACAGCCCAATTACAGTTTCTCCAATAATCTATTGTTCTGCCGCATCAATCAATCTGAGTAAAACATTCCTAATAAACCTTAATTTGTTGGCCATCTTAGTCTGAATACAACAACTTCCAACCCTTGTTTTGTCCTGCTTGTCTCCTGCTGCCTGACTGCTTCCATTAATTAGATAATAGATCAATACAAAATACTGTAGCTTGTTGACAAACTAAACGGTTCTAATGAAAATATTTCTCGGCTAATAAGTAACAAATAAACAAGACATTGCTAAAGCCAAATTTACTAACAAAACTCGGTCAGCCAAATTATGCTATCAACACTGCCATGTCATCAGCCCATCCATCCCAAAACGCAATGTCCGCGCGTGGATTGTAGGTGAGGAACGAACGGAGAACGTAGGTGAAGGCTTATGGTTTGATGCGCAGAGAGCCAGGTAAATGATCAAGGTCGAGGAACATGCTGGGTTTGTGGGACCCCGGTGGTGGTGGCGGTCTGGTGGGCGTGTAGCACGACATGGACATAGGACAGCGGGAGGACGACGACGAAGCGGCGGCAGCACGCATGCCGATTCCAATTCCGCACGTACGTCCATACGTGCTGTGTGGATCCAGAGCGTGGTGCTCGTGGACCGCTCGTGAAGCTCTGCTTCATCTCCGTCGTCATGCTGCGAATGCGAGGGGGGCAGCGGCGTCGGTCCGGGAGGGACGTACCACCTCCGTCGTGCGCCCTTGCACTGGCCTCGCACCGTCGCACCGGACCCGCCTCATGCTGCGTGCACCCCACGCATCACGTCTCGTGTCGTGCACACTCGCCCGTGCCTCACACCAATGCCGGCCCTAGGGGAGAGGTACGGGGTGCGACGACCGAGGGTCTAGGCCAAGGAAGGGCCCAAGTCTATGTATACAAATCTCTAGACCCTATAGTTCTTTAGGCATCAGCTGACTGATAAGAAGAGAGGCATAGAACTGACTAGTCAGTCCAAGAAGATCGTTGGCCTTTCTGGCTTTCTTTCCTAGTTTTCACCACGGCCCTCGGGCAGAGAGGAGGCGAGAAGGCGCGCCGCACTCTGATCGGTAATCGTGAGACGCGAGTTCGTGACGCCGACGTGTCGATGCCCGACGCACCACGCGGAGTCAGACGAGGCGACGAGCCGCGGAGAGCTGCAGTGCCGGAGAACGGTACACGACGGCAGTGACCAAGCAAGGCTCCACGACAACGACATCTTAATTTTTGCCTTCTTGCAAATCTTGATTTTGAATCAGTTCATGTCCAGACCCTATGTATTTTTTCCTTGTTCATTTTTTAATCCAAATTAGTTATTTGTATGGTATTCTATACTTTTAGTACTTTGTACTCATATAGTCATGTTTCTATTCTAATTTAGGTGTTAGAATTTTAGAATGTTACCTAAAAAATATTTGTCAAAGGCTGAGAAAAGAAAACAAAAAAGACGAGAAGTTTATTCATTCACAGAAAGGTGCTATACATAAGTTTTTTCAGCTTCAAGTAGTGTTGTGCTAGATGACAAACCTATAGATGCACCTGATATTGAAGAAGAGCAACAACAAGTTAATGATAATTTAAGTGAACAAGTTGATGCTACAACAGCCTTCCTCTCAACCTGAAAATTCAATTGATGATGTACAACAAGCTTCTATTCATGATGTCTTTGATCTAGAACTTGGGAGAATCTTGATAATAAGGGTAGACTTTGCATCAAGAAATACCGTCCTTGATGATTTTGCATCAAGAAATGCCTAAAAAGTGTCTTTTAGAGAAGCAATGGATATGGTAGAGTTCTGTTCTTCTTTAAGGTAATTATATTAGTTCTAAAAGTACAAATATATTGTTTTTTAGTCTACATTGTTCCTCGATAATTATCCATGTTAAATGAAAAATATATTATTGGATTTGCTTTCGCTTTGCAAGTAAAGTTAGCGTCTATATATTATAAGATTTTATACATTGTCTAGAGGGGCCGTCACGACGAGTTCGCCAAAGGGCCCTCAAAATCCTAGGACCGACGTTGCCTCACACTGTCCGCGCCTCGCGCAGTGCACTGCCCTCATCTCGTGCCTGGTGCCAGCCCGCGCCTCGTGCCGCGCTCCCCCACGCCTGCGTCGACCTTTATTGGGCGGCACCAAATAGATGAGCACGTGTTGTAACTGTACGTTTCATGCGTTACATATCTATGTTACATATGTTTCATCTGGACGTTGCAAAAGTAGATCTGGTATTATATATGTTGCAATGGCTATACACGTGTGTTGTAAGTTTATGTTTCAAACGTATGTTGCAAGTGTTTCATCTGTATGTTGCATAGTTGCAGTGGCTATAAATGTACGTTGCAAGTTGTTTTCCAAATGTTTCAGCTGTTTTCATCTAGATGTTGCATGTCTTCATTTGGATGTTGTATAGTTGCAGTGACTATACACGTATGTTGCAATTGTATGTTACAAATGTTTCACCTATTTTGAGACTGATATTGCAAGTTTTTTATCTAGATGTTGTTATATGTTATAGTGGTTATACACATATGTTGCAATCGTATGTTTCAATTGTTTCACCTGGTTTCAATATATTGCAACAGGTGTTGTTACCCACGCACTCTAACTCGCAGGCACACACGCGCTGTACTGCACGCACCCATCCAACGCTGTCTATCTCTGTCATGCAGGTCAGCTCCAATAGTTGGACGTGCACGCAACGGGCTATCGCTGCCCAAATGGTTGAGAGCTCCCTAGTCAAAGTGCATGCATGCATACAGAGCGCCAGAGCGAGCTAGGAGCCACCGAACACAGAACTAGGTGCCCTACACCACCAGTCCCCCACGATGAAGCATGCAGTCGGGGTCAACACGAGTACGCGCGCTGTGCTCTACCCTCTCTCACATGCAGCTGGGCGGGCCTCACGCACATGCTCTCCTGTGCAGGCGCAGCACGTGCGGACTCAGCAGCAGTAGCACCATCCAGCCATCATTGCCTATCTCTGTTATACGGGCCAGCTATCGGATATGCACGCAACGGGCGGTCAGTGTCCAAATAGCCAAACACTCCCTGATCAAAGTGCATGCGCGTATGCAGAGCAGCAAAGGTAGCATGACCAAAAGTGAACCAACCCTTGGACTACTGCAAAAAGCACCATCTAATTTCAAAGTAGCTTGACCTAATTCAAAAATTTCCCCTAATCGAGCACGCTGCACATTAGGATCAAAATAACTTACTCCATTAAGTTCGCTACCATAGACTTTAGAAGGGGCTAGCACCAACAGACGCAGAACCAGGTGCCCCTGCACCACCAGGCTTGTTCCCACGATGAAGCATGTAGCATGCAGCCGGGGTCAACTCGGCTACACGCACTGTGCTCCCACCCTCTCTCTCTCTCACATGCAGTTGGACGAGCCTCACATACACGCTCTTCTGTGCAGGCGCAGCGGCAGCACTCGCGGACTCAGCAGCAGCAGCAGGCGCGGGACGCTAAGCATCGCTGGCGGGCGCCGCAGCAGCACGCGCGTGCGCGGGAGTTCGGACGTGCGCGTGTGTCAGGCGCTAGCATGGCCCGGGGGTTAGGCTATCCGCACTCATGGAACTCAATATTCATCCTCTAAAAAGAATATTCTATCCTAGTCACCATAAAATATACAATTTTTCCCGCATCCATCCATCCTCTTTATCATCCTCTATCCACTGTGGGGCCCACTTGTCACTCTATCTAAATATATCCATGTGATATCTTATTTTGAAGTATTTATCGAAACAAATTTAATGGTACAATCAGAATTTAATTTGATTTTTTTGTTTGAGAGTTATAACATTTTTTTTCATCTTTCATCAAGTGGGGCCCGGCTAGATTATCCTCTCTCTCCTGCTCTCACATGCACGCGAATGGAAGGCAGCGTTGCAGGCCCGCGCGACCGTTTAGCGTAGGCACGGCAAAGCGCTAGATTTGACGGATCCGAGCGGACTGCGCTGCAGCTGGATTTTGTGGTACGTGCTCCTCTATCTAGATTTACAGGATGCGGTGCGGACAGTCTCAGCGGTAAGCTGGTTCCGTCGTCTGGTGGGGCTGATGATCGTTCTGGGTCCTCGTGAAGAATGACCACCGTCGTTGGAAAAGAAATAGGCCGACAGGTGATAAAGCACACTTGTGAAACTAAAGGCCGACGACATTGCACTTCGAACGGGCTAGGCCCAATAACCACCGTCGTTTGTAGCTGTCATGGGCCGGGCCCCGCGGACGCTGCTCGAACTACCCGCCTACGCCGGCCATCCGCCAAGTCGGGCAGGGCAGGCGGCCTGACGCCTTCACGCACGCTGACCATGATTCCGTGACCGTTTCGGTCCGCACCGCCCACCCACGCGCCGTCCGTGTCTGCCGACGCGGCACCACCCCACGGCACCGCGGCCGGCGGACGGCCGGGCCAGTTCCTGCAGCGCCGCCCGGTGTTTATACGGCGTACGATGCGTGGCGTGGCCCGCTGACAATAAACAAAGGAGGAGACCCCACCGGCTTGTTCCGTTGTTTACACTCCGGGGCTCGCTCGCTCGTGCGCGCGGGGATGCGACGTCACTTGCTTCGCCTCGCGGTTGCGTGCGTACGTGTTGCACGAGTGAAATGACCGCAGATACTATTCATTTGGGACCATTGGATCAATCAATCAATAGTGTGTGAACGCCGCTGGCCGTGCCGACTTCTTCCTTGCAAGCAACGCCTCGCTCCCCCTCGCGTGCGTGCGTGCGTTTGGGGCTGGATGGATTTGGTGTCTTGAGAGCGACGAAGTTGCCGGCTCAGGGCCGAAGCAAAGCATGGTCTACCTCTAACGTTGTGGCCCAGTTTGTGAGCACCCTGAATACAAACGTTAGCAATTTCTTTTACTGCTCACAGTTTTTTTCATCAGCCCATTACGCCCATCCCCCAGAGATCCATTATCCCAGCTACATTCTTCCTCAACGAGCCGCCATTTGCGCATCGTTCATCACCTCTATGATTTAAGTATGGTTAGGCCCTCTTTTGGTTCTAGATACAATTCTATAATCCGGCAACAAAATCCAAATAGCGATCCAAACGGGCGAGCTTTCTAGGGGATTCTAGGTATCCGTTAAGAAATCCTAGGCTATAATCAAGTAACCTCTCGGGAGGAGCTTATGGGAGATTATGTCTCTAAAAAGACAATATAATCCAAGGGTATAATTTGGGATCCAAACAGAACTGAATATTATTATTCAAAATCCGGATTTCAAAATCAGCATCAATAGTCTGTATTCTCATAATCTTTTGAGGATCCAAACGGACCCTTAGTATGAGTAATACTGCCATCTAAAATGTTCTTTAACAGTACGCAGACAATGACCTTAACATAGAAGGTATTCGTTTAACACTAACTATATACGTGGGAATTATTATGTTTTCTAGGTGGCATAATTTTCTCTTCTTTATTGATCTACTAGTACATGGAAGTTTTCTTCCTTAAGAAATGTCTTTCATCATATTCCACAAGACCCTACCAATGTCCAATCGCCGAGCAATACCGTTACGTGTACAGCCCCGCATAAGCCTACGTGACTCGTATACTTGATGGGTCGAATAAAGTCGTCATCATTGAAAATACATGCTACTACGGTAGTGCGCCACGGTGCCGTCCTGAGGAGAAGTTTCGACTATAGTACGCGAGAGTATTAAATAAACAACAACAACAGGGTGATAAGACCAGTGCCGTGCTTTCCTCGGGCAAGCAAACCCCGGAACGGCCGCGGCCAGGGGCTTGTTCAGTTGTAAAAATTTTAGTAAAATGACGCTGTAGCATGTTTCGTTATTATTTGACAATTAGTGTCCAATCATGGTCTAATTAGGCTTAAAGATTCGTCTTGTCCATTTCGTCTAAACTGTATAATTAATTTTATTTTTTATTTATATTTAATGCTTCATGCATGTGTCTACAAATTCGATATGACGGAGAATCTGAAAAATTTTGCAAAATTTTGTGGATCTAAACCGGCCCCACGCTTCGCACAACGCGGCCACTGCCGCAGATAAACGTCACGCTAGTCGCTAGGAAGGAAGCGACCTCGGCGGCCCACTTGGCCCGCGTCCAACGTGGCGGGAAGCGGCGGGCCCCGCTCCATAATTCACGCCCAGCCCGCGTGGGCCCCCGCCATCGTCCCACGTTAAAAGCCAGCGCCGATTGCCAATCACGCGCTCACGGGGAGGGGAGTAGAAGTAGATGGAAGCAGGCGGCGGCGGCCGAGGCGTGCACGGCCACCACCGGCAGCTCGTCATCGTAACAGCAGCGGAGGGCGAGGAGCCGCCGATCTGATCTGTAATCTGTTCCTAGGCGCGCGCGCGTGTCCCGTGAAGCGGGGAGCTCTGGAGGCCATGGAGAGGGGGGCGGAAGAGGAGGAGGTGGCGTGCGAGTGCTGCGGCTTCACGGAGGAGTGCACGGCGCCGTACATCGCGGGCGTGCGCGCGCGGTACGGCGGGCGGTGGATCTGCGGCCTGTGCGGGGACGCGGTCGGCGAGGAGCTCGGGCGCGCCTCCCCTCCCATCTCCCCCGCCGAGGCGCTGGACCGCCACGCCTGCGTCTGCCGCGGGGCGTCCGCGCCGCCGTCGCCCGCGGGCAGCCCCGACGACCTCATCGCCGCGCTGCGCCTGCTCCTGCGCCGCAGGCTCGGGTCCCCGCCGGCGCCGGCGCCCAGGAAGGCGCGCTCCACGCCGAGCAGCCCGAGGCGCGACGGCGCCCCCGGCGGCATCTCTGTCGTCGCGGCCGTGGCCAAGGGGAGTGCCGGGTCCTCGCTGGCGCGCACGGGGAGCTGCTTCGCCGCGCTCGTCGAATGAGGAAGAAATCGAAGATGCTTGATGCAGAGGGAAAAACAGGCTAGTCTCTTTTGCCTTGAGTGGGTATTTCTGCTTGTTTTCTATCTACAGAGGAGTACGTAGGTACAACTAGCTAGCTACTACCAGTTTTAAGATCAATAAACATGTGTATATATACGGGGAGGAAGATCGACGAGCTATATTGTAATATACATCTATGAGAAAAGGAAGTAATTCCATGTTTTTCTCAGTTATGGATCAATGAATTGTACATTATTACTTCTGGTTTCTGCTTCATTTGTGGTTCTGCTTCTGCGCTCGTTGTCGCGCTGCTGCACAAGCTCGATGAAACACAATAATGTACTGTTGCTTGTATGCACGTCAGGTGTTGGTTTCAGCTTCTGCATAAGCTTTAGCTCGAAGGATGCGATGATCTCTGGTCCCAAACCGAGAGTAAGCATCCAAAACGGGCGACGAATTCACGTCCTGTTGGCTGATTTGTCGCGAAAGAAAAACGCCGCTGCCCCGGATCATCCTCTACTGATCCGTCCGTTAGGCACGAAAACAGCAGAATCTATACGGAAACCAGGGGGCGGACACAAGGGGGGCGGACAGGGGCATGGCCCCCCTAACGTTGCATAGTTTTTATTACTATTTTTAGTTATGTCTCATTAATCACTAGAGATTATAAATAAACAAGATGTACTAACTAATTTTAGATTGCTTTTCTCAAATATATCTCTTGATTATCTAATGTTAAGTGGCTAAATAAAATACATATATGACATGAATTATTGATCTACGAAGAATGTTCCTTTAATTCTTATCTTCAAAATTTAGATATTTATTTCCTTCGTCCTATAATATAGTGTATTCCAAAAAAAAATAAAGGCAACTTAAAGGAATCTTTAAATGGCGCAAACCCATAGATTAAACTCAATAAAGATCTCCAATTATGTCAAATCTAAGCATACACCATGTCGAATGCATTATTTCAGTACAAATTTTAAAGTCAAAATATGACGGTGGGAGTATTATTTTTTTAAGATAAAGAGATTAAAGGTAATTTATTGCAGATTTTTAAGCCAACATTAAATTCCACAATTTTTTAAGCCGACGTCAAAATCTCATATGGATGCTATATAATTTTTATCGACACTTAGTGTGCGTCCGTCCTGTATCTTAATCCTGGCTCCGCCTCTAACGGAGACGAACGGGTACAGCACAGCGACGCGTCACTAGTTTTTCAGCGCGCATGATACACGCGGGCGGTCTCGCTGACGCTGATCGCGGAAATCGCTGTCCGTGCATCGCGTCGCGCGTCGAGCTAGCTAGCTGCCTTGAGCCAGGCTCCAAGCTCGCAATCCAATCCTCCAATCCGTGCAGTGCAGTGGTACGGTGCTCCATTTACTGCCACCTCGATCGTTCCTTATAGTACTGCTAGCTGTACTCCCGATCAATTTATAGAGTCGTAAGTCAAAAAAAAACGTTATCATGAATTTACAGATCAATGTTTATGAGACTAATTAACTTAATTTTATAGTATGATTATTTGTTGTCGTAAATATTAGTGTCTTTTATAATTTAGGTCAAATTAAAAAGTTAGATTTAAGATAATTTAAGGGTGTGTTCAGTTCCTTCAAAGTTTCAAAAATTTTACAAGATTCTCCATCACATCGAATCTTTGACGCATGCATGGAGTATTAAATATAGTTAAAAATAACTAATTACATAGTTTGGTTGTAAATCACGAGACGAATCTTTAGAACCTAATTAGTCTATGATTAGATACTAATTATCAAATACAAACAAAAAGAGTTACGGTGCTTCAAAAATTTTACGGGGCAACTAAACACACCCTAAATGTGGATTTATTTAGAGGCAGAGGAGTACTGCAGTGTCTTTATCTTCTCAGTCAGACAGTCAGATCTTTGGGCCCAAATTAGCGGTTAATCTGTCGGCATTAGCGAAGATGCTGGAGCCTGACCACAGCACCACGGTAATGTCGTGCAACGGACGAGCATGCCGACGAGCATTAAACTTGTTTTTTTCTTCTTTCAAAACATAGCACTCCTCATGTTCATACACGCTGGCATTAATTAGGAAGACTTGAAATATCCCGGGTCAGTCGTCAAGTGCACCCGTCGAAATCTTAATCCCAGCGTCTTCGTCATCACGACGTTAATTAGGCATTACTGGCCACTCTCTCCATCCTCCGGCTAGTGCGCCAAGATTCGTACGACTGGGGGGAGGCTTGGCACGGAAGCACCGTGACAGTTTCCAAATATATATTGCGTAACTTTGCTGTATGACGAGAATATTTGGCTTTGGTCTTATCACCGCGAGTGATAACGGTGGTGATGGTTCTTAAAAGTGAGACGCTGACGATGATTAGTTCCCTATGGTGGCTGCTCCGATGGATCCACGTCAGCACGGCCCCCCTAGGTGATGTGGACTGAGAATCCATATCAAAGCACAAAAGGGAAGGATTGGAATAATCCGTGGTGGCGAATATTTGTTTACATCTTCCCGAAAAAATATTTGTTTACGTATATATCTTTCTCACCAAAATGGTGATTCATGAACAGCAATATAGTGTTAAGTAGGCTAGGCATTGCCTAATTCAGGGGGCAAGGACTCTCAACAGCTTCTTTACTGACTAGTATATTGCCCATGCTAACGCCACAGTGAAATTTAGGTGACACAAGTTAACAACCAAACACGGTATAAAATAAAATAGATTAAAGATTCACATTAAAAAGAGTGATACAAACTTACAAGATTATTATGTTATTTAATCCAAAAAGGATCAAACTAATCTTTTTTCTCGAAAATGCAGGAGAGCTACACATCATTATATTTAGAAGAGAAAAGGGCAAGAGCCCAAGTAACTCCACAAACACCAAACACACACGCACGCCCTCACACCCCACCAGTCGAAGACGTTACATTCGCGCCTAGGAAAATACACAAGGCGACCAAAAACTAAGCTAAATACTCTAACTAACTACCGGGGCGGAGGTCATCTAGGAATGATAGCTCTCGAGCCCCTGCCATAGACCACAAACAGCGCTCCTTGTCATCTAAGATCAGCGCGCCAGCAAGGTTTGGGGCTGCTCCATCAAAGACACACGCATTGCGATAGTTCCATATAATCCAAGCTTGTGGCTTCAGCTTCTTCACATGTCAACACAGAGTCCTTTAACTCGAACACTTGCAAGTACACCAGAACATGGAAAAAAAATTGTGGTTAAGATAGGAACGCACTGCACAACATCTATCTACTTATCCTACAGTAATTTCAGAAGGAAACAATACATCAATCTACTCCAAGAAAAGACCATTGCATTATGTAATTTCTTAATGCAACACTGAAGTTTCTTATCTCACCATTTATGTTGGCATTAGTAATTAACTTCCTAAAATATGCATAGCTTTATTGTGAGCCAGTAGCTTACTGTAAGTGCAATGAAACCCTAATTGTGGGTTTTAGTGATAATGACCACATGATTAGAGGACTAATGAGATTTATCAAGATGACAAGCAGGTAAAATAAGAATGAGGATAATACATGAGATGGTGGAGCCCGAGTTACAAAATGACACAGTGATGGACTCAAAGGCGTTTAAATTCTTTGATATTTGATCTTGAGTCTAGGCTATGCCGCACTATAAAGATGGATGCAAATTTAGTTGGTCTGAGGAAGATAGAGTGCTCAAGTATTAAAACTAAATTATAAGAGAGACACTCTAGAACTTCACGAACATGTAGAATAGTTTTTGTGATTCTTAGGTGTCGGAAGTGCCGACGTATGTCGGAACTCTCGACGATCAGAAGTGCTGACTCGCGCCAGTTCTGACCATCAGCAATGCTGACGTTCGTCAGCAGTGCCGACGCCTGACCCTCTGGCTGGTTCTGCTGCACGTTTGGCGGCAGTTCTAACGTTCGTCGGCAGTGCACACGCCTGACCCTCTAGATGGCTTAGCTGTGCGCTCACGTCGACAGTGCCGACGTTCGTCAGCAGTCCTGACGGTCGGCAGTCCCGACGTACGTCAGAACTTCCGACGTTGACCTTGGTTAAATAGTACTTTTAGTTAAGGTCAGATGTTCTAAGACTGCCGACGCAGATCTAAACGGTTGGATTTTAACTAAGAGTATAATAGCTCTTCCCTCACTTCTAACCATTACCCACTCATTCCACTCAACCTAACCTTAAGCAAAGTGCTCTCTAGCTCTCAAACTCCCCCCTCTTCTCCTCTTTGCTCCTATATTCAAATCTTGTAAGAGATTGAGTTGAGAAAAGGGATTTAGTGAGAGAAACATTGATTCAAAGCTTGAGCACTTGATTCTTTCATCAAGCCAGTTAGATTTGCATTTGTTACTCTTGGATTCTTGGAACCCTAGCCGGCTAGGCGTCGCCCAAGAGCTCCCGATCTGTGGGAGAATCTTGGAAAGTTTGTATTACCCTTGATTTTCTAGTGAAGAACTCAGATTTACCTTTGTGGTTGGTTGAGAGAGGCATGAATGTGAAAGAGACTTCGACCTTAGTGGTTACCTCAACAACGAGGACGTACACAAGCCTTAGTGGCGAGTTGAACCTCGGGATAAATTTTTGTGTCTGCGTGTTCATTGTTGTTGTGATTACTTGAGATTACTTGTTCTTTATTGCCTCTCTCAAGCTATTTCTTAGGTTTTGGTCCTGATCTACAAATTGGTGGTGCTCCAAGGTCAAGGAAACACTTGGACAACTTTATCTTATCACTAGGAAGTGGGTGAAAGTCCTATGTTTGGTGTTGGTAATTAGTGACAATGCCTAAGTACTAATCCTATGCCTAAGTTGTATGTAGCATATGAGGATTAGTACATTCCAAGGTTGGTGGCAAGATGGACATGGTGATCATGATGGCCACACTTGGATTTGGACGTAACACTACGTGATCAAGGCAAAGGTATATGCTTAAGGGTTGTGTTTTAGTAACCAAGACACCTAGTGGGTGTGGTTATATTATAGGATAGATAGCCGTACTATAAAGAGGGGAATGACGCGGCTATTGAACTCCTAAGTGCCTCTAGGTGTGCATTTCATAATCATATGCATTTGGATAGAACTAATAACGCCTCGAAAAATGATTGTGAAAATGCTAACACACTCGCACATGACATGAACACTTGGTGGTGTTAGCACATTTGCGATGGCGTTGGAGTTTGAGCGGTAGAGAGGGTTTTGGGTCCTCTCTCCCTCCCGCCGAGCTTGCGAGGCGAGATTCAGGCGTTTTCGAGGAGTTGAAACAACTATTTTCCACTACGCCGGAAGTCAGAAAAGAAACGGAGGCGAACGGAGGTCACAGGAGTGACCGGACACTAGACCGGACGCAGTCACTGTTTGATCGGACGCGTCCGGTCAGCGTTCAGCGTCTGTGCGAGTTTCAGTTTGTCGATCGGACGCGCGGTGCGTCCGGTCATGGTCGACCGGACGCGTCCGGTCGTCCAGGGAGCTTACTGGACTCCAACCGGACGCGGGCACTGTGGCGTCCGGTCATGTTTCTTCAGCGCGTCCGGCCGTTGTTTCGTTGAGCGCTGCTCAGGCGACCAGCGTGTCCGGTCATTCACGGGACCAGCACGTCCGGTCGTTCGCAGCGCGTCCGGTCTGCGCAATGAGCGTGTCTGGTCGTTGCTTCGCAGTTAGCCGTTGGGTGACCGGCGCGTCCGGTCGTTTGGACCAGCGCGTCCGGTCAGTACTTCACGAGTTAGCCGTTGGGCGACCGGCGCGTCCGGTCAGTTGGACCAACGCGTCCGGTCAGCACGATTTTGGCTGTTTAAGTTTCTAACGGCTATATTCGAAGGGGTACGTCTATAAATACTCGTTGGCCGGCTCAAGGCTCTTACTCTTGGATATTTTGACATACTTATGAGCACTTTGAGCTAAGCAACTCCCCTCCCACTCATCTCTCTTGCTTCTTTGCATATTCGAAGTGAGATTGAGTGATCCAAGTGCATTTGCATTGTGAGATAGCATCTAGTTGGCACTTGGTGGTTGATTTGCTGCGGGATTCTTGTTTCTCTTGGTGGTTGCCGCCACCTAGACGGCTTAGAGCAGCTTGGAGGCGTTGGCAAGAGTTGGTGTTTGTTCTTGGCCACCTCCGGTGTCTGTAAGGGGTTTGTGCCTACCTCGGCGAAGCGCCAAAGGCAACATTAGTGGATTGCTCGTGTCATTTGCAACCTTTTGCCATTTGGTAGGTTCTCGTGGCGTCTTTTGAGAGGCTCGGTGTGAGACCGATTAGCCACCGAACCATGTGGTGAAGAGGGACACAACGGGGACTAGCGTGCCGGCAAGCACGTGAACCTCGGGATAAATCTTTGTGTCATCATTCTTATTGTGATTGATCAATCCCGGTGGTTGTGTATTGTGGAATTCATCTCTTGATCATATTGTTTGGTTGGCTCAATACTTCGCCTCTCGGTGATACCCTTCTAACTCTCTCTTGTATTATTTTCTTAGTTACTTTGCTAGAGTAGCTCTTTTGTGTAGCTTGCTAGTTGTAATTTCCTTCTTGGTTCGACTTGTGCGGTTGAGTGCAATTATACTAGAATTGGGAATTGGATAGGTGGCTTGCAAACACCCCGTAGGCTAAGCAAAACTCGCATCTCGCTATTTATTGTATTGATAAACTTGTTTAGCTTGTCTTTATAGAATTTTTAAAAGGCTATTCACCCCCCTCTAGCCATCAAGACCTTTCAAGTGGTATCGGAGCCGTGGTCACCGTTTGCAAGGCTTAACAACCTCGGTGCAAGATGGCTCAAGTTATGCTCAATCATGTTAATGGCAAGCCTCTATTCTTTGATGGCATCTCTTCCTTTGATCATTGGAAAAGGAAGATGAAGCAATATCTAGGCAATATACATGAGAAGGTTTGGGATGTGACCAAAGAAGGATACATTATTCTTGATGAAGAAAATCTCACTCCAAATGACCGCATCAACAAACAATGCAACACGACGGCACTTGACACAATCTACCGTGCCATTGATGACAAAGTATTTGAGCAAATCAAAGATCTTAAAAAGGCAAATGAGCTTTGGATAAGGCTTGAAGAAACATATGAAGGCACTTCAATGGTAAAAAGTGCCAAACTATATATGCTCAAGGACAAGTTCTCCACTTTCAAGATGAAGGATGATGAATCTATCCCGGAGATGTTCTATAGGCTCCAAGTCATTATCAATGATCTCAAGGGGCTTGGAGAGAAGGTTGAGAACAAGGACTTCTCACACAAGTTCTTGATGTGCTTACCCAAGAAGTTTGCCACCTTGAGAAGAATGATCTTTAGAGAGGGATTGGACAAGGTCAAACCAACCGATGTGCTTGGAGATATAATGACCGATGCCCAATACAATGATGATGAAGATGAGGTAGAAGAGAAGGAGACCAAGGTCAAGCAAGAAAAGCCCATTGCATTCAAGGCTTCATCTTCTAAGGGCAAGAGCAAGGTGGAGAGTGATGATGATGATCCATTCGATGATAAGACCATGGCCCTCCTAGTGCACAAGATGGGGAGGTTCATGAAGGAAGAAAGGATATGGGGCAAGGAAGAGAAGGGACTTCATGAAGGCAAAGGAAGTGCTTTGCTACAATTGCAATAGCCCCGATCATGTAGTGGCAAAGTGCCCCTATGAAGACAAAAGATATCATGATGGGGAGTTAAAGTTGAAAAAGAACAAGAAGGATAAGAAGGAGAAGAAAGAGAAGAAGAGCTTCAGTATCAACAACAAGAAGAAGGGTGGTGGTTATGTGGTCACTTGGGATAGTGACAACTCCGATAGTGATGATGATGAAAGCTATAGTGATGATGAGAGGACCACTCGGCGACATGCCTTATGGCCAAGCCTACCAAGGTAAAATATGATGATAGTGATGATGATTCTTGTGCTAGTGATGATTGTAGGAGTGATGATGAGGAGGATGAGGACTACTCCAAGGATGATCTATTGGGCATAATAGATCAAATGAGCAAGGGCTACAAGAGGACCACCAAGAAATACAAAATCTTGGAACAAGAGCTCATTGCCAAGAGCAATGAAAAATGATGCCTTGATAGAGGAGCTTGTTGCTCTCAAAAAGAGTAAGGAGTGCAAAGAAATTGAACAAGAGCTCAAAGCTCTTAGGAAATCCTTTGATGAGCTAGAGGCCTCTCGTGAGTGTCTAAAGGAAGACCACGAGGACCTTGAAGTTGCTCACACTAGGCTTAAGGAAGCCCACTCCACTCTACTTGAGCTCATCAAGGAAAAGGACCTCAAGTTGGAGAAATTCATGAAGGAAGCTAAGGAAGAGCAAGTGATTGTCACTTGTGATATTGGACTAACATGTGATATTATTGATGATTCTTTATTTGTTGGTCCTACTAATGCTTCATGTAGCTCATCATCATCCACCACAACCAACTTTACCTCTACTACTAGTGATTCATCACTTGTGATTGAGAATGAGACTCTCAAGAGAGAGGTGGATGATCTCACCCGCGCATTAGGCAATGCCTATGGTGGGGATGCCCGCTTGCTAAAATGCTTGGGTAGCCAAAGGTTCTCTCTTAACAAAGAGGGTTTGGGTTATACTCCCAAGAAGGGCAAGGCGGCCTTTGCTACTCCAAAGCCTCGCTTTGTGAAGAGCAATGGCCGTTATTGCAATAGATGTAAGCAAGTTGGGCATCTAGAGATTAATTACAACAAAATGAACAAGAACAAGAAAAATACTAATGTACCTTACATTCCTTTTGATTCTTGTTATGTGCTTACCAAGGGTGAGAAAGGTGTGCAAGCTAAGTTTGTTAGTACACCAATTGTGGGTCCGAAGAAGAAGGCCATTTGGGTACCAAAGAGCTTAGTTACTAACCTCCAAGGACCCAAACAAGTATGGGTACCTAAGAAACATTGATTTATTTTGTAGGTAAATTACAAGGCCAGAGGAAGGCATTGGGTGCTTGATAGTGGGTGCTCTTAACATATGACCGGTGATTCAAGAATGTTCAACTCTCTCAAATCAAATGATAGTGGCATTGATAGTATCACATTTGGTGATAATAGCAAGGGTGATGTGAAGGCTCTTGGAAGGATTGCAATCTCAAATGATCATAGCATTTCCAATGTGCTCCTAGTTGAAAAGTTGAACTTCAATCTTCTCTCGGTTGCTCAATTGTGTGATCTAGGTTTCAAGTGCATATTTGGTGTTGATGATGTGGAGATAGTTAGTGTTGATGGCTCAAATTTGATCTTCAAGGGCTTTAGATATGAGAATCTATACTTGGTTGATTTCAATGCTAGTGACACTCAACTTTTAACATACTTGCTCACCAAATCAAGTATGGGTTGGTTATGGCATAGAAGACTTGGTCATGTTGGCATGAAGCAATTGAACAAGTTAGTGAAGTATGACTTAGTTAGAGGCTTGAAGGATGTCACATTTGAGAAATATAAGCTATGTAGTGCATGTCAAGCCGGAAAGCAAGTGGGCAACACTCATCCATTGAAAAGCATTATGAGTACTTCTAAGGCATTTGAGTTGTTGCACATAGATCTATTTGGGCCAACTACATACATGAGCATTGGTGGCAACAAGTATGGCTTTGTGATTGTGGATGATTTCATTAGATATACATGGGTATTCTTTCTTGTGTACAAGAGTGATGTATTTGACATATTCAAGAAGTTCATCAAGAGAGTGCAAAATGAGTTTGAGACCACAATCAAGAAAGTGAGAAGTGACAATGGAAGTGAGTTTAGAAATATAAGAGTTGATGAGCTATGTGATGAGCTTGGAATCAAACATCAATTCTCGGCCAAGTATACACCTCAATCAAATGGCTTAGTTGAAAGAAAGAATAGAACCTTAATTGATATGGCAAGATCAATGTTGAATGAGTATAATGTGAGTCATTCTTTTTGGGCCGAATCAATCAACACGGCTTGCTTCTATAGCAACCGCCTCTATTGCCGCAAGTTTCTAGAGAAGACACCATATGAGATCTTAAATGGAAGAAAACCCAACATTGCATACTTTCGGGTATTTGGTTGCAAATGCTACATCTTGAAGAAGGGCACTAGATTGAGTAAGTTTGAGAAGAAATGTGATGAAGGATTCTTACTTGGTTACTCCACTACTAGCAAAGCCTATAGAGTTTGGAATTTAGCTAGTGGTCTACTTGAGAAAGTTCATGATGTTGAGTTTGATGAAACAAATGGCTCTCAAGATGAGGAAAATAACTTAGATGATATGAGAGGAACTCAATTGACCAATGCTATGAAAGAAATAGACATTGGTGATATTAGGCCAAAGCAAGTGATTGATGTGGATGACAACAAAGATCAAGTGCTCCAAAGTCCAATTACACAAGCCAGTGGGTCTCTAATGCAAAATCATGCTAGTACATCATCTCAAGTGCAACAAGATCAACAAGTGGTTAGTTCATCATCTCTAACTCATGATCAACATCAACATCCAAGCAATCAAGTCCAAGTGCTTCAACCAACTAACATTGCAAGAGACCATCCATTGGATTCCATCATTTATGACATACAAAGGGGAGTTCAAACTAGATCAAGATTGGCATCATTTTGTGCTCACTCTTCTTTTGTGTCAATGGAAGAACCCAAGGACATTGATAAAGCATTAAGAGATCCGGATTGGGTAAATGCAATGCATGAAGAGCTCAACAACTTCAAGAGAAATGAAGTATGGGAACTAGTTGAGAGGCCTAAGGATCATAATGTCATTGGAACAAGATGGGTCTTTCGCAACAAGCAAGATCAAGATGGAATAGTAGTAAGAAACAAAGCAAGACTAGTGGCTCAAGGTTACACACAAATAGAAGGTCTTGACTTTGGTGAAACTTATGCCCCGGTTGCAAGATTGAAAGCAATTAGGGTATTACTTACCTATGCTTGTGCTCACAATATCAAGCTATATCAAATGGATGTGAAGAGTGCATTTCTAAATGGGTACATTCAAGAGGAGGTGTATGTGGAGCAACCTCCCGGTTTTGAAGATGACAAGAAACCCAACCATGTATACAAATTGAGAAAAGCTTTGTATGGATTGAAGCAAGCACCTAGAGCATGGTATGAAAGATTGAGGGACTTCTTGCTATCCAAAGGATTTGTCATGGGCAAAGTTGATATAACACTATTCACCAAGAAGATTGAGAAAGACTTGTTTGTGTTGCAAATATATGTTGATGATATCATATTCAGTTCAACCAATCAAGATTATTGTGATGAGTTTGGAAAAATGATGGCAAAGGAATTTAAAATGTCAATGATCGGTGAACTTAGTTTTTTTCTTGGACTTCAAATCAAACAAATGAAGGAAGGAACATTTGTGAGCCAAACCAAGTACATCAAAGATATGCTCAAGAAGTTTGGCATGGAAGATGCAAAGGGCATTACAACCCCAATGGGCACTAGTGGAAGTTTGGATAGTGACAAGAATAGCAACATGGTGGATCAAAAACTTTATAGATCAATGATTGATAGCCTACTCTATGTGACGGCATCAAGGCCCGATGTGACGTTTAGTGTATGCATGTGTGCAAGATTTCAAGCCTCACCAAGAGAAAGACATTTGAAGGCAACAAAGAGAATATTGAGGTATTTGAAGCATACACAAGATGTTGGATTATGGTATCCCAAAGGTGCAAGCTTTGAGCTAGTTGGATATTCGGATTCCGACTATGCCAATGACAAAGTGGAGAGAAAGAGCACCTCTAGGACTTGTCAATTATTGGGAAGATCACTTGTCTCATGGTCATCCAAGAAGCAAAATAGTATTGCACTATCTACCGCCGAGGCTGAATACATCGCCGTGGGTAGTTGTTGTGCACAAATCTTGTGGATGAAGGCAACATTGAAGGATTTTGGAATCAATTTTAAGAATGTGCCATTACTATGTGACAATGAAAGTGCCGTGAAGCTAACCAACAATCCGGTTCAACATCAAAGAACAAAGCATATTGATGTTCGTCATCATTTCATTAGAGATCATCAACAAAAGGGTGACATTGCTATTGAGAGTGTGGGCACCGAAGATCAATTAGTCGATCTATTCACCAAGCTACTTGATGAGAAGAGATTTCACAAGCTAAAGAATGAGTTGAACATAATTGACTTCTCCAACATGAGTTGATGCACCCCATATATGACATGCCTCTCCTTCGAGCCCCAAGGTATAATTGATTGACATGTCATACATACTATACTAAGGACATGTTTAGTGCATCTAGTCATGATTTCTTATGTTCTAGGCTCATTCATGAAAATCAAATGAATTTGAAGTTTATATGGTGCCACTATTGTTTCCATGACTTGTATGATCTAGTGGTAGCATATAACTTGTTTAAGTAGCTTGTGATCCTAAGTGTTTAATCTAGATCACTTGTCTAAATACTTGCTTCAACATGGTGCATGATAACCCTTCTAGTGAGGTGTGAAGAAGCTTGCCCTTGGGTCAAACCGAAGCATTTTATTTATGCAAGCAATCTAGGTTGAATCACAAACTTGATCCTCACCCTATAATTCAACATGATATTCTATCTAAAATTGGTCCCTTGTGGTCATTGGTGCCAAAGGGGGAGAAAATATTGTTCACAAAGATAGAACTCAAAGGAAGATAGAACTCAAAGGGAGAGAAAATGTTGTTCACAAGATAGATTCTAAAAGGGGAGAAAACCTAAAGGGGAGATTTGATAAAAGAAGGGGATCAACTAAAATTTTGAGCACACAAGTAGGGGGAGCAAGCTCTTAAACATGAATGTTGCATTTCCTGGCGCACTTCATATGTATGATGCATAGTTATGCATTTCTTTTTCTCTGATACTTTGCTTGTGTTGTGTTTTGCTAGTATACAATTGAATGGTGTATTGAAGTACTAGCATGAATAGGAAGTAGTTAGATTTCTCTTGCTTCATGTTTTACAAAGTGGTACTAGAATCTTGCTTATAATGTTGATCTCACGAGGTTACTAGTTTTGTTTATGCTTTTCAAGTGGTATCTAACTACACAAGGTGCTAAGATGGTGTTTATCGTAACTCTGATGGTATCACGCTTCAAAGGTCTATAATCTAAAACACTTAGCACCTATTGGTAGTCAATGCTCCTACTTTTACCTATCTAAACATGTATGTTTCCAAAATCCAAACATATAGCATACATGTAGGGGGAGCCATTGCTATCAATTTGAATTCATGATCACATGTCCATAATTCTTACACATGGTAATATACTTGGACAATGTGACATGGGTTCAATAAAATTTTTATCATAACATCTTTGTGAAAGGGTTGTCGCCAATTACCAACAAGGGGGAGATTGAAAGTCCTATGTTTGGTGTTGGTAATTAGTGACAATGCCTAAGTACTAATCCTATGCCTAAGTTGTATGTAGCATATGAGGATTAGTACATTCCAAGGTTGGTGGCAAGATGGACATGGTGATCATGATGGGCACACTTGGATTTAGACGTAACCCTACGTGATCAAGGCAAAGGTATATGCTTAAGGGTTGTGTTTTAGTAACCAAGACACCTAGTGGGTGTGGTTACATTATAGGATAGATAGCCATACTATAAAGAGGGGAATGACGCGGCTATTGAACTCCTAAGTGCCTCTAGGTGTGCATTTCATAATCATATGCATTTGGATAGAACTAATAACGCCTCGAAAAATGATTGTAAAAATGCTAACACACTCGCACATGACATGAACACTTGGTGGTGTTAGCACATTTGTGATGGCATTGGAGTTTGAGCGGTAGAGAGGGTTTTGGGTCCTCTCTCCCTCCCACCGAGCTTGCGAGGCGGGATTTAGGCGTTTTCGAGGAGTTGAAACGACTATTTTCCACTACACCGGAAGTCGGAAAAGAAACGGAGGCAAACGGAGGTCACAGGAGTGACCGGACGCTAGATCGGACGCGGTCACTGTTTGACCGGATGCGTCCGGTCAGCGTTCAGCGTCTGCGCAAGTTTCAGTTTGTCGATCGGACGCGCGGTGCGTCCGGTCATGGTCGACCGGACGCGTCCGGTCGTCTAGGGAGCTTACTGGACTCCAACCGGACGCGGGCACTGTGGCGTCCGGTCATGTTTCTTCAGCGCGTCCGGTCGTTGTTTCATTGAGCGCTGCTCAGGCGACCAGCGCGTCCGGTCATTCACGGGACCAGCGCGTCTGGTCGTTCGCAGCGCGTCCGGTCTGCGCGATGAGCGCGTCCGGTCGTTGCTTCGCAGTTAGCCGTTGGGCGACCGGCGCGTTCAGTCGTTTGGACTAGCGCGTCCGGTCAGTACTTCACGAGTTAGCCGTTGGGCGACCGGCGCGTCCGGTCTGTTGGACCAGCGCGTCCGGTCAGCACGATTTCGGCTGTTTAAGTTTCTAACGGCTATATTCGAAGGGGTACGTCTATAAATACTCGTTGGCCGGCTCAAGGCTCTTACTCTTGGATATTTTGACATACTTGTGAGCACTTTGAGCTAAGCAACTCCCCTCCCACTCATCTCTCTTGCTTCTTTGCATATTCGAAGTGAGATTGAGTGATCTAAGTGCATTTGCATTGTGAGATAGCATCTAGTTGGCACTTGGTGGTTGATTTGCTGCGGGATTCTTGTTTCTCTTGGTGGTTGCCGCCACCTAGACGGCTTAGAGCAGCTTGGAGGTGTTGGCAAGAGTTGGTGTTTGTTCTTGGCCACCTCCGGTGTTTGTAAGGGGTTTGTGCCTACCTCGACGAAGCGCCAAAGGCAATATTAGTGGATTGCTCGTGTCATTTGCAACCTTTTGCTATTTGGTAGGTTCTCGTGGCGCCTTTTGAGAGGCTCGGTGTGAGACCGATTAGCCACCGAACCACGTGGTGAAGAGGGACACAACGGGGACTAGCGTGCCGGCAAGCACGTGAACCTCGGGATAAATCTTTGTGTCATCATTCTTATTGTGATGGATCAATCCCAGTGGTTGTGTATTGTGGAATTCATCTCTTGATCATATTGTTTAGTTGGCTCAATACTTCGCCCCTCGGTGATACCCTTCTAACTCTCTCTTGTATTATTTTCTTAGTTACTTTGCTAGAGTAGCTCTTTTGTGTAGCTTGCTAGTTGTAGTTTCCTTCTTGGTTCGACTTGTGCGGTTGAGTGCAATTATACTAGAATTGGGAATTGGATAGGTGGCTTGCAAACACCCCGTAGGCTAAGCAAAACTCGCATCTCGCTATTTGTTGTATTGATAAACTTATTTAGCTTGTCTTTGTAGAATTTTTAAAAGGCTATTCACCCCCCCTCTAGCCATCAAGACCTTTCAGTGGGGTTGTAAGTTATTTGCTTCACAAAGTTCATTTGAGCACTTGTAATTCATTCTCCGTAGGTGTCGGCAATTCTGATAGTTAGCGCCGGAACTTCTGTCGACGTCGGCAATTCCGACGCGAACTGTCAGGACTTCCGACAGTCGCTGACAAATGACTTTGAGTTTTATGTAGAAATTTTTAGATACACCTATTCACCCCCCTCTAGGCTTACCAGAGATCCTTACACTTACTTTGCCAATGCAATTCCTGGACCAGAGTTTTCTTGATGCTTTCAACAACTAATGCATGAAACCCAAAGAACTCGGCAACCTGCAAAATTTACTCTAGTTTTTAGATTATTAACATGCCAAAGAAGTTCAAAAATTATTTAGATATGACTAATAAACAATTAGCATGCATACTTATAGTAATCTGAGCAGTAAAATTTAGATATTACAAACAAGCATCGGATGGCAGTTGCATTCCCTCTCCCTTTCTCAAAACAAAGGTATACGTAATATTTTTTGGTGGTTGGAAAAAATAAGAGCCGCCCACCAAGATAATTAATTATTTATTTGTTAGTAAATTGTTTTGATGAAAATTATTAGATCAACGGTTAGAAAAAATTAGATGGGAAAAGCCATGGTAAAAGAGCTCAATGTATGCATCTAAGTGACAAAATCACCTATCCTTTCCAATCAATGGTGTTGCACAAAGCAACCTATCACATAACAGAGGCAATAAGAAATTAATATCTTATAATTACGAAACACAGTTGTACTGAAACATTAAAAATAGCTAGATTCTGAAAAACAAATAACCCTATATCTCAAAATGTTAAACCTACGAATCTTAAAAGTATGTCAAAAACAAGCATACATAGCATGCATACGAGCACAAGTTCCAGGCCACAGCTATGCTCTCCAAAGGTTCTTAAGTAATGAAAATAACAGATGGGTTAGAGCAAGGCAATGATGATGGATTGAAATGAACTAACTAGCTTGCCCTTTTAAGACGTGGCCGACGACCGCCTTCTCTTGGTGATCTCAAACTTGAGATTCCCAGAGCCAACAATGCAAGGCCAAGAATAATACCAAAATAGAGAGTAGAGGTAGTTCCGGTCAACATTAAAGGAGTGTTTGAATGGCTGCCACACTTTGCCAGCCTAACTTGCGGCTCGCCACAGATGGATGGTTGTTGTTTGCTTTAGCATTTAAGTTTGGCGGCCACAGCCTTTCGCAGTGAAAAAAGACGCCAATCCTTAGGCGGCCATTTCTATCGCCGCAAGTTAGTCCGCGCCACACTGCGTGTGGCAGAGCATGGCGGGCATCCAAACGGCCCTTAAGTTGATGAAACCCCATACAATAAGCAGGGTACCTACAGAAGATGATGCAAGTGCAAGAATAACTTTAACCCTTCGAGTCAGCATGAAATTATGTCAACAAATAATTGACGGTACAACACATCACATAGTCTAGTGAAAACATTATTTTTGATGCATTACAATTTGTTAGCCCTTAAGAGAATGAAATTAATTTGCATTGAAAATTTCACCAATGTAGAACATTGACATACCAAACGGAACACCCACATGATAATCCTCATACTCTGATGGCCCATACAATCTTCCGGAGCCTTGAACGTTGTTGTGATATCCTTGATCTGAGTCTGGGAAGTTCCGAGCTGCCACAACCAGATATTCCTGTCCCTCCTGACTAACCTTTGTAGCTATCACGCTCAGGTCCTTCTGCGCTTTATCTGCCTGTATCTTCAGTCTCGTCTTGGAGTAGACATTATATGCCTGCATTGACAGGTCCTGCACCTGCAGGGCCTCAGCCTTCCTGAGCCTTCCAAGCTTCCTGTAGGGCTTTGTCTCCGTGTCGCTGTTATCCTTGTCATTGCCCACCTCTCAACCCTCCAGGATCTAGCATCATGATATATAGATAAATTAAGCACCAGCACTCAGCGACTAAATCATGAAATTCACCGTAATAAAGTGAACAAAACATTGCGATGAACGCAGCAATCGAAATCAGCATCACCATCCAGGAAAGTGAAATGAAGCGCCTGGATCCGCATTTTTTTGCCAAAATGATTGTGGCAGCATAGACAAAAATAGGAGAAACTACTAATAATCAGTTGGGGATATATGCAAGCTATTAAAAAGTTATAATTATGAAACATAAATATGAAATATAATAAGAGGGATCTCTACCAGTGTCACAACAAAAATCAGAACTATATATAACTGACTGAAATGAATCCAATCAGTTAAATCAGCGCCCGAAAATCAATACAAAAGGCAACCTGAACATTGCATCCGGTCCACACAAATTGAAGCGAACTTGCTTCACTAACCAAGCACCACCCCCTTGATGCATCTAAACACCTGGCGCCACCAAGCATCAATGGCCCAGCCATGAACTCGCGCTTGCAACAACAGCACGAAACCCCACGGGGGTGGCACCTTCAAACACCCGCCGAAAACCAACGCAAACCCAAAACCTACGGCGCGGATCGAAGGGCTCATCGAGAACCGAATCGAGATCAACCCGAGAGTCGGGCCTGAGCTAGGGTTTTGCACGGATAGAGAAGAGGGTGGAGCGGTTACCTCTGGCAATCTGGGGTGGCGGAGGGGTGTCGACGGCGAGGCGGTGGCTGAGGTCCGACGATGAGGAAGTTGTCCTCCACCTGTTCTTCAACTCCTGCTCGTGGTTGTCGCCATTGGAGGTCGCCTAGCGCATCCGTGTCGCTCGTGCTCTGTCTCCGCGGGGGGATCGGGCCATGGAGGTGGGGATCCGAAGGGCGTGGTGTCTCGTGGTTTGTCAATACTGCACAGATAGGGGTAGGGATTGGAAAGCAGGATGGGATGGGCGGCGGTGCGAATGGGGAGGGGATGGCCGATGAGCTGCGTGGCCAGGGGCGACGTTCGCGTGCTTGCGTCATGATGGAGTAGTGATGGTGCGTTTCCTTTCTTTTTTTTCCGTGGTCGCAGGCTTTGATATCTGGTCGTGATGTGCGTGGGGCGCATTTAAAGCCCGCGTGCGTGGGGTGGAGGGCACGGGCGTGAGAAGCTTGACATCGCACATCAAAGATCAGCCGTCGTATGTGTTTTGGTGTTTTATTAGCCCTTAATTTTAACGGAGACACGTTTCGATGCGCAACGCGACTGTTGCGGAAGAAACGGCAGCGTCCACAGCAACCGCACTGCTGTACTGTGACAGCAGGACCGACGTGACAACAGTGAGCTACGGCCTACTCTGTACGGGTGCCCTGCACCCGCAACAGCCGGCAAACGTGCCCGACTGCTCGCTCGGTAGTCGGTACCCTCTCCGCGCAAACTTCACGGGCTTTCCAGCCAGCCAGCCTTGGCAGCTGTAGCGTCTAGCCGGGGGCCCCCCGCCCAGGCGCCTCTAGTCTCTACTTCCCGTTGAGTCAGTCACATTTCCCTTTCCGTTTCCGGACGCTGGCCGGAACCGGTAGAGCGAGCCGGGGGCCCCTCGTGTCGTCCCTTCCCTTCGGACAAATCATTGGTCCGGCTGACGCCCACACCAGTCGCTGATGGGAGTGGTGCCGCCTCCCACTGTTTCGGAGCCCCGGACCAATATGTTTTCGTCCGGTTTGCAGCGGGTGCCTTTCAGTGAGGTTGGACCGTTGGAAGCTACTCATGCGCATCAGCGCCCGTGATTGCAATTGCAACCAACCGATCCGCTATGCTGTTCACCCGATCGACCACGGCTCAGTGGCTGTTCTTGCCTTACGAACCGTGCAGGTACGTGCCAATAATTGGAGCTGGAACCTCCACGACGCTTCTAGATCACTAGAGTACTGTACAGTTGTAGACGTACTACGTACCTATGGGTTCTGCTGCACAGCACAGAGACACACAAAGCTCGTTTGCTTCCTCGAAAAGGTATGTCTAAAAGTATTATTCGCTGATTTATTATAAAAAATACTATTTTAATTAATAAAATAAGTTGAAAAGTACAGGCAAAGCGAACGGGACCACGGACATGGCGAGGATCATCCTGGAAAGTCTGTCGTCCAAAAAAAAACCTGGGCCGTGTTTAGTTCGGCCGATTTGGTGGCGGCTGAATTACTGTACAAAATTGTAGCATACTGTAGCATTTCGTTTGTATTTGGTAATAATTGTCTAAACATTGACTAATTAGGCTCAAAAGATTCGTCTCGCAAAGTACAACTAAAATGTGCAATTAGTTTTTGATTTCATCTACATTTAGTACTCCATACATATGCCGGTATTTTGATGTGATGGGGAATCTTCTTTTTACATAGTAGAATTTAGAAGAAAATTTAGCATCTAAACCAGGCCATGGAAAGTCTGAGCACGAGGGAAAGCGAAGGGGAAAGGACAAGACAAACGTTCGAATTGATTTGATGTGCCTTGTTCTTCTGTCGGCTTGGCTGCCACGTCGCGTACGAGTACTCCTACTGTAGGCCAGGGCCGGGGAACAGGAAGATATATCCTCCTGCAGTCAGCAGTCCTGCTCCTTTTGCGCGCTGTAGTCCGCCATGCATGCATCGCATCCTGTGTCTCCCTCGTGCGCTCTTTTCCGAGAGGGAATCAGAGCTTAGCTGCCTCGGAAATACTCCACCCTTCTTCCCCTGTCTGTCTCTGCAAGTACTGCATGGGAAGGCAAGCACTCGAAGCCAGGGCAGCCCGTGTGGGCGTCGCGGCCGGCGACGACGTGCTGCGCTGCCGGGCTCCTGCCTGCCTCTGCAGCTTTGCCTGTTTTCGGCAGGCGCCACGCCACGCGTGTGACGAAGGCTGTGGCCTCCTCTCCTCAGCTTGCCCTCACGGGCCAGGCGCCACCATGTGTGCTCATAGTGCCGCGCCAGCACGTGTCAGCAGTCAAAAGGATGTGGTGCAACCTTTGCAAAGAGATGATCGATCTCACTGACACTGGAGTCACGCACTGTACAGTGTCTTTCGCATGCCTGCCTTTAACAGGACAGTGAAAGACTGAGAGCACCCAAATCACTCGTTAGGTGTCTTGGCTCAACACACGCAAAGCTTCCGCTGCTCCTCGCCCCACACAACGCGGCGGCCGGCGGGTTCTTCGCGGACTTTCATGTCCTCGTTCCGCGCCCGTGATCCGTGATGAAACCTCAGCTCACGCCGCACGTGTTTGGGTCCTCGAAACAGTGGAGTGGGTTCGCTGTTTCTGAAAGATTGGCTGCTGCTCTGCTGCCATGCCTGCATATCACCACGAGGGCAGAGACTTGCCACATGGGCACAGGGCACTCGATGCGCCCGGGCCCGGCGCATCCGCCTTCCCTCGAGCCTCTGTAGCCGCCACTTACGGCTAATTTGGAAATTCCAATCCCTTCAGGATTCTGGATTTTTTCTGGAGTGGAAAATCCATGAGAATACCATTCTAGTTATTATCTTACTCCCTCCGTCTCTTTATATCAGTCATCCTTAGTGTGCGTGTCACAAGTTTAATTCGATTTATATAAAATACGTGTAATATTTGTATCTCCAAATAAATTTATTAAAAAACTAGATTCAAAGATCTTTTCAATGATACTAATTATGTACTATAAATATTAATATTTTTAATATATATTTAATTAAATTTGTTTCTCGGGAAGCTTAAGGATAGAAGGAGTAGTTCAGTGGGAGGTTTTTCATCCATGAGTTTTGCTCCCCTGCTTTCAAAAAGGAGCCACTGTGGGCGTCTCTAACGCGTTGCTGCCTGAGCGCTGGCTGTCACCCATCGTGCTCGCAGATCAGCAAATTGCAACGGGGCTGTAGACTGATCACGACTGAAAGAGACCCTTTTTTTGGAAACGGATGCAGAAAGGGAGTGAGACAGAGAAAGCAACGTTTATAATCATTTGACTCGTTCTACTGAATGAGCAACGCAGAAATGCCGAGAGATGTAAGCATCAGCGTAACTGTGTCGCACCGGCAAGCTTTGATCTGAAGGAAATGCTCATCACGCCACAAAGGTACGGTTGCGTGCTGTAGGTGTCGAACAGAAGAGGAATCAGGAATCGCCTTCAGCGTCCAAGCTTCGTGAATCTAAAGGGAGATCGGACGGTCCAAAAGGTTTTCAGTTCAAACCTTCCCAAGAGATAGCAGTAGTAACTAGTAGGTAATCACTACTAGATCAAAAGCCATCCAAGATAAACTGCAGTGCTGGAAGCATGTTAGAGTACAAAGCAGGGCAAGTCCTGCTATTTTTTCCCCTTGCTTATGCTATTAGTTAACCAGGGAGACAGTACATACAGAGGTAAAGATTATGTACAAGTCATCAGAAAGCAAACATGAACACTACGAGGCACGCACTAGAAGCTATTTAGAGCAGCGTGTCCATGGCAAAACTGGCACTCTGGCAGGGAGGCCAGGCCACTGACCTCAAGGAGCAGAGCATGAGAGGATGACACCATGAATGATCAGATAAAACGGTTAGTAGCTTCATCTGATGTAGGCGACATGGCCGAACTTGGCCGCCGGGATCGAGCGCTCGAACTTGGTCCTGATCATCTCGGCCACCTCGCTCAGAAACACCTTCACGCCGCGCGCAAGGCCAGCCTGCGCCGTCGACCGCCGCTTCCCTGCCTTCGCCGCCGTCGCTGAGCCGGCAAGGTAGTCACGATCGTCATCAGCCGCGACGACCTTTACTACCGCTTCATGAAGCCAAGGCAGCAGCTGCAGCTTTGGGAGCACCGTCTCCGTGCCGCCATCGCCATGCAGATGATCTAGTGCTAGCACCATCCATTTCGACCGGCCGCTTGATCACAGCGTGTATGCCTGATGTGTCTCTGCGGAGTGTGGACTGCAGGGGAGAGCGGCGCGGCGTTATTTATGGACGAAGCGCGCCTGACGCGATGCAGGAGGAGGTGGCTGAGGTGCATGGGAGCAGCGAGACCAATGGCGTTCGGACGTCGGCGCCGTGCCGGGTCGTCCGGCTGCATGCGAGACCCGGACAGCGACGTGGGAGACGACTTTGGTGTTATACAGGAGTCTGTTATACACTGGGCGCGCGTTTCACGCTCGCTGATTTCAGCGATCGGTTCTGAGCTATATAAACAATGCGTGTCATCAAATGCGTATCAAGATTCCTCTCAACAAAACAAAACAAAAAGCGTATCAAGATTCAAGAGCTACCGGACGTCATCTGGATAACTACAAGACAGCTGAAAGTTGTTCAACAGCGTCTGTTTAGAAATTGTCCAACTAAACTCCTCTTTTTTAATAAAGAGAAGGGACAAAAAAGCTACTATTCTTTACTAAATTAACAGTATTGCTGTATCGATCGTATCCAACAGATCTCTTACACCCAAATTTTATATTAAAAAACTGTGTTTTATAGGATTTACGCTCTCTTATTACGGCATGTTTGGAAGGCGGAAATTTTACAGGAAAAATACAAAAATAGAAAAATTTCTCGTATTCCAAACAGAGCATTAAAGGTTTGTAATAATCGGATGAATCATTCTATGCACCAGAGGTTTTAGTTAGAACAGATTTATCTAAAAATTATATGAAGATAACCACCAGAGTTCTAGTACAAGTCGAGCATAAATCCAGAGCAAGTTGACAGCAATTAGAATTGGAGTGTGAGAGAGAATTATTTCGCCTGAGTTTATAGGAAGAAGAAAGGAAAAGAAAAAGGAAGCATATTTTTAAAATTTACATCCAAAAGTCGTCACATCCTCACGTAACGTTTCTCTTGTACTACTACTTTGTTGGTTTATAAATTACCAAGAGAGTATAGCCAAATAGAAGAAAGGATACCAAGTGTGGCCATCACTGCTCAAGATTTATACCCTCTTGTCACATGCCCATGGCATGTACACAAACGTTCCCGTAAGTTTGCCAATTGCCATTGTCGCTTCATCTGAAATTCTGAACACAGGCATGCAAGAGTACTGGAGTAGAGAAGGAAGGCTTCCGATGCAACTATAAGTAATTTGCTCGAGTTTTGAGCCACACTCTGCATCTCACTGTAACAGCAGACTGAAAAGGGAGAGAAACAACAGGAACCTTACAGGGATGCGCACGATCCTAACCAATAGCACCTCGCCACCTCGTCTGTAGTCTGTACACACACGGACGGACGTGTCACGTCACGCCTTCTGCTCGGCCGGCAGATGCCACACCCAGAACTCCTCCTTCGGGCCGGCGCCGGGGCGCTTCCTGGGGCTCGCCTTGGGCGACATGGGCCTCCGCCGGCGGACGTCCTTCCTCGGAGCCCGCTCCTTCTTCTCCTCCGCCGCCGCCACGAACAGCACCACGGGGCCAACGGGCCCCACTGGTCCCACGGGCACGTCGTCGTTGAGGTCGAGCAGCGGCTCCAGTGCCTGGACGACGGCGGACATGTCCGGCCGGTTCTTGGGGCTGCTGCTGAGGCACCGGTACGCGACCATTGCCGCGCTCTGGGCCGCCCGCGCCGAGTACTGGCCCTCCATGGCCGGGTCCATGATCCGGACCAGCCTGAGCGGGTCCTTGAGGCACGGCCGCGCGTAGTCCACCAGGTTCTGCTCCCGGCTCGGCCGGGTCTTGTCCACGGACCGCCGCCCCGTCAGGATCTCCAGCAGCACCACGCCGAAGCTGTACACGTCGCTCTTCGCCGTCAGGTGCCCCGTCATGATGTACTCCGGCGCCGCGTACCCGTGCGTTCCCATCACGCGCGTCGACACGTGGGTGTCGTCGCCCTCCGGTCCGTCCTTGGCCAGCCCGAAGTCTGAAAGCTTGGCCTTGTAGTCCTGAAGATAGATGGATCGAAAACATCAGCAATTGGAATTGTTGGTGAAACTTGGTTGGGCCTGTATAAGGCCCATATTGACGACCTCACTTGGACCAGCCCAAGCAATATACAGTATATGCTATTAGCCCACTATACTCTGAAACACTATGCCTGAATCAGAGAAGTCTCTGAAGTCTGAACCTATGTTCACTGCGAGTTTGCATTGAAAAGTTCTTATGATGGTTACTGCTAAATACTGGTCGGACAATGTATGACGCACATCATCACCATCTACGCCGAAGTAGTCAATTAAGATGACATGGGCTAATTGCAGAAAACTACTCACCGAGTCGAGCAAGATGTTGGAGGCCTTGAAGTCACGGTAGATCACCGGCTTCTCAGCGTCGTGGAGGAACGCCAAACCCTTCGCCGCTCCTACTGCAATGTTTAGTCGGGTCGACCAGGGCAGCACGGCAGGAATCTCTGCAGAAAAATCACAGAAAATTCAGTATGAAAAATCGCGACCTGGAATTACACTATTCACGCTTGGAATGTTTATTGTTCTGCACACATCATCACACATTCAGACAGGATGGGCCAATCAGTATTATTGCCGCTGGATTTCAGGAGCAGAACAGTGTGGCAGCAGATTTTTCAGATTAAGCAGCTGCTTTTTTAGATTAAGAGTACGGCAGCGAATAGACGACCTGATTGGTTCTATAAAATTTTGATTTAACCCACAGCTAGATGTATGACAATGTGGAAACAGATGCAGTCAACGCGTTGGGCGATTTCCTTATGACCAAGAACGGATCAATCGGTGACGACATTGATCCAGCAACTATGTGACATCACTAGCTTCTGACCTGTGAGCCCTGTCCCTATCCAGTGTGCTGTGCAAGCAAGCAGCCTATGGTCAAAATCAAATGCTAAGCTCCGGGTTCTGCTAAATAACAAGTTAACAACGCCATGCGTCTTGCATTTGGGCAGAAGAGTTCAGTCAAATCTGGTTTCGTCAGAGCGAACCCGAAAGCTTGTTGGAAGGTGGTTGAAGCAAGGGAAACCTAGTCCACCGTGCAATGAATTTCCTACAGACCGAAACATCTTGCAAATTTCCTCCACGCAGCCACCAACTTGAAACAAAACAAAAAAAAATCATTTCTTTCCAATAATTCCTCTGGTTTCGTGAGCTTATATAATGAGTATAATAATGGTTAGTAGGTAGGAACCCGGTTTTCTTGCTAACCATCATGCTCATGCATATGCCAGGTCAACACTCAAACGAGACTTGGCAACCTTATCTCACATCAGTAGTACATCACCAATGCAAATAATTAATCTAACATATGGTTATGGTTCTTATGGACGATGGAGATGGAGTGTATAGTAGTGAACTCACGTTTGAAGAGGTGGTTCTCCAGGCTGCCGTGCTCCATGTACTCGTAGACGAGCAGCCGGTGCTCGTCCTCGCAGCAGTAGCCCACCAGCTTCACCAGGTTGGGGTGCCGCAGCTGCCCCAGGAAGATCACCTCCGCCTGCGCCCACAACAACAAAAAAACATGCCGAAATCGCGTTAGAAACCCGCGTGCCACGCCCACTTTTTTTAGTTTTTCCCCTGATCGGGGCCGCGCGCGGCGCGATGGGCCACCCCAACTTATCCGTCGCTGCCGCCGGAGCCCGGAACCGTCGCGATCGCTCAACCACCAACGCTACTGCCGCTAGCGCCCTCGGCGTCAGCTTCCGCCGCACACGTCCGCGTCTCGTTGCCCGCCGAGATATCTCAGCGCCCGATCGAGACGCCGATCGTGCCGTGAACACGACCGGTATCTATCTCGACATTTTTTATTAAACTGATGCTGATAGAAACTTATGTTTTGAACTGGTAGCGTTGATGATTTACTAGGAATTAATACAATATGTGTTGCTTCCGAGAGATTTTTTTATATATAAATAATTCCAAGACATTTGGCCTAGTATATATGTTTTGAACCGGTAGCACAGATGATTTCCTAGGAATTTTTAATACAGTAAGTATGTGTTACTTCCGAGAGATTTTTTTTCGATAAATAATTCCAAGAGATTTGGTCAAATTGGCCGTGCGTATGTGTATGTAGTGTAGGTGTCTTGGAAGACTGAGCTTTCTTTCTGTATGGGATTACTCAAGATTGAACTACTTGCACCAGGTGTCATGCCGGGAAGTAGCAGTTTGCCATTGTCATAGTAGAAAGGAGAATTGGGTTTAGTGATCCTTGTAAGGGAACTGACCGGCTAGCAGCTAGCTTGGTTCACCACAAGATCACTCTTTCACTACAAGAAAGCTTAAAAAGGTTGCAAGTTTTGGAGACTACGACTACGTACGACGATTCTTCCAAGGAAGCTTTGCTATATTAATAACGATCTAGAAGGACTAGAACAAGTACCGCTAGAACGAAGCTTGCTAATCACCGCACGCGGATCGTATTAGTAATTAACCAGCACACGTGGCATAATTTGACGGGAGATGGAGGGGGAAGGGCGGGCGTGCCCTAGTAATAGTACGTACCAGCCACTCCTTGTGGCCCTGGGCGCCCTCGGGGTCCCAGAGCTTGACGGCGATGGCCTGCGGCTTGAGCCCCTTGTTGACGCCGTCGTCGACGAAGCCCTTGTAGACGGGGCCGAAGCCGCCCTCGCCGAGGAAGTTGCCGGAGACGAAGCCGCGCGTGGCCTCGCGCAGCTCCGCCACGCTGAACACGTGCAGGTTGGACCCCACCAGCGACACCGACAGGTCCTGGTCCGCCGCGCCGCTCAGGTCCGTGAACGACAGCCGCCCGCCTCCGCTGCCGCCCGGGCGCACCTTCCGCTGCCTGTCCCCCGCCGACCTTCCTTCTCCGCCGCCGCCAAGGCAGCCTCCCAGGAACGACCTCCACGCCGACGTCGTCTTCGACTTCCTGGTCCTCATCGATCGCTGCCGAGGCACGCGGCGCGCACGAAGGCAACTCTGGGACTGCTGTGGCCACGGACAAAAAACGTAGGCTCGCGATGGATGAGGTGGTCCGACTTTGCTTGTTGAGAGGATGTGTGGTGTGGGGTAGGTTGTCTGTGCGGCCAGCTCGACGCACGGGGCGCGGTGGATATATAGGCCAAGACGCCGGGCGCCGAGCGCCGGTCGGGGGCCGCGCGCGACGCCACGGGGATGGCTCTGGTCGGGGCCGGGTCGGGGGTTGAGGCGCGAGCGGCGCGCTTGCTTATTGCTTTGGCCACGCTGCCCCCCTGCCCGCGATGCTAGCTACACTATACAATTCGTTGCTGTCGTTGTTGCAGAGTCTCATCTCAGAGCAGGGGCATCTCGAGAGCTTTTTTTTCTTTTTTTTTTTGAGCCTTGTTTCGTTTCTTGGCTGAGTTTCTAAACGTGTTGCGTACCTGGTTGACCTGCTCTCTCGCCATCGCTCACACCTCACAAGGTCTGACTTTGAGAGAGTAGGTAATGTGTTTGATTATTATTATTATTTTTTTTGCTTAGTTTTTGTAATACTCCGTTATGCAGGCAATTGGAACGGAACGCAAGAAAGATTCAGCCTTGTTTGTAGGAATGGAAGAGTCTCCGGCTCCCCGCTGATCAGATCACTGTCCAGTGCTGAACGCGTCGTCCGAAGCTCTGTACTAGCTGTTGCAAGCTTGCAGCCGAGGACAGGGTGGCACGCGGCTGCAACCAAGAACCAACCAACCACTGCCGGCACGAGAAGGCCGCTGATTTCGCAACCTGCGGCGTGGCGCTGTCCACGCGTCTGCCGGGTCTTTCTTTAGGAGAGGATCGCCCGTGTGCCGCGTCCTGCTTGCTCGGCCTCCAGCCACGCAGAACGTACACATGGGCCACCCTGGCGCATTGCCGTCGCCGGGCAGCTCCTGCTCCGGCAAAAAGAGGCACTCAGCAGCTCGCAAAAGGCGCTTTGACAAACGCGCGCCGCCGCCGAAAAGGCCACGACGCTCGCTCCCCTCTCCCTCTCCCTCTCCCTCTCCCTTTCCTTCCATGCATCGCATCGCATCGCTCGGTGCCAGTGGTCACACACATTTCAGTAGAGAACAATTCCGTTTCTCACTTCTCCGTTTCGCGCTGAATTCGCCCCCTTTCGGCGATGCGCCGCGAGCCCCCGACGGATCGAGGCGTGGCAACTGGCAGTTGGCATCACCTGATGGCGCCCGTCGGAACGGAACGGGGCGGCTCGAGCACACGCGCAGGAGTCGGGACCGCGCGCGAGAGGCATCCGCGCCCGTCGTCGGCCCGTCCGCGTCGTCCCGGGCCGAGCCGAGCCGAGCCGGTGTCAGCGTCGCCGATGATGCCTATACCGGCATTCGGAAGCGTCCGTCCCATCCGCTTCTGTGCATATGCCGCCGTTGCCATCCAAGTGCGAGCCAGGCTTCCTTTTCTTCTAGAGGGAAAGGGACAGAAGCTTCCCCGTCATGGATAAAGGACCTGTCGGCCCTACCTGTGGCTAACTCGGCTGCTAGACGCACCGGCCGCCATGGTTATGGTATGGTAGTAGTTGTGTGTGTGTGTGTGTGTATGCCGGACCTGGACGGGAACGTGCCTACGCGACTTCGTAAGTCGGGGTCAGTGGGGAACAGTGGAGTTGCCAAGGAAAGTTCAGCGTCTTCGCTGCAGGTCGGTCGCCGGCGCCGGGAACACGAACTGATCCTGGTGGGCTGCTGCTGGCGGAGGTGGAGCTTGCTTTGCGATGCCCTGGGCGGACACCATATGGAGGCTGCGCCCGGCCACCGGGTGGGCAATTCGTGTGATTTTTGCTCTCTGTCCATGGCTTCATCTTTGGTTGCTGCGGTCAAATGGGATCGGCCGACGTTAACGGGTTAGGTTTGGGGGTTTAAAATCCGGAAAATGACGGGCGAGAGATCTTTCAAGCGGATTGCGTCTGCTTGCCATTGCCACCAGCACGAATTTTTCACGGATTTTATTAGGCCTTTGTAAAGAGCTGAGCTGATGATATGTTTAGTTTATCTGGAACAGGCTTCATCTTTCTCTTCCGTGCAATGCATGAGCATGACCAGTCTTCACCAAGGTTTTAAATCTCCGGCTATAGCTACCGCTATAGCCCGCTATAGCTGTTTAAGAAAGATCGAGCTATTTGTGTCTATGTACAACTTAGCCGCTATAGCCCGCTATATCCCCATTTAGCCCCGCTATAGCTGTTTTTGAAGTCATCCGCTAAAATGTCTTAGCCGGAGATTTAAAACACTGGTCTTCACCTGCAAGGCGCTGCAACGACATGCATGCATGGACTCGTTTTTCTCCGGCAGGCAGGTGGAGTTGGAGCAAGGGGGGTAATGACTAATGACAGTCAAGCCTTGTTCATGCACGCCATGCGTGCCTTGAGAGAAATAATCCTTGTGTCCTTTTGACTTTTGCAGTTGCAGTGTTAAGGTGTGTTTAGTTTGCGAAAATTTTTGGCTTTGGCTGCTGTAGCACTTTCGTTTGTATTTATCAATTACTGTCCAATCATAGACTAATTAGGTTTAAAAGATTCGTCTTGGGTTTTCTACCAAACTGTGTACTCCCTCCATGTTGGTAAAAGAAGTCGTTTTAGACAATGACATGGTCTCCAAAGCATAACTTTGACTTCATTTTTCTATAAAAATATTTATTCAAAAGTGATATATGTATACTTTTATGAAAGTATATTTCAAGACAAATCTATTCATATTGTTTTCATATTTCCAAACTCAACAACTTAAAAGTTATTCATGATTTATATTCCCAATGTTTGACCCAAACCTTGTCCAAAACAACTTCTTTTATCAACACAGAGGGAGTAATTAGTTTTTTCGTCTACATTTAATGCTTCATACATGTGTCCAAACATTCGATATGACGAGAAATCTTAAAAATTTTTGGGAACTAAACATGGCGACGGTTAGACAATATATTAACCGAGCTCACTCACGTGACCGACTTAGCTTCAGGATGAATCGACTAGAAACATTTGTTCTTACCAAGACTTACGGAACAGAGAACACTCTCTCTGCAAACGCACGTGTCCAGTCCCTATGCAGGGTTTACAATTTTGGTTATATCGATCACCCAGGTAAATATATACCGCCAATTTAGATTTTGGTTAGGAAAAATTCCTTCAGATTTTAGTGCAATTCTCTCTCTCTAAAAAACAGAAGTTTCTCATAGTCCACCTCCTTAAAAAAGAAGAGTGAAATTCACTTCATGTTCCTGAATTTGTCTTCAAGTGTCAGATAGATCCCCGGAATCCCTATTTGCAATTTGTTCCTAGAGTTTGTTTGGTCTCCCCATACATCCAAACGGGTCTAAACCCGGCCCGGTAGCTGACATGGCTATATATGTGGCGTCCACCCTGGATGCAGTGCGCTGACGCTGCGTGGTCCGTTGACCATTGGGGTATTTGGCCCATGCCCCACATGCACCCGCCTTCTCCACCGACATTATGTTCTTTCGCCTGCCTCCTCGCACTACTACACAAATCTTATTGGAGGCGGGTGTTTCAGGTTAACGAAGGCGGGCAACGCAACCGCTTCCATCGAAAGGCCTTGGTAAATTATGACCTACCGAGGCGGTTGATATGCATGCCTAAGTTAATCTATATATACATATATATAATAATAATAAAGAGGCAAAATTTCCGCCAAGATTTTTTCCACCTGTAAGATGTAAGGCGTAACCGTCCGTGACTCTGTAAGATGTAATGTAACCCACGACTGAGTCAACCACGGAAAAAAGGTACGTATAATTAAAAAAAGCTACGCCTCTTTTTCCACTCCGGTAGCAAGTTTATTATGGTCATCGCACGAAAGCGACAGAGTCCATGTCGGATAAGACAACAACAAGCGTATCAGATACAGAGTAGTTAGTGTCTAGGACGCTAGATGGGACGACGTCCCGAAGCAGGAAGATCATAGGATGAGCGCCTGTGGTCGGCGGTTGTAACATCTAGTCCCGACATACACGACCTAGGCCCACTCTGCCGATGAGTGGTCATACCTGCGTAGCAACCCACTTGAGCTTTCGTCATCTCTTCGCTCAAAACGGTTAACCGAATGTTACTACGCGTCCTTGCCCTGATATTTAAGTCGGTCAAACTCCCTCAGGATTCACAGTATGGTACTAAACACCGGCTGCACAATGTTTCACGATGCTACACTAACTGATGAACAGTACCTGAGCAACAGTAAACCGATTCCGGTCCATCCCAGTTTGTCGCTACAGTATCCGAGCTACATCACCATGCTGCTACAGTGTCAGAGTCTGGATGTGTAGTAACCCACAGCTATCAGTCCACTGCCCTAGCTACAGTACCATCGACCCATTCCACGAATTGGGCCCACTTAGTCCCTGGGGCTGTTACAGCGGTCATCGCCAACTAGCGACGTAGAGGAGCTACGGAGGCTCTAACTGTGCTTGACGCTGGGGCTGGGCCCTGGGCGCTGGCTACTCAGCAGGGCTGGCCGGCAATGTAGGCGCTAGCAACAAGCCAACAATGCGGTGCTGCGGCCGGCCGGCCAGGAGCTGGCGGCAACGCGGTGCTGGGGTGAGCGTTTGTGGCTGGCGGCACCAAGTTTTCATCCCGTTCGACTTACTTCAGATGTCCATCGGATGTTGAGTTACCAATTGGGTTGTTGGAGACCTAATTGGTAAGTCAAGTGGGCCTGCATCCCAGATGGTGCAGGATGGAATGGAATCATGGATTCATGTTTTTTTAAATCACATCTTTCTTTTTGAATCACATCTTAATTAATAGTCTCCATGAGTTTCTAAAAAAAGTCTCCATGCATGCAATCGCGGATAAGACTACCCGCAGTGGGTACTTAAAACAATACTCTAAAGCTTTGGAGTATGAATATAGAGTAAAAACTGTTGCACTGAGTACTCTAAAATGATACTCTATCCTTTCTCTCACTCTATATTTAGAGTAGTACATTGCTTACTTTATACTCTATAGTGACGGGCCCCACTAGCTAAACAAAGGGAAAAAATGCTATAACTCACAAACCAAAAATCCAAATTAAATTTCGATTGCACCATTAAATTCGTCTCAATAAATCCTTCAAAACTAGATCACACATTAATATATTTAGATAAAGTGACAAGTGGATCCCATAGTGGATAGAGTGGATAGAGGATAGATGGGTACGGGAGAATTGAGTATAGAGGAGAGAATCTTGCTGATATAGAGGATGAATATAGAGGTCCATGAGTGCGAGTAGTCTAATGAGATAAGGCACAACTGGTGGGACCCAGGCACATGTGCTCCTGTGATGATATTCGTATGTGTATGGACTTCACACCACGAAGTTTAACAATGTTTTACTGTTCCTATATCATACTTATTCTATTAATTTGTTTTTTTTCCAATTTTGGTTCATTGGTTCATCTTGCATGTGAAAGCAATGAGTTAGCGACAACAGAAATTGGAAAATCTCTATATGAAAAATGTTTTTACCAGGTTTGTTAGCGTTGTGTTCATGAAAATGGAGGCGACCTTCTCAGATTTTTAATATGATCTTTGATATTGTTCTATCATTTTATCTTCATTGTATATGACCTATATTTGTTTATAGGCCATCTTTTTTTTTTGTTATATAAGAGTCTTTATGATCCTTCAATAGACATAGCGCAGTCTCTCATTCTAGAAAAAAACAGAATATGCATGATATGGTTAGTTTTGAATAAATCTTGAACCCACAATAGGTTGTATCTCCCGTTGCGATGGATGAATGCACGTTCTAGGCGAAAATAAGGTTGGTCATGAACTTCTGTACTTTGACCTTTGAGAATTTCATAATTTTCTCTATATTCTTGTGCCTTGGAATCTTATGAATAATTCCTTGTAATTTTTAGGATGATTGATTATAATTATATATAAAACTTATTTATATTAAATCTAGATTAGCTGGGGTCGAACTAATCAAACTTTAAATTGAAATCTTAAGTGGTTTGTTGCCAAATAAGGGCGCGTTTGGTTCTGGCCGCCGGATGCCACGCCTTAGCTGCGGCCGTGCCGCATCTGCGGTGCCGAATTCGTCCGCCGCAACTATGGCATGATTTGGCAGCGAAAATGAACTGGAGTTCGATGGCGTGGGCGCGGCATGCTGCAACTTCGGGCGCGAACCAAACGCTGTCCCAAACTACAGCGCCGAATGTGTGGCATGCTACGGCGCGGTTTGGGCACCAACCAAACGCGCCCTAAATGTGTCTATCCAATCTACCATCTGCATAAAAAAATGTATCTTTGAATCTCCGAAGTGGGCTTCCATGTGGATAATCCAGATAAATCTCCCGCCATAATTAGACAAGTTGACAATTAATTCTTGCCTAACTTTAATTAGATATTAAATTACGTATTTTATGGGTCGTAAAAGAAATTCACGGAGCTTGATATTTTATTATAGGAACATATGTGAATACTATAAAAATTAGAATTATGATATATTCTCATCTAAATATTTTTATGCGTTGTAATGAAAAAATCAACCAAGATTGTATTTTAGTTCCATATATACAATCTTAACAGGTCATTGTTATTTTTAACTCATATTTTTAAAGATGTCATGGTCTCAAAAAATAAATTATAAATTCAAAATTTTATCAAAAAGATCAAATATAAATAAACATATATCATTTCCGTCATTGTTTCCCACATATATTTAATACTTTCTTTCTATCGTCGCAACGCACGGGCACATTTACTAGTCAATAAAAAAACACCAGTGAGCCTGTCGGTGAGGCCCGTTGAGCCCATCGACAAGCTCGCCGAGCCCATCCGCGCGTGCGGCGCCGCCGCCGCCAGATTCACACATGCGCCGCCGTTGCTTGACATGCTCAAGCCAGATTCGGTGCTCCTGAACGCGAGCCTGCCATGCCGCCGCCGCCGGAGGGAGGAGAGAGAGGGAGAGGAGAGTGAGGGGCGCTGTGAGGGAGAGGGGAGGGGCTCTGTGAGGCTAGGGTTAACCCTAAGTCCGAGTTATATATGAGCCTAGTAGAAGGGTAGAGTTGAGCTTTGCCAAGGCTCGGAGTTGGGCCAGTATTTTCGAAGACGGGCCTTATAGTGTATCCGTATTCGAAAATGGATTTACAGAAAATATAACATTTTTGGAGGCAGTTAGCTTAAAACGATCATCTCTGTAAATCTATTTTTGGAGGCCCGTATTTCCTAACCGTCTCCGTTAATCACCGGGTATTTTACGAGGCCGTTGTTTTGTGTTGGGCAGTGCCTCATAAAATCATTTTTGTAGTAGTGTCGACTTCTCCGTTTAAGGGAGGTGGGCGAAAGAACAGAATGGCAGAGGAGAAGGCGGGTGCACGCGGGGCGTGGGTTAAACACCCCACTGATTAGCGGTCCACGCTGGGTCGGCGTGCCCGATCCATGATGGACGCCACACATACAGCCATGTCACCTAACGGGTCAGGTTTAGACCTGTTTGGATGCCTGGTGAGACCCAAACAAACTTTAGGGACCCAGAAATTAAAAATTGGGACTTTGGGGACCTAACTGACACTTGAAGACAAGTTCATGTACCTGGGGCGAATTTCACTCTTAAAAGAACGTTAGGATGAGCCCCATCTCTATAGGCACTCCCAAGAAAATGAACCGATAAAACCCAAGAATAATGTCATTTCATTGTATTTCACTGCATGCACAATTTTAATGGCTCCTTGAGGTCATTGTCATGTATACTAGATGATTTTTGGTTGTTTAGACCACTAAACTCATTGCCACAAAGAACATTCCTAACCTTGTTTTGCCTATGAGAAACTCTAATCTTACACATAACCTCCAGTTCAGTGGCGGCTCTAACATGCATGGGGCGAGGATGGGGGTTCGTGCCCCTACCCTTGCGCTCCATGTTAGAGCAAATATAATAAAACGGTGTAAACATGTTTTATGCTGAGGTGGATAGAGCAGGAAAAAGAAGAGAAGCAGAACAGATGTATGAGCTCTCAGAAATTTTACAAGAGAAAGGAGTTAGCCATGTTTTAGCCATGTGTTGATTATTATGAAGTATATGTGCTCTAGTAACCAACTAGTACTATATATGTGTATGATAAATAGACCGTAAATGTACATACAATGAACAGTGAGCTCTATTATTAGCCATACCGTTGCTGCTCCTGTTATGTTGTATTGAATAAATGACGTCAACCTATACAACATATATATTCTCAATCTAACACATCAGCAAAGGTTAGACTAGTAACACGTACTATCTATCTGCCACGTCACCGAGAGAGCAATTAGATTGAAATCAAAGAGTAAACTGAACTCAAACTCGACAAGAACCTCGCCTCATTCGTGACCTTGAAACCGAAGCTCCCGAATTGACACGTTCTAGAAACTCTTAAAAAAATGATCACATGTAAAGAACATACGCATGCTAATGATAGTCTGATAGTCATCTGCAGGTGAGCGACAGGTTACCCTCGCGTGATGGGAGAGATACGGGGTAGGTTCGCCATCTTTTTCCATGAAGAGCTCAAATGTCACACGACGACCCGTCACCTCTTCTGTTCCCCGATTTGTTTAATTTTCTGTGTTAATTAGCAGATAAACACGCTGGCAGGTACAACCACAGGGTTATAAGATATGATTTAGACCCTTATAGTATCTGTCATTTTCAGCTAAACATTCTAGATCAATGGCCCTTGATATGAGAACAACCATAGGAGCCAAAAAAAATGGTATACTAGGGCTCTTGATTTTGTTGAAAGAAAATCCTTGTGATTTAATATGGATCATTCATGCTCTCCGACTTGAGCACACATATTCTGCATCAGGTATATTCATGTTGAGAAATGGGAATTTTATAAGAGAAATTTTACAATGGTTGGAAAAATATGGGTCATTCATCGGGCGAAGTACTTGGAGGTACAAATAAGTGAGAATAATACTAAATTAGGTAGGGCCGGTACTAAAATATGTGGGACAAGATCTATTTTTCATCTTATATTTTATTTTTAAATAAGGGTAAATAAGTCATTTTCGTACTGTCATTCAAGGGCAAAAATAGAATTTGCTCATCAATCTCCGGCGTGTCATTGGGCCACGTCTCTTCCAATTGTCAGATGTCCGATTTTGCTATAGTGAAAAATCCTAGCGTCAAAACACCGTCGGCTTGCCCTTGCGTGCTACGTGCTCGTCGGCTTGCCCTTGCCAAGCACGCGTCCGAACAACTACACAGTGTCAATTGGGCAATTTGCGCCTAACAGCACCGTGGCGGAAGGGAAAAAAATTCTATGAAAACCGTATCCACATTTGCGTCATGCATACATGCATGAATAGCTAACACGTGTTAGCCTTTATGGTGCATGTGGGCATGCGGCAGATAGGCGTGACTCAGACTAACGATCCAACACAAGCCAAGGAGCGGTCCTATGCTAAAAATATACTCGGCTCCAGTCAGGGTCGTTCACGCGGCCACGCCCATCCACGGCATGCCCGCATACACCATAAAGACCAACACTAGTCAGGCATCCATGCATGTATGCATGGCGCAAGTGTGGATGCAGTTTTCATAGAATTTTTTTCCGCGTGAACGAGCTTGACTAGGGCCGAACCTATTTTTAGCAGAGGGCCACTCGTTGGCTCGCGTTGGATTGTTGAAGTCTGACATATATCAGACATCCACGCCATGTATGCATCGCGCAGCGGTGGACGCAGTATGCATAGAATTTTTTTTTTCCGGCGGAAGCCGCTGCCCGCTGTGACAGCCCACAACACGTGGGGCACGTGGATGACTGTAGGCCAAGCTGCATGACGGGAGCATGGATGAAAACGGATCAGATATGAACGGATATAACTGATGTTACATTTGTTTTCATATTTATGTTCGGATTCGGATTCGAATACGAATAGTATCAACCATGCCAAATAGGATATGATTGGATATTGACATCATAAATATGCGATTTGAGTATTCGGATACGGATACGGTATCAGATGTTGAATATCCGGACTCGGATACGGACAGATCTAAACCCCTTTAAACGAATTCGATCTCAAATACAATCAAAAAAATATCCGTACCATTTTTACCCCTAGACAGGAGCATGTCTGACGCACGAGATTAGTAAAACCGTCGGCGTCAACTTGGTGAGGCCGGTCGCTTGGGCTCCAGGAGAGCCTAACACTTCTTCCTACGGCATATCGGTGATAGCCCCCTCCCCGTGCGGCGCCTAGGGCCTGCGCCGGCGGGGTCGGCAGCGAGGCCGAGTGGAACATGTCGCAGAAGGACGAGGAGGCGAGTTTTAGAAGCCCACAACCTCAATTACTAAGATACCCTCTATAATTTATTTCTCAATTTATTACTTAGAAAATAGAAAAAGATGAAAGAACTGGAAGTACCAAGGTACTTCCCACCCATTGTAAAAGATCTCATTGGATAATATTAATTAGTGATGATTATTCTATATCCCCTGTAGGCTGTAGATCTGCAGTTCTGTTAGGACGATACATCAATCTTATGTGTTGTTTGGTAGGTTCCAATGTAACGTAAACGTTAATGAAATTAGTTCAAACTTACATCCCGCCGGTAACGTTTGCAGGCAATTATCATTTACGTTTGCGTTACATTTCACTGCACCAAACAGCTCGTTAGTTCGCATACGTGTTACAAATGCTGGTGATTAGTCGGCGCGAGCGTCTCTTAGTTGTTCTGTTGTATTTCAGTCTGTCGGCTACAAGCAAGCATGGTTCTACAATAGATAGCTAGCCCGATTACTTAGACAACTATATATCTTCAGCTTGAATTGGTCAACCAGCGTATACACTGAACTGAATACCCACCATTTCTTTTGATTTTTGAATGGGGATACTCATTTCTTCAATAGACAGCTTACTTGACATTTGAATTTGAATCCAAGAAAAGATGTCTCCTACTCCTAGCACAATTTTTTCTTTTAGACTAGTTCTACTGCAATTATTTTATCCTGGGGATTGAATCATAATTGGTCTTCTTCTTCTTCTTCTTCTTTGTCAAAAGGAGAGGCTTTATGTTTAAATATAGGCATTTAAGTAACCTAACTCCATTAGCAACAACATCCTTTGGCATATAGTCATTATTAATTGTTAGTGTAAACTTTTCATGTCAACGCATGCTTTTGTGCCTTGATTATTATCTTTTCACGACGACATCGATCGGATGAGCAGCATCTGCTCCCAACTTCCTGTACACTGCATGTCAACACAACAACCTCATGTAGGTCATGGTAGGTGTGCCTTGTGTTCTAGACTTCATAGACTGATAGACAAGATGATGGCAACCAAATAGTTTATTAACACCGATAATGGTTGTTAGCGCTCCATTGTGAATTGTGACAAAATTTCTGCGGAGTGATGTCCAAGTAACACTCTTTTTCCCTTTTAGAAAAAAGGCCTACACAAAGGAAAGAAATATATAAACTTAGCTCCGTTCACGAAACTAAGATCCTGTTGCTAATAATTATCTCGTTGGATCCAAACAGATCTAGCTAATTGTTAGCTACAACTAACAACTATTTCACGAGTTAGACCAAACTAGCTAATAGAAGCTAATATTAGTTGTGATCTATTAGCTACATAACTATTAGCTGATCAAACAGGCCCTAGTGTCAAGATCGTTATTTTTTGCTCGTTTCTCGACAAGCAAGCTCGTGGTGGGCTGAAAAGGTGATAGTGCAGCTTAATGCTGTTTCTGTTGCTGCTTCTCTCCGATGCATGGCTTTCATGCGGATTTCTTGGCTTATCTTGTCTCCGACTCTCGATCGGCTACGGTTTTCGACCCTCTACCGTTTGTTTTTGTGCCTTGTCCCGTAGTTGGTCTGGAATTTGCAAGGGGATGGACCCATGTTTGTTTGGCATTTCCCTTGGCCATGGCCACTTTCCAGCTGTGTTGTGTTGTGTGGCACGAACTTGAGCCGCGTTGACACATACAGGCTTGTGGGGGGGGGGGGGGGAAATCTGACCCGACATAGATGAGGTTTTTTTTTTTGAACATCGACATAGATGAGTTGAGGTTAACATGACTCATGCCACACCATAATAAAAAGATATACTACAAGAGATCCCGTTTAGTATTATAGCACTGACTCGATATTTTACTTTCCGAAGTTCAACACAAATTCTTTGGAACACAAAATAAACACACACTAGGAGTTCAAATTCTTTGGAGCCCAAAATAAACAAAGGGGGTATTTGGATCCGGTGACTAAAGTTTAGGATGTGTCATATGGGGTGTCGCATGTGGTATTCGGATACTAATAAAAAAACAAATTACAGAATCCGTCAGTAATCCGTAAGACGGATTTATTAAACCTAATTAATCCATCATTAGCATATGTTTACTGTAGAACCACATTGTCAAATCATAAACTGGTTAGGATTAAAAAATTCGTCTAGCAAAACAGTCTCAATCTGTGCATTTAGTTTCGTAATTAGTCTACATTTAATACCTCATATATATTTCAAACATCCGATGAGACAGCGACTAAAGTTTAGGAGGAGAACCAAACACCCCCTTAAGGTAGAAGCAGCCCATTTAAAGGCTCATGTTGCTTCTCCACCCAGACCTAGTTTTATGATTACAATACATTATAGACACCACGTTTCTTTTTCCACTCAGCACCTCTCAGATTCAGATTCACCAGAAGGTAATATAAACTCTAGTCTAGTGGTTAAAAATCTGAGCGAGTGATAACAGGCAGGACTAACATGGACTCTCTTTTTTTAAAGTGTTCTGTACATGTTCCATTACCGAACAGGATGGGCTAAAACAGGAAAAGATCAATAAAACTTCCAACTGTTGAGACAACAACAACAGGGGTCATGGAATTCTCCATCAGATATAGCATTTGCAGGTACCAATAACAAATGACAGGCTCTGTCATCACTGCATCATCTGTTATTTGAGAGTACCGCAACGAAGCTCCAATCTATAACAATGATCTATATAATAGTGACGTTGTGTGAACAGTAAGCTTGTATTGTATTTTTTGGTAATAGTACAATACACATTTATACTTATATTACCATGGTATTATTTTTTCATTGCAACGCATGGACATTCACCCAGTAAGACTAAAAAAACAAATTTTGGTCCTAGCCTTTTAAAAGTATTATGCGAAGTGTTTCTGATGACGAAAAGACAATTTGTGCGGCATGCATACACTCCTTAACATATTATATGCTACACCCTCCGTTCTAAATTATAAGATGTTTTGGTTTTTCTAGATACATTAATTATATTTACTATATATCTATGCAGTGTCTAAAAGTATGTAACCACTGCTCCCCCTAGCACAGTGGATTTTTTAAAAATACCTATAAAAAATTCAATTGCATAGTAAAAAGTTATTATTTCACTTTTTATGATAAAGATTGTGTTTTTGGTTATAAGTACTAAGTATATATGTAAAAACATTGATAACCTATTGAGATATATGCTTGTCGTATATATTTATCATGTTTATGAGGTGTCATCATATTGTCCGGCGCCCTTTGATCAAAAGTTCTAGTTCTGCCAATGTACAACTCAAGCTAAAACGTCTTATAATTTAAAACTATGTTTAGATATATAGTAAATACAATGTACCTAGAAAAGTCAAAACGTCTTATAAATTGGAAGGGGGGAACACTAAATATTATCTTTTCTGAAATTGTATGTCAAGAAATGTACTCCCTTCGTCTCGGAAAGAATATAAATCTCACTTTTCGAGGTAAGATTAGTGTAGATGTAAAATTATGCATGTACCCCTGCTCTATCATTCTAGAAACTAAAAAACAATCATTGTATTATAGAATATTCTTTCCATGGATAGATAAAGTATTGTTGTTTTTAGACATGTAGCGGTATTTTTAATATGAGTCCCATTAGAAAAGTTAATTTCAAATTCACATTTTAATTCTTTTTTGAGACAAGAATTGAAATACAGGATTACATTCTTTTTCGACGGAGGAAGTATTAAAAACCGTTGTCCATGTGCGCGCAAAAGCCACGTACTCACTCCGTCCAAAAAAATGTCGTTTTTGACTTTCAAACATTTTGTTTGACCATCTGTCTTATTCAATTTTTTTATAAATATCATATATTTTGTTATAACTTATTTTATCATTAGGGATACTTTACTAATAATTTATTTATTTTATAATTTATATAAAATTTTTAAATAAGACAAATGATCAAACATTGATGGCTGAAAGTAAAAAAAACATCGACTTTTTTTTATGACGGAGGACTACCGTGCTAGTATACCTCCACGGGCCCACCGAAACCGCAGTCGAGGGTGCAAAACACAAACTCGTCAACTTCCCCTTCTCCGATCCCCCAATCGGCGGACTTCCAATCCCTAACCCTAGTCCCATCGCCGCCGCCGCGATGCTCCGCTCGCCGGGCAATTCGCCCCGCCGCCTCTCGCCGTCGCCGACACCCGCACCCTCCACCCCTCGCCCGCCCTCCCCGACTCCCTCCACCGCCTCCGCCTCCGCCCTCGCCACCGCCTCTTCGAAGCGCCGCCGGCCGGAGGTGCTCGACGAGGACACCTACGTCGCCGCCATCGAGCGCATCATCGAGCGGGACTTCTTCCCGGACCTCCCCCGCCTCCGCGACCGCCTCGATTGGCTCCAGGCTGTGCGGTCCCGCGACCCGCTCATCCTCCGCGATGCGCAGCTCAAGATCTTGGACCGCCGCCGCCGCGTCCAGCGCCGTGGGACGGGGCCCGTCCCCACCCCAACGCCGGCCACCTCCACTGCGCTCCGCTCCCCGTCCTTCCTCACCACCCCCGCCGGATCCGTTGCGGGCGGCGTGGGAGCTCCCGAGGAGGAGGAGGAGGACGATATCGCGGACGCGCTCTCCCTCGACGGCTTCTTCTGCCGCTTCACCAGCGAGGACAACGAGTCCTTCTCTCGCATTCTAGACAAGGTAAACCAACGCCGCCGCGAGCGCTACGCCCACCTACTGGAGCCTGCCGAGGTGGGGAATAAACCATTGTTGGAGGACGCCGAGCGTGATAGGATAACTGATGGGTATGGTACATCAGGGCAACCACCGAGTACACTTGAAGGCGCCAAGTTCGTGGCAAAGAACCTGCTCATGTATTACCCCGCTGACCGTGGGGAAGCGCCTCTCACAGAGGAGGAGCGTGCAGAGCGGCTCAAGGCGATGACTAAGGAGATAGACAAATCAAACACTAGGTTACATGGCAGAGCCACAGCTGATGATGCAAGGCCCAGGGAGGAGGAGGCTGCCATATTGTATGCACCAGTTGCAAGCTCTACTCCAGGAGGGATGGCCTACCATGATCCTGACAAGTTGAAGAAGTATGATTTGGAGGATCTGAGGAAGACCCCGAACCCTTTCTACCTTGAGTCAGACAAAAAGGCCGACAATGGATATAGTTTTGTGAGGACACCATCACCGGCACCTGGTGTGGATGAGTCGCCGTTCATGACATGGGGTGAGATTGATGGAACACCGCTGAGGCTGGACCCCGATGAAACACCAGGTGGTAGTGAGAGAGCACATTTCAAGATCCCGCCACCTCCTGCTCGTGATGTCAAGGCGCACCTGCTTTCAAGGGATGCTGCTAGGAAAATAAAGGAGCGTTCTAAGATCTTCCATAGGCCGCCCTTGCCATCCCCTGCGAGGGGAGGAAGTGCAAGCCCCAGAACCCTCTCACCAGCTGCACAAAAATTTGTGAGGAATGCCATCTCAAAGTCGGCAAAGTCCTCAAACACCATTGATGAATCACTCCGTGCAAGCTACAGAGGTTCAACCCCATCTGCAAGCACTCCCAAGACAAGATTTTCAAGAGACCCAGGCCTCGCATCGCGATCTCCATCAACAAGGCAGGGTTCCACCCCTCCCTGGTGATTTTTAGTAAGCCTCTTAATGTTATTTCAGAAAATGGATAAATGACCCATCCTGTACTGTAACAAATTATATAATGATGAAAGATTGGAAGTGATGCTTATTTACTTTAAATTTCTGAGCCACCCTTACCATATCACTGTCATGAGCGTATCTTTGCATGCTAAGTTCCAACATGCACTTCAATTTTCAACGGTTTAACATCTGTTTTAAAGGCTTAGCGTCTGGGCAGACCCAGCTCGCCCTTTGTCGCCTTGTTGCCTTTGGAACAATGGGTTTAACAAAAACTATCATGGCATTGAAATACATGGTAAATTCCCTTCTGTTGAACGCCTGTCATTTTCAGCTAAACATTCTAGATCAATGGCCCTTGATATGAGAACAAGCTAGGAGCCAAAAAAAAATGTACCTAGTAGCTAGGGCTCTTGATTTTGTTGAACGAAAGTCCTTGTGATTTACTGTGGATCATTCATGCTCTCCGACGTGAGCACATATTCTGCATCAGGATTCTTTATGTTGAGAAATGGGAATTGGATAATATTAGTGATGATTATTTGATACCCCCTGTAGATATGCAGCTCGGTTGGGATGATAATCAATCTTAATTCGCATACATGCTCTCCGACGTGAGCACATATTCTGCATCAGGATTCTTTATGTTGAGAAATGGGAATTGGATAATAATAGTGATGATTATTTGATACCCCCTGTAGACATGCAGCTCGGTTGGGATGATAATCAATCTTAATTCGCATACGTGTTACAAATGCTGGTGATTAGTCGGCGCGGGCATCTCTTAGTTGATCTGTTGTATTTCAGTCTGTCGACTACAAGCAAGCAATGTTCCATAATAGTCTGATTACTTATAAATTAGAACTATTGTCTTCAGCTTGGTTTGGTCAACCAGCATATACACTGAACTGAATACCAACAGTTTCTTTTGATTTTTGAATGGGGATACTCACTTCTTCAATAGACAGCTTACGTGACATTTGAATTTGAACAAGGGAAGAAGATGTCTCCTACGCACGCACAAGTTTTTTTTTTTCTTCCAGACTAGTTCTACGCCAGTTATTTTATCCTGTGGATTGAATCATAGTTGATCTTTTTTTTTTTTGCCAAAAGCAGAGGTTTTATGTTTAAATATAGGCATTTAAGTAACCTAACTCCATTAGCAACAACATCCTTTGGCATATAGTCATTATTAATTGTTAGTGTGAACTTTTCATGTCAACGCGTGCTTTTGTGCCTCGATTATCTTCACACTATCGGCTCAGCAGCATCTGCTCCCAACTTCCTATACACTGCATGTCAACAGCAACCTATGTAGGTCATGGTAGGAGTGCCTTGAGTTCTAGTCATACAAGACGATCGCAGCCAAATACATTAACACCGCCAATGGTTGTTAGCGCTCCTTTGTGACAAAAATTCTGCGGAGTGATATCCAAGTAACACACCTCTTTCTCCCTTTCGAAGAAAAGAAGGAAAGGAAAGAAAATAAAACCTCTTTTAGCTCGGCTCGTGACACCAAGAGTCAAGCTATAGATATTATTTTTGCTCGTTTTCTCGACCAGCAAGCTTGTGGTGGGCTGAAAAAGTGGTAGTGCAGCTTAATACTGTTTCTGTTGTCGCTTCTCTGTGGCACGGACTTAGCCGCGTTGACACAGAGAGGCTTATGGGGGAAAAATGGCCCGGCATAGATGAGTTGAGGTCGACATGACTCATGCCGACACCATAAAAAGACATACGTACAAGAGATTCCGGTTAGTATTATAGCGGTAAAGAGCCTTTTTTTCCATCACATCGAATCTTTGATGCATGCATGAAACATTATATATATATATATATATATAAAATAAAACTAATTACACAGACGAAATTCACGAGACGAATCTTTTAAGCCTAATTAGACCATGATTGGACACTAATTGCCGAATAACAACGAAAGTGTTACGGTACCATTCAAAAAAAATTCTCTGGAGCCCAAAATAAACAAACACTCTAGGAGCTCAAACACTCTTTGGAGCCCAAAATAAACTAACGTAGAAGCAGCCTATTTGAATGAAGGCTCATGTTGCTTCTCCAATCAGACCTAGTTTTAGGATAACAATACACTATAGACATCACTCTTCTTTCCACTTAGCAACTTTGGGATTGAGAGCGAAGTTCTTCAAAAGCTAAACTCTAGTCTAGTGGTTAAAAACCTGGGCAAGAGATAACAGGCAGGCCTAACATGGACCTTAGCGTTCTGTACATGCTCCATTACTGAACAGGATGGTCTAAGATAGGAACAGATCAACAAAACTTCCACCTGTTGAAACAACTGCAACATGGGTCATGGAATTCTCCATCAGATATAACATTTGCAGGCACCAACATGACATGCTCTGTCATCACTGCATCATCAGATTGGAGAAGTAGGTGACAAAATAATTTATGAATGCAAATGGGAAAATTACCCAAAAAAAAATATGTACCTCACCCCAGATGGCAATAGGGGGTGCAAAAACTGCTGCCGTTTCTCAAAATTTGGTATAACACAACTCACAACACAACAGGCGGTGCGACAGTTTTCGTCAGGAAAAACACAGCCTACACAACACTCTTTTTGCCCCTATACCAACTAGTTCACTGGAAGTACCTTGCAAAATTTCAGGCCCAGACAGCAGAACGGTCTATGATTTGGGGAGAAATGCCAAAATAAGAAAATAGAACCCTGTATTTCCTTCTTAGGAGAAACTATTTTGGGATGAATTCCCCTGCATCTTAGATAGAATACAATGAACAAGGATGCCACCATGGTTGCCAGACTTGGTAAAGATAATGCCGCAGTAATACATCTGCAAAGCACAAGGGTAAGTTATGATAAATTGCATGTAGCCAAAATAAACTGAACTGAGAAATAAGAGTGAAATCGCACTATTTTCTTCAATGGTGGTGTAAAAGCAAATAATGCATTTAGCCAATTGTGTTACACCTAGCTAAAATAGGCATTAGGGTCACAAATTCACAAATCTAAAGCCAGACAATGCATGTAGCAGCGTGCTTCTGCTACTGGGAGATAAATGTATGGAGTCGCTGAATGACTCGACACATATTGAACTACTCGAGTTCAGAACAACAGGAAAAGTACCCGAGAAGATGCATAGGAACAACAGAACACACCTTGGAGAGTTATAACCAAAAGAGATAGGTAAAAAAAGGTAGATAGCTTGAATTGCATTAGAGGCAAGAGATTACCTTCCAATCTCAGAAATGGTAGCTCTATGTACATTGATGGCACAACTAGCCTGCAAATTATAAGGAATTATGCCAAAAAAAAACAGAAAAGAATACAGAAAGCAAAATAAGAAACAAAAGGATAGTAATAACTACCTATAATTGAATAACACAGTCGAGGAGTCTTTTGGTGGAAAACATATTGAAAATGAAAGAATGCTGCTATCTGAAAACAAGACTCCCATTCCCTTGTGGTCTTATCTTCTCAACAAGCGATTGATAAAATGACCTGAATGCCTTGATATCATTTCCCTGTCGAAACAGAAAGGCACACATTACAACAAGAAACAGTCTTTTTAATCAATCCAAAAGAAAATTGCTATTTAAGATCCCACGAGTCAGCAACTTCTCACAATTCCACCTAACAATGAAATAGCCAAAAAGAACATAGGGCAAACAGTAGATGGGCTACATATTCACTCAATTAACATTGAGAACTGAAGTTATTAATGTTCACTGTGCAAACCGCCATTTGTTTTGTGATCCTTGCTGACAAGCATCCGACTATCAATATTCAACAGCACAGAAGCAAAGTTTACCCACATCTGAGTTCACTAATTTAAGAAAAACTGATCCATCTTGTTAGATTACTGTGCTGCTAATCCCTTTGGTCTTTGTGCTAGTCTATTACTACTATTTAAGTCAGCTGTACGCCACCCTATGTGGCTATGTGAACAGGCCCCTTGGGCCTCTATATATTGTAATCCCCTGTGTAAACATAATCAAGTATGCTAAGCCTATTGGCTTTACTGTCTATCATGGTATCAAAAGACTAATCTGGTCCTGTACCCTTTCCCCTGCTTCCGCTTTTCCACCGCACGCACCCGCCTCGCACCCCGCGCCCGCCTCGCGTCGTGCGCGCGCCTCGCGCTCCGCGCCCCGCGCCGCCGCGTGCCCCCTCGACGGACGGCCGTCGCGCGCCCCTCGTCGGCCGCTGCGCGCGCCTCGTCCCCTCTCCTCTCCATGGCTGCTCCTCCATCCGGCGGTTCGAGCTCCAGCGCCCCGGCGGCCGCCGCCGCGGCAAAGCTTCGCGACGAAGCCCTCGCCGCCGTCAAGAAGCTGGAAGACGAGGCCGCCTCCCTGCGGGACTCTAACGCCGAGCGGTCCCAGCAGCTCCAGGAGGAGGCGGCCCTCCTCAAGTCCGCCGCCGATGCTCAGGAACGCGTCCGCGCCGCCGCCGCCGCCCTCGATGCGGAGCGCGAGCAGGCCGACGCTCTGGAGCGGCAGGCCTCCGCCCTCCGCGAACGGCTCCGCGCTGAATCGCTCCGCGACGACGCTTCCGACGACGACGACTTGCGTTCTGTCACCTCTGAAGCCGTGGCCATTGCTCGCCTCCATAGCCAGGCTGCTGCTGTGCAGAACATCAAGAATTTGATTCCCATCGTCCTCGACCTGCAGTCCTCCAACTACTCCAAGTGGCGTGGCTACATCCTGCTTGCCCTCGGTCGCTTCGCCCTGAAGGACCATGTCCTCAGCGATGTCGTTCATGCCCAAGATGCGGCGTGGTCTCGCATGGACTGCGTCGTCGTCTCGTGGATCTTCAACACCATCTCCCCCGACCTCCTTGACGTCGTCCACGAGCGCGACGGTATCACTGCTCGGGCGGCGTGGCTCGGCCTCGAACAGCAGTTCTTCAACAACCGCGAGTCACGCGCCATGCTGCTCGCTCGACGCCGAGTTTCGCACCCTCTGCCAGGGCGCCCTCTCCATCGACGAATACTGTCGCAAGATGAAGAATATGGCGGATGCCCTTGCCGACCTTGGCGAGCCCATTCTGGACCGTACGCTGGTGCTAAACGTTCTGCGCGGACTCAATGAACGCTTCCAGTTCATGTCGCAGCTCGTCACTCGACAGAAGCCTTTTCCCTCTTTCACTGATGTCCGTGCTGATCTCCGCCTGGCCGAGCTCAACATGGCGCCACCTTCAGCACCGCCTTCGGCCCTCGTCGCCTCATCCTCCAGCAAGCCGCCGGCTCCTCCTCCGCCCTCTGCTCCTCCGCGCTCTCATCAGATTGCCGGGGGGCAGCAGCCAGGCAACGGCAACAGCCGCAGTCGACGCCGCCGCGGCGGACGTGGCCAAGGCGGCTCACAGGGTGGTTTTTCAAGCAACCAGCACCAGCAGTCTCAAGGTGGCCAGCAGTGGCCCTCTGTCCTCAACCCCTGGACAGGGTCCATTCATATGTGGCCCGGGTCCACTCCTGGCAGTCCTCGTGCTCCACCGCCTCGCGTCGTCCAGTCCCCATCACCACAGCAAGCTCTGGTTGCTGGTATGCCCCCGGGATACTTCACTCCATCGCCATCCCCCGGGGCATACTACCAGGCGCCTCAGCAGGCTCCCACCTCCACTTGGTCGCCATGGACTGCTGAGAATCTCGCCAACGCCTTCAGCACCGTCACCCTGTCACCACCACCAAGCTCCTCGGAATGGGTGATTGACTCTGGTGCTTCCTCTCATATTGCCTCCAACCCTGGTATGATCACAGCTTCGCCATCTTCCTCTTTTCCATCTTCTATTGTTGTTGGCAATGGTGCCATTCTTCCAGTGGTTGGCACTGGTTTTTCCACTCTTCCCGGCCCGTTTTGCCTCAACAATGTCCTTCTAGCTCCTGATATTATTAAAAATCTTATTTCTGTTCGCAAATTCACCACTGACAATTCTGTTTCAGTTGAATTTGACCCTCTTGGTGTTTCTGTGAAGGATCTCCATTCCAAAAACACCCTCCTTCGGTGTAACAGCTCAGGACCCCTCTACACCTTGCAGCTTCCTGCATCTCCATCCAGTCCCTGCGCCTTGGTGGCAACTCCCTCCCCGACTACCTGGCATCGTCGTCTCGGTCATCCCGGCGCAGCTACCCTTCAGAGTCTTGCTCAGTCTTCTTCCATAGTCTGCAGCAAGCCTGCTGATGATTCCCTCTGTCATGCGTGTCAGCTTGGACGCCATGTTCGTTTACCATTTCATAGTTCTTCCTCTAGAGCAGCTAAGAATTTTGATTTGGTGCATTGTGATCTGTGGACATCACCTATTACCAGTGTATCCGGTTTCAAATATTACTTAGTTATCCTCGATGACTGCTCCCATTTTCTTTGGACCTTTCCACTGCGCCTCAAGTCCGATACTTTTTCTGTGCTCTCTAATTTTTTTGCCTATGTGCATACTCAGTTTGGTTGCACCATCAAATCCGTGCAATGTGACAATGGGCGTGAGTTTGACAACTCTACTGCCCGTGCCTTCTTTCTCGCTAAAGGTGTTGTGCTTCGCATGTCCTGCCCCTACACCTCACAGCAGAATGGCAAAGCCGAGCGCATGATTCGCACTACCAACAATGTCACCCGCACTCTACTATTTCAAGCCTCCATGCCCCCTTCTTATTGGGCTGATGCCCTTGCTACAGCCACCCACCTCCTGAATCGCCTTCCCACTAAGACTCTAGACATGAGCACACCCTACTTTGCTCTCCACGGCACCCAGCCCGCCTATCATGATCTTCGTACTTTCGGTTGCACTTGCTACCCCAACCTCACCGCAACCACCCCTCATAAACTTGCCCCTCGCTCTTCCCTGTGCGCCTTCATTGGCTACTCTCCTGATCACAAAGGATACCGGTGCCTCCATCTCAACACTAACCGTGTCATCATCTCTCGTCATGTCATCTTTGATGAGACGACCTTTCCCTTCTCTCGACACCGGACCTCCACTCCTCACGAGCTTGATTTTCTAACTAACAATGAGCTGCTAGCTCCTTCTTCGTCTGCAGGTACAACTTCCGGTGCCCCTGCTCAGTTCCCTCTGCAGGCTGCACCAGAGGTATCTGAGGATGCTCCTGTTCCGCTCTGGCCCCCCGTTCTGGCCAGGCCAGCACCCCGGCGCCCTCCCCCAGGCTTCCACACACCGCCAGCAGCTCGCCCTGCCCAGGTGCTGCCTCAGGCTGCAGCCCCGGTGCCTGCTGCAGCCCCGGCGCCTGCTGCTCCGGCGCCTGCTGCTCCTCCGGTACTGCCCATGGCTGAAGCTCTACCGAGACCGCCGGTCACCCACGTGTACTCCAGGCGCCATCCATCCCCTGCAGATCCTATGGCAGCAACTTTTCAGAAGCCGCCTGTCACCCAAGTGTACACTCGGCGCCCTCCACCATCACCATCATCACCGGCTGCTGCTCCTCCTCGCCGCTCCAGCATCATACCTTCCCCCCCACGGTATGTTAAAGATGGTCCTCCGGTTGGTGCTGTACCCGTCACACCGGTTGACAACAACCATGGTATGATGACTCGTGGGAAGACTGGATACATTCAGCCTCGTATTCTTCATGCTGAGGGTCTGTCTCCCATTCCCCGGTCATGCCGCGATGCCCTCGCTGATCCTCACTGGCGTCGCGCCATGGAAGAAGAATATGCCGCCTTCATGGACAATAACACTTGGGAGCTTGTCCCTCGGCCCGCCAATGCCAACGTGGTCACCGGAAAATGGGTTTTCAAACATAAATTCCATGCTGATGGTTCGCTGGAGAGATACAAAGCTCGTTGGGTTCTTCGTGGCTTCACTCAACGCCCCGGTATTGACTACGATGAAACCTTCAGTCCTGTTGTCAAACCGGCCACTGTCCGCTCTGTCCTCACTATAGCTCACTCCCGGGATTGGCCGATTCATCAACTTGACGTCAAGAATGCCTTCCTTCAAGGGACCCTCTCAGAGACTGTGTACTGCTTCCAGCCAACCGGATTCACCAACTCTGCTCTCCCTCAGCATGTTTGCAGACTCAACAAATCCGTTTATGGCCTGAAGCAAGCTCCCCGTGCATGGTACAGCCGCTTTGCATCATTCCTGCTCTCCCTGGGGTTCACTGAAGCTCGCTCAGACACCTCTCTCTTTGTTTACCGCCATGGTTCAGAGACTGTCTATCTGCTGCTTTACGTGGACGATATTATTCTCACTGCCTCCTCCCAGCAGCTTCTCCGCCGAGTTATTGATGCTCTGATGAAGGAGTTCGCCATGAAGGACCTTGGCCCTCTTCATCATTTTCTTGGCATGGCAGTTCAGCGACGAGGTGACTCTTTATTCCTCTCAACGTCAGTATGCACTGGACATTTTGACTCGTCATGGCATGGCTGATTGCAAACCATGCTCCACTCCCGTTGACACCTGTGCCAAAGTATCTGCCACTGCTGGTCCCTCTGTTGCTGATCCCACAGCTTATCGCAGCCTCGCGGGTGCTCTTCAGTACTTGACATTCACCAGGCCCGACATTGCATATGCTGTCCAACAAGTTTGCCTTCACATGCACGATCCTCGGGAGAGTCATCTTATTGCTGCTAAACGGATCCTGCGGTATCTCCAGGGGACTCTTGATCATGGCCTCGCCATTCCTCGGACTTCCCCAACACAACTTGTTGTTTACACTGATGCTGATTGGGCCGGTTGCCCGGACACACGCCGTTCCACCTCCGGCTATGCTGTATTCCTCGGAGGCAGCCTTGTCTCCTGGTCTTCTAAGCGGCAGCCCACTGTCTCTCGCTCTAGCGCTGAGGCCGAGTACCGGGCTGTTGCTAACGGCGTCGCTGAAGCTTCTTGGCTGCGGCAGCTTCTCCAGGAACTCCATCATCCTCTTGACAAGGCCTGCCTCGTCTACTGCGACAATGTGAGCGCCGTCTACCTCTCCACCAACCCTGTGCAACATCAGCGCACCAAACATGTGGAGATCGACCTCCATTTCGTCCGGGAACGTGTTGCTATTGGTGCTGTCCGTGTACTTCATGTACCCACTACTTCTCAGTTTGCTGATGTTTTCACCAAGGGGCTGCCTACCTCAGTTTTTCAAGACTTTCGCTCCAGTCTGAATGTCCGCTGCTGCGACGTTCCGACTGCGGGGGGGTGTTAGATTACTGTGCTGCTAATCCCTTTGGTCTTTGTGCTAGTCTATTACTACTATTTAAGTCAGCTGTACGCCACCCTATGTGGCTATGTGAACAGGCCCCTTGGGCCTCTATATATTGTAATCCCCTGTGTAAACATAATCAAGTATGCTAAGCCTATTGGCTTTACTGTCTATCACATCTGGTAATGTCAAGCATCATATCAAGACAAATGTCAAACCAAGTGAGTTAAAGAGAGAAGTAGCATACCTTCAACTTCTGGTAGTACTGTTCAGCTAGGTCCGGTGGGCAGTGAACTTCAGGAAGACCTTTTGCTACAAAGTTCACAATGAAATCCTCCCCAAATCTTTCATACATAATCTTCTGGGCCAGCACAATTTCACCAAAAAGGACAAGCTATAAAGAAAGAAACAAATCAAATGAATGAAGCTGTTGAAGAAAAGTATTAATCCACCAGCCAAAAATAAACTCACAATGCTGTTAAATTGAGAAAACAGGGCATCCTGAGGGCCTGTTTGGATAAACTATGGCTAGCTAGTTGGCTAACAACCAGTTGAAGGCTTGGCTAAAAAAATTAGCTGACCTCTGAGCCCTCCTGTGTTGGATGCACTAGTGCTAATTTTGGCTAGCTAGCAATTAGCTCTTGTATCCAAACAGGCCCCAAATCAAACAAATGCATTAAGGTGTGTATGGTAACCGGTAGGTTGCCATGCCACAGATTCTTTTGGGGGGTGGGGGGGGGGGGGGGGGGGGGGGGGGGGGGGGGGGGGGGGGATCAACATCACAACTGCGGGTTGCCAAACATGCGGAGTAAACAGATATGCCCTAATCAAGCTGAAAAGCTAATGTCAGCTGAAATTGGAATTGCCATTTAACCCTAGTTAACTTAAGTTATTAGACAGTGGTCAGGCCCTCACTGATTTCACCCTTTTGTGAGACTAGCACTGGGCACAAAGCTACCTATAAATCCTATCAACATTTACGGAAGCTACTATGATTCAAACAAAGCCAAATACAAAGGGCAAATAGCCATGTGGAGGTCCATTTTCATCAACACAGAAAATGTAAGTATTGCCACTTCCCATAGTAGCTAGGTGACATATCTTACCGAGTTCGCATCGCGTAAATCAAATGATTTATCAAGAACACTGTATAAACAGCAATTAGTAGCAAACTTCTCAATCATAAATACTCGGAAGCCAGGAAGCTGAGGAAACAAGAGAGTAACAAAGGAAGAACCATGTGAGGAATGAGCAATCCAACTCAATGTCAAGTAATGATAGTTAAAAAAATCATGACATAACAGGATTACCTTATCTTCAGAGTTAGAGCACCAGTCCTTTACAAGATTCACGAAAATCTGTACACATGCCTAAGAAACCATGGCCAAGGTGTGAGTAAATGGTGTCCACAGCTTAACCTATAGTCGAGCTCGAGAATGCAGATAGATTTAAAAGAAGATAAAAATCAAGTTAAACCAAAATCCTCACCTTGCGTAGTAGTATATCTTTATGTTTGCATGAGGTAAATAAAAGCAACTGCATTATGGTCTCCAGATACTGCCTAGAGCTAGGAGTAAGGAGAACTGTAGAAAGATCATGCGTTGCCATAGCATGCAAGAATGTGTATAATGTCCTCTGCAGCTCTTGCAGTTCTCGCATTTCCTGTAGTGGTGAGACGAAAATATATTACAAAAAGAAATATATCCTGTACGGCTGTACCTGGACAACCCTATCCACCTAAGCTAATGGAATTCATGCCAAACAAACAAGTAAATAGACAAGAACTTATATTGGGCAACAGCCTATCACACTAGCCATACCACGTAAAGTGGAGTACGTATCATGTCACTTTTGTTCCTTTAGTGAGTATTGAGAATTGTGCAAAAAATATTTGTTTTGTTGAACTGTATTGCATTTGCCACATGCTATAGCTAGAGTTGCATTATCATAAGTAGGAAAACATAAAAAAATAGCAAATAATTTAGTATATCCCCAAGGTTAGCACATTTCAAAGGCATTAGCATTCTTGCAATATGAAGACAAGCAGAAACATAAAAAAAAGTATACTAAATATAAGCAGCTAGAAAATAAAGTAATATACACAGTGGCCTGTTTACAGAGGCAATCAACATTACCTCGGTATTGCTTGCAGGACCGGTTGAAAATGCATCTTGTGATAATATCACAGACAAATGACTTGCAATAGTAGGAAAGACTTCCTCCAATATGGCGCTAGCCGACGATTTAAATTTGCAGATTATTTGGTTTACCAATACGAGAAATTCCACCATATCTTTAGCCTGTATGAAAATAATAATACTGTGAGAACTGAAATATGACGCAAGATAGAATTAACAATAAGATAGAAAAGGAGAAAGAAACAAACTAGAAGTCTTTAGGCTAATAACAGGCTAGAATCACAAATTTTTAGTTGTGTTAACTGCCTTTAAGGAGATAGTTAGGTGACATGAAACAAGTGCCCTACCCTAGTGATCACACCCGTAGTCTAAGCAGCCTAAGACAACGCAACCCCTGAACGAACATAGCCTAAACTCAATTGTGCAGGAATGGTGCTTCTATTGTAGTTCAACCTGTGCTCCACATCAGTATAGTACTAATAATGGTGTTTCCCACTACAAAAGGCAAAAGAAGCAACGCTGGAACAAAGAAGCCAATCAGGCAGCAAGTAACGGAACATAGGAGTCAGTCAGGCAGCGAGTGATGGAACTTACAAGAAAACAGACATATCTGAGTATGGCAGAGTCTAACAAACCATGAAGACAATGGGTGTTGTATTTATGTCCATAAGCAGAGAAAGAGGATTTGTTCCTATGCTTTTTGGCCACAAGAAAAATAAACACAGATACGTTCTCTAGTAACTTATTCTAATTTCTTTAGGGCAAGTAAGACTACTTTAAGGAGCACATTGAAATCTTCAGAATGGAAAGAGCGCTTTGTTATTAAGGCACTGCCTGAAATAGCAACACGCAGTTCACAAAGTAGAGAAGGGGTAATTAAGAAATTGCTAATGGCTATCTATGGCCTAATCCTGTGTGTGGCTAAATGGTCTAACTTTGTAATCAACAAGTTCATTTTGGTTACCTTTCCATTTTAAAGGCTGAAAACCGATTTTTTAAACCATTAACACTATTATTTATACAGCAAAACTCTCTCAAGCAGAAAACCAAGAAAACAGAGGCTTGCCATTAAAATATAATTGAAATACCTCGTTATCAAGAAGCAATTGTCTCAGTGCGATTGGAATACATGGAAGCACTGAGATACCTAATATCTCGATCATACGATGCAGAAATGATATGACCTGCATTTCAGCATATGGAGAAGTTATGGAATGGTTAATCATGTTATCAAAGCACGGAAGTAACGAAGATGCTTAAGGAACAGGTTCAGATTTACCTTAGATCGCAGAGGTCTCACGCTAGGAAATGAAACAAGGACTTGCAAAACTACATCAAGGGTCTGGGATAAGATGATAAAAACAATTTATATCAGAAGAAAGGGCAGAATGAAGACCGCAGATGTGGGGTCTACTTAAACAGGTAGTAATTGAAGGCTAAAAACTGATCCACCACTAGCGTATCAGAGCAACGAACTTCTAGGACTGATCTAGGTTGGAAGTTTGCTGGGGTTGCCTAGTGATATCACTTAGCTCAATCTAAAGATATCTGAGCTTGTACCGCATGGTTGGAGGCAAGAAAAGCAGAAGCACCAATGACCTAGCCACCGATCAGTATATTAGAAGGTTTTATAAGCACCTCTTTCTTAGCTTATATAACTGCACCGTAACCAACGTACACTCATATAGGCTCAACTAGTAATACCAATGTAGGAACTCCGATTGGTTTCTCACAGGTCGGATACAATAATAAATAGACTTTATGGTAAGGAGAACGAAGCTAGCAAAGCCAGGCAGAGAGAGTTCTTCTTGATAGGAAGTTGCATATACCAGATGCTACATGGTAACAAGCCAGAACCATACAATACTGTGGAATATAGGCAAGTTCACAAAACTTACTTTCTTGAACATGACCCCAATAGCTGGCCTATTTACCATCACAAGGCGCTCATTAAAGCCCTAAAAAAGGCAGTGTACAGAAACAGTAAGTATGAGGTGTACACAACCTCGTGCACAGAAGTAAGAATTATTACATGAGAATAAATCAACCACAAGCAGTTTCCCATAATGTCAATACCACATTTTAGAGAATGTTTTATATGCATCCTTGCAATGGTGGATGCAAATTACCTTGCTGACCATATTCAATGCAACAATAATTTGTTGAAGACTAATAGCTCTTGGTGATGATTCCTCAAGCCCTCGTGCTTTGGCATCCATAACAAGTGACTCAATCTGGGGGTTGGGGGGATGTTACCCGTATCAGTAAGTCCTTCATGTTTCAGTGAAACTAATGCCATAATATTAAGCAAAAGGAAAATTAATCACCTGATGACAGAGAGGATTTAGAAGAGCAGTCAAGCACTGAGCCTGCTTCTCTGGTGATACCTCTTCAATGCCAATCAATAATCCAACAGCCTGAAATTAAACCATGAGTGACTGGTCCAAGTTAGTATTTCCACTGCACAAAACATAAACAAATAGGCGCACAGGTAAGTTAACCTATAGAGAAAAATAAACAATGCACCTCAAAAATTTGGCTGCCATCCTCTGAGCTGGGAAACTTAGTATCTTTATTTGCCCAATCCATAGAAGTGAATTGACTTAGTACATCTTGCAGGCTCTGCTAACTCACAGATACGTAGTATTAGCTTTAGAATAGCATAAAAGTTATGTCTCTACCAACCAACAGAGATAAGGAAAGACCTGCAATATGGTATCCAGGTAAGGCACTAGCTTTGCCTTCAATGACTTGACTGCCCTCATGAATAAGTATCCTGCACGACGGCTCACGTGGGCATTCTGATGGTGTATTCCACGGTTATCCAAGAACACGCCAAGCAGGTGTGGTACATACTGCACATGCTCCTGCATGAACTTCATGTAGCGGGTAACTGTCTCCAGATACACCAATGCAACCAAGCGGTGTGCGTGACACGAGAACCTCGCAGAAAGGAGCATGGGCACAAGCTCCCCTAACAGCCCTGCCCCAGTTCGAATCTCCTCCTCACCCACAGCTTCTCCAAGTCGGAACAACAGGGTAAGAGCAACCTCAACATCTTCCACGCTAGCTTCTGCAGACGAGAGAGCTGTCACAATCAACCCTCTTATGAACAGCTGAGTGGCAGCTGGTGAAACACGACAAATGCTCCGGAACAATACGATCAAATCTTTCCGACGCTCTGCCATGAGGTCCTCCTCCTCCTTCCCTATCTTGTCAAGCACGTCAAGATGCCCCCTATATACTGGATCAAATGACATCTGCACCCGCACCACCTCCAAGATCCGTCCCAAGTGCCCCAACTGCTTCTCAGACGGTGCCTTCATTATGCTCACATAGCCAGATAAGAACTCAAGCACGGAACCAGAGTCCACATCTTCATCGTTACCGCTCTCTGCAGCTGCAAATACAGCTGGTAGCACCTCTTCCAGCATCTCCAATGCTGCAGCTCCATCAGCATCACTAGGACCAAGCCTGCGATGACATTCGAGAGCCTCGGCAGCATATGCTGTCACCAAGGGTGCCATCTTCAACCCACTGTCTGGGCTACCAAGCCCCTGCTGTGCAGCCAGGAGTGACCTCAACAATCCCACCTTCGCCCTTGAGTCCATCCTCTTCGACGCCACAGCAGAAAGGCACCCCACCGCTGCAGCAGCAAGTGGAGGCGCGCTTCCCGGGGACATTGCAATGTCAAAGAGTAGAGGGACGAACACATCATTGGCGACTAGTCCGACATCGATCCACGAGATGCACCTGCGCGCCGCTTCAAGGGCCACCGCCGCAGCCGCAGGGTCGGCTGTACGGAGGGTCACGGCGGCGGTGTGCCAGTGGCTGGCGATCTGGGACACGCACTGCGCGCGCATGGAATCCTTCACCCGCATAGCGTCGGCGGCCTCGTCAGAACTGCGGGGGTACTCCTGGGAGAGCAGGTCGTCGTCGAGGGAGATTAGAACCCGCGCGAACATGTCCGTGGGGCCGGGCTGCGGCGGCGTGGGCGGGAGGAGGTCCAGGAAGTAGGAAGGGTAGACATGGGGGTAGTCCAGGCGGACGAGGAGCGCAACAAGCTGCGCGAGCTTGTTGCGGAGGAAAGGCGGCGACGCGGCGTGAGAGGAAACCGCCAGCGAGAGGAGGGAGGAGCGGAGGAGCGCGAGGTCGTCGGGGAGCACTATGCGGCGGCGGAGGAGCGCGTCGTGGAGGGACTGGAGGCACCAGAAGTGGACCTGCGCGTGCGGGGAGGAGGCGATGCCGGAGAGGCACAGGCGGAGGAGCGACGACGGCGGGGACTCGTTGCGGGCGCGGTCGCAGAAGGCGAGAGCATCCGCGCGGACGGACGCGGACGCCGCGGCGGCGGCGGGCGAGTCGGAGGCCAGCAGGATGGCCTGCTCGAGGTCGTCCATGGCGGTGCGGGAGGAATCTGGGGGGAGGCGGAGACGGGGAAAGAGAGGGGAAGGGAGGCGGAGTTGGGGTTAATATACGAGGAGCGGAGGAGGGGAGGAAGAGAGGATTTGCTCCGCCGTGAGCCCGTGCTCCTTCCGTTGTTTGCGAGGATGGGTGGTTTCGCTGCTTGTTTTTGGGTTTGGCTCGCCGGTTTTATTATGGGTTTAAGGGCAGATTTTGGGTTTAGAGCTTTTTAAGCACTCTGATTGAGGCCTTTTTGTTTCACCCTGTCCAAGTAAACTTCATTCCACGTGATACATCATAACATTATTTTGGTTCTTTTGTTGTCTTTATTTCCCTCGTCTCGTCAGCACAGACAAGTCAAACTCACTCTTGACACCCCTATAAAAATAAGAAAAAAAGCTTATGTTAAGAACCATACACTCCTCTACTTTAGTTCTTTGCCAAGAAAGGAGACCTTTCACATGAAAATCAAACGAGTCTTGATTTCATAAAGAATATAGTGTTAACCACACTTATTTTATTAGCGAATGGATGCCAGTAATGTGAGGTTATTTATTTGGTTGCCCACTGACATACATCACGCTTAAACTTTCGTAGCCATCACAAAAAGCAGTCATTCTTTGTTTATTGCGTTAAGTTCAACACGTCACACAAAACCGTTGCATTTCTCGCGCACACTCTGACATGAATTTTTGCCACTACGCCTACGGCTTGGCAGATGCGAACGACAACCAAGCATGCTTTTGTTCTCACCTAACCTAAGATAAGAGTTGGTGCTTTCAATTCTATAAAAAATATGTTATGGTTACGTGCATTAGGGGTAATTATTTGGCGCCAAACGGCAATAAGTAAAACATATTTGCATGTTAGAATATATAAGATTTTATTAATTATATCATTGTTAAAACTTTGAGATGGCCTAAACACCAACCGTTACATGTATTTTTCTTACTAAAGTTGCCTTCACAACATTGATTTTTGTGTCAGCAATATACTACCTTTTACAACTATGAGGCAGTGTATATTGTGTCGGAGCTGTTATTTCTGTAAGATATTATTTATTACATCATCGTTAAAACTATGAGATAACCTAAACAACAACTGGCACATGTATTTTTCTTTCTAAATTTGCCTTCATAGCATTGAAATTTCCGCGTCACCAACATAAAGATTAGATTATATTCTACAGTTGTAAGGTAGTGTACATTCTACTGGAGATGTTATTTCTAGTGTAAGATAGTGTATTTTCTATGAGCACATATATTACATTAAATGTGCATTAACGTCACATAAAACATGACATCCAAAAACTACCACTCGTTAATTAACGGTTTTTTATGTAAGAGAGAATTATGTATTTGGCTCTAAAACAAATCGATCTTTTATGTTTGGCACTAGAAATTTTGAACTTCCTTATCTAGCATCGAGTTGAAATTTTCTTTCGTAAATGGCACGGCCTTCCATTTAGACCAGTAACGGTGTCAAGTGGCTAGCAAAATGACATAAATGCCCTTGATTGTAGCAAAAGTCTATGGTGCTAAATAGGGAAAAATAAATAGACAGGTTGTCAAATAAGAAAATCATAAATACCATAAATATACTTTGAACTAAAATATGGATTTTTGATAATTAAAGACTGCAAATAAATAATCAATAAATTTCAAATTGGTAATAGCAGGTACACATTATGCCCCTCGCTCTTCCTTTCATCTCGGCCACAGATCAAGGATGCATGGCTCAGGATGGCTGCTGGTTGAAATATGTAACTTATATTTTCAAGGTATATATCTTTTAGTTTTCTAAAAGAAAATGAGAGTATATGGCGTCATCATAACATCATGGCTCAAGAGCAAAGCACACCATGCATGGCTCGGCTGGCGTTTGACGCCGATTCAGGGCATGTTTAGTTCTCGAAATATTTTGCGAAATGCTATTGTAGTACTTTTTGTTGTTATTTGGTAATTAGTGTCCAATCATAGCTTAATTAGACTTAAAAGATTCGTCTCGTCCATTTTCATTTAAACTGTGTAATTAGTTTTATTTTTTATCTATATTTAATGCTCCATGCATGTGTCCAAAGATTCCATGTGACGGGGAATCTACTGTTTTTTGTGAAATATTTTAGAACTAAACAGGGCCTCGGCACCGGGCCGCGCGGCCACGAGTGCGCCCGAGTCATGTCGCACCATCTGGCATCGCTATCCTGCTCCATACCGGTGTCAGAGAGGCCGCGTTTTGCGCAGCACAGCCGCCGCTCGTCCCACGCCCGGAGCCACACGACCTGTGTCGCGTCAAGCTCCTCTAGCGCCATCGTGTCATCTCTGGACAGAGAAGTTGCTCGACGAACTCCTCCTCCTCCTCGCCGAGACGCACGCTGTGCTGCGCATGAACGGTCGTGGCGCATCTAGGCTTGGCGCGGATCTTGCAGGTGACTATGCAGGAACTTCTCGATCGCTCCCTTCTCCTCGAGGCGCTACGCGCGCGGCCCGTTTCGGGCGCCGGCAGGCGATGCCGCCCCGCGGCCTGTTCACGACGATGAGCCAGGTGGGCGGGCCGGAGCGCCGGCGGGCGAGCTCGCCCCATCGCATCCCCCGCTCCGCAGCCTAGCACTAGCGTCGCGCGGGAGAGGCCGCTCCGCCGCGCCCCTCACGTTGCGAGCTGGGGCCAGCGCTGGCGGGTGAGGAACTCACAATGTGTCCCCCGCGCCTCGATCTACCGAGTCCGGTGCAAGAGGCCGCCGCGCCTCTGCGAGCTCCTGGGCAGGTGACGAGCCACCGGCCGCGAGCGAGTATAGATGGGTATTTTGGTACTTCCGAAAGAAATATGACAGGCTCAACGCAGTCAAACTGACGAATGGATGCATAAAATGGAGGGCAGTGCCATTTACAGAAGAAAAATTCAACTCGATGCCAAATAAGGAAGTTCAAAATTTTTAGTGCTAAATAAAGAAGACTGATTTGTTCTAGTGCTAAATACATAATTCTCTTTTTATGTAAAGCTACTCTGTTTGATGAATTCTTATTTCTATAGGGTCTGATTGGTTACTTGCACAACTCATTACCCAGGCTCCCATAATGCAAGCTAATCATTTGCAGCACATGATGCCATTTGCAAAATGCATCATAGCCCACCATTTGATGAATTTTTATTTCTAATCATTCGCAGCACATGATGTCATGTTCTTACCAATATGAACTTTTACTCTGAAGCCACACATCTTTTAAGACAATGGCTTGGCTCCTGAACTTTACTGCTTGTTGGACACAAAAGTTTACACCAAAATTCCTTTGGTTTCAAAGGAAAAGGAACAAAGCATTAGTTGAGCCTAGAAAGACTATCAAATTGGCAACGTACTCTCAAACCAAGGTTCACGGTGAACGTGACAAAAATGGCCACCAAGAGCGTGAGCTTCGCCTTGGCGATCGCGGTCGCAGAAACCGGCTTGGCCTCGTTTTCAGGTGTAAAGTTTCTGTGTATCACATTGGGTGTTACATGAGAATGTTGTATGAGATGTTCGGATACTAATAAAAAAATAAATTACAAAATCCGCCAGTAAACCGTGAGACAAATTTATTAAGCCTAATTAATCCGTCATTAGCACATGTGTTATTGTAGCACTTTATTATCAAATCATGAGCTAATTAGGCTTAAAAGATTCGTCTCGCAAAGTAGTCGCAATTTGTGCAATTAGTTATTTTTTAGTCTATATTTAATACTCCATGCATATATCAAACATTTGATGGGATATAGCGTAACCTTTTCGCGAGGTAAACTAGTTGTCAATCCTCACGCAAACGTTGCATTGCTGCATCATGACAGGGAGAAACAGTTTTTTTTAGCAGAAGACAGGGAGAAACAACTGGATGGAGAATCACAATCTCAAAGAAAAATCAGTTTTTTCATGAAAAAAGTTCATTTTGCCTCCCTAAACTATCCTTGAAGTTTAGTTTTCCTCCATGAACTCGAAAACCAGGTAAACTACCTTCCTTAACTTAAAACCGTTCATTTTACCTTCCTGATTTGGTTATAGGTAGTTTTCAAAGACGGTTTTGTCTTTTTCTTTTTTATTTATTTTAGTTGAATATTTGAAAAATCATAGTAAATCATAAAAAAAATCATAAAATGTAAAATCTATTTTTTTAACTCCACATGAGTAGATCTACACAGTATAAACATATAATATAGTATGCTTTAGTACATTTTTTTGCTGTAGCTTTAGATTTATAATTTGCTGTAATTAATTCACAGCTGCAGTTCTATGGTCCAATTGTGGTAAAATTTTTATGGTGGTCTAATTATTATATGCTTTAACTGTAGTAAACATTTCATACTCTTTTCTATTTTTGCACACTTTTAACTATTTTAAAACTATTTAACAAGCATAAAACTAAATAAATCTATAACTCAATTATACATGATCCAATGAGCATAAAATTTTTATTACGATTCAATAATATAAAAATTAGCTCACAATAAAAATTTCCTATAATTAGACCATAGAAACTGCAGCTTTGAATTAATTACAGAAAAGTATAGATCTAAAGTTACAACAAAAACTTTGTACTTTACCATGTTATATATTCATTATGTAGATTTACTCATGTGGAGTCCAAGAAAATTAGATTTTCTATTTTATGATTTTTCTGTGATTTACTATGATTTTTCAAAAATTCAGCCAAAATAAATAAAAAGAAAAGATAAACCACCTTTGAAACCCGCCTATTACCGGGTCATGAAGGTAAAATGAATGATTTTAAAAGTTGAGGGAGGTGGTTTAACCGGTTTTGAAGTTCAGGGAGAATGATAGTTCAAGGACGTAAAATTGACTTTTTCCTTTTTTATTTCTTCGCCTTTCCTCTTTTCTGCAACTTGGGCCGAATAAGCCCAGATCAAGCGATCACCACCACCCGATCCAGGCCCAGCCCAACATCCCGTCACACCCCACCGCAAAACCCTAGAGAGGCCTCATCAACGGCTCCCGCTCCCCCGTCCGACATCCAACGGCGGACGCATCAGACGCCTGCCTTATAAGACCACGCAATTCCCGGCTCCTAGGGTTTCCTCCGCCACTCCCTCCCCCGCCTCCACTACCCCCCCTCCCAAGTCGCTGCCCAGGTAAGTCGGCGGCGGCGGCGATGACGACGCGCTTCAAGAAGAACCGTAAGAAGCGCGGCCACGTCTCCGCCGGGCACGGACGTATCGGCAAGCACCGGAAGCACCCGGGAGGTCGCGGTAACGCGGGTGGCATGCACCACCACCGCATCCTCTTCGACAAGTACCATCCGGGCTACTTCGGCAAGGTCGGCATGCGCTACTTCCACAAGCTCCGCAACAAGTTCTACTGCCCCGCGGTCAACATCGAGCGCCTCTGGTCGATGGTGCCTGCCGACAAGGCGGCGGAGGCCGGCGGCGACAAGGCCCCGCAGATCGACGTCACGCAGTTCGGCTACTTCAAGGTGCTCGGGAAGGGGGTGCTGCCGCCCAAGCCCATCGTCGTCAAGGCCAAGCTCATCTCCAAGGTCGCCGAGAAGAAGATCAAGGCCGCCGGCGGCGCCGTCGTGCTCACCGCCTAGGTTTCAGTACTTGTTCGCCTCTTGGTTTTGAGATCTACATCTGAACTAGTAGTGCTTTCCTGTCTCAGCTATTTGTGTTAAGAAGACTTGTAGTTTTTAAATCTGTGGCTGCTGCCTGTTGTTACAGGGCTTGTGAGGATTTTGATGCAAGTTCATATCAAATATTTCAGATATATTAAAGCTATCTGTGCTACCAATTGTTCTACTTTCATCCGTGCAATTGATTTATGATGCATGTTGTGGGATCTTCGGTGTTATGAAATTCGTAACTGTGTTTGCGTTACAAGATTGTTAGAAATGATGTGAAATACTTGTGTTGTTGAACCTTGGGCTGTAGATTGTTCTCTGTTCATTAGAGACTAAAAAACTCGATGCAATTCTCTGTGTTGCGCCGCCACTTATATTTTCATGACTTGGAAGTCTTAGTTTTAGTGATGCCTGTAGCCTTAGGCTTTGTAAATGTGTAGTGTGCCTTGAATAATTTCACTGGTAGTATACTGTTGCATGAGATATTTTTATGCCCTGATTTGGTAGCCTTCTCTAGCTTTGATTCGACTACAAATGCAACATCACAGTTTACCATTGTGTTGCATTTTGTAATGCTGGACTCTTTCCTTGATAGTAAGTGATGAAGCCCCTGCTTGGTGAGACAGTGTGCATTGGGATTTTTGCATTTAGCAACGCAAGTTCATATGAAATGTTTCAGATATATTGATTCTATGATTGCTGTCATCGTGGTGTGATTTGTTTCTTCCGTGTAATGATAATGGGTGATTTGTTTCTTCTGTGAAAATGGTCATTGTGCATTGTCTTTTGTATGATGGATTGGACTATTGGAGTGCAAGTCATAGAAGTTATGAACTTGTTTGCATTGTACTGTCACATGCTAGAAACTAGACCATGCTTAGTCAGCATGATAAATGAAATAAGCCTCAGCCCTCAGGTGCATTTCCTAGAGGTTTTATGAAAGTTACTAGTGGTTGTCCGGGATACTTTACTTTTGGTACTAAACGTGTTTTGTGTATAAACCAGCAATATATACTGCATAATGCTAGTTTTGTGTTGCAACATTTGGCTTATTCCGTGTTTGTTGCTTCCTCAGTAGCCTTTACTCCTGATGAATCTGTGTTGATGAAAAATGGTTGTTTCTCATTTTCTGTTAGTGTCATTCCAACCTATAAATTTCACATTGAAAAGTGTGTATTTTTGTGGATGCTTTTGTTGGTTGTGATCTTGTGGATGGGTTTGGGTCACTACTTCCAACTGTGATCTCGTCTTTCTTGCAAGGGATTATCGTCGTTCCTCTTTATTGCGGTTGTAGCAAATCATGGATGGCACTCCCTCATTTAACGTTCTCATTCCCGTGTCTCAATTCAAATCTCCGCTGATGAAGTGATGATCCCCTGTATTCTGGTAACTACCACCTTGCCGACTGCTCTGCTGAACATATGGTCTTCGTTTATCATCCTGGGCCACGTTTAGATTGCAAAAAATTTTAAACTGATAAATAATACCACTTTTGTCTTATTTGACAAATATTGTGTGGACCAACTACGCTCAAAAGATTCATCTCGTGATTTTCAACTAAACTGTATAATTAATTATTTTTTACCTATATTTACTACTTCATGCATGAGTCCAAAGATTAACGTGATGAAGAGAGAGTGAAAAAATTCTAACTTTTGGGATGCATCTAAACAAGACCCTGATCCGGTGATCCCTCTGTAGTTTGGATGTAAAATCATCCTACAGGAACTTGTCCCCGCCCACCTCCGTCTCCAAATGTCTCCTCCCTGTGTTACTCTCGTACATAATGCCTCACCTCCATCTCCAAATGTCTCTTCTCGTGTTACTCGTACATAATGCTCGCCTCCCTCTCCAAATGTCTCTTCTTGTTTGATGACGGCGTAGGCGGCATATAGGAGTGGTTAACCAAGTCAGTGATGTTTAGGGCAGTCCCAATGCTATATAGTTTTTATACCTATTAATTTTTATAAACACTACATATAAAAATCATTGTCTTAATGGATAGTGTCTATAGAATAATTTTTTATCCAACCACATACATTCTCTTTCCATTCTTTACCAATCACATCCCTTCATGTCTGGATTCTCGTGTAAACATGGTTTATAACTTAGACTCAGTTTCTATGATTTTTGCTCTCTCTCCAGTAACTATGTTGTCACATCAGTAAAAACGCGTAGGTGGCAATACAATTAATGTTTATAAAAACTATGATAATTTCTGTATTGGTAGTGCCCTTAGCAGCTTTGGCTAGTCTTGGCTGGGCCCTACTTCACATGGGCCACGTTGCTTCAGAATGTGGCCGAACTACCTTAACCCTCCTCTCTGTTCTTCCCCGATGTGTCCATCATACGCCTGAACCAAATCCCTTGGTTTCTGCATTCCTGCAAAGATCTCCTTGATATTTCTCCTCTCAGCATCCTTTCTATTTATTTCCCACTGTGATTTGATCAGAAGCTGTTTGATGTTAGCCAAAGTTTGGGTCAGTCGCGTATCTTCTTAGGGTGTGTTTGGTCTATGGAGTCACCCCACGCATCATGAGTTTATCCCATGAATTTTGGTGAAACAACTCATTTCTCATATATATACTAATTATTAGCTTATATGAAGTGAGGTGATGATGGATCAACTCATCCATTCTACAAACCAAATACAAAAAGTGAGGAGTGAAAAGATGATGAACCTCCTTGTTTCTGGAACAAACACACCCTTAATGATTTGATACGTCCACGTGTGAATGTAACGACAGTCCCATGGAAAACGCAAAGGCTTTTGATGGACATTTGAAGGCGTCCTCTTGATCTACAAGCTCCCAAAGATCACATATCTCAGCCATCGGTTTTTTAGCGGTAGATTGCAGCTCCGTGTGAGGTAGGCGATGCTTTGGTTGTTCGTCAGTTGCCGTGTTGACGCGGCTGGTTGCTTAGCAGTCATGTTCCCGGAAGAGAATAGGAACGTGGAATAGTTATCGTTCATTGTCGTTGTTACGAGATTTCGGACCAGTTTGGTCTGACTACGGTTCTAGTTCCATCGACAGCTTCAGCACCGAAGTCGGAGGAGTTGCAACGAATGACACGACGTAGAGAAGTGCTTTTCTTCTAGTCTACACCCATCGAAAGAGGAGTCATAGCCATTTTCACTGTACGAAGGCGAAGTTGCTTTTTTGGGCTCCGGCTCCATTGACGGAGGTGCCCGTGCAGAGGAGCCCTTAAACGGGCTCTCAATAAGTGGGTCGCACTTGCAGTTCCTCTAATTTTTTTCTAATGAATGAGTTGAATGTTGAACCATTTTCAGTAGGGAAGATGGTTTCGATCTCTACGCTCTAGTGGAATAATATAATGCAAAACAACAATTTAAATGAATAATGAGCATGATTACGAACAATAAAATACTAGTACTGGAAATAAATGAAAACCAATAACTCTAAATGACTACTCACACAATAAATTACTTCCTCTGTCCTGTTTTTATTGTCGTTCTGGCAGTGAATTGAAGTGTCCAAATTCACGGTACTGCTGTTGCACCTAGACACAGGCCTTGTCCAGATTTTAAAACTCGTGGCTGCATCTCGTAAGTTGCTAAAGCGACATTTAAACTAGGACGGAGGGAGTATATTTTTAGAAATACTTAGATTCTAGTTTATTTAAAATAAAATATTTATAAATTTAGAAAATAAACTAGTTTTATTATTTTCGTTTAGAAAATATAGAAAATCTTTAAAATCAGTGATCCATTTGGGTGTTTCCTCCTGCTGAATCACGCACGGTGGCTCCAAGAACTGACACGGTAAACGCTGAACTGGCACAAGCGCACGCCGGCACCGGCACACCGCACACCGCAGCCCTCTCTCAGCAGCCTTGCTGAGCCGGCAACGCAAACCCTCCCCCGCACGCACAGGGAACCGAACCCGTGTGTGTCCCTCAGTCTTTGTCCGTTCCTAGTTCCCGCCGAGACGGCCGCCGTGCGGTGCGTCACACTTGGACGCTGGGGCCCACGTGCCAGGGAGATATAGGCACGTTTTGCCGTTTTGGGACGCGCTTCCTGCAGTCATGCTTGTGGATGAACCGGGGCGTGGTTTCTACCCGTCGTTCTCATCCCGTTTCTACTAATCCGAGTGATGTCCTCGTGCTGTTCTTCTCGATTGCATTTTGCACGCAACACCATCTCGCATTCTTGCACAGGGCACCCTGAATTGCTACAAAATATCAAGTTTTATAGAACACATTTTATACTCCCCATTCTAAATTATAAGTCATTTGGACTCTTTTAATACATTGATTTTGCTATACACCTGGATACATTAATATATCACAGAAAAAGAACTTATGATTTGAAGCCGAGAGAGTAGAATATGAAGTAGTATTAGCATTTTTTTTATTGGTAGTATTAGCATTTCTAACGTGTACTGTTCTATAAAAAAGTCACTAGGTTTATAGAAAATACGTGTAATATTTATATCTTTAAAAAAATATATTATGAAAATATATTTAATGATCTACCTAATGGTACTGAATATATACCATAAATATCAATATTTTGTTAAATGTATTTGATCAAAGTTAAAAATTGTTGACTTTTTAAAAGCGATAATGACTCTCTCTCTTTATTTTTTTTAAGGACGGAGGGAACGTAGAGCAAACGGATAACACCACGAGGGCCAAAGGGCAAATGAACGATAACTTCCCCCCGGCTATAGTAAACCACGCGCGAAACTAGGAAGCCCAACTCCCCAAATCATTTTCCACGACACCTCTTGCATCGCCTCTCCGCTCCTTCGCCTCCAAGCCAGTCAGCCTCCATTCGCGTGGCCGCCAACCGCCGGCGAGCCATGACACCGTCGATCGCTTGCCCGGTCAAGTGCTGCCCCCACCCCCGCCTTGCCCCGCAGCCACCCGCGCCGTCGCTGGAGCTTCTGGCCGCTCGCGGCGCCCCGGCCGCCGGCGAGCTGCGGGCGTGCCGGAGTCCGCCGTACTTGTCTCTCTCGCGCTCGGTCGACTCCTTCGAACCCCTGGCTCCGTGCCGAGGCTCCGCGTCTGCCAGGAGGGCCCGCGCCGCCGTGGCGCTGGCCGGAGACGGCCGCGGCGGCCCGTCCGCAGCGGCAGCGTTGATAGCCAGCGCACAGTCGCGGCACGCCATCTTCCGCGACGGGCTCGTGCGGAGGGCCTTCGCCGCCGCCGAGGCGGCTCACCGCGGCCAGGTGACCGATCGTGTCCCGGTTGCTCGCATTTGCATTTTTTCGATCATGGCCTGCACTCCAAGCTGCTGAAGTGACGGAACTGCGTTTGCTTGAATGCGCGATTGGTTGGTTGCCCAAGGTGCGCGCGAGCGGCGACCCGTACCTACAGCACTGCGTGGAGACGGCGGCGTTGCTCGCGGAGTTGGGCGCCGGCCCTGCCGTCGTCGCTGCCGGCCTGCTGCACGACACGGTCGACGACGCGGGCCTGGGCTACGGTTTCATCTCCGAGCATTTCGGTGCCGGTGTCGCCGACCTTGTCAAAGGGGTAATTACTTTGATCCCTTTCGATATGATTGGCTGAGCACAGGCGATAATGATTTCTTGGTTTTAGATAATATAATTTAACTATATCCTACAGTAACCTTGTTGGATTTAGCATTGCTGGTAAAGCCCCCTTATTGCAGGTAGCACTACTATTCCACATTTAGAGTTTTAGACCATATCAGCACGTAACAAAAGCAGACTATGTCATGGATGCCCTGAACTTCAGCATAACATAAGCGGCGCAGGAGCGCAAGATCAGATCAGAAACGACTGCGGTTCTACAAAGAAGCCTTCTCATTGACCCCCTCTAGTTTTATTCTGGTATTTCTTGGCTTTGCCATTTTCGTGATTAGGGATTGCGTGCTGCCAGATCTCTGACTTGTGACTGACAGAATTTACTGATCGTTACTTTGTTCATGCCTTCATGGAGCTTCTAGAAAGGATTATTGCCGTGTCTATCCGAGTTAGGTATCACGTTACCATCACCTCTATATTATTATAGGAATGACTTATCTTTCAGTAATGTAAAATCAGTCCCTGGCGGGTTAGCAGCTCCAATCAGCATTGTGCTGTATGGTGTTTTATTTGTTTTCCATTCTTTCCCTTTCGTTTTCTTTGTTGATAGAATGATTTGTTTATGGTGTTACACCAATTTATTTGGGACATTGAAGTTTTTTCTGTTTGTTTGTTACGTATTATTGGTTGTCTAAAGTCAACATTTAGGCCTAATATATTTTGAGGAAACTTCAGTTGCTTGTGACATCTTGGTTTATTCTTTTGGAGACGATGAGGATATTGTCTCATTTGACTATGTCCTAAACAATAGTTTTGTTGCCTTCTTTTTAGGTTTCAAACCTTAGTCATCTGAGCAAACTGGCTCGTAGAAACGATACAGCCAGTAGAATTGATGAAGCTGACAGATTACGTATAGTCTTCCTTGCAATGGAAGATGCAAGAGCTGTGCTCATTAAACTTGCTGACAGGCTGCACAACATGAGGACTCTGGATTCTTTGCCCAAGACCAAACAGCAGAGCTTTGCAAAGGAAACACTGGAGATATTTGCTCCCTTGGCAAATCAGTTGGGCATCTTGAATTGGAAGGAACAGCTTGAAAATCTGTGCTTCAAGTATCTTTACCCAGATAAATTTGATGAACTGTCAACAAACCTTATCGAGTTCTACAACAGAGATATGATTGCAGCTGCAACGAGGCGACTTGAGCAAGCCCTTCAGGTGAGAGGACTATCCTATTATGCCATATATGGGAGACACAAGAGCATGTACAGCATCTACAGCAAGATGGCAAGGTAATACGGAGTACTGTGCTCTTTACCACTAGAATGAACAAAAAAGAAAATTCTATTGCTACGTGCTCAACAAACTAGAATGAACAAGATGGCAAGATTAGCATGAATTTATTCTCCCTTGTAAGGGAGAACAATCTGATGAAGATGAGAGCCTGAAATATATCATTGAATGTGCTAATGTGATTCCACTTCATTTTAGGAAGAAGCTGGCCATGGATGAAATTTATGATATACATGGGCTGCGTGTTATTCTTGAGAACAAGGCTGATTGTTTTGCCACGTTAGAGATTATCCATGACCTATGGCCTAGAATTCCTGGCAAGTTCAAAGATTATATCAACAGCCCCAAACCCAACAGGTACTACTTTGTAAATTCATGCTAATTACTCCCTCCATTCCAAATTATAGTTTACTTTGGCTTGTCCTAATTCAAACTTCTCTAACTCCAACCAAGTTTATAGAAAAATGCATCAGCATTATAACATCAAATTTGTTTAATTAGGAAAATAGGACAAAGCCAAAGTAAACTATAATTTAGAACAGATGGAGTAATATGCAATAATGTAAGCCGCAATGCTTAAAGAATGTTTGCTAATTTATAGGTATCAGTCCCTGCACACGGTTGTTCTCACTGAAGAAACACTGCCACTTGAGATCCAAATTCGTACGAGGGACATGCATTTGCAGGCAGAGTTTGGGATTGCTGCTCATTGGAGATATAAGGAAGGTGCTCCGAGTTGCTCCGTGTCTGTTTCTGAAATGGTTGAGTGGGTTAGATGGGTTGTTACATGGCACTGTAAAACTCTGAAGACAGACTATCCTTCATCACTTGCACATGACGCTTCATCAAAGGAAACACACAGTATTCCATCTCACTCTGATGCCTGTCTGTTGTCCTACTCAAAACAATGTGATCACAAAGGGCCAGTCCTAGTAATACTTCTGGAGAATGAAAAGGTATCTCCGATCTTTTGATGTTGTACCTTCTGATTAACCACGAAAGTAAATTTTTATGTGTTTGCAGATGTCAGTGAAAGAAATCCCCCAAAATTGGACGATACTGGACCTACTGAATAGGTCTTCTAATTTTGGGATGCCGTTGAGGTTGAGGCTGAACTGCCATGTCGTCCACAACTGGAACCAGGAGCTAAAAATGGGCGACGTGCTTGAACTGATTCCTTCAACCCCATGCAAATGCAGAGGTTACACAAGGGAGTTCCACCAAAAGTTTGATCACCGTCTCGCCATTTCTCAATCCTGACAGCCTTAGAACATCTTACCTTGTAAATACATGACAGTGGACCCATATAAATCATCTGAAGTTTAGATTCACCTGTGCAGACAAAATAGAAATGAGAAAGTCAAAGCTCTGTAACTGATGTGTGACATATGGTATACTTGAAGCCAAAAGAAGATAGCATGTAAATACATGATACACAGAGTTTTAGCTCAGGAAATGACAATATATCGACCAACGACGGTGTGCTTACGGTTTTTAGTAGCAAAAGGACCTTTTGTCTTGTGATAAACTTTCTGTTTGCACTGTTTTTTTTTCTTCTCCTTTCAGGCAAGGCAGAGCTCCTGCTCCTTTTCAATTCAGGAAAAAATGACTCAGGCAATGATGAAATTTGGCCTATTCTTTTCTGAAAGAAGCACGGCAAGACCGCTGTGCACCTGTGCCTAACTGGCTAAGGCCTTGTTTAGATACCAAATTTGTCTCCCAAATTCCACTATGCAAAAAGAAGATTCTCATTACATCAAAATGTCGGCACATGCATGGAGTACAAAATATAGATGAAATCAAAAACTAATTGCACAGTTTTGTTGTACTTTGCGAGACGAACGTTTTAAGCCTAATTAGTCAATGTTTGGACAATTATTACCAAATAAAAACAAAATGCTACAGTGCTGCGCATTGCTGCACAGTAACTCGGCAAACGCAGATTCCGACGAACTAAACACCGCCTAACTGCTATTCCCCCTGATTTCAGTTGTTCTGTATGTTTGATTCAGTCTTTATGAGCTGCGGATACTGTAAGGTCAGAATGTATATATTTTTTCTCTGTATAAAAAGAAATCCGTGAAAATTGGTTTGTATCAAACCGTACATGTTTTTTTTACTTATGAGTTGCAAATTTTGGAAAGTGGAGGAACCTGTAGTATTAATGAAGAGAGACAGAGGTCAGGATAGAAATTTCCTCTACTATAAAACAAATCAGTGAAAATTGGTTTGTCCCAAACCGTATATGTTTTTTACTTAATTATAAATTTTGAAAAGTGAAGGAACCTGTATTGTCCGTGAAGACTGAAGAGACGACAGAGAGGAAAATACATTTTGCAAAAAGGAAAAAAAATAAAAAAAACATACGACGCCTGAGAGATTCGAACTCTCGCGGGGAAACCCCATGTACTTAGCAGGCACACGCCTTAACCACTCGGCCAAAGCGTCGTTGGTGGTTTACATTTATAGGAGTATAATATCATTACATAGTAATCGGAATATTCAAACGTGTCCCCTCTCCCGCGATACGCCCCATTTTCCCTCTCACGGCCCTATTGGACGCCGCCACCGCACGCACGCAGTGTGGAGAATGATGGGCCCCGTGGTCTCAGGTAATACTGGTACGACTCGCTGGTGCCTGGTGGTGTACCGGTTCGAGGAGCTCGCCCACGGCTTCGGCCGCGATGTGCTCAGCGAGGCCATGGCCTACGACGACCACGCCGTCAGGCTATCGATCGAGGCCGACGACGTGCGCCTCGCCATCCGGGCCAAGTCCGCGTTCTCCCCCCGGACCGCCAAGCCGCGTGTGTTTCTAGAAACTGTTAGGTTGCTTGATCATGCCTACAGCCCTACACGTTTCTTGGTGTTTGAAACTTTGAATGCGCATTTGTGAATCTTTTCTCACGGATCGGCAGTATATCGCGTCGAAGTCGGGAGCTTTTTGACGGGCAAACTGTCGATGTATGTGGGCCGAGTGCGAGTGGAGCGGTGTGTTTATCCATGGTTCGGTGTTTTGTCATAGTGTCTGCAGTTGATCTTTGCGCACCTGGTCGGTACTTGGAAGAACACCAGATATTAAGAGTTTCAGACATGCAGTACAAGCTTTTCCGCAGTTCTTCCTATCAGCGGAAGGACCATGAGCCTGTTTAGGCCTGGTTTAGATGACCAACCCGGGGTGGCCGATTCTGCACAGTGCCACCCCGAGCACTGTAGCACTTTTGTTTTTTTATAATAATTGTTCAAATCTTGATTAATTAGGCTTAAAATGTTCGTCTCGCAAAGTACAACAAAACTGTGCAATTAGTTTTTGATTTCATCTACATTTAGTACTCCATATATGTGCCGGCATTTTTATGTGATGGAGAATCTTCTTTTTGCATAGTGGAATTTGAGGGTGAATTCTGGAATCTAAACAAGGCCTTAGTTGGTGAAAAGGCCCAAAAAAGTTTGCACAGTAACTGTCACATCGAATCTTTAGACGTATGCATAGAGCATTAAATGTAGGTAAAAAAATAACTAATTACACAGTTTGTCTGTAAATGTCGAGACGAATCTTTTGAGCCTAGTTAATCCATGATTGAATAAATTTTACTAAATAACAACGAAAAGTGCTACAAGAACTCTACCTAAACTTTTTCCCCATGCTGATGAATTCCTGGAATCTCAACCGTAGAAGCCAAGTACGGTCGTTGCTGGTGCATGGCAGATTTGTTAGCCCTCTCCTGTTTCTAGAAGCAAGGGCCACGAAATTCCGAAAAGTTTCCGCATTGAGTTGTTCACCAAATGATCTTTCCACAACCTTTGTAGGTCACCTTTTTCTTTTGGGCCATGTTTAGTTGCCCAAAGTTGGTGCCGCCAAAATCACTGTGCAGCACGGTAGTGTGCTGTAGGATCTCGTTTGTATTTGGTAAAAATTGTCCGAACATTGACTAATTAGGTTTAAAACGTTCGTCTCGTAAAGTACAACAAAACTGTATAATTAGTTTTTGATTTCATCTACATTTAGTACTCCATGCATGTGACGACATTTTAATGTGATGAGAATCTTCTTTTTGTATAGTAAAATTTAGGGGCAAATTCTGGAAACTAAACGAGGCCTTGTAAAAGAACCTTCTTTGCGGTAAAGTTGGTTCGTGGATCTTAGGTTTGTCGTAACCTGACGAATGTCTCCACTCTGAACTGGCACGTTACAGGAACGCCACCCCTCTGTTCAAGGCTACTGCTCCACCTGTATCGATCGACGAATCGTTCCCTCTCCCCCATCCTGAGGGCACAATGGTGAGCCAGAATTACCTACTACTTGTTCGTCCTGTTATGCCGGCGTCTGATCAGGTTGTGGAAACAGAGGATGACGGTAATGGTTTTTCATCCTGATTCCGGTGGCAGTGCTAGCAAGGAGTAGAAACAGCAGCCTTCTCAGAGGGTCTCGTCCCGGCTCAATGCCAGCTGAAAATTAACTGTTGGTCATGGGCTCATTGCTTTGTGTTCGTTGTATACTCCGCATATGATTTACCTAGTTTATTCTGCATAAGTTGTATACTTCTGAGTAAATAGATTCTTAGAGTTATCTTAAGTTAATCTTTTTAAACTTTAACCGTATTTATAGGAAAAAAACATCAAGATTTATGATATCAAATTAGTATTATTAGATGCACCATAAAATATATTTCTATAATGTACTCATTTTATATCGTAGATGTTGATATTCTTTTCCATAAAGTTAGTTGACTGGCACCAATTGTAAGAATGAATTTATTTAGGAACAGAGGAAATAAGAGTTCAGACTCCAGAATCAGATCATGAGAAATCACTCTAACTTTCTTGGAGAGTTAAAACATCTCAAATTTAACCAAATTTATATAATTAAATAATAACATTTATGATACTAAATAATTATCATTAGATTCTTCGTTAATTAAATGTTCATAGTGATATATGTCTGGTGTTATAATTTTTTTTATAATTTCTCTATAATTTTAGTTAAATTTGAGATGTTTTGACTCTTCGAGAAAGTTGTAATAATTTGGAATGAAGAGAGTACTCCCGTGCTTATAGTAGTGCTCATGAACTCATGTTTCTTTTGATCTTTTCCGTTCGCTTGGGCCGCTTGTGAAGACAATCTCCTCGATGCTCTTTCCTACCCAAAGATAAAATTCGATCTTTAGGTAAACTGTAAACACCACACACATGATCAATCGTGATCGTGACATCTGCATACTCTTTTGCTACTCCGTCTGTCCTAATTTATTTGTCATTTTCGGTTTTCATGTCACAAATTTGACTCGATTTATAAAAAATATATATAATATTTTTATCTCTAAATAAATTTATTAAAAACTAGATTAAATTTTTTTATATATTATAAATATTAATATCTTTTAATATATATTTTGTTGAATTTATTTCTCGAGAAACGAAAGCGACAAATATTTTGATACTACAAATCGACTCATTGTCGACTGCACCACCTAAGGAGTAGGAGTATACGGGTAGTACTACTCCATCCATTTTAAATTATAAGATATTCTAAGAATCTTGAAGAGTCAAAACATCTTAAGTTTAACTAAAATTTTAGAAAAAAATTATAAAAAATTATAACATTAAATAGATATACTATGAAAATATAATTAATAAAGAATCTAATAATACTTAATTGATGTCATAAATATTATTATCTTATCATATAAATTTGATTAAACTTAAGATTCTTTTAACTCTCTAAAATTTTTAAAATATCTTATAATTTGAGACGGAGGAATTACATCTCTAGAAGACCAGAAACCAAAAGAACATGTGCCATTAATTGTAAAGTGCACGGACGGTCTCCATTTATAAATCTGTCTCATCCATCCGGACTCCCGCCCGACACCAACAACCCACCTCTCGAATCCAGGTCCAGGGACGCCGCTACCCGCCGCCCTCCCTGCACCCACGCCACGCCATGCCGACGCTGGGCATCGCGCCGCTGCTGGACGCCTACTTCCGGCGCCGCTTCGCCGCGGCGGGCCTCCTCGAGGCCACCGTCCCGCTGGACGGCGGCGCCACCACGGTCCACTGCTGGCGCTTCCCGCCGGGGCCGGGCGCCGCCGCCGACGGCGAGGACGACGCGCGCCCCGTCCTGGTGCTCCTGCACGGCTTCGGGCCCCCGGCGACGTGGCAGTGGCGGCGCCAGGTGGGCCCGCTCTCTCGCCGGTTCCGCCTCATCGTGCCAGACCTCCTCTTCTTCGGCGGCTCGTCCACGTCGTCGGCGCCTGGCGCCGGCCGCGTCTCCGAGGCGCAGCAGGCGGAGGCGGTGGCAAAGCTCGTGGTGGCCGTAGTGGCACCGGCGCCGGCGCGCGTGTCGGTGGCCGGCACCAGCTACGGCGGGTTCGTGGCGTACTACGTGGCGCGGCTGCTGGGCCCCGGCGCGGTGGAGCGGGTGGTCATCGCCAGCTCCGATCTGCTCAAGGCCGCCGCCGACGACCGCGCCCTGCTCCGCCGCGGCGGCGCCGAGCGCGTCGAGGACGTCATGCTGCCGCGCTCCACAGAGCAGATGCGGCGGCTGCTGCAGCTCGCCTACCACCGCCCGCGCCGCTTCACGCCGGGGTTCGTGCTCCGCGACCTCGTCCAGGTAACCGCAGACTCCTCGATCCATGCCTGAATTCCTACACTTTACAAATAGAAGATGCAATCGTGCTTCCGATCAGACAACAATCTCGATCTCGTTGTGTCGTGTACTCGTGTTGGGATCGCGTTGGGCCATCTGGCTTGCATCGGAGTGTGGCATTCATACATGGCCACATGGCCTGGCCTCCACGTCACGTCGGGACGGTGCCATGCCACGTCGCCTAGCGATGACGTGGCTCTGGATCGGAATTCTTGTTTCTGACGCCAGGTTCCTCGTCCTCGGATCCTGGCTTCCCGGGTTTCCCAACTGCCGCGCTGAATCGCCATCAACTCCCAGCGGCCGCGGCCTAGCTTCCGTTCGTTTCCCAACCGTTCCTCCGGTCGTGCCGCTCCTCCAATCAATCAATCAATCCTGGATGCCCCCGCTCTAGACACCCAGATCCTTCTAGAACTACTAGTAGAGTAGCAGTACAGTACTACAGGTCAACCTGCATTCCAACAAACGACGACAGGCATTGCGGCCATCTTTGTCCCCGATCTCAGAGCGTCTAGACGTCCGTTCAGTTGGCCTTCATTTGTTGACGTTGACGGCTAAGTCTATAGTGCTGGGCAAGTGGGCAGACACTCCAGACACAGCCACATCCATTGAGTCTGTACAGCAGGCTTATAATCCGTCTTTTTCAGCTTGTTTTTTCAGCTGGAATAGTATTTTTCTCTCACAACAAATCAGCCAACAGTATTTTTCAGCCGGCTTATCAGCTCAGCCGAACGGGGCCATTGTATTGGCTCGACTGCTATATTTTGGTATGCTATGCCCGACGGACCAGGCGCCCGGACGCCCGGCTTTAGAGGCGTCTTCAGACGCACCTAGTCCACGAATCTCGTTCGATTCAGATACAATACGGACAGAGCGCAGCCCGTCCTTCGGCTCACGCGCGGTGCGTCCCCCCGCCGTGCCGCCATCCCGTCCCCCTGCCATCCTGCTGCACTGCCCATCCCCCCGCTGCATCCCACGGGACCATCTATCCGATGCGAATAGAACGAGCGCGCCCCCGCATATGAAAACAAGCGCGCGCCCCGTCCCATGCTACGCCGCCGTGCCTCACCGTGTCGCCATCCCCCGTTGTGTCGCCATCCCCTGCACACCCGTTGCCCTCCACGCCCCATCCCCACCGTGCTCCATCACCCCGAATGTCCAATGAGAAAATTTTTCATCGGAAGATCTGTTGCAACATGGAGCAATAAGAGATACAAACATCATAAGTATTACTTGTTTGCAACATCAGAACAAGATGACTGCATCAACAGAACAAAGCTACTGCAATACAAGATATAAGATAAAAAAAGAGACTAATACAACAAAGAAATATTACTTATTGCAACGTCAGAACAAGACTACTGCAACAACAGAAACAAAACGCAATACGAGAAAGCAACATCAGAAAAAAAGACTAATACAACAAAGAAATATTACTTGTTGCAACATCAGAGCAAGGCTACTGCAATGCAAGATGCAATATCAGAAAAAGAGACTAATGCAACAAAGAAATATTACTTATTGTAATATCAAAACAAGGCTACTGCAACAGAGCTCGTCGGAATCCTGGCCATCGCCGCGTAGGAGGAGGAGGATGAGGAGCGCTCAGATCTAGAGGAGGAGGGGGTTTAGATCTAGAGAAGAACCAGCCTACCTCGTTGGAGCTGCCGTTGTCGTCCTCGTCTCCGGTGGGAGGAGCAGGAGCCGTGTCGCTGGGGGCATGGGGTACCAATGGAGCCGCGGGAGGGAGGGAGGGAGCGCCGGCGGGCGGGCGAGGCGGCAGCGAACTAGGCGCGGCGTCCGTCCCGGCAAGCGGGGCAGCAGTAGAATGGAGAGGAACGGCTGCAGGAGTGAGCGAGGAAAGGAAAAGGAAAAGTGCGGAAGACAGTGTTTGGGAGACGGCGTGCGGCAGGAGCAGATCGGTTCGCCGCGGTTTTGGGTGCGCCCGTTTGCATCCGGACGACCCTCGTATATCGTTATCGTACTCCCATCGTAATTTCTTTGCAAGAACCGCCACTGCACATGTTGTCAGTCTTGCAAAGGACCATGTTGCCGGCATTGTACAACACCGGGTTCTGGATTCAGCTGGAAGTTGGATCCTGACAGTAGTAACCGTCAACAATGGAAGGCCTGCTAAAACCAAGCCGTGGCCCAAGTTTGATTTCCTTTTATAATATCAATATACTCAATAAGTACTGAACTGCAGTTTTATATGTGAATTACATAAAACTTGCTTATTGATAGCAATTACCTCAGTGATCTTAACATGATTGCATGAATGGACTTGCTAGCGTCTGAACGGATGGGGCCACGCATGCAGACCATTTCCCGTGCCGTTTTGCACACCCACGCAGGGCCTACGCCGCCTAGAACATTATCAGCATCAATAAGAGGGGAGGGGCGGCGGATGCCTAACTGCCGCCGAGAGGAAGAGGAGACACCGAGATGAGCAACATAAAAGCGAGGAGGGAGATACAACACCCGATCTACTTTTGAAACATCTAGATGCAACACTTATAACATATATGTGAAGGCAGATGAAACACTTAAAATATGCATCTAAAACACTTGAAAAATACCTAAAAACAACTAAAATCATTGTAAAAACATACACAACATCCAGATAATATACGTGCAACATATGTGTGAAACATATGCAACATCCAAATAAACATACTTGCAACATACGTCTAGAAAAACAGATGAAACAATACGAACATAAACTTTCAACATACGTGTACAACCATTTAACATTACGATCTACTTTCAACATCTGCACGAAACACTTGCAACATGCCTCTGAAACGTTTGAAATATACACTTGCAACGTGTGCTTCTTTATGTCGTGGTGTCTTCGGCCGATTGTGGGAGACGCTGTCCTAGTCGACGATGATCATCTCCTGGTGACGCGGTGCATGCCATGGTCGCGACGGGTGAGCACGGAGTGGGGCACGGCGGGGGTGCCCCGCAGCGACAAGGTGGAGTGGGGCAGCGGGAGCGGGAGATGGGCGCGGCGGCGATGCAAAGTGGGCCGGGCGGACGACCGCAAGTGCATAAAAGCACGCGACGGTCGAGCAAGTCGGGAGATATTTTTGAGATGTATAGAGAGGCAGACTTGTTGGGCCAGTACGGCAGCGCACAGGCCAAGAAGGCGGCGTCCAGTCGGATCGACGCCTGCCGCTGAGCATTACCGTTGCACGAATACGACCTCTGGATTTGAGTAACAGTAAGACTCTGCTGCAGTATCTGTACAGCGACAAAGTAGAAGAGAAGGAGGAGCTAATCAAGGGGATAACACTGGGTAACAAAGACAAATTCCAGCTTACACCTCTCCCCCAGGTACTTCCTAGATACGTACTATAACTACTGCAACGCATTACCATGCCATATTTGATCTTACGCAACATCTGTCTAATCTTTCAGGAAGTTCTTGTGTTATGGGGAGAGCATGATCAGATATTCCCCGTCGAGAAGGCATTTGAAGTGGCAAGGTCAGTACATGCTGATCTCACCTGTACTGTTTGATTTCACGTGTGGCATTTAAAACTTACGGAAGGTAAATGCAAATGCAGGAAACTTGGAGCAAATGCTAGGTTGGAGGTTCTCAAGGACACCGGCCACATGCCACAGGAAGAGGATCCACAGCGGTTCAACGAGGCAATCCTGAACTTCTTGCTTCCAGCTCCAAAGTCCTCTTTGTAACGCGATGTGAGTAGTTATTCAGGCCCAAGGATCACCGGGAGAGTTCATAATTTAAGATGAGATGCATTCTGCCTGATTAATGCAGTTCTTTGTTGGTTTGATATCACTTCCAAGATTGATGAAATTGGAAACTAAATATGTTATAGGGATTGCTATTTATCTGTCAACAGATTTCTTCCCCATTGGGTGCTTGCATGTGTCATTTCTTATGCTATTTAGCATGTTCATGTTTGTGTTGTGATATCTGGAGGGTGAATGATTCGTGGGATCAAATCAGTATATATTGCGCGTCATTTCTTATGCTATCTAGCCCGTTTATGTTGTGATATTTTCTGAGTATACTTGAATGGGGAGCAAATGGGGTGGAAAGAAGGGGTTGATCGTGAAGAAGTCGCGAAATAGGACATCTTTTTTGTTTTTCGAGCTCGTGCCTCGGCACGTTTTTCATTAAACAGAAGAAAGTAGGACATCTTGTAACATGACACTATACGCCTTTAGCTACCTGGAACAAAGTTGTGCCTGTAGCAGAGGTCGGTTATGGATTGGGTGGTGGGACGGTGCAGGCCGGACGATGATGATTACGGTGGCGACAACGGCTAAGGGTGGGGTTATGGGCGGGCCGTCGGTGTCGCTAGGGTCACAAGGGGCGGCCATCGCCCTCTGACACGGCAAGAGTGACCAATCTTACATGAATTTCATACGACTAAGTTCAATGCTCAAATCGTTAATAGAAAAAAGGTTAAATTGCCAGGATTAGCGAGAAAAATTCATCATTCCAAAGAGGCCTGACTTTTGTACATGCATACTGTTATGAGCAGAGTGAAGTCAGCAAAAGTCGTACCTTAGCTATCGCTCGCCCATACAATGATACAAACCACCTATCCGTCTCAGACTTTGAGTGCCAACCACAGTCCACAGTGTTGTAATCATGCATTACACCGGCGCGCGCGTGCTGGTCTCACGCTCTCAGCGCTAGTCCAGTCCAGACCATGGGACATGCTCGCGCGCGCATCAGCACATGCACCATGAACCCCTTGTCGCTTATGCGCCACGCCCCATCAGCTCTGGGCAGGCCTGCGCCGGCCGCCACAGGGAGCAGAACGACACGGGCTGACCCTTCCACCGGAGCCCCACCGCGGCCGCCGCGGACGACGGCGGCGGCACCAGCTCCCACCCGCTATCGTACTTCCTCAGCAGCGCCTTCGCCGTCTCCACCGCCTCGCCCCCGAACGCCGCTTCCTCGAACCCCGCCGCGGCCAAACTCGCCCGCCAAGCCTCCCTCTCCCCGTCCACGGTCGCTCCCCGCCGCGCCGTGGGCGCCAATGCTGTCCCGGCCTCCGCTTCCATCACCCGCCTCTCATCCGTATCCATCCCCTTGAACGCCGCCGCCGTCGAGTCAAGGAATCTCCAAAGCAGCTCCAGCCTCGCCGCGAACTCGCTGGCTGCGCTGTAATCGCTGCGGCCGCGGCCGCCCAGCTCAGTGAGGACCATTAGCTCCGGGTTGAGATCCCTGACCGTTCGGAGTATAGCTGCTTGCTCCTCGGCGGTGGCGAGGCCGAGCCGGAACTGGAGGCAGACGATGAGGGTCTCGCCGGGGGTGAGAATGCCGCGCAAGGTGTCCAAACATGGCGCTTGGACGATGGCGAGGTCCAGGTCGATGGACTTGGCGTACCGGAGCAGCTGCGGCGAGCAGTCGTAGCCTGGAGGCGATGCGGAGAAGGGCACGGGTGGTGTGGCCGTGGGGCCGGCGACCGTGAGGCGGACGGAGGGCGGCGTGGAGCCCCGCGGCACGCGGGTGAGCGCCTCGAGCAGCGTCGGCCATTGGACGCCGTGCGAGACACCGATGTCCACGACATGAACCTGACGAGGCTCGGTCACCGCACCCTTCGTCGACGCGGCCTGCGCAATCGCGGAGTTGGCCAGCGCGTTCGGGATGGCGAACCATGGGCTGACCTCGTTGAACCTGATGAGCGAGGCGCGGAACAGGCGCGGGTCGACGCCGGAGAACGACGGCGTCGGGCACTCGCAAGCTGGCATCTTCACAGTCGCCGCAGCCGCTTGGCCCACGGCGTGCGGGAGGCATCGCGTGAGGGCGCGCAGCCCGTGCGCGGCCAGGCGGTGGTTGGATTCGCCGGAGAAGGAGGCCAGCTCACCGAGCACGTACAGCAGGTGCTGCGTGCGCGGCAGGTTGCCCGCTTCGATGGCGGCCGCGCACGGGTTCAACAGCTGCTCCGCCCACCTCGCCTCCCTGTCCGAATTTGCTGCGGTGCCCTTGCCACTCCCCTTCTTGCTCGGCTTCGACCTGACGCAGCTCGCTTCCCCCTTTTCTTGCTGACCGCCGCCTCTTCCGCCGACGCCAACATGGGGTCGTTGGCTGCTGCTGTGTCCAGGAGACTTGCGTTTCTTGGGCTGCCCAAACTCCTGCAGCGAGGTCATCGGTGACGACGACGCAACGCTAGTATCAAGGTTCAGGCTTGGCTGGAGCAGGGTTGTAGCAGTAGGTGCTAGCGTCTCCACGACCATGCTGACGACGTCGTGCTGCTCCTGCGCTTCCGATGCCGACAGCCAGCCATAGTCGTTAAAGCCGAGGTCGAGATTGGCAGCTAGGAAGGCAATGGATTCATCGAGCCAATCTGAGGTCGTGGCGGCTTCCGGTTCTTGGTCTTCTCTCTCATTGTTCATGGCGATTATCCCTGAGCTCTCAAGCTTATCTGTGGTTCTGGGTCATGCAAGGGCTTGGTGATGTTGGCATCTCTGTACTGAAACTCTGAAGGGCTAACAAGAAGTATATACTTCCTAGCCGTGTAGTGTAGAATTGCGGCGTTCCCTGCATTTTTATACCACTACCACCTCTTATTCTGATGGTAGCAGAGTGAGAGTGACAGCTTGACAGTGAATGCTTCTAGTTATATGTCCATCTCACCAGTCCTTGGAGCCACCCTACTAGGAATTCTCACACCCGGCAGGCGTTGTGTTGTGGGACACTAATCTCACATAGTGGCATTGCTGTCTTCAGCCAGCAGCATTTTTCTCTCTAATTTTTTGAAGGCAGGTAGCTTAGGCTAAAATCTGAATCTATCTTTTTTTCTTGGAATGAAACTAAAATCCTATCCAGCCTAGCCCTGTTCGCTTGTACATACTTTCAGCCATGGATTTTGGTTTCATTCCAAGAAAAAAAGATAGATTCAGATTTTACATACTTTAGTTGATCATCCTTTGTCTTCATGTACATTGTACATGAATACAACCAAAGGCATGCACATCATGGGAATAATGCAGTTTGAGTCTTGACCAGTAGCAAACAAAAGTTTGCAGTTTTACAAAAAGGAATTATTCCCCATCAAGGGAAGGATCGTGAGATCAACTAGTCCTATAAAAAAACCAGAAACTAGTAGTCTTAGTCATAGTTGTTTGAGATTTAATGATTGTAGGCAGCCAAATTACAACGGCAAGACAGAAGTTGCTTTCTTCCACAGTTTCACAGTTCATTCAAACTCGTACTCTCGTAGTGAGAACTGAGAAGAGAGTGACAGTAACATGCTTACCAAAGAGCAAACACTACGAATGGTAGTGTGTCATTTATATTGCCGTGTGTAATTGAAATGCCTCACTGCAAGCCACCAGCTTTCTATGATCCTATCCTACACTCTGAAACACTAGATACTACTGCTCGAGACAAGTTTTGATGCCACACTTGTTACTAAAAGACAGTTTCTTTAGTTGTATTTAAGTAGTAATAGACGGATTGGCTTACTGACATCGATCAGCTGTCCTTGTAGAGTGCAATCCATGCCACAATACCATTTTTTTTTCTCAATCACGCATAAGATTTGCGCGTTTTTATATTAAGAAGGGATTGTTCAAATACAAAGGGGTGCCAACAACATTTTCAATCCACTCATGGTCACCCCGAAAGAAAGGAAGCAAGCAACACTACCCTATTACTCGCTGCAAGAGACAACCAAGGTGCTTGGCACCAGCCTGCACCCATTGCTCGGCATTGAATCTGATTATTGCCATCAGGGCCTGCACTTCAGTGTTTGCCCCACGGAAGCACCGAGCATTCCGCTCCTTCCAAATTTCCCAAGCGATGAGTGCGAAGAGCGTGTCGGCGCCCATCATGTGGGTTCCAGTCCATTGCGAACGCCAAGTATCCCACCAATCAGCGACTGTTCCAGACGGTGGCTGCTGCAGTTGCGTTCCAAGCGCTGCGCTGGCTGTGAACCAAATCTGTCTTGAGAAGGAGCAGCCGACGACAATGTGATCGATGGATTCAGGTTCCTGATCGCACAGCCAACAGTCATCACGTGCGTCTAGGCCATGCCTTCTCCTCCGGTCAGCTGTCCAGTGGCGACGATGGATTGCGAACCAAAGGAAGAGTTTGACCCGTAGAGGTGCCCAGGAATCCCAAATCCTTGTGCATCCCGCCACTGAGTGGGATCCCAGGTGGAGTGCCAGGTATGCCGAGCGCACGGAGAATTTTCCGTTGGACGCCCAACGCCAAATGAGTTGGTCTGGGGCATCAGTGAGCACCATATCCCTGACTGCGCGCCACAACTGAAGGTATTCGCCCATGGCATGGACTGACATGCCTCCTCGTATCTGGCGCACCCAGTTTCTGCCTGGTAAAGCTTGAGCCACTGTCTGCCTATTGATTGCTCGCTTAGACACAAAGCTCAGCAGTGTCGGCGCTATCGCTCTAACTGAGACCCCATTGATCCAGCTGTCTAGCCAGAACAGCGTGTTCCTCCCGTTTCCTATGACCGTGTACGTTGAGGCGCGAAAGAATGCTATGGCTTCGTCAGTGAGCCTCAGTGGCAGAGCTGCCCAGGCTCTTTCATGGTCGTTCTTCTGTAACCACATCCATTTGGCCTCAAATGCTGTTGCCGCCAATTTCAGGTCGGTGATTCCCAATCCTCCAAATTCTTTCGGACGAGTGCATGTCTTCCACGCGACCATGCACTTCCCTCGGGCGTCTCCATCTTTGCCAGCCCACAAGAACCGTCTGCAGATGCTATCGATCTCCTTCTTGGCCCATGGAGGTAGCCCGTCAGCAATCATGGCATAAACTGGCACTGCGGACAGAACCGATTTCACCCATATTAGCCTTCCGCTCTTGGCCATGAGGGGACCATGGCAAGCAGGTAGTCGTCTGGCTACCGCCTCCACTGTGCGATGTATCTCTGCTCTTGGGATCTTGCTCGTGCTCAGTGGCAAACCCAAGTAGCGAATGAGGAATGCAGTAACTTGACATCCCAGAATTTGCTGCATGTCTCCTAATGTTGCTTCTGATCCATAGATGTCAGTGATAGAGCATTTGGCCATGTTGGTCCAGAGGCCTGATGAGTCCGCGAAAATTTGCAAAATTTCTTTGATTGCAGTCGCCTCGTGTGCGTCCGGGTGTGCGAAAAGGATCACGTCATCCGCATAGATGCTGCACTGGAACTTGATTCCGTCGCCGCTCAAGCTCCGGAGTACGCCGTGCTGGCGGGCTTTGGTGAAGAGGCGGCCGAGCACCTCCATTGCAATGATGAACATCATTGGGGAGAGGGAGTCTCCCTGTCTTACGCCGCGCCGGTGCTTGATCATTGGCCTAGGCCGACCATTGAGCAGTATGCTGGACGAGGCCGTGGAAAGCAGGTTGGCCATCCATCTTCGCCAACATGTGCCGAACCCTATGGCGTGCATGACGTCCACTAAGAAGGACCATGCCACTGTGTCGAACGCCTTTGCGATGTCGAGCTTTAGCAGCAGCTTGGGTATTCTCCTCTTCCTGATCATCACCGCCGCCCGCTGGATGTATTTGAAGTTGTCGTGTATCGATCGGCCATGGATGAAGGCGTTCTGGTTGGGGGAGATCAGATCCTGCATCCTGGGCGTCAGGCGCAGAGCAAGGACCTTGGATAGCAACTTGGCGAAGCTGTGGATCATGGTGATTGGCCTATAGTCGCCTGGCTCCGCCGCTTCTAGTCGTTTCGGTAGCAGGACGATGAGCGCGCCGTTGAGACGACCCAGAGCCCGGCTGTCCCCGAACAGCACTGCGTTGACTGCGGCCATGATGTCCTTCTTGACTATTGGCCATGAGGTTTTGTAGAATGCGCCGGTAAAGCCGTCTGGGCTGGGCGCCCTGTCCGAAGGCAGCTCTCTTATAGCAGCCCAGACCTCTTCTTCCGAGACCGGTTGGTCCAGCGCAGATAGGTCGTGGTCTGTGATTCCCAATTCTTGAAGGTCGATGTCTCCGTTGAGCTGGACTGTTGCGCCAAAGACCCTAGAGAAGTGGTCATGGAGTGCCTTTTCCATTTTGTCATGGTCTGTGACAAATACCCCGCCCACTTTGAGCCGTGTAATGAGGTTTTTCCGCTTTCTTCCTCTCGCCAGCATGTGGAAGTACTTGGTATTGGCGTCCCCTTCGGCCAGGTAGCGCACCCTTGACCACTGCCGTGCGATCGTACGATCAAGTGAGGAGAGCCCCAGACACTTTTGCTTGAGGTCAGATCGCAGCGCGCGTTCCTGCTGAGTGAGAGGGCGAATGTTGGCGGTTTGATCGAGTTTTAGAACCATCGCCCTCGCCATGAGCAGCTGCTCCCTGATGATACCGATCCTTCGCGCTGCCCAGCTCTTCAGTTCGCTGGCCAGGTTCTTGAACATGACGTCTAGCCGCCTGATCGGGTCGGCGACTGTGTTCGGACATGTCCAACCCCTCTTTAGTGCTTCCTGGTAATCGGAGAACTTCATCCAGAAGATCTCAAAGTGGAATCGTGGCTTTGCAGATAGCATCAGATTGGTCTGTAAGAGCAGGGGGCAGTGGTCCGAAGCATCGGATGGCAGTGCCTGCAGGTGACACGAGGGGAACCTCTCTTCCCAGTCCATAGAGGCCAGAGCCCTGTCTAGCCTGACCAGCGTGGGGTCGTCTCTTTCATTGCTCTAGGTGTATCTGCGCCCGTGGAGATGAATGTCTAGCAGTTGCAGCTCTACTACGGTTTGCTTGAATTTGCGCATCGTGCGGCGGTTAATGCGGTTGTTGTTCTTATCGGCCTCATCAAGGATGAGGTTGAAGTCGCCGATGACCGCCCATGGTCCAGGGCACTGGTCTCTGACCGCGGCCAACTCTTCCAGGAACAGGCTTTTCTGCCCTTCATCCTGAGGGCCATACACAACAGTTAGCCACCATAGATCAGTAGCATCCGTCGGTGCGCCCCCCTGAGAATCAGTGTGCACCGCCACAGTTAGCGAGTAGCAGCCGATATGCACGTCCTGGAGCCTGACTGCTGGCCCCCTCGCAGTCGTAATGATCCCTCCCCTGGTATTCACGGTCGGCAAGTAAGCATAATCAACAAAGTTTATTCCTAGCATCGATGCTATGAGCCACTGGTTTACAGTGTGGAGCTTGGTTTCGACTAGGCATACGATGTCAGCTCGTGCATCAATCATCATTGTACGAACGTTGTCGCGCCGGGCTCTAGAGTTAAGCCTGTGGACGTTCCAGCACACAATGGATAGATTATCCATGTCTTGGATCGACCATCAAGCCTCGGGTAGCTTATGCCCGGGCAGTGTGCCGGCGGCGCCTCTTGCGCCCGCCAACAGCACCGTCTTCAGGGAAGAGCTCCCGCAAGGCCTCCATGTTCTCTGGGTCTTCGCCGAAGATGTCATCGTACTTCGTCGAAGGAGCCGGTGATGCGTCAATCATCCCCCTGGCTTGGCCCAGCCTTTTCATCACCAGGAACTCCTCTCTCTTGGATACGGGGATTCGTGACAAACTCTGCGCAGCGATGCGCCTGCTCCGGGTCGGCATCTTCGACCACGGCGTGGCGGCGCTCTTCTCTGGTGAAAGCAGCGGTAGGATAGGCGCTGCCCAGGGCTTCCTGACTTTGTCTGCGAACCACTGTAAATGGCGCCTGGCTAACGCGGAGTCACTTGGAGGTGGCGGCGTCGCATTCTGCGTCAGCTGCGTGGCGACGAATACCGGCGTGTGGCGCTCACCGACCGGCGGTGACGCTTCCAGGACGAGCTCTACATCTGGGCCAGTCGGCGGTGGCGGCGTCAAAATCTGCGCCCGCTGCGTGGTGGCGGACGCCGGCGTGCGTTGTTCTTCGACTGGCGGCGGCGCTACCTGGGCGAGCTCTGCTTCCGGGTCGAGGATGTCTTCCGTGGCGTGTTGGGAGCGCTCTGGTGACGTAACGTCGTCACTGTGGTCGTGGGTGACCGTAGGTGACTAGGCCGCACCAGGGGCAATAACCATGGCCTCCCTGATGGGCCTGCAGTCGACACCACCCACATTGCGGCCCACAGGACCGGCGCCGTCGCTTGAATCAGGCTCAGGCTACGGGGGGAGGGAGGCCTCCTCCAGCATCGGATCCGCCTCCCGCCCGACAGGGTTGTCTTCATGTGAATCTGATTTGAATTCATCATGGTGAGAGTCATGGGTTGGGGTAACCTGCAGCAGATGGTCAAAAGGTGGTGTAGCTGCAGTCTGGACCTCCAGCACCGTACTCGTCTGCTAGTCTTGGCCGCTACCTTCCCTAATTTCATGTTCGCAGCAGGTGGCCAGCTGGCCTCCCTGGGCGTTGAGCGGAGGCTACGTGGGGGCCGCGGCAGGCCCGTCCTTCAGACAGTCGACGTGTGGCACAGCCTCGTGGGCCGTTCGTTGCTTTGGGCGCCATACCTTTCGCTTGGGGCGCCTTGCATCGCATTGTTGGCACCAGAGGTGGCCGTTGGCCAGACCCGTCGGGGCGCCTGTCCTCGTGTGGGCGCGGCCACCGTCGTGTAACAGAACCGACCAAATTATAAGAGCACAAGTACAAAAACAAGCACCGAAGCGCTCAAATTTTCGAACTTGAGCCCATATAATCCCGGTAGTCAATCAAAACCACGAAGGATTTCAAACCAACTTGCTTACAACCAAGATCGCATCATTCAACATACAACATCATACGTTACATTTCATAAGTAGTCCGAAATAGTTTACACACACAGAGTCGCAATTATTACAAACTGAGTTCATAAAGTAGCGGAAGCATAACACATGCATTTAGTTCAAATACTACTGCCAGTCTTGCTGATCAACATCCCACGAAAGCATTGAGAAAAGTAAATAACAGACGATCACGCCCGAGTGATCTAGTCCTCATCACCCGCAGGGTGGAGGCAGGTCTTGCAGAAGCCCTGATAAAGCATGTCATCTGTAACAGGAGAGAATAAATCCTGAGTACGGGAATGTACTCAGCTAGACTTACCCGTCGAAACGGAAATAAAAGACACCAAGGATCATGCAAGGCTTTCATAAGTGGAGCTAGCTGACATTACCTTTGCGGAAAAGCATAAGTAATTTAAACTCTTTTAACCTATACTAGCATTTATTTTTAGCATTAACCTGTCATCTATCTTAGCACCTGTACTAAACATTAACTTGAGTATAATCAGACAATAATATTATTATATCCAAAGCAGGTATAAATTGCGGCAACATTATATCATTCACTTAACCATATGTTCAATTTAATGAGATCTACGTTGCCGCTGCTCAAGTCAAGTGCTCACTAACCGGGAGCGACGGCGATTCGAATCGAATTACTATCCAGCTGGAGGGGTATTTCTAACACTCACCGCGCAGGCCCCTGCCAGGGTCGCACAAGCCACCTTTTCATATGATTTAGGAATCGTGGGTCCGAATGATGTCACGACCCCAAGGCGACACTCTGCCAGGTGATAGGGACTCTAACCCCCCCTTGGTCTCACGCCAATGTCCCCAAGCACATCCTTTCTCTCCTCCAAGAAGCAACCTACCATTCGATTCCTGGCCTGAATCACATTACTCGGCTTCGCGGTCAGAACGGCTTATCCGGCCAACTAAGTGTTAGACTGCGTTCAACATGACTCAAGGGCGTACAGCGAATTGGTCCTTAAACGACTCAGACGGGCATAGCTCCACACCCAAGACGTGAAGTGTCTTGCGGCTGTACTATCGAACTCTCGCCCGATCTCAAATTTCATTTTTAAGCATGGTTCCATCCACGATAGCCATAAAGCCACTCGTGACTCCTTCCTACTTCTCGCGGATGACCGGAAATCACCCGACTTCTACCGTACTAAACAGGGCTAAGCATTGATACGCGCCTAAACCTAATTAGGATTTAAGTATGATATCTGGACAAGGATAGGTATAATGCAACAATTGTTTCCATAAAACTCCTACAACTTAATGCATTAAACAATTAAAAGTACTCAAGATAGATTTATAAAATGATGGGTTCAGCATGCACCGGGGCTTGCCTTTCAGAAAGGTCGAGGGCCGGTGGTCAGGACACTCAGGCAGGTCTTCTGCGGTCACTCCTTCGCCGGTTGGATCCTCGGGCTCCCTCGGCTGTTCCTGGTCCTGGACTTCCTCCGGAATCACTTGCTCGAACTCGAGGAGCGTTACCCCCTCTGGAACACCTATTGCATAAGTGCATAATAAATCTCATGGATGCATAAATAAAGATGCAGCATGCTCGGAATGAAATGCATTACAACACTCTTAAAGCTCTAATCAAATCACTTCAATTATTAAGTGCAAATTTTCTCTCTGGTAGAGAAGTACTCACCTAATCTACTCAACCTAAGGTATAGCTGTTCATCTTCGGTTAAGGCCCTAACACCTAACAATCACAAGAGTAACATTACTTAGGTCACCACTTCTAACACCCAAAATATTACAGTAAGACATCCAGGAAAGCAGCTAACTATTTCTAACATAACTGAAGATTCCTAACTCCAAAAGATATGATATAAGACAATCTGGAAAGCTTATGAAATGCCCTACAAATCATTTTCAGACCTCAACCCTAAATTCCTAAGTTTTCCATGTCGAATTTCCCAAGTTCCAGAATCTGTCCCCTCTAAACAGAGAGTAGCAAATTCTGGACTGTCACTTTAAACAGCAATAACTCCCAAACTACTAAGCCAAATGCTCCCACATTTTTACAACAGCTAGTTTATCAAGCTTACTACAACTTTGGTATTTACAAGTTTTCCAGCAACCACCTTTATCAAAGGTCAAACCTAGAAATACTACCAGCTGTCCATAAAACCTAGAATTACAAAGATTAAATATTTATTCATGTGGCAAACATGCTCTAAGACCAAACTAATGTTACTAAAAGTTCACATAGGTCACAAAAACACCAGAAAGTAAGGTGTGCCCACCTAGGATATTTATTTACACCCCTTTCTTAATTTACTTAATTAATTAAGTGAAATTTTAATCAAATATGTAAACTGCTCATAAAATTCTACAAAAATTATAGCAGACTCTCTGACCCAAAAAGAAGCTACTGTAAAAATTTGAACTAAAGTTATTTACAGAAACTCCCTACACAAAATTCACAAGCCAAAAAGGCTGATTTTTGTATAACTAACAAATCACATTGAAAAGTATCAAAAAACAGATTTCATATTTTTCTTAGAGACTTTAAGGTACCAGGACACTCTCCAAAAATTTATATGAACATTGCACATGTAGAAAAATTACTAAAATTCATTCAATTATTCCCTAAAACAACATGATAACATTATAACTTGAAAAGTACTCAAGCACTAGTGTCCAAATTTTTACCAGAGCTCTTACATGTATAAATTAACCTACCCACCAAATTTCATAATTTTTAGAACACTACAACTCAAGTTATCCATTTAACAAATTTGCCTTTATTTTAAAACACATTTCAAAGACCTATTTAAATCTCTCAGAAACTAAACATCACATATCAAATTTATATTTTTCTAAAATACCACACATCATGCAGAGCCTAACAAAATTTACCTTATAATTTTTGAGCAAGTAAAACCCTAGATATACATTTCCTAAATCTTAACCAAAATTTATGGCAAATATAAAAAGGAAAACAAAAACTAAATCCAAAACCCTGCTACCGGGCCGGCCTGCAAAGCCGACGCGGCCCAAATCTCACGGCGTGGCCTGCTCCCGCGCGCGGCCTGCTACGGCTCCCGCCCGCGCGCGCGTGCGACTGACCAGATGGCCCCACCGGTCAGAGAGAGAGAGGCGGAGGGGAGGAGCTGCGGTCGCCGGAGCTCGCCGTCGGTGAGCCGACCGGCGAAGCTGAGCGGACGAGCATGACCATGTCATCGAGCTAAGTCGATTGGTGGCAAGAACGGGGCGGCAGAGTCACGGAAAGGTGCTCGCCGTCGGGCATGGCAGACCACCGGTACGGTGGTGGCGAAATCTCGTCGTCGGTGAGCCCGACGTCCCAACCCTAACCCTCAATGAGCATCCCCATTCTACCTCGACCCTAACGCACCTACAAGCGGGCGACAGAGACGCCCAGAGACCCCTGGCCACAGAGAGCCGTCGCGCGGAGGAACTCCGGCGAGGTACCGCGGCGGCGGAAAACGAAAATGCAACCCTACCGAGGCGCGATTGGCTGCGTGGAGTGGACGATGAGATAGCAGGCTTCAAGGCGGAGCTGTGGACGTGTTTTTGTGGGCGGCAGTGCGGTGGAGAGCGCGCACGAGCTCGCCGGAGTGGAGGCGGCAATGGTGCTCAGTCGTTCCACCCGGTGGAGGAGAGAGCGGGAGAGAGAGAGTTGTGGTGCGAGTGAGGGCGGAGACCGTCGGCGTGGCGACCTTGAAGGCCTGGTGGCCTGACGGGTGGGACCGCGACCGACGTACGGTTGCCACCGCGTGGCCACGCGTCGGCGCTGGTCTACGGTCGGTCGGCCACCGACTGAAGGCCTGAACCTCTGAAACGATGGCTGCATTAGGTGACTGACAACGGTATTTTGTCGTTGATTATCTCCCAAACCAGCTTGATTTAGTCGAAGATGATTACATCAATTATGTAGAGCTACATGAGGGCTATAAAATTGTCAATTGGAGCTTGGACTGGTTCGGCCTAAATTTGAAGCTACAGAGCTCCAAAGTGGGGAACCCGAAAACTAAAACTTAGTTTCAGTCACTATGCCGACTGAAACCCATTTTTCCAGGCACCATATCTCCTAAACCATTTAGAACTAGGTGATGGTGATGTTGACATTGTTGTAGAGCTAAGTGAGTACTACAAAAGTGTCAATATGAGTTGGGGCTGGTTTGGTCTGGTTTGTAAACTACAAGCTCCCAAAGTAGACCACTATCAAACTGAAGGGACACTTTTGAGACTTAGAAATTTTCTAAGTGCTGAGACAGCCCCTCTAGCTGACTTGTGGGCCAATTTTGAGCATGTTCTGGTCATTTTCATGAGATGACCATATTGAGACTTTTGTTCCCCATAAAATTCCCTACAACTTTTATTAAGGGTGCTCCTCCATGCAAGGTCTCTAGGCTAGACTTTATAATTGGTCAAACTAAGGCACTCTAGGTCCTAATGTTGGTCAACAACACATTGGAGGGTATTTTGGAAATTTTGGTCAACATGAACCTTGCTTCATTAGTGACCCTAAGTATAACTAAGGTGTTGTGAGGTATAATTAGCTACTCTTCCCTTTTGTTACACCAACTACCTAGTGTCACATGATGTGAGCCAAACAAAATTCTAAAAACAACCACGTTAGTTGCAACCACATAAAATAACATGAAATGATGCATGCTTATGCTCATACAAATACAATGCAATTAAGGAGCTAAACACCTGAGGTGTTATAGCCCTCCCCCTTATAAAAATCTCGTCCCGAGATTTGGAAAGCGTACCATTTTTCATAGAATTCCTTATAACCATCCCGCAAATAGTCCTCCCGTTCCCATGTAGCGTCACTTTCACTATCCTGATTACTCCACATTACTTTATACCACCTAACCACTTTGCTTCTAGTCACTCGTTCCTGAGTATCGATCACTCGGACTGGCTTTTCTTCGTAAGTTAGATCGGATTCCAGCCTGATATCTCCTAAAGGGACTCTTTCCTCAGGAACTCGAAGACACTTTTTGAGCTGAGATACATGGAAGACGTTGAATACGGCACTCATTTCAGGAGGTAACTAGATTTTGTACGCAACAGCTCCACTCTTGCCTATGATCTGGAAAGGATCCATGTATCTTGGCGCAAGTTTCTGCTTAACACCAAAACGTTGGACACTCTTCATTGGAGAAACTTTCAGGTAAACGAAGTCTCCAACTTCAAACTCGAGCGGTTTTCTACGACGATCAGCATAACTTTTCTGTCTAGCTTGGGTTGCAGCCATATGTTTTTGGATGGTACGGACTTGTTCCTTAGCTTCCTCAACAAAAGCAATACCATAAAATCTTCTCTCACCAGCTTCTATCCAATTTAGTGGGGTTCTACACTTACGACCGTACAACGCTTCAAATGGGGCCATCTTAATGCTCTCTTGGTAACTATTATTGTACGAGAATTCGGCTAAAGGCAACCACTTCTCCCATGAACCCTTGGACAAAATAACACAAGCTCGTAACATATCCTCCAAGATTTGGTTGACTCGTTCAGTCTGTCCTGATGTCTGGGGGTGATAAGCAGAGCTTCTCACTAACTTGGTTCCTAGAAGGTGATGCAAGTGCTCCCAAAAGCGAGCAGTGAACTGGGGACCACGGTCAGAAATGATAGTGCGAGGTACCCCATGTAGCCGGACTATCTGATTAAAGTACAACTCAGCATACTCAGTGGGACGATAGTCCACTCTAACAGGAATGAAGTGAGCTGATTTGGTTAAACGATCCACAATTACCCAGATGGAGTTATGATTTTTGACAGTAGGAGAAAGTCCGACAATGAAATCCATACTTATCTATTCCCATTTCCAACCTGGGATAGAAAGTGGTTGAAGTAACCTAACTTTCATATGCACAGCTTTAACTCTACAGCAGGTGTCACACCTAGCAACATATGCAGCTATCTCTTTCCGCATCTTGGTCCACCAATAAAGTGGCTTCAAATCATAATACATCTTATTACTACCAGGATGGATGGACAACTTGGACGAATGTGCTTCGGACAGGATCTGATCTCTAAGCTCTCGGTCCTTAGGTACCACTAATCTATCCTTAAACCACAGCACACCTTCTTCATCTATCCTGAAATGCTTAGTTTCTTCCTCTTTCATCTTACGTTTTATGTGGAATACACCAGGATCAGTCTTTTGGAGCTCAATAATTTTGCTTTTGAGAGTACAACTGACAGTGATGTTGTACAAGACTGCTGGATGTAGAAGGCGAGATCGATGAAAATTAGTTTCAACTAGGGAATGGCAATGAGACTTACGGCTTAAAGCATCCGCAACCACATTTGCCTTGCCAAGATGATAGTGCACTTGAAGGTTATAATCCTTAATCAACTCGAGCCATCTTCTTTGACGCATATTTAACTCAGGTTGGGTGAAGATGTATTTGAGGCTTTTGTGGTCTGTATAGATATTGCAGACATTGCCCAGTAGATAATGCCGCCATACTTTCAAAGCATGAACAACAGCGGCCAGTTCTAAGTCATGCGTTGGATAATTTACCTCATGTTTCCGAAGTTGTCGAGAGGTATATGCAATCACTCGGCCTTCCTGCATCAACACACCTCCCAAACCTATGCCTGAGGCATCACAATAAACATCAAATGGTTTCTCGATATCTAGTTGTGCCAAAACCGGAGCCGAGGTTAGGAGGGTGCGCAGTTGGTGAAAAGCCGCATCACACTCAGGAGTCCAGACAAACCTGGTGTCTTTTTGCAGCAACCGAGTCATGGGTTTGGCTATTTTTGAGAAATCCAGGATAAAGCGACGATAATAGCCAGCCAACCCAAGAAAACTCCGAACCTCGTGAACTGAGATAGGAGACTTCCAGTTCAGTACTTCTTGTACCTTGGTGGGGTCCACCATAATTCCTCCATCGGACAACACATGCCCAAGGAAAGGTACTTCTCAAAGCCAGAATTCGCACTTACTGAACTTTGCATATAGTTGATGTTCTCGTAGTCTGGTGAGAACAATCCGCAGGTGTTCAGCGTGTTCTTCCTCACTTTCAGAATATATCAAGATGTCATCAATAAACACCACCACAAACTTGTCCAATTCGGGCATAAACACCAAATTCATCAAGTACATGAAGTGTGCGGGGGCGTTGGTCAAGCCGAAGGACATAACAAGATACTCATAAAGACCGTATCTGGTAGAGAAGGCGGTTTTTGGAACATCTTCCAGACGGATTTTAATTTGGTGATAGCCAGATCTTAGATCAATCTTGGAGAAGACTTTAGCTTTAGACAACTAATCGAACAAGATGTCGATGCGCGGTAGAGGGTACTTATTTTTGACAGTGACTGCATTCAGAGGTCTATAATCTACGCACATCCGCAACGACTGATCCTTCTTCTTTACAAAGATAGCAGGACATCCCCACGGAGACGAACTAGGGCGAATCAACCCCTTCTTCAAAAGTTCATTCAACTGCACCTTAAGTTCAGCTAGCTCATTCGGAGGCATTCTATAAGGTCTCCTAGAGATGGGTGCCGTGCCAGGCAACAACTCAATTTTAAATTCCACATCCCGATCCGGAGGGAGTCCCGGTAAATCATCAGGAAAAACATCTGAAAACTCATTTACTACGGGAATTTTAGCCAACGCCTTTGCTTGCACAGCATGAACTTTCCTAGACAAATCAACTTTTCTAGGAAGTTGTACCAGAAAACCCTTTTGATCTGTAGGATCTCTGAGCATAACTACCCGAGTGGATGTATCAATGAGTACCCCATTCGGACTCATCCAATTCATGCCCAGAATAATATCTATGCCTAATCCCGGCAAAACCACTAAGGCAAGCGAGTACTTTCGCCCTTCAATCTCAAGCTCAAGATTCCCCACTACTTTATTTGTGGAAATATTCCCACTTGCTGCGCTAATGCAATAACCCCCACCTTCAACAGTATGCAATTTGTGTGCAAACTTTGATGTAAACTTAGGACTGATAAAGGAATGTGAAGCACCTGAATCAAAAAGTACCACTACAGGATGTTGGTCAACTAGGAACTTACCAGCAGTGACAACCTCACCCGATGGAATCTCTTCAATACTGTTATAATGAGCGTGCCCTTGACGACCACCTTGGTTGACATTCTTCTTAGGGTAAGGACAGTTCCTGGACCAATAGCCTGGCTTGTTGCAGTTCCAGCAAGGCATGTTGCTGGGAGGAACACTAGAACTGCTCTGTCCAGAATTTTCCTTTGGCAGAGCGACTGTATAAGCCTTGCGGAACCCAGTTTTGGCAGCAGGCTTCTTCAGTGGCGGACGAAACTTGGCATTCTGAGCAGGTGGGCGAGGGGAAGACCTAGGTGCAGCTGAGGTCCGAGACTGCTAAGCACTCGCCTCAAGGGCCCTTTTGCGGCTCTTAGAGGCAGAATAAATAGCATTATTGTTCTCCTGGGTCAAAGCATCACTGATAAAATCATTGAAGGTAGTACACTTGCTAGTGCCCATGGTCTTCATCAGCTTTGGGCCGAGGCCTCTTTAAAGCTAGCAATTTTCTTAGCATCGGTATCCACAAACTCTGTGGCATACCTTGCCAGGTTGTTGAAAGATTGCAGATATTCAGTCAAGCTTTTATTTCCCTGCGACAGCCTCATGAATTCTGTGTGCTTGATTGCCATAAGACCTAGAGGAATATAGTTCCCACGGAATGCGGCCTTGAACTGGTCCCAAACAATCAGGACATTTGTAGGCAGTGTGGAACGATAGTGGCTCCACCAAATACCCGCTGGACCATGCAGTTGGTGAGAAGCATATTCAGTTTTTAGCTCATCGGTCAAGCGAAGCAGATGAAACTTTTGTTCAATAGTGTTCAACCACTCGTCGGCTTGCAGTGGTTCCTCCGCCTCCTTAAAGAGCGGGGGCTTAGTATCAAGAAAGTCCTTGAAATCACTGTACTGATTGGGTTCTGGGCCCTGGCGGCCATGACGAACCTCCCGGTTGGCAAGCTAGCGCATAGCATATGCCAGCATGCGCTGCCCTTTGACCACGGTCTACATCAGCTCAGCCGGGGTAGGTGGTGGCGGAGGGGGATGGTTGTTCCTCATCCTCATTGCCATGACCCTGACGGAGATTATACGACATCTACAAAATGCATAGCCAATGAGCACTGACGATGTGGGAAATTTGTAGATGAATTATTATAAATATGTCAAACTGACTTCATGGAATGGACTTCGCAAAATACGCATGGCACAATAATTCATCACAACCGCACAATCCATTCAAGCGCATCAATTGACGCAATCATGCGAGGGAATCTAATAAGATGTACTTTGATAAAGGCTCACTCACAAGGAGCACAGCAGTTACTGAACCATTTACGTTCATATCTACGTGATTTTTGACCTTTCGTCCGGTACATGGATTCGATCTCAAAATTCTTAGTTGACTGAGAAAGGCTACTTCAAACTGACCACAAAGAGACTTCTCAACGGTAGAGTTCCATGGTGGATCATGACTAGCCACCTCGATACCAGCGCGTGCCAAGCATCACAACCTTATGTCGCGCGCCATAGGAGGCCCTCGGTTTCGTCGCGGCACCGAAGGGTGCTAATTGTGACACCATCATCGAACGCACACAATAAGACATCCAATTGTGATCAAAATTAACAGGTTCAACTAAACATCTAGGAAACATAGGGTTCGACCTTACATCCTAAAAGTCAAGTTATTACAAAGCCTCACTCCAACCCTAGGAGGCACAAAAGATGATTCTAACATCGTAGCTACGCGATGACTACTCTAAGCATCGTCCTTAGAGTCGGTGTCAAGGATCTCCCCGCCATCCTCGTCGCTAACATGCTCTAACTCCTCGTCTTCTTCTTCTTCTTCTTCTTCTGGTGCTTCTTCTGGTGCGGCATCTTGGGGCCCATTGACCTCCACTTCATCATCATCTTCAGCCATGACGATTCCCGAATCCATGTCCTCATCTACGTTGTTGTTTCGAGGCAGCAGAGGATTTAGCTGGTTGTTCAGGCAGTACACTTCTTCATGAAGATTGTCATTGTATTCTTCAGCATTCTCCAACTGTTGCTCGAGCTCAAACTGACGAGCTCTCAGAACGTTCTCCTCATGCCAGGCTTCATCCCTCTGATTCATGACATGGACCAGCATGCGTTGTCAGTTGCAATTTGCTACTGTCAATCTCTGGACTGCAAGTGTTTCCTGGTCATGATCACGGATCACTTGCTCCAGTTGCTGACGCGCTGCATTCCGGGCAGCAGTCACTTCGGCCAACTCAGCCCTCAGCCTTTCCACCTCAGTGGGCTCAGGGCGGGGCTCACGTGGAGCGAGCTGGTGACGAGGTGCCCTGCCTCCAGTGGACTTGCGAGAGGTCCTCTTGGTACATGCCATCTGTAGCAACAAGATACGACTTAAAGTGAGGATCATTTCGGGGATACGAAATTTAATTTAGTCGGGACTATTGAATTTTTTTACGGAGGGAGTAAATGACATGTATGACATAATTAAACATGATGCATGCACGTTCCGTACGCCCTCTCATCTTAGTAGAAACCTAAAGTTCTAACGCTAGGCGATGGCATACATACGTTCTCTCATATAAGCGAAACTATCGGTCTACTCGTTACGCTGTTAGTGTACCTGCAGAAAATCTCATTTCAGCCCAACAGTTTCCCAATATAAGCACACAAGAAAGCAGTAATTTAAATACTTTCCATATACACATCCCCTGATGTATATACTTCAGTATCAAGCTACCCGATATAAAGGTTCCTACAATTAAGTGCTTACATAATTACACGGTTTAAACATGTAAGTATGCAAGTCACCAAAACTACTCTCCCCTAGATCGCCGGTTGGACGATCATGCTCTCACAACTCACACTTACCAGAGCGTCGAGGCAATTGATCCATACATTATCACCCAAGTGGATGGCATCCATACAATATCACGTCGTATGGACGACGAAACAAAAACAAACAAGGCCCCCAAGTTAGTCTTTATAATAAGCCACCTAAGAGTCCTTATTTGGGCTAAGGGATGTGATCACTGGCATACCTATGAAAATAATTTTTAGAGTTTTACCCTTTTCATAATCAAATACTTTTGTTTTTAAATACTCGTACGATGTGTTTAATGTTGAATTATGCTCCGGTACCAGCTATAACAGAACCAACCAAATTATAAGAGCACAAGTACAAAAACAAGCACCGAAGCGCTCAAATTTTCGAACTTGAGCCCATATAATCCCGGTAGTCAATCGAAACCACGAAGGATTTCAAACCAACTTGCTTACAACCAAGATCGCATCATTCAACATACAACATCATACGTTACATTTCACAAGTAGTCCGAAATAGTTTGCACACACGGAGTCACAATTATTACAAACTGAGTTCATAAAGTAGCGGAAGCATAACACACGCATTTAGTTCAAATACTACTGCCAGTCTTGCTGATCAACATCCTACGAAAGCATTGAGAAAAGTAAATAACAGACGATCACGCCCGAGTGATCTAGTCCTCATCACCCGCGGGATAGAGGCAGGTCTTGCAGAAGCCCTGATAAAGCATGTCATCTGCAACAGGAGGGAATAAACCCTGAGTACGAGAATGTACTCAGCTAGACTTACCCATCGAAACGGAAATAAGAGACACCAAGGATCATGCAAGGCTTTCATAAGTGGAGCTGGCTGACATTACCTTTGCGGAAAAGCATAAGTAATTTAAACTCTTTTAACCTGTACTAGCATTTATTTTTAGCATTAACCTGTCATCTATCTTAGCACCTGTACTAAACATTCACTTGAGTATAATCAGACAATAATATTATTATATCCATAGCAGGTATAAATTGCGGCAACATTATATCATTCACTTAACCATCTGTTCAATTTAATGAGATCTACGTTGCCGCTACTCAAGTCAAGTGCTCACTAAACGGGAGCGACGGCGATTCAAATCGAATTCCTATACAGCTGGAGGGGTATTTCTAACACTCACCGCGTAGGCCCCTGCAAGGGTCGCATAAGCCACCTTTTCATATGATTCAGGAATCGCGGGTCCGAATGATGTCGTGACCCCAAGGCGACACTCTGCTAGGTGATAGGGACTCTAACCCCCCTTGGTCTCACGCCAATGTCCCCAAGCACATCCTTTCTCTCCTCCAAGAAGCAACCTACCATTCGATTCCCGCCCTGAATCACATTACTCGGCTTCGCGGTTGGAACGGCTTATCCGGCCAACTAAGTGTTAGACTGCGTTCAACATGACTCAAGGACGTACAGCGAATCGGTCCTTAAACGACTCAGACGGGCATAGCTCCACACCCAAGACGTGAAGTGTCTTGCGGCTGTACTATCGAACTCCCGCCTGGTCTCAAATTTCATTTTTAAGTATGGTTCCATCCACGATAGCCATAAAGCCACTCGTGACTCTTTTCTACATCTCGCGGATGACCGGAAATCACCCGACTTCTACCGTACTAAGCAGGGCTAAGCATTGATACGCGCCTAAACCTAATTAGGATTTAAGTACGATATCTGGACAAGGATAGGTATAATGCAACAATTGTTTCCATAAAACTCTTACAACTTAATGCATTAAACAATTAAAAGTACTCAAGATAGATTTATAAAATAATGGGTTCAGCATGCACCGGGGCTTGCCTTTCAGAAAAATCGAGGGCCGGTGGTCAGGACACTCAGGCAGGTCTTCTGCGGTCACTCCTTCGCCGGCTAGATCCTCGGGCTCCCTCGGCTGTTCCTGGTCCTGGACTTCCTCCAGAATCACTTGCTTAAACTCGAGGAGCGTTACCCCCTCTGGAACACCTATTGCATGAGTGCATAATAAATCTCATGGATGCATAAAGAAAGATGCAGCATGCTCGGAATGAAATGCATTACAACACTCTTAAAGCTCCAATCAAATCACTTCAATTATTAAGTGCAAATTTCCTCTCCGGTAGAGAAGTACTCATCTAATCTACTCAACCTAAGGTATAGCTGTTCATCTTCGGTTAAGGCCCTAACACCTAACAATCACAAGAGTAACATTACTTAGGTCACCACATCCAACACCCAAAATATCACAGTAAGACATCCAGGACAGCAGCTAACTATTTCTAACATGACTGAAGATTCCTAACTCCAAAAGATATGATCTAAGACAATCTGGAAAGCTTATAAAATGCCCTACAAATCATTTTCAGACCTCAACCCTAAATTCCTAAGTTTTCTATGTCGAATTTCCCAAGTTCCAGAATCTGTCCCCTCTAAACAGAGAGTAGCAAATTCTGGACTGTCACTTTAAACAGCAATAACTCCCAAACTACTAAGCCAAATGCTCCCAAATTTTTACACCAGATAGTTTATCAAGCTTACTACAACTTTGGTATTTACAAGTTTTCCAGCAACCACCTTCATCAAAGGTCAAACCTAGAAATACTACCAGCTGTCCAGAAAACCTAGAATTGCAAAGATTAAATATTTATTCATGTGGCAAACATGCTCTAAGACGAAACTAATGTTACTAAAAGTTCACATAGGTCACAAAAACACCAGAAAGTAAGATGTGCCCACCTAGGATATTTATTTACACCCCTTTCTTAATTTACTTAATTAATTAAGTGAAATTTTAATCATATATGTAAACTGCTCATAAAATTCTACAAATATTATAGCAGACTCTCTGACCCAAAAAGAAGCTACTGTAAAAATTTGAACTAAAGTTATTCACAGAAACTCCCTACACAAAATTCACAAGCCAAAAAGGCTGATTTTTGTATAATTAACAAATCACATTTTAAAGTATCAAACAACAGATTTCATATTTTTCTTAGAGACTTTAAGGTACCAGGACACTCTCCAAAAATTTATATGAACATTGCACATGTAGAAAAATTACTAAAATTCATTCAATTATTCCCTAAAACAACATGATAACATTATAACTTGAAAAGTACTCAAGCACTAGTGTCCAAATTTTTACCAAAGCTCATACATGTATAAATTAACCTACCCACCAAATTTCATAATTTTTAGAACACTACAACTCAAGTTATCCATTTAACAAATTTGCCTTCATTTTAAAACACATTTCAAAGACCTATTTAAATATCTCAGAAACTAAACATCACATATCAAATTTATATTTTTCTAAACTACTACACATCATGCAGAGCCTAACAAAATTTACCTTATAATTTTTAAGCAAGTAAAACCCTAGATATACATTTCCTAAATCTTACCCAAAATCTGTGGCAAATATAAAAAGGAAAACAAAAACTAAATCCAAAACCCTGCTAACGGGCCGGCCTGCAAAGCCGACGCGACCCAAATCTCGCGGCGTGGCCCGCTCCCGCGCGCGGCCTGCTACGGCTCCCACCCGCGCGCGCGTGCGACTAACCAGATGGCCCCACCGGTCAGAGAGAGAGAGGCGGAGGGGTGGAGCTGCGGTCACCGGAGCTCGCCGTCGGTGAGCCGACCAGCGAAGCTGAGCGGACGAGCATGACCATGTCATCGAGCTAAGTCGATTGGTGGCAAGAACGGGGCGGCAGAGCCACGGAAAGGTGCTCGCCGTTGGGCATGACGGACCACCGGTACGGTGGTGGCGAAATCTCGCCGTCGGTGAGCCCGACGTCCCAACCCTAACCCTCGACGAGCATCCCCATTCTACCTCGACCCTAACGCACCTACAAGCGGGCGACAGAGACGCCCAGAGACCCCTGGCCATAGAGAGCCGTCGCGCGGAGGAACTCCGGCGAGGTACCACGACGGCGGAAAACGAAAATGCAACCCTACCGAGGCGCGATTGGCTGCGTGGAGTGGACGGTGAGGTAGCGGGCTTCAAGGCGGAGCTGTGGACGCGTTTTTATGGGCGGCAGTGCGGTGGAGAGCGCGCACGAGCTCGCCGGAGTGGAGGCGGCAATGGTGCTCGGTCGTTCTGCCCGGTGGAGGAGAGAGCGGGAGAGAGAGAGAGTTGTGGCGCGAGTGAGGGCGAAGACCGTCGGCGTGGCGACCTTGAAGGCCTGGTGGCCTGACGGGTGGGACCGCGGCCGGCGTACGGCTGCCACCGCGCGGCCATGCGTCGGCACTGGTCTGCGGTCGGTCGGCCACCGACTGAAGACCTGAACCTCTGAAACGATGGCTGCATTAGGTGACTGACAACGGTATTTTGTCGTTGATTATCTCCCAAACCAGCTTGATTTAGTCGAAGATGATTACATCAATTATGTAGAGCTACATGAGGGCTATAAAATTATCAATTGGAGCTTGGACTGGTTTGGCCTAAATTTGAAGCTACAAAGCTCCAAAGTGGGGTACCCAAAAACTGAAACTTAGTTCCAGTCACTATGCCAACTGAAACCCATTTTTCTAGGCACCATATCTCCTAAACCATTTAGAACTAGGTGATGGTGATGTTGACAATGTTGTAGAGCTAAGTGAGTACTACAAAAGTGTCAATATGAGTTGGGGCTGGTTTGGTCTGGTTTGCAAACTACAAGCTCCCAAAGTAGGCCACTATCAAACTGAAGGGACACTTTTGATACTTAGAAATTTTCTAAGTGCTGAGACAGCCCCTCTAGCTGACTTGTGGGCCAATTTTGAGCATGTTCTGGTCATTTTCATGAGATGACCATATTGAGACTTTTGTTCCCCATAAAATTCCCTACAACTTTTATTAAGGGTGCTCCTCCATGCAAGGTCTCTAGGCTAGACTTTATAATTGGTCAAACTAAGGCACTCTAGGTCCTAATGTTGGTCAACAACACATTGGAGGGTATTTTGGAAATTTTGGTCAACATGAACCTTGCTTCATTAGTGACCCTAAGTATAACTAAGGTGTTGTGAGGTATAATTAGCTACTCTCCCCTTTTGTTACACCAACTACCTAGTGTCACATGATGTGAGCCAAACAAAATTCTAAAAACAACCACATTAGTTGCAACCACATAAAACAACATGAAATGATGCATGCTTATGCTCATGCAAATACAATGCAATTAAGGAGCTAAACACCTGAGGTGTTACACGCCGCTCCCGCCAGCATCGCTGGAACCGTCATGAACTCCTCGATGGCACCGGTAGGGGTAGATGTCCGTACCATTCCCCCAGTGGAACTGATGCCGGTCGGGGTTGCCGTCATGTCCGCTGCCGGTGTCGGACAATGAGTCTCCATTCCAGAGGCTCGGCTGCGGTGAGTAGCCATACACGCACCTCAAATGAACGAGGCAAGTGTATGTCAGCAGTTTTTTCTTCCGTAGGAACGGTTGGGCACCGGCGAATCGGCCCACCCCACTCGACGCCGCCGTCTCAGGCTCTGTCACGCCCAAACGGATGACCTTCGGTATAGCACTGGGGTTCTTGGCCCACACTGTTAGGCGGTAAGATGAGAGGTCGTCGGACACCACCGTCGCCGGTTCTACACTCTGGATCCAGCAGGCCGGGGCAAGCATCTTGTCCACAGTGTCCTCATGCCACACGTGCGGTGGGATGCCCTCGATCTCCAAGGTCACCTTGTACAAGGGCGATGAAGGGTCGGCGTGCGCCACCCGCGTCCATGGCAGGAGCACCAGCGGACTGTTGCCGAACGGGACGGGTGAGGCACCGAGCACCCAGTCCCGGACGGCCTGTGACCCACACACGACGATGAACTTCTTCGTGTAGAACAGCTTGATGCGGAGGTCGTCTAGTGCGACGGCCATGGCGGTGACAATCGCCAGCAGCACCTCAGACGTTGGCCGGCCTTCAGCGCTGCCGCTGGGCTGTGCCACCAATGCGAACCGCAGAGCGGCCTCGGCTGCGTCGATGGTGGCGTCGCGCTGGATGATGCACTGGGCCTCCCGTGACCGGGTGGCCGGGTAGCGGGGCAGTGCTCCATCAATGTAGTCAGACAACGGGTCATCGGCGGACTCCTCGAGGTGGGTCGGTGGCGTCACTCCTTCGCTGGCAGGTCCCTGCGGCGTGGTGGAGCCGCCGCAGCGCGCCCGGGCAATCCTCCTCCCGGCCGGCCATTGACCGTAGCCGGCGTTGTCGCTCCTCGGCCGATTGCAGTCCTTGGCTAGGTGGTAGAGGCTGTGGCAGCGGATACACCGTCGGGGCAGGCGACAAGTGGCGACACGGTGGTTGTAGGAGAGGCAGTTGAGGCAGCGGCCATCGAACTCCAGTGGGATGCGGCGCGTAGCCGACGCTGTCGCCGTCGCCGCCAGCGCCCTCGGAACCTGACGCCCCTCGCCGCGGGAGAGCACCGTCTGCCACCCGTCGGTGTCGGGCATGGTCGCGCACCTCTGGGGGCTGAGACGCTGGTGCACAGGTACACGCGCCGTCGCCCGCGGGCCGAGGCGTTGGTGGGCGGGAATCCGCTGCCGCTTGGACGGGGCTCCCCGCGGGCCGATTCGTTGGCGTGCAGGCATCCTACTGGCCGGAGGCGCCGCCCCGGCCACCCGCCGGACAGCAGCCTTGACCCTGCGACGACGGCGGCGCTGGGTCTTGGTGGCGCGACGTGGCTCGGCCGTGGGCTCCCCTGGATCTCGTCCGCCGCCAAGCGACTCAGTAGTCGTTGGCCGCGGAGACTCCATGCCCCGGCGGGCGACGTCCAGGTACGACGGGGAGGCGGCCTGCGAGTCGGATTCGAGGTCCGAGTCGCTGCCGTAGGAGGCCTCCTCCCAGCTGTAAGGTCCAAATAGGCTAGAGGGGGGGGGTGAATAGCCTAATTAAAACTTCTACAAGAATTACTTAACCACGAGTTAGTACGAAAGGTGGCGAGGCAAAAGCACTAGCTCTAACTAATTAAGCAAGCCACCTACACAAGTCTAGTACAAGGCTATTCACTAAGCACAACAACAACTATAAGCTAGAAACGAGAAGTAATACGAGAGAAGAGCTTCGAGTGATTATACCGCCGTGAAGAGAAGAGAAATACCAATCAATCAATCATACAAGAGAAATCCTCGGGAAGAGAATGACACAAGAATTTATCCCGAGGTTCACTTGCTTCCCGGCAAGCTACTCCCCGTTGTGGCGATACACCCACTTGTCGGTTCGCGAGCTAATCGACTATCAAGAGTCGAGCCCTCGGCGGGCGCCGCACAACCGCACACAAGATGGGGATCCTCCAAGCCACGAGCTCCACTAGAGTATCCAATTTGCGAACTCCCGCGGGAAAGGATCAAGAACCCCTTACAACACTTGGTGAAGGCTCCAACAATCTCCAATTGCGAGCTCAATCACCTCCGCTGCTCCAAGCCGTCTACCGTGTCAGGAAACACGGAAGAGTAACAAGAAATCCGCAGCAACTCGAAGATCAAGTGCCTCTAGAATGCAACTCTCAAGCAATGCACTTGAATCTCACTCAATCTCACTCAAGATGTGCAACTATGCAAAGAGATGAGTGGAGGGGTTGTTCTCTAGCTCAAAGTATGTCTCTAGTTCTCAAAATGTGCAAGAGTTACCCTCAAACCCCGGCCAACGTCTATTTATAACGAAGGGGTACTCAGCTAGCCGTTACAGACGACGCAGCGAAAAACGCACTGACCGGACGTTCCGGTCAGGGTGACCGGACGCGTCCGGTCACTACACGACAGCAAGAAACAGTGCGTGTCAGAACTAGCCGTTGCCGTGACCGGACGCGCTGAACCGATTGACCGGACGCGAAAGTGCCCGCGTCCGGTCGCATTCCAGTATGCTCCCGTTGAGACCGGACGCGTCCGATCGCACGTGACCGGACGCGCCGCGCGTCCGATCGTTACTCCGCTTCGCTCTACCCTTCTGGACGCCTGACCGGACGCTCCGGTTACGTGAGGGACCGGATGCGCCGGTCGCGCGCTCTGATTCGCTCAGGAGAACTGACCGGACGCGCTGTTGAACTGACCGGACGCCACAGTGCCAGCGTCCGATTAGAGTCCAGTAAGCTCCCTGGATGACCAGACGCGTCCGGTCATCAGTGACCGGACGCGCTGCGCGTCCGATCATCAAACTGAAAATCGCACAGACGCTGAACACTGACCGGACGCGTCGGGTCATATAGAAAATAGGCATTTCACTTCCCCAAAAAGCGCCGAATCCCGGCTCGCAAGCTCGGCGGGAGGGAGAGAGGAACCCAAACCCCTCTCTACCGCTTAAACTCCACCGCCTTCACAAACTGTGCTAACACCACCAAGTGTACACCACCATGTGCATGTGTGTTAGCATTTCATAAATCATTTCTCAAGGCGTTATGTTAGCTTTTTACTAGATCCTAATGCATATGCTCAAGACATTGATCTAGTGGCACTTGATTTCCGAGCTAACCGTGATTGCCCCTCTTGATAGTCGGCCATGTATCCTAAACCCGGTCAATCACTTCTCTACTCATCTTAGACCGGCAAAAGGAAAACCCTATGGTTATACCTTTGCCTTGAGCTCTTAGATCCTTCTCCACTTGATCATCATGTCCTTCCTTTTATGTGCATCTTCACCATGATCATCATTTCATTTCCATGCACCATCTCTTTGTGATCTTGTGGCCACCACACCTTGCCACATACACCTTCATCACATGTGTTGCTTATGCCTAACTCAAAACACTTAACACATGACATTAGCAACTTGGTGTCATTAATTACCAAAACCAAACTTGGGCTTTCACCAGCGCAGCGCCTTCCCCCACCCAGTAGACCGCTGGCCAGGGAAGAAGGGCTGAGCGTTTGGGGAGAGGGAGGAGGTGGGGAACTCCCCTGAGGAGCGGGGGGCTTGGGAGGTGGCTGGCGGCGCCGGGGTGGTCGCCGGCAGGCTGGGGTTGGGGGCGGAGGCGGAGGGGGAGGGAGAGGGAGCCATCCCCTTCTACACCGTCGTTTTCCAAGGCCCCCCTTGACGATAGCTGCGGATAAGTATAATGATACCACATTAACAAATAGGACAGTGTTACATACCCATCATAGGTTCTTAGTATAACATTTCAAGAACTTCAATCTTCCGGAACCTTCAGTGGTTTCTCTTATTCAATTGCTACAAGTTGCCAAGGTGTTGGCCTATCGAACTCCACCCCAATGCAGTTTTACTCGGCCAATTGGTACCAAAGCTGGTGCCTAGCTATCCACCAGTTGCTTATGGTGTAAACAAAAAGAAGCAAATTGGAAGTAAACTTACACAAGAAACATCGCAATTCTATTCCTCATTTATTTGGTGCTTAAATCAGCAAATTGGATGGTCATATGGCACCGCATGCGTTCCTCGTTTTATAATTTATACGTATCACTTCAAGAGGGGCAAAACAGTCTATAAACACAAGAAAAAATTTCAAATTCCTTATTTTGTTATAATACCACAAGTCCACAACTGTTTAGAAAAATAAAATATTGAAAATCCATGTGAAGTTTCTGGATCTCAAATATTGCAATTCCATTCCAAACATGACGTGTCATACAGGATCAATTGGGCTGTATTTTCACGTGCGGTGTCGCTTTAGTAATGTGTGAGCTCTGGCATGTAAATGCAGCCTAGCCAACACTATTACTAACTAATCAGGGTATTAAACTAATAACTAGAGACACGTATGATGACCTAGGAGCATAGGAATATTAGAATATCCCTTCCTTAAATTCACCGTGCGACGTGCGTCATTTCTAGAATATGAACTATCGTCTTTGAACATTATTGTTTTTTTATTAGGACATCACTGAGAGAATGGATGTACATACAAGTTGTGATCTGTCCGTTCGGCTCCACTCGAATCTGAACATCGAATAGTATTTCTTTCCTGACCAATTGTAGTCCGTGATAATGTGTTATCAGTTGGTGACTTGTGTGTTTCAGAGACAGTGAATAAGCATTGTAGTTGAAAGAGATATAATGATATGGAGCTGCTTGTTTGTGAGGAAAAAAAACAAGACAGGTATAAACCTTTTCAATAGAAGGTGGTCAACCATGCTACTCTGATTGTATGATTTTTTGTATTGATATAATGTCAAGGGCCTGGGCACCTAGAGTAGAAGGCCCCTTGCTCCTACTTGGAACTGGGTAATGGTGGTGCCAGGGTTTTTGCCTGACTACCAAAGATGAGATTAAGAGCAGCAAGGGAGGAAGGTTAGGGATAACTTCTTTTTCCATCCATTCAACTGAGTTCAGGGTTATATATAGGAGCTCAGCTCTACGCTGCTGGCGCCCAGCTCCTAGTTACTGGCGCCAGCTAATAACTCTCAGCCAACTAATGCTCATAACTACCAGCCAACTAATGCTCCCTTGATCTCCTGATTTTCTTCTTAATTGCCTTCATAACTTAGGCTGTGTTTAGTTGCACCTGTAAAATTTTTGGAAGCACAATAACTCTTTCGTTTGTATTTGACAATTAGTGTCCAATTATGGTCTAATTAGGTTCGAAAGATTCGTCTCGTGATTTACAACCAAACTGTGTAATTAGTTATTTTTTACCTATATTTAATGCTCCATATATACATCCAAAGATTTTAGAAAATCTTGTAAAATTTTTAAAAGTACGAAGGAACTAAACAGGGCCATAGGCCTCTTCAGCTGTCCCAGCCTCCTCGGGCTGTGCCAGGCCATGCGCTGCCTTGAGAGAGTCACTGGCTGCTCCTCGTGTACGGGGCGGCGGCTGTAATGTCGGCCCCACATGACATATAATTAAGATGGAAGAACAAAAGTCGATTCATTCTGAAGTGAGCAAATTTCATCATTTTTTTTGTATTACAAGGTTCAGCTATCCGAACTCCTTGCAAACTGCAAACATAAAGCATCCTGGACTGTTCCACATACGCAGAAAGACAAACCTGCTATCCCCGGTATATTTTACGCAGGAGTAGGTGGATATTATATCTGCATATGACTACCATTCCACAACATCTTGATATTGGTAAGTTAATATGTATATACACTGACTTCTTGTTTAATCTCCTCACCCCCTCTCCTAAATCCTGTTTGAAACCTTGCAGCTTTTAGTACAATTGTTCTAAGTCGGCGCAAGCCTGCCTTGCGTAGTTCCTCTAAAAAAACATGGCCACATTTTCATTCCGACGTGTATTATTTGTTGAACCATGACGTCAGTTACATCAGAGAGTTTGTCATTACTATTAGGGCCAGTGGTTGGTTAAATCATCTACTCCAGTCTTTTCTTCCCGATTGTAATAAGTCATTCTAGCTTGTTTTTAATACATGACTTTTATTATGTATTTGGACATAATGTATATCTAAGCGTATAGCAAAAACTACGTATGTCAACATGGAGGTGGGGGAGGTAGGGCGCCGGAGGAAAGGAAGAAGGCAGAGGGAGAGAGCACGCGGCGGATGAGACGGGTCGCGCGACCCGTCGTGTGATATCGTTGTCCATTCGAAATTGGTTAGAGAAGTAATATCCTTGCATACACTCAGCTACTCACTCGGTCTAAAAACTACTCAAAAACATGTGCCTCTAGCTTTTGTCAGAAAAGAAGTACCTATACTGTATAATAGAACTTCACTAACTCAGTAACTCTGTTCTAAGTTCTGTTATAACCCTAAACTCTGTTCTAAGTTGGTCGCATGATTCGGTTGTGATCGATGCTCTCCGCTCTGCATGATTGATTGCCATGAAGTTGACAAATGACAAGCCAATCCCCACAAAGTCAGATTTGCACGAACTCTTTTTTTTTAGGAACACGAACATTACTTAATAGTGTAGGGGATGCCCAGGGTTGACATTAGCTGTTATAGAGGACGTAATAACCGGTAGTTCTAACTTATTTATACCCATTAATTCTAGATATATAATTTGACTTTTATCGACACTTCGACGGCCGGGGACAGAGTTGACTGTCAGTCACAGAGTATACGCGAAGACTTAGAACAACTATTGTAAACGTTGCCAGCTTGCTGGCATCACATGGCTTACATTTTACTCCCATCCTAGAGGACAACTATAAACTACCCATGCGAACCCAACGTCGAGAACAACCCACCGCGAACGAGCAAGCGAGATTGAGATTTGCGATGGCGGAGGACACCATTGACCACTTCTCCCATCCAGGGGCCAGGGCACGAGCTGGTGAAGCGGCACTACGTGGGGCCGTTCATCTGCGACCTGTGCTGGGAGGACCTGTCCGGCCCCGCCTACGGCTGCCGCGCCGGCTGCGACTTCGCCATCCATGTCTCCTGCGCCGGCCACCCTCGGACGCTCCTCTCGCCGGCTCACCACCCACACCAGCTCGAGCTCACCCAGATCGGCCGCGACGTCTGCGCGGGCCGCTGCGCCCCGGGCTGCTTCCTCTACCGCTGCCCGCCCTGCGGCTTCGACATGCACCCGCGCTGCGTGCAGCTGCCTCCGGCCGTGCGCAGCTCGCGGCACCCGGAGCATGAACTCACGCTGGTGGTCGCCGAGGGCCGCTGCGCTGCGTCTGCGTGCCGCCACAGCGCGGGACAACGCACGTGGTTCTACCGCTGCAGCGCGTGCAGCCTCGACCTCCACGCCTCGTTCGCTGCCGCCGCCGGCAGAGTTCACCGCCACGACGTTCATGGTGAGCTTGTTCGCGCCAGGATTTCCGCTCAGAGTCAGATGAGGATGGCTACTGCGCTGGCTGCGACGGCCGCCAGCGTCAGGTCAGCAGCGAGCTCCTTGTTTTACCTTTAAAATGCAGGCGTACTAGCTATATACAATTTTCGTCACAGCATTTATAAATTTCCTCATCACCTCGCTCATGACATGTTGAGAACACGCTTGCAATCTTACTAGTTTCCACCATGAATTGTACAGGGATCTGGTATGAACAACAAAGCATCAGCCTGCTGCCTGTTGCCAAACCTGAAGTTCTGAACACATCGGTTTCGCGGCATGAAAGCGCATTTGTTTCATATATTACGATATGTTGAAGTAGTCTTGTTGTGTGTTCACGATTGCACTTTGTGTTTTATTTTCCCTCTGTAATCTGGATGTGATTTTTTTTTTGAAACTTCAATCTGGATGTGATTTTTGCCCGGCCTGCTGCGTGCAGGATGTATCTTCACTCTGACACGCCGTTCAGTATCCTTTATTTTCGTGTATGAAATCCACAAATGATGAACCAAAATAGTCCAGATTAAAATAGGAAAAAATGCTCCCAACTCTTCGTGGAGGGAGGTCGACAAAAACGAGGTCTTCACTTCTAAGAGTGGGTCAGTCATCATCAGTGTTTCTAATCATCTATAGAAATCATTTTTTCACCTCTAGGAATAGGTGTTGTGCAAATTAATTCGTAATTTTCACTCAAAATTGAACGAAAATAAACTTTATATTAAAATTATAGAGGTTATCCTAGGTTTAATTTTTTTGGGTTATTTTTAAGCTGATTTTCAATTTGTACAAAATGTTTTTCTAGGGTGCTTTCTTATATATGGGTCTCTAGATGTAGATGCAAAATAGTTTCTACAAATCAAATATAACCATTTTTAATGACATTTTGTGCAGTAATTTTTTCTTTGAAAGAATAATGTAGAAGAACTACCGATTATATTAAAAAGAAGAAGAATCCATATTGCTCCTTGTTATATTATTAAAAAGAACAAATTAGGTCATACAACATAGCAACGACAACAAACAACAACAATCAAAACACAATGACATTGGCCTAAGACTTGTAAGCAACTAACTCAACTATCAACAATGGCTAGTTGGACTGAGACCTCAACATACGCCACACAACATTGTTCCCATCAAACAAAGCAACAAGAGCACTATAAGCTACAACCAAACCACAAGCACTTGGTCACCATGAAGCACCACCATCCCATCACTGGACGACACCGTCACCACCGCTTGCACCTGATCAAATCATAACCTTGGAAGTTGACAAAAACCTGGCAAATGAACTACTTGCTCTGTCCAAAAAATACAGATCAAGGAGTCATCATTTTCATATTTAGCTAGATTTATAAAAAATAATATCAATATTTGTATATCTCTAAATAGATTTACTATGAAAAATATATTGCACGTTTAATTTAATAATACTCATTTAGCATCATAAATATTAATATTTTTATATGTATTTGGTCAAATTCGATATTGGTTAATTCCTAAAAAAACAAGACACGCACTCTCTCTCTCTCTGACTGAGGGAGTACACTCCATGGCATATTCCTGTTTGCAGAGAGGCGGAGTGCAACAGAAAAAGTCGCAACAGAAAAAGTCGAATTTCACATCTTCACTGTTCTGATATTCCTGAGTTTCTCACAAAGCACGTGACGATACGTGACGATCGTGACATGTAAGACCAGAACAAAGATTGCTCTCCAATAATTTTGTTGGGTTAAGTTACAAATGAAAAGGAGAGGAAAAAAGAGTAAAATCTGGCCATCCACACTTAATCGTAGAAGTCTTCCTCTGCCAAAGAAAACAGATACTTTTTAGAAAGTTTATAATGAGCAGGCGTTTTATTTTGAGAAAGAAAAGGTTAAAAAGTCATACGAATATAGTTCAAATGGAAACTTACGTGCTTCTTCTTCTTGGTTCCAGTCATCATCATCGTCATCAAACTCGATATTCTACAGGGTGAAGGTCGAGGCATCAGAGTGAGTTACATATAATTATGAGTATTTCCAAAGCTACAAACCAGATCCCTTGTCCTACATCACAGAAACCCAGGCAAACAAATTCAGTTCAGTGGTAAGTACCTGATTATAGTCATCGTCTGAATTTTCCTCCTCTTGTACTTCTTCCTCTTCCTGCTCATCCTCATCATCACCTTCCTTCTCCACCTTGCTTCCATCCTACAACAAAAGAGAAGTTAATATAGTCGAAGATGATAGCCTACTAAAACAGTAGAAAAATCTCATATTAACATTTTGGCACAAGCTCGATAGTATGATGATGAGAAACATGGCTCAAACTTCAAACCAGAAATAATACGAGCAAAATTCAAACATGCTCAACAAGTGAACCTTATATACAGGCCTAAACAAGAATTTGGAAATAAAAAGACAATGGTGAGGCTCTTGCCTTGTGCTTCTGTTCAAGCTTCTCAAATACTTCAAATGCCTGCTCATCTGTCAAACACAAAAATACAATCCAAGTTAAAAAGTTGAAGTATACCTAAGTATGTAACATCTGGCAGTAGCAAATGTTCAGTTCAGTACTTTGTGCTACCCAACATGGAATAGAGTTGTGAAAAGCAGATAATTTCATGAAGAAGTAAAAAGTAAAAACCTGAATCCTTATCCCACCGGAGTTTCTTGTTGCTTGCTTGCCCTCTTCTAGATCCTGAAAGGAACAAAATATCATGGTTATTATGCTGAAAACATAGAACTTACAATAAATTTCACTGCATACAAATGAGTTCAAGAGTCAAGACTACCTTGCACCAGTTCAGCAGGGAAATTCGAAGGAGTTAGTTTGAGATAAAATGCAAGAGCTTCACGTTTGCTTTGTGTCTTACGTTTCCTATCAGAAAATCTTTCAATCTCTTTGTCTTCATTCTCTGACAACATATGAAATCATAAGATAATTAAACTAAAAACACAAATTATTAACATAAAGCTAGAAAAATACCAATGCAAAAAATACGCAAAAAAGGAATGCTTAAAGATGATAAGAGTAAAAACTAATTAACAGAACAAAGTAAAAGACGCTAAAAATGAACAAAGATGCTTTTATGAGTTTGCAAAATCGTTTCTACAAGTTTCTCATTCTATAATAACATAATCCGAAGAGCAGCAGCTAGTACAGTAAGATAACAAAACTGGCAATGCAGATGATTTTTTTTTGGAACAATGGGTATAAGAAAAACAAAACAGGACACTCAGTAATATAGGGCCTCTTTTCAAAAGCTAGCAAAGGTGCAACACTACCTTCCATACAACACTGTCTCTAGCCAATTATTTGATCATTTACTCGAACAAAACATAAAGTAAGACTGAGTTGACTAATCTATGAACAATCTTCGAGAATTGTCGTCTACTGCACATAGCTAGACGAAGTTTTGACGGCTTCACGACAATTTATTTGAGGATTCCTCTTTACTGGACCAACTACTTGAAAAGAAATGGTGCCTCCAAAAAATTCACAGGGTTGATTGCCTACCGAACATGTTTACAGAAAACCTTCGAGCAAGCAAGCAAGCTGCAGAACTATAGATCAGAAGATAAGGAGCACTACCATCACGAAGAATCAGTAAGATGAGCAAAAGCAAGAGCCGTGATAAGTTCAGCCATAGTACTTTTCTTGGGAGCATCCTCCTCCAGGTGGTAGCAGGAACTCCTCCAGAATTCCTCAAGTTTCAAGGTGGACAGAATCAGCGCCTTTTCCTCGTTGCTCGCCTTGGCGCATTTCATCTCCGGCAGGGTGATGTCCTGCTCATTTTGCAAGCTGGCAGCACATCAGTTCTACTGCACCACGCAATGCAAGGTGCAGGCGGAGGGGGACTGACCGGGAAGTCCTCGTGCGGTGCGTGCTTGGCCGGGTGGTCGTACCCGAAGCCTCCACCTCTCCCGCGGCCCCCTCTTCCACGGCCTCGGAACGACATCGGGAGAGAACGCCGCGAGGCAGCAGATGGAGGTCGAGGGGGCGACAGGGAGCGCGCGAGGCGATAGGAGAGAGGACGGCGTCGGCGGTGAGCAGTGGCGGACCTAGGAACGCAGCAATAGTGGGTAGGCGAGGTCGTCGACGGGCGGGGCGAGGGCGGAGGGCTCAGGAAGTCAGGAGCGCTTGCGCTTCTCTTGGTGTGCTTCAACCTTGTAGCCAGGGCCGGTTTAGGTCCCACAAAATTTTGCAAAATTTCGTATATTTTTCGTCACATCAAATTTTTAGATATATATATGAAACATTAAATATAAATAAAAAAATAAAACTAATTACACAATAACAACATAGCCTTTTGTCCTAAGTAAGTTGGAATAGGCTAGAGATGAAACATAAAAGAGATGAAATAGACGAGACGAATCTTTTAAGCCTAATTAGACTATGATTAGACACTAATTATCAAATAACATCGAAACGCACTGTAGGGTCATTTTGTAAATTTTTTTTGTAACTGAGCAAGACCTAGACGCACCGCGCAGTGGTTCGCTCGGGGGCGGCGCCCGGCGAGGGCCAGCGGCGTCGGCAGCCGGCAAGGACGGCGGGGCCGGGGAAAGCTAGCGTGGACCTACGCATGAGTGAGCGGCTTTTGCAGTCGTGCGCCAGTTTTGGCGTAGTGGGGGCTCGTTTAAATTGAAAAAAATTTCAAACTGATAAATAGTACCACTTTCGTCTTATTTGTCAAATATTATCCAATCGTGGACCAACTAGGCTCAAAAGATTCATCTCGTGATTTCTAACTAAACTGTGTAATTAGTTATTTTTTTACCTACATTTACTACTTCATACATGAGCCCAAAGATTGATGTGATGGAGAAAGTGAAAAAATTTAACTTTTGAGGTGCATCTAAACAAGGCCTGAGCCAAAATACTTGGCAACTACTTCTTGGAGGGCCTGTTTAGGATGCGACGAAAATTTTCTTTTGGAAATGCCTGCTAAACTATCGTGTTAGTCTAAAGATCTGTTTGAATCTTACGAAAGTTTAGATGGCTAAAGGTATGCGATGACTATGCTCATAGTGATGTGTTCAATCTTGTTGAAGAGCTGAGAAGTCTGTTAGTGTGGAACTTTATTTCCTGGAGGGTTCAACAGTGTCCACGTTCTTGTAATAGAGTAGCACACGAGTTGACTAGTCTCGGTAGTGTTCGTAGTCTGGAAGAGGAACAAGTGTTAGTCTCCATTCCGACACATATTCAGTCTGTAATTATTGAAGATTCAGCTTTGTCTGAGTAATGAATATCGATATTTCCCTCCTAAAAAAAACTACAACTTAGACCACTTTAGCTTCTAAAGTGTACGTAGGATCTAATTTTTGTCTTCAAATTACAAAATCAGGCATTTTACTCTAAACTCTCAAAACTGTTTAGATTACTTCCTTATCCTGATTTGGAGTGGTTTTAATGACAGTTTTGTTTTTTAGTTAAAATAATTTGGTAAATACTTGATAAGTTTTTTAAACTATAGAAAAATACCTCTAAGCTTTTAAAAATTCCAAAACAAATGATTGGAATACAAAAACACAACTAAAATACCATTTGTCACTACGAACTTACAATGATACATTTTATTTCTATCATCCACATATTAAGAGCTTATAAATCTTTATTTTTTTTAAAAAAATCCCACTGTCCTATATTATACAAGTCTAAATAAGATTCGCTAGCTCAATTTTTTAATTTAGAAAACACTTGGTACAAATTACTAAGACATTCTCTCTCGAATCACAAACAAATAAGAGATGTTTCTAATTAAGGTTATGTCTTAACTCTGCCGAAGTCAACTATTTTAAAGTTTAGATTACAGTTTAATTTGGTGTTTCGATTTTGAATGGTTAGAAGTTATAGGAAGGATATTTGTGTCAAATAATAGCTACTACTTTCAAAATAGTTTTCGCTATGTGTTTCAAATTCTTATTAAAAATAGTGGTCAAAAGTTGTGTACTTCATATATTCTAAATTACAAGATCTTTTGGTTTTCTAGATACATTGATTGATTTTATTATGCATCTAAACATAGTACATAACAAAGTTATGTATCTATAAAATCCAAAACGTCATAATTTAAGTATTAAATTGTGTCACTTGTACTAATTATAAATCTTGTTAGGAAAATATAAGTGGGTCTACGCCCTAAACCTTCAGCTACAGTTGCCAAGTCGTTTGCCGACTTCGAAACTATCCCCGCGAAAGTCGCCGTGATCATTTGTTTGGGTCATTGGGTGCGAGCAGCAGGTAGTTGCTCTTCTTGTTGAGGCGCTCACATACACGTACGCGGTCACACGCGCGACCTTAATCATTTGCTCGACAAAAGCCATTTCCAGAAACTGGAACACATCAAGTTGTAAGTTCATATATTCTCGGATCTCTAAATTTTCAGCAAAATCAATCTACCATTGCTGAACTTTTATTTACATTCCCATATCCAAATACACACAAAGGCCTTGTTTAGATTGAGGAAGTTAGAAAAATTTGGAACTGTAGCATTTCGTTTGTATTTGACAATTATTATTCAATTATAGACTAACTAGGCTCAAAAGATTCATCTCGTGATTTACAATCAAACTGTGCAATTAGTTATTTTTTTATCTACATTTACTGCTACATGCATGCGTCCAAAAATTGATGTGATGGAGAGAGTGAAAAAATTCTAACTTTTGGCACTCATCTAAACAAGGCCAAAGCCTATTTGGATACTTGGCCGTGTTCAGTTCCCGATTTGAGATGCCGGAGTTGGCTCTGCGCGCTACAGTGTTCCTGCCGGAACACTGTAGCGCGTTTTGTTTTTTAGTGTAAAAAATTGTCTAAAAATTGATTAATTAGGCTCAAAATGTTCGTCTCGCAAAGTACAACAAAACTGTGCAATTAATTTTTGATTTCATCTACATTTAGTACTTCATGCATTTGCCGATATTTTGATGTGATGGGGAATCTTCTTTTTGCATAGTAAAATTTGAATGGTGGAATTGGGAACTATACAAGAGCCTTATTATTATGCTGCCTCACATAGGAACACCATGCCACTGAGCTTGGAAAAAAGAACAGACTTTAGCTTCACTTCTGCACAGATTCCTATACCTGCTTGTCATATCGTTCACTTCTGCACAAATTTACTCACCTTTTCAATAAACTATGCCAGGTGCAAGAATATATGGAGGTAACATAACAGAGCAGACCCATCCCAGTAAGCTCACTACAAGCAACAAATCAAAACAATGCTCCAGAATAAAAGAATAATTAAGTTACCTTCAATCATATATATACCACTTCCGTTTTTTTTACTTGTCACCGAACTTTTACTGTAGTAATTTTGATCATATGTTTTTTTCTACAAAAGATTTTTAGATACATCAAATTTTCACGTATATGATTCTTTATTGAACACACTTCATTAGTGTTATATACATTGAAGTATCTAAGATTTTTTAGAAGAAAAAACAGATGGTTAAATTTGTTACAGTAAAAGATTAGTGACAAGTAAACGAAAACGGAGGGAAGTATTACTCTGTGTTGATCTTTGCATAGAACTACCTTTAACAGTTAACAATGTTTTTTTATCTCGAATATGCAAGAGCATTGCATATCATTGTATTAAGATGGTACAAGTTTAAAATACAATAGAGACCGTTCCCGGCCTGATGGTTACCTCAGAGGGACTATATTTTGACTATGACAACCTTGGAATTCATTGGAATCAACCTAGACTACGATCTAGCAAAGTACTAGACCGCGCTGCTCCACCAGCCATCACCTGGATGCTGGGAACAGCTCATCAAGCGCCTCGACATTTGCTTCCGATAGGGTGCTCTGGAAGTACGAATCGTACGAACGCTTGGCTGCAGAGGAAGGTGCTGAAGGTGCCACGATCCCCATCTTCTTCATGAACAGCACTTCTGAAGGGTCGAGATGGTGGATTAGAGGGTGGTGAATAGTCTTTTCTAAATCTCAATCGCGTCGGCTAACCGAAATAAGTGCGGAATTAAAACTATCGGTCTAGCCAAGACTATACTGCTCTATCTATAACTTTAGCACCTTACAAAAGATCCTAATCAAACAAGTAAGGTGCCAGACTAGCAAGAGCTCACCTATCCAAATCTAGGAGCAATGTCACACAAACCTATGCCACTAGTATTTTGCACACTAGGGAGATCCTACACAACTAGTAAGTAAAAGCACAAAGCTCCTAGGCTCAATAGCAATGCTCAATAACAAGGCTACACAAGCCAAATTAGTTAGCGCAAATTACTTAGCTACACAAACTAAGCAATGTGACTAACAAGGTTACACAAACCAAATTAGCCACGCAAAAGGCGACACTTCTAGCTATACAAGTAAGAAGGTAACTAGCTAGCTACACAAGCAAACTAGTTACAAGAACAACTACACAAGCTTGCATAGAGAGGATGCAAACCACTATAAAGAAATACACAAAGTTGACACAATGATTTTTCACCGAGGTTCACTTGGTTGCCACCAAGCTAGTCCCCGTTGTGTCGACCAACACCTCATGGTTCGGCGGCTAATTGGTATCCACAACCGAGCCTCCCAAAGGTGGCACAAGAACCTACCGCAAGTGTGGTAGCTTAATGACACGCTCTACTAGAGTTACTCTTCGTGATCCCCACGGGGTGAGCACAATCTCCCTCACAAAGCTTCTCCGGAGCCTCGCACAATCTTCTTGCGAGCTTCGACGGAGTCACAAGCCACCAAGCCGTCTAGGAGGTGACAACCTCTAAGAGTAACAAACACAACCGGCTTGCAACATGAACACCTAGTGCCACTCGATGCAACCTCACGATGCAATCGCACTAGAATCGCTCACTCATTCGATCGGACGATCACTATCAAGCATGAGTGAATTAGAGGGCTCCCAAGCACTACCACATAAGCCACCAATGCTATGATGTGCTCAGCTCTACCGCCCAAGGGTGGTCACCCCATGTATTTATAGCCCCATTAACAAATATAGTCGTTACCTTTTCACTGGGCATTTTTCGCAGTGACCGGACGCGCTGCACTGCGTTTGATCGCTCCTGGCCATCCACGTGTCACCCTAGATTCAACCGTGGCCGCTCGATCCTCCAACGGTCACCAAGCGCCAACGGTCACCAAGCAATCGGATGTGTCCGCTAGCCAAGACCAGATGCACAGGTCACGCACAGCCTGCGTGCGTGAAACCACGACCTGACGCGCACGCTTGACGCATCGGACGCCATGGTGCCAGCGTCCGGTCATTTTCAGTAAGCACCCACTCACGACCTGACGCGTCCAGTCGATCGTGACCTGACACGCCATCGTGTTCGATCGACCTTGCGTGCTTCGCAGCTTTTCTAGGACTTGACTGGACACGCCGGTCCCGTAACCAACCGGACACGCTGGTGCAAAGCCCTAGTGTCCCGCACCTGACTACTGCTGCCACTGACCGGACTTGTCCGGTCACTACCAGTGATCTCCGTTCACCTTGTTTCTTCGCCAAATCCATCTCTACTGCTCAAACTCCACCTCCTCTATAAATGTGCCAACACCAACAAGTGTTCATCACCTTGTACATATGTGTTAGCATTTTTCATAATCATTTTCTTCAAAGGAGTTAGCCACTCAACTTGCCACGCCACTCGATTCTAGCAACCATGCAAAGTTAGATCACTCGAGTGGCACTAGATGACCGATATACAAACAAGTTTTCCCCTCTTAATAGTACGGCCATTTATCCTAAACCTGGTCATACACTTCTCTACACAACCTTTGACCGGTGAAATAAAATGTCCTAGGTTATACCTTTGCCTTGCGCATTCTATTTCATCTCCTTCGATATTGATGCAACACATGCACCAACCAATCACCAAATGTTATGATCCATTTCATATCATCACGTGACTGTATTGGTTCATCGATCTTGACCTCACTTGCCCTTCACCGTTGCGTTGGTCCATCGGCGCCAAGTCTTGCTCAAGTTTCACTGTCACATGCGGTCCCTCGCTTCAAAGCCTCCAACTTGCCCTTTATACTTGCAACCGGTCCATCAAGCCAAGTCATGTCTTGATCTTTTCCACCTTGATCACATAACTCAATGTCATGTCTCACGTGCAATAAGCTCCTCCATCATCACATGTGCAAGCTTTGCAACATCTCTAAGCCATTTTCACATCCATGGCATATGTTGCTCAAACACATGTATCTGTGGAGTAATCACCTGTGTATCTCTCATAAAATACAATTAGTTCACCTAAGTTGTCACTCAATTACCAAAACCAAACAAGTACCTTTCAACTTCGCCGTATTTGGACGTTGGGATGTGGTCCATCTGCTGAGCAGCAATCCGTCTGCTCTTAATGGGCAGAGTAGTCCGCTTTGGTGCTAGCTTCTGCTTAGGCTGGGAGCTGATGAGAGGTGGCTGTCTCATTACCTGGACCTCCTCAATGAACCTAGACAGTCGCTTGGCGGCCTCCATCGGCGTGGGCGTGCCCTCAGCGCTCAGCTCGTCGGTTGCCTAAATGACACCCGTTGCTGTGCCGTCGCCCGCCTCAACTTGAGGTCCGACATCCATGCATTGGGCCGAAAGCACAACCGTGGTGTGTGCCTTCGATGGTGAGGACGGTGGGACCTCCGTCCCCTGCTGGCCGCTAGATGCGCTGGCATGATCAGCCTGTCCCGCCATGGTTGGCGCTGCATCACTGGTCGCCTCATGCCTCAGGGACGGATGACCGTCCTTGCTGTTGCCTCGGACGCTGGAGGGAGGGCTTGTTGCGCCGTGGGGACCGCTGAGCAGCCCTGCCTCCAAAACCATCTGATCTGAGGCCGGTTATCCTCGCGATTGCCTCGCCAAGGGAGGTTGGGTCTTGCTCAAATTTGGGTGGTACCTAGTAGTCTGCGAACATAGGTGGTGATGTTCTAGGCTGCTCTGTTGCGCCACGATGACCGCTAAGCAGCCCTACCTCAAGGACCATCGGATTCGAGGCAGGCTGTCTTCCCACGATCAACTCGAATGGAGAGGATGGATCTTGTTCAAAATGGAGCGGGGCCCAATAGTCTGTGATCTCGGACTATTTTGCCGGCTCAGCATCTTGGACAAGCATCGCGGTGCTCACCCCTGCCTTGCTGGCGTCGCCGCCTTGGGTGCGCGGCCCGGACCCCCTGCGGGAGTGATGCCGGTTTGGGATGGCCTCATGGCTGGAACGACGGTGTTCTCTAGCGCCAGGGCCAACCCGGTTGTGGCCCGGCGAGTGCAGTCGTTTGCCAAAAAAAACATCATTTTAATATGTCTTTTAGCAAATTTATTAAATGTCCGTTGGTCAATTATACTGTTTTCGATGTCGGCGAATAACAGGACTTTCAGTCTCACTAGCAAAACTTGCATTAAGAAAAACCTAGATCGATCACAGCTTCAAAGATTCGGCCGTAGCCTCCCAGTGGCCCTCTGACGTTGGGTGGGCCCACACGTCAGACACGCACGGAGGCTCATCATCCCCAGTGGGCTGTTGATTTCGTCAGAATAATGGTTTCGGTACTTCTTTATTATTGATTGATGATCACATTGCACATAGCATTGGCTCTCCGTCCACTGTCTTTTTTTTTAAATTTGTTTTTGGTTGATGGGAGTGATCAGTGTCTAGATCTTCATGCAGTGAACAAACAACGACGCGGTGGTTTGTACCAAACACTACTTGCGTAAAATTTATTATAGCAAGTAACACGGTTTGGAGTTGCTGTGGAATGAGCTAGCGTCAAGTGATCATAGTATAATCACCAATATAAGGCAGGTCAGACGACGACAATTAAGTAGCGTGACTGTGGCGGAGACTCGCCTCTTGAAGACATCCAAATACTCAGCTCGTACAAGGATCGGAGGAGAACAGGTCTCTCCAGCGGCACATGCATATGCATGATGCATCGGACTGGTCCAACACTGAGCTTTCAGAGTCGGTATACTCTGCATATGCCGGTTTGGGATGGCCTCATGGTTGGAACGACGGTGTTCTCTAGCGCCAGGGCCAACCCTGTTGTTGCCCGGCGAGTGCAGTCGCTTGCAATCTCTGGCAATGTGTTGAAACCCTCGGCATCGCATGCATTGCAGAGGCAAGCAGCACGTGGCGATGCAGTGAGCGTAAGACAAGCAGTTTAGGCACCTGTCTCATAACGCTTCCGGGATGCGCCTCCGACAAGGTGGCTTGAAGGTGGCGGCGCCCTCAGCAGGTGGCGGCTCCACCTGCCTATGCAAGACCTCCCGCCACCCTTCCCTGTCAGGCGGTGAGATGCGCCTCCTCCTCCGCGGTGGAACACAAGCGCCCAATCTTTGGCGGGCAGGGACGCGCTCCGCAAGGCCCTGGTTGGCCTCGCCGCGAGGTCCCAGCCGCCAGTGAATAGGGATGCGATCTCCCCGGTGGGTGCGCGTGACATGGCCTCCTCCTGTGCCTGCATCGCCTGTGGCCTCGGCGTTGCCTACCGTCGACCTCGCGCGCTGTCTCCGCTGGCCGCTCATTGACCGCTCGGGTGGGCGACAGGGCACTGGACCTTGCCGGCTTGGGGGTTTCCCGAGTGGGAGAGCTTCTGCGGACAACATCGGCGAAGGAGGCCTGGGTGGAGATGGGTGGGGAGAAGTCGGATTCTGAGTCGGAATAGATGGAGTCCTTGGACCAGTGCATGGCCTTCGGCCGTCCGGGGGCACCGCTACGGAAGAAGGGCTCCGCGAGCGGGGAGAGGTGGGAGACCGGTGGGGGGCAGTGACGGCCCCCCAGCTAGAGGATGAGGACCCAGCGGCAGTGGTCTCCTGTGTGTTGTGGACACCACCTCCGCGCCTCCTTCACTGGGCAGTGGACTCACCGAACCTCAGGGTGGATGCTGGCTCTCCCAGTTCACCAACGGTGGATACCCCACCCGACCGAGGACAACGACGACTCTGCCAAACGCCGTCTCGATAGCTTCATCAACGAAGTGACACGTAAGAGGGACTCTCCACTAATTCGTGAGCCTCCAAAGCAGCCTCCTACTAAGCCAGTGATGTCGTGGCAGAGCAAGCGGTTGGCGGCTCAGCCCGTCTCTCGAGTACCTGCTTCCAAGCGAGGTGAGGTGCTAATCATACAGCGCATGGGCTTCACCAGGGGTCCATCAACGCCATCTGCGTCGGAGCTAAAGGCCTATGATAAGCTCTTCGGCGGCGACCTGACTGCGTCCGAGGCCGAAGCGCTGGACAAGCGCTTCCTGGCTGTTCGTTCTAGGCAGCCGCAAAGACGCAAGGCCACCTCCTAGGTCGCACCGTTGTGTCGGTATTGGTTGTTTCCTTTAATGTAATATCGAATCTAGAGGTTTTTTTCTAGGATGGTCCAGCTACGGCTATGTTAGGTTGACCTCCTTCGGCGTTCGATATAAGCGTGTTATATGTTTGTCTAAACTCTTCTACTTAATAGAACGATACGCAAAGCTTTTGCGTATTCAAGAAAATATGATGAAACCAAGATCAAATGGCCTCAAGGAGAATCTAAGTAGAGAGTTTGAGGTCAATGACCTTGGTAAGCTCAAATACATACTTTCTAGGTATTGAGATTGCATGGAATCTAAAAGGTATTGTTATCACAAAGAAAGTATGTTCTCGACCTATTTAGTGAGACCAGTATGCTTGGAAGTCGAACTGTATCAACACCAATTGATTTGAATCAAAAGTGAGGCTTGTTGGCCACCTTATCTATCTATGTCATATAAGACCTGATATATATCCTATGCAGTAAGTGTTGTGAGCCAGTACATGCATACATTTAGATGTCGTATACCGGATCTTGAGATACTTAAAGATTAGCCCAGGAATGAGCTTGATATTTAAGAGTAATGGCCACTTGAAAGTGGAAGGCTATTGTGATGCTGATTGGGCTAGTTGTCTTGATGATAGGAGATCAATTTCAGGCTAGCTATTGCGTGATTGTTGGGGGAAACTTAGTGTCATGGAGGAGCAAGAAGCAGTCTGTTGCATCCCGTTCAACAACCAAAGCAGAATATAGAGCGATGTCTCTTGGACTTGTGAAATGTTATTAGTACGAAATCTTTTATATGAATTAAATGTGCTAAGAAAATACCCGTTGAGGATCTAGTGCGATAACAAGTCAGCTATCAATCCCATTCAACATGGTAGAACCAAGCATGTGGAGATAAATCGCTTCTTCATCAAAGAGAACCAAGTCATGTAAATTCAGATGGTCAAATAGCTGAGTGTTTGATAAAAGGTCGAGGAGTAAAAGAATATAATTTAGCATGTAATATCTCGAGGGGGAGTGTTGGGCCATGTTTTTATAATAAGATCAGCCCAATACAATATATGTGTGTGTATATCAAGACTAGCAAGAGAGTGTGTTTCCAGAGTTTTCCCCAAATTCCACAATTTGTGAGACTCTGAACTTGGAAACTGAAACAAATCTACAGTGCTATGCATGGATGCGCTAGAAAAAAGATGGATTCATCTACGTGCTTCAATGCAACCATCCTATTTCCTATGTAGTATCATATTCATATATATGCAGGAGTACCGTGCATGGCGAGCAAAATGCTCCACCCGTTTTCACCCTTTATTTCTGAACAAAATTAAGCAAGAACGAACACCCGAATTTCATTTCGTATATACGAAGAGAAAAGAGAGCACGGGTTTTCGTATATATCTTTCTCTCCTACTTAGCCAAAAAACATCATTTTAATATGTCTTTTAGCAAATTTATTAAATGTCCGTTGGTCAATTATACTGTTTTCGATGTCGGCGGATAACAGGACTTTCAGTCTCACTAGCAAAACTTGCATTAAGAAAAACCTAGATCGATCACAGCTTCAAAGATTCGGCCGTAGCCTCCCAGTGGCCCTCTGACGTTGGGTGGGCCCACACGTCAGACACGCACGGAGGCTCATCATCCCCAGTGGGCTGTTGATTTCGTCAGAATAATGGTTTCGGTACTTCTTTATTATTGATTGATGATCACATTGCACATAGCATTGGCTCTCCGTCCACTGTCTTTTTTTTAAATTTGTTTTTGGTTGATGGGAGTGATCAGTGTCTAGATCTTCATGCAGTGAACAAACAACGACGCGGTGGTTTGTACCAAACACTACTTGCGTAAAATTTATTATAGCAAGTAACACGGTTTGGAGTTGCTGTGGAATGAGCTAGCGTCAAGTGATCATAGTATAATCACCAATATAAGGCAGGTCAGACGACGACAATTAAGTAGCGTGACTGTGGCGGAGACTCGCCTCTTGAAGACATCCAAATACTCAGCTCGTACAAGGATCGGAGGAGAACAGGTCTCTCCAGCGGCACATGCATATGCATGATGCATCGGACTGGTCCAACACTGAGCTTTCAGAGTCGGTATACTCTGCAGGAATCTGTAGTGCCACTGACACGTACTGCCGACCTAGTTCATGAGGTGGACGAAGTCGTACGTTTCGCGCCACGTACGGTTATTTGCGCCAAAGTTAATAAAAAAAAAGCCTTCACACGGTGCAGTCCCAAACATCTATATAGTTCTGCTGGTTCAATTCACAAAGGTGCCCAAAGCAATCCCCAAAAACTAGAGACCAAACCCCAGCCACAGAACCCAGAAGTGGCAGCCACAGCGCACTGCACGCACAAAGACTCAGAGAGATCGAGAGAGAGAGATGGCAGCTGATAGTGCCGCTATCAAGAGCACCTTCTTCCACCCAGAGCACTTGCTTACGAGGTACCACTACAGCGAGGCATCCGCCCATTCGTGCGCGGTGTGCGAGCTCATAGTCACGGGCGCCGGCTACAGCTGCGACGAGTGCGACTTCAACATCCACGAGGCTTGCCTGAGCCTCCCGCTGCTCGTGGACTTCGACGGGCACCCCGGCCACCATCTCACTCTCACCCGCCTGCAGGGCGCCAGCCGCTGGTGCGACGCCTGCAGGGAGACCTCCGGCGCAGGGCGCTACATGTACCTCTGCGCGGCGTGCAACTACGACGTGCACGTCCCATGTTGCCCAGCAGGGTGAGAGACGACAGAGGGGTAAAACCAGCGTCTGCAGAACTGTCATCAAGGTCGGCGTCTTTGGCCTCAGGGTCGTGGATTTACTGACCGGTGGCTTAATGTCGCCCGTTCTCGACGCCATAGACGCAGCGGTTGGTAACTAAGAAAAAGAAAAGGCTACTACTTATATTAGTATATAATAACTTCATCAAGTTAATTGTTCTCTGAACTGAATGAAGCATACTATATATTACGTTGTTCCTGTACCTCGCGCTCGGTGTATTGTGTATTACCTTTCAATATGGCCAAATTAAACCACTGCATGGCATATTGGCGTGAACGTGAGAATCATGTCGCGGTCGCGTCAAAAATCTTAGCACATGCGTAGATAATAACACGTCATAGCGATGTGAAGTCTTGATCAAGCAGTACGGCAATAGAAGATTTTTTTTTTGAAGACCTCACCGGAGGGGGGAGAACCCCACCTGAATGATTTTTCATTGATTCCGGCATAGCCGGTGGATGGAGGGTGCCATGCACCTAGTGTTTACAATGCCATATGGCTGCAAAAAGGTGAAATTAATTCATTACAAAAAGATTACACCAGAAATCGGTATAGACGCGATCTTGAGGGCGGAGGCGACAACTCCAGAGGCGACATGCCTCTTTACATGCGTGAAGTAGCTGGGGAAGCGAAGGTTGTAGTTGTCTAAAGACGACATCATGTCGATGGTTCCATATTTGCCAACAACACAGAAGTATCATCATAGAAAAGTGCCTGGATGGGATATGTTGAGGCCGTTCAAACTCCCAGAGATTAGTTACGTGGGGAAGCTGATTCTCATCCCAGCCAACATGGCTCCAAAGTTGAGAGGCGACCTGGCAGCGGAAAATGAGGTGGTCGGCTGTTTCTGCAGCTGCTCCACATAGCTCACAGACATCATTGTCAAGAATGTTTTTTATGAAGAGATTTGCACGGCACTGTATACGGTTGTTGATGAGCAGCCACCCAAAGAACCGCACTCTAGGAGGTGCCTTGTTTAGCCAGACAAACCGTGGGCCATTGGCTGGAGCATCACCAGCATTGGAAGGCTGATACAGTGCTGAAGTTTTGAGATTGTTGAAAGCATCTATGAACCTGGAGGAACGGCTGTCCAGTTGGATCGAAAGAGTGATGCTCGCGATCTGAGAATTGGCGGTTGCAAGCTCAGCTTCGGCTTGGGAGGACAGCCTGGGGACAAGTAGAGTAGAGAGGCCATGTTGAAGCGCAACCGAGACACTAACATCCGGTTGAGTGCAGTGAGATAGAAGGCATGGATACTTCACTGCGAGGGCAGTCCCCTCTAACCAACAGTCCCACCAGAAGGCTGTAGAGTCACCATTGCCAATCTGTACCTTGGTTATTGCTCTGTAGGCCGATAGCAGAGCACGAAGAGCAGACCAATGGTTTCCATCACCATTGTCATTCATGGTAACCAGATTTTTATTTCCTCTCGCCCAAGTAGCCCATGTAGAGTGACTAGGGTGGTGTAGGCGGTGTAAAAGTTTGAGCAAGAGGCAAGCATTTTGTGCAGCCAAATTCTTACACCTAGACCGCCCTGAGACTTGGGCCGCTGGACATCCTCCCAGTTAACAAGACATTTGGCACGACTAGTCTTGTCCTTGCCAGACCAGAGAAAAGCACGTCTTCTGCTGTCAATAAGATCAATCACCCTCGGCGGTAGTGCTAGAGCTTGCATCATATAAGTGACTAGGCTGTCCAGTACCGAATTAACAAGCACCAGTCTTCCTTGGTGATTAAGCAGTGCAGCCTGCCATCCAGACAGGCGTTTATCCACCTTTGCAATCAGAGGAGTGAAAGCTGATAGGTTTAGTTTGACATTGGACAGAGGCAGACCCAAGTAGACCTGAGGAAAGGTACCCTGCTGACATTGTAGAAGTCGAACAATGCGTTGTAGCTTGGCTGGGGGAACATGCATTGGCACTAGGGTGCTCTTGTTGTAATTAATCTTAAGACCAGTTGCAGAGGCAAATTTATTAAGCACAGCCTTTAGGTGACGAATGTTGGTGACTTCTGCTCTTACAGTAGCAAGGTATCATCGACATACTGAAGGACAAGGCAGGCAGTGTCACTAGCAGGATGGCGAATAGATCCATCACACTTAATTATCCTTTGTAAAACATCAGCCACTAGAAGGAACAGGTAGGGAGATAAGGCATCCCCTTGCCTGAGACCACGCCAACACCGAATCCAATTTCTAGGACAGCCATTTATCATCACAACTGAATGAGAGGAGTTGAAGATCAGCTGCATCCACTTGAGCCAAAGATCCGGAAAGCCCCTAGCAGACAATATTTTGAGGAGGCTGTCCCAACATACTGAGTCAAAAGCTTTGAAAAAAACAAGTTTGAGGACCACCGTTGGAATCTTTTTCTTGTGGCAGTGCTGAACAAGTTCAGTAGCATATACAAAATTCTCAGAAATAGAACGTCCCTTGATGAGGCCGGTCTGGTCAATGTCAATGAGCTGTTGAATGTGACGCTGCAGCCTCGTGGTGAGAATCTTAGTAATTATCTTGACTGGACAGTTCTACAAGGAAACTGGTCTGTAATCTTGAGGTGTCGTGGCTGTAGAACATTTGGGCAGGAGAATAGTGAGCCCGATTAATGCGATCATGGTCCACGGTGCAGGTATAGAAACTGTTGAGGAAGGACATCACATCTGCCTTGATGGATGACCAAGCAATAGCATACCAGGCTGGCCCAAAACCATCTAGACCAGGAGCACTATTAACATTCATGCACTTAATTGCCTGCAAAGCTTCAGACTCAGTGAAGGGGCTGATCAGATCAAGCAGCTGAAGGTTAGATTCACTCTGATATAAGGTAGACAAATCAAAGTCCCAAACCGTGGCATCAGAAACCCCCAAAATAGATGTGTAGTAAGCTGCCATAGCATCTGACTTGTCTTGGTGAGTGATCAGTTGGGTGTCATCAACGGTGAGAATGGCAATGTGATTCTTCCTTCGACGACCGGTCACTCTAGCATGGAAGAATTTAGTGTTGGCATCGCCTTCTATTAGAGCTTTATACTTTCCTCGCTGCTTCCAATATGCAGCCCTTTGGCAGAGGTAGAGCTGCAGCCGATCAGAGCAATGATCCCGAAGGCACCGTTCCCCTGAAGACAAAGATCTGAACTCCTCCAAGTAATCAAACAGTCGAATAATAAAATAGCAATTATGGTAAATATGAGGTGGAGAGCGATGCTCACACAACCAAACCTTTGAAGCCTGCCGGGTCGCCTTGATCTGTGCAACGAGGGAGCCGGCAGCATCCCCGATGCGGGGAGCAGAGTGCCAAGCAGAGAGTGCAACTGGCAGGAAGAAGGGATCAAGGAGCCAAGAGCATTCTAGCCTGAAGACACTTGGCTTTGGAATGTTGGTTTGGATGGTGGCGACAACAGGCGTGTGGTCGGAGGTGGGGCGAGGACCAGAGGCTAAGAATGTAGCAGGGTAAAGATCTCCAAATCCAGTGCAAATGAAAGCTCAATCAAGTCTGGCCAAGGTTGGCACAACCTGTTTGTTCGACCATGTATACAGCCGGTCGCGAAGGTTAAGCTCAATCAGTTGTAGCACATCGATCGTTTGGTTGAACCATGAGGCAAGGGAGACATTGAAATTCATGTTATTTTTGTCGACAGGGGAGCGGGTGAGGTTGAAGTCACCGATCAGCATCCACGGGTCAGAAATGGAGCCAGCAACCGAGCAAAGTGTAACACCCTAGGTGTTTATCACTAGTTAAGCAAGGGTTTTCGAGTTCAAACATGACATTTGAAGTGGTAATGAAGATGTCAAAGCCAAGTCTATGGAATAGAGTCCCAACTTAAACTTGAATATTGCACCATCGCTTACATATAGGCCCTTTTCAAAAATGTATGCTTGGGTGGTGTTATTGTAATATCTTCATGTGTCTCACCTTTGTACCTATCTATAGTGACCCCTGGAAAAGTTTCATGAAGTTTGGAATCAAAAAGTCACATGAAATGATAAGTTATATCCTTGTTGGAATGGTTTTACTAAGTGCTTGAATTGCACTATTAAGTGAATGAAAATATAGGTCATCAACCAAACTTTGCAAACTTACCCAAATGACTCTAGATGAACTCTACAACAAAAGTCATGAAGGGTTCATGTTGAGCAAATGTCAAGAAAATGCTTCCATAGATCAAAAAGGATAAATTAAGATTTATCGGGATGCTACTTTGACTTGGGGTGAACTGTGGCTTAGAGTGTTTACGTGGCAGTGAAACTTAAATAAAAGTTGTAGTTCATCTTATATACAACAAACTTTGTTTAATAGTCGAGAGCTAGTTCAGTGTCTAGCTAGGTCAAATAGAGCTCACAAGAATCAATAAACTGCTGTTTTGGAACCCTGAAATTTGGCTAAGTCTGGAACTGAACTTTTCTAGATTTTAGTTTGCAAGTACCCTACTTCGGGGATTTATATCTTACAAACCGAGCTGATCCAGCCCAATATTCCTTAAGCAACATTGTTGTCCTCATGTAGCTCTACCATGTTGACTACAGTGCCTCAAGTTATTATGTGATGCTTAAAGAGTTAGAAGGGGGAGAAGAATGCCATTTCAGTCAATATGGAACTGAAGTTCAGTTTTCAAGTTTCATGTACCCCATTTTGGAGCCTCACATCTCTTGAACCAGGCCGAATCAGACTTTGACACTTAAAGCAAAGTTATAGATATCACGTAGCTCTACAACTTTTGTTACTACAACTCGTGCCAAAACTAAACGGTTTATGAGTTACGAAAGGAGGAAGTTTGATGTTCAGTTGTAATTTCGTGGTAGTATTAGTAGCTCCTTCAGAAGTTGAACTGCTGGTGTGCTCGTGTGCTCGTCATGGCCGACCGTCCGTAGCCCTTCGCTGCCGCGTGCCTCACGCGCTCGTCGCATGCTCGCCACGTCGCTCCTCCAAATGGGGAAAAGCCGAGGCCGAGCCCTGTCTCCCTCCCTGCTCTCTCTATTATCTTCCTCTCGCTGTTGTCTGTTCCCCCGCTCGACAGCCATGGCCGAGCAGTGCAGCAGCCCGCAACAGCTGTCGCTTCCTCCTCCATCTTCTACTATGGCCGCACCCCCAGACACCACCACCTCCATGCCACGCCTCCCAGCCACCGCCGTGATCTAGCCGCTCGCTGCCGCTGCTTGCCGGCCATGGCAAACAGCCGCGCGCCGCAGGCGCCGTGCGGCCAAGCAGCCAGGGGCAGCCGTGGTCCTAGCTGCGGTCGTCCGTGGGTGTGCCTCGCCACCTCGACGCAAACCGTGACCCTTCCCCGCTGCTGCCGGCCGTTTCCGTCACCGTGGCCGCCACCACCGGAGCCGCATTTCGTCGTAGGCTGCTGTGCTCGTGGCCATGCCACCACGAGCCACCACGGGGCAAGCCGTGACTACCTGAGGGTGCGCGCGGGCCTCCCGGTGCTCCCCCACCACTCCATCACCGTCAACGAGCCTCCTACGGCCGGCTTCCACGAGCTCCGGCGACCCCTCCCCTGTAAAATCGCGACCAGGGACTGCATGCAACAATTTGACTCAAAGCAGGGGCGTAACTGCAATGTCATAGACTCATATGAATAGTGCCTCGAGGGACCTATTTGTCGTGAATCGGGTGAAACTTTGAAAATACATAGTAAATCATAGGAAATTCCTAAAATAGCAAATGAGGACTTTTTGGAATCCTTGTGAAATTATCTATGCAGTAGATCTATAAAATAGATTTTTAGCTGCAATGTCATAGACTCATATTACATTTATTTTAAATTTTTAGCTGTAAAAATAGATCTATGCTTCTAGGTTTTCAATACTAGTTGTATTTGTCATTTTCATAACTACAGTTGTAGGGCTCCAAATGAAGTGAAATTTTTGTGGCATGCTACTCCTGTGATATTTGTTGTGTGGTAAAAATTTCATGAATTTTAGTTGTAGTATGAGTGAGTTATTGATTCATCTTGCTCTCACATGAATTCTTGTAATAGCAATTTTTCTTTTTCTTAGAGGTTGATATACGTGTCCAAATGACTTGAAATTTGGGTAGTAGACTACTGAGGGCATGTGTAGGCCTCTGTAATTTTGGTATAATTTATTGTGCACTTTTGATATGTGTTCATAATTCCACCTAATTATCTAAATAAATTAAGAAAATGTATTAAAAGAATTTATTAGAAATGGACACTATGTTTTATGGTGTTCATTAGTCATGTGTGACATGTTGGTAAAGTTGGTTTTGTCCAATGGTATGTTTGCAACATAAGTTAATAATTATTTCTTGCAAATGAGGTTTCTGGACAGATCTGGGAACTTAGCAAAGTTCTTCATGATAATGTGCTTTGTTGTGAAACTTGTTTATACAAAAGTTGTAGATAATTCATGTATCTAGCTGCTGTTAAAATTTGGTATCATTTGGTCAAGTAGTTTTTGAGTTATAGATGTTTAAAGTCAGGTTCCAGATTTGGTTGCTCTCTGTTTGGAGCGGACCAGATTCTATAGTTTCATCTTTTAGACCTATTAAACTTAGGAATCATGCTTAGGTGATATTGAATGAATTGTATACAATTTCATAAGCTTTCGAGAATGTCTTCTTACAAGTCATTTGGATTTGTATAACTCCAGATATGCTTGATTTACTCAACTACTGCATGTATGTCCAGAATTGTTGAAAATACATGATTGCTTGGTTACTTTGCTTGCGTATTGCTAAGTGTGATTCATGTCTTTGGTGATTAAGCTATTACACCTGAGACTTTGTAAATCTTATGTCATGCTTGGTATTGCTTTCTTTGCTATTTTAGCATGTTTGTTTGTGTGAGGTTACTCAAGTAATGTGATGTGCTTACGTGTCTTTACTATAACCTTATACTTGCCTTGATTAACGTGTGATGCATCATCTATTGCATTTCCTTGTATTCATGTACTTGCATCTTGCATTTCATTTAGGTACGCTAGCTAAAACGCGTGAAAGATGTGGTGTTGGAGCCAAACCCGAAGACGGTGTTTGGTGGATCTATCCCGAAGATAGAAGGACCGGACAAGTGATAGATTGGGAGATGCTCGCCAAGTGAATTCATCTGACATACTCTAACTTGAGTCGGATCCCAGGCAAGCCCTGGAACATTATAAGCCTCCTATCTTCAAAGCAATTAATTATATATATGTTATAAGTATTGTTGCATTAAGTGGTAGGAGTTGGTTGGAAACCCTTGCTGCATTATATCATTCCTTGTCCAGATACATGAATCCTTGAATCCTACATAGACTAGGATCGAGTAGATGCTTAGCCCTGCTTTAAGCGGTAGAAATCAGGTGATTTTCTGTCACCTGCGAGATATAGGGATATTCATATATGGCACAGTTGGCTATATTTGCTATCGTGGAATGGAACCATGTGTTAATAAAATGAAATGAGACCGGGCGGGATGACGATAGTGAAGCAACAAGGCATGGAGGTCTTGGGTGTAGATCTATCCCCATCTGAGTCGTTTAAGGACCGATTCGCTGTACGTCCTTGAGTCATGTTGAATGCAGTCTAACACTTAGTTGGCCGGATAAGTCGTTCCGACCGCGAATCCGAGTAATACAGTTCAGGCCGGGAATCGAATGGTAGGTTGCTTCTTGGAGGAGAGAAAGGATGTGCTTGGGGACATTGGCGTGAGACCAAGGGGGGGTTAGAGTCCCTATCACCTGACAGAGTGTCGCCCTTGGGGTCGCGACATCATTCGGACCCGCGGCTCCTGAACTGTACCAAAGGTGACCTGAGCAACCCTCGCCAGGCGTGACTCGGTGAGTGTTAGAAATACCCCTCCAGCTGGATAGGAATTCGATTCGAATCGCCGTCGCCCCCGGTTAGTGAGCACTTGACTTGAGCAGCGGCAACGTAGATTCAATTAAATTGAACTGATGGTTAATTGGATCACGATAGAAAGGTTGCCTTAATTTATACCTGCTATGGTTAATATTGTTTGCTCCTAATAAAGTGAGTACTCTAGTACAGGTTCTAATATAGATGATAGGTTAATGATAATTAACTTGATGCTTAAGCATTAATGATTGATCATCTATATTAAGCTTTTATGCAAAATGTTGTCAAGCTAGCCCCACTTTATATCAGCCTTGCATGATCCTTGGTGTCACCTTATTTCTGGTTTCTGACGGGTAAGTCTAGCTGAGTACTTTGTCGTACTCAGGATTTTATCCCCACTTGTTGCAGGTTGTGATGTATCATGGCGACTGCAAGAGTTGGTTGGCTCCTGCCTTAGTGGCGGAGTGTGATCATGGGCATGATCCTTCTGAGCTACCTTATCTCTAATGTTTTTGTTGGAAGTCGACCGTGGCACTGGCATATATTTGAAATAAGAATAATGTTAGTTTCAAATTACTTTGCTTCCGCTACTTTTGAACTTAAGTTGTAATAACTATGTTGAACTCCGATGTATATTGAATTACTTGTGAAATGGTTGTAACATGTGACTTGTTATGTTGAATCACTACGATCTTGGCTTGTATGTTGGTTGGTTTGAAATCCCTCGTGATTTCATTGGACTACCGGAGTTATATGGGCTCAAGTGTGAGAATTTGATCACTTCGGTGATTGTTTTTATACTTGTGCTCTTATAATTTGGACGGTTCTGTTACAGCTGGTATCGGAGCAAGATTCAACATTAAACTTGTCATATGTGTATTTAAAACAAAGGTTTATTTTATAAAATCAGTTTTATCAACTTATAGTTTTATATAGGTTTGTCAAATCTAAATTTTAAACATAAGTATGCCAGTGGTCAATTTCCTTATGCCCATATAAGGATTATTAGGTGGCTTATATAAGTACTAACTTGGAGGTTTTTCATTTATGCATCTACGCCTAGGCCAAGGTATGTATGTGTGATAACTCTCCCACACTATGCTACCCAGTGTGTCAGATTAGGGGTAGCCTTCATATATGAAATAGCCATATATGTTGCTAGTTTACTTTTATGCAACGTCGCACCTACGCTCAGGTAAGTGTGAGTTGTGAGAGCATGACCGTACAACCTGCGGTCTAGGGAAGAGCTAGTTTTGGTTACTGGATTATTTACATGTTATACACATGTATATATGAAGGTACTTAATTGTGGGTGATTAATGATTCGGGTAGTTTTGGTGCTACATGTACGTATACAGGGGTATATGTATATGGGAGTGCTTAGAATTTTACCTTCCTATTTCATTGTGTGCTATATTTGGGGAAATGTTGGGCTGCAATGAAACTTTTCTGCAGGTACACTAACCACGAACGCGTAAGTCGAATGTAGTTGCCGACTAGCTATATATCGAGAGAGTACGTGTTATGCCACCGACATAGAACGTGATCGCCACCTTAGGTTGGCAGTCTTGTGAGGATGAATAGGATGAAGCATGCATTATCATGATTGTTGCTTTATGCATGGCTATGTTCCTCTCACCCTTGTTCAAATGATAAGTAACTTGTGATCAATGTAGTACACTATCTTTCTTGTGTGAAGCTAAACAAAAATGTCTTACTCTATGTTGCTCACCCAAGCGTTTGCCAATACTTTAGACCTCACTTAAATAATTATGGATTCTCATAAATGAATTAAATTGGTGTTGGTCTAAGGTAATAATGTTTAGAGCTGCTAGAATAATATGTTTGTGTGCTCTCTTGTTAAGTAGAACAAAGGCAAACTTTGTTTTGCTTATTAAACGTTGGCTGCTAGAGCGGTTTCTGTTGTAGTGATGCTTTTTTGATCATAATGGTGTTTTCTGTAGTTATAGAGAATACCAAAGTTGTAGCTAACTTACTTATCTAGCTTGTCCAAAAATTTTATGACCCTAGGTCTTATGGTCTGAGAGTTATAAATTTTAGAAGCTTGTTGTCAAAATCTGCTCATGTTCAGAACAGATCTGAATGTTTGGTTTATTTGACCTATGTGCATATGGAATCATGTCTTGGAGATAATAGAAAAAGTATAGTACTTTTTCTAAGCTTTCCAGAATGTCCTATAGCACTAATTTTGGTGGTCTAAATCTCTAGTTATAAGCTTATAAAGTGGAATGACAGAATCTGTCCAAATCTGGGTAGAGATGTCTTCTTTGTCTTGTTTGGCCTTGTTAGATATAAAATCATCTTAATATGATAATAAGAAAGTTATAGACAACTTAATAAGATTTACATAAAGTTAAGACGTAGCCTTGTTGTGTCCCTAGAACTCCAGTTTTGTATTTTTGAAGTTCTTGTTAGTTTTCTGTCCATATTGGTACAGATCTGAAACATTAGCATTTTTGGTTATGTTAATCTATGAATTAGCTTTTGGTATGAATAACTAAAGTGTAGCCATCTTCCTAAGCTTTCTAGAAAGTCTAGGATCACCTTTGTAGGATGTCTACAACCTTAGTTATGGTTGAAACAAGTAACTATTGTGCTGCTGTCCAGATTCTGTGCACATGCTAAGTTGGCTCCCTTAGCTAGTGTTTGTTTAGAGCTAAATTTATAGTTAGTTCATGCTTGAGATGAATGCTTATTTTTGGGTGAGCCTTGTGCCTTGTATTGGTTGCTTAAGCCCATTCGTTTGAATTTTCTCCAATGTCTGCTTGACTATGATGTTGTATGTATGCTTGTTATCTAGGTAGTGCCCTAGTTGTCACCTCGTTTGTCCTCGGTGAGCATACGAGGGTCGCATAGCTTTATCCTAGAACAACATTCACGTTACGTAATTGTATGGTTGTTGTCTTCAATTAGGTTTCTCTCTTAGGAGCCTGAGCCTGTAGACATGGTTGCTTGCCTTGAGTGCTTGTATCCATGCCTTTGCTTGACCGAAAGCCCAAAGTTGAGTTCTCCTATATGTTTGTATAAGCCATGGATGTTTTCCAATCCTTTTTGTGAAGACCCTTATCGGCTGACCAACCAAGTTAACTTTCATCAACGCTAGGCGTGAGTGGAATCAAGTAAAAATCTCGTGCTTAGTCGCATTCGGCACTAGAGCTATGTTCTCTTGTGCTATGCTTTGATCTTCGAATCACCTCCTGGTTAATTCCAAACTTGGTGACTACCTTTGCTTGCTATCCCTCTCTTGTATAATGCTTGTTTTTACCACCTAAATTGTTTCACTTGAAATTTCACCTTGGTGGTGTGATCGGTAATGGTGTTATGAGTAGCAACTAACGGTGCCACGACGAAACCGAGAGCCTCCTGTGGGCGGCCGACACAAGGTTGTGCTGCTCGGCACGCGCTGGTATCGTGGTTTCTGGTCATGATCCATTGCGGAACAACATCAACGTGTTATTCTCATGTGAACTTTTCCTTGGTTATCTTCCCATATCGCATCGTAAGATCCATATCTTAGACCAAAAGTAGTAGAGTTTCCTCCTGAAGTTGCTAAGAGGATAACCTTTGAAGAACAGGCCATCGACATAAACTTTAACAGACTGCAATAGGTGGTAGACAAGTGACTTTGCTTAGTTGTCCCTGTATTGACGGCCACCATCTAGTGAGTAAAGTAACTCATCTCTGTTGGATAAAAAGGACACACAACATTTAATGTTGGACAAGTCATCTGTTGGATAAGAATCGATTGTCACATTACGCAAGTCTTAACCTTTGTATGCATAATGACCATACCATTGAGATCAACCATCTCTGGTGAGACTCTGTATCTGCTGACTTCGATGGCAACCATCTGATTTGTATCAACCACAATTATTGTGATCAAGAATGAAGATTTGGAACTTTTTAGTGTTGAGAGACAACTAATTAGTTACCAATAGGAAGGTTAATCTCTAGCTAGGTAACAATTCTTTGGTAGCTACGAAGGCTAGGTCTTACAGAGCAATAACCAATAAGAAGTTAATCAACTAGACAATAACTAGAGTGATACTCTATCGTCCAGAGTCATTGTGACCAAGTCAATTCCATCTTGGACAATCACATAGATAGTGCAAGGTGTTCTATCAGCTAAAGTGAAGAAGTAGAGAAAGCATGCCCTAGTTTCCATTAGCATCCTTGTGTCCTTAGGTGCCATAAACGGTTTGTTCATAACTCTATTGGATGAAGTATTGAGGACTATTCAGAAGTAGTTCCTTATCCTTGTAGAAATGTTCTCTAGGCAGAGTATGCGTTTTGCCCTGCAAAAGTAACCTGCAAGTTCAAAGCGTGTGCATCCTCGGATTGGTATGAAAATTAATAGTCGAGATCTGTTGTTGGATGGCCCTTTTGAGGTCTCACAGATACTAGTTTACACTCTTTCAATTGCTTTTGCTTTCTCGTATCCCCAATGTACGAGCAGCCTTGGTTTCTGCAAATCAATTTATACTATCACGAATTAAAAGCAATATGAAAAGTGTCAAACAACAGATTTCCTATCTTCAAGCTGCTATTTGATCCTAAAAAGGAAGCCTCAAGGTGAAAGTTGGCCTGATAAAGTTGTTATGCTGCAAGTCAACTCAGCTTACAATACAACTAAGTCACCAAGGAAAATTTTACTCAATCGCTTGGTGGTAGACTACTTCCCACGATTTAGTAAATATTACAACTTTTGTTGTCCTTAAGGTCTTGCTACATCTTTCTTTGGTAATGATTTTCCAATGATGACATACTTTGGTACCTTATAAATGTTTTTACCTAAGAGGTTGCATCTGATTCAACCCAGATAACTATTGCCATTGGATAAGAGCATCTTCTTAGGTAACATTTGGCCGAAATACGAAGCCAACTGAGTCAGCTATCACATTCACTAACCCATCGATAGACTCAGATAATACAGTGTTGTCATCAGAGAAAGAGAACTACAACCATGGAACCATAAGTAGTTTTCCATTAGTTGGTGTCTAAATGAATGAACATTTACGACCAACGTAAACCTTGTCTATTGGTTAGTCAGTATCCTATAGCCTCAGAGTATGTTGTCGTCTATGATCTAACCTTTTGGAAGGTTGTGCTCAAGCCATTTTGGTAGAGGACTGCTTTTCAAAAATTGTGAACATAGGGTCATTTCAATGAATATACTTCTGAATATTTTGGTCTAGAGTCAAGTTCATATGGCCTATGTTGTGGTCATTAGAAAGTCAGATACTTGTGAGTGGTTCACTCATGGACCAAATGATCTCCGTACACTGAGAATGCAGTATGTGCAATCTTGGATTCCTCCCAAAGTAACAATGCTTCATGGAAGTCAATGAAGGAAGTTCTTCAGACAAATTTTACCATAAAGAGTAAGTATCAGAAAGTTCCTTTGATCAAATTGTTCACCGATGTTGAAGCTTTATAGCTGAATGCTATAGCAGATGTTGTGAACTAGAAAACGTGTCTCTCTTCCTTAAAAGGTCTTCCATTCCGAATCTCAGGACGTGATTCTTTTAAGGGGGGAGGGTTGTAACACCCCAGGTGTTTATCACTAGTTAAGCAAGGGTTTTCGAGTTCAAACATGACATTTGAAGTGGTAATGAAGATGTCAAAGCCAAGTCTATGGAATAGAGTCCCAACTTAAACTTGAATATTGCACCATCGCTTACATATAGGCCCTTTTCAAAAATGTATGCTTGGGTGGTGTTATTGCAATATCTTCATGTGTCTCACCTTTGTACCTATCTATAGTGACCCCTGGAAAAGTTTCATGAAGTTTGGAATCAAAAAGTCACATGAAATGATAAGTTATATCCTTGTTGGAATGGTTTTACTAAGTGCTTGAATTGCACTATTAAGTGAATGGAAATATAGGTCATCAACCAAACTTTGCAAACTTACCCAAATGACTCTAGATGAACTCTACAACAAAAGTCATGAAGGGTTCATGTTGAGCAAATGTCAAGAAAATGCTTCCATAGATCAAAAAGGATAAATTAAGATTTATCGGGATGCTACTTTGACTTGGGGTGAACTGTGGCTTAGAGTGTTTACGTGGCAGTGAAACTTAAATAAAAGTTGTAGTTCATCTTATGTACAACAAACTTTGTTTAATAGTCGAGAGCTAGTTCAGTGTCTAGCTAGGTCAAATAGAGCTCACAAGAATCAACAAACTGCTGTTTTGGAACCCTGAAATTTGGCTAAGTCTGGAACTGAACTTTTCTAGATTTTAGTTTGCAAGTACCCTACTTCGGGGATTTATATCTTACAAACCGAGCTGATCCAGCCCAATATTCCTTAAGCAACATTGTTGTTCTCATGTAGCTCTACCATGTTGACTACAGTGCCTCAAGTTATTATGTGATGCTTAAAGAGTTAGAAGGGGGAGAAGAATGCCATTTCAGTCAATATGGAACTGAAGTTCAGTTTTCAAGTTTCATGTACCCCATTTTGGAGCCTCACATCTCTTGAACCAGGCCGAATCAAACTTTGACACTTAAAGCAAAGTTATAGATATCACGTAGCTCTACAACTTTTGTTACTACAACTCGTGCCAAAACTAAACGGTTTATGAGTTACGAAAGGAGGAAGTTTGATGTTCAGTTGTAATTTCGCGGTAGTATTAGTAGCTCCTTCAGAAGTTGAACTGCTGGTGTGCTCGTGTGCTCGTCATGGCCGACCGTCCGTAGCCCTTCGCTGCCGCGTGCCTCACGCGCTCGTCGCATGCTCGCCACGTCGCTCCTCCAAATGGGGAAAAGCCGAGGCCGAGCCCTGCCTCCCTCCCTGCTCTCTCTATTATCTTCCTCTCACTGTTGTCTGTTCCCCCGCTCAACAGCCATGGCCGAGCAGTGCAGCAGCCCGCAGCAGCTGTCGCTTCCTCCTTCATCTTCTACTATGGCCGCACCCCCAGGCACCACCACCTCCATTCCACGCCTCCCAGCCACCGCCGTGATCTAGCCGCTCGCTGCCGCTGCTTGCCGGCCATGGCAAACAGCCGCGTGCCGCAGGCGCCGTGCGGCCAAGCAGCCAGGGGCAGCCGTGGTCCTAGCTGCGGTCGTCCGTGGGTGTGCCTCGCCACCTCGACGCAACCGTGACCCTTCCCCGCTGCTGCCGGCCGTTTCCGTCACTGTGGCCGCCACCACCGGAGCCGCATTTCGTCGTAGGCTGCTGTGCTCATGGCCATGCCACCACGAGCCACCACGGGGCAAGCCGTGACTACCTGAGGGTGCACGCGGGCCTCCCGGTGCTCCCCCACCACTCCATCACCGCCAACGAGCCTCCTACGGCCGGCTTCCACGAGCTCCGGCGACCCCTCCCCTGTAAAATCGCGACCAGGGACTGCATGCAACAATTTGACTCAAAGCAGGGGCGTAACTGCAATGTCATAGACTCATATGAATAGTGCCTCGAGGGACCTATTTGTCGTGAATCGGGTGAAACTTTGAAAATACATAGTAAATCATAGGAAATTCCTAAAATAGCAAATGAGGACTTTTTGGAATCCTTGTGAAATTATCTATGCAGTAGATCTATAAAATATTATATTTTAGTTTAAATTTTTAGCTGTAAAAATAGATCTATGCTTCTAGGTTTTCAATACTAGTTGTATTTGTCATTTTCATAACTACAGTTGTAGGGCTCCAAATGAAGTGAAATTTTTGTGGCATGCTACTCCTGTGATATTTGTTGTGTGTTAAAAATTTCATGAATTTTAGTTGTAGTATGAGTGAGTTATTGATTCATCTTGCTCTCACATGAATTCTTGTAATAGCAATTTTTCTTTTTCTTAGAGGTTGATATACATGTCCAAATGACTTGAAATTTGGGTAGTAGACTACCGAGGGCATGTGTAGGCCTCTGTAATTTTGGTATAATTTATTGTGCACTTTTGATATGTGTTCATAATTCCACCTAATTATCTAAATAAATTAAGAAAATGTATTAAAAGAATTTATTAGAAATGGACACTATGTTTTCTGGTGTTCATTAGTCATGTGTGACATGTTGGTAAAGTTGGTTTTGTCCAATGGTATGTTTGCAACATAAGTTAATAATTATTTCTTGCAAATGAGGTTTCTGGACAGATCTGGGAACTTAGCAAAGTTCTTCATGATAACGTGCTTTGTTGTGAAACTTGTTTATACAAAAGTTGTAGATAATTCATGTATCTAGCTGCTGTTAAAATTTGGTATCATTTGGTCAAGTAGTTTTTGAGTTATAGATGTTTAAAGTCAGGTTCCAGATTTGGTTGCTCTCTGTTTGGAGCGGACCAGATTCTGTAGTTTCATCTTTTAGACCTATTAAACTTAGGAATCATGCTTAGGTGATATTGAATGAATTGTATACAATTTCATAAGCTTTCCAGAATGTCTTCTTACAAGTCATTTGGATTTGTATAACTCCAGATATGCTTGATTTACTCAACTACTGCATGTATGTCCAGAATTGTTGAAAATACATGATTGCTTGGTTACTTTGCTTGCGTATTGCTAAGTGTGATTCATGTCTTTGGTGATTAAGCTATTACACCTGAGACTTTGTAAATCTTATGTCATTCTTGGTATTGCTTTCTTTGCTATTTTAGCATGTTTGTTTGTGTGAGGTTACTCAAGTAATGTGATGTGCTTACGTGTCTTTACTATAACCTTATACTTGCCTTGATTAACGTGTGATGCATCATCTATTGCATTTGCTTGTATTCATGTACTTGCATCTTGCATTTCATTTAGGTACGCTAGCTAAAACGCGTGAAAGATGTGGTGTTGGAGCCAAACCCGAAGACGGTGTTTGGTGGATCTATCCCGAAGATAGAAGGACCGGACAAGTGATAGATTGGGAGATGCTCGCCAAGTGAATTCATCTGACATACTCTAACTTGAGTCAGATCCCAAGCAAGCCCCAGAGCATTATAAGCCTCCTATCTTCAAATCAATTAATTATATATATATATATGTTATAAGTATTGTTGCATTAAGTGGTAGGAGTTGGTTGGAAACCCTTGCTGCATTATATCATTCCTTGTCCAGATACATGAATCCTTGAATCCTACATAGACTAGGATCGAGTAGATGCTTAGCCCTGCTTTAAGCGGTAGAAGTCAGGTAATTTTCTGTCACCTGCGAGATATAGGGATATTCATATATGGCACGGTTGGCTATATTTGCTATCGTGGAATGGAACCATATGTTAATAAAATGAAATGAGACCGGGCGGGATGACGATAGTGAAGCAACAAGGCATGGAGGTCTTGGGTGTAGATCTATCCCCGTCTGAGTCGTTTAAGGACCGATTCACTGTACGTCCTTGAGTCATGTTGAACGCAGTCTAACACTTAGTTGGCCGGATAAGTCGTTCCGACCGCGAATCCGAGTAATACAGTTCAGGCCGGGAATCGAATGGTAGGTTGCTTCTTGGAGGAGAGAAAGGATGTGCTTGGGGACATTGGCGTGAGACCAAGGGGGGGTTAGAGTCCCTATCACCTAGCAGAGTGTCGCCCTTGGGGTCGCGACATCATTCGGACCCGCGGCTCCTGAACTGTACCAAAGGTGACCTGAGCAGCCCTCGCCAGGCGTGACTCGGTGAGTGTTAGAAATACCCCTCTAGCTGGATAGGAATTCGATTCGAATCGCCGTCGCTCCCGGTTAGTGAGCACTTGACTTGAGCAGCGGCAACGTAGATTCAATTAAATTGAACTAATGGTTAATTGGATCACGATGAAAAGGTTGCCTCAATTTATACCTGCTATGGTTAATATTATTTGCTCCTAATAAAGTGAGTGCTCTAGTACAGGTTCTAATATAGATGATAGGTTAATGATAATTAACTTGATGCTTAAGCATTAATGATTGATCATCTATATTAAGCTTTTATGCAAAATGTTGTCAAGCTAGCCCCACTTTATATCAGCCTTGCATGATCCTTGGTGTCACCTTATTTCTGGTTTCTGACGTGTAAGTCTAGCTGAGTACTTTGTCGTACTCAGGGTTTTATCCCCACTTGTTGTAGGTTGTGATGTATCATGGCGACTGCAAGAGTTGGTTGGCTCCTGCCTTAGTGGCGGAGTGTGATCATGGACATGATCCTTCTGAGCTACCTTATCTCTAATGCTTTTGTTGGAAGTCGACCGTGGCACTGGCATATATTTGAAATAAGAATAATGTTAGTTTCAAATTACTTTGCTTCCGCTACTTTTGAACTTAAGTTATAATAACTATGTTGAACTCTGATGTATATTGAATTACTTGTGAAATGGTTGTAACATGTGACTTGTTATGTTGAATCACTACGATCTTGGCTTGTATGTTGGTTGGTTTGAAATCCCTCGTGATTTCATTGGACTACCGGAGTTATATGGGCTCAAGTGTGAGAATTTGATCACTTCGGAACTCCGATGTATATTGAATTACTTGTGAAATGGTTGTAACATGTGACTTGTTATGTTGAATCACTACGATCTTGGCTTGTATGTTGGTTGGTTTGAAATCCCTCGTGATTTCATTGGACTACCGGAGTTATATGGGCTCATGTGTGAGAATGTGATCACTTCGGTGATTGTTTTTATACTTGTGCTCTTATAATTTGGACGGTTCTGTTACACAAAGGTTGTCCAAGAAGACATCAGTCATGGAGTGATCAGAGGGGCCATAGATGTTAGTAACCGCAAAACGATCATTGGAGGCGGTGGATTGTAAGATGGTAGTGATAGAAAATGGCGAAGAGAAGCTGCTGACCAAACCAAAAGAGTTTGACTGCCAGGTAGTGAGAATGCCACCGCTAGAGTCGACAGCTGGCCGGGCAAAATGACAATCCAAGTTGAAAGGAAGAAACGAACGATAAGCTCGCACATCATCAATAGCTAACTTAGTCTCTTGCAAGCACACAACCAACGGATTGAGCAAATTAACGTTGTCCCTAACAACAACACACTTGTTGGATTGGCCGAGGCCACGAACATTCTAGGAAAGAATAACATAGTTCCGACAGCTACGATTCATTACAATAAACAGGACGGCGTCGGAAGATAAACCTGAATATCATAGTGGGAGAGGTGGAGCGGGTAGATGATGAACAAGCAGTGGAGGTGGAGGTGATCATGGGTAATGCCCGGTGGCCGCTGCCACTGCAACTGCGCGCCTCGCTGGGAGGTCAAGCTCCGCCGCCTTTGTGAGGTGGGAAAGGTCCGGCGCCTTCAAAGGATTCTTCTTCTTGAGGACACGACGCTGGGCAACCTGCTTCTTCAGTTCCTCTAAGCATGGGGCAAGGCATTCACGCAAGGCCTTGTGAGCGATTGCCTTGGTGGTCATGTTGACGAAGGCACCATAGTCGGCCGCGGCAAGGCGCGGACTGGCACGCTGAGGGGCCAGAGCACGCGCCACGGACGCGCTCGGAGGGCACCCTTGGCAACGTCGAGCTTGAGCACAGACAGGGGGCACAGCCACGACGGGGACATCCGTGATGACACCAGCAGAAGCGGACACCTCCTGAGTCGGCTCGAGGTACCAAGGCAGAGCGAGGACAGGGGTCGGCTCCAGAGCTACAGGGAGGCGAGGCATGTCCCGTTCCTTAGAGCTGACGACAATAATGATGATGGGGAACCTAGGAAGCTGAGGCAGCAGGAACGCACGGACGGCACCGAAGAAGATGGAGACGAAGCCGGGCATCGAGTGCCACTCATTGAGAGGCCGGCACACATCTGTGGTGTCCATGGTGACGGTCCCCAGACCGCCAGCATTCGCGAGTGCCCCCACATGTGCGGCGGAGGCGGGGAGCACAACCGCATGATTCGGATTGGCAGTCCCCGAACCACCTAACCCGGAGGCCGCCACGAGAGCAACGTTCTCAACGTGTGGGGGATGACCCGGCACCGCACTGGAGGTGGAGGCCAGACCAGGGGGGCCAGGACAGGAGCCGGCTGCCTAGCCACGGGACGTCCCGCGTTGTCCTCCGCGGTCGCGGCCACCGACACAGCCGCGGGAGGGGGCGGAGCTGGTGCTGGAGCGCCACACGGAGCACCACCACCACTGGAAGAGGATGTGCTAGAGTTGGGATGACGTGAACTGGACAGTGGAGAATTGGAATGAGGCGAGGCGTGCTGGCGAGGCTAGCGGGCGTTGCTGCCATTGCGGCAATGGCGTCTTATGTGGCCGAAACAGCCGCACCGGAGGCACCTGACTAGGTCGTGGCAGTGATGGACGTGGTGGTCGGGAGCTAGGCAATGAAAGCAGCCGTACGGACGTGGTGGTTGGGAGCCAGGCAACGAAAGCAGCCGTTTTTCGATGGAGTGAAAGGGACGGGGGCCTTGGATGAGAAGGGAGGGGAGGGGAGGGGTGAGTGCAGCTTCCAGGAAGGTGCGTGGCCGGCCAGCACTAGGGTTCACGGGGTGCACAGTGCCATGCGGAGTGGCGCGGTCGGTGGAGGAATTAACTTCCTGGACGCAAGAGTCAACAACAGGGGCCCGTGCGATAGCGGCCACAGGGGGCGGTGTCGGAAGCAAAGGGGGGAGAGAGAGACACCCATCAGCAGGAGAAGAAACGGTCGATGACCAGAAGTATGTTTGGTCGCACGGGTATGGCCCAGGTTAGTAGGCGGTGGCAATTGGGTGGCATTAAAGGCGTGGGCCACCCGCAAGGCCGCCGCATCCGCCATGGTGCCATTGACATGCACATCGAGCTCGAGGGCACCTAAACGAAGCGGACTGCATAGAGCAACCAAGCTGAAAGGATCAAGATGCCCAAGAGGGGGGTGAATTGGGCTTTTCTAAAAATTAATTGCAAGAATTAAATCCTACAAGCCGGAATTCACCCCTAGTACCTACTTGTGTTCCTAGAGATTCTACCGGTAAAAGTTTTGCACCCTAATTTCCAATCCTAGTCTAACATGGCAATTCTAGGAAAGTAAACCAAGCAATGAAAGTAATACATGAATGTAAATGCTTGAAAGTAAGGGTCAAGGAACAAGGCGATGTTTTCCCGAGGTATCGGAGAGTCGCCACTCCCCACTAGTCCTCGTTGGAGCACCCGCGCAAGGGTGTAGCTCCCCCTTGATCCGCGCAAGGATCAAGTGCTCTCTATGGGCTGATTATTCGACACTCCGTCGCGGTGAATCGCCCAAAACCGCTCACAAGATGAGTTGGGTCATCCACAAGCTCCGCCGGATGATCACCAAACTCCCAATCACCACCAAGCCATCTAGGTGATGGCGATCACCAAGAGTAACAAGCTAGAACTCTCACTTGACCACAACAAGCCTAATGAGAAGATGGACGCACACTTGCTACTCTCTAGTCACTAGTGAGGGACTCTCAAGCTTTGATTCTCAAATCACAATCCTCACTAGAGCTCTTGCACTCCCTTGCACTCCAAAGGTGTTTCTCAGCTGAACAAATGAGCAAGAGTAATCTAAAAGATGTGGTGGGGATGTATTTATACACCCCACAGTCAAAACCAACCGTTACCTGCCAACTCAGCAAAATATGAGGTGTCCGGACACGCCGGTCGCTCGTAACAGTCGAAAACCTGAAATAATGGCTGAGTGACCGGACACGCCAATCAGGGGTGACCAGACGCGTCCGATCGTGCAGGGAGCTTACTGTACTTTAACCTAACGTGCGACTATGTCCGATCAGTGATGACCGGATGTGTCCGGTCGTCAGAGTACCTTACTGGAACGTGACCGGACGCGCCGATCACACCCCAGTCGCATCCGATTAGGTGATTTCCCTCAAGTGACATGTGTCGGCCTAAACACCACGTCCGGTCCTCGCAAGGACCACATCCGGTCAACAGCGCTGAGACACAGTAGCGGTTTAGAACTGACCGAACACGTCCGGTCAAGCCAGACACCGCGTCCGGTCAAGGGAAAACGTCTCTAAACACTCCGAAACGCGACGCAACTTGAACCAAGTTGCTACCAACTGAACTTTGAGCTATTCTAGAGCTTCCTAGTGCTAAGTTTGACAAGTGTGCACCACACCTAAACACAAGACTCACCTAGGTCAAGCTACTCGCTCATGCCCCCTTTATAGTACGACCAAAAGAGAAAACGAAGATCCTAACGACTATTCCGAATGTAACTCAAGACCTTGACATCCGGAACTAACCATCCTTAATCTTGACGTCAATCCTTTGAAAACCAAAATGATTTCCATCAAGGGGCATGAATACCATAGTGCCCAAAGCAGTTATCAACACCATGACCTAACTTACCAAAGTTTCTGCAAAACACACGTTAGTCATGGTAATAAAGCGTTGTCATCAATTGCCGAAACCAACTCTCGGGGCCTAGATGCTTTCAATCTTCCCCTTTTTGGTGATTGATGACAACACTAAGATTCAAAAGATAAGAGTTGAGGTTTTCGAACATGCTTGGTTCACATAAGCAAAAAACAATAAGCACACAGGGTTAGGAATTGCTTATGTGCCCCAAGCCAACAAGGTGTACTCATAAGATAGAACCTAAAGCGTTAGTACACATAAAGACATAGCTCAAAAGAAATCAGAGTAAGGCACGGAAGCACAACCTTATGAGCTATAACCAAACAAGTGACATGATTTAAAAAAGGTGACTAGATAGACCACATAGACTCAAAGTATCTCACACGACCACATGTTACAAGATGCAAGTACTGGAATGTAAACATGACTGGAATGTAAACATGATGCATAAATGTAGCACACAAATAAAAACATAAAACCTCTATCAAAACTCCCCCTGAATCTACTCTCTCTCCCCCTTTGGCATCAACCGCCAAAAACTAATTTAAGGATTTGATGGGGGAATAGACGGAGTCGAGTCGGGTGCCGAGGAGCGTGGAGTGATCACAAACTGAGAAGTATCTTCCTCGGACTCGGAGCTGTCAGGCTTACCCTCTAAAGAAGCACGCGGCTGTGAAGCGGTCTGGGTCTGAACAACAGGAGCAGGTACTGACGAAGAAGTAGCAACCAGTGGAGCAGTCTCTGTGACCTGAGCCTGAAGTGAGCCAATAGCTGGGGGATCTGTCGAGGCAACTGACGAAGGTACAGTCTCTGTAGTGCCCATCCCTGTCACAGGAGGAACAGCTGCCTCTGAAGCGGACAACCCTGAAGAAGTAACTAGAGTAGTGTGCGAGGGCGTCGGCTGACCAGTCAACTCGCTGTAGGTGGCACTCAAGTCAGCAAACGGAGTGCCTGTCAGTAGGTGAGGGCGAAGCTGGTCTGAAGGAGTGAACCCCGTCTGAATAGGCGTGTAGCTCGGGGACTGGAACGACTGAGGAACCTGCTGCTGTGGAGAAGTGAACTAGAAGCTTGGCTGTCCCTGACTCGAAGGTCCACTAGACTGTAATGCTGGAGTCAGGACAGATGCTGGTGGTGGAACCCCAACTGTAACCAAGTGACGCAGGAGCTCTAAGTACTGCTGCTGGTTTGCTACCTGCTACCACTGCATCTCGACCTGCTGACGCTGTATCTCAAGCTGCTGCCTCTGGAACTCATCCTGTCGAGCCTGTATCTGAGCAAAAGCGACGGCGGTGTCCTGAGCCTGTCTCTATATCTGAAGCTCCTGTCTCTCCTATGCCTGGGTCAGCCTCTCAAGCATAGCCACCATGGCTAGCCTGAACCACCGGCCTCATGGTCATGAGGCCGAGGAGAGCGATACCTGGGGATGGGTTGGTAATCCTCATCAGTGCTGTCAGAGGCCTCATCCTCAATAGGATCAGCAGGCTGAGCATCTAGATCTATAAGCTCTACCTCAGCAAGACCCTCAACGGTCGCGTCCTGCTCAGCTGCTGTTTCTGGCACCTCAGGTCTCTCTCGCTGTCCTGGCACTGGGGCATGCTCTCTGGTGACAGAAGCCCATAGCTGACAGATATCATACTCTGGAAAGGCAGTGGTGGTGTCTGATATCTCAGCTCTAATCTTAGAAGGCAGCTCGAGTGAAGATCTGATAAGAAAGCATATCCAGTGAGCATAGGGCAGCTGATGATGGCCCTTGAAACCTTCTGCCAAGGTGTCCTCCATCTCACACAGCATGAGGTCCCATATATCAAACGGTGTCTGTGAGCGAAGGTGGTGCACTACCCATAACTGCATACGAGTTAGTCCCTCTCTATAGCCCAACCTCAGAAGAAGTGTGCGTCTGACAATGGCATCCAAAACTCTGGCAAGAGGTGTCAGGCTAGCAGGTGTACGACGGGACCCTTCACCAAAAGGCTCATGAAAGCAGGGTTGGATCAGATCAGTAGGTGGCACTGTCCCACTGTGAGGGCGTCTAGGTGGAGCAGTCTGACCAAAGCATAGCTGATATATCTTTGTCTCTAAGGCTGGGAGTCTAAGAATCTCCCGCACTCTGATGCTGTATAGTCTGCGGTCACGGCCTCTGAATGCAAAGTGAATAAACTCATGTGCCGGGTCAATCCATAGTGAAGAGTAGAACTCCCTGACCCAAGTGCCACAGTAAGCTCCTGTCCGTCCAAGAAAGTCTGATAGGCCTAGAAGATAGGACAGGTGCGGATGAAGCTGCTCACCCACTACCTCAACAAGAGCCTCAAGACGATAGACCCTCTGAGGTCGAAAAGCAATCCCACTATCGACATATGCTCTATAGAAATCCTCCTGTAGAGGTGTATAGAATCCCTCTAACGCTATGGAATCCCTCACAGGTGGGAACCACCGGCTAACCTCAACGAACCTCAGGGCTTGCACCTGACGTGCTGTAGCTCCCCTCAAGTCAAAGTGCTTGACTAGGGGGTGTCCTTGAGCCTTGGGAGGTGGACATCCTCCACGATGCTAGCCCTCTGGCCTAGGAGTCACCTAAGCTCGTGTACGTGTGGAGCAACGACGCGGTGGAGTCTGGACTGGCTGCTCCTCTGTCTCCTCTGGAGCCTCTGCAGGTGGATCAACTGACATAGCCTCTGTATCCTCTGTCCCCTCAGTGCCCTCTGTGGCCTTAGTACCAAGCTGTCGACCTTTAAGATGAAAGCGACGCTCGCCAATGTGAATACCACTGCTCCTGCCTCTCCTCTCTGCCTGCTTAGCTGCATCTGCGACTGCCTGAGCGATCTCTGCATCTGTAAGAGTCTTCTTCTTTATAGCCGTGGTCTTTATGTGCTTACCACGCGCAATCTCTTTCAGACGAGGAGGACTCTCGTCCCCATCACTAGGAGCACCACCAGTGTCCTTGCAGCGAACCATACTGACCAACTTGCCAATAACCTCTATAAGATGATGAACTGTCACTCAAGAGGCTTGGCCTCAATCCGTATCCATAGGCTTGGCCTCGGATTTAAACCACTGAACTGCTGTCACCCCAACACACCGACAAACTCGCTGAAAAGATAGAATAGATGGATCTACTATAAGCAACATATATAATCTAAAAGATAAGAGATCCTAAGGATAGCAAGCACATAAGATGAGATGTGAATCGAACAGCGATAGCTACCTCGGATCGACGAGAACTCGATGACGAGATGAGATGACCTAGTTTCACGAGATTTCCTGAACACGCCGGATGAGCGCTGAAAAAAACGAGACAATGAACGATGATAAGCGATTGAGTGAGACTATCACGGCAAACCCTAACGATGGAATTGAAGGATTGAAAACGAAAAAGACTCGATTTCACCTTGCAATGACAGGAGCGAGAGGGGGTTTAGGGCAAACCCAAAGAACAGAGCTCGACTAAGGGTGGTGCTGATGGAGCCTAGGGTTCCAAGGCTTGGCATAGGGGGGGGGCGCGAGCAGGCTGCGACGGCGAGGCAGTGGCGCCGCAGCAAGGCAGTGGCGACACGGCAAGGGCAGCGGTCAGCGGTGGCGCGAGCAAGGCAGCAGCGGCGGCGCGAGCGCGGGGCGGCACGCAGCGCGGTGGCTCGGCGCGGCGGAGGAGAACGGCAAGGAGGAGATGGCACAGCGGTGGAGAAGGCATGGGCATGGTGGCGCTCGGCGAGACAGCGATTAGGGCACGGGGAGCGGCGGCGTACGGGGAGCGAGAAAGAAAACGGATCGGGACGAAAGAGTTATATGAGGACTCAGATCCACTCGCTGCGCACTGACCGGACGCGGTGGTCGTATGATCGGACGCGGTGGAGCAGCGTCTGGTCACAGTCCAGTAAGCACCTGGATCGACCGGACGCGTCCGGTTAGGGCTGACCAGACGCGGACAGAGTCCGGTCGAAGGTCATCCGGGAAATTCATCGTGCATGATCGGACGTGGTGGTGGGTACCGGGACCGGACGTGGTGGTCAACAATGACGCGTCTGGTCGAGCGTCCGGTCACAAGGTCAAGAGAAAGTCTTCGGGATGACCGGACGCGCTAGTGGTCGTCGGGACCGGACGCGGTGGTGAAGCATCACTGCGTCCAGTGCAGCGTCCGGTCCAGCGTCCGGTCACTGTTTTTCGCCTTTCTTCAAGCCGATCTTCGACGCGACTTCTCCCAATCAAGTTCTAATCCATAGAGACTCAAATAAACACCAATTGGAACCTAAAATGAGTGACCTCACTCAAACCCTCAAGATTTTCAAAATAATTTGCCTTAGGCTAGTATTGTTTTTAGGAAAAATAAGCAATAAACACCTGAGGAGCAACGTATGGCCATGCAATAGAGTTTGTGAACCCTTAGGAGCGTCAAATGCTCTCTCTATTCATGGACGAACACAGAGGTTGCTCAAAACCAAACCGAAAAGAAACGACAAAACAACAACCATGCATATGCAATGCAATACAAGTAAGTAAAACTAGGTTGCTTGTCAAGTTTGATCCACGGTTAGGCTTCTTCACTCCTCCAAAGGAGGGTTATCGTAACCGTGTTAGACAAGCCCTAGATGCATTGCGGGTAATTTAAACATGACATATAATACAATACTATGCAAGGGACAACACAAGGTCATTTTTTAAAGTTACTAGAGTTAAGCACATTAAGTTCACTTCTCAACCTACAAAAGGTAGCCTCATCTAAGGGTTTAGTGAAGATATCTGCTAATTGATTTTCACTTCTTACACCTTCTAGTGATATATCATTTTTAGCAAAATGATCTCTTAGAAAGTGGTGGCGGATATCAATGTGCTTGGTGCGAGAGTGTTGTACCGGATTATTAGCAATTTTAACGGCACTTTCATTGTCACATAAAAGTGGCACTTTTTCAAGAACAACTCCATAGTCTAGGAGGGTTTATTTCATGTATAAGATTTGTGCACAACAAGCCCCCGCGGCAATGTATTCCGCCTTGGCGGTGGACAAAGCCACACTATTTTGCTTTTTAGATGACCAAGATACTAAAGACCTCCCAAGCAAATGGCACCCTCTGGATGTGCTTTTTCTATCAATTTTGCAACCGGCATAATCCGAATCGGAATAGCCAACTAGTTGGAATCTAGCTCCTTTGGGATACCAAAGCCCATTGCTTGGGGTGTGCTTAAGATATCTTAAAATTCTTTTTACGACACTTAAGTGAGGTTCTTTAGGGCACGCTTGAAAGCAAGCACACATGCACACACTAAACATGATATCGGGCCTAGATGCGGTAAGGTACAACAAACTATCAATCATAGAATGGTAGAGAGTTTGATCAACCGGTTTACCTCCCTCATCTAGGTCGAGATGTCCATTAGATGGCATTGGGGTCTTGATTGGCTTACATTCTTCCATCTTGAATCTTTTGAGAAGATCCTTGGTATACTTTTCTTGAGAGATAAAAATCTCTTCTCTCATTTGCTTGACTTGAAAACCAAGGAAGAATGTGAGCTCACCAATAATAGACATCTCGAACTCCTTCGATATCAATTCACCAAATTCCTTGCAATACTCTTCATTTGTTGATCCGAAGATGATATCATCAACATAAACTTGACAAATGAAGATCTCCCCATTAAGCTTCTTGGTGAATAGTGTGGTGTCGACCTTCCCAATGGTGAAGCCCTTCTCAATGAGGAAGTCCCGGAGGCGCTCATACCACGCTCTAGGGGCTTGCTTGAGCCCATATAGCGCCTTAGACAACCTATAAACATGATTAGGATATCTAGGGTCTTCAAACCCGGGAGGTTGATTAACATAGACTAGTTCATTTATGAAGCCATTTAAGAATGCACTTTTCACATCCATTTGATATAGTTTCATATCATGATGTGATGCATATGCAAGGAGGATACGAATGGCTTCAAGTCTTGCAATGGGTGCAAAGGTCTCTCCAAAATCAAGACCTTCAACTTGAGAGAACCCCTTTACAACTAGTCTTGCCTTGTTCCTCACTACTATGCCTTGGTCATCTTGCTTGTTGCGGAACACTCACTTGGTTCCAATGACTCTTGCACCTTTTGGATGCTCTTCAAGTGTCCACACTTGATTGTGGGTGAAGTTGTTCAATTCTTCATGCATAGCATTCACCCAATCTAGATCTTGAAGAGCTTCTTCTACATTCTTAGGTTCAACACAAGAGACAAAAGAGTGATGTTCAATAAAAGAAGCAAGCTTTTGAGATCGAGTCATTACTCCCTTAGTAGGACTCCCTATGATGAGATCTTGTGGATATACTTGAAGTAGAGGTGAGTTTCTTCTATCAACCACTTGAGGGGGAGGATGTGGAGCATCAATATCTTGAGCTTGTGCATCGGCTTGTTCATGAGAGACATGAGTGTCTTCATTTTCAACTCTCTCATTTTTGTCATCATCTTGAGGCACATGTGATGAAGATGGTGGATCGACAATTTGTACATCGTCTTCATCATCTTTTAGCTTGATGTCTCCCACCGGCATGTTCTTCATTGCCTCCCTCAAGGGTTCATCACCTACATCATCACAATTCTCAATTGCTCCTTGGGAGCCGTTAGATTCATCAAATTCCACATCATATGTTTCTTCAACCAAACCGGTGGCATGGTTAAATACTCTATATGCTTTGGACTTTGATGAGTAACTAACAAGAAAACCAATATCACAACGTCTTTGAAACTTCCCTAGGTGTTGATGCTTCTTGTAGATGTAGCATTTGCAACCAAACACCCGGAAGAATGAGACGTCCGGCTTCTTCCCATTTAGCAACTCATAGGGGGTCTTGCCAAGAAACTTTTTGTAGGAAGAGACGATTTGAAGCATACCATGCGGTGTTGATTGCCTCGGCCCACAACTTCTCCGGAGTGTTGTACTCATCTAACATTGTTCTTGCAAGGGTGATCAAAGTCCTGTTCTTTCTCTCAACTACACCATTTTGTTGAGGAGTGTAGGTTGAAGAGACTTCATGCTTGATTCCAATTTCATCACAATAAGCTTCAATGTTTGTGTTGTCAAACTCTTTTCCATTGTCACTTATAATCTTCTTTATCTTGACTTCATATTTATTTTGAGCTCTCTTTGCAAACTTCTTGAAGCAATTGGCCACTTCGGATTTGTCATGAAGGAAGAAGGTCCATGTGTACCTTGAGTAGTCATCCACTATCACAAGACAATAGAGATTTCCACCCAAGCTCTTGTAGGTTGTAGGCCCAAACAAATCCATATGTAGGAGTTCTAGTACTCTTGAAGTTGACATGTAAGCTTTGGTTGGATGAGTGTTTGCAACTTGTTTGCCGGCTTGACATGCACTACAAGTGTCGGTGTTCGGTCCCGAGGGGTCCCTAAACCAACAAGTAAATGCTGCGTGTCCCTTTCCTGGATGGTGATGCAAGGAGAACACACGGGGGTTTATCCTGGTTCGGGCAAAAGAAGGCCCTACGTCCAGCGGGGAGGGAGAAGTTTGTATTTCCTTGCACCGAGGTGCTTGTGTAGGGGTTACAAGCTTGCGAGAGAGGGCGTCGAGCCCAAGTCTCAAAGAGAGGAAAAAGAGGACAAGGGTGACTGCTTGAGATATTGATCTCTATCTTGCGTCTTGCTTGTTGTCCCTTGTTTTTTTGGTCCCTGTTGTAGAACCCTGGCCTGCCCTTTTATAGGGCGAGAGGAGGTCAAGACGACGGGGAGCCTTGAGATGATGTTTTGTCGATTCCTGTTGAGATGACTGTAGCAACATGCCCTGGGAATGGCCGGCCATCCCTGGACATCATGGCATCGTGGGAGACGAGACAGCAAAATGACCCGGAGCGTCGTGCCATACCGTCCTTCCCTTTCCGTTGAACTGTGCCGAGCATCGAGGTTGGGTCGAGGCCGGGTCGAGACCGGATGGATAAGGCCGAATCCCCGAGATTGCAGAGTACGGGCCTTGTCTTATCCTCCCTCGAGGGTGATCGATGGTAAACAGTGCATGGTAAGGTGGGTATAGTGACGGTTTTCACCTCCCATCATGGGATGGGCGGTAAAATAGTGAGGTCTGACACTGGTATTGTTCCCACGTCGATCCTGATCGCAGCCATGCCGGTAGGTGGTAGTAGGTAATCGCATTAAATGCTATGGCTTTTGTCCTGGGGTAGGTAAAGAGAAGGAGTCGAGACGCTCGACCCGGGCTCACGCGAGTCAGAGTTTTTCCCAGTGGGCGGACGAGCCTCGCGCGGGTCGGAGCGCGGTCGAGGTACCTTGCTGTACGGGATGGGGCGCGGTCAAGGCGCCCCCATCGAGGGTGCCTCGTATGAGTCAGAGCCGGAGCGCGGTCAAGGTGCTCCGTCGAGCGGGCCTCGTACGAGACGGACCGGATACGCGGTCGAGGCGGGCTACCTTTTATTGTGGTTTCAGTCGTTTTAGTTTTTTATTAGCGATGGATGTGGGTACCCCCATACTGTTGGTACCGACAGTAGCCCCGAGCCTTTGGGTGAGTGTGTGATCACTCTCCCAGAGGTTTGTTTGAACTGGAGTCGTAGCGTCGTGATTTTTTCCGGAGGGGGCGCGTGAGCGCACCCGCCGGGTGTAGCCCCCGAGGCCTCGGTGGAGTGTTGAGACTCCTCCGAGGTCTTTTATTCATTTTATTGGGGAATGATTCGTTGCGGTCAAGCCCCCTAGCCTCGCGCACACGAGGTCGATCAGAGTCCCGGCCGTCTTTTGCCGTGCGACCCTCACGCTCCTCCTTCAGGAAGGAGGAGGAGGGGTGGGGAACACCGTACTACCCCTGTTTGGGTGAGTTCTGATGATCTCCGGCGAGCTGCTAGCAGGGGAATTCGAGTGAGAGTCCGTGCCCCAGTCGTTAGGGGTCAGCTAGTGGCCCAGAGGCGCTCTCAAAAAATGCCAAGGAGTGGTCGTGCGGATGTCAGTTCCCTTCGACGGGATCCGAGGGCTCGATGCCTCCCCCGAGGGGATTCCTATTCGACCTCTTCCTACAGCCTCGAATACGTCTTGGGGTGCCTCGAGAGCGTGGCTCGAGCCCTAGCCATGTACGGGCGCAACCTTGGTCGTCCCTAACTCTGTTACTCGAGGACAGCTGTCGAACCCTGGTCGAGGGCCAGCTTTCGATCCCTCAAGGTTTAGGTTTCTGCGGTCGAGCCCTCGAGCCTCACGCGCGTGAGGTCGATCAGAGTCTGGACCGTCTTTTACTGTTCGTCCCTCATGCTCCTTTTCCGAAAAAAAGGAGGAGGGGTGGAGAACGTCGTACTACCCTCGTTTGGGCGAGTTCCGACGGCCTCCGGTGAGCTGCTAACGGGGGGATTCGAGTGAGAGTCCGTGCCTCAGTCGTTAGGGGTCGGCTAGTGGCCCGGAGGCGCTCTCAAAAATGCCAAGAAGTGGTCGTGTGGATCTCGATTCCCTGCGACAGAATTCGAGGGCTCGGTGCCTCCCCCGAGGGGATTCCTACGTCGACCTCCTCCTTTGGCCTCGAATACGTCCTGGGATACCTCGAGAGCATGTCTCGAGCCCTGGCCATGTTTGGGCGCATCCCTAGTCGTCCCTAACTCTGTTGCTCGAGGGCAGCTATTGAACCCTGGTCGAGGGCCAGCTTCCGCTCCCTCGAGACTCATACCGGGCTCGGGGCCCGTTTCCCAGGTATCTGGGAATATCCGTCCGTGGATCCCTCCCCCGCCCGTTAGCCGGGCGCGTCTTTTTAGGAGGGGAGGCGAGATCGGCGCGGTAGTGGGTGACGTGGCGTACGGTTACGACGTGGGGGATGGCCACGCGCCCAACTCCTGCGAGATGTAGGGAAACGGTTAGGTGGGCGCATTTAATGCGGGAAACTGTTCCTACCTTTTCGCGCGGCCGTTGGGCTTCCGCCTGGGCATATAAAATCAAGGCCTAGGGGTCTGCGTTCTCCACCGGTCCCTTGTGCTCCTGCAATCTTCTGCCTCAGACAACCCTTGCCTTATTGCGCTCACCGCCCACATCGCTGCCGCCACCGCATCCTCTCCGTCCACCCCCCTTCCGACAGCACCGATGGTAGGAAAGAGCCAGATCCTCCCCGCCGATGACTGGGCCGCCTCCTCAGTGACAGAGAGGAGGTTGGAAGAGTTGGTCGAGGATGGGCTGCTGCGGCCAAGGACGAGCCGGTCGCAGCCGGAGTGGATCGCGCCGCCTCCTGCCCACCGGGAGCCGGCGCCCCCTGAAGGGTACGTGGTGAGCTTCGTCTGCTTCCACGAGCGGTGGTTTAGCGTGCCGGCGTCCGTCTTCATGCGCGCGCTCCTCCACTACTACCGGGTGGAGCTTCACCACCTTGCCCCCAACACCGTCGCGCAGGCCGCCATCTTCATGGCGGTCTGCGAGGGCTACCTTGGGGTGGAGCCGCAGTGGAACCTGTGGCTTCACCTCTTCAAGGCCGAGCTCTTCGCCAAGAAGGTGGGGAAGAAGGGCGTCATGTGCGCGGCTCGAGTAGGAAGCTACGTCCTGCAGGTGAGGTCGAGCCAGGCGGATCTATACATCCCGGCTCGCCTCATCTCTTCGAATAGCGGGTGGCACGAGGGTTGGTTCTACCTCTGCAACGATGAAAATCAGTTGCCGAGGTACACCGGCCGCGTGCTGACCGCTCGAGAGGACCGCTGGACGTATGGAGTGCCGGAAGCCGAGAAGCCACGCCTGGACCCGCTGCTGGCGGCGCTGCAGCAGCTTCGCCTTCGGGGCTTGACGGCAGCGGCGGTGGCCACAGCCTTCCATCGCCGCAGAGTGATGCCGCTGTGCCGGCGTCGTCTCCGCCTCGACCAGATGACTCCGGAGGCATCTCTGGAGGGGACCCGGATGTCCCACGAATCCCTTGCCCTCGAGGAGGTCCTCCGGTGAGCGCGCCGGATGGTTGGAAACTTCAAGGTGGAGGAGTCCAACCGGGTCCCCATGAGGCCTACCGAAGGGTTCGAGCCCGTGGTACATATCTTAGGGCTGGTATGTTTGCTAATTTCGTTTATTTTTGGATTCCGCTGATTTGGTCGAGGCCGACGCGTAGGATTTGTCGGCGCTGTGGGAAACGCGTCCGCCAGTCCCAGAGGACCGACCCGCCCGGGAGGCTTGATGCCAGCATGCCTCCAAGAAGAAGCAAACCAAGGAGACAGCCAAGAAGCGGGCAATCCGCAAGGCCAAAGAGGCGGAGGCGTTGAAGAAGCTCTGGCGCCATCAGACCATCGACAGGGTCCCCCTAGCGCCGTCGCCTTCCGAGATGATCTCGGGGGAGGACGACGACAGCAGCGGCGAAGACGACGACGCCCTGTCGTGGTATGAGACCACGATCGGACTGGGGGACCTTCTCGACATTCGCCCCCTGCTGGAGCCCATCAGGGGGTCGTCCTCCTCGGTCGTCGTGGTCGAGGAGACCGAGGAGGAGGAAAAGGAGAAGGAGAAGAAGACGGAGAAGGAGACAGGCCCCTCGACGGGAGGGGCCGCTTTACCCCGGACCCAGCAAGAGGGGTCAACGGGGATGCCTGCACCAGCCCAGGCCCCGCAAGCTCGGGCAGGGGCTGGGACGGTGGTACCGGCATCGTCATCGGCGGTGGCGCCGGCAGGCGTGAGAACCCGAGGCCAGCTGCCTCAGAGGCATAGAAGGCGTAGGAAGTTGCGTCAGTCAGGGCCCCAAGGAGTGCCCGGCCTGCTGGTAGGGTCGCTGCGAGGCCACCGTCGGCCGCCCCGGGAGGCTCGGATCGCACGGGGTCAAGGCCCTTGGTGCCGATTTTCGGGTAAGCGTTTCTGCTTGGTTGTTCTGCCTTTCTCTGGATCCGTTGGCTGACATTTCTTCTCACTTTGTAGGTTAAAGCGGAAGGCGGAGCCGATGGGGCCTACCCCCATGAAGTCGTTGTGGGCCAGCGCCGTTGTCCTTAACCGGATGGCGGAGCAGGATGCGGCCTGGGTCTGGCAGGTCGAGGCCGCGAAGGGGCGCCTGTGACAACAGCAAGGGGCAGCGGATGCCACGGTGGTTGCTGGCCCTGATCCTGCCGTGGAGGGATTCGAACCGGCGGAGACGATGGCGCCCGATGCGGTCGAGGCGGAGCCCAGGTCGTCGGCGACGACCGAGGCTGCCGTCGAGGTCGTGACGGGCGAGGCATCCGTCCGCGGTGCGGAGCGGGTGGGTGCTGACGTGACCATAGAGGAGGTCACGTCAGCATTAGGACAGGAGGCGGCCCTGGCAAGGGGGTCGCGGCCGCAGCAAGACCCGTCGGCGGAGCCAGCGGGTACGGTGGAGGGCGGGGCCGTCGAGCCCCCGACCGGAGCTCCAGAAGAAGAGGTGCCGGAGGTTGAGGCGCTGGCTCTAGGGGCGCTGACGGTCGAGGCGCCGGTACCGGAGTCGCCGTCGGTCGAGGCGCCGGCTCCGGAGGCGCCGGCGGTTGAGGAGCCGACTCCCTTAGAAGGGCAGGCACCCATGACCGTGGACCTTACCCTCGACGACACCCCTCTGGACAAAGGGAAACAAGTGATGGGGGTCGAGGGGGGTGAGGCCGTGGATCAGGCTGGTGCCTCGACGGCCGTTGGAGAGGCGGGAACTGCGGGCGAGGCCGGTCCTTCCGCGGGACCGGGAGACGCCCCGGCCGGGTCGTCGTCGTCATGGCCCGACATCACCGCGCTGGCCATAGCGCGGGCAGAGACAGAGATACCAAGGTGGGGGGGCCGTCCCTCCAGTTTAGGGACACCGCGAACCCCGACGCCGAGCCCATCTTCACCCTGAACGACAGGGATGAGGTGCACCGATGGGAGTACCTTGAGGGCGTCCGCCGGCACCTTGATCGGTTGCTCCAAGTGGCGTCTAAGGCCGTGTCGTGGAGTATACGGGATGCCACTGAGGTATGATGGACCCGTCGTCTTTCTTCGTGGTTTTCTTGGTGTCTTTTTCCCTTGGCTTTTTAACCTTTTCGGTTTTTTTGAATTGCATTCTGGAGCTGAAGGAGTACTCCCGCCGCAAGTCACTCTTCATCCGGGATGAGAGTGGCGTGTGGGCCGCACTGTCTCAGTAATGGGTCCTGGTCGAGGAGGCCCAGAAATGGCTTTCCGATCGGAACGCCGAAATGGCTGAGCTGCGCGTCGCGTACGCGGTGGTGAAGGAGGAGGCGATAAAGGCTTGGGCGGCTGAAGCCATGATGCGCTCTGACATGGACAAGGCTCGGGAGGAGGCTGCCCAGGCCCGTAGGGATCTCGAACCCCTATCGGCACGGGTGAAGAAGCTCGAGGAGGATGTCTCCCAGGTTAGCCGTCAACGCGACGCCCTCAACGTTGAGGTCGAGCAGGCCACCACTCATTTTGATGCTCTGAAGGATGAGGTCACGACGCTGAAGGGAGTCGTCCAAGAGAAGGACGCGGCTCTCGAGTCTGCTTGACAGGAGATCGAGGCGCTGAAGGCGATCATCAGTGACAAGGACAGCGCCCTCCTAGGGCTCGAGCGGACGTGCGGGGGGCTTCGCAACGAGGTCATGGGCCTGCAGACCCATATCGAGGGTAAGTGTGACTGTTACGGCCACGGCGTTGAGGGCCTCGTGTTAGGTATTAATTTTTTATCGTGTTTCAGAGCTGGAGAGGGAGAATCGAGAGGCCCAATCATCTGCTAACTCCTTCCAGAGCCTCCTCGAAGCCTAGACCCGAAGGACCTAGCCACTCTAGGGCGCGATCACCACCGTGTGTGACGGCCTAGGGGTTGAGCCCGATGCCGACACCGGGGAAGATGTTCCGGGGAACTCCTTCATCCGTCGGATGGCGGCGCTGGGCCGCCTTGCCCGGGAGAAGATACGGGACGACCTCCATCACGGCGTAAAGAGGGTGCTGGCCGTCATCCGTTCAGGGTTTATGTTCGACATGAAGCTCATTGCTGATGGCTTCATCACAGGCCCGGATCGGACGGATGAGGAGAACGAGAATGCCTGCCTAGAGCTGATTGAAGCCGCAGAAGAGCCTAGAAGCCGTCTGGCCTCGCTTTTTGAAGCCAAGGTGGTTCCGCCTGCTGATGATGAGGGCCTGTGAGCCAAATCTAGGCGCGAAGGCCCATGTAATAAGTTAGTATTTTGAATTTTGGTCGTGGTGGCCTCGGAGGCCCTAAGAACTCGAAACATAAACCGGTTCGTGGTTAATTTAGTTTTATTCGAGCTTTTCTTCCCTTTATCGCTTGGATTGTGTTCTCGGGTGATTTACTTAGCACGCAGTTGCATCCTTTGGCGTAAGAGAGCGAGTGGAGGAACCGTAGCATCGGGGGCGTAAGTAATCTCACGGCTCAACTGCCCTCGATCTTCAGGGTGATGTTGCGGCCTTGTAAATCGTGTGAGAGCCTGATCTAAGCGACAGGGGGTATGTTCTTTTTCAAAGTTAGGAACCGTTATTTAGATCTCCCTAGCATGAAGTCACACCTCTAAAAGGTGTGAGGGGTGAGTGGAGGTACCGTAGCCTTGGAGGCGTAGGTGATACTCCTGACTCGAGAGCCCTTTCGAACCTTAGGGTGCTCTTGCAGCGAAGTCAATCTAAGAAGCGGTTCTTAAATTTAAAAAAGAGTATAAGTTTTTTCGGGGACTGGGGGGTTCCCCCCTTGTAGCCCCCAAGGGAGGGTCGATTCTGGGAGTGTAGAGTCGATCCTTCCTCATTGTGAAACGAAAGTTTGAACATTGCTGTATTCTTTATTGATGAAAAAGAAATTACAGAGCCTCAAGGCTTTTTAAGGAAAGAAGTGACGTAGCTGTTCAATATTCCAACAGTTGGTGAGGATTTCGCCCTTCTCGTTGGATAGCTTGTAGGTGCCCGACTTTAGTACTTCTGCGATGATGTACGGCCCTTCCCATGGTGGCATGAGCTTGTGCCGTCCCTTGGTGTTCTGCTTCCGCCGTAGTACCAAGTCACCGACGTTGAGGTCACACTTGCGGACGTGTCTGTCGTGGTAGCGCTGGAGACTCTGCTGGTACCTGGCAGAATGCAACAGAGCCACATCTCGGGCCTCCTCGAGCTGGTTAAGGGTGTCCTATCTTGTGGCATCGTTATTTCTTTCATTGTAGGACTTCAACCTTGGGGATCCGTATTCTATATCAGTTGGGAGCATAGCCTCGGCCCCGTAGACTAAGAAGAACGGAGTGAACCCCGTGGCTCGACTCGGCATTGTTCTTAGGCTCCACAGGACCGAGGGTAGCTCGGTAGCCCATCTTTTGCCATGTTTATTTAGTTTGTCAAAGATTCTGGGTTTTAGGCCTTGTAGGACCATGCCGTTGGCACGTTCCACCTGACCATTTGTTTTTGGATGGGCCACGACTGACCAGAGCACTCAGATGTGGTGGTTGTCGCAGAAATCCAAAAACTTTTTACCAGTGAACTGGGTGCCATTGTCCGTGATGATACAGTTGGGGACCCCAAAGCGATGAATAATGTCGGTGAGGAAGAGCACAGCTTGCTCGGACCTGATGCTGGTGATAGGGCGGGCCTCGATCCACTTGGAGAATTTGTCGATTGCGACGAGCAAGTGGGTGAAGCCGCCAGTTGTCCTTTTCAATGGTCCGACAAGGTCGAGCCCCCAAACGGCAAACGGCCATGTGATGGGGATAGTTTGCAGGGCATGTGCCGGAAGATGGGTTTGTCTCGCATAGTACTGACAACCCTTGCAGGAGCGTACTAGCTTGACAGCGTCGGAGACCGTGGTCGGCCAATAGAATCCTTGTCGAAAGGCGTTTCCGACGAGGGTTCGAGGTGCTGCGTGGTGACCGCAAGCCCCTGAGTGGAGATCGCTGAGCAGGTTCCTGCCTTGCTCATTTGTGATGCAGCGTTGGAGGATACCAGTAGGGATACGGCGATAGAGCTCCCTAATGTCGCCAATGATTACAAAGGTTTTGGCCTGGCGTGTGATCCGTCGAGCCTTAGTCTTATCCGAGGAGAGGTCCCCTCGGCTGAGGTAGTCGAGGTACGGGACGCGCCAGTCAGGCTCGAGGTCAGATAGTGGGGTCAAGTCTTCCACCTGCATGGCTTCACCCCCGGTCGAGGGGGCTTCTGCCTCAGGTGGGGGTCGAGTGACGTCCCGTCAACCCCTCCGTCTGGCCCGAGGTCGACGGATGGCTGCTGGAGGTCTTTTGCGAAAACATCCGGTGGAACCGTAGTTCGACTGGACGTGATTTTTGCCAGTTCATCGGCGGCCTCATTATACCTGCGTGCGATGTGGTTGAGCTCGAGGCCGTGAAACTTGTCCTCGAGGCGTCGTACTTCTTGGCAGTAGGCTTCCATCTTGGGGTCACGGCAGCTCGAGCTCTTCATGACCTGATCGATCACGAGTTGGGAGTCACCTCGAACGTCAAGGTGTCGGACCTCGAGCTCGACGGCGATTCTTAATCCCGTGATGAGCGCCTCGTATTCAGCGACGTTGTTAGACGCAGGAAAATGAAGCCGGATGACGTAGCGCATGTGAACCCCGAGGGGTGAGACAAAGAGCAAGCCCGCGCCTGCTCCTGTTTTCATCAATGACCCATCAAAGTACATGGTCCACAGCTCCGCCTGAAGCTGTGCAGGGGGGAGTTGGGTGTCGGTCCACTCAGCCAGGAAATCTGCTAACACCTATGACTTGATAGCTTTTCGCGGCGCATAGGACAAGGTCTCGCCCATGAGTTCGACTGCCCATTTGGCAATCCTACCCGAGGCTTCCTAGTTCTGGGCTATCTCTCCCAAGGGGAAAGAAGAAACCACGGTAATCGGGTGACCCTCGAAGTAGTGTCGGAGCTTGCACCGTGTCAGGATGACGGCATATAGCAGTTTCTGGATCTGTGGGTATCGAATCTTGGTTTCTGAGAGCACCTCGCTAATGAAATAGACCGGCCTCTGGACGAGCAAGGTATGTGCCTCCTCGGCCCGTTCGACAACCAGGGCCACACTGACTACTTGTGATGTCGCGGCGACATAGAGTAGGAGCAGTTCCCTGGGGTTGGAGGGACGAGGATTGGTGAGTTAGAGAGTGTGGCCTTGAGTTTTGTGAGAGCTTCCTCAGCCTCAAGGGTCCAGGAAAAATGCTTTGATTTCTTCAAGAGACGGTACAGAGGGAGTGCTTTTTCGCCGAGGCGCGAAATAAAACGGCTGAGTGCCGCCAAGCAACCTGTGACCCTCTATATGCCCTTCAGATCTTAGATGGGGCCCATCTTGGTTATTGCAGAGATTTTTCAGGGTTGGCCTCAATGCCGCGTTTAGACATGATGAACCCTAGAAGCATACCTCGTGGGACGCCAAAGACGCATTTCTCTAGATTGAGTTTGATGTTTTTTGCCTAGAGGCATTTGAACGCAACGTCGAGGTCGTTGACCAGATCGTCGGCTTGTTTTGTTTTGACAACGATGTCGTCGACATAAGCCTCGATGGTCGACCCGATGTGCTTTCCGAAAACATGCTGCATGCATCGCTGGTACGTAGCCCCCGCGTTCTAGAGACCGAAGGGCATCGTAACGTAGCAATACATGCCGAATGGGATGATGAATGAAGTCGCAAGCTGGTCAGACTCCTTCATTTTGATTTGGTGGTAGCCGGAGTATGCATCTAAGAATGAGAGAGTTTCACATCCCGCAGTGGAATCAACGATTTGGTCAATGCGTGGCAAAGGAAAGGGAACTTTTGGACATGCTTTATTTAAACCAGTATAGTCTACACACATCCTCCATTTCCCACTCTTTTTTCTAACTAATACAGGATTAGCTAGCCACTCAGGATGATGAACCTCCTTGATGAATCCGGCCTCCAACAGTTTGTGTATCTCTTCGCCGATGACCCTGCGCTTCTCTTCATCGAAGCGACGCAGGCGTTGCTTCACCGGTTTGGATCCGGCCCGGATCTCCAAGGCATGCTCGGCGACTTCCCTGGGTATGCCCGGCATATCCGAGGGACTCCACACAAAGATGTCAACATTTGCACAGAGAAAGTCGACGAGCACTGCTTCCTATTTAGGATCGAGGGTGGCGTTGACGTTCAGCGCCTTTCCCTTGGGATCAGCGGGGTCGAGGGGTACGAGTTTGACATCTTCCGCGGGCTCAAAGCTGCCGGCCTGGCGCTTTGGGTCGGGAATCACATTGGTGAGGCCGTCGAGGTCTGTAGCCAAGGTCGCCGACTCCAAAATAGCCTCACAGTGCTCGACGCACTCAACGTCGCACTCGTAGGCATGTTCATACGAGGGCCCTACAGTGATGACACCGTTTGGGCCTAGCATCTTAAGCTTGAGGTAGGTGTAGTTCGAGATTGCCATGAACCTGGCATAGCATGGGCGCCCGAGGATAGCGTGGTATGTTCCACAGAATCCGACCACTTCGAAAGTGAGAGTCTCCTTTCTGAAGTTGGCCGGTGTGCCAAAACAAACAGGCAGATCGACCCGTCCGAGGGGTTCTGCCCGTTTCCCTAGCATGACTCCGTGAAAGCCCCCGACGCTAGGTTGGAGGCGCGCTCTCTCGACCCCCAGAAGGTCGGGGGTCTAGGAGTAGATGATGTTGAGGCTGCTTCCGCCGTCCATGAGCACCTTGGTGAGGCATGTGTTGGCGATGACGGGGTCAATAATGAGCGAATAGACTCCTAGGTTGGGGACGTAGTCTGGGTGGTCATCACGGTCGAAAGTGATGGCCACCGCAGACCAATCAAGGAAGCGGGGGACTGCCGTTTGTACGGAGAAAACCTCACGCCGTTCTCGCTTGCGCTGGCGCGCCGAGAGGCGGGTCGAGGGCCCTCCGTAGATCATGAAGCAGTCGTGGATCTCGGGGAATCCCCCGTCCTTGTCGTAGCTTCCACCCCTATGCACGTGGTAGCCTCGAGCCATGCCGTCACCATGCTTGCGCGTGTGGCGCTCGACGATGTTGCCACGGGTGTCTCGAGGCTCGTGGTCGTTGGTGGTGGGCTCAGGGGCCGGAGCTACCCGGTTTCGCTGGGCAGGCTCGGGGTGAACCGAGGCTTCTCTCTCCTGTCAGGAGGGCTCGATGATCCACTCCGAGGCTGCCTCACGTCGCCTCGAGGCAGAGCTCTCGACCTGCTACATGGCGGTGGTCTCAAGGAGTTCTCGGATTTCATCTCGAGCCCGATGGGCGTCAGGGTTTGACGGCTCAGGCATGTTGCGGAGGAGCATGGCGGCGGCGATGACGTTCTGGCTGGCTCGAGTGAAAACTGGGGGGTCGACCACCCGGTCCTCGTTGATGCGACGGTTGACGTCGCGAGCTCTCTCGCGAGCTCTCCCGCCAAGTGCGCGTTCCACGCGCTCACGCTCAAGGGTTTGTTGGAGTAGATCCAGGTTTTCCTGTTCCTCGTCAAGCCTGTCCTGCAACTCACGAATCTGCTCGAGCTGCATTCCTTGATCTACAAGGAACTGAGGGTCATCTCGCTCAGTAGGAAGCTCGACATGAGGTGGCGTGTGCCTTCCTTCGACTGGCTCTTCGTCCTCTGATTCCGACGTGCTTTCAACATCGATGTTGAAGCATTCACGGGTCGGATCATAGGTGTCATCAGCCGAGTCGGAGTCAGGAGCGCCAAAGTAATAGTATGACGGGGGAATGTGTGGCCGTTGCAAATCGTCACTGGGGTTGCGACGTTGAGAAGCAATCACATGGGGCTCTGTTTCCGGTGTCTCCGTAGAGTCTAGATAATCAGAGGCCGGTGTGGATGCAACGAGGTCCAGAGTGGAGCGTAGATGGTGCCCGGGGAGTTCCTCATAAGCACTCATGCGAGTGCTCACAGAAGATGCGTATACCCGGGCAGCCGAGTCTAGCCCAAACGGGAATGGTGATGGAGATGTCGCTGCCCATGCCGGAATGGATGCTCTGGACAGTGGTGTCTCACCGGATGGGGGAGCGGTGGGATTCTCCGTCGGCATGTTACCCTCAGTCAAGCTCGTCCTACCCAAACCTTCCACAAGGAGATCTGGGCCGGCGCCTGGCTGGGGGGTGCCAGACCGGGGGATCCCATCACCCTCCGCGAGGTGAAGACGGTGGTTGTACATGGCTCGTCGTCGTCGAGCGGCCCACGCCTGCCTAGAGCGACGGTACCGACGGATTGCTCCCCCGGGCTGGGAGAGCTCATAGTCCTCATCGGTTGGGTGCCTGGGTGGAAGTAGGACCATATCGTAGCCATAGCCAAGCGACATGAACTCCAAACTCCCGAACCAGATCACCGTGGCCAACGGAATAGGGCGTTCGGGGTCAGCCATCCAGGAAAAAGGCGGGAAAGCGACGTTGGCACGCAGCGATCCCCTACCTGGTGCGCTAACTGTCAGTGTTCGGTCCTGAGGGGGTCCTAAACCAACGAGTAAATGCTGCGTGTCCCTTTCCTAGATGGTGATGCAAGGAGAACACATGGGGGTTTATCCTGGTTCGGGCAAAATAAGGCCCTACGTCCAGCGGGAAGGGAGAAGTTTGTATTTTCTTGCACCAAGGTGCTCATGTAGGGGTTACAAGCTTGCGAGAGAGGGCGTCGAGCCCAAGTCTCAAAGAGAGGAAAAAGAGGACAAGGGTGATTGCTTGAGATATTGATCTCTATCTTGTGTCTTGCCTGTTGTCCCTTATTTTTTTGGTCCCTGTTGTAGAACCCTGGCCTACCCTTTTATAGGGCGAGAGGAGGCCAAGACGACGGGGAGCCTTGAGATGATGTTTTGTCGATTCCTATTGAGATGACCATAGCGACGTGCCCTGGGAATGACCGGCCATCCCTAGACACCATGGCGTTGTGGGAGACGAGACGGCGAAATGACCCGGAGCGTCGTGCCATACCTTCCTTCCCTTTCCGTTGAACTGTGCTGAGCGTCAAGGTTGGGTCGAGGCCGGGTCGAGACCGGATGGATAAGGCCGAATCCCTGAGATTGCAGAGTACGGGCCTTGTCTTATCCTCCCTCGAGGGTGATCGATGGTAAACAGTGCGTGGTAAGGTGGGTACAGTGACGGTTTTCACCTCCCATCACGGGATGGGCGGTAAAACAGTGAGGTCTGACACTAGCATTGTTCCCACGTCGATCCTGATCGCAGCCATGCCGGTAGGTGGTAGTAGGTAATCACATTAAATGCTATGGCTTTTGTCCCGGGGTAGGTAAAGAGAAGGAGTCGAGACGCTCGACCCGGGCTCACGCGAGTCGGAGTTTTTCCCAGTGGGCGGACGAGCCTCGCGCGGGTCAGAGCGCGGTCGAGGTACCTTGCTGTACGGGATGGGGCGCGGTCGAGGCACCCCCATCGAGGGTGCCTCGTACGAGTCGGAGCTGGAGCGCGGTCGAGGCGCTCCGTCGAGCGGGCCTCATACGAGACAGACCAGATACGCGGTCGAGGCGGGCTGCCTTTTATTACAGTTTCAGTCATTTTAGTTTTTTATTAGCGATGGATGTGGGTACCCCCATACTATTGGTACCGACAACAAGGTTTGTCCTTTTCAAACTTTACATCCTTCAATCCTCTCACTAGTTCTTTCTTCAATATCTTGTTGAGAGTATTCATTCCAACATGAGCAAGCCTCCTATGCCAAAGCCATCCAATTGAGGTCTTGGTGAACAAACATGTCATTAAGTTTGCATCTTCGGAGGTGAAGTCAACAAGATAAAGATTATTGTATCTAAAGCCTTTGAATATCACTTGCTTATCATCTATCTTTGAGACTACCACTTCATTAGGTGTGAACAAGCATTGGAAGCCAAGGTCACAAAGTTGCCCAACGGATAACAAGTTGAAACTTAATGAAGCAACATAGAGCACATTTGAGAGAGAGTGATCATTTGATATTGCAATCTTGCCTATACCCTTGACTTTGCTCTTTGAATTATCCCCAAATGTGATCTTCTCTTGACATATCCCATTCTCTTCAATGGAGGTGAACATACGAGGGTTTCCAGTCATATGTTGAGTGCAACCACTATCAATAACCCAATGAGATCCACCGATCTTGTAGTTCACCTACACACAAGAGATCAAGCTTTTTGTTTAGGGACCCACACTTGAGAGGGACCCTTGACTTTCTCAACTAGTGACTTGGCAACCCATATTTTCTTAAGCCTATTCTTGTTTAGGGGACCCAAGAACATAACTTTCATCTTTCCACTTGAATCTTTTCTTAGCATGTATTGAGCATTGAAGGCAAATGGTCTAGCATGCTTGGGCAAGGGTTGTGGTGGTGGAGTTTTGCACTCATGAGCAAAATAGCCTTCTTGTCCACACTCAACACATCTCTTTGTCTTGGGCTTTGACTTGCTTTGTTGTTGTTGAGCTTTAGCCTTCTTCTCTTGATTTGCCAAATAACCAATGCCACTTCTATCCATCTTCATTACGGAGTTCATGAGTAGCTCACTTTGCAAATATTGGCCTCTTGTGAACTTGCTTAGGCCGGTCTTGAGATGCTCTTTCTCTTGCTTGAGCTTTTTGTTTTCTTCAATAAGTGACTCATTTGATGTTTTCTTCTCAAGAGCCATCAACCCTTTTAGCTTCTTGTTCTCATTTGCAAGCTTCTCATTTTCACTCTTGATCTTGGCATAATCATCATAGTTGTTAGACTCAACCACACTCTTGCCTTTGCTACTAGAACCTTGCTCAATGCTTTCAATGATCAAGTCATCACATGATGTAGCTATATCAAACTTAACAACTTTGTTAGTAGCATCATGTGTCTCAAGAGAAAGTTCATTAGCAACCACAAGACTATCATAGTCAATTTTCAATGTAGTATATTTGTCTTTTAGAGAGTTGTGCCTAGTTATGAGCTCATCATGCTTCTTCTCAAGTTTATCATGTTGATCTCTAAGCTCTTTGTTAGAAGTTTTGAGCTCCTTGAGAGTAGAAGACATAATTTCATTTTGATCTTTGAGCTCATCGCTAGTCTTTTGTGCACTTTCAAGCTTAGATGAGAGTGATTCATTTTCATTTTGAAGCTCATCATTTTCATTTCTAGTCCTTCTTATGACTTTAGAGTATTTGTTCAACAATTTTACAAGTTCATCATAAGAAGGTGCGTCATATTCATCATCACTATCACTATCATCATCATCATCACTATCATGGTTTTGTACCTTTCATTCACCCTTGGCCATAAGGCATAGGTGAGTAGTGGACGATGATGGTGAAGGTGGCGGTGAAGGTGGTGATGAAGATGTCGGTGAAGATGATGGCCCCATTACAAATACGGCAACCTTCTCTTTCTCATCATCGCTCTCATCACCGGAGGACTCACAAGATGATTCAATGTCGGTGAGCCAATCACCAATAATGTATGCTTTTCCTCCCTTCTTCTTGTGGAACTCTTTCTTCTTGCCATCCTTCTTCTTGTATGGCTTGTTTTTCTTCCTCTCTTCTTCTTCATCACTTGAATCATTCTTCTTGCCCTTGTTCTTGTTCTTGTACTTGTCTTTTGGAGGTCTAGGGCATTGATGAGCTAAATGGCCAAGTTCACCACAATTGTAGCAATCCATCTCCGAGATTGGCTTCCTTTTGCTACTTGTGAAGAATTTCTTTTTCTTGCCATCGAACTTGATGCCACTCTTGTTGAGCTTCTTTAGCATCTTGGTGGTCTTCCTCACCATGAGTGCAAGTGATGCATCATCAATATCACTTTCACTTGAGCTCTCTTGCACCATCATGGCTTGGCCCTTCTTCTTCTTCTTCTTGTCATGGCTAGCTTTGAAGGCCAAGTATTTCTTCTTGGAAGATGATGAGCCCTCTTTCAGAGTAATGTGCATGTACATCTCATGTGCATTGATCTTCCCCAATACTTATGTCGGTGTTGCGGTGAAGAGATCACTTTGATGAAGCACGGTGACAATGTGACCATACTTCTCAACGGGAAGAACACTTAAGATCCTCCTTGCAACATCTGATTGGCTCATTTGGGTGAGCCCAAGAGCATTGAGGTCCTCTACAAGAACATTCAATCGAGTGTACATGTCATTAGCACTTTCTTTAGGAAGCATCTCAAAAGAATTGATTTTCTTTAAAGCAATATGATAGCGTTCCTCATGCTCACTCTTAGTTCCCTCATGGAGTGCACAAAGGTTTTCCTACAATTCATGAGCGTTCTTTGCATTACGCACACGATTGAAGATATCCTTGCCTAAGCCCTGGTAGAGTGCATTTTTGGCCTTTGCATTCCACCGGTCGTACTTCTCCTCGTCACCACTTGGTTCGTGGGATCCTTGATAGCGGAAAGCCCTTCGGTTGCGGCTCTAAGGCACCCAACATCTATGACTTCGAGGTATGCCTCCATTCAGATTTTCCAATATGGAAAATCATCCCCCTCAAAGGTGGAAGGTGGTCCTTCCCCGTTAGACATCTTGCTCTAGGCGGTAAAGCCTAAATTAGGAGCAACTTGGCTCCGATACCAATTGAAAGGATCAAGATGTCCAAGAGGGAGGGGGTGAATTGGGCTTTTCTAAAAATTAATTGCAAGAATTAAATCCTACAAGCCGGAATTCACCCCTAGTGCCTACTTGTGTTCCTAGAGATTCTACCGGTAAAAGTTTTGCACCCTAAGTTCCAATCCTAGTCTAGCATGGCAATTCTAGGAAAGTAAACCAAGAAATGAAAGTAATACAAGAATGTAAATGCTTGAAAGTAAGGGGCAAGGAACAAGGTGATGTTTTCCTGAGCTATCGGAGAGTCACCACTCCCCACTAGTCCTCGTTGGAGCACCCGCGCAAGGGTGTAGCTCCCCCTTGATCCGCGCAAGGATCAAGTGCTCTCTACGGGCTGATTCTTCAACACTCCGTCGTGGTGAATCGCTCAAAACCGCTCACAAGATGAGTTGGGTCATCCACAAGCTCCGCCGGATGATCACCAAACTCCCAATCACCACCAAGCCGTCTAGGTGATGGCGATCACCAAGAGTAACAAGCTAGAACTCTCACTTGACCACAACGAGCCTAATGAGAAGATGGATGCACACTTGCTACTCTCTAGTCACTAGTGAGGGACTCTCAAGCTTTGATTCTCAAATCACAATCCTCACTAGAGCTCTTGCACTCCCTTGCACTCCAAAGGTGTTTCTCAGCTGAACAAATGAGCAAGAGTAATCTAAAAGATGTGGTGGGGATGTATTTATACACCCCACAGTCAAAACCAACCGTTACCTGCCAACTCAGCAAAATATGAGGTGACCGGACGCGCCGGTCGCTCGTAACGGTCGAAAACCTGAAATAACGGCTGAGTGACCGGACATGCCAATCAGGGGTGACCGGACGCATCCAATCGTGCAGGGAGCTTACTATACTTTGACCTAACGCGCGACCGTGTCCGATCAGTGATGACCGGACGTGTTCGGTCGTCAGAGTACCTTACTGGAACGTGATCGGACGCGCCGATCACACCCCAGTCACGTCTGATTAGGTGATTTCCCTCAAGTGACATGTGTCAGCCTGAACACCGCGTCCAGTCCTCGCAAGGACCACGTCTGGTCAACAGCGCTGAGACACAGTAGCAAGTTTAGAACTGACCGGACGCGTCCGGTCAAGCCAGACACCGCGTCCGGTCAAGGGAAAACGTCTCTAAACACTCCGAAACGTGACGCAACTTAAACCAAGTTGCTACCAACTAAACTTTGAGCTATTCTAGAGCTTCCTAGTGCTAAGTTTGACAAGTGTGCACCACACCTAAACACAAGACTCACCTAGGTCAAGCTACTCGCTCATGCCCCCTTTATAGTACGGCCAAAAGAGAAAACAAAGATCCTAACGACTATTTTGAATGTAACTCAACACCTTGACATCCGGAACTAACCGTCCTTAATCTTGACGTCAATCCTTTGAAAACCGAAACGATTTCCATCAAGGGGCATGAATACCATAGTGCCCAAAGCAGTTATCAACACCATGACCTAACTTACCAAAGTTTCTGCAAAACACACGTTAGTCATGGTAATAAAGCGTTGTCATCAATTGCCAAAACCAACTCTCGGGGCCTAGATGCTTTCACAAGCGAGCTACATTCAGCAAGGCGATCGTAGCCATGAAAACGAACGGGCGACATGATCGAGCTTTCAAGAACACCGGAGGAGCAGCAAGGCAGATGGAGAGAATATTTGAATGCGAACACAAGGTTAACAAGTACCCTTGTGTGTTTGTTTTGTGATGAGTGATTGTCAATGTGATCCACGAAGTAGGTTGAGTGGTGACTAACCCTACCATGGTGAAAGCTATGTGTGTATGTCTCTTGGCTCGTGATGTGCAGGTGCAGAGCATGGAGGCGGTAGTCGATGGCAAGGTAAAGGTCAAGGAGGACGTGTCGTGCCGATGGATCGGGAGTGGTGAAGGGCGAACGTGAGGCTTAGACCGAAGGACTAAGAGGCCGAGTGACTAGCCACGGTGGCTGACACTTGGGACATCGACGAGTGCAAGTGTACATGGTGATGAAGACGGCGTCGGCCAAGTCAAGATGGAGACGATGGTGTCATGGCACTTGGCGGGAGGCAGGTGGGTCGAGTCAAGGAGAAGGCGAAGGCGTCATGCTTGGCGGGAGGTCGGACATGCATCGACATCGGGGGTTTGGTGGTTTTGTCCTCAAAACCATCGGCGGGGGACGCGTATGGAGTACGCTACTCGCGAGCGGTTTGGTGGTTTGGGCCTCAAAACCATCGATGGCGGGTTTACGGGTTTGGGCCTCAAAACCCGGGCGGAGGTTCCGAGGAGGAACGGACGACACGTGGCGGCATCGGGGAGTTCGTGTCGAAGCGAAGCTACCGGTGAGGAGGCGCGGTGGCCGTCGGATCAACATGAAGACTGGGTTGGACCTCTACACCTTTAGGCTTATTAGTTTAGTTCTTATGTATCTAGGGGCAATTAGGGGAATGTGTAATAGCCTTGATAAATAGGGGATGGCAGCCCCAAGCCATCTTCACCTCTCCCACCTCCTCCATTTGTATTTTCCTTCATCCTTGTTAGGGTTTCCCCTCCTCTTAGGTGCTTATGAGAGAGAGGTCCACAATTTGAGAGAATTGTGTAAGAACTCGAGAGAATGCTGCCGGAATGGTGGCCCTAACCACCTTGTGTCCTCCGGGATTCGTTTTATGAAGATTGTGCCTTGTGTTTATCTTGTTCTTCACGAGTTTGTCTTTGCTCCTTTTCTTTGGAAGCTTGATTCTTCTTTTCTAGACCATTTTGGTTCGTTCTTGTTACCTTGATTTGATCTATGACATGAGTAGAGCCTTTCCACCGAAGGAAATCAACCAATTCCTCACGAGCTCATAGATCGGGCGATTTCTTGGTCAAGGTCTCAAGAACCGGTGCTTTTTCGTTTTTCTTTGATTTCTCATGATAGGATTGAAATTGGGTGTTGATGTCTTGAAGATATCTTCTCAACACTCCCAAGAACCTACCTGCAAAGTTTCAAGTCAATCCGAGTTGTTTTGATCGAGTTTTGACCCATTCTTCCTTGGTTCATGCTGCTGTTTCTGGACAGCGCGGAGCCTCCGCGAAAAACACGGAACCTCCGGGCCGTGGAGCTTCTGGGCGAAAACATGGAACCTTCGGAACGCGGAGCCTCCGGGGAAGAACGTGGAACCTCCGGTACCTGCTGCTGAAAATTTGTGTTTGGGATTTTCGAGTGCTCGTTTTGAGATCCGTCTTTTGCATTGATTGTCTAGCGTCTCAACGATCTTTCTCTAAGTATTCTTGTCACCAGTTGGCATGGGTACTTTGGTTTGAGAACTCACTTCCTCTCCATAGAAGTTGAGTATCTCTTTTTCGTCCCTCGGTTTAGTTCTTGCTCCGTGCTCGTTTGTGGTGTCCCGCTGTGTTCCTAGGGAACATCCACCCACTAGTTGGGTCGTTGACATCATGGTGTGTTGTTCGCTCTTTTGGTGGTGATTTTGGGACAATAGCCAATTATTTTTGAAAGAAATTTTCGGCTCCCATTCACCCCCCTCTGGTCGCCGTTTCCAGTCCTTCAATTGGTATCGGAGCCGGTTAAGGATCATTCCACCTTAATCGGTCCGTGATCCACAAAGGCAACATGGAGCGTGATTCTGGCAAACCACCGTTCTTCGATGGAACAAATTATCCCTATTGGAAGATCCATATATCCGCACATCTCTAGGGGATTGATTGGCTTGTTTGGGAGATTTGCGAGGATGCTATTACGTTGTGCTTGAACCTCGTGCTCGTGTCATGCAAGATCAAAAAGATCGGCACAACGCTAATAGCAGAGCTCGCGCAGTTCTTTTCTTGAGTCTTTCTCTTCCAGAGTTTGAGAGAGTCTCCGATTGTACTACCGCTCGGGAGATCTGGGTGAGGCTTCAAAGATATCACGAGGGGACCGCATATGTCAAAACCAGACTCTATGAGACATACAAGAGGGAGTACGAGAACTTTACCCAGCTTGATGGCGAGTCCATTGATGCCATGTTTTCTCGCTTTCAAACCATTGTCAACAAAATGCGAGCAAACAAGGCACAGTTACCTTATGACGATCATGAGAGGGCACTCAAGCTTCTATATGCCCTAGATCAGAAGGTATGGGATGTGAAAGTGACTGCCATCATTGAGTCTTCGGGGTATGAGACCCTCACAGTGGATGAGCTGTTCAGCAAGCTCAAGTCCACCGAGATCGACTACCAGACCCAAGCCAAGCTCAAGAATCCATCTGCACCGACTATGGCTTTGGTCTTAGGTAATGGCTCAAGTTTTTTAACTAACCCTTCATAGGTGTCTTTTGCTTTGTCTTCTTTGGTGTCTGTCACAGAGGAGCAGTTGGAGTCTCTTGGGGATGATGAGTTGGCACTCATCATCAGCCGATTCTTTCGGTTCCACAACAACCATTTGAATCACCGACACGGTGGTGGCCCGAAGGAGGGTTGCTTTGGATGCGGAGATTCGGACCACATCATCGCACACTGCCCCAACAAGAACAAGTGTGACTACACCTCCGGCAAGCACGACTCTAGCAAGCGCAACGACAAGCGAGGGCACACCTTCGGCAAGCACAAGTCGAAGAGAGGGTTCGATAAGGAGGCAATCAAGAAGGCATATCTCAAGAAGGCCAAGGCACACGAGTGCGCCTTCCTCGACTCCCTCAGTGATCTTGAGAAGGACTCCACCGACAGTGACTCTTCCACCTCAAGCGACAACAAGTCCAAGCGTAAGATCAAGGACAAGTTGAGTGGACTTTGTTTCCATACCGACACCACCAAGCAAGGCCTCTGCACCACGGCTCTTGGTGACGAGGTGGAGGCCGGCAAGGGCAAAGTGGAGATTGGCAAGGACGAGGCTTCTAGCGACGACGACACCTCTCATGTATCACTTTCCGCCGATGAGCTTGCTGTTGAGGTTGAGACTTTGAGTGTCGCTTTGATTAATCAAGACAAGTTGCTTAAGCGTGCTGCTCGTGAGAGGAAAGAGTTTAAGGACAAGCTAGAAGTTGTGGAGAAAGAGCTTGAGGAAGCTAAGAAGCTTGTTGTTCATGTGTCTGACGAGGTTGAGTGCGATGAATGTGCTGTTCATATGACAAACTTTTCTGAGTTGCAATCTAAGTATGTTAGCCTTGTTAGATGAGAACGATGAGCTGAAGGCTAGGTCTAGCTTGTTGGGTGCGTGCAAGTCTTGTTCAAGCTTGCAATCTGAGCTGGCAGAGAAGAATGCCAAGATCCTTGCTCTTGAGAAGGCCAGTTCAGATAGCACGGTTGTTGAGTGTGCACGTTGTGAGAGCTTGGTGTTGGAGCTTGAGTCTTGCAGGCATGACAAGATGAGATCCGAGGAAGATAACACATACCTTCGGTCCATCTTGAATTGGGTGTCTTGTAGTGAGCCGCAGTTGGGCATGATGATGAGCCAGTTCAGGCGGGGAACTGAGACATCGGGAGTAGGCTTTGCTCTAGGTGGGAAGGGTGAAAATGTCTATGGCAAAGTTGGTGAGTTCGGTGGTTTGAGTCCAAGTGAGAAACCTTCCACTACTCCCAAATTGATCAAGATCAATCCACCTAAGCCTACCGAACCCACTGTGAAAGATGGAGTGTTTAAAGAGCTTCCAAGAGCTCCACCCCAGAAACAAGTTTGGGTTCCAAAACCAAACCATCTCAGGAACCCACTTGATACTCTACCAAACATCTCTGAGGATCCCCTTCCTAAAGCCAAAAGGCCATCAAGAGTGACACATACACACAAGAAAGTGAGCCAACAACCACCCAAGAGAGAGGTGAGGTATCACTGTGACTATTGCCATAGGGATGGTCACCTTGTTGAGTTTTGCTTTAGGAGGAAGAGAGATGAGCGGCAGGAGTATGAGTTAAACAACCGGAACATGTACCGTCTGGCCCATGGCGTACATGTGCTGCCTGTTTAGAGGCGCAATGCTAGGCCAAGAGGTGCAATGCCTCAGGTTGCTAGACCACGCGGTGGTCGTGCCCGGCGTGGTTCAGGTCATCATCAATATGACCTTGGACCTCGTGGCAGTGGCTTTGGCTTTTACCCCTCTAGTGGACCATGTTTTTCTTGTGGTGATCGCTTTCCCCCAGCGGACCACGTTTTCCCTTTCGAGGTGATCGCTTTGCTTCTTGGCCGAGGATGAGTGGTTTTTTAGCTGACCCTTTTTCTAAGCAAATGGCCCAACACTGGTATGCTCCATAGTTTACTAACCCTAGTGTTGAGTCATTTGCCTATCCTATGGCCTTTTATTGAGCAGGTCAGAGGAATGGAGAACATGTAGCTCATTGACTCCGGATGTTTGCGCCACATGACCGGATGTCTCAAATGGTTCTCCAACCTCAACCAAAGGTAAGTCCAGCGCTTTGAGTTTGGATTTTTGCTTTCCTTTTAGCTTGGGAAGTTTTGGATCTTGTATCTTAGTTTCTTGGTTTTCTTTGCAGTTTAGTTTCTGTTTTTGACCTTTTGTATCATTCTTGCATATCATATCATCATGTATCATATTGCATTTTGAGCTTCATCCTTATAGTAGCTAGATTGACACTATGCTCTTGTTGGGGATGTTATGGATATATATGATGTGCTTTGCTTAGGCTCACTTGATCTCTTGATATGAGCTAAAAATGCCTTTTTCAATTGTGAACTTGAATAACACTTGATGAAACTTGAAACATGTTCACCACTACTTTGTGTCAACTAGCATGTATAGGTGTGTCGAGAACCTTTTTGCTTCATATATATGCTTAGTTGCTACGGCTCATACCTTGAGTTACACACTTGCTTGAGAAACTTGAAATGGTGCTAAAACTTAAAAAACAAGGTATGAAAAGATCGGGATGGGTCTTTGTTGTCCCATGTTAGAGTATCGAGACAGCTCCTTATTGCACTTAAGGGTGAACTTGAGCTCTGTAATGGATACCGAGATCACTGTCTTAAGCTTCTGATTGCTTTTTGCATAGGCTTGACATGATCGATAAGTCAGGTTTTGATGGCATCGATAACCTCCCACACACATTTTGTTTGACAAACTTTGGTGATAAGCTGCATAACTCTGATAAAATTCAATTGATTGAAAATTTGATCAAATCACAAGTTTGTCTCATGACATGATGTGTGAACTTTGTTTGGAGTAGTTCACTTTGCATACATGTGTAGCACAAGGTTGATCTCCTGTCTATATTTGCTATGTGCTCATTTGGTGGTGAACCCTCTTTTAAATTGTTCAAACTTGATCAAACTTGCTAAAATGCCATATTTCATCTCATTTGGTCATTTTGAGCATTTGCTAGCACTTGTATTTGTTGTTATAGATACATGACAGCATCAACTAGAGCATCTTTTCAATCTACTTGCTATAATCTTGAAGCTTCTGCATTTGTGCATTTCTGCATTCATAGCATGTTTTGAGGGGGAGTTGTAATCCTTGGGCTCTAGCTTGATAAGTGTAACGGAACCGTCCAAATTATAAGAGCACAAGTTCAAAAACAATCGCCGAAACGATCAAATTCTCAAACTTGAGCCCATATAACTCTGGTAGTCCACGAAATCGCGAGGGATTTCAAACCAAACTGAGAGCAACCAGATCGTAATGATTCAACATAACACAACACTTGTTACAACAGTTCAAAAGTAATCCCATACATCGGAGTACAAATATTTTTATTACCAAACCAAAGTAAAGATTAGCGGAAGCAACATAATTTCTGAAATCATTTTAAGTCAAATACTGCCAGTACATAGTCACATCCTGCAAAAGCATACCAGAAGAGATACTACAGAGACCATGCCCATATGGTCTAGTCTTCACGCCCACATGGCGAAGACAATACTTGCAGCAACAAGTATGAATCTGCTACCTGCAACAGGTGGGAATAAACCCTGAGTACGAGAAGGTACTCAGCTAGACTTACCCATCAAAAACCAGAAACAAAGGTGGCACCAAGGATTATGCAAGGCTTTATAAAGTGGGCTAGCTTGACTCATTTGTAGAAAAGCTTAATACCGATAAGTAACCAATATATGCTTAAGTATCAATTTGATCATCATTAACCTGAGAACTAGATTAGCACCTGTACTAAAGCACTCACTTTATTAGGATCAAACAATATTAACCATAGCAGGTATAATAAGGCTATCATCACCATTATCATCAATTCCGAACCATCATTAATCATTAGTGTATCTACGCTGGAGATAACCAGTCAAGTTTCTCACTATCCGGGAGAGACGACGACTCGAATCGATTCCAACTCAGCTGAGGGGGTATTCCTGACACTCACCCGGCAAACCCCGCTAAAGGCAGCCGTAGATAACCTTTGGTACAACTCAGGGTGGGCCCGAACAGCGCCGCGTTCTCGGGGATACCAGTGGCCAGGATGCTCAGGACTTTTAACTCACCTGCCCTTGGACCCTCTGGCTCTCTTCCGAGGCGACTTTCACTTTTCGACTTCGCAGCCTGAGTTGAGCTACTAGGCTTCGCGGTCGGCAACCTCAGGCCGGCCAGCAAAATATCAGGCATGCGTTCAAAATGACATAGAAGGCTCTAGGTCTCGGTCCTTAATCGACATAGACGGGGATAGATCCACACCCAAGACCTCCATGCCTTGTTGCTTCACTATCGTCATCCCGCCCGGTCTCATTTCATTTTATTAACACATGGTTCACTTCCACGATAGCAAGTATAGCCAACCGTGACCTGATAAAGCCCTATGTCTCACAGGTGACAGGAAATCACCTGACTTCTACCGGTCTAATTTAGCAGGGCTAAGCATAGATACGATCCTGTCTACTTAGGATTCAAGGTTCGAATTGCTGGACAAGGAGTGTTATCAATGCAGCAAGGGTTTCCAACCAACTCCTATCACATAATGCAACAATACATATAACATGTATAGATAGATAATTGCTTTGAAAGTAGGAGGCTTATAATGCTCCGGGGCTTGCCTTAACCGAAAGAAGAGAGATCAAGGTTCGGCTTCAAGAACGATTCCCACGTCTTCTCCGGCTTCGCCGGACTGGACCTCCAGTTCTTGAACGGACTTCAACTTCGGGTTCCACGCCCAGCGGAACTTCGCTTGTAACACGATTCTCAGCACACCTATTGCATGTATATGCATCCAATGAATTTCATGTATGCATCCAAAAATGACATGATGATTTATGAACGTGCATGAATGATGTGAAGATGAATGCAATGATATTGCAACGTTGTAAGCACAAAACCAAGTTATGTGGTGCCCTATTCAAATCACTTCAAGATTAGGTGAAAATTTCCTCTCCGGTATTAACACGTTCCTCTAAGAAACTACTAGGTTCCACAAGGTTAAGACCAAACACACACATAACAAGATTCCAGCAATTTAGTATTTACCACATAATATCAACAGTAGCTAAGAAAACTCACAACTGGAGTTCTACAAATCCAAATGACCTGAAAGAGGACATTCTGGAAAGCTTATGAAATTTTCTACATTTCATTTATAAACATCTAAGCATGATTTCATCATTTACCAAGTTAAAATAGCATACATACAGAATCTGTTCTAAAAGACAGAGAGCACTTCCAAAACTGAACCCAGCTTGGAACAGCTGCCATTTCTAAACTATAAGTCCAAATGCTACCAAAATTTACCAGCAACTAGTTCATGAAATTCTCAACAACTTTGCTATAGATCACCAAGCATGAAAACATCATTATCATAGGTTAATTCTCTTAACTATCAAATCTGTCCAGAATGGCAGATTCTCTAAATTAAATAATTAATGATGATGCAAAAGCATAATTGGACTAAACCAAGTTTACTCACTTGTTGTGCATACCAAAAGAACATCAGAAAGTATAGTGCCAACTTCTAAATAAATCATTTAATATTCTTTTATAATTTATTTAGTTAATTAGGTGATTGAAGCAACATACAGTAAAACTATATATAAAAATCTACAAAAATTATAGTAGTCACCTCATGCTTTACATAGGCTACCATAAAAATTTCCAATCAATTGGATGAGCAAAACTTGATATATAAAAAATAACAGATGACATGTCTATTTCTAGCATAAATAGGAAACCCTATTGAAAAGTATCAAACAACAGATTTAATATTTTTCCTAGCATCTTTCTAACATAAGAACAACACTTACCAAGTTTCACCCTTACTGGATCTATATAAAAATTATGAAAATTCACACAAGACCCATTCAAGCAAACAAGATAATTATATAACTCCACCAAACCACATCCAAATTGCATGAAAATTTAACCATAAGCTATTCCTGGTATGAGCAGTTCACTATAAAAATTTCATGTCATTTGGAGCTTCACAGAAAGAGATATCTTTTTCTCCTTTTTCTACATGAATAAAAGATATAATTAATAACTATTTATTTCAACACAAAACATGGCACACATTATATTTTTATAATAAACTAGACATGATGCAGAGCACACCAAAATTTAAAGCACCTTATTTGGACCTCTAGAACAGGAGATACACATTTTCAAAGTTCGACTACAAATCAATTATTTGAAATAATGAAATAGAACAAAATCTAAACTCACTAAACCGGTCGGCCCATTTAAGCTAGCTCGGCCCACGGCGGCCCAAGCAAGCAACACAGGGGGGGATCCCGCGCGCCGACATGCGGGCCCCGCCCGTCAGGGACACCGGACAGGGGAGCGACTCCGGCCAGCGATTGCTCGCCGCCGGTGACACTTCCGACGAAGACGAGCGCTCCATCGCGCCCTCCGTGTCACCCCGCACCTCGTCACACCATTTTCCCCAACTAAACTTCACTAGAGTACGCTCACCGACGGCCCAGGCAGACGGCGGCGCTCGGCTCCCGTCGTCGATGACGAAAACGACCCCGATTGAGGCAAACCTCGGGACCTACCCACTCTACGTCACTCCACTAACTCGATGAACCTGACATCTAGGCAAGAGGAAGGCCACAGTGGCATAGCCACGGCGGTGGAGAAGCTCGGCGGCGCTCCGAGCAAGGCGGTGGAGAAGAAGGGACCTTTTCCGTTCTACCCGGAGCTCTGCTGGCTCAGCTGAGGGATGTAGCGTGTAGGGGAGGTCGTGGCGGAGGTTTTGGCCGAGCCGATTTGGAAATGGCACGGTGGTGCATGCACATGAGCTCGTCAAAGCTCGCGGTGGCGATGGTGGCGCAGCTCTCTGCTTCGGTGGAGACAGAAGGGAGGGAGGGGCGAATGCTGGCACTGGCAACAAGCTGGGACAGCTTTGGAGGCCCCCTGGCCGGACGCACGGCCTCCTCGTCGATGTACGGCTGCCAGGTGGTGGGCACGACCTGGCGCTGTCGGCCACTAGGCCCATGCCGAGATGACTATCAGTGTTCCCCTAGCCGACTGTCAGCCCGACTTTGCCCCCTAACAACTCCTAAACCAGCTCGATTTAGCGATAGGTTATATTAGAAAACTTGTAGACCTACATGTGATCTCCAATTTTGTCAATATGGACTTGAGCTAGTTCGGTCTGGATTGGAAGATAAAAGGTCCCAAAGGGAGGCACCTTAAAACTGAAACTGAGATTCAGTCAACCCACCCGACTGAAACCTGATTTTCAAAGCACGCTAGCTCCTAAACCATTGAGAACTAGGTGATGGTGTTATTGACAATATTGTAGAGCTAAGTGAGTGCTACAAAAGTGTCAATATGGGTTAGAGCTGGTTCAGCATAGTTTGAGATTTACAATGCTCCAAAGGTGGGCACATGAAACTGCAATGTCACATTTTGACTTAGAAAATTTGCTAAGTGTTGAAACAACATGGAAACCTGACTTGTGGGCCCTGTTTGAGGATGTTCTAGCCATTTTCATGAGATGGTTATATTGAGACTCTTGTTTCTTGATAAATTTTCTACAACTTTGGTAAAGGTTGCACAACCATGCAAGACCTCTAGATACCACTTTTAAATCAGTCAAAGTAGATCAATGCTATGGTCAAACTGGGGTCAAACCTAGTCAAATTGGATTTTGGTCAAAACATGAATATAGACCCTAGCTCATTTTGCTCCACTAACATATCTGAGACATTTTCAAGCCCCCGAGTCACGCAATAGCATCACATATGTCATCTATACAAAAACCCTAGCAACACATAAAGGAAGCACATAGAAACCACAATGTTGCAAGGTCATGTTTCAAGCAAGGATGCACATGAAATGACGATGCTTATGGTAATGTCATGCCATGATCATGCATTATGAATGCATTATGAGGTTAACTAAAACTAGGGTGTTATAGCCCTCCCCCCTTATAAAAATCACGTCCCGAGATTTGAAAGTTGTACCATTTTTTATAAAAAGTGGAATAGTTGTCCTTTAAATAATCCTCTTTTTCCCAAGTTGCATCACGTTCACCGTGATTACTCCAAACCACCTTGTATAATTTGACTACTCGATTTCGAGTCACCCTTTCCAAAGTATCTAGAACATATACCGATCTCTCCTTATAAGAAAGATCAGATTTCAATTTGATGCGTCTCACTTCTACTCTTTCCTCAGGAAGACGGAGACATTTCTTTAATTGAGAAACATGGAAGACTGGAAAGATAGCTCCCATTTCATGAGGTAGATTGAGCTTATAGGCTACTCTTCCACTTTTCTCAATAATCCAATAAGGTCCAACATATCGAGGCTCAAGCTTTCTTTTGATCCCAAAACGCTTTACTCCTCTCATAGGGGACACCTTCAAATAGACATGGTCACCTACTTCAAACTCAATAGGTTTCCTCCTCTTATCTGCGTAGCTCTTTTGTCTAGCCTGAGTAGCTGCTATATTTTTTTTGTATAGCACGAACTTGCTCCTCAGCTTCTTTTACAAAGTCAATACCATAGAATCTTCTTTCTCCTGGTTCCACCCAGTTCAACGGAGTCCTACACTTGCGACCATATAAAGCTTCAAAAGGAGCCATTTGGATACTCTCTTGATAACTATTGTTGTAAGAGAATTCCGCGAGAGGCAACCATTTCTCCCAGGAGCCATTACAAGAGATGAAGCAAGCCCTAAGCATGTCTTCAAGAATCTGATTCACACGCTCAGTCTGCCCCGACGTCTGTGGATGATAAGCAGAACTACGGACCAAATTAGTTCCAAGATTCTGATGTAGGCGCTCCCAAAAACGAGCAGTAAACTGTGGTCCTCTGTCAGAGACAATAGACCCAGGCACTCCATGAAGACGTACGACTTCTTGGAAGTAAATGTCAGCATATTGGTGTGGGTGATAGTTACTCTTCACAGGGATAAAGTGAGCAGATTTTGTCAATTGATCAACTATAACCCAAATAGAGTCAAAGCCTTTTTGGGTGGTTGGTAATCCGACAATAAAGTCCATAACAATGTCATCCCACTTCCAACCGGGAACAGACAAAGGCTAGAGTAAACCAGGCTTTAGGTGAATGGCCTTAACTCTACAACAATGATCACACCTAGCGACGTAGGCTGCAATTTCCTTTTTCATCTTGGTCCACCAATAGTACGGCTTGAGGTCTTGATACATCTTACTACTACCAGGATGGATGGACAACTTAGAAGAATGGGCTTCAGATAAGATTTGATTTCTGAGTTCTCTATCTTTTGGCACCACGAGTCTATCTTTGAACCAGAGAATTCCCTTCTCATCGATTCAAAAATGCTTAGTTTCTTGCTCTTTCATCTTTCTCTTAATGTGAAATACACCAGTATCAGTCTTTTGTAACTTAATGATTCTACTTCTCAAAGAACAATCTACAGTGATATGATGGATTACAATAGGATGTAAGAGGTGGGACAAATGAAAATCTTCTTCCATCAGAGAGTTGCAGTGAGATTTTCTACTCAAGGCATCGGCAACCACATTTGCTTTACCCGGATGGTAATGCACCTGGAGGTTATAATCCTTGATCAACTCTAACCATCTTCTCTGGCGCATATTTAACTCAGGTTGAGTAAATATGTACTTAAGGCTCTTATGATTTGTATAAATATTACATATATTTCTAAGCAAATAGTGTCTCCAGATTTTTAGAGCATGCACTACAGTAGCTAACTCTAAGTCATGAGTCGGATAGTTAACTTCATGTTTTCTTAACTGACGCGAAGCATACGCAATAACTCGGCCTCCTTGCATAAGTACGCCACCTAAACCAGTACCTGATGCATCACAATACACATCAAACGGTTTCTCAATGTCAGGTTGCGCTAATACAGGAGCTGATGTCAACAAAGTCCGTAGAGTGCGGAAAGCTTGTTCACACTCTAGAGTCCAATCAAACTTCCTATCCTTCTCAAGTAGTCGAGTCATAGGCTTAGCTATTTTAGAGAAATCCTAAATAAAACGACGATAGTAGCCAGCCAATCCAAGAAAACTCCGAACTTCATGTACTGTCGTTGGCGCCTTCCAATCCAAAACTTCCTGTATCTTAGTTGGGTCTACTGAAATTCCCTCACCAGACAATACATGACTGAGGAAAGGTACCTTCTTTAACCAGAATTCACATTTACTGAACTTGGCGTAAAGCTTATGTTCACGTAATCTGGATAAAACAATTCTCAGATGCTCGGCATGTTCTTCTTCATTTCCAGAATAGATGAGAATATCATCAATGAATATCACCACAAACTTGTCCAGCTCTTGCATGAATACTGAATTCATCAGGTACATGAAATGTGCAGGAGCATTGGTCAGACCAAAAGACATGACAAGATATTCATATAACCCGTATCTAGTAGAGAAAGCGGTCTTTGGTATGTCTTCTGGACGGATTTTAATTTGGTGATAACCAGATCTCAGATCAATCTTCGAGAATACCTTTGTTTTAGACAACTGATCAAACAAGATATCAATACGAGGCAACGGATACTTGTTCTTGATAGTGACTGCATTGAGTGGTCGATAGTCTACACACATACATAGAGACTGGTCCTTCTTCTTCACAAAGATAGCAGGACAACCCCATGGAGAAGAACTAGGACGGATCAGCCCTTTTAGTAAAAGGTCACTAAGTTGGGTCTTGAGTTCAGCTAACTCATTCGGCGGCATTCTATACGGTCTTTTAGAAATTGGTGCGGTACCCGGAATTAACTCAATCTTAAACTCTACATCACGATCTAGAGGTAATCCTGGCAATTCATCGGGAAAAACATCTAGAAATTCACACACTACCAGAACTTCTGCAATCTCTTTTGCTTTTGCTATCATAGCGTTAACTGTAGTCTAAGGACTAATGTCTCTAGGAAGTTGCACTAGAAAAGCTTGTTGATCTTTTAGATCCCTCAACATAACCACTCTCGTAGAGGTATCGATCAGAACACCGTTTCCACTCATCCACTTCATACCTAAGATTACATCTAGGCCCAATCCTGGTAATACCACGAGATCTAGATTATACAGACATCCTTCTATCTCGATCCTTGCTCCTAAGACCAACTGGTTGGTTGAAATATTATTCCCGGCAGCACTAATATTATAACCACTATTATCTAAAGTAACGACCTTCATACCATGCTTGGCTGCAAACGTTGAGCTGATAAAAGAGTGGGAAGCACCTGAATCGAACAACACAATTGCAGGATGTTGGTTTACTAAAAATGCATCGGCAGTGATAATCTCACCCGTAGGAATGGATTCCACCGTGGTGTAACGAACATAACCTTTACACACATCTACATTATTATCATTTCATTTCTTCTGAGGAAGAGGACAATCTCTGGCCCAATGACCTGACATCTTGCAATTCCAACATGGTCGGTTACTTGGCGGTGCCTTAGGCTTTCCTTTCTTAATACTGCTCCTCTTGACCGGATCCTGTTTCTGATATGGGTGATATCTAGTAGATATGTCAGGCGAATAATACTGAGGTGTAATCACCACCAGAGTATGGGTCGTAGGTGCATTAGATTCATAAGATTTCTCTTGGCTCTTAGAAGCAGCATACACAGCATTATAGTTCTCTTGAAGGATAGTATCACTGACAAACTCGTTGAAAGTTGCACACTTGCTATTGCACATGGCCTTCATCAATTTAGGACACAACCCTCTTTTGAAACTTGCAATCTTCTTAACTTTTGTATTAACAAATTCTAGAGCATATCTTGACAAGTTGATGAAAGCATGTAGATATTCTGTTACACTTTTGTCTCCTTGAGTGAGCTTCATAAACTCGGTGTGCTTGATTGCCATGAGACCAGCAGGAATATAATGTCCCCGAAATGCTTCCTTGAACTGATCCCAAACTACTTCCATATTCTCAGGCAGGGTACTCCGATGGTGACACCACCAAACACCTGCAGGTCCTTGCAACTGTTGCGAAGCATATTCTATTTTCATATCATCTGCCACCTTGAGCACACGAAACTTCTGTTCGATAGTGTTCAACCATTCGTCTCCTTGAAGTGGTTCTTCTGCTTCTCGAAAAATAGGAGGCTCAGTATCTAAGAAATCTTTATAGCTGCTGTACTGGGCAGGCTCAGGTTCCTGATGGACATGGTTTCTAACACTCTCGTCCAAGGCATGCTGACTTTCGGCAAGCATTTGCAGCAACTCAGCAGAGGTAGGTTGCGGAGGAGACGATGACAGTCCTGTATTGCCACGACTCCGACTGCTAGAGCGAAGCTGACGAGACATCTGTAAGTAGTTGAAACTAGTAAGCGTTGATGACGTCAGAAGGCTGCTGATGAATTATATAGGCAGGAGGAAGAGATTATATCCAACTATGCAAATTCCAATCTCCAAAAGAAGGAAATTTCTTGGGTTGAGGCACGGATCTTCTGACAAGATAGAGAATGACATTCAAGGAAAAGGTTCACGAGAAGATAACACATTGGTGTAGCTCCATAATGGATCATGACTAGCAATCCTTGATACCTGCGCGTGCCGAGCAGCATAACCTTGTGTCGCGCGCCATAGGAGGCTCCCGGTTTCGTCGCGGCACCATGGGGTACTAATCGCAACACCATTATCGAACACACACCCATGAGGAATCCCCACGTGTCAGGAATTAGGCGTATAGAAACAATGATCCAAAGATGGGGTAGCAAACAAGGATAGATACAAGGGTAGAAGCAATGGAGAGGCGAATTGCATATCAAAACACATCCCAACTCAAGGAGATACATCTTGAAATTGTATCTTGCTTTCTTTCACGGCCAGGTATGAATTGGGTTTCAAGGCTGACACTACTGATCACTCCACTAGGTTGGTTGACCACCCCCAATTCTTCATGAAAGAATGCAACTATTTATGGGACAACCGTTTGGAGGGAAGACAATTTTAAAAGAATGGGATAAGCAATTTATAAGGGAGGGAGTAATGCAGAATGCAATGTATGATGCGAACATGGTGCATGCACGAACTGTACGTCCTCACAAACCTAGGAAGAATTTCAAAATTCTAGCGTATAGTTCGGTGGCATACACACATTCTCTGAATAACGATAATGAGTCGTTCTATAGGAAACGTTGTTAGTGTACCTGCAGAAAATTGCATTTCAGCCCAACAATTCCCAATATAGCATAGAAGAAAGCAGTAAACTAAATACTTTCCATACATACATCCCCCGATGTATATACTTCAGTATCAAAGCTACCCGACAGATATACCCACAATTAAGTACTCTCATAATCACATGATTAAACATGTAAGTATGCTAGTAACCACAACTACTCTCCCCTAGACCGACGGTTGGACGGTCATGCTCTCACAACTCCCACTTACCAGGGCGTAGAGGTATTTTGATCCATACATTACCACCCAAGCGGATGGCATCCATACAATAGCACGTCGTATGGACAACGAAACAGAAAACAAGTAAGAACCCACAAGTTAGTACCTTAGTAAGCCACCTAGTAGTCCTTATTTGGGCATATAGGATATGACCACTGGCACTCTTTAGTTTAAAATAAAGATTTTCCACAAAAGCTTTTGTTTAAATACACAAATGATGTGTTTAACTGTTGAATCTTGCTCTGATACCAGCAGTAACGGAACCGTCCAAATTATAAGAGCACAAGTTCAAAAACAATCGCCGAAACGATCAAATTCTCAAACTTGAGCCCATATAACTCCGGTAGTCCACGAAATCACGAGGGATTTCAAACCAAACCGAGAGTAACCAGATCGTAATGATTCAACATAACACAACACTTGTTACAACAGTTCAAAAGTAATCCCATACATCGGAGTACAAATATTTTTATTACCAAACCAAAGTAAAGATTAGCGGAAGCAACATAATTTCTGAAATCATTTTAAGTCAAATACTGCCAGTACATAGTCACATCCTGCAAAAGCATACCAGAAGAGATACTACAGAGACCATGCCCATATGGTCTAGTCTTCACGCCCACATGGCGAAGACAATACTTGCAGCAACAAGTATGAATCTGCTACCTGCAACAGGTGGGAATAAACCCTGAGTACGAGAAGGTACTCAGCTAGACTTACCCGTCAAAAACCAGAAACAAAGGTGACACCAAGGATTATGCAAGGCTTTATAAAGTGGGCTAGCTTGTGTAACACCCTGGTGTTAGTTAGCCTCATAATGCATTCATAATGCATGATCATGGCATGACATTACCATAAGCATCGTCATTTCATGTGCATCCTTGCTTGAAACATGACCTTTGCAACAGTTGCAACATCTATGATTGAATGCATGTGTAGGTGTATGTTTGTTTATTAATGCTAGCCTATGGGTGTACAACACTTGTAGTAGTGTGATGTGTGACACAACACCTTGAAACATGACCATGAAACACATGCAACATGCCTAGTTAAACCATGCAACACATGCATGCAACATAATGTTGCATTAGCTTGATTGGTGATGTTTCAATGCACCTTGATGTGACTTTTGCTCATATGAGATGCTATTGGGTAAATTGTGGCTTGAGAACATCTTTGATATGTTAGTGGAGCAAAATGAGCTAGGGTTTATATTCATGTTTTGACCAAAATCCAATTTGACTAGGTTTGACCTCAGTTTGACCATAGCACTGATCTGCTTTGACCGATTTAAAAGTGGTATCTAGAGACCTTGCATGGAGGTGCACCCTTTACCAAAGTTGTAGGAAATTTATCAAGGAACAAAAGTCTCAATATGGCTATTTCATGAAAATTACTAGAAAATGTCCAAAAAGGGTGAAAAATGCGGAAGTTAGGGCTGTTTTTCTATTTTTATTGAATTTTAAAATGTAATTAATGGAGAAATTTATATTTCAAAATATATTGAGAATTTGACAAAACTCTCTTAATATGGAATGTTCTACTCATCAAAAGGAGCTTCCTTTGTATTGAACATTTTTCCTAACTCAGCTTAGTTTGGGAGATATCGTCGCTTTAAAAATCGTGCCAACTGGATTTCTGTGACGGTTTAGCCCTGGCCGTCACTGAAATGCCGAGTGGAAAAATCGCCCTTCCCAGCCGATGTCGTGCATAACCGCCGCGTGCCCCCCTCCACGCGTCCGTACGTCGCCAACCCGCCCCGGTGACTCCTCCCCGTGTCCGTCTGTGTGGACAGGGAGTCCTCACTTCCCCCTCACCCACTCCTACTCCCTCCATCCCCCTCCGCCCCGCCCCTTTTTCTTCTCCTGCACGCGCGGGGTGCGCCACTGTCATTACCGGGCGGGGCAGCGGCTCGCCGGCTGTCACCGCGCTTTGCTCTGCTCCATCACTACTCCAGCCAGCGCATGAGGCTCCGCCTCAGTCCACGCCGCTCCAACGACCTCCTATCGGCGCGAATCAGCCTCGGAGGCGGGCCAATTGGCCTTTCGATCGCGGCTGCCACCCGCCGAAACTCCGGCAAGCTCCCAGCTCACCATCAACCGGGGCGCGTAGCGCTCCTCTCCTTCTCCTACCACGCGCATCGACCTCGCAAAGCCGCTCCACCACTTGCCGTGACGCGTCATCGCCGGAGGAGGAGGGTCCGCGTCGACCTCGTCGCCGGCCTCTCGGCTTCACGTGGCCAGTAGGCCACAAGCCTTTGTGCGCAGCCCTGTGGCCACTGGAGAGTGCACAGGGTCCGTGCGGCACTTCTTCGCCGCCCCGTGGCCGTCGAAGAGCCCTCCTCGGTCGGGAACAGCAAGTCCGGCGAGCTCCCCTGTTCTTCCCCGCGAAGGACTTCATCGGAGGATTCGACTAAGGTGAAAGGCCTTTCTGTAAAGCGGCCAGACACAGAAACTTACTGATTCGGGCCCATGCAATTTCTAGAAAACGCAGGGGCCTAATTGGAAAATGTCTGTCTTATTCGGTTTTAAGAAATGAAATTCCAGAAATTAGTTAAATCTTCTAAAAATCATAAGTGGAGTTCTAGAGCTCCAAATCAAGTGATTCAACTTGCAGAATTTTTCTGGTGATGAGATCTATGCAATAAAAATATGACATGCCATTTTTGTGGAACTTTTCTGTGTAGTTTTAATTATTTTTGATAAATGCCTTTATCTTTGAAATTGCTTAGTAATTAGAATATAGCTCCTAAAATTGTGATTTTTGTTGCATTGGTCTTGTAATGAGATGAATAATCTGTAGAAAATATATCCTATGCACCTGTTATGTAAAAATATAGGGTTGTAGTTCAAGTGCCATTCCTTGCCTATTTCTTAGAAAATTCATAATAAAATAATTGGGTCTAATTTAGGGTCGAGAATTTTTGTGGGTCATTTTTAGGCTAGGTTGAAGCTAATGATGTATAAAAACCTACGGTTTGGCATACTTCATAGTACACAGTATTTTTAGCTCCGTTTAGTTATGTTGCCTTGTTATTTTTGTGTAGGATAGTATACTTATCCAAATGAGGTGCAAATTATATGATAGCCTAGAATTAGCAGGTATTAGCTACTGTAATTTTCTGGGAATTTTAGGAGATGTAGATCTGGTAGACCCTGTTATAGCTACTTCTCATATGGCATGAAATCCACTTAATTATTAAGTTAATTAGGGCTATAAGTATTTTGGGAGTTGTTTGAGTTACATATGATCTGGTGGTATGAATGGTTTGGGTCAATTTGTAATCTAGATGATCCACTTATAATATAGTATGATGGTGTATGCTTAATCAAGGTTCTTTGTACCAATGTTATACTTTGGTGAGTTACCGGTGATCATTAATCATTTTTAATGATTTGTTGGTGATCTCAATTAAGATAAATCGAGTTTAGTCATATATCATGTTTTGCACCTAAGCTTAAAGTGATTTGAGTAGAGCACCACATAACTTGGTTTTGTGCTTACAACGTTGCAATGTCATTGCATTCATCTTCACATCATTCATGCACGTCAACAAATCATCATGTCATTTTTGGATGCATACATGAAATTCATTGGATGCATATACATGCAATAGGTGTGCCGAGAATCGTGTTACAAGCGAAGTTCCGCTGAGCGTGGAACCCGAAGTTGAAGTCCGTTCGAGAACTGGAGGTCCAGTCCGACGAAGCCGGAGAAGGCGTGGGAATCGTTCTTGAAACCGAACCTCGATATCTCTTCTTTCGGTTAAGGCAAGCCCCGGAGCATTTTAAGCCTCCTACTTTTAAAGCAATTATCTTTATATACATGTTATATGTATTGTTGCATTACGTGATAGGAGTTGGTTGAAAACCCTTGCTGCATTGATAACACTCCTTGTCCAGCAATTCGAACCTTGAATCCTAAGTAGACAGGATCGTATCTATGCTTAGCCCTGCTAAATTAGATCGGTAGAAGTCGGGTGATTTCCTGTCACCTGCGAGATATAGGGCTTTATCAGGTCACGGTTGGCTATACTTGCTATCGTGGAAGTGAACCATGTGTTAATGAAATAAAATGAGACCGGGCGGGATGACGATAGTGAAACAACAAGGCATGGAGGTCTTGGGTGTGGATCTATCCCCGTCTGTGTCGATTAAGGACCGAGACCTGGAGCCTTCTATGTCATTTTGAACGCATGCCTGACATTTAGTTGGCCGGCCTGAGGTTGCCGACCGCGAAGCCTAGTAGCTCAACTCAGGTTGCGAAGTCGAAAAGTGAAAGTCGCCTCGGAAGGGAGCCAGAGGGTCCAAGGGCAGGTGAGTTAAAAGTCCTGAGCTTCCTGGCCACTGGTATCCCCGAGAACGCGGCGCTGTTCGGGCCCACCCTGAGTTGTACCAAAGGTTATCTACGGCTGCCTTTAGCGGGGTTTGCCGGGTGAGTGTCAGGAATACCCCCCTCAGCTGAGTTGGAATCGATTCGAGTCGCCGTCTCTCCCGGATAGTGAGAAACTTGACTGGTTATCTCCAGCGTAGATACACTATTGATTAATGATGGTTCGGAATTGATGATAATGATGATGATGGCCTTATTATACCTGCTATGGTTAATATTGGTTGCTCCTAATAAAGTGATTGCTCTAGTACAGGTGCTAATCTAGATGACAGGTTAATGATTATTAACTTGATGCTTAAGCATTAATGATTACTTATCTGTAATAAGCTTTTCTGCAAATGAGTCAAGCTAGCCCACTTTATAAAGCCTTGCATACTCCTTGGTGTCACCGTTGTTTCTGGTTTTTGACGGGTAAGTCTAGCTGAGTACCTTCTCGTACTCAGGGTTTATTCCCACCTGTTGCAGGTAGCAGATTCATACTTGTTGCTGCAAGTATTGTCTTCGCCATGTGGGCATGAAGACTAGACCATATGGGCATGGTCTCTGTAGTATCTCTTCTGGTATGCTTTTGCAGGATGTGACTGGGTACTGGCAGTATTTGAAGTTAAATGATTTCAGAAATTATGTTGCTTCCGCTAATCTTTATTTTAGTTTTGTAATAAAATTATCTGTACTCCGATGTATGAGAGCTACTTACGAACTGTTGTAACAAGTGTTGTGTTATGTTGAATCACTACGATCTGGTTGCTCTCGGTTTGGTTTGAAATCCCTCGTGGTTTCGTGGACTACCGGAGTTATATGGGCTCAAGTTTGAGAATTTGATCGTTTCGGCGATTGTTTTTGAACTTGTGCTCTTATAATTTGGACGGTTCCGTTACAGCTGGTATCGGAGCAAGATTCAACAGTAAACACATCATTTGTGTATTTAAACAAAAGCTTTTGTGAAAAATCTTTATTCTAAACTAAAGAGTGCCAGTGGTCATATCCTATATGCCCAAATAAGGACTATTAGGTGGCTTACTAAGGTACTAACTTTGGGGTTCTTGCTTGTTTTCTATTTCGTTGTCCATACGGCGTGCTATTGTATGGATGCCATCCGCTTGGGTGGTGATGTATGGATCAAAATACCTCTACGCCCTGGTAAGTGGGAGTTGTGAGAGCATGACCGTCCAACCGTCGGTCTAGGGGAGAGTAGTTGTGGTTACTAGCATACTTACATGTTTAATCATGTGATTATGAGAGTACTTAATTGTGGGTATATCTGTCGGGTAGCTTTGATACTGAAGTACATACATCGGGGGATTATGTATGGAAAGTATTTAGTTTACCGCTTTCTTGTGTGCTTTTTTGGGAATTGTTGGGCTGAAATGCAATTTTCTGCAGGTACACTAACAACGTTTCCTGTAGAACGACTAGTTATCGTTATTGAGAGAACGTGTGTATGCCACCGAACTATACGCTAGAATTTTGAAATTCTTCCTAGCTTTGTGAGGACGTACGGTTCGTGCATGCACCATGTTTGCATCATATATTGCATTCTGCATTACTCCCTCCCTTATAAATTGCTTATCCCATTCTTTTAAAATTTTCTTCCCTCCAAACGGTTGTCCCATAAATAGTTGCATTCTTTCATGAAGGATTGGGGGTGGTCAACCAACCTAGTGGAGTGATCAGTAGTGTCAGCTTAGAAACCTAATTCATACCTGGCTCGTGAAGGAAAGCAAGACACAATTTCAAGATGTATCTCCTCGAGTTGGAATGTGTTTTGATCTGCAACTCGCCTCTCCATTGCTTCTACCATTGTATCCACCCTTGTTTGCTATCATCTTTAGATGATACTGTTTCTACACGTTTAATTCCTGACACGTGAGGATTCCTCATGGGTGTGTTCGGTAATGGTATTGCGATTAGTACTCCATGGTGCCGCGACGAAACCGGGAGCCTCCTGTGGCGCGCGACACAAGGTTGTGCTGCTCGGCACGCGCAGGTATCAAGGATTGCTAGTCATGATCCATTATGGAGCTACACCAATGTGTTATCTTCTCGTGAACCTTTTTCTTGAATGTCATTCTCTATCTTGTCAGAAGATCCGTGCCTCAATCTAAGAAATTTCCTTCTTTTGGAGATTGGAATTTGCATAGTTGGATATAATCTCTTCCTCCTGCCTATATAATTCGTCAGCAGCCTTCCGACGTCATCAACGCTTACTAGTTTCAACTACTTGCAGATGTCTCATCAACTTCGCTCTAGCAGTCAGAATCGTGGTAATACAGGACTGTCATCGTCTCCTCCGCAACCTACCTCTGCTGAGTTGCTGCAAATGCTTGTCGAAAGTCAGCGAGCTTTGGACGAGAGTGTCAGAAACCATGTCCATCAGGAACCTGAGCCTGCCCAGTACAGCAGCTATAAAGATTTCTTAGATACTGAGCCTCCTATTTTTCGAGAAGCAGAAGAACCACTTCAAGCAGACGAATGGTTGAACACTATCGAACAGAAGTTTCGTGTGCTCAAGGTGGCAGATGATATGAAAACAGAATATGCATCGCAACAGTTGCAAGGACCTGCAGGTGTTTGGTGGTGTCACCATCGGAGTACCCTGCCTGAGAATAGGGAAGTAGTTTGGGATCAGTTCAAGGAAGCATTTCGTGGACATTACATTCCTGCTGGTCTCATGGCAATCAAGCACACCGAGTTTATGAAGCTCATCCAAGGAGACAAAAGCGTAACAGAATATCTACATGCTTTCATCAACTTGTCAAGATATGCTCCGGAATTTGTTAATACAGAAGTTAAGAAGATTGCAAGTTTCAAAAGAGGGTTGTGTCCTAAATTGATGAAGGCCATGTGCAATAGCAAGTGCGCAACTTTCAACGAATTTGTCAGTGATACTATCCTTCAAGAGAACTGTAATGTTGTGTATGCTGCTTCTAAGAGCCAAGAGAAATCTCATGAATCTAATGCACCAACGAACAATACCCTGGTGGTGATTACACCTCAGTATTATTCACCTGGCATATCTACTAGATATCACCCATATCAGACACAGGATCCGGTCAAGAGGAGCAGTATTAAGAAAGGAAAGCCTAAGGCACCGTCAAGTAACCGGCCATGTTGGAATTGCAAGATGTCAGGTCATTGGGCCAGAGATTGTCCTCTCCCGCAGAAGGAATCAAATGATAAAAAGGCAGATGTGTGTAAAGGATGGGTTCGATACACCACGGTGGAGTCCATTCCTACGGGTGAGATTATCACTGCTGGTGCATTTTTAGTAAATCAACACCCTGCAATTGTGCTGTTTGATTCAGGTGCTTCCCACTCTTTTATCAGTTCAACGTTTGCAGCCAAGCGTGGTATGAAGGTCGTTACTTTAGATAATAGTGGTTATAATATTAGTGCTGCCGGGAATAATATTTCAACCAACCAGTTGGTCTTAGGAGCAAAGATCGAGATAGAAGGACGTCTGTACGATCTAGATCTCGTGGTATTACCTGGTTTGGGTTTAGATGTAATCTTAGGTATGAAGTGGATGAGTGGAAACGGTGTTCTGATCGATACCTCTACGAGAGTGGTTATGTTGAGGGATCCAAAAGATCAACAAGCTTTTCTAGTACAACTTCCTAGAGACATTAGTCCTCAGACTACAGTTAACGCTATGAAAGCAAAAGCAAAAGAGATTGCAGAAGTTCCTGTAGTGTGTGAATTTCCAGATGTTTTTCCCGATGAGTTGCCAGGATTACCTCCAGATCGTGATGTAGAATTCAAGATTGAGTTAATTCCAGGTACCGCACCAATTTCCAAAAGACCGTATAGAATGCCGCCGAATGAGTTAGCTGAACTCAAGATCCAACTTAGTGACCTTTTACTGAAAGGGCTGATCCGTCCTAGTTCTTCTCCGTGGGGTTGTCCTGCTATCTTTGTGAAGAAGAAGGACCAGTCTCTACGTATGTGTGTAGACTATCGACCACTCAATGCAGTCACTATCAAGAACAAGTATCTGTTGCCTCGTATTGATATCTTGTTTGATCAGTTGTCTAAAGCAAAGGTATTCTCGAAGATTGATCTGAGATCTGGTTATCATCAAATTAAAATCCGTCCGGAAGACATACCAAAGACCGCTTTCTCTACCAGGTATGGGTTATATGAATATCTTGTCATGTCTTTTGGTCTGACCAATGCTCCTGCACATTTCATGTACCTGATGAATTCAGTATTCATGCAAGAGCTGGACAAGTTTGTGGTGATATTCATTGATGATATTCTGATCTATTCTGAAAATGAAGAAGAACATACCGAGCATCTGAGAATTGTTTTATCCAGATTGCGTGAACTTAAGCTTTACGCCAAGTTCAGTAAATGTGAATTCTGGTTAGAGAAGGTACCTTTCCTCGGTCATGTGTTGTCTGGTGGGGGAATTTCAGTAGACCCGACTAAGATACAGGAAGTTTTGGATTGGAAGGCACCAACTACAGTACATGAAGTTCGGAATTTTCTTGGATTGGCTGGCTACTATCGTCGTTTTATTCAGGATTTCTCTAAAATAGCTAAGCCTATGACTCGACTACTTCAGAAGGATAGGAAGTTTGATTGGACTCCGGAGTGTGAACAAGCTTTCTGCACGCTACGGACTTTGTTAACATCAGCTCCGGTATTAGCGCAACCTGACATTGAGAAACCGTTTGATGTATATTGTGATGCATCAGGTACTGGTTTAGGTGGCGTACTGATGCAGGGAGGTCGAGTTATTGCGTATGCTTCGCGTCAGTTAAGAAAACATGAAGTTAACTATCCGACTCATGACTTGGAGTTAGCTGCTGTTGTTCATGCTCTAAAAATCTGGAGACACTATTTGCTTGGAAATATATGCAATATTTATACAGATCATAAGAGTCTTAAGTACATATTTACTCAACCTGAGTTAAATATGCGCCAGAGAAGATGGTTAGAGTTGATCAAGGATTATAACCTCCAGGTGCATTACCATCCGGGTAAAGCAAATGTGGTTGCCGATGCCTTGAGTAGAAAATCTCACTGCAACTCTCTGATAGAAGAAGATTTTCATTTGTCTCACCTCTTACATCCTATTGTAATCCATCATATCACTGTAGATTGTTCTTTGAGAAGTAGAATCATTGAGTTACAGAAGACTGATACTGGTGTATTTCACATCAAGAGAAAGATGAAAAAGCAAGAAACTAAGCATTTTCGAATCGATGAGAAGGGAATTCTCTGGTTCAAAGATAGACTCGTTGTGCCAAAAGATCAAGAGCTCAGAAATCAAATCTTATCTGAAGTCCATTCTTCTAAGTTGTCCATCCATCCTGGTAGTAGTAAGATGTATCAGGACCTCAAGTCGTACTATTGGTGGACCAAGATGAAGAAGGAAATTGCAGCCTATGTCGCTAAGTGTGATAATTGTTGTAGAGTTAAGGCCATTCACATGAAGCCTGGTTTACTCCAGCCTTTGTCTGTTCCAGGTTTGAAATGGGACGACATTGTTATGGACTTTATTGTCGGATTACCAACCACCCAAAAAGGTTTTGATTCTATTTGGGTTATAGTTGATCGTTTAACAAAGTCTGCTCACTTTATCCCTGTGAAGAGTAACTATCACCCGCACCAGTATGCTGATATTTACTTCCAAGAAGTTGTACGCCTTCATGGAGTGCCTAAGTCTATTGTCTCTGACAGAGGGTCACAGTTTACTGCTCGTTTTTGGGAGCGCCTACATCAGAATCTTGGAACTAATTTGGTCCGTAGTTCTGCTTATCATCCACAGACGTCGGGGCAGACTGAGCGTGTGAATCAGATTCTTGAAGACATGCTTAGAGCTTCCATCATCTCTTGTAATGGCTCCTGGGAGAAATGGTTGCCTCTCGCTGAATTCTCTTACAACAACAGTTATCAAGAGAGCATCAAGATGGCTCCATTTGAAGCTTTATATGGTCGCAAGTGTAGAACTCCGTTGAACTGGGTGGAACCAGGGGAAAGAAGGCTCTATGGTATTGACTTTGTAAAAGAAGCCGAGGAGCAAGTTCGTGCTATACAGAAAAATATAGCAGCCGCTCAGGCTAGACAAAAGAGCTACGCAGATAATAGGAGGAAACCTATTGAGTTTGAAATAGGTGACCATGTCTATCTGAAGGTGTCCCCTATGAGAGGAGTAAAGCATTTTGGGATCAAAAGAAAGCTTGAACCTCGATATGTTGGACCTTATCGGATTATTGAGAAAAGTGGAAGAGTAGCCTATAAGCTCAATCTACCTCATGAAATGGGAACTATCTTTCCAGTCTTCCATGTTTCTCAATTAAAGAAATGCCTCCGTCTTCCTGAGGAAAGAGTAGAAGTGAGACGCATCAAATTGAAATCTGATCTTTCTTACGAGGAGAAACCGATATATGTTCTGGATACTCTGGAAAGGGTGACTCAAAATCGAGTAGTCAAATTATACAAGGTGGTTTGGAGTAATCACGGTGAACGTGATGCAACTTGGGAAAAAGAGGATTATTTAAAGGACAACTATTCTGCTTTCTATGAAAATTGGTACGACTTTCAAATCTCGGGACGAGATTTTTATAAGGGGGGAGGGCTGTAACACCCTGGTGTTAGTTAGCCTCATAATGCATTCATAATGCATGATCATGGCATGACATTACCATAAGTATCGTCATTTCATGTGCATCCTTGCTTGAAACATGACCTTTGCAACAGTTGCAACATCTATGATTGAATGCATGTGTAGGTGTATGTTTGTTTATTAATGCTAGCCTATGGGTGTACAACACTTGTAGTAGTGTGATGTGTGACACAACACCTTGAAACATGACCATGAAACACATGCAACATGCCTAGTTAAACCATGCAACACATGCATGCAACATAATGTTGCATTAGCTTGATTGGTGATGTTTCAATGCACCTTGATGTGACTTTTGCTCATATGAGATGCTATTGGGTAAATTGTGGCTTGAGAACATCTTTGATATGTTAGTGGAGCAAAATGAGCTAGGGTTTATATTCATGTTTTGACCAAAATCCAATTTGACTAGGTTTGACCTCAGTTTGACCATAGCACTGATCTGCTTTGACCGATTTAAAAGTGGTATCTAGAGACCTTGCATGGAGGTGCACCCTTTACCAAAGTTGTAGGAAATTTATCAAGGAACAAAAGTCTCAATATGGCTATTTCATGAAAATTACTAGAAAATGTCCAAAAAGGGTGAAAAATGCGGAAGTTAGGGCTGTTTTTCTATTTTTATTGAATTTTAAAATGTAATTAATGGAGAAATTTATATTTCAAAATATATTGAGAATTTGACAAAACTCTCTTAATATGGAATGTTCTACTCATCAAAAGGAGCTTCCTTTGTATTGAACATTTTTCCTAACTCAGCTTAGTTTGGGAGATATCGTCGCTTTAAAAATCGTGCCAACTGGATTTCTGTGACGGTTTAGCCCTGGCCGTCACTGAAATGCCGAGTGGAAAAATCGCCCTTCCCAGCCGATGTCGTGCATAACCGCCGCGTGCCCCCCTCCACGCGTCCGTACGTCGCCAACCCGCCCCGGTGACTCCTCCCCGTGTCCGTCTGTGTGGACAGGGAGTCCTCACTTCCCCCTCACCCACTCCTACTCCCTCCATCCCCCTCCGCCCTGCCCCTTTTTCTTCTCCTGCACGCGCGGGGTGCGCCACTGTCATTACCGGGCGGGGCAGCGGCTCGCCGGCTGTCACCGCGCTTTGCTCTGCTCCATCACTACTCCAGCCAGCGCATGAGGCTCCGCCTCAGTCCACGCCGCTCCAACGACCTCCTATCGGCGCGAATCAGCCTCGGAGGCGGGCCAATTGGCCTTTCGATCGCGGCTGCCACCCGCCGAAACTCCGGCAAGCTCCCAGCTCACCATCAACCGGGGCGCGTAGCGCTCCTCTCCTTCTCCTACCACGCGCATCGACCTCGCAAAGCCGCTCCACCACTTGCCGTGACGCGTCATCGCCGGAGGAGGAGGGTCCGCGTCGACCTCGTCGCCGGCCTCTCGGCTTCACGTGGCCAGTAGGCCACAAGCCTTTGTGCGCAGCCCTGTGGCCACTGGAGAGTGCACAGGGTCCGTGCGGCACTTCTTCGCCGCCCCGTGGCCGTCGAAGAGCCCTCCTCGGTCGGGAACAGCAAGTCCGGCGAGCTCCCCTGTTCTTCCCCGCGAAGGACTTCATCGGAGGATTCGACTAAGGTGAAAGGCCTTTCTGTAAAGCGGCCAGACACAGAAACTTACTGATTCGGGCCCATGCAATTTCTAGAAAACGCAGGGGCCTAATTGGAAAATGTCTGTCTTATTCGGTTTTAAGAAATGAAATTCCAGAAATTAGTTAAATCTTCTAAAAATCATAAGTGGAGTTCTAGAGCTCCAAATCAAGTGATTCAACTTGCAGAATTTTTCTGGTGATGAGATCTATGCAATAAAAATATGACATGCCATTTTTGTGGAACTTTTCTGTGTAGTTTTAATTATTTTTGATAAATGCCTTTATCTTTGAAATTGCTTAGTAATTAGAATATAGCTCCTAAAATTGTGATTTTTGTTGCATTGGTCTTGTAATGAGATGAATAATCTGTAGAAAATATATCCTATGCACCTGTTATGTAAAAATATAGGGTTGTAGTTCAAGTGCCATTCCTTGCCTATTTCTTAGAAAATTCATAATAAAATAATTGGGTCTAATTTAGGGTCGAGAATTTTTGTGGGTCATTTTTAGGCTAGGTTGAAGCTAATGATGTATAAAAACCTACGGTTTGGCATACTTCATAGTACACAGTATTTTTAGCTCCGTTTAGTTATGTTGCCTTGTTATTTTTGTGTAGGATAGTATACTTATCCAAATGAGGTGCAAATTATATGATAGCCTAGAATTAGCAGGTATTAGCTACTGTAATTTTCTGGGAATTTTAGGAGATGTAGATCTGGTAGACCCTGTTATAGCTACTTCTCATATGGCATGAAATCCACTTAATTATTAAGTTAATTAGGGCTATAAGTATTTTGGGAGTTGTTTGAGTTACATATGATCTGGTGGTATGAATGGTTTGGGTCAATTTGTAATCTAGATGATCCACTTATAATATAGTATGATGGTGTATGCTTAATCAAGGTTCTTTGTACCAATGTTATACTTTGGTGAGTTACCGGTGATCATTAATCATTTTTAATGATTTGTTGGTGATCTCAATTAAGATAAATCGAGTTTAGTCATATATCATGTTTTGCACCTAAGCTTAAAGTGATTTGAGTAGAGCACCACATAACTTGGTTTTGTGCTTACAACGTTGCAATGTCATTGCATTCATCTTCACATCATTCATGCACGTCAACAAATCATCATGTCATTTTTGGATGCATACATGAAATTCATTGGATGCATATACATGCAATAGGTGTGCCGAGAATCGTGTTACAAGCGAAGTTCCGCTGAGCGTGGAACCCGAAGTTGAAGTCCGTTCGAGAACTGGAGGTCCAGTCCGACGAAGCCGGAGAAGGCGTGGGAATCGTTCTTGAAACCGAACCTCGATATCTCTTCTTTCGGTTAAGGCAAGCCCCGGAGCATTTTAAGCCTCCTACTTTTAAAGCAATTATCTTTATATACATGTTATATGTATTGTTGCATTACGTGATAGGAGTTGGTTGAAAACCCTTGCTGCATTGATAACACTCCTTGTCCAGCAATTCGAACCTTGAATCCTAAGTAGACAGGATCGTATCTATGCTTAGCCCTGCTAAATTAGATCGGTAGAAGTCGGGTGATTTCCTGTCACCTGCGAGATATAGGGCTTTATCAGGTCACGGTTGGCTATACTTGCTATCGTGGAAGTGAACCATGTGTTAATGAAATAAAATGAGACCGGGCGGGATGACGATAGTAAAACAACAAGGCATGGAGGTCTTGGGTGTGGATCTATCCCCGTCTGTGTCGATTAAGGACCGAGACCTGGAGCCTTCTATGTCATTTTGAACGCATGCCTGACATTTAGTTGGCCGGCCTGAGGTTGCCGACCGCGAAGCCTAGTAGCTCAACTCAGGTTGCGAAGTCGAAAAGTGAAAGTCGCCTCGGAAGGGAGCCAGAGGGTCCAAGGGCAGGTGAGTTAAAAGTCCTGAGCTTCCTGGCCACTGGTATCCCCGAGAACGCGGCGCTGTTCGGGCCCACCCTGAGTTGTACCAAAGGTTATCTATGGCTGCCTTTAGCGGGGTTTGCCGGGTGAGTGTCAGGAATACCCCCCTCAGCTGAGTTGGAATCGATTCGAGTCGCCGTCTCTCCCGGATAGTGAGAAACTTGACTGGTTATCTCCAGCGTAGATACACTATTGATTAATGATGGTTCGGAATTGATGATAATGATGATGATGGCCTTATTATACCTGCTATGGTTAATATTGGTTGCTCCTAATAAAGTGATTGCTCTAGTACAGGTGCTAATCTAGATGACAGGTTAATGATTATTAACTTGATGCTTAAGCATTAATGATTACTTATCTGTAATAAGCTTTTCTGCAAATGAGTCAAGCTAGCCCACTTTATAAAGCCTTGCATACTCCTTGGTGTCACCGTTGTTTCTGGTTTTTGACGGGTAAGTCTAGCTGAGTACCTTCTCGTACTCAGGGTTTATTCCCACCTGTTGCAGGTAGCAGATTCATACTTGTTGCTGCAAGTATTGTCTTCGCCATGTGGGCGTGAAGACTAGACCATATGGGCATGGTCTCTGTAGTATCTCTTCTGGTATGCTTTTGCAGGATGTGACTGGGTACTGGCAGTATTTGAAGTTAAATGATTTCAGAAATTATGTTGCTTCCGCTAATCTTTATTTTAGTTTTGTAATAAAATTATCTGTACTCCGATGTATGAGAGCTACTTACGAACTGTTGTAACAAGTGTTGTGTTATGTTGAATCACTACGATCTGGTTGCTCTCGGTTTGGTTTGAAATCCCTCGTGGTTTCGTGGACTACCGGAGTTATATGGGCTCAAGTTTGAGAATTTGATCGTTTCGGCGATTGTTTTTGAACTTGTGCTCTTATAATTTGGACGGTTCCGTTACAGCTTGACTCATTTGCAGAAAAGCTTAATACCGATAAGTAACCAATATATGCTTAAGTATCAATTTGATCATCATTAACCTGAGAACTAGATTAGCACCTGTACTAAAGCACTCACTTTATTAGGATCAAACAATATTAACCATAGCATGTATAATAAGGCTATCATCATCATTATCATCAATTCTGAACCATCATTAATCATTAGTGTATCTACGCTGAAGATAACCAGTCAAGTTTCTCACTATCCGGGAGAGACGACGACTCGAATGGATTCCAACTCAGCTGAGGGGGTATTCCTGACACTCACCTGGCAAACCCCGCTAAAGGCAGCCATAGATAACCTTTGGTACAACTCAGGGTGGGCCCGAACAGCGCCGTGTTCTCGAGGATACCAGTGGCCAGGATGCTCAGGACTTTTAACTCACCTGCCCTTGGACCCTCTGACTCCCTTCCGAGGCGACTTTCACTTTTCGACTTCGCAGCCTGAGTTGAGCTACTAGGCTTCACGGTCGGCAACCTCAGGCCGGCCAGCTAAATGTTAGGCATGCGTTCGAAATGACATAGGAGGCTCCAGGTCTCGGTCCTTAATCGACACAGACGGGGATAGATCCACACTTAAGACCTCCATGCCTTGTTGCTTCACTATCGTCATCCCGCCCGGTCTCATTTCATTTTATTAACACATGGTTCACTTCCACGATAGCAAGTATAGCCAACCGTGACCTGATAAAGCCCTATGTCTCGCAGGTGACAGGAAATCACCCGACTTCTACCGGTCTAATTTAGCAGGGCTAAGCATAGATACGATCCTGTCTACTTAGGATTCAAGGTTCGAATTGCTGGACAAGGAGTGTTATCAATGCAGCAAGGGTTTCCAACCAACTCCTATCACGTAATGCAATAATACATATAACATGTATAGATAGATAATTGCTTTGAAAGTAGGAGGCTTATAATGCTCAGGGGCTTGCCTTAACCGAAAGAAGAGAGATCAAGGTTCGGCTTCAAGAACGATTCCCACGTCTTCTCCGGCTTCGTCGGACTGGACCTCCAGTTCTCGAACGGACTTCAACTTCGGGTTCCACGCCCAGTGGAACTTCGCTTGTAACACGATTCTTGGCACACCTATTGCATGTATATGCATCCAATGAATTTCATGTATGCATCCAAAAATGACATGATGATTTATGGACGTGCATGAATGATGTGAAGATGAATGCAATGACATTGCAACGTTGTAAGCACATAACCAAGTTATGTGGTGCTCTATTCAAATCACTTCAAGATTAGGTGCAAATTTCCTCTCCGGTATTAACATGTTCCTCTAAGAAACCACTAGGTTCCACAAGGTTAAGACCAAACACACACATAACAAGATTCCAGCAATTTAGTATTTACCACATAATATCAACAGTAGCTAAGAAAACTCACAACTGGAGTTCTACAAATCCAAATGACCTCAAAGAGGACATTCTGGAAAGATTATGAAATTATCTACATTTCATTTATAAACATCTAAGCATGATTTCATCATTTACCAAGTTAAAATAGCATACATACAGAATCTATTCTAAAAGACAGAGAGCACTTCCAAAACTGAACCTAGCTTGGAACAGCTGTCATTTCTAAACTATAAGTCCAAATGCTACCAAAATTTACCAGCAACTAGTTCATGAAATTATCAACAACTTTGCTATAGATCACCAAGCATGAAAACATCATTATCATAGGTTAATTCTCTTAACTATCAAATCTGTCCAGAATGGCAGATTCTCTAAATTAAATAATTAATGATGATGCAAAAGCATAATTGGACTAAACCAAGTTTACTCACTTGTTGTGCATACCAAAAGAACATCAGAAAGTATAGTGCCAACTTCTAAATAAATCATTTAATATTCTTTTATAATTTATTTAGTTAATTAGGTGATTGAAGCAACATACAGTAAAACTATATATAAAAATCTACAAAAATTATAGTAGTCACCTCATGCTTCACATAGGCTACCATAAAAATTTCCAATCAATTGGATGAGCAAAACTTGATATATCAAAAATAACAGATGACATGTCTATTTCTAGCATAAATAGGAAACCCTATTGAAAAGTATCAAACAATAGATTTAATATTTTTCCTAGCATCTTTCTAACATAAGAACAACACTTACCAAGTTTCACCCTTACTGGATCTATATAAAAATTATGAAAATTCACACAAGACCCATTCAAGCAAACAAGATAATTATATAACTCCACCAAACCACATCCAAATTGCATGAAAATTTAACCATAAGCTATTCCTGATATGAGCAGTTCACTATAAAAATTTCATGTCATTTGGAGCTTCACAGAAAGAGATATCTTTTTCTCCTTTTTCTACATGAATAAAAGATATAATTAATAACTATTTATTTCAACACAAAACATGGCACACATTATATTTTTATAATAAACTAGACATGATGCAGAGCACACCAAAATTTAAAGCACCTTATTTGGACCTCTAGAACAGGAGATACACATTTTCAAAGTTGGAGTACAAATCAATTATTTGAAATAATGAAATAGAACAAAATCTAAACTCACTAAACCGGCCGGCCCGATTAAGCTAGCTCGGCCCACGGCGGCCCAAGCAAGCAACACAGGGGAGGATCCCGCGTGCCGACATGCGGGCCCCGCCCGTCAGGGACAGCAGACAGGGGAGCGACTCCGGCCGGCGATTGCTCGCCGCCGGTGACCCTTCCGACGAAGATGAGCGCTCCATCGCGCCCTCCGTGTCACCCCGCACCTCGTCACACCATTTTCCCCAACTAAACTTCACCGGAGTACGCTCACCGACGGCCCAGGCGAACGGCGGCGCTCGGCTCCCGTTGTCGATGACGAAAACGACCCCGATTGAGGCAAACCTCGGGACCTACCCACTCTATGTCACTCCACTAACTCGATGAACCCAACATCTAGGCAAGAGGAAGGCCATAGTGGCATAGCCACGGCGGTGGAGAAGCTTGGCGGTGCTCCAAGCAAGGCGGTGGAGAAGAAGGGACCTTTTCCGTTCTACCCGGAGCTCTGCTGGCTCAGCTGAGGGATGTAGCGTGTAGGGGAGGTCGTGGCGGAGGTTTTGGCCGAGTCGATTTGGAAATGGCACGGTGGTGCACGCACACGAGCTCGTCGGAGCTCGTGGTGGCGATGGTGGCGCAGCTCTCTGCTTCGGTGGAGACAGAAGGGAGGGAGGGGAGAATGCTGGCACTGGCAACGAGCTGGGACAGCTTTGGAGGCCCCCTGGCTGGACGCGCGGCCTCCTCGTCGGTGTATGGCTGCCAGGTGGCGAGCGCGACCTGGCGCTGTCGGCCACCAGGCCCATGCCGAGATGGCTATCAGTGTTCCCCTAGCCGACTGTCAGCCCGACTTTGCCCCCTAACAACTCCTAAACCAGCTCGATTTAGCGATAGGTTATATTAGAAAACTTGTAGACCTACATGTGATCTCCAATTTTGTCAATATGGACTTGAGCTAGTTCGGTCTGGATTGGAAGATAAAAGGTCCCAAAGGGAGGCACCTTGAAACTGAAACTGAGATTCAGTCAACCCACCCGACTGAAACCTGATTTTCAAAGCACGCTAGCTCCTAAACCATTGAGAACTAGGTGATGGTGTTATTGACAATATTGTAGAGCTAAGTGAGTGCTACAAAAGTGTCAATATGGGTTAGAGCTGGTTTAGCACAGTTTGAGATTTACAATGCTCTAAAGCTTGGCACATGAAACTGCAATGTCACATTTTGACTTAGAAACTTTGCTAAGTGTTGAAACAACATGGAAACCTGACTTGTGGGCCCTGTTTGAGGATGTTCTAGCCATTTTCATGAGATGGTTATATTGAGACTCTTGTTCCTTGATAAATTTTCTACAACTTTGGTAAAGGTTGCACAACCATGCAAGACCTCTAGATACCACTTTTAAATCAGTCAAAGTAGATCAATGCTATGGTCAAACTGGGGTCAAACCTAGTCAAATTGGATTTTGGTCAAAACATGAATATAGACCCTAGCTCATTTTGCTCCACTAACATATCAGAGACATTTTCAAGCCCCCGAGTCACACAATAGCATCACATATGTCATCTATACAAAAACCCTAGCAACACATAAAGGAAGCACATAGAAACCACAATGTTGCAAGGTCATGTTTCAAGCAAGGATGCACATGAAATGACAATGCTTATGGTAATGTCATGCCATGATCATGCATTATGAATGCATTATGAGATTAACTAACACCAGGGTGTTACAATAAGTGCATGTGTCAACAAGGGGATAAGTTGTCAACAAGGGGGAGAAGTCTCCATTTCGTGCATTCATTTGAGAGAGATTGCATTTGTTCAGGGAGAGTTGCATTTGAGCTGCTTTTGCTAGATGTGTTGAGCCTTTGCCTCTTCTGGAGGGTCTAGTAGGTTCTCCTTTTCGAGCTTTTCTAGTGGTGTTGAGCCCATTGCCTCTTCTTGAGGGCTAGCTTTGTTTTACTTGGTTGCGTCGAGCCGTTGCCCATGTCTTTGGGGACCAAGTTTTTGCCCATTTCAAATGACCTGTTTTGGCTTTTCTTTGGCTTTTGGTCATTTGGTTGAGTTCTTTGTTTTCTCTTCTTCTTTTTCTTTTGCTCAAGCTGTTCGTGTATTGGTGTTGACAATGCACTCATCAAGGGGGAGATTGCGAACACAAGGTTGACAAGTACCCTTGTGTGTTCGTTTTTTGATGAGTGATTGTCAATGTAATCCACGAAGTAGGTTGAGTGGTGACTAACCCTACCATGGCGAAAGCTATGTGTGCATGTCTCTTGGCTCGTGATGTGCAGGTGTGGAGCACGGAGGCGGTAGTCAACGGCAAGGTGAAGGTCAAGGAGGACATGCCGTGCGGATAGACCGGGAGTGGTGAAGGGCAGACGTGAGGCTTGGACCGAGGGACCAAGAGGCCGGGTGACTAGCCGCGGTGGCTGACACTTGGGACATCGACGAGTGCAAGTGTACATGGTGATGAAGACGGCGTCGACCAAGTCAAGATGGAGACGATGGCGTCGTGGCACTTGGCAGGAGGCCGGTGGGCCGAGTCAAGGAGGAAAGTGAAGGCGTCATGCTTGGCGGGAGGTCGGACACGCGTCGACATCGGGGGTTTGGTGGTTTCGTCCTCAAAACCATCGGCGGAGGACGCGTATGGAGTATGCTACTCGCGAGCGGTTTGGTGGTTTGGGCCTCAAACCATCGGTGGCGGGTTTACGGGTTTGGGCCTCAAAACCTGGGTGGAGGTTCCAAGGAGGAACGGACGACACGTGGCGGCATCAAGGAGTTCGCGTCGAAGCGAAGCTACCGGTGAGGAGGCGCGGTGGCTGTCGGATCAACATGAAGACCGGGTTGGACCTCTACGCCCTTGGGCTTATTGGTTTAGCTCTTATGTATTCAGGGGCAATTAGGGGAATGTGTAATAGGCCTGATAAATAGGGGATGGCAGCCCCAAGCCATCTTCACCTCTCCCACCTCCTCCATTTGCATTTTCCTTCATCCTTGTTAGGGTTTCCCCTCCTCTTAGGTGCTTGTGAGAGAGAGGTCCACAATTTGAGAGAATTGTGTAAGAACTCGAGAGAATGCTACGGGAATGGTGGCCCTAACCACCTTGTGTCCTCCGGGATTCATTTTATGAAGATTGTGCCTTGTGTTTATCTTGTTCTTCATGAGTTCGTCTTTGCTCCTTTTCTTTGGAAGCTTGATTCTTTGTTTCTAGACCATTTTGGTTCGTTCTTGTTGCCTTGATTTGATCTATGACGTGAGTAGAGCCTTTCCACCGAAGGAAATCAACCAATTCCTCACGAGCTTGCAGATTGGGTGATTTCTTAGTCTAGGTCTCAAGAACCGGTGCTTTTTCATTTTTCTTCGATTTCTCGTGATAGGATTGAAATTGGGTGTTGATGTCTTGAAGATATATTCTCAACACTCCCAAGAACCTACCTGCAAAGTTTCAAGTCAATCCGAATTGTTTTGATCGAGTTTTGACCCGTTCTTCCTTGGTTTGTGCTGCTGTTTCTGGACAGCGCGGAGCCTCTGCGAAAAACGCGGAACCTCCGGGCCGCGGAGCCTCCGGGCGAAAACGTGGAACCTCCAGAATGCGGAGCCTCTGGGGAAGAACGCGGAACCTCCAGGACCTGCTGCTGAAAATTTGTGTTTGGGCTTTTCGAGTGCTCGTTTTGAGATCCGTCTTTTGCATTGATTGTCTAGCGTCTCAATGATCTTTCTCTAAGTATTCTTGTCACCAGTTGGCATGGGTACTTTGGTTTGAGAACTTGCTTTCTCTCCATAGAAGTTGAGTATCTCTTTTTCGTCCCTCGGTTTAGTTCTTGCTCCGTGCTCATTTGTGGTGTCCCGCTGTATTCCTAGGGAACATCCACCCACTAGTTGGGTCGTTGACATCATGGTGTCTTGTTCGCGCTTTTGGTGGTGATTTTGGGACAATAGCCAATTATTTTTGAAAGAAATTTTCGGCTCCCATTCACCCCCTCTGGTCACCGTTTCCGATCCTTCATTGAAACCTGATTCGCGTTGAGGTTGAGCGTGGAAGAGGAGATGGACGGCTTCAGCCAGAGAGCACCTGGCTCTGGAAGAGGAATGCCAAGGAACTCCGGGGCAGCAGTGGAGAAGCAGTCACGAAGGAGAGCCTCTTGGAATGAGAGGCCGGGTCTGCTCACGGAAGTCGCAGGAGCACTGTTGATGGCGGCGTGGGGTGCGGCTTCCTCAAGTTGCATAGAGCAAGGCGGCCGGGGCTTCTCCAGTGATGGCAGCGCAGCTGGGAGGTGGGTGGAGGTTGGTGGTATGGCATGAGTAGCACGGTGGGGCAGCGGCGGCGGCGGGAGGGGCGTCGCCAGCAGGTCGCCAGGGTCGCCAGGGATGAGAGCTTCGGCCCTAGCCATCCACCATATACATGTCGGCAATAGAAGATGATGCATAGCATAGGTGGTGATACGACATAGCATAGTATTGTTTGAAGATTAGCTTTCACGCATCCCAGCTCCGTAAAACAGGCCTGCATAGGCACCAAACGAGAAAATTATACCATTCTAAACCAAAAACGCCATAAAGATTGGTGGCTATGAGGGAACGATTGGCACAGATTGGGAATTAGACCTAGGGGTAATACATTTGGTGCAACGCCGATGACTGATTTTTGTTCACAACTACGTCCTCGGGTGACGGGTGTAGGTCGTTCTTGCCAGGAACGCACACCAACCCAATTTACCAAAACTTTGAAGCACTGCAGCAATTTTGTAGAGTAGCAAGATAAATTAATATTGAAAACATTTTCCTTATTGTTCCCTGCACACTTGGGATATGGAAATGAAACAACTTAACATTCAATAATAATCCAAGCTATCGCAGTCATTGCTCAAAATTCAGTAACACCAAAGTTATGCTGATCAGTCACCAAGCGAGATGTACTTTGCAACGGTTAAATGATCCTTCTGACAAACAATCTCATGGGCGGGACACTGAAGAAAATCTCACCCATCAAAGGTACTATGAGGACATTCTCATTTTACACTGGTTCATGCACCAAGCAAATCAAATGATCAGGATTGCGTACCAACATTTAAGAGGGCAAATGCCATCTTTCAACCCCAGAACCTGCTCAGAAGACCCTTCTTTTCCTTTTTCATACGGTTCTCAAGGCTTGGGAACTCAACTGCGTTGTAAGCCATATCAAGCACAATAGGATTGCATGGAACTGCTTGGAAGGGAGGTGGGAATTGAGCAATGCGACATGGAGCTTTGGTGTTTGGCTCACCAATCGCTGATTCATAGCTCTCTAGCATATCAAGAAGATACATGTTCTCCTGCAAAATACAAATATATCATAAATATGGATATTCCCCTAAATTCATATGAAGAAATTCTAATAAATCTCAAAGGCCCAATACATGTGTTCCCTAATGGGCTTTAATGTTTATGCCTAAGAATAGAGGTGAGAGGTACAACATCAATTAGTACCACATTGCTAGTTGATGTAGAGGTAGAGGGTTTTCCTCCATATATATATATATGTACCTATCCTCTTGGGAAAAGACACACCAAAAACTACAATTGGGAGTTTCAGATAGAATATCCCTAAGGTAGTAAATTAGTATTTTCCTCTTCTTGCTACTGCGTTGCCACCGTAGTTTCTCCATCCCGATCGTTTGCATGCACCGGCGTTTGGGAGAGCAGGTCTCCGGAACCCTCGTCTTTGCGATCCTACACCAGGAGAAGACGAATAAGGTTTTTGGGAAGCGTTCTTCGCGCGACTGCTCCCAAAGCTTCCACAACAGCTCATCTTCCGAAGGGTGCATCGGCGCGTCGGCTTCGTCGTGCTAGAGCTCGTGGGGTCGTCATCAAGAATACTCCTTCGCCTCTCATCGACGACTTTGACGACGACTTCAACATCAACGACATCGACATCAGCGATCTCGCTAAATCACCACCGCCAGCTACATCTTCAACGCCATCTACTACTACTATAACCAAAAGGTATAATTCTCTTGATCTAATTTTGACGTTCATACAATCTAATCTATCTGCTAGACTATCAATGCTTGTCATGTTGATGCTGTGGAATATGCTGATCTGCTATACTAGTATGCCATACATGTTTAATCTAGTTCATATATTTGGCATGATTTATGTTCTAGATTTAATCATGCTTTTAATCTGGAAATTGTCTAATTCTTTAACAATCCAAAAACCTTATTATAGGCCGTTTCTAGAATTATCTATGGCTAGTTTTGTTGACGCGCTGAGACCGGAAAAGTTTTTTGGTACGCATTTTAAAAGGTGGTCTGTCAATGTCACTGATTGGCTTACTGCCATGAAAGTTTTTTGGGTCAAAGATGGCATGCCTGAGGGAAACATCTCTGATGAAGATCAGAGAAAATTCTAGGAAGCTAATGATATCTTTATGGGAGTTGTGCGTAATGTGCTTTCAGATTATCTATTTGATACTATGATGCACTTAAGAGACGCAAAGGCTTTATGGGATCATCTAAATGCTACTTATGGTGCTTCAGATGTAGGCAAAGAGCTATATACCATGGAGAGCTTTAATGACTACAAGGTTGCTAACAAATCAGTAGTCGAGCAAGCTCATGAGATTCAGGGGCTGGCTAAGGAACTTGAACTCCTTAAATGTGTCTTACCCGATGAGTTTGTGGCTAGGTGCATTATTGCTAAATTGCCTTCTTCATGGAGGAATTTTGCTACAAGTCTCAAACACAAGAGACAAAAAAATATCAGTTGAAAACCTGATAGCATCTCCTGATGTCGAGGAAAAAGCTCGGGCTAAAGATAACATTGAGAAGGGGAACGAAGAAAAATCTAGCGCCCACTTTGTCCAGAGAAACCATGGCAAGAACAAGGGAAAGCCTAAGCAACCTGCTTTCAATGCCAAACAAAATACTACCTTCAAGAAGAAGAAGAAAGGCAAAGCAGGGCTACCTTGCTTCGCGTGTGGAGAGCTTGGTCATTTTGCTAAAGATTGTCCGGAGTGAGCGGACAAGAAAGAGAAAAAGAAAATTCATCTCGTGACTGCTAGCAGTGCTGATGACGGGTATGGTAATTATCCTACTGTACTTTCAGTGTTTCAATCTCTAAGTTGGTGGGTTGATACAGGTGCTAATATTTACGTGTGTGCTGACATCTCTTTATTTTCTTCTTACCAGGGGCTCCAAGGTTCCTCCGTCCTGATGGGGAATGGGTCACATGCTTCTGTTCGTGGTGTTGGCACGATAGATATGAAGTTTACTTCGGGAAAGATCGTGCAGCTGAAGAACGTACAGCATGTCTCTACTATTCGCAAGAACCTTGTTAGCGTCTCCCTTCTATTGAGAGATGGGTTTAAGGTAGTGTTAGAGTCTAATAAAGTAGTCATGTCTAAGCATGGACAATTTATTGGTAATGGCTATGATTGCGGAGGCTTGTTCCGCCTATCTTTGGTAGATTTTTGTAATAAGTCAGTGAATCATATTTGTGGCACGATTAATGATAATTCGAGTGTTTGGCATTCTCGCTTATGTCATGTTAACTTTGAATTGATGTCATGTTTGTCTAGCCTGAATTTAATTCAAGATCTCACTATTGCCAAAGGTTCTAAGTGTCATAGCTGTGTGCAATCTAAGCAACCTCGAAAGCCTCATAGGGCAGCAGAGGAGAGAAACTTGGCACCTCTAGAACTCATACATTCTGATCTTTGCGAGATGAATGGTGTGTTGACAAAAGGTGGAAAGAAATATTTCATGACTTTAATTGATGATGCAACTAGATTTTGCTATGTTTACTTGCTTAAAACTAAAGATGAATCGCTAGACTACTTTAAAATCTATAAGGCTAAAGTTCAAAATCAACTAGAGAGAAAAATTAAACAACTAAGGTCAGATCATGGTGGTGAATATTTTCCTATATTATTTGATGAGTTCTGTGCGGAACATGGTATTATTTATGAGAGGACAGCTCCCTATTCGCCCGAATCAAACGGGATTGCCGAGAGGAAAAACCGCACGCTGACTGACTTGGTGAACGTCATGTTAGACATTGCTGGTCTATCTAAGGCATGGTAGGGGAAAGCTCTATTGACTGCGAGTCATGTCTTGAATAGAATTCCAAACAGAAATAAAGAGACAACTCCATATGAGAATTGGATTGGAAGGAAACCATCACTTTCATACTTGCGCATGTGGGGATGTTTGGCGAAAGTCAATGTTCCAATTTCTAAGAAGCGTAAGCTTGGATCGAAGACTGTGGATTGTGTCTTTCTAGGATATGCTCACCATAGCATTGCCTATAGATTTTTAGTAGTAAAATCTAAAGTTCCTGATATGCATGTTGATACAATATTTAAATCTCGTGATGCTACATTTTTTGAAAATATATTCCCTATGAAAGATATGTGTAGCAATGCTAGATTTTCCTCTGAGATAGCTCCTAATTTTATGGTACCTATTGAGTCTTCTATTGAATCATTTGAGCAACCACCTGAAGAAGTCTTTGAGGAGAATGACAATGAAGTTCCTGCGAGGAACAAGAGACGAAGGATTGCAAAATCCTTTGGTGATGATTTCATTGTGTATCTTGTGGATGATATTCCTACTTCTATTACAGAGGCATACGCATCTCCAGATGTAGATGATTGGAAAGAAGCTGTTCGTAGTGAGATGGACTCAATTCTTTCTAATAGAACTGGGAGTTATCTGAGCTACCTTTTGGTTGTAAACCAATTGGATGTAAGTGGGTGTTCAAGAAGAAGCTTAGACCTGATGGTACTATTGACAAGTACAAGGCTTAGCTTGTGGCTAAGGGTTATACCCAGAAGGAAGGCGAGGATTTCTTTGATACTTATTCACCTGTTGCTAGAATGACCACTATTCGAGTGCTACTTTCTCTGGCTGCCTCGTATGGTCTTCTCGTTCATCAAATGGATATGAAGACAACTTTCTTTAATGGAGAGTTGGATGAGGAGATTTATATGGATCAGCCAGATGGATTTGTAGTAAAAGGTGAAGAGTAGAAGGTGTGTAAATTACTGAAGTCTTTGTATGGCTTGAAACAAACACCTAAACAATGGCATGAGAAGTTTGACACTACTTTAACTGGTGCGGGCTTTGCTGTTAATGAAGCTGATAGGTGTGTGTATTATCGACATGGTGGAGGCCAATCTGTTATATTATGTTTATATGTTGATGATATTCTAATCTTTGGAACAAACATTGATATTATTAATGAGGTCAAGTCTTTTTTGTCAAAGAGTTTTGACATGAAAGATCTAGGAGAAGCTGATGTAATTCTAAACATTAAGCTGATTAAGGAAGATAGTGAGATTACCTTGTCACAATCTTACTATGTTGAGAAGGTGATACGCTCAGGGGGTCCCGATCTTCACGACGTAGGATGATCACCGATAACTAGCTGAAGAACAGCCGGATAACTTGCTGCAAGCAGCGATAACTAGTGCAACCTGGCAAATAAAACTCGAAGCCAACCACCGTCTTTAACCGGCAACCTGAATCGAGGATTCGCCCAACCACACTCTCAAAGAACCAACCAACACAGCCTACAATCAATCGAGGAAACCTCGAAGGGAGTAGGAGCACCAATTGGGAGCGGATGAAGCCGCCGCTTCTGTAAATCTCGCAAAGGAAATCACAAGAGCAAAGGGGTAGAGATCTCTCTCAATATTTGTTAGCACACAGCTGAACAAAAGGGGGGTTTGTATTCTATTATCAAAAGTCTGAGATTACAATGAGTCTAGGAGGTATTTATACTAGCAACAGCCCTGCTAGATAGGTGGAAACTCGAAACAAAAAAATATAAGACGCACTATGTGAACGGGCCTCCTCGAGATGCCTTCCTGGAGAGTTTTCGCGTGGCTGCTGGTCTTCAGCGCAGTCTTCAGTGTTTTGGCAATAACTCTATCTTGGAAACTCCAAATGACATGCGGTTTGTTGGGTTGGAAAGTTAACTTGATAACCTTTCACACCATGTGCAGCATGTACCACGAAATATTGTAGATTGGTATAGTTTTGTATGGGAACTTGGACATCAGACTGACTGCTGACTAGCTGACCAGTCTGTACTAAATCAGTCGAATCTCAACATTGGAGAATCCAAATCAAGTGAGAGAACTTGGGCTTGAAACTAGACTTGATAAGCTTTCCAACAAGTCCTCATGGGCCTTCATAGCTTTTGCGAGCAAAAAGTTGTGACTAATTCTTTCTGATGGTTCTGTCACACGGGACTGGCTCGAACGTGATCCTCCTCTTTGGTTTACCCTTGGTGTCTTCTTGTCATCCTCCATGGTGCACCTAAGTAATAGCAACGTGCACGACTTAGGTAGTATATAATTCTCATTAACATTAAAATGATTTTCAGAAAGTAGCGCGTGCACCTCTTGTTGTAGCTTCTTGGCTCGACTACGTGTAATTGGTTCATCAAAGACTTGGACTGGTGTTGGTGTAACTTGACTTGGAGGTTGTAACATGTTGTTGGTTGTCGTGGTCATATCATCCTCCCCCCTTGAAAAAGAGTCGTCCTCGACTCTAATCCGTCGAAGTCCAAAAATTGTGCTAGGCCAACAGGGGTAGATGCTATGTTTCTGTTGCAATCTCCTTCTTCCATCACAGCAATGTGTTTGAATCTGTAATCATATAAACCAAGTAGTAGTCTTATAGGTGGAAACCAAAAGCATTTAGAATCAAGTTTAGCTTTCACCTTGAATGGATCCTTAGAATTAAGAGTGAATGTTGATGTCCTTGGTATGATCCTATCATCCTTCCTCTCTTCAAAAAAACTTGTCCTCTGCTTTTGCTCTCCTGAAAACAGTCTAAAGAAAATAGAGAGTGGATGCATATGCCAATTGCTATGATTACTTGTTGAAGATTGTTCATTATCTTCTTTATAATTCATATGCACATTATTTCCTTTTCGATGAGATGAATAGTTTCTCAGATTTTGTGAACCTGAAATTAACTTTGAAAATGGAAGCACAAAAATTTCTTTTAAACCACTCATTTGATTCAGGTTATCATGTTTTATCTTTGCAAAATCAAACATTTCAATAGATGTGAACGAAGCATGTCTGGTATTCCAATAATTCTTGATGCTCAACTCATGCAAAGGTTTAGTAATGTACCTTTCATACTCAATGGTTCCACATGTATATGGAAAGACTTTGGGTGAATGAACCAAACACATTTGCACAAGATTTCTTTGTTTCAGTGGAGAATATGAACAAGAAAATAACACTGATTGTTCTGAATAGCAAGCTCTAAACAACCTTTTTATCTCAAATAAAGAAAAGTATGGTTCACAAGATGTACAACTCATTTTATTCAACTTCAATTCAGCAATGTTGTGACATGTTATGCAAAGAGCACAAACATAAAATTTATTTATAATGTAGTGTCCGATGATGTTAAATGTAAACTTGCAGCAATAGGCATTATTCAAAGATTTCATAGATGATATATCAAGAACGCTTTCAACCATTTTATTAATATCAACAAATTCATCAAGCTTGACATAGAACATACATTCAGCAAGAGATATTCTTCTAAAGAATTCAGCATGACTAATCAATTTCACATGGCCCACATTATCAACATGTAAATTATCATATATTTCAGTCAAAGTATAGCAATGGTCATGCATGATTGAACAATGTTTGTCAACTTTCAAAATTTCAGCACTTGTATCAACATGTGGATCAATCAAATCAGCACAAAGATTTTGTGTATACTCAATTTCAGTTGAAGCAAATTTGTCATTACAATTACTGGTCAATATATGTTGTAGATTCAGTTCTAAATTGTTTGCATTACCTTTCAGATTTTGTGATGGTACATGAATGATGCATTGTATCTCTGAACTTTTACTTTTTTCCTTGTCATGGTTCAGGTTTTGCACAGCATAGAGTTGGTTCTCAATAGTGGCAACCCTCACATTTCTCTGGCCAAGTTTGGGGGTCTTTTGAGCAGCCATCTCCTCTGAATCTTCTTTATAGACCTGCATGTTGGGAGAAACAACACTAAGAGTAGACATTAGTGGGTTAGTGTTAAAATCATCCGTGCATGCCTTGCAATAAAGCTCTCTCTTTTTGTGTGGTGTATCTCTCACACTCATATTGTGGATACTCTCAATCTCACATTTGGTGGAATCACACAACTCACTTTTGTTTTCACTCTCACTCAATTTGGCTATGTGGCACTCATTCTCACAAGGGATTTGATGCATAATATTTTCAATGTCTTCTAGAGCAACATATGAATATCTTCCATCATTCATGATGTAATCGATTGCCATTGGGGTAGTAATGGTGGCAGCAACACCATCAGGTCTATCCTCTTCAAACAATGATGATCTCTCAATTGCTGATGTGGATTCATCCCCACTAATATTGCCTTCAATCTGAACTTTCTGTGGCATTGGAACAGCAATAGATGCAACCAAATAATCATCTTTGACCTCTTCCAAAGATGCCGGACTAGCATTAGTATAAGTGGAATCATGTGCACTAATCTTTCCTTCAATAATCTCAACACTCTGTGACATGGGGGAGCACAAAATTTCAGCACCACTGTCCAATAATTCATCACATAATGCAGCTGATGGTACAACACATCTTGACACCACATTTGTGCTTGGAACCATGTTGGTTCGAAACTTCAGATCCATTAGATCATGATGAACTTCACCTTGGATAGATTTATTACTTGCAATATATGGCACAATGGCATCATCTTTGTGCGCACATTCAGCTCTCAAACTGAAACATTGATTGGCCTTCAAATTTAGTTTAGATTCACCTTCAAAAATCAGAGTGTTGTCAACCTCTTGGTCATAATTGGGTACTGATTTTTCATCAGATGACATAGAAAATTTCTGGACAGATTTGGAGCATATAACTTCTCCACTTTTAGCACTAGAATAAGACTCAGAACTTTTAAGATCTGCAGCACTTGTGTTCAAACATGGTGGCAGTGCTTCTTGATGAAAATTTTTTAGATTTCCATGGCGTGGAACTGTAGCATGTTCCCTCAACTCAACACACAAAGGATCAGCCTCGATCAGAGAAGTATCTTCTCTAGTTTTACAACTCAACTGATGATCTTCTACAACTTGCATAGTGGCTTCTGCTACCTCACTTTGTGTGTCATGTGCAGCAGAATTTTCTTCTTGATCTTGCTCAAAACTGAGACAAACATTGATGGGAACATTTGCAACTTGATTCTCATCATCCTCAGATTGTAAATGGCACATTGGAATAGCAACAACATCAAGAGATGGTGTAACACTATGATCCATTGTAATGTCACACACCTCACCATTTTCCATATCAATTTGGGACATAGAGCCTTATTCTTGCTGCACAACAAAGTTCTTCTTGGAGTTGAATTGTTGATGTTCACTTCTCTTGGTACTAGAATCAACTAAAGAAACTTTTGGGACAACATGTCCTCTCTTCTTGCATGGACTTGATGATTGCTTCTTTCCAACAATGGAGGACATATTGGGCTGCAACTTAACACTTTTATCTTGGCACAAACTAATGTTCTGGGTGACCTTGCCTTGCTGCACCTTTATAACTTTCTTTTCCTCTCTAATTGCACAACTTAGAAGATCTTGCATACTTCTAAAATATTTGCCCTCAAGTGCAGTAGCAATGTTATCATTAAGACCTCTCTCGAAATATTCCATTGCATTCATGTCATCAACAACATTTGCACAATGCAAGGAAGAATTCAGCTTATCATAATATGCTTGGACAGATTTACTACCTTGCTTCACACGCTGCAAACGACGAAGCAAAATCAGCCGATATTCCCTTGGAACAAATTCTTTTCTCATGGCCTTCTTCAAATCTTCCCAATTCTTGATGAGATGCTTATGTGGATATTGTTTCCACCAATCATGAGCATAATCTTCAAATTCAAGCACAACTCGTGATATCTCCTTGGCTTCTGAAAAATCTTGAACCTCAAGTTCAATCTCCATTTCTTCTGCCCAAACGAGAAATTCCTTCGGATCATTACTTCCATAGAATGGAAGATTGGTATATCTTCGGCCTGTCATGGTTATTGCATATGCAAAATAGCAAGCTTATATGTGGTATAGGAAAATATGTAGAACTCTCACAACCTCACCTCTCTTACCAACCAAAGCTCTTATGAATTTCCTGCCGCGGATTACAGAGAAACAAATGTGTGGTGGTAACTGAAAGTGATGGCGAGGCGAATACAAGACTAGAGAGTACAGATTATGGTGGTTTGTATGTGGAGCTTGGTGGAGAATAAAACAAGGAATGCAATCTAAATTCTAGTTATTGTAATATTAAGTAACAATCCAAACTAGAAGTTCTCTGCCTAGTGCTGATCACAGAATATGAATGAGATGTAAATCGATCACACACACATGCAAGGAAATTTCAGATTTGATGCAAACAAGGAGTATGATTGGGATGCAAGTGTTGCAATCAAACCCAACCAAAATTTTGCACCAAAACAAGGATAGCACACTGGTTGCACTACCTGATATGAAAACTTTCAGCACTTGTGCACATAAACCTATTGATCTTTCAACCTTTCTTTCTCAGTTTTTCTCTATTCTTTTTTTTTATTTTTCTTTCTTCTCTTTTTTTTTGACACACTTTTTTTTATAACTAAACACAAAGACCAGATTAAGACACTTGCACAATTAAGATAAGAACAAAACACAACCGGTAGCTATAATAGGATCAAAGTTTACGCGAAGGACATGATATGAGTTTTTAGATTTTTTTTGTAGGGATTTTCAGATATATAAAGAGGCTCAAAGGACATGCAAAGGATAATGATCAGCAACTAAAACAAAGACTCTAATGAACTGAAACTTAACAAAACTCACTAAAATAACAGATTGAAACAAAGGGCTAAAGCAATGTATTTTTTAGGCTTTTTGGTGGATAGGACGAAACAAAATATATAAGTAGCTAAGGGAAAGAAATCCTACCGTGGTAACGAAAGCTTTGATACCAGATGATACGCTCAGGGGGTCCCGATCTTCACGACGTAGGATGATCACCGATAACTAGCTGAAGAACAGCCGGATAACTTGCTGCAAGCAGCGATAACTAGTGCAACCTGGCAAATAAAACTCGAAGCCAACCACCGTCTTTAACCGGCAACCTGAATCGAGGATTCGCCCAACCACACTCTCAAAGAACCAACCAACACAGCCTACAATCAATCGAGGAAACCTCGAAGGGAGTAGGAGCACCAATTGGGAGCGGATGAAGCCGCCGCTTCTGTAAATCTCGCAAAGGAAATCACAAGAGCAAAGGGGTAGAGATCTCTCTCAATATTTGTTAGCACATAGCTGAACAAAAGGGGGGTTTGTATTCTATTATCAAAAGTCTGAGATTACAATGAGTCTAGGAGGTATTTATACTAGCAACAGCCCTGCTAGATAGGTGGAAACTCAAAACGAAAAAATATAAGACGCACTATGTGAACGGGCCTCCTCGAGATGCCTTCCTGGAGAGTTTTCGCGTGGCTGCTGGTCTTCAGCGCAGTCTTCAGTGTTTTGGTAATAACTCTATCTTGGAAACTCCAAATGACATGCGGTTTGTTGGGTTGGAAAGTTAACTTGATAACCTTTCACACCATGTGCAGCATGTACCACGAAATATTGTAGATTGGTATAGTTTTGCATGGGAACTTGGACATCAGGCTGACTGCTGACTAGCTGACCAGTCTGTACTAAATCAGTCGAATCTCAACATTGGGGAATCCAAATCAAGTGAGAGAACTTGGGCTTGAAACTAGACTTGATAAGCTTTCCAACAAGTCCTCATGGGCCTTCATAGCTTTTGCGAGCAAAAAGTTGTGACTAATTCTTTCTGATGGTTCTGTCACACGGGACTGGCTCGAACGTGATCCTCCTCTTTGGTTCACCCTTGGTGTCTTCTTGTCATCCTCCGTGGTGCACCTAAGTAATAGCAACGTGCACGACTTAGGCAGTATAAAATTCTCATTAACATTAAAATGATTTTCAGAAAGTAGCGCGTGCACCTCTTGTTGTAGCTTCTTGGCTCGACTACGTGTAATTGGTCCATCAAAGACTTGGACTGGTGTTGGTGTAACTTGACTTGGAGGTTGTAACATGTTGTTGGTTGTCGTGGTCATATCAGAAGGTCTTGAGCTGTTTTGGCTTTATGGATAGCAAGCCTACTCCAACACCTTATGATCCTAGTGTGACATTGAGAAAGAATAAGAAGATTGCTAGAGATCAATTGAGATATTCTCAGATAATTGGTTCACTCATGTATCTAGCTAGTGTAACCAGACCAGATATCTCTTTTGTCATGTGCAAGTTGAGTAGATACATGTCCAATCTAGGTGATAATCATTGGCATGCACTTGAGAGGGTCTTACGTTATCTCAAAGGTACAATGAGTTTTGGGATTCACTATTCTGGGCACCCAGCTGTGCTAGAGGGATATAGTGATGCGAACTGGATTTCTGATATTGATCAAATCTATGCCACTAGTGGGTATGTTTTTACTCTTGGAGGTGGCATAGTGTCATGGAGGTCTAGTAAACAGACTATTTTGACTAAATCTAACATGGAAGCAGAACTTACTGCTTTGGATACAGCTTCTGCAGAGGTAGAGTGGTTGCGTGAGCTCTTGTCAGACTTGTCGGTGGTTGAAAAACCAATACCGGCTATCCTTATGAATTGTGATAACCAAACAGTGATCACTAAAGTAAATAGTGCTAAGGATAATGTGAAGTCAACAAGACATGTTAAAAGACGTTTGAAGTCTGTCAGGAAGTTGAGAAACTCCGGAGTAATCACTGTGGCTTATGTGCAAACAGACAAGAACCTGGCAGATCCTTTTACCAAAGGGCTATCACAGAATGTGATAGAAATAGCATCAAGGGAGATGGGTTTGAGACCCATATGAGTTTACAGTAGTAGTAACCCAACCTTTTTGATCGGAGATCCCGTGACTTAGGATCTGGGAAGAACAAACTATTGGTAAACTGAGGAGAGTATAATTATAACCCTCTCTATGTGAAGATACAATACTCTCAAAGCGTTGAGGCACTGTATGGTAGGTTGGCTAATGCCTTAACATGCTCTATTGGCTTTAACAAGCGAAGATGCTGTCCTACAGAGCATTTTTGAAAGAACATACGTATATGAGTCTGACTGTAAAACGTCGCAGTTTATGAGATTTGGGTGATCTCTAGTAAGCTCATGAAGAGACCAAGGAGTATGACGTATATGCTCCACCCACGGGGAAGGCTACTGGCAGCCAGGTACTAGTTTGACTTTGAGTGAAACTCGTTTGCACAAAACTTGCAATTCAAGGCGTAGTCCATTGTTCAAGTTGTGAATGAGTGTAACTCGAAGCTCTAGGCAGATGTTCAACTTAACGGTCTCTGCTGAAACACTAGTATATAAACAGTAGTGAGAGAGAAGGAAAATGTCTATACTGGGCAATTGAGATCTGGTAGGGGATTGTTAGAATTTATATGGATATTCCCCTAAATTCATATGAAGAAATTATAATAAATTTCAAAGGCCCAATATATGTGTTCCCTAATGGGCTTTAATGTTTAATCCCAAGAATAGAGGTGAGAGGTACAACATCAATTAGTACCACATTGCTAGTTGATGTAGAGGTAGGGGGTTTTCCTCCATATATATATGTACCTATCCTCCTGGGAAAAGACACACCAAAAACTACAATTAGGAGTTTCAGTTAGAATATCCCTAAGGTAGTAAATTAGTATTTTCCTCTTCTTGCTACTACGCTGCTGCCGTAGTTTCTCCATCCCGATCGTTTGCGTGCACCGACGTTTGGGAGAGCAGGTCTCCGGAACCCTCATCTTTGTGATCCTGCATCGAGAGAAGACGAATAAGGTTTTTGGGAAGCGTTCTTCGCACGACTGCTCCCAAAGCTTCCGCAACGGCTCATCTTCCGAAGGGTGCATCGGCGCGTCGGCTTCGTCATGCTAGAGCTCACGGGGTCGTCATCAAGAATACTCCTCCACCTCTCATCAATGACTTTGACGAACGACATCGACATCAGCGATCTCGCTCCATCACCACCGCCAGCTACATCTTCAACACCATCTACTACTACTATAACCGAAAGGTATAATTCTCTTGATCTAATTTTGACGTTCGTACAATCTAATCTATCTGCTGGACTATCAATGCTTGTCATGTTGATGCTGTGGAATATGCTAATCTGCTACACTAGTATGCCATACATGTTTAATCTAGTTCATATATTTGCCATGATTTATGTTCTAGATTTAATCATGCTTTTAATCTAGAAATTGTCTAATTCTTTAACATCATTATCCTCCATAGCAAGTGGCCCATTGTGTTGTCATTTGACATTCTGTACGTGTTATTTTCAATGTGTCTGCTGTGTGGACTAAAATTAACAAATTCGTAAAACCTCAGGAGTTTGTACACACAGATTTTGTCAGCCGTAACATTCCATTTTCTTGAGGGAGAGGCAGTTAGAACATGGGCTAATAAATAATTGTGACTTTGCGAGTGGTAGTAGACCACATCCATTCATAATTTGATCTAAATTTAAGCCAACATTTGGTGAAAGCAATCGATCAGAAAGAATGTAATGTATTATTCAGACGTATGAATCTTGTATTTGAGCTCCAGAAGGGTGAGGAAATGAGAGATAAAACAAATCGAATTTTCTATATCATTCTAACATCTGAATGTATTTCTCCTCGAGAAAGTAATGGGTAAACTAAGCATAGCTCGGTTGAATGTATTTCTCCTCGAGAAAATAATGTGTAAACTAAGCATAGCTCAGTTGGTTAGTATGTCCTTTGTTGGCAACATGTCCACCCAAGTTCATGTCCTTGACTTGGCACGGTGTCGAAAATATGAGCCCTGTGGATATTCTTAATGGGAATGAAAAGGCCCCCCAGCCGGAGGTGGACCTTTGAGGACACTACAAGGTTTTTCCCCTGATGCAACGGCCAAAAAGTGTTGCAATAGGGCAAAAAGTGTTGCAATAGACAAAATTGCAACACAAAAATTTGGTTGGGAGGCATTGCCACTGATGCGGTAGCAATAGGTTTGCGCAACGCTTTATTTTGGTGTTGCAATTGATTTTCCTCTATTGCAACACAATGGAGTGTTCTTGCAACACCATGAAGTGTTGCAAGCCATAGTACAAGCAACCACCATAGGTGTTGCAATAGTAACTATTGCAACACACCTGGTGTTGCTGGATATATCTGTTGCCACATATCCAAAGAGTAGCAATAGGTACACTAGCAACAACAATGAGTGTTGCAATAGACCCTATTGCCACACATCAATAGTGTAGCAATAGATGGACCCTCTATTGCTACACTATCTCTGTGGTTGCTATAAGTAGATCCTCTATTGCCACAATAGATATTTGGTTGCTACAGATGACTTCTCTATTGCCACACTTGTCTATGTGGTTATTATAGGTGGAACCCTCTATTGCCACGACAAATGGTTTGGTTGCTATAGGTGACCTGTCTATTGCCACACTAAATATTGTGGTTGCTATAGGTAGAACCCTCTATTGCCACTATAAATGTTTTAGTTGCTAGAAGTGGTCTCTATTGCCACACTAAATGATGTGGTTGCTATAGGTGAAACTCTATTACCACATCCACTATTTCATTGGTATGAGGTTTTTGCCACATGTTAGTTTGTTGCAATAGCACATATTACAACACCAAATGATTATGCCAATAGTCCATAATGCAACAGTTTGTTTGGTAGCGACAAACAGTAAACCGAACAATATATGATGATTGAAGCATTTAGACATCCATTAAACCAAAATATGCTTTGTTCATACAAATCATTAATGAACCAAAACCATCCAATGTCAAACTTAGTCGATAACACACGCACAACTGAAACACATGGTATCCGACATAGATCACTATCTAGTTCCATAACATCAAAATGTAATGAGCTATGGAGCACTGCAGCAAAGGTACGGTTGCCTTGATGTTGATGATCCCATCAATCATGCGCTCCTAATTCACCCTTTTGTTGAAAGCGGTGATACTTGTCTTGCTGAAGGTGGATGTAGAGAAGGTAAATCTACTCTGTCCTCTTTGTTGGTGTATTGATGATAATAGTGAGTTCACCAATGAAGTTAGTAGTTCACTGATGTGTGCTTGCAGCCACTTTGTATTCTGATAACAACCAACATTAGTGCTCTATTCTAGTAACAGCCACTCTATTTCTTTTCTAATTATGCATATGTGTAATAGCAAAAATGTTCATGGTTTATCTAGAATGTTTTGATATCTGTGAGATCAGCCGTTAACAGATATGGTTGCCAGTGTGGTTGCAAATAATTGAGATTTTTATGGCTCGCTCCTTGATTTTGGATGATATAAGAGATGTTTGCTCATCTCCTGACATAGGCCATAGGGTGTTACTCCTTTTCATTATTGGATCCTGGATGAAAATGTGGATGGTTTCGAGTTCTCCCATTGGGTGTGCTCGATAGAAACGACAGAAATAGCCGCTGGCGGAGTACTTAGTGCCTAGAGGAAGGCAAGTACCTCCGTTAGTGTGTTATTTTGGGCTGAAAGCATCTAGGCCCCGAGAGTTGGTTTTGGCAATTGATGACAACGCTTTATTACCATGACTAATGTGTGTTTTGCAGAAACCTTGGTAAGTTAGGTCATGGAGGTAATAACTGCTTTGGAAACCATGGTATTCATGCCCCCTGATGGAAATCGTTTTGGTTTTCAAAGGAGTGACATCAAGATTAAGGACAGTTAGTTCCGAATGTCAAGGTGTTGAGTTACATTCAGAATAGTCATTAGGATCTTCGTTTTCTCTTTTGGCCGTACTATTAAGGGGAGCATGAGCGGGTAGCTTGACCTAAGTGAGTCTTATATTTAGGTGTGGTACACACTTGTTAAACTTAGCACTAGGCAGCTCTAGAATAGCTCAAAGTTCAGTTGGAAGCAACTTGGTTCAAGTTGCGTCGCGTTTCGAAGTGTTTAGACAGTTTTTCCCTTGACCGGACGCGGTTCTCGGTTTAACCGGCGCGTTCGGTCAGTTCAATACCGTGACTGTGTTTCGGCGCTGACGACCGGACGCGGTCCTTGCGAGGACCGGACGCGATGGTTAGACCGACACGTGTCACTTAAGGGAAACCATCCGTTCGGACGTGACCTGGGTGTGATCGGCGCGTCCGGTCACGTTCCAGTAAGGTCCTGCGACGACCGGACGCGTCCGGTCATCACCGATCGGACGCGGTCGTGCGTTCGATCTCGTTACAGTAAGCTCCCTGCACGATCGGACGCGTCCGATCACCCCTGACCGGCGCGTCCGGTCACTCAGCCGTGATTTCAGAATTTCGACCGTTACGAGCGACCAGCGCGTCCGGTCACTTCGAGCGGCACGTCCGGTCACTCAGTCGAATTTCCAGAATTCCGACCGTTACGTGCGACCGGCGCGTCCGGTCACTTCGATCGGCGCGTCCGGTCACCCCGCGTTTTGCTGAGTTGGTAGGTAACGGTTCGTTTCGACTGTGGGGTGTATAAATACATCCCCACCACCTCTTTTAGAGGTCTCTTGCTCATTTGTTCAGTTGAGAAACACCTTTGGAGTGCAAGGGAGTGCAAGAGCTCTAGTGAGGAGTGTGATTTGAGAATCAAAGCTTGAGAGTTCCTCACTAGTGATTAGAGAGTAGCAAGTGTGCATCATCCTTCTCATTATGCTTGTTTTGGTCAAGTGAGAGTTCTAGCTTGTTACTCTTGGTGATCGCCATCACCTAGACGGCTTGGTGGTGATTAGGAGTTTGGTGATCATCCGGCGAAGCTTGTGGATGACCCAACTCATCTTGTGAGCGGTTTTGGGCGATTCACCGCAACGGAGTGTCGAAGAATCAGCCTGTAGAGAGCACTTGATCCTTGCGCGGATCAAGGGGGAGCTACATCCTTGCGCGGGTGCTCCAACGAGGACTAGTGGGGAGTGGCGACTCTCCGATACCTCAGAAAAACATCACCGTGTTCCTTGCCCTTACTTTCAAGCATTTACTTTCTCGTATTTACTTTTATTGCTTGATTTACTTTCCTAGAATTGCCATGCTAGACTAGGATTGGAAACTAGGGTGCAAAACTCTTTACCGGTAGAACATCTAGGAACACAAGTAGGCACTAGGGGTGAATTCCGGCTTGTAGGATTTAATTCTTGCAATTAATTTTTAGAGAAGCCCAATTCACCCCCCCCCCTCTTGGGCATCTTGATCCTTTCAATTGGTATCGGAGCCGAGTTGCTCCTAGTTTAGGCTTTACCGCCTAGAGCAAGATGTCTAACGGGGAAGGACCACCTCCCACCTTTGAGGGGGATGATTTTCCATATGGAGGCGTATCTCGAAGCCATATATGTTGGGTGTCTTAGAGCCGCAACCCAAGGGCTTCCCGCTATCAGGGATTCCGCCAACCCAATTGGTGACGAGGAGAAGTACGACCGGTGGAATGCAAAAGCCAAAAAAGCACTCTACCAGGGCTTAGACAAGGATATCTTCAATCGTGTGCGTAATGCAAAGAACGCTCATGAATTGTGGGAAAACCTTTGTGCTCTCCATGAGGGAACTAAGAGTGAGCGTGAGGAACGCTATCATATTGCTTTAAAGAAAATTAATTTTTTTGAGATGCTTCCCAAAGAAAGTGCCAATGACATGTACACTCGTCTAAATGTTCTTGTAGAGGACCTCAATGCTCTTGGGCTCACTAAAATGAGCCAATCGGATGTTGCAAGGAAGATCTTGAGTGTTCTTCCCGTTGAGAAGTATGGTCACATTGTCACCGTGCTTCACCAAAGTGATCTCTCCACCGCAACACCGACACAAGTATTGGGGAAGATCAATGCTCATGAGATGTACATGCACATCACTCCGGAAGAGGGCTCATCATCTTCCAAGAAGAAAGACTTGGCCTTCAAAGCTAGCCATGACAAGAAAAAAAGAAGGGCCAAGCCATGATGATGCAAGAAAGCTCAAGTGAAAGTGATATTGATGATGAATCACTTGCACTCATGGTGAGGAAGACCACCAAAATGCTAAAGAAGCTAAACAAGAGTGGCATCAAGTTCGATGGCAAGAAAAAGAAATTCTTCACAAGTAGCAAAAGAAAGCCAATCTCAGAGATGGATTGCTACAATTGTGGTGAACTTGGTCACTTAGCTCATCAATGCCCTAGACCTCCAAAAGACAAGTATAAGAACAAGAACAAGGGCAAGAAAAATGATTCAAGCGATGAAGAAGAAGAGAGGAAGAAAAACAAGCCATACAAGAAGAAGGATGGCAAGAAGAAGGAGTTCCACAAGAAGAAGAAGGGAGGAAAAGCATACATTGTTGGTGATTGGCTCACCGATATTGAATCATCTTGTGAGTCCTCCGAAGATGAAAGCAATGATGAGAAAGAGAAGGTTGCCGCATTTGTAATGGGGCCATCACCTTCACCAACATCTTCATCACCACCTTCACCGCCTCCATCACTATCATCGTCCACTACTCACCTATGCCTTATGGCCAAGGGTGATCGAAAGGTACAAAACTATGATAGTGATGATGATGATGATAGTGATAGTGATGATGAATATGATGCACCTTCTTATGATGAACTTGTAAAATTGTTGAAGAAATACACTAAAGTCATAAGAAGGACTAGAAATGAAAATGATGAACTTCAAAATGAAAATGAATCACTCTTATCTAAGCTTGAAAGTGCTCAAAAGGCTAGTGGTGAGCTCAAAGATCAAAATAAAATTATGTCTTCCACTCTCAAGGAGCTTAAAACTTCTAATAAAGAGCTTAGAGATCAACATGATAAACTTGAGAAGAAGCATGATGAGCTCATCACTAGGCACAACTCTCTAAAAGACAAATATACAACATTGAAAATTGACTATGATAGTCTTTTGGTTGCTAATGAACTTGCTCTTGAGACACATGATGCTACTAACAAAGTTGTTAAGTGTGATATAGCTACATCATGTGATGACTTGATTATTGAAAGCATTGAGCAAGGTTCTAGTAGCAAAGGCAAGAGTGTGGTTGAGTCAAGCAATTATGATTATGCCAAGATCAAGAGTGAAAATGAGAAGCTTGCAAGTGAGAACAAGAAGCTAAAAGGTTTGATGGCTCTTGAGAAGCAAACAACAAATGAATCACTCATTGAAGAAAACAAAAAGCTCAAGCAAGAGAAAGAGCATCTCAAAACTGGCCTAAGCAAGTTCACAAGAGGTCAATATTTGCAAAGTGAGCTACTCATGAACACCGTAATGAAGATGGATAGAAGTGGTATTGGGTACTTGGCAAATCAAGAGCAGAAGGCAAAAGCTCAACAACAACAAAGCAAGTCAAAGCCCAAGCCAAAGAGATGTGTTGAGTGTGGACAAGAAGGTCACTTTGCACATGAGTGTAATACTCCACCACCACAACCCTTGCCCAAGCATGCTAGATCCTTTGCCTTCAATGCTCATTACATGCTAAGAAAAGATTCAAATGGAAAGTTAAAAGTTATGTTCTTGGGTCCCCCAAACAAGAATAGGCCTAAGAAAATATAGGTTACCAAGTCACTAGTTGAGAAAGTCAAGGGTCCCTCTCAAGTATGGGTCCCTAAACAAAAAGCTTGATCTCTTGTGTGTAGGTGAACTACAAGACCGGTGGATCTCATTGGGTTATTGATAGTGGTTGCACTCAACATATGACCGGTGATCCTCGTATGTTCACCTCCATTGAAGAGAATGGGATATGTCAAGAGAAGATCACATTTGGAGATAATTCAAAGAGCAAAGTCAAGGGTATAGGCAAAATTGCAATATCAAATGATCACTTACTCTCAAATGTGCTCTATGTTGCTTCATTGAGTTTCAACTTATTATCCGTTGGGCAACTTTGTGACCTTGGCTTCCAATGTTTATTCACACCAAATGAAGTGGTAGTTTCAAAGATAGATGACAAGCAAGTGATATTCAAAGGGTTTAGATACAATAATCTTTATCTTGTTGACTTCACCTCCGAAGACGCAAACTTGATGACATGTTTATTCACCAAGACCTCACTTGGATGGCTTTGGCATAGGAGGCTTGCTCATGTTGGAATGAACACTCTCAACAAGCTATTGAAGAAAGAATTAGTGAGAGGATTGAAGGATGTAAAGTTTGAAAAGGACAAACCTTGTAGTGCATGTCAAGCGGGCAAACAAGTTGTAAACACTCATCCAACCAAAGCTTTCATGTCAACTTCAAGAGTGCTAGAACTTCTACACATGGATTTATTTGGGCCTACAACCTACAAGAGCTTGGGTGGTAATCTCTATTGTCTAGTGATAGTGGATGACTACTCAAGGTACACATGGACCTTCTTTCTTCATGACAAATCTGAAGTGGCCAATTGTTTCAAGAAGTTTGCAAAGAGAGCTCAAAATGAATTTGAAGTCAAGATAAAGAAGATTAGAAGTGACAATGGCAAAGAGTTTGACAACACCAACATTGAAGCTTATTGTGATGAAATTGGAATCAAGCATGAAGTTTCTTCAACCTACACTCCTCAACAAAACGGTGTAGTTGAGAGAAAGAACCAGACTTTGATCACTCTTGCAAGAACAATGTTAGATGAGTACAACACTCCGAAGAAGTTGTGGGCCGAGGCAATCAACACCGCATGCTATGCTTCAAATCGCCTCTTCCTACAAAAGTTTCTTGGCAAGACCCCCTATGAGTTGCTTAATGGGAAGAAGCCGGACGTCTCATTCTTCCAGGTGTTTGGTTGCAAATGCTACATCTACAAGAAGCGTCAACACCTAGGGAAGTTTCAAAGACGTTGTGATATTAGTTTTCTTGTTGGTTACTCATCAAAGTTCAAAGCATATAGAGTATTTAATCATGCCACCGGTTTGTTTGAAGAAACATATGATGTGGAATTTGATGAATCTAATGGCTCCCACGGAGCAATTGAGAATTGTGATGATGTAGGTGATGAACCCTTGAGGGAGGCAATGAAGAACATGCCGGTGGGAGACATCAAGCCAAAAGATGATGAAGACGATGTACAAATTGTTGATTCACCATCTTCATCACATGTGCCTCAAGATTGTGACAAGAACATGAGAGTTGAAAATGAAGACACTTATGCCTCTCATGAACAAGCCGAGGCATAAACACAAGATGTTGATGCTCCCCATCCACCTCCTCAAGTGGTTGATAGAAGAAACTCACCTCTACTTCAAGCTCATCCACAAGATCTCATCATAGGGAGTCCTTCTAAGGGAGTAATGACTCGATCTCAAAAGCTTGCCTCTTTTGTTGAACATCACTCCTTTGTCTCTTGTGTTGAACCTAAGAATGTAGAAGAAGCTCTTCAAGATCCGGATTGGGTGAATGCTATGCATGAAGAATTGAACAACTTCGCCCGAAATCAAGTTTGGACACTTGAAGAGCACCCTAAAGGGGCAAGAGTCATTGGAACCAAGTGGGTGTTCTGCAACAAGCAAGATGACCAAGGCGTAGTCGTGAGGAACAAGGCAAGACTAGTTGCAAAGGGGTTCTCTCAAGTTGAAGGTCTTGATTTTGGAGAGACCTTTGCACCCGTTGCAAGACTTGAAGCCATTCGTGTCCTCCTTGCATATGCATCACATCATGATATGAAACTATATCAAATGGATGTGAAAAGTGCATTCTTAAATGGCTTCATAAATGAACTAGTCTATGTTAATCAACCTTCCGGGTTTGAAGACCCTAGATATCCTAATCATGTTTATAGGTTGTCCAAGGCGCTATATGGGCTCAAGCAAGCCCCTAGAGCGTGGTATGAGCGCCTCCGGGACTTCCTCATTGAGAAGGGCTTCACCATTGGGAAGGTCGACACCACACTTTTCACCAAGAAGCTTAATGGGGAGATCTTCATTTGTCAAGTATATGTTGATGATATCATCTTCGGATCAACAAATGAAGAATATTGCAAGGAATTTGGTGAATTGATGTCGAAGGAGTTCGAGATGTCTATGATTGGTGAGCTCATATTCTTCCTTGGTTTTCAAGTCAAGCAAATGAGAGAAGGGATTTTCATCTCTCAAGAAAAGTATACCAAGGATCTTCTCAAAAGGTTCAAGATGGAAGAATGCAAACCAATCAAGACCTCAATGCCATCTAATGGACATCTCGACCTAGATGAGGAAGGTAAACTGGTTGATCAAACTCTCTACCATTCTATGATTGGTAGTTTGTTGTACCTTACCGCATCTAGGCCCGATATCATGTTTAGTGTGTGCATGTGTGCTCGCTTTCAAGCGTGCCCTAAAGAACCTCACTTAAGTGCCATAAAAAGAATCTTAAGACATCTTAAGCACACCCCAAGCATTGGTCTTTGGTATCCCAAAGGAGCTAGATTCCAACTAGTTGGCTATTCCGATTCGGATTATGCTGGTTGCAAAATTGATAGAAAAAGCACATCCGGAGGGTGCCATTTGCTTGGAAGGTCTTTAGTATCTTGGTCATCTAAAAAGCAAAACAGTGTGGCTTTGTCCACCGCCGAGGCGGAATACATTGCCGCGGGGGCTTGTTGTGCACAAATCTTATACATGAAACAAACCCTCCTAGACTATGGAATTGTTCTTGAAAAGGTGCCACTTTTATGTGATAATGAAAGTGCCGTTAAAATTGCTAATAATCCGATACAACACTCTCCCACCAACCACATTGATATCCACCACCACTTTCTAAGAGATCACGTTGCTAAAAATGATATATCACTAGAAGGTGTAAGGAGAGAAAATCAATTAGCGGATATCTTCACTAAACCTTTGGATGAAGCTACCTTTTGTAGGTTGAGAAGTGAACTCAATGTGCTTGACTCTAGCAACTTTAAAAAATGAGCTTGTGTTGTCCCTTGCATTGCATTGTATTATATGTCATGTTTAATTACCCGCAATGCATCTAGGGCTTGGCTAACACAGTTATGATAACCCTCCTTTGGAGGAGTGAAGAAGCCTAACCGTGGATCAAACTTGACAAGCAACCTAGCTTTACTTACTTGTTTTGCTTTGCATTTGCATGGTTGTTGCTTTGTCGTTTCTTTTCGGTTTGGCTTTGAGCAACCTCTGTGTTCGTCCATGGGTAGAGAGAGCATTTTGACGCTCCCAAGGGTTCAAAGACTCTATTGCATGGCCATATGTTGCTCCTCGGGTGTTTGTTGCCTATTTTCCTAAAAATAATATTAGCCTAAGGCAAACTATTTTGAGAAACTTGAGGGTTTGAGTGAGGTCACTCATATCATGTTCCAATTGGTGTTTATTTGTGTCTCTTTGAATTGAAACTTGATTGGGAGAAGTCGCGTCGAAGTTTGGAATGAAGAAGGACGAAAAACAGTGACCGGACACTGCACCGGACGCGCTGCTGTTGACCACCGCGTCCGGTCATTCACGATGACTTTCTCGGGTAACCCTCGACCGGACTCTGTCCGCGTCCGGTCAGTCCTAACCGGACGCGTCCGGTCGCTCCAGGAGCTTACTGGAGTGTGATCGGACGCTGATGCTTCACCACCGCGTCCGGTCCTGGCGACCACCAGCGCGTCCGGTCATCTAGAAGACCAACTCCTGACCCTGTGACCGGACGCTGCACCGGACGCGCTGCTGTTGACCGCCGCGTCCGGTCCCGATAACCACCACCGCGTCTGGTCATTCGCGATGACTTTCCCAGGTAACCCTCGACCGGACTCTGTCCGCGTCCGGTTAGTCCTAACCGGACGCGTCCGGTCGCTCTAGGAGCTTACTGGAGTGTGACCGGACGCTGCACCACCGCGTCCGGTCATATCGACCACCGCGTCCGGTGATCGCGTGACGAGCGGATCTAATCCCCCATATAACCTTTTCGTCTTCGATCGGTTTCTTTTCAATCTGCCCGCCACCGTGCCCTAATCGCTGACTCCCTGCCCTAACTCGTTGCCACCGCCGCTCACCGCCGCGCCGTGCTCCTCCTCCTCTGGCGAGCTGTGCAGCCGCCCCTGCCCGCGCTGCGCCGCCCGAGCCCGCGCTTTTCGCGCCTCTTCGCCTCGTGCCGCCGCTGTGCCACGCCGCCACCCACCGCCGCTGTGCCGCGCCGCCGTCCACCGCCGCGTTGCCTTCACCTACGCAGTCTCCGGCCCTTGCTTGCCTCGCCTCGCGCTTTGCCGAGCTACCCTAGCCTTTTCTTCACGGTTTGGCCGTGTCTCGGTTCTAGGGTTTGCCCTAACCCGAAGTTCGAAGGTGAAAAACTCGTTTCTTTTCGCTTTCCATTGTTCAAATCCTTCGTTAGGGCTTACTTGATTGTCACTTTCCATAGCTTATCATCGTCACTTGACTCGGTCCTTTCAGTGCTCGTCCGGTGCTTCGGGAAGTCTCACAAACTAGGTCATCTTACCTTTTCACCGTCTACTTGTCGATCCGAGGTAGCTATCGCGTGTCGATTCATATCTTACCCTATATGCTTGCTATCTCTAGGGTTTCGTACCTTTTAGAATATATATGTTGCTTATAGTAGATCCATCTATTCTGTCTTTTCAGCGAGTCTATCGGTGTGTCGGGGTGATTGCTGTTCAGTTATTGAATCCGAGGCCAAGCCTGCGGATACGGATTGAGGCCAAGCCTCTTGAGTGACAGTTCATCATCTTTCAGAGGTTCTCCACAGTTTGTCAGTATGGTTCGCTACAAGAACGCCGGGGGTGCTCCTAGTGACGGGGACGAGAGTCCTCCTCGTCTGTCTGAGGTTGCGCGTGGCAAGCGCATAAAGATTATGGCCAGAAAGAAGAAGAAGACCCTCACAGATGCAGAGATAACTCAGGCAGTTGCAGATGTAGTAGAGCAGGCAGAGAGGGGAGGCAGGAGCAGTGGTATACACATTGGCGAGCGTCGCTTTCATCTTGAAGGTCGACAGCTTGGTACAGAGACTACTGAGGCCACTGAGGGCACATAGGTGACAGCGGATGCAGATGCGATGTTAGTCGATCCACCTGCAGAGGCTCTAGAGGGGATAGAGGAGCAGCCAGCTCAGACTCCACCGCGTCGCCGCTCCACACGCACACGAGCTCAGGTGACTCCTAGGCCAGAGGGCTAGCGTCGTGGAGGACGTCCACCTCCCAGGGCTAGAGGTTCACCCCCTATCGAGCACTTTGACTTGAGAGGTGCTACAGCACGTCAGGTGCAAGGGTTGAGATTTGTTGAGGTCAGCCGGTGGTTCCCACCTCAGAGGGACTCCAGAGCCTCAGAGGGTTTCTATACTCCTCTATAGGAGGATTTCTACAGAGCTTATGTTGATAGTGGCATTGCCTTTCGACCATAGAGGGTCTGTCGCATTGAGTCACTTGTTGAGGTAGTGGGTGAACAGCTTCATCCGCACCTGTCCTTTCTACCAGGCTTGTCAGATTTTCTTGAACGGACAGGTGCATACTGCAGTACTTGGGTTAGGGAGTTCTATGCTTCACTATGGATTGATCCGGCCCATGAGTTCATACACTTTGCATTCCGAGGTCGTGACTGCAGACTGTATAGCACAAGAGTGCAGGAGATTCTCAGACTCCCAGCTTTAGACACGAAGATTCACCAGCTCTGTTTCGGTCAGACAGCTCCACCTAGACGCCCTCATGGCGGTACTGTGCCACCTACAGATCTGATCTGACCCTGCTTCCGTGAGCCTTTTGGCGAAGGGTCTCGTCGCACACCTGCCAGTTTTACACCACTTGCCCGAGTTCTGGATGCTATTGTCAGGCATACTCTTTGTAATAGAACCGACTAAATTATAAGAGCACAAGTACAAAAACAAGCACCGAAGTGCTCAAATTTTCGAACTTGAGCCCATATAATCCCGGTAGTCAATCGAAACCATGAAGGATTTCAAACCAACTTGCTTACAACCAGGATCGCATCATTCAACATACAACATCATACGTTACATTTCACAAGTAGTTCTGAAATAAGTTTACACACACGGAGTCGCAATTATTACAAACCAAGTTTATAAAAGTAGCGAAAGCAAACACACACCAGTTGTTTAACTACTGCCAGTCTTGTTGATCAACATCCCACAAAAGCATCAGGAAAGTACATAAAAGATGATCACGCCCAAGTGATCTAGTCTTCGTCACCCACAGGGTGGAGACAATTTTTGCAGAAGCCTTGGTAGAGCATATCATCTGCAACAGGAGGGAATAAACCCTGAGTACTGGAATGTACTCAGCTAGACTTACCCGTCGAAAACCAGAAATAAGATGACACCAAGGATTATGCAAGGCTTTCACAAGAGGCTAGCTGACATCACATTTTTGCATAAAGGCATAAGTAATTGAGACTCTTATAACCTGTACTAGCAGTTATTTTTAGCATTTACCTGTCATCTATCTTAGCACCTGTACTAAACATGCACTTGATTATAATCAAACAATTATCATCATTATATCCAGAGCAGGTATGAATTGTGGCAATATTGTATCATTCCCTTAACCACCGGTTCATTTAATGAGATCTACGTTGCCACTGCTCAAGTCAAGTGCTCACTAACCGGGAGCGACGGCGATTCGAATCGAATTCCTATCCAGCTAGAGGGGTATTTCTAACACTCACCGAGTCACGCCTGGCGAGGGCTGCTCAGGTCATCTTTTGTACAGTTCAGGAATCGCGGGTCCGAATAATGTCGTGTCCCCAAAGGCGACACTCTGCCAGGTGATAGGGACTCTAACCCCCCTTGGTCTCACGCCAATGTCTCCAAGCACATCCTTTCTCTCCTCCAAGATGCAACCTACCATTCGATTCCCGGCCTGAACCATACTACTCGACTTCGCGGTCGGAACGACTTATTCGGCCAACTAAGTGTTAGACTGCGTTCAACATGACTCAAGGACGTACAGCGAAGCGGTCCTTAAATGACTCAGATGGGCATAGCTCCACACCCAAGACGTGAAGTGTCTTGCGGCTGTACTATCGAACTCCCGCCCGGTCTCAATTTCATTTTAAGGCATGGTTCCATCCACGATAGTCATAAAGCCACTCGTGACTCCTTCCTACATCTCGCGGATGACCGGAAATCACCCGACTTCTACCGAACTAAGCAGGGCTAAGCATTGACACGTGCCTAAACCTAATATAGGATTAAGTACGGTATCTAGACAAGGACAGGTATAATGCAACAATTGTTTTCATACAACTCCTACAACTCAATGCAGTAAACAATTAAAAGTACTCAAGATTAATTTATAAAACAGTAGGTTCAGCATGCACCGGGGCTTGCCTTTCAGAAAGGTCGAGGGCCGGTGGTCAGGGCACTCGGGCAAGTCTTCAGCGGCGTCTCCTTCGCCGACTGGTTCCGCTGGCTCCTCTGGCTGGTCCTGGACTTCCTCCGGAATCACAGGCTCGAATTCGAGGAGAGTTACCCCCTCCGGTACACCTATTGCATGAATACACAATAAATATCATGGATGCATAAAGGTGCAACATGCTCGGAATGAAATGCATTTCAGAAATAAAAATAATAATCTAATCAAGTTACTTTATCAGTACGTGTAAATCTCTTCTCCGGTGGAGAAGTACTTATCTAATCTACTCAACCTAAGGTATAGTTGTTCATCTTCGGTTAAGGCCCTAACACCTAACAAACACAAGAGTGACATTACTTAAGTTACCACATCCAACACCAAAATACAGCAGTAAGACATTCTGGACAGCAGCTCAAGCATTCTAACCTAACTGGAGATTCCCAACTCCAAAAGATATGATCTAAGACAATCTAGAAAGCTTAAGAAATGCACCACAAAATATTTTCAGACCACAACACTTAATTCCAAAGTTTACCTAGTCGAAATTACAAGGTTCCAGAATCTGTCCTCCCCAAACAGAGAGCAGCCAATTCTGGACTGTCACTTAAAACAGCAATAACTCCTAAACTACTAAGCCAAATGCTCCCAAATTTTGACACAAGCTAGTTTATCAAGTTTACTACAATTTTGGTATTCACAAGTTTTTCAGCAAACACTTTTATTAAGGGTCAAACCTAAAGATACTACCAGCTGTCCAGAAAACCTAGAATTGCAAAGATTAAATATTTATTTATGTGGCAAACATCCCATAAGACCAAACTAATATTACCAAAAGTTCACATAGGTCACAAAAACACCAGAAAGTAAGGTGTGCCCACCTAGAATATTTATTTAAACTCATTTCTTAATTTACTTAAGTAATTAAGTGGAATTTTAATCATATATGTAAACTGCTCCTAAAATTCTACAAAAATTACAGGAGACTCTCTGACCCAAAAAGAGGCTACTGTAAAAATTTGAACTAAATTTATTCACAGGAACTCCCTACACAAAATTCACAAGCCCAAAAGGCTAATTTTTGTATAATTAACAAATCATATTGAAAAGTATCAAACAACAGATTTCATATTTTTCTTAGACACTTTATGGTACCAAGACATTCTTCAAAAATTTATATGAACATTGCACATGTTGAAAAATTACAAAATTCATTTAAGTATTTCCTAAAATAACAAGATAGCATTATAACTTGAAAAGTACTTAAGCACTACTGCCCAAATTTTTACCAGAACTAGAGCAAGTATAAATTAGTCTACCCACCAAATTTCATAATTTTTTTTGAACACCGAAACTCAAGATATGATTTAAACAAGTTTGCATGTGATTTAAAACACATTTCAAAGACCTATTTAAATATCCCGGAAACCAAACATCACATAACCAATTCATATTTTTCTAAAATACTACACATCATGTAGATCCTAACAAAATTTATCTCATAATTTTTTGGGCAAGTAAAACCCTAGATCTACATTTTCCAAAACTTAACCAAAACTGTGACAGAATAAATAAAATGACATAATTCCTATTCGCTACTGGGCCGGCCTGGGAACCGACGCGGCCCAAAACTCACGGCGTGGCCCGCTCCCGCGCGCGGCCTGCAACGGCTCCCGCCCGCGTGCGCGTGCGACTGACCAGGTGGCCCCACCGGTTAGAGAGAGAGAGAGGCGGAGGGGAGAAGCTGCGGTCACCGGAGCTCGCCGTCGGTGAGCCGACCGGCGAAGCTGAGCGGACGAGCATGACCACGTCATCGAGCTAAGCCGTTTGGTGGCAAGAATGGGATGGCAGAGCCATGGTAAGGTGCTCGCCGTCGGGCATGGCGGACCACCGGCACGGTGGTGGCGAAATCTCGCCGCCGGTGAGCCTGACATCCCAACCCTAACCCTCGATGAGCATCCCCATTCTACCTCGACCCTAATGCACCTACAAGTGGGCGACAGAGACGCCCCGAGACCCCTAGCCACGGAGAGCCATCGCGCGGAGGAACTCCGGCGAGGTACCGCAGCGGCGGAAAACAAAAATGCAACCCTACCGAGGCGCGATTGGCTACGTGGAGTGAACGATGAGGTAGCGGGCTTCAAGGCGGAGCTGTGGACGCGTTTTTGTGGGTGGCAGTGCGGTGGAGAGCGCGCACGAGCTCACCGGAGTGGAGGCGGGAGCTGCGCTCGGTTGTTCCGCCCGGTGGAGGGGAGAACGGAAGGGAGAGGGAGGTGTGGCGCGAGTGAGGCAGAGACCGTCGTCGTGGCGGCCTTGAAGGCTTGGTGAACTGACGGGTGGGACCACGGCCGGCGTACGGCTATCATCGCACGGCCACGCGTCGGCGTTGCCCTGCCGTCGGTCGGCCACCGACTGAAGAACGGTCGACTAAATCGACGAGGCCGAAACGGTGACTGACAGAGCAACTTTGTCGATGATTATCTCCCAAACCGGTTCGAGTTAGTCAAAGATGATTACACCAATTTTGTAGAGCTACATGAGGGCTACAAGTTTGTCAATTGGAGTTTGGATTGGTTCGGCCTGGATTTGAAACCACAGAGCTCCAAAGTGGTGTACTTGGAAACTAAAACGTGTTTTCAGTCAGTGAACCCGACTGAAACCCTATTTTCAAGACACCACATCTCCTAAACCATTTAGAACTAGGTGATGGTGACATTGACAATGTTGTAGAGCTATGTGTGGACAACAACTTTGTCAATTGGCTCAAAGACTGGTTCGGCCTAGTTTGTGAGTTACAAGTTGCCAAAGTGAGGTACAGTGAAACGGTTTTCAGCTTCACACTTAGCCAAAATTGCTAAGTCCCAAAACAGCCTCTAATACTGACTTGTGGGCCATTTTTGAGCATGTTCTGATCATTTTCATGAGATGGCCATATTAGAACTTTTGTTCCTTATGAAATTCTCTACAACTTTGCTTAAGTGTGCTCCTCCATGCAAGGTCTCTAAGCTAGACTTTTTAATTGGTCAAACTAGAGAATCCTAGGGCTCAATGGTGGTCAACTACACCTTGGAGGGCATTTTGGTGATTTTGGTCAACATGAACCTTGCTCCACTAGTGACCCTAAGTATAACTAAGGTGTTGTGGGATATAATTGGCTACTCTACCCTTTAGTTACACCAACTCCCTAGTGTCACATGATGTGAGTCAAACAAAACTTCAAAACAAATCATATTTGTTGCAACCACATGAATTAACATGAAATGATGCATGCTTATGCTCATGCAATGCAATGCAATTATGGAGCTAAACACCTGAGGTGTTACAGCCCTCCCCCTTATAAAAATCTCATCCCAAGATTTGGAAAGCGTACCATTTTTCATAGAATTCCTTATAACCATCCCGCAAATAGTCCTCCCGTTCCCATGTAGCGTCACTTTCACTACCCTGATTACTCCACATTACTTTATACCACTTAACCACTTTGCTTCTAGTCACTCGTTCCTGAGTATCGATCACTCGGACTGGCTTTTCTTCGTAAGTTAAATTGGATTCCAGTCTGATATCTCCTAAAGGGACTCTTTCCTCAGGAACTCGAAGACACTTTTTGAGCTGAGATACATGGAAGACGTTGAATATGGCACTCATTTCAGGAGGTAACTGGATTTTGTACGCAACAGCTCCACTCTTGCCTATGATCTGGAAAGGACCCACGTATCTCGGCGCAAGTTTCCGCTTAACACCAAAACGTTGGACACTCTTCATTGGAGAAACTTTCAGATACACGAAGTCTCCAACTTCAAACTCGAGTGGTTTTCTACGATGATCAGCATAATTTTTCTGTCTAGCTTGGGCTGCAGCCATATGTTTTTGGATGGTACGGACTTGTTCCTCAGCTTCATGAACAAAATCAATACCATAATACCTCCTTTCACCAGCTTCTACCCAGTTTAGTGCAGTTCTACACTTACGACCGTACAAAGCTTCGAATGGATCCATCTTAATACTCTCTTGATAACTATTATTGTACGAAAACTCGGCTAGAGGTAACCATTTTCCCAAGAACCCTTGGATGAAATGACACATGCCCGCAACAGATCTTCCAAGATTTGGTTAACCCGTTCTGTCTGTCCTGATGTCTGGGGGTGATAAGCAGAGCTTCTCACTAACTTGGTTCCCAGAAGGTGATGCAAGTGCTCCCAAAAGCGAGCAGTGAACTGGGGACCATGGTCAGATATGATAGTATGAGGTATCCCATGGAGCCGGACTATCTGATTGAAGTACAACTCAGCATAGTCAGTGGGACGATAGTCCACTCTAACTGGAATGAAGTGAGCTGATTTGGTCAAACGATCCACAATTACCTAGATGGAGTTATGATTTTTGACAGTAGGAGGAAGACCGACAATGAAATCCATACTTATCTCTTCCCATTTCCAACCTGGGATAGAAAGTGGTTGAAGCAACCCAGCTTTCATGTGCACAGCTTTAACTCTACAGCAGGTGTCACACCTGGCCACATATGCAGCTATCTCCTTCCGCATTTTGGTCCACCAATAGTACGGCTTCAAATCATAATACATCTTATTGCTACCAGGATGGATGGACAACTTAGAGGAGTGTGCTTCAGACATAATATCATTTCTAAGCTCTCGGTCCTTAGGCACAACTAACCTATCCTTGAACCATAGTACACCCTCTTCATCTATCCTGAACTGTGTAGTTTCTTGCTCTTTCATCTTACGCTTGATGTGGAATATACCAGTGTCAGTCTTTTGGAGTTCAATAATTCTGCTTTTGAGAGTACAACTGACAGTGATGTTGTACAAGACTGCTGGATGTAGAAGGCGAGATCGATGAAAATCAGTTTCAACTAGGGAATGGCAATGAGACTTACGGCTTAAAGCATCCGCAACCACATTTGCCTTGCCAGGATGATAGAGCACTTGAAGGTTATAATCCTTAATCAACTCGAGCCATCTTCTTTGACGCATATTTAACTCGAGTTGGGTGAAGATGTATTTGAGGCTTTTGTGGTCTGTGTAGATATTGCAAACATTGCCCAACAGGTAGTGCCACCAGGCTTTCAAAGCATGAACAACTGCGGCGAGTTCTAAGTCATGTGTTGGATAATTCACCTCATGTTTCCGAAGTTGTCGAGAGGTATATGCAATTACTCGGCCTTCCTGCATCAGAACACCTCCCAAACCTATGCCTGAGGCATCACAATAAACATCAAATGGTTTCTCGATATCCGGCTGTGCCAAAACTGGAGCTGAGGTTAGGAGGGTTCGCAGTTGGTGAAAAGCCGCATCACACTCAGGAGTCCAGACAAACCTGGTGTCTTTTTGTAGCAACCGAGTCATTGGCTTGGCTATTTTGGAGAAATCCGGGATGAAGCGACGATAATAGCCAGCCAACCCAAGAAAACTCCGGACCTCGTGAACCGAGATAGGAGCCTTCCAGTTCAGTACTTCTTGTACCTTGGCGGGGTCCACCATAATTCCTCCATCGGACAACACATGCCCAAGGAAAGGTACTTCTCGAAGCCAGAATTCGCACTTACTGAACTTTGCATATAGTTGATGTTCACGCAGTCTTGTGAGGACTATATGCAGATGTTCAGCATGATCTTCCTCATTTACAGAATATATCAGGATGTCATCAATAAATACCACCACAAACTTGTCCAATTCGGGCATAAACACCGAATTCATCAAGTACATAAAGTGTGCGGGGGCGTCGGTCAAGCCGAAGGACATAACAAGATACTCATAAAGACCGTATCTGGTAGAGAAGGCGGTTTTTGGAACATCTTCAGGACGGATTTTAATTTGATGATAGCCAGATCTTAGATCAATCTTGGAGAAAACTTTAGCTTTAGACAACTGATCGAACAAGATGTCGATGCGCGGTAGAGGGTACTTATTTTTTACAGTGACTGCATTGAGAGGTCTATAATCTACGCACATCCGCAACGACTGATCCTTCTTCTTTACAAAGATAGCAGGACATCCCCACGGCGACGAACTAGGACGAATCAACCCCTTCTTCAATAGTTCGTTCAATTGCACCTTAAGTTCAGCTAACTCATTCGGAGGCATCCTATAAGGTCTCCTAGAGATGGGAGCTGTGCCAGGCAACAACTCAATTTTAAATTCCACATCCCGATCCGGAGGGAGCCCCGGCAAATCATCGGGAAAAACATCCGAAAACTCATTTACTACTGGAATTTCGGCCAACGCCTTTGCTTGCACAGCATGAATTTCCCCAGCCAAATCAACTTTTCTGGGGAATTGTACCAGAAAACCCTTTTGATCTGTAGGATCTCTGAGCATAACTACCCGAGTGGATGTATCAATGAGTACCCCATTCTGACTCATCCAATTCATGCCCAAGATAACATCTATGCCTAAGCCCGGCAAAACCACTAAGGCAAGCGAGTACTTTCGCCCTTCTATCTTAGGCTCAAGATTCCCCACTACTTTATTTGTGGAAATATTCCCACTTGCTATGCTAATACAATAACCCCCACCTTCAACAGTATGCAATTTGTGTGCAAACTCTGATGCAAACTTAGGACTGATAAAGGAATGCGAAGCACCCGAATCAAAAAGTACCACTACAGGATGTTGGTCAACTAGGAACTTACCAGCAGTGACAACCTCACCAGATGGGATTTCCTCAATACTGTTATAATGAGCGCGCCCTTGACGGCCACCTTGGTTGACATTCTTCTTAGGGTAAGGACAGTTCCTGGACCAATGGTCTGGCTTGTTGCAATTCCAGCAAGGCATGTTGCTAGGAGGGATACTGGAGCTGCCTTGGCCCGAATTACCCTTTGGCAGAGCCACTGTATATGCCTTGCGAAACCCAGTCTTCACTGGCGCCTTCTTTTGTGGAGGACGGAACTTAGCACTTGTGGCAGGAGGTCGAGGAGGAGCCCTCGGGGCAGCTGGAGCTCGAGACTGTGAAGCACCTGCCTCAAGTGCCCTCTTGCGGCTCTTAGAAGCAGCATAGATCGAGTTATTGTTCTCTTGAGTCAGAGCATCACTGATAAATTCATTAAAGGTAGTGCACTTGCTAGTGCCCATAGTCTTCATCAGCTTTGGGCCGAGGCCTCTTTTAAAGCTAGCAATTTTCTTGGAATCAGTATCCACAAACTCCGTGGCATACCTTGCCAGGTTGTTGAAGGATTGCAGATATTCAGTCAAACTTTTATTGCCCTGTGACAGTCTCATAAATTATGTGTGCTTGATAGCCATAAGACCTGGAGGAATATAGTTCCCACGGAATGCGGCCTTGAACTGGTCCCAAGAAATAGGGACATTTGCAGGCAGTGTGGAACGATAGTGGCTCCACCAAATACCCGCTGGACCATGTAGTTGGTGAGAAGCATATTCAGTCTTTAGCTCATCAGTCAAGCGAAGCAGACGAAACTTTTATTCAATAGTGTTCAACCACTCATCAGCTTGCAGTGGTTCCTCCGCCTCCTTAAAGAGCGGGGGCTTAGTATCAAGAAAGTCCTTGAAATCACTGTACTGATTGGGTTCTAGGCCCTAGCGGCCATGACGAGCCTCCCGGTTGGCAAGCTGGCGCATAGCATCTGCCAGCATGCGCTGCCCTTCGACCACGGTCTGCATCAACTCAGCCGGGGTAGGTGGTGGCGGAGGGGGTGGCTGTTCCTCATCCTTATTGCCACGACCCCGACGAAGATTGTACGACATCTGCAAAATGCATAGTCAATGAGCACTGACGATGTGGGAAGTTTGTAGATGAATTATTGTAAATATGTCAAACTGACTTCATGAAATAGACTTCTCAAAATAATCATGGCACAATAATTCATCACAACCGCACAATCCAATCAAGCAGATCAATTGGCGCAATCATGAGAGGGAATCCAACAAGATGTACTTGATAAAGGTTTACTCACAAGGAGCACAGCAGTTACTAAACCGTTTACGTTAATATCTATGATTTTTGAACTTTCGCCCGGTACTTGGATTCGATCTCAACATTTTTAGTTGTCTGAGAAATGCTACTTCAAACTGACCACAAAGAGACTTCTCAACGGTAGAGTTCCATGGTGGATCATGACTAGTCACCTCGATACCAGCGCGTGCCAAGCAGCACAACCTTATGTCGCGCGCCATAAGAGGCCCTCGATTTCGTCGCGGCACCGAAGGGTGCTAATCGTGACACCATCATCGAACGTCACACAATAAGACATCCAATTGCGATCGAAATTAACAGGTTCCAACTAAACATCTAGGAAACATAGGGTTCGACCTTACATCCCAAAAGTCAAGTTATTACAAAGCCTCACTCCAACACAGGGAGGGCACAAAAGACACCCTAACATCATAGCTACGTGATAACTACTCTAAGCATCGTCCTCAGAGTCGGTGTCAAGGATCTCCCCGCCGTCCTCATCACTAACAGGCTCTAACTCCTCATCTTCTTCTTCTTCTGGTTCTTCTTCTGGTTCGGCATCTTGGGGCCCATTGACCTCCACTTCATCATCATTTTCAGCCATGAAGATTCCCGAACCCATGTCATCATCTGCGTTGATATTTCGAGGCAGTAGAGGATTTAGCTGGTTGTTCAGGCGGTGCACTTCTTCATGAAGATTGTCATTGTATTCTTCAGCATTCTCCAACTGTTGCTCGAGCTCAAACTGATGAGCTCTCAGAACGTTCTCCTCGTGCCAAGGCTTCATCCCTCTGGTTCATGACACGGACCAACATGCGTTGACAGTTGCGGTTTGCTACTGTCAATCTCTGGACTGCAAGGGTTTCCTGGTCACGATCACGAATCACTTGCTCCAGTTGCTGACGCGCTGCATTCCTGGCAGCAGTCACTTCAGCCAACTCTGCCCTCAGCCTTTCCACCTCAGTAGGCTCAGGGCAGGGCTCACGTGGAGCGAGCTGGTGACACGGTGCCCTGCCCCCAGTAGACTTACGAGCGGTCCTCTTGGTACGTGCCATCTGTAGCAACAAGATACGACTTAAAGTGAGGATCATTTAGGGGATACGAAATTTAATTTAGTCGGGAGTACTGAAATTTTTAAGGAGGGAGTAAATGATATGTATGATATAATTAAACATGATGCATGCACGTTCCGTACGCCCTCTCACCTTAGTAGAAACCTAAAGTTCTAACGCTAGGCGGTGGCATACATACGTTCTCTCATATAAGCGAAACTATCGGTCTACTCGTTACGCTGTTAGTATACTTGCAAAAAACCTTATTTCAGCCCAACAGTTTCCCAATATATGCACACAAGAAAGCAGTAATTTAAATACTTTCCATATACACATCCCCTGATGTATATACTTCAGTATCAAAGCTACCCGATATAAAGGTTCCCACAATTAAGTGCTTACGTAATTACATGGTTTAAACATGTAAGTATGCAAGTCACCAAAACTACTCTCCCCTAGATCGCCGGTTGGACAATCATGCTCTCACAACTCACACTTACCAGAGCGTCGAGGCAATTGATCCATACATTACCACCCAAGTGGATGGCATCCATACAATATCACGCCGTATGGACGACGAAACAAAAACAAACAAGGCCCCCAAGTTAGTCTTTATAATAAGCCACCTAAGAGTCCTTATTTGGGCTAAGGGATGTGATCACTGGCATACCTAAAAATAATTTTCAGTGTTTTAACCCTCTTTCATAATCAAATACTTCTGTTTTTAAATACTCGTATGATGTGTTTAATGTTGAATTATGCTCCGGTACCAGCTGTAACAGAACCGACCAAATTATAAGAGCACAAGTACAAAAACAAGCACCGAAGTGCTTAAATTTTCGAACTTGAGCCCATATAATCCCGGTAGTCAATCGAAACCACGAAGGATTTCAAACCAACTTGCTTACAACCAGGATCGCATCATTCAACATACAACATCATACGTTACATTTCACAAGTAGTTCTGAAATAAGTTTACACACACGGAGTCGCAATTATTACAAACCAAGTTTATAAAAGTAGCGGAAGCAAACACACACCAGTTGTTTAACTACTGCCAGACTTGTTGATCAACATCCCACAAAAGCATCAGGAAAGTACATAAAAGATGATCACGCCCAAGTGATCTAGTCTTCGTCACCCGCAGGGTGGAGACAATTTTTGCAGAAGCCTTGGTAGAGCATATCATCTGCAACAGGAGGGAATAAACCCTGAGTACTGGAATGTACTCAGCTAGACTTACCCGTCAAAAACCAGAAATAAGATGACACCAAGGATTATGCAAGGCTTTCACAAGAGGCTAGCTGACATCACATTTTTGCATAAAGGCATAAGTAATTGAGACTCTTATAACCTGTACTAGCAGTTATTTTTAGCATTTACCTGTCATCTATCTTAGCACCTGTACTAAACATGCACTTGATTATAATCAAACAATTATCATCATTATATCCAGAGCAGGTATGAATTGTGGCAACATTGTATCATTCCCTTAACCACCGGTTCATTTAATGAGATCTATGTTGCCGCTGCTCAAGTCAAGTGCTCACTAACCGGGAGCGACGGCGATTCGAATCGAATTTCTATCCAGCTGGAGGGGTATTTCTAACACTCACCGAGTCACGCCTGACGAGGGCTGCTCAGGTCATCTTTTGTACAGTTCAGGAATCGTGGGTCCGAATAATGTCGTGTCCCCAAGGGCGACACTCTGCCAGGTGATAGGGACTCTAACCCCCCTTGGTCTCACGCCAATGTCCCCAAGCACATCCTTTCTCTCCTCCAAGATGCAACCTACCATTCGATTCCCGGTCTGAACCATACTACTCGACTTCGCGGTCGGAACGACTTATCCGGTCAACTAAGTGTTAGACTGCGTTCAACATGACTCAAGGACGTACAGCGAAGCGGTCCTTAAATGACTCAGACGGGCATAGCTCCACACCCAAGACGTGAAGTGTCTTGCGGCTGTACTATCGAACTCCCGCCCGGTCTCAATTTCATTTTAAGGCATGGTTCCATCCACGATAGCCATAAAGTCACTCGTGACTCCTTCCTACATCTCGCGGATGACCGGAAATCACCCGACTTCTACCGAACTAAGCAGGGCTAAGCATTGACACGTGCCTAAACCTAATATAGGATTAAGTACGATATCTGGACAAGGACAGGTATAATGCAACAATTGTTTTCATACAACTCCTACAACTTAATGCAGTAAACAATTAAAAGTACTCAAGATTAATTTATAAAACAGTAGGTTCAGCATGCACCGGGGCTTGCCTTTCAGAAAGGTCGAGGGCCGGTGGTCAGGGCACTCGGGCAAGTCTTTAGCGGCGTCTCCTTCGCCGACTGGTTCCGCTGGCTCCTCTGGCTGGTCCTGGACTTCCTCCAGAATCATAGGCTCGAATTCGAGGAGAGTTACCCCCTCCGGTACACCTATTGCATGAATACACAATAAATATCATGGATGCATAAAGGTGCAACATGCTCGGAATGAAATGCATTTCAGAAATAAAAATAATAATCTAATCAAGTTACTTTATCAGTACGTGCAAATCTCTTCTCCGGTGGAGAAGTACTTACCTAATCTACTCAACCTAAGGTATAGTTGTTCATCTTCAGTTAAGGCCCTAACACCTAACAAACACAAGAGTGACATTACTTAAGTTACCACATCCAACACCAAAATACAGCAGTAAGACATTCTGGACAGCAGCTCAAGGATTCTAACCTAACTGGAGATTCCCAACTCCAAAAGATATGATCTAAGACAATCTAGAAAGCTTAAGAAATGCACCACAAAATATTTTCAGACCACAACACTTAATTCCAAAGTTTACCTAGTCGAAATTACAAGGTTCCAGAATCTGTCCTCCCCAAACAGAGAGCAGCCAATTCTGGACTGTCACTTAAAACAGCAATAACTCCTAAACTATTAAGCCAAATGCTCCCAAATTTTGACACAAGCTAGTTTATCAAGTTTACTACAATTTTGGTATTCACAAGTTTTCCAGCAAACACTTTTATTAAGGGTCAAACCTAAAGATACTACCAGCTATCCAGAAAACCTAGAATTGCAAAGATTAAATATTTATTTATGTGGCAAACATCCCATAAGACCAAACTAATATTACCAAAAGTTCACATAGGTCACAAAAACATCAGAAAGTAAGGTGTGCCCACCTAGAATATTTATTTAAACTCATTTCTTAATTTACTTAAGTAATTAAGTGGAATTTTAATCATATATGTAAACTGCTCCTAAAATTCTACAAAAATTACAGGAGACTCTCTGACCCAAAAAGAGGCTACTGTAAAAATTTGAACTAAATTTATTTACAGGAACTCCCTACACAAAATTCACAAGCCCAAAAGGCTGATTTTTGTATAATTAACAAATCATATTGAAAAGTATCAAACAACAGATTTCATATTTTTCTTAAACACTTTATGGTACCAAGACATTCTCCAAAAATTTATATGAACATTGCACATGTTGAAAATTACAAAAATTCATTTAAGTATTTCCTAAAATAAAAAGATAGCATTATAACTTGAAAAGTACTTAAGCACTACTGCCCAAATTTTTACTAGAGCTAGAGCAAGTATAAATTAGTCTCCCCACCAAATTTCATAATTTTTTTGGAACACCGAAACTCAAGATATGATTTAAACAAGTTTGCATGTGATTTAAAACACATTTCAAAGACCTATTTAAATATCCCAGAAACCAAACATCACATAACCAATTCATATTTTTCTAAAATACTACACATCATGTAGATCCTAACAAAATTTATCTCATAATTTTTTGGGCAAGTAAAATCCTAGATCTACATTTTCCAAAACTTAACCAAAACTGTGACAGAATAAATAAAATGACATAATTCCTATTCGCTACTGGGCCGGCCTGGGAACCGACGCGGCCCAAAACTCGCGGCGTGGCCCGCTCCCGCGCGCGGCCTGCTACGGCTCCTGCCCGCGTGTGCGTGCGACTGACCAGGTGGCCCCACCGGTCAGAGAGAGAGAGGCGGAGGGGAGAAGCTGCGGTCGCTAGAGCTCGCCGTCGGTGAGCCGACCGGCGAAGCTGAGCGGACGAGCATGACCACGTCATCGAGCTAAGCCGATTGGTGGCAAGAACGGGACGGCAGAGCCACAGTAAGGTGCTCGCCGTCGGGCATGGCGGACCACCGGCACGGTGGTGGCGAAATCTCGCCGCCGGTGAGCCTGACATCCCAACCCTAACCCTCGATGAGCATCCCCATTCTACCTCGACCCTAACGCACCTACAAGTGGGCGACAGAGACGCCCTGAGACCCCTGGCCATGGAGAGCCGTCGCGCGGAGGAACTCCGGTGAGGTACCGCGGCGGCGGAAAACGAAAATGCAACCCTACCGAGGCGCGATTGGCTACGTGGAGTGGACGGTGAGGTAGCGGGCTTCAAGGTGGAGCTGTGGACGCGTTTTTGTGGGCGGCAGTGCGGTGGAGAGCGCGCACGAGCTCGCCGGAGTGGAGGCGGGAGCTGCGCTCGGTTGTTCCGCCCAGTGGAGGGGAGAACAGAAGGGAGAGGGAGGTGTGGCGCGAGTGAGGCAGAGACCGTCGTCGTGGCGGCCTTGAAGGCTTGGTGAACTGACGGGTGGGACCACGGCCGGCGTACGGCTGCCATCGCTTGGCCACGCGTCGGCGTTGCCCTGCCGTCGGTCGGCCACCGACTGAAGAACGGTCGACTAAATCGACGAGGCCGAAACGGTGACTGACAGAGCAACTTTGTCGATGATTATCTCCCAAACCGGTTCGAGTTAGTCAAAGATGATTACACCAATTTTGTAGAGCTACATGAGGGCTACAAGTTTGTCAATTGGAGTTTGGATTGGTTCGGCCTGGATTTGAAACCACAGAGCTCCAAAGTGGTGTACTTGGAAACTAAAACGTGTTTTCAGTCAGTGAACCCGACTGAAACCCTATTTTCAAGACACCACATCTCCTAAACCATTTAGAACTAGGTGATGGTGACATTGACAATGTTGTAGAGCTATGTGTGGACAACAACTTTGTCAATTGGCTCAAAGACTGGTTCGCCCTAGTTTGTGAGTTACAAGTTGCCAAAGTGAGGTACAGTGAAACGGTTTTCAGCTTCACACTTAGCCAAAATTGCTAAGTCCCAAAACAGCCTCTAATACTGACTTGTGGGCCATTTTTGAGCATGTTCTGATCATTTTCATGAGATGGCCATATTAGAACTTTTGTTCCTTATGAAATTCTCTACAACTTTGCTTAAGTGTGCTCCTCCATGCAAGGTCTCTAAGCTAGACTTTTTAATTGGTCAAACTAGAGAATCCTAGGGCTCAATGGTGGTCAACTACACCTTGGAGGGCATTTTGGTGATTTTGGTCAACATGAACCTTGCTCCACTAGTGACCCTAAGTATAACTAAGGTGTTGTGGGATATAATTGGCTACTCTACCCTTTAGTTACACCAACTCCCTAGTGTCACATGATGTGAGTCAAACAAAACTTCAAAACAAATCACATTTGTTGCAACCACATGAATTAACATGAAATGATGCATGCTTATGCTCATGCAATGCAATGCAATTATGGAGCTAAACACCTGAGGTGTTACACTCTTCTTCCCAGGCTTGGTTATAGAGAGGGATTAACCAGGATGCAGCTATGGGTTGTTCACCACCTCCTCTCATAGACACCTTTTGATATTTGGGATCTTATGCTCAGTGAGATGGAGGACACCCTGGCAGAGGGCTTCAAGGGACACCGTCAGTTGCCCTATGCTCATTGGATTTGCTTCATCATCAGATCTGCCCTTGAGCTTCCTGCAGAGATTAGAGCTGAGATATCTGATACTACCACTACTTTTCCTGAGTATGATATCCATCAGCTATGGGCTTCAGTTACAAGAGAGCAGGCCCTCGTACCAGGACAGAGAGAGAGAGACCTCAGGTGCCTGAGACAGCGGCTGAGCAGGACGCGACCGTACAGGGTCTTGCTGAGGCAGAGCTTGCAGATTTAGATGCTCAGCCCGCTGATATAGCTGAGGATGAGGCCTCTGATAGCACTGACGAGGATTATCAGCCCATCCCCAGGTATCGGTCTCCTCGGTCTCACGACCACGAGGCCGGTGGCTCTGGTTCAGCCTCCCGCTCAGACCCAGCCATGGTGGCTATTCTTGAGAGGCTGACCCAGACACAGGAGCGATAGGAGCTTCAGCTACAGAGGCAGGCTCAGGACACCACTGCAGCTTTTGCACAGATCCAGGCTCGACAGGATGAGTTCCAGAGACAGCAGCTTGAGATACAGCGCCAGCAAGTCGAGATGCAGCGTCAGCAATATGAGATGCAGCGACAGAGTGCAGCTAGTCAGCAGTAGTACCTAGATCTTCTGCGTCACCTAGTCACAGTTAGGGTTCCTCCACCTGCATCTGTCCTGACTCTAGCCTTACAGTCTAGTGAACCTTCGAGTCAGGGACAACCGAGCTTTTAGTTCACCTCTCCACAGCTACAGGTTCCTCAGTCGTTCCAGTCCCCGAGCTACATGCCTATTCAGATGGGATTTACTCCTTCAGACCAGCCTCGCCCTCACCTTTTGACTGGCACACCTTTCATTGATCTTAGTGCCACATATAGCGAGTTGACTGGTCAGCCGACGCCCTCGCACACTACTTTTGCTACTTCATCAGGGTTGTCAGCTTCAGAGGCAGTTGTTCCTCCTGTGACAGGGACTGGCACTATAGAGACAGTTCCTTCGTCCGTTGTCTCGATAGATCCCCCAGCTATTGGCTCACTTCAGGCTCAGGTCACAGAGACTGCTCCACTTGTTGCTACTTCGTCAGTACCTGTTCCTGTTGATCAGACCCAGACCGCTTCACAGCCGCATGCTTCTTCAGAGGGTCAGCCTGATAGCTCCGAGTCCGAGGAAGACACTTCTCAGTTTGTGATCACTACGCGCTCCTCGGCACCCGACTTGACTCTGTCTGTTCCCCCGTCAGATCCTTAGATTAGTTTTTGGCGATTGATGCCAAAGGGGGAGAGAGAGTAGATTCAGGGGGAGTTTTGATAGAGGGTTTTCGTTTTTTATGTGTGCTACATTCATGCATCATGTTTATTTTACAGTAATTGCATTCTTGTGACATGTGGTCGTGTGAGTACTTTGAGTTTCTATGGTTTATCTAGTCATAGTTTTAAATCATGTCACTTGTTTGGTTATAGCTCATAAGGTTGTGCTTCCGTGCCTTACTCTGATCTCTTTTGAGCTATATCTTTTTGTGTACTAATGTTTCATGTCTTATCTTATAAGTACACTCTTTTGGCTTGGAACACATAAGCAATTCCTAACCTTTTGTGCTTATTGTTTTTCTGCTTATGTGAACCAAGCATGTTCGAAAACCTCAACTCCTATCTTTTGAATCTTAGTGTTGTCATCAATCACCAAAAAGGGGGAGATTGAAAGCATCTAGGCCCCGAGAGTTGGTTTCGGCAATTGATGACAACGCTTTATTACCATGACTAACGTGTGTTTTGCAGAAACCTTGGTAAGTTAGGTCATGGAGGTAATAACTACTTTAGGCACCATGGTATTCATGCCCCCTGATGGAAATCGTTTCGATTTTCAAAGGAGTGACGTCAAGATTAAGGACGGTTAGTTCCGGATGTCAAGGTGTTGAGTTACATTCGGAATAGTCGTTAGGATCTTCGTTTTCTCTTTTGGTCGTACTATTAAGGGGAGCATGAGCGGGTAGCTTGACCTAGGTGAGTCTTATGTTTAGGTGTGGTGCACACTTGTTAAACTTAGCACTAGGCAGCTCTAGAATAGCTCAAAGTTCAGTTGGAAGCAACTTGGTTCAAGTTGCGTCGCGTTTCGAAGTGTTTAGACAGTTTTCCCTTGATCGGACGCAATTCTCGGTTTAACCGGCGCGTCCGGTCAGTTCAATACCGCGACTGTGTTTCGGCGCTGACGACCGGACGCGGTCCTTGCGAGGACCGGACGCGGTGGTCAGACCAACACGTGTCACTTAAGGGAAACCATCCGTTCGGACGCGACCTGGGTGTGATCGGCGCGTCCGGTCACGTTCCAGTAAGGTCCTGCGACGACCGGACGCGTCCGGTCATCACCGATCGGACGCGGTCGTGCGTCCGATCTCGTTACAGTAAGCTCCCTGTACGATCGGACGCGTCCGATCACCCCTGAGCGACGCGTCCGGTCACTCAGCCGTGATTTCAGAATTTCGACCGTTACGAGCGACCAGCGCGTCCGGTCACTTTGAGCGGCGCGTCCGGTCACTCAGTCGAATTTCTAGAATTCCGACCGTTACGTGCGACCAGCGCGTCCGGTCACTTCGATCGGCGCGTCCGGTCACCCCGCGTTTTGCTGAGTTGGCAGGTAACGGTTCGTTTCGACTATGGGGTGTATAAATACATCCCCACCACCTCTTTTAGAGGTCTCTTGCTCATTTGTTCAGTTGAGAAACACCTTTGGAGTGCAAGGGAGTGCAAGAGCTCTAGTGAGGAGTGTGATTTGAGAATCAAAGCTTGAGAGTTCCTCACTAGTGATTAGAGAGTAGCAAGTGTGCATCATCCTTCTCATTAGGCTTGTTTTGGTCAAGTGAGAGTTCTAGCTTGTTACTCTTGGTGATCGCCATCACCTAGATGGCTTGATGGTGATTGGGAGTTTGGTGATCATCCGGCGAAGCTTGTGGATGACCCAACTCATCTTGTGAGCGGTTTTAGGCGATTCACCGCGACGGAGTGTCGAAGAATCAGCCCGTAGAGAGCACTTGATCCTTGCGCGGATCAAGGGGGAGCTACACCCTTGCGCGGGTGCTCCAACGAGGACTAGTGGGGAGTGGCGACTCTCCGATACCTCGGAAAAACATTGCCGTGTTCCTTGCCCTTACTTTCAAGCATTTACTTTCTCGTATTTACTTTTATTGCTTGATTTACTTTCCTAGAATTGCCATGCTAGACTAGGATTGGAAACTAGGGTGCAAAACTCTTTACCGGTAGAACATCTAGGAACACAAGTAGGCACTAGGGGTGAATTCCGGCTTGTAGGATTTAATTCTTGTAAATAATTTTTAGAGAAGCCCAATTCACCCCCCTCTTGGGCATCTTGATCCTTTCATGGGTGGTTCTGCCACACGAAGTTTGTCCCATCGAAATGTGGCAACTTGCCCGCGGGTACGTTGATGAAAGACTTACGGTCACGGTTAGACAAATAAGAATAGTTAAAGGATATGGCAGCATATTTCTTCTTGGTGTTGCTGCCCTTGTCCTTGCTATCCTTCATCTTGCCCTTGTCCTTGATCTTCTTGTTCCCTTTAGAGGCATGATATGATACATCATCATCACCATCACCATCATCCGAGCTACTCGATAGCTCACTAGATGATGCATCATATGCCTTCTTCTCTTCTTCTTTAGCTCTTGCGGCCCTTCTCTTAGCTCTTTCTTCACGAATGAGTCTTATTTCTTCTTTTCTTTGTAGCTTCTCATCAAGCTTTTGCTGCTCTTCCTTCTTCTTTTCTCTTGCTTCTCTTCTTGCGGTTTTTGCGTCTCTTCTTTCTTTTCTTTCCTTCTTTCTTTCCGCATCGGTGGTCTTGGTGTCCTTGAGAGTGGTGTTGCTTGCTGTCGAGAGTGACTGGTCGCTGCTGCTACCGGCGTCCTCAACATGCACACCACCCGCGTTCGGATCGCAAGCGGTCCTCGAACCTCCCTTTCATACTTCACGTGGTGAAGCGTATACGAAGCAACACGGCTCTGATACCACTTGTAGGATCTCTTGGAAGGTTAAGGAGACCTAGAGGGGGTGAATAGGCCAGTAAAAATTTAACTCCAAATTTTGTCAGTAGACAGGGCGGCACTGCCGGCCTTATAGGGCTGCACTGTCGGCCTATGAATAATGCTCAGACAGAAAAGAGATTTCGCAGAGAGTAAACTAAATCTATGAGCAGCACAGTCTTTCAATATGAAGATAAAGTCCAAGTCCAACACCTTGACATCCGGAACTAACCATAGAACCCTAGCAAAAGAGTAGATCGAGCTCACAAACCCTAAAACCAGTTAAGCAAGAATAAGAACCAGCAAGAACACACAAGACACAATGATTTATCCTGTGGTTCAGCTCACCACCAATGTTTGCCTAAGTCCACGTTGTTGAGAAAAGCCACAAAAGGCTAAGGCTTGCCACAAAGGCTTTCCCTACCCTCGTTCTCAAATCAAGAGAATGAACTCTTGAGATGAGGGGTGATTTCTTAGCTTCGAGAATGAGGTTACAAACCTCTCAAGGCTGGCACACGAGTTGGCAAGCTCAAAGACAACGCCTAGCCGGCTAGGAGCAAGCTCCAAGAGTAACAAACCCTAGAACCGCCGGCCAAACGTGAACCAAATGCTCTTAGACTTTGGGAATCAGTGGATCTACTCTCCAATTGAGTTTTGCTACCTTTTTCTCTCAAGTTTTGATGGTTGGAGTTAAGGATTTGCTTGAGGGATGGAGGAGCAACAATGGAGGGAGAGAGAGTGAGCTCTGGTCTGTGTGTTCTCGAAATAAATCGATGGAGGAAGAAGATGGCCGTTGTGGGCCGGGCCTGGTGGTATAAATACCCCTCAGAGCCCAACGGTCGTTTATGGGCGGCACTGCCGCCCTAGCCAAAATAGGAAGAATCAGGAGATTTTTGACTGGGTATGAGAATGTTATTCTAGGATTTTGAGTATCTAATTGCATAGTTGACCAACTGTCCTTGAGTCCCCCTTAACAGTACGGAATTTCCTAACTCAAATTTAAAACATAAAAGAATTTAAACCTCCTTGAGTTAAGTCTAGCCATCTTTTGTAATTGGGGGCACCTGCAACTTATACATCATCCTCGTTTTTTGATTCCCTGCTTGTCATCTCGATAAATCTCATTTGTCCTCTAATTTGGTGGTCATCAACGCCAAAACTCACAATTGGTTTTGATTGCACTTACACTCATATTGTTTAGGTGTTGTAATGTAGATTTTGTCGGATAATGAACAGTGAACTAATTGTGGATGGCGTCGATCTCTATGTTGGCATGTTGCCACGGTACTATCTTGGATGACTATGACTCGTCTCGCCCTTTGGACGACCATGACCAGAAACGAAACGTGATCACTGCCGCCCGATCAGCCGTCGACTTTTGCTTTGGCGACATGCAAAGGAAGAACACAGCTCGATCCAGGACTCTCCGCTCAGACATGCAAAGGAAGAGATTGATTTGCATGCAAGGTTGTGGTCGTGTGGGACCGAGATTGATTTAATGAATTGCATGGGGCCATGCAGGAGAGAGATTGACCGCCGTAAAAATCGGTTTAGGTGGCTACATGTGTGGGGCAGGCCTGCCATGACTTTTACTTCCAAAAGCTCATATTAGACTTGGAAGACTGGCGGATTGGGCGCACACACGAAGGGTGGTGGACGAAAGTCCTTCGTATTTTTTTTATGTGTAACATAACAAATAACAGATTAGAGACTTTAATAATAACTAGTAAATATTTCCGTGCGTTGTAACGGGTGAAAATAAGTTTTTTTCCACAATGAACTGGAGAGAATAAGTTATCAAATTGCAATGAAAACAAGAAGCTATAAATATATCATACCTTCAATTTCATACTATGCATGTTTGGTACATTATAAAATATTAAGTTTTGTGACTTTATTTGAGGATCAACAAAAATCTATTATTTTATTCTTTAGTAGTTCAAGTTGATAAGGAGTTTGTTGTTGATATGCCAAGTACTGATCTGCTCGCCGATAATTATGATGGGAGACCTCTCTTTAGTTTCCACATTACAAAACTCATCAGGGTTACGCTGGAACTAACAACAAGCACCTCAAGATATTAGTTCGTATTTAATTAGGTAGATCATAAGTTTAACCAGGTTCTTATAAGATAAGCTTTGCTCTTAACGAAAACTGCATCATTAATTCTATATAATAATACAGAGGCAAAAATTCCATCACTTTTTTGTCCTATTATTTTGTTCTGGCCCTCCCTAACAAACTATGTGAATGTACAAATTTAGAGAGCTAAGAGTCTAGGACTAAGTTCATAGAGGAACTGAGGTAATGATCACTTCGTGTGAGACGTACTCCTTCCGTCCACAAAATAATATAATTCTCGCTTTTTGAGAAGTCAAGTTTTTTGAACTTGACTAAATTTGTATTAAAAAAGTACTAATTTTCATGGTATAAAATAAGTACCGTTAGATTAGTTATAGGATATATTTTTATAATAAATTTATTTGGACACATAATGTTAATATAATTTGGTAAATAAGGTTAAATTTGAGTTTAATTGACCGGTGTGAATTCCATAATTACATTTTTTTATGGACCGAAGTAGCATACAGAGACGAACAGGCTACGACACGATGATGATTGATAGTCATGTGTACGAACATGTAGAGAGGAGTACATGGGAGCGTGAGGTCTGACAATCGTCGAGGAGCTAGACTTGGGAGTCCTACGTTTGGAATCCTGGTCGTGCAAGCCGAGTACAAGTCAAGTCAGACTTGTACGTGACGTGCATATGCTTGGTATGCATGTTTGGTGCATGTTTGGTGCATATACATATATGTGTACGTGGGTATGGAGTCCAAAACGGTCTTGGTCGTGCTAGATGTGGGGCATGCAAGGAGCCGAAGATGGATTGCTTGTGCTCAACGTGTGGTGTCCATGTTGGGCACGGTTTGGGTTGCCGTTGACATTGGGTCAATTGCCAAATCTGGTTCGCCTCAGCGTGGCCCATCGGGAGACAAAAAGAAAACGAGGGCGTGGAACAAAATTGATTTTATGAGAAGAAAAATAGAAGTACAAAAAACGGGCTCTCGGTAGTTAAATACGTAGAATAAATAAATGGAAAAGAAAATATTTGATTAGATAGATATTAGCGTTCCTATTTAGCTTATTTGATATCATAGAGTTCTAACTAGATAAAATCAAATTTCTAAAAGAGAGAAAGATCTATGTATATGGAGAGCCAGAGTCCGGATCTACATAACCCAGTATGTTTTAGAATAGGACTCCACATCACGCTAGACAAGAGGTACACTAACTCTTATGAGCACAGAGTCTGGAGGAAAAACTCTTCATTATCGGGTAGTTAGAGAGAGATGGACTAAAAAATAAATGGACGAAAAAAAGAGTCTGAAATTTTGCCTTTTATTATTAGGTATAAATTTAGTTATTATTTTAAAATTTACATGAAATTTTTGAATAAGACAAATGATCAAACATGATGTTTATTAAAAATTAAAAAAAACATCACTTATTTTAGGACAAAGAGAGTACTCAATCCATACAGTAGTACACGACCGTTGGTGGCCGAATATATATGTAATGTAACAGAAACTGATGATCTCTTCATCTCTTCATTCATATATATGAAATGAAATTTAGGTGTTCGTTCGTTCCTGGTTCTTGCTTTTGTTTGGAAATAAAAGGGGGGAAATGGGTGGAGTATTTTGCTCGTCACTGTACTCCTGTTATATGAATATGATACTCCTAGTGTCCTACATACATATAGGATGGTTGGATTGTAGAACGTAGCTGCATGCATCTTTTTTTTCTATGCGCATCATATACACTATAGATATATTCAAGTTTTTTTTACTGTCACGGAGGGAAGCTTTTTTTTTACCGAAGTAAGCACAGGAAACCCGAACCTATTCTTTTATATTTTTTATTCCAGACTTTTTAAATTCGCTCCAAAGGGGAGTCGAACCTAGGCCGGCTGTATGCTATTCAGGTGCTCTAACCAGGCCCTTTCGCGCACGGGGCGGGGGTTGGGGGGATGCTCCCCACCTGTATTTTATTTCATTGGTCTAGGTCTGATGGAACCATCTGTTTACAAGGACTTCATCACCAGTGTTACATCATCGTTTAGATATGTTCAAGTTCCCGAGTTTCAGGGCCTCACAAATTGTAAAACAATATGTTTCGACAGTGATTTGGTGCGCGTGATATCCATTGCAGAGCCAGAAGCAGACCCTCTCTCTACACGCAAGCAATTCAGGCTCCTTCGACATAATCACTCGTGTCTATTTTCTACGTATCGATCACAGCAATTATTCGCATTTTTTTGGTGGTAAGGCATTCAAAAGGATCAGGACAAAAAAACTCATCCACTGCGGATCTTGGGAATCCATTTGCAAGCCAAAGAAGAAAGGAGGCCTAGGTATAAGAATCTTTAACTTGTTAACAAAGGTATGTTGATTAGCACAGCCTGGCGCTTGGTTCATGATCCATAATCCTTTGTTGCAAAGATAATTAAATCCAAATATTATTCCCACAATTCTTTTTGGACTGCTGCAACTTACATTCCCATGTCAACCTTTTGGAGTTCAATTCTTAGCATTAGACACCATCTTGAACAAAATGTGACCATCCAATTCATAGATGGTAACACATCCATATGGAATCAGCCTTGAGTCCATTTTGGAGACAAATGCATGAAAGATTAAATCTTGAACAATCAATTTACCAAATCCTTGACATGGTTTCTGATTTGTGGAGACCAGATAACTTGGGATGCTGAAAAAATCATCACCTTATTTGGACAACAATCTTGGGATGCCCTTTTGCATGCCTCTATCATTGCAGGCACAGGACCAGATATTTTATGCTGGAAGTTAAACTCTAATGGACAGTGTACTTCCAAAAGTGCTTACAAGATGCTGGCATTGGAGGAGGCAAGGAACTCGCCACCTATAAATATTCCTGTGCATGTGTTGCAGATTCTCCGTCAAGTATGGGCTGACAAGACAATTCAGCCACGGGTTAAAACCTTTGCTCAGAGATTTCTTAGTCTTACTCTAAAAACAGCAAGCAGACTCCATCGAATAATTCCACGCATTAATGAAGATTGCTCCCGTTGTGGATGCAAAGAAGATGAAACTCACTTGTTTTTTGAATGCAGTTATGTTAGGGCAGTGTGGTTTGGATCTGTCATAGGACTCCAACCTCATGCCTTATCTTCTACAGGCCACGAACTTCACCTGCAAATTGCAACGATCTTGCAGCAAGGACCTCCCCAGGCAACTGCAGGTTTAATTTTCTCTATCATGTGGTATCTTTGGAAAATCTCAAAATGATCACAAGTTTAATAATATCCATTGGTCGCCGGCAAGAGTGCTCCATGAAGCCAAAGCCATAGATATGGCTTACAAGTTGGCAGTAAAAGAGATACCTCTGAGTCAATCTCATCATATACAAATTCCACGTCAAATTATGCAGGTTCCTGATGGACCAAAAATATTTTGTGATGCTTCAGTTTGTGTACAACAGAATTCGAATGCAGCCCAAACATGGATTGAAATATTCATTCTCATATCTCCAACACATAGCCTCTGTAGTGGAATCTTTTTTTCAGGTGGCGGTTCGACGTGCCTTGGGAAGCTGAAGCTTGGGCATTATTACTGGGAGCCAAGCTTACTATTTCTTTGAATCTACAAGGGCCGATCTTCCTCACAGACAACGAGACCTTGGCTATAGCGGTGAACAAGAGGACAATTATCCACGATCTTGGACATTGGACGCTACAAATAAAGTGTTATAGAAAATCTAGCAGAATTCACATGTGTTATAGAAAATCTACATCATTCTGTCATCAAAATAGGAAGAGCTACAAATAAAGTGGCCGACAATCTCACAAAGAAGGCAAGACAAGCTATGATTCCTAACTCTTGCTACTTCTCTTGCGAATCTTTAGTGCACTCTAGAAATTGTATTATCCAGTCCAATCGGGAGAACTTTCAATGGGGCTCGTTCTACCCCATCTGTGTACTCTGTCTTTGAGTAATGAAAATTTTACCCTTTCAAAAAAAACTCATCAAAGAATGAATCGAACAGACGCCTCGTGCTTACCTTCATGTTTCATTTGGTTATGGACAATACCACACTATCCACAACAACAATACAACATTAAGAAATTATTGCGCGTGACATGACCTCGTTGCAAATATTACACCTCGAGAGAGGGGTCAAGATGGTACTTGGCCGTGCAATTTCGAAGCTGCCAGCAGTGGCATGACCTTTCAATAAGGCCAAATTAAACCACTGCATGGCGCACATCGGCACATGCATAGATGATGATGACAGGGCATAGCGATGTGAAGTCTTGATCAACTACCATAGCGTAGATTACTTGAAGATTAGCCTTCACGCATCATCGTCTTGTGATCATTGCTCCTCCCCACCACCCACGCTACAAACCGGGCGGATGAGAATAAACCTCATTTTAGTGACATATTACAGGGACTGGGTTTTTTTCTGCCGCTTGCACGGCATGGGTTTTTTTCTGCCGCATTGCACGGCATGACGAGCAGTGTGCCCACCGAACACTTCGGTGCACTTTCCTTACCTGTAACACCCCCACGTCTAAAATTTACTTGCTCAGCTCCTCATATGAAACAGACCTATAAGGCTACATACGCGTCACACGTCTCTTAGACTACCCGCATTCATGGACCTCTATATTCATCCTCTATATGTCCTAGTCAGCAAGATTCTCTCCTCTATACTCAATTCTCCCGCACTCATCCATCCTCTATATCATCCTCTACCCACTCTATCTACTGTAGGACCCACTTGTCACTTTATCTAAATATATCTATGTGTGATCTAGTTTTGAAGGATTTATTGAAACGAATTTAATGGTGAAATCAAAATTTAATTTGGATTTTTGGTTTGTGAGTTATAGCATTTTTTCCCTTTGTTTAGCCAGTGGAGCCCGCCACTATATAGTATAGAGTAAGCACAGTACCACTCTAAATATAGAGTGAGAAAAAGGATAGAGTTTCGTTTTAGAGTATCCAGTGCAGCAGTTTTTACTCTATATTCATACTCTAAAGCTTTAGAGTATCCTTACCCACTGCGGGTGTCTTATCCTTCCGTCCACCGCGATCGTATCACACAAACGAAACAAGAAAAATTAAACCGTGCTCAACCAAAAACGCTTCCGTCCACCGTGATTGTATCACTCAAATCAAACAAGAAAAATTAAACCGTGCTCAACCAAAAACGCTGGGGGCGATACATTTGGTGCAACACCTATGACTGATTTTTGTTTCACAATTACGTCCTCAGGTGTAGGTCGTTCTTGCCAGGAAAGCACACCAACCCAATTTACCAAAACTTTAAAAATTGCAGCAAATTTTACAGCTATATAATTTTGTACAAGACAAATTAATATTGAAAACATTTTTCCTTATTGTTCCCTGCCTACTTGGGATATGGAAACGAAACAACTTAACATTCAATAATCCGAGCTATCGCAGTCATTGCTCAAAATTTAATACCACCAAAGTTATGCTGATCAGTCACCGAGCGAGAAGTACTTTGCAACGGTTAAATGATCCTTCTGACAAACAATCTCATGGGCGGGACAATGAAGAAAATCACACTCATCAAAGGTACTATGAGGACATTCTAATTTTACACTGGTTCATGCACCAAGCAAATCAAACGATCAGGATAGTGTACCAAAATTTAAGTGGGCAAATGCCACCTTTCAACCCCAGAACCTGCTCAGAAGACCCTTCTTTTCTTTTTTCATACGGTTCTCAAGGCTTGGGAACTCAACTGCGTTGTAAGCCATATCAAGCACAATAGGATTGCATGGAACTGCTTGGAAGGGGGGTGGGAATTGAGCAATGCGACATGGAGCTTTGGTGTTTGGCTCACCAATCGCTGACTCATAGCTCTCTAGCATATCTAGAAGATACTTGTTCTCCTGCAAAATTCAAAATTTATCATAAATATCTGTAATTAAAATATATATATATATATAGCTGCCAGCTTGGTGTGATGTGCAAAGTATCACATCATGTAGAAGACAAAAGACACAAGGTGGGGAACTAGTCAACTTAACCACTTACAACACTGATGATAGGCTGAAAAACAGTTACTGGCAGCCAAACAAATCAGGTCATAAATTCATAATATTAATACTACCTTCGTCCCAAAAAGAAGGTAATTCTAGGAGTATCTAAAGTTTGACCAAATATATATAGGTCAAATATTAACATCTATGACACCAAATATGTATATATTATGAAAAAATATCTCATGACAAATTTAATGATACTTATTTGGTATCACAAATCACAAAATATTAATATTTTTATATAGTCAAACACAAGATACTTTAACTAGATATTGTGCTAGAATTGCATTCTTTTTTGGACGGAGGGAGTAATATACGAGCATGCTCAAGTTTGTAGTTTCATCTATGCTTTGCTCAAATGCAATTGTGTGGACCGATACTTCTGCAACAGTTACTTGAGAAATGCAAATTTATACACATGAGCCGTAATAAATTCCAAAAAGGCACCATGATTATAAAATGTAAACTTCAAATGGCAGCACCAACTGAAACCCCAGAGGCACCCTGAATAGTATCTACAAGGCAAAATGGTGGCATCAACCTCCAATTGGCCACCATAGCACAACCAACCTAAAAATCAGAAGTAACTGGGTGCAACCTATATTGTAAGGGTGTCCTACCAATGCAAGCCTTATTCCGTGCTTACATGGGCATATTTCATAATGGAAACATACCTTTGTTTTATCATCAGCAAGTGACATAGTTGAGACTCCTTTAGAGAGTTTTAAGGGAACAATCTCCTCCTCCATAATGCCTGTTGCATGTTCTATGCAGCTATTTGATCTACAATTGTCAGACAGCGACTTCAGATCTTGTATTAAAGCCTGTGAAAATGAGCATGCATAAGTTACACGAATTTCTTACAATAATAATTAGAAAAAACGAAGATAATGGGAAAGCCCCACAAAGCCTAATTATCTTGGGATTCAATTTGCTTCAACTTAGTGAAGAACACGAACTATGTTATTAAATAGTTTTTTTCCTTAAATGCTACTATGCTCTAAGATTAACCTGCCAACAAAGTCAATTAACTTGCCATTCAATTTGCTTCAACGTAGAAAACCATAAACTCCAACAATTAAATTTTCCTGTATCTAGTATCAAGGTTTCACGTTAATAATCCTCAGGATTGGAAGTGATATGCCAGTAAAAAGATTGCAAGGTGCTGGTTCAGAGCTGGTTGTTTCAGTGACAAACCTTGTCAGGACTGTTTGCAAGCTGTTGCAGTGCAGAATCAGTGAGAGTACGGGCATGGCAGAATAATGCATATGCTTCAGCTCTTTTGCCTGCTGAACTATATGACTTTGCCAAAAAAAAACATCTGCACAATATTTCAAAGTGAAACATGTAAGGATAATCCACCAGGCATTAGATTTAAACAGATTTAAACCTTGCTAACCACCTGAAAGATTTAAACAGATGAAGTGATTTACTAACTATGCAAGTGGCATACTCACATGCATCAAACAAAAATGAAGAAGAGAACTCTTTTAATTTGCCGTTTGGTTATACATAATTGATGCAGATAGGAAGGAAGGAATTTAGACCAACATGTATAAGGGTGAAGATGTCCAGCAATTGAGTGTAGCAGAGATGCGTATGTTGCGTTGGTGTTGTGGGCACACAAGGAGGGATAGAGTCCGGAACGACGATATTCGGGATAGGGTTGGGGTGGCTCCAATTGAGGAGAAATTGATTCAACATCGGTTGAGATGGTTTGGACATGTCCAACGGAGGCCTCCTGAGGCACCGATGCGTAGTGGAGTTCTAAAGCGGGCCGATAATGTAAAAAGCGGTAGAGGTCGACCTAAACTAACTTGGGACGAGTCCGTTAAGAGAGATCTTAAGGAGTGGAATATCCCCAAGGATTTAGCTATGGATAGGAGCGCTTGGAGATTGGCAATCAACGTGCCTGAACCGTGACCTCTTTTTGTCTTGTGCTCTTTTTGTCCCTTTATGTGTCTCCCTGTTTTCTCGTCTCTTTTGGGTTTCATTTCTAGCCTACCCCAACTTGCTTGGGACAAAAGGCTATGTTGTTGTTGTTGTTTATGTATAAGGGTGAAGATCATAAAATAGTTACACAGAGATTTATTGTGAAAAGAGAGACAATGATGTAAAGAAAGCTGGTCGTTAAAGAGTACGCTAAACTTGGATACAGTGTAACAAACCTCTCAGCTCGGAAAGCCAAGCCTTTCAGCTCATACTCATGAATAAAAGAGTTCTCTTCTTCATTTTTGTTTCTTCCAGAGCTAACTAAATCTGTCAAGTCCATCGCATTCTGCAAAAAGGAGTCTCACATCAGCAAAAGTACGAAGTCTAGTAAAGACACGACAAAACGTCTAAAAAGAGGATGTGACAGAAAACAGATACCTGAATAAGCAGTTCATATAGCCGAACAAGTTCTTCTGGCTTTGTGATTCGCTCATTTTTCTCATCTCGATGCTTTGTGAATTTACTTTTAGCAATGCTAACAAGTAACTGGTTACGCTCTATAGTCCTCAATCCTAGAACAGCACTAACAGCCTTGTCAAGACCATTCAGTTCATCTCTTATATCCTCAGCATTGCCAGCAGAAGCCTACATTCGGGGAAAAAAAGATGTTAGAATACAAACCGTAACCATTGTATAACACATCTGACATCTCTATTATCTAGTATGTTTGTCTGTACTAAATATATAACAAATAAAAACAACAAATTGCATACCAGGTCATTGCGGATGCAGCTCCGAGCATCATGGTATGCAGAAAATATTTTATCAAATATGGCAAGCTTTTTGTCAGCAGCAACTGATTCTGTAGCTGCACCACTCAAGTCTCTCTCAAGCTGCTGAGCTGATCATTTAACTCAATTAAAGAGTGGTCCACAAATATAAAACTAAAAAGTTGCAGCAAGAAAATTGCTCAAATAAGGATTCTATAATCAGTCATTTTATCATGACCTGAATTTGATACGATCTCATTTCGAAACGAAAGGGCAGCATTATGTGGTAATCCTGCACAATAGTACTCCAGAAGTTAGAAGTAACTATATACCTTTCAAAATGGAGACACGTGTCTTTGCATTTGTAATAGGAAATGTGCGACCAAGCCAGTTAAACTCGGTCATGGAAGCTGCCTGCTGTGATCTTGTCTCAGATAATACAGCCTGAAAATTTTCAAAAATACATCTAAGAATATAGGAAGAAAAGGGCATCCAAACAGACAAAAAGAAATTAAAAGTAAACAAGTTGGTGTCAATTTTATGAAACTATATTAAAAAACAGTCCAAAGTTCAGAAAATTAAGTCATAACAATGGTCGGCCAATCATGAAATCAGATGGCAGGACGAATGTAGTACTATCAATAACATTTAGCTTCTTTTATTTGCCAACTGCACTATATATAGACATAAATGTTAGGTAGTATATTTGGGAGAAAATAGAGAGATCTGAAAAAACTCTCTAGCTCTGCATTGCATAGAATTGCAAATTTATTTTTTAGCTTCCCACAGAACAATTAGCACATCTAATCTAACATATTAAAATTGTGTATATTAAAAGAAGGCATGTTGTTTCAAAATGCACCATAACTGTCCAGCAGACAGCCAGAACTCCAGCTGTTCAATCAAAATATCAACATGCCAATAGTGGCATCGTGATGCCTTCATCACAAGCTAAAGTGATCTTTGGGCCTGTACACTTTAGTGCTACCAGTACAAGAATGTAGCAGTCACTAGCCCATCTGTTTAGTACAACAACAACAACAACATAGCCTTTTGTCCCAAGCAAGTTGGGGTAGGCTAGAGATGAAACCCAAAAGAGACGAGAAACAGTGAGACACATAAAGGGACATAAAGGGCACAAGAGAAAAAGAGGTCACGGTTCAGGCACGTTGATTGCCAATCTCCAAGCGCTCCTGTCCATAGCTAAATCCTTGGAGATATTCCACTCCTTAAGATCTCTCTTAACGGACTCGTCCCAAGTTAGTTTAGGTCGACCTCTACCGCTCTTTACATTATCGGCCCGCTTTAGACTAGCCCATCTGTTTAGTGAATGCCAAAATTTCACAGATGGAGTTGCATGCAATATTGAAAGTAAAAAAATTAATCATAATGATTTGCTAAACAAGATATTGCAACAATATATATATATATATATATATATATATATATATATATATATATATATATATATATATATATATATATATATATATATATATATATATAAAACTTATCCCTGTTTCTCGTCTCTTTTGGGTTTCATCTCTAGCCTACCCCAACTTGCTTGGGACAAAAGGCTATGTTGTTGTTGTTGTTGTATATATATAAAACTTATACGGACACAAAACACTTCCAGATTATGAATAAAACTTTGCAGATCGCAGGGCCTGATAAAACTCAAAAGTTCAAATATGTACTCCCTCAGTTACAAATTGTAAGTCGTTTTGGCTTTTCTAGGTTCATAGTGCTATGCACCTTAATATACGCTGTCTAGATACATAGTAAAACAGCTACAGGCTATCCGGCATGCTTCCTAAAATGGGTGCAATCCTAAAAAAAGACTTGATCAAGGGGAGAGACGTCCCCTTGACTTCAGTCTTAAAGAAGGGACCCACTGAACTCGGAACAGGCAGGAACCTCACGTACGCACGCTTCTTTGGCAGCCACGGACCCGTCTGCGCAGTTTCAACAGGGAGGTGGGCATAATACCATGCAGCACCAGGGATCAAACCGTGGTGGGGAGCTCTGCACCTCGGGTGCTCAACCACTGCGCCATCAGCGCATCTGCAAATGGGTGCAATCCTCAAAACTGCAAGTATAAAAAAATGCATCTGCACCCTTCTCTCCAACCTCGTAGCTCCTAATCCTATGCAGAACCACTAAAAGAACGAGAAGGAAATTGATTCCCAAAAAATTGACTCCTCAAGATAAACTCATATCAATCTAATATTTAATTTTATGGTCCATTGCAATGTGGTAGCTTACTAACTCCTAAGAAGAAATCAAAGTATGTCATGAACAGTAAGAAAATAAATACCTCCATCTTCGCCTTGAGAAGATCATTAGCAGTATCCAGGAGTTCGTGTGCTTGTAAGTATGATCCACCTAGTTTGTGTGAACAGAAATCAATCATAGGCTCCACTTCATCGATGCGCTGACGGCATAAAAGTTGATTTTCTATACTGCCATACTTCCCAAGCTCCTCATATATAGCCCTATAGAGAAATAGATAATAAATTACTCAAAATCATAAAAAAAACTCACCCTAATTACTCATTCAAAAAGGAACAGTAACAAAAATATCCACACAATAAACAATGCCAGGCCCTAATGATCATATATTCTGAGAAAACAAGCAGAATTCCACAAACCTCGTATTCTTGAAATTTATCATTGCGGCATCTATATTCTTGTCTTGCTCAAAAAACAAAGCACCTTTCATATATGAAGCATATGCCTGAGAAAAAAATTGTATCTTGGTGAAAATATTTTAGATTTGTCTTCAAAAGTTCAAATGTTATTATAAAAATACAGTTGAGAGAAGTGAAACAAAATATAGTGAGAAACACACCTCAGCTTCTAGAGATGTCCTGGAATCTCCTTTTACAGAACATAATTGCGAAAAAAGTGATGCCCATTTAACTGCTTTCCTAAATCGACCCAACATGTAGATACGCTGTTGTGCATTTGTACCAGCAGTTTTCTTCTCCATGGCATGACTCCATGCTCGCTCAGCCATGTAAAATACTACATGGAGAAACCTGCTCTCACAAGTTAAATTGCTTCATGAAGTCCTCTCCAGGTTTAAACAAATTTCAATAGTCCTTGCTTAAAACATCACCCCAGGTTTATAACACTGCAAAGGGAATTATGAAGACAAGCAACATGCTATATAGCATATTATCAGCAGAAGGGACCACACCTCACATCAGTGACTGTTGACTCGGTTATATTCCTTCTGGTGTATTTACCTCGGCCATGCAAAAACTTGAGAGACTTGTACAGCCTTCTGAGTCGTGCAGAACAGTATCTCCTGCAGGCAATGCAAAATCATTCAGGCAAAGAGGCAGTCACAACAATGACAAAGGATCCCCATTCTGACTGATAACAAAGAGCATGATAGGAAACGAAACAAGCATAAACAGGCCCAAAGTTTGAAACGAATTTCGAAATTTCCTGCAGGGTACAGGTACAAACGCGTAGAATTGGACGGCAGTGTACAGCAATTCGATAAGGGAACACTTCATCCCAAATCAAATTTTAGATCCCAGCAGACAAGAAGACAGAAAAAGGACTAATAATCGAACTAGACGCGCAGATCTGGGGGAGGGTCGAGCAGGATCGAGTGGAGAGCGCGTAGCATAACGCACCGGTACCGCGTATAGTCGCTCTGGCGGAGACCATGCTGCATCTGCGCCTCCCTCATGAGCTCAAGCACTGCAGGAGATGAGACCCGTCAGGAGAAGGAACGAGAGGCCAGATCGCCGGAGGATTCGTGGAGAGGGAGGGTAAGCTCACCGTTGATGGAGAATCTGATGGCCGGCTTCTCCTCGACGGCGGAGGAGGACTCGACCTGCATGTCCGATGGCTGCTGGTCCGCGGGCTTCGACATGACGGTGGCTGCGGAGGCGGACCTGCGGCGGAGGGCTCAGATGCGGTCGAGACGAAGGGGAGCGTCCGTCCTCCCGAAAAGGTTTAAACCCTATTGATTGATAATCCGTGTATAAATCCAAACATTAAAGAGGCTTTTACATGTGTGTCATTAAAAAAAAGTTTATAATTACACATAAGTCATTAAAAAGTTGAGCTCCCACGAGTGCCATCGTGGTGAATTTGTTTGCTCTCTGAGCCATTCCGTTCGTATTTCGTTCGTTTTTCGCCGTTTAGAGTCCTGACACGTGGGTCCTGTCAGTCAAAAAGTCCAAAATACCCCTCTCATCTCTATCCTCTCCCGCCTCTCGAACTCTCGTCCGCACGTGCCCGCGGTGGCCGGGGCAGAGGGCCCCTACACCCGCACCCGCGCCCACGGAGGCGAGGACGAGGAAGTCGCGGAGCTCCCCCCCCGGTGGTCGGCCGGGAACGAGCTCCCCCGCACCGCGTCTTTGTGCTGGAGCTCGGCTACGAGAGACACGACACAACGGATGGGCGAAGTGTTCGCCGTCGAGGCAAGTGGCTGGGCCACCGCCCGTGGCAAAGCTCGCTTCCTTGTGCTCGTGACCGTCATCGTCGTTGCAAGCGCGGTCTGCGCGGCTGCGGCAACTTGTTGCACGGCGGCGCGGCCTTCGCGGCGGTGGCCTACGGCACGGCAGCGAGCATGACAGCGGCGTGGCCTTCGCAGCGGCGGTCTTCACGACAGCGAGGACAGCGGCGCGGGAGCGCGGCTCCGCCGACGCAGACAAGCATGGCCAACGCAGGCAAGCGTGCCCGCACACCGCACGCGAGTGCGGCAGCAACGCAGCAAAGCTAGTGCAAACGAGTGCAGCGCCGCTCGGAGCACTTCTCCCATCGTGGCCCCATGGGATCTGCGAGCGCGCGCTCCAGCCGACGAGGCTCCGCCCCGGCGAGGCTCGGGCCGTGGACGGGCCATGCAGACAGGGCGGCGAGCCACCATGGTCAGTCGTGCGCGAACATCCGGTCCTTCTGCAGGCTGGCTGGCGTTGGACACCACAAGGCGGCCGTTGCGGAGCAGCGCCTGGAGGTGGAGGAGAAGTCGGCGTCGGTCCTCAGGTACGCACGCCTCACGGCCTCCTTCCCGAGTTGTTCGAGCTCGTTGCGAGGTTCTGCTACACCGACGGCGGACGCGGCCAACGCGTGCATGCTGCGGTGCCTTGTGCTAGGTCTCGCTCGCTCGGTATAGTTGCCATGGCCGATGACGACATGGAGGATAGCAACAGCTCCTCCTCCTGCGGCAGCAGCGCATGCTGCCACGACGAGGAGGAGGAGGAGATGGACGAGGACGAGGACGGGTGCAGCAGTTGCGTGGAGGGAGACGGGTGCAACAGCTACTGAGTGACGAGCGCAGCAGCAGATGACGGTGGCTGGGGGCATAAGTTTGGTGACTGACAAATGAACCCCGTGGTAGGGCTAAATGGTGACACCGTTAGGCAGAAAAACGGACGGAATGGCATGGAGAGCAAAGAAGTTCAACACGATGGCACTCGTGGGAGCTCAACTTTTTTAATGGCTTGTGCGTAATTACAAACTTTTTTAATGACACACGTGTAAAAGCCTCAACATTAAATATCAATACGTATCCGAACCAAATACCACAACCCACGTTCGGGTTGAGAAGGAAAGGCAGGGGCGGACGAACCTGATGGGTGCTCGTCGCCGGCGAGCGGCGAAGGGCCCGGCGAAGCCCTTTCGGCACCTGGCGTAGGGTTGGGGGCGGCGGTCGCCAGTCGGTCGCGCTGGGAGAGTGAGAGAACGCACGCGGGCTGAACGGGAGAAGGAAATTGTTGTGGAGATTGCTGCCTGGCGTGGTAGCTGCCTGGGACTGGGAGACGGTCAACCTGTTTGGATTGGATGATAGCGTGGGATTTTGGGCCTGTTTGGTCCAAAACAAATCTGGGGAGGTCCGCCCAGGAGCAAACTAACACATCCCGTTCCAAAAAAAAAAAACAAAAAAAACGCCCTCAATCCGTGGGCTGCAAAGGAATGAGCGGCCCCGGCAGAAAAAAAAAAAACTACCCCTGATTTTCCTTCTCCCATTCAGGCCGAGTGCGCTCTCTCACTCTCTCGCCGCGCGACGGCTGGCGACCGCCGCCCCCACCCTACGCCAGGCGCCGAGGGCTTCGCCGGGCCCTTCGCCGCTCGCCGGCGACGAGCACCCACCAGGTTCGTCCGCCCTTGCCTTCCTTCCCCTTCCCGCTGCGCGAAACCGAGCTCCCCAACCCTACCCTAACGTTAGCTATTTGCTCTCTGCATTCAGATCCACCAGTCACGGGCCTGTTCCATCTCGATAGACGTGGGTTGTGGTCGAGAATGAACCAATGTCCCCCTCAATCTCTCCCAATACGTATGGACTGGACAAGATTATTCTGTTTCTGAACGAGGACTAAAATATACATGTATTATATCCACTATCTTCGATCATTATTTGGTGTCCTATAGTGGATCGGCCCCTGCCTCAAGTGTGAATCCGCAATGGTTCTGCCTCATCGAACCGCGGAACTGCTGGAGGCTGATGAAGCTCAAAGCTTTGTGCATAAGCTTCAGCTCAGTGTCTCGAAGGGCCTTCCTCATGCTGTGCCAGTGCCAGGCTTGAGAACAGAAGAACATGAGCTGGTAGGAATTCAATTGCTTCCCTACATCAATATGATTGTGATTCCATCTGGCACTTCCTCAAGCTGATGCTCATGTGCTCATGCTGCCCTTGTGACATTCACAGGTTAAGGCTGTTTTCCAGGTGCTGCAAGGCTTCGAGACGTCCTGGCTCTATTGGGACAGTAACGTGCCTCGGTACCATGAGAAAGCAGGGATATATGTGGCTCACTTGTCACTGACGGGCCTCAGGTCCTTGTTGAGTCCGTTCCTGTTCACGGCAACATGCTTAAAGCAAGTGGAGCTTTTTGTTGGGAAGGTTAGGACTCGCTGTCACGAGATTCCTACGTTGGATGCGTTCGCTAGCTCGGTTGATTCTTGGCTTAAGGTGAGGCTGCAATCCAGGATGTGCATATATTTCTTGGGCTTGAATTTTGTGTAATCTAAATAAATGGTGTTTATCCAGTCCAAAATTCCAATGACTGTTGTCATATTAACATCAGAGGCTCCGCGAAGCAGCTCTGAAGGAGGAAGAGAAGCTATTTTTTTCAGACAACAGGACTATAACTCTACTGGGATTAACTGATTCATTGTCAAGGTCAAACTTCACTATGATACTTTGCTACTTTTATTCCTCTAATGTTATTTGTGTGTGTTCACAGGTTTGTACATTTTTAGGCAAGAACATTTGAGTTTGAACTATTCTAGCAAACTAATAACTTGTTATTTTTTTGTGATGAAGTATGTAATTGATTTTAGAGAGATCAACAGCTGTGGGCAATGTGTTCTGGTGCCAATTTGTATATTGAGTATACCACAGGAGCTTTTCATGCACAATTTTAGCACTTGTCAGATTTTGTTTTGTAAAACATCAGTCACTCTTTGTATTAAATGTATTGCAGTTTACGTTCTGGAGCAGAACATTTGTCTCAAGTTTTGCATGGAGCTGTGCCAGATGGCTTTTGGGATTCTGGTGTGCACATGGCATCTAGTGAAGTTGCAGTTCATATTCTCGACCATCTCTTCAAGAAGTTAAATGAAGTATGTCTTCTGGAAGATGGCGAGGTTGCAACAAGAACTAATTGCTCGAACGTCTGATTGTTTTATTTCAGTTATCATAGTGCTTGCTAATTAATATAATCCGTATAAATTCCAGGGTGAGCCATTTCATATGATGCTAGTGATATTTACTGGAAGCTTGTTACCTTATCTTCAATGTCTAGATTCCTGGATATATGATGGTATCCTTGATGACCCTTATGAAGAGGTATTGAAGAAGCAATTCCTTTCATTCCTTTTTTAAATATATTTCACAATCATTCATGTTATGGTACCAAAACACTGCAAAAGTAGCCTGTCTTGTCTGATTGGCCTGAACATATTGAATTCAACAGTAAATCACCAGAATTTCGTGATTATGTTATGTGCCTTGAACAGTTCAACAAAAGTGTACATGAGATTGTTCCATCTTGTTTCCTATATTCCATGTATATCCTGAAAGTCGGCCATTTCCTGATTTCCATATGGTTTGCCTGAATAAAATGATATGTGCATACCCATTTCTTTGCAGCATAGGTAGTTACCCATTGATGTCTAAAACACATCATTTTCTTTCCCTGTTTATTTAGTTATTTAAGTATAATTGTAAACCCTTTGATTTAGATCGCATAGTTCCGCATTGCCTTATACCAGCTTGACATTATCCTGTTGAGATTTGATAATGAATGATGTTTTGTTTTTCTGATCTGTAACTTGAATTTCAAAGGTTCCACGTTTTTTTATTCAGCCACTTTTCTCTTCTCTAGATGTTCTTTTATGCAAATAATGCGGTTACGATAGATCAGCCGGCATTCTGGGAAATGAGCTATATGCTCAGAGTAAGAGCTTCCAGAGTTGACAGTTCAACAATGTTAACTGATAGCGAATCTATCAAGAAAAAGGAATCAAACAACCAGGAATCTACTACTGCAGGAGCTTGCTTGAAAGTGAACAATCAAGGTTGTGTGGATATATTATGCCCGGTATTCTTGAAGGATATTGCAAGGGCCATTGTATCTGCTGGAAAATCCTTTCAACTTGTCCAACACGTTCAAGACATACATCAGATTCAAGCTCATAAAGGTACACATGGGTCCAATTTGTATCAGGATACTAATTGCAGTGGTCAACAGAAATTCTGGCCAGATATGTCAAGTTTAAGAATCAACGATGATCGTCCAAGAAATAAAGATGCTCTTGAAGTATCTACAAGTCAGTTTGGAAATGATTCTCGTGAAATGGGACTCCTAACCTTGTCTGAAATTTTCTTGATATGCCTATCTGGTCTGTTAGAAAATGGTGACCATGTTTATGAGTACTTAAGAACACTGCATGCTGATAGTGTTCCAAATAGCAATGCTTTTATTGAAAATGGGAGCAAGAGCAACTTGAAAGAAACAGAGGATACATGCTCAGGGAACATCACTGAGAAGACTTGGGTAAAGCTCCTAAAGGATGCTACATCAGGAAGGAAATGTGATGGTATGGAGAAGACCATAAATGCTGTTATGGAGAAGCCAGTATTTGCCCCTGGTTGCCCAAAAGATGCATCTTCCAATGCTGTAGAAGGGTTTTTCACTTTATCTTGTTATGAAAACCCAGCTGTCACTGCTTGCAGAGAAGTGCTACTGAGGAACCCAACTTCTTGGAGTGAACTGAATATCTCTGAAAGTTTTCATCTCCCTCCACTGAATGATGGGAACATGCGAAGAGCTATATTTGCTGATGGACATTCTGCAGGAACTAGCACTGATTATAAGTTTGGTTTCCAGTTCGATGATTTGGAATATGTCCGCCAAGAAGATGACAGAAGGACCTTGGAGGACCTTTATGCATTTCCAACTCTTCTTCCTTGTGCAAAAGTAAGACTTGCTTCTGAAGTATAGTTTGTTATTCATGTTTCCTAGTTATCTCTAATCCCATTCACTTCAGGAAAATGCGCTGCTGTCAGAAATTTTACCTATGCAGAAAGATAGTGCACTAGCATCAAGAGTTTTGAAGTTTATTCAGAATATGAGTGTGAAAGATCCTCTGCAGCCAGTGGGTATCATCCAAGAATGCCTTTCCAAATGCATAAAGAGACAGGTCTGCTCAAAACTTGTATTATGTTCATATTCTTGTTAATCTATTTGTATAAAAAGTCTGTGCTTTTGTTCTCCTTTTAGGTCGATCACATAGGCAATCAAATCCTGTCCAAGCTAATGGGTGAATGGAGATTAATGGATGAACTGTTTGTTTTACGTGCTATTTATTTGCTAGGATCAGGTCTGTCATCACTAAGTGTGCTTAAAACCCCAAAGAACTGCTTACTCATGTTTCCCTCAGACTGTTGAAATCGAGTAAAGAAATAAAACGTGATTTTACTAATTCACTTGAACCTTCAGGTGATATGCTGCAGCAGTTTCTGATAACAATTTTTGATAAGCTTGATAGAGGGAATTCCTGGGATGATGACTTTGAGTTGAATAATTTGTTGCAGGTGATTCATGTTGTAAATTTACTGTCTTGTTGATATCTATGCTTCATGAGTATTCAGTTCTCTTATGGTTATTCCTTTCGTGCAGGAATCCATAAGAAACTCAGCTGACAAAATGCTCCTGACAGCACCAGATTCTTTGGTTGTTTCGTTAGCAAAACATGACACACACAATGGTGAGGAAGGTCCATCAACTTCCAAAAAAGGTCGTGCACTTGGTTTTGGCATTGATGCCCTTGACATGCTTAATTTTACATATAAGGTATGCATCAAACAAGAGCAAGCTTTATCTGCATTTTTTTCCTTTGTTTTTATTTATTTTGGTAATGGCAGGTGTCTTGGCCTCTTGATCTAATTGTTAATACAGAGGCACTGAAGAAGTATAATCAGGTAATGCCTTACTTTCTACTGTAAGTATTAGACATGATTCAATATAACTAATGCATTTGTCATTTTGGTGAACCAGGTAATGGGATTCTTACTGAAGGTCAAACGAGCAAAGTTCGTTTTGGATGAAACCCGAAAGTGGATGTGGAAGGTAATGTTTTTTAGTTATCATCTAGCCGTCCTTTGTTGTGAGTTTTTTTTTACAAAGCTGGAAATGTTATAAATTGATATATTGTTGGGAGTTGACAATTAAATGTGGTTCAGTTTATCATCATGGCAACTTAATTTCCATAAATCAATCCTCTTTTGTTGGCAGGCCAGAGGCAGGACTGCACATAATTTCAAACAACACCTAATAGTGGCACAGAAGCTCCTTCATTTTGTTGATGCATTCCATCAGTATGTCATGGACCGAGTGAGTTGAAATATGTTTGCTCAGTTCCTTCCCTTAAATCACTGTCTGTCTTGTACTCATGGCATTTTTTGAGTAGGTTTATCATAGTGCATGGACTGAGCTTTGTGATGGCATGGCGTCTGCTACTACACTGGATGAAGTCATGGAAGTTCATGAGGCATATCTCTCTTCTATTCAACGACAATGCTTTGTGGCCTCTGATAAGTTGGTAAGCATCTTTGCCAGTTTTATATGAATCAATAAATTGTCCTGATGTTTGAGCTTGGATAAGAATGGCCATTGACTCTGTTTTTCAGTGGGCTCTCATCGCCAGTCGAGTTAAGACTATTCTTGGATTGGCACTGGACTTTCACAATGTTGAACAAACTCTCAGTACTGGCGGGACAGCTTCCGCTGTGAGGGCACGATGCGAGATGGAAATCGACCGGATTGAGAAGCAATTTGATGAGTGTGTCGTATTTCTCCTGAGGGTAAGTTTCTAGATCTATTTGCTGCCAGTAAAAAGATCCGACTGCTGCAGTATTTGTTTTTTTTAGATTGACTGAGTATGAATTTTGTATCCATGCAGATCCTATCTTTCAAGCTTAATGTGGGCCATTTTCCCCATCTTGCCGATCTAGTTACAAGAATCAATTACAATCACTATTTCATGTCTGATAATGGGAGCTTCTCTGCTATTCCTGGGTCCCGGCCACGGTAGTAGTTGAGCAGCGTAGACAGGATTGTTGGTGTTACCGATTATGAAGAACGTATATACACCAGGGTGGTTGTTTTTCCCCTCCCGAGCCGTGATTTGTTTAACTTGCTTTGAAATACCGGCAGCACCAATTGTAAGCAAACATGTTTTACGCAAGATTTGGATGCGAGTGCTAATGCTTCTCTCCAAATTGGAACAAAAAATATGCGTCGGGCTTGTTACAAGATTTATCAGTACATTGTTTTCAAAACGATAACATGGTCCTTCAAAAAGATGGCATAAAACGTAGTTGATCCTATTACATTTTACTTTACAGCTTATCCGTGTGGAATCAACCATATCTCCGGAAGTTCAGATTAAGAACCGGCAGTGAGATTTTTTTATCTTAGGGTGTGGTGTCCTGGGCTCGCTCCAGAATTCACGATGAAACAGGGAAAGAGTAGCACCCAGATGCCCGCGGCTATGCCCGTCCACGTGTTTGGCGCGTGGGTAGGAGATGGATGCATGTGCTTGCTCTGTCTCCCACTTTGCCTAGACGGGTCCCATAACGTATGCATGTAACTCCTATCCGCCCATAGGTACGTTATTGACACACCTTAGGCACGTTATTGCCGGACCTGTCCACGCGGGTGCTATTGTCCCCGCGCTGCTGCCGCGCTTGCCGGCCAGGCCCCGCCTATTACTGCATTACGCATGCGCCCCCGCATGCATGTGGGGGTCGCCACACACGCTTTGCTTCCCGCACGCACACAGGGACCGCTGCGCCCGAGGGGATCACCTCCGTCTGCATCTACTTCCCGCGCCTGGTTACGTAACACTTGCAACATAAAACATTTGTTGAGACATACGTCTGTAATAAATGAAACATTACAAACATACACTTGCAATATATGTGTATGACCACTGTAACATATGCAACATCCAGAAAAAATACTTGCAACCTACGTTTGAAACAGCTGAAACATTTAAAACATACAATTGCAACATACTCCCTCCGTACTCGTAAAGGAAGTCGTTTTGGACAGCGACACGGTCTCCAAAACACAACTTTAACTTCTTGTTTCTATAAAAATATTTATCAAAAAGTGATATATGTATACTTTTATAAAAGTATTTTTCAAGACAAATCTATTCATATAATTTTTATATTTTCAAACTCAACAATTTGAGAGTTATTCATGATTTATATTCCCAAGGTTTGAGTCAAACCTTGTCCTAAACGACTTTCTTTATGAGTACGGAGGGAGTACGTATATAACCAGTGCAACATATGTAACATCTAGACATAACACTTGCAACATACCTTTGAAAGTTGAAACAGTTGAAACATTAGAAGCATACGCTTGCAACGTATGAAACATCCAGATAAAACACTTGCAACGTACGTTTGAAACAGCTGAAACATTTGAAACATACACTTGCAACATACGTGTATAGTCATTGCAACATACACAATATCAAAATGAAACACATGCAACATCTAAATAAAAGCATATATCTGAAACACATAAAACATACGGAGGCTAGATGCCATGGAGTAACGGAAAAATTTGGGCTAGCACTCAGCTTCCATACAGATGTGGGCCCGTGCTCCTCTAACAAACATGCAAGCGGCCTAGCCAGCCCTACAACTGGCTAAGCACCTAAGCCGATCGGCTAAAGCAACAACGTGGCAGGCCACATGTGGCAGGGGCAGCTAGGCATGGCGCAGACAATATAGAGAGAAAAGAGCAGCACGAGCAGGCCTATGCGCTAGGCAGCAGAGAGCAGGCATGCCATGGAGGCTTGCGGCCTTGGGCACATGCGGCTAGGGGCCTAACCAGCTGCAACACGACAAGCAGCAGTAGGCTTAAGCGCTAGGCAGCAGAGGGCAGACACGGCAAGGAGGTCTGTGGTCCTAGGCGCGTGCGGACATAGCCCAGCCAGCAGCGGACATAGCATGCAGCCAAAGGTAGCCAGTCCTCTCTCTCTCTGGTCACGTGCATGCACGGCCTCCACACATTGCATGCACCCCGAATAAGTGACCCACGTGCTCCTAGGATACGGACTTCGCTGTAACTACACGTCCCTTTTTTTATTGGGCGCAACGCCAGCGCCGAAGTGGGTTTGTCCGTCCATCTCTCCCGGACCAAGCATTAGACTGGTTGCACCGGTTACGGTAAACAATCCTGCAGTATACTTTTACAGGAAAAAAGCCCCGCAGCGCGTACGCTAAAGTGAAACGCTACGCGAGCGCATCCTCTATTCTCAGCGTTTGTCCAGTTCATACGCTAAAGATGGGCCTACGCGTGGCAGCAGCGCCCGCGCTGAGAGCAGATAGAGAGAGGAGAGAGGACAACGGTGGGCCCATGAGTTCAATTGCCTAAAAAATGTTATAACTAAAAAACCAAAAAACCAAATTAAATTTCGATTACACCATTAAATTCGTTTCAATAAATACTTTAAAACTAGATGTCACATGGATATATTTAGATAAAGTGACAAGTGGGCCTCACAGTGGATAGAGGATGATATAGAGGATGGATGGATGCGGAGAAACTGTATATTTTGTGGTGACTAGGCTGGAATATTCCTTTTAGAGGATGAATATAGAGGTCCATGAGTGCGGATAGTCTTAGGGCAGGTATATTGCTCCACATCAGTTGTCTGATAAGTTGCCTCATGTATCGTCACGTAGGATTTTTGCTGACTTGGAAGAGAGAGAGTTAGGAGAGAGACGAGCCGTTGTTTTGTTTGGCAACAGGCTCATCCACGGAAATTTTGGCGGATGAGACGACCTTACCACCATTGTATGCCATGTCGTTGCTATGGGAGGCGATTTTTTCTCTTCACCGGATCTGCTACGCCGACTCTTCCATTGATGCCGGCCTCCTGGTGTGTCGTTGGTGTGCTTTGCTTCTTCTTTCTTAGACATACGGCGTTCTGCTTGTGCTCTCCGGTGAGGAGATAGAGGCAAGACAGGAGAGATAACATATTTTATTCTAATGAAACAATGTCTACACAACTCAGTGACGTAAATAAGCTACAAAGTTAAGATTTGTAGATGATCATAATATTAATCCGGTCAATGCATAATTTTAGGAATCATAGATTAATATGAGACAAATTAAAAGACAATGCATTGTAGACTTGTTTGTTCGATCGTCTTAAAATTATGTGGCAATGCATGAGGCGATCTATTAGGCAACACCAATATACATGCCCTTAGCGATGAAACAGCGGAACGTAAGACGTTCGTCGCTCGTCAAACAAAGAAACCAGAAACAGTCCCAGCCACAGATGCCAACACCTGAAGCACTGGCATTGAAAAAAAAAACCGCTCTACCATTGCTCGCTTCATCCATTGTCAAAATTTGGTTGACCAGATTAGCCAGACAATTTTAACCGACTGGGTTTGTTACCATCAGGCGCACACGCACCTTGAGGGCTCATGACTCATGAGTCGTGACTCGTAACCAACGTGCCGCTATGCATGGTGCTTGTTCAACGATGACATGGTCCGTTACATTACATCTTGTTGGCCTGTAAGAATGAGAAAAGCAGACCCACTCGTGCCAGGGTAACATCAATTTCGAGACTTGGAGCTTACAGGAGAAAAGGGCATGAATGCTTGAATCGATGCCCAAAACAACACAAAGCAACATTGTCCTGGATTTTCTCGGAAGAACATATCATTACTTGGATTTCAGTCCAGAGGCGGAACCAGCGATTTTGATTAAGGGAGGCCGGACAATGTGATCGTATTTTTTAGTGTGATAAAATATACATAATTATATGTTTCAACAAATTTTTTAAAAAAATCTACACTATTTCTAACCAAAATAATCATATTTTAATAAAAAATAGGTGAAATTAATATTTTTTGTGCTATAAATATAAATATTTATATAGGTATTTAAATGAATCTACTGTGCTGGGGGTGGCGGCCACAGCCCCTGCTAACCCTCCTTGTTCCGCCTCTGTTTCAGTCTTAAGTTGCCACACCAAACCTTAGGATGACAGTTTTTCTATCCAGTATGAGAATTGCTATACATTTGTTTTCATCGCCTCCGGCAACCGATTTTCGCGCTCACTCCGCCGCCGCCTGGGTACCACCTGATTGTAACACCCTTGGTGTTATGTTGTAAATCACAGGTTAAAAATATTTATAAGCATTGTATTTAGTTAAAGTGCATGAGCTGGAAATAAAAATCGAAATGCAATTCGAGTCTCCGAAATGAAGAACAGAAAACGAATAATATAAAATCTAGATCAGCAAGAATTCGCTAACTAAAATTTATCAAGTGCGAATATTCACGAATTTTATCTAACCAAAACGGGAAAGATCAATTACTCATGAATGGCACGCTCACATACTGCTTGCTTGCTGCTGCTTGCTACCTCCTCACCCGGTCTCCACGTCGAGCAATCAAAGCTGCTGCATGTTGCCTCCTCAGCCGGTCTTCACGTCGAGTAATCAAAGCTGCTCAACTGAGCATGAAGGAGAAAGGGGAGAGTGTGCAGCACGTCCAAATTATTTTGTCTCTGCCAAGTCCACTCCCAGAGTACACGAGCCTTTATTAGTCCCTTGTAAAATTTTCACCCTGCCCGACGACCGACGGCAGCTCGTAGAACTTACCGGCACGTCGTGCTGAGCACCAGAATCCGGAGCACACGTCGCACTGAGAACCAGAACCAGAGAACACGCAGAATACTGTTCACGCGTAGAAGTCACCGGATTCTGCAGAAATCACTGTAGCAGCACGGAATACTGTTCATCCGAAGAATTTTTTTTCTCCAAGCTGTAATCGATCGAGGTAACTAGTCTATACGAATTCCTTTATTCTCTTTGTCAGTATCGCATTTGCTCTAGAGTCAGGAGCTAATCATGACAGACAAACTCGAACATATGCTTTCCGTGTTCATGGTTTATTGCTTGCTTCTTCTTGATAATTCATTCCACCAGCCACTTGACAAGTCAGAAGACCAAAGCCTCATATTCTTGAGCAAGTCTCAGGAGACCAGGCCAAGAGCTAATTAATTCCTTGTTTATTTTGGAATTAATTAAACAGCCACCTTGTGTGATCAATATCTTCACCATATGATCTCTGAATCACACGATTCTTCTTTCTAAAATCATTATCTACCTGTTAGTGTAGTTAGATCATACCTATCTGTGATGATGCTAAAGTCTATTAAATCAATCAAAAGCGCTTAATATTAATATGATAAATCTTATAGAAATTTTTGTGGCAAATGGGTAATAGGTTTAGCTTTAAAACTTTTGCGGTAGCTTCATGATTTTATTAGGTGCTTGCTGTAATTTTATAGTCCTTGAATAGCTTACTAGATGTGATAGCTAAGTTTCCCTAGCCGTAGTAAAAATTAAATCGGAAACAAATGAAGAGTATGCAATTTAATGAGTAAAGATTAATTGGATCAGTTTACTCTTGCTTAGTAAGAATAGTAGACAGCCTGGTATGTTAGTCATTAGAGCTAGCTTAGTAGCTTAGTAGTAGTTGTTGTCTTTTTTTAGAGCTGTTGTTGTCATTGCATTAAGTCATGTCATCATTTCTTGCATATAGATCACGAGATAGTGAAGTACGTGTCTGCGGAGGAGCCGGAGTACGAGGAGATCATGGAGGTGTACGAGGAGGTCCCCGTGCAGGAAGGAGCCCCGGAGCCGTCAACCACTAACTTTGCTGCACACCAGGATGCCCAAGGCAAGCTCCGGTGCATAACCTTTATTTTGAAATGATAATATGATATCTATGTTATATGTGCATTTACGTTTCAGGAGTTCTGTTGAAACCCACTTGCATAAATATTACTACACAAGAGTCTTACTAGTTTAGGCCGTGTAGTGTCATGCTTAGGTTTCGTTAGCGTGAACAATATGGTGTTGTTCACGATAGGTGATTATTATTATCACTATGGTTAACATAGAAATAAAGGCAGGTAAAATGGTGACCGGGCAGGGATGTGGTTTGGTAGTGGTGGATGTGACAAGGGGTGTTCTGCGGCCAACAGGGCATCACTGGGTTACATTGTTTCCCTGTCCGAGTCGGTTAAGGACCGATCGTTGCATTTGGATGGTTGTCAGGTCACAGATCTCCTTATCCCGAGCATATACTAGCGGATGGGGGCTAGAAAGACTTGTTATTCTCTTGTCATGGGTTCCGGCTCCATCCGGACCAACTGAAGGTGGATTATTATATGAATATTAGGAGGTCTAAGCACCGCGAGAGGGCGGGGGCTTGGAGTCCCAGTATGGACGGGGACTCGGTTCTCTTGACAGGAGGATAATGGGTTGGTCTCGTTTGTACCTCGGTACGGGCGGGACGTGTGTTTTTCGGGGTACCCATCTGGGCTACATTGATTCGCGAATCGCCGCGTAAACGGTCCGATATGACTTGATCCGAGCATCGTAGTAAGAACTGAAAGAAAAAAGGTGAATAATAATGGATTTGTATTGACCAACTCTTGTTTGAAAATAGCATAAGTGCTTACATAAATGGTTAGCTGATAAACTAAAAGATGGCAAATAAAAGAACTGCAATAAGGATCCACTAGTAGCAGTACTTTTCTGCAAACTTGAACCAGTAGCCAAAAAGCCTATCATGATCCTTGGAGTCGGGAAACTATTCCCAGTCGGGTAAGTCTTGCGAGTACATTGTGTACTCAGGGTTTATTTTACCCCTGTTGTAGGTGCTGCTTGAGGCTTTGTGTGGAGGATCGTCTGCTGGGCTCAGATGGATCTTTGCTACGCTCGCTAGATATTTACTTCCGCTGTTTTAATTCCGCACTCTGAACTTGGTATTGTAATAACTTATTTCTAAAGACTATGTTTGTATGGAATAAACTAAGTATTGTACTCGTTTTCATTATTGGATCCTAGATGAAAATGTGGATGGTTTCGAGTTCTCCCATTGGGTGTGCTCGACAGAAACGGCTGGAATAGCCGCTGGCGGAGTACTTAGTGCCTAGAGGAAGGCAAGTACCTCCGTTAGTGTGTTATTTTGGGCGGTTCTGCCACAGTTGGTACCAGAGCTAATAATGATTACGAGTTTATCACCCTTTCTAAAAGATTAAAATTTGACCAACAAAAAGTTTGTGAAAAGCCAAGACGCGATTTAGCTAAGCCCTGTTATATAGGATAGTAGCACTGTTTTTATCTAATCAATCTTATGCTGGTACACTAACTTGCGTTACGTAAGAATCCGATAGTAACGTGTGAGTGTACGATGTGCCAAAAAATATTACGTTCGCCGCTATATTCCGGCGGGAAAGGTCGAATAGGGCGATGCATGCATCATGTTAAATCAACTTGGTTTTTTTAAAAAATTGCCCTATTCTCATGGGAAATAGTCAAGTAATAAATGAATTACTTAACCAACTAAACACTAATTCTAAATTGCTTCTCTCCTTTTGACTAAATCTGGTAATTGTCCCTAATGGTTGGTTCTTATCTGGTAGCAGATGAACCAGAGGTCGATTCGTGGAAGCAATAGTGCCAGGGCTGAGGTTGGCGAGGGTGCCCGTGTTGAGGGGGGCGAGAACGCCCGTGCTGAGGAGTATGCCACTCAGGGCAACAATGAGGTTCCACTTTTGGCTCCTCTTGCTCCTCCGTCTCTGCCACCACCACCGCCGCCTTTGATGACCCATGTGGAGATGATGGCGGAGGTGCTTGCTGCTCGCCGTGAATCATCCCGGGCCTTGGAGCTGTTGGCCCAAGCGATTGGTGGTCTCGCTCAGGGAGGCCGCGAGGGCAACGGTGGCAACAGGGATGGTGCTCGGGGTCCTGAGAGGCCCTGTACGTACCAGGATTTTTTGAAGACTCACCCGCCCATGTTCACGCCGACGAGGAAGCCTCTAGACGCGGAGCACTGGCTTCGTGTCATGGAGCAGAAGTTCTTGCTTCTCGACATCACAGAGGAAATGAAGGTGCGCTTTGCAGCGCAACAACTACTGGGTTCCGCCAGTGCATGGTGGGACGCCTTCAACGCCATGCAGTCGGTGGACCATTGTGTGACTTGGCCGGAGTTCACCGTAGCCTTCAGGGAGTACTACATCCCTGCCGGGCTAATCAACCGGAAGGTTACGGAGTTTCTAGAACTGACTCAGGGGAACATGTCCGTGTTGACTATGCCAACAAGTTCAACCAGCTGGCACAGTACGCAGGGACCCACGTGGACACCGACACGAAGAAGAGGGACCGCTTTTACCGTGGCCTCTCTTGCATGCTGCAGGAGAAGTTATTCACTAGGCACTACTAGACTTTTGGTGCCCTGATGGATGCTGCCATCACCATGGAGGGGCTTCTACGAGACTCTTACGCTGAGCACAAGCGTAAGTGGTCTTCTGGTGGGCCTTCTAAACATCCGCAGGCTCAGAAGGTGCAGGTGGTTCGTAGGGTGCCCTATCAATCCACCGGCGGGCATCCCTACCGTCATCAGCAGCAGTCTCACCAGGCACCTTCCACTCTCTACCGTGCTCCTATCCAGCAGAGTCAGCAGCAGTCGTAGGGTCAGTAGTTTCAGCCGCGTCTAGGTCCGGGGGTTGGCCCGAATGTTTGCTTCAAGTGTGGCAAGGAGGGCCATTTCATTCGAAACTGTCCACAGAATCAGCCAGCTCAGTCTGCTCCACAGTCTGCTAGTTCACGCTTGGTGAAAAGGACTATCGTCACCAAGAAGGCACCTGTGAGTCATACCGGACAGGTCAACTTCACCACTGCTGAGGAGTTATTGCAGTGTGATCCAGTGATGGCGGGTATGTTCACCATAAACTCCCATCCAGCCTATGTGTTATTTGATTCTGGTGTATCACATTCATTCATGAATCAGAGTTTCATCGAGAAGCATGATATATCACTATTGGCTATGCCCTTTGCATTTAAGATCAGTACTGCGGGGGGATTATTATGTGTTAATACTCGGACAGATATAGTCAAATTGGAGTTAGCTACCCACATCTATCGACTCCAGTTTCTGGTACTGTCAGGGCAAAGCATTGATGCCATTCTTGGGATAAATTGGTTGAAGGCTTATGGGGTTACACTAAATCTTAGGCACAGAGTTGTTGAGCTTCGACTACCTTCGTCCGAAGATAGGATGTCTCTTCGTATTCCCTCCCGAACAACTCATTCAGTCTTGGCTCACACGGAAGCTCTCCCAGACCTTGCTTCTATCCCTATGGTTCGTGAGTTTTCGAATGTCTTCCCTGAGGATCTGCCTGGCTTGCCTCCTAATAGAGAAGTGGAGTTCACTATTGAGTTAGAGCCTGGCACAGCTCTGATATCTCGGCGCCCGTATCGGATGGCCCCACCGGTGCTAGCAGAGATGAAGAAGCAATTAGGGGAACTATTGGAAAAGGGATTTATTCGGCCTAGTACCTCTCCTTGGGGATGTCCAGCCATATTTGTAAAGAAGAAAGATGACACCCTATGGATGTGCATAGACTACAGCCCTCTCAATGTGGTAACTATTAAGAACAAATATCCATTGCCTCGCATAGATACTTTGTTCGATCAGTTAGCTGGAGCTAAGGTCTTTTCTAAGATTGATCTTCATTCATGCTACCATCAGATTAAAATTAGGCCTCAAGATATACCCAAGACTGCTTTCTCTACTAGGTACGGGCTGTATGAGTACCTAGTCATGTCCTTTGGTCTTACCAATGCTCCTGCTTTCTTCATGTATCTCATGAACTCAGTCTTCATGCCAGAGTTAGACAAGTTTGTAGTGGTGTTCATTGATGATATTCTGATCTACTCCAAGAATAAAGAAGAGCATGCACAGCATCTTCGGGTTGTATTGACCAGACTTCGAGAGCATAAGTTGTATGCTAAATTCAGCAAGTGCGAGTTCTGGTTAGACCGAGTGTAGTTTTTGGGCCATGTGCTGACTCCTGAGGGAATATCTGTAGACCCGAGTAAAGTGCAAGATGTCTTGAACTGGAAGTCTTCTAAGTCTGTCCATCAGATCCGTCAATTCCTTGGCTTAGCAGGGTATTACAGGCGTTTTATCCCGGATTTCTCTAAGATAGCCCAGCCTATGACCAAGCTTTTGCAAAAAGATGCGAGGTTTGTCTGGAGTCCGGCCTGTGAGAAAGATTTTCTAAAGCTGAAGACTTTCCTTACCACTGCCCCAGTTCTAGCCCAACCGGATATTGAGAGACCTTTTGATGTGTACTGTGATGCCTCAAAGACAGGGTTGGGATGTGTGCTTATGCAGGATGGGCGTGTGATAGCTTATGCTTCACGCTAGCTGAAAAAGCACGAAGTTAACTACCCCACCCATGACTTAGAGCTTGCCGCTGTGGTGCACTCTCTCAAGATTTGGAGGCATTATTTGTTGGGAAATAAAGTCAATCTCTTCACCGACCACAAAAGTCTCAAGTATATTTTTACTCAAGCTGAGCTGAACATGAGACAAAGAAGATGGTTAGAGTTGATTAAGGACTATGATTTGGAGGTCTATTATCACCCGAGAAAAGCAAATGTAGTGGCTGATGCGTTGAGTCGGAAGGCGCATCAGGAAGAAGAAGCACCCTTATCTCTCCATCATGCAGAAGTGCTAGCCAGCATTGCCTTAGTCTCAGAGTTGCAAGAACAGATAATTAGTGAGCAAAAGCAAGATGCAGTAGAGGTCCCGCACATTAAGAAGTTGCTTGAGGAAGGTCGGGGTCCGCATTTTTGCATTGATGAGCAAGGTGTTTTGAGGTTTAAAAACCGGTTAGTGGTCCCTTCAAGTGAGGAGTTGAAAAGAAAAATTTTAGAAGAAGCACATAACTCCAAACTATCCATTCATCCTAGAAGTAATAAAATGTTCCATGATTTGCGTCACTTGTATTGGTGGCCCAATATGAAGCAGGACATCACTAAGCATATAGCAGAGTGCGACACTTGTGGGAGAGTAAAGGCGGACCACATGCGTACGCCTAGAATGCTGCAGCCTTTGCCCATTCCTGTGTGGAAGTGGGAGGATATTTCTATGGACTTTATTATGGGTTTACCCCGTACCTCCAAGGGACATGATTCCATCTGGGTTATTGTAGACCGTCTCACCAAGTCTGCTCATTTTCTGCCAGTGAGTACAAAATATATAGCCACAGACTATGCACAGTTGTACTTTGATAAGATTGTGACCTCTCATGGAGTTCCTCTCACTATTATCTCGGACAGAGGGTCAGTCTTTATGTCTCACTTTTGGCAGCAACTTCAAAAATGTCTTGGTACTCGTCTGCTCCATAGTTCAGCTTATCACCTCCAAACAGATGGTCAAACAGAAAGAGTGAACCAAGTGCTAGAAGATATGTTGAGAGCTTGTGTGGTTTCTTTCCATGAAAAGTGGGATAAGTGTTTGAAGTTAGCTGAGTTTTCTTATAACAACAGCTACCATGAGAGTATCCGCATGGCGCCCTTCGAGGCTCTGTATGGAAGAAGGTGTAGGACCCCGCTTAACTGGGTTGAAGTGGGGGACCATGGTTACTTTGGACCTGATTTTGTCAAGAAAGCCCGGGAACAAGTGAGCATCATTCGGGAGCATTTAAAGGCAGCCCAAAACCGACAGAAAAATTATGCTGACAAGAGAAGGAGACCGTTGCAGTTTGTTGTTGGAGACCATGTGTATCTAAAGGTCTCTCCCATGAGAGGGGTACATCGTTTTGGTATAGGTGGAAAGTTAGCCCCTCGCTATGTCGGACCTCATAAGATTTTGAAACAGTGTGGCCCAGTTCCTTACCGCCTCCAACTCCCGGATATTTTATCTGCAGTCTACAATGTATTTCATGTGTCTCAACTGAAGAAATGTTTGAGGGTCCCTGAAGAAGTTGTGGAAATTGAAGGGCTACCTCTCCAACCGGACTTGCCTTATATTGAGCACCCTATAAAAATTTTAGATGAGAAAGAACGGGTGACTAGAAATAGTGTGGTGAAATTTTACAAAGTCTAATGGCAGAATCACACAGAGGGTGACGCAACTTGGGAGCAAGAGAGATATATCTCGAAGCATTATCCCCATCTTATCCCTAGTGTATCAAGGTCTGATCATTAATAATGTATCTTTATCTCTCACTCTTTGTACGTCGAAATCTCAGGACGAGATTTTATTTAAGGGGGGAGAGTTGTAACACCCTTGGTGTTATGTTGTAAATCACAGGTTAAAAAGATTCATGAGCATTGCATTTAGTTAAAGTGCATGAGCTGAAAATAAAAATCGAAATGCAATTCGAGTCTCAGAAATGAAAAACAGAAAACGAATAATATAAAATCTAGATCAGCAAGAATTCGCTAACTAAAATTTATCAAGTGCGAATATTCACGAATTTTATCTAACCAAAACGGGAAAGATCAATTACTCATGAATGGCACGCTCACATACTGCTTGCTTGCTGCTGTGCTACCTCCTCACCCGATCTCCACGTCGAGCAATCAAAGCTGTTGCATGTTGCCTCCTCAGCCGGTCTTCACGTCGAGTAATCAAAGCTGCTCAACCGAGCATGAAGGAGAAAGGGGAGAGTGTGCAATACGCCCAAATTATTTTGTCTCTGCCAAGTTCACTCCTAGAGTACACGAGCCTTTATTAGTCTCTTGCAAAATTTTCACCCTGCCCAACGACCGACGACAGCTCGTAGAACTTACCGACACGTCGTGCTGAGCACCAGAATCTGGAGCACACGTCGCGCTGAGAACCAGAACCAGAGAACACGCAGAATACTGTTCACGCGTAGAAGTCACTGGAGTCTGCAGAAATCACTGTAGCAGCGCGGAATACTGTTCATTCGAAGAAAATTTTTGTCTCTGGCAGGCTGCGAGTTTATTTAGAGCACTGCCTCTAGCTACGTCTCCTGTCTTTTAAACCGAGCCGTCGAGTCGTTCCGTTCAGTTGATCGTTCGCTTCTCCAAAATCAACTTCCTCTGATCTTGCCTGAGAAAGTTGCGTCTATCAATTTCTCTCTGAGCTGTAATCGATCGAGGTAACTAGTCTATACGAATTCCTTTATTCTCTTTGTCAGTATCGCATTTGCTCTAGAGCCAGGAGCTAACCATGACAGACAAACTCGAACATATGCTTTCCGTGTTCATGGTTCATTGCTTGCTTCTTGATAATTCATTCCACCAGCCACTTGACAAGTCAGAAGACCAAAGCCTCACATTCTTGAGCAAGTCTCAGGAGACCAGGCCAAGAGCTAATTAATTCCTTGTTTATTTTGGAATTAATTAAACAGCCACCTTGTGCGATCAATATCTTCACCATATGATCTCTGAATCACTCGATTCTTCTTTCTAAAATCATTATCTACATGTTAGTGTAGTTAGATCATACCTATCTGTGATGATGCTAAAGTCTATTAAATCAATCAAAAGCGCTTAATATTAATATGATAAATCTTGTAGAAATTTTTATGGCAAATGGGTAATAGCTTTAGCTTTAAAACTTTTACGGTAGCTTCATGATTTTATTAGGTGCTTGCTATAGTTTTGTAGTCCTTGAATAACTTACTAGATGTGATAGCTAAGTTTCCCTAGCCATAGTAAAAATTAAATCGGAAACAAATGAAGAGTATACAATTTAATGAGTAAAGATTAATTGGATCAGTTTACTCTTGCTTAGTAAGAATAGTAGACAGCCTGGTATGTTAGTCGTTACAGCTAGCATAGTAGCTTAGTAGTAGTTGTTGTCTTTTTTTAGAGCTGTTGTTGTCATTGCATTAAGTCATGTCATAATTTATTGCATATAGATCACGAGATAGTGGAGTACGTGTCTACGGAGGAGCCGGAGTACGAGGAGATCGTGGAGGTGTACGAGGAGGAGGTCCCCGTGCAGGAAGGAGCCCCGGAGCCGTCAACCACTAACTTTGCTGCACACCAGGATGCCCAAGGCAAGCCCCGGTGCATAACCTTTATTTTGAAATGATAATATGATATCTATGTTATATGTGCATTTACGTTTCAGGAGTTCTGTTGAAACCCACTTGCATAAATATTACTACACAAGAGTCTTACTAGTTTAGGCCGTGTAGTGCCATGCTTAGGTTTCGTTAGCGTGAACAACATGGTGTTGTTCACGATAGGTGATCATTATTATCACTATGGTTAACATGGAAATAAAGGCAGGTGAAATGGTGACCGGGCAGGGATGTGGTTTGGTAGTGGTGGATGTGGCAAGGGGTGTCCTGCGGCCAACAGGGCATCACTGGGTTACATTGTTTCCCTGTCCGAGTCGGTTAAGGACCTATCGTTGCATTTGGATGGTTGTCAGGTCACAGATCTCCTTATCCCGAGCATATACTAGCGGATGAGGGCTAGAAAGACTTGTTATTCTCTTGTCATGGTTCCGGCTCCATCCGGACCAAATGAAGGTGGATTATTATATGGGTATTAGGAGGTCTAAGCACCGCGAGAGGGCAGGGGCTTGGAGTCCCAGTATGGACGGGGACTCGGTTCTCTTGACAGGAGAATAATGGGTTGGTCTCGTTTGTACCTTGGTACAGGCGGGGCATGTGTTTTTCGGGGTACCCAGCTGGGCTACATTGATTCGCGAATCGCCGCGTAAGCGGTCCGATATGACTTGATCCGAGCATCGTAGTAAGAACTGAAAGAGAAAAGGTGAATAATGATGGATTTGTATTGACCAACTCTTGTTTGAAAATAGCATAAGTGCTTACATAGATGATTAGCTAATAAACTAAAAAATGGCAAATAAAAGAACTGCAATAAGAATCCACTAGTAGCAGTGCTTTTCTGCAAACTTGAACCAGTAGCCAAAAAACCTATCATGATCCTTGGAGTCGGGAAACTATTCCCAGTCGGGTAAGTCTTGCGAGTACATTGTGTACTCGGGGTTTATTTTACTCCTGTTGCAGGTGCTGCTTGAGGCTTTGTGTGGAGGATCGTCTGCTGGGCTCAGATGGATCTTTGCTACGCTCGCTAGATATTTACTTCCACTGTTTTAATTCCGCACTCTGAACTTGGTATTGTAATAACTTATTTCTGAAGACTATGTTGTATGGAATAAACTAAGTATTGTACTCGTTTTCATTATTGGATCCTGGATGAAAATGTGAATGGTTTCGAGTTCTCCCATTGGGTGTGCTCGATAGAAACGGCTGGAATAGCCGCTGGCGGAGTACTTAGTGCCTAGAGGAAGGCAAGTACCTCCGTTAGTGTGTTATTTTGGGCGGTTCTGCCACACTGATCTCCCATCCAGTGGCAATATTTTATGTTTCTTTTAATTTTTTTATATTTTATGTTTCTTTTAATTTTTTATTTCTTTTCCTTTTGTTTCTTTTTTCCTTTTCTTATTATTTTTTTATGTTTGCGTGCTATACATGTGATGTTATATTTTTATCTTTTCTTTTATTTTTTATTTTGATTTTTTAGTTTTCTTTGTTTCTTTTCTAATTTTGTTTTTCTTTGATTCATGTTTTTTCTGAAAATTTTGGCATATATATCTCTGAGATTTGTAATCCATAGAAATACCTAAATTACATCACTCTGTTCAATAAATTATACTAAAAAATCATTGTAAATGTAGTAATAAAACAGCGTAAATATAGTTATAAGACAGTGTAAGTGAAACATTTAGTTGTTGCCCTTTATAAATGTGGCTAGATTTGCTTATGTGTTTATTTGCCTATAGTTTTGTTTGGCCGTTGGATCTAGATCATAGGGTTTGAAATTCGGTTGTTTTTGTTTGCTCCAACAGTCGTTTCTAGTCCCTGGTAGAATTCGGTTGTTTTTGGCTCTGCCAACAACCGACTGCTGGGAGGACACAAAACAACCGACTACTACGTAGACAGATCCAGCAGCATTTAGTTACTACCACAACTTAAGGCCTATAGTTGCCAGAAACCAAATAAAGAAGCTGAAACAAACAGCTTAGCTGATTTCTGATGAAATAAACTAAAAGCTGAAAAACATGTTTTGAGCAGCTTTTTTAGCTTTTGGTGTGCTGAAAATTTTAAATTTTATTTACAAAGCCAATAGCCAGAAACCAAAAGCCAGCAAAGTACAATACTAGACCCACCCATCATAGGCTAAATTTTCTTGTCTAAACTTCTCGGCCACTAGACCCACTCGTCAAAGGCTAACGATTATATTATCATTAGAATATCTTTATCGATCTTCTCTTCTCAACGATCCATTTCTAAAATCTTTAACAATATTCAATTTTTGCTGGCTTTAATTTTCAATAGCTCTTCATTAACCAACCAGTCTAGTTCATAGGCACAGAGGCCAACAGAAACCAATACACAGCGACCTTTCAATTGGCAAGGTAGTAGTGTTATCAAAGAGAAGCTATCTAAAATCAACTTCTGCTTTGCATATAAGTTACAACAGCAATTGGGAATTTGGGATATTTGTCATCTGACATAAGCTGATGGCACTCTCTTGTTTCATGTTCAGAAACGAACATACAAGCTGAAGTGCACCATCTTCCGTAATAAATGTGCTTGCTCATGAACCGAAACCATGCGGGGCAACCAGAAGGCTTTACAAACTTGGAGATAAGCTTGCCATCAATTTTGTTGGCAAAAGCCAAAATATTAGAAACGCGAGGAGACCAAAATGGTGAAATCCTAAGCGGTGGAGGTCCTACTTGCTTTTGTGTCCTTTTGCCATCTCCACAAAGATCAATCTTCCACGTAGAATCTGTTGAGATGCAGTTAATTAGAGAAAGTTTAAGATCAAGAATATCATGTAAAGCTAATACCAGTTCACATCAGGCTCAGGGAATGAAGCCTCTACATGTTTTCTTATTTTAATTTAATTCAGACACTGAAACCTTAGAACAACAAGATTAGGAAGAGAGTGTTGCTGACGAAAAAGTGGAGTTCCATAACGCTCAGTACATGGATATGAACACACCAACTGGAGCATTTTGTGAATAAAATATGGCAAGATACAATTGCATTTAACAAATAAAGCTACAAATCAACATAAAACTATGTTCATCTTGCTGGAAACAATTGTTGCCTTGTTGGAAACTAGTGAATTTCCAGCTTGTGCTGAGTTGTGATTTTGCAAAAAGATTGAAATTCCTAAACTAATGCTGCTGAAGGAAAGTGCAATTGAACTGTTGGAGTATGTGTTTAGGCCCATGTGGCCCATGTATGGAACCTATATAGCTACCCTTCTAGGGTTAGCCCTAATCAATAGAATCTCAGTTCACAACATGGTAATCAGAGCCTAGGGTTAGTTTTTTTTTCTTTCCTCCCTCCTCTGTCCAGCCGCCGCTCCTCCTGGTGGCTGCCGCCGCCGGCCAGGAGGCCATGGCCGGCGCTCCACCTCCCCACCCCTCCTTCTACAGCCACTTCCCTTCCCTCTCATCCTCTTCCACATGGGCGCAGGTGCTTGCTGCCCCATCTCCAGCCGCCTCCAGGGGAACTCCTGCTCATCCACCTAGCGGCGCCGCCCAGGCCGCCGCTGCCCTTTCCTCTCCCCTGCTGGCCGCCGGTGGCTCCTCTCCTCTTCTCCAGCAGGTGCAGCCGCAGCCCCCTGGCGCCGTGCAGCCGCATCCCCTGCAGCCCCTTCCCCTTGGCGCCGCGCTGCACGGGGCCGCGCCCCGGCCTGCTCTCCCTGCTGCCCTGCACGGCGCAGCCACCCATCCTGCTGCCGCCGCCACCCCCTTTGCTCAGGTCCTCACCGCGATCTCCGGGCCTGGGGGGAGGCACCAGTGGGGGGCGAGGATGCAGGCGGTGGTGCGGATGCCGGCCTCCGCCCGCTCCAGCAGCCCCTCCAGCCGCTCCAACTACTCCAGCCGCTGCCTGAGGGTTCTCAGCCTCTCGTGGCTGATGCTGCCGCTGCCGGTCCCCAGTCGGCCCTTCCTGGGGGTCTCCCTTTCGGCCTGACTGGACCGAACTCCACCCTCGCTGCAGCCCTCGTCGCTGCCCGGGCCGCCGCCGCGGAGGGCCAGGCCCGTGTGCGCGCGGCCGCCCTCGCCTGGGAGCGCGAGCGCGACGCGGCCGACGCCCTGACCCGCCAGATCGCCGAGGCCGAGCAGCTCCTCGCCTCTCCCGCGGGCCCGGACGCCGGAGCCACCTCCTCCGCCTCGCCGGGACGCCGCGTGTCGCACACCGCCGTCCTCTGGCACGACCCGGCCGACCCGCTCGTGGCCCAGCTCCACTACCAGGCCGGGGGGGTCCAGAACATTCGCCTCCTCGTTCCGGTCGTCCTCGAGCCGGAGTCTCCTTCCTACGCCCGCTGGCGGGACCTGGTGCTTCTCACCCTTCGCCGCTACGCCCTCGACGACCACGTCCTCGTTGACGCTTTGGCCGTCGTCCAGACCCCGTCATGGCTTCGTCTGGACAGCATCGTCCTCTCCTGGATCCTGGGGACGATCTCTCTGGACCTCCACGACCTCGTCCGCACTTCTCCTGACGCGCGCCGGGCATGGCTCGCCCTTGAGGGCCAGTTCCTGGGCAACGCTGAGGCCTGGGCTCTGCGCCTCGACGCGAGCTTCCGGACCTTCGTACAGGGTGACCTCTCCGTCGGCGAGTTTTGTCGTCGGATGAAGGGCATGGTCGACTCCCTGGGGGACCTTGGGTGGCCCGTGGAGGATCGCATCTTGGTCCTCAACGTCCTTCGGGGGCTCAGCGACCGCTACGCCCACCTCCGGACGTGGATCACCCGCCAGAGGCCCTTCCCCACCTTCCTGGAGGTCCGCGACGATCTCGTCATGGAGGAGCTCACGCAGGGCCTCCAGCCGGGATCCACCACTTCCGCGGGGTCCTCGTCCTCCTCGACGGCCCTGGCTGCCTCTTCGCCGCGCCCGTCTGCTCCACCGCGGTCCACCGCTCCACCGCCACTGTCGTCTCTCCTGGGCCCTCCTCCCTCCGGGCCGAGCGGAGGTGGGGGGTCGTGGCTCTCGTCGTATCCGTGGAGGGGGCCGCGGGGGTGGCCGGGGTGGTCACCCCCAGGCTCCGGCACCGGCCGGGACACACGGGGGGCACCATGGCCTTCGTTCCAGAACCCGTGGTCCGGTCGCATCTCCATGTGGCCCTACCACGCCACCAGTGGCCATGCTCACCGGAGCTCCTCCTGCTGGTCTTCCACCCGGCGCCTTCCCTGCTACGCCGTGGGTTCCACCCTCCGGGACTCCACCGGGGGTCACCGGCTGGGACCAGGCGGCCCTGGCTCGCTCGTTCAGCATCATGGGCCTGACACCTCCGGTCGGACCCGAGTGGATCGCTGATTCGGGAGCCACCTACCACACTACTCCTGACCCCGGTATACTTTCGTCGATTCACTCTCCCTCTTCCTCTCTTCCTTCGTCCATTATGGTCGCAAATGGTTCTTGTATTCCGGTCTCGTCTGTGGGTACCGCCGGTGCTCATGGCTCCTTTTGTCTTCCTGATGTTCTTGTTGCTCCTTCTATGGTTCATAATCTTCTTTCTATTCAACGTTTTACAGCTGACAATTCTTGTTCTGTGGAATTTGACTCTTCTGGTCTTACTGTAAAGGATTTGGCTTCCCGACGTCCTCTGCTCCGATGTGACAGCACCGGGGCCCTTTACACTCTTCGCTTCCCGGCGGCTCCTTCGTCTTCTTCGCCGCCCGTTTTGTCAGCTGCCTTCGTCGCTTCTACTTCCTCTACTACCTGGCACCGGCGCCTCGGCCATCCTGGACGTGATGCCCTGATACAGCTCAGTCGTAGCTCCGGTCTTCCATGTACTCGAGCTCATGATGAGCAACTGTGTCATGCGCGCCAATTGGGCCGACATGTTCGTCTTCCGTTTTCTAGTTCTACTTCCCATGCGGCCCGTATTTTTGATCTTGTACATTGCGACCTATGGACATCTCCTATTCTGAGTATTTCCGGTTATAAATACTATCTTATGGTTGTTGATGATTTTTCGCATTATTCATGGACTTTTCCTCTCCGTGCAAAGTCAGATACGTTTACCACGCTCCTTCACTTCTTTTCTTGGGTGTCTACACAGTTCGGCCTCCCCATCAAGGCCGTCCAGTGTGACAATGGTCGCGAGTTTGATAACTCCACCTCCCGGGATTTCTTCCTCTCTCACGGTGTTCAGCTCCGCATGTCTTGTCCATACACCTCTTCGCAAAATGGCAAGGCTGAGCGGATGATTCGCACCACCAATGACACCGTGCGTACCCTTCTGTTTCAGGCCTCTCTTCCCGCTCGCTTCTGGGCTGAGGGCCTGCACACCTCCACCTACCTTCTTAACCGCCTTCCTTCCGCGGCCTGCCCCGCTCCCACTCCTCACCACGCCCTCTTCGGTACCCCGCCTCGGTACGATCACCTCCACGTGTTTGGGTGTGCATGTTACCCCAACACCGCTGTCACTTCTACTCACAAGCTGGACCCTCGCTCCACGCTTTGTGTCTTCCTCGGGTACTCCCCGGATCACAAGGGGTACCGGTGCTTGGACCTTACCTCCCGACGGGTTCTCATCTCTCGCCATGTGGTGTTCGATGAGTCCGTCTTTCCCTTTTCTAGCACCACCACCCCTCCGGTACCTGACCCACCATCCCTGTTTCCCACTGACCCGGTGGTCCAGCCACCTTTTTCGTGGTCTCCTGCAGGTACCGCTTCGCCGCGCGCCGGGCCGGCCTCCTGTCCCGGATTCCCAGCAGGTCCGTGCCCGTCGTCCTCGGGCGCGGCCCCGTCCTCTCCGGTTGGTGCAGACCCGGGGCCTTCGTCCCCCGCTGCTACCCTGGGGGGGTCGTGTCGGTCGACGACGCCGGATCCCGTCCCGGCACCTGCCCCGGCACCTCCGTCGAGGTTCGCCGCGCCGGTACGAGTGTACCAGCGCAGGCCGCGGCCGCCGCCGCTCGCGCTCCCTTCTCCACCGGGGACACCGACACCACCGCCGCTGTCTCCGCCGGCTCGTGGTGCCCCGCCGGTCTACTACCCGCCGCTGCTGCACCGACACCCGCGGCATGTTCACCCAATGGTGACACGACACGCGGCCGGCACCCTACCGCCTCGTGCCCTCGAGGCTTCGACCGGCGATGCGGTGGTCTCTCCGGTACCCTCCTCCGTCCGCGACGCCCTGTTGGACCCTCACTGGCGCCGCGCAATGGAAGAGGAGTACGCCGCGCTACTCGCCAACCAGACGTGGGAATTGGTGCCCCGGCCGCCAGGCTCCAACGTCGTCACCGGCAAGTGGATTTGGACCCACAAGCGCCGGGCCGACGGCTCTCTCGAGCGCTACAAGGCTCGCTGGGTCCTCCGGGGTTTCACTCAGCGCCCTGGCGTCGACTACGATGAGACTTTCAGCCCGGTGGTCAAGCCGCCCACCGTCCGTAGCGTGCTATCGCTGGCACTTGCTCGGTCTTGGCCCGTCCACCAGCTGGACGTCAAGAACGCCTTCCTCCACGACCTTCTTACCGAGACGGTGTACTGCAGTCAGCCGGCGGGGTTCGTCGACACCACCCGTCCTGACATGGTCTGCCGGCTCAACAGGTCCCTCTACGGCCTCAAGCAGGCACCTCGGGCGTGGAACCACCGGTTCGCCGCCTTCTTGCTGACCCTGGGGTTCATGGAGGCCAAGTCTGATACGTCCCTGTTCGTCTACCACCATGGAGCCGACACTGCATACTTGCTGCTCTATGTTGATGACATTGTCCTCACCGCCTCCAGCGAGCCACTTCTCCGCCGGATCATCACCGCTCTCCAGCAAGAGTTCGCGATGAAGGATCTGGGTGAGCTCCACCACTTCCTCGGTGTCACTGTTGAGCACCGTCCTGCCGGGCTCCTCCTTCACCAGCGACAGTACACTCGGGACATTCTGGAGCGGGCTGGGATGACTGACTGCAACCCCTGCTCCACTCCGGTCGACACTCAGGGCAAGCTGTCTGAGACTGAGGGGCCACCGGTGGCCAATCCCACTGCGTACAGGAGTCTCGCCGGGGCCCTTCAGTACCTCACCTTCACCCGGCCGGACATCACCTATGCAGTTCAGCAGGTCTGCCTCCACATGCATGATCCCCGGGAGCCTCACCTCTTGGCTCTCAAGCGCCTCCTCCGCTACCTCCGGGGCACACTCGACTACGGCCTCCTCCTCCAACGGGCCTCCTCCACCGACCTCGTCGTCTACACCGACGCTGACTGGGTCGGGTGCCCGGATACTCGCCGCTCCACCTCCGGCTACGCCGTCTTCCTGGGCGGCAACCTGGTGTCTTGGTCGTCCAAGCGCCAGCCGGTGGTCTCCCGGTCCAGCGCCGAGGCGGAGTACCGCGCCGTTGCTAACGGCGTGGCGGAGGCCGCCTGGCTCCGGCAGCTGCTGGCTGAGTTGCACACTCCACCCTCCCGGAGCACACTGATCTACTGCGACAACGTCAGTGCGGTCTACCTCTCCACCAACCCCATCCAGCACCAGCGGACGAAGCATGTGGAGATCGACCTCCATTTTGTCCGTGATCGGGTGGCCATGGGCGAGGTGCGGGTTCTTCATGTTCCGACGACCTCCCAGTTCGCGGACATCTTCACCAAAGGCCTCCCGTCCTCGACCTTCGCCGAGTTTCGCTCCAGCCTCAACATCACCGGTGGCTAGTTGCGTCTGTGGGGGGGTTGTGTGTGTTCTTTCTTGTTCAGCCTCGAACTCCGCTGCGCCGGTAGTTCAAACTGCGGGAGGGTGTTGGAGTATGTGTTTAGGCCCATGTGGCTAAGGCCCATGTGGCCCATGTATGGAACCTATATAGCTACCCTTCTAGGGTTAGCCCTAATCAATAGAATCTCAGTTCACAACATGAACTATTTACAACAGGACAAAGAACCCATGACCATGACTTCTTATACTAAGTCCACATCCAAATAAAGTTAAAACATGTAGTGTTACATAAAGAATGCATTAGGTGCAAGTATCATACCATAATACCATGAAGGGTATAGTTCCTATCCCTAAAGTAACTCAATAAGAGGGACAATTTCCTGAACGCAACACTTTATTCACCAGAGGAAAAAAAAACTCTGCTGCTAATGCATTAATGTTACCTAAATTATACAGTCAAATTATCTTCTCCATGCAGTCATCCAGGTTGGGAGCTGCCTTATCCATGACAGGCAGCAAGATGTAACAAAATGCTAATACGACTAGTCACTGCTTAGTAAGTGGGACAAATTAAATGCATTAATTCAAAACATGTATTTTCATGAAAGAAAGCATCCCTGCAGATTTTAAGATAAACTAGTAAATGCTCTTTTACATAAAAGGCCATGTTAAAGGTGTAATATATGGAGTATCCTCATCCTTCAATCCTTTTGCAAATAGGTATTGATAACTTATACATCCAGCTTTCAAGAATCATGAGTATGCTATATATATTTGTGAATGGAGATTTGCAGGAAGAGCAGACCTAGAAAAGTGAAAATTAGAACTTTTGAGTGGTTCAGTGGAGAAAGAAATGGCATCAAAGCTTACACTGCACTATCAAGAATTTTCTAGAGTATCGTGGCAGATAAATGGCGACTAAACAGTCTGCACTATATTTCCATTCCAGTCTTTTCTTCATTTATTTATCAAGTAGACTATGGTGGCTCCTCCTTTGACTCTAACCTCAGCCTACTATAGTTCCATTCCAGTCTCTTCTTCGTTTATTTATTTGAAAGTGGGCATCGAAAGGAAATTGAGTAAGTATCAATAATTTATTAGTATCAGTAAATAAATGAAGTTTCTGTTAGAAACAAGTGAGCAGAGCAGAAAGCATATACCCTGCCATCCATTGCCTTGACAGCTTTCTCTGCCTCTGCTTGCGATGAATATTTGACAAAACCAAATCCCTTGATCCTTCCAGTTTGCTGGTCTCGCATAAGTCGAGCTACACTTAATAAGATACAAAAAGCAACATTAAACTGAAATACTACTATTTTGATTCAGCTAACCTAACCAATACTGTTAAAGAGCCAAATAAACTATCAAGTTTCATTAAGAAACATAAAGATTCCCAACTGCAAGTGGTAAAGAGCATGAGGCAGGGCCAATAATAGTAATAGCACAGGTAATGTACCTTCCTCTACGGTGCCAAATGGTGAAAAGACATCTTTGAATTCTTCCTCTGTTGTATAGAATGATAATCCTGCAAAAAGCCAAAAACACAACAACAATGAGTTAATACTGCATGCCACAACCACACAGGATTAGTAACAGACAACATTAGACAAAATACTCAGTAAGACATGGGGATGTATATACCCTATGAGCAGAACCTGTGTCTTCATCAGAGTGCATAAGTAGCAGAATGTTCACAACAAATGTTACCAAGAAGACCCCGCAAAAAAATGTTACCAAGAAGAAAAGGAAAGGGAGGGTGGGTATGTTGGAAACATTTATATCAGCTTTACAATATACTGTTTTCACATTGTAATCAAGCTCCATGCAACAAATGAGAATCATCTCCAAAACTCGATCGATAGCAAAATATCAGAGGTGAAGTCATGAAGATGACAGTGTATGGATACAGAAATTCATCATCATTCTTATGGTCAACTACATGTGAGGAAGAGGAACTAGGTAGCAACGGCACTAAGTGTTACCGTTAAAAGGAATCATATTCTGATAGCATCAGATACTAGTTGCAAACCCTGAAAGCCACATGCTCCCAAGCAAATGTCAAAAGCCTAGACCACCAACCAGTGCTATCTTCTGCCAAAACCATGAAAAGTCACAGCTCCACAGTACCTGACTAGCATGCTACATGAATCAAACACGAGTACCATATCATCACGCAGTCACATACAAGTTCTGGCACAAATCCAATCATCATATGGTGAACCATGTGACTGCAGAGACAAGCACGAATCAGCAAAGATGTACTTACTGCTGACGAATATCTCCGTGCTGAAGCACCTCATGCCCAGAACCTGAGAGGTCAAACCCGTGAGCCTTCCACCTCGCATCATCATCGGGGTGATCTCCACTCTCCACCTGAAACCCTAGATCCCCCAAGTTACCAGTGCGGAAGCAAGACAACAAGCGGCGAAGGCACCGATAACAATTATATTACAACGAGTACATCAAGTCCAGGTGGTCCCTGGGGAGGGCGAAGCGCATGGAGGTCTGGATCTCACAGGAGGTGGTGGGATTCTTGTTATAGCGGGCGAGGCAAACGCCCCCTTGCGACAGCTTCATGATGGACATGGTTTTGGAGGAGATGATGATGTCGGCTAAACATGATTCAGCACCTTAACGATGCAGATTTTGTAGGTATGCATGCTCTTCTTGGCCTTATTCTTCCCCTTGGTATGATACGCCCCACTTGTTCTTCATTTGCTCTTGGGTGTATAGCTTTTTGATATGATTATAGAACTATTTTACAAGATTTTCATAGCCCACACTGTTCAAGCATTGTTGCGGTCTATCGTGGACAAGGTCTTCTTCCAAGCAAATGTAGTTAAAAGACCTTTGCGGCAGAAGCATCCCTTTTTGCCTTACAGACTATTCCATCTATAAATATCAAGGGCATATATTATAAGGATGGAAACGTATTGGCATTTAGAGATATTATTAACCCACAGGGTACTCAACAGGAAAAAGGGCATCTCCATCTAACCAGCACCGCAACTCTTACAAATTTCATTTTATTGATCTCCATCGACTACTCAACCAATTAATTAATGATGACATCTATTCATAAACGTGCAAAACTAATATTGCTAAGAGAGAGACAAACGGTTGCGGTGGAATGTATAAAGGCAAAGGTTGAAATCAAATACGGCGTATATATTCATCCACAGGCTCGATATATCTCCATCCACACTTCTGCAGGAGGGAAACTGAAGAAGGAAAAGCAATCTGACCTGCGGCCGGGCGGCGCGACCGTCCTCGTAGCGCGGGCGGAGGAGATGCGGCCCGGGGTGGGGCGGGGTAGCGGAGGGGGGGGGGGGGGGGGGGGGTCGGAACCTCAGGGAGAGGTGACACAAGTAGGATGGGGAGCCGGCGGCAGCGGCGGCGGAGCTAACCGGAGAGTCGGCCCCGAGGGTAACGAACCAGAGAACAGGGTAACAGAGCCGCGTCAGGTGGTTCCATCCAAGAACGGATAAGAAGCTACCAAGGGGGCAAAAGGGTAACGTCAAGAGAGAATTATTTATATGGCCCCGTGAAACTCAATTATTTTTTCTATAGTCCTGAAAACTTCAAAATTCCTTGTATAGTCTTGTATTCGAATTTCAGTACCCTATATGACACTACCGTCACTTTTAGACCCTAACACCGTTAAGTGCCATGCAAAATGACTAGAATACCCCTGTGACAGAAAATGCACTGATTCCTTATATGACACTGTTTAATGTGATGTTAGAAAAATATACTTGTTTCCTCTATGACACTGCATGTTGCTATGTTTTATTTGGACATTAAAATTTATCCACATTATTATATTAATGTGGTTAGAATTTGCAAATAATTTTGTTTTGCTAATAACACGTTAGCTTGTACTCGGTTAATATGATCACGAATCCTCGCTCCCGTATATGGGTAGATTGCATGGAGATGGAAGTGCTTTGCCGGGTATACGTACATGCATACACCCTTGATTCGCTTGCCGTTACACGCGTGCATGAGTGCACGTGCAGCTACACATAGTGCGCTTCCTTTAGCACGTATACGTATACTTCTTTTATGCGAGCACATAAGTAGCACCGATTGCTTCATTCCTTATTTTCTTCTGTTCTTCTTGATTGCACGTATTAATATACGCACATTTGAGAAAATTTCGTACAAAATATCGTCAAACATGTATAAATAATGCAACCAGCAATACAATTTTTTTGGATTTTAACCATGGTTGTATAATGTAGATGAATTGTAATAATGCTTAACTAATGCATATTAGCAAAACAAAAATTATTAGCAAATTTTAACCACATTAATATAATGCGGATGAATTTTAATGTCCAAATAAAACATAGCAACATGTAGTGTCACAGAGGGAACAAGTATATTTTTCTAACATCACATGAAACAGTGTTATATAGGGAATCAATGCATTTTCTATAACAGGGGTATTCTAGTCATTTCACATGGCACTTAACGGTGTTAGGGTTCAAAAGTGACGGTAGTGTCATATAGGACACTGAAATTCGAACACAGGGTCATACAAAAAATATTAAAGTTTTTAGGGCCATGAAAGGAATAAGTGAGTTTTACAGAACCATAAAGATAATTCTCTCTAACGTCAAATGCTCACGTTAACTCAGATTATGTAAATAATATTATAAAGTTATCAGAGACTATTCTAGCGGTTTGGTCAAATTTCATGAACCCTTCGCAGGGAAGCCTATCTTTCATCTCGCGCTAGTAGGGAGTTGGGAGAGTTGGGCAGCCGCGTCTCACGTCGAAGTCGAACTGTGGATTTTGGGCGACGCGCGATGGTTAGAAGCCAGCGCGTTTCTCCTGGCGAACGACGCAAACGGCCAATTGGCCAAACGGGGCTGCCAGAGGGTTTGCACAAAAGGAGAAAAAAAAAATGAACTCACTTACGTGCAAATAAAAGCGGGTACTTAAAAAAATGCACTTCTCACTTTTTGATTGAGCCAAACAATTTTTAGTTTGATCAAATCATACAAAATTAGCAAATTTTATAATACCAAGTAAAAATCTTATATTAGATTAACTACATAACATAATTTTAGATAAGCAAGTTGTTATAGGGGGATCCATTTGTATTTGCATTAATGATGAGAATAGTGCTTACTTTAAACAAGAAAAGGTTTGAGACGGGGGATCATTTATCCCCACTTTTATTCAACTTAGAGCAACTCCAATAGTTTTGCAAATGGGCTTTGCATTTCTGTTTTTGCAAAAAAAATCTACAAAACTTCTATCCAACGGTTTGGCAAATGGGCTTTGCATTTTTGTTAACTTGGCAAAATCCTGGGATGGATTGACATATATGCAAGCTCGCGATTGGCTTGGCATTCCGTCTCACGCACTACTTCCGCGTGCGCTTTTCCCTCCCGCGCCGCCGGGTTTCCTTTTTTGGATTTTGGCAAGTCAATTTTACCAAACCGTTGGAGATAACTTTTTTCTCCTTCCCATATTGATTTGAGAGTTGGCAAACTCCATCTTTTGCCAAACAAAAAATGCAAAACCGTTGGAGTTGCTCTTAGTAGTAGATGTTTTCTCTAAAATGCTCATGAAAGCAGCTAGACATGGTCTCATTACTGATCTATTGTCTATTACCCCCAAGTTACATAGGGTGGCAACGTCAACTTGCAGTGTGCTGATGATACACTGCTTTTTTTTAGAAAATAATCTGGAGAATGCTAGCACTCTTAAGTGGCTGCTTGTATGCTTTGAACAAATGTCAGATATGAAAATTAACTATGACAAGAGTGACCCATTGACAGTGGGTTTAGATGAGGATCAGGCTAACGAGTTTGCAAGATTATTTTGTTGTAAGAGATGTGATTTTCCTATTAAATACTTGGGTGTTCCCCTTCGTTACAATAAGTTGACTAGAAAGGACCAACAACCTGTGGTGGACAAAATTATTAAAATGATTGCTGGTCGGAGGGGTAGGCTTTTGTCATACGCTGGTAGACTTATCTTACTCAAAGCATGCTTGGCTAGCATCCCAATATACTTGCTTTCTATTATCAAATTTCCTAAGTGGGCTATCAAAATGATGACTTCTAATGGGTCATTTTGTGTGGAATAATACTGAGGAGAACCATAAGTATCACATAGCCAGCTTGTTAGAGTATTTACTCCCTACCTGTATGTGCCGCCTCTGAAAGCTCTATGTTTGGTGTTGGTAATTAGTGACAATGCCTAAGTACTAATCCTATGCCTAAGTTGTATGTAGCATATGAGGATTAGTACATTCCAAGGTTGGTGGCAAGATGGACATGGTGATCATGATGGCCACACTTGGTTTTGGACGCAACCCTACGTGATCAAGGCAAAGGTATATGCTTAAGGGTTGTGTGTTTAGTAACCAAGACACCTAGTGGGTGTGGTTACATTATAGGATAGATAGCCGTACTATAAAGAGGGGAATGACGCGGCTATTGAACTCCTAAGTGCCTCTAGGTGTGCATTTCATAATCATATGCATTTGGATAGAATTAATAACGTATCAAAAAATGATTGTGAAAATGCTAACACACTCTCACATGACGTGATCACTTGGTGGTGTTAGCACATTTGCGAAGGCGGTGGAGTTTAAGCGGTAGAGAGGGTTTCGGGTCCTCTCTCCCTCCCGCCGAGCTTGCGAGGCGGGATTCAGGCGTTTTCGAGGAGTTGAAACGACTATTTTCCACTACGCCAGAAGTCGGAAAAAGAAACGGAGGCGAACGGAGGTCATAGTGGTGATCGGACGCTGGACCGGACGCGGTCACTGTTTGACCGGACGCGTCCGGTCAGTGTTCAGCGTGCGCGCGTGTTTCAGTTGGTCGACCGGACGCGTCCGGTCGTTCAGGGAGCTTACTGGACTCCAACTGGACGCGGGCACTGTGGCATCCGGTCAGTTTTCCAGCGCGTCCGGTCACTGTTTCGTTGGAGCGCGACTCAGACTTGACCAGCGCGTTTGGTCAGTTACGGGACCGGCGTGTCCGGTCGATTCCGGCGCGTCCGGTCGTTGCGACCAGCGCGTCCGGTCGGTGCTTCGCGAAAGAGCCGTTGCGCGATCGGCGCGTCCGGTCAATCGGACTAGCGCGTCCGGTCAGCGTGACTTCAGCTGGATCTCGTTCATAACGGCTCTATTCGAAGGGGTACATCTATAAATACTCGTTGGCCGGCTCAAGGCTCTTACTCTTGGACTTTTGACATACTTGTGAGCACTTTGAGCTAAGCAACTCCCCTCCCACTCATCTCTCTTGCTTCTTTGCATATTCGAAGTGAGATTGAGTGATCCAAGTGCATTTGCATTGTGAGATAGCATCTAGTTGGCACTTGGTGGTTGATTTGCTGCGGGATTCTTATTTCTCTTGGTGGTTGCCGCCACCTAGACGGCTTGGAGCAGCTTGGAGGGGTTGGCAAGAGTTGGTGATTGTTCTTGGCCACCTCCGGTGATTGTGAGGGGTTTGTGCCTACCTCGGCGAAGCGCCAAAGGCAACATTAGTGAATTGCTCGTGTCATTTGCAACCTTTTGCCATTTGGTAGGTTCTTGTGGCGCCTTTTGAGAGGCTCGGTGTGAGACCGATTAGCCACCGAACCACGTGGTGAAGAGGGACACAACGGGGACTAGCGTGCCGGCAAGCACGTGAACCTTGGGATAAATCTTCGTGTCATCACTTTCATATTGTGATTGATTGATCCCGGTGTTCGGTTGTCTTGGTATTCATTATTGATCATATTGGTTGGTTCAATACTTCGCCCCTCGGTGAAACTCTCCTAACTCAACTCCGTATTACTTTCTTAGTTATCTTTGCTAGCTAGTTAGCTTTGCTAGAGTAGCTTTTTTTGTGTAGCTTGCTAGTTGTAGTTACCTTCTTGGTTTGTCTTGTGCGGTTGAGTGCCATTATACTAGAATTGTGAATTGGATAGGTGGCTTGCAAACACCCCGTAGGCTAAGCAAAACTCGCATCTCGCTATTTGTTGTATTGATAAACTTGTTTAGCTTGTCTTTGTAGAAATTTTTAAAAGGCTATTCACCCCCCTCTAGCCATCAAGACCTTTCAAGTGGTATCGGAGCCGTGGTCACCGTTTGCAAGGCTTAACAACCTCGGTGCAAGATGGCTCAAGTTATGTTCAATCATGTTAATGGCAAGCCTCTATTCTTTGATGGCATCTCTTCCTTTGATCATTGGAAAAGGAAGATGAAGCAATATCTAGGCAATATACATGAGAAGGTTTGGGATGTGACCAAAAAAGGATACATCATTCTTGATGAAGAAAATCTCACTCCAAATGACCGCATCAACAAACAATGCAACACGGCGGCACTTGACACAATCTACCGTGCCATTGATGACAAAGTATTTGAGCAAATCAAAGATCTTGAAAAGGCAAATGAGCTTTGGATAAGGCTTGAAGAAACATATGAAGGCACTTCAACGGTAAAAAGTGCCAAGCTATATATGCTCAAGGACAAGTTCTCCACTTTTAAGATGAAGGATGATGAATCCATCCCGGAGACGTTCTATAGGCTCCAAGTCATTGTCAATGATCTCAAGGGACTTGGAGAGAAGGTTGAGGACAAGGACTTCTCACATAAGTTCTTGATGTGCTTACCCAAGAAGTTTGCCACCTTGAGAAGAATGATCTTTAGAGAGGGATTGGACAAGGTCAAACCAACCGATGTGCTTAGAGATATAATGACAGATGCCTAATACAATGATGATGAAGATGAGGTAGAAGGGAAGAAGGAGACCAAGGTCAAGCAAGAGAAGCCCATTGCATTCAAGGCTTCATCTTCTAAGGGCAAGAGCAAGGTGGAGAGTGATGATGATGATCCATTCGATGATGAGACCATGCCCCTCCTAGTGCACAAGATGGGGAGGTTCATGAAGAAGAAAGGATATGGGGCAAGGAAGAGAAGGGACTTCATGAAGGCAAAGGAGGTGCTATGCTACAATTGCAATAGCCCTGATCATGTAGTGGTAAAGTGCCCCTATGAAGACAAAAGATATCATGATGGGGAGTTGAAGTTGAAGAAGAACAAGAAGGACAAGAAGGAGAAGAAAGATAAGAAGAGCTTTATTATCAACAAGAAGAAAAAGGGTGGTGGTTATGTGGTCACTTGGGATAGTGACAACTCCGATAGTGATGATGATGAAAGCTCTAGTGATGATGAGAGGACCACTCGGCGAGCCATTGCAAGCATCGCCCTCTCCAACAAGTCATCCATCTTCGACACTACATCGACATGCCTTATGGCCAAGCCTACCAAGGTAAAATATGATGATAGTGATGATAATTCTTGTGCTAGTGATGGTTGTAGGAGTGATGAGGAGGAGGATGAGGACTACTCCAAGAATTATCTATTGGGCATAATAGATCAAATGAGCAAGGGCTACAAGAGGACAACCAAGAAATATAAAATCTTGGAACAAGAGCTCATTGCCAAGAGCAATAAAAATGATGTCTTGATGGAGGAGCTTGTTGCTCTCAAAAAGAGTAAGGAGTACAAAGGAATTGAACAAGAGCTCAAAGCTCTTAGGAAATCCTTTGATGAGCTAGAGGCCTCTCGTGAGTGTCTAAAGGAAGACCACGAGGACCTTGAAGTTGCTCACACTAGGCTTAAGGAAGCCCACTCCACTCTACTTGAGCTCATCAAGGAAAAGGACCTCAAGTTGGAAAAGTTTATGAAGGAAGCTAAGGAGGAACAAGTGATTGTCACTTGTGATATTGGGCTAACATGTGATATTATTGATGATTCTTTATTTGTTGGTCCTACTAATGTTTCATGTAGCTCATCATCATCCACCACAACTAACTCTACCTCTACTACTAGTGATGCATCGCTTGTGGTTGAGAATGAGACTCTCAAGAGAGAGGTGGATGATCTCACCCGTGCATTAGGCAATGCCTATGGTGGGGATGCCCGCTTGTTAAAATGCTTGGGTAGCCAAAGGTTCTCTCTTAACAAAGAGGGTTTGGGCTATACTCCCAAGAAGGGCAAGGCGGCCTTTGCTACTCTAAAGCCTCGCTTTGTGAAGAGCAATGGTCGTTATTACAATAGATGCAAGCAAGTTAGGCATCTAGAGATTAATTGTAATAAAATAAACAAGAACAACAACAAGTTTCATGCTAAAATGGATTACATTCCTTTTGATTCTTGTTATGTGCTTACCAAGGGTGAGAAAGGTGTGCATGTTAGGTTTGTTGGTACACCAATTGTGGGTCCAAAGAAGAAGGCCATTTGGGTACCAAAGAGCTTAGTTACTAACCTCCAAGGACCCAAACAAGTATGGGTACCTAAGAAATATTAATTTATTTTGTAGGTAAATTACAAGGCCGGAGGAAGGCATTGGGTGCTTGATAGTGGGTGCTCTCAACATATGACCGGTGATTCAAGAATGTTCAACTCTCTTAAATCAAATGATAGTGGCATTGATAGTATCACATTTGGTGACAATAGCAAGGGTGATGTGAAGGCTCTTGGAAGGATTGCAATCTCAAATGATCATAGCATTTCCAATGTGCTCTTAGTTGAAAAGTTGAACTTCAATCTTCTCTCGGTTGCTCAATTGTGTGATCTTGAATTCAAGTGCATATTTGGTGTTGATGATGTGGAGATAGTTAGTGTTGATGGCTCCAACTAGATCTTCAAGGGCTTTAGATATGAGAATCTATACTTGGTTGATTTCAATGCTAGTGACACTCAACTTCCAACATGCTTGCTCACAAAATCAAGTATGGGTTGGTTATGGCATAGAAGATTTGGTCATGTTGGTATGAAGCAATTGAACAAGTTAGTGAAGCATGACTTAGTTAGAGGCTTGAAGGATGTCACATTTGAAAAGGATAAGCTATGTAGTGCATGTCAAGCCGAAAAGCAAGTGGGCAACACTTATCCATTGAAAAGCATCATGAGTACTTCCAAGGCATTTGAGTTGTTGCACATGGATTTATTTGGGCCAACTACATACACAAGCATTGGTGGCAACAAGTATGGCTTTGTGATTGTGGATGATTTCACTAGATATACATGGGTATTCTTTCTTGTAGACAAGAGTGATGTATTTGACATATTCAAGAAGTTCATCAAGAGGGTGCAAAATGAGTTTGAGACCACAATCAAGAAAGTGAGAAGTGACAATGGAAGTGAGTTTAGAAACACAAGAGTTGATGAGCTATGTGATGAGCTTAGAATCAAGCATCAATTTTCGGCTAAGTATACACCTCAATCTAATGGCTTAGTTGAGAGGAAGAATAGAACCTTGATTGATATGGCAAGATCAATGTTAAATGAGTATAATGTGAGTTATTCATTTTGGGCCGAAGCAATCAACACGGCCTGCTTCTATAGCAACCGCCTCTATTGCCACAAATTCTTAGAGAAAACAACATATGAGATCTTAAATGGAAGAAAGCCCAACATTGCATACTTTCGGGTATTTGGTTGTAAATGCTACATCTTGAAGAAGGGCACTAGATTGAGCAAGTTTGAGAAGAAATGTGATGAAGGATTCTTACTTGGTTACTCCACTACTAGCAAAGCTTATAGAGTTTGGAATTTGGCTAGTGGTTTACTTGAGGAAGTTCATGATGTTGAGTTTGACTAAACAAATGGCTCTCAAGATGAGGAAAATAACTTGGATGATGTGAGAGGAACTCAATTGACCAATGCTATGAAAGAAATGGATATTGGTGATATTAGGCCAAAGCAAGTGATTGATGTGGATGACAACAAAGACCAAGTGCTCCAAAGTCCAATTACACAAGCTAGTGGGTCTCTAATACAAAATCAAGCTAGTACATCATCTCAAGTGCAACAAGATCAACAAGTGTCTAGTTCATCATCTCCAACTCATGATCAACATCCAAGCAATCAAGTCCAAGTGCTTTAACCAACTAACATTGCAAGAGACCATCCATTGGATTCCATCATTGGTGACATATAAAGGGGAGTTCAAACTAGATCAAGATTGGCATCATTTTGTGCTCACTCTTCTTTTGTGTCAATGGAAGAACCCAAGAACATTGATAAAGCATTGAGAGATTCGGATTGGGTAAATGCAATGCATGAAGAGCTCAACAACTTCAAGAGAAATGAAGTATGGGAACTAGTTGAGAGGCCTAAGGATCACAATGTCATTAGAACAAGATGAGTCTTTCGCAACAAGCAAGATCAAGATGGAATAGTAGTAAGGAACAAAGCAAGACTAGTGGCTCAAGGTTACACACAAATAGAAGGTCTTGACTTTGGTGAAACTTATGCCCCGGTTGCAAGATTGGAAGCAATTAGGATTTTACTTGCCTATGCTTGTGCTCACGATATCAAGCTATATCAAATGGATGTGAAGAGTGCATTTCTAAATGGGTACATTCAAGAGGAGGTGTATGTGGAGCAACCTCCCGGTTTTGAAGATGACAAGAAACCCAACCATGTATACAAGTTAAGGAAAGCTTTGTATGGATTGAAGCAAGCACCTAGAGCATGGTATGAAAGATTGAGGGACTTCTTGCTTTCCAAAGGATTTTTCATGGGCAAAGTTGATACAACACTATTCACCAAGAAGATTGGGAAAGACTTGTTTGTGTTGCAAATATATGTTGATGATATCATCTTCGGTTCAACCAATCAAGATTATTGTGATGAGTTTGGGAAAATGATGGCAAAGGAATTTGAAATGTCAATGATCGGTGAACTTAGTTTCTTTCTTGGACTTCAAATCAAACAAATGAAGGAAGGAACATTTGTGAGTCAAACCAAGTACATCAAAGATATGCTCAAGAAGTTTGGCATGAAAGATGCAAAGGGCATTACAACCCCAATGGGCACTAGTGGAAGTTTGGATAGTGACAAGAGTGGCAACATGGTGGATCAAAAGCTTTATAGATCAATGATTGGTAGCCTACTCTATGTAACGGCATCAAGACCCGATGTGACGTTTAGTGTATGCATGTGTGCAAGATTTCAAGCCTCACCAAGAAAAAGTCATTTGAAGGCAACAAAGAGAATATTGAGGTATTTGAAGCATACACAAGATGTTGGATTATGGTATCCCAAAGGTGCAAGCTTTGAGCTAGTTGGATATTCGGATTCTGACTATGCCGGTGATAAAGTGGAGAGAAAGAGCACTTCCGGGACTTGTCAATTGTTGGAAAGATCACTTGTCTCATGGTCATCCAAGAAGCAAAATAGTATTGCACTATCTACCGCCGAAGCCGAATACATCGCCGCGGGTAGTTGTTATGCACAAATCTTGTGGATGAAGGCAACATTGAAGGATTTTGGAATCAATTTCAAGAATGTGCCATTGCTATGTGACAATGAAAGTGTCGTGAAGCTAACCAACAATCCTATTCAACATCAAAGAACAAAGCATATTGATGTTCGTCATCATTTTATTAGAGATCATCAACAAAAGGGTGACATTGCTATTGAGAGTGTGGGCACCGAAGATCAATTAGCCGATCTATTCACCAAGCCACTTGATGAGAAGAGATTTCACAAGCTAAAGAATGAGTTGAACATACTTGACTTCTCCAACATGAGTTGATGCACCTCCATGATATGACATGCCTCTCCTTCGAGCCCCAAGGTACAATTGGTTGACATGTCATACATTCTATACTAAGGACTTGTTTAGTACATCTAGTCATAATTTACATGTTCTAGGCTCATTCATGAAAAACAAATGACTTTGAAGTTTATGTGGTGCCACTATTGTTTCCATGACTTGTATGATCTAGTGGTAGCATATAACTTGTTTGAGTAGCTTGTGATCCTAAGTGTTTAATCTAGATCACTTGTCTAAATACTTGCTTCAACATGGTGCATGATAACCCTTCTAGTGAGGTGTGAAGAAGCTTGCCCTTGGATCAAACCGAAGCATTTTATTTATGCAAGCAATCTAGGTTGAATCACAAACTTGATCCTCACCCCATAATTCAACATGATAATCTATCTAAAATTGGTCCCTTGTGGTCATTGGTGCCAAAGGGGGAGAAAATGTTGTTCACAAAGATAGATTCTAAAGGGGGAGAAAACCTAAAGGGGAGAATGGGATCAACTAAAAATTTTGAGCACACAAGTAGGGGGAGCAAGCTCTTAAACATGAATGTTGCATTTCCATGTGCACTTCATATGTATGATGCATAGTTATGCATTTCTTTTTCTCCAATACATTGCTTGTGTGGTGACTTGCTAGTATAATTTGAATGATGTATTGAGGTACTAGCATGAATAGGAAGTAGTTAGATTTTTCTTGCTTCATGCTTTTCAAAGTGATACTAGAGCCTTGCTTATAATGTTGATCTCATGAGGTTTCTAGTTATGTTTGTGTTTTTCCAAGTGGTATCTAACTACACAAGGTGCTAAGATGGTGTTTATCGCTACTCCGATGGTATCACGCTTCAAAGGTCTATAATCTAAAACACTTAGCACCTATTGACAGTCAATGCTCCTATTTTTTCCTATCTAAACATGTATGCTTCCTAAATCCAAACATATAGCATACATGTAGGGGGAGCCATTGCTATCAATTTGAATTCATGATCACTTGTCCATACTTCTTACACATGGTAATATACTTGGACAATGTGACATGGGTTCAATCAAATTTTTATCATAATATCTTTGTGAAAGGGTTGTCACCAATTACCAACAAGGGGGAGATTGAAAGCTCTATGTTTGGTGTTGGTAATTAGTGACAATGCCTAAGTACTAATACTATGCTTAAGTTATATGTAGCATATAAGGATTAGTACATTCCAAGGTTGGTGGCAAGATGGACATGGTGATCATGATGGCCACACTTGGTTTTAGACGCAACCCTACATGATCAAGGCAAAGGTATATGCTTAAGGGTTGTGTTTTAGTAACCAAGACACCTAGTGGGTGTGGTTACATTATAGGATAGATAGCCGTACTATAAAGAGGGGAATGACGTGGCTATTGAACTCCTAAGTGCCTCTAGGTGTGCATTTCATAATCATATGCATTTGGATAGAATTAATAACGCCTCAAAAATGATTGTGAAAATGCTAACACACTCGCACATGACGTGATCACTTGGTGGTGTTAGCACATTTGCGAAGGCGGTGGAGTTTAAGCGGTAGAGAGGGTTTTGGGTCCTCTCTCCCTCCCACCGAGCTTGTGAGGCGGGATTCAGGCGTTTTCGAGGAGTTGAAACGACTATTTTCTACTACGCCGGAAGTCGGAAAAAGAAACGGAGGCGAACGGAGGTCACAGTGGTGACCGGACGCTGGACCGGACGCGATCACTGTTTGACCAGACGCGTCCGGTCAGTGTTCAGCGTGCGCGCATGTTTCAGTTGGTCGACCGGACGCGTTCGGTCGTTCAGGGAGCTTACTGGACTCCAACCGGACGCAGGCACTGTGGCGTCCAGTCAGTTCTCCAGCGCGTCTGGTCACTGTTTTGTTGGAGCGCGACTCAGACTTGACCAGCGCGTCCGGTCAGTTACAGGACCGGCGCGTCCGGTCGATTCCGGCGCGTCCGGTCGTTGCGACCAGCGCGTCCGGTCGGTGCTTCGCGAAAGAGCCGTTGTGCGATCGGCGCGTCCGGTCAGCGCGACTTCAGCTGGATCTCATTCCTAACGGCTCTATTCGAAGGGGTATGTCTATAAATACTCGTTGGCCGGCTCAAGGCTCTTACTCTTGGACTTTTGACATACTTGTGAGCACTTTGAGCTAAGCAACTCCCCTCTCACTCATCTCTCTTGCTTCTTTGCATATTCGAAGTGAGATTAAGTGATCCAAGTGCATTTTCATTGTGAGATAGCATCTAGTTGGCACTTGGTGGTTGATTTGCTGTGGGATTCTTGTTTCTCTTGGTGGTTGCCGCCACCTAGACGGCTTGGAGCAGCTTGGAGGCGTTGGCAAGAGTTGGTGATTGTTCTTGGCCACCTCCGGTGATTGTGAGGGGTTTGAGCCTACCTCGGCGAAGCGCCAAAGGCAACATTAGTGAATTGCTCGTGTCATTGGCAACCTTTTGCCATTTGGTAGGTTCTTGTGGCGCCTTTTGAGAGGCTCGGTGTGAGACCGATTAGCCACCGAACCACGTGGTGAAGAGGTACACAACGGGGACTAGCGTGCCGGCAAGCACGTGAACCTCGGGATAAATCTTCGTGTCATCACTTTCATATTGTGATTGATTGATCCCGGTGTTCGGTTATCTTGGTATTCATTATTGATCATATTGGTTGGCTCAATACTTCGCCCCTCGGTGAAACTCTCCTAACTCAACTCCGCATTACTTTCTTAGTTATCTTTGCTAGCTAGTTAGCTTTGCTAGAGTAGCTTTTTTATGTAGCTTGCTAGTTATAGTTGTAATTACCTTCTTGGTTTGTCTTGTGCGGTTGAGTGCCATTATACTAGAATTGTGAATTGGATAGGTGGCTTGCAAACACCCCGTAGGCTAAGCAAAACTCGCATCTCGCTATTTGTTGTATTGATAAACTTGTTTAGCTTGTCTTTGTAGAAATTTTTAAAAGGCTATTCACCCCCCTCTAGCCATCAAGACCTTTCAGCCTCCTCTAGGCTGGCCTGGCCCTTTGGGCTACCTTTGTATCCTCTATATATATGTAACCCTCTTGTAACTCCACTCATTAAGCAATCTAAGCCTATTGGCATTCTGCTATCATGGTATCAAATGACTAATCTGGTCCTGTGACCTCTCCCCTCTCGCCCAACCCTCTGCTTTCGCTCCTTTCGACGCCCATGCCCGTCTCTTCGGCCGCCACGCCCGCCTCATCGGCTACCGCGCTCGCCTCTCCGGCTGCTGCGCCAATGGCCCCTTCGGCTGCCGCGCCCCACTCCAGCGACTCCAGCACCGGCGTATCGGCTGCTTCCACCGCGGCCAAACTCCGCGACGAAGCCCTCGCCGCCACCAAGACGCCAAAAGAGGAGGCCACCTCCCTGCGCACCACCAATGCCGAGCGCAGTTAGCAACTCCAGGAGGAGGCTGACCTCCTCAAGTCCGCTGCCGCTGCCCAGGAATGCATCCGTGCCACCGCTGACGCTCTTGACAAGGAGCGCGCGCAGGCTGACGCCCTCGAACAGCAGGCCACTGCCCTTCGTGATCGTCTTCGCACGGACTCCCTCCGGGACGACGACTCTCACGATGACGATGACCGCTTTGTCTCCTCCGAAGCCATGACCATTGCTCATCTGCACAACCTGGCCGCTGTTGTCCAGAACATGAAGAACTTGATTCCCATCGTTCTTGATCTCTAGTCCTCCAACTACTCCAAGTGGCCTGGCTACGTCCTCCTCATCCTCGGCCAATTCGCTCTGAAGGACCATGTCCTCAGTGATGTTTCCCGCCTCGACGATCCGGCATGGTCTCGCATGGACTATGTGGTCGTCTCCTGGCTCTTCAACACCATCCCCACCGACCTCCTAGACATCATCCACGAGTGTGACGGCATCACTGCTCGGGCGGCTTGGCTCGACATTGAACAACAGTTCCTAAAATATCGCGAGTCCCGCACCCTCTCCCAGGGCGCTCTCTCCATTGACGATTACTGCCGCAAGATGAAGAGTATGGCTGATGCCCTTGCCGATCTTGGTGAGCCCATTAACGACCGTATTCTTGTGCTGAACATTCTGCGCGGCCTCAACGAGCGCTTCTAGTTCATGTCCCAGCTTGTCACTCGACAGTGGTTGTTTCCCTCTTTTGCAGACGTCCGCACCGACCTGCGCCTGGCCGAGCTCAACATGGCGCCTTCCTCGGCACCAGCCTCGGCTCTCGTCTCCTCTTTGTCTAGCAAACCGCTGGCCCTCTCGTCACCCTCTGGGCCTGCACCCCCGCGCCCTCCACCTCCACAGACTGCTGGGGGGCATCGTTTGGCAGTGGCCATGGCTGGTGTCGTTGTGGTGGGCGTGGCCAAGAGGGTTCACACGGTGGCTCACCAGGCGGGTTGCGGTGGCCCTCCCTCCTCAACCCGTGGACCGGGTCCATTCACATGTGGCCCGAGTCCACCCCCGGTGGTCCTCGCGCCGGCCCGCCTTCGTCTTCGCAACAAGCTCTAGTGACCGGCGTACCCCTAGCATCCTACACTACGCCTCCGGCCCCTAGGACGTACTACCAGGCGCCTCCTCCTACTAGTCATCAGTGTCACATCAGGCACCTCCTTCTGCATGGTCACCATGGGATCCTCTGTCCCTCGCCAACGCCTTCAGTATCGTCACCCTCACTCCGCCACCAAGCTCCTCGGACTGGGTTGTTGATTCGGGTGCCACTTCTCACATTGCCTCCACCCCTGGTATGGTCACCATGTCACCATCCTCCTCTTTTCCTTCCTCCATTGTTGTGGGCAATGGCACCACCCTCCCGGTTGTTGGCACCGGATACTCCACTCTTCCTGGTCCTTTTCACCTCAACAATGTTCTTGTAGCCCCTGACATCATTAAAAATCTTCTTTCTGTTCGATAGTTCACTATTGATAATCTCATTTTCATTGAGTTTGACCCTCTTGGTGTTTCTATGAAGGATCTCCGTACTAGGAACGTCCTCCTTCGATGTAACAGCTCGGGCCCCCTCTACACCTTGCAGCTCCCGTCGTCACCCTTTGATTCCTGCGCTCTTGTGGCCACTCCCTTCCCGACTACTTGGCATCGTCGCCTCGGTCATCCTGGCAAGGCCACTCTTTAGAGCCTCTCTCAGTCATCTTCGATCATCTGTAGCAAACCCGATGATGACTCCCTCTGCCATGCTTGTCATCTTGGGCATCATGTCCACTTGCCCTTTACTAGTTCCTTGTCGAGAGCACCTAAAAACTTCGATTTGATACATTGTGATCTGTGGACTTCCCCAATTATCATTGTATCCGGATTCAAATATTATTTAGTTATTCTTGATGATTGCTCTCATTTTCTTTGGACTTTCCCCTTCGCTTAAAGTCTGACACTTTTCCTGTTCTCTCCAATTTTTCGCCTATGTGCACACTCAGTTTGGTTGTACCAAAATCCGTGCAATGTGACAACGGTCGTGAGTTTGACAACTCTGCCTCTCGTGCCTTCTTTCTTGCTAAAGGTGTTTCACTCCGCATGTCATGCCCCTATACCTCACAGCAAAATGGCAAGGCCGAGTGCATGATTCGAACCACCAACAATGTCACCCGCTTGCACCCTGCTCTTCTAGGCCTCCATGCCCCCTTCCTATTGGGTTGATGTGCTTGCTACTGCTACCCACCTCATCAATCGCCTCCCCACCAAGACCCTGCCCATGAGCACTCCTTTTTTCACACTCTATGGAACTCACCCCCTCCTGTCATGACCACTAGGCCTTCGGGTGCACCTGTTATCCCAACCTCACTGCCACCATCCCCCACAAACTTGCCCCGCGCTCCTCTCTGTGCATGTTCATCGGCTACTCTCCTGATCACAAGGGCTACAGGTGCCTCGACCTCGCCACAAATCGTGTCATCATCTCTCACCACGTTGTTTTCGACAAAACAATGTTTCCTTTCTCCCTTCGTCGGCCCTCACCACTGACACATGAGCTTGATTTTCTAACAGATGACGAACCCCCGTCAGTCCCTTTTCTCCCTGCAGGTACCCCTGGAGTCGCTGGCTCCTTGCCAGTGCTTGTGCCTCTGTGCGTGCCATCGATTGCTCCGGTGCCTGGTCTGCGCACGCCGGCATCCAGGCCACCCCCACTAGGTTTCACCACCCCAACCACCGGTCGCACTGGTGCCTGGCCGGGGCACGCCGGTGCCCAGGCCTCCTCCACCCGGCTTCACCTCGCTCCGGCCCCGGTCGCCCTCCTAGGTGCCTCTGGCACTCCCGGCGCCCTCATCGTCTGTTGTGCTCCCGGCGCCCCTGTGCAGGCGCCCTCAACGCCCCCGACGTCTCAGGCACCCTCGGCATCCGCGGCGTCTCAGGTGCTCCCGGCGCCCCCTGTGTAGGCGCCCACGACGCCTCCGCCGCCATCGGCATCCTACTTCGACAAGCCGCCCGTCGTCCACGTCTACACCAGGCGTGCCCCCGCACCTGGACCACTACCGCCCGAGTCCCCCACTGGGGCTCCTCCTCGACACTTTGGCATCATTCCCTCTCCACCATGCTATGTCAAGAGTGGCCCTCAGCTTCTGACAAGACCTGTTCCCATCCCGCCAGTCACCAATTCTCATGGCATGGCAACCCGCGGGAAGTCAGGGTACCGGCAACCTCGCCTCGCTCTGCACACTGAGGCTCTATCTCCGCTGCCGCAGTCCTGTCGTGACGCTCTTGCTAATCCTCACTGGCGTCGGGCTATGTAAGAAGAATACGCTGCTCTCCTAGACAACCACACTTGGGACCTCGTCCCTCGCCCTGCTAAGGTGAATGTGGTCACTGGAAAATGGATTTTCAAACACAAGTTTCAAGCTAATGGCTCTTTGGATAGATACAAGGCTCGATGGGTGCTTCGTGGGTTTACACAGCGCCCTGGTGTTGATTACGATGAGACTTTCAGACCCGTCGTCAAGCCAGCTACTGTTCGCACCGTCATCACTCTGGCTCACTCTCGGGACTAGCCGATCCATCAACTTGATGTGAAGAATGCTTTCCTCCATGGCACATTGTTAGAAACGGTGTATTGCTCTCAGCCCACCAGTTTTGCCGATCCTGCTCTCCCTGGACATGTCTGTAGGCTCAACAAGTCCCTCTACGATTTGAAGCAGGCCCCGCAGGCCTGGTACAGCCGGTTTGCGTCTCATTTGCTCTCTCTGGGTTTCACTAAAGCCAAGTCAGACACCTCCTTATTCATATATCGCCGCGGCACCAAGACAGTCTACCTGCTCCTATATGTGGACGATATTGTTCTTACAATCTCCTCTCAGCAGCTCCTACACCATGCGATTGATGCACTGAAGAAGGAATTTTCCATGAAGGATCTCGATCCCCTGCATCATTTTCTCAGTGTGGCAGTTCAGCAACACAAGGACACTCTCTTTCTCTCACAGCGTCAGTACACCCTGGATATTCTTACTCGACATGGCATGAGCAATTGCAATCCATGCTCCACCCCTGTTGACACTTGTGCCAAGTTCCTACTGATGCTGACCCCTCTGTTGATGATCCTACAGCCTATCGCAGTCTTGTGGGCGCCTTCCAGTACCTGACTTTCACCTGGCCTGACATTGCGTAGTTGTTCAATAAGTCTGCTTACACATGCATGATCCCTAGGAAGTTCATCTTGCTCCTGCCAAGTGCATTCTTCACTACCTTCAGGGCACTATCAGCTACGGTCTTGTCATTCCCCGGACTACCCCGACTCAGTTCGTCATGTACACCGACGCCGACTGGGCTGGTTGCCTGACACCTGCCGTTCTACCTCGGGTTATGCGGTCTTCCTCAGTGGTAGCCTTGTCTCCTGGTCGTCCAAGCGACAACCCACTGTTTCTCGATCGAGCGCCGAGGCCGAGTACCGCATTGTTGCCAACGGCGTCGCCGAACCCTCCTAGCTGTGGCAACTCCTGCAGGAGCTGCACCACCCTCTGGATTCTGCCTGCCTCGTCTACTGTGACAATGTCAGCGCCGTCTACCTCTCCACCAACCCCGTTCAACATCAGCGCACCAAGCACGTGGAAAATCGACCTTCACTTCATTCGGGAACGGGTCGCTATTGGGGTTGTCCATGTTCTTCATGTTCCCACCACGTCGCAGTTCGCTGATGTCTTCACCAAGGGGCTTCCTTCCTCTGTATTTATAGATTTTCGCTCCAATCTGAACGTTCGTTCTACCGACGTTCCGACTGCGGGGGTGTTAGAGTATTTACTCCCTACCTGTATGTGCCGCCTCCTCCAGGCTGGCCTGGCCCTTTGGGCTACCTCTGCATCCTCTATATATATGTAACCCTCTTGTAACTCCACTCATTAAGCAATATAAGCCTGTTGGCATTCTGCTATCACAGCTGGCAGTCAATAGCTCAAAAGAAGGAGGTTGGAAGGTTGGGTGTCCCAGATTTAAGAAGTTTAAACCTTTTCTAGCTGCATAAGAATGCTATTTGGGTCAAAATTGTAGACTATAAATATAAAACTAAAGATCCTAACATTTTTTGCTGCCATGATTTACTCCCTTTTTTGAAAAGGGGTTCTCTGGGCAGCTCAAGCAGCCCATATGAGAATCAAGTGGGTGGTCGGTAATGGTGAAAAGATAAGGTTTTGGGAGGACCAATAGATTGGTAATACAAGTCTGGCCATTATTTTCTAGCCACTATATGTAATTAATGAGCACCATGGTAAAACTATAAGTCAGATGTGGGATGATCAAGAGCTTATACTCACTTTTAGAAGGAATGTACATGAAGCTCTTATGAGTATGTGGTGGGAGTTATGCAGTTTGATTGAGGGGGCCTCTCTCACTGATGAGGAGATCAAATTTTGTGGAGTTATACCTCACAGGCACTGGCGGAGCTACGTGGGGGCCATAGTGGGCCATGGCCCCCCTTGCCTCCGTGATTTTGCTGAAGCCCCTGTCCTACATGAGTTGTGAAGTCTGCGAGTTAGCAGTAAATTTGCATGCGCTCTAAGTCTGCATGCATTGTAAGCCAGTGGCTAGGGTCAGCCATGCATGTCTCTAGCAATCATGTAGCATTTTCTCCATCTAAAAAATAAAAAACAATTGTGTAGCAATGGTCCCACCACTCGGCTCAGCCGTTACTCCATTAGCCTGTTTTCTTTGCTTCTGTTGCTATGCACCGTTTTGAGTTTTGAGTCTTGTTGATTTTTCTATCTTTTTTCCTTTCTAACTTTTCAATCGATAAATTCTACATAGTATTTGTATTAGAATTACTAATTGAGTAATATATTTTGTTGTCAATCGAGATCTTATGTTGCTTTTTTAGAGAATTTTTTATGCTCATCTATTGTGTTGTCAAATGTATTTTGTATACTGTGATTTAATTGTAATTTGTAAGTACTCCCATCAACTTTTTTCACTACTTATGTACATATAGATTCAATTGACAAATGCCCCCCCCCATCCCCACCCCCTTTATTTTACTTCAGGCTCCGCCACTACTCACATGGCACATATTCGATTCAATATCTTTATGCCGTGATCAACTGTAGAAGGGTTTTCCATATGTTTATTCATGCAGTCTAGAAGTTGGTGATACCATCTAGAGTCCAATTTTTCTTATGGCTGATGTCTCACAATAGATTACTTACAAGAGACAATTTAAAGAAAAGAAGAGATGTCAGTGATCCAACTTGCCTTTTTTGCTCTGAACATGAATCTATTTCACATCTATTTTTTGAATGTTGTGTGGCTGTGAGTGTGTGGAAACTTGTCTCAGAGGTTTTATGCGTAGATGTTGATAATGACTATGAGTCTGTAGCGAAATATTGGATTGCTAATAAGAAACATATGAGCGCTAATGTTGTTTCTTCTGTTGTTCTATGGTCCTTAAGGAACTAAGAAATGAACTGTGTTTTCAGAGAGTGGTTTGGTTGGGTGTGAAGATGGTGTTGATCCAGATTTCAAGAATGCTAAGAGGATGGTTACCAATGTACAAGAAGGAAGCTGGAGCGCAGCTGGAAGGCCTAGTCGACAAGCTGGAAGAGTTATCAAGGCGTCCAGCGCAGATCAAGTGAAAGGAGGAAATCACAATGGCTTCATCATCACAGTTGAATCTATTGGGTGCTCAGTCTTTAGCCGATGCCAGGAATGAATCCCATGCGGTTCAGTCTTGTAACGAGCTACTTGGCTAGACTCTGTTTGCTTTTGTGCTTTGCGCGTGAGCGCAAAACTTTGTCTGAACTTGATGATTTTGCTTTTTTTGAAATACAAAAGCAGGGGAGAACTTTTGTCTAAAAAAATTTAATCAAACTTAAAATAATTAAGGGTTTTTTTATTCATACCATTATAATTTTCAAAGTTTGGAGAAACACCATTACTATTCTTCTATTTGGGAGCGAAAATGCTATAGAATACGTATGGAGACGACTTAGGCCCAGCTGTAGACGTATACGACAACATGTATTCTCGTACGGACTCAAATGCCCTCGGCTCCCTATCTACGGCAAGCCCTCTCCTTCTCACCGACGCGCGGGCCCAATATGTCATCTTCTTCCTCCTATTCTCATCTTCCCTTGCTGAGCAGCACCCACCACCATCGATGGCGCGAGCTGCCAAGCAGACGCGGACACGCGGGTGAGCTGGCGAGCCACCGCGGCGGCGGCCATGCGGGCGAGGTGGCAAGCCGTCGCTGCGACCACGCACGGCGGGAGAGCAGCCACCGTCGCTGCTGCTGCCGGCGATGGGAGCGCCACAGCGTCCGTGCCCGCACCCATACCACTAACGTTGAAGAGGAAGAACAACTGGGAATAACAAAACGGCATAAATAGGCATTCGACAGTAAGACAAAAGGTGCAGGGACGGAAACAGACCACCATGGACAAGCGGCTACAAATTACCAAAAGTCATCTTGTATACACCAAAATGATTACCCACTCTCATGACAGAAACAGAGTTAGATGACTGCCTGTACTTTGTAGATACAAGCTTAATCTTCTTAAGTAAAAATATCGTAATCACTAGTTTCATAGTGCTTTGATTATGATTTCCACCTGTTTTTTAGCCTATGCCTATAAACAACACAAAGACTGATTTCCAATTTCAATCTGTGCCCTGCTGAGTGCATATACCTGATAACCAAAACCATGAGATCTTAAAGTTAGCAACAATAAGTATCATTACCTTCGTCAAACAAACTACACCCACTCTTGGACATTTTGGTTCCATTGGTTTCTTTAATTTCTAGCAGTAATGTTCTTTATTTTAATTGATATGTTGATACACGAAATGGGTTTATCCACAAGAAATATGTTTATCATATTCAATGTTCCTGGACAGGACTAGCAGCTGCAACTGAAAGAATTACCAATTGTTACCGAAGCTAAGGTTTCCAATAGGTGATTTGCTTTTCATGAAGCCATGTATGATGTACACACTCAAGTAAAATGACATGTTAAGACATCATTTATAATCAAAAGAGGACATTGTTCTTACACTAGCAAAAGAGCCAGTACACTCTTCACAAGAATGTGCGGTGGCACATAGGCACAATCCTGGTAAGAACATCCTACCTGGATCCTTAATCCTTAATCAAGCGAAGTAACTCTTGTTCATCATCCTGTCATCTCCAGTTTCACAAAATGACAACCACAAGGAACCCAATGTTCTAAAATCAAATACATGCTTGGAAGTTGGAACTGAGATTGAACCTGAAACCTCTTAGAAGCTCGGACAACGCTGGAACCTCTCTGGCAGGTGGCCAGATGATGAAGTCCAGCACCAAATATATACAGCAGACACTCAGATGACATGACTTGGTTAAACATATTTATTCTGAAACGAAATGACCTGTCTAAACATTATTTATTATGTTATCAGTAGAGTGTATAGTTATAAAGTTATACTACAAATTATGAGTGCAGGTGCAGCTACAGATTCAGCAGTGTCACTGTATCAGTCAGTTTACTTTGCATAATATTCTGGGTTTCTCCAAAAGAATTAAGGGAACTGCAGTACGATCATCCCATTACCAATGGTGATTGCAAATGCCTCGAGGTTTACAATGGTGATTTACTTTTCACATAACCATATATACAATCAAATGAAATGGCATGGCAGAACATCATTTATAATTGAATAAGCAGACTAGCAGAGTGCACTTGGATTGAAAGAGTGAAGATTGTGCCACACATATCACTGATTCCTCAATCCGTGTTAGGCAAACCTTAATTAAGGAGCTCTCGAGAGCTGTAAATGCCAAACAGGCCTAATAATTCAATCCTTAATCAAGGGAAGCAATTCTTATTCATTGCACTGTCATTCCCAATTTCACAACTTGACAAACTATAAGGAGTCTATCAATCCATCCATCCATCCATTATTCCGAAATCAACAACACACTCAGAATCCCGAAACTGAGAACCTGAAACCTGTAATCAGAGGCTCGCAGGCGTCGGAGCATCTCCGACGACGAAGTCCAGAACCATAACCTCGTCCAGCACTGGCCTGACCGCGGCCTTGGCCTCCTCAACCTTGCCGTCCCCCTCCACGGCGTCCAGCTCCTCCACGCTGTCGAACACCGCCACCATCCCGAACTGGTACCCCTTAGCCCGCGCGGGGGAGAAGTTCTCCCCGAAGCTCACCTTGGCGTCCCCGGCGGCCTTGGTCACCGCGGCCACTTTCTCCACGAGCTGCGCGACCTCCACCCCTGCCTTCACCTTGGCCAGCGTGAGGCGCACGGCGCTGCCGGAGGCCGCGGGGGACGGGAGCGGCGCGGCGTTGACCCAGTCGACGGCGGTGATGTCGAGCACGTTGGGGAGGGCGTGGACCTGCACGGCGGCCACGTGCGCCGGGTGCGTCGCGTAGGACGCCAGGTCCTCCTTGGTGGCGTAGCGGGAGTGGAGGAGGTGCGTGGGGCCCAGTGCCTCCGCGGCCGGGGACCGGAGGCGGAGCACCGGCCCCGCGTGGATGTAGGCCAGCCCCGGGACGGCCGTGGCGAGCGCCTGCAGCGAGGAGATCATCGCCGCCGTGGCGCCCGAGGCCACCGCCTCCGGGCGGGCCTTGAAGAGCACGAAGTGCTCGATCGGGGTGGCGACTGCGGAGGAGGACGACATGGCGGCGGCGGAGGCGGAGGCGGCGACGCGGAGGGAGGAGGTGGGGGTGAGACGGCGGAGGGTCGGGAGGTGGAGAGGGGATGAGAAGGCTTTCAGGCAAATCATGGTTAGGTCAGCGTGACAGCGGGGAGGGTTAAAGATGCAGAGCGCGCCGGCCGGTGGTTTAGTAAGAGACAGTGACCTGACGAGGCTGGGAATGGGTATCCCCCGTCTCCGGAGCTGAGATGCGAGTTGGTGTTGGATTAAATAAACCCAACCTGCTTCTCGGCCAGGAGCCCCGGCCACGTCGCCTCGGCCAGGAGCCCCGGCCACGTCGCCTGGGATCCTCGGCGCCGTTGGATGCTGGAGTTAACGGCCACGATTCACCGCGCCGGCTTCAGCACGACATCAGCTTCGCTGCCTTCTGATCGGCTTCTCGGTCTTCTCCTTTCCTTCTCCGGCTTCTCCCAGAATCCGATCAACCAAATATATACGGCGCCTTCCACTCCTCTCTCCTGCCGCTTCTGCTTCCCCAACCTCCTCCTCTTCGCTCTCGCTCTCTCCTTCTTTCCCCCGACACGGGCGACGGGGCGACGTTTTCAGTTCAGATCCAGATCCGCCCTCTCCATCCCGTGCGCTCTCTCTCCGCTCGCCGGCCCTCCCCGCGCCGCCCGTGCCAGCACCGCCGTCTCTCTCTCCGCTCGCCGGCCCTCCCCGCGCCGCCCGTGCCGGTGCCGCCGTCTCTCTCTCTCTCTCTCCCCGTGCGGCGGCCAAACGGTTGGGCCCCTGCGTTGCCCGCCCTCCGACACGGCGGCGCATCGGCGAGACCGGGTTCCGGCCATGGCCGCAGCCACGGCGGCAGTTATCCCCTCCCCCGCGCTTCTCTCTCTCTCCTGATGTGACGGCACACCAGCGACCGCGGCCGCCGCAGACGGCCGCTATCCCCTCCGCCTCCCCACGCGCTGCCCGCGCCTCTCTCCCCCTCTCCTGATGTGCCTCAGTGCGGGTGGCGCATGGCCGTGCCATGGCCGGCGCAGGGGCAGAGGCATGGCCTCGTGGCGTCGTGGCCGCTCGTCCTCATCTTCGAGTTTCATCTCAGTTTCGCCATGTGCCTCTTTTTTGCGGTGCTTTCCCTGGTTCGTCTTTCTCAGCTAAGATGGCATAAATATATTAATTTGGGGCACAGCTTTCATACTGCTATCTGATGCACGTATTTATCGTGCGTTTTTTTAGAACAGTACGAATTTTATTCCTGCACAATATTTTTACTGATTTGAGTGCTCCGTCCATGACCAAATACTGTTTCCCTTCTGATGCTTGGTGCAAGTGATGGACATGTGTTTTTGCTGTATAGCTTGTGATGAAAATGAACTCCCATTTAACTTGGAAATATAGACTGATGACCTTCAGAGGCCCACGCCACGTTCATGAATATATGTATCGCTATCTGTTTATTTATCTTACCATGCCACTTCCCTAGGCTAGGTTTATTGCAATGCTGCCTTAATAAGAACAAATTTCATGTGCTGGCACTATACCCCACTCCTCTCTACATCCACTGTATATGCCTGCAACATAGATTGCTACAAATCCTGCTATTTCTCAGCGCATGCCGTTGTGCCTACCTATGAGAGATCAGATGATGTCGTTTTGTTTATTTCTGAGGCTACTCTTGTTCCCTACAATCTTTCTACTTTTTAATTGTCGTGCCCTTACAACAACCTGCCCATTTTTCTTACTTCCAAGGTGTGAGGATAGTTATATTCTCCCTTGTTTACAGAATGATGACTCTCAAATCATGTGTGAGTTTGTTCTGAGGTACCAAACCGGAGGTGGATGAGGGATTTAAGCCAATTGTTTAGTTTGCTTCCTTTCTTACCTTCATTTGGGTGCACATGGATTCTGATTTTACATTAATTTAATTTGCTTCCTTTCTTGCCTTCGTTTGGGTCCACATGGATTCTAGCTTCCTTTCTTGCATTCGTTTGGGTGCACATGGATTCTGATTTTACAGGAATGCCAGGACACAATTGCCTCCCAACTAGGAGTAACGTGGATGCCATGCTCTTCTGCTTGTGCAAAGGTTGGCTATCGCTTCTGCATTTCAAGAAGGTAAAGCGTTTTTATCGTATATCTTCTCCATGCTTTTCACTGCCTAGATGTGAAGCATAATATACACTGAAAACTATTATCTGAAAATTACTATCTATATCGGTCATTGCAAATTGTAGAAACTATTATGAGTACATGGGCTACTTTTTATGATCTTATCACCTGCTAGCTATTTTCCAATATTTCGCAGGACTTCAAAACACTGCTAAAGACGAGTACCAATCCTGAATTGAATGAATAACTTACACTCCGCGGTTCCTGTTATTGGTAAGGTCTGATACTTGCTTGGTCGATTTGGTACACCTATGTACCGATTTCATCAATACGTATTTTATTTTAATTTTTGACAGGTGCATCGCCGCTTGATTTGGGGGTAAATCAATTGGGTGGAGATATTCAGTAGGCTGGATCAGTTAGTATCTGTCAGGAAAGCCCTTTACCATGCTGTCGTGTTACGCAGTTTTTGTCATATGTCTAAGAACGAATTATCCTTGTGCTAGAGTGCAAGACAAATAAAGGATCCTACTTCATTTTGGTTGCTTTGTATGTTGCTTTTCTTTGGGAGATCTGCTATTAGATATAGCACCTCATATCATGTTGAGGCACTAATATGTTGTGCAAAGATAGTGTTTCTGTAACCCTGAGGGGGCACGTTTTCATGCTATGCTAAATTGAAATCATGTGATTTTAGGTAGTTGCCTGTAATTTTTGTGTACATATGGGATGAGACATGGATGAGAATCCAGTCTATCATGCTGTTGATTTTTGTTGAGTTAATGTCTCGTTTTTTATTTTGGAGTTACAAAATTTGCAGATTGCAGATCATCTTGTACCCGTGGATATGCCATAGGGCATCTTACTATGATTAGTTTCAGGCACGGTAAGCATGGAACAACTCTTTTATCTTCCTCCATGCATCGTGATATTATTTTCCCCTAATGATTCAAATTTTTCAATTTCTAACGCTGTCTAATATGTCATATGTGCAAGATGATATTATTTTCCCCCTAATGAAATGAATGTCGCTCATGCCTGTTCACTGGTGCACCTTTTTCAGCTCTGTAACTGAAGACAGTATGGCTACTACACATCCAGTCCTTCAGGCTTCAGGTAATAAACCACACCCTTGTATATTCATGGCCTCTTTATCGAAAATTTTTCTCCTCAATCCATTATTGCAGCTTCTATTTTCCTACTGCGATATATTTCTCAAGCCAGCGATGTATTACATCTATTCAAAAGGGATCAACGACTTTGCTGGTCACTACCATTCGTACTATCAGAGTGCACAAGCAGCTTCTCATTTTTGAGGATTGAGGTGACGCCTTATTTCATAGAGCTAATTTTATACAAAAGTTCCATCAGATTGAAGGTCATTTGTGTTTGTTTTCTTCATATTCAGTTCGCTCAATGGATTATAATGTACAACACTGTTAGAATTTCATGGGGGCGATCTGATCTTGATGGGACTATTCATGACCAACAGTTTTTCCTACTACCACATGCTTTTGTTATGGTTCCATCGTCTTATGTGATTCATCGTAATTAAAAGCTATTTATAGTTAAACTAAAATTATATAGGACTACAGGCAAAGATGGCTTAACCCCTTCCCTCCTCCCCTTCCCCTCTTGAGTTTCGTGGATCAAAGTAAAGTGGTACATTTTGAAAAACTATTTAGAGTTAGACTAAAATAATATAGACCTACAAGTAAAGATGGCTTAATCTTGGTTTATATATGCCATAGCCCTTTTAAGTAATAATATCTCCATGACAGGGTTACATCCCCTCTACATCAGCTTGCTTATGTCAGGTAGTTTAGTTAGTCCCCGAAAATCTGCTCTACATTTTACCCACCTACCTTACCTTCTTAGTTCCTTTCTACTTAGAGTGCCACCTTGCACTACAGGATTGCAACTTGATTTTTGTTGCTCACTCTTTCTGAATCTCCTTGCTGGTTTGCCAATTTATGTACTTACTGATCATTTCTTTCATTTCCAGATAATATTTATAAGCATAGGTCGATGACGCAATGAGGCAATGCAGTAAAAAACAGACGATAGGACTTACAACTACCTTGCATTGAGAGTTCATTCCTTTCCTTTTGGAGAGATTAGGTAACAGCTGAGGTCACCTCTCTTTTGTTTCGATTGTGCAACCTATGAGCTAAAAGGAGGAACTATATCCCCCTTTGTTGATTTATAAGTATGAATCCACACGTTAGTAGCATCAGTACGTTCGTTTTTGTTTCAGAAAGGAGTATTTCTTCCCTCATGCGTTGCTTGCTATGTGACTTACATAACTTCCTATCTATATTTACACCAGTTTATCATTGGAGTCGTTTACAAGCAATGTTCAGATTACTATCTGTTTTTACGGTGAACGTATCTACTTTTTTCCTCTATTTTGTATTGTTGTTTAAATATATAAGCTGACATACTATTGGTTCTGTGACTTCCTAACTTTCATTGATTAAACATGTTACTTTCAAGGTTTCCATTTGTGATTTATACTACAGTTATTTGCTTGCTTTATTAGGTCAACTGCACACCGTTCCCCTGCTCGCATATTTCCCGCGCCTAAAATGTATATGGTTAGCAGAAACATGTTCAATTAGGTACATCTCTTGTGCAATACGTTCCGTACTTTTGTGGTCTATGCACCATGTGTTTCTATAACAAACATCTGCTTCTTGCTACATCCAGGTTACAGACAAACAGATCAGTAATATTTCGTTCAGGTACCCCAATGAAGACCCACTGCTTTTAGGTAGTTTATCCCATTGGCGAATTTTGCTGCATATTCTTGATATACAGACTAACTTTTTCTTTTATAAGCATCAGCATCAGCTGTGTTTTTACTCTGGTCCCTCTATCCTACGTCTGTGCTTTGTCTCATCGAATCAAAGGATTAACCAGTGTCACATCTATAACACTTCTGTCACCGGCCAGAGTTTCATGTTTTGACTGTTGTTTGCATAAAGCAGCTATGCTTTTAGTTTCTATCTATTTTTGTGTTCCATATTGCATCTTTCAGGTACGGCCGAAAAATTAGTTCCCCAATTTACAGAGGTCATGGACCGTTGGCTGCTGTTGAATTGCCTACATCGATTGTGTACTATTTCTGTACATATCTACGGATTGGTACAATTGTTCAAATAAAGAACCCTTAATAAGTTTGCATGAAATAGAATATTGTTAGTCATTGATTTAGAATTGTCAAAGGTGTTATTTTTTTCCTCGCAGCATCTTAGCCTCAACAGCTCAATATCCAGAACCACAGTTTCCTCGCAAAAAACAACTCCACTATTTACCATGCTATCCAATATGTAAACTATCCATATATACAGAATAGCCTAACAAAACTGCTGCAACAGCAGATGTAATATATACTTATTTAACATGTATATAATAGCCTACAAATATCTTTGCATTTTCAATGTCAATATCCATAAATCAAACATATGTTTTCTATTCAACTCAATGCATGCATTTCTGCCAAACTCGCGCCGCGCGCAAGGGCGCGCGCAATGTACTAGTTCTATAGAAATGGTGAGCTCGTTTGTCACGGGGCGGCGGCGCAGATGGTTTGGTGCGGGCAAATCGGCAATGTGCTGTGTGGATAGGGCGAGGCCGTGAGGGCGACGTTTTGGCAGCACGGATATGCAGCCTGTTTTCCATGAACGGATAGTGAGTTCGCTACAAAACCGTTGACCAATTGCTCATCTTTTCCAAAGTTTCATGCAGAAGAAATTGGCACATTGAACCATAGATAGGCCCTGTTTAGTTTCCTTCAAACTTCCAAAAATTTACAAGATTTCTCGTCACATCCAATCTTTGACGCATGTACAGAGCATTAAATATAGGTAAAAAATAACTAATTACACAGTTTTATTGTAAATCACGAGACGAATCTTTCAAACCTAATTAGTTCATGATTGGATACTAATTGCTAAATACAAACGGAAGTGTTAATGTGCTTCAAAAATTTTACATGTGCAACTAAACACAGCCATAGTTGTTATGTGATTGTATCATAGGAGGAGCCTGCTGGCTGGTCAATGGCCGGCAATGGCCCCAACAACCGTGTGTAGAATGGTGTTTAGTTCCCAAAATATTTTGGTTTCGGGTACGGTAGCTTTTTGTTTTATTTGACAATTACTGTTCAATTATGGACTAATGGGCTCAAAACATCCGTCTCGCGATTTCACGGCGAACTGTGCAATTAGTTTTTTTGTTTCGTCTACATTTAATGTTCCATGCATGTGCTACAAGATTCGACGTGATGTTTTGAGATGAAATATTTTTTGGAACTAAACACACCCTAAAGCGACCTGCACAAACCGGCGTCTTTTAGATAACGGCCTTGTTTAGTTCCCCAAATTCACCCTAAATTCTACTATGCAAAAAAAAAAGATTCTCCATCACATCAAAATGTCGGCACATGCATGAAGTACTAAATGTAGATGAAATCAAAAACTAATTGCACAGTTTTGTTGTACTTTGCGAGATGAACATTTTGATCCTAATTAATCAATGTTTGGACAATTATTACCAAATAAAAACAAAAAAGAAACAGTGATTTGGCACAGTGTTTTGTTCACCGAATCGGTGAACTAAACAAGGCCAACCTGAAGATACTCACCCGGTTGGTGAAACAGGAGCACAGAAGTGGTCGCCGGTGTCTCAAAATATCCAGAGTCACGCCATCCAAACATGGGGGACAGAAGGGATGGGCCATAAAACATAAGCTGGTACAAATGCCAAGAAAATGGAAACATAAGCTGGCTCAAGGGCCAAGAAAATGGGAACAATATATTGCTATAACTCAAAATGGAAACAACATATTGCTAAATAACTCGATGATTCGAGTCAGCCATTGTTCTACACATCGGTGTCCAATACCAATACAAGTTATCTATTATCCGAACTGCCAATAAATAATTTCTACTTCCTGTGGATCCTACTGCACTTTGAAATTTCAACCCTACAACAAATTACTGTATGCAACTTTGTCTGATCTTTAACCTCTTGAAGTGGTCTCGTACTCTTCTCCCCTTCAGTATAACCATTTCGGCATGCAGATTTCTTGCTGAAATATGATCTGGAAATATGGTCTAGAAATTTTGACGCCAGCAAAGTATGGTATGGACTCCTACTGTGCGAAATGGTTTGCTAGAAATCTGAATGATATATACAAATCAAACTCGAATGGGTAATCGGAGTTCTGCATAGGGGGCACTCAGGCTTCTCGTTGCACCACTCCATTATGCAAATCCTGCATGGTATGTGATGAGTTGTCAAAGTGTTCATAGATGAATATCAGTTTATATCTGTCAAGACTCGATACATGATCAATTGTAATTTGTAAAAACAACTTTTACCAGCAGAAAACATGTCCACAGGTTGTGGCAGTAGGATTTTGCCGGGTGCTGAGACAGAGGGTGCATTTGCTCTTGCCACTGGAAGCCTGAACATTAGACATAAAGTACAGTGTAAGCATTACACAAATCCATGAATACAGTACAGTAAACTAAACAAGTATAGTTGAAGAGTAGTGGTTGAAAGCACATGTAACTCAATCTGTAATCTTAAATGTAACATTTGTGGACTAACAGCACATTTCAGAGACAAGTTGTTCTGCATGTGTATAAAAAGAATTGTGGTAGTATAAACCTTTTTTCCTCTGTAAATATCTGGCTTAGTTAATGGAGTGTCATACAATTATCTAAGGGTATTTTGATTGGTGCCATTGCAATTCTCACGGTTCTGGAAAACGCCAATACTATTCACCTATTCGGAGGTGAACCATTACAATTCTTCGGTTCTTTGAAATATGCCATTACATACCCTTTGAACATGGTTGGGCCCATTTGCAGACCACTGTATTTTCGTATTGCCGAGAATGCCCCTCTGTCCTCCACTCTCCCTCTCACTGAAGCTTGGGCCCTACCTGTCATCTTCTTCCTCTGGCTTGGCCATGATCCGTGGCGGCAGTAGAAGACGGAACCTGGTGCGGGCGGTGCGCGCAGACAGCCTCGCGCACGCCGGCAACAGCATCCCCGGGAGGCAGGAGCTCGTCCGGCGCCTCCAGCACCCAGTCCGAGTAGCACGTGCGTCGGTGAGGTCGAAATCGACGCCATTGGTGACCGCCTGGATGAGCTTCTGTCCAGCGCCTCATCTTCGCCCTCCACCATCTCCAGTCCTAAGCCATGGCCACACGCGCATCGACCGCGCTATCGCCGGCCGTGAACCTAGGTGACGCCGAGAGCACGACCGGAAGGCTGGTGCCGCGCGACGAGTGGCTGACGGCGCTGCACGAGGTGTACGAGACGGAAGCTGAGGAGACGACGATACTCTCCTCGGCCTCCAGGAGCTCTTCGTGGCACTGCTTCTTAGCTAAGCACTCGACGCCCGTGGACGACGACGTCGTCGGCGCTGAGGAAAGCATGGACGGGTACGAGCTGGGCACCGACGACAAGGTGACCGCAGCGGCAGCTGCTGCTCGCGTGCGCCCCCACTTGGCCATGGCAGCTGCTCGCCTGCGTGGCCGTGGCGGCGGCTGTTTGCCCACCGTGGCAGCGGCTGCTGCTTGCCTGCGGGCCTGGCTGCTCGGAAAAGATGGGAAGAGCCAGAGGAAGAAGATGATGACAAGTAGGGCCCATGTGTCAGTGATAGGGAGAGAGTGGAGGACAGAGGGGCATTCTCGGCCATACAAAAACACGGTGGTATGCAGATGGGTCCAACCATGTTCAAAGGGTACATAATGGCATATTTCAGAGAACCAAAGAATTGTAATGGCTCATCTCCGAATAGGTGAATAGTAATGGCGTTTTTCAGAACCGCGAGAATTGTAATGGCACCAATAAAAAAAACCCCATGATTAAAGGTAGTGTACTACAAAGATAGCTAAATACTCAAAATTTATTTGACAAAGCAAATACCTCTGAATGAGAAGCTATATCTGCAGCTTTACCACTGCGGATGTCGCTGATGATATTTCCATCTTCATTTAGAACAGGGATGCCCCAACCTGGTTTAACATTTACCCAGAAAAAATAGAAACAAATAGTTAAGTATTTGTGTTACGTTATAAGCAAGTAAACTCTAAGATTCGGCATATGAGCCCAGAAGATTCAGCATAAGACAAATTAAGTACAAGAGAGTGCACCTGTAGACGATGGATAGCTTCCAGATGATATTTGATTAATGGAACTAGCTATTGATGATATATTACTTCTTCGGAGTCTTTCAGCTCCGAGAATACACAACTGAATCAACAGAAAAATACCCAAGATCTGATACCTGCAAAAGGTTGTGAGCTAATTTTACCTGTTGGTGAATTTCAATCTTTCAAAAGGGAAACAGTTTACATGAATATGATAAAGTAATTGAGATCTGCAAATTCATTTGTTGACATGTAAATTCATGGCATCCTTTGTTGTATCAAATAAAGTAGATAAGCAAATAGGTAAAACATTACCTAGGCCTTTGATTCATTGGCTTGCCAATGAAAACATAGCGAATACCAGCTGCTCGCTTTGGCAAATGATAATACAATCCTAAAACAAAAGGAGTATACCAAAAAAAATGTCACATAGATAAAAGTATAGTACATATACATATATGTGTGAGGTAATAAATAAGAAATATTATCAGGTCCTAACAAATCAAAGTCACCATACTAGCTAAGCTTGTGGTACACTATTACCAAGAAGTTGAAGCCCACTGTTGATGCATTGAACAAATGAATTTGATGCCAAACTAAGAACATATGAAGTGTTCGGATATGCAGCAGATCTTGAGAGTGCATCACACAACTCTTTCGAAATGCTATGGTCTATAGCTTATGACAACCAGATTTCATAAGACACAGTCCAGGCATTTCCGTTTGCCTACTAACCCACAATCAGTCCACGCCTTTACCAAGCAGGATGCAAAAAGCAGAACTCTTCAGTTTTTACCCTCCCCATCACAAATCCACAATCCACTGTTCCTCAATCATATATATATAAACTACAATTGGATCTTACAGTCTATTGAACACAACATACCTTCAAAATAGAAGAACATTAGATTTGTCCAGATAGCCAACTGTATAACATCTTGAGCATATGGCAGCATCTAAGAACATAAAGTAGATAGCATAGACTTATTAGGCAAGAAAACTATTTTGTCATGCTAATACTCTCTGAGTGAATCTAGAAAGGTTCCCCGCTGATAAAATACAGAAGAAAAGTAGCAGCTAGAAAAAAAATCTTACTGAAGGCCATTTCTGAAGAACCCATTGCCACAAGGCATGAATGTGGCAGAACCGCCTGAATTAACACACTTTTAGAGGCGCTGTCTTCCACTAGACACTAAGCACCCCAAAAGTGAGCCAAGTCAAGCAGTTCTGTCGAGCACACCCAACGGGAGAACTCGAAGCGTTCCACAATTTTACACCCGGGATCCAATATTGAGTACAAGCTTACAATACTTAATCCATTTTATACAATAAAGAGTCTCAGAAATTCTTTATTACAGTACCAAAGTTCAGAGTGCGATAAATTAAACAGCGGAATAGAATAACATCTAACGAAACGATATAAGGATCCGTCTGTGCCCACCAGAAGAATCCTCCACACAACAGTTAGCTTCTCAAGCAGCACCTGCAACAAGGGTAAATAAACCCTGAGTACACAATGTACTCGCAAGACTTATCCGACTGGGAATATATTTCCCGACTCTCAAGGATTATGATAGGCTTTATGCCTTGTGGGTTCTTGTTTGCGGAAAGCAATACTAAGAGTGAGTCCTTATTTCATTAAATTATTAGCAGCCATGTTAAATTCATTATCCAACCTGCTATGTAAGCACCTGTTCTATCATCAAGCAAGGGTTGAGCAATCAGAATCATTTTTCCATCTTTCATATGCCAGTTCTTACTACGGTGCCAGAGTGCAGTCAAGCCGTACCGTCACGTAGAAACGGCGATTCGCGAATCAATGTGCCCAGCTGGGTACCCCGAAAAAACACACGCCTCGCTTGTACCCCAGGCACAAGCAAGACCAACCCGTTCCCCTCCTGTCATAGGTTTCCAGGTCCCCGTCCAAACTTGGACTCCTAGCTCCCGTACTTAAGGCCCGGCCTCAATACGGTGCTAAGACCTCCACCTATCCCCGCCTCCAATCAGTCGGTCCGGAAAGAGCCGGAGCCCATGACAAGAGAGTAACAAGTCTTCCTAGCCGCCATCCGCTAGTATATGCTCGGGATAATAAATCTGTGACTTGACCGGGGATCCAGTGCAATGAATGGTCCTTAATCGACACGGACAGGGAAAAAGTGCAACCAAGCTATGCCCCGTGGCCGCGGGACACAACCTGTTACACCCACCAAAACCCATACCATATCCCTGCCCGGTCACCATTTCCTTTTCCATCATTTCATCATTAGTGTAATAATAATAATAACCACCTATTGTGAGTAACGACAGGTTCCTCACGCTACCGATAAACCTAAGCAAAGCAGTTACACGATCCTGTACTAGTAAGGCTCATGGGTAAATATAGATATATGCATGTGGGTATCATAAAACTCCTGCAACATAAATGAACAACATATATATATATAATGATTTGCAAAATAAGGGTTATACACCGGGGCTTGCCTTGGGCAGGCGCGGTGTCAGCAAAGTCAGTGACGGGTGGCTCTGGATGGCTCTGGAACGTCCTCCTGCACGAGGATCTCCTCGTACTCTTCGATGACTTCGTCGTACTCCTGCTCGCCGAATGTCACGATCTCCAGTGGCTCGTCCTCTATATGCATGCAGTGATGATGATGCAATAATTAATATATAGGCAACCGCAACTCTTAAAATAAGAATACATCTACCAAGCTACTAAGCTAACTCTAATGACTAATACGCAAAGTTACCTATTATTCCCACTAAACAAGTATGAAACATTTCATGTATTATCTTAGCAACTAAAGGCATCCTTATTGTTAAAATCAATTTACTATATATATAATAAAACAAGGTGCACTAGCTACCATGCATCATAAAAATTTATTCTCTAAATAACCATAATAAGCATTTCAAAATAATAAAGTAACCCTAAAGGTATCACTGAACTATACGAACTAATTACACTAATAGATAGATCATGAATTTAGAAATCTAACAAAATTTATTTCACAATCAATAAATAAATTCAAATGAGCTCTAGAGATGAAGAAAATGATATTATTGGAGCAGGCTAATTAGCTTGATTAACCAACTAATCTATTCGCACCTTTGCGTGTTCTTGGAAAAGGTAGAACACGAAGCAATGAATTGGATGTGAGATGCTGGTTACTTGATTTGAGAGAAGTGAATGATCAGTGGAGCGAAACAGCTCGATGGCTCGGCATGTCCTTATAAAGGCAAAAGACGCGGGGAGGGAGAAGCTGGCTCGTTGCACGCGGTCACGGTCAGTCATGCTCGTACCGCTACCGTGCTGACAATGGATGCGTGAGGGATGGGTGAACAGTGTTTCGTCACCTAACAAGTCAAAGTAGAGCCATGCCTTCAGGCTGTGTTTGTGATCAGCAATCCGACATAAATGTGAAAGGGAGATTCAGAACTTCTGATGATGCTTGTCGTGTCCCATCCATCAGTCAAGTCTTTGCCTGAAAGCAGGACAGCGGCGGGCGAGCATACCGTGTGCGACGGGTGAGGTCTTGGTCATGAGTGATCTTGGACTTATGAGCACATCATGACTGGAGTGAGCTTTGGGCTGAACGTGCTTGGCGGTGGGGTGCTGGTTCATTCATGCAGGTCAAGGAATTAATGGGGAAGGAGATCACAGGTCAAGGAAACATTAGAGAATGAAAAGATCAATTATAGACTAGCTACCTCAGCCGATTATTGCAGCTCAGGAGAAATCGATAGACGCAGCTTTCACGGGTAAGAACAGAGAAACTTAATTTGAGAGAAGCAAGTGAGCAGCGGAGCGAAATAGCTCGGCATATCCTTTTAAAGACAGGAGACGTAGGAATAGAGAAGCAAAGACGCGACAGCGACGCGTCATAAGGTTAGTGGCTAAACTAGCTTGTTTAAAGGTAATAAAACGGTGGGAGGGCGACAGGGTGCTGCGGATGAACAGTGCCTTCTGCGGAGCTACAGTGTTTTCCACGCGTGAACAGCGCTTTCCACACGTGATCATTGATTTCTATGCTGCTACAGTACCACCGTGTGGAAAGAAATGTGTCTGCCCTTCGCTTGCAGGGTACCTCAGCAGCGTGCAAGCAGAGTGCTTAGCGGTCCGAACTTGCGAGTGATATTAATGCGTAGCGTGTGCGACATACTGTGGCAGCGACAGCGCGACGTGCGCCGATGATTTTGCAAAGTGATTAGCGAGCGAAGTAAAGGCGGGATAATTAGAACAACGAGAGATGACAGTGGCGCGTCGCGAGATTGATGGAGATAAAAATCTTGCCAAGTGGTATGCCAATAATTAGTGAATGACAATAATTTATCATTTGACTTTGTGGCTATGGAGCTCTCACGTGGAGAGAGATGACGTGCTGGAAGGACAACTTGGACAAGGAATAAATTAGAGCTCAATTTGAGAATTAGTGCAATAAAATTTAATTTCTCATTTACCACATGTAATAATACATAAACATGATGCTCATGACATGGTTTAATATTTTGATTAAGGCGTAACACCGAGGGTGTTACAATGAACTCGGCCTCTTAACCTTGACAGAGCAGAAACACTTAAGGTTGTTGAAGGAATGCCACTATTTGTGACAGATTGTGCAATGTCACTACTAGAATTATCACTTTCAGGATGATCATCAAACTGAGAATCATTGAGCGCAATACTATGGGCAACAATTCTGGAGCTGTTAAAAACATTATGGACAGAAGAGTAAAATTTAATCAGCCTTTTTCTGCAAGAATATAATGGTTGAAGAAGTGTGACAAACTATTTGTTTCAAACCTGATCCGTTCAGCAAGATAGGGCACAGTAGTTTGGTACAAAATGAATAGGATCCGCCTTGCAGGAGTAAGTGGAAGTCCATGCAAGGTAGCAACCTGAATAGTTCAATTACAACATGGACAGCATTAGTATAGTAGTATAGCATTGTTGCGATTTGCGAATAACTTTTATGGGCCACAAATTTGTACAAGAGGGAACAGTTTTTTTATTATTTCACTAGCTATTATATTGAGTCTTCTCTTATCATTTACTTTGTGGGATTTTTTAGTGTGTATTTAATTTCAGGTGCAAAGTAAATCCTCAGTAAAAAAGTCAATTTACATAACCACACTATTCGGGAATAAGTCCATCCTGGATGGAGGTAGTACTCAACACCTTCTTTTGCTGGTGAATGGTGGATGCATGCGAGAAGAGGGAGAAAATTGGGACACACCTCTCCTCAAATGGCAAATCGTCCCCAAAACCATACTAGCAAGACAATTGCTCCATTGGTTGGAGTCCTAAGGGATATGTAACTGAAGTTTAGCAGGTATAATAACCAGTTTCAGTTAAAGGGTTTTGTGGACTTCTACAAAAGTTCAAGGGATTAAAACTAGCCTTGTTCCATGATCTCTGTAACTGCTATGCAAAACAAAATAATAATACATGTCCAACAAATATGTACTGGAAAACTATAGCATTAGAGGCAACTTGATGAAGCATAATAGGATTTATAAATATAAAGCTACATAAAGCATAATGCCAAATCAAATAGCTGAATAGCAGAAAAGAAAGAAAATAAAAAATAATCCTAAAGATGAAAAAGGTGCTATGACCTGAGATATATCACAATATTCCTCGCCAAGTGTTTGCTGGCCTGAACCAGTTGTTAGCAAGTAGTAAAGGGATTGACCAAGCAATTTTATCTGTGAAAGATCAAATCAATGTAAGTTACTCCCACATTTTATTATATACTCCCCACTGAACAAATAGTTTTACTAGGGAAGAAAAAAATAATACTCAAATTCATACATCATAGGGCAGCTCTATGGAATAAAAACATGTCATTCGAAGAAACAGAAAGGGCCTTGCAGTTGCAGTTATTTTATAAAGCGCGACAACCACAGTGCTCTACAAAGGTGACATATACTTCAAAAGTCAAAGGTGACATATACTTCAAAAGACATTTACAAATTATTGAATCAGCCCCATTTGCATCATTAAGCATGAAGTATTAGATACAACAACATTAGTGACAACCGTTCTACCTCGAGAACATTAGCTGTTCGCAATGTAATGCAGACTAGTTGTACCACCAATAATACCTCTTCAATTAATAAAGTTAAAAGCATTCCAGACATTTACCATATGTTTAGATTTTCTAGGTACCCCACTACAAAATGGTTACCCAAATTGAAAGAATTGAAAGCAATTTAACTAGGTTTTCGAAAAACTTCACATTAGTGACAACTAGACCAGAGTATGAAGTATTCACATCTAACAACACCACATACAACAGCCAATCCAACAGCCAAATCGTATAACCCAGCATACATAACTGATAGGCTCCATATAATCTGGATAATTCATCCCATGGAAATGATATAAACCATTCATAATCACCCATTGAAAATTCATCCCATGGAAATGATATAAACCATTCATAATCACCCCATTGAAAAAAAAATGCCCAAAACGTATTTAACAGACCAAAAATTCATGAGCGCAAATCGTATAGAGCATAGGTTCCAGTAACCGAAACAACTGCCACTGCGTAACAGCGTAAGTAGGAGGACATGTCAAAAGAGCCAACCAGCTCTCACCTCATTCTGGCAAGCAACAGCAACCCTTGTACCTATAGCATCACCGTCACAGAGCAAAACACCTCAAGTCACAGTCAATTCCAGAAGGAGAAGCTAATTTTAGGCAAACTGGAGAGTGCTCGCGTACCGAAGAGGTGCCGGAACGCGTCGCGGCATGCCTCCGTGACGTGGGCTGCGTAGCTGTCGTCCTTCTCCGCCGCCCGCATGATCTCCGGCTGCGCCGCCCCGGGGAACCTCCGTGGCCGAGCGGGCGTACTGCTCCCGGCACCGGCGCCGGAGCTGGGGCCCGCATCGCCGGCGGGGGCGCCTCGCATCTCTCCTTGACCTGCGGACTCCGCACTAGTACGCGATAGAGTTCCAGAGCTGGGCCTGTCGAATTTTTTTTATTTTTAGCCCAAATTTGAAACAAATTTCAAATTTAACCTGGATTTCAATTTTTTTTAAAAACTAACCCGTTTGGCCCCGCCACCCTGCATGGCGGGGCAAATGCACTGAACCCCGCCATGCATGGTGGCGGGGTGCAGGGGCCACGTGGCGGGCTGCAGGCCAGCGTGAAAATGAGTACCCCGCCATGCATCATGGCGGGGTACCCCTAACCCGTTATGTATCATGGCGGGGTACAACCCCGCCCATTTAAAAGGCCGGGCACTTCTTGTTTTTTGTCATTTATCCATTCCATTTCCCGCAGCACCCCTCTCCGCCCCAGGCCCGAGCTCCCCTCCCCTCAGCGCCCTTCTCCGGCGCCCCTCCCTCCTAGGGCCCCTTTCCGTCGGCTACCAACCCATCGTCGGACCTTATTCCGGCCACCCATTCTTTGCGTCCATCATTGTAGTATGTTTGGTTAATGTAGTTAGTAAAGTTATATTAGTTTTAATCGTATTGATATAGTACATTATTTTTGATTTGTATGAATTATAAGCGATATGTGTTTTGTGTTGAAATCATTTCGTGTTATTAGATGGAGTACTCGTATTGTGAGTCGATTTGGAGGAAAAAGGGTCGTCCTAGAGAGATGTACCCCGACGTGTCTTGCAAGGATGCGTCCGTGCCTCCCGAGGAACCTTTCCCTAACTGTGACTGTGGTCATCCGGCGCACGTGAGCCAGTCGAGACATCCGGATACTGCGGCTCGTTGCTTCTACACATGTTATAGTTGTAGCGTAAGTAATTGTGCCCTTTGTTTTTTTATTGGTTTCTGATGTTGTATTCGCGACGAGATAATTGAAACTTTTTTGTAGCCCTACTTCCGGTGCTTTTTCTTCCAATGGATCGACGGTCCGGACAAGTTTGACCCAAGGATTCTCCTTTTCTACCCCGACGTTGATCATTACAAGCGTGAGATGTTTACTCGCTGGGTTCCGCCCCCTCCTAACCCTCCTCCTATGACGGAGGAAGAGAAGGCCGTAGCATCGACACGGCGGCTCGAGGATCTTCCAAAGTGCCATTGCGGAGAGCAAGCCGTGATAAACCCACGTAATGAACAAGAGTTCATTTGTCCTCTACGACGTGAGGTAAGGTTTGAGTGAACCTTGAAATGTCATGTCCTATATGTGTGTTTTACTGTTTTGATTTTGTAGGATCATGATTTTCCAAAGTGTCATTTCAAGGAGTGGGTCTATGGTCCAAAGAGCCATTGGCCGGAGCCGGAGAAGAAGGAGGAGGTGCCAGACTGGAAGAAGAAGAGGAGGTCTATTGCGCCTCCTGTGATGTGCAAATGTGGTGTTGAAGCTAGCTACGGCCTTGTCCCTTTAGGCCTTGGGATTGGCCACTTCTGTGGCCACATGATCGATTATGACGAGGTTTGCTAGGACTGTTGACACTTAGTGCTAATGTTTTATTTTGTTTGCTTTGGTACGCTAACTTTGTATTCATCTATTTATTGCAACAGAGCACTTAGAAATGCAAATGGGAATCATATGATGATGTGTTTAAGTTCAAGGATGAGTATAAGACAATGGTAGCACTTCGCAAGACGACAGGTGGTACAAAGCTGACGGTATGTCCAAACAAGGACTGCGGTACCCCAGCTATAGGTTGCAATGTTCTCCAGTGGCTGGATAAGGATCCTCAAGAAAATCCAGCTGATGCTGTCGCCTGAGGAGTTGGGGAACAAGAAAGCGCCCAAGAAGTGCCACAACCACACCTTGGCATACACCTCGACCTCATGATCTGGAGCACCGATCGGAGGCCCTGCACCAAAGTGCTGGGTTATCCATGACGTCGACACTCCTGAGGTCTTCCTGCAATTACAATTGAAGCATTATTCTATAAAAATAGATGTAGCTAAAATGGTTGTATTAGTGATTTCAATGGGACGCAGATATGAACTTACTTTGTGCCTTTAACTTCAGCATCTGATGGCCTCCTACTACAGAACTGCTCCACCAAGTCTACCTAATTAGACTCGTCGACGACCTCAGTCACCGGATGACCAGCCAAACTGAGACACAATATCATCTTGACATCCTGCATTGTGATAGTCATTTCCCCACATGGTGTGTAGAAGGTGTGCGTCTCCGGTCTTCACCTGCATCATTACAAGTTTCTGGTTATAGGCAAGTTGACGGCCCAATTTTACGAAAGAAAGACAATAAACGTAAAATACAATGTTACCTATCAACAAAGGCAGTAAGAAGTGCAGGGTCTAGTGTGGGGAGTGTACTGTTGTAGACCAGAACGATCTCAAGGAAGCCTGCCCGACGTATGTACGTCACGTATCGCTCGTCCCAGCTATGTGTGTGGTGCGTGCGAACACGAAGCGCACACAACGGCCTCTGCTGCTCCGACAAGGCCTGGGCCCGGTGGTTCTTGTCGTAGTCCGCCTCAATGAGGCTAAAGCGCGGATGAGGAGTCCGCACCTCCATCTTGCAACCCTAAACCTGTCTGTTTGAAAATGAAAGTAACAACATTAAAACAATTAATAACATTATAAAAAAACAAAGCCAAGTAAATTTGAAGATTAAAATATCATAAATGCATGTTTACAATATAAACCACCTCTTGTCTCACCCGCCTATGAAATCTAGCGTTATGACCAGGATTATTGCAAATAGAGCAAAGGTTCTGCGCACGTTCTTCGTCAAAGTCCCCGCCACCATACATGTCGGCGCCGTAACCTTTCATATTGTCCATATCGCCTTTCAGTCGCTTCTTCTTCCTCTTTCCCTTCCCTACCTTCTTTAGGTCCGGATAAGGCGCATAGTCCTCACCATAATATGGAGGCCACTGTGACTCATCAAGGTATGGCTCGAAACTCTTCTCCCAAACTTTGAGGGTGTTGGCACGGAGATACAAGGGTGACATGTATGGTGCAACTGTGTGGTCAAAACCTCTAAGCCAACAAGACGTGATCATGTGTGAGCAAGGGGCATGCATGATCTGAGGGACGTTGCAACTGCATTCTACTTTATCAAGATCGACACGGTACGTTCGCCCACCAAATCGTTCGCCGCCCAGGTTTGTGCCCCCTCTAGCTCGTACGCAGAAAACAAGCATGTCCCGTCCATAAGTCTTGGCAACCTGTTGTTTGGCCAATTCCTTAGCCTCCTTCAAATATTCGTGTGCAGCCTTCCCCCATCTTCCAAGCTCCTCTTCATTCCTCAGGGCTAAGCCATACCGCTTAACAAAATACTCATTGCACTTCCTAAAAGAGAACTCAACAATACCGGACACTGGGAGAGATCGAACGCCTTTGAACACACGATTGAAAGACTCAGAGGAGTTTGTTGTCATGATGCCATACCGAAAGCCGCCCTCATCATATGCTAATGCCCACTTGACTTTATTTTCCATCTGCTGGTCTAACCATGCCTTGCCAGCTTGGTTGAGCATCTTCTCTAGTTCCACCATAGTCTCGTTGAACTCACGTTCCGTACGTTTATTGCAAAGCTCCTTTAACTTGTCAGCCACCTCCTTGCGTTGACGCCGCTAGAAATTGGCGGCAAAATGCCGCATGCACCAACGGTGCACTAGGGGCGGGTGACCATCAATGTGTTCACCGACAGCATTAAGAATTCCAATGTGACGGTCCGAAATCAGACAAATGGTGCGAGAAGGGCCAAGCACATGAACACGGAGCAGACGCATAAACCATGACCATGAATCATTGTTTTTCCCCTCCGCCAAAGCAAAAGCCATTGGCACTATTTGGTTCTCTGGGTCTACAGCAGCAGCCATCATCAATGTGCCCCTGTACTTGCCGGTGAGGAACGTGCCGTCAACAAGAACAACTGGCCGACAATACTGAAATGCATGCTTGCACTGATCGAAATACCAGAACACACGGTACAGAATATGCCTCAACGGGTTCTGAAGATACAACCCTCCTGTGTATATGAACGATCTCATGCCAGGGTTGAAGTATTCCATCGCACACAAAATGCGTGGAACCCTGTTATAGGCTTCCTCCTAGCTACCCCAGCGAATTGCCAGGGCAATTTGCTTTGCCCGCCAAGCCTTTCCATACGTGACCTCATACCCAACAAATGTGACTATGGTCTCCTGTAAGAAAGACACCGATACGTCGTTGTCCTTATCTACAAGACCCAATATACGACGGGCTAGGTACCGAGCCATCAACTGGGGATGGTACCTTTTTCCCTCATTAGTCTGGCATCTATGCGGCTGTTCCACTGAAGTTACCTTCCACTTACCATCACTCCGCCTCTTTCATGCATTCAACTTCCACGAGCACGGGAATCCAGCCTTACATAATATGTGGAATTTTACCTCCTTGTCAGAATGTCGAACCGTGTAAGGCCTATGATGATACACAGCATAGTCCTAAAGGAACAACTTCATCTCAGACATCGTATTGAAAAGCATTCCCTTCCTCAGTATTAAATTTTTATGGTTGTACAATGATTCCTTACACATCTGCAAACCCGTGTCACAAACTGCCATATGCGACATACTGACATCCTTATAATTTGGCACACCGGTAAAGGGCAAGCCAGCCTCCCTCAGCTGTGTAAGCTCTACCGATGTATAAGAGGGTGATGCAACTGTAACACCTCGGTGTTACGCAAGCATTAACATTTCAATCATGAGCATAGCATGTCATGGCATTCATAATCATATGTACTTAAGGTGTACCTTTAGTAAAATAAAAGTGTGGAAACTAGTATTACATAACATATTGTGATAATGTGCTAATTATATTCATCAAACTTGTGCAACTATAAATTTCATATCATTTAGAATTATAGGTGAAATTTTTGGAGCCACTAAATTACTCAAAGTTTTGTCAAAAATTTGTTTTAAAATGTTATTTTAAAATATCCAAAAATCCTTCCTAAATTAACTTTTATTCTAAAAATCAAAATCTATAAGAGTTTTGAGGTTGGCCCCTTAATCAAAGTTGTAGAGAATTAAATTCTAAGCAACTTTTATTTTTAGGTCATTTTCAAAAAAGGTCTTTTTCTTGCTTAAAATGAGATTTGAAAACTATTATTTGAATTTATTTGAAAATAATAATTTGAAAAACCAATTTCTCACCTAAGCGGGCCTCCGCCTCCCTTTCGGCCCGCTGGCCGAAACGGCCCGCGCCACCCCCGCGCGCGCGCCGCGCAACGCAGGCGGCCCGGCCCGCGTCCGCTCGGCCGCCTCCTCCTCCCGCTCGCCCCGTGCCTCGCTGGCCGCCGCGACAGAACGCGTTTGCCGCGTGTCGACCATGCGCCGTCGCCGACCGCCGCGCGTCGCCTCCGCTCTGCCCTCCTGCCAGCTCGAGCGCGCTCAAGTCCGCCTGCCTGAACCCTCCTCGCCCCCTCACTCCCACTCTCGCTCGCCATCCGCTCCTCTCTCCCAAAAATCGAGCGGGCGAGCGGCTCACCGCCGCGAGCTCCACCTCCGCTCCCTGTTCCGACGTCGACCATCCACCGCCACCGAATTCGTCTTGCACCAAGCTTCGCCACCCCCTTGCCTCCTCTGAACGAGCCTCGTTGTCCTCTTGCTCACTCCGGTAGGACATCAATTTGACTTCCTCGCTGTGCCACCATGACGGAGCCGCCGCGCTCGCGCTCCGGTCACCAGCACCTCCACCCAACCCCCTTGTCTCTCAACCCCGCTCACGAGTTCACCGTTTTCCTGCGGCCGTTTTGCGCCCCTTGCCTCGCTCGTTCGAGCACTAGAGCGGCAGTTGGCCGTCGGCGGCCACCGCACCGCCGCGGTAGCGAGCACCGGCTCGGCCGCGCGCGCTGTCCCCGCTCGCCCGCGGTTGAAGCGAGTGGCTGGGCCGGCCTGATCCAACGGGACGCGGCCCGTTTTCTTTCTCCCGCGCGCGCGTGCCCCTTTGCTAGGCCGGACCGGGCCGTCTGCCCCTTGCGGTGTCGGCCCGTTTTCAAATAAGGATTTCTAGTTTTTCTTTTCTTTTATTAATTGGGAATAAAAATGCTTTAGTAATTGTTTGGATGATTAAATGTGCTCCAAAAATTATGAAGTAAATTTTTATGAGTTCCTTACAACTAGATCTACCATTTAAAAATATTGCATTTAATTGTTGCACTACTTTTCTGTAAGGTTTTTATTTAACTTTGAAAATTGCTATTTTCTTGTTAAATGGATAGTAAATTGTAAAAAATTCAGAAAAAATATGATTCCAAGTTTGTTAACCTTGTTGTGCCATGTACTTGCTAGGAAAAATATGTCTCTTGCATGTTTAGTAGAAAATTTGTGAGGTGTAGTTTAAGTGCTTTTTATTGCTAATAATTGTTATTTTTGTTAAATAGAAAAATATGAATAAAACATGTAAGTAATAATTTTTGTACAGTGATTATTTACTAAGTAGAATCCAGGAAAAATGAGAAATCTATTGTTTGAAACTTTTTATAGTAGAAAGTATTTTATACTCTTTTTTAGGCCCTATATTTGCTGTTTTTGTGTAGGTAATTCTAGTACTCAAATTGCAATGAAACTTTTGTGACATGCTGGACTACATGTTATTAATCCACAGTAATTTTGTTAGATTTTTCTGAGATACCAAAATAAGTGTTGCTGTCCAAGCATAGTGCTAACTAGGGTTTAAATTCAACCTTTAATGCAAGATTAGTTGGTAAACTTTGCTTTGGTGTATCTTTGAAGCATCTTAAGTGTCAAGGTGCCTTTGCCTGATAGAGAATAGTTGTGGTAGTTTATGAGTACATGTTCTTGGATGATTTAGACTACCTTATAGAAGAGTCGTAAGTTCCACGTAATTTAAATAAAGTAACATGCTCATCTACATCTCATTCATCATCCTCATCTCATGTCATCCCTGCAATGCACCTAGGCATGAGCACTTATATTTCTGTATCATACAGGATCGCAGAAAGTGATCCCGGTAGCAGTTCCCGAGGACCCGAAAGAGCAGTCCGAGGTGCAAGAGCAGGAGGTGACCGAAGCCGAAGAGGAGGTCGGTGAAGATCTTCTAGAGTGCCCCGACCACCGTCCTAGCTCTTTTGAGAGAGGCAAGCCCCGGAGTATTTCTCTCCCGGTTTGCAAATAATTTATTATTAACTTTACTTAATTTGATGCATTACGTTTAGGAGTTGTTTGCAACCGTTGCTGCATTATACCTTATTTCACCTTGCTTTACCCGATCCTTGTTACCTTAGTGTCCGTGGTCAATAATTGCTTAGTTTGCTTAGACCGGTAGAAGTCGGGTGATTGCCTGTCATCCGCGGCTATAGGAGATTGCCTGGATCTATGTGAAAGTATGTCATATGAAAATAACTAAGTGTCGAAATGAATCTGAGATCGGGCGGAAACTTGCAGGGTTTCGGACTGTAGTGTTTTCCGTCTGTGTCGATTAAGGACCGACCGTTGTTGGGCCTCGAGTCATGTTGAACGCATGCCTCACATTTAGTTGGTCGAATAATGTACCTTTCGACCGCGAAGCTGGGAGATTATTCGGGCCGAGTGGATTGCCCGCAACGCACTGTACCGGAGCAGTAGTGGCAGGATACGGAGGCGCGATGATAAGGCCAAAGAGTAGTCGGGCGGCCCCCGGGTACATGTGGTTCCTAGCAAGCTCGCAACTTTACCTGAATGGTTGACTCGGTGACCAATACCTCACTTTAGCGGGTGAGTGAGATTTGTGTGAGAAATAAATTACCAGCTGGTTAATAATCGATTCGAATCGCCATCGTTCACTGGATAGTGAACACTTGACTTGAGCTACTTCATCGTAGTAATATTGATGAATCACTTGGATAGTTATGTGGAAGATGACATGATAACTATTGTTAATGATCAATGGTAATCCTTACTTGCTTAATTACATGTTACTCTAGCATAGATGTAAACATAGTTGACAGGGTAATAAAGATTAAATTACTGCATACTTTTAGAAAAGAATTATTAAATTGAAAATGCTTTTCTTGCAAATGAGTCAGCTACCTCCACTAGAAAGCCTATCATGATCCTTGGTGTCATTTTTTTATTTTGGTTCTGTCGGGTAAGTCTAGCGGAGTACCTTCTCGTACTCAGGGCTTTGTTCCCACTTGTTGCAGATGGGCAGATGTATTACGGCTACTGTATCAACTGCCTCTATCCTATGTTGGGCGAAGCTTAGGACCATGGGCAATGGTCATTCGCTACTTCTCGTCTGATGCTTTTGCTGGAGATGATCATAAGCTGGCACTTATTTCAAACGTTGTGTGTGTGCGTGATTTGAACTACTGCTTTCGCTACTTTTTATTCAAACCTGGTTTGTAATAACTATGTTTAAACTCCGATGTATTTTATGTAACACCTCAAGTGTTTAGCTCCATAATTGCATTGCATTTGCATTTGCATAAGCATAAGCATGCATCATTCATGTTTGTTATTTTATGTGATGCAACACACGTGATTGTTCTAGGGTTTGTTTGATTTATTTCATGAAGTATTTGATAGTTGGTGTAACAAAAAGGTAAGGTAGCCAATCATGACCTACAACACCTTAGTTATACTTAGGGTAACATTTGGAACAAGGTTCATGTTGACCAAAATTACAAATTTGCCCTCCAAGAGAAGTTTGACCACCATTTGACCCTAGAAGGCTCTAGTTTGACCAATTAAAAAGTCTAATTTAGAAATCTTGCATGGAGGAGCACCCTTAAGCAAAGTTGTAAAGAAATTCATGGGGAACAAAAGTCTCAATATGACCATCTCATGAAATTGACCCTAACATGCTCAAAAGTGGCCCACAAGTCAGTTAGAGAGGTAGCTCCAAGACTTAGAATTTTTCTAAGTCTGAAATCTGACCCTACAGTTTTACTGATGCCTACTTTAGGAGCTTTTAGTTTGCAAACCAGGCCAAACCAGTCTTTGAGCCAATTGACAAAGTTGTTGTCCACACATAGCTCTACAACATTGTCAATATCACCATCACCTGGTTCTCAACAGTTTAGGAGATATAGTGTCAAGAAGTTAGGGTTTCAGTCGGCGTTATCTCTGAAACTGCATTTCAGTTTCAAGGGGCACCACTTTGGAGCTCTATAGTTTCAAATCTAGGCCGAACCAGCCCAAACTCCAATTGACAAACTTGTAGACCTCATGTAGCTCTACAAAATTGGTGTAATCATCTTCGACTAATTCGAACCGGTTTGGGAGATAATCATCGTGGAAGTCGCTCTGTCAGTCGGTCATCGATGTCACCATTCACCCGATTCCGTTTCGTCAGCCGGGGGAGTGGCCGACCGGCCGCAGGCCGTCGTCGACGCGTGGAGGCGCGGTGGCACCCGTACGCCGGCCCTGGCCCCACCAGTCAGGCCGCGACGCCTTCAAGACGCCACGACGCGCGAGCCGGCCTCCATTCCTCCGCCCCCTCTCTTCCAGTTGCCAAAAACACCGAAACCGAGCCGCCATTGCCGTTCTTCTCCGGCGAGCTCAAGCGCGAGCTACACCGCATCACCGGCCGCCAGACCTCGCCAATCCCTCCGCCTCACCACCCTCCATCCCCTTGACCCACCGAAGCCCGCGATTTGACTCAAGGTGAGCCGCATTGCTTTCTTCCCCGTCTCCGAGAGGTCGCCGGAGCCCGCCATGGGACCTCACCGTGGTCGGGGTGCTTCGGGTCTCTCTCCATCCTCTCTTCCTAGCAAAATGGATCCGCCTAGCTTCGGTGAAGCTCGTACCGAGCCTAGACCGCACCGTACATCCTCACCGGCGACGGTGCGCCGCCACCGGACATCACCGGCCGCCGCTCGCGATGACAAGCCCCTTCCACCCCATCCCCATCCATTCCACGAGCACCAATCGACGCACCGGGTGACGGAGAACACGAGGCGGTGTTCGATTGGCCGAGCGAGCTCTTCTCCGGCGAGCTCGAGCTCGTCGGAGCTCGCGGGTCTCCGCCTCCCCTACCTCCGGTCACTGACCGCGGGGGCCCGCCCGTCAGTGTCGCGCGCGGGCGGGGCGCTGAGCGGACCGCGCGCACGCGAGTGTGTGGGCCGAGTTTTCCGGGCCGGCCCAGTTCATCCGAAATGAAATTCATTTTTATTATTTTGTCACTGATTTTTGTACAAGTTGGAAAAATATAGATCTAGGGTTTTAATGATCCAAAAATCATGAGATAAATTTTATTAGGGTCTACATGATGTGTAGTATTTTAGAAAAATATGGATCTGGCATGAGATGTTTAAATTCTGTAAGAATTTAATAGATCCTTTAAATGTGTTTTGTAATGCATGCAAATTTGTTAAATTTATAACTTGAGCTGTAGTGTTCCATAAATCATGAAATTTGATGGGTAGGTTACTCTATGCTAGCCCTAGCTCTGGTAAAAATTTGGGCATCAGTGCTTAAGTACTTTTCAAGTTATTATGCTATCTTGTTATGCTAGGAAATATTTAAATGAATTTTTGTAATTTTTCTACATGTGCAATGTTCATATAACTTTTTGGAGAATGTCTTGGTACCCTAGACTGTCCAAGAAAATTAAGAAATCTGTTGTTTGACACTTTTTACTATGCTTTGGTATTTATACAAAGATCAGCCTTTTTGGCTTGTGAATTTTGTGCAGAGAGTTCCTGTGATTAAATTGAGTTCAAATTTGTACAGTAGTCTCTTTTTGGGTCAGAGAGTCCCCTGTAATTTTTGTAGAATTTTAGGAGCAGTTTACATATATGTTTAAAATTCCACCTAATTAATTAAGTAAAATAAGAAATGAGTATAAATAAATGTTCTAGGTAGTCACACCTTACTTTCTGGTGTTCTTGTGACATTTGTGAACTTGTAGTAGTATTAGTTTAGTCTTAGAGAATGTTTGCCACATCAATAAATATTTAACCTTTACAATGTTAGGTTTTCTGGACAGCTGATAGTATTTCTAGGTTTGACCTTGGATAAAGGTGGTTGCTGGAAAACTTGTAAATACCAAAGTTGGAGTAAACTTGATGAACTAGCTTGTGTCAAAATTTGGGAGTATTTGGCTTAGTAGTTTGAGAGTTACTGTTGTTTAAAGTGGCAGTTCAAAATCTGCTACTCTCTGTTTCGAGAGGACAGATTCTGGAACTTGTGAAGTTTGACATGGAAAACTTAGGAGTTTGGAGTTGAGGTCTGAAAATGAATTGTAGTGCATTTCTTAGGCTTTCCAGATTGTCTTAGATCATATCTTTTGGAATTGTAAATCTCCAGTTGTGATAAAAACAAGTAGCTGCTGTCCAGAATGCTTACTGTGGTGTTTTACTGATTGATATGGTGTGATATCCTAAGACATGCTACTTTTGTAATTGTTAGGTGTTAGGGCCTTAACTGAGGATGAGCAGCTTTATCTTAGGTTAAGTAGATTAGGTGAGTACTTCTCTACCGGAGAGGAAATTTGCACCTACTCTTTTGAAGTGATTTGATTAGAGCGTTAAATTGTTGGAATGCATTTCATTCCGAGCATATTGCATCTTTCATTATGCATTCATGGGATTTATTATGCACTCATGCAATAGGTGTACCGGAGGGGGTGACACTCCTCGAATTCGAGCCTGTAATTCCGGAGGAGAACCAGGAGCAGCAGGAGCCCGAGAATCCAGCAGGCGAAGGAGACGCCGCTGAAGACTTGCCGGAGTGCCCTGACCACCGGCCTTCAACTTTTCTCAAAGGCAAGCCCCGGTGCATGTTGAACCTACTGTTTTATAAATTAATCTTGAGTACTTTTAATTGTTTACTGCATTAAGTTGTAGGAGTTATATGAAAACACTTGTTGCATTATACCTGTCCTTGTCCAGATATCGTACTTAATCCTATATTAGGTTTAGGCACGTGTCAATGCTTAGCCCTGCTTAGTTCGGTAGAAGTCGGGTGATTTCCGGTCATCCGCGAGATGTAGGAAGGAGTCACGAGTGGCTGTATGGCTACCGTGGTGGAACCATGCTTTAAAATGAAATTGAGACCGGGCGGGAGTTCGATAGTACAGCCGCAAGACACTTCACGTCTTGGGTGTGGAGCTATGCCCGTCTGAGTCGTTTAAGGACCGATTCGCTGTACGTCCTTGAGTCATGTTGAACGCAGTCTAACACTTAGTTGGCCGGATAAGTCGTTCCGACCGCGAAGTCGAGTAGTATGGTTCAGGCCGGGAATCGAATGGTAGGTTGCATCTTGGAGGAGAGAAAGGATGTGCTTGGGGACATTGGCGTGAGACCAAGTGGGGGTTAGAGTCCCTATCACCTGGCAGAGTGTCGCCCTTGGGGACGCGGCATTATTCGGGCCCGCGATTCCTGAACTGTACAAAAGATGACCTGAGCAGCCTTCGCCAGGCGTGACTCGGTGAGTGTTAGAAATACCCCTCCAGCTGGATAGGAATTCGATTCGAATCGCCGTCGCTCCCGGTTAGTGAGCACTTGACTTGAGCAGCGGCAACGTAGATCTCATTAAATGAACCGGTGGTTAAGGGAATGATACAATGTTGCCAAAATTCATACCTGCTCTGGATATAATGATGATAATTGTTTGATTATAATCAAGTTCATGTTTAGTACAGGTGCTAAGATAGATGACAGGTAAATGCTAAAAATAACTGCTAGTACAGGCGATAAGAGTTTAAATTACGTATGCCTTTATGCAAAATGTTATGTCAGCTAGCCCCTTGTGTAAGCCTTGCATAATCCTTGGTGTCATCTTATTTCTGGTTTTCGACGGGTAAGTCTAGCTGAGTACATTCCAGTACTCAGGGTTTATTCCCTCCTGTTGCAGATGATATGCTCTATCAAGGCTTCTGCAAGACTTGTCTCCACCCTGCGGGTGAAGAAGACTAGATCACTTGGGCGTGATCATCTTTATGTACTTTCCTCATGCTTTTGCGGGTTGTCGATCATTCAGACTGGCAGTATTTAATTAACTAGTGTGTGTGTTATGCTTCCGCTACTTTCAAACTTGGTTTGTATTATTTGCTACTCCATTTGTGTAAACTTATTTCAGAACTACTTGTGAAATGTAACGTATGATGTTGTATGTTGAATGATGCGATCCTGGTTGTAAGCAGTTTGGTTTGAAATCCTTCGTGATTTCGATTGACTACCGGGATTATATGGGCTCAAGTTTGAAAATTTGAGCGCTTCGGTGCTTGTTTTCGTACTTGTGCTCTTATAATTTGATCGGTTCTGTTACATTTTATGCCGCAAACTTTTATATAACTTATGATGGTGACCGCTAAACTTAGTATGATTTTGGCTGTTATGCGAAATGGTTTGAAATCCGTCGAGATTTCACGGACTACCGGGTTATACGGGCTTAAGTTTGTTAAATTGTCCTCCCGTTGAATGATTTTCCTACTTAATCTCGTATAATTGGGCGGTTCTGTTACAGCTGGCATCGGAGCATGGTTTAGCGTGATTACTGTTCATAAGTGTATTTAAAACAAAATTCTGTTTAAAAAATGTGATTTTAAAACTAAAGGTGTGCTAGTGGTCATATCCTGTATGCCCAGTTAAGGACTCTAGGTGGCTATTTAAGTACTAACTTGGGGTTCTTGCACCATATTTCTCTTTCGTTGCTCATACGGTGTGCTATTGTATGAGTGCCACTTAATTGAGTGGTAATGTATGGATCAGTTACCTCTACGCTTTGGTAAGTGTGAGCTGTGAGAGCATGATTGGATACACCGCCGATCTAGGGAGAGTGCTTATATGATACTAGAATAATTACATGTTTTACACATGTTTTTATGAAAGTATCGCATGTATGGGTGTTCCGTCCGTTGAGGTGATGCCGTCAATAGGACGATGTGTTTGGGTAGATACTACCGTTGTACACGCATCTGGGAATTCGTGTAGAGCGTGTAGGTAGATTTACTGCTTTCATGCATTCATGGGGAATGGGCTGAAATAAATTTTCTGCAGGTACATAACAGCGTTTATCGTGTAGATCGAATTAGTTACGTATATGAGAGATCGTTTGTATGCCACCGAATTCATCGTTAGATGTCTTTATTTTCTAAGTTTGTGAGAACGTAAGACTCACGCATGCATCATATTGCCTGTGCATTTTATTCATAACATGCATTCCTCCCCTTATAAAAGGATTATCCCATTTTGATAAAAGTGATATCGACTTAAAATATGTTCTCATCGGGTAATTAAAACTTGTGCTACAGATGGCCCGCACGAAGCAGACTGCCCGTAAGTCCACTGGCGGAAGAGCACCCCGTCGTCAGATGGCCCCACGGGAGCGCCGCAGCATGGACACTTTTCTAAGCGAGTTTGGCATGCCCACCTTGCTTTGGAGAGTGCTCCATGATGTGGGGTACCCAGAGGGTCAAGAGCCGGTGTACTCCTAGAGCGAGAGCCAGTTAGCTGAGGATGGACTTGCGGTAGTGGAAATCACTGTCCCTGCTCTTGGTGATGCGCCAGAATGGGATGGTTGGCATTTAGAGTTTGAAGGACGCACTCCAGTTGAGGGTGCAGAGGGCGCAGCCTTTAGCGTCATCCGAGACATAATGAGCAGGTTTCCTAATGAGTTGGCAGCAGCTTTGGCTGGTACTTTCCCGAGAGATGATCCTCGTGATGCCATTTGGGTGCAACCGCAAGGAAGTGCCCTGGTTAGAGGCCCAAGTGAAGGACGAGCTAGCGACAACCACGCAATGAGTGCCATGTATGCAGCCATCAGAGCATACCAGGGTCTTGAGAGTACCTATTGGATCTTGACTCGCCTGCGTGGCGATGACCGGCTTGAAGCAAGGAAGCAGAGGAAGAAGTAAGCACGTGCTACAGCTAGCTTGCAGGAGCAGTTGGCCGACATGAGCTTGCAGCGAGACCGGGCTCTCGAGAGAGGTGAGAGTGCCATGCAGCGGGTGCAGACATTGACTCAGACCAACAGAAATACAGACCTCATGATGGGACAGCTAGTGCAGGAAAGGAATGAAGCCTGGAACGAGAGAGACCTTCTGAGGCAGAGGGTCGAGGAGCTAGAAGAGTATAATGTCAACTTGCATGAAGAGTTTCATGCCCTCTACAACGGGATGGGCCCATATGCTCCTCCAGACGCCGCCCAGATGGACGTCGACGACGCCGCCGCTACTGATGGTAGCGATGGTGACGCCTCCGACCTCGACGACGGCCCCGAGGAGTAGTCTAGTTGCCTTGCGTTAGTGATAGGCTCTGTCGCGATGGCCTTCTTTTGGTTTCCATGTATCGTGTTGTATCCTGTTCGATCTTGAGACTGGCGATCTTTTAGATCTTGGTTGTGTATGCGATGCTCGAACGCATAAAAGTCCAGTGTATGTATGCTGGCAATGTGGTTGTATGGAACACGATGTTGCATTCGAAGTAATTTGATTAGTGATGTTGTTTTAATTGGAATGTAATTATTGTGCCTCTGCTTTATTGTATGACTTGTTCTCTCCAATAAAATTCAGTATGGCATGATTGTTCATTTGAATATAATTACTACAACTTCGCTCAATTATTACTTGTTGCTGAAATATGCAGATGGCAAACACTCGCCGTGCCACGTATGAGGCCGCTGAAACTGGTGGCAATGGTGCAGGGGCTGGTGGGGGTGGTGCAAACAACGTCAACCACTAGGAGCCACAGCCAGAGCCACAATTGCCCCCTCCTCCACCGCTCACTGCAGAGGTATTCTTCACACAGTTCCTTGGAAGCCAGCGCAATGCCGAGCAATCACAGAGGAATATGGAAGATTTTCTGCGTACCATCGCTGAAAATGTTCAGAGAGGAAATAATCAAGGTGGTGGCCATGTGGTGAACCAGTACAGCAATTTCAAGGATTTCATGGATACTAGGCCACCTATTTTTAAGGAAGCAGCATAGCCACTTGACGTTGAAGAATGGATCAACACTATGGAAGATAAGTTCCGTGTGTTGAGACTGACAGAAGTTCTAAAAACAGAATATGCTGCACATCAGCTATAGGGACCGGCAGGGATGTGGTGGAAGCATCACCGCACCACCTTTCCTCCCAATGCCCAGATTACTTGGAGAGAATTCACTGAAGCGTTTAGGGGAGTTTATATTCCCCCAGGGCTGGTTGAGATGAAGCTCGGAGAGTTCTTGGCCTTAAATCAGGGTACCAAGACTGTGACATAGTATCTACATGCCTTTAACAGCTTGTGCCGTTATGCTCCAGACATGGTCGACACAGATGCAAAGAGAATTGCTAGTTTCAAGAGAGGGTTAAGTCCGAAGATGATGAAGCATGTGGGTACCAATACCTGCGCCAGATTCAATGACTTTGTCAGTGATTGTTTGAAATAAGAAAAGAACAACAACGCCTACACTGCATCCAAGAATCGAAAGAGGGTGTTTGAGTCAGGACCATCCCAGTCCAGAGTCGTCACTGTAAATCGTCCTTCTTATCGTCCACCCGCACCTGGTGCAAGATTCAGGCCATCACAGCATAAAACCCAGAACTACAAGGGACCACAGAAGCCGTACAAGATGGCCGTGTCGCCAGCAAAGATCACCGCATCTGCAGAACAGAGCAACTCCAAGGGAGCTATAGGATTTGCTGGTACAGTGAAGGGGCCCTGCTACAATTGTGATCAGCCAGGCCACTTTTCAAAGTTCTGCCCTTATCCGCCTAAAAAGAAGTAACATACTTACACTGCTCGGGTACACCATACCACCGTTGATGAGATTCCTAAGGGAGAGCCTGTAACTGCCGGTAAGTTTCTTGTTAACCATCACCCTGCAGTTGTTCTATTTGATTCTGGATCCTTACATTCTTTTATGAGTCAAGCATTTGCACGGAAGCATGAATAACTATGCACAGAATTGAGTTATGGTTATCGCATAAGTTTAGCAGGGGCTGATGTGTTAACCAATAAGATGGTTAGAGGGGCAACCCTTGAGTTAGGTAGTCGGAAGGTTTGAGTGAACCTGGTAGTTATGCCTGGACTAGTTTTGGATGTAATAATAGGAATGAACTGGATGAAGAACTAGGGGGCAGTCATAGATACAAGCAGTCCGATGCTTACCCTTAAGGATCCCCAGGCAGAGGGTACTTTCCTGGTACCATTGCCTAGAAGAACAGACCTTGTGAGTGTGACCTGTGCCATGGAAGTTGTTCCTATTCACCAGATCCCAGTAGTGTGTGAGTTCCCGGATGTGTTTCCAGATGAGTTACCTGGTCTTCCTCCAGATAGAGATGTTGAGTTTGGAATTGAGTTGATCCCCGGGACAGCTCCTATTTCAAGGAGACCCTATCGGATGCCTCCGGATGAGTTAGCTGAGCTGAAGAAGTAACTGGAAGAATTATTAAAGAAGGGGTTTATCCGACCGAGTAAGTCTGAATGGGGATGTCCTGCCTTGTTTGTGAAGAAAAAGAAAGAGGGTACTCTGAGAATGTGTGTGGATTATCGACCTCTTAATGCTGTAACTATCAAGAATAAATATCCTTTGCCTCATATCGACGTTTTGTTTGATCAGTTGGCTAAAGCTAGAGTGTTCTCCAAGATAGACCTAAGATTAGGGTATCATCAGATAAAGATTAGGCCGCAAGATGTCTCGAAAACCGCCTTTTCTACCAGATACGGGTTGTACGAATATCTTGTTATGTCTTTTGGATTAACAAATGCCCCTGCATATTTCATGTATCTGATGAATATGGTTTTCATGCCAGAGTTGGACAAGTTTGTAGTTGTCTTCATTGATGACATTCTAGTATACTCTGAGAATGAGAAAGATTATGAAGAGCATCTGAGAATTGTCTTGACCAGACTGAGAGATCATAAGTTGTATGCTAAGTTCAGCAAATGTGAATTGTGGTTGAAGAAAGTTCCTTTCCTTGGTCATATTCTATCTGAGAATAGAGTTTCGGTAGATCCGAGCAAAGTGCAAGAGGTTATGGATTGGAAAACTCCAACCACAGTGTCAGAAGTCAGGAGTTTCCTAGGGTTAGCTGATTACTATCGTCGCTTTATCCTAAACTTCTTAAAGATTGCCAAGCCAATGACGAGTCTGTTACAGAAAGATCATAAGTTTTGTGTGGACAGAGGAGTGTGAGACAACTTTTCACACCTTGCGGAAACTGTTGACCACTGCTCCAGTTCTTGCACAGCCAGACATCGAGAAACCTTTTGATGTGTTCTGTGACGCATCAAAAATAGGATTAGGTTGTGTTCTGATGCAAGAAGGAAGAGTCATTGCTTATGCCTCCCGTCAGTTGAGAAAACATAAAATCAATTATCCGACACATGATCTTGAGCTTGCCACCGTAGTGCATGCCTTAAAGATTTGGAGACACTATTTACTTGGTAATGTGTGCAATATTTTCACCGATCATAAGAGTCTCAAGTACATTTTCACCCAACCAGAATTGAACATGAGACAACGAAGATGGTTAGAACTAATCAAAGATTACAACTTGAATGTACAGTATCACCCTGGGAAAGCCAATGTGGTAGCCGATGCTTTGAGTAGAAAATCACATTATTTGAATATGCAACCCTTACTCAAAGATGGTTTTAATCTGATGCACCCTGCCATGTTACATAGTATTCAGATCAGTTGCTCCTTGGAAAGTAAGGTAATAGAAGGCTAGAAAGCAGACAAAGGAATATTCCACATCAAAAAGAAAATTAAAGAAGAACCCTCCAAACACTTCCGAGTGGACGAGCAGGACGTGTTGTGGTTTGACAACCGTCTTGTTGTTCCAAAGGATAAAGAACTTAAGAATAAAATTATGGATGAAGCTCATCTCTCTAAGTTGTCCATTCATCCTGGCAGCAGTAAAATGTATTAAGAACTAAGACCTCGCTATTGGTGGACAAAGATGAAGAAGGAAATTGCAGCTTATGTAGCCAGATGTGACACATGTTGTCGAGTGAAAGCTATTCACATGAAACCTGCCGGATTGTTACAACCTTTGTCAGTACCTAGTTGGAAGTGGGATGATATAAGTATGGATTTCATCACGGGTTTGCCCACTACTCAGAAAGGCCATGATTCGATTTGGGTAATCGTGGATCGTCTTACCAAGACATCCCACTTTTTGCCTGTCAAGACAGATTTTAGACCACCTCAATATGCCGAGAAGTATATTGCAGAGATTGTGAGATTGCATGGCATACCGAAGACTATAGTGTCTGACAGAGGGTCACAGTTCACTGCTCACTTTTAGGAGCATTTGCACAAAGGTTTGGGGACTAGTCTGATTCGTAGCACTGCCTATCATCCTCAAACAGATGGTCAGACTGAAAGAGTTAATGCTATTTTAGAGGATATATTAAGAGCTTGTGTGTTGTCTTCTAGAGGTTCATGGGAGTCGTGGTTACCTTTAGCAGAATTCACGTATAATAATAGTTATCAAGAAAATATCAAGATGGCACCTTTTGAGGCCCTGTATGACCGAAAGTGTAGAACACCTTTAAATTGGATTGAGCCAGGGAAAAGAAGGTATTATGGTATTGACTTCGTGGAAGAAGCCGAAAAGAAAGTTCATATCATTCAGCAAAATATGAGAGCAGCTCAGTCACGTCAGAAAAGTTATGCGGATAAGAGAAGGAGACCGCTTGTGTTCGAAGTTGGTGACTATGTTTATCTAAAAGTCACGCCAATAAAGAAGAAGCGGTTTGGAATACGCAGAAAGCTTGCCGCCAGATTTGTAGGATCCTACAAAATTTAGAAAGAAAGGGTCCAGTGGTTTACAAATTGGAGTTACCTGAAGCAATGGGTGCTATATTCCCAGTTTTTCACGTATCACATCTCAAGAAATGTTTGCGTGTTCTAGAGGAAAGAATTGAACCTCGAGGCATAAAACTTAAGTCAGATCTGGTGTATCGTGAGCAACCAATTCGAGTTTTGGATTCCAAAGAAAGGGCTACTCGAAACAGTGTGGTGAAAACGTATAAGATACAATGGAGTCATCATGATGAAGGGGATGCATCTTGGGAAATGGGTGAATACCTATAAAAAGCCTACGAAGATTTTTATAATAAATGGTTCGTAACCCAAATCTCAGCACGAGGTTTTTATAAGGGGGAGGGCTGTAACACCTCGGTGTTACGCAAGCATTAACATTTCAATCATGAGCATAGCATGTCATGGCATTCATAATCATATGTACTTAGGGTGTACCTTTAGTAAAATAAAAGTGTGGAAACTAGTATTGCATAACATGTTGTGATAATGTGCTAATTACATTCATCAAACTTGTGCAACTATAAATTTCATATCATTTAGAATTATAGGTGAAATTTTTGGAGCCACTAAATTACTCAAAGTTTTGTCAAAAATTTGTTTTAAAAATGTTATTTTAAAATATCCAAAAATCCTCCCTAAATTAACTTTTATTCTAAAAATCAAAATCTATAAGAGTTTTGAGGTTGGCCGCTTAATCAAAGTTGTAGAGAATTAAATTCTAAGCAACTTTTATTTTTGGGACATTTTCAGAAAACGTCCTTTTCTTGCTCAAAATAAGATTTAAAAACTATTATTTGAATTTATTTGAAAATAATAATTTGAAAAACCAATTTCTCACCTAAGCGGGCCTCCGCCTCCCTTTCGGCCCGCTGGCCGAAACGGCCCGCGCCACCCCCCACGCGCGCGCCGCGCAACGCAGGCGGCCCGGCCCGCGTCCGCTCGACCGCCTCCTCCTCTCGCTCGCCCCGCGCCTCGCTGGCCGTCGCGACAGAACGCGTTTGCCGCGTGTCGGCCATGCGCCGTCGCCGACCGCCGCGCGTCGCCTCCGCTCTGCCCTCCTGCCAGCTCGAGCGTGCTCAAGTCCACCTGCCCGAACCCTCCTCGCCCCCTCACTCCCACTCTCACTCGCCATCCGCTCCTCTCTCCCAAAAACCGAGCGGGCGAGCGGCTCACCGCCGCGAGCTCCACCTCCGCTCCCCGTTCCGACGTCGACCATCCACCGCCACCGAATTCGTCTTGCACCAAGCTTCGCCACCCCCCTTGCCTCCTTCGAACGAGCCTCGTTATCCTCTTGCTCACTCTGGTAGGGCATCAATTTGACTTCCTCGCCGTGCCACCGTGACGGAGCCGCCGCGCTCGCGCTCCGATCACCGGCACCTCCACCCAACCCCCTTGTCTCTCAACCCCGCTCACGAGTTCACCGTTTTCCCGCGGCCGTTTTGCGCCCCTTGCCTCGCTCGTTCGAGCACTGGAGCGGCAGTTGGCCGTCAGCGGCCACCGCACCGCCGCGGTGGCGAGCACCGGCTCGGCCGCGCGCGCTGTCCCCGCTCGTCCGCGGTTGAAGCGAGTGGCTGGGCCGGCCTGATCCAACGGGACGCGGCCCGTTTTCTTTCTCCCCCGCGCGCGTGCCCCTGGGCTGGGCCGGACCGGGCCGTCTGCCCCTTGCGGTGTCGGCCCGTTTTCAAATAAGGATTTCCAGTTTTTCTTTTCTTTTATTAATTGGGAATAAAAATGCTTTAGTAATTGTTTGGGTGATTAAATGTGCTCCAAAAATTATGAAGTAAATTTTTATGAGTTCCTTACAACTAGATCTACCATTTAAAAATATTGCATTTAATTGTTGCACTACTTTTCTGTAAGGTTTTTATTTAACTTTGAAAATTGCTATTTTCTTGTTAAATGGATAGTAAATTGTAAAAAATTCAGAAAAATATGATTCCAAGTTTATTAACCTTGTTGTGCTATGTACTTGCTAGGAAAAATATGTCTCTTGCATGTTTAGTAGAAAATTTGTGAGGTGTAGTTTAAGTGCTTTTTATTGCTAATAATTGTTATTTTTGTTAAATAGAAAAATATGAATAAAATATGCAAGTAATAATTTTTGTACAGTGATTATTTACTAAGTAGAATCCAGAAAAAATGAGAAATCTGTTGTTTGATACTTTTTATAGTAGAAAGTATTTTATACTCCTTTTTAGGCCCTATATTTGCTGTTTTTGTGTAGGTAATTTTAGTACTCAAATTGCAATGAAACTTTTGTGACATGCTGGACTACATGTTATTAATCCACAGTAATTTTGTTAGATTTTTCTAAGATACCGAAATAAGTGTTGCTGTCCAAGCATAGTGCTAACTAGGGTTTAAATTCAACCTTTAATGCAAGATTAGTTGGTAAACTTTGCTTTGGTATATCTTTGAAGCATCTTAAGTGTCAAGGTGCCTTTGCCTGATAGAGAATAGTTGTGGTAGTTTATGAGTACATGTTCTTGGATGATTTAGACTACCTTGTAGAAGAGTCGTAAGTTTCACGTAATTTAAATAAAGTAACATGCTCATCTACATCTCATTCATCATCCTCATCTCATGTCATCCCTGCAATGCACCTAGGCATGAGCACTTATATTTCTGCATTATACAGGATCGCAGGAAGTGATTCCGGTAGCAGTTCCCGAGGACCCGGAAGAGCAGTCCGAGGTGCAAGAGCAGGAGGTGACCGAAGCCGAAGAGAAGGTCAGTGAAGATCTTCCAGAGTGCCCCGACCACCGTCCGAGCTCTTTTGAGAGAGGCAAGCCCCGAAGCATTTCTCTCCCGGTTTGCAAATAATTTATTATTAACTTTACTTAATTTGATGCATTACGTTTAGGAGTTGTTTGCAACCGTTGTTGCATTATACCTTGTTTCACCTTGCTTTACCCGATCCTTGTTACCTTGGTGTCCGCGGTCAATAATTGCTTAGTTTGCTTAGACCGGTAGAAGTCGGGTGATTGCCTGTCATCCGCGAGCTATAGGAGATTACCTGAATCTATGTGAAAGTATGTCATATGAAAATAACTAAGTGTCGAAATGAATCTGAGACCGGGCAGAAACTTACAGGGTTTCGGACTGTAGTGTTTTCCGTCTGTGTCGATTAAGGACCGGCCGTTGTTGGGCCTCGAGTCATATTGAACGCATGCCTGACATTTAGCTGGCCGAATAATGTACCTTTCGACCGCGAAGCTGGGAGATTATTCGGGCCGAGTGGATTGCCCGCAACGCACTGTACCGGAGCAGTAGTGGCAGGATACAGGGGCGCGATGATAAGGCTAAAGAGCAGTCGGCGCGGCCCCCGGGTACATGTGGTTCCTGGCAAGCTCGCGACTTTACCTGAATGGTTGACTCGGTGACCAATACCTCACTTTAGCGGGTGAGTGAGGTTTGTGTGAGGAACAAATTACCAGCTGGTTAATAATCGATTCGAATCGCCATCGTTCACTGGATAGTGAACACTTGACTTGAGCTACTTCATCGTAGTAATATTGATGAATCACTTGGATAGTTATGTGGAAGATGACATGATAACTATTGTTAATGATCAATGGTAATCCTTACTTGCTTAATTACATGTTACTCTAGCACAGATGCAAACATAGTTGACAGGGTAATAAAGATTAAATTACTGCATACTTTTAGAAAAGAATTGTTAAGTTGAAAATGCTTTTCTTACAAATGAGTCAGCTACCCCCACCAGAAAGCCTATCATGATCCTTGGTGTCATTTTTTTATTTTGGTTCTATCGGATAAGTCTAGCGGAGTACCTTCTCGTACTCAGGGTTTGTTCCCACTTGTTGCAGATGGACAGATGTATTACGGCTACTGTATCAACTGCCTCTATCCTGCGATGGGCGAAGCTTAGGACCATGGGCAATGATCATTCGCTACTTCTCGTCTGATGCTTTTGCTGGAGATGATCATAAGCTGGCACTTATTTCAAACGCTGTGTGTGTGCGTGATTTGAACTACTGCTTCCGCTACTTTTTATTCAAACCTGGTTTGTAATAACTATGTTTAAACTCCGATGTATTTTATGCCGCGAACTTTTATGTAACTTATGATGGTGACCGCTAAACTTAGTACGATCTTGGCTGTTATGTGAAATGGTTTGAAATCCATCGAGATTTCACGGACTACCGGGTTATACGGGCTTAAGTTTGTTAAATTATCCTCCCGTTGGATGATTTTCCTACTTAATCTCGTATAATTGGACGGTTCTGTTACAACAACGTATTGTTGTGCCTCCCTAACCCTGCTCCATCCTTCATATTCCACTCCATCATCTGGATAACCGGTGGCTAATGTGCCTTGACTCTGCATGTCATGAAGTACCTCAAGCGGTACTCCTAAGGGCATGCCACGAACTGGTGTACACATGGCAGGTGCACCTCTAGAGGGCATGGCTTCAACCGGTGCTCGCATGGCATGTGGACCTCCTTCCTCATTTCCTGAATCGTCAGAATCAGTGCTAACATCATCACCAATCATTTCCTCCTCTGCTGCCTCCTCCTCCTCCTGTTCGAACTCGTCTACATCAAAATCATTGCTTATATGACCAACTGGAGGAGAATGAACCCGCTCCTGCATCCAATTACCATCCAAGTCCATACTCTCCATAGTTTATTGCATCTGCACACCACAATCTCCTTGAGTACCACTATCGAAGGACGGCTCCTCATTCTCAACATTCTCCAGCACCAACTCAGCCATGCTGACATTCGAACCTTGGATGACCCTATTGTATCGGGACCACTCAGCTTGGTTGCACAAGTCCATCATCACATAGTGTGTCCTATTCCTTTCAACATCAAACCTACCCTTTAGTGTGAAAGCCTCGCCAAACTTCAAACTCAAACGGTCACATAGATCGCTGAAACTAGGGGTGCCATCAAACCATTCCAATTCTTCATACATATCCTCAAACTGGCAATCCTCTCTCCTAACACTTCCTCCGTAAAAAACTCTTACACCGTAATCCACCTACAAAACGATTTGACATCCGATTATCAACTGACCAATATGGTAGTACTAATTACTACATAACTAACTAACTAACCTTACTTACCTACCACGTATAACTAACTAACTTAGTAACTAAATAACTAATATTAACTAATAACATCCGAATAACTAATAATCGTTAACTAATTAACTAATTACTAAATAACTAATAACATCCGATTAACTAAAAACTAATATTAACTAACTAACAAAAAAAATCGTTAACTACAAATGATCGTTAACTAACTAAATAACTAATATTAATCGTTATCTAACTAAATAACTAACTAACTACAAATAATATTAACTAACTAACTATAAATAATCGTTACCTAACTAAATAACTAAATAACTAACTAAATAATTCAATAACTAACTAAATAACTAATGTTAAATAACTAAATAATCGTTTACTACAAATAATATTAAATAACTAACTAACTAAATAATATTAACTAAGTAACGAAAAAATAAAAAAAATTACCGTAAAACGGAGCGCGGCGGCGCGGCGAGGTTGGCCGAGCGGTGGCGTGCCGGGGCCGGGCCGGGGTGCGACGGTCGGCGACCGGGGTGACGGCGCGGGAACGGCGGCCGGGGACGAGGCGGGGGCGCGGCGGCCGGGGCGCGGGGGAGGGCGCGGCGGCGCGGCGGGCTCGGCAGCGGCGACGGGGGCGCGGCGGCGCGGTGGGGCGCGGCAGGGGCGGCGCTGGCGCGGGGGAGGGGCGGCGCGTGATGGTGGCGGCCGTGGCGGCGCTCGGGCGTCGGTGGCGGCTCCGGCGACGGTGAGGCGTCGGTGGCGGCTTCTATGTGGGCGGGGCTCGGCCGAGCGAGCGTGGCGGGGCGCGGCTTTTATTTAGGCCGTGCCCCACCATGATGGGCGGCGGGGTGTAACCCGCCATGATGGGTGGCGGGTTTGGCATACCCCGCCACGCATCATGACGGGGTACGCCCGGGTGTCTTTGCCACGTCCCCGCCACGTGGCCCCTGCACCCCGCCACCATGCATGGCGGGGTTCAGTGCATTTGCCCCGCCATGCATGGTGGCGGGGCGAAACGGGTTAGTTTTAAAAAGTTTTTGAAATACAGGTTAAATTTAAAATTTGTTTCAAATTTAAGCTCTAAAAATAATAAAAAAAATTGGCCTGTCCGGGCCGGGCGGTTATGGTGACAGTTTTGTACAAACGCCCCTGCTCTTAATACCATTTCGTGTTTAACCTTATGTACACGGGCCCCGCATGCCAGTGTCCGATGAATCTTGTAGTAGACGTAGCAGTACTCCGAGAGGAACCGGCGCAACCGCCCTTAACCACTCGGTCCCTGGATTATTTAGGGTTCTGGATTCTCGAGGCGGCGGCGACCGCTTTCTTTGTCCTCGCAAAAGACGGTTTTGGGAGAAGGTTGTACTAGTAGTAGATCTAAGTTAAGGAGTCGCCATGAGCCGATCAGGGCAGCCTCCGGATCTGAAGAAGTAACCTCGTCCTCCTTTCATCTCGAGCTCTATTTGCTCTGTTGCTGCTTCTCTGTTTTGATGGGATTTTAACTCGTTTCTTTTTTTTTGGGTAAATTCCAGGTACATGGACAAGAAGCTCCAAAGTAAGTTCTTGCAGATCTTTCAGTCTTTTAGCATTATTAGTTATGCACTGCTTACTGCTAATAATTTTACATCCTGCTATTATTATGCGCCGGTACTTCAGAGTTTCCGTCGCGTGTTAAAAGAGTTAAAATTTGGGAGATAAGCTTGGACGTGACTCTACTAGGTTTATGTTGGTCTGCATCATTTATCATTCTTAACTGGTGTATGGGATTGTATGGGGCTGTTCAGAGAAAAATACGATGTTGCTGATTTCTAGTGACCTTCACTGTGGTCCCTTTGTCTCAAGTTTCTGTGTTGGTGCAGTTGAGTTCTGCTGGTATTATCTGTGATGTCTAGCTTGAGTTAATAACTAGTTTTAAGTCAATTCAGGAAGTTCTTCAGTTTGTTTATCTGTTCTGGATTTCGTGATACAGATGACTCTTTTCAATGTGCAAATATTAGTGAACACAACTGTGTTCCACTGTTAAGCTTAGGGAAAAATGCTTTTTATGTGACTGCCCTAATGATGATATCTTGGCAAAGCTATGGGTTAACTGTCCAAATAATGCTTATTTGTCATAGTTACTCTGATAGGGAATTTACTGTTTTGTTCTGCTTTGTAAACTAAATATAACATCTACCGGCTTACATGTGCATGTGTATATCATGTGCAGTCTGGTATGCTCCTTCCATCTTCTTATTGTGTTCGGGCCCTTTTCCCATATATTATTGTCATTTATCTCTTGTTTTTTCCTTTATCAATAATAATGGGCTGCTCTAAATGATGAACTTATTTGAAAAGCTATGGATTTAATTCCCAAATGAAGTTCTTTTTGTCATAGTTACTCTGATAGGGCAGCTTGATGATTGGATAGACATTCTTCCCAATTCAGTGACTCTTTGAGGGGGTGAAACAACTGGACTCACCAGTAGTCATACGAGTATATGACCAAAAAAATATATATTATACTTGAGAAATTGATGAAGCATTTTTGGCCCTTTGAATCTATCTTATCTGATCTGAACATGCACCACCTTTAAGATCCACTTGTACTTGTGCCACCTTTTGTTTTATTAAGTAGAAATCTTTTGGAGCCAATGTATCTTCTTGGTCTTTCTATTGCCATAGTAGAACTGTGGCTCCTTTTTGTATGACAACTTAAAATAGTACAAAAATATTAATTGCTTAATCATTATTCATTAAAGTATTTTTCATCTTGTAAATCTTGTATTAATCGTGTACGTGCCTGATAAAGCTGCGATGTTAGTATCTCATGTTTTGCATGTTTAGGCTAAGATGCTTAAATATATGGATGATAGCAGAAGTCCTACCATGCTATATATTATCAGGCACATCATGATTAAGCTCCATGCATACTTGGTGAATTTTGATTCCAATTTTGAATGGTTGCTGCTTATTCATGTTGTGCAGAGATTTTGTGCCTATTTTGATCTGCTTTTGGCATACCATCTAATCTTGCACTGGCAGTATAGTTTTTCACTCACTAGCTTTCTCCTTAATTTTGGCCAGTCAAGCTGAATGCAAACCGTGTTGTCATTGGCACACTTCGTGGATTTGATCAGTTCATGAATCTGGTCATTGACAACACAGTTGAGGTCAATGGAAACGAAAAGAATGACATCGGGATGGTGGTGAGTAATTGTCTTAACTCTGCTATATCAAATGCTCTCCTCGCAGTATATTTGGTATGGAAATACTTTTGCCAATTTATTCTGATGGTATGATGTAGTACTTACACTGAACATCTTCTGCAGGTCATCAGGGGAAACAGTGTAGTCATGATTGAAGCACTCGAACCAGTTGCCAAGGCTCAGTGAACTTTCAGCGGATCTAGATGTGGTTCAGCCGTTAAGCTAGTAGTATTAATTCAAAACTGCTGTATGCCATTGGGCATGTTTTAGCCTGAGTTCCCTCACCCTTATTCATCTGCAAGCTTGAGCACTTTTGTATAGTTCAGCAAGATTTACACTGCTTCCTGGTATTATTCTGCTGGGATTTGTGCTTCGTGGTATCATGCTAAAGAGGGTGTGAATTGTGATGTGTTCCTTATCTAAACTGGAGTTGCTAGTTCAGGTTATCATGTGCTGCAGGATATGAGATGTCCTTTGACACATTAATGTTACCTAGCTCGTTTTGGTTTGATAGTAACGCAAAACGGCCTTTCAGCATTTCTAGCTATTTGCTCTCGTGACAGCCGGCCATGTTGGCATTCCTATGTAAACGCAATTTGCGTGGTTACAGTGCTTCCACCTCCATAAGTGTACTTTGTGGCTTGCTGATGTTGTCCCCTCCTTAGGCGACAAATATTTGCCAGGTTATAGTGCTTGCATCTCCATAGGTTCTCCATGTAGTTCTTAATTTGTGGTTTGCTGATTTGCCGATGCTATCCCTTCCAGCGAGAATAATACGTTGATAAAGATTTTAAAACATTTTTTTTTGTCTTTCTCACCCGTCCAACGTAATATAAACACTCTCACGGGTAACAGGTAATAGGGTAACAGGAGAAGTCTAGTCAATGGTTGTGTAACATCCTGTCCGTGAACTTACCTGCAATGGAACTTGGTGTGTAGCCTTCTAAACCTGTGAAATACGTTCATCGTTCCAAAATCCCTAGAAAATAGTTCCATACTTCCTTGGTGGCTTTTGGATGACACGTTGAAATGAGATGGGTTATTATGTAGAGGTTTTTTTTGGGGGGATAGGCCTATGAGAGCATCTCTAGCGGTAGGAGAAAACTCCAACCCAAAAACTAGTTATTAGGCAAAATGTGTTTTGGGATTTTGAAGGTCTTATCTCCAGCAGAACGAGAAAATTCAATCCCTAATGAGAAATTTCAGCCTGTTCGCTTGAGCTTTCAGCCGCTTATTTTCAGCCAGCCAGCAGTGTTTTTCTCACATAAATCAGTCAACGGTACTTTCAGCCACTTATTTTCAGCCCAAGCGAACAAACTGAAAAATAGTAGATTGGGGGAGAAGAGGTCTCCCCTTTATTTAAGAGGTGGGAGGCTATGATTTGAGGGACTGAGAAAATTTCTTTCTCATCAGAGTTAGGTTTGGGGAACTAGAGCTACAAGATCTCTAAAATAATAGTTTTTTTCTCATTGGGGGTTAGGAAAGGGGATTGCTGGAGATGCTCTGAAGTCTTTCTTATAATCACCCTCTAAATCCTTACTTGGAGAGTCATTTGAATAAAAATCGCTCTATATATTTTTTTCACACACCAACAACCTATTCATACCTTCTGTGCACTTTGGAGAGCTAACCCTGCTCTCTAACTTTAGCTGACGAGAAATTAGAATAGATGCTGGCATTATTAAGAGATCTAATTAAAGATTTTGTTGAATGATATTTTTTTCACCAAAATCTATATTTCTATTAATACGGAAAGAATCTCTTATAATTACTCTGAGAATGGTATCCATGTCCATTGTCTAGATATTTTTTGGAGGGTTTAGGTTATATTGGATCAACATATCTTTTAATGCGTTGCCTAGAGTTATTTGAATAATTATGGCCCTATTTTGGTGTTTATTTGCCAGTAGATGCTCTCATTATCTGTTATAACTAGGTGAATTTCCCGCGCGTCGCTGCGGGAATTTAAGAACAATTATAGGTGCACATTGGATGTATGAAACAAACACTAAACTATCAGATAGTCATATTAGATTTATAGATATAGACATTTATTTGTTGGTTAAACTAACCTTTTGCTTTGTTGAATCCTTGTGCTTATTGACTGCACTGTACTCATGATTCATCATGTATCTATTGCATAACTACGATCTGTAGGAAAATCAACGGAAGAGCGATTAAGATTTCAGTGGTGACTTGAGTAAAGGTTCTTTTTGCATTAAAGAATGAAAGAAGTATTTATAGGATGTCTATTGTCACCCATAAAATGGAAGATTAAACTCCGAAAACAGTAATGCTATTATTTAAATGGAAAATTAAACTCTGAATGGTGAGCAATCAGATCTCTCTCCGTAGTTTAATCTTCCATTTAAATTTAAAAGGTATGAAGAGGGAGAGAGATCTGATTGCTCACCATTCAGAGGCCTCTGGATAGTTGTAGGCACAGGATTCCTGGCACGTGGATCACAACTGGTTGCTCCCTGGTGCCTGGAGGTGAATGCTATGCTGGTTTGGATTGCGAGAATGATGCCACAATATGAGGGTGTTCAGATCTAGTGACTAAATTTTAGGATATGTTACATGAGAGTATCGCATGAGGTGTTCGGATACTAATAAAAAAATAAATTACAGAATCCATCAGTAATCCGCGAGACAAATTTATTAAGCCTAATTAATCCGTCACCAGCACATGTTTACTGTAGCACAACATTGTCAAATCAGGGACTAATAAGACTTAAAAAATTCGTCTCGCAAAATAGTCTCAATTTGTAAATTTAGTTTCATAATTAGTCTATATTTAATACTTCATGCATGTGTCAAACATCCGATGGGACAGCAACTAAAATTTAGGAGGAACCAAACACCCCTGTTATAGGAGAGGCAACATTTATTTAACTGACAAGAAGTCGAGTAGTTGTAGATGCAAAGGTGAGTTCCGGAGTTGAAGGGGATGCATTGGTGGACGGAAAGCATTGGGTGTTGCATTTCATCATGTTAGGGCACCTCCAGTGTGCAGCGAACCTTATGGTTCGAATACATGCGAACAGAAGTTTGATTCGGCAGCTCTAGTGCAGACATCGGTTCGTGGGTTCCATGTACACAGAAAAGGTACTCTCTAGCTGTCTCTCATGTGACCCGATGCAGCTGGCCACAGGCAAACGTCCACACAAATGTATTATAGAGCTGCATGGTTCGGTCAGCTGGTTCCATGGTTCGATTTTCGACCAACACTGGAGCTGCTCTTATAGAGCTGGTGAGGGAGGCCAAACCTTTTGATGCTTCGTATGCCCATGGCATGCATTAGATGACGTGCTTGCCATTGGTTCATTTAGATGGGACGAAATGAGGAGTCTAGAAATTGAGAAAGGAAGTGCATGATTGATTGTTTCTGTAAACCGTTTCTGTTTAGAGGGATATGGCAGATGGGAGGACGTGAGGTGACACGATGAATGAAGGGATAGGAATTTGGCCCCGTTTGGATCCTACGGCAAAACTTTAGTCCCGCACTTTTAGCTCTTTCTTTTGCTATGGAGATCCAAACAGGGGGCAAAAGCTGGGCAAATAAGCAAAACATTTGCTCCTTCCATTTGCTCCACTAGAGGCCCTAAACTGGGCTAAAAGTGCAACACTCTCTTTCTCTCTCCTCTCCTGTAACACCCTCGGTGTTACCGCGTGTAACAACTCACCAAAGCATTCATAAGCATCATGTTTGTGTGTTAGTGCATGAGAAAACAAATTTATTGCAACAAAAAATGATTCACGTTAATGATATGTAAAGGTGATTCTTTATCACTTGTGATATCACTTAAGGTTCAAAAACGAATTTTATTTAGCAAAACTGTTATAGAATATATATGCAACACGTTAATAAAATTTAAAGTACAAACTTTGTACATGGCAGTGCAACTTTCGTATTAGCAAAATAATGATGTTAGCTCATGTTGCTAGTAGCTTGAAAACTGAACTAGAAATCGAATTTGGTACTTAGAAATTTTTTTCCCGAGTTCTAGAGCAGTGTGACAGAGCTATGTTCATGAGCTTGTTCTACGAGTTTTACCTCAAGGAGGGTGTAGTGTTTTAACTCTAGTTGGTAGTCTAGTGTACCACGTGCTGCAGGGTGAAGGAGGTTGGACCTGAGACGAGTTATGTTAGTTTATATCGTCGCTTTAAAATTCGTGCACGTGCACCGTCGGCGTCCGCTGTCCTCTCTATGCGTGGTCACTGCGCGGGGCGCTGAGCGACGTGCCTGCCTGGTTGCGCGTTGTGCTACCGGTCGGGTCCCACGTTGGCTTGGCCGTAGCTGGCCACAGCGCGGCGTTGACACCCCCCCTCTCTGGCCAGCCGCAGCCGCTGCCCTCCCTTGGCCGTTTGCCCTCTGCGCGCCGCTGAGGCGCTGTCGCGGCGGTCGCCCTGCCAACCAGCACGTCCGCCCACGCCTCGCTGTCGCCCCTGCTGCACAATTGTGCCGCGTTGCCTTGCACACGTGGGACGGCTACAGTTTGTCCGCCCTGCGCCGCGACACCGTCAACACCAGCAATTTTCCCCCTCCTACTTCGCACTGTCGCCATACCGCGGACCCCCAGCACCAATTCGTCGGCTAGCGACTACCTCTTCTCAATTCCCCGCACGCACGGCTTTGGTTTCGAGTCCCTTAGCCAAGCAGCCGCGCCCCGCTTGTAATCGTGTCTCCCCCGGCACCCTTCTGACCATATCACTGCAAGCCAACTGCACCGCTGGCTTCGCCTTGAGCCACTCATCGCCCTGCGCACTCGAGCCCCACCTTTGCCACCCCTACGGACTTGCTGGCGCGGTCGCGCCACTGCGGAGCGCCGCCGCACCCTCAAGTCGCACGTGGCCAGCTCGGTTTGGGTTTCCCCGAGTGGACCGTCGCCTCGGTGAAAGGTCCAAATAGGCTAGAGGGGGTGAATAGCCTAATTAAAAATCCACAAGCTTCACTAAACAACCACGTTAGTATAAAAGATGGCTAAGCTAATTCTAGCACTAGCTCAACTATACTATACAAGCCACCTATATAATTCTAGTGAAGCAAGGATATGATCTCTAATACACACCAATAAGACTAAGTCACTAAGCTACTTACTCCTATGTGATAAAAGCTACACTAAGTAAACTACACTAGGACTAGTATAAGAAAGTAAAGAGCAAGTGACCTGATTCTTATACCAACGATGTAGAGAAGTAATGCACTCGAAGAATCAATCACAGTGATCAACCACAAGAGAAATCCTTGGGAAGAGAATGACACAAGAATTTATCCTGAGGTTTACTTGCTTCCCGGCAAGTTACTCCCCGTTGTGGTGATACACCCACTTGTCGGTTCGCGAGCTACTCTCTCGTGTAGTAAATTATATTTTCTCCTCCTTCTCTTATCGCCGTTTGACGAAGCCACCAGGCGTTCTACTCCAAGAAGAAGAGGAGGTATTTACTTGAATTCCACCGACTGTATCACATTAAAAACCAGATTTTGATTTATTTTCGAAACTAGGTATTTACAAAACTGCCACTATCTTGTTTAGGCCATATCTTCTACGTTTTAACTCCGATTTTGTAACAGAACCGACCAAATTATAAGAGCACAAGTACAAAAACAAGCACCGAAGCGCTCAAATTTTCGAACTTGAGCCCATATAATCCCGGTAGTCAATCGAAACCACGAAGGATTTCAAACCAATTTGCTTATAACCAAGATCACATCATTCAACATACAACATCATACGTTACAATTCACAAGTAGTCCGAAATAAGTTTACACACCCAGAGTCGCAATTATTATAAACCAAGTTTATAAAGTAGCGGAAGCATAACACACGCATTAGTTCACATACTACTACCAGTCTTAGTGATCAACCACCCGCAAAAGCATCAGGAAAGTACATAAAAGATGATCACGCCCTAGTGATCTAGTCTTCGTCACCCGCAGGGTGGAGACAATTTTTGCAGAAGCCTTGGTAGAGCATATCATCTGCAACAGTAGGAAATAAACCCTGAGTACTGGAATGTACTCAGCTAGACTTACCCGTCAAAAACCAGAAATAAGATGACACCAAGGATTATGCAAGGCTTACACAAGAGGCTAGCTGACATCATATTTTGCATAAAGGCATAAGTAATTGAAACTCTTATAACTTGTACTAGTAGTTCTTTTTAGCATTTACCTATCATCTATCTTAGCAGCTGTACTAAACATTCACTTGAGTATAATCAAACAACATTATTATTATATCCATAGCAGGTATATCATTGTGGCAATATTATATCATTCACTTAACCATCTGTTCATTTAATGAGATCTACGTTGCCGCTGCTCAAGTCAAGTGCTCACTAACCGGGAGCGACGGCGATTCGAATCGAATTCCTATCCAGCTGGAGGGGTATTTCTAACACTCACCGCGCAGGCCCCTGCCAGGGTCGCACAAGCCACCTTTTCATATGATTCAGGAATCGCAGGTCCGAATGATGTCGCGACCCCAAGGGCGACACTCTGCCAGGTGATAGGGACTCTAACCCCCCTTGGTCTCACGCCAATGTCCCAAGCACATCCTTTATCTCCTCCAAGAAGCAACCTACCATTCGATTCCCGGCCTGAATCACATTACTCGGCTTTGCGGTCGGAACGGCTTATCCGGCCAACTAAGTGTTAGACCGCGTTCAACATGACTCAAGGACGTACAGCGAATCAGTCCTTAAACGACTCAGACGGGCATAGCTCCACACCCAAGACGTGAAGTGTCTTGCGGCTGTACTATCGAACTCCTGCCCAGTCTCAATTTCATTTTAAAGCATGGTTCCATCCACGATAGCCATAAAGCCACTCGTGACTCTTTCCTACATCTCACGGATGACCAGAAATCACCCGACTTCTACCGTACTAAGCAGGGCTAAGCATTGATACGTGCCTAAACCTAAATTAGGATTCAAGTACGATATCTGGGCAAGGACAGGTATAATGCAACAATTGTTTTCATACAACTCCTACAACTTAATGCATTAAACAATTAAAAGTACTCAAGATAGATTTATAAATTGATGGGTTCAGCATGCACCGGGGCTTGCCTTTCAGAAAGGTCGAGGACCGGTGGTCAGGACACTCAGACAGGTCTTCTGCGGGAACATCTCCGCCGGTTGGTTCCTCTGGCTGCTCCGGCTGGTCCTAGACTTCCTCTAGAAACTCTTGCTCGAATTTGAGGAGTGTTACCCCCTCCGGTACACCTATTGCATGAATGCACAATAAATATCATGGATGCATAAAGGTGCAACATGCTCGGAATGAAATGCATTTCAGAAATAAAAATACTCTAATCAAGTCACTTTATCAGTACGTGCAAATCTCTTCTCCGGTGGAGAAGTACTTACCTAATCTACCCAACCTAAGATATAGCTGTTCCTCTTCGGTTAAGGCCCTAACACCTAACAACACAAGAGTAATATTACTTAGGTTACCACAGTAAGACATTCTGGACAGCAGCTCAAAGATTCTAACATAACTGAAGATTCCTAACTCCAAAAGTTATGGTCTAAGACAATCTGGAAAGCTTAAGAAATGCACTACAAATCATTTTCAGACCTCAACATTAAATTCCTAAGTTTTCCATGTCGAATTTCCCAAGTTCCAGAATCTGTCCCCTCTAAACAGAGAGTAGCCAATTCTGGACTGACACTTTAAACAGCAATAACTCCCAAACTATTAAGCCAAATGCTCCCAAATTTATACACAAGCTAGTTTATCAAGTTTACTACAACTTTGGTATTTACAAGTTTTCCAGAAAACACTTTTATCAAAGGCCAAACCCAGAAATACTACCAGCTGTCCAGAAAACCTAGAATTACAAAGATTAAATATTTATTTATATGGCAAACATCCCATAAAACCAAACTAATATTACCAAAAGTTCACATAGGTCACAAAAACACCATAAAGTAAGGTGTGCCCACATAAAATATTTATTTACACCTCTTTCTTAATTTACTTAATTAATTAAGTGGAATTTCAAACATATATGTAAATTGCTCCTAAAATTCTACAAAAATTACAGGAGACTCTCTGGCCCAAAAAAGAGACTACTGTAAAAATTTGAACTAAAGTTATTCATAGAAACTCCCTAAACAAAATTCACAAGCCCAAAAGGCTGATTTTTGTATAATTAACAAATCATATTGAAAAGTATCAAACAACAGATTTCATATTTTTCTTAGATACTTTATGGTGCCAAGACATTCTCCAAAAATTTATAAGAATATTGCACATGTAGAAAATTTACTAAAATTCATTCAAGTATTTCCTAAAATAACAAGATAGCATTATAACTGGAAAAGTACTTAAGCACTACTGCCCAAATTTTTACCAGAGCTAGAGCAAGTATAAATTAGCCTACCCCCCAAATTTCATAATTTTTGGAATACTACAGCTCAAGTTATACATTTAATAAATTTGCCTTCATTTCAAAACACATTTGAAAGATCTATTTAATTCTCCCAGAAACTAAACATCACATATATATTTGATATTTTTCCTAAATACTACACTTCACCTAGAGTCCAACAAAATTTGGACCACCTCAAATGGATCTATAAAATGGGAGATAAAATTTCTACAACACAGCATATAAATCTGTGAAAAGAATAAAAGGAAAAGTAAAATGGAAACCGAAACCAGTCACAGGGCCGGCCCAATCCACCAGCGCGGCCCAACACGCGCGCGCGCGGCCTGCTCGGGCTCCCGCCCGCGCACGCGCGACTGACCAGGTGGCCCCACCGGTCAGAGAGAGAGAGGCGGAGGGGAGGGACTGTGGTCGCCGGAGCTCGCCGTCGGTGAGCCGGCCGACGAAATTGGATGGACGAGCATGACCACGTCGTCGAACTACATCGATTGGTGGCAAGAACGGGGCGGTGGAGCAACGGAAAGGTACTCGCCGTCGGGCATGGCAGCACGGTGGAGGTGCGCGGCGGTACACCGGCCACGGTGAGCCCCTACCGTCTCAACCAAGCCCGCTCCAAGTTTCCCGGGGTCACTGGAAAGCTAACTAAGGGAAAAGGGAGGGATGAGAAGGGCCGAGCCGCTCTGACCACGGTGGCCTCAAACTCCGGTGAGGTCCCGAACGCGGCCGTGGCAGCGGAAGCGAGCAATGTGGCCTCACCTTCGCTCAAACGCTCCCGGAAAGGGGTGGAGGTGGTAGAGGGAGATGCTGCGGGGTCGCTGGCGGGAGGAATTGAGCCGAGACTCAACGACGACGGCGCATGAGCGCGGGGAAGTGGCACGGCGGCAATGGCACCTCGGTGCTCCACCCTGGCTCGGAGAGGGCGAGAGGGAAGCAGAGGCGCGAGTGAGGGACTGGGTCCGGCTTCGTGGCGTCCTTGAAGGCCCTGTGGTCTGACTGGTGGGACCACGGCCGACGCATGGCCGCCACCGAGCCCACACACGTCGCCGCTGTCCTGCCTCCGGTCGGCCACGATAGACCAACGAGGCCGGGTTTAACTGAATGAAGGCCGTCATTAGATGATTGACAGCGCGATTTCAATGAAGAATATCTCCTAAACCAGCTGGAGTTAGTCGAAGATGATTACACCAATTTTGTAGAGCTACATGAGGGCTATAACTTTGTCAATTGGCTCCAGGGCTGGTTTGGCTTAGTTATTGAGATATAGCGTCCTAAAGTGAGGCACCCGACAACTGAAACTGAGTTTCAGTGAGTCACATCGACTGAAACCCATTTTTTCAGGCACCATATCTCCTAAACCATTTAGAACTAGGTGATGGTGATGTTGACAATGTTGTAGAGCTAAGTGAGTACTACAAAAGTGTCAATATGAGTTAGGGCTGGTTTGGTCTGGTTTGCAAACTACAAGCTTCCAAAGCAGGCCACAGTAAAACTGGAGGGACACTTTTGAGACTTAGAAAAATTCTAAGTGTTGAGACAGCCCCTCTAGCTGACTTGTGGGCCATTTTTGAGCATGTTCTGGCCTGTTTCATGAGATGGTCATATTGAGACTTTTGTTCCCCATAAAATTCCCTACAACTTTGCTTAAGGGTGCTCCTCCATGCAAGGTCTCTAAGCTAGACTTTTTAAATGGTCAAACTAGAGCATCGTAGGGCTAAATGCTGGTCAACTACACCTTGGAGGGCATTTTGGTGATTTTGGTCAACATGAACCTTGCTCCATTAGTGACCCTAAGTATAGCTAAGGTGTTGTGAGATATAATTGGCTACTCTACCATTTAGTTACACCAACTCCCTAGTGTCACATGATGTGAGCCAAACAAAATTCTAAAAACAACCATATTTGTTGCAACCACATAAAATAACATGAATGATGCATGCTTATGCTTATGCAAATGCAATGCAATTAAGGAGCTAAACACCTGAGGTGTTACAGCCCTCCCCCCTTATAAAAATCTTGTCCCGAGATTTGGAAAGCGTACCATTTTTCATAGAATTCCTTATAACCATCCCGCAAATAGTCCTCCCGTTCCCATGTAGCATCACTTTCACTATCCTGATTACTCCACATTACTTTATACCACTTAACTACTTTGCTTCTAGTTACTCGTTCCTGAGTATCGATCACCCGGACTGGCTTTTCTTCGTAAGTTAAATCAGACTCAAGCCTGATATCTCCTAACGGGACTCTTTCCTCAGGAACTCGAAGACACTTTTTGAGCTGAGATACATGGAAGACGTTGAATATGACACTCATTTCAGGAGGTAACTAGATTTTGTACGCAACAGCTCCACTCTTGCTGATGATTTGGAAAGGACCCACGTATCTTGGCGTAAGTTTCCGCTTAACACCAAAACGTTGGACACTCTTCATTGGAGAAACTTTCAGATAAACGAAGTCTCCGACTTCAAACTCGAGTGGCTTTCTACGACGATCAGCATAACTTTTCTGTCTAGCTTGGGCTGCAGCCATATGTTTTTGGATGGTACGGACTTGTTCCTCAGCTTCCTCAACAAAAGCAATACCATAAAATCTCCTCTCACTAGCTTCTATCCAATTTAGTGGGGTTCTACACTTACGACCGTACAAAGCTTCGAATGGGGCCATCTTAATGCTCTCTTGGTAACTATTATTGTACGAGAATTCAGCTAGAAGTAACCATTTTTCCCAAGAACCCTTGGATGATATTACACATGCCCGCAACAGATCTTCCAAGATTTGGTTAACCCGTTCCGTCTGTCCTGACGTCTGGGGGTGATAAGCAGAGCTTCTCACTAACTTGGTTCCCAGAAGGTGATGCAAGTGCTCCCAAAAGCGAGCAGTGAACTGGGGACCATGGTCAGATATGATAGTACGAGGTATCCCATGGAGCCAGACTATCTGATTGAAATACAACTCAGCATAGTCAGTAGGACGATAGTCTACTCGAACAGGAATGAAGTGAGCCGACTTGGTTAGGCGATCTACAATTACCCAGATGGAGTTATGATTTTTGATAGTAGGAGGAAGTCCGACAATGAAATCCATACTTATCTCTTCCCATTTCCAACCTGGGATAGAAAGTGGTTGAAGTAACCCCACTTTCATATGCACAGCTTTAACTCTACAGCAGGTGTCACACCTAGCCACATATGCAGCTATCTCTTTCCGCATCTTGGTCCACCAATAGTATGGCTTCAAATCATAATACATCTTATTGCTACCAAAATGGATGGACAACTTAGAGGAGTGTGCTTCAGACATAATATCATTTCTAAGCTCTCGGTCCTTAGGCACAACTAACCTATCCTTGAACCATAGTACACCCTCTTCATCTACCCTGAACTGTGTAGTTTCTTGCTCTTTCATCTTATGTTTTATATGGAATACACCAGGATCAGTCTTTTGGAGCTCAATAATTCTGCTTTTGAGAGTGCAACTGATAGTAATGTTGTACAAGACTGCTGGATGTAGAAGGCGAGATCGATGAAAATCAATTTCAACTAGGGAATGGCAATAAGACTTATGGCTTAAAGCATCCGCAACCACATTTGCCTTGCCCGGATGATAGTGCACTTGAAGGTTATAATCCTTAATCAACTCGAGCCATCTTCTTTGATGCATATTTAACTCGGGTTGGGTGAAGATGTATTTGAGGCTTTTGTGGTCTGTGTAGATATTGCAAACATTGCCCAACAGATAGTGCCGCCAGGCTTTCAAAGCATGAACAACTGCGGCGAGTTCTAAGTCATGCGTTGGGTAATTCACCTCATGTTTCCGAAGTTGTCGAGAGGTATATGCAATCACTCGGCCTTCCTGCATCAACACACCTCCCAAACCTATGCCTGAGGCATCATAATAAACATCAAATGGTTTCTCGATATCCGATTGTGCCAAAACCGGAGCTGAGGTTAGGAGGGTTCGCAGTTGGTGAAAAGCCGCATCACACTCAGGAGTCCAGACAAACCTGGTGTCTTTTTGTAGCAACCGAGTCATTGGCTTGGCTATTTTGGAGAAATCCGGTATGAAGCGACGATAATAGCCAGCCAAACCAAGAAAACTCCGGACCTCGTGAACCGAGATAGGAGCCTTCTAGTTCAGTACTTCTTGTACCTTGGCGGGGTCCACCATAATTCCTCCATCGGACAACACATGCCCAAGGAAAGGTACTTCTCGAAGCCAGAATTCGCACTTACTGAACTTTGCATATAGTTGATGTTCACGCAGTCTTGCGAGGACTATACGCAGATGTTCAGCGTGATCTTCCTCATTTACAGAATATATCAGGATGTCATCAATAAATACCACCACAAACTTGTCCAATTCGGGCATAAACACCAAATTCATCAAGTACATGAAGTGTGCGGGGGCGTTGGTCAAGCCGAAGGACATAACAAGATACTCATAAAGACCGTATCTGGTAGAGAAGGCGGTTTTTGGAACATCTTCTGGACGGATTTTAATTTGATGATAGCTAGATCTTAGATCAATCTTGGAGAAGACTTTAGCTTTAGACAACTGATCGAACAAGATGTCGATGCGCGGTAGAGGGTACTTATTTTTGACAGTGACTGCATTGAGAGGTCTATAATCTACGCACATTCGCAATGACTGATCTTTCTTCTTTACAAATATAGCAGGACATCCCCACGGCGACGAACTAGGACGAATCAACCCCTTCTTCAAAAGTTCATTCAATTACACCTTAAGTTCAGCTAGTTCATTCGGAGGCATCCTATAGGGTCTCCTAGAGATGGGAGCCGTGCCAGGCAACAATTCAATTTTAAATTCCACATCCCGATCCGGAGGGAGTCCCGGCAATTCATCGGGAAAAACGTCCGGAAACTCATTCACTACAGGAATTTCAGCCAACGCCTTTGCTTGCACAGCATGAACTTCCCCAGACAAATCAACTTTTCTAGAAAGTTGTACCAGAAAACCCTTTTGATCTGTAGGATCTCTGAGCATAACTACCCGAGTGGATGTATCAATGAGTACCCCATTCTGACTCATCCAGTTCATGCCCAGAATAACATCTATGCCTAAGCCCGGCAAAACCAATAAGGCAAGCGAGTACTTTCGCCCTTCAATCTCAAGCTCAAGATTCCCCACTACTTTATTTGTGGAAATATTCCTACTTGCTGCGCTAATACAATAACCCCCACCTTCAACAGTATGCAATTTGTGTGCAAACTTTGATACAAACTTAGGACTGATAAAGGAATGCGAAGCACCTAAATCAAAAAGTACCACTGCAGGGTGTTGGTCAACTAGGAACTTACCAGCAGTGACAACCTCACCAGATGGGATTTCCTCAATACTGTTATAATGAGCGTGCCCTTGACGGCCACCTTGGTTGACATTCTTCTTAGGGTAAGGACAGTTCCTAGACCAATGGCCTGGCTTGTTGTAGTTCCAGTAAGGTATGTTGCTAGGAGGGACACTAGAGCTGCCTTGGCCCGAATTACCCTTTGGCAGAGCCACTATATATGCCTTGCGAAACCCAGTCTTCATTAGCGCCTTCTTTTGTGGAGGACAGAACTTAGCACTTGTGGCAGGAGGGCGAGGAGGAGCCCTCGGGGCAGCTGGAGCTCGAGACTGTGAAGCACCTGCCTCAAGTGCCCTCTTGCGGCTCTTAGAAGCAGCATAGATAGAGTTATTGTTCTCTTGAGTCAGAGCATCACTGATAAATTCATTGAAGGTAGTGCACTTGCTAGTGCCCATAGTCTTCATCAGCTTTGGGCCGAGACCTCTTTTAAAGCTAGCAATTTTCTTGGCATCAGTATCCACAAACTCTGTGGCATACCTTGCCAGGTTATTGAAAGATTGCAGATATTTAGTCAAGCTTTTATTGCCCTGCGACAGCCTCATAAATTCTGTGTGCTTGATAGCCATAAGACCTGGAGAAATATAGTTCCCACGGAATGCGGCCTTGAACTGGTCCCAAGCAATCGGGACATTTGCAGGCAGTGTGGAACGATAGTGGCTCCACCAAATACCCGCTGGACCATGCAGTTGGTGAGAAGCATATTCAGTTTTCAGCTCATCGGTCAAGCGAAGCAGACGAATTTTTTGTTCAATAGTGTTCAACCACTCATCGGCTTGCAGTGGTTCCTCTGCCTCCTTAAAGAGCGGGGGCTTAGTATCAAGAAAGTCCTTGAAATCACTGTACTGATTGGGTTCTGGGCCCTGACGGCCATGACGAGCCTCCCGGTTGGCAAGCTGGCGCATAGCATCTGCCAGCATGCGCTGCCCTTCGACCACGATCTGCATCAGATCAGCCGGGGTAGGTGGTGGCGAAGGGGGTGGCTGTTCCTCATCCTCATTGCCATGACCCCGATGGAGATTGTACGACATCTGCAAAATGCATAGCCAATGAGCACTGACGATGTGGGAAATTTGTAGATGAATTATTGTAAATATGTCAAACTGACTTCATGAAATAGACTTCTCAAAATACTCATGGCACAATAATTCATCACAACCGCACAATCCATTCAAGCGTATCAATTGGCGCAATCATGCGAGGGAATCCAACAAGATGTACTTTGATAAAGGCTCACTCACAAGGAGCACAGCAGTTACTGAACCGTTTACGTTAAAATCTACGTGATTTTTGACCTTTCGCCCGGTACTTGGATTCGATCTCAAAGTTTTTAGTTGACTGAGAAAGGCTACTTCAAACTGACCACAAAGAGACTTCTCAACGGTAGAGTTCCATGGTGGATCATGACTAGCCCCCTCGATACCAGCGCGTGCCAAGCAGCACAACCTTATGTCGCGCGCCATAGGAGGCCCTCGGTTTCATCGCGGCACCGAAGGGTGCTAATCGTGACACCATCATCGAACGCACGCAATAAGACATCCAATTGTGATTGAAATTAACAGGTTCAAATAAACATCTAGAAAACATAGGGTTCGACCTTACATCCCAAAAGTCAAGTTATTACAAAGCCTCACTCCAACCCCAGGAGACACAAAAGATGATTCTAACTTCGTAGCTATGCGATGACTACTCTAAGCATCATCCTCAGAGTCGGTGTCAAGGATCTCCCCGCCATCCTCGTCGCTAACAGCCTTTAACTCCTCATCTTCTTCTTCTTCTTCTGGCTCTTCTTCTGGTTCGGCATCTTAGGGCCCATTGACCTCCACTTCTTCATCATCTTCAGCCATGATGACTCCCGAACCCATGTCCTCATTTGCGTTGTTGTTTCAAGGCAGCAGAGGATTTAACTGGTTGTTCAGGCGGTGCACTTCTTCATGAAGATTATCATTGTATTCTTCAGCATTCTCCAACTGTTGCTCGAGCTCAAACTGATGAGCTCTCAGAACGTTCTCCTCGTGCCAGGCTTCAACCCTCTGATTCATGACATGGACCAGCATGCGTTGACAGTTGCGATTTGCTACTGTCAATCTCTGGACTGCAAGTGTTTCCTGGTCACGATCACGGATCACTTGCTCCATTTGCTGACGCGCTGCATTCCTGGCAGCAGTCACTTCAGCCAACTCTGCCCTCAGCCTTTCCACCTCAGTAGGCTCAGGGCGGGGCTCACGTGGAGCGAGCTGGTGACGAGGTGCCCTGCCTCCAGTGGACTTGCGAGCGGTCCTCTTGGTACGTGCCATCTGTAGCAACAAGATACGACTTACAGTGAGGATCATTTAGGGGATACGAAATTTAATTTAGTCGGGACTATTGAAATTTTTAAGGAGGGAGTAAATGATATGTATGATATAATTAAACATGATGCATGCACGTTCCGTACGTCCTCTCACCTTAGTAGAAACCTAAAGTTCTAACGCTAGGCGGTGGCATACATACGTTCTCTCATATAAGCGAAACTATCGGTCTACTCGTTACGTTGTCAGTGTACCTGCAGAAAATCTCATTTCAGCCCAACAGTTTCCCAAAATAAGCACGCAAGAAAGCAGTAAATTAAATACTTTCCATATACACATCCCCTGATGTATATACTTCAGTATCAAAGCTACCCGATATAAAGGTTCCCACAATTAAGTGCTTATATAGTTACATGGTTTAAACATGTAAGTATACAAGTCACCAAAACTACTCTCCCCTAGATCGTCGGTTGGACGATCATGCTCTCACAACTCACACTTACCAGGGCGTCGAGGCAACTGATCCATACATTACCACCCAAGTGGATGGCATCCATACAATATCACACCGTATGGACGACGAAACATAAACAAACAAGGCCCCCAAGTTAGTCTTTATAATAAGCCACCTAAGAGTCCTTATTTGGGCTAAGGGATGTGATCACTGGCATACCTATGAAAATAATTTTTAGAGTTTTAACCCTTTTCATAATCAAATAGTTTTATTTTTAATTACTCGTACGATGTGTTTAATGTTGAATTATGCTCTGGTACCAGCTGTAACAGAACCGACCAAATTATAAGAGCACAAGTACAAAAACAAGCACCGAAGCGCTCAAATTTTCGAACTTGAGCCCATATAATCCCGGTAGTCAATCGAAACCATGAAGGATTTCAAACCAACTAGCTTACAACCAAGATCGCATCATTCAACATACAACATCATACGTTACAATTCACAAGTAGTCCGAAATAAGTTTACACACCCGGAGTCGCAATTATTACAAACTAAGTTTATAAAGTAGCAGAAGCATAACACACGCATTAGTTCACATACTACTACCAGTCTTAGTGATCAACCACCCGCAAAAGCACCAGGAAAGTACATAAAAGATGATCACGCCCTAGTGATCTAGTCTTCATCACCCGCAGGGTGGAGACAATTTTTGCAGAAGCCTTGGTAGAGCATATCATCTACAACAGGAGGGAATAAACTCTGAGTGCTGGAATGTACTCAGCTAGACTTACCCGTCAAAAACCAGAAATAAGATGACACCAAGGATTATGCAAGGCTTACACAAGAGGCTAGCTGACATCATATTTTGCATAAAGGCATAAGTAATTGAAACTCTTATAACTTGTACTAGCAGTTCTTTTTAGCATTTACCTGTCATCTATCTTAGCACCTGTACTAAACATTCACTTGAGTATAATCAAACAACATTATTATTATATCCATAGCAGGTATATCATTGTGGCAACATTATATCATTCACTTAATCATCTATTCATTTAATGAGATCTACGTTGCCGCTGCTCAAGTCAAGTGCTCACTAACCGGGAGCGACAGCAATTCGAATCGAATTCCTATCCAGCTGGAGGGGTATTTCTAACACTCACCGCGCAGGCCCCTGCTAGGGTCACACAAGTCACCTTTTCATATGGTTCAGGAATCGCGGGTCCGAATGATGTCATGACCCCAAGGGCGACACTCTGCCAGGTGATAGGGACTCTAACCCCCCCTTGGTCTCACGCCAATGTCCCAAGCACATCCTTTATCTCCTCCAAGAAGCAACCTACCATTCGATTCCCGGCCTGAATCACATTACTCGGCTTCGCGGTCGGAACGGCTTATCCGGCCAACTAAGTGTTAGACCGCGTTCAACATGACTCAAGGACGTACAGCGAATCAGTCCTTAAACGACTCAGACGGGCATAGCTCCACACCCAAGACGTGAAGTGTCTTGCGGCTGTACTATCGAACTCCTGCCCAGTCTCAATTTCATTTTAAAGCATGGTTCCATCCACGATAGCCATAAAGCCACTCGTGACTCTTTCCTACATCTCACGGATGACCAGAAATCACCCGACTTCTACCGTACTAAGCAGGGCTAAGCATTGATACGTGCCTAAACCTAAATTAGGATTCAAGTACGATATCTGGGCAAGGACAGGTATAATGCAACAATTGTTTTCATACAACTCCTACAACTTAATGCATTAAACAATTAAAAGTACTCAAGATAGATTTATAAATTGATGGGTTTAGCATGCACCGGGGCTTGCCTTTTAGAAAGGTCGAGGACCGGTGGTCAGGACACTCAGACAGGTCTTCTGCGGGAACATCTCCGCCGGTTGGTTCCTCTGGCTGCTCCGGCTGGTCCTAGACTTCCTCTAGAAACTCTTGCTCGAATTTGAGGAGCGTTACCCCCTCCGGTACACCTATTGCATGAATGCACAATAAATATCATGGATGCATAAAGGTGCAACATGCTCGGAATGAAATGCATTTCAGAAATAAAAATACTCTAATCAAGTCACTTTATCAGTACGTGCAAATCTCTTCTCCGGTGGAGAAGTACTTACCTAATCTACCCAACCTAAGATATAGCTGTTCCTCTTCGGTTAAGACCCTAACACCTAACAACACAAGAGTAATATTACTTAGGTTACCACAGTAAGACATTCTGGACAGCAGCTCAAAGATTCTAACATAACTGAAGATTCCTAACTCCAAAAGTTATGGTCTAAGACAATCTGGAAAGCTTAATAAATGCACTACAAATCATTTTCAGACCTCAACCTTAAATTCCTAAGTTTTCCATGTCGAATTTCCCAAGTTCCAGAATCTGTCCCCTCTAAACAGAGAGTAGCCAATTCTGGACTGACACTTTAAACAGCAATAACTCCCAAACTATTAAGCCAAATGCTCCCAAATTTTGACACAAGCTAGTTTATCAAGTTTACTACAACTTTGGTATTTACAAGTTTTCCAGAAAACACTTTTATCAAAGGCCAAACCCAGAAATACTACCAGCTGTCCAGAAAACCTAGAATTACAAAGATTAAATATTTATTTATATGGCAAACATCCCATAAGACCAAACTAATATTACCAAAAGTTCACATAGGTCACAAAAACACCATAAAGTAAGGTGTGCCCACATAGAATATTTATTTACACCTCTTTCTTAATTTACTTAATTAATTAAGTGGAATTTCAAACATATATGTAAATTGCTCCTAAAATTCTACAAAAATTACAGGAGACTCTCTGGCCCAAAAAGAGACTAATGTAAAAATTTGAACTAAAGTTATTCATAGAAACTCCCTAAACAAAATTCACAAGCCCAAAAGGCTGATTTTTGTATAATTAACAAATCATATTGAAAAGTATCAAACAACAGATTTCATATTTTTCTTAGATACTTTATGGTGCCAAGACATTCTCCAAAAATTTATAAGAATATTGCACATGTAGAAAATTTACTAAAATTCATTCAAGTATTTCCTAAAATAACAAGATAGCATTATAACTGGAAAAGTACTTAAGCACTACTGCCCAAATTTTTACCAGAGCTAGAGCAAGTATAAATTAGCCTACCCCCCAAATTTCATAATTTTTGGAATAATACAGCTCAAGTTATACATTTAATAAATTTGCCTTCATTTCAAAACACATTTGAAAGATCTATTTAATTCTCCCAGAAACTAAACATCACATATATATTTGATATTTTTCCTAAATACTACACTTCACCTAGAGTCCAACAAAATTTGGACCACCTCAAATGGATCTATAAAATGGGAGATAAAATTTCTACAACACAGCATATAAATATGTGAAAAGAATAAAATGAAAAGTAAAATGGAAACCGAAACCAGTCACAAGGCCGGCCCAATCCACCAGCGCGGCCCAACACGCGCGCGCGCGGCCTGCTCGGGCTCCCGCCCGCGCACGCGCGACTGACCAGGTGGCCCCCCCGGTCAGAGAGAGAGAGGCGGAGGGGAGGGACTGTGGTCGCCGGAGCTCGCCGTCGGTGAGCCGGCCGACGAAATTGGATGGACGAGCATGACCACGTCATCGAACTACATCAATTGGTGGCAAGAACGGGGCGGTGGAGCAACGGAAAGGTACTCGCCGTTGGGCATGGCAACACGGTGGAGGTGCGCGGCGGTACACCGGCGACGGTGAGCCCCTACCGCCTCAACCAAGCCCGCTCCAAGTTTCCCGGGGTCACTGGAAAGCTAACTAAGGGAAAAGGGATGGATGAGAAGGGCCGAGCCGCTCTGACCACGGTGGCCTCAAACTCCGGCGAGGTCCCAAACGCGGCCGTGGCGGCGGGAAGCGAGCAATGTGGCCTCACCTTCGCTCAAACGCTCCCGGAAAGGGGTGGAGGTGGTAGAGGAAGATGCTGCGGGGTCGCTGGCGGGAGGAATTGAGCCGAGACTCAACGACGATGGCGCACGAGCACGGGGAAGCGGCACGGCGGCAATGGCACCTCGGTGCTCCGCCCTGGCTCTGAGAGGGCGAGAGGGAAGCAGAGGCGCGAGTGAGGGACAGGGTCCGGCTTCGTGGCGTCCTTGAAGGCCCTATGGTCTGACTGGTGGGACCACGGCCGGCGCATGGCCGCCACCGAGCCCCCACGCGTCGCCGCTGTCCTGCCTCCGGTCAGCCATGACAGACCAACGAGGCCAGGTTTAACTGAATGAAGGTCGTCATTAGATGATTGACAGCGCGATTTGAACGAAGAATATCTCCTAAACCAGCTGGAGTTTGTCGAAGATGATTACACCAATTTTGTAGAGCTACATGAGGGCTATAACTTTGTCAATTGGCTCCAGGGCTGGTTTGGCTTAGTTATTGAGATATAGTGTCCTAAAGTGAGGCACCCGAAAACTGAAACTGAGTTTCAGTGAGTCACACCGACTGAAACCCATTTTTCTAGGCACCATATCTCCTAAACCATTTAGAACTAGGTGATGGTGATGTTGACAATGTTGTAGAGCTAAGTGAGTACTACAAAAGTGTCAATATGAGTTAGGGCTGGTTTGGTCTGGTTTGCAAACTACAAGCTTCCAAAGCAGACCACAGTAAAACTGGAGGGACACTTTTGAGACTTAGAAAAATTCTAAGTGTTGAGACAGCCCCTCTAGCTGACTTGTGGGCCATTTTTGAGCATGTTCTGGCCAGTTTCATGAGATGGTCATATTGAGACTTTTGTTCCCCATAAAATTCCCAACAACTTTGCTTAAGGGTGCTCCTCCATGCAAGGTCTCTAAGCTAGACTTTTAAAATGGTCAAACTAGAGCATCCTAGGGCTAAATGCTGGTCAACTACACCTTGGAGGTGATTTTGGTCAACATGAACCTTGCTCCATTAGTGACCCTAAGTATAGCTAAGGTGTTGTGAGATATAATTGGCTACTCTACCCTTTAGTTACACCAACTCCCTAGTGTCACATGATGTGAGCCAAACAAAATTCAAAAAACAACCACATTTGTTGCAACCACATAAAATAACATGAATGATGCATGCTTATGCTTATGCAAATGCAATGCAATTAAGGAGCTAAACACCTAAGGTGTTACAGATTTGACCCGTTCAAATTGCGTTAGGTTCGTATTTGCGAGCTCTACATGTTGGTAGTACTGTACAGTAGGTTTGAAAAATTTAATTTTCGAGTTTATATTAAAGTAATTATTTATCTATAGGAAATCTTAGAAAATTCATAACTTTCACGTTTTAAATCTGAATTTCGTGATCTTTATGTCTGTGTGATCGTAGTAACGTGTAGAAGAGTTTTACAAACTTTTTATACTATTAGTGCTACTGTTGGTTAGGTTTTCTACCTTTAAGATTCGATTTAATCTATTGTTTTACTAAAGAAAATCTCGTTTAATTCATAACTTATTTGTTTTAATTCCGAATTAGTCCGTTCAAATTGCAATGGATCTATAACAACATGAACTACGTATTTGTATTAATGTTTTCTTTATCAAAATCTCTGGAATTTCATAGTTTAGATCTAACTTGATTAATAACTGTGGAACTAGATTTATAAATAAAATATTATTGATTTCTCCTTTAGTTTTCTAAATTTAAATGTAATTTAGCCTAAGTCACTTTTGAATATCTATAAAAAGTATTTTAAAACAAATGAACTATATGATTTTATATAGTTAAAACAAATGAGACCTATAATTTTCCGTTTTATACAACAAAATCTTTCGGTAGATGTATCTTTTCAACCATAGTTTCGATTAGCGTGCTTTTCGCGCCTGTGTATTCGTAGCAATACGTAGAACATCTTTAAAACCTTTTCACACGTTGTTTCATATGTTTGGTGTACTGTTATAATTTATTTCTATTGTTTGCTTCGTGTATGATTGGATGGATGCTTGTGTGGTGCTTTTATGATCTTGTCTAGTCGATGAGCTATACGTGGTGATCAAGAAGCAGTTCATTGAGGTTTAGACTTAAAGAAGGATCTAAGTTAAGACAAGTATAGCATGGGATTATCCTTGTTTCCTATTCACCTTTAATACACTTAATTCATGTGCATGTGTCTACCTTGTTATCTCTAAGGATATCCTAGCTTTTGTATCTTGTATCTTGACACCGGTGGAATATTACATTGGGTAGTATTTATGCTAGTGCTCAAGATAAATAACCATGATCTGTAACTTGACTAATGTTATATGCAATAAATGTTTAAAAGATGCTTTATAAAAACATGACTCAAGATGGCTAGAGCATATTTGGTTGTTTTTATGGTGCTCTAGTTTCTCTTCTTAAGGACTTATCTGTAAGTGAACATCCAGGACTGACAGTACAACTATGAGGGCTATATGACTCTGGCTTTAGTCAAGTATGAGGACCTTTTCTAGCTTGTTAGTGGTAACCTTCATGGCGTAAGAACGGCTTGACGAATCGGGTATAGTGCGGCCTCTGTCCTTATGTGTATAGGCTACGCGTCATTGTGCCATTTGGAAGGGGGCTCTACATCTGTTTGTCGAGTGAATCTAATGGCCCTAACTTGTTAGAAGAACCTTTGAAAGACTTTATAGTGAACCCTGCCGACCTTCCTTGAAAGTAGGTCAAGAGGCTGATCACCTCGGGCAAAAGGGTAAATCACGACTCATGGTGAAAGTGTACAACCTCTGCAGAGTGTAAAACTGGTATATCAGCCGTGCTCACGGTCACGAGTGGCCTTAGACCCTTACAGAATAAATATGATGAACACTGATGATAATGATAATACTGATGATATTGATGCTCACTAATGATTATTGTTTCTTGCTATACGTTATTCACGTTTACATGATCATGAGGTTATTTGGGCTTATGGTAACTTGTTGCTACTCAAATGCTAAAAAGATGACTCACTAAAAGCTATTACAGTAAACCCGTGTCAAACCTTTTGAGCTTCATGAACCCTATGATATATTTGCTGAGTTCGACATGGACTCACTCTTGCTATTTCCCACACCTCAGGATAGTGTCTGGAGTTTTTAGGCTTGTGATCAACCAGTCAGTTTGTTCCTAGAGTAAAGTCTACACCCGGTGTTCGGAGTTGTCTTTTCGCTGTGTTGCTTTCTAAGGTATATTTTATACTATTGAGTTATGTATATTAAGCATTTGTCTCTTGGTATTACACTTATCTGCGGCTATATGTGAGATTTGACTCCTTTATTTCACATATAGTGTATGTCTGGTTTTGTCCTTAAAACCGGATGTGACATATATTCCCAGTCAGGTAAGTCTTGCGAGTATATTGTGTACTCATGGTTTATTTTACCCTTGTTGTAGGTGCACCTTGAGCAGATATGCCTTGTGTGGAGGATTCTTCTGGTGGGCACAGACGGATTCTTATTCCGTTCCACTAGATGTTTATTTTATTTCCGTTATTTAAATTATTGCACTCTGAACCCTGGTATTGTAATAAATGCTTTCTGAGACTTTATGTTGTATAAAATGGACTAAGTATTGTAAGCATGTACTCATTATTGGATCCCGGGTGTAAAATGTGGATTGTTCGAGTTCTCCCGTTGGGTGTGCTGGACGAAATTGTCTGGTTTTACTCACTTTCAGGGCACTTAATGTCTAATGGTAGACAAGTGCCCCTGAAAGCGTGTTAATTCGGGCAATTCTGCCACATCTCCTTTTTCACCTTTTAGCACCTTTTAGCCCCTGGATCCAAACACACCCACTTAGGCTAAACTTTAGCACTTTTAGCATAAGGGCTAAACTTTAGCCCATGGCAAATGGATCCAAACACCACCTTAGTGTTTGTACTTAGTGATTGGGTCTCGGGGCTCGCAATAATGTTTGTACTTAGTGACTTGGTGAGGCTCTGGTGATGACGTGGCCTCACGAAATCTCAGAGAAATATGGCAGTGGGCTTTTGCTTTGTAAGAGTATAAGATAATTAGCTGAGGTTGACGTTTCAAATTACATAGAAGTCCAAGTGACTAAGACAACAACACTCGATGCTTTTCTACGCTGAAATGATCATGGTTAGGATCAAGTGACACTAACATGGTTACATGACATTTATGTTCACCCTGTTCGCTTGTACTTATCAGCCAGAATCAGTCAGCCATTCCCATTCAACAGTATTTTTCTCTCACAACAAATCAGCACCATCACCGACCACCATCCAGCGAATAGGGTGGTTGTCATCAAAGTCGCTTAGAACTTTTACATAGTTTGGGTCATAAATATAGACTAATTATAATAGAAAATGTGAGTATCTAGTAGCAAATAAACACAAAAAAAAGTGCATACGAGATCAAACAACTCCAAGCCGACAACATAAGGCACAATATGATTTTAGGAAAACCTCCATGATGGATTCATATTTTTTTGAGCTAACTTTTTAACAAATTTTTTAATTTAAATTAGATTTCAGGATTTTTTTAATTGCATAATTTTTAGGAAAAAATTCTAATATTTTAAAAAACAATAGCCTGGTTTACCCCTTAGCAGCTAAGGTGTCGTCACTTATATGGTGATCGACATAACACCATGTTAGACAAAAATGTCTAGTGTGCAAAACAAATGGTTTAAAAAGTTGAGAAGGACTAAACTCTGTTTTATATACGAGGGGAGGAAAATAGGACACATGTGAAAAAAATTGGGGCCGGGCAATAAAGGTCCGTGTCCTATCCATGTCCGCATATAAAAAGCGAAGGTATGAAATGAGCCGCATTTTGACTTAACACAAATGTGCCGTGCCACGAGAGTGATAGATCCAGACCTACTATACGAGGCAAGTGCCGCCAAGCGACATGAATACCCTCTTTGGGATGACTTTTCAGTAGTTTTAGTTTTTGGCTTCTCCATTGCTTGAGATAAAGTCCTACCACTACCAACAACTCTGTGAAAAAAAGTTTCACGAATGAAGCACCATAGAGGTGAACTCGTTTTTCATCACCGCATACAAAATCAAGGGGCCTCTTTGTCATGGCTTTTGAGTGGCTTTAGCTTAAATTTCTCAATAGCTTGGAGTAAAACCCTACCAAATGGCTTCGTAAGAAATGATTTCATGTTGAAATGCACTGTATGATGAATATAATATTATATGGAGTGGATTTTAGGATATAGCTATCGAGCATTGTAGTAGGAAGGTAAATCAAGTAGTTCACAACCTAGCAAAAAGAGCTATGCAATATAAGACTTGGGTCGATGAACCCCCTAGCTTTATTCTAGATCTCTTGACAAATGATGTTACAACTCTGAATGTATAAAGTCTGCCAGTTTGATTTTTAAAAAACTGATAAGTTGTTTTTTTATATGTGCGTGAGAAGTTAATCTAACGTGGCTTCTCCTACTTCAGCGGCTCTTTGTGAGCTCATGGGATGAATCCGCATTTTAGTTTCTCCCTCCCATGCATGGGAAGTTAATCTAACGCGGAGCTGTGGTTGGCCACCGAGCAGGTCGATGCGCTCACGTCTGACTGCAAGGATGCCATGGCCGGATGGCGCGCCAGGGAGAAGGCGCTGCTGGTGCACGCCTGCGCCGCCGAGGAGGAGGCCACCGCCGCACGGAGGGAGAAGATCGCTCGGTGAAGGAGGAAGATCGACGCGACACGGGATACGGGGACAGGGAGTCTGCGGATTTATGCGCACGTACGTTTGATATTTTCAAATGCCAAAAGATTTAGAGATGAGATTGAAAATTGTTGGAGATGTGTTTTTTCTAATTTTTGGAACTGGAGTAAGCCAGCCGAACATGGCTTCAAAGCTTTGGTGGGCTATTCTAAAAAAGAAAAGCTTTGGTGGGCTTATGGAGTGATGACAAAGAGGCCGAAGTGCGCCCAGGTCCGCGCAAGCCCACTCAGCCATTAGTCACCGCACAAACCCTAACCATTCTATCTTGTTACCCTCTATATATGTGCACTCGCATTTCACATCCTAATCTATCAGCCTCCCGTGCCGCCGCCGCGCCGCGCCTCCGGGCTCTCCACCGTTCATTCCCCCAATGGCGTCGACTCACGCAATCAGCAAGAAGCGGAAGGTAAGGCTCCTGCCCGTCCCCGTGTTGATGATCCCTAGCTCGGCTTGCGTGGCCCATGGATTCGATGTCTCATCATGCGTCGTTTGCTCACCCGCTTGGTCGTAGTTCGTAGCGGATGGCGTGTTCTTCGCGGAGCTGAATGAGATGCTGACCCGCGAGCTCGCGGAGGACGGCTACTCCGGCGTCGAGGTCCGCGTGACCCCCCATGCGCACCGAGATCATCATCCGTGCCACCCGCACCCAGAACGTCCTCGGTATGTGCGCTTCTACAACCCCCATTCTGATTACAGCGGTGATTACTTTGGGTTTCTAGTAGTTTGGTTGCTGAAACTGTTTTTTTTTTCGATCTCGCTTAGGCGAGAAGGGCCGGAGGATCAGGGAACTGACTTCTGTTGTTCAGAAGCGCTTTAACTTCCCGGAGGGTGGCGTTGAGCTCTACGCAGAGAAGGTGAACAACCGCGGGCTCTGCGCCATCGCTCGGGCCGAGTCGCTTCGCTACAAGCTTCTTGGTGGACTAGCCGTGAGAAGGTTATGCTCTTGTGTAACTAGTTACCTTGCATCACACTGCTATGTTAAATGTGTTAATGTGATAGCCATTTCTGGGATGCTATACGGTTGTAGTCACTCTCACAGCAGGCTCGGCTTGTTGCTGTGCCAGACCTGTGTTCGAAGGTGACGAAATCGACCGCCCCCTCCATTACATTTTATAGTTAGTGGGAGGATTTATTGCTCTTCCATTGCTCGAAGTGTTGGAGGGATATGTACTTATGAACTAGCTCAATTTTGGAGATTGGTTGTTTTAGTTGTGTTTTGTGTCATGTCATCTATAAAGCAAATAGGTTACCCTGTACCAACTTTGTGTCGGAAGATGACTATATCACCTGTGCCAACTGGAATTGTACCTGTGAGAAGCTTTGGTGATAGGCTTCTGATATATTTCTGGTTGGCCACATTACTTATTTGTTTTTTTTGTATGTTTTGAGCTTGTTTTATTATTGATTGATAGGCAAAGCTTCAATTTACTAAATCGTTTTGTTTGATTTTCAGGGCATGTTATGGTGTTCTCAGGTTTGTCATGGAGAGTGGTGCTAAGGGCTGCGAGGTGTGAGCCCCACAGTTCAAAACCAATGCAGTTTTAATTGGAGTTCATTCTTGATATAGAATCTCTATATTGATAAGCCTTTTTGTTTTCCCAGGTTATTGTAAGTGGCAAGCTCAGAGCCCAGCGTGCTAAGTCTATGAAGTTCAAGGATGGGTACATGATTTCTTCTGGTCATCCTGTCAACCTATATATCGATTCAGCTGTGAGACATGTTCTCTTGAGACAGGTTTGATGCTTGTTACTAGATGATATCCTGTTATGCAAACATTTAATTAAAAAAACCCTCTTATTAATGCTCTATTGACTTGCCTTCAGGGTGTGCTTGGTATCAAGGTTAAGATTATGCTTGACTGGGATCCAAAGGGCAAGCAAGGGCCAACCATGCCTTTACCTGATCTGGTTACAATTCACGAGCCTAAGGAAGAGTATGAGTTCTTGAGGCCTCTTGCAGCCGAAATCCCAATTGCTTGACTTAAAAAAACTTCAAGTGGGGCATATGGTTGTAGCCCGCCTTTTGTGTTTGTGTAATGTTTATTATTAACATGTCGAAAGTAAAAAGAGCTTTACTTTCTATATTGCAAACAGTGGCAATCAATATATTCTTTCTGCTTCTCACTTTAGTATTTGTTTGTTTCTATCTTGCTGCTCTATATTATCCTGTGATTCACTTGACTTGTCTGGTAGTCTTTGATCAAGTAATTTTATAGTGATGATGACTAAGCCACAATATGCTAGTTACACTTTATATTTTCTACTAGTGACAGATGGAACAATTACAAGAACACTTTCCTTTGGAACAATTGTTTGCCTACTATGGTCCTGCAGGATAGTGTGTATCGGCTTTACGCAATTTTGATGCGTCTTTTGCCGAAAGTGTTTCCTGCTATATCAATCTGAGGAAAATGGGCAGTTGGGTTAAGCATATCTGCTTTCTCCAACAATCATTTTCCTCTCATGTACTCAGTGTGTTCTATATGCTGCCATCATCTGTTTTGTTGGTTATCTTTGTTTTAAGATACCCATTTCCATAGAGTTAGGTTATATGCTTCTATTTGTCTACTGTACAATTTGTAGAGTTGGGTTATCCATGTTCTTCTCATCTGTACTGTCATGAGTTTTCTTCAGTTCTGCACTACTAGTTCCTCTGCAGGATAGTGTGTATCGGCTTTATGCTAACTTCTATGCATTTTGTGCCGAAAGTGTTTCCTGCTATATAGATTGAAGGAAAGTGGGCAGTTGGGTTAGACTTGTATCCTGTTTTCTCCAACAATCATTTTCCTCTCATGTGACTTAATACATATGTTCTTAAGACACCAGTTTCTGAATTGCTGGCTTAGCATTTATACATGCTTTGACCGATTTATACTGTATGAATCTAGGGAGTATGGAAAATGGTTTGTTGCATGTGCTTTTGTTTCTGGTATGCAATGCCTGTAGTTTGAATTCCATGTGCAGGACTTGTCTAGACAGGCATACAAAGACTTGTGTTACTTGCCACCTGAACTTTCCTGCTAGATCAGATTAAGAAAAATGGGCAGTTGAGTTAGGCCAGATGTCTTATGGTTTCCTCAACAATCATTTTTCTTATATTTTGTCCCTAATAACTCCTTGGTTAAAACTTCCGTTCGCCTTTAAAAATGCTTTAGGTTTTGGCCTCTGCTGGTTTAGTGGTAGATTGCTGTTTCATGTGCGTCCTTGATGGATTGGAATTGTACTGTTAGTGCATCTGGTTGGTGCAGGATTTTTGTATCGGCAGCATGCTGATAATTGTGCAATGTTACCCAGCGGTCCTGCAAAATTGATTCCAGGGAGGATGTCATTTTCCTCTGCATTTAGTGTTATTACTGAATGCATTAAGGTGTCCTCTGTATATGATGTTCGTTTTTTTTGTATGTGATTTTTGTGGAAATTTGGTTTTGGTTGTTTGCCTGGTGTTTTTAAGGGTTGGATTTAGCATTTCACTTCGGCTGTATCATTTAAGATTTGAGAGGTTATGGTTGGCAGACTCGCTGATGTGCAATACAGTGTAGGTGAGTTGGTATTGTCTCGACATTTTAGTCCCGAACGAGTTGGTACTGTCAACATTTTACCAGGGATTGCTCTCCACCTGAACTGGGGTGTTTGGTTCATCCTAGTTCTTATCACACATGCATGGAGTATTAAATATAGACTTTTTACAGAACTAAATATACAAATTGAGACTAATTTGTGATAAAATTTTGAAGCTTAATTAGTCCCTGATTTGACAATGTGGTGTTACAATAAACATGTGTTAATGATGGATTAATTAGTCTTAATAAAATCGTCTCGTGAATTACTGCCGGAATCTGTAATTTGTTTTTTTTTATTAGTATCCGAACACGTTATGTGACACTCCACCTGTTTGTCTATCGAAGATGGAGCTCCACCTGAAAACTGAAGCAATCAATAAGAGCAGTTTCAAACAGTCCTAAGGTGGTGGAAACACCTGAAAACTGAAGCAATCAATAAGAGCAGTTTCAAACAGTCCTAAGGTGGTGGAAACTGAAGCTAAGCTCACCTGCTAGTGCTCCTGTCGATTTATGTACCAGCATCGCAGCTTTAATTTTGTATGTAAAATTACGCTGTAATTGTAAAGCTCACTATTTGTCAGAACTTCGAATACGATGTGTGCGTGTGGTAAGCTTATGTTTAAGTTTAGATACTACAGCTTGTATTCTTAGTTAAATTGTGGTGAGTTTATATTTAAGTACAGATACTACAGCTTGCAACCAGTTTTGTGTTCAAACATGGCATCCGTCGTGCAATTTCGTGAAATGCCAGACTCGAGCTAGGTGAAGGATCGTGGTTCGTGAAATGCCAAATCGGCAAGCCACTCAGTCTGTACACTGAACGGTAACGATGCTTAAATGGTCAAAATTGAAAAGCATGAAACCTAAGCCAAGATGGTCATGGCAAATGCTAATGAAAATTGAAGAACATGATACCTACTTCAAGCCAAATATGATAGGGTTACAAACAGCATAGACGCACTGCAAAAGTTTACACCACCATTAAAAGTCGCAGCCATTGCAGCTATGTCCGCAACAGCTTTGCTAACCAGCTTGCCGGCCACATTAAGATGGGCGGGCTCGCTTGGTGCCGCTGTTGCCGGCACCACCGCTGCCGGTGCAGGACGGGCACTTGTACTGCTTGATGTGCTCGGCCTTGGCCGCCGTGATCTTGACGCACTTGCCGTGGAACCACTTCTCGCAGAGGTCGCAGCAGATCCAAAACTCATCGGGGCCGTAGCTTTCCTTGCACGCGCCGCACAGCGTCTCCCCGTGCTCCCCCTCGCTTGCACTGCCACCTTCCTCCTCACCGCCCGGGCCTTCCTCGGCAGGGGCACGCGGCTTTATCTGCTTCACCTTAGGCTCCGATGGTTTCTGCACGTTCAGAGGGGAAGAGGGTAAAACATACATTTATGCAGAGGATGGATGGTGTTCTGAATGCTCCCTTAGTGTATATAAATGCTGGTACTTTTGAGCGATTGGAAGACCTTAGGTTTGGGCAAGGTCGCTAGGTGTAGAAATTCGACAGCTAAAGTGAGCTTTCATACCTTGATATTACAAGATCATGAGCTTTCGACGGCAAAATAACAGTGGGTGGAAGTAATGCTGAAAAGGTCATTATAGAAATTAGAAAAGAAGCTTTCACAGCTTTACCAACTAACTTGTTGTAAACCATGCCATGTCGAAAATGACAAAAAAAAAATACACGCTGAGGAACTAAAGTGTTAGTGACAACAAATACTACTCAAGAGGTTTATATACACAAGATCAAACATATGACAAACGGATTGAGCAGATGCAAGAAATAAACTAGAAATGAATTGTAACAGATTTTAAAATAAATGTCACACTGCTGCGCTTTATGGGTAACTATAGCAAAGATATTTTTTAATAAAGGATTTCAAGACTAGTCAAACTCATGGTATAGGCATATACTCCCTCCGTCCCAAAAAAAGAGTCATTCTCGCTTCCCAAAAAGTCAACAGCTTTTAACTTTGACCAAATATATTTAACAAAATATTAATATTTATGGTACATAATTAGTATCATTAGGTAGATCTTTGAATATACTTTCATAATAAACTTATTTAAAGATATAAATATTGCACGTATTTTCTACAAACGTAGTCAAAGTTGAGAAAGTTTGACCAGCACGCTTCCCACGGCGACTCTTTTTATGGGACGGAGTAGTAGGCATATATCTGGAGAATGAGTAGTACCTTTTTGTTGTTAGACTTCGATTTGATATTGCTATGGTTACTACTGCTTGGTGGTGTTGGTGTTGGTGTTGGTGCCTTGGTTTCACTCTTCCCGCTAACAATTTCAAAAGCCATGGGAAGATCATCAATCAAACTATAGAGGCGCTTCCTGCATAACAACATCTAAGTTTTAGTGACCCATACTGCCAAAAAAGGTACAAACTAAGAAAAATAATGCCAGAAATAATGATTTTCTTGAAGATATGCCACTAGCATTAATCATACCAGGACAACTCCCCATGCCCACGGACCCACCCCTTCCCAAAGAAAACATTCTTACTGAAACCATCACAAATACTACTGGAAGTTTACTGACTAAAACCAATTTTTCAATAATCCTAGCCCTAGGCCCTAGCAGATCACTTTGTATCCTCTCAGTTACCTAGGTCTACTAAGACATGACAACATTGCAAAAATGAAGGGAAATGTTTCGCATTACCACTGTTCCAGTTTAACATATTTCAAACCAGTTTCAAATTTCTTAGCAGAAATTCATTTGGTGCAATTTGGCTATGCCATTCCTTAGCGAGGACAAATAATTCCAAGCGGATGACACACTGTCCGCCGTGTCCGAATTCATTTTTATTCACAATTCTTTAGTACTCATCATTCATGGAGAAACTCGATTCTATGCGATTTGACTGTGTCATTCCTTTAGTGAGACAAATAATTCCAAGTGGATGACACACTGTTCAGGTTCATTTTTATTCACAGTTCTTAAGTAGTACCTATAATTTATACTATATTATCTGTATCTATCGCCTGTCAAAATGGGTCCAACATTTTGCAGGACAAGCATTACAGCCTGCCCTGTAGGAAAGCTTTGCATAAAGTGGGAAAACTTCACGGATAAAAGAGAAAGGTAAGCGATAAGAGAGGATAAAGAGATTGCAGTACATATTCCAGAAAGATAGGATGAAAATTAACCTGTCATTTTTATTGAAACCAAATCGAGCACCAAAGTAAAATGCAACAGAAAGTAACCATGCATCACTGTGTGCAGCAACCATGGACAGCCACTCTTTTTCCTGCATTCCATCTCTTGCAAAGTTTATGCCTAATGCTGGTTCTGGGAGCTCAGGTGGCACCTCTTCAGCAGGCAAATTTACTTCCCAGCTCTCATTAGGAAACCCATACAGGCACAAATTTTCTTTTTCTGCAAAAGGGAACACTTGGTCATGCTAAGATGGAGAAATATATCTGCGGTAATTATAAATAACATGATCAATAGACGTCTCATTAAGAAAAAAAGGGGATGGAAATGCTCAGAACTTGGACATGATTTAACTCAGTAATCTAATATGATCACTTCACATCTACATTCAAATAAGGGCAAACCCACAGGTAACCTTCCAAGCACACTTGAGTAAACACCATACCAAGGTCATCATCTCCGTAAAAAATGAGCAATATAAAACGATAATTTGACTAAGGCTTCAACAGCTACAAGTTACAGTATATGCAGGCCGCTAAATTTTAAATCATACTATAATACTGCCTACAACCAAATATGACGGACATATAAGCTCTGCCTACAGAGAGCAAGGAGAGAGGTGTCCTCCCCACAATGCATTAATCGCACAGACTAATGAAGCATCATATCTGTCAGACGTTTCGTTTCTGTTCATGTATGCCCACCGTTGGCACACGTTGTATGTATGCATGCAGTACGAAACTGATGCCCACGTCCAATCCGAGAAAAAGGGGAGCCCATGTCCAATTGGAAGGAGGGAGTATTTACAACATGAAGAATCAATATATCAAGCTAGAATGTATTTAAGGGTTATAGCATACTGGTAACACCCAAATTGCTGAACAATCAGTACACAGTCCACTAGGGAGGATAAGGTGACTACCCTTTTGTTGGTAATTCGAGATACCTGAAATCCCTTGCGTTTAACACACTCACATGCCAAAAATAGCTTTTGGTGTCATTTCATTTATCTAACATCACTTTTCTTTGAAATTGTCAATGAGCTTTCCTCCCTCCAAGCTTACTAACTGGACATCATTACGGTGCACCATTTTCTATCTAGTCTAGGGAATAAAGAGTTAAAGACATTTGTTGACAACAACGAAATTCCTACCAAAAGGTCCAATGTTCATGCTTTCACTAATGTACTCATGAACATTAGCCATTACTTAATTTAGGTAGAATATAAGGCAGATCCCAGGAACACTGCTATTGAGTCAATGGCCGGTGCAACAGTAGAATTGTACCCAAGGGTAACCAAGTTCAATACTACCTCCGTCCTCAAAAGAATGCAATTCTAGCACAGTATCACGTTTTAGTATCTTAAGTTTAACCAATTATAGATAAAAAGTATCTATATTTATGATATCAAATAAATACCATCAGATTAATTACGAAATGTATTTTCATAATAAGTTAATTTAAATATATAACTGTGAATATTATTCACTACAAACTTGGTCAAACGTGAATCACTTTTTGTGGCATGCAACCCATAGTTACATTCTTTTCAGGACGGAGATAGTAACCACTAACCACCATGGGTCAGAACTCAACTGCCAGCAGCCTTCCATTACATACACCAAGCAGGAAAGATATAGACAGAGCTCCTATCATTGCAGGCATGTAGCCAACCCTTCCTAGTCAAAAGAACTAAGGCCATGTTTAGTTCCTAAAAATTTTCAAGATTCTTCGTCACATCGAATGTTTAGACACATACATGGAGCATTAAATGTAGACGAGAAAAAAAAACTAATTACACAGTTTGGTAGAAAACCACGAGACGAATCTTTTAAGCCTAATTAGTCCATGATTGGACATTAATTAACAAATACAAACGAAAGTGCTACAGTACCCAAAGCCAAAAAATTTCGCGAACTAAACACACCCTAAATGAATTATTGTTATGCCAGAAGAATCACACTGCACCTACCAAGCACGACCCACTGATGTTGAACCCAACCCCCCAAACTCAACAGGCGCATAGCATATGTCAATATGTGGCACCTTTCAGTCCAGCAGCAGACATCTTTCTGCCCAGACAGCTCGGAAGGCATTCATGTAAGCACAGACCGCACTAACACAGTACCACATGGTACATAAAGGTGGAGGACTGTGAAGGGTCCTAATTCGAGGAACTTAAGAAGGGGCTTGTTTAGATACTCTCTAAATTCTAAATTTTTACGTACTTTTTCTATTACATCGAATTTTGGACACATGCATGAAGCATTAAATATAGATAAAAAATAACTAATTGCACAGTTTGGTTATAAATCACGAGACGAATCTTTTGAGCCTAATTAGTCTATGATTGGATACTAATTGTCAAATACAAACGAAAGTGCTACAATAGTCAAAGTTGAAAAAATTTGTAATCTAAACAAGGCCAAGATCTTAAAATCTGAACCATACAGATATAGTACTGGTCAAGCTGCTGCTACGAGCCTACGACCTTCCGTAGTCCCACAGCCCCACTCTCGCCACAGGACCAATGGGACACTTTTATTTAATGCTACAATCAATTTTCTATACTTCAAAATTCTGAGGGCATCACTCTATTGCTGCTGCTCCTCCCACGTGGGTTCACAACCACACTTGTATTCTTTATTCTTCGGATGGATTCAAAATTATAAGCATATCAAATATCACAGGATGCTTTTGACGGTAGTCAAGGGTGCGTTCACTTCGCGAAAAGTAGGTGAAAAGTTACTGTAGCATCTTTTATTGTTATTTGGCAAAATTTGTCCAATCATTGACTAACTAGGCTCAAAAGATTCGTCCCGATATTTACAGACAAACTATGCAATTAGTTATCTTTTTTACCTACATTTAATGCTCCATGCATGCGTCGAAAGATTTGATGTGATGGGTGGAAGAGAAAATATTTTAGGTTGAGATGGGAAGTGAACAAGGCCCAAGTGGCATTCTCTGGGTGATGCTTTAAATCTTGCACATAATGCTAGTATTTCTGCAGTAACACTCAGTAATAATATACCTAGATAGTTTCAAAAAAAAACATATTCCTACATGTAAACCGAAAACAAATATTGACCAGAATTATAACAGAACACGCCTCCAAAATTGAAAAAAAAATGCAGTACACTCATCGATGATTGACAAATTCAGTACTGCAAAATAAAAAAATCTGGACCATGGAACAGCACAAGAGCAAAGCTACCCAAAATCACGCTAGGTACAAGCAACAATTTCACTCACCCGGGTCGCATTGCTTGAAGAAATCCTCCACATCTGCAGCAACAACAAGCTAAAACAAGTCACGGCACCATCCGAAACCTCCACGCACATCAAAACTGAAACTCCATTCATTAAGACTCATCGTTAGGCAGAAAGAGAGAATCGATCGATCCATTCACGAATCGGTCGCATACCAGTGGTGAGCGCGCGGATTATCCCGGCGCGGCGGCCCTTGAAGTCCCGGAACACCTCCTCCACCGTCCGGGGGTTGTACCCTGAGTCCATTCGGAGCGGCGATTGCCGGATTCGAGCGCTGCCGGTGCTGGAAAAGATTTGCTGCCGGTTTATTCTGACGTATATTTTCGTGTGGTGTCGTCGAGCGGAGGGAGGGTTTAAAAGAGGAAGAGAGAAGGGAGGCGGAGCGGACGCGAGGCGTGGGAATGCGACTTACGTAAGTGGATTGGAAGGGACTCGAACGTGTCCGTGTTGGTGGGAGTGGGACTGGGACCTACGGCCCATGAAACAGGACATTATCCGTTTTATTCTTTTCGTCTTTTTTCATTTGAAAAAGTCCAGGTTGTTTTGGCGAAAGTCCGCTTTTCCTCTTTAAACTCTTTAATCGGATAAAACATCTCCCTCAACTTTTAAAGTCGTTCATCTTATCTTCCTGGCCCTGTTATAAGTGGTTTTGAAGGCAGCTTTGTCTTTTTCTTTTTTATTTATTTTGGCTAAATATTTAAAAAATTATAGTAAATCATAGAAAAATCATAAAATAGAAAATCTAATTTTGTTGGATTCCATATGAGTAGATCTACACAGTAAGCATATAATATGATATGTTTTAATATAAAGTTTTTGCTGTATCTTTAGATCTATGTTTTTCTGTAAGTAAATAGAATAATTCATAGTTGCAGTTTCTATGGTCTAATTGTGATGAAATTTTTTTGATGAGCTAATTATTGTATGATTGAACTGTAGTAAAAATTTCATACTCATTGGATCATGTATAACTTAGTTATAGATTTTATTTAGGTTTATGTTTGTTAAATATAAATAAATCTATAACTAAGCTATACATGATCCAATGAGTATAAAATTTTTACTACAGTTCAATCATACAATAATTAGTTCACTATAAAAATTTCATCACAATTGAGTCATAGAAATTGCAGCTATGAATTATTCAAATTAATTACATAAAAGCATATATCTAAAGCCACAGCAAAACTTTGTACTAAAGCATACTATATTATATATGCACTGTGGAGATGTGAAGTCAAAAAAATTAAATTTTCTATTTTATGATTTTTCTGTGATTTACTATAATTTTTCAAAGATTTAGCCGAAATAAATAAAAAAAGACAAAGACAAAATCGCCTTTAAAACTATTTATAACAGAGCCAGAGAGGTAAGATTAACGGTTTTAAAAGTTAAGGGAGGTATTTTGCTCGGTTTTAGAGTTCAGAGAAGAAAAGCAGACTTTAGAGAAAATTGGGGGAAGTAACGTGAACTTTTTCCTTTCCGCTTATATCCACTACCTAAGATTGCCGAGGCTAAAGCCAATAGCCCCATTGCCATCCCTAAAAAATTACTCCATCCGTTCCAAATTCTAATCCTAAGTTGTTTTGGTTTATCTAGATTCATAAGTTTTTCTATTTATCAAATTTTAATCCTAAGTTGTTTTGGTTTATCTAGATTCATAAGTTTTTTCTATTTATCTAGCCATAGTGTATATCTACTCTCTTCATCCCAGAATAGAGGTCGTTATGGGACACGTGCTAGTCAAACTTTCTCAACATGTAACATTTATATCTCCAAATAAATTTATTATAAAAGTATATTCAACAATCTATCTAATGATACTAATTATGTATTACAAATATTAATATTCTTTTATATATAATTATTAAAGTTGAAAAATGTTAACTTCTCGAAAATGAGAACGACTTCTATTTTGAGACAGAGGAAGTAGCTCATAGCAAAAGCTATGCACTTTGAAAAAAGCCAAAACAACGTACAATTTAGAACGGAGGGATTATTATTTTTCTTTCACAATACACCAAATAGTTAAGATGGATGAGTGCAATCAAACAAGGCCCAATGGATTCACAACTCACTTGCACTACTCCACAAGGCAAAAAGGAAAACAGGAAATCACATTGGTAAACAATCAAAATCACAACCAAATAGTTGAGCCAACGAGCTTATAGCCTATGTATCTGTCATACAGCCACATTTCCAGAAATGTTACGGATACTAGCAAAGAAAAAAAAATGCCATTCGTACATTCAATCAAGAGGATATATTCGGTTCATGGACAAATAACTATAAGTTCCAGGGACAATTGTAGCAGCAGAGCATGGTGGAGAATATCCTCGAAAAATATTCACAACTTCGGTTGCTTCAGGTACAATGGAGCAGAATTATTGCCTGAATTAATTGTTTGCAGTGAGCTTCAGTTCATTGGTGGCATAAATTGCCGCAACATCAGGAAACAGAAATTTGGAAAAAGAAGTCTGATCCAGATGTTCCGGTCAATCAGCAGTTTCATCTAGAGATTCATCAGAAACAAGAAAACACAACATCAACATTTGCAATAAGCATCATGAACAGTATGCCGTTCCAAAATTTAACAGATATGAAATAAACAAATAACACTAGTGAATCTTAGCATTAACATTAGCGAAATTGCAGAAGGTCCTCAAACAATGAGACCACAAACATAAAACGAAAACATATTCTGGCATTTATAGCAATTAACAATCATTACTGAATCTATCTAGGAAAGTCCACTGCAGTAAGCAATTTACTTCAAAAATAAACTAGCCCCATCTCAAAAGCAAAAGAAGATGCAAATAGGATACAAATCTGAAAAAGAAGTTTGAAAAAAACTAAGGCACTAAATTACCATCCTCAGTAATTTCACTTTTGAAGCTGGCATCACGATTCTGTACTCCAGGAGCGTATTGATCCAAGAACAATTGGATTGTCCTCCAGTAGCGGTCCCCTCCAGACATCCAGGTATCCATATGCATACCACTAGGAAAATCAACAAATCTGCAATTTCTGTTATGATCAGAAGCTTTGTCATATAGCATCTTCATGTGTGGAGGGGGGACTAGTTCATCTTGCAATCCAGAAAGGAAGAGAATGGGTTGTTTGACCTGCGATGAACATGAACTCAGGCATGGAATAGCACACACCAATAGGTCCTCGAATTAAAGAAACAAAAAAAGATGAAGGTGAGCAGATGCAAAGATTTGAGGCTATATAAATACTTAGAAACCTGTGGTTGGATGCTGAACTATGTAGCAAGTGAATATAGGTTGGAACTTATAAATTTCAAACACGCATGCCAAAGGAGAAAGGAGCAAACATAAAATAATACATGTTATCCAACCTTTTGTAAGAATATGTTACCTACACCCTAATGTTCAACTGCAACCCAAATAATAAGAAAATGGTAATCAAAGCACAAAACATAGACCCAGAAAGTTCATTCAAACCACCAAAAGCTCACCTCTCCAACAATATCAAGTGTATTCCATGGAGAGCGAACAACACAGTTCAGAAGTTTTGGACCTTTAGAAGAGCTCCCACCTATGAACCATCTTAAGAAGGGAAGCATAATACCAGCCATATCCAGTATGGATGTAAATGTATTTTCCAGTATTAGAGCAGCCACCTGCAATATGGAGCAATTCACATAAGAATAACTGAACACAAATATAAGTAAATCATACTATAACATGGCTTAAATCTTGATGAAGTAATCACACGAGTGAGTTCAAATAATATAGTAATATACTCTTAAGTCTTAACCACTGCTAGGTGAAAGTGAGACCTTGTCTCCCATGCTATACCTTACATAATGGTAGTAAATCTGGATGGAACAAGGGTGAACAATCTAGATTCGATTTCTTTATCCCAAAAAGTGAGACCTTTTCTCCCATGCTATACCTTATAAAATTCTTCCCTTATTATAAACGTTGTAATGTGCCATCATCCATTATCAGCATTATAATCCCCGCCACCAGTCTAACAGAAAGGTCATTTTTCACACTATATTATGTTATAGGAAAAAGTCACTTGACCCCCCCAACTATGGGGGGTCGTCTACTTTACCCCCAAACTATGAAACGGTCAAATTTACCCCCTGAACTTTGCAAAACCGGCCAAATCACCCCTCGGGCGGTTTTGGGCGGCGGTTTTGCTACAGTAACAGCGGGGTTGCTACAGTACCAACGGTTTTGTCTTTTTCTTTTTTTATTTATTTCATCTAAATCTTTGAAAAATCATAGTAAATCACAAAAAAATCATAAAATGGAAAATCTAATTTTGTTGGACTCCACATGAGTAGATCTACACAATGAACATATAATATAGTATGCTTTAGTACAAAGTTTTTTGCTGTAAATTTGGATCTATTTTTTTCTGTAATTAATTTGAATAATTCATACAACAAAAACTTTGTACTAAAGCATACTATATTATATATTCACTGTGTAGATCTACTCATGTGGAGTCCAACAAAATTAGATTTTCTATTTTATGATTTTTCTGTGATTTACTATGATTTTTCAAAGATTCAGACGAAATAAATAAAAAAGAAAGAAAAGGACAAAACCGCTGTTACTGTAGCAACCCGCTGTTACTGTAGCAAACCCACCGCCCAAAACCGCTCGGGGGGTGATTTGACCGGTTTTACAAAGTTCAGGGGGTAAATTAGACCGTTTCATAGTTTGGGGGGTAAATTAGACGACCCCCTGTAGTTGGGAGGGTCAAGTAGACTTTTTCCTTATGTTATAGCTAGAACAAGAATGAAGAAGTTGGAAGTTCGCCTGTGGATTGTCACAGCTCACAACAGATAGCAAGGACACCAAGTTTTGTATAGTAAGGGCCGCATGTAGTCACTACAGATTCACGTTATATTATTTTAGGCTTGGATACCCAATCCATGCTGTCAACATTATAAGTGGAGCATAGTAAATTAGTAATGACCATGATCAACCAGTGTTCCTGATTTTTCACACCCTTTCCCCCCAAAAAATTCTCACCACTGATCTTAGCATAACATGGGGAGCAAAAACTACAGGGATGGTGGGGGCTTGGGGATCAGTATGTTACAACTCCACTAATCATCAAACTTAAGCAAAGCTTGTCTATCTTTTAAGTATTAGAAAGGATCATCCACATCATGATTCCAAGGAGTATGCAAGTCTAATTCGTGGACATGCTCATGCTGCTTCACAAGTTATTACTTAAGACTGGCATTAAAATAAAGTTCTGTATGGAGATAGGGATGGCATCCATCCAATAGCATAGGGAATAGAGGAGCCTATTTCTCACTTTCCTGCAGCAATACGAGTAACATATTGGATAAAAATGATTACCTTGTCAGGATTGTTTTTGGCAAGAACTGCTCCAACAGCACCTCCTAAAGATCTTCCAAAGATAACTATCCTGCTTGTGTCAATGTCCTTCCTCTGAGCTAGATGATCAAGTGCAGCCTGGTAAACAGGATATCTGTAAGAATTGGGAACAGGCGAAATCAGTGAAGTAAAACATGAAGGAACCAACAGACCTGTGCATCATATGTGATCCCTTTCTGAGAAGGATAACCATCACTCTCACCATACCTACAAAGAAATTCAGGTTTAGATGTATCACAAATGAAGAAAATAAGAAAGTTTGAACCCACAAAGTATTGAGAGCTACAAGTTTGAATCGTACAAATATAATAGAAGTATGAAATATCATACCCTCTATAAGAAAGCATAAAAACATTGCACTGTAGTCGCTGCATCATTAGTCGAACAAATTCCAAACGGTGAGCAATGTCTAAATAGTAAAGGATTTAACAGAATGAGATTATGATAAAATTTGAGCCATCATATGAGGTATGATTTATATGTACATAGGGGACAAAAGGATACTGCCAGCATTTTCTTGGAAGAACAGAAAGGTTGGACCTGCATCAGAAAAACATACCATAAAGAATTAATGAAGTGGGCAAAAAAGGAGTAAAAAAAAGATAAGCATGCCAAGGAAATGGAGAGGGATTAGAGGACAGAACAATTAAGTGCCACAAGTCCCTAATTACAAATACAATCAAAATTGTAACTCCTTTTGCTAGGTAATGCAAACGTAACTTAGTACCTAAAAAGACCAGCACGCAATGCATTCAATCCAAAAGACAAGAACATGAGTCACGCAACTAGTTTAGTACGTGGACAAAATCCGTTAGTAAATGGTGGACACATAGTAACAGATATGACTAGCAAGAGAACAAACATGCAACTAAATAGCTAGTTTCTACGGTTCTTTGCATACTTATTATATTGATGACCAATCTCACTTGAATACACCAGTACTGCATGCAAGTAAACTTTAACTTGCAGCTAGCTGGACAGTGTCTGCTTGCTACTATGGGCCAAGGAGTGAATGACTGAGTCGATCAGGAGAAGCTAAGGTCAACGGTGGTCTACAACAACAACAACAACATAGCCTTTTGTCCCAAGCAAGTTGGGGTAGGCTAGAGATGAAACCCAAAAGAGACGAGAAACAGGGAGACACATAAAGGGACATAAAGGGCACAAGACAAAAAGAGATCACGGTTCAGGCACGTTGATTGCCACTCTCCAAGCGCTCCTGTCCATAGCTAAATCCTTGGAGATATTCCACTCCTTAAGATCTCTCTTAACGGACTCGTCCCAAGTTAGTTTAGGTCGACCTCTACCGCTCTTTACATTATCGGCCCGCTTTAGAACTCCACTACGCACCGGCGCCTCAGAAGGCCTCCGTTGGACATGTCCAAACCATCTCAACCGATGTTGAATCAATTTCTCCTCAATTGGTGCCACCCCAACCCTATCCCGAATATCGTCGTTCCGGACTCTATCCCTCCTTGTGTGCCCACAACACCAACGCAACATACGCATCTCTACTACACTCAATTGCTGGACATGTCGCCTTTTTGTAGGCCAACACTCAGCACCGTATAACATCGCCGGACGAATCGCCGTCCTATAGAACTTACCTTTCAGCTTCTGAGGCACCCTTTTGTCACAGAGGACGCCAGAAGCTTGACGCCATTTCAACCAGCCGGCTCAAATTCTATGCCTAACATCTTCATCAATGTCTCCGTCCTTTTGTAGCATCGACCCTAAATACCGAAAAGTATCCTTCTTGGCCACCACTTGCCCATCGAGGCTAACGTCTCCCTCCTCATGCCTAGTCGCGCTGAAATCGCACCTCATGTACTCGGTCTTAGTCCTACTAAGTCTGAACCCTTTCGACTCTAACGTGTGCCTCCATAGTTCTAACTTCCTATTAACCCCTGCCCTATTGTCGTTAACTAGCACCACATCATCAGCAAAGAGCATACACCAAGGGATACCACCTTGTATGTCCTTTGTGACCTCATCCATCACCAAAGCAAATAAATAAGGGCTCAAAGTTGACCCCTGATGCAGTCCTATTTTAATTGGAAAGTTACTGGGGTCGCCATCACATGTTCGGACAAACATCACCACATTCCTGTACATATCCTTGATGAGGGTAACGTACTTAGTTGGGACTCTGTGCTTTTCCAAAACCCACCACATGACATTTCTCGGTACTTTGTCATATGCCTTCTCGAGGTCAATAAAGACCATGTGCAAGTCCTTCTTCTGCTCCCTATATCTCTCCATCAATTGTCGTAATAAGAAAATCGCCTCCATGGTCGACCTACCAGGCATGAACCCAAACTGATTTTGGGTCACATGTGTCACTCTCCTTAGGCGATGCTCAATAACCCTCTCCCAGAGCTTCATCGTATGGCTCATCAACTTAATCCCACGGTAGTTAGTACAACTTTAAACATCTCCCTTGTTCTTGAAGATAAGTACTAATATACTTCTCCTCCATTCTTCAGGCATCTTGTTAGACCGAAAAATAAGGTTAAAAAGCTTAGTTAACCATACTAACGCTCTGGCGCCTAGGTATCTCCACACCTCAATGGGGATACCATCAGGGCCCATCGCTTTACCTCCCTTCATCCTCTTCAAAGCCTCTCCGATCTCTGCCTCCTGAATTCTCCTCACAAAGCGTCTGTTGGTATCGTCAAATGAGTCGTCCAACTTAAGGGTAGGACCCTCATTCTCCCCATTAAACAGCTTGTCGAAGTACTCTCTCCATCTGTCCTTGATCTCCTCATCCTTCACCAGAAGTCGATCTGTCCCATCCTTGATGCATTTTATTTGGTTGATGTCCCTTATCTTCCTCTCGCGGATTCTAGCCATCCTATAAATGTCCTTCTCCCCTTCCTTCGTGCCTAGCCGCTGATAAAGGCCATCATACGCCTGACCTTTTGCTACACTCACAGCTCGCTTTGCAACCCTCTTCGCTATTTTATAGCTCTCGATGTTGGCTGTACTCTTGTCATGGTGGAGACGCTTGAAACACTCCTTCTCTCTAATAGCCCTTTGCACCTCGTCATTCCACCACCATGTGTCTTTCGCTTCCCGTTTGCCTCCCCTACTCACGCCAAACACTTCTGAAGCCACCTTCCGGACACATGTTGTCATCTTTAGCCACATGTCGTCGGCATCTTCTCCTTCTTCCCAAGGCCCCTCGTTTAGCATCCTCTCCTTAAACGTTTGCGCTGCTTCCCCTCTAAGCTTCCACCACTTCGTTCTCGCAATCTTGGCCCGTTTGTCCCAGTGGACACGTACCCGAAAGCGAAAGTCCGCCACCAAAAGCTTATGTTGAGGGACAACACACTCCCCAGGTAACACCTTACAATCAAAGCAAGCACGTCTATCCTCCCTCCTTACAAGGATAAAGTCGATCTGGCTCGAGTGTTGTCCACTACGAAAGGTTACCAGATGAAATTCCCTCTTCTTAAAGAGGGTGTTCGCTATCAACAAGTCATAGGCCAGCGCGAAGTTCAAAACATCCTCCCCCTCTTGATTCCTACTACCATACCCGAACCCCCCGTGCACCCGCTCGAAACCTACATTAGTCGCACCAACATGGCCGTTGAGGTCTCCTCCTATAAAGAGTTTCTCGCTGATAGGCACGGTACTAACCATGCTATCAAGATCTTTCCAAAACTGCCTCTTGGTGCCCTCGCTAAGACCTACCTGAGGGGCATAGGCACTGATCACATTTAGAGCCGAATCTCCAACTACCAGCTTGACCAAGATAATCCGGTCGCCTTGCCTCCTAACATCAACGACTCCATCCTTAAGGCTCCTATCGATCAAGATGCCTACACCATTCCTACCCGAAGTTGTCCCCGTGTACCAAAGTTTGAAGCCAGTATCCTCCACCTCCTTCGCCTTCTGGCCCTTCTCTTTTCATGAAACTCAACGATGTTGAGAAGTGGCGTTTGCCATTTTTGCCAACCACATAACACCAGTGAATGTCAAATATATCCTATATGTGCCTGCTTCCAACCCATTTTGTTCATGCGAATTCTTTGGGAAATCAAGCATGTTATGACACATCAACATGTAGTCGAAAACCTTACTAATTACGCTTTCTAAATCAGTACATCTTTTGAAACATATGGTGGAAACCTAATCCAACAAACAAAAAAACTAATGGCAAAATGCACAACAAGAATTGCTAATAATCATAGAGGTAAAAAAAAACTAAACATGAAAGGACCTTAGGTACTAAGTACTATAGCAGTTTACATGATGTACAACTAAAAGCAAAATGAAAGAAATACTGAGCGCTGGACCCATCCAGCTAAATTTTCACCTAAGCTAGTTATCAGCTCCAATGAGCAATCCATATGCTGGACTGCAGAGATCTGTGCATCATAACCTAGAAACCCTAGAGGTCAGTCAGCTGTCCACACATAGCATGAAAGTAGCTTCAAGTCGCTGGCAAAAAGTATGCCCTTAAAGTATAATCTGAACACTACCAACCCAGACCAACCCAATTATCGATCGAGGAATCTAAGGGCTGAAGTAACTTCGACGTCACTAAATCTAGGCAGACGCGTATCAAATTGGAGTCCTAAACCGAACCACGAAGAGATCCACCAGTCGGGAAATCAAATACTACCTAGTAAAGCTGCAAACCTGGAGAGCAGCAGCCACGGTTCACAGAGGAAGCAGACGAAGAGGCAAGCAAAGAGAGAGAGGGAGGAAGGATTGTGTACAGAAGACGGTGAGGAGGGGGTCGCGCCAACCTCGGCAGGTGGGGGAGTGGCGGATGAACCAGGAGTGGAGGCGCACGCCGTCCGCGGCGCGGAGCCAGACATCCTCGTAGATGAGGCCGAGGCGGGCGGGCGTGATGGGGTACGCGCGCGCCAGGCCCGGGAGCACGGGCACGTAGACGAGGCGCTCCTGCAGCGCAACCAGCGCCGCTAGGCCGGCCACCGCCACGCCCCCGGCGCTGTACGCCAGCGCCTTCAGCCACCCCACCATCTCCCCTCCCTCTCCCACCGCCGCCGTCGCTCGCCGGGAGGAGAAGGCGCCGCCCCTCTGGTGGTGGTGAGACTCGGTGAGCGTGACGGCGCGGCTGAGACCCGAGAGGGACGCGTCCTCTGGCTGGCTCGTGGCCCCGGGCTTGGGCTCGGGCTCGGGCAGTCGGGCCTGGGCGCCTGGTAGTGGTGGTGTGCTCTGGTCTGGTTCGAGCACTAGTTGGCGCAGGTCAGTAGGGTCCAGCTCCAGCAGCCATGGACGGATGGTATTGACTGACCCGTCTCGGGCTGTTTATCTTAACCTTACTCTCTAAATTTTAATTTAAAAAAACTATTCTAATAAAAAATATTCTATATATCGCTCATGCTCTCACAATTTATCTATAATTTGTTCGGTACTTTTAAGAGATATAGTTCCACTCTCTATCTTTTACGAAAGAGAAACTAAGGATAAAGGACAAAAATATTTGGATATCAAATTAAAGAAGTGGTTGGAGTAAATTCTTTTCACCAAAACCTCTATTCCTATCAATAAAAAAATTGAAAAGAATCTTGGAATCACGAACAAACCAATTAGCAATGGCCGATCTCCGAACACTTTCTGTAAAACAAGATGCATGGGAGGATCTCATTTCATTTCCCCTAAAACCTACTCCTACTGCGCTCTATCGTACAACATTGTACATGACTCTTTTTTACATGATATAGATTTAAAGGATAGAGAACTAAGATATAGATTACTATATTAGGCTCCATATCCAATACTATGAAACTATGTTATATAGATTTTTCTTAATTTGGCAATGACGGAAATTGAAAAAAAAAAGGAGAAATCAACTGAAAATGACAATAGATTTAAGCCATTCAATGATAACTACGTACACACTCTGTTCTGAAATATAAGGTATCTAGCCTCCAAATTTAATCCTAAATTATAAAGGATTCTAGGTGAACAAATCCTCCAAAAGGCAATACTCACACGCATACCTACCATTAATATTATCACCAATCTAAATATAGTAATCAATGAGGGTTATATGTGTTATTTGTCGTACCACATATTGTAAAATTGTTTGGATACCTTATATTTTAGGACAGAGAGAGAGTATAATTTTATGCCCATAGATGAGGTAGAAGTGCATCCAGATACTACCATTACAATAAAAATAACAAAAAGTTTGCAAAAGTTATTTTTAACTAAACTTAAATTTTAGAACTAAAAAAGGACTATTTAACTATGTTATTTGCACGGACCGTTTACTGGTTATGATAGTCTTTGAATAAATGACAATGATACATTGCGCTAGCCTTAAATAGCTTGTGCTGGCATAACTTTTAAGTTTAAGCTAGAAAAACAGAGCCGGTGATTCTACTCCCACCGCCACTCCCTTTCGCAGCTTCACTATAGCGGCGAGTGACTCATCCTCTCCACCTTGACATCTGGCCTCCCAGCACATCAAGGTGATGGCATAAGACTAGCCGCAGTGGTAACTCTAAAACGATACTCTAAAGCTTTAGAGTATGAATATAGAGTAAAAAATATTGCACTAGGTACTTTAAAACGATACTCTATTATTTCTCTCACTCTAGAGTGGTACAGTGCTTACTCTATACTCTATAGTGGCGGACCCCACTAGCTAAAAAAGGAAAAAATACTATAACTCACGGACCAAAAATCTAAATTAAATTTCGATTGCACCATTAAATTCGTCTCAATAAATCCTTCAAAACTAGATCACACATGGATATATTTAGATAAAGTGATAAGTGGGTCCCACAGTGGATAGAGTGGATAGAGGATGTATAGAGGATGGATGGGTGCAGGAGAATTGAGTATAGAAGAGAGAATCTTGCTGACTAAGACGTATAGAGGATGAATATAGAGATCATGAGTGCGGGTAGTCTAATGATACAAAACCGACACTGCATCGCCATTTAATCAACTAGATATTTAGTTCTACAGTCCACTAACGCATTTCCAATAACCCATAAATCCATAGCTCCACACAACATTCATACACGAAAGAGATAGGAGTGCAAAACCGTGTACACTTTGAAACTTCTGTTAAGATATTCCTTTTCTTCTCTAGATATGGGCTCGGACCTTAGCAACCACGCATATTTCCGGAAAGGAACAGAAATAATAACTTGGAGCTATACTTTATAATGTAATTATACTATGAAAACATAAATATTCTTAAAAAGAGAACGTGATGGTTCCCAAACAAGAAACGTGGGCATGTTCCATGTTTCTGCCTGCTAAGGCTTCGACGCACTAAGAATTGGTTTTGGACCTTCCGCCTCGGGTGGTGAATGCTTAATGGTGGAGAGTGCCCCAAGAGAAAGAAGCTAAAAAACAATTAGTTTGTTGTAATCTCATCCTTTTGTAAGAAAGGTATTTTTATGCAAAACGGGACATACCATTTCTCAATATTAATGTTATTTCAAAAGGTAAGACGTAAGAATCACTTCACATATGATCTCGAAAGGTATAGTATAAACAAATTACATATATGCTATGAAGTTACTCCATTAAAAGCTTGTTGGGATACAAGGGCTAATTTGCTAGCCAACTCTAGCTATTTTTGAACTAATTTTAGCTCCAATTTGTAACTAGTCATATGTATCAAACAGACCCTGAGAAGGGGAAGATTCACGGGGTAGCAGGAGAGGTGAAAGCCCAAGTTTGGTTTCGGTAATTAATGACATCAAGTTGCTAATGCCATTGTGTCAAATAAATTGAGTTAGGCATAGCAACACATGTGATGAAGGAGCAAGGAGCATGAAGGTGATGGCCATAAGATCACAAGTGCATGAAGATAAAGATGATGGTGAACATGCACATAGGTGATGGACAAGGAATGAGATGATCAAGGCAAAGGTATAATCATAGGATTCTCTTTTGCCAGTCTAAAGATGAGTAGAGAAGTGATTGACAGGGTTTAGGATTGGTAGCCGACTATCAAGAGGGGCAATCACGGTCATCTTATGAATCAAGTGCTATTAGCTCCATATTCTTGAGCATATGCATTTAGGATCTAGTGAGTTGCTAACTCTTTGAAAAAATATTTGAAAAAATGCTAACACACGAGCACAAGATGGTGAACACTTGGTGGTGTTAGCATATTTTGCGAAGAAGGTGGAGTTTGAGCGGTAGAGATGGGTTTGGGGCCCTCTCTCCCTTCTGCCGAGCTTGCGAGGCGGGATTTGACGCTTTTTGTGGAAGAGAAATGCATATTTTCCACTACGCCAGTGGCGGAGATTTTTTCTAAGTCATCGTGGATAGAAACGGAGGCGAACGGATGTCACTAAGGTAACCGGACGCGTCTGGTCAGTGGCAGCTGTTGTGCACGGCGCGGGGCGCTAGGGTTTGCAACCAGCGCATTGTCACGGAACCGCCCAAATTATAAGGACAAAAGTATAAAAACAATCGCTGAAGCAATTAAATTCCCGTACTTAAACTCCTATAACTCCGGTAGTCCAATAAAATCACGAGGGATTTCAAACCAACCAACATACAAGCCACGATCGTAGTGGTCCAACATAATAGGTCATATGTTACATCTAGTTCATAAGTAATTCAACATATATCGGAGTTCATTAGAGTTATTACAACTCAAGTTCAAAAGTAGCGGAAGCAAAGTAGTTTGAAACTAATATCACCTTAATTCAAATACATGCCAGTACCAAGGTCAATTTTCAACAAAAGCATGAGAGACAAGATAGCACAGGAGGATCATGCCCATGATCACACTCTGCCACTACAGCAGGAGTCATCCCATTCTTGCAGTAGCCATGATACATCACAACCTGCAACAAGTGAGAATAAACCCTGAGTACGAGAAGGTACTCACCTAGACTTACCCGTCATAAACCAGAAATAATGACACCAAGGAGTATGCAAGACTTTCTTTCAGTGGGCTAGCTTGACTCATTTACGAAAAGCATAAGTGATCATGAATAAACCATTTTAAGCACTTTTACATCATCTTTGTTATAACCTATTAATCTAGGTAAGCACCTATGCTAAAGCAATCACTTGATTAATCATTAACATCAAAGGTTACCATTTCAGGTTTAACATTTCCAACATCACCCACATAACCATCCGTGTTCCATCATCATTACTACGATGCCGTAACTCGAGTCAAGTGTTCACTATCTAGTGAACGATGGCGATTCGAATCGATTATTAACCAACTGGTAATTTATTCCTCACACAAACCTCACTCACCCGCTAAAGTGAGATATTGGTCACCGAGTCAACTATCCAGATAAAGTCTCGAGTTTGCCAGGAACCACATGTACCCGAGGGCCGCCTGACTGCTCTTTGGCCTTATCATCGTGCCCCCGTGTCCTACCACACCTTCTCCGGTATAGTGCGCTGCGGGCAATCCACTCGGCCCGAATAATCTCCCAGTTTCGCGGTCGGAAGGTACTTTATCTGACCAGCTAAATGTGAGACATGCGTTCAACATGACCCGAGGCCCAACAACGGTCGGTCCTTAATCGACACAGACGGAAACTATAAGCACCCCAGAACCCTATCTGGTTGCCCAATACTTATTCCGTTCGGTCTCTAATTATCCATCAATACTTGGTTATTTTCAGGATATCATACATTCCATAGCTAAAGTATTTACGTAACCGCCTATAATTTTAGGTGACAGGAAATCACCGATCGCTACCGGTCTAAGCAGGTCTAAGCAGTAATTCGATCCTAAACCTAACAGGGCAAGAAGGTAATCGGGTAGGCAAGGATAGTAATAAATGCATCAACGGTTTCACTCAACTCCTACAACTTAATGTAATAATATATATAACATATAAATTTAATTGCTTTTATAAAGTAGGAGACTTATGATGCTCCGGGGCTTGCCTGAGAGCGAACACTTAGGTTAGTGTTGGACAGCTGACACTCGCCTGGCGAGCATCTCCTATCCCGGCACTTGCTTAGTCCTTCCATCTTCGGGATAGATCCACCAAACACCGTCTTCGGGTTTGGCTTCAACATCTCATCCTTCATGTGGTGCATCTAGCGTACCTAGATGAGATGCAAGATGCATGTGTATGAATATGATGAATGGTAACACAAGATGCATCACATAATCATTCATGTAAACACACGATTAAGACATAGACACCAAAAGCTATTTAACTAACATCACACAACCAATTAAAGAGGGCAATCACATCAAGCATCACACAAGTTTAACAAGATCATAAGTATCTTAACTTGGCCATCATCAAGGGTATAAGCCACACTTAGCAACACATGGAATAAACAACCATAACTAGCATCTGACAATTTCTAGACTGCAAACAATAGCTACATGTTTGGATCATAAATGGAGTTATACAAATACAATAGCCATGCAACAAGACATTTTAGAAATCTTATGAAATTTTCTATAATTCATCTTTAATCATCTTAGCATGATTCTTAAGTTAACCGAGTCAAACATGCATAATTACAGAATCTGGTCCAGAGATTCCAGAGAACAACTATTTCTGGAACCCAACTTGGAGCAGTCATAACTCACAAACTACAAGGCCAAATGCCACCAAAATTTAACAAAAGCTAGGTTAATGAGTTATCTACAACTTTGTTATAAGTATGTTTCTCATCAAACATCATCTTCATGGTGCAATTACCAAACTCCCAGAAACTGTCCAGGAAGCATCAATTGTAAGAATAAATATCAACTTATATTCCAAACATACATCTGGCCACAACTAATATAATCATCATAAAGTACATGTTAAATTATCACCAAAAAGTATAGTGCTCATCACTAAATAAATTCTTTTAATGCATTTCTTAATTTATTTAGATGCCTAGGTGATTTAATGAATATATAACAAAAGTGTACCATAAATTCTACAAAAATTACAGTAGCTAGAATATCATCACAATAGTCTACTGTATAAATTTTAAGCCATTTGGGCATGTATATCAACCTCTATGAAAAAGACAAATTACTATTGCAAGAATTCATGTGAGAGCAAGATACACTAATAACTCACTCAAATGGCAACCAAAATTCATGAAACTTTTACCACACATTAAACATTATATGAGTAGCATGCCACAAAAATTTCACTTCATTTGGAGCCCTAGATCTGCAGTTATGAAAATGACAAATACAACTAGCATTAAAAACCTAGCTGCACAAACCTATCTTTACAGAGAAAACTTTAAACTAAAATATGCCATATTATAGATCTACTACATAGAGAATTTTACAAGGATTCCAAAAAGTCCCTATTTGCTATTTTATAATTTTTCTACAATTTACTATGAATTTCCAAAGTTCCAGCAAAATAATTACAAATCAGTCCCGAGAGCATTATTTATCTGAGTCTATGACAGTGCAGATAGGCCCCTGGCTTTAGTCGAATTCACCCGCGAGGTCCCTGGTCGTGATTTACACGAGAGGAGGCGCTGTAGCTCGTGGATTCGGCGGTTGTGGTCGTCGTCGGCCGTGGCTGAGGGGTGGGGAAGCACGCGGAGGTCCTCGCACACCCGCTGGCACCTACGGATGGCCGGGAGAGGTCCCGTGGCAGGCCGGCCATGCATGTCGGTGGCGGTAGGTGGCAGTGGCGTTTTGGCGACCGTCGAGGCCGGGGAAAAGGCACCCGAGGACAAGGAGAGGGCGGCGGAGGTGGTGGTGCATGTGGCTGAGCGTGGGAAGGGACGGAGTGACGAAAACACGGCGGCCATGGAGCTTCACCGGCCATCCATGGTGGACGCGACCGTTCGTCGGCGCGGAGGTGAGGAAGAGGATGGGGAGGGCGAGGCGAGTGAGGAGGAGGAGTGGGGAGCGGTCTTTGGCCTCTCCAAAACACGAGAGGGAGCAGCAGTGGCCGACAGAGGGAGTGCGACGCGCGGCAGCAATGGCGGGGGCGCGACCGGCGCATGGAAGACGCGTCGACATTCCATTGAGCACGTGGCGTGCTGTGAAACGAGTAAGGTGGGGCGCTGATTTGGGCTTCGTCCCGGCCGAATTTGGACTTGGGCCCAAAACCAAAGTTGGAGCCCATACGAAGCTCTATGTTTTTCATTAAGGGGCCAAGGTCATTAGAGCAACGGATTAGCGATTAATTAGTTGCCAAAACAACAGTGTCAACATCTAGGTGGTAGTCACGGAAACTCGCTTTACGGTGGTCAGAACTTCGTCAAACTGAACCCAACTTTTTGTATGCTCTTCATCATCATGTATCCTCCAACTTTTACAAAGGAACCAACTCGAGTTACTTAACAAAATCACGAGAACGCGGCATGCCAATCTAATGACGTTGGTTAACTTCTCCAAGACTTAGAATATTTTCTAAGTGCAGAAATCAGCAGCAGGTTCCAACTTTGAGCCACTATTTGACTTATTTTCAAGATGAATCATGGTGTGCTCCAAAAATAAAGTTTGTTTTCCTCAAACCAAACTACAACTTTTATTAAAGGATCTTTGACTGATTTGTTCTGGTTAGGAAGATACAAAGCTCCGAAATGTGCCACACGAAACTGAAACCGCAGTTAGGACTTAGCCAAAATCTTGGGCTCCAAAACAGCACTGCATTGAATCTTGTGAGCTCTATTTGACTAGGTTATGGGCCAAACTAGCTCTTGAGCCTTAAACAAAGTTTGTTCTTCATGACATAGACTACAACTTTAATTTAAGGTCCAACCTCAAAAATGATATAAAAACTATTGTTATACTTTGACCAAAGTAGGATCACGATAAAGCATAAATTATCCTTTTTGATCCATTGGAGCATTTTCTGGGCATTTGCTCAACACGAACCTTTCACGACTTTTGTTGTAGAGTCCATATAGAGACTTTTGGGCAAGGTTGAAAGGTTTGGTTGATGACCTATATTTCCATTCACTTATTAGTGCAATTCAAGCACTTAGTAAAACCATTCCAACAAGGATATAACTTATCATTTCATGTGACTTTTTTACTTCAAACTTCATGAAACTTTTCGAGTGACCAATATAGACTGGTATTGATGTGAGACACATGAAGATATTACCATATCACCTCCCAAGCATATATCTTGAAAAGGGCATATAAGTAAAGTAATGGTGCAACATCTAAGTTTAGGTTGGGGCTCGTTTCTATAGGTTTGACCTTGACATCTTCATCACCACTTCATCTATCATGTTTGAGCTCAAACCCACTGCTTAATGGGTAACAAACACCTGGGGTGTTACACGCATCTGGTCCCTCGTGGGACCAGCGTGTCCGGTCAAGCCCAAGAGAAACTGCAAAGAGCGCGAGGTCAATCGGACGCTGTGGCGCGTCCGGTCACGATTGACCGGACGCGTCTGGTCGCTAGCAGGAGCTTATTGGAAACAACCAGATGCTGGCACTGTGGCGTACGGTTCATCTTGCAGCGCGTCCAGTCGCTGGCTCATGGGCGCGGGCGCTGTGCGATCGACGCGTCCGGTCGTGGCGTGGAGCGCGTCCGGTCACACTTTAACTGAGAGCGTAACGTTTCGTGACCATTGGAAATCTAACCAGCGAGATTCAAAAAGGGACACGTGGCGAGCATCGGCGAAGTCATGCTGGTGAGATCGGACGCTGGCCGCGTCCGGTCGATCAGACCAGCGCATCCGGTCAACGCGCGCAGAGAGACATCTCGAGCCTAACGGCTTTATTCTTTGGGGATGCTTATAAATAGTTGCTTGGCCAATTTTGAGAGCTCTCTCTTGACTCTTTGAACACTTGAGACATACTTTGAGCTAGAGAACTTCCCCTCCACTCATCTCCTTACTCGGTTGCATACTCTAGTGAGATTGAGTGAGATTCAAATGCATTGCTTAGTGATTTGCATCTAGTGACACTTGATCCTTGAGTTGGCTGCGGATTTCTGGTTACCCTTGGGTGTTTCCCGACATCCTAGATGGCTTGGAGCAGCGGTGGTGTTGAGCTTATGATTGGAGATTGTTTCGAGCCTCGCCAAGTGATTGTGAGGGGTTCTTGAGCCTTCCCCGTGGGAGTTCGCGAATTGGCTACTCTAGTGAAGCTCGTGGCTTGGAGGATCCTCATCTTGTGAGTAGATGTGCGGCACCCGCTGAGGGTTTAACTCTTGATAGTCAATTAGCTCGTGATCCATCAAGTGGGTGCATCGCCACAACGAGAAGTAGCTTGCCGGGAAGCAAGTGAACCTCGGTAAAAAAAATCTTGTGTCATCTCTTGCCGAGGATTCTCTTTGTGATTACGTGTGATTGATTCTTTGGATACATCTCATCTCTACACCGTCGGTATAAGAATCAATTCACTCCCCCTTACATTCTTGCACTTTATCTTTTCTAGTGTGCTTAGAGTAGTTTGCATCACATAGGAGTAAGTAGCTTAGTGACTTAGCTTCGTTGGTGTGAATTAGAGATCATAGTCTTATTCAGTAGAATTGTATAAATAGCTTGCTTAGTATAGTTGAGCTAGTGCTAGAATTAGAGTCGCTATCTTTTATACTAACAATAATTGTTTAGTGAAGTTTGTAGAATTTTAAATAGGCTATTCACCCCCCTCTAGCCATTTGGACCTTTCAAGAGTCTCATGCGTCTACTACAAGTTCCACCACTATGGAGAAGATGGAGTCACAGAGACAGAGCCGAAGCTCCCCTTCATTATTCCTTTACATCCTTAACTGCTTTTTTCTTTTTTTTTTGCATGAGATGGCAAGGGTCACTTGGACCTAGCATAGTCGTTGCTCAGCTCATATAAGCATGTCATTACCAAATCACAATGTATGAATCTCTATGTGTTTATTGGTACAATTATTAGTATTGTTGTGTAAGATGCAACAATGTGATGAGTAATTCTTCGTCAACATGAGCGCGGCGAGCAAAAGAGGCACATACCAACTTATGAATCTAACACTTTTATCTCACTATGCAAAATCATACGCGCGCGCGCGTGCGCGCGCGCGCACACACACACATATATATATATACACACACTAACAATTTAGCATTGGATATGAATTTATCCTTAACTGTTTAGCAGTAGATCTATTGTATGGGACCTCCGTCGCTTGTATCTTACACTTCTTTATTTTAGTAATGCAGTCGTAAAATGGTATTGGTCAAAATAACACTTAGTAAATATTATTTTCAAAAATCCTAAAACTCTAAGTATTAGATATACAAATATAGTGGATATGTGTGTGTATATAGATAGACACACACACACTTTTTGCCTATTTGATGCACTATGTGTGTAGTCTTTTGTGTATTTGTGGTTTAGAGGATATAAATATAGAGAAAATTTCACTGGCGGTCCCTGAACTTGACAGCTGGTGTTATTTAGGTACTCGAACTTTAAACAGTGTATTTTTAGGTCCCTGAATTTGGCTTCAGGTATCATTTAGGTCCCTGAACTTGACTTTGAGTGTCACTTAGGTTCCCGAACTTTGAACAGTGTATTTCTGAGTCCCTGAACTTAGCTTCGGGTGTCATCTGGGTCCCTGAACTTGGCTTTGGGTGTCATCTAAGTCCCAATGCTGACGTGACGCGGTCCTACATATGGGGCCCACATGTCAGTCGGTTATATTTCTATTTCGGGGGTAATGTAGCTACAATTTCTAAAATATTTTAAAATTTATATCTTTTTCATATGATCTCGGATGAACATGATTTTTATATGAAATATATAGCTCTCGACGAGATCTACAACTTTCTAATTTTGAGTTTTTTTTAATTTGAGATCATTAAAATGCTTAAAAAAATTAATCAAATTTTCAGCGTACAAGCGCTTGTCGCCTTGGAAAAATCATATCTTTTTTATATGATGTCAAATGGAGATGATTTCTATATGAAAGTTGTAGCTCTCGATGAGATCTACGACTTACTAGTTTTTAGTTTTTTAATTTGAGGTCGCTAAAATGCTCAAAAAAATTAAACTAATTTTCAACAGTATATTAATTCCTAAAAATTTGTTTAATTTTTTTGAGTATTTTAGCGACCTCAAATTAAAAAACTCAAAACTAGAAAGTCGCAGATCTCATCGAGAGCTACAATTTTCATATAGAAATTATCTCCATTTAACAGCATATAAAAAAGATATGATTTTTCCAAGACGACAAGCGCTTGTACGCGATTAATATACTGCTGAAAATTTGTTTAATTTTTTTAAGCATTTTAACGATCTCAAATTAAAAAAGAGAAAAATTCACTGACGGTCCCTGAACTTGGCAGCTGGTGTCACTTAGGTCCCGAACTTTGAACAGTGTATTTTTGGGTCCCTGAACTTGGCTTCAGGTATGATCTAGATCTCTGAACTTGGCTTTGGGTGTCACTTAAGTTCCCGAACTTTGAACAATGTATTTTTTAGTCCCTGAACTTGGCTTCGGGTGTCATCTGGGTCCCTGAACTTGGCTTCGGGTGTTATCTAGGTCCCAATACTGACGTGGCGCGGTCCTACATGTGGGGCCCACACGTCAGACGGTTATATTTCTATTTCGAGGGTAATGTAGCTACAATTTCTAAAATATTTCAAAATTTGTATCTTTTTCATATGATCTTGGATGAAAATGATTTTTATATGAAAAATGTAGCTCTCGACGAGATCTACAACTTTCTAGTTTTGAGTTTTTAATTTGAGATCATTAAAATGCTTAAAAAAATTAAACAAATTTTCAGCAGTATATTAATCGCGTAGAAGCGTTTGTCGCCTTAAAAAATCATATCTTTTTTATATGCTGTCAAATGGAGATGATTTCTATATGAAAGTTGTAGCTCTCGATGAGATCTACGACTTTCTAGTTTTTAGTTTTTTTAATTTGAGGTCGCTAAAATGCTCAAAAAAATTAAACAAATTTTCAACAGTATATTAATTCCTGAAAATTTGTTTAGTTTTTTTGAGCATTTTAGCGACCTCAAATTAAAAAACTAAAAACTAGAAAGTCACAGATCTCATCGAGAGCTACAACTTTCATATAGAAATCATCTCCATTTGACAGCATATAAAAAAGATATGATTTTTCCAAGGCGACAAGCGCTTGTATGCGATTAATATACTGCTGAAAATTTGTTTAATTTTTTTAAGCATTTTAATGATCTCAAATTAAAAAACTTAAAACTAGAAAGTTGTAGATCTCGTCGAAAGCTACATTTTTCATATAAAAATCATCTTCATCCGAGATCATATGAAAAAGATACAATTTTTGGAATATTTTAGAAATTATAGCTACAATACCCCGAAATAGAAATATAACAGACTGACATGTGGGCCCCACATGTAGGACCGCGCCACGTCAGCATTGAGACCTAGATGACTCCCGAAGCCAAGTTCAGGGACCCAGATGACACCCGAAGCCAAGTTCAGGGACCCAGAAATACACTGTTCAAAGTTCGGGGACCTAAGTGACACCTAAAGCCAAGTTCAGAGACCTAGATGACACCTGAAGCCAAGTTCAGGGACCCAGAAATACATTGTTCAAAGTTCGGGGACCTAAGTGACACCGGCTGCCAAGTTCAGGGTCCGTCGGTGAATTTTTCTCATAAATATACTTTCCAAGAAACACTTTGGTCAATGCCTTCTCTAGTATATATATTATAACAATAATTGAATTCTTGGAAACACAAAATCAATTTGTATGATAACTCAAATGTATTTTTCTTATAGAAATTCCTGTTACATCATTTGCACCTATTAGTGAAAATAAAAAAGTAAGAAATGTTCTTGATGTGCTAATTAATTGCAGTTCATCAAATTTAGGGCATCCTTGTAACGTCGAACAGAGCCATTAATATGATTCTCTTTGGCAGGGCTTTTATTATGGCTTCTCCATCGGCTTAATCAAAAGCCCTACCAAGCAAGCACAGACGAGAGCGGATTTTGAAGTCAAAACTAGACAAAAAAAAATGGTGAAGCTCAAGTAGTTTTTTGGGCAGAAGTCGAAGCCACCACAACATGGCTTCTCCTAGCTTCACCATTTTTGAAGAACTCAATCCCTGACAAAGAAACATATCGATTTGCCTTCGCATCATTAGCCTTCCCGTGTGAGGGGGGCCATAGCCAACTAAAAGACTCGATTCTCGCTCTACGTGTCAGTTCCAAGGACACCCATGGTGCTTGACCCTTTGGGCTCTGTGACTGCTTGCCACAAAAAGGTGAGTTTTTTTTTTACCATGGCTCGATTCAGGTTGGAGCATAAAAGCATCTGTGTTTCTAATATGTGTTTCGGTAATTAACAACAATAAGTATGGATTTGCATTTTTTTATTTAAGATAAAGAAATTAATCCACTTAAAGAATTGAGCTACATTGGATATCATGTGCATGGAGTCGGAAAACATGATCGCTAACATTAGGTTGATCCATTTAATTGGACATATGATTAGAGGTGTGCAATGTTTTTTTGTTCTAGGCGACTCAAGATCAAACGAAATCCTGATAGAAGAGCAGTTGAACATTAAATACACACACACTTTAACGTGGATTAAGGACTGGCAAGTCATCGATACTGTGGGACAAAATCTGTCTCAGAGTGGTTATCTCTTATGCTCAACTTACTTTCTTACAATTTAATTTGAGCTATTTATGTACCTAGAAATTGAATTGTTGCTTGTTATCCTAGGTTGTAAATATTCATCTAGCTTAGTTAAAGTAGGTTTCTAGGACCGTCCTTACTTATCTGCCAAGTATTTATGCTTTAGTTAAAATTGCCTACTCACCCCTCTAGTCTATATATTTTATTCAATGTAGCATTGACTTTGATTTCACAAACATCGACGACTATAGTGTATGGTTCAACCCACATCGCTGATTTTCACGTACACTAGAGACTAGAGCTGCTCTTAAATCAAGTTGCTTTTCTAGGCCATGAATGACACTAAATAAAGGGTGTGTTTAGAATAGCTTAAAATTAGATCCGCTGCTGCCCCACTCGGAGAATCAGAAAAATCCCGCCAATTGTCTCATGAGAATCGCTGATTCTTTTCGCTGTCGGAGACACGGCGACCTCAAGATTGAACTAGCCCTCACGTTTCTGGTGCCGCGAGGTGAAGGCTGTGGGCTGTGTATAGTTGTGTAAAAAGGTGTAAAAATGTGTAAAAAAGTACTGTAGCATGTTTTGGCTTTATTTGGTAAATAGTATCCAACCGTTGACTAATTAGGTTCAAAACGTTCGTCTCGCAAAGTACAACCAAGCTGTACAATTAGTTTTTTATTTCATCTACATTTAGTACTCTATGCATGTATCGCAAGTTTGATGTGACGGGAAATCTTTTGTTTGCACAGTACTTTTTTTTTTTTTTTAAGGAAGTAAACACAGCCGTGGTCGCCATTCGCACGGTGCAGTGACCATGCCACGGTCCTAAACATGGCCAAAGAATAGGGTAAGAACCCACGAAAACATAGTAAATGTCTGATCACCATGCGTCTGGTTCTTGGTGCACCTACCAATATTCAAGGCGGGTGACGTGTGAGCACCGAGCAGCGGAGAGGAGGCGAAACATTTTTTGTTTGTTTATTGCGCCGAAAAAACTAACAGACTGAGAAAAAGACAGAAAGGGGCTGCACAGTAGGCGCACATATTTGGCAGCCGGAGCGGCCTCGTCGTGCCCCGTATTCTCAGTTGCTTCGACGTATTTCTCTCTCTCTATCTATCTATACGGTTCTAGGGACCGAAGAAGGTAGAGAGAGAAACTCGAAGGGGAGAGGAGGGAGATACAGGTACACACTCCTCCTGATCCCTCTAAGGAGTCCTCGATTGGTCAGTTCTGTTCTTGAGTTCATTGTCGCCACAGATTGGATGGCTCCTCTGCTCTCCGTTCCCTGAGTGGCATCGTGCTCGCTCTGCTGGCTGCTAACCTTAGTCTTGCTCCGCGGTTTGATTTGATTCATCTTTTTCTTCAATCCTGTCACTCCTAAGGTTTCCCCCTCTGGTTTTCTTGATTTTCCGCTTGGAAATTTGTGAAGTTTAACAGGATTTTTTTGGCTGATGCCGCTTATTTCTGTTCTTGGCCATGCTTGCTTGGATAAGCTTTGGCTTCAGCCTAGCTCGCATTGCACGATGCGTTGTTCCTAGAATCCGGGCGCAAGTTCTATGAGCTGACCACTATTTCGTGGATTGCCTGGAGTGACGCGTTGATGTTTTCGGTAGTTGGGGTGGATGGGAAGCTGCAATCCCTTTTCTATTCTATCTAGGATTAGATGGCTTGAATCTAATTATGTGCAGATTGTGTTGATTTCTTAATTCACTTATAGCTGTGTGATAAGATTCATCTTGAGGGTGCGGATATGCATGCTAGAACTTCAGGGGAGTGCCGAATCAGGAATCAGGTTTATCAGTGCGTAAACTTGTTGATATGAGCTAAATGCTTGCTGAAGCATCTTTCCTATGAGGACCTGACAACTGACAGGCACAAAATTAGTGATTTATAATGCTGATCCACTCTTGGTAAAACAAAAGTTTTCTAGAGTATTTTTTCAGAGTCCAAACATCTGAGATGTAAAAAAAAACCTGGCTGATGATGATTGATGATAATGAGATAATCCACTGAAAGTAGATACTACTTGGCACTCTGCCTGCAATAGATGTAAATCTGTAACTTATAAAGGAGTAGAATTGCCACCAGTTACCCTTGTTCTTTAGCTTGTCATTGTCAATTCAGCTAATTCAATGCTAGCTACTTGCCACAAAGGTTAATTAGGTGTCCGTTCATCTGATTTCTCAGAAGCAAAATGTTGTTTGGAGCTCAGTGTCAGTGACACCATCTTGTAATGCCTGTGCTTTTACGGGAAATGGAGGATCATTCTGTCCATCCCATGCCTAAGTCTAACCATGTAAGTGTTGGTATTTATGCTGGAAACCTTTGTCTGCTTGCCATACCATAGATAATTAGCTTATTAGCTAGCCTAGATGTGCAGGGCTTCTTGTCAGGAAATGGTTATGAGATGAAACATTCAGGCCATAAAGTTTGCGATAGGGCTTCAACATCAGAATCTGATCGGCCTCACCAAGAAGCATCAGCAGTGAGTGAGAGCAGTCCAAATGAACACACATCGACTCAATCAGGTAATTCTTTATCTCCAACCACTTAATATCAGTTATCATTCTTTTTGTATCTTTTCTTTTACGCCGTTGGCATTGGGATACAGCTTGAAGGGCAGGCCTGGTGCAGTTGGTGAGTGCTAGCTCGCCGAGTCACCAGGTCCTGGGTTCGAAGCCGTCTCTCTGCAGAATTTCTGCAGGGGTAAGACTTTACTTCGGTTATTCCCTTCCCCAGACCCCACTCGTGTGGGAGCCTCTGGCACTGGGTCTGCCCTTTTCATTGGGATACAGCTTGATTTAAAGTTTACTTCACAAGAAATGTTATGAACTGATGAATTCTGAGTTTAATATGTTCAGATGCCTTTCTTAACTTGCTCTGTTATGCTGTAGTGCCAGTATCCATAAGTTCTACTATGCGTTCATGCAGTTTTACATGGCCATTTTCATATTCTTGTATGTGCTCCTTCAGTTATAGTCAGATAATCTTCATATGGACTCAAATTAGAATTGGGTTTATCGAAATTTAGTTACTTCTGTTGTATATGTTCCTGCATTTTTTTAATAAAAAAATCCTTTGCTCCTGTTACCATCTTCACCAACCCATTCACTTGTCTTTTGAGAAATCTTCAATTATCTTATGTATTTATTGGCCTTTGAAACAATGTTTCCCTGCCCAAGACTAATGTATAATAAGGTTTATTGATACATTAGCACCATCATGACAGTGTATTTTTTTGTCTCCAGACAATGATGAAGATCATGGGAAGGATACTCAGGACACAATGAAGCCAGTATTGTCCTTGGGGAAGGAAGGGTCTGCCTTTTTGGCCCCAAAATTGGACTACAGCCCATCTTTTGTAAGTTCCATTTGATCGGGAGAAGTGCTGTTTTCTTAAATCTTATGTGCTGCTTTGAGCTAACTTCCTACATTTGTTCCAGGCTTATATTCCTTATACTGCTGATGCTTATTATGGTGGGGTCTTGACAGGATATGCTCCACATGCCATTGTATGTTCACTCTTAAATTTTCAGTTTGTCTTTCTGACCACATTCTGTAAGTAAATACCCAACATTTAGAGCTACAAGATCATATAATGATTTCTCTGTGATACATTTGCAGTCATTTTAATTTCAGAGACAGATCGTCATTGACTCCTTGTACATTAGGAGTTATGAAGGCTCCTTGTGAAACACATTCTTTCTGTTTCCTTATTTCTGAATTGATTATTTTTCAAAGCAACAAAAATGGTAAATCGTGCTTTTACTTGAAGTTTGGCAATGCACAAGAAATTTTGTTGTGGCATTTTTGGATCAACGCTCTTAGTCTTTTATAATTTGCACAGAACTTAATGGAAGCTATTTATGATATCTCCAGATAAAAGATTAAAGGAATATAGAACCATAATTGCATCCTACCACAATTTTGGCTGCCATGCTAGCTGTCGTTCTTGATAACACATAGGCTTCTTCATATTCAAAAACTTTATTGTTGCCAAACAAATGAGCCTGCGTTAATGCCGTCATTCCTGTATTATGCATTTAGGTCCATCCCAAGCAAAATGATACAACAAACACTCCAGTTATGTTGCCTGTGGAACCTGCAGAAGAAGAGCCAATATATGTTAATGCAAAACAATACCATGCAATCCTTAGGAGGAGGCAGACACGTGCTAAATTGGTGGCCCAGAATAAGATGGTGAAAGCTCGGAAGGTAATACATAGTAGTAATTTTCCAATTCCTGATGCTGATTTGGTAAGCTGCTTTTAATTGTTCTTCAGCATTTGCTGCATACAGAGCTTTAACTATCAGTACAGTAGATTTTTCTTGGTCATATTCAGAGGGAGGTCACAAAAACCCCTCTGGCTACAATTTCAGTAGGTTCTCCGTACGCTTAACTTTTTTAGCAAATTGTTTTGGACTTGTGTCACCAAGCATTTTTGTAAGAGTGAGAAAAGTAATTGTTTTGTAACTAGCTAAAATCAAGCATTTCTTGGCTTCTGCTTCACTTTTTAATCTGTTCTTTTCTGATCTGAAAGCTGCATGAATTAGTCCTGCATTCCTATACAGGCAATAGTTCTGTTACTTCAACTATATAGTTTACCTGGCAAATACACATTACAAAATTTCCTTTCTTCACAGCCATACCTTCATGAGTCTCGACATCGTCATGCCATGAAGCGGCCTCGTGGATCAGGAGGGCGATTCCTCAACACAAAGCAGCTCCAGGAGCAGAGCCAGCAGTATCAGGCATCGAGTGGTTCAATGTGCTCAAAGATCATTGGCAACAGCATAACCTCCCAAAGTGGCCCCACCTGCACGCCCTCTTCTGACACTGCAGGTGCTTCAACAGCCAGCCAGGACCACAGCTGCTTGCCCTCGGTTGGCTTCCGCCCCACGACGAACTTCAGTCAGCAAGGTGGAGGAGGCTCGAAGCTGGTCGTGAACGGCATGCAGCAGCGTGTTTCCACCATATAAGGTGAAGAGGAGTGGGCACGACACCATTCCCAGGCGCACTGCCTGTGGCAACTCATCCTTGGCTTTTGAAACTATGAATATGCAATGGACATGCAGTTTGAGATCCTCAGAATAACCAAACATGCAGACATATGCAAATCCTTTTCAGCTTGCTGTAGCTGAAAGAACTGTGGTTAGGTTATGAGTTTGTTCCTGGAGACTGATCCATACATGACATGCTACCTCTTGCTGAGTTTCTGAGGTGAAACCATCGAAACATGATCCTGCTGTTCAATACCTTGCTGCCTTTAGTGTCTGATAAGTGTAACGGAACCGTCCAAATTATAAGAGCACAAGTTTAAAAACAATCGCCGAAACGATCAAATTCTTAAACTTGAGCCCATATAACTCCGGTAGTCCATGAAATCGCGAGGGATTTCAAACCAAATCGAGAGCAACCAGATCGTAGTGATTCAACATAACACAACACTTGTTACAACAGTTCAAAAGTAATCTCATACATCGGAGTACAAATATTTTCATTATAAAACCAAAGTAAAGATTAGCGGAAGCAACATAATTTCTGAAACCATTTGAAGTCAAATACTGCCAGTACATAGTCACATCCTGCAAAAGCATACCAGAAGAGATACTACAGAGACCATGCCCATATGGTCTAGTCTTCACGCCCACATGGCGAAGACAATACTTGCAGCAACAAGTACGAATCTGCTACCTGCAACAGGTGGGAATAAACCCTGAGTACGAGAAGGTACTCAGCTAGACTTACCCGTAAAAAACCAGAAATAAAGTGACACCAAGGATTATGCAAGGCTGATATAAGTGGGCTAGCTTGACTCATTTGCGGAAAAGCTTAATACAGATAAGTAACCATTATATGCTTAAGTATCAAGTTGATCATCATTAATCTGATAACTAAATTAGCATCTGTACTAAAGCACTCACTTTATTAGGATCAAACAATATTAACCATAGCAGGTATAATAAGGCTATCATCATCATTATCCTCAATTCCGAACCATCATTAATCATTAGTGTATCTACGCTGGAGATAACCAGTCAAGTTTCTCACTATCCGGGAGAGACGGCGACTCGAATCGATTCCAACTCAGCTGAGGGGGTATTCCTGACACTCACCCGGCAAACCCCGCTAAAGACAGTCGTAGATAACCTTTGGTACAACTCAGGGTGGGCCCGAACAGCGCCGCGTTCTCGGGGATACCAGTGGCCAGGATGCTCAGGACTTTTAACTCACCTGCCCTTGGACCCTCTGGCTCCCTTCCGAGGCGACTTTCACTTTTCGACTTCGCAACCTGAGTTGAGCTACTAGGCTTCGCGGTCGGCAACCTCAGGCCGGCCAGCTAAATGTCAGGCATGCGTTCAAAATGACATAGAAGGCTCCAGGTCTCGGTCCTTAATCGACACAGACGGGGATAGATCCACACTCAAGACCTCCATGCCTTGTTGCTTCACTATCGTCATCCTGCCCGGTCTCATTTCATTTTATTAACACATGGTTCACTTCCACGATAGCAAGTATAGCCAACCGTGACCTGATAAAGCCCTATATCTCGCAGGTGACAGGAAATCACCTCACTTCTACCGGTCTAATTTAGCAGGGCTAAGCATAGATACGATCCTGTCTACTTAGGATTCAAGGTTCGAATTGCTGGACAAGGAGTGTTATCAATGCAGCAAGGGTTTCCAACCAACTCCTATCACGTAATGCAACAATACATATAACATGTATAGATAGATAATTGCTTTGAAAGTAGGAGGCTTATAATGCTCCGGGGCTTGCCTTAACCGAAAGAAGAGAGATCGAGGTTCGGCTTCAAGAACGGTTCCCACGTCTTCTCCGGCTTCGTCGGACTGGACCTCCGGTTCTCAAACGGACTTAAACTTCGGGTTCCACGCCTAGCGGAGCTTTACGGTCACCACGATTCTCGGTACACCTATTGCATGTATATGCACCCAATGAATTTCATGTATGCACCAAGGATGACATTATGATTTATGAACATGTAAGAATGATATGAAGATGGATGCAATGACATAGCAACATCGTAATCCCAAAACCAAGTTATGTGGTGCTCTATTCAAATCACTTCAAGCTTAGGTGCAAATTTCCTCTCCGGTATTAACACGTTTGAACACCTCTAAGAAACCACTAAGTGCCACGAGGTTAAGACCAAACACACACATAACAAGATTCCAGAAATTTAGTATTTACAACATATTATCAACAGTAGCTAAGAAAACTCACAACTGGAGTTCTACCAATCCAAATGACCTGAAAGAGGACATTCTAGAAAGCTTATGAAATTGTCTACATTTCATTTATAAACATCTAAGCATGATTTCATCATTTATCAAGTTAAAATAGCATACATACAGAATCTGTTCTAAAAGACAGAGAGCACTTTCAAAACTAAACCCAACTTGGAACAGCTGTCATTTCTAAACTATAAGTCCAAATGCTACCAAAATTTACCAGCAACTAGTTCATGAAATTCTCAACAACTTTGCTATAGATCACCAATCATGAAAACATCATTATCATAGGTTAATTCTCTTAACTAGCAATTCTGTCCAGAAATGGCAGAATCACTAATTTAAATATTTAGTGACGATTCAAAAGCACAATTAGACCAAACTAAGTTTACCAACTTGTTGTGCATACCAAAGGAACATCAGAAAGTATAGTGCCAACTTCTAAATAAATTATTTAATATTCTTTTATAATTTATTTAGTTAATTAGGTGATTAAAGAAACATACAGTAAAACTATATATAAAAATCTACAAAAATTACAGTAGCCACCTAATGCTTCACATAGGCTACCATAAAAATTTCACTTCATTTTGACAAGCAGATATGGAGATATCAAAAATAACAGATGGCAGGTCTATTTCTAGCATAAATAGGAAGCTCTATTGAAAAATATCAAACAACAGATTTCATATTTTTCCTAGCATCCTTCTAATATAGGAACAATATTTACCAAGTTTCACCCTTACTGGATCTATAGAAAAATTATGAAAATTCACACAAGATCCATTCAAGCAAACAAGATAATTATATAACTCCACCAAACCACATCCAAATTGCATGAAAATTTAACCATAATCTATTCATGGTATGAACAGTTCACTATAAAAATTTCATGTCATTTGGAGCTTCACAGAAAGAGATATCATTTTCTCCTTTTTCTTCATGAATAAAAGGTATAATTAATAACTATTTAATTCATCATAAAACATGGCACATATTATATTTTTATAATAAACTAGACATTATGTAGAGCACACCAAAATTTAAAGCACCTTATTTGGACCTCTAGAACAGGAGATACATATTTTTGAATTTAGGCACAATTGTATGAAATAAATAAAAACAAAAACCACTTCCTAAACCTAACTGGGCCAGCCCGGAGGAGACGCTCGGCCCACAACCCGCTCCCGCCCGTGGGCGCTGACGACAGGGGCCTACGTGTTAGCGACACCGAGGCAGGGGAGGAGCATACCGACGGCGAAACTCGCCGCGCGGTGAGCTGGCCGGTGGTAGCGGCTACTCCTTCGTGCCCACCCCACCAAGGAGACTTGAACGAGGTAGGTGGCGGCGGCTAGGATTCTCCGGAGAGACCTCACCGCCGGCAATGGCGGTGCGGCGGCGGTTCAAGGCGGTGTACCGGTGACACCGGCTCTGGTCCGGCCAGGTAGCGGCGGCTACAGCACCAGGGGGGCATGGCGAAACCTACGAGACCGATCTACTTGATGGCGGAGTACCGGTGATGCCTGGCTGCGTGCGAGGTGCTACGGCGGGGAGAGCGCGGCGGTGCTAGCCGTTGCGTTCTGCTCCGACGAGGCTACGATGCACGGCGACGTCAATCCCATGGCGAGGCTATACCTAGGGCTAGTGCCAACAAGAAAAGGAGGAGGGAAGAGGAAGAGAGGGGCCTAGCATTGAGCTCGTTGTGATGGCGGCCATGGCGGCCGGCGCTCCCGATGGGGTTGGAATGGCCGATTGGCCCATACCTTGGCTCGATTGCTGTGGTTAGGTGGTGCACTACAAGGAGAAAAACACAACGGTGATGTGGGGGAAGGTGGCGAGGCAATGACACGGAGGTGAGCGCGCACGAGCTCACCAGAGCTTGCGGTGGCGATGGCGGCGCAGCTCTCCGCTTCGGTGGAGACAGAAGGGAGGAAATGGAGGGAGTGGGCAGCAGGAGGGGCGGCGTGGCGTCTTCGTGAGGGCGAGCTCAGTGCAGCACAGACGCGTGGAGGCCACGCGGCGTTCTGGCCCTGCGCGTGGTCAGCCACGGTCGACGGTGCCTGAACCCAAATTCCCGATTCAGTCATAATCATGACGACTGACAGCGTGATTTCATCGCCCCACCGCTCGTGATCAAGGCTGATTCGATGAGAGCCGTAGTTAACAAAAATGTAGAGCTATGTGAGGGCTTCAACATTGTCAATATGGACTTGAGCTATTTCGGCCTGAATTTGGAACTACAGAGCCCTAAAGTGCGGTATATTGAAAACTGAAATGGAGTTTCAGTTACACCATGACTGAAACCTGATTTTTAAAGCACTTTAGCTCCTAAACCGTTGAGAACTAGGCGATGGTGTTATTGATAATATTGTAGAGCTAAGTGAGTTCTACAAAAGTGTCAATATGGGTTAGAGCTGGTTCAGCACAGTTTGAGATTTACAATGCTCCAAAGGTGGGCACATGAAACTGAAATGTCCCAATTTTTGACTTAGAAATAATTCTAAGTGTTGGCCAATCCTCTTACTGCCTTGTGGGCCCAGTTTGAGTAGGTTCTAGGCATTTTCATGAGATGACCCCAAAACAACTTTTGTTCCTCATGAAATTTGGCACAAACTTTGTTAAGGTAGCACAGCCATGCAAAAATTTAGGCTATACTTTTTGTTAGGTCAAACAAGGAAGGTCCTAATGGTCAACTAGTCAAAGCATGGGTCAAGATGGAATTAGGGCATGATATAAACATAAACCCTAGGTCATTTTGGATTACTAGCATGCTACAACTATTGACAAGGCCCTAATCACAAAGTAGCATCACATAAGCATGAAAGTTTCACAAGTAGGCATTAAAACACTATTAATATAACTAATGAAACATCACTAACAAAATTATTGGGACCTAATGTTGCATATGTTTCAGGAGCACATTTCACATGTTTTCAAGCATAGATGCACATGAAATGACGATGCTTATGGTAATGTCATGCCATGATCATGCATTATGAATGCATTATGAGGCTAACTAACACCAGGTGTGTTACAGCCCTCCCCCCTTATAAAAATCTCGTCCCGAGATTTGAAAGTCGTACCATTTTTCATAAAAAGCAGAATAGTTGTCCTTTAAATAATCCTCTTTTTCCCAAGTTGCATCACGTTCACCGTGATTACTCCAAGTCACCTTGTATAATTTGACTACTCGATTTCGAGTCACCCTTTCCAGAGTATCCAGAACATATATCGGTTTCTCCTCATAAGAAAGATCGGATTTCAACTTGATGCGTCTCACTTCTACTCTTTCCTCAGGAAGAAAGAGACATTTCTTCAATTGAGAAACATGAAAGACTGGAAAGATAGCTCCCAACTCACGAGGTAGGCTAAGCTTATAAGCTACTCTTCCACTTTTCTCAATAATCAGATAAGGTCCAACATATCGAGGCTCAAGCTTTCTTTTGATCCCAAAACGTTTTACTCCTCTCATAGGGGACACCTTCAAATAGACATGGTCACCTACTTCAAACTCAATAGGTTTCCTCCTCTTATCTGCGTAGCTCTTTTGTCTAGCCTGAGCAGCTGCTATATTTTTCTGTATAGCACGAACTTGCTCCTCAGCTTCTTTTACAAAGTCAATACCATAGAATCTTCTTTCTCCTGGTTCCACCCAGTTCAAAGGAGTTCTACACTTGCGACCATATAAAGCTTTAAAAGGAGCCATTTGGATACTCTCTTGATAACTGTTGTTGTAAGAGAATTCAGCGAGAGGCAACCATTTCTCCCAGGAGCCATTACAAGAGATGATGCAAGCTCTAAGCATGTCTTCAAGAATCTGATTCACACGCTCAGTCTTCCCCGACGTCTGTGAATGATAAGCAGAACTACGGATCAAATTAGTTCCAAGATTCTGATGTAGGCGCTCCCAGAAATGAGCAGTAAATTGTGGTCCTCTGTCAGAGACAATAGACCCAGGCACTCCATGGAGACGTACGACGTCTTGGAAGTAAATGTCAGCATATTAGTGTGGGTGATAGTTACTCTTCACAGGGATAAAGTGAGCAGACTTTGTCAGACGATCAACTATAACCCAAATAGAGTTGAAACTTCTTTGGGTGGTTGGTAATCCGACAATAAAGTCCATAACAATGTCGTCCCACTTCCAACCTGGAACAGACAAAGGCTGGAGTAAACCAGGCTTCATGTGAATGGCCTTAACTCTACAACAATTATCACACTTAGCGACATAGGTTGTAATTTCCTTCTTCATCTTGGTCCACCAATAGTATGGCTTGAGGTCCTGATACATCTTACTACTACCAGGATAGATGGACAACTTAGAAGAATGGGCTTCAGATAAGATTTGATTTCTGAGCTCTTTATCTTTTGGCACAACGAGTCTATCTTTGAACCAGAGAATTCTCTTCTCATCGATTCGAAAATGCTTAGTTTCTTGCTCTTTCATCTTTCTCTTGATGTGAAATACACCAGTATCAGTCTTCTGTAACTCAATGATTCTACTTCTCAAAGAACAATCTACAGTGATATGATGGATTACAATAGGATGTAAGAGGTGGGACAAATGAAAATCTTCTTCTATCAGAGAGTTGCAGTGAGATTTTCTACTCAAGGCATCGGCAACCACATTTACTTTACCCGGATGGTAATGCACCTGGAGGTTATAATCCTTGATCAACTCTAACCATCTTCTCTGGCGCATATTTAACTCAGGTTGAGTAAATATGTACTTAAGACTCTTATGATCTGTATAAATATTGCATATATTTCCAAGCAAATAGTGTCTCCAGATTTTCAGAGCATGCACTACAGCAGCTAACTCCAAGTCATGAGTCGGATAGTTAACTTCATATTTTCTTAACTGACGTGAAGCATACGCAATAACTCGGCCTCCCTGCATCAGTACGCCACCTAAACCAGTACCTGATGCATCACAATACACATCAAATGGTTTCTCAATGTCAGGTTGCGCTAATACAGGAGCTGATGTCAACAAGGTCCGTAGAGTGCGGAAAGCTTGTTCACACTCCGGAGTCCAATCAAACTTCCTATCCTTCTCAAGTAGTCGAGTCATAGGCTTAGCTATTTTAGAGAAATCCTAAATAAAACGACGATAGTAGCCAGCCAATCCAAGAAAACTCCAAACTTCATGTACTGTCGTTGGCGCCTTCCAATCCAAAACTTCCTGTATCTTAGTCGGGTCTACTGAAATTCCCCCACCAGACAACACATGACTGAGGAAAGGTACCTTCTTTAACCAGAATTCACATTTACTGAACTTGGCGTAAAGCTTATGTTCACGTAATCTGGATAAAACAATTCTCAGATGCTCGGCATGTTCTTCTTCATTTTCAGAATAGATGAGAATATCATCAATGAATATCACCACAAACTTGTCCAGCTCTTGCATGAATACTGAATTCATCAGGTACATGAAATGTGCAGGAGCATTGGTCAGACCAAAAGACATGACAAGATATTCATATAACCCGTATCTGGTAGAAAAAGCGGTCTTTGGTATGTCTTCCGGATGGATTTTAATTTGGTGATAACCAGATCTCAGATCAATCTTCGAGAATACCTTTGCTTTAGACAACTGATCAAATAAGATATCAATACGAGGCAACGGATACTTGTTCTTGATAGTGACTGCATTGAGTGGTCGATAGTCTACACACATACGTAGAGACTAGTCCTTCTTCTTCACAAAGATAGCAGGACAACCCCACGAAGAAGAACTAGGATGGATCAGCCCTTTTAGTAAAAGGTCATTAAGTTGGGTCTTGAGTTCAGCTAACTCATTCGGCGGCATTCTATACGGTCTTTTTGGAAATTGGTGCGGTACCCGGAATTAACTCAATCTTAAACTCTACATCACGATCTGGAGGTAATCCTAGCAATTCATCGGGAAAAACATCTAGAAATTCACACACTACCGGAACTTCTGCAATCTCTTTTGCTTTTGCTATCATAGCGTTAACTGTAGTCTGAGGACTAATGTCTCTAGGAAGTTGCACTAGAAAAGCTTGTTGATCTTTTGGATCCCTCAACATAACCACTCTCATAGAGGTATCGATCAGAACACCGTTTCCACTCATCCACTTCATACCTAAGATTACATCTAGGCCCAATCCTGGTAATACCACGAGTTCTAGATTATACAGACGTCCTTCTATCTCGATCCTTGCTCCTAAGACTAACTGGTTGGTTGAAATATTATTCCCGGCAACACTAATATTATAACCACTATTATCTAAAGTAACGACCTTCATACCATGCTTGGCTGCAAACGTTGAGCTGATAAAAGAGTGGGAAGCACCTGAATCGAACAACACAATTACAGGATGTTGGTTTACTAAAAATGCACCGGCAGTGATAATCTCACCCGTAGGAATGGATTCCACCGTGGTGTAACGAACATAACCTTTACACACATCTACATTATTATCATTTGATTTCTTCTAAGGAAGAGGACAATCTCTGGCCCAATGACCTGACATCTTGCAATTCCAACATGGTCGGTTACTTGGCGGTGCCTTAGGCTTTCCTTTCTTAATACTGCTCCTCTTGACTGGATCCTGTTTCTGATATGGGTGATATCTAGTAGATATGTCAGGTGAATAATACTGAGGTGTAATCACCACCAGAGTATGGGTCGTAGGTGCATTAGATTCATGAGATTTCTCTTGGCTCTTAGAAGCAGCATACACAGCATTACAGTTCTCTTGAAGGATAGTATCACTGAACTCGTTGAAAGTTGCACACTTGCTATTGCACATGGCCTTCATCAATTTAGGACACAACCCTCTTTTGAAACTTGCAATCTTCTTAACTTCCGTATTAACAAATTCCGGAGCATATCTTGACAAGTTGATGAAAGCATGTAGATATTCTGTTACACTTTTGTCTCCTTGAGTGAGCTTCATAAACTCGGTGTGCTTGATTGCCATGAGACCAGCAGGAATGTAATGTCCCCGAAATGCTTCCTTGAACTGATCCCAAACTACTTCCATATTCTCAGGCAGGGTACTCCGATGGTGACACCACCAAACACCTGCAGGTCCTTGCAACTGTTGCGAAGCATATTCTGTTTTCATATCATCTGCCACCTTGAGCACACGAAACTTCTGTTCGATAGTGTTCAACCATTCGTCTGCTTGAAGTGGTTCTTCTGCTTCTCGAAAAATAGGAGGCTCAGTATCTAAGAAATCTTTATAGCTACTGTACTGGGTAGGCTCAGGTTCCTGATGGACATGGTTTCTGACACTCTCATCCAAGGCACGCTGACTTTCGGCAAGCATTTGCAGCAACTCAGCAGAGGTAGGTTGCAGAGGAGACGATGATAGTCCTGTATTGCCACGACTCCGACTGCTAGAGCGAAGCTGACGAGACATCTGCAAGTAGTTGAAATTAGTAAGCGTTGATGACGTCGGAAGGCTGCTGATGAATTATATAGGCAGGAGGAAGAGATTATATCCAACTATGCAAATTCCAATCTCCAAAAGAAGGAAATTTCTTGGGTTGAGGCACGGATCTTCTAACAAGATAGAGAATGGCATTCAAGAAAAAGGTTCACGAGAAGATAACACATTGGTGTAGCTCCATAATGGATCATGACTAGCAATCCTTGATACCTGCGCGTGCCGAGCAGCATAACCTTGTGTCGTGCGCCACAGGAGGCTCCCGGTTTCGTCGCGGCACCATGGAGTACTAATCGCAACACTATTACCGAACACACACCCATGAGGAATCCTCACGTGTCAGGAATTAGGCGTGTAGAAACAACATCATCCAAAGAGGGGTAGCAAACAAGGATGGATACAAGGTTAGAAGTAATGGAGAGGCGAATTACAGATCAAAACACATCCCAACTCGAGGAGATAAATCTTGAAATTGTATCTTGCTTTCTTTCACGGGCCAGGTATGAATTGGATTTCAAGGCTGACACTACGGACCACTCCACTAGATTGGTTGACTACCACAATTCTTCATGAAAGAAATGCAACTATTTATGGGACAACTATTTGGAGGAAAGAAAATTTTTAAAGAACGAAACAAGCAATTTATAAGGGAGGGAGTAATGCAGAATACAATGTATGATGCGAACATGGTGCATGCATGAACCGTACGTCCTCATGAACCTAGGAAGAATTTAAAATTTCTAGCGTATAGTTTGGTGGCATACACACGTTCTCTCAATAACGATAACTAGTCGCTCTACAGGAAACGTTGTTAGTGTACCTGCAGAAAATTGCATTTCAGCCCAATAATTCCCAATATAGCACACAAGAAAGTGGTAAACTAAATATTTTCCATACATACATCCCCCGATGTATATACTTCAGTATCAAAGCTACCCGACAGATATACCCACAATTAAGTACTTTCATAATCACATGATTAAACATGTAAGTATGCGAGTAACCACGACTACTCTCCCCTAGACCGACGGTTGGACGGTCATGCTCTCACAACTCCCACTTACCAGGGCATAGATGTATTTTGATCCATACATTACCACCCAAGCGGATGGCATCCATACAATAGCACGCCGTATGGACAACGAAACAGAAAACAAGCAAAAACCCCCAAGTTAGTACTTTAGTAAGCCACCTAATAGTCCTTATTTGGGCATATAGGATATGACCACTGGCACTCTTTAGATTAGAATTAAGATTTTTCACAAAAGCTTTTATTTAAATACACAAATGAAGTATTTACTGTTGAATCTTGCTCCGATACCAGCTGTAACGGAACCGTCCAAATTATAAGAGCACAAGTTCAAAAACAATCGCCTAAACGATCAAATTCTCAAACTTGAGCCCATATAACTCCGGTAGTCCATGAAATCGCGAGGGATTTCAAACCAAACTGAGAGCAACCAGATCATAGTGATTCAACATAACACAACACTTGTTACAATAGTTCAAAAGTAATCTCATACATCGAAGTACAAATATTTTTATTACAAAACCAAAGTAAAGATTACCAGAAGCAACATAATTTTTGAAACCATTTGAAGTCAAATACTGCCAGTACATAGTCACATCCTGCAAAAGCATACCAGAAGAGATACTACAGAGACCATGCCCATATGGTCTAGTCTTCACGCCCACATGGTGAAGACAATACTTGCAGCAACAAGTACGAATCTGCTACCTGCAACAGGTGGGAATAAACCCTGAGTACGAGAAGGTACTCAGCTAGACTTACCCGTCAAAAACCAGAAATAAAGTGACACCAAGGATTATGCAAGGCTGATATAAGTGGGCTAGCTTGACTCATTTGCGGAAAAGCTTAATACAGATAAGTAACCATTATATGCTTAAGTATCAAGTTGATCATCATTAATCTGATAACTAGATTAGCACCTGTACTAAAGCACTCACTTTATTAGGATCAAACAATATTAACCATAGCAGGTATAATAAGGCTATCACCATCATTATCCTCAATTCCGAACCATCATTAATCATTAGTGTATCTACGCTGGAGATAACCAGTCAAGTTTCTCACTATCCGAGAGAGACGGCGACTCGAATCGATTCCAACTCAGCTGAGGGGGTATTCCTGACACTCACCCGGCAAACCCCGCTAAAGGCAGCCGTAGATAACCTTTGGTACAACTCAGGGTGGGCCCGAACAGTGCCGCGATCTCGGGGATACCAGTGGCCAGGATGCTCAGGACTTTTAACTCACCTGCCCTTGGACCCTCTGGCTCCCTTCCGAGGCGACTTTCACTTTTTGACTTCGCAGTCTGAGTTGAGCTACTAGGCTTCGCGGTCGGCAACCTCAGGCCGGCCAGCTAAATGTCAGGCATGCGTTCAAAATGACATAGAAGGCTCCAGGTCTCGGTCCTTAATCGACACAGACGGGGATAGATCCACACCCAAGACCTCCATGTCTTGTTGCTTCACTATCGTCATCCCGCCCGGTCTCATTTTATTTTATTAACACATGGTTCACTTCCACGATAGCAAGTATAGCCAATCATGACCTGATAAAGCCCTATATCTCGCAGGTAACAGGAAATCACCTGACTTCTACCGATCTAATTTAGCAAGGCTAAGCATAGATACGATCATGTCTACTTAGGATTCAAGGTTCGAATTGCTGGACAAGGAGTGTTATCAATGCAGCAAGGGTTTCCAACCAACTCCTATCACGTAATGCAACAATACATATAACATGTATAGATAGATAATTGCTTTGAAAGTAGGAGGCTTATAATGCTCCGGGGCTTGCCTTAACCTAAAGAAGAGAGATCGAGGTTCGGCTTCAAGAACGGTTCCCATGTCTTCTCCGGCTTCGTCGGACTGGACCTCCGGTTCTCAAACGGACTTTAACTTCGGGTTCCACGCCTAGCGGAGCTTTACGGTCACCACGATTCTCGGTACACCTATTGCATGTATATGCACCCAATGAATTTCATGTATGCACCAAGGATGACATTATGATTTATGAACATGTAAGAATGATATGAAGATGGATGCAATGACATAGCAACATCGTAATCCCAAAACCAAGTTATGTGGTGCTCTATTCAAATCACTTCAAGCTTAGGTGCAAATTTCCTCTCCGGTATTAACACGTTTGAACACCTCTAAGAAACCACTAAGTGCCACAAGGTTCTGTAACAGAACCGACCAAATTATAAGAGCACAAGTACAAAAACAAGCACCGAAGCGCTCAAATTTTCGAACTTGAGCCCATATAATCCCGGTAGTCAATCGAAATCACGAAGGATTTCAAACCAAACTGCTTACAACCAGGATCGCATCATTCAACATACAACATCATACGTTACATTTCACAAATAGTGCTGAAATAAGTTTACACAAACGGAGTAGCAATTATTACAAACCAAGTTTGAAAGTAGCGGAAGCATAACACACACTAGTTAATTAAATACTGCCAGTCTGGATGATCGACAACCCACAAAAGCATGAGGAAAGTACATAAAGATGATCACGCCCAAGTGATCTAGTCATCATCACCCGCAGGGTGGAGACACGTCTTGCAGAATCCCTGATAAAGCATGTCATCTGCAACAGGAGGGAATAAACCCTGAGTACTGGAATGTACTCAGCTAGACTTACCCGTCGAAAACCAGAAATAAAGTGACACCAAGGATTATGCAAGGCTTACACAAGAGGCTAGCTGACATAACATTTTGCATAAAGGCATAAGTAATTGAAACTCTTATAACCTGTACTAGCAGTTATTTTTAGCATTTACCTGTCATCTATCTTAGCACCTGTACTAAACATACACTTGATTATAATCAAACAACATGATTATTATATCCATAGCAGGTATATCATTATGGCAACATTGTATCATTCCCTTAACCACCAGTTCATTTAATGAGTTCTACGTTGCCGCTGCTCAAGTCAAGTGCTCACTAACCGGGAGCGACGGCGATTCGAATCGAATTCCTATCCAGCTGGAGGGGTATTTCTAACACTCACCGTGCAGACCCCTGCCAGGGTCGCACAGGCCACCGTTTCATATGATTCAGGAATCGCGGGTCCGAATAATGTCGCGACCCCAAGGGCGACACTCTGCCAGGTGATAGGGACTCTAACCCCCCCTTGGTCTCATGCCAATGTCCCCAAGCACATCCTTTCTCTCCTCCAAGAAGCAACCTACCATTCGATTCCCGGCCTGAACCACATTACTCGGCTTCGCGGTCGGAACGACTTATCCGGCCAACTAAGTGTTAGACTGCGTTCAACATGACTTAAGGACGTACAGCGAATCGGTCCTTAAACGACTCAGACGGGCATAGCTCCACACCCAAGACGTGAAGTGTCTTGCGGCTGTACTATCGAATTCCCGTCCGGTCTCGATTTCATTTTTAAGCATGGTTCCATCACGATAGCCATAAGCCATTCGCGACTCCTTCCTACATCTCGCGGATGACCGGAAATCACCCGACTTCTACCGTACTAAGCAGGGCTAAGCATTGACACGTGCCTAAACCTAATATAGGATTAAGTACGATATCTGGACAAGGACAGGTATAATGCAACAAGTGTTTTCATATAACTCCTACAACTTAATGCAGTAACAATTAGAAGTACTCAAGATTAATTTATAAATCAGTAGGTTCAGCATGCACCGGGGCTTGCCTTTCAGAAAAGTTGAAGGCCGGTGGTCAGGGCACTCGGGTAGATCTTCTGACGGAGCTTCTCCGACGTTGGGTTCTTCTGCTAATTCCTCCGGTTGACTCAGCACCTCCTCCGGTATTGCTTGTTCGAATTCGAGGAGTGTCACCCCCTCCGGTACACCTATTGCATGAATGCACAATAAATACAATGGATGCATAAATGGGTGCAACATGCTCGGAATGAAATGCATTTCAGAAATAAAAACGATAATCTAATCAAGTTACTTTATTAGTACGTGCAAATCTCTTCTCCGGTGGAGAAGTACTTACCTAAGTTACTTAACCTAAGATAAAGTTGCTCATCCTCAGTTAAGGCCCTAACACCTAACAATTACAAAAGTAGCATGTCTTAGGATATCACACCATATCAATCAACAAAACACCACAGTAAGTATTCTGGACAGCAGCTACTCGTTTTTATCACAACTGGAGATTTACAATTCCAAAAGATATGATCTAAGCCAATCTGGAAAGCCTAAGAAATGTACTACCATTCACTTTCAGACCTCAACTCCAAACTCCTAAGTTTTCCAGGTCAAACTTCACAAGCTCCAGAATCTGTCCTCTCCAAAACAGAGAGTAGCAGATTTTGAACTGCCACATTAAACAACAGTAACTCTCAAACTACTAAGCCAAATGCTTCTAAATTTCAACACAAGCTAGTTCACCAAGTTTACTCCAACTTTGGTATTTACAAGTTGTCCAGCAACCAATTTTATCAAAGCCAAATTTAGAATTACTACTTAACTGTCCAGAAAACCTAAAATTACAAAGGTTAAATATTTATTGATGTAGCAAACATTCTCTCAAACCAAACTAATGCTACTATAAGTTCACAAATATCACAAAGACACCAGAAAGTAAGGTGTGCCCACCTAGAACATTTATATAAACCCATTTCTCAATTTACTTAAGTAATTAAGTAGAATTTTAAACATATATGTAAACTGCTCCCAAAATTCTACAAAAATTACAGAGGACTCTTTGACCCACAAAGAGACCACAGTAAAAATTTGAACAAGTTTTATTCACAGAAACTCCCTACACAAAATTCACAAGCTAATAAGGCTGATTTTTGCATAATTAGGAAACCCTATTGAAATGTGTCAAACAACAGATTTCATATTTTTCTTAGACACTTTAGGGTACCAAGACATTCTCCAAAAATTTACAATAACATTGCACATGTAGAAAAATTATAAAAATTACTTCAATTATTTCCTAGAATAAAATGATAGCCTTATAACTTGAAAATTACTTAAGCACTGATGCCCAAATTTTTACCATAGCTAGGACTAGCATAGAGTAACCTACCCACCAAATTTCATAATTTATGGAACACTACAGCTCAAGTTATAAATTAAGCAAATTTGCATGCAATCCAAAACACATTTAAAGGATCTAATAAATTCTTACAGAATTTAAACATCTCATGCCAGATCCATTTTTTTCTAAAATACTACACATCCAATAGATTCTAACAAAATTTATTTCATGATTTTTGGATCACTAAAACCCTAGATTCCTATTTTTCCAACTAGTACAAAAATCAGTGTCAAAATAATAAAAATCCTTTTCACTTCGGACGACTGGGCCGGCCCGGAAACGAACTCGGCCCACAACGCATTCCCCCGCGCGCTCGGCCCGCTCAGCGCCCCTGCCTGCGCGCGCGACGCTGACGGTGGGCCCCCGCGGTCAGTGACCGAAACAGGGGAGCCGACACCCCGCGAGCTCCGGTGAGCTCGAGCTCGCCGGAGAAGGGCTCGCGCGGCTCACCGAACACGGCATCGTGCTCTCCGTCACCTGGCGCACTGCTTGGTACCCGTAGGATGAATGGGAATGGGGTGGAGAGGGCCTGCCACCGTGCGCGGCGGCCGGTGACCTCCGGTGGCGGCGCACCGTCGCCGGTGAAGAAGCATAGTGCGGTTTGGGCTCGGTACGAGCTTCACCGGGGCAAGGTGGTTCCGTTTTGCGAGTAAGGGGGGATGGAGACGGACCCGAAGCACCCCGACCACGGTGAGGTCTCATGGCGGGCTCCGGCGACCCCTCGGAGGCGGAGAAGAAGGTAATGTGGCTCACCTTGGGTCAAATCGTGGGGTTCGGTAGGTCCAGGGGGTGGAGGGTGTCGAGGCGGAGGAACTGGCGAGCTCAGGCGGCCGGTGGTGTGGCGTGGCTCACGGTCGAGCTCGTCGGAGAAGAAAGGGGAATGGCGGCTCGGTTCTTTCCCTTTTGCAAACGAGAGGGAAGGAGGAGGAGGAAATGGACGGGTGAGGTCGGAGCGACAGCGGAGATGCCCTTCATGCGCTCGGCAGCTGGCCAAGGCGCCAGGTCGCGCGCGGCGCGTGGAGGACACGCGGCGGTGTTCTTCTGCCGGGGCGCCACGTTCAGTTTTCTGAAGTTCTGAATCGCGGTTTCAGTCAAGCCGAGCCTGACAGCGTAACTTTGGCAACCTGTAACTCCCAATCTAGGTCGATCTAGTACAATCCGTAATTAGTAAAGTTGTAGAGGTACATATCGTCTACAAAATTGTCCACTAGAGCTCGAGCTGATTCGGTCTATAATGGAAACTACATGGTCTCAAAGTAGTGCTCGGTGAAACTGAAACCGGGTTCAGTTAATGATACCGCCTGACAGCTCATGTTCATGGCACGATATCTCTTGAACCATTGAGAACCAGGCTTGGGTGATATTGACAAAGTTGTAGGGCTACATGTGATCTACAAGTTTGTCAATATGAGTGAAGGCTGGTTTGGCTTGGTTTGCAAACTACAAGCTCCTAGAGTAGGCACCAGTGAAACTGTAAGGTCCAATTCCAGACTTAGAGAAATTCTAAGTCCTGGAGTTACACCACTAGCTGACTTGTGGGCCACTTTTGAGCATGTTGTGGTCACTTTCATGAGATGGTCATATTGAGACTTTTGTTCCCCATGAATTTCTTTACAACTTTGCTTAAGAGCACTCCTTCATGCAAGATCTCTAAATTGGACTTTTTAATTGGTCAAACCAGAGCACTCTAGGGTTCCAAACTTGGTCAACCACATTTGAAAGGGCAATTTGGTAATTTTGGTCAACATGAACATTGTTCCAAATGTTATCCTAAGTATAACTAAGGTGTTGTAGGTCATGATTGGCTGCCTTACCTTTTTGTTACACCAACTGTCAAGCACTTCATGAAATAAACCAAACTAACCCTAGAATAGTTACATGTGTTGCATCACATAAAATAACAAACATGAATGATGCATGCTTATGTTTATGCCATGCAAATGCAATGCAATTATGGAGCTAAACACTTGAAGTGTTACAGCCCTCCCCCCTTATAAAAATCTCGTCCCGAGATTTGGAAAGCGTACCATTTTTCATAGAATTCTTTATAACCATCCCGCAAATAATCCTCCCGTTCCCACGTAGCATCACTCTCACTCCCCTGATTACTCCACATCACTTTGTACCACTTAACCACTTTGCTTCTAGTTACTCGTTCTTGAGTATCGATCACTCGGACTGGTTTTTCTTCATAGGTTAAGTCGGATTCCAGCCTGATATCACCTAAAGGAACTTGTTCCTCAGGAACTCGAAGACACTTTTTAAGCTGAGATACATGGAAAACGTTGAATATGGCTCTCATCTCAGGAGGCAACTGGATTTTGTACGCAACAGCTCCACTCTTGTCTATGATCTGGAAAGGACCCACGTATCTTGGTGCAAGTTTCCGCTTAACACCAAAACGTTGGACACTCTTCATTGGAGAAACTTTCAAATAAACGAAGTCTCCAACTTCAAATTCGAGTGGTTTTCTACGACGATCCGCATAGCTTTTCTGTCTCGCTTGTGCTGCAGCCATGTGTTTCTGGATGGTACGGACTTGTTCCTCGGCTTCCTGGACAAAATCAATGCCATAATACCTTCTTTCCCCAGCTTCTACCCAGTTTAGTGGAGTTCGACACTTTCGACCGTACAAAGCTTCGAATGGGGCCATCTTAATACTCTCTTGATAACTATTATTGTACGAAAACTCGGCTAGAGGTAACCATTTTTCCCAAGAACCCTTGGATGAAATGACGCATGCTCGCAACAGATCTTCCAAGATTTGGTTAACTCGTTCTGTCTGACCCGACGTTTGGGGGTGATAAGCAGAGCTTCTCACTAACTTGGTTCCCAGAAGGTGATGCAAATGCTCCCAAAAGCGAGCAGTGAACTGGGGACCACGGTCAGATATGATAGTACGAGGTATCCCATGAAGCCGAACTATCTGATTGAAGTACAACTCAGCATAGTCAGTGGGACGATAGTCCACTCTAACTGGAATGAAGTGAGCTGATTTGGTCAAACGATCCACAATTACCCAGATGGAGTTATGATTTTTGACAGTAGGAGGAAGTCCGACAATGAAATCCATACTTATCTCTTCCCATTTCCAGCCTGGAATGGAAAGTGGCTGAAGCAACCCAGCTTTCATGTGCACAGCTTTAACTCTGCAACAGGTGTCACATCTAGCAACATATGCAGCTATCTCTTTCCGCATCTTGGTCCACCAATAAAATGGCTTCAAATCATAATACATCTTATTACTACCAGGATGGATGGACAACTTAGAGGAGTGTGCTTCAGACAAAATATCATTTCGAAGCTCCCGGTCCTTAGGCACAACTAACCTATCCTTGAACCATAGTACACCCTCTTCATCTATCCTGAAATGTGTAGTCTCTTGCTCTTTCATCTTACGCTTGATGTGGAATATACCAGTGTCAGTCTTTTGGAGCTCAATAATTCTGCTTTTGAGAGTACAACTGACAGTGATGTTGTACAAGACTGCTGGATGTAGGAGGCGAGATCGATGAAAATCAGTTTCAACTAAGGAATGACAATGAGACTTACGGCTTAAAGCATCCGCAACTACATTTGCCTTTCCTGGATGATAGTGCACTTGAAGGTTATAATCTTTAATCAACTCGAGCCATCTTCTTTGACGCATATTCAACTCGGGTTGGGTGAAGATGTATTTGAGGCTTTTGTGGTCGGTATAGATGTTGCAGACATTGCCCAGCAGATAATGTCGCCAGGCTTTCAAAGCATGAACAACTGCAGCCAGTTCTAAGTCATGCGTTGGATAATTCACCTCATGCTTCCGAAGTTGTCGAGAAGTATATGCAATTACCCGGCCTTCCTGCATCAACACACCTCCCAAACCTATGCCTGAGGCATCACAATAAACATCAAATGGTTTCTCGATATCCGGTTGTGCCAAAACCGGAGCTGAGGTTAGGAGGGTTCGCAGTTGGTGAAAAGCCGCATCACACTCAGGAGTCCAGACAAACCTGGTGTCTTTTTGCAGCAACCGAGTCATTGGCTTGGCTATTTTGGAGAAATCCGGGATGAAGCGACGATAATAGCCAGCCAAACCAAGAAAACTTCGGACCTCGTGAACCGAGATAGGAGCCTTCCAGTTCAGTACTTCCTGTACCTTGGCGGGGTCCACCATAATTCCTCCATCGGACAACACATGCCCAAGGAAAGGTACTTCACAAAGCCAGAATTCGCACTTACTGAACTTTGCATATAGTTGATGTTCACGCAGTCTTGTGAGGACTATACGCAGATGTTCAGCGTGATCCTCCTCATTCACAGAATATACCAGGATGTCATCAATAAATACCACCACAAACTTGTCCAATTCAGGCATAAACACCGAATTCATCAAGTACATGAAGTGTGCGGGGGCATTTGTCAAGCCAAAGGACATAACAAGATACTCATAAAGACCGTATCTGGTAGAAAAGGCTGTCTTTGGAACATCTTCCGGGCGGATTTTAATTTGATGGTAGCCAGATCTTAGATCGATCTTAGAGAAAACTTTAGCTTTAGACAACTGATCGAACAAGATATCGATACGTGGTAGAGGGTACTTATTTTTGACAGTGACTGCATTGAGAGGTCTATAATCTACGCACATCCGCAACGACTGATCCTTCTTCTTTACAAAGATAGCAGGACATCCCCACGGCGATGAACTGGGACGAATCAACCCTTTCTTCAAAAGTTCATTCAATTGCACCTTAAGTTCAGCGAGTTCATTTGGAGGCATCCTATAGGGTCTCCTAGAGATGGGAGCCGTGCCAGGCAACAACTCAATTTTAAACTCCACATCCCGATCCGGAGGGAGTCCCGGCAAATCATCGGGAAAAACGTCCGGAAACTCATTTACTACTGGAATTTCGGCCAACGCCTTTGCTTGCACAGCATGAATTTCCCCCGACAATTCAACCTTTCTGGGAAGTTGTACTAGGAAACCTTTTTGATCTGTAGGATCTCTGAGCATAACTACCCGAGCGGATGTGTCAATGAGTACCCCGTTCTGACTCATCCAATTCATGCCCAAGATAACATCTATGTCTAAACCAGGTAAAACCAATAGGGCAAGCGAATAACTTCGCCCTTCTATCTCAAACTTAAGGTTCCCCACTACTTTGTTTGTGGAAATATTCCCACTTGCAGCGCTAATACAATAACCCACACCTTCAACAGTATGCAACTTGTGTGCAAATTTAGATGCAAACTTAGGACTGATAAAGGAATGCGAAGCACCTGAATCAAAAAGTACCACTGCGGGGTGTTGGTCAACTAGAAACTTACCAGCGGTGACCACCTCACCAGATGGAATTTCCTCAATGCTGTTGTAATGGGCGTGACCTTGACGACTACCTTGGTTGACATTTTTCTTAGGGTACGGACAGTTCCTGGACCAATGGCCTGGCTTGTTACAGTTCCAGCAAGGCATGTTGCTAGGAGGAACACTGGAGCTGCCTTGGCCCGCATTACTCTTGGGCAGAGCCACTGTATATGCCTTACGAAACCCAGTCTTTGCAGCAGGCTTTTTCTGCGGCGGACGGAACTTTGTATTCTGAGCAGGAGGGCGAGGAGGAGCTCTCGGGGCAGCTGGAGTTCGAGACTGTGAAGCACTCGCCTCAATGGCCCTCTTGCGGCTCTTAGAAGCAGAATAGATAGCATTGTTGTTCTCTTGGGTCAAAGCATCGCTGATGAAATCATTGAAAGTAGTACATTTGCTAGTGCCCATTGTTTTCATCAGTTTTGGGCCGAGGCCCCTTTTGAAGCTAGCAATCTTTTTGGCATCGGTATCCACAAACTCAGTGGCATACCTTGCCAGGTTGTTGAAGGATTGCAGGTATTCAGTCAAGCTTTTATTGCCCTGCGACAGCCTCATAAACTCTGTGTGCTTGATTGCCATAAGACCTGGAGGAATATAATTCCCACGGAATGCAGCCTTAAACTGGTCCCAAGCAATCGGGACATTGGCAGGTAGCGTGGAACGATAGTGGCTCCACCAAATACCCGCTGGACCATGCAACTGGTGGGAAGCATATTCAGTCTTTAACTCATCAGTCAGGCGAAGCAGACGAAACTTTTGCTCAATAGTATTTAACCACTCATCAGCTTGCAGTGGTTCTTCCGCTTCCTTGAAGAGCGGGGGCTTAGTATCCAGAAAGTCCTTGAAATCACTGTATTGATTGGGCTCTGGGCCCTGGCGGCCAGGACGAACCTCCCGGTTAGCCAGCTGGCGCATAGCATCCGCCAACATGCGCTGCCCTTCGACCACCGTCTGCATTAATTCGGCCGGAGTAGGTGGTGGCGGAGGGGGCGGCTGTTCCTCCTCCTCATTTCCACGACCCCGGCGTAGATTGTACGACATCTGCAAAATGCATAGCCAATGAGCACTGACGATGTGGGAAACTTGTAGATGAATTATTGTAAATATGTCAAACTGACTTCATGAAATAGACTTCTCATAATAATTAAGGCACAATAATTCATCACAACCGCACAATCCATCCAAGCGCATCAATTGCCGAACTCGTACTTGGTAATCCATCAAGACGTTCTTCGATAAAGGCTCACTCACAGGGAGCACAACGGTTATCGGATCGTTTACGTTGCTATCTACGTGATTTTGACCTTTTTCCCGGTACTTGGATTTGATCTCAAGATTGTTAGTGACTGTGAAAGGCTACTTCAAACTGACCACAAAGAGACTTCTCAATGGAGAGTTCTAGGTTGGATCAGGACTAGCCACCTCGATACCTGCGCGTGCCAAGTAGCACAACCTTATGTCGCGCGCCATAGGAGGCCCTCAGTTTCGTCGCGGCACCGAAGGGTGCTAATCGTGACACCATCATCGAACGCAACATAATAAGACATCAAGTTGTGATCGAAATTAACGGGTTCAAACTACATTCAGGAAACATACGGTTCAACCTTACATCCCAAAGTCAAGTTATTACAAGGCCTCACTCCTTCACAGGGAGGGCACAAAAGACGATCCTAACATTATAGGCACGTGATGACTACTCTAAGCATCATCCTCCGAGTCAGTGTCAAGGATCTCCCCGCCGTCCCCATCACTGACAGGCTCTAACTCCTCGTCTTCTTCTTCTTCTGGCTCTTCCTCTGGTGCTTCTGCAGGTGGGGCATCCTGTGGTCCATCAACCTCCACTTCATCCTCATCCTCAGCCATGAAGATGCCTGATCCCATATCTTCATCTACATTGTTGTTTCTAGGTAGCAGGGGATTAAGCTCGTTGTTCAGGCGGTGCACTTCTTCATGAAGATTATCATTGTATTCTTCAGCATTTTCTAACTGTTGCTCGAGCTCAAACTGGCGAGCTCTCAGAACGTTCTCCTCGTGCCAGGCTTCATCCCTCTGTTCCATCACACGGACCAACATGCGTTGACAGTTGCGGTTTGCCACTGTCAACCTCTGGACTGCAAGCGTTTCTTGATCACGATCATGAATCACTTGTTCCAGTTGTTGCCGTGCTGCATCCCTAGCAGCAGTCACCTCTGCCAGCTCTGCCCTCAGCCTTTCCACCTCAGTAGGCTCAGGGCGGGACTCACGTGGAGCGAGCTGGTGACGCGGTGCCCTGCCCCCAGTGGACTTACGAGCGGTCCTCTTGGTACGTGCCATCTGTAGCAACAAGATAAGATACGACTTAAAGTGAGGATCATTTAGGGGATACGAAATTTACTTTAATCGGGAGTACATAAATTTTTAAGGAGGGAGTAAATGATATGTATGATATAATTAAACATGATGCATGCACGTTTCGTACGTCCTCTCACCTTAGTAGAAACCTAGAGTTCTAACGCTAGGCGGTGGCATGCATACGTTCTCTCATATAAGCGAAACTATCGGACTACTCGTTACGCTGTTAGTGTACCTGCAGAAAATTTCATTGCAGCCCAACAATTCCCAAAATATGCACACAAGAAAGCAGTAAACTAAATACTTCCCATATACACATCCCCGGATGTATATATTTCAGTATCAAAGCTACCCGATTGATAGATGCCCACAATTAAGTGTTTTTACATAGTTACATGGTTTAACATGTAAGGATGTAAGTCACCAAAACTACTCTCCCCTAGACCGCCGGTTGGACGATCATGCTCTCACAACTCACACTTACCAGAGCGTCGAGGCAATTGATCCATACATTACCACCCAAGGGGATGGCATCCATACAATTTCACGCCGTATGGACGACGAAACAGAAACAAACAAGGCCCCCAAGTTAGTCTTTATAATAAGCCACCTAAGAGTCCTTATTTGGGCTAAAGGTTGTGATCACTGGCATACCTATAAAAATAATTTTTAGAGTTTAACCCTTTTCGCAAACAAATACTTTTTGTTTTTAATTACCCGTAAGATGTGTTTAATGTTGAATTATGCTCCGATACCAGCTGTAACAGAACCGACCAAATTATAAGAGCACAAGTACAAAAACAAGCACCGAAGCGCTCAAATTTTCGAACTTGAGCCCATATAATCCCGGTAGTCAATCGAAATCACGAAGGATTTCAAACCAAACTGCTTACAACCAGGATCGCATCATTCAACATACAACATCATACGTTACATTTCACAAATAGTGCTGAAATAAGTTTACACAAACGGAGTAGCAATTATTACAAACCAAGTTTGAAAGTAGCGGAAGCATAACACACACTAGTTAATTAAATACTGCCAGTCTGGATGATCGACAACCCGCAAAAGCATGAGGAAAGTACATAAAGATGATCACGCCCAAGTGATCTAGTCATCATCACCCGCAGGGTGGAGACACGTCTTGCAGAATCCCTGATAAAGCATGTCATCTGCAACAGGAGGGAATAAACCCTGAGTACTGGAATGTACTCAGCTAGACTTACCCGTCGAAAACCAGAAATAAAGTGACACCAAGGATTATGCAAGGCTTACACAAGAGGCTAGCTGACATAACATTTTGCATAAAGGCATAAGTAATTGAAACTCTTATAACCTGTACTAGCAGTTATTTTTAGCATTTACCTGTCATCTATCTTAGCACCTGTACTAAACATACACTTGATTATAATCAAACAACATGATTATTATATCCATAGCAGGTATATCATTATGGCAACATTGTATCATTCCCTTAACCACCAGTTCATTTAATGAGTTCTACGTTGCCGCTGCTCAAGTCAAGTGCTCACTAACCGGGAGCGACGGCGATTCGAATCGAATTCCTATCCAGCTGGAGGGGTATTTCTAACACTCACCGTGCAGACCCCTGCCAGGGTCGCACAGGCCACCGTTTCATATGATTCAGGAATCGCGGGTCCGAATAATGTCGCGACCCCAAGGGCGACACTCTGCCAGGTGATAGGGACTCTAACCCCCCCTTGGTCTCATGCCAATGTCCCCAAGCACATCCTTTCTCTCCTCCAAGAAGCAACCTACCATTCGATTCCCGGCCTGAACCACATTACTCGGCTTCGCGGTCGGAACGACTTATCCGGCCAACTAAGTGTTAGACTGCGTTCAACATGACTTAAGGACGTACAGCGAATCGGTCCTTAAACGACTCAGACGGGCATAGCTCCACACCCAAGACATGAAGTGTCTTGCGGCTGTACTATCGAATTCCCGTCCGGTCTCGATTTCATTTTTAAGCATGGTTCCATCACGATAGCCATAAGCCATTCGCGACTCCTTCCTACATCTCGCGGATGACCGGAAATCACCCGACTTCTACCGTACTAAGCAGGGCTAAGCATTGACACGTGTCTAAACCTAATATAGGATTAAGTACGATATCTGGACAAGGACAGGTATAATGCAACAAGTGTTTTCATATAACTCCTACAACTTAATGCAGTAACAATTAGAAGTACTCAAGATTAATTTATAAATCAGTAGGTTCAGCATGCACCGGGGCTTGCCTTTCAGAAAAGTTGAAGGCCGGTGGTCAGGGCACTCGGGTAGATCTTCTGACGGAGCTTCCCCGACGTTGGGTTCTTCTGCTAATTCCTCCGGTTGACTCAGCACCTCCTCCGGTATTGCTTGTTCGAATTCGAGGAGTGTCACCCCCTCCGGTACACCTATTGCATGAATGCACAATAAATACAATGGATGCATAAATGGGTGCAACATGCTCGGAATGAAATGCATTTCAGAAATAAAAACGATAATCTAATCAAGTTACTTTATTAGTACGTGCAAATCTCTTCTCCGGTGGAGAAGTACTTACCTAAGTTACTTAACCTAAGATAAAGTTGCTCATCCTCAGTTAAGGCCCTAACACCTAACAATTACAAAAGTAGCATGTCTTAGGATATCACACCATATCAATCAACAAAACACCACAGTAAGCATTCTGGACAGCAGCTACTCGTTTTTATCACAACTGGAGATTTACAATTCCAAAAGATATGATCTAAGCCAATCTGGAAAGCCTAAGAAATGTACTACCATTCACTTTCAGACCTCAACTCCAAACTCCTAAGTTTTCCAGGTCAAACTTCACAAGCTCCAGAATCTGTCCTCTCCAAAACAGAGAGTAGCAGATTTTGAACTGCCACATTAAACAACAGTAACTCTCAAACTACTAAGCCAAATACTTCTAAATTTCAACACAAGCTAGTTCACCAAGTTTACTCCAACTTTGGTATTTACAAGTTGTCCAGCAACCAATTTTATCAAAGCCAAATTTAGAATTACTACTTAACTGTCCAGAAAACCTAAAATTACAAAGGTTAAATATTTATTGATGTAGCAAACATTCTCTCAAACCAAACTAATGCTACTATAAGTTCACAAATATCACAAAGACACCAGAAAGTAAGGTGTGCCCACCTAGAACATTTATATAAACCCATTTCTCAATTTACTTAAGTAATTAAGTAGAATTTTAAACATATATATAAACTGCTCCCAAAATTCTACAAAAATTACAGAGGACTCTTTGACCCACAAAGAGACCACAGTAAAAATTTGAACAAGTTTTATTCACAGAAACTCCCTACACAAAATTCACAAGCTAATAAGGCTGATTTTTGCATAATTAGGAAACCCTATTGAAAAGTGTCAAACAACAGATTTCATATTTTTCTTAGACACTTTAGGGTACCAAGACATTCTCCAAAAATTTACAATAACATTGCACATGTAGAAAAATTATAAAAATTACTTCAATTATTTCCTAGAATAAAATGATAGCCTTATAACTTGAAAATTACTTAAGCACTGATTCCCAAATTTTTACCATAGCTAGGACTAGCATAGAGTAACCTACCCACCAAATTTCATAATTTATGGAACACTACAGCTCAAGTTATAAATTAAGCAAATTTGCATGCAATCCAAAACACATTTAAAGGATCTAATAAATTCTTACAGAATTTAAACATCTCATGCCAGATCCATTTTTTTTCTAAAATACTACACATCCAATAGATTCTAACAAAATTTATTTCATGATTTTTGGATCACTAAAACCCTAGATTCCTATTTTTCCAACTAGTACAAAAATCAGTGTCAAAATAATAAAAATCCTTTTCACTTCGGACGACTGGGCCGGCCCGGAAACGAACTCGGCCCACAACGCATTCCCCCGCGCGCTCGGCCCGCTCAGCGCCCCTGCCTGCGCGCGCGACGCTGACGGTGGGCCCCCGCGGTCAGTGACCGAAACAGGGGAGCCGACACCCCGCGAGCTCCGGTGAGCTCGAGCTCGCCGGAGAAGGGCTCGCGCGGCTCACCGAACACGGCATCGTGCTCTCCGTCACCTGGCGCACTGCTTGGTACCCGTAGGATGAATGGGAATGGGGTGGAGAGGGCCTGCCACCGTGCGCGGCGGCCGGTGACCTCCGGTGGCGGCGCACCGTCGCCGGTGAAGAAGCATAGTGCGGTTTGGGCTCGGTACGAGCTTCACCGGGGCAAGGTGGTTCCGTTTTGCGAGTAAGGGGGGATGGAGACGGACCCGAAGCACCCCGACCACGGTGAGGTCTCATGGCGGGCTCCGGCGACCCCTCGGAGGCGGAGAAGAAGGTAATGTGGCTCACCTTGGGTCAAATCGTGGGGTTCGGTAGGTCCAGGGGGTGGAGGGTGTCGAGGCGGAGGAACTGGCGAGCTCAGGCGGCCGGTGGTGTGGCGTGGCTCACGGTCGAGCTCGTCGGAGAAGAAAGGGGAATGGCGGCTCGGTTCTTTCCCTTTTGCAAACGAGAGGGAAGGAGGAGGAGGAAATGGACGGGTGAGGTCGGAGCGACAGCGGAGATGCCCTTCATGCGCTCGGCAGCTGGCCAAGGCGCCAGGTCGCGCGCGGCGCGTGGAGGACACGCGGCGGTGTTCTTCTGCCGGGGCGCCACGTTCAGTTTTCTGAAGTTCTGAATCGCGGTTTCAGTCAAGCCGAGCCTGACAGCGTAACTTTGGCAACCTGTAACTCCCAATCTAGGTCGATCTAGTACAATCCGTAATTAGTAAAGTTGTAGAGGTACATATCGTCTACAAAATTGTCCACTAGAGCTCGAGCTGATTCGGTCTATAATGGAAACTACATGGTCTCAAAGTAGTGCTCGGTGAAACTGAAACCGGGTTCAGTTAATGATACCGCCTGACAGCTCATGTTCATGGCACGATATCTCTTGAACCATTGAGAACCAGGCTTGGGTGATATTGACAAAGTTGTAGGGCTACATGTGATCTACAAGTTTGTCAATATGAGTGAAGGCTGGTTTGGCTTGGTTTGTAAACTACAAGCTCCTAGAGTAGGCACCAGTGAAACTGTAAGGTCCAATTCCAGACTTAGAGAAATTCTAAGTCCTGGAGTTACACCACTAGCTGACTTGTGGGCCACTTTTGAGCATGTTGTGGTCACTTTCATGAGATGGTCATATTGAGACTTTTGTTCCCCATGAATTTCTTTACAACTTTGCTTAAGAGCACTCCTTCATGCAAGATCTCTAAATTGGACTTTTTAATTGGTCAAACCAGAGCACTCTAGGGTTCCAAACTTGGTCAACCACATTTGAAAGGGCAATTTGGTAATTTTGGTCAACATGAACATTGTTCCAAATGTTATCCTAAGTATAACTAAGGTGTTGTAGGTCATGATTGGCTACCTTACCTTTTTGTTACACCAACTGTCAAGCACTTCATGAAATAAACCAAACTAACCCTAGAATAGTTACATGTGTTGCATCACATAAAATAACAAACATGAATGATGCATGCTTATGTTTATGCCATGCAAATGCAATGCAATTATGGAGCTAAACACTTGAAGTGTTACAGGTTCAGACCAAACACACACATAACAAGATTCCAGAAATTTAGTATTTACAACATATTATCAACAGTAGCTAAGAAAACTCATAACTGGAGTTCTACCAATCCAAATGACCTGAAAGAGGACATTCTGGAAAGCTTATGAAATTGTCTATATTTCATTTATAAACATCTAAGCATGATTTCATCATTTACCAATTTAAAATAGCATACATACAGAATCTGTTCTAAAAGACAGAGAGCACTTCCAAAACTGAACCCAACTTGGAACAGCTGTCATTTCTAAACTATAAGTCCAAATGCTACCAAAATTTACCAGCAACTAGTTCATGAAATTCTCAACAACTTTACTATAGATCACCAATCATGAAAACATCATTATCATAGGTTAATTCTCTTAACTAGCAATTATGTCCAGAAATGACAGAATCACTGATTTAAATATTTAGTGACGATTAAAAAACACAATTGGACCAAACTAAGTTCATCAACTTGTTGTGCATACCAAAGGAACATCAAAAAGTATAGTGCCAACTTCTAAATAAATTATTTAATATTCTTTTATAATTTATTTAGTTAATTAGGTGATTAAAGAAACATATAGTAAAACTTTATATAAAAATCTACAAAAATTACAGTAGCCACCTAATGCTTCACATAGGCTACCATAAAAATTTCACTTCATTTTGACAAGCAGATATGGAGATATCAAAAATAACAGATGGCAGGTCTATTTCTAGCATAAATAGGAAGCTCTATTGAAAAGTATCAAACAACAGATTTCATATTTTTCCTAGCATCCTTCTAATATAAGAACAATATTCACCAAGTTTCACCCTTACTGGATCTATAGAAAAATTATGAAAATTCACACAAGATCCATTCAAGCAAACAAGATAATTATATAACTCCACCAAACCACATCCAAATTGCACGAAAATTTAACCATAATCTATTCATGGTATGAACAGTTCACTATAAAAATTTCATGTCATTTGGAGCTTCACAGAAAGAGATATCATTTTCTCCTTTTTCTTCATGAATAAAAGGTATAATTAATAACTATTTAATTTATCATAAAACATGGCACATATTATATTTTTATAATAAACTAGACATTATGTAGAGCACACCAAAATTTAAAGCATCTTATTTGGACCTCTAGAACAGGAGATACATATTTTTGAATTTAGGCACAATTCTATGAAATAAATAAAAACAAAAACCACTTCCTAAACCTAACTGGGCCAGCCCGGAGGAGACGCTCGGCCCACAACCCACTCCCGCCGACGGGCGCTGACGACAGGGGCCTGCGTGTTAGCGACACCGAGGCAGGGGAGGAGCATACTGACGGCGAAACTCGCCGCCGGTGAGCTGGCCGGCGGTAGCGGCTACTCCTTCGTGCCCACCCCACCAAGGAGACTTGAACGAGGTAGGTGGTGGCGGCTAGGATTCTCTGGAGAGACCTCACCGCCGGCAATGGCGGTGCGGCGGCGGTTCAAGGCCTACCGGTGACACCGGCTCTGGTCCGGCCAGGTAGCGGCGGCTACAGCACCAGGGGGGCATGGCGAAACCTACGAGACCGATCTACTTGATGGCGGAGTACCGGTGATGCCTGGCCGCGTGCGAGGTGCTACGGCGGGGAGAGCGCGGCGGTGCTAGCCGTCGCATTCTGCTCCGACGAGGCTGCGATGCACGGCGACGTCAATCCCATGGCGAGGCTATACCTAGGGCTAGTGCCAACAAGAAAAGGGAGGAGGGAAGAGGAAGAGAGGGGCCTAGCATTGAGCTCGTCGTGATGGCGGCCATGGCGGCCGGCGCTCCCGACGGGGTTGGAATGGCCGATTGGCCCATACCTTGGCTCGATTGCTGTGGTTAGGTGGTACACTACAAGGAGAAAAACACAACGGTGATGTGGGGGAAGGTGGCGAGGCAATGACGAGGAGGTGAGCGCGCACGAGCTCACCAGAGCTCGCGGTGGCGATGGCGGCGCAGCTCTCCGCTTCGGTGGAGACAGAAGGGAGGAAATGGAGGGAGTGGGCAGCAGGAGGGGCGGCGTGGCGTCTTCATGAGAGCGAGCTCAGTGCAGCACGGACGCGTGGAGGCCACGCGGCGTTCTGGCCCTGCGCGTGGTCAGCCACGGTCGACGGTGCCTGAACCCAAATTCCCGAATCACGACGACTGACAGCGTGATTTCATCGCCCCACCGCTCGTGATCAAGGCTGATTCGATGAGAGCCGTAGTTAACAAAAATGTAGAGCTATGTGAGGGCTTCAACATTGTCAATATGGACTTCAGCTATTTCGGCCTGAATTTGGAACTACAGAGCCCTAAAGTGCGGTATATTGAAAACTGAAATAGAGTTTCAGTTACACCACGACTGAAACCTGATTTTTAAAGCACTTTAGCTCCTAAACCGTTGAGAACTAGGCGATGGTGTTATTGACAATATTGTAGAGCTAAGTGAGTTCTACAAAAGTGTCAATATGGGTTAGAGCTGGTTCAGCACAGTTTGAGATTTACAATGCTCCAAAGGTGGGCACATGAAACTGAAATGTCCCAATTTTTGACTTAGAAATAATTCTAAGTGTTGGGCAGTCCTCTTACTGCCTTGTGGGCCCAGTTTGAGTAGGTTCTAGGCATTTTCATGAGATGACCCCAAAACAACTTTTGTTCCTCATGAAATTTGGCACAAACTTTGTTAAGGTGGCACAGCCATGCAAAAACTTTAGGCTATACTTTTTGTCAGGTCAAACAAAGAAGGTCCTAATGGTCAACTAGTCAAAGCATGGGTCAAGATGGAATTAGGGCATGGTATAAACATAAACCCTAGGTCATTTTGGATTACTAGTATGCTACAACTATTGACAAGGCCCTAATCACAAAGTAGCATCACATAAGCATGAAAGTTTCACAAGTAGGCATTGAAACACTATTAATATAACTAATGAAACATCACTAACAAAATTATTGGGACCTAATGTTGCATATGTTTCAGGAGCACATTTCACATGTTTTCAAGCATAGATGCACATGAAATGACGATGCTTATGGTAATGTCATGCCATGATCATGCATTATGAATGCATTATGAGGCTAACTAACACCAGGGGTGTTACAATAAGCTCCCCAGTTTGCAGTTTCTCTGAATTCCAGCATGTCTAGTCTCTTCCTATCTTTTGCATTTGATGTGATGATGACTTACCATACACATTTATTCATCCATCTGTGTTCTCAAAGCAGCACTGCAGAGATGTTAGGAGTGAAAAGAAATAATGATGCTCACGCCAAGAACTAATCACTTTCATAGAAATAATGAAGCTCACACCGAGAACTAATCACTTTCATAGGATGGGCATGGAGCGGTCCAGGGATACCGTGGCTCCATTCTAGCTGTACTAATAATCAAATAACATTGTCAGTTTGAGCTTGACTAATGGAAAAATCAGTTAATTAAGTGAACTAAAGTAGATCAATGCATCAATCCATGCCCATCTCTACTTGCGTTTTGTCAGTTTGAGCTTGACTAATGGAAAAATCAGTTAATTAAGTGAACTAAAGTAGATCAGTGCATCAATCCATGCCCATCTCTACTTGCGTTACTCAAGGAAAAGGAAACTGGGAGAAGCCTTTGATAAAGTTCAGGGAAACGCCCAAGTGTATATCGTATCAGGTTCTTAAGCTCAAATTAATCAAGCAGAACTCGTGTTTTACAAGTAGTTCTTAGCCAACTGCGTCAATTTACAGGCCCATAGGAAGACAATTTACAACTTGGGCAAAGAAAGTATTAGAGGAAATTGAAAACCAGTCCCTAGTTTTTTAAATAGAAGCGCTGAGCCTCAGCACCATCTCAAGCCTCTCTGCCTTACGGTAGTCGTTGTCGGTAAGTTGTCCAGCAGGAAAAGGTGTAATCTCCAGAAGCAGGTGAGGAGTTGGAAGCTCATCGAACAATGCTCTCACGTTGTAGCAGCAAACACTTTCGCCATGAGCACTTTCCCTCCTAATTTGGCAACCCTGATTGGTAATTTAAACATGAGGACTGATTTAGTAACAACCGAACAAAAGCACAAGAGAAACATGTTTAAAACCTCTTTTGACAGGTGACGGGATAATACTTGTTCACAAAATGTTGCATAAAGGGGCACATGAGATCACTTGTTCTGGACTGAGACAAGATTTTACCTTGTGAGACGAAGCATCCACAAAATGGTCATCTTGGGACAGAACTGAAGCAATCTCCTTCAGGATCCGCCTTCCTTCATCCGTTGATCGTACTCGGTAGGTTCTCTTTAGTGTGCCTCTGGTTGTCGGCTTCCATTTGCTAGTTAGCTTTCTCTTATCCTGAGCATCTTTTTCACCTGATCAACAAGAAGCTCAAGACTATTCACCTTCTCGTCCATTACAAAATAATGTAATAAAGTATACATATGTTTCCATGCACAAATTTCTTTGAGGACCCCTGGGGTTATGTTCAGGCTTTTTCCTTGTTAAAGCTGAATGTAAAGAAATCTAAAGAGCGTTACAAATACTGACGGAGAAGTTACTTGTTATGGTCGCGGTTGAGATTGGGAGGATTGAATCGAGAGGAGCGGCGGCGGAGCTACAGTACCCGCGCGCCACAGTACCGCGCGGGGGTACTGTTCACGAACGGGAGAGGCAGAGGACCGGCGGCTGGGGCGCTACAGTACCTGCAGACGCTACAGTGTCGCGGGTACTGTTCGCGGTGGCGGCGGCTAGGGCTGCAAGGGCGCTGGGGGAGGCCGGCCGCGGGGCTTCGCCCACGGCCGGTAAGAGAGAAGGTTTTTCCTTCTAATCTCTTGCTTGATTAGATTGATACGTCTTCTCTCCTTATATAGAGAGGTTAACTTGACTCCTAAGCAAGCGACCCTTATCTCTAATTAACCCTAACACTAATGGGATGTACCACCAACCCAGGCCCAATAGGCTCTTGCCATACTCTAACACTACACCCCACCTGGACATGCAGCTCGTCCTCGAGCTGCAACCTAGCTCGACTTTGCTAGGCACAAACCTAACACCTAAAAACAAGCCTTTTACATCTCGGCTTATTTTATTGACCTAAAATAGACTACGACTCTTTATTTTTTGACTCCTGAAGATACGGCGGACACCCTCCGCGTGATTGAACCTACACGTGTGTAGCCACCTGGATCCCATGGAGCCCACCGGAACGAGAGGGGTGCACGGGTATAGCCACCAGGAATTAGTCGCGATAGCGACCAGCGGAGGCGTCCTCGCGGCGGCCGGTGGCGGAGCACGGCAGAGCTAATTAAGGTCCGCCTATGGGTGGCCAACCATCCGCGTCCTCAAACGCCGGCGCTGTAGACACCGAGTTCGCCACCCGAGGTGGCGATGCCACGCCCGATCTCCATGACGCAGCGGATGAGATCAGGGCCCTCTATGTGGCGAAACGCAGCCTGGTGGCGAAGCAAAGAGGCACGGGGCATAGGCACCAGCTGCAACCCACGCATCTTCCGCGCCTGCCGTCGCGCCAAGAGTCCGCGTGCTGCAGCCTGTAACCGCACCGCCGCCAGGACCGCCTCCCGCATCTTCTGGCGCATCTCCTGCAGCCGCTGCCGTGCTCGGAGACCGCGCGCAGCAGCCTGCAGCCGCACCACAGCCGACACTTGGTGAATAAGCATCGGCTGCGCTGTGATGTCCTTTCGCTGCTTGATCTGCTGTGCGGTGTCTGCCTTCGCGCGGCGAAGCACAGCTTGGAGGAACTGCGACGGGGTGCGGGGCTGAATCAGCTGCAGATCGCACAGCCGCCACACTCGCCGGCGCGCCAGGAGGCCACGCGCCGCCGCCTGCAGCCGCACCGCCGACACCTGGCGCGCAAACGCCGCCTGACGGCTCTCTATGGTGGTCACCCATGCGTTGATGTCGGCCAGCGACTTGGCGAGCTGATCCCACAGCGACTGATCGAAACCTGGCATTAGGGTGGTGGTGGTGTAGGTCGGCAGCGCGGTCGTGCCGTACCCAGGCATCCAGGAGGGGAAACTCTGGGGCACGGCGCCCGCCGAGGATGACGCCTGATGGATCTCCATGGTGGCCAGCCGTGAGTTGAGGTGCGCCTGCTGCGCGTTGGTGTCGGCCAACGCCTTGGCGAACTGATCCCACAGCGGCTCATCGAAACCTGGCATCTCCGATACCAGATTGTTATGGTCGCGGTTGAGATTGGGAGGATTGAATCGAGAGGAGCGGCGGCGGAGCTACAGTACCCACGCGCTACAGTACCGCGCGGGGTACTGTTCACGAACGGGAGAGGCAGAGGACCGCGGCTGGCGCGCTACAGTGCCGCGGGTACTGTTCACGGCGGCGGCGGCTAGGGCTGCAAGGGCGCTGGGGGAGGCCGGCCGCGGGGCTTCGCCCACGGCCGGCAAGAGAGAAGGTTTTTCCTTCTAATCTCTTGCTTGATTAGATTGATACGTCTTCTCTCCTTATATAGAAAGGTTAACTTGACTTCTAAGCAAGCGACCCTTATCTCTAATTAACCCTAACACTAATGGGCTGTACCACCAGCCCAGGCCCAATAGGCTCTTGCCATACTCTAACATTACTAGTCAATATTATTATATAAAAGAGAGAACAATTTCATCCCAGTACAGTTAGATTTAGCATGGAAGATGGATTCTTCAATTTCAGGAAATACAAACCCAGAAGTCAAAAGTAAGGACAGAATTGCACTTCAATTCCAGAGTACTTCTACAGAAAAAAAAAAGAACAGAGAGCCAGCAGCCTGGCATTAACATAGGTCACAAAAGGACTATATTATTCTCTAACCAGAAAAGAATATTGGTCGATCCATCCTTCGTAGCAAGTACAGTGACAGTTGACTAAGAAAGCCAACCAGAGTGCAAGATCATACCCACGCAAACAATCCCAATTTCATTACTTTGTTCCCTTCACCATAGAAGGTCTACAGAATCCACTCCTTCCATTTAAAGCATCTAGAGTGCTATACCATCAACACCAGACCAAGTCAACATTCAGGTTGGCACATCAACACTGTAATATAGCAACTATCAACTCAGTGCATGAGCATGACCCCCATGACAGTGCAGCATGTTGAATCCTCAATTTATCACCTTAAAGCTAAGATCCCTTTACACTTTGAGATAGCCCCAAAATTGTGTCTCAATCCTTTTGGCCCCAGTATTGTCAACTTCTGCCGAAGATAACGAACTACCTACCACCATGTACTATATGGTCCCTCCTAACAAGGCAGTAGAATCAGATTCTGCAAAGAACAAGATCTTTTTCACATCCAAAATCTCCTTACAGATGCAGAACGGCAGAACCGTATAAATCTTTCACAGCATCCACTTCCACCGAACAGAGCATCAACGGCAAATCCGAAAATGCGTGAATACATAAATGAACAATTAAAATCGAGCGAACAAAATTCAGAAAACTGCACGAAACCTAAGGCGCCGCCACGGAGCTTCTCGGCCCACTTGGAGAACCCTAGGTCGCTGTCCCCGGCGCCGTCCTCGCCGCCGATCTCTGCATAGCACACGCGTCAGAAAACCTCAAACCCCTCCCCATTCCCGAACCCGAAACACCACCGCGAACGGAACGAACCCGCCGCGTCGAACATCGCATGTATTACCATGGGAAAGGAAAGGGTTGCGCGGGGAGCCGGCGAGCCCGACGTGGAGGAGCGCGTAGTAGAGGCAGAGGCGGCCGGCCCAGACCAGCACGGGACCCTCGAGCAGCGACGCCGCGATGGGGGCCGCGGCGGCGGCGGGGTTGAAAGCGAACGCCGCGGCGGCAGCGCGCCTTGGAGAGACCGGGCGCGGGAGCGAGGGGAGGAACGGGGTCTTCGCCGTCGGGAGGGAGCGGAGGGGGAAGGCGCTGGGCGCCGCGGCGACGGCGACGGCGGCGGCTGGGCCGTGGAGGAGGTAGGCGAGCATGGCGATTGGCGATACGGGCTAGCTGCAGTGTGCGTGTCCTGTGTGCGCGTGTGTTCTCGTTCGGTGCTTCGGTTTTCAGCGTCGCCAACTCGCCATGTCGATGGTGGTGTGTTCAGAGAACAGAAAAATTGATAATAAGAAATGTAGAAAAATATCTTCATCTGTCTTGTTTTGTTCAAGGATTTTTGTGGTACAAACTTTACCAGTTCCTTTGCGCAAAAAAAACACAAACATCAATCCTAGAATACAGCAATATTTTGTGCTTTCGTTGCATGACAAACGTAAGCTGATCCCCCTTCTTTTTTGTAATATAAATGGAAAAAAACTGAAATTTCATATTACTATAATGCATATGCTTTATTGTAAATATACAACTGTAAACTTATATCTTTTTATTGTTTATGTTGTATATTCTTCTGCTCAATAGATTTGTAATCATAAATCATGCCAATGATATCTCTAAAAAATATTACCGAAACTTCTTGAATTTAGGTAATTTTAGGGATGGCCGAAAACACTCAAATACTGAAATTGAAAATCCTAAGTGCATTAAACAATGCGGAACGGACAAACAAAACTACAATGCTAAAAGAGTAGATCAAAAACAAACACAATTATGATCAAAAAGAAAAAACAAACACAAAGAAAGATGCACCTCTCCTTGAAAATTATATCTTGCATTTCCATAGGATTACGTTGCATTTTCATACGAGTGTGCACGTGGACGCTTAGGATAATGGCGAAGGACTGGAGGTGGAGGGATAGAGTACGACAGGGAGGACTGGCGACAATTATCTTCAGATAGCGAGCATAGCTTTCAGACGGCATCCGTCGTAGATATCTATTGCCTCCTCCTCTAAGAAAATGATACCTTGTCCGTCGTGTTCGCCTGATCACTCAGAAGCAAAACAAGCGGAACCGAGCCGGCCCGGCCCACGAAGGTCAGGTCCAGATTGCCAATAAGACCAGCTTTGACTGTTCCACAAATTTGATTGGCTTCTTGCAGCATAACAAGACTACGGCACTACTAGGACTAGCACCTGGACGTTGCCCGTTTGCGCCTGCGTTTCGTGCATCCATGCGGGGGCGCGCTGCCTGGAAAGTCGCCCGCGTGGGACCCGCTCACGTTCCGTCCTCCTTCCCACGCACATCCAAGTGCAATACATAACTCACTTTAAAAATATCCAAATATATCATTTGCATCATCCAAAAGAAGACAGATGAAACATTTAAAACATATGTCTGAAACACTGTAAAAACACTTAAAAAAACATTTGAAAATCATTTTGCATATATAAGCAACATCCAGATAAAAACAATTACAATATATGTATGAAACATATGCAACATTCAGATAATTGCACTTGCAACATACGTGAAAACAGACGAAACATTAGGAACTGACGCTTGCAACGTATGTGTACAATTATTGCAACATATGCAACATCCCGATCTACTTTTGCACGTTCGTATGAAACATTTGCAATATACTTCTGAAACATTTGAAACACTTGAAATATACACTTATAACATGTCCTTTCAACGCAACATCTCCTTATTGTTTGGAAGAATGAAAGCTCGTTGGCGTGTGTTCACCGGAGGTGGTGGCGGAGAGGCAGCGGCTGTATGACTTGGAGAGGGCAGCTATGTGCAGCGCCTGGCCAGCAACCAAGCGGCCCGACTCTGAGCGTGGCCATGGACCGTGGCTGGCAGGGCCAGCGTCCGAGCACTACGGCTTGGGCGGTGGATCGAGGACGCTCGCCTGGTCCTCATGGTGGCCATTGCCCCTGGAGCGGATACTGGCCGAGAGGATTTTTTTTTAAGAAACTCCTGAGTAGATAGAGGAGGTTAGGTAGGCTAACGTCGCTTCTGATTATTTACAGCTGCAGCTGCATCAGTGATTGCTACAGTGAAATGCAGTATCAAATTTGCAGCCACAGCCAGAGCAGCTGCTGCAGCCGCTATATCAAACAGGCTGTATGAATGGACTATGCAGCAGATGCCAATGTATGGTTCAGCAGCTCCACAATGCTCACACGATTGCACCTCTCCTGACATTTACAAGACTGATCTTATCTCACAGCGGAAGAAAAATGACGGTACGTTTTTAACTGCTGAAACTGAAGTATCTGTGTTACATGTGTATGTTCACAGCAGATGAACTTTACTAGCAGATTAACTTTACAGCGTCACATGTGTGTGTATGTTCACAGCAGCACCCTGTGTGTATGCGGTATGTGCCTGCGCAACCTACTTCGCGTCCTCCTCCCCCTCCTCTTCCTTCCAGACCGGAAGGATGCCTTGCCCAGCCAGCCTCTTGTAAACCCAGAACACCACGTACTTGGCCGTTATCCTCTTCTCGTCGATCAGGAATGGCTCGATGGTGCTCACTTCGTTGCTGTAGGACGATAGCGCAAAGCCCTTTGGTCCTGCATTGTTTGTTACGAGATTAGTGTGCGCTTTCCACTAACTCAGTAAGCTGGTTTTTATCTTTAGTGACAAAGGAATGTGTGGGTTTACGTGCTACATATCCTACAGCAGAGTAGAAGGCCACAGAACTGATGAGTACCCATCTAGCCATGCCGTACATTATTCAGTAATGGGAAGGCAGAGCTCCTACATTTTTACGGACGAGAATAGGCATGGTAATATCTAATGACGAAGGCTTTTAGTCGCATTCTACATTGTTCTTCAAACCATGCTCTATTCTACATTCTACTGTTCATGTCATCTAGTGTTCCGAGTAAGCATGGCAGTGCTTGATAACTAAGAAATAGGAAAGTTTGTTAACTAGGGCCAGAAATTTAGGTTATGCACCAATGCTTATAAATGAAGTATGTTCCTATTATCAGAAGTTTCAGAAAGGAAAACAACATTGCGCATCAAAGTTGAGTGAGAAGATGAAAAAAAAATGTAACAGTATGTACCTGTAAGGTCTCCTTTTGGAAAGAAGGCCCAAAAATAATAAGGGACGTCATCCTTTATGAAAGACCCCTCTAGCTGCAATCCATAAGCACTAGATCGATCAGAAATCTGCCGACTAATTTGTAGGAGCGATCTCAAGTTTCTAAATGTGCATTCCCAAACAAATGTTGGGCTATGTTAACGTTGTGTTCGGTGGAGGCAGTAGGAGATTGATGTAAGGTGATATCATTATCCTGTTCCAATTTTTGCATAACAATAGGCTGTGCCTAAATAGAGTATGTGTGGAATTAAAACAGTGTACATCGTCACATTAGAGTACAGTTTATCAAAAAGCATTGAGTGATATTAGAGCATGGGCCAGAGTTGATCACTACAGTATTGTGCTATCGACATCACTGATCAATTCTTGTTTCTCCATTACAATTTACAATGCTCTATAATTAATGAACCGCACAAAGTCCACAAGTGAGTGGCATAAACCAAGACAATCTCCTGCTCAATATATACTGATATTCAGTTACTCCTCTTGATAGTAATTTATGCTAAAAGGCATTTATTTCTTGCATGCTAGAACAAATGTACAGTACCGATGACACCAGTTACACCAGTAGGTACGAGCATTCTGTATTTGAATGATTGAGTAAGTACTGACTACTCACCGTGTTGTTTTGGAAGGCGAGCTGGACCTGGAACACGTCATCCTCCGCCTCCAAGGCAGCCTTCAGCGGTGGGATGATCTCCTGCTGCATCATCTCCGGCAGCGGCAGCGCCGCGGCCTTCTTTGGCTTGGCAGCCGCTGCCGGCTTCCCCGCTGCTGCTGTGGCCTCCTTGGCACCATCTGCAGCATCCTTGTTCTTGCTAACTGCAGGAGATCAATATAGTAACAGCAAAAGATGTCAGCACTCGAGAGCACAGACTGCATAGAAACTGACTCGCGCGTGCAATCCAACATTTCTGAAGCGTCACCGTGCCGATCTACGTCTCGAGAGAACTTATTCAGAACAGATGCCCCCCGATTAGGGTAGCAAGACGGTACCGGTGGTGGAGGTGGACGACTCCTGCACGGCCGAGCACGAGAGGACGACGGCGCCGCCGCTACCGGCGCGGGGGAACGCGACGACGAGGGGCGCCCGCTTCCCAAAGAGCGGCGCGGCCGAGCACCTGCACGCCGCGTGGCCAGCGGGGGCGCGCAAAGGCTGAGGCGCCATGACCATGAGCGTCCGCGAGGATCGGCGACCAAGCAAGCAAACCACCGACGGTCGTGTCTCACGATTGGCGGAAGGGTGTTGGCAGCATGCGAACCAGCCGGACTGAGCTGATCGTTGCGCGCCAAGGCCCCCGGGGCACGCACGGAGGCGACAAAAGAAGAGATCGGGATAGAGGATGAGGCGACTGGTTTAACTGGAGACGGCCAGACGGGGGGTCCCTCGAGTAGTCGGGTGCAGCCGTGCAGGGGTGGCTCCTGTCCACTGGTTCAGTTGGACGGCACTGGTTTGGCGCCACGCTATCTGCTCCGCACCTGCACCTGCGGCTGCGGGCTGCAGCAGCCTCGTGGCGCAGCACGGGTTTGCCTTTATTTATTGATTGATAAAAAGAGGTATCGAATAAGTCCTACTCTACTTTCCAACAATAAAGCAATGGCTAGAAAAAACGTTGAATACAAATACTACCCCAAATATTACGCTGCGTCGCTGAACATTGGACCACCTACAAAGCCACTCACATTCAGGGACCATACTTTATTTTTCAGTGCCAGTCAATGTCGATACAAGATTAAAAGATTGTGCAATGCTAGCAGATGCGGTTGTTGTTTACTCCTCTTTTTTTTTAGATTAGGTTGTTGTTTACTTTTTTATTTTGAGTGGAAGTTTGTTGTTTACTGCTATGTGCTATGCCACCAGAAAGTGGCGGGCCGGTTGCCGGCGAAAGGCTGAGCGGCAAATTCGCCGTTAAAGGCGGCGGAGGCCCATCTCGAAGTGGCGGTGTGGCCTGTGTCGTGGCCCAGATCGCTCTGGCCTCTGGGGCCGTTGCCTTCGCCTCGAACTCCGCGTTCCGACCCGCAACGAGGCCCGCCGCCCTAGCTTCGGCTAAGGCCATGCTCACCTCTGGCGCTCGGTCGCCGCTACCGCTAGGCGCGCAAAGTAAATTTTCGCTTGTTATTAAACTATTTAATTTAATCTTTTTCAAAATACGTAAAAAACTTTTTTTATTTCTAACAACAGGCTACGTATAACGAAGGCAAGATGAGAAGGGTGAATGGGTCAAGTGTGGAACACGTCTTGCTAAGTTGCTACAGACCCTTGTCCCACGTCGTATTCCGTGGTGTTCTGCTCCCATCACGGGACGCGGGTATAGCGTGTACGGTGCGCCGGTGCCTGCAGCATAAGCCCTTGTTTAGTTCCCTAATTCTTCCCAAATTTCACTATGCAAAAAGAAGATTCTCTGTCACATCAAAATATCGGCAAATACATAGAGTACTAAATATTGATGAAATCAAAAACTAATTGCACAGTTTTGTTGTACTTTGCGAGATGAACATTTTAAGCCTAGTTAATCAAAATTTGGATAATTTTTACCAAATACAAACAAAATGCTACAGGAATTCTGATACAATGTTTTTCTCCCCAATTCACCGAACTAAACGAGTCCCTACTCTCCTTTGTCAGTTGTCTTGTCACGACTCACGATTCCATACGCCCGCCAACATAGACTCGGACCATACGCACAGAGGGAGGGCTAGGCAGGTCGCAGGCGTAACCACGCCCACGCGGAGAACCCGCGCGATTGCCCTGTGAACCTGGTCCACGCTGTATAGTACCGAAGCGCTCGCCAACAACTGCGCCGTAAAAGCAAGCAATAAAACTGTGCGTAACTCCCAAATCCAGAAATCCAAGCGCCCATGACCCACCTCCGGAAAATCGATCCGCTACGCCCGCCGGCCACAACAGCACCTGACCTGCGGGGCCAAAACCCAACCGATCCCACCACACCGTCGCGGCGTACGTTGCGCTCCGCACGGACCCGGGACGGGATACGTGTCAAACTAGGGGTGCCGATTATTCAACACGGCGGGACCGGCGCAGGGGCAGTACCGTCACTAAACCACGGAGTAAAGAAAGGAGGGGGAGAGGCCGCGAAGCATCCGGCGGAGGCATCTCCGGATCTCCTCCCCTCTCCCGCAACCCTAGACCCTACCCCACCTCGAGCCGCGCTCACCCACAACGCGCCCACCCACCCCCGGACCCACCCGTGCGCTGCGCTCACGCCACCGCTAGTCACGTTAACCCCTCGCCCCCACCACACCACCGCTACCGCCTACCGCCCACCCACCCGGGGCCCGCCGCCAGCGCAACTTGCCAAAGCGAAAGGGAAAGGAGTAGTGGCTGCTGTACTGTACTCCACCATCTCCTCGCGCCAGAACAAACGAAGGGCTCTAGGTTGCTCCACACTCCACTCCAGCAGCGTCCAGCCCAAACCACCCAACCGCGACTGTTTATTACTCGCCCAAGCAAGCCTGATTTCACCGCGGGAGCAGGGTAACATACACCTGCATCTGGGGCCCGCTCCACAGACACACAGGGCACGAGCCCAGCGATAGACCACGGGCAACACGGCGCGACCACCGTGAACCGTAGACACGCCGCAGCTCCTGCAGGCTTAAGCCTGAGAGCGAGCCTCTCCGGCCGAAAAAAAAGCCCAATAAAAATATACAGGCACTGGGAGCCCCGTTTTGCCTCCATCGCTGCAACCACAGCCATTTCACCTATCTCAAAGCAGTAACCAGAACAGAGGGCAATTCAGCCGATTGGAGGTGCAGTACCTCAGGAATTCAAATGGGGCAACGGCTACCAGGGGCATTTGAAAGGGGGGGGGGGGGGGGGGGGGGGGGGGGGGGGGGGGGGGGGGGGGGCTTTCCCGGGCTTTCTTTTGGAGGGAAACTACAGCTTGAGCATGCCTACACAGCCAATCCAACAGAAATTTGAAAGGTGGAGGGAAGCCCCAGGGTTGCCAACTACCATTTGAAAATCTGGAGGGAAAAATCAAACACAAAAGGGACTTGCCGGCAAGAGGAGAGACTGAAGAACTGAACTGGTTTAGCTAACTGGCCTACTAGACTACACAAGGTGTTTCTCCATTACCTCCTAAAATCTGCTATTCCAAGAGGAGGCTGAAGCTCTCTCAATTCAAAGTCGTTACAAGAAAAAAACGATAAAAAAGAAGACAGGGGAAACCCACCATATTTCTGCCTCCTGCTGCTGATCCTGCTCTGCTTACTTCTAGCTGACGAAGGGGGAGGGAGGGATCCATGTACATTGGCTGCTCCGTTACTTGTGCTTGAAGGGCCTCAAGTCCTCAATACCATCATCCTCACTGTCATCACCACTGCCTGACGCATCATCATCTCTCTTCCGCTTGGTTCCCTGCGAGGATGAAGGCTGATCTGTGACCCCCTCATCATCATCGTCGACTTCTTCCCGGTCTTCATCAGCATCATCAGGGTCAGCTACTTCCAAGTCACCTCCAATGGCCATGGCTTGAGGCTGAGCGATTGGTTGCACAAGATATTCGGCATATTCATCCTGAAGAACATGAATATAACATTAATTAGAAATGTATTTCTACTCCATGCCATGAAAGAAATCAATCACTCAAAAACTCAAAACAGAAATATATTGTTAGAACGGGCTGGGAGTGGCATGCAACAACAACAACAACAACAACAACAACAACAACAACAACAACAACAACAACAACAACAACAACAACAACATAGCCTTTTGTCCCAAGCAAGTTGGGGTAGGCATGCAAATGACCATAAATATAGACCAGATTCACTTGTACAAAAGGCCCAGCAACTCAAGTTTTAGCACACAAGCAGATAATCAGTTGTAATAAGTTGAACAAAATACTAACAGTCAATTTTATATACCGTACAGTTTAGGAATACTTGTTGCACATGTAATACAGAAGAATCACCATTGCAAGTTCACATGCATTCCATGATTAAGCCAACAAGATACTAAACATAAACCATTGCAAGAATGGTTGCATGAAGTATTTTGGAGAAACAAAAAACTTGATAACTAGATATAGAAATGATGACATAGCAGGTAGCTGTATTTTATTAAAAAAATTAAGCAGCCAGTTCATGGCAGAGGCACCTTTTAACGAGCAAACCAGTCATAAAATCTTTTCATTGCACAGATAGCAGGTTTTAAAGAAACATATTATGATAAGGCGCATGGCAGAACAAACAGATACGCATTGATATTCAGGCACAGCTCAATAAGAACTTCATATACTGTCATGGGACATGGCAGGTATCATCACAAATCACAAAGAATAAAAAGCATAAACAATAATATGAACGAGAGTGCAAAAATACAATTGCACAATGGGCAATATCATGCACTCCTAAACAAAAATTCTAGACTCGCTAAAAAAGGGACACATACACAAGAAGAGCGTACAAACAAAAATTTGCAGACAAAAATTCTAGCCTCGCTAAAAAAGGGACAGATACACGAGAAGAGCGTATATACAGATAATAGACAAAAGGCTCCTAAAAGTAGATGCATCAAGATATATGATTGCCAAATATACACGGTCTAATCATCCAACTGATCATAGACAAAAAAAATACAGACTTCCAAAACCAGCATACTAATACCCATCACTAGACCTAAAGATTGCACAGGTATAGTAAGTTTGGATTTACCAGAACTGACTATACGCAAATAGTAGTTATTATAAAATTAAACCACTGGAAAAGATGTTATAGATGTGTTCAGCAGCCTCCATGGGGCTCTACTGCTCTCCCAAATACTCTTAGGCAGCTCACTACAGCAGATACCGTGAAAAATTAATTTCGCTACGCGTCAAAACATACTAATACCCATCACTAGACCTAAAGATTGCACAGGTATAAGAAGTTTGGATTTATCAGAACTGACTATACGCAAATAGTAGTTATTATAAAATTAAACCACTGGAAAAGATGTTATAGATGTGTTCAGCAGCCGCCATGGGGCTCTACTGCTCTCCCAAATACTCTTAGGCAGCTCACTACAGCAGATACCGTGAAAAATTAGTTTCGCTACGCGACAACTTCCGTATACTAAAAAAACAAAATGCAAGTTATGTCATTTGCAACAATATAAACAAATGGATAATAGTAAACAGATTACCAACTGAACCAACATGAAATTGCAATAAATGGAAAAGCACTTGAAATTATACCTCATCATCCGCATCTGCATCGTCGTCATCATTCCCCTCCTCATAAACCCTATCAACCTCCAGTCCCTCCTCATCCTCTTCACCGATCTCACCATTTTCATCCTCATCATCCCCTTCGCCATGCTCATGCCCATCTATCTCTTCTCCTCCATCCTCCCCTGTCATCATGGCAACCCTAGCACTGCTCTGTGGCTCTGCCTCTTCACCTTCATCCTCAACCTCCTCCTCCTCATCCTCTCCGTCGTCCTCTTCGTCCTCTTCCTCCTCTTCGAGACCATCTTCCTCCTCATCACTACTTGGTACATCATGCACCTCCACAACAGCATCCTCGTCATCAACATCCTCATCAATCTCCTCCCCCAGATCATCCTCCTCCTCAAAGTCGTCATCGTCGTCGTCATCCTCCTCCACGTCCTCATCCGCCTCGCCTGGGGCTTCTCCAGCAGCCGCGACACGAAACCCGTTTGCCCCATGGCTGTGCTCCACTCCCCCGTTCGGGACGACCTCATCAGCGTCGCTCTCTTCCTCGTCCACATCGATCACTCCATTCACCTCCACCGGATGCGAAGCCACGCCGGCGCGCGCGTGGGCAACGCCCCCGTTCGCTACCTCGCCGCTCCCGGGGTCTTCCTCGTCTTCCTCATCTTCGTCATCTTCGTCGCCCTCGCCGTCGCCGTCCCCATCTCCGTCGTCATCGTCGTCATCGGACTCGGGGCGCTCGTTCTCGTCAGCATCCATCTTATCCAGGTACTTGAGCGTCCGGATCATAGCGAAGACCCTGGATCTGTAGTCCTTGACCCGAGTGACGGGGCACTCGTAGAGGTCGAGCGACACGAGGCGCATGTCGGCAAGTGGCGCGAGGTCGTCGACGTCCTGGATGCGGTTGTTGCTGAGGTCCAGGTCGCGCAGCGAGGACAGTCCCGCGGCGACGAGGTGGTCGAGGCCGCCGGCGATGCGGTTGTCGGAGAGGGTGAGCCGCGTGAGGTTCCGCAGCCGCGGGAACCCCTCGAGCGACGTGACGCCCACGCCGGCGATCGAGAGGTGCTCCAGGCTCTGGTGCCGCTCCAGTATCTCCGCCGCCGGCAGCCGCCCGTGCATGCACTTGACGGCGCCGTCAAGCGTCAGGCTCCGCGCCGGCGACGAGCTCCCCTCGCCGCCGGCGTGCAGCGCCGCCTCCACCGCCCGCTCCCACGCCTCGTCCACCATCTCTTCCCCCTTCTCCTATAATAAATTAATTATTTTTTTTCCCACGGAAGTGTTTGGTTGCGAGAGGATTTGAAATACAGAGCGATCTTATACGGGGAGGGTGTTTTCCTCGCCATTGGGGGAAGAGGGGGGCGGTTCACGGGGCGCGCCCTGGACCAGGCGCAGGGAGGGTGGCAAGGTGAGTCGCGCGCTCGGCCAATGGGAGTGCTCGGATCGGGAGGCGCGGATAGCTGACGTGGCGGGATCCGAGGCATGTGTGTTTCTTTTGAGAGGGGACGGGTGGAGAAGCGGGGCGGAGAGCAGGAGAGGCGGTGGTGGGCTGGATGATGCCAAAAGCATCTTTTTCTCCGGCCTTGTTTTTCTTTTTTTTGTCTCTGGTTTTTCTTTTTGAGCACGAGATATTATTAATTCTTTATTACTGGGCCCATTCGTACTCCGGGTTCGGGTAGTGCACATCACTGACAGCGCGAGCCCACTATTTCTGGGACCCAGGTGGAAGCGCCTGGGTAGCAAACAGTTCTGAAGTAGACAGTAGTGAGCCGAGTACCGTCCGATACATTGAGGCAGCCTAGACCGTCGGATTCGGTGTGGACTTGCGTCTGGTTTCTTCTGCCTACTCTTTACCCGGTGCGGGGGTAGAGGGCTGCCCAGACTGGCAGTAGGGCCCCGGTGGGCGGCTGGCTGGAGGTGTGGCGATTGGCAACTGGCACTGGTTGATGCGGACCCGGATCAGCGTTGGACTGGCCTGCAGTGGCGACGGTTTGGGGAACACGGCACGTCCATGTTGAGACTTGAGACAATGGCCCAGTGTAGTTCCTCAAGAATTTTGCAAAATTTTTCACGTTCTCCGTCACATCGAATCTTTGGACGCATGCATGAAATATTAAATATAAATAAAAAATAAAACTAATTACACAGTTCAGACGAAATCCACGAGACGAATCTTTTAAGCCTAATTAGATTATAATTGGACACTATTTGTCAAATAACAACGAAAACGCTACCGTGTCCATTTTGCCAAAAAAAAAATTAGAACTAAACTGGGCCGATCTTGCGTAGGAGTACAGAGCTCGTGGTGTTTGGCAAAAAAAAAAAACTCGTGGTTGTTTTGAGTTAAAAGTTAAGAATATAAACTCTTGAATGTTTCCCCTTGTTTAGATCGAAGATTTTTTCAACCTGATGAATAGTACCACTTTCGTCTTATTTGACAAATATTGTCCAATCGTAGACCAACTAGGCTCAAAAGATTCATCTCGTGATTTTGAACTAAACTGTGTAATTAGATATTTTTTTTACCTACATTTAGTACTCTATGCAAGCGGCTAAAAATTGATGTGATGGAGAGAGAGTGAAAAAACTTGGAATTTTGAGGTGATCTAAACATGGGCTTTGTTTGTTTTATTTACTTCACACAGTACAGTACTTCCTCAGTCATGTAATAGCTGATACTTTAGTTGCCCTTGTCAAATAATTTAAGTTTGACTAAATTCATGTAAAAGTTATGGTGTTTATATATTAAATAAGTATTATTAGAGTTATTACGAAACATATGCTTATATTATACCTATATAGTGCGTAAATTCTAATGTTCCTTTTATAAATTTGATCAGATTCGAAATAATTTAACTTACTATGAAACTAAAACATCAGTTAGTTTGGAACAGAGAGAACACATGTTTTATCTATGTGTAAATTTCTAAACGCTGGTGAGACAATGTCTTTGAGATCAACAAAGACACGTGGGATGCTTATCAACAAGCACGTTGTCTACTACTAAACTAGTAATTAGCTGTGAATAAAAACATATCGAGTTTGAAAATAAAATTTTGGTAGATAAATTTCACCATAAGAAACCAAACCGAGAAAGTTAACACCCAACACTTATGTATCGTATAGCTATGGCTCCCCAAACTTCATTTTGTATTGGGACCATTTATCATAATTATCAGGTATCAAGGTTAGTTTATAATCAAATTATTAGTATATACAATGTAATTCGTTTGATCTCTAAGCGCATGAACCACGATATAGTCCTAGCCTCTCCGACCAAATATTAGTTCATATAACTTCAATGAAACATCTACCCTTGTTCTCCAATGTCTATCACACCTTAAATACACACTACTCAATATTCACAAAAAGTACAGACTTATCAATACTCCCTCCATCTCCAGATGAATTAACTTCTAGAGTTGTCATAAATCAAACTTTTTTAAGTTTGACCAACTTTACAAGAAAGAGTATGAATATCTATGACATCAAATAAGTACATTATAAAAATATATTTCATGTCCTTTTCGATAAATTCGGTAAGCTTATAAAAATTGACTTGGAATAATTTTAGAAATTGACTTATTTAGGGACGAAGCTAGTACAATATACTTGGCACAATATTTGATGGGCAATAAAGTCGTATTAACGCCTATCTTAATTTGTGTGTCAAGTTCGAATAGACTAAGGCCTTCTTTGAAATAAAAAAAAATAATTCTTTCATATATGTCTCTTTGGGATAAATAATTAAGCCCAATGAATTTCCTTTGGATTATTATTGGACATATGAAATTCTAGGAATGTTGGAGGAAAACTAGCATGAGGTGGACCTCATGGAAACATTCCTTTATGTCTATCTCTCTCTTGGAATTCTTATATTTTCATGTGATGCATCCAAAGGCCACAATGAAAACTTTCGTGCACTTTAAATTTCTACAATTCTAGTCTCTTGTTTTTCCTATTTTTCTTGTTTGAAAATCGTGCGTGCCGAAGAGACCTTTATACTGAGGTAGGAGGAGCTAAAATTTGAGCTATTGATCTGCTTATTATGGCTTGGAGGAGCCTTGCGAAATGAAGATGCACGGTGCCACTACGCAACAATAAGTGATAAGTGACTACTTAAAACTTTCAAAACACCATGCTAAAACGAAGATGCAAGGTGTCCACTACAGAGCAATAAGTGACTAGGAAATAATAAGCTGGGAACTAATGCTATTTATGTAGCTTTTCTACTAAATTTTTTTTTTGCATCTTTTAAAACCTGTGCTATTTTGGTCCATCTAGTTGTAAACGTACGTTCAAACAGGGAGTATATGGCATGTCCTGAGTATAGCAAACTGGTACGAATTAAAAAAAACCCAGATTGAAGTATGTTGATCGTCCAGATCTTGGTGCATGTTTAACCTAATTTTGTGATCTCTGTATATATAGCATATGTTCCTAATCGCGGTTGTAACAGACTTTCCAATCATGCGGCTATGCCTTATTTCGAGTTCTAAGGGCCTATTTAGTTCCCCAAAAATTTTGCAAAAACGCCAAAACGCGAAATGGGGCAGCAGCACACCAAAAAACTGACACCAAAATTTTTGGTGTTTTGCTGTTTAGTTGCCAAAAAAATTGCATAACAGATGCAGAACCCCTTTAATGCAGTTTGGGCAGCATTAAATGGTTTGCATGCAAATTGCATGCATGCATTCCGGCCTCCATCAACAAGCACACAGCAGTTGTATTCAGCATTTTTCATCCACGTCTTATCATGCAACATAAACAACAATTATTCATGCATATTATAACCACAGATTGTCCTCGACCTACTTACAGCAACACTATAGTTTAAGTACATGTCCTCAAACATTCACAGAAATCGCAAGAATTAAAATATACATGTCCTCGAACACACAAAACTGTTAAGAACGATCCGCCAAAGCATATGCAATTGAATCACGGAATACATTCATCAAGTCTGACTCATCATCGACTACCTCAGGTTCAGGCTGATGCTCATACGCTTGCCGAGGCACATAGTTCTCATTTTGGTCACACCTAGCAAAGTGTCTATCCACTATGCCACTGCTCCTCATGAAATTATGTACACCACAACATGCAACTATGATTTGGCTTTGCTTATGAGGTGAATAACTAGGGATCTTTTGCAAGATCCGCAACTTCATTTTCAAAACTCCAAAACACCTCTCAACAACATTCCTAAGAGAAGAGTGAGCATAATTGAAGATCTCCTCTTTACCTTCTGGATCGGGGCCGTCTCTGAACTCCTACATATGGTACTTGGATCCCTTGTAAGGAGCAAGGTAACCCATCTTGTTAGGGTACCCGGAGTCCACTAGATAGTATTTTCCTACATCAGCAAAAATTATCTTAGGCCCAAATACTTAAACATAAAGCAACAAGTGTATTGTACTCCTAGAAAATTATGTACCTGCTAGTGGGTGTGGAAAGGCATGGTTGTATGTTGTTGTTGCATCATTGAACACTCTCATATCATGAACAGACCCAGGCCAACCAGCAAGAACAAATGTAAACCTCATGTCGAAGTCACAACAAGCCATGACATTTTGTGTACTAATGTTATCGCGACACAAGTAGTGCATAAACTTGTCACTTCGGCACCACACATGGAACATGAGTCCCATCTATAGCTCCTATATAGTCATTGAAGAAGGGATAGAACCTAGAGATTCTCAGTCTATCATGCACAGTTGTGAACTGTGGGTCCACTGGCTTAATGTTGTCAGCAGCAAGCTTGACCATACACTTCAGAACTTTGTTAAATAGGTTAGAGACAGCCCCTAATGACCTCTCAAACCTGTCCTCAGCCTGCCTAACAGACTGTGGTGCCCCAACCATCCAAAGAAACAACCCTAGAGCCTCAACAGATGATGACTTCGAACTAGATTTGAGGTCATATTTGTCCACCAACAGATCATGGAGGCTATAGAACATACTTGGGTTCATCCTAAACATGTTATAACATTGGTTATTACTTGCAAGTTTGTCCTGAACCCATTCAAATCCAGTTACTTTTGGTTGCCTATACTCAGCCCTATTCATGTACTAATGTGCAAAGCATACTGGTACATACCAAAGATGAACCCATCATCATCATCCATCATCTCTTCTTCCTCTTCATCAAGCATCTGCAACAACAGCTGATGTCGTGCTATAGCATCATGAGGCTACCATTATCAGACAAAAGAATTAAGTTAGTCAACAATCACTGTTGTCACACCCGGCCCAATTTGGAATTTGGCCCATAGTGGCCCATGTGAATGTTATGAGATATTGTAGAGAGTTTAGTCCCACCTTGGTTGTTTAGAGTAGGATAGACCAACATATAAGGCTTCTAGAGTCCATCTCACCATCTCCGAGTTAATCCTTTTACGTGAAGCGAGGACGAAAGCGTAAGTGGGATGGTGGTAGGTGTGGTTCATTCAGCGTGCAGAGTGGATCTGAGCCATTTGGACTCTGGGGTGTTACAACTACCTGCACAAAAGGTAACAACCACACATTCCCACACATGCACCACATAGTTCAAACTGCCACCATACTTCAAACTGACATTACTACAACACAGATGTTCAAATTATACAATAAAACAAGCATAGTTCAAATACACAAATAAGCCAGTCATAGTTCAATCACACAGCCTGGTAGAACTGCAGTACTAGAAGTGCCCCATTACTACATGCAAAAGACTAACACAATTTCAAGGGTTTAGTTGTCCACCCGCAGAGGAGGCTCCTGTGCTGCCCTCTCGATGATGCACATCCTCTCTACATCACCCTTTGTGGCAAGGAAGAAATCCATATCAACCTCATCATGGACAAGGTTGTGCAGCCCATCCCACAGTGTTGGGGTGTCTGCTGAAATACCCATTTCTTGAGCTATCCTGGTGACCTCGTTGATCTTCAAGGTTGGGCCTGACAGTAGCCTTTCATGCATTTTTATCGTATGCTCATGTGCCTCCCTCATGAAAGCAAACTTGTGCAAAGAAAGTTCACTGTGTGTGGTCATCTGACTAGTCATTGCCCTCACTACCGGACTCTTGGATCTCTTGCTGCTGGTGGATCTCCCGCTAGGACTGGATGCAATAGTGCTGGTGCTGCTTGCTCTCTTGTTACCAATGCTCATGGGGGTCACCTGGTCATCCTCCTCACCTACTTGGTCATCTGAGCTGTCCTCATCCAAGTTAACAGGTTCACTTGCAGAAGGATGATAAGCGGTGGACCCATCAACAGTGTGTCCTTCAAACATTTGATCCATCAACTCTAAGTACACATGATAACCATTGGTGCATAACTTCATCAAATCTGACTGTCCATGTAAATTGAGTTAAGTTGATAAGCAATACTCTCTCCGTCCCAAAAAAAGTGTCATCAGAATTACTGTAAACTAAAATACACAAATAAATCTGTAACCTTTGTATGATCTTTCCACCATTTGTCTGTTGATGCAACATTTCCCTCTTCATCCTAGCCCAAACCACTAGCCTTGTGTAGCGTGTTACAAAACATCCATTGGGTCCTTAGCTGCCTCAGCCTGCCTTGAAGCTGCTCTTTGTCATGCTTCAAACCTGTTGCTGCTAGGTACTGAAAGCCCAAGTTTGGTTTTGGTAATTAATAACACCAAGTTGCTAATGTCATGTGTTAAGTGTTTTGAGTTAGGCATAAGCAACACTGAAAGCCCAAGTTTGGTTTTGGTAATTAATGACACCAAGTTGCTAATGCCATGTGTTAAGTGTTTTAAGTTAGGCATAAGCAACATGTGATGGAGGTGGAAATGGCATGGAGAGATGGCCATAAGACCACATGATTTGGTACATGAAATGATGAGCAAGATCATGAAGAAATGCACATAAAATGATGGACATGATGATCAAGAGGAAGAGAAGGATCTAAGAGCACAAGGCAAAGGTATAACCATAGGGTTTTCCTCTTGCCGGTCTAAGATGAGTATAGAAGTGATTGACCGGATTTAGGATACATAGCCGACTATCAATAGGGGCAATCACGGTTAGCTCGGGAATCAAGTGCCACTAGATCAATGTCTTGAGCATATGCATTAGGATCTAGTTGAGAGCTAACATAACATCTTAGAAAATGTTTGTGAAATGCTAACACACATACACATGGTGGTTTACACTTGGTGATGTTAGCACATTTGCGAAGGCGGTGGAGTTTAAGCGGTAGAGAGGGGTTTAGGTTCCTCTCTCCCTCCCGCCGAGCTTGCGAGGCGGGATTCGGTACTTTTTTGAAGAAGTAAAACGCCTATTTTCTACTACGCCGGAAGTCGGAAAAGAAACGGAGACGAACGGAGGTCACTGCGTTGACCGGACGCTGCACCGGACGCGGTCCCGGTTTGACCGGAGCGTCCGGTCAGCTCAACGCAGCGTGCTTTGGGTTTGTGACCAGACGCTGGTCTGGCCTGACCAGCGTGTCCGGTCAGTTCTCCTATGCGCTGAAGTAGAGCGCGCGACCGGCGCGTCCGGTCCCTCACAGAACCGGAGCGTCTGGTCAGGCGTCCAGAGGGGCAGAGCAAAGCGGAGTGACGATCGGACGCGCGGCGCGTCCGGTCACGTGCGAGCGGACGCGTCCGGTCTCAACGGGAGCGTACTGGAACGCGACCGGACGTGGGCACTGTCGCGTCCGGTCACACGGTTAAGCGCGTCCGGTCAGGGCAACGGCTAGTTCTGACGCGCACTGTTTCTTGCTGTCGTATACCCTGACCGGAGCGTCCGGTCAGCGCGATTTTTCGCTGTGTCGTCCGTAACGGCTAGCTGTGTACCCCTTCGTTATAAATAGAGGATGTCCGGGGTTTGAGCGGACTCTTGCATATTTTTGAGATATAGAGACATCCTTTGAGCTAGAGAACAACCCCTCCACTCATCTCTTTGCATAGTTGCACATCTTGAGTGAGATTGAGTGAGATTCAAGTGCATTGCTTGAGAGTTGCATTCTACAGGCACTTGATCTTCGAGTTGCTGCGGTTTTCTTGTTACTCTTTCGTGTTTTCCGACACGGTAGACGGCTTAGAGCAGCGGAGGCGATTGGGCTCGCAATTGGAGATTGTTGGAGCTTTCACCAAGTGTTGTAAGGGGTTCTTGATCCTTCCCCACGGGAGTTCGCAAATTGGATACTCTAGTGGAGCTCGTGGCTTAGAGGATCCCCATCTTATGTGCGGTTGTGCGGCGCCCGCTGAGGGCTCGACTCTTGATAGTCGATTAGCTCGCGAACCGACAAGTGGGTGCATCACCACAACGAGGAGTAGCTTGCCGGGAAGCAAGTGAACCTCGGTAAAAATCTTGTGTCATCTCTTTACCGAGGATTTCTCTTGTGGTTGATCATTGTGATTATTTCTTCGAGTGCTTTACTTCTCTACATCATTGGTATAAGAATCAAGTCACTTGCTCTTTACTTTCTCGTACTACTTCTAGTGTAGCTTGTTTAGAGTAGCTTTTATCACATAGGAGTAAGTAGCTTAGTGACTTAGCTTTATTGGTGTGTATTAGAGATCATAGCCTTGCTTCACTAGAATTGTATAGGTGGCTTGCATAGTGTAGTTGAGCTAGTGCTAGAATTAGCTTAGCCATCTTTTATTCTAACGTGGTTGTTTAGTGAAGCTTGTAGATTTTTAAATAGGCTATTCACCCCCCCTCTAACCTTTCGGACCTTACAAGTGGTATCAGAGCCGAGGCACCGTTTATTTGAGGCTTAACAACCTACGGTGAAAAAGAAATAGCTCAATTAAGCTTGCACATCAACAACACCAAGAAGACACCTCACTTTGATGGCACAAATTATGCATATTGGAAGGTTAAGATGACCGCACACCTCAAGTCAATCAATAGAGAAGTGTGGAAGGTCACCGAAACAAAATTTGAGGTTACTAATCCGGAAGTACCTACGCCGGTGGAAGAGAAGAAGCTCTAATGCAATAACATTGCCATTAGTGCTCTTCATGAGGCATTAGATGACAAGGCATTTGAGCAAGTAAAAAACATAAAAGTTGCACATGATGCTTGGGCCAAGCTAGAAGAAACATTTGAGGGCACCGAAGGCACAAAGACCGCTAAAACATATATCTTGCAAGAAAAATTTTCAAGCTTCAAGATGCAAGATGATGAGAGTGTACCGGAGATGTTTTATAGATTGCAAGTCATTGTAAATGAGCTCAAGGCACTTGGTGAGGAAGTCAAGGACAACCAATTCTCTATGAAGTTCTTGAGAAGCTTGCCCAAGAGGTTTGATACATTGATCACCATGCTAGTGAGGACTATATTGAAGGATTCAACTCCTCAACAAATATTTCAAGAAGTGATGACCGATGATTCATATAGAGAAGATGATGAGAAGGATGAGTTGGTCAAGAAGAAGAAGGAGAATGAGAAGAAAGATGATGAAAAGAAGAAGAGTGTGGCATTCAAAGCCACCACATTCAAGGGAAAATCTAAGATTGAATCATAAAGTGAAGAAGACTCAAGCTCTTGTGATAGTGATGACATTGATGAGAAGATGGCTCTCTTTGTCAAGCAATTTGGCAAATTCATGAAGAAGAAGGGCTATCATGCAAGAAGGAGGAAGAACTCATCTAAGAAGAATGAGCATACCATGAGATGCTTTAGATGCCATAGCAAAGATCATCTCATTGCAAAGTGTTCTTATGATAGTGATGATGAAGATGCTATCAAGAAGGAGAGGAAGAAGCAAAAGAAGAAGCAAGAAAAGAAAGAGAGTTCTCATAAGAAGAAGAATAATTCTCATGTTGCTACATGGGATAGTGATGATTCCTCAAGTAATGATGAGGATGACAACAAGAGCAAGAAGAAGGGACATGCTAGCATTGCCATCCAAGAGAAGGTCTCCCTCTTTGACACTCTATCGTGCTTCATGGCTAAGGCCGCTAAGGTATCATGCGATGATGAGAGTGATCATGATAATGCTAATGATAGTGATAGTGATGAAGAAGAATTCACTAAAGATGAACTAATCACTATGCTAGAAGATTGCACTCAATATTTTAAAGAATCTAGAAAGGAGTGCAAGGCTTGCTTAAGAAAAAGAAAAACCTTATGCAAGAACTTGATGAGCTTAGAGCATCTTATGAGAGTCTAAAGGTAGACCATAAGAAGCTTCAAAAGTCTCACACCAAGCTTGAAGAAGCTCGTTCCTTTCTATTTGAAAAATGTGAAAACATGCCAACTAATGTTGAGAAAGCTAAAACTTGCAACATAGGCATATCTTGTGATATAATTGATGAATCTTGTCATAAGCCTATTGTAGTTGCTCCCACTAACCCTTCATGTAGCTCATCTACATCATCCTCATCTAGTAGTGACGGTTTCACTTGTGACTCCACACTAATAGTTGAGAATGAAAATCTCAAGAAGGAGGTAAAAGAGCTCAATCACACCTTAGCTAAAGCTTATGGTGGTGAGGACCGCTTGCTTATGTGCTTGGGTAGCCAAAGAGCTTCTCTCTACAAAGAGGGATTGGGCTATAACCCCAAGAAAGGCAAGGCCGCTTTTGCTCCTCACAAGACTCGTTTTGTGAAGAACAATGGTAGCTATTGCAAAAGTTGCAAGCAAGTTGGTCACATAGAGCAATATTGCATGAACAAGAAATCCAATGCTAATGTATCCTCAATTAAGTTTGATTCTTTCTATATACTTATCAAGGGTATAAATGGTGTTCATGCTAAGTTCATTGGTACACCATGGATGGGCTCAAAGAAGAAAATCATTTGGGTACCAAAGAGCTTGGTCACTAACCTTGGAGGACCCAAACAAGTTTGGGTACCTAAAAGTAATTGATTTTGTCTTGTAGGTCAATTACAAAGCTGGAGGAAAGCATTGGGTGCTTGATAGTGGGTGCACTCAACATATGACCGGAGATTCTTGTATGTTCAAATCAATTGATACAAGTCAAAATGGTGGTTTTGATGCTATCACTTTCGGCAACAACAAGAAAGGCAAAGTCAAGGGGTTTGGTAAAATTGCTATTTCAAATGACATGAGCATATCTAATGTGTTGCTAGTTGAGAGCTTAGATTTCAATCTTTTATCGGTGGCACAACTTTGTGATCTTGGCTTCAAGTGCATATTTGGTAGTGATGATGTTAAAGTCATTAGTGTTGATGGATCAAATTTGATATTCAAAGGATTTAGACATGGTAGCTTGTACTTGGTTGACTTCAATGATAGTGAGACACAATTGACATCATGCTTGCTTAGTAAATCTAGTATGGGATGGTTGTGGCATAGAAGGCTTGGTCATGTTGGAATGAAACAATTGAACAAACTTTTGAGGCATGACTTAGTTAGAGGCTTGAAAGATGTGACTTTTGAAAAGGATAAACCATGTAGTGCTTGTCAAGCCGGCAAACAAGTTGGAAATACATATCCTAGTAAGAGTGAAATGAGCACATCAAAGGCATTTGAGCTATTGCACATGGACTTGTTTGGGCCAACAACATACACTAGTATTGGTGACAATAAGTATGGTTTCGTGATAGTGGATGACTACACTAGATACACTTGAGTGTTCTTTCTCTATGACAAGAGTGATGTTTATGATCTATTCAAGTCTTTTGTCAAGAGAGTGCAAAATGAGTTTGAGACTACCATCAAGAAGATTAGAAGTGACAATGGTAGTGAGTTCCAGAACACAAGAATTGAAGATTTATGTGATGATCTTGGAATTGGACATCAATTCTCTCCAACATACACTCCTCAATCCAATGGTATAGTTAAAAGAAAGAATAGAACTTTGATTGACATAGCTAGATCTATGCTTAGTGAATACAATATGAGTCATTCATTTTGGAGTGAAGCCATCAACACGGCTTGCTATTGTAGCAACCGTCTCTATTGCCATGGAAAGCTCGGAAAGACACCATATGAGCTATTGAATGGAAGAAAGCCCAACATTGCATACTTTAGAGTGTTTGGTTGCAAATGCTATATTCTCAAGAAAGGCACTAGATTGAGCAAGTTTGAAAAGAAATGTGATGAAGGGTTCTTACTTGGTTATTCTACCACAAGCAAAGCATATAGAGTTTGAAATCTCACAAATGGCACCTTAGAAGAAGTTCATGATGTTGAGTTTGATGAAACCCAAGAATCTCAAAATGAAGATCAAAATCTTGATGATGTGAGATAAGATCAATTGTCAAATGCAATGAAGAACATGGACATTGGTGACATAAGGCCTAGGCAAATTGATGATGATGATATTCATGTGATCAACCAAAGTATGCAAATTAATACAAATCAAGCAAGCTCAAGTGGTTCTCATGATGAAGTGCAAGATCAAGGTCAAGCTAGTGGAAGCAACCAACTCCCAATACTCCAACCTACTAGCATAGCAAGAGATCATCCATTGGATCAAATCATTGGTGGAATTCAAAGTGATGTTCAAACTAGATCAAGATTAGCATCCTTTTGTGAGCACTATTCATTTGTGTCACTTGAAGAACCTAAAAAAATAGAAGATGCTTTGAAGGATTCTGATTGGGTAAATGCCATGCATGAAGAGCTAAACAACTTCACTAGAAATTCAGTTTGGGAACTTGTTGAAAGGCCAAAGAACTATAATGTGATTGGTACTAAGTAGGTCTTTATAAACAAGCAAGATCAAGATGGCATGGTTGTGAGGAACAAAGCAAGATTAGTAGCACAAGGATACACACAAGTTGAGGGTCTTGACTTTGGAGAAACATATGCACCGGTTGCAAGATTGGAGGCTATTAGAATTTTATTAGCATATGCTTGTGTACACAACATCAAGCTCTATCAAATGGATGTCAAGAGTACATTTCTCAATGGCTACATCAATGAAGAAGTTTATGTTGAGCAACCTCCTGGTTTTGAAGATGACAAGAAGCCCGACCATGTTTTCAAGCTAAAGAAGGCATTGTATGGTTTGAAGCAAGCACCTAGAGAATGGTATGAGAGGTTGAGAGATTTTCTTCTCTCTAAAGGGTTCAAGATGGGAAAGGTTGACACCACTCTCTTCACCAAGAAAGCTTGGAAATGACTTGTTTGTGTTACAAATCTATGTGGATGACATTATCTTTGGATCAACCAATCAAGACTTTTGTGAAGAGTTTGGAAATATGATGGCTAATGAGTTTGAGATGTCTATGATTGGAGAGCTTAGTTACTTCCTTGGACTTCAAATTAAGCAAATGAAGAATGACACTTTTGTAAGTCAAGACAAGTACATCAAGGACATGATCAAGAAGTTTAGATTGCAAGATGCTAAGCCAATGAGTACACCAATGGGCACTAATAATCAATTGAGTGTTGATGCTAGTGGCAACATGGTAGATCAAAAGCAATACCGGTCTATGATTGGAAGTTTGCTATATGTCACCGCTTCAAGGCCGGATGTGATGTTTAGTGTGTGCAAGTGTGCAAGATATCAAGCTTCACCTAGAGAAAGTCACTTGAAAGCAACCAAGAGAATATTGAGATATCTTAAGGGCACTCATGATGTTGGATTATGGTTTCCAAAGGGGTCTAACTTTGAGTTGATTGGATATTCGGACTCCGACTATGGTGGATGCAAGATTGATAGAATGAGCACAAGTGGCACTTGTCAATTGCTTGGAAGGTCTCTTGTTTTATAGTCATCAAAGAAACAAAATAGTGTTGCACTATCTACCGCCGAGGCCGAATACATTAGTGCCGGTAGTTGTTGTGCACAATTGCTTTGGATGAAGGCCACGTTGAATGACTTTGGAATAAAATTCAAGAATGTGCCATTGTTTTGTGACAATGAAAGTGCTATCAAGATGACTCAAAATCCGGTTCAACATTCAAGAACGAAGCACATTGATATAAGGCATCACTTCATAAGAGATCATCAACAAAAGGGTGATATTAGCATTGAGAGCATTGGCACCGAAGATCAACTAGCCGACATATTCACAAAGCCACTTGATGAGAAGAGGTTTTACAAGTTGAAGAATGAATTGAACATACTTGACTTCTTCAACTTGAAATGAGTGCACCTCCACATTCTTAAAATGACATGCCTCTCCTCCGACATAGCAAGGTAAAGTTGTTTGGCATATCATCCATACTTTGCTAAGGACATGTTTAGAATATATAGACATATTTGCATGTCAAATAGGCTCATTCATGAAAATCAAATGAGTTTAATGTATATATGGTACCACTATTGCGTCTATGTTTTGATTGATCTAGTGGTAGCATATGACATGTTTGTGGGCTTGCAAACCTAGTGTTAAATCTAGAAAATGAGCTCATAATGTGTAATTCAACATGGTCAAGATAACCCTTATACTTTATGAGATGTGAAGAAGCTTGTCCTTGGATCAAACCGAATTACATATTCTAGGCAAGTGATCTAGATTGAACCATAATTTGGACTCTCTCATATTGATTGACTTATCTCTTACTAAAATTGACACCTTTTTGGTGATTGTTGACAAAGGGGGAGAGAAAAGTCACAAAGATAGAAAAATCACAAAGATAAAAAGTTAAGTTACAAAGGGGGAGAAAGATATAGTAAGAGGAGAGAAATTAAAATTGAGCACACAAGTAGGGGGAGCAAGCTCATGAATTGTTTCTTGCATTTGTATGTGCATTAACATGATGAAGTGTTGCATTGCAAAGCTTAAATTCATATTCATGTTTGTTTGGTGTTTGCTAGAAATAGAACTTGAATGATGATTTGTTGAGAGTAGCTTTATAAGTGGTATCTAGACACCTTTGCTTATAATGTTGATCTCACGGGGTACCTTAGTGTTTGTGATCTTTACAAGTGATGTATTACAAGTGGTGTCTAGCTACATCGATGCTAATGATGGTATATAAAGGCAACTTCGATTGGTATCACGCTTCAAAGGTCCATTCTAGATAGTAGTAACTCTCCCAAAATTCAAATTCATACATATGTGCACAATTGAACCAAACTCATGGAAGCACATATGTAGGGGGAGCTAATACTATCAAAATTGAAAATTGATTTCATTTCATATCTTTGTGATGGTTGTCATCAATTACCAAAAAGGGAGAGATTGAAAGCCCAAGTTTGGTTTTGGTAATTAATGGCACCAAGTTGCTAATGCCATGTGTTAAGTGTTTTGAGTTAGGCATAAGCAACACATGTGATGAAGGTGTACGTGGCAAGGAGTGGTGGCCACAAGATCACAAAGAAATGGTGCATGAACATGAAATGACGATCATGGTGGAGATGCACATAATATGATGGACATGATGATCAAGTGGAGGAGAAGGATCTAAGAGCGCAAGGCAAAGGTATAACCATAGGGTTTTCCTTTTGCCGGTCTAAGATGAGTAGAGAAGTGATTGACCGGGTTTAGGATACATAGCCGACTATCAAGAGGGGAAATCATGGTTAGCTCGGGAATCAAGTGCCACTAGATCGGGATTCAGGCGTTTTCGAGGAAATAAAATGCCTATTTTCCATTGCGCCGAAAGTCAGAAAAGAAACGAAGGCAAACGGCGGTCACTGTGGTGACCGGACGCTGCACCGGACGCGGTCACGGTTTGACCGGACGTGTCCGGTCAGTTCTTCACAGTGCTGCTCGCCAGGGTTTCTGACCGGACGCTGGTCTGGCCTGACCAGCGCGTCCAGTCAGTTCACCTATGCACAGAAGTGGAGTGCGTGACCGGCGCGTCCGGTCCCTCAGGGAACCGGAGCGTCCGGTTAGGCGTCTAGAGAGGCAGAGAGCAGCAGAGTGCCGATCGGACGCGTGGCGCGTCCGGTCACGTGTGATCGGACGCGTCTGGTCTCGACGGGAGCTTACTGGAACGCGACCGGACGCTGACACTATCGCGTCCGGTCAAACGCTGAAGCGCGTCCAGTCACGGCAACAGCTAGTTCTGATGCGCACTATTTCGCTGCGTCGTCCGTAACGGCTAGCTGCGTACCCCTTTGTTATAAATAGAGGGTGTCCGGGGTTTGAGGGGAACTCTTGCACATTTTGAGACCTAGAGACATCCTTTGAGCTAGAGAACAACTCCTCCACCCATCTCTTTGATTGATTGCACATCTTGAGTGAGATTGAGTGAGATTCAAGTGCATTGCTTGAGAGTTGCATTCTAGAGGCACTTGATCTTCGAGTTGCTGCGATTTCTTGTTACTCTTCCGTGTTTCCCGACACGGTAGACGGCTTGGAGCAGCGGAGGTGATTGAGCTCGCAATTAGAGATTGTTGGAGCCCTCACCTAGTGTTGTAAGGGGTTCTTGATCCTTTCCCGCGGGAGTTCACAAATTGGATACTCTAGTGGAGCTCGTGGCTTGGAGGATCCCCATCTTGTGTGCGGTTGTGCGGCGCCCGCCGAGAGCTCGACTCTTGATAGTTGATTAGCTCGCGAACCGACAAGTGGGTGCATCGCCACAACGAGGAGTAGCTTGCCGGGAAGCAAGTGAACCTCGGTAAAAAAATCTTGTATCATCTCTTTACCGAGGATTTCTCTTGTGGTTGATCATTGTGATTGATTCTTTGAGTGCATTGCTTCTCTATATCGTTGGTATGAGAATCAAGTCTCTTGCTCTTTACTTTCTTGTACTAGTTCTAGTGTAGTTTGCTTAGTGTAGCTTTTATCACATAGGAGTAAGTAGCTTAGTGACTTAGCCTTGTTGGTGTGTATTAGAGATCATAGCCTTGCCTCACTAGAATTGTATAGGTGGCTTGCATAGTATAGTTGAGCTAGTGCTAGAATTAGCATAGCCATCTTTATACTAACGTGGTTGTCTAGTGAAGCTTGTAGAATTTTAAATAGGCTATTCACCCCCCCTCTAGCCATTTAGACCTTACAGGTACCCATTAGAGAGGTCCTTCCACCCATGTTTGGTTTACATAGCTCCATGCTGCACGTTCCCAATTTGCATTGCATGCAACCAGCACTCACAAAAACTCGTTGTGTTGTCTGCTGTCTAGTCAACTTTATGCTTCGTAACCTAAATGATGTCGAGGAACAACAGGGATTATGGAACAAAAAGGATCCTAGACACTTCAGAATAGTTCGTAAATAAAGCATGTATAAAGTTGCCCTAAACACTTCATTTACCACATCCAAAAAGTTAGACAAATGCATTTCTAAATGAATCAAACACTTATTAGTTTCTGGAACAAAAGGGATCCTAGACACTTCATCAAACAAAGTTTCTTGTATCACATACACACCAAGACATGACTAATTCTTGTATCACATACGCATCAAGACATGACTAATTCGTAAACAAAGCAAGCAAGCTAACTATTTAATAAGGCAGAGGGGTCAGATTTGTACCATGCCTCCGGCGTCTCGGACATCGACGCCTTCGTCAAAGTTGTCGCCGTGAAAGGTTGGCCCCGGCCCGCTTGACGCTGGGTGCGCCCCCTTCGACGGCTTGTCCCTGCTGATGCACCCCTCCTAGGACGAGGCAGAGGAGGGATGATGCCTCCTTCAACGAATGCAGTACCACCTGAGCCTCCTTCGACGCCGACGGCCCGAGGCGGCCGGAAGCTGAGGCTGCGAGCGACGCCGCCCCTCGGTACCCGAACGGGAGGCGGCAACGCCTCCTCCTCTCCGCGAAGGTGGGCGGCGTATGCCTGAACTTTGCTCCAGGGCTCGCCGGCGTTGAGGTCAAGGTGGTTAAACTGCAGCTGGGGGTTCTGATAGCTGTCATGCCCCCCGCCGGGGTTGAACCTGCTCGAACCTGCACCCTCGGTGTAGACGCCGGTCGCGCCCGCAGCCGCGAAGAAATCCACGGTGCGCCCGTCGTTTTCAAGGCCGGCGTCGGCGTTGCCATATGCGTCGTGGTCGCCATTGAAGTCGCGCCTTGGCCTGCCATCGACGACCGCGCGCAGGAACTCGTTGATCCGGATGACAGCGACGTAGGTCTGGAGGGGGAGGCCGTGGATCTGGGCAGTGACGATGGAATGGAGCGAGTGCGCCGGCGCCAGGATGGAGAGGTCGAGAGCGGCGACGATGCGATGGAGAGGACGAGAGCGGGGCGGCTAGGGTTGGGCGAGTGCTGAATGGTGCGACTGGCGATGGAGAGGATAGGGTTGGCTGCTGCGACGCGGATATACGATCGGCTGCGGGTGTGGAGGGACACACAACCCAACACCCGAACAGCCCAATTTCGCAAAAAATTTCGGCCCGAAATTTTTGGGGCCTGTGTTAGTTCCCAATTGCAAAAATGCAATTTTTTTTTTGCTTTTGGGCCAAAAATTTTGAGAACTAAACAGACCCTAAATAGTCCCTGCTACCTCAGGCGAAGAGGGTGAGGTCTGTGGAAGGAACATTGGCCGCGAAGAGGGTGAGGTCTGTGGAAGGAACATTGGCCTTCCTCCTTCTCTGTATTTATTTAGTTTGGTCTAATGAGTGGTGTAACTGACTAGGTGAGATTAAAATGAGCACTCATCTTGAACTGTAAATGGAATCATGAGATAATGGACCAAGTAGAGTGCAGTGGATAGGTCGATTACTTAACGTGTTCCGTCCACTCCACTAGTTGTCAGAGCGGTAGTCTTTAAAAAACAGTACGGAATGACTGTCCACACTCTACCACTCTTTTTTTATTACTCCCTCCGTCCAACAAAAACATGTAACTATGGGTTGTGTGCCAGATAAAGTTATTCATGTTTGACCAAGTTTTTAGAGACTAATATTTATATTTATGACTCTAAATTAATTTATTATAAAAATATATTTCATAAGTAATCTAATGATATGTATTTGATGTTATAATTATTTTTAGTTTTTTATCTATAATTATTTAAACATGATATACTAAAATATGGTACTGTGCTAGAATTGTATGTTTTGTTGGACGGAGGGAGTATCATTTAATTATGGTAAGGGATAGAAAATTTGCAACAACTAAACTCTTGCCACTATCTTCATTTTATGCTCAAGTACCGAATTATGTACCTAGACTTAGGGTGTGTTTTCAGTGGATAGTTTCTACGAATAAAATTTTCATCCAAATCCGGCTTTTCTCTCGGTATCATCTACTTATCATAGCTTATTCTAGCGTGTAGAAATGATTTTTTATAAGATACAAGTTTGTTACATCTCTTCCTTACAAATTCTAAATTTCAGTGCCACATCAGTATTTTGCCTACTTGATACCTTAAGTCTTATTTGACAGTGCTACTCTTGAAAGACTCCTTCTGAGGAGCTAGAGTTGTTTGGAGGACCCAGAAAAACAGCTTTGGCTACTATTTGTTTTTTTTTTCAAGAAAAAAGACATCAAATGACTCCTTCTGTTAAACCGTTTGGTATGAACGGGAAACCACGATTCGTGGCTTCGGCGTTGAGCTCCGGCTCCAATGAAGGAGCCCACGCTCATGGAACTGTGCCAAAGAGGCACATAATCCCCTTCGTTCGAATGCACATATATAGGATCGATCATCCAGTACCAACCGTCATATCTTTCTGTGCTCAAAAATGGGGAAAAAATTACACGGAGACTGTATGCACTGTGCGGCCGTGCATACCTAACGTGGATGCTGGATGCGTGTCGATTAAAAGAATCTAGACCGTGCTTCAATCAAGCCGAGCCGAGCCGTGTCTCGCCCATGGCCCACGACGACACGAAGCGGAGCGGAGACACGCACGAGCCAAGCGGAGCGGATCTCTACGTGACGAAACCGGCGGACAATTCCCGAGCCGGGATTGGGCCACGTCGCCCCGAATTTCTGACCGTCGATTCATGTATTCAATTACATCGGGCCGTTCACCTCGTGATACAGAGCCTGTTCGCTTCGCTGAAAAGTCACAACTGAAAGTACCGTGTACTAATTTGTTGGGAGAGAAAAATACTGTTCTAACTGAAAAAACAAGCTGAAAAATACGGATTATAAAACAAACGAACATGGGCATAATCAAGCAACTAGGGATATCCAGGGGCTTCCGAATATCGCTCACCACGTCTCGGTTGCTCGTCGTCCCGTTGCTAAATCTCACGCCCCCTGGTAGATCACTAGATCTCGCGTGAACCGCCTGTTAATCTTCCCTTCCTCGCGAACTTCCCTCCAGTGCCAAACCTAGAGCAACCAATTGAGCTAATAAGACTAAAAGGATACTCTAAAGCTTTAGAATATGAATATAGAGTAAAAACTGCTGCACTGGATACTCTAAAACGATACTCTATCCTTTCTCTCACTCTATATTTAGAGTGGTACAATGCTTACTCTATAGTGGGCAGTGGCAGACCCCACTAGCTAAACAAAGGAAAAATGCTATAACTCACAAACAAAAAATCCAAATTAAATTTCGATTGCACCATTAAATTCGTCTCAATAAATCCTTCAAAACTAGATCACACATGGATATATTTATATAAAGTGACAAGTGAGCCCCATAGTGGATAGAGAATGATATAGAGGATGGATGAGTGCGGAAAAATTAAGTATAGAGAAGAGAATCTTGCTGACTGGGACGTATAAAGGTCCATGAGTGCGGATAGCCTTGCAAGTCCATTTTCGAGTTGAGAAGCTCGTCGTCGTTGGCCACAAACATTAACCACGGGCCCTTCTCGACGCCTCGACCCAAGCGGCCGGCCGGCGGCTGAGAACCGCTGGCCGCCGCCCCAGCTCACCCTCTCCATCAAGCGCGTTTGTGTCTCGCCGCCATACCGGCCCCTTCTATTCCCTCGACGGCCGGACATCATCGAATAACTAACGAAGCAGCACACAGGCCTCCGCTTCCCTCAAGAAGCTTCTTGAAGAACACATACCGGTCATTTCATCGCTTTTGTACGCAGGGCAAACAAACCCCCTGTTCGGCTGAGCTTATCAGTACGGCTTATCAGCCGTGGAACAGTATTTTTCTCTCATAGCAAAATAGCTACAGTCGGCTTATAAGCCAAAAAAAAACAGCCTGCCGAACAGGGCCAAAGAAAGGTGCCGTGTATTCATACATACACGTATTGTACCACCAGTACATGCATGGCTAACCGCAACTCACGTCCACGCATGCTCCCGTAGAAGATTAGCTAGCTTGTGTAAAATAATATACACACACGCAGCTGGTGCCTTTTTTTTTTTTTTGATAATACGTATCTGTATTGCTAGTGGATACACGGAGTCTGGATGCACAGGTGTCAACCATCGAGCCACGGTATACACGGGGCCGGGATAGATACGGTGTCCACGGAAATTTTTTTTCCCAAAAATCAGACACAACATAAATCCGTTTGTGTTGTAAAAAAAACATAAGTCCGTTTGAGCAGGGAAAAAAATAACTCAGGCCCACTGTCAGGCTCGGTACACTCTCACTACTTCCGACCCGTTGTCATATCTTTTTGTCCTCACGAAATCAAACACAACGTAAATCCGTTTGAGCAGGGGGGAATAACTCGGGCCCGCTGTCAGCCTCGGTAGATACCACACTCTCACTGCTCCTCACTAGTACTAGTCTCCACTCTCCAGTCTCCACTCCCTACTGCACTGTCGTCGGTGGATTCCAACTAAAGATGGCAATGGGCCCCGATCCCCGATTCCCCGTGGGGAATTCCCCTATTAGGGGACGGGGATGGTACTAATTTTATCCCCACGGGGATTGAAACGGTAGAAGATTGATCCCCGTCGGGGCTGACGGGGACGGGGATGGTTGCGTGTTCCCCGTCCCCGATCCCCATATCCCCGATTGTTTCATTCGTATATGCATCTCGAATTCTCGGCCTCGCCCAACTCAGAGACATGAATCGGCCCACGAAGGCCCATCCAACAAACATAGTATATATTTGCATCTTCTAACCCTAACTCTGCCCCCAACCACCACGATGTCCAGGCTCCTAGACTCCCAGCCACCACCGAAGAGGAGGCATCTGCGCAGGCGTTCGTGTGCGGCACCGCACCGGCAGCATCCGTGTTCGTGTGCGGCCCTGCACCGGCACCATCCGTGTCCGCTCGTGGCTCCCAAGGGCGGCAAGCGGCGTACGCGCGTGGCTCCCCAGAGCAACAGCGGCGTCCGCGCGCGCCTCCACACGGCAGCACCGGCGTCCACGCGCGGCTCCCCACGGAAACAGCGGCGTTCGCGCGCGCCTCAGCACGACAGAACCGGCGTCCGCGTGTGGCTCCCTAGTCCCCACAGCAGCAGCGAGTCAGCGACGTCCGTGTGTGCCTCCCCAAGCTGGCCGTGGCCTTCGCTTGTGGCTCACTGGATCCCCACAGTGCCGGCGCCGCCGTCTGCGCATGGCTCCAATGGAGTTCTCAAGGAACGACGCGGGGACGGGGACCCCGTCGGGGACAAATTCCCCGCTCGGGGACAGGGATGGGGAGAAGACGTCCCCCGTGACCATTCACGGGGACGGGGACGGGGAATTTCTTGCCCCGCGGGGACGGGGATGGGGATGCAACCTCCGACGGGGAATTCCCCGTTGCCATCTTTAATTCCAACCGCGTCCCCGGAGGCTGGACTGCTGGAGCCATGAAGCCTGTCGATGTCGCCGAACACAATCACCACCACCATGGCCTACACTACCCCACGCCGGCGTCGGCGACCAAGATCTCGATTCCCGTCTCTTCCGGCGAGGCGGCGCTGTTCGGGAAGGGTAGGTACAAGGCGTGGGCCCTCGCCGCCATCGCGCTCCTCGCGCTCTGGTCCATGTTCGCCTCCTCCGTCACGCTGCGCTTGTCCTCCGGGGAGCTCGCCGCCACGTTCGGGGACGTGAGCGATCCGCTTATCGACGATCTCGATCCCCTCGTACGGCTCATCAATTCATTCCCTTGCTTTCTCTCCTAGATCTCGCCGCTTACTTTGGTTGTTCATCCTCTTCATAACTTCCAATGTGTAAAATATAAATGGTGACAAGAGCTTTGTGTCATTACAAAAGGGAAAGGAAAGTAGATGGTGTGTTTACTTATAGTTCTAGATTTACAGTGTAGATTAAAGGGGTGATTGTTTACAAGATAAATCTAGTCAGGAAAAAGTGGGATGTAATTGTCAGGTTAGCACTGAGCTCATCTGCCCTTACAGTATTTCTCAATTTCAGGACGATTGGCACTGTGTTAAACTGTTAACAAACAGCTACATTTACACGAACTTAATTCTCCATTGGTTGCAAGGTGGTTAAATTGTTTCAGCTAGACTAGACAAACATCTCTTTTGTCATGCACTCATGCTCTTGGGCTGTGAAGACAAGACTGAAATTTGCCTAACCGTGTGTTGAACAGGAGATGGAGCAAAGGGAAAAGCTAGTGCGCCGGATGTGGGATGTGTACACACGCACGGATAATCATGTACGGCTTCCACGGTTCTGGCAAGAAGCATTTGAGGCCGCATATGAGGAGCTTGCTGGTGATGATACGCTTGCTACTGATGCGGCTATATCTGAGATTGCTCGCATGTCAATCCATAGGCCTGAGGTTGAGCAATCGTGGAATAAGAATTAGGTATGAACTAACTGGTCTATTTTTGGACTTAAGTGACTACGTCTGAATGTTGCCTCCTTTTTTAGGGTGTGTCATCAAATCTTGATGCAGCAAAATATTTTTCAAACATATATGTAGTGCAAACCTACTTCCGAATATGTAGTACAAACCTATGTGGCAATATTTTGCCTATTTATGCTTGGTTTGCCTTGTGACTTGTGAGCAATCTCTCATTCTGATTATCACCAATAAAGTGCATCATATTGTAAGTTAATGAAAAATATATGTAATGAAGTTACTGCTCCTGCAGACTGCTGCACATGTTAACTTTTCTGAGTCCAGTGCTGCAACTAAAATCAAAGTTTGAGACGTATTATACGTACATGGTAGTATGAGTTATATCTCATCTGAACACAGATTCCATTTATTTTAATGGTATGGGTCCCTCATTGCCCTTTCCCTCATTGGCAGGGTTTTTCATTGAATACTGAAATCCCAGTTTCTCAATTCTGAAAATTGATCATGTTCGTGTATCAGACAAGAGGAGAGTTCAGTTGACAACCTGTACTATTGTTTTACTGCAAATACTTTTGTACTTTGAAAACCCACACATTATTTCAATTTGGTAGCCGTCTTGAAGTTTGAAAGTCTCCTAGTTTCCAGTTTTCAGATAATAAATTGCACTTAGTGTATAAACACGGGAAGAAGATTTGGTGGTAAATTACCAACAAAAAAGAGTGGGTGGGTATCTGACAGAAAGAGGAAAACTGTAGGTATCTGTACTGCATCCGAACAGAAAGTTCCTATAGCAATTTTTGATATGGTGCCCTTGTAATTATGCAAAGTACCTGGTATATCTAGATTGGTGCCGCTTGGTATTTTCAGTGAGTTATCGCTTGCTCCTATCTGTCAGCAATTACGAAAAGTGAATGTGTGGATTATTATATTCATAAATGTGAATGATGTGAAGTTCCTATTTGTTTATGAATCGATACTAGAGCATAATGAGTAAGATCTGGTGTAAACAGTGTTCCATGATTTAGCTACATTCTATGTTGATTTGCATGTAACCCTGCTTGCATGGCAGCATCAGTTTGAATTTTGAAACAACGCCCATTGAATCTTATAGTTTTAAGCTGGTTGAACTGTCTACTTTGGGAGGATAGTTGTTGAATTTCATTAGTCTATGATCATGGCCTCGTTCGGCTGGCTGGTGGTTGGTGGCTGATGTTGATTTGTTGTGAGAGAAAAATACTGCTGGCTGGCTGGTGGCTGGTGACTGGTGCTGAAATGATGTGAGAGAAAAGCACTGTTGGCTAGCTGGCAGCCAGCCAGCTGAACAAGGCCCATATCTTGCAGGAGAGGAACAGCCGAACAGGACGAGCATTTGGGAGGGTGGAGCTGGCAGGCTGAAGGTGATACGGCTTCCTGGTCCATGAGACGAACATCTGAATGAAAACCACGTTATGGTCCTGTAAATGTTGCAAAGTCTGAGCGCCACAACAATTCAAAGTTGCTTTGTCTCTGTCATCTTGATTTACTAGTAAGTGGAGTAGATGCTAAAGAGTGTTGCATTTGCCTCTCCTTGTCCATATTGGTCGTGCTATTCACGCAAATGAAAACCGCCCTAGTTGTGTAATCTGTACTCTGTATACTCATACTTTGAACATGTTAAGGGAGGAATTTTTGGGCTCGGTTAGATGTCCACAGAACATGAGGGGGATGACCGGTGTCGGTATCTCCAACTCCAACCAGTCCATGGGCCGAAATGGGCCTAAAGCTTCTACAGGGCCCAACGAACATGGCACACGCAAAAGTGCTACTCTGCAAGCCTGCGAGTTCTTAGCTCTCTTCTGAAACAAAAATGAAAACCAGAAAATAGGTATAGGAATAGCCAGAAAAACTGCAACTCAGTTCATTCCTCAGGCACGACCAGCTGACCAGACCATCAGGGTACGGTAGGACCTCGTTTGCTGATTGAGTTCTACCCCCTCCGTCCCTGAATATCTGTTACGGTTGGTGTGCGTGTCACAAGTTTGACTCGATTGATAGAAAATATGTACAATATTTGTATTTTCAGATAAATTTATTAAAATACTAAATTCAAAGATCTTTTTAATTATACTAATTATGTAACATAAATATTAATATTTTTTAATGTATATTTAGTTAAAGTTATTTCTCGGGAAGTAGGGACGGAGGGAGTAGACTTCTAGTTATATGCTACGTGTAACTGATGCCACTACGGCACTATGTACATAAATTTGACCCTGACTCCATTTCCTAAAAACTAACGAAAGCGCTGGCACCCGCAAATCTGACACGAACACGTCCAGACGACGACCACCTATAATCGTCAAATTAAGAAGCCCAACCGGATTGACCATCTGACGGAAGATCATGAAAGCTGTTAGGTCCGAGCCATGTTGCGCCTCCGCCTAATCCCATTCCGAGAGGAGCCGGCACTGACGCTGACTCGTCCGAGGCCATCATCATTTTCCGAAACGAGGGGACAAGAAACGCATGTACCCATGGACGGCATCACCCATGGCGAGACAAGCAGAGCAAAAAAATCCACTTTCCATAGCGGCCGTGGAGTTTATCCGACGGCCAAGATTCATCCAGGTACATTGAGATTCGGTCCAGGGTCCCTACTTTGCATGCGAAAGTACAACATATTTGGATATTTTATCTACACAGTCAGCTTTACATGTGAAAAGTACAGCATCTTTCGAATCCCTAGACAACCAAAGGACGGCTCAGATAAACTCCCCGGCCGCTACTAGAATCGGTGATGCATTTCTGCGAGACAAGGACAAGAACCACAGCTGAGCCTGAGCACTTGAGCAGGATGTGGCGAAGAGGCGAACGTGTTGAGCTCCGCTCCACGTCTGCACTATGCACTGCACCCCAACCGCTCTGAACCAAACAATCGCTAACCACCTCCGTCCGGCATTCCTCCTCTGATCTGCAATCCCAACACGGAATGCAAACCCCTCCCCAGCAAAATCTAAACAAATGCTCGTCTCCCTCGCGTGACCAACCTTTCTTCCATCTCACCACCGCTCCAAAAATATCCACACACATCACCAATAATCCTTCCATATGTCCCTTGTCCCGCGCATGAACCTCAGCACAGCACCGAAATTGAGCCGAGGCCCCGTTTAGATGAGAGAATTGGGAAGAAAAACACTGTATCAGAATTCCTGTAGCATTTCGTTTGTATTTGGTAAAAATTATCCAAATTTTAACTAACTAGGCTTAAAATGTTCGTCTCGCAAAGTACAACAAAACTGTGCAATTAGTTTTTGATTTTATCAACATTTAGTACTCCATGCATTTGCCGACATTTTGATGTGACAGAGAATCTTCTTTTTGCATAGTGGAATTTAGGGAGAATTGGGGAACTAAACAAGGGCCGAGTACAACACTGAACCCGCCTGCAATCCGCCGGATGGAAAACGTCGCAAACTGACACGGCAAAACAAGCTAGCTAGCAGTAGCACTGGCACCCTGATCTCTCGTCTACGCACTAGCTACGTGCACGCGAAGTGTCAGTTGCCATTGCCAACGATGCCGTGAACGGGACGTGCCTCCGGGCTCCGGCCTCTGACACGAAAAAACACGTCCCCGAGCGTAGCCGAAGCCCGGAAGCCGTGCACACAACACCACGGCCTGGCTTCCGCCCTGAATCTTGCCCTCCAGCGCGCCGAACCGACGTGCCTTTCCTGCGTACGGTAGCGCTAGACAGACGAGCAGGCGGCGGGCAAACACACGGCCGGGCGCGGCCTCGTATTCAATTCCGTCACCACTTCCTCCACTCGCACTCAGGTCTCATGTCATGCAACGCAGCGTGCGGCGCCACACAATCACAGCCCCGGCCGGTCGGCTCGCACTAGCCCTTATATGTCATCCTCATCCTCATCCTCATTCTCATTCCCTGACAAGCAGTGATCACCTCCGATCGGCCGTCTTCCCGAGCTAAACTGTAGCAGCTAGCTGTTACGAGCTCCACGCGCGCTAGGCGTCACGTGCTCCGATCACCTGGCTAGTTCTCTACTCGACGCGACGCCCTGAGCCCCTGACCCACCCGGGTGTGTGCCGTGTGACCTGGGACGTGGCCATGGTCGCCGCCGCTGCCGCCGGGCGCAGGCGGCGCCGCTGCATCTGCTGCGCGGCCGCCATGTACATCCTCCTGGTCCTGCCCGTCGTCGTCCTCGCGTCGTCCGCGGCTGCGGCGGCGGACGGGTCGTTCATAACGTGGGACGACCTCAGCATCCCGCCCGCCGCCGCCGTGCAGGGCGCCGTGGGAGGCGGCGTGAAGGCGGCCAGCAGAGGAGCCCCCACGCGCGACCTCGAAACGATCGTAGTGTCGCAGGACGGGACGGGGCACTCGCGCACCGTGCAGGGCGCCGTCGACATGGTGCCCACCGGCAACCGCCGCCGCGTCAAGATCCTCGTCAGGCACGGCGTGTACAGGTGAGTTGCGTTGGCTGCCTGGCTGATCGCCCGCCGCCGCGCTGCTTGCTATGCCTGAATGCCTCCACTACCGCCTCTCTTCTCTTGGAAGTAACTGCCTCGGCGTTAATGGGGGTATTAAGTGATCACGACGTGTGTTCGATCGCCTCCCTCTCTAGATTGCCTCTTGGACTCGTCTTAGCTGCAAACTTTCCCAACCCTTTTTCCGTCTTTTTTCCTCTTTTGCTTTTGCATGTTTTGTGCAGCCAGTTCATTCAGTTTTCTACTAGAAGAAGTTTTCCATTTTTCCTGTCAGGGTTTAATAAAACTTGAAAGCTACTCGGTGTACCGTTGTCTAGCTTGTGAACCGCAATTTTTTTTTTTGCATATTACAAGTAGTAGGTGCTAAAATTGTGCATTGCTACCTTAACTCCGGTAATGCATTCATCCAGTTTATTCTGCATACTAAAAAGACCTATTATAAGGCGCAAGAACAAGAAGTTCCCGATTATGACATAACTAAAGGTGTGCACCAATGGCGGCGGGTGGGTGCAGGGAGAAGGTGACGGTGCCGATCACGAAGCCGTTCGTGTCGCTCATCGGCATGGGCAGCGGGCGCACGGTGATCACGTGGAACGCCAGGGCGTCGGACATCGACCACCGTTCCGGCCACCAGGTCGGCACCTTCTACTCCGCCTCCGTCGCCGTCGAGGCCGACTACTTCTGCGCCAGCCACATCACCTTCGAGGTACGTAAGAGCGTGCGTGCACGTCGTCGCGCTCTGCCTGCGTGCGTGATCGGGTTCATCCTCTGACGATCGACACGGCTGCGTGCTCTCCGTGACCCGCGCGCAGAACTCCGCGCCGGCGGCGCCGGCGGGGGCCGTGGGGCAGCAGGCGGTGGCGCTGCGGCTGTCCGGCGACAAGACCATGCTGTACAGGTGCAGGATCCTGGGGACGCAGGACACGCTGTTCGACAACATCGGCCGCCACTTCCTCTACAATTGCGACATCCAGGGCTCCATTGACTTCATTTTCGGGAACGCAAGGTCCCTGTACCAGGTACGTAAATACAGTAGTACGTAGCAAAAACGAATTCGTTAAATTCTTTTTCTTTTTCTACTACCGGTGACGTGTAAGCACTTCAATTTTTTTGTTGAGAGAGAGAGAGAGAGAGAGACGCACACACAATCTCTGATATTCATAATTCATCAGACATTTCTGACCCCCTAAACACACTGCCCTGTTTTGATGACCACACTACTGGTCTATTAACGGCGACATCATTAGCTTCCAATCTCCATGCCTTCCATCCCAATTCCCATCCCTTTGATGGGTACTGTCGGGTTGCTATCAGAAAATCACAATTCAGGCACTCACCAACCCTGCCTGCCGTTCCATAGTCGTCTTGCAGCAAGAAATGCATCAGCTTTTAGCTTCTCACTTTCTCTGTTGCTATAGCTTGTGGCACACATAGGCTACCTAGCCGGCTCAGTGGAACCAGGCCGTTAGGCACTTAGCCCTGCACGACGCTTGAAACACTCTTACACAAATCCATGCTCGAAGTCCTATTAGATCCATTGGTCACATTCCTTTCGTGCCCTGGCACACAACTGTAACACCACACCGGAAGCAAATCCTCGAGGCCAAGTGGCAGTAAGGGCGATAATGGATCCCTTCTTGGTTCTGGCTTCTGATTTCTGAACGTTCCAACGGTTAACCACGCGCAGGGGTGCACGCTGCACGCGGTGGCGACGAGCTACGGCGCGATCGCGGCGTCGCAGCGGAGCTCGGCGGCGGAGGACTCCGGGTTCTCGTTCGTGGGGTGCAGGCTCACCGGCTCCGGCATGCTGTACCTGGGCAGGGCGTGGGGCCGCTACGCCCGGGTGGTCTACTCCTACTGCGACCTCAGCGGCATCGTCGTGCCCCAGGGCTGGAGCGACTGGGGCGACCGCTCCAGAACAAAGTGAGTACTAACATTCTGTTCCCTTGTGGTTGGTTGCAATTACAGTTACCGAACTGGTTTTACTGTTAACCTGCTTGGTGATGATGAGATTGTAGGAAGTAGGTAGGTGGTTGCCTGGCAGGACAGGCTCACCAAACGGTATTCAGAGCCAGTTTAGTTCACAAAAAGTGAACCAAAAAAGTGCTGCAGCGCATGTCACATCAAATCTTGCAGCACATGCATGGAGTACTAAATGTAGACGAAAGAAAAAACTAATTACACAGTTTAGTTGTAAATCACAAGACAAATATTTTGAGCCTAATTAATCCATGATTGGACACAAATTGCCAAATAAAACGAAAAGTGCTACAATAACCGAACCTAAACTTTTTCACCAACTAAACAAGCCCTTACAGGGAAATGCAATTTAGTTCCCCGCACCAAAACTTTACATCCTTTCACATCGGATATTTCACATATGTACGAAGTATTAAATATAAACTAAAAAATAACTAATTACACAAATTACGTGTAATTTACGAGACGAATCTTTTAAGCCTAATCAGTTCATGATTTGACAATAAAGTGCTACAGTACACACATGTGCTAATGACGGATTAATTAGGTTTATTAAATTCGTCTCGCGGTTTACTGACGGATTCTGTAATTTTTTTATTAGTATCCGAACACCCCATGCAACATCAGGTTTAGCACATGTGACTCGCCTGTTTGTTACCCGCCGGGTCCAAACCTGACGAAAATGATACGGCACAGTGCTCGACTGCTCGTCAGAGTGACATTTCTGGGCTCGTTTTTGGACAGGACGGTGCTGTTCGGGGAGTACAGCTGCAAGGGCCCAGGGGCGAGCACGAGGCAGCGGGTGCCTTGGTCCCGGTCGCTCACCTACGACGAGGCGCGGCCGTTCCTCGGCCAGAGCTTCATCAACGGCGAGCAGTGGCTCAGGCTGTAGATCCGATCCGTTCCTCGGTCGGAGCTTCGTCGCCGGCGAGCAATGGTCCGAGCCGTATGTAGATCCTGCGAGTTCTTCAGTCTTCTTCAGTGCAGATAGTGTAGCAAGCAGCTAGTCAGTACACATGTACGCTGTACCATATACTAATGCTAGTACCATGTACAAACCTGACACCCATATATGCAATGAGATACTGGGATGGCCCTGTCCATCATGGCAAGATACAGAGTTTGCACGTATGTGAAGGAAAACAGGGGAGGCCAAAGTCCGTCATGTGAATGTGATACGCCTCGTGCAGATCAGCAGATGGGACCTAGGGCCCAACGTACCAGAAAATCAAAATGATGAGATCATGGCATGGCTTTCCTGACTTCTAGCACGGGTAGTTCAGATCCAGGATGCCAATGCCACAAATAGATGCACATGACTTTGAGAGTGAAAAAATGCTCTCATTTTGCAACCTCTCCAGATCAACATGCGCAGCTGCAGTTGAAGGGATGGCACGATGCTCATCATAGCGATCAGAACGGACCATCATGATCGACTGCAAGAATCATCAAAGTACCAAAATGTAGACACACCAGACCGCGCCAGTGTAGATACCCATATAAAAATTGCAATACAAGCGAGGAAGGGCAATAATTTCATTCTGAAAAAGGAATGAAGTTAACTGACTGAGGCGGATTGAACTATACTCAAGCAGAAAACACTGACAGATCAAAAACCATATAGATTACTATACAACGCGCCTGAAAAGGGTACCATTCAGCTTGCAATCCATGAGTCTCTTAACATAAACACAACTACCAGCAAAATAAGAAAACTAGGAGAGGTTTGTGTATGGCAAAAGAGGCCAATACGCTCTGATATCAGCAGCGTAGTAAAACCCCGCCATTGGGGGTTTCAATTACCATATCTATAGCTATGTACACTACATCATGTCTTGCTAACATCTACACCTACTTCCCCATTGCATTTCTGTTCAGCATCACCTTCATCCCTAGGATGCTTCCCTAGAATTGTTCGCTTGTCATCCTCCACAAAAGCTGAGTCTTCATCAGTCATAACATCCCTGGGATGCTTCCATAGAATTGTTCGCTTGTCATCCTCCACAAAAGCAGAGGCTTCATCAGTCATACTAACACCCCTGGGATGCTTCCCTAGAATTGTTCGCTTGTCATCCTCTACAAAAGCAGAGGCTTCATCAGTCATACTAACCTCGGATTGCTTACTTGCTTCTGTTTGTTTATTATCTCCATTGGAGTTTGCTTGGGTAGCTGCAAGCTCTTGCTCAGGCACAGGTTTATCTCCATTGGAATTTGATTGGGTAGCTGCAAGCTCTTGCTTAGGCACTGGTTTATCTCCACTGGAGTTTGCTTGCGTAGCTGCAAGCTCTTGCTCAGGCACTGGTTTATCTCCATTGGAGTTTGCTTGGGTAGCTGCAAGCTCTTGCTCAGACGCGGGTTTATCTCCATTGGAGTTTGCTTGGGTAGCTGCAAGCTCTTGCTCAGACACGGGTTTATCTCCACTGGAGTTTGTTTGGGTAGCTGCAAGCTCTTGATCAGGCACAGGTTTATCTCCATTGGAGTTTGTTTGGGTAGCTGCAAGCTCTTGCGCAGGCACAGGTTTATCTCCATTGGAGTTTGCTTCGGTAGCTGCAAGCTCTTGCTCAGGCACTGGTTTCTCTCCATTGGAGTTTGCTTGGGTGGCTGCAAGCTCTTGCTTAGGCACTGGTTTATCTCCATGGGAGTTTGCTTGGGTAGCTGCAAGCTCTTGCTCAGGCATTGCAGAACTGCTGGAGTCTATCACACCAACAGATGGTGCATTATCAGCTTGCTTTGTTCGGACACTATCTGAAGGTATCCGTGACAACACATCTGACTTTGTTTCAATATCAACCCATCGGTTCTTGACCCAATCTTTAGAGATTCTAACATTCCTTAGCTGGCATGCACAGAAAAAGTTCTCTCCTGTAATGCAACAACATCATTAATTCATTAGTTTCATCATCTTCATGCATGTATGGTGAATAATGATAATTTATTAGAAACACTTAGTATTTGTGGGATACAATATGATTACCATTGTACAATAGATCACACATGGACATGATTTCCTAATAGATTTAATATGTGTGAATCGGTAAAAGCATACATGAAAAGGTGGAAATGCCCCAGAATTTGCAGTTCTAACGGTAGGAAAATGGCACATGGTACGCACCATCTAGATTCTACTCTCTTCGTTCTAGACAATTAATTTGTCAAGAAAGATTTTTGTTTCTCATTGAGAACTTGAGAGCATAAAATAGGAATATCAATTAAATTAAACAATTGGAAATTTACCTGGAAAATATACTTGAAGGCTATCTGCCACAATGTTGTCCAAACTGACAACAACTCCTTCCCACCAGCCACTAAATTGCCAAACATCAACAGCAGTTCCAGGTAAAAGAGAAGCACCATCAACAGAACTATTTTCTTGAGGACGCGGCCTGATTCTTAGTCGGTCTTGGCATCTAAGTCCCAGTTTATCAGGAAGAGCCAATGCAGAGGCAGGTACCATCTCCTGCATAGAGGCATATAAAATCCTACTGATACACCAAGAAATAATCTAATCCTTTTTAGCAAAACATACATAATACATTTCATGCAGGCACAAAAAAGTAGATAGTGACATTGGGTGTGTGCGTGTGTGGGATTTTAATGCATTCTGTCTTTCTCAGTTATACATATTAATCTAGCCTAATTTCAAACTCAAGTCATTAATCATACCTCCAATCTCCCACTATCGTCAGCATTTTGGAGATCGTCATACTGAACCTTCAATTTGTTATGAATAGTGCATGACTTCAGAACAGTGCACCTGAACCAGCAACCAATAATGCCACTGTCTTGAGACAAGATCTCTAATCTGTCACCAGTATTATATGTTGGCATTAGTTGATTCTGGGGCACAATAAACTTGATCGAGAGATGCTTCCGAGGAGGTTGCTCGTTATTTAATATCTGATAAGACGGTATGGAGTCTGCCTGTGGGCTTCGACAAATTTTGGTGCCCAAACATTTTGAATAAAGCCTCTCTAACTGCTTCGGAAACTTAGTTTTCCCAGGTGTACAATATTCACCATCCTTTTCTGACTCAGCTGGAATTTTCAAGGACAGAACAACAGCTTGACTAAAATATCCGCGCAGTGATCTTAAATCAAAATGCTTGAATTTATTTTTACTATACTGGCGAAAGCAGAAACGGATCCCGGCCAAAGAAGAAATTGGCATTGCATTGGAGCACTTTTCATAATGATCGGGAGTTAAAACAGTTGCGATATCATCAACACATTCCACACTGATTACTTGTGTAAAAGGAGTGATGAAAACTTCGCAAGGATGAGGAGGAGGAGGTATAGCACAAGCGAATTCCTGGTTTTGATGAAACCATCGCACTTTGATCTTCTTCTGTCCCTTCTTATCTTCATACATGTCTTCCAAGTATGCAAGATAGCGATTTTCTTCCTCTGACAAGACCAGCACAAAAGTGTGGGTCTGCAAAACAAGATGCCATAAGATATTCTATAAATGACTCTTGAGTATATGCACGATATCATGACGGAACTTACGGATATTGTGGTTCCGTTGCGACAAAAAGCTCGATAGTGCCGAAGCTGTTTGCCACATGTCCAGAACGAACCAGACCATGTAATGTCTGAGCTGCAGTCTTTCCCCTAAGAAGGATAACAAGGAAAAAATAAACATTCAGCTCATGATGTATATGGAACCAAACTACACAAATTTACATGTTACAAGTGATGACTTACCAGATTTTGGTGCAAAAAGCTATTTGTTTCCCCGTATCCATCTAACCCACTGTCATTATCCGCAAAAGATCCGTATTTTGAGAATTCTGGAACAGGCAACAAATTAATGAAATTATTACAATTACAAATAAAGCCCAAAATTTTTGCCAGCATGCAAAGGGTGTGTGTGTGTGTTGTTGTCGTTGTGGTGGTGGTGGCGGCATGTGTATGTGTTGGGTGAGGTGCGTAGAGGGATCAATAGGATGGTTATTGGAGGGCATCCATGGTCTTTGGGCATCCCTCTGCAGGTTTCTTAGCAGGTCGACCTTCTTCCACTTCTCTTTCATGGTAAAATGTATATAAGATGAGTGAAAGTTTTTCAATGTGTTTGAGAAGCCTTTAAGAAAGGCATAAATTGGTTGTATAGTGCTTGTCACACTCAATTACTCAAATGCTTCTTCAAGAAAGAGTGAAGGGAAGCCAGCTACCTCAGAGTTTACAGATTTCACTAGGCTGCAGTCATGGTTTTAGAGCATAATTTCAGCGTTTTGGCTTTCGGAGCAGAATTTAGGTTCCAAAGACCATAAACATAAATAAGATGTAAACAAAAAAGAGAGATGGGTTATAAAAAAAGTGAGTGGTGAAACGAAACAGATGAGAGCGGTAATAATTACTTGAGTCAAGTGCCTTCACCGGAAGGAAGGACGCGAGCCAATCCACCACCTCACGGCGTGACCGCCACTTGCGCGCAAACACGGGCGGCGCGCCGCCGTCGTCAGCGCCGCCGCCGCACCCCCACGCGGCGCTGAAGTCCTCCGAGACCACGTAGAGCATGTGGCGCAGGCTCCTCTCGGTGCCGACGACGGCGAGATGCGACACGCCGGCCGCGTCTTCGAGGTAGTAGTGCACGACGCGGCTGCCGCGCTCCTGCGACACGAACTCCTCCCTCCACCGCACGAACTGCGGACCGTCCTCCCTCGCCATCCTCGTCCGCAACGCTAAAACGCCGCCAAGGAAGGACGCCCACACACAGGCCCGGGGCACGGCACCACGAGGACGGAGGGGCCGCCGCCGGCAGCACGCTCACGTTCAGGGCCTCGGAAAGAGGAGGAGGACTTACGGCCCTAGGGGCTCTCGGTTCGCAGGGGAGGAGGAGCGGGTGCCTCTCGGAAACCTCGGAGGACTATCTGAGGAAACAAGGGAGTCGGAGAGGGGCGGCGGCCCAGGGATTCTAGGAACCCCGGGCGGGAGTAGGATTTCCTAGGGCCTCAGAAGGATTTGGGGGCAGTCGTCGCCGGCCAGAGCGGCTTGAAACGGAACGGGTTCAGGCTGAGCAGGAACTCCTCCATGCACCGGAAGGCAGCGGCGAGGCCACTCCAGCGCTGATCCTTGTCTCAGAAACCCCCAGAAAAATCCCTCAAAAGTGACGCCACAAGGAAACCCAACGGCGACGGCGGCGTCGTTCAGGGAGACCAGTGGCAGGACGTGTGGACGGAAGGGGCGGGCGAGGATTTCCTCTCGGGGCGGGGGGCACTCGTGCGCAGGACCGGCTCTCTCTCTCTCTCCGCGGAGGCGGGGAGAGGAGGGCGCGGCGCGAGGGAGGAGGGAGACGGACAGGTGGGAGGGAAGGCGAGGATGGTGAGGAGAGGGGCAAGGGGTCGATGGGGCAAGAGGGAGGGCAAGGGGAATCTACTGCGCATCGGTTCGGCCCCTCTCTTTCGGGAGAGCGCAGCGGCGCAGGGCCGCAGGGGCAAGGGCAAACGGGTTGGTGGTTTTCCTTCGTGGGGCAGCCCTCAAGATGGCACCGGGTATGTCCCCGATGGCTAGTGCCCCCTCGTATATGTATCCTTACTCGCATCCGTAAAATTTTAGTCGTCAGGTTATCCGTATCTGCATGCGGGTAAAAAAATAGTTTCATATCCGTATCCACTGGATAATTCTCACCCGACGGTGTCGGTGTTCGGACCCGAGGGGGTCCTAAACCAACGAGTAAATGCTGCGTGTCTCTTTCCTGAATGGTGATGCAAGGAGAATACACGAGGGTTTATCCTGGTTCGGGCAAAAGAAGGCCCTACGTCCAGCGGGGGGAATAAGTTTGTATTTCCTCGCACCGAAGTGCTCGTGTAGGGGTTACAAGCATGCGAGAGAGGGCGCCGAGCCCAAGTCTCAAAGAGAGGAAAAAATGACAAGGGTGGTTGCTTGAGGTATCGATCTCTTGTTTTTCTTCGTTGTGTCTGTTGTTGTGTGGTCGGGTGCTTCGTTTTTTCTTTTTTTCCCTGCAGAGCCCTGGCCTGCCCTTTTATAGGGCGAGAGGAGGCCAGGACGACGGGGAGCCTTGAGGTAATGTTTGGTCGATTCCTGTTGAGTTGACTGTAGCGACGTGCCCTGAGAATGGCCGGCCATCCCTAGACACCATGGCGTCGTGGGAGATGAGACGGCGAAATGACCCGGAGCGCCGTGCCATACCGTCCTTCCCTTGCCGTTGAACTGCGCCGAGCGTCGAGGTTGGGTCGAGGCCGGGTCGAGACCGGATGGATAAGGCCGAATCCCCGAGATTGCGGAGAACGGGCCTTGTCTTATCCTCCCTCGAGGGTGATCGATGGTAAACAATGTGCGGTAAGGTGGGTATAGTGATGGGTTTCACCTCCCATCATGGGATGGGTGGTAAAACAGTGAGACCTAACATGGGCATTGTTCCCACGTCGATCCTGGTCGCAGCCATGCCGGTAGGTGATAGTAGGTAACCGCATTAAATGCTATGGCTTTTGTCCTGGGTAGGTAAAGAGAAGGAGTCGAGGCGCTCGACCCAGGCTCACGCGAGTCGGAGTTTTTCTCAGTGGGCGGACGAGCTTCGCGCGGGTCGGAGCGCCGTCGAGGTAGCTTGCCGTACGGGATGGGGCGCGGTCGAGGCGCCCCGTCGAGCGGGCCTCGTACGAGTCGGAGCCGGAGCACGGTCGAGGCGCCCCGTTGAGCAGGCCTCGTACGAGGCGGACAGGATGCGCGGTCGAGGCGGGCTGCCTTTTATTGCGGTGCCAGTCGTTTTAGTTTTTTTACTAGCGATGGGTGTGGGTACCCCCGTACTTTTGGTACCGACAGTAGCCCCCGAGCCTTTGGGTGAGTGTGTGATCACTCTCCCAGAGGTTTGTTTGAACTGGAGTAGTAGCGTCGTGATCTTTTCCGGTGGGGGCGCGCGAGCGCACCCGCCGGGTGTAGCCCCCGAGGCCTCGGTGGAGTGCTGGGACTCCTCCGAGGTCTTGTTTTCGTTTTATTGGGGGATGATTCGTTGCGGCCGAGCCCCCGAGCCTCACGCGCACGAGGTCGATCAGAGTCCCGACCGTCTTTTGTGCTACCCTCACGCTCCTTTTCGAAAAAAGGAGGAGGGGTGGAGAACGCCGTACTACCCTCGTTTGGGCGCGAGTTCCGACGATCTCCGGTGAGCTGCTAGCGGGGGAATTCGAGTGAGAGCCCGTGCCCCGTTCGTTAGGGGTCAGCTAGTGGCCCGGAGGCGCTCTCAAAGATGCCAAGGAGTGGTCGTGTGGATCTCGATTCCCTGCGACAGGATTCGAGGGCTCGATGCCTCCCCCGGGGGGATTCCTACGACGACCTCCTCTTTCGGCCTCGAATACGTCCTGGGGTGCCTCAAGAGCGTGGCTCGAGCCCTTGGCCATGTACGGCCGCACCCTGGGTCGTCCCTAACTCTGTTGCTCGAGAGCAGCTGTCGAACCCTGGTCGAGGGCCAGCTTTCGTTCCCTCGAGGCTTAGGTTTCTGCGGTCGAGGCCCCGAGCCTCGCGCGCACGAGGTCGATCAGAGTCCCGACCGTCTTTTGTGCGACCCTCACGCTCCTTTTCGAAAAAAGGAGGAGGGGTGGAGAACGCCGTACTACCCTCGTTTGGGCGCGAGTTCCGACGATCTCCGGTGAGCTGCTAGCGGGGGAATTCGAGTGAGAGCCCGTGCCCCGTTCGTTAGGGGTCGGCTAGTGGCCCGGAGGCGCTCTCAAAGATGCCAAGGAGTGGTCGTGTGGATCTCGATTCCCTGCGACAGGATTCGAGGGCTCGATGCCTCCCCCGGGGGGATTCCTACGACGACCTCCTCCTTCGGCCTCGAATACGTCCTGGGGTGCCTCGAGAGCGTGGCTCGAGCCCTTGGCCATGTACGGGCACACCCTGGGTCGTCCCTAACTCTGTTGCTTGAGGGCAGCTATCGAACCCTGGTCGAGGGCCAGCTTTCGTTCCCTCGAGGCTTAGGTTTCTGCGGTCGAGCCCCCGAGCCTCGCGCGCACGAGGTCGATCAGAGTCCCGACCGTCTTTTGTGCGACCCTCATGCTCCTTTTCAAAAAAAGGAGGAGGGGTGGAGAACGCCGTACTACCCTCGTTTGGGCACGAGTTCTGACGATCTCCGGTGAGCTGCTAGCGGGGGAATTCGAGTGAGAGCTCGTGCCCCGTTCGTTAGGGGTCGGCTAGTGGCCCGGAGGTGCTCTCAAAGATGCCAAGGAGTGGTCGTGTGGATCTCGATTCCCTGCGACAGGATTCGAGAGCTCGATGCCTCCCACGGGGGGATTCCTACGACGACCTCCTCCTTCGGCCTCGAATACGTCCTGGGGTGCCTCGAGAGCGTGGCTCGAGCCCTTGGCCATGTACGGGCGCACCCTGGGTCGTCCCTAACTCTGTTGCTCGAGGGCAGCTGTCGAACCCTGGTCGAGGGCCAGCTTTCGCTCCCTCGAGGCTTATACCGGGCTCGGGGCCCGTTTCCCAGATATCTGGGAATATCCGTCCGCGGATCCCTCCCCGCTCGTTAGCCGGGCGCGTCTTTTGGGGGAGGCGAGATCGGCGCGGTAGTGGGCGACGTGGCGTACGGTTACGACGTGGGGGACGGCCACGTGCCCGACTCCTGCGATATGTAAGGAAACGGTTACGTGGGCGCATTTAATGCTGGAAACTGTTCCTACCTTTTAGCGCGGCTGTTGGGCTTCCGCCTGGGCATATAAAATCAAGGCCTAGGGGTCTGCGTTCCCCTCCGTTCCCTTGCGCTCCTGCATTCTTCTGCCTCAGACAACCCTTGCCTTATCGCGCTCTGCGCCCGCGTCGCTGTCGCCACCGCGTCCTCTTCGTCCACCCCCCTTTCGACAACACCGATGGCAGGAAAGAGCCAGATCCTCCCCGCCGACGACTGGGCCGCCTCCTCGGTGACGGAGAGGAGGTTGGAAGAATTTGTCGAGGACAGGCTGCTGCGGCCGAGGATGAGCCGGTCGCAACCGGAGTGGATCGCGCCGCCCCCTGCCCACCGGGAGCTGGCGCCCCCGGAGGGGTACGTGGTGAGCTTCGTCTGCTTCCACGAGCGGGGGTTTGGCGTGCCGGCGTCCGTCTTCATGCGCGCGCTCCTCCACTACTACCAGGTGGAGCTTCACCACCTTTCCCCCAACGCCGTCGCGCAGGCCGCCATCTTCGTGGCGGTCTGCGAGGGCTACCTTGGGGTGGAGCCGCAGTGGAACCTGTGGCTTCACCTTTTCAAGGCCGAGCTCTTAGCCAAGAAGGCGGGGGAGAAGGGCGTCTTGTGCGCGGCCCGAGTAGGGAGCTGCGTCCTGCAGGTGAGGTCGAGCCGGGCGGATCTGTACATCCCGGCTCGCCTCATCTCTTCGAACAGTGGGTGGCACGAGGGTTGGTTCTACCTCCGCAACGATGAAAATCAGTTGCCGAGGTACACCGGCCGCGTGCTAACTGCTCGAGAAGATCGCTGGACATACGGAGTGCCGGAAGCCGAGAAGCCGCGCCTGGACCCACTGCTGGCGGCGCTGCAGCAGCTTCGCCTTCGGGGCTTGACGGCTGCGGTGGTGGCTGCGGCCTTCCATCGCCGTAGGGTGATGCCGCTGTGCCGGCGTCATCTCCGCCTCGACCAGATGACTCCGGAGGCATCGCTGGAGGGGACCCGGATGTCCCACGAATCCCTTTCCCTCGAGGAGGTCCTCCGGCGAGCGCGTCGGATGGTCGGGAACTTCAAGGTGGAGGAGGCTAACCGGGTTCCCATGAGACCTACCGAAGGGTTCGAGCCGATGGTACGTATCGTAGGATTAGTAGGTTTGCCAGTTTTGTTTATTTTTGGATTTCGCTGATTTGGTCGAGGCCGGCACGTAGGATTTGTCGGCGCTGCGAGAGACGCGTCCGCCAGTCCCAGAGGACCGGCCCGCCCGGGAGGCTCGACGCCAGCATGCTTCCAAGAAGAAGCAAACCAAGTGTCACAGAACCTCCTAATTATGATGGCCCACAAGTACCCGTCATTACCATAATGACCTCTGATGGCCGTACTTATGTTCACCATAACTTAAAAGGCCTGCTTTCCTCCGAACAGGATCCAATCACAGGAGTATTGCAATATTACAACAGTTTATTCAAAATATTCAACAGAGTAACATAGCGGAAGTCTTACAATAATATAGGTTTACAAACCAGTTTTTAAACTTCAAACCTTATGTAACATTATTATAAACCAGTAGTAGAGAAGTATCGGTATTAACTTTATTACAACACACAAGCGAGATGCCTTGCCCAAAGGCCACACAGTCTACTCGTCGTCGCTTTCTTCAACCACGACGGTCATGCAACAAGGCTCGAAGCAGACTTGTTCATGAACCGCACCTGCAACAAGGGGTTAACAAACCCTGAGTACTTGAGGGTACTCAACAAGACTTACCCGACTAAGACAAAGACTCCAAGGGCATGCTAGCTTTAGGGAATCAAGGTACGGGTATTCCAGAATCAAATTTTCTTTTGCAGAAAAGCTTACTAAAGTAAGTTCTTACCTTCAATATTTTACTTTTACCATTGATGGTTCATTAACCAATTCTAAGTGATCCTAATCTAGATCAAAGTAATTATCATCAAAACCTTTCTCATTCTTTCTTTCAATTCCAGTTCTTAACTACGATGCAAGTCAGGTGATCAAGTCTCCATAACCGAGGAGCAACGACGATTCGAACCGATTATACCCAGCTGGGGATCCCTAACCTCACGACATATGTAGAACCGAATCTTGCATATATCAACCCTCATTTAGATCTCCCAAAACCAGAACGTGTCCATCGCCACCCGAGAGTACAGTACCCCTCGAACCCGACCAAATTCTAGCCCCGAGGGTACACGCTACTCTCGCCATCTCTCCACTCCCAGTGCGAGGTTAGACGTTCTCGTAATGGAATCACCAACATTTTGGGCTTACCCAAGGCATGAAGCTAGTTGCAAAGTCTTGAACACAACAGGCTTACAACGAACGGACCTTAACTGACAAGGCGGAAACACTACATTGAGACTCATTTCCCAATGCATGTTAGCAGTGGCCAAACCACCCGCCCGATCTTTCAAGTTCATTCTCATATTTCAATATTCATTCAATATGCCGTCATGGCTATATAAACATTGCATTTAAAAGCTTAACTTCTAAGCATAGCGAAGCATACTACGCATTTTCCGTAAAACAGGTATCAAGGTTGATATCACAATAATCAAGGATGATAATGCAGCAATTGGGTTATCACTCAACTCCTAATTACTTAATGCAGTAAACCATATTATAAATAATAAAACATTTATAAAATTCAAGGTAGGGTTTAAATGCACCAGGGCTTGCCTTGCTCGGACACGACGACTGACTCAGACCCGAGAACTCCAACGTCAGGTCCGAAACCCACCGACGATCGCTCTTCTCCGGAAACTGGCTCGACGGCTTCGACTTCTTCAAAAGCGGAGACTACACGAACACATAACATGCTTTAACATGATGCTCGATGATAAACATGATGCTTGATGATAACATGCTACGAGTTATGATTGGAGTACAACTTCCCTTCACGGTACAGTCACAAACAGAACACCTACTAACTAGTAGCGACGATTCCAGCGATACCAGCTTTTAACCTAACAAGTTACTAACGAGCTCAAACATGGAATTAAGGTGCCAAAGATCACAAAAGGGTAGTGACCTAAGGACATCACTCAATCAAAAAGGCACACAACTCTTAAAGTTCTCAAATTAACATTTATTTATTATTTAAATAATTAGGACATAATTAGAAGTTAATCAAATTTTACCTAATCAAGCTCAAACTTTTTCTATGGATTAAGAATGATTTATAACAGTGTCATAATAAATTTCATCATTTTTGGATTAATAAATTAATTATTAAAATTCATGGAAGTTGCATTTAATCTTTATTAGAACTAATTAATTCTACTGCACAAAGTACTCAATTTCAGCATTTAACATTTTTCCTAGATAGTTTATACATTGAGAAGCCTACACAAAAATTTTCATGAATTTTGGAACTCTACACAATTTTTAGTGAAATAAACAAATAACTAAACTATTCATTTATTTGAAAAAGAAAAACAAAAACGAAATCGGGCCGATTCTCCTTTCTCCCGCGGTCCGGCCCAACTAGACGGCCCGCTCGCGCACACCCGCGCCCACACGCGCGCTTGGCCCAGCCGCGCGGCCCAGCAGGCGGCCCAGCCCGCTCGCTCACCCGCGCGCGCTCTCTCTCTCTCTGCTCGCTGACAAGCCGGCCCCGCCTGTCATCTTCCTCCTCCCGCCCTCTCGCTCGCTCCCGCGTGCTCGCTCGCTCTCCTGCGGTGGCCGGCCGGTGACCGAAGCTTCGGTCGACAAACTGACCCTACCACAACGCCCCACACCTTCTCCTGAGTCCCTGGCACTGGTCTACAACGCGTCTCGAGCTCCGGTGACCCTTCACCGACGACGGTGGCGGACCGTGGCCGACGGTGAGCCGCTAAAACACGCCTCCAAGAACAGAACAATCAAATTAAAGGCGTAGAAAGGATCGGTGGCTCACAGTGATCACGTTGGTGCTCTTGCTGGCGGCTGGGAGGGATTGGAGTGGCCTGGCAACGTGGGGGCGGCGATGGCGGTCGGTCGCCGGAGGCAAGCACGGGAACAGGCGGTGCGGAGGTTTAGGTGCGAAAACGGTGAACTCCGGTGGTCCACGAGGTGCGTGAGGCCAAGGCGGAGCTAAGGGTGCGGTTGGCGTGGCCGAAGATGGCCTGGTGGCGACAGCGGCGAGCGGCGGAGCTGTGGTGGCGGCGGTGGCGAAAAATGGTAAACGTCACTGTGACCTCGGCGTATTTATAGAAGGCGGTCGCGACTACAGAGCCGAACTACTCGTGTCGTCGCGCTGGCATTCTCGACCGCGCGCGTAGGGTCTGGGCGGCCACGGCGGCTCGCCGGCGCCCATACCGCGCGGTGGCCGGCCGTCATTGGCGCGGCACTGTAGCACCCCCCAAATTTTAAATTTTCAAACTGTTTTCTAAAATTACTCTCAAATTCATGTAACAACTTGAAAAACTTCCAATCTATGAAATCTTCAGAATTTCAAGCTCTACAAGTTTTGTATTGAACACTTTTTCAAATTCTCACTAGATTTTGAAATTTGAGTTTAAATTCAAAAGGGGACACATTTTTGGGATTTGGTAATTTAGAAATTACTTTTGATTTTATATTGAAACTTCAAAATCTCTAAACACCAAAGTTGTACATCTCGACCAGACCTACAACGTTTCTGTTCAAAACTTTTTCAAATTCTACCTCCATTTTGAAATCTTAGTTTGGGGACAAAAATAAGTTAAAACTGAAATTTGTTTATTTTCAAAATTGTTCCACATTTTACACTAAAACTTTGAAAACTCAAAACACCAAAGTTGTAGCCCTTGAAAAGTTCTACAAACTTGGTTTTGAACTTTTTCCCAAATTTTGCTTAGATTTTGAATTATTTCAAAAGGGGTAAAACAGGGTTTTGAAATTTAGGGTTTTCAGAGGAATTTTAAATTGGAATTTGTTGCTACTTTGATTTGTGATTACTTAGCGATCAAAACCTCACCCAAGGGCATCATTTGGACCAACATGACATGGTTGACCAAATGCCACTCTTGGTTGACCAATTAGCTTTTAAAATTCTTTTACATTTTTCCCCAATTTTGAATTCGAATTCGAATCGAAAAACTCGTGACAAGTTTTGGGACTCCAATTCAAACTCAAATTTGGAGTTTCATTTTAGAGGTTGTACTTGAGCTCATACCCTACACTTGACACTAGTATGCAACACAGTCGCACACCTCAAATTACGCAGGGCATGGACTAAGCATTTGCGGTGGTATTAAAAATTAGGGTTTTCGGGTTCGGAGCACACCACTGAGAAACACATTCAACCTAGATAAGTAAACTTGTTTTAGTTGATGCATAACAAGGTTAACCTAACAGGGATGCTTTGCAATGCATTATGATGACATGGTAGATTAATTAGCACTATAACACCCGGGGTGTTACACCAAGGAGATGGCCAAGAAGCGGGCAATCCTCAAGGCCAAAGAGGCGGTGGCGTTGAAGAAGCTCCGGTGCCAGCAGACTATCAGTGGGGTCCCCCTGGCGCCGTCGCCTTCCGAGACGATCTCGGGGGAGGACGACGACAGCAGCGGTGAGGACGATGACGCCCTGTCGCGGTATGAGACCGCGACCGGGCTGGGGGATCTTCCCGACGTTCACCCCCTGGTGGAACCCATCAGGGGGGTGTCCTCCTCGGTCGTCGTGGTTGAGGAGTCCGAGGAGGAGGAGAAAACAGAGAAGGAGACGGGCCCCTCGACGGGAGGGGCCGCTTTACCCCGGACCCATCAAGAGGGGTCGACGGGGACGTCCGCACCAGCCCAGGCCCCGCAAGCTCGGGCAGGGGCTAGGACGGCAATACCGGCGTCGTCCTCGACGGCGGCGGCGGCAGGCGTGAGAAAGGCGCAGGGCGGTGCGTCGATCAGGCCCCCCAGGAGTGCCCAGCCTGCTGGTGGGGCCACTGCGAGGCCACAATCGGCCGCTCCGGGAGGCTCGGGTCGCATGGGGTCGAGGCCCTTGGTGCCAATTTCTGGGTAAGCGTCACTGCTCGGTTGTCCTGCCTTTCTCGGGGTCCGTTGGCTGACGTTTCTTCGCTTTGCAGGTTAAAGCGAAAGGCGGAGCCAATGGGGCTTACCCCCGTGAAGTCGCTGCGGGCCAGCGCCATTGTCCTTAATCGGACGGCGGAGCAGGATGCGGCCTGGGTCTGGCAGGTCGAGGCTGTGAAGGGGCGCCTGCGACAACGGCAGGAACCAGCGGACGCCATGGTGGTTACTGGCACGGACCCTGCCGTGGAGGGGTCCGAACCGGCGGAGATGGTGGCGCCCGGCGCGGTCGAGGCGGGGCCTAGGTCGTCAACGTCGGCCGAGGCTGCCGTCGAGGTCGCGACGGGCGAGGCACCCATCCGCGGCGCGGAGCGAGCGGGGGCTGACGTGATCATGGAGAAGGTCGCGTTGGTGTCAGGGCAGGAGGCAGCCCTGGCGGGCGGGTCGCCATCGCAACAAGACTCGTTGGCCGAGCCAGCGGGTATGGTGGAGGGCGGGGCGGTCGAGCCCCTGACCGGAGCGTCGGAAGAAGAGGTGCTGGCTCTGGGGGTGCCTACTGTCGAGGCGCGGGTACCGGAGCCGTCTTCGGTCGAGGCGCCGGCTCCGGAGGCGCCGGCGGTTGAGGGGCTAGTTCCCCTAGGGGGGCGGGCACCCATGGCCGTGGACCTTCCCCCCGACGACACCCCCCTAGACAGAGGGAAACAAGTGATGGGGGTCGAGGGGGGCGAAGCCACGGATCAGGCCGGTGCCTCGACGGCCGTCAGAGAGGCGGAAACTGCGGGCGAGGCCGGTCCTTCCGCGGGACCGGGAGACGCCCCGGCTGGGTCATTGTCGTCATGGCCCAACATCGCCGCGCTGGCGATAGCGCGGGCAGAGGCGGAGATACCGAGGTGGGAGGGGCCATCGCTCCAGTTTAGGGACGCCGCGAACCCCGACGCCGAGCCCATCTTCGTCCTGAACGACAAAGATGAAGTGCACCGATGGGAGTACCTCGAGGGCGTCCGCCGGCACCTTGATCGGTTGCTCCGAGTGGCGTCTGGTGCCGTGCGGAGCATGGGGGATGCCACCGAGGTACGATCGACCCGTCGGCTTTTTCCGTGGTTTTCTTGGTGTCTTTTTCCCTCGGCTTTTTAACTTTTTTGGGTTTTTTTCGGATTGCATTCAGGAGCTAAAGGAGCACTCCTGCCGCAAGTCACTCTTCATCCGGGATGAGAGTGGCGTGTGGGCCGCGCTGTCTCAGCAACGGATCTTGGCCGAGGAGGCCCAGAAACGGCTTTCCGATCGGAATGCCGAAATGGCTGAGCTGCGCGTCGCCTACGCGGTGCTGAAAGAGGAAGCGATGCAGGCATGGGCGGCCGAGGCCGTGATGCGCACTGGCATGGACAAGGCTCGGGAGGAGGCTGCCCAGGCCCGCAGGGATCTCGAGCCCCTATCGAGACGGATGAAGGAGCTCGAGGAGAATGTCTCGCAGGTTAGTCGTCAACGCGACACCCTCAACGTCGAGGTCGAGCAGGCCACCGCTCGTTCTGATGCTCTGAAGGACGAGGTCACGACGCTGAAGGGAGCCGTCCAAGAGAAGGACGCAGCTCTCGAGTCTGCTCAGCAAGAGATCGAGGCGCTAAAGGCAACCATTGGTGACAAAGACAACGCCTTCCTTGGGCTCGAGCGGACTTGTGGGGGGCTTTGTGACGAGGTTGTGGGCCTATAGACCCATATCGAGGGTAAGTGTGATTGTTACGGCCATGATGCGGAGGGCCTTGCGTTGGGTATTAATCTGTTCGTCGTGTTTCAGAGCTGGAGAGGGAGAACCGAGAGGCCCAATCCTCTGCCAACTCCTTCCAGAGTCTCCTCGAAGCCGAGATCCGGAGGACCCAACTGCTCCAGGGCACGATCACCACCGTGTGTGACGGCCTGGGGGTCGAGCCCGACGCCAACACCGGGGAAGATGTTCCGGGGAACTCCTTCGTCCGTCGGATGGTGGCGCTGGGCCGCCTTGCCCGGGAGAAGATACGGGACGGCCTCCATCACGCGTGAAGAGGGCGCTGGCCGTCATCCGTTTAGGGTTTGTGTTCGACATGAAGCTCGTCACTGAGGGCTTTATCACAGACCCAGACCGGATAGACGAGGAGAACGAGGATGCCTGCGTGGAGCTGATTGAAGCCGCCGAAGAGCCTGGAAGCCGTCTGGCCTCGCTTTTTGAAGCCGAGGTGGTTCCGCCTAATGACGATGAGGGCCTGTGAGCCAAGTCTGGGCATAAAGGCCCATGTAATAAGTTAGCATTTCAAATTTTGATCGTGGTGGCCTCGAAGGCCTAAAAACTCGAAACATAAACCGGTTTGTGGTTGATTTAGTTTTATTCAAGCTTTTCTTCCCTTTATCGCTTGAATCGTGTTCTTGCGTGATTTACTTAGCACGCAGCTGCATCCTTTGGCGTAAGGGGGCGAGTGGAGGTACCGTAGCCTCGGGGGCGTAAGTGATCTCACGGCTCGACCGCCCTCGAGCTTCAGGGTGATGTTGCGGCCTTGTAAATCGTGTGAGAGCCTGATCTAAGCGACAGGGGATATGTTCTTTTTCAAAGTTAGGAACCGTTATTTAGATCTCCTTAGCGTGAAGTCGCACCTCTAAAAGGCGTAAGGGGTGAGTGGAGGTACCGTAGCCTCGGAGGCGTAGGTGATACTCCTGACTCAGGAGCCCTTTCGAACCTTGGGGTGCTCTTGCAGCGAAGTCGATCTAAGAAGCGGTTCTTAATTTTTAAAAAAGAGCATAAGTTTTTTCGGGGACTGGGGGGTTCCCCCCTTGTAGCCCCCGAGGGAGGGTCGATTCTAGGAGTGCAGAGTCGATCCTTCCTCACTGTAAAACAAAAGTTTGAACGTCGCTGTATTCTTTATTGACGAAAAAGAAAATACAGAGCCTCGAGGCTCTTTAAGGAAAGAAGCGACGTAGCTGTTCAATGTTCCAAGCGTTGGTGAGGATTTCGCCCTTCTCGTTGGATAGCTTGTAGGTGCTCGGCTTTAGTACTTCTGCGATGATGTATGGCCCTTCCCATGGTGGCGTGAGCTTGTGCCGTCCCTTGGTGTTCTGGTTCCGCCGTAGCACCAAGTCGCCGACGTTGAGGTCACGCTTGCGGACGTGTCTGTCGTGGTAGCGTCGGAGATCCTGCTGGTATGTGGTAGAATGCAACAGAGCCACATCTCGGGCTTCCTCGAGCTGGTCGAGGGCGTCCCATCTTGCGGCGTCGTTATTCCTTTCGTTGTAGGCCTTCAACCTTAGGGATCCGTATTCTATATCAGTTGGGAGCATAGCCTCAGACCCGTAGACTAAGAAGAACGGAGTGAACCCCGTGGCTCGACTCGGCGTTGTTCTTATGCTCCACAGGACCGAGGGTAGCTCGGCAGCCCATCTTTTGCCATGTTTATTTAGTTTGTCAAAGATTCTAGGTTTCAGGCCTTGTAGGACCATACCATTGGCACGTTCCACCTGACCGTTTGTTTTTGGATGGGCCACGGCTGACCAGAGCGCTCGGATGTGGTGGCTGTCGCAGAAATCCAAAAACTTTTTGCCAGTGAACTGGGTGCCATTGTCTGTGATGATACAGTTAGGGACCCTGAAGCGATGAATAATGCCGGTGAAGAAGAGCACAGCTTGCTCGGACCTGATGCTGGTGATAGGGCGGGCCTCGATCCACTTGGAGAATTTGTCGATTGCGACGAGCAAGTGGGTGAATCCGCCAGCTGCCCTTTTCAATGGTCCGACAAGGTCGAGCCCCCAAACGGCAAACGGCCATGTGATGGGGATAGTTTGCAGGGCATGTGCCGGAAGATGGGTTCGTCTCACATAGTACTGACAACCCTTGCAGGAGCGTACTAGCTTGACGGCGTCGGAGACCGCGGTCGGCCAATAGAATCCTTGTCGAAAGGCGTTTCCGACGAGGGTTCGAGGTGCTGCGTGGTGACCACAAGCCCCCGAGTAGAGATCGCCGAGCAGGTTCCTGCCTTGCTCATTTGAGATGCATCGTTGGAGGATACCAGTAGGGCTACGACGGTAGAGCTCTCCGCTGTCGCCCATGATCACAAAGGTTTTGGCCCGGCGCGTGATCCGTCGAGCCACGGTCTTACCCGAGGGGAGGTCCCCTCGGATAAGGTAGTCGAGGTACGGGACGCGCCAGTCAGGCTCGAGGTCAGACGACGGGGTCGAGTCTTCCACCTGCATGGCTTCTGCCCCGGTCGAGGGGGTTTCTGCCTCAGGTGGAGGGTCGAGTGACGTCCCGCCAACCCCTCCGTCTGGCCCGAGGTCCATGGACGGCTGCTGAAGGTCTTTTGCAAAAACATCTAGTGGGACCGTAGCTCGACTGGACGTGATTTTTGCCAGTTCATCGGCGGCTCCTGCACGCGATGTGGTTGAGCTCGAGGCCGTGAAACTTGTCCTCGAGGCGCCGTACTTCTTGACAGTAGGCTTCCATCTTGGGGTCATGGCAACTCGAGCTCTTCATGACCTGATCGGTCACGAGTTGGGAGTCGCCTCGAACGTCAAGGTGTCGGACCCCGAGTTCGATGGCGATTCTTAATCCCGTGACGAGCGCCTCGTATTCGGTGATGTTGTTAGACGCAGGAAAATGAAGCCGGATGACGTAGCGCATGTGAACCCCAAGGGGTGAGACAAAGAGCAAGCCCGCGCCTGCTCCCGTTTTCATCAGCGACCCATCGAAGTACATGGTCCACAGCTCCGCCTGAAGCTGTGCAGGGGGAGTTGGGTGTCGGTCCACTCAGCCAGGAAATCTGCTAACACCTGTGATTTGATAGCTTTTCACGGCGCATAGGACAAGGTCTCGCCCATGAGTTCGACTGCCCATTTGGCAACCCTACCCGAGGCTTCCCGGCTCTGGGCTATCTCTCCCAAGGGGAAAGAAGAAACCACAGTAATCGGGTGACCCTCGAAGTAGTGTCGGAGCTTGCGCCGTGTCAGGATGACGGCATATAGCAGTTTCTAGATCTGTGGGTATCGACTCTTGGTTTCAGAGAGCACTTCGCTAATGAAATAGACCGGCCTCTGGACGAGCAAGGCATGTGCCTCCTCGGCCCGTTCGACAACCAGGGCAGCACTGACTACTTGTGATGTCGCAGCGACATAGAGTAGGAGTGGTTCACCCGGGGTCGGAGGGACGAGGATTGGTGAGTTAGAGAGTGTGGCCTTGAGTTTTGTGAGAGCCTCCTCAGCCTCAAGGGTCCAGGAAAAGTGCTCCGATTTTTTCAAGAGATGGTACAGAGGGAGTGCTTTTTCTCCGAGGCGCGAAATGAAACGGCTGAGTGCCGCCAAGCAACCTGTGACCCTCTGTACGCCCTTCAGATCTCGGATGGGGCCCATCTTGGTTATTGCAGAGATTTTTTCAGGGTTGGCCTCGATGCCACGTTTGGATACGATGAACCCTAAAAGCATACCTCGTGGGACGCCAAAGACGCATTTTTCTGGGTTGAGCCTGATGTTTTTTGCCCGAAAGCATTTGAACGCGACGTCGAGGTCGCTGACCAGGTCGTCGGCTTGTTTGGTTTTGACAACGATGTCGTCGACATAAGCCTCGACGGTCGACCCGATGTGCTTTCCAAAAACATGCTGCATGCACCGCTGGTACGTAGCCCCCGCGTTCCGGAGACCGAAGGGCATCGTAACGTAGCAATACATGCCGAATGGGGTGATGAATGAAGTCGCAAGCTGGTCGGACTCCTTCATTTTGATTTGGTGGTAGCCGGAGTATGTATCTAAGAATGAGAGAGTTTCACATCCCGCAGTGGAATCAATGATTTGGTCAATGCGTGGCAAAGGAAAGGGAACTTTTGGACATGCTTTATTTAAACCGGTGTAGTCTACACATATCCTCCATTTCCCACTCTTTTTCCTAACTAATACGGGATTAGCTAGCCACTCGGGATGATGAACCTCCTTGATGAATCCGGCCTCCAACAGTTTGTGTATCTCCTCGCCGATGACCCTGCGCTTCTCCTCATCGAAGCAACATAGGCGTTGCTTCACCGGTTTGGATCCGGCCCGGATCTCCAAGGCGTGCTCGGCAACTTCCCTGGGTATGCCTGGCATATCCGAGGGACTCCACACAAAGATGTCGACGTTTGCGCGGAGAAAGTCGACGAGCACTGCTTCCTATTTAGGATCGAGGGTGGCACTGATGCTCAGTGCCTTTCCCTTGGGATCAGCGGGGTCGAGGGGTACGAGTTTGACATCTTCGGCGGGCTCGAAGCTGCCGGCATGGCGTTTTGGGTCGGGAATCGTATTGGCAAGACCGTCGAGGTCTGCAGCCAAGATCGCCGACTCCAAAACAGCCTCGCCGTGCTCGACGCACTCGACGTCGCACTCGTAGGCATGTTCATACGAGGACCCTACAGTGATGACACTGTTTGGACCCGGCATTTTGAGCTTGAGGTAGGTGTAGTTCGGGATCGCCATGAACCGGGCGTAGCATGGGCGTCCCAGGATAGCGTGGTACATTCCACGAAATCCGACCACTTCAAAAGTGAGAGTCTCCTTTCGGAAGTTGGCCGGTGTGCCAAAACAAACGGGCAGATCGACCCGTCCGAGGGGTTCTGTCCGTTTCCCTGGCACGACTCCGTGGAAGCCCCCGACGCTAGGTTGGAGGCACGCTCTCCCGACCCCCAGAAGGTCGAGGGTCTGGGAGTAGATGATGTTAAGGCTGCTTCCGCCATCCATGAGCACCTTGGTGAGGCGTGTGTTGGCGATGACGGGGTCAACAACGAGCGGATAGACTCCCGGGTTGGGGACGTGGTCTGGGTGGTCGTCACGGTCAAAAGTGATGGCCATCGCAGACCAATCAAGGAAGCGGGGGACTACCGTTTGTACGGAGAAAATCTCGCGCCGTTCTCGCTTGCGCTGGCGCGCCGAGAGGCGGGTCGAGGGCCCTCCGTAGATCATGAAGCAGTCGTGGATCTCGGGGAATTCCCCGTCCTTGTCGTCGCCTTTAGGGTCCTCCTTCTTGTCGTCCTTCTTGACGCCGGCACCCCCAAAGTACTTGCGAAGCATATGACAGTCCTCGAGGTTATGGTTAGAAAGTCCCTTGTGGTAGGGACACGGTTCTTTGAGCATTTTGTCGAAGACGCCCCCGCCGGGAGGGCCTCGAGGCTTTTTGTGCTCGGTAGCAGCGACGAGCTCATCGGCCGGGGCCTCGAGCTTTCCCTGCTGGCCTTTCTTCTTCTTGCGGTTGTTCCTCTTGGAGCCCCGGGTGGAGCTCGCGGGATCGTCGACCTTCTGCTCCCCCCTCTCCGGGTTGCCACCAAAGATTGCACCAACCGCCTCTCGCCGGCGGCGAAGTTGGTGACAATGTCCATTAACCCGTTGGCAGTGAGCGGAGTGTTACGGCCCAATTCTCGGACCAACTCTTTACAGGTGGTGCCGGAGAGGAAGGCCATAATTACGTCGGAGTCAGTGACGTTGGGGAGTTCGGTACGCTGCCAGGAGAAGCGCCGGATGTAATCCCGGAGGGATTCACCTGGTTTCTGCTTGCAGCTCCGGAGGTCCCACGAGTTACCGGGGCGCATGTAGGTCCCCTTGAAATTTCCCTCAAACACCCTCACGAGATCGTCCCAGTCGTAGATCTGTCGAGGTGGGAGATCCTCGAGCCAGGCTCGGGCGGTGTCAGAGAGGAACAGGGGGAGTTGTCGAATGATGACCCGGTCGTCGGTGGCCCCGCCCAGCTGACACGCCAAGCGGAAATCGGCGAGCCAAAGTTTGGGTTTGGTTTCGCCGTTGTACTTGGTGAGAGTCGTGGGGTAGCGAAACCGAGCCGGGAGCACCATCTCACGGATAGCCTTACTGAAGACCCGAGGACCCGGAGGCTCGGGTGAAGGGCTTCGATCTTCCGAACTGTCGTAGCGTCCGCCCCTGTGGACGTGGTAGCCTCGAGCCACGCCGTCACCGTGCTTGCGCGTACGGCGCTCGACGATGTTGCCACGGGTGTCTCGAGGCTCGTGGTCGTTGCTGGTGAGCTCAGGGGCCAGAGCTACCCGGTTTCGCCGGGCAGGCTTGGGGTGAACCGAGGCCTCTCTCTCTTGTCGGGAGGGCTCGATGATCCGCTCCGAGGCTGCCTCGCGTCGCCTCGAGGCGGAGCTCTCGACCTGCTGCATGGCGGCGGTCTCGAGGAGTTCTCGAATTTCATCCCGAGCCTGACGGGCGTCGGGGTTTGATGGCTCGGGCATGTTGCGGAGAAGCATGGCAGCGGCGGCGATGTTCTGGCTGGCTCGAGCGAAAACCGAGGGGTCGACCATCCGGTCTTCGTCGATGCGACGGTTGACGTCGCGAGCTCTTTCGCGAGCTCTCCCGCCAAGTGCGCGTTCCGCACGCTCGCGCTCGAGGGTTTGTTGGAGTAGGCCTAGGTTTTCCCGTTCCTCGTCAAGCCTGTCCTGCAACTCGCGAATCTGCTCGAGCTGCGCTCCTTGATCCGCAAGGAACTGAGGATCGTCTCGCTCAGCAGGAAGCTCGACATGGGGTGGCGTGTACCTTCCTTCGACTGGCTCTTCGTCCTCTGATTCCGAAGTGCTTTCAACGTCGATGTTGAAGCATTCGCGGGTCGGATCATAGGTGTCGTCAGCAGAGTCGGAGTCTGGAGCGCCAAAGTAGTAGTATGACGGGGTAATGTGTGGCCGTTGCAAATCGTCACTGGGGTTGCGACGTTGAGAAGCAGTCACATGGGGCTCTGTGTTCGGTGTCTCCGTAGAGTCCAGATAATCAGAGGCCGGTGTGGATGCAACGAGGTCCAGAGTGGAGCGTAGATGGTGCCCGGGGAGTTCCTCATAAGCACTCATGCGAGTGCTCACGAAAGATGCGTACACCCGGGCAGCCGAGTCTAGCCCAAACGGGAATGGTGATGGAGATGTTGCTGTCCGTGCCGAAATGGATGCTCCGGACAGTGGTGTCTCACCGGACGGGGGAGCGGCGGGATTCCCCGTTGGCATGTTACCCTCAGTCAAGCTCGTCCTTCCCAAACCTTCCACAAGGAGGTCTAGGCTGGCGCTTGGCTGGGGGGTGTCGGACCGGGGGACCCCATCGCCCTCCGCGAGGTGAAGACGGTGGTTGTGCCGGGCTCGTCGTCGTCGGGCGGCCCGCGCCCGCCTAGAGCGACGGTGCCGGCGGATTGCTCCCCCGGGCTAGGAGAGCTCGTAGTCCTCGTCGGATAGGTGACTGGGGGGAAGTAGGACCATATCGTAGCCATGGACAAGTGACATGAAGTCCAAACTCCCGAACCAGATCACCGTGGCCAACGGAATAGGGCGTTCGGGGTCAGCCATCCAGGAAAAAAGGCGAGAAAGCGACGTTTGGCACGCAGCGATCCCCTACCTGGCGCGCCAACTGTCGGTGTTCAGACCCGAGGGGGTCCTAAACCAACGAGTAAATGCTGCGTGTCTCTTTCCTGGATGGTGATAAAAGGAGAATACACGGGGGTTTATCCTGGTTCGGGCAAAAGAAGGCCCTACGTCCAGCGGGGGGAAGAAGTTTATATTTCCTCGCACCGAAGTGCTCGTGTAGGGGTTACAAGCATGCGAGAGAGGGCACCGAGCCCAAGTCTCAAAGAGAGGAAAAAAGGACAAGGGTGGTTGCTTGAGGTATCGATCTCTTGTTTTTCTTCGTTGTGTCTGTTGTTGTGTGGTCGGGTGCTTCATTTTTTCTTTTTTTCCCTGCAGAGCCCTGGCCTGCCCTTTTATAGGGCGAGAGGAGGCCAGGACGACGGGGAGCCTTGAGGTGATGTTTGGTCGATTCATGTTGAGTTGACTGTAGCGACGTGCCCTGGGAATGGCCGGCCATCCCTGGACACCATGGCGTCGTGGGAGATGAGACGGCGAAATGACCCGGAGCGCCGTGCCATACCGTCCTTCCCTTGCCGTTGAACTGCGCCGAGCGTCGAGGTTGGGTCGAGGCCGGGTCGAGACCGGATGGATAAGGCCGAATCCCCAAGATTGCGGAGAACGGGCCTTGTCTTATCCTCTCTCGAGGGTGATCGATGGTAAACAGTGTGCGGTAAGGTGGGTATAGTGATGAGTTTCACCTCCCACCATGGGATGGGTGGTAAAACAGTGAGACCTGACACGGGCATTGTTCCCACGTCGATCCTGGTCGCAGCCATGTCGGTAGGTGATAGTAGGTAACCGCATTAAATGCTATGACTTTTGTCCTGGGGTAGGTAAAGAGAAGGAGTCAAGGCGCTCGACCCAGGCTCACGCGAGTCAGAGTTTTTCCCAGTGGGTGGACGAGCTTCGCGCGGGTCGAAGCGCCGTCGAGGTAGCTTGCCGTACGGGATGGGGCGCGGTCGAGGCGCCCCGTCGAGCGGACCTCGTACGAGTCAGAGCCGGAGCGCGGTCGAGGCGCCCCGTCGAGCGGGCCTCGTACGAGGCGGACAGGATGCGCGGTCGAGGCGGGCTGCCTTTTATTGCGGTGCCAGTCGTTTTAGTTTTTTACTAGCGATGGGTGTGGGTACCCCCGTACTTTTGGTACCGACAGACGGGTAACCCGTACCCGATAGCATACCCAAAAATTACCTAAAAATATCAAATAGTCACATGCAAAAATAAATCATTCTAAGCTTCCAACAAGTTACAAACATGCTAACAAACATTATTAGCATCATTACAACAAAGACAATCTACTAGAAATATAGGCTGTGTTTAGATCCAAATTTTGGAGTGCCAAAATACACTGTAGCATTTCGTTTGTATTTGGTAATAATTGTCCAACCATTGACTAATTAGGCTCAAAATGTTCGTCTCGCAAAGTACAACCAAACTGTGCAATTAGTTTTTTTTATCCACATTTAGTACTCCATACATGTATCGCAAGTTTGATGTGACGGAGAATCTTTTTTTTTTGCATAGTGCACTTTTCAATGGATCTAAGCCATAGTGGATGTCTCAATGGACCAAGTTCATGACTTATATGCGCTAAAATAACTGAGGTTGGCTAGTTATTTTTGCGGGCATGTCTTACCCGTGGGTATGCGTGTATGGGTAGTATACACCCACACCCGTACCTGCCATACCCGATGGGTATAGGATTTTGCCCAATAACGTACCCACAGGTAAAAAATTCATTCCATACCCGCCTCTTTTATCTGGTAATACCCGTCGGGTACTCGGGTTTCGGGTACTCGTTGCCATCTCTAGGCAGCGCAGCGCAGCCTGTTTGGGTTTCGGTTCGTGACTCGTGAGGAAATAAAAGACTTCGAGGATTATGCAAGGCTATCTGGCTTGTAGGTTCATTTCATCTGCAAGAAGCATTATTAAAGGTGCATCTTCATATTTCTTTTTATTAGCAATCATCATTAGTTCATTAACCAACCATTCTATGTAAGCACCAAAACTAATTTTAAGCAGGTGGTAAGCAATTTGAACCATTTTACCATCTCCCATAATTCTTGCTACGATGCCAGATTATAGTCATGTCGTACCGTCAAGTTGACGGCGATTTGTGAATCAATGTGCCCAGCTGGGTGCCTCGAAAACACACGCCTTGCTTGTACCCCGGGCACAAGCAAGATCAACCTGTTCCACTCCTGTCAAGGGGTCCAGGTCCTCGTCCAAGCTCGGACTCTAAGCCTCCAACACTGCAGGCCCGACCTCAGTATGGTGCTTAGCCCTCCTCAACCCAATATATATAACCACCTAAAAAGCCGATCCAAAAAGAGCTGGAACCCATGACAAGAGAGAAACAAGTCTTCCCGCTCCCATAAGCAAGTATATGCTCGGGACAAGTAGGTCTGTGACCTAACTATGGAATCCAATGCAACGAACGGTCCTTAATCAACACAGACAAAACAAATGCAATCAGAGCCCCGCTCTGTTGCCCAACTAAGTCCAAGTCCATCCAAACCCGTTCCGCCCGGTCTTCAATTATTATTATTCATATATATTCCATGTGATGGTAACATGATAATAGTAACAATAATATATTTCCTATCTCTCGCGAGTGACATATAATCACTTGACTTCTACCGGGATCCTATAGCATAACACGATACACGATCTTATGCTAGTAAGTCTCATAGGATAAGGATATAAATATATGTCAGTGGGTTTCATTCAACTCCTTTAAACTTAATGCACGAGCATAAATTAAAGTGCAGAATAATAGGGGTTATGCATCGGGGCTTGCCTGGGTATTATTTAACCAAAGTTAGCACTCCATCATGGTGACACAATCATCAAGGCATCATCTTTTCTGCTACCTCTGGGTGACTCCACGATCCATCATCGCTCCTATTATGACATTCGTGGATGCAACGAGAAGACGTAAATAGACAATGATAATTGCAACTAGGAGAACACGATACGCTTGCAAGCTAACGAGCTAACTCTAATTGATAACGCACTAGGCAACGTACCCACGTTGTTGAACCAGACAATTACTTTTCCGGCAAATGTTTTGTAAAATAACCCGAGGTGTTGCTTTATCATTTTATCGATTAACGCATGTATTCAATTTAGGGTTCATGGGCGACCCTAACAAATTAATTATTCTGGAGCAACAGAAATTATAGTGGGTAGATAATAATATTAGGAGTTTACTGTAAAATTTTTAAAGCTAACACCACCATCATTTTGCTACAAAAATTCCTACAAGTCTACATTTAATAATTTTTAAGCATCTCAAAATAATTAGAGCAAGCCTAGAAATATTATGAAACTGCATGAACCAATTACGCCCTTAGATAGATCATGATTTTAGGACCCTAACGAAATTGTTTCACAATTTTTAAACTCCTACAAAATTCTATTTTAATTGTACAAGTTTAGCTTAGAATTAAATAGAAATTGCTTTAGAGAAAGAAAAGGGGCTGCTGGCAACCAACCCATCCAACACCCCTGCATGGCCCGAGCGGGAGCAGCAGCGCGAGTAGCAGGCCGACCCAACAAGCAGCCCGCGACAGGCAGCCCACCTGCACCTGCGAATTTTGCAAAAGAGGGCTCCGACTTTTAGCTAATCTAGTGGAGCAACGAGACACTGTTTCCACAGACCGAGGTTACTCACAAAACACCCCGAGAGATGTCGTCTTTGCAACAGGGCAGTCCACGACGGCCCTGCGCACGCCGACGCGGCTCCGGCCGGCACTGGGCGGTTGCGCCGACCGGCTGGGGATCCCTTCGGCGCACTTAGAGGGCCGATGCCCACCCCTGGACCCACACACAGCGGTGGGCGGTGACTCGGTGGCCTATGAGGCACAGCAGCCTGCTGGCCACAGCAGCAGGTTGTTTTACATAGTTCACGGCCGTGACACGGCTGCACCGGTCAACTAGGGCAGCGTCAAGGTGAACGGGGAGGTGCGGGAGCACCAGGAGCTTACCCCGGGTCCAGTCGCAGTGATGGTTGGGGCGGGAGGGTGCCCGGGTGGTCTGGCCATGACGCGACCCAGCAGAATGGCGGCACTCTAGGCATGGCACGGCCGCGTCAGCACGTCATCGATGAACGCCCTAGCCAAAACAACGCGGGCACAGGGTAGAGTGAGTCACAAAGGGTCCAAGGCTACGAGCAATCGAACTCTCAGGCCTTACCTCCCTCACACCGGCCGGGGCGGCGCTCATGGCTGGCGGTGAGCGAAGCACCACAATTGCCAGTTGGTAGCACATGTCTGCGCCAGGGTAGGGGTCGGCTGCTAACTAGTTTCCCTACCTCGCTGCTGGAGCGTTGAATCGGGGTGATGGGCTACGAACCGCGCGCAAACACGAAAATAGCGTGGCTCCAGTGGCTACGAGGGCAGGCAGGCGATTCCTTCACGTGGCTCGGCCAGCCCCGGCCGAGGCCGCGATAAATGTGCGAGGACGTGCGAGCGGTGTGGCTTAGAGGGAGCGGGTTGTGGGGTACGGGAAGAAACGGCTCGCCTCGGCGGAAAGCGGTCGGCGGCAGCGGGATAGAGGAGGTGCGGCGTGACGCGCACGGCAGGGAGTGGCCAAACTGAGCGGTCATGTCGCCGTCGTCGTCTAGCAGGACAAGGCGAGGCAGAAGACGTCTCCATCGTGATTGTGGCCAAGTCAACGAAACAGAGGCGGTAGCAGGCGGAGTAGCACGACGTGACGAGGCGGGCAGCAGCGGCGTCGGCACGGTCCTCGCACAACTTGGCCGACAGCGAGCCCAGCCCGGCCCCACGGGGGCGAGCGTGGCCAGCCCCAGCTCATCGCGTGGCCGGCAGCCGGCAAGGTCGGCCCACAGTATGACCATGTCCAGCCACGGCCAGGCACCAATGACGTGTGCGCGCGGTGACTGCGAACCCCGACCGAGTCACGACGAACTGTGATGCACGAATTCTGGAGCACGGCCAAAGTTGCCGATTGACTCAACTTCGGTTCGGCCGATTCTCAATCCCTAAAGTTGATGCTAACAGCTAACTTTCGGATCGATTACCTTGATGGCTTGATCAGAGAGCAACTAAAGTGGATGACATTGCGATGCCAACATGCGCTCGTCATTGACATGCCGGTTCACGAACAGCGCGTCAACTCAAGGGTTCACAACGCGTTCAAGCGATGTTTTTACGCAAACTTTTCGAGGACAACATGCCACGCACACCACTATGACTTATACCCAGCTTAAATATCCTCCTAGAAGCAATCGACAGTACAAAAACATGCCACTAGTGTTTACTTATTTTTGTTAGAATTTACCTATCAAAATAGCATTGTCTACTATTTTCCCACATTAAAAAAAACAAGGCTACAGCTAGAACCTACAGCCCTAAGCACTTTTGCCCTAATTTTTAAGAGGTATAAATCTCGCTGATTCCAACTAATTAACAGAGCATGGCATAGTCCATACTTCACAGTATCTTGTAGAAACAAAATAAATAGATATTATTTTTTTCGCATGCTATAATTCGCCAAAAAGGATACTTCTTAAACAGGAGTTACATCACACTGGTGCTTATTGAATTTGCTTGCACGCTAAAAGCCCAAAACGACTTATTCTATTTTTTCGATTAAGCTTTTTATTAGCTCGTTTACACATTAAGTAAACTAACTTACAATACTTATTTTAATTTTTTCTCAACCACAAAGGTGAAGTCACATACGGTACGGTTATCAATTCTTGTGAATGTTTAATTCTAAAACTCGATGAACTCGTTTTGTTAATTTCTTTTAGACCCTAACCACGGTGCTAAGCGTGCTCATAACACCAGGGGTGTTACATATCATGCATGCAGGAAACCAAACAAATTAAGTTGCATCTGCGTCCATGTGTGGCCATGTTCCGCCGACACATGCAACTAAACAATTTGATGCTTTGCCCAAGTTTGGCCTAGCTAGGTGGTGCGGGCCAGGCCTAGTATCCGTTGCAACCACTACTGATGTTTCCAAAACAGAAGAACCACTGATTTGCTAACAATACATAAAAGAGAAATACCACTGATTTGCTGACATGTCACATGTCAGTGGCAAATATGTGGTGTTGGGCCCTTCATGCGCGCGGATGGAGCTCAATATACCCTAGAAATATATATACGCAAGAGAAATCCTAATCCGTCATTCTCTCACTTCTGTCTCTTTCGTTTCTAACTCCAACTGTCGAGGCCCCTCTCCTGGCCCCTTCCCTCCCAATGGCTCCCCACTTGGCGGCTCCCCTCCAAGCGGCTCTCCTCCCGGTGGTTCCCCCTCCCGACGGTCCTTCAGCAGCAGCGCCTGTGCATACGGCGGCATAACGACGCGATGGTGGGGGGCTCATGGCCACCTAGATCTGGCGAGCGTGGGTCACCCTGCAACGGTGGTGCACGCGCGGAACCAGTGATACGCTGGCAAATCCGACGAGCAGCGGCGACACGGCGTCAATAGGATCGACGGGCCTTGTGGATGGGCTCAGCGGTCCCCACCCACATGCTCACTGTTTTTTAATTTATTAACAAGAAATCTAGATTTTCACAGGCGTAGAAGCGGAGGCGGACTGGCTGCCCGCTTCCGAAAATCATTTTTGGCTGTCTGTGAAAACTTTGATTGTAGTAGTGTATGTTGCACTCCTCCGCCATTTCGACGTGAGACTAAACCTAACAAGTTATGATTATAAATACATAGATGTACTTGTCCGTGCAAGTGTGTAACTATGGAGGTCTTCGCTGTCCAGGTAGAACGTGAATGTGACTGGACTTGAAGTTCATTGTCTCTCGTTATGTTTGTACTCTCTCTGTTTCGAATTATAAGTCATTCTCAATTTGTTTGAATACATAGTTTTATTATATATGTAAACATAATATATATCTAAGTGTATAACAAAATTATATATCTATAGAAAAACTAGAATGCAACCTATCAGTCAGTTTGGTATTACCTTGGTTCGCTACTCTGCTCTTTCTAGGTAATGCATGCATCTTAGCCATTGACGGATCAACCGGATGTTCAGAACATTTCGATGTGTCCCGAGGGCACGGCCGCCGGGGACGCATGGCAATTGGATTATTACCCTGCCCTGGCGGGAGGCAGCACCAACGATGCCCGGTGGCTGGCGCCGGGGACGCACGCCACACGCGCGGTGGAGCGCGGATGCGCGTGTGTGGGCGTGGGCGGAAGCGAGCAAACAGTGAACGGGCTCGAGGGCGCGCGGCTGACTCGAGTAGTCGCGCCCTAGCCATGGGTGCCGCCGTACGGTGCGCGTACATCGGAGCAGGCAGTTATCCGTGCAGAGACCGGGGGGCGCGTTCTCGCGAGTCCCGTCCTCGACTCGTCGCGCTCCCATCCCAATACACGCACGGGCGAGAACAGTGAACTTGCTTGGACAGTCGGCGTCGGCGTCGGCGAGCCAGACTGCCACTGCCAGTCGTCTACCTGCGCGACCGTGTGACTCTGAGTTTGTCAGCGCGGATGGTGTGAGCGCCTGAGCGGAGCGGCCTGCTGTTGCACGCGGCGACGCTGGGCCAACTCGTGAGTGCAGATTGAGAGCCCGTGACGCCACACGTTGGGCAGTTCGCCTTGAAGGCTGCATTTTTAGGCCTGTGTTTGCGTGGAAAGGCCTCAGCCCAGCCGTCCCCCGGCTTGCTTTAGTTTCGTACATGGGCCTTGGTCTGAGCAGATCGCCTGGAGCGATCAGAAAGTGGGCTTCGTTTTCTGCTTGTCTGCTTCGATTTCAAAACTGACGATTTCTTCCTTCCCCTTTTTTTCTTCTATCTATCTATCTATATCTATATCTATATCTATATCTATATCTATATCTATATCTATATCTATATCTATACAACTAAAAAACTTTAAAGTCATCATCTACCTAGTGATACAAAAAACGTATACTATCCGGTCACAAAGTCTACCAAAAAAACTGTACCAAATACGTATACTATCCGACAAATACGTACACTATCCGGATTTGTTTACTTCTAATGATTTACTTCAGCAAAACACCGGCCATCTATTTTATACACTACTACTCTAATACCCACTTGGTAGTTATATATTTTATTTCAACGAACGGGCACGAACTTATACCTATTTTATTAATAAAGTAGGAAATCTACAATATATTTATATAAAAATAAAGAACAAAGTAAAACTCCTCTGGCGGTAAAAGTATCGCTACCTATTTCGCGCCTTCTGCAATCCATATTTGGTAGTTAATATATGCAGAAAAAAAACAATAACTATATTGAAATGCAAATTTGATTGTAGTCATTAAAAAGTCATGTAATTTGAGGCGGCATAGGTCCAAAATGTCATGTATTAGTTCAAGTTACTCTAAGATGGAGGAAATAAAACTACATCAGAAGGTCATAGAAGAATATAGTAATTTTTTATTTCCATTAGCTTCTTGTTAGTCTCGTACCTATAACATCAACATTTTGTTGGTCCTCATACCTATAACATTGGTAGCATTTTAGATTCATACCTAATTTGATAGATTAACCTGATTTCTTGACAATGTAACAAAAAAACTCCTCACAAATAACCTTGCAAAAAACCCCCCTCAATTCTATCTTATTTTACACTTGATTGTTAACCCGGTGCAACGCACGAGCCTTATCCATCCACTTGTAGAAATATGAGAGTTGAGTGACTATTATAGAGAGGGACCTACTATACATATTGCATTAGTATCACAAATAGAAAAAAATATATATGAACTATTGTGCATTCTCTTATCAAGGTGACGCCAGAATAATTATATTGAAAGTTTAATATGTTTTTGCTACAATATGTGCCTTAGACAGCCATTAGTGTACCTTCTTTTTGTGTCGTGGCCCCGTGCAACGTACGGGCATATATGTAGTCTGTACACCTCAAAAAAAACTCTAAAGTAATCATCACCCAGGTGATACCAAATCGTGTCAGTATTTAATACGAACTCCTTTCGCGTCCAGCAGGACACCACGACATCTGGGCATCACTAAGGTCGACACACAAAACACAACTTGCCCTTAGTCTTAGCGAGCTACAGTAGTAACCATGAGTGCACAAAAACTAGCTAAGCTAGCTAGGAAACGAAATGGAGGACTATGATCTGTTGTTTCTGTGCTCTACCCTGTTGATGTCCTACAAAATTCCTCGGTTTTCTTTGATTTTATCTCTTCTAGTTTTTTTTTTAAAAAAAAATACTAAAACGCACTCCGCTGTCCAAAAGGAACCCTTTTGCATTATTCAGTACGTTTTCCTTTTCTGTCATGTATACAAAAGCAAGGATACTCGCTCAAATCGCATTGGTGGCATGGCACGAGTGGTTGAAACAACTCTTCGACTTTCCGTCAGGCTTGTCAGGTTCACTGTCGCGCCGCGCCCTCTCCGCTTCGCTTGCTGCACGAGTCGAGACATTGAAACCCACTCCAGTCCCATTCCACTGACGCCGCTCCACTGCACGCGCGTGCCGAGCCATCGACTCCCTTTCTCTCGCGAAAAATCCCGCACTGTTGAGGCTTCACAGGCAGCTCTCCCTCGCCTCGTGCTCGTGCCTTTGTCTTGGTCACGTACGATACTTGTTCATGGCGCTGTGGAGCATGGACCACCGGTGGCTGGCTGCACGCACCAGTAGAGTGCGAAGGTCAATTCGAGTGCCTGTGTGTGTTCTTCAAGTGTCCGTGGCAGTCCGTTTGTTTATCCCAACAAACCTCGGCTCTGTAGGCTGTCCCGTGCAACGAAAGCTTCCGGTACAATTTTTCCCGGGATCCTGCTTCGTCTCGATCCAATGATGCGTAGCAAGCAATACGCTGTACACATGCAGTTGAAGAGATTCTTCTGCTATGGCCAATGGGGTGTGGACCACCGCTCCAATGACACTGATGAATATCCAAGCTATGGAAGAAGAGTACTAGTAGTATACTCCGTGCGAGTACTGTTCAGCCAGCTCCAAAGTAGCGTAACGATCAGTGCGAGTTGGATAGTTTTCAGTGTTTCCTTGACGTCTACTAGCTCATTAGTTTATCCAAAGAGCCTTGGCTTCGTTGTCTGTCCCTTCTCCGGTTCTCCCTCGCCTGCTAAAGCTTCGTGCACCATATTCCGGGATCTTGCTTGTTGCTCCCTCCTTCTCGGCTTCTCGGTCGATGAAACTCACGGTCACGGTGCATGCATCGACATCAACCAATGCAAAATGCAATGCAATGCAATGCAGCACATGCAGTACGAACAGGCACTTACTCTAGCTGCTCCCTCTGAGCCGGCGGCGATCTGGCCGGCCGGTGCATCACCGCGAGTCCACCACCTGCTCTGCAATCCGCGGTACGGCGCTCTGCGTAGTGGATCAGGTAAAATGTCTGTGGGTGACGCCGTAGCCCGTAATGGCGTCTCTGGTCCTCTGAATTCTGAAAGCGAGGGCTCATCTTCCCCGATTCCTTTTCCCGACGCCTTTTGCGGCCCTTTCTGGCGTCATTAATCATCCAACTTTGTCCGTTCTTTCACAGGCGAACAGTGCTCAGTACTACGTGCTCACTCTCCACAGTACAGCTAGCTCCCCTGATCATGCTTTCTCTATTTTTATGACGAATATTTGAGGCGGTTGGTGTAACCAACCGGAATTCGCAATTATCCGTCTTGTTTAATTAGGCAACTAGGAGGGCAATGGATTCTGGTCACAGTCACCCACGGCCTCACAGACTAGCGTAAACGCAAGACGCCGGAGCTACAAAATGGTTGCGTACTCCCGATGGGTTGGTTGGATGGGGGCGACTGGACGGACGTGCCTGCTTGCGTGCTCTCGCGGCCTGCAGCAGAAATGGACGGGCCACCGGAACGAACGTTCACACGCTGACGCACTGTCCAGTGTGCAGCCCTGGCGCGAGGCACCGACACCGACACCGGCTCGCAAGCAAGCGTAGATCAGAAGAACAGACGGACCCGTCGTGGAGGGGGATCGTGTTAGGTGGGCGCGGTTATAGAGTACGTGCACGACGCCGCCATCTCCGCTGGCGACGCCGGTGGGTGGGTGGGCGTGCTGGCGTGGCGGCGGCATCGCGCGCCCGCGCACACATGCGCGCGTACCCGCCCCGCCCCGACGCAGGTTTTTCAACGCCCAACAGCTCGGCGACCGGGCGTCAATTCACTCGTGTTTTTGGTGGTTTCCTCGCGGGCCAGCCAGCCGCGGCGGCGTCCTTGGGTTGGGCGGGCGGGCACCTGGCAGTGGCAGGCTACAGCTGACAGCGTGATCGCATTCCGCGTCCCGAACAGGGTCCGCGGCCGCTCTGAGATTCTTCGTGCCATATTGCCTGCCATGTGAAGGAGGGGGGAGGGAGCACCAGCACGGCCCTCTGTTCTGAAAAGGCCTTGCGGCTTGCATTGCAGGACGCGGGAAGGTTCCAGCGCATTTTACATATACAATTCCGGTGCGGATCAGTACGACGAATGGAGAATGAGGTGTGCAGCACTCCGCCGGAGTCCGGACTCCGGACGCAAACGGCCGCCCCCTTTTCCCCTGTTCGAGATTGCGACGCCCAGCATGCCTATGATTAAAAGGCAGCAACACAGCGCAAAAAGCAGGATTAGTAGGGGTAGTTTTTTTTTAGTATTGTGCAGTTGTTGGCCTAATCTCGTAATCCGGTCACGTTTCCCTTCACCCCGGTTCACCACTTCACTCTGCTACCAACAGCCGCATAACATAAACAAAACCAGCACCAGCAGGGCGCGAGATTGAACCAACGCCCGTACAAAAAGTAGGCTTGTTAACAACGCTACTGATCCATCACCTGAACCTGAAGACGGACACGGTTCAGAGCGAGCGCCGAAGAGAAGCAATCGTGTCAGGCGTCTAAACACGCTGACGACTGGCCCCTAGTGGGTGTGACCGTAGGCGTAGACACAGCCCAGGCGCGTTCCGGAAAAATACGAGGCCCAGTTCGAAACGCTAGGTGAAGGCCTAATATCTAATGCCAAAACAAGAAAATAATGGTAAATATCAATGTATTACTTACATTACAAAGTATAGCAGCATAGACCAAGAATTATATTTGTTGTATAACCATCACTTGAGAAGTATAGCAGCATAGACTAAATAAAAATACAATATAGGGGCTGGACATGGAATTTACCCGATGATCCGCGTCTGGATTGCGACGAACAACGAATAACGACGAGGGCAAGGGCGAGGAATTGGAAGTCCGTCCAAAAGTGACGAAGGCGATAGGGTTACCTGAAAAATTGGTATCGCCGCGGCGGCTCTGTCTCTGGAAGGAAGGCCCTGTTCATCTGGCTTATAATCCATCTTATTCGGCTTGTTTTTTCAGCCAGAACAGTATTTTTCTCTCACAAAAAATCAGCCAACAGTATTTTTCAGCCGTCTTATAATTCCAGCCGAACGACCCCGAAGTCACGATCGTGACTTGTGCTCCACCTTCAGCAAACCACGTTTTTGGGCCAAGGAATACAGCTTAGGATGATTTTCTAATTAAAACAAAGCCTAAAATTATTACATATACTTAGGATATTTAGTAAATCTTAGAGCCCATGATTTTTGGGGGCCCAATTCGGTCGCACAGCCCGTATGGGCCCGAGAACGCCCCTGCACAGGCGCGCCTGTGCGGCCACGTCGATATATTAAATGAAGAGAAGCAGGACGAAGAGGGTAACAAACAAGTTACCAAAACAGAATACAACTAAGCTTCCTCTGTTCTCATCTACCTTGCGTGCTATTCCTTCTTCCCCCAATTCCGCCTACCTACCATTCCGTCTAATAACACCTGGTACTCAGATCCACCAATTCTTCCTCGATTTCCCTTCTCCTCTTCGATTCGCAAACGACGGTGGTCCGTTGCATCTCGGCGAGGCGCAGTGAGCTACTGCGATTCGCCTGACAACCCGTGATTCCCCGGTCCCGTGATCGAATTGGAGAGCGTCGTGATCTGGACCAACCTCCGCCACCACCATCACACTTCCACTACACTTGATTCGCCAGCGCGATTAGGAGCCATGAACCTTCTCCTGGCGGAAATCCAAAAGCTCGCCGCCGAGCAATCCACAATCCAGAAGCAACTCGCGGATCAGCGCGATCTGCTCGAGCGCCGCATCCAGGAGGCAGATTCGTTTATGGAGAAGCTCTTCGAGGAGTCGGACACTGCCGTCGAGCGCCACATCCTCGACTCGGAGTTACGCCAGGACGCGCGCCTTTCTGTCATCGAGCAAGCCGCCTCCGAGGGTGTCGTCGATGACCTGCGCCTGGGCATCGGCACGCTCGACAAGAACCGAAATCGTTCCGTGATTGAAGCCACCATCGAGCCGGCACTCATCCTCGAGCCTCCCGTCAAATCGGAGCAGCACGCCGCGCCCCCATCTGCTAGCTACATGGTTGCTCGGCCCAACGGGCACCGCGTCGACAACAACCACCGGGAGAATGAGCAGGGGTTGTCACCACCCTCACTCATTCCCCAGTCACGGGTATGGCTGATTCCTCTGGAAATCCTGTTAAGTTACATGGTACTACATATGATCTAGTTTTATTGCGCAATCGCCCACCCGATTTACCCCACAACCCTATCGGCAAGCTCCCCAAGCAAACCGCATTTTCCCTCCTTCGATGGCACTGATCTTCATTTGTGGATTACATGCGCGGAAGACTACTTTGAGATGTACTTTGTTGATCCCTCAGTCTGGATTCAGAGTTCCCGCATGCAATTCACAGGACCAGGGCCTGCTAAGTGTTGGATCCAATCTGCTACTCCCTCCATATCTGAAATAGAAGACGTCCTAGGCGAGCTGCTCGTTTTGGCAAAAGAACATGCACATTACGTTGTCATGGATCCAGCTGCCGCGCCGTCGCAGCTTGCCCGAGGCTTCATGCATCACCTTTTCACACAGCCGCTTCGATCGTCCTTTGGTTCTTGCCGCGCGCGTGGCTGTGCGAATGGTCACTGGTCTATTGAAAAGCAAAATCAAGCGAACTGCCTTCTTGCGTAGGGCTACAGTGCAGCAACGTTCTATTGAAAAAAAAAGCAAAATAAAGCGAACTGCAAAAATATGGGCCGCCCACCCGGAATCGAACCCGGGACCGCGGGGCACTTAGGGCCTGTTTAGATCCCAAATATTTCCCCAAATTCCACTATGCAAAAAGAAGATTCCCCATCACATCAAAATGTCGGCACATGTATGAAGTACTAAATGTAGATGAAATCAAAAACTAATTGCACAGTTTTGTTGTACTTTCCGAGACGAACATTTTGAGTCTAATTAATCAATTTTTGGACAATTTTAACAAATAAAAACAAAATGCTACAGTAACTCGGGCACTGTTCCTGCCCGAATTCCGGCCCGAATTCGGGCATCTAAACACGCCCTTACCGCCTTGTGGTAGCCACTCCAACTCTGATTCTCTGTCGTATATAATGCATCTGCAGGCCTATTTAATAGGGGCACACAGAGAAAAATACCCTCTAATTAATGACTCCTTGGTAATCACACTCATGTCTTAAACGTCATCTAATTAGGATACGGAGGGAGTACACCTAAACTCAAAACCATGCAATGGTCTAAATTCTGTAGTGCTCTGCATACAAACTTCGACTGTGACCAGCATGAATTCCTCCTTCGCCAGCTTTATCGCATTCGACAGACTTTGTCTATTCAGGATTATGTGGATCGCTTCTCGGAGCTTGTCGACCAATTAACTGCCTATGATCCCACCATAAACTCACTGCATTACATCGCACGTTTCACTGATGGGCTGCATCAAGACATACATTCAATTATTCTTGTTCAGCATCCTAGCTCCCTCGATTGGTGCAAAAACTTTTCAGCCCAATGAAAGTCGATCCTGCATTTATCACACGTTCCGCTCTTGCCTTTATTACAGGAAGAAGCAGACGATCCTTCAAAGAAGCGTGACTGGAGGTGTACTGATGCTCCTTTGGTACCACAATGGGCTCCGAAGGGCGCCTACCCTCCGCCTCCTCGACTAGGAGTTGATAAGCCACAAGCAGTCGCCGCTAATAAGCCGGGTTCGGGCCCCAAACCTCTGGATCGTCGTCTTGCCGACCTCAAGGCATATCGCCGTGCTCACGGGCTGTGCGATCACTGCGGAGAGAAGTGGAGTCGGGACCACAAGTGTGCGGCCCAAGTTGATCTCCATGTGCCGGAAGAACTTTATGCTCTTTTCTCGACTGAAGATACTGCAGACAGTCCGGCAACAGAAAAAGATGAGGAACAGTTATGTCAATGTTTGTTTAGAGGACAGATTCAGCAGCTCCCTATTCTGATACTTCTTGATTCAGGCAGCTCTACTTCTTTCATAAGTCAAGAATTGGTTACTCGGCTTTCTGTTCTCCCAGTGCAGTGCAAGCCCTTCTTTGTCAGGGTGGCCAATGGACAGACTATGCAGTGTGTCAGTCTCCTAGGTGGGGCAGTTTGGACTATTGGCAATTATCAGTTTCAGCATGATCTTAAGATCTTGCCTCTGGGCCATTACGACATCATTCTCGGAATGGATTGGCTCCAACTGTTCAGCCCAATGAAAGTCGATTGGCGCCGGCGTTGGCTTGCAATTCCATACAGTGGTACTACTGTTCTTTTGCAAGGTATTTCTCCAGATGTTACTAACAGTCCCGATGAGTTGCTGATTCCGTCTGATAACAAGGCTATGAAGCAAAAACTGCCGCCTCTGAATGATTTTCTGGTAAGCTGTCACGCACAGGACTCAAAAAGCCTTTTTTTTCCTAAAAATAAACTGGTCCGTTGAACACAAAAGTTAGCAGTAGACAGTAGTGTTGAGTTGGCCGAACACACAGAGAACTCTTTTTCCTTTCCCTTTTTTTTTTCCCTTCTTGTAACGCCATTCTGGCGGCATCCATCCCTGGGACGAGACCGCGCCCCGGCCGCCCCCGACGCTAGCGTCCACCGCTGAAAGCCTGAACTGAAACCTCACCATCACGGCTCCAAAGCCCAAAGTTCACCCATGAAGAGGCGCCGCCAAGTGAGGTGTCCACTTCCGTGGCCGCCTGCCTGCACGCACGCAGGCTCTCAAACAGAGGGTGGCAACTGGGATGACATCACTGCTGCTAGCAAGCGTTGCCTGGCCTGCCCAAGCGATACATGCTGCGACGAGATGTTTCCGTCCAGCTTTGGTTTTCCTGTCTTTATTTATTTATTTATTTATTTATTTATTTATTTATTTATTTATTTATTTATTTATTTATTTATTTATTTATTACTCTTACTTACCCTGCCAGCTCTCGATTGTATGCACCTCATTAGCATTTACCATTTTCAATCTGTTTGGATTGCGGCATCGTTTGATCCGTCCTGTCATGGAATGGAGCCGCGTTGTCCAACAAATTTTGAGGAATTGGCCAATCCATCAAATTAGGCTAGCGGGGAAGATTACCAAGGATGGGTGGGTTGCTGTCAGATCTCTTCAACTCATGACACAAACCAAACAGACATTCTAGGTTCGGATGATTGTGGATCGGTACGTCCGTCAACCCAAACATGCCAGTGAAACAATATGCCACAAAATATGTATTGTTGGATTCGTATCTAAAAAGCACCAGCAAAGAATTATGATTTTAAAAATCCATTAGTAGAGTACTATATAAAGAATTTATAGCTAGAAGTTTGATTTTGAAAATCAAAACCACTCCTCCTGCACACTGTAATAGAAGCCGTTTCGAGCCGTGCCGAACAGAGCTTTTGTTTGGTGAAAGGTGCGTGTCGTGCCATTTCATTTCAGAAAATGTTTTGCTTGTTTGGTCTCTGGACGGATGCCGCTAGTACGCCGATGTGATTTCCTCCTGTGAGGACCCAAGCGTCCTGGTCGGTAGTCGTGTGTCTGTGTGCCCCATGCCCCAAGCGGCCACCGACTGGCGACTGGGCAAGGCACGGCCATAGTGCCACTGCCATGGCAACGCACCGCCTCGCCACATGCGGGCATGCGGCAGGCACAGCTAATACCTAATAGGGGTCAAAGAGGCGCGCGGACCGGGGGCCCATGCGTCGGTGGCCCGGGGTTGGTGCTCAGGACGCACTGCGGCTGCGTGCGCAGTTCTCAGGCTCCGGTTTTAAAGCGCCGCACCCACCGCCCCCCTCTGCGTCTACAACCTTCGCTCTCCTTGCTTTGCCCACGCGCACGCACACACTCCCGCGGCAGCCGCCATCCCGGAGCTCGGAGCCGCCGGGGCACCAGGACGGTGACGGATCGGCGACTCATTCGAGCGCCACCCCCATGGCGGACAAGGTAAGAACACGAACGCCGATGAGCCCTGATGCGCGCGGTGCTTGTCTGCTTGTTCCCTCGCTGCTGTCTCCCGGGTTCCTCTGCGCGATGAGCCCCTGTTGATGTTTCTTGGCCTGCGTACGCTGAGCTCTCGGGTTGTTCTCGGTAGGAACATTCGTGTCTTGTTGGACTGGGGATGAACTGAAATTGTGCGATCTCTGTGTGGTGTGTGCTGTGTTTCTCTCGAGATTTTTTCCCCCCCTTTCCCTGCTCGCAGCTTTCAGATTAGAGGCCATTGGGTTTTCGGTTAGGAGGTCAGGGACCGAGGCCAGTAGAGAAAGAAATGGTCATTCTTCTGCTGATATATTAACAAGAAAGCATGTTCAGAAATTCAGGACAAACAAACCAGAGTAACGTTTGATAGGGACACTTGAAAAGCTTATTGGAGGTTGATGAATTGATGCAAGCCGTTTTTGGTCTAAACAAATATAGTATATAGTAGCCTAAAGTGTGAAACACTCAACCAGACGGCAGAGGGTATGTGGTATGGCCGATGGCGAGTGAAGTACAGATCAAGCAAATGTTCCCTGGCCCTGGGTGACTGTGACCAGAATCCATTGCCTTTTCCCCAACCGCTTCCATAAAAGGGCACACCCAGTGCCAGCCACACGAGTGGGGTCTGGGAAAGGGAATAACCGAAGAAAAGTCTTACCCCCGCAGAAATTCTGCAGAGAGACGGCTTCGAACTCAGGACCTTTTGACTCGTCCAACCGCTTCCATGCCAAGATGATGAAGGCTCACGTCTGGTTTGTCCATTTGTCTGGTTTTCAGTTTTCCACACAGTCTTTTCAACAAAGCTACAATTTTTTTTCAACCTCCGCTACTGCTACTGTCGTTTTCGCATTTGTATCGCTCGCTTTTCAAACATAGGATTCATGAGCCACCGTCTTTTTCCCTGCCTTTTTTTTTGTTGGTCCAGTTGATGTCCATCTAGACATGGTTTTTTTTTTCTTTCTTTCCAGTTTCTTCCACGAGTTCGCTGGGACTGCACTGTGTACTTGTTTTTATAGTAACTAGTAATATACATGTGTGAAATCTTCCTGCTTTGTGAGTTCATTGTATCAGGGAGTACTGTCTAATCCCTGACTAAAAACATGACAATTGAATCGGAGTATTGTTGTACACAGACACAGTCGGATCTGCTTCCAATAATAGTACTGCATTTATTTACCGTCGTTGAATCCTTCGATCTCACTGCTGCAGATCTCCACGATCGTCCTCAAGGTTGACCTTGAATGCGAGAGATGCTACAAGAAGATCAGAAAAGTCCTCTGCAAGATCCAAGGTCAGTGCAGTGCAGTATTGTACTACCGCCATTCATCATTCACGAATGCAGAGACGCCTCTGCGGTTCACCAGGGCCTGTCAGTTGTCACACACACTGCCTGGTAGCCTCGCTGACATGTGGGCCCGTCAGCTGCTGTTTACAACTGTTTTGTGTTTTTTTATTAATGATTATAATTAATTATTAACGTACTGTTATGTTCTGATGGTTGACGATCTCGTTTGATGAGAAGACAAGGGCATGAGCGTCGCTGATTCTGACTGATTTGGGTTGCGCAGACAAGATGAACATCAAGACGATCTCGTTTGATGAGAAGAGCAAGACCGTGACGATCTCCGGGCCGTTCGACGCCGAGATGGTCTGCAACAAGCTCTGCTGCAAGGCCGGCCGGGTCATCAAGGAGATGGACGTCAAGGGCGCCGGCAAGGCCAAGGACGGCGGCGGCGATAAGCCCAAGGACGCCGGCAAACAGGCGGGCGAGAAGGACGCCGGCAAGGCCAACAAGGAGGGCGCCAAGGCGGCGGAGAAGAAGGAGGAGAAGGCCGAGAAGGAGGGGGGCAAGGGCGACAAGGCGGAGAAAGGTAACAAGGACGGGAAGGCGGAGGCCAAGAAGGTGAAGTTCGACCTCGACGGCAGTGCCCCGGCGGCGGACGCGAAGCCCGGCAAGGCGATGGCGATGCCGCCCGGCATGACCAAGGCCGACCTCGGCCCGCTCCTGGAGAAGATGATGGCGGCCAAGGCCGGGCCCGAGGCGCCGCGTGGCGAGCCGATCGCGCCGCCGCCGATGATGGCGCCGGGCGCCGCGCAGGGCGTGGCCGTGCCGTCCATCTGGCCCGCGCCCGCCGAGTCCGTGCCCGGCTACGGCTACAACCCGGGCTACGACTACAACGCTGGCGCTGGCGGATACGGCTACGGCTACGGCTGCGGCTGCGGCGGCTACAACGGCTACTGCCGGTGCGGCAAGCCGGCCGCGCCCGGCGGGTACTACGGCGTGCCGGTGTACGACAGCCAGGGGTGGTACTACGGCGGCGGCGGCGGCGGCGCCCGGCAGCCGTACTACCCCCAGCAGCAGCACTGCTGCGAGGACCCCAATGCCGGGTGCAGCGTCATGTGATGGCGATGCCCGTGGACGGATGGAGAGACAGACAGAGCAATCAGTGTGTGGTCACACTACCATGGCCAGTGCCGCCGTGCTGCTTGCCGCCTTGCCGGAGCGGGAGAAAAAAAAAACCTTCTTTTTTTTTTTCTTTTCCGCGTGTCGTCTTGTTCTTGTTTTATGCCTGTGGATTTTGTTTATTTATTTAGGGAGTTGAGTTGTGCATGTGAACAGTTGAGCTGCGACGCTTATATGGTGTCTAGTGTCTGTGACGAAATATAATGAGAATACAGTACTAGTAGTATATTTAGGCCCTGTTTGGTTACGTTCTGTTAAAGTTTAACTCCCATAACATCAATGTTCCCTCAAATGTATAAAGTACTAAATATAAACTAATTGCATGCATGTCGGTACAGATTAGGAGTAATTTACGAGACGAATCTATTAAGCCTAATTAGTCCAAGATTGGAAACTTTTTGTCAAATAAGACGAAAGTGCTACAATATTTGTTAAACTTTAACTCCTTAAACCAAACACCCCTTTATATGAAAGCATGAAACACTTGAGTGCTCTTGAAAAGTATAACTTGAACGTGGCATGATCATGGGATGCTAAAAGTGGGCTAAGGATCTTCTTCTTCTGAACAAAAAGTATAATTAGGGCTGGTTTAGATTGCAAATTTTTCTAATCCGATGAATAGTACCGTTTTCGTCTTATTTGGCAAATATTGTCCAATCGTGGACCAACTAGGCTCAAAAGATTCATCTCGTGATTTCCAACTAAACTGTGTAATTAGTTATTTTTTACCTACATTTAATACTTCATGCAAGCGATTAAAAATTGATGTGATGAAGAGAGTGAAAAAATTTTAACTTTTGGGTGTGCCTTACACAAATCCTCGAGCGTCCAGGCTGGCCCCTCGGTTCTCCGCTGGAGCACCTGATTTTCGAAGCAGGAGCAGAGCGCTGCCAGTGCCCACGGCCCACCAATGTGACTGGCCTGTTTGCTGGGCTGAAAATAAACGGCTGAAAGTACTATTGATTGATTTGATGTGAGAGAAAAATACCGTTGGACTGAAAATAAACGACTGAAAGTATTGTTGGTTGATTTGTTGTGAGAGAAAAATATTGTTGGCTGGCTGTCGAGCGAACAGCACCGGTACGTGTTGAACACTGGCGGAGCCAGGGGACAGGCAGGGGCCATGGCCCCCCCACATCACAACAAAAAAAATTTAGGTAGTATATAATTCAATAATCCATATTAGAAAGATATAATAAAAGCTTTGTCATATATTTTTTGATGACTTCTGGACAACAAAATAACACAAATTTGTATTTTATTTTTGGATGAGCCCATCCATAATATAAAAATCCAAACAAATAAGCTACACTCAATTATTTTATAGTTAAAACTCTTCGACATGTCTCTATCCATAATTTGTGGCTCCGCCACCGGTGCTGAATGAAGTGACGACTGACGGCTCGTGCCACAGCGACGAACCTGGGAAACCGGAAGCCTTTGGGTCACAGGCTCACAGCGAGTGAGATTTCTCTGTCCGGTGGATCACGTCCGTCCAATCGACCAGCACAGGCCGCCAATCAATCAGTGAAGAGAATGAACTCAGGCCTTGTTCACTTCCCCATCCCAACCCAAAATATTTCCTCTTCCACCCATCACATCAAATCTTTCAACGCATGCATGGAGCATTAAATATAGATAAAAAAGATAACTACTTACATAGTTTGTCTGTAAATATCGGGACGAATCTTTTAAGCCTATTTAGTCCATGATTGAACAAATTTTGTCAAATAACAACGAAATATGCTACAGTACCTTTTTCTCCTCCTTTTCACGAAGTGAACACACCCTCAGGAGATGTCACATTGATGTTACATGAGGTGTCATACGGGTATTTAAAAACTAATAAAACAAATAAATTATAGAATCAGACGAATTTATTAAGTCTAACTAATTCATCATTAACACATGTGATATCGTAGTACTTTATTGTTAAATTATAGACTAATTAGGTTTAAAAGATTCGTCTCGTACACGTAATCTATGTAATTAGTTAGTTTTTTAGTTTATATTTAATATTTTATGCATATGTTTAAATATCCAATGGGCGTAAAATTTTAGAACGAGAACTGAAACAAGGCTTCATCAGCGATATGATTAGCGGAATTCCCAGGCTGGCTGGCTCCGGTGGAAAGAGTCGGAGACAGTGGCTTGGAAATCGGGTCGAGGCGGCTTCATGGGAACTTCCGTCTTCTCCTTCCTTTGGACTTTGGAGGAGTACTGTAAAAGCTGGTGCTGCTGGGGCGCGTCCATGGAAAGCCGAAGACGAAGCAGCTTCAGATTTTGCCGGGCCACGTCTCGCCTTTTCAGGCCACGTTTAGTTTCCAAAATTTTTGGTTTTTGCCCATCACATCGAATCTTTTGACGTATGCATGGAGCATTAAATGTAGACGAAAAAAACTAATTGTACAGTTGGGTGAGAAATCACGAGATGAAACTTTCGAACCTAATTAGTCTATTATTGGACACTAATTGCCAAATACAAACAAAAGTACTACAATAGCAAAACCCAAAAATTTTCTAGAACTAAACGTGGCCTTATTCTTGGCAAATGATGGGAGATGGCCCATGGTAGCAGCAGTATCTAGCCAGATGGATGAGTAGCTAGCTTGCTATATTGAGCTCAGGCCCTGTTTAGATACCAAATTTACCTCCTAAATTTCACTATGCAAAAAGAAGATTCTCATCACATCAAAATATCGGCACATGCATGGAGTATAAAATGGAGATGAAATCAAAAACTAATTGCACAGTTTTGTTGTACTTTGCGAGACGAACGTTTTAAGCCTAATTAGTTAATTTTTGGACAATTATTATCAAATAAAAACAAAATGCTACAGTGCTGCACAGTGCTCCACAGTATTTCGGCAAATGCCGAATCGGCGCAACTAATCACGGCCTCAGGAGGAAAGGGGCTTTTGCGCTGTTGAGTGGATGCTGCACTCTTCTCCGGTGTTGAATGGATGCATCGTGCTACAATGTCGGGGCATGGCAATGAAGACACGAAGAAGTGAAGGACTGGCATGGCATGTTCTGCTTCTGCCTTGCAACTGCAAACTGCAATTGTGCAGGCCATCTGAATTCTGGCGCCTGGGCCACGGTGCACGGAAGGAGATGAATGAATGGTCAATTGGTCAGTGTCTCAGTGATCACCGTACCGCACCCAAAAGGCTGTGTTGAGTTTTCCGAACTTTCTGAATTTTGCACTATATAAAAAAAAGATTTTTCATCACATTAAACTTATGGTACATGTATGAAATACTAAATATAGACGAAATCAAAAAACTAATTACACAGTTTGGTTGTATTTTGCGAGACGAACGTTTTGAGTCTAATTAGTCAACGGTTGGACAATTATTACCAAATACAAACGAAATACTACGATAGCGCTACAATAAATTTGTCACTCTCAAATTCGGAAACTAAACACAGCCAAAGTGACGGCCGGCCGGGCTGCAGTTTCCAGGACGTGGCCCTTCGTCCCGGCATGTGGTTCCACTCTCGTCGTTCACCGCTCCGCAGGTGGAAGAGCACGCGGGCCAGGGAAGTTGGAACTGGTGGGCGCTCAGCTTTGTGATCAGGCGCTTGAAGCCGATGAAGTTGTTTCTCGGCACAAGATTGGCGGGAGATCCTCTCCTGTCTCGGCTTCATCGACACCTGCCCAAGCGCCTCTATGAAACTACCCTGTTGGTGGCTCTGCAACGCCAGTTGCTAAAGGAGAAGCACAAGGATTTTGACACCTTGATGGCATTGGTGACATGACATGGCAACTCTGGAATGATGTAATACAAGATGGAACCATATTTCGTTTCTTGCTCCTCCACGTCCCCGCGCAGCCGGCCTCCTCTACGGGCCCCGCGACGGCCTCGAGCAGTTGAGCTCGGCGGTGTCGAACGCGGCAGGCCCAACCTATTAGGCGTGGCGTGCTTTTTGGGCCAGGCCAGCACGAAAAACGGCCCGACAGGTCATGCCAAGGCCCTCGGCCAAACGTGAAGCCCAGTCCAGCACGGTGCCAGTGGGCCTTGCTAGGCCAAGCGGTCGAATACGCACCTATATCTCTCTTAATATAAATAAAGATTATAAAGTTATACAAGTTAAAAAAGAAATTGTTGTGATACGTTATGGGGGCTATGGCTCCTGCTGGCCCACCCTTGGCCCCGCCACTGTATGTTCATACTGTTACTTATAGATGTGTATGTCAGCACGTTTCCCAACTATTATCAAACTACTAGCAGATGCTTGTCTACAAAGCAAACACGTATTCTAAGGTCAACTGATTTTGAACGTTTGCATGTTTGCTGAGCTAGTGATGTTGGTGTTCATCCATGATAACCTCAACCATCGAATTACCATGACCCTTTTCCAAGTATATGCTTTATTGTCTCTATCGATTGCCAACTTACTAATCCCAGCAGCAATTGTGAGAGACTGTGTCGGATACCACAATTAGGGGTACCTAAATTGTGATGGAAAATCACCCGACCTCCCCATTTAAGGGAAAAGATCAACAAAAAAGAGACGGGCTAAACTCTCCCTTGTTGGGCCTGCAACAAAACGTGTGAGCGAACCAGCCCATCTCCCACTTCATCTGAGACCCCACTCAGAGGGGTCTCGGAACACCTCCGATTCACCCGAGGCCTCCGCCCTGGGGTCTCGGACATAGGCCGACCCCCGGCAACATCACCGCCTCGCCCGAGCCCCAGAAGCGGCATTGTCCGTCTCCGACTCGCCCGAGACCGGCCTCTAACGCCGCTCCCCCATTGGCGCGCTCGAGACCCCCTATGACGTCACCCACATTCTCGCGTCTGCCCAACCGGACAGGCCGGGAATGACCGGGGTCAAATCACCACACCATCGTTTGTAACAGGCATGGGGGAAGAGCTGCTGACCACTATGCCACCCATACTAGCACTATACGTACGATTCGTATGTGCACAGTGTATGGAGCAACTGCCCTGGGCCACTATTCCCACGATCAGGATAAGATCGCACCGCACTTCCCGCCTCTGAGGACTCAGCCCTCTACGCCAAGTCAAACTACAAGGACAAACATGCCACGCCGGCTATAGGACTAGGTATGACAAGGCACGTCGCTACAATGGCAAAAGACAGAGACCACTCCTTCAGCAGTGACACACGTACCAGAACACGTAGCAGCAGTACCAGAAGTATCGACGCCATGCCTCCACAGTGCAGACCACGCCACCACCAGATAAGGCCCTTCCGAGGCCTCCAGACTCCTCCACCGGCAAGGTCACACCATACGCCAACATCATGTAACCCTGCACCTCCTTGAAACTATAAAAGGAGCATGCAGGGATAATTCCAAGAGAGAGGACAACCGAACCGAAGGCAGACCGAAAAGAAAACAACCACCATAGCAACACAACATGAGATACGAGCAGGCTACTCTCCTGGACCTTGCGAGGTCACCAGCAGAGTCGTACGCACCCACTTTCTCCACTCACGCCTTGAGACTTGGGAGCTCCTTCCTCTCTCACGTCCGCTTATAACCCCTACTACAAGCACCTTGGTGCAAGATAATACAGAACTCTCCCCCCTACTAGACGTAGGGCATTTCTCGGTCTGAACCAGTATAAATCGTCTGTGTCCTTCTTGCACACCATCCGGACTCCCGATGCGCAGACACTCATTACTCGTTGGTGCTAGGACCGCCGTTTCTTACACCGACACTATGATGGCAGAGAGGAGGAGCACGAACATGAGAGCCGGATCAACCTCGCACGCACGCCATCTCTCGATATCTTCTATGTGATGGTGCTCGGTAAGGAATACTCCACCTTTTACCCTACACGCTAGAGATATTCTTATTCATCCCTCGAAGATCTCTTGCCCATCATGGTCGATTTAGAGGCCACCTGTGAGTGGAATCCGTCGATCTATACTACGCACATGCCTTGGAGAACTGCATGGAAAAGGATGTTGTTGCTTGGAAGTGGATGCACATGAGTAACTATGCATGCACATGGGGGCATATGCCCTCAGGGGCAAAAAAGCAATGTCGTATGGAACATCAGATCCCACTGAGGAATTTTACAACGATCTTGGTTGACAGGTTCAATGGTAATGAGGTTTCGGTGGAAGAGAGATCAAAATTGTGTGGCTTTCATCTACGTATACGACACTAGTGATCCTATCCGATCTAAGTAGGAGATCTTATGAATGTAGAATTTATATCAATTGTGATGAGATCAGTGTGGAAGAGGAAAAGAACAATGTATCAACATATATTAGTAATTTGGAATGACAAGACGAAGATATGAATTTGTAACGTGGGAAAGTTATGCAATTACAGAACTACTTCACAAGGCAAATCTAGTGCAACCTTTTCTAGATCAACACGTAAAAAGATAATTTGTGGCTAGATGAGAACTAGAATGGCATGTGACATTAGGTTGGTAGGGATCTACATATATACTAGGAAATAAACCTATTTGTTGTAACATCCCAGATGTCAGGCACATGATAATAAGTAGAGGTTTAAGACTTAATAAAACATGTCAAATATTTTTCATGTGCTTAGATCTAGATTTTTACGTTAACGATGAACATGTAGAGTTTAAACTCTTTTAAATAAGGTCAAACTCAATTCGTGGAGAGTAATATATAACTACTTAAAAATATATTAGATAAAAAGATATTTTCGTTATGATAATTTAAACATTATGCGGATTTGTCACAAAGGTATGCTAGGTTGCCTTCTAGTTCTTTTCCAACTAAAATTATAGCAAATCAAAACTTAGGCTTGTCAAAGTCAAGACTTCTCGGCAAAAGGGCATGTAGTCTAATGGTTACAAGAGCCTCAGCAGCACCTCAGGTTTTAGGTTTGACTCCTCGTGGGAGCGAATATTCAATGATTTGTCGGCGTTGTGCACTTAGTAGTAGGCGACGTTCCCGTCGACACTTGACAAGGAGGTGCCTGTGGTGACTTTATCAATCTCGAGAATTTACCGGCTCAGTCTTCTAATATGCTCGTAGGGGGTAGGGTTTGCGTTCATGCGTTCATAGGGGTGAGTATGTGTGCGTTGTGAGTATCTGCATTGTACTGTGTAATTTAAAAAAAATCAAGGCCTGTTGAATTTAGGACAAAAGATATATAGACATATATTTGGTTAAGTGCCGTAACAATAGTAAAAAACACTTTTTTATCTCTCAAATGTAATAAATTTCTACCGACTTAACAAAACTTTGACCATAAACACTGATGTGTTGTAATAGAACCGATCAATTATACGAGATTAAGTAAGAAAATCATCCACCGAGCAGACGATTTAGCAAACTTAAGCCCGTATAACCCGGTAGTCCGTAAAATCATGACGGATTTCAAACCAAATTACATACCAGCCAAGATCGTAATAAGTTCAGCGGTCACCATCACAAGTTACATAAAATTTCACGTCACAAATACATCAGAGTTTAAACATAGTTATTACAAACCAATTTCGAAAGAAAGTAGCGGAAGCATTTAGTTTAAATCACACATGCACACAGAGTTCAAAATACAGTGCCAGTTTAGGATCATCTTCCATCAAAAGCATCAGACGAGACGTAGTGAATGACCATTGCCCATGGTCCTAAGCTTCTCCCAATGCAGGATAGAGACAGTTGATACAGTAGCCGTAATACATCTGCCCATCTGCAACAAGTGGGAACAAAGCCCTGAGTACGAGAAGGTACTCAGCTAGACTTACCTGACAGAACCAAAAATAAAAGACACCAAGAAATCATGACAAGCTTTCTGGTGGGGTAGCTTACTCATTTGCAAAAGACATTTTTAGGATTTAGAGAATCTTTACAAAAGCTTTGCATCAAGTTAAATCTTTATTAACCTGTCAACTACATTTGCACCTGTACTAAAGTAACATGTAATTAAACAGATAATGATAACCAATGATCATTAACAACTTCCATTATGCCATATTTCATATAACTGTCCAAATGTTCCATCAATATTACTACGATAAAGTAGCTCAAGTCAAGTGCTCACTATCCAGTGAACGATGGCGATTCGAATCGATTATTAACTAGCTGGTAATTTATTCCTCACACAAATCTTACTCACCCGCTAAAGTGAGGTGTTGGTCACTGAGTCAACCATTCAGGTAAAGTCGTGAGCTTGTCAGGAACCACATGTACCCGGGGGCCGCCCGACTGCTCTTTGGCCTTATCATCGCGCCCCAGTATCCTGTCACTACTGCTCCGGTACAGTGCGTTGCGGGCAATCCACTCGGCCCGAATAATCTCCCAGCTTCACGGTCAAAAGGTATATTATTCAGCCAGCTAAATGTAAGGCATGCGTTCAACATGACTCGAGGCCCAACAACGGTCGGTCCTTAATTGACACAGACGGAAAACACTACAGTCCGTAACCCTGCAAGTTTCCGTCCGGTCTCAACTTCACATTAACACTTAGTTATTTTTCCGATGACATCTTTTCTCAATCAGATCCAGATAATCACCTATAGCTCGCAGGTGACAGGAAATCACCTGACTTCTACCGGTCTAAGCAAGCTAAGCAATTACTTGACTGCGAATGACAAGGTGACAAGGATAGGGTAGAACAGAGTAAACAAGGTATAATGCAGCAATGGTTGCAAACAACTCTTAAACATAATGCAGCAGTTAAAGTAGAGCATTAATAAAATATTTACAAACCGGGGGAGAGAAATGCTCCGGGGCTTGCCTCTCTCGAAAGAGCTCGGACGGTAGTCTGGGCACTCTGGAAGATCCTCACCGACCTCCTCGTCGGCTTCGGGCACTTCCTGCTCCTCGGGCTGCTCTTCCGGCTCCTCGGGAACTGCTACCGACGTTACTTCCTGTGATCCTGTATGATGCAATCGTATAAATGCTTATGCCTAGATGCATTGCGAAAATGACATGTAATGGTTGTGATGAATGAAATGTAGATAAATGGGTTCACTTTATTTCATAAAGTAGGAATACATTTCTTCTACAAGGTAGTCAACATCATCCAAGAATACAGACTACAAGCATATGTCATCTACTGCATTCTCTTCTACTACTACTATGCTAAGTCAGCACATCTTATTGAATGCTTCAAAGATACACCAAAGAAAATCTTATTAACTAATCATACATTAACAATGTTAATTAAACCTTAATTACAACTAGGTTTGAACAACAACACCCATTTTTGTAGCATAGAAAAAACTGAGAAAATTACAGTAGCTTTCTATCATCTAATCTAGCATACCATAAAAATTTCATTGCATTTGAATTACTAAAACTGTCTACCCAAAAATAACAAGCTTGGGCCTAAAAATGAGCATAAAAATACTTTATACTACGAAAAGTATCAAACAACAGATTTAACATTTTTTCTACATTCTACACAATAAATAATCACTATAGAAAAATTATTACATGCATATTTTTTTCATATTTTTCTCTCTAGCAAAAATAATAATTATTAGCAATATTAAACACTTGTACTACACCTCAAGATTTTTTCTGCAGAACATGCATGGCATATATTTTTCTTAGCAAGTACATCACAAAAGAAAATTATAGCAAGTGGAACCATATTTTTCTGAGTTTTCTGTGATTTACTACATATTTAATAAAAAAACAGCAGTTTTAGTGATCAAATAAAAACTCTACAGCAAAGTATTTAAATCTTGACATGCAATATTTTTCTCAAGTAGATCTGATGATAAGGAACCTAGAAAAATTTATTTGAACAGATTTGGAGCAAATTTGAGTAGTCAAACATTTTCCAAACCATTTCCATTTTCAAATAATAAAAGAAAAACAAAAAATCAATTTTCTTATTGCTAACGGGCCGGCCCAGCGAGACCAACCGGCCGGCAACGGCCTTTCGGCCCGAGCGCGAGCGCGGAGACAGCAAGCGCGCCAGCCCGGCTTGGGCTACGGCCCAAAACCGTTCGGTCCACGAGGCCAAGAGGGGGGGCGTGGTCACGACGGTGACCATGGCACCGCGGCCGCGTGGGCAGCAGGCCGATGGCCATTGCCGGCCATGACCGAGCAAGACGAGGTGCGCACCGGGTCCGCGAGAGGAAGGCGAACGCGGCAAAGTCACTTTCAAGGGCTAAGAAACAGCGGGGACGCCCTTCCCACGGTGAGGTCGAGCGCGGCGGCACCATGACCGACGGCGGCAACACGGCTCAAATCGAACCTACCTAGCTCGAATGGTGAAATCAAGACGAGCACGACGTGTCGGAGATGGAGGCGGAGCGACGTGCACGCGATGGAGGGCGGCGGTGGACCACCGGCGGCCAATTTTACCGGCGGAGGTGGCGGTGGCGAGGAGGGCTCGAGCGGTGCTCGGTGTGGGGCGGAGAAGACGGCAGCGCAGGAGGAAGAATGGAGAGGGCAGAGCGGGAAGTGGAGCGCCTACGGCTTGAAATGGCGAGGCGCGTGCTCATGGGGGCCACAGACGGCCAGGTGTCGCCGGCGAGCGGGGCATGCCGGCCACGGGGCGAGCAGCTCCTGCCACGGCCGAGGCATGGCGCGGGCGCGCGGGCGGGGTGAGGCGGACGCGGCGCGTGGAGCTGGGCTGGGCCGATTCGAGAGCAGGCCGGGAAGGGAGGCGGCGGCCCAAGAGACGAGGAAATTCGTTTTCTTTTTTATAAATAAATTTCCAGATTTTCTAAATTGATTCAAATTCAAATTTTGAAGATGAAAAAGGCATTTTCACAAATTGCCCTCGAAACAAAAGTTGTTCAAAATTTTATTCTCTACAACTTTCATTTAGGGCACTTTTCAAAATTCTAAATAGATTTTGAATAGATGATTTAAAGTCAAAATTTTAAATGAAAACTTAATTTTCTGAAATATTTTTAGAAGCAAAATTTGGGAAGATTTTGAATACAAAACTTGCTCCAAAAATCATGCTAATTATTTCTAGTTATTTAAAGCTATAGCTCCACAAATTTTTACCACTTTTACCTGGGACTTTTACCAACTCAGAGCTCAAACATGATTGTCACAGTTTTAAATAAATTCTAACTTAATTTACATGTGATGATGATCATGCATGAAATGCAAATGCTCATGATTTAGGATGTGAATGCATGCTTAACACCCAGAGGTGTTACATCATTCCCCCCTTATAAGAATCTCGTCCCGAGATTTTGGGTTACGAACCATTTGTTATAAAAATCCTCATAAGCTTTTTTGTAGATATTCACCCGTTTCCCAAGTTGCGTCTCTTTCATCATGATGATTCCATTGTATCTTATATGTTTTCACCACACTGTTTCGAGTTACTCTTTCTTTAGAGTCCAACACTTGAACCGGTTGCTCATGATAGACCAAATCTGACTTGAGCTTTATGCCTTGAGGTTCAATTCTTTTCTCTGGAACACGCAAACACTTCTTGAGATGCGATACATGAAAAACTGGGAATATAGCACCCATTGTCTCAGGTAACTCTAACTTATAAGCGACTTGACCTTTTCTTTCCAAGATCTTATATGGTCCCACAAATCTGGCTGCAAGCTTTCTGCGTACTCCAAACCGTTTCTTCTTCATTGATGTGACTTTCAGATAAACATAGTCACCAACCTCGAACATAAGCGGTCTCCTTCTTCGATCTGCATAGCTTTTCTGACGGGATTGAGCGGCTTTCATATTTTGCTGAATGATATGAACTTTCTTCTCAGCTTCTTCTACGAAGTCAATACCGTAGTATCTTCTTTCTCCTGGCTCAATCCAGTTAAGTGATGTTCTACACTTTCTGCCATACAAAGCTTCGAATGGTGCCATCTTGATACTTTCTTGATAACTATTATTGTAAGCGAACTCTGCTAAAGGTAACCATGACTCCCATGAACATCTAGAAGATAACACACAGGCTCTCAACATATCTTCCAGAACAACATTAACTCTTTCGGTCTGACCATCTGTTTGAGGATGATAAGCAGTGCTACGAATTAAACTCGTCCCCAAACCTTTTATACAAGTGCTCCCAAAAGTGAGCAGTGAATTGTGACCCTCTGTCAGACACTATATTCTTTGGTATGCCATGTAATCTCATAATCTCAGCAATATACTTCTTGGCATATTGAGGTGGTCTATAATCTGTCTTGACAGGTAAAAAGTGAGCTGTCTTTGTAAGGCGATCCACAATCACCCAAATCGAATCATGTCCTTTCTGAGTAGTGGGCAAAGCTGTGATGAAATCCATACTTATATCATCCCACTTCTAACTAGGTACAGACAAAGGTTGCAACAACCCAGCAGGTATCATATGAATAGCCTTTACCCTACAACATGTGTCACATCTGGCTACATACGCTGCAATCTCTTTCTTCATCTTGGTCCACCAAAAACGAGGTCTTAGTTCTTGGTACATTTTGCTACTTCCGGGATGGATAGATAACTTTGAAAGGTGAGCCTCATCCATAAGTTTATTCTCAAGCTCTCCATCCTTGGGAACAACAAGACGGTCATCAAACCATAACACGTCATGTTCATCCAATCTAAAGTGCTTGGATGGTTCTTCTTTAATCTTTTCTTTGATATGGAATATCCCTTTATCGGTTTTCTGGCCTTCTATTATCTTACTCTCCAAAGAACAACTAATCTGAATACTATGTAACACTGCAGGATGCATTAGATCAAAACCATCTTTGAGCAAAGGTTGCGCATTCCGGCAATGTGACTTTCTACTCAAAGCATCTGCCACCACATTGGCCTTTCCAGGATGATATTGCACATTCAAATTGTAATCTTTGATCAATTCTAACCATCTTCGCTGTCTCATGTTCAATTAAGGTTGGGTGAAGATGTACTTGAGACTCTTGTGATCGGTGAAAATATTGCACACATTACCAAGTAAGTAATGTCTCCAAAATTTTAAGGCATGCACTACAGCAGCAAGTTCAAGATCATGTGTCGGATAGTTGATCTCATGCTTTCTCAACTGACGAGAGGCATAAGCAATGACTCTTCCTTCTTGCATAAGAACACAGCCTAATCCTATTTTTGATGCGTCGCAAAACACATCAAAAGGTTTCTCAATGTCCGGTTGCGCTAGAACTGGAGCTGTGGTCAATAGTTTTCGCAAGGTGTGGAAAGCTATCTCACACTCCTCTGTCCATACAAACTTATGATCTTTCTGTAGCAGACTTGTCATTGGTTTGGCAATCTTCGAGAAATCTGGGATAAAACAACGATAGTAACCAGCTAAACCCAAGAAACTTCTGACTTCCGAAACTGTGATTGGTGTCTTCCAATCCATAACCTCTTGCACTTTACTCGGATCTATAGATACTCCATTCTCCGACAGAATGTGACCAAGGAAAGGAACTTTCTTCAACTAAAATTCACACTTGCTAAACTTAGCATACAACTTATGATCTCTCAGTCTGGTTAAGATAATTCTCAGATGCTCTTCATGATCTTTCTCATTCTCAGAGTATACGAGAATATCATCAATGAACACAACCACAAACTTGTCCAATTCTAGCATGAAAACTGTATTCATCAGATATATAAAGTATGCAGGAGCATTTGTTAATCCAAAGGACATAACAAGATACTCATACAACCCGTATCTGGTAGAAAAGGCGGTTTTCGATATATCTTGCGGTCTAATCTTTATCTGATGATAACTTGATCTTAAATCTATTTTGGAGAACACTCTGGCTTTGGCTAACTGATCGAACAAAACATCAATGTGAGATAAGAGATACTTATTCTTGATAGTTACAGCATTAAGAGGCCTATAATCCACACACATTCTCAAAGTACCCTCTTTCTTTTTCTTCACAAACAAGGCATGACATCCCCATTCAGACTTACTTGACCGGATAAACCCCTTGTTCAACAACTCCTCTAGTTGTTTCTTCAACTCAGCTAACTCATCCGAAGGCATCCTATAAGGTCTCCTTGAAATTGGAGCTGTCCCAGGGATCAACTCAATTCCAAACTCAACATCTCTATCTGGCGGAAGACCAGGTAACTCATCTGGAAACACATCCGGAAACTCACACACGACCGGAATCTGATGAATCGGAATGACTTCCATAGCACAAGTCACACTCACAAGGTCTGTTCTTTTGGGCAATGGTACCTGAAAAGTACCCTCTCCCTGGGGATCCTTCAGGGTAAGTACCCGACTTCCTGTATCTATAACTGCTCCTCATTCTTTCATCCAATTCATCCCTATGATGACATCCAGAACTAGTCCAGGCATAACTATCAGGTTTACTCGATACTTTCGACTACCTAACTCAAGGGTTGCCCCTCTAACCATCTGATTGGTTAAAACATCGGCCCCTGCTGAACTTATACGGTAACCATAACTTAAGTCTGTGCATAGTTGTTCATGTTTCCGTGCAAATGCTTGACTCATGAAAGAATGCGATGATCCAGAATCAAATAGAACAACTGCAGGGTTTTGGTTAACAGGAAACTTACCAGCAGTTACGGGCTCTCCCTCAGGAATCTCTTCCACAGTGGTGTGGTGCACTCGAGCATTATAAGTCTGTTGCTTCTTTCGGGGCGGATAAGGGCAGAACTTGGAAAAGTGGCCTGACTGATCACAATTATAGCAAGGTCCCTTTACTGTACCAGCAGATCCGATAGCTCCCTTTGCGTTACCTTGTCCTGCAGTTGCGGCTGTCCTTGCTGGCGGCACTGCCATCTTGTACGGCTTCTGCGGTCCCTTGTAGTTCTGGGTCTTATGCTGCGGTGGCCTAAACCTTGCACCAGGTGCAGACGGACGATAGGTCGAACGATTAGCAGCGATAACTCTGGACTATGACAGTCCTGACTCAAAGGCTCTCTTACGAGTCTTAGATGCTGTGTACGCGTTGTTGTTCTTCTCTTGTTTCAGACAATCACTGATGAAGTTATTGAATCTGGCGCGAGTATTGGTACCCACATGCTTCATCATCTTTGGACCTAACCCTCTCTTGAAGCTAGCAATTTTCTTAGCATCTATGTCGACCATGTCGGGAGCATAACGAAACAAGTTGTTGAAGGCATGCAAATACTGTGTCACGGTTTTGGTGCCCTGATTTAAAGCCAAGAACTCTCCCAACTTCATCTCAACTAGCCCTGACGGAATATAAACTCCACGGAAGGCTTCGATGAACTCTCTCCACGAGATCTGAGCATTTGAAGGGAAGGTGGTGCGGTGATGCTTCCACCACATCCCTGCTGGTCCTTGTAACTGATGTGCAGCATACTCTGTCTTCAGTACTTCTGTCAGCCTTAACACACGGAACTTATCTTCCATAGTGTTAATCCATTCTTCAGCGTCAAGTGGCTCGATTGCTTCCTTGAAAATTGGTGGCCTAGTGTCCATGAAATCCTTGAAATTGTTGTACTAATTCACTCCATTGCCACCACCTTGGTTGTTACCACGTTGCACGTTGTTGGCAATGGTACGTAGAAAAACTTCCATATTCTTCTGTGACTGTTCGGCATTGCGCTGACTTACCAGGAACTGTGCAAAGAACACCTCTGCAGTGAGCGGTGGAGGAGGCGACAAATGCGGCTCCGGGTGTGGCTCATTATGGTTGGCGTTGTTAGCACCACTCCCACCTGCCCCGGCACCATTTCCACCAGTTTCGGCAGCCTCATACGTGGCGCGGCGAGTGTTTGTCATCTGCATATTTTAGCAACAAGTAATGATTAAGCAAAATTGTAGTAATTGTGAGTGAATGAAAAATTATGTCGTACTGAATTTATTGGAGAGAACAAAGTCATACAATAAAATAGAGGCACAATAATCGCATTCCAATTAAAACAACACCACTAATTAAATTACTTCAAATGTAAACATCGCGTCCAATACAACCATGTTGCCAACATACACACACTGGACTTTATGCGTTCAGGTATCGCATGAACAACCAAGATCCAACATTCCACCAAGTCTCAAGGTTCAAACGAGATACATCAAGATACATGAAACCAAAAGAAGGTCACAGCAACAGGGCCTAGCAGCTAACGCAAAGCAACTAGCCTACTCCTCGGGACCATCGTTGGGGTCGGAGACGTCACCATTGCTACCATCAGTAGCAACGTCATCGTCAGCAGGTGCGGCTGTAGGCTCATCCTCGTCGTCGTCGACGTCCATACCGGCGGCTTCTGGAGGAGCATACGGGCCAATCCCGTTGTAGAGCGCATGAAACTCCTCATGCAAGTTGACATTGTACTCCTCTTGCTCTTCGACCCTCTGCCTCAGGAGGTTCCTCTCGTTCCAGGCTTCATTCCTCTCCTGAACCAACTATCCAATCATGCGGTCTGCATTATTGTTGGCCTGAGTCAACATATGCACCCGCTGTAGAGAACTATCACCTCTCTCTAGAGCATGGTCTCGCTGCAAGCTCATGTCAGCCAACTGCTCCTGTAAACTAGCGATAGCACGTGCCTCCTTCTTCTTTTGTTTTCTTGCTTTGAGCCGATCATCACCACGCAAACCAGTCAAAGTCCAATAGGTGCACTCCAGACTTTGGTATGCTCTGATAGCTGCATACATCACACTCATAGCGTGGTTGTCGCTAGCCTGTCCTTCATTTGGGCCTCTGACTAAAGCACTTCCTTGCGGCTGCACCCAAATAGCATCGCGAGGATCGTCTCTCGGAAAAGTGCCAGCCAAGGCTGCTGCTTGCTTGTTAGGAAATCTGCTCATTATGTCCCGGATGACACGGAAAGCTGCGCCCTCTGCACCCTCAACCGGAGTGCGGCCTTCAAACTCCAAGTGCCAACCATCCCATTCTGGAGCATCACCAAGAGCAGGGACAGTGATCTCCACTACTGCCAGTTGTAACACCCCGGGTGTTATAGTGCTAATTAATCTGCCATGTCATCATAATGCATTGCAAAGCATCCCTGTTAGGTTAACCTTGTTATGCATCAACTAAAACAAGTTTACTTATCTAGGTTGAATGTGTTTCTCAGTGGTGTGCTCCGAACCCGAAAACCCTAATTTTTAATACCACCGCAAATGCTTAGTCCATGCCCTGCGTAATTTGAGGTGTGCGACTGTGTTGCACACTAGTGTCAAGTGTAGGGTATGAGCTCAAGTACAACCTCTAAAATGAAACTCCAAATTTGAGTTTGAATTGGAGTCCCAAAACTTGTCACGAGTTTTCCGATTCGAATTCGAATTCAAAATTGGGGAAAAATATAAAAGAATTTTAAAAGCTAATTGGTCAACCAAGAGTGGCATTTGGTCAACCATGTCATGTTGGTCCAAATGATGCCCTTGGGTGAGGTTTTGATCGCTAAGTAATCACAAATCAAAGTAGCAACAAATTCCAATTTAAAATTCCTCCGAAAACCCTAAATTTCAAAACCCTGTTTTACCCCTTTTGAAATAATTCAAAATCTAAGCAAAATTTGGGAAAAAGTTCAAACCAAGTTTGTAGAACTTTTCAAGGGCTACAACTTTGGTGTTTTGAGTTTTCAAAGTTTTAGTGTAAAATGTGGAGCAATTTTGAAAATAAACAAATTTCAGTTTTGACTCATTTTTGTCCCCAAACTAAGATTTCAAAATGGAGGCAGAATTTGAAAAAGTTTTGAACAACAAAGTTATAGGTCTGGTCAAGATATACAACTTTGATGTTTGGATATTTTGAAGTTTCAATATAAAATCAAAAGTAATTTCTAAATTACCAAATCTGAAAAATGTGTCCCCTTTTGAATTTAAACTCAAATTTCAAAATCCAGTGAGAATTTGAAAATGTGTTCAATACAAAACTTGTAGAGCTTGAAATTCTGAAGATTTCATAGATTGGAAGTTTTTAAGTTGTTACATGAATTTGAGAGTAATTTTAGAAAACAGTTTGAAAATTCAAAATTTGGGGGGGGTGCTACAGTGTCGCGCCAATGGCGGCCGACCACCGCGCGGTATGGGCGCCGGCGAACCGCCGTGGCCGCCCAGACCCTTCGCGCACGGTCGAGAGCGCCAGCGCGACGACGCGAGCAGTCCGGCTCTGTAGTCGCGACCGCCTTCTATAAATACATGAGTTCACAGTGACGTTTACCATTTTTCGCCACCGCCGCCATCGCAGCTCCGCCGCTCGCCGCTGCCGCCACCAGGCCATCTCCGGCCACGCCAGTCGCACCAACAGCATCACCGCATCCTCACGCACCTCGTGAACCACCCAAGCCATCTTGACTTCGCCTGGATCACCGCAGCCACCGCCTCCCGTGCTCAACTCCGGCGACTGCCCGCCATCCTCGCCTTACCGTGGCCAGCCGCCTCCAGTGCCTCTCCGCTTCAACCGATCATGCCTCTGTGATCGTGGTACGCCCCTGATGCTCCCTGACTAGTTAGTTTAAGCTTTGCTCCTTTGTGTCGTCGAGTCGTCGGTCACCGTAGTTGCCGAGCCGCCACCGTCGTCGGTGAAGTGTCACCGGAGCTCGAACCGTGGGGCAAATTAGTAAAACGGAGTCGTGGGAAGGTGTTGTTGGTGTTGGTCGGGTCAGTTGGTCGACCGAAGCCCTGGTCACCGGCCGGCCACCGCGCGAAGGTGAGTGAGCACGCGGGAGTGAGCGAGACACAGGAGGTAGGCGATGACAGACAGGGTCGGCCTGTCAGTGAGAGAAAACGGGAGAGTGAGCGCGCGCGGGCTGGGCCGTGGTGCTGGGCCACTCGGGCGAGTGCGGGCGCGAGCACGCGGGTGTGCGCGAGCGGGCCGCTCAGTGGGCCGAGCCGGAAGGAGAGAAGAATCGGCCCGAGTTCGGTTTTTGTTTTTCTTTTTCAAAATTTTGAATAGTGCTACTATTTGTTTATTTCATTAAAAATTGTGTAGAGTTCCAAAATTAATGAAATTTTTTGTGTAGGCTTCTCAATGTATAAACTATCTAGGAAAAATGTTAAATGCTGAAATTGAGTACTTTGTGCAGTAGAACTTAATTAGTTCTAATAAAGATTAAATGCAACTTCTATGAATTTTAATAATTAATTTATTAATCCAAAAATGATGAAATTTATTATGATACTGTTATAAATCATTCTTAATCCATAGAAAAAGTTTGAGCTTGATTAGGTAAAATTTTATTAACTTCTAATTATGTCCTAATTATTTAAATAACAAATAAATGTTAATTTAAGAACTTTAAGTGTTGTGTCCCTTTTGATTGAGTGATGTCCTTAGGTCACTACCCTTTGGTGATCTCTGGCACCTTAATTTCATGATTGAGCTCGTTAGTAACTTGTTAGGTTAAAAGCTGATATCGCTGGAATCGTCGCTACTAGTTAGTAGGTTTTCAGTTTGCGACTGTACCGCGAGGGAAGTTGTACTCCAGTCGTAACTCGTAGCATGTTATCATCAAGCATCATGTTTATCATCGAGCATCATGTTAAAGCATGTTATGTGTTCGTGTAGTCTCCGCTTTTGAAGAAGTCGAAGCCGTCGAGCCAGTCTCCGGAGAAGAGCGATCGTCGGTGGGTTTCGGACCTGACGTTGGAGTTCTCGGGTCTGAGTCAGTCGTCGTGTCCGAGCAAGGCAAGCCCCGGTGCATTTAAACCCTACCTTGAATTTTACAAATGTTTTATTATTTATAATATGGTTTACTGCATTAAGTAATTAGGAGTTGAGTGATAACCTAATTGCTGCATTATCATCCTTGATTATTGTGATATCAACCTTGATACCTGTTTTACGGAAAATGCGTAGTATGCTTCGCTATGCTTAGAAGTTAAGCTTTTAAATGCAATGTTTATTTAGCCATGACGACATATTGAATGAATATTGAAATATGAGAATGAACTTGAAAGATCGGGCGGGTGGTTTGGCCACTGCTAACATGCATTGGGAAAGGAGTCTCAATGTAGTGTTTCCGCCTTGTCAGTTAAGGTCCGTTCGTTGTAAGCCTGTTGTGTTCAAGACTTTGCAACTAGCTTCATGCCTTGGGTAAGCCTAAAATGTTGGTGATTCCATTATGAGAACGTCTAACCTCGCACTGAGAGTAGAGAGATGACGAGAGTAGCGTGTACCCTCGGGGCTAGAATTTGGTCGGGTTCGAGGAGTACTGTACTCTCGGGTGGTGATGGACACGTTCTGGTTTTGGGAGATCTAAATGAGGGTTGATATATGCAAGATTCGGTTCTACATATGTCGTGAAGTTAGAGATCCCCAGCTGGGTATAATCGGTTCGAATCGTCGTTGCTCCTCGGTTATGGAGACTTGATCACCTAACTTGCATCGTAGTTAAGAACTAGAATTGAAAGAAAGAATGAGAAAGGTTTTGATGATAATTACTTTGATCTAGATTAGGATCACTTAGATTTGGTTAATGAACCATCAATGGTAAAAGTAAAATGTTGAAGATAAGGATCTACTTTAGTAAGCTTTTCTGCAAAAGAAAATTTGATTCTAGAATACCCGTACCTTGATTCCCTAAAGCTAGCATGCCCTTGGAGTCTTTGTCTTAGTCGGGTAAGTCTTGTTGAGTACCCTCAAGTACTCAGGGTTTGTTAACCCCTTGTTGCAGGTGCGGTTCATGAACAAGTCTGCTTCGAGCCTTGTTGCATGACCGTCGTGGTTGAAGAAAGCGACGACGAGTAGACTGTGTGGCCTTTGGGCAAGGCATCTCGCTTGTGTGTTGTAATAAAGTTAATACCGATACTTCTCTACTACTGGTTTGTAATAATGTTACATAAGGTTTGAAGTTTGAAAACTGGTTTGTAAACCTATATTATTGTAAGACTTCCGCTACGTTACTCTGTTGAATATTTTAAATAAACTGTTGTAATATTGCAATACTCCTGTGATTAGATCCTGTTCGGAGGAAAGCAGGCCTTTTAAGTTATGGTGAACATAAGTACGGCCATCAGAGGTCATTAAGGCAATGACGGGTACTTGTGGGCCATCATAATTAGGAGGTTCTATGACAGCTGGTACCAGAGCATAATCACTCGGGTTATTGTAGTATTACCTTGCAAAACTTCAAAATGATTTGGGTCAAACAAACTTAATACTGATATTTTGGGTCCAAATTGCTTTTGCTTATCTTAATCTATTCTATAGTTTTCCTTAGCTCATATTTGAAAGCTTCGTAGTGAAGTATCATGTATAGTGCCCTATGTTATAAAGATTGCATGTGTTACTTAAATCTTTCTGTTAGATCATAAGTGTGATGCATGCATCATGTTTAATTAACCTGCTTAAGCTACCTTCCCTTTTAAAGTGGTTTGGGTTAAGTAAGGTTCAAATCCTATTCATGCTAACCTTCAGATCCCCCTATCTGTTCTTATCATCCTAATTCTATCTTGCTATAGGATGGCACGTGTGAAGATGACTCCTCGCAAGAAAACGGGTCCGCAAGGAGTGCCGCGTCATCAGTTGGCCGCCAGAGGTGATGGAGCAAGCAGTAGCCATAATCCGAACCCGGATTCAGAATCAGAGGTTGCAAGGCTTACATCAGAAGTGGAGCGACTGAAGCGCAACATGCGTTTTTGGAAACAGTTCCAGAAGGAGTCTTTGGAAAAGGAGACAGAAGCCAGGGATTGTGTTCGTGAGTTGGAGCTTTATGTGACACACCTAGAGCAGTACAACACAGTTCTGCATGAGGAAGTCCATAGGCTAAATGATCTGATGAATCCCAATCATCAGCCCTAGGCAGTAGAAGATGATGTCGGTGCCATGATTGTTCCTGATGGAGAGGACAATGAGGAAGAAGATCCAGAAGAAGATAAACCCATGATGGAAAGTGGGGATGATGCGAGTCATGTCACTGGTGCAAGTGCTCCAGAGAATGAGGATGGAGTGATCGTGATCAGCGATGATGATGAGGAGTGAAGTGTCGACATGGATGGTTGTGTAATATAGTGGTCTTTCCTGCTTTCTAAGAACCTTAGTGGGTAGTTTCTTGCTTGAGAGCAAGTTTGTAATGAAATAATATAAGATAAGTTGTGTGTGTATACAAGTACTGTACTAACTGCTTTTTAATTCAATAAAGCAATGTAAATAAATATAGTTTGTGTACAACAGATGGACGGTACTGGAACTTCCCAAGAAAGGGACAATCCTCCGAATCCCCCACCGTTTCCACCCACCTTGGCAGAAGCTATTGCCGCACTGGTTAATGCCACTACCTTGTTGGCTCAGAATCAGAATCAGAATAGAAATCAGGGCCGTCGAGGCCGTAACAATGGAGGGGAAACCACTTATGTGGATTTCACCGATACCCGTCCACCAGTGTTCTCAAAGGCAGATGAGCCGCTAGAGGTGGATGACTGGCTCCGTACCATGGAGCAGAAGTTTGAACTTTTACAGTGCACGGAGCATCAGAAGCCCGTGTTTGCAGCACAACAGCTTAGAGGTGCCGCAGGGGCGTGGTGGGCGAATCTGGTCGCCGCACGGCCTGCTGGCCACCGTTTCACTTGGCAGGAGTTTTGTGAAGCCTTCAGAGCACATTATATCCCAAATGGTGTCATGGCCATGAAGTTAGAAGAGTTTCTCTCGCTGAAACAAGGGAACCAGACAGTTCTACAGTATGTGGGCAAATTCAATCATCTGTCCCAGTATGCAGCGGAATATGTGAACACCGATGCAAAGAAGAAGAGTTGTTTCATAAGAGGTTTGAGTACCAGAATCCAGGAAGCATTGGTCACCTGCTATAATGCCACTTACCATGAGATAGTCAATGTGGCTATTGCGTCAGAAGAGAAGTCCCGACTGCATAAAGAGTCGAAGAAAAAGAAGTCAGTGTTTTCTAGCCCGTCTGGTGGCATTAAAAAGCGCCAGAGGTTTGTTTATAACCCTCAGAACCATTTCTGCCCAACTTATCGTCCACCGCAATACCAAGCTCAGCCGTAGATGTTTTTCTGTCCTGCCGCAATTCCGCAGTATCCACAGCAGCCGAATGCCCCTGGTATTCGAAACCAGACTCTAGTAACCCATAACTTTCTCTGTTACAACTGTGGAAAGCCAGGCCACTTTTCCAAGGACTGCCCGTATCCAAGGCAGTACAATCCCAGTTATCCCAGAGCTCCTGTACTGCAACAGCAACAACCTCAGAGCAAGAATAATAACCTAAATGTTCAGAAGGGTAAGGGTGAGAAGAAGAAGACCGGACGTGTATTCTACACTCAAGCAAGTGTAATCCCAGAGGGAGAACCTGTTATGATGGGTATGTTTCCTGTTGCTAATCATCCAGCAGTACTGTTATTTGATTCAGGTGCATCGCATACATTCATAAATCGCACCTTTGTTGTTAAGCATGACATTCCAATTATGGGAACACAAGAAGATTTCTTTATCCAGTCGCCCGGGGGACGACTGTGTACTAAGGAGATGGTACGTGACGTACCTATAGAGTTAGGTGGGCATATATTTCCTACCTCAATGATAATATTACAGAAACAGGATATAGATGTAATCCTGGGTATGAATTAGATGTACCAAAGAGGAGCCCTTATAGATGCACTGCATAGAACTATAAGGTTGAACCTGCCAGATAATAAATCTCATCTTCTTATCCAACTTCCTATCCCAAAGAGAACAGTTGAAAGGATATGTGCAACTTCAGTACAGGAGATTTGTGATATACCGGTAGTCTATGAATTTCTAGATATGTTTCCAGATGATCTACCAGGTCTGCCACCAGACAGAGATGTAGAATTTGTGATTGAGTTAAAACCGGGTACTGCCCCAATATCCCGGAGAGCTTACAGAATGCCACCCAATGAATTGGCAGAACTTAAGGATCAATTACAAGAGTTACGTGACAAAGGTTTTATCAGACCCAGTTCCTCACCATGGGGATGTCCAGCTCTTTTTGTCAAGAAGAAAGATCAGACTTTCAGGATGTGTGTTGACTATCGACCGCTGAATGAAGTAACCATTAAGAATAAGTATCCGTTGCCTCGCATTGATCTACTCTTTGATCAGCTTGCGGGGGCAAAGGTATTTTCAAAGATCGATCTTCGGTCAGGGTACCATCAAATCAAGATTCGACCTGAAGATATCCCAAAGACTGCATTCACTACCAGATATGGACTGTATGAGTACCTAGTTATGTCTTTTGGTCTCACCAATGCACTGGCACATTTCATGTATCTGATGAACTCAGTTTTCATGCCGGAGCTTGACAAATTTGTAGTTGTGTTTATTGATGATATTCTGGTATACTCCAAAAGTGAAGAAGAACATGTTGAGCATCTCAGAGTTGTTCTGACTTGTCTGAGAGATCACCAACTGTATGCCAAGTTCAGTAAATGTGAGTTTTGGTTAAGAGAAGTGCAATTCTTAGGACATGTGTTGTCAGCCGAAGGAGTAGCAGTAGATCCTGGCAAGGTGGAAGATATTCTGAATTGGAAACCACCCATCTCAGTTCATGAAGTCCGAAGTTTTCTGGGAATGGCGGGTTATTACCGTCGATTCATACCTGACTTTTTAAAGGTAGCCAAGCCAATCATAGAGTTGTTGAAGAATTAAACTAAGTTCATATGGTCTCCAGAATATGAGAAAGCTTTTAGAATTTTAAAGAAGTCATTGACAACTGCTCCAGTTTTGGCACAACCGGATATAGAAAAGCCATTTGATGTTTACTGTGATGCCTCGGGTATTGGCCTTGGTTGTGTATTGATGCAAGAAGGCAGAGTCATTGCTTATGCCTCGAGACAGTTGAAGCGTCATGAAGAACATTATCCGACACATGATCTTGAACTAGCAGCTGTGGTTCATGCATTGAAAATTTGGCGTCATTACTTGTTAGGTAATACTTGCCACATGTATACAGATCACAAGAGCTTAAAGTATATCTTTACTCAGTCAGAGTTGAATATGAGGCAAAGAAGGTGGCTTGAGTTAATAAAGGATTATGATTTAGAAGTGCACTATCACCCTGGAAAAGCAAATGTTGTTGCTGATGCACTCAGTAGAAAGAATCATTGCAATTGCATTACTATGAAGCCAATGGATTACAGTTTATGTTATGAATTAGAAAAGCTGAATATTGAAATAGTTCAACAAGGTCAGTTGACTAATGTCACAATAGAATCAACAATCAAATATCAGATTGTGTCTGCTCAGAGAAAGAATTCCGGAGTAGCTCACATCAAAGAAAAAGTTAGAACGGGTCAATAGACAAATTTCAGTATTGATGATGCAGATGTGTTGTGGTTTAAGAACCGGTTAGTGGTCCCAAAGGTTCCAGAGTTACGTCAGCTCATTCTTGATGAAGCACATAGCACAAGGTTTTCTATTCATCCAGGAAGTAATAAGATGTATCAAGATTTGAAACAGAAATTCTGGTGGACCAAAATGAAAATTGAGATTGCCAAGTATGTGGCCAGATGTGACACTTGTTGTAAGGTGAAGGCAGTACACCTGAAGTCGGCAGGAATGTTACAACCCTTGCCCATTCCATCCTGGAAATGGGAAGATATCAGTATGGATTTCATTACTGGGTTACCCAAGACCTCAAGAGGCTTTGATTCAATTTGGGTCATTGTGGACCGACTGACAAAGTCATCTCATTTTATTCCAGTTAAGGTGGACTATTCTGCTATAACTTATGCAAGAATTTATATTGCACGAATCCTGAGTCTTCATGGGGTACCAAAGACCATTGTATCAGATAGAGGTACTTAGTTTGTTAACAAATTTTGGAGACACCTACATGAGTCCCTGGGTACAAAACTTTTGCATAGTACCGCTTATCATCTATAAACAAGTGGTCTGACCGAAAGGGTCAATCAAATTCTAGAAGACATGTTAAGGTCATGTGCACTTAATTATTCAGACACTTGGGACGAGTGGTTACCTTTAGCAGAATTCTCCTATAATAATAGTTATCAAGAGAGTATCAAAATGGCACCGTTTGAGGCATTGTATGGCCGTAGGTGCAGAACTCCATTGAATTGGTCAGAACCGGGAGAAAGATGGTTTTTCGGTGTTGATCTTGTGAAACAAACAGAAGAAAAAGTTAGGCAGATCCAGAATAATTTGAAAGTGGCTCAGTCCAGGCAAAAGAGTTATGCTGATAAAAGGCGTAGACCTTTGGTATTCCAAGTAGGGGATTATGTTTATCTAAAAGTATCACCCATGAAAGGAGTTAGCAGATTTGGAGTCAAAGGCAAACTCGCACCACGTTATATTGGTCCTTTTCAAATCATTCAACAATGTGGAAAGGTGGCATATAAGTTAAAGCTGCCTGAACAACTGTCAGCCGTGCACAATGTATTTCATGTATCACAAATGAAGAAGTGTCTACAAGTACATGATCAAGTGGTTGATGTTGAGGGAGTTGAACTTGAACCGGATTTGACATATTCTGAACATCCTGTCAGAGTTTTGGATCAAAAAGATCATGTTACCCGAAGTAGAACAACTAAATGATACAGAATACAGTGGAATCAACATTCAGAAGAGGAAGCCACCTGGGAAACGGAGGATTATCTGTTAGAGAATTTCCCGGAGTTCTTTGCTTCTATCTAGGTTGCAATTTCCTCTTTAAACTGTAACCTATCCTTTTAAAATCTTTGTAATGCAGAAAACCCCTACCTGTTTTGTAGACAAGTCTTGGACGTGTTTGCTTGACACGTTTCCTTTTCTATTACTTAACTCAAGGCTTTAAATCTCGGGACGAGATTTCTTTAAGGGGGAAGGGCTGTAACACCCCGGGTGTTATAGTGCTAATTAATCTGCCATGTCATCATAATGCATTGCAAAGCATCCCTGTTAGGTTAACCTTGTTATGCATCAACTAAAACAAGTTTACTTATCTAGGTTGAATGTGTTTCTCAGTGGTGTGCTCCGAACCCGAAAACCCTAATTTTTAATACCACCGCAAATGCTTAGTCCATGCCCTGCGTAATTTGAGGTGTGCGACTGTGTTGCACACTAGTGTCAAGTGTAGGGTATGAGCTCAAGTACAACCTCTAAAATGAAACTCCAAATTTGAGTTTGAATTGGAGTCCCAAAACTTGTCACGAGTTTTCCGATTCGAATTCGAATTCAAAATTGGGGAAAAATGTAAAAGAATTTTAAAAGCTAATTGGTCAACCAAGAGTGGCATTTGGTCAACCATGTCATGTTGGTCCAAATGATGCCCTTGGGTGAGGTTTTGATCGCTAAGTAATCACAAATCAAAGTAGCAACAAATTTGAAAAAGTTTTGAACAGCAAAGTTGTAGGTCTGGTCAAGATATACAACTTTGATGTTTGGAGATTTTGAAGTTTCAATATAAAATCAAAAGTAATTTCTAAATTACCAAATCTGAAAAATGTGTCCCCTTTTGAATTTAAACTCAAATTTCAAAATCCAGTGAGAATTTGAAAAGGTGTTCAATACAAAACTTGTAGAGCTTGAAATTCTGAAGATTTCATAGATTGGAAGTTTTTCAAGTTGTTACATGAATTTGAGAGTAATTTTAGAAAACAGTTTGAAAATTCAAAATTTGGGGGAGGGTGCTACAGTGCCGCGGCAATGGCGGCCGGCCACCGCGCGGTATGGGCGCCGGCGAGCCGCCGTGGCCGCCCAGACCCTTCACGCGCGGTCGAGAACGCCAGCGCGACGACGCGAGCAGTCCGGCTCTGTAGTCGCGACCGCCTTCTATAAATACATGAGTTCACAGTGACGTTTACCATTTTTCGCCACCGCCGCCACCGCAGCTCCGCCGCTCGCCGCTGCCGCCACCAGGCCATCTCCGGCCACGCCAGTCGCACCAACAGCATCGCCGCATCCTCACGCACCTCGTGAACCACCCAAGCCAGCTTGACTTCGCCTGGATCACCGCAGCCACCGCCTCCCGTGCTCAACTCCGGCGACTGCCCGCCATCCTCGCCTTACCGTGGCCAGCCGCCTCCAGTGCCTCTCCGCTTCAACCGATCACGCCTCTGTGATCGTGGTACGCCCCTGATGCTCCCTGGCTAGTTAATTTAAGCTTTGCACCTTTGTGTCGTCGAGTCGTCGGTCACCGTAGTTGCCGAGCCGCCACCGTCGTCGGTGAAGTGTCACCGGAGCTCGAACCGTGGGGCAAATTAGTAAAACGGAGTCGTGGGAAGGTGTAGTTGGTATTGGTCGGGTCAGTTGGTCGACCGAAGCCCTGGTCACCGGCCGGCCACCGCGCGGAGGTGAGTGAGCACGCGGGAGTGAGCGAGACACAGGAGGTAGGCGATGACAGGCAGGGTCGGCCTGTCAGTGAGAGAAAACGGGAGAGTGAGCGCGCGCGGGCTGGGCCGCGGTGCTGGGCCGCTCGGGCGAGTGCAGGCGCGAGCACGCGGGTGCGCGCGAGCGGGCCGCTCAGTGGGCCGAGCCGGAAGGAGAGAAGAATCGGCCCGAGTTCGGTTTTTGTTTTTCTTTTTCAAAATTTTAAATAGTGCTACTATTTGTTTATTTCATTAAAAATTGTGTAGAGTTCCAAAATTCATGAAAATTTTTGTGTAGGCTTCTCAATGTATAAACTATCTAGGAAAAATGTTAAATGCTGAAATTGAGTACTTTGTGCAGTAGAACTTAATTAGATCTAATAAAGATTAAATGCAACTTCCATGAATTTTAATAATTAATTTATTAATCCAAAAATGATGAAATTTATTATGATACTGTTATAAATCATTCTTAATCCATAGAAAAAGTTTGAGCTTGATTAGGTAAAATTTTATTAACTTCTAATTATGTCCTAATTATTTAAATAACAAATAAATGTTAATTTAAGAACTTTAAGTGTTGTGTGCCTTTTGATTGAGTGATGTCCTTAGGTCACTACCCTTTGGTGATCTCTGGCACCTTAATTTCATGATTGAGCTTATTAGTAACTTGTTAGGTTAAAAGCTGGTATCGCTGGAATCGTCGCTACTAGTTAGTAGGTTTTCAGTTTGCGACTGTACCGCGAGGGAAGTTGTACTCCAGTCGTAACTCGTAGCATGTTATCATCAAGCATCATGTTTATCGTCGAACATCATGTTAAAGCATGTTATGTGTTCGTGTAGTCTCCGCTTTCGAAGAAGTTGAAGCCGTCGAACTAGTCTCCGGAGAAGAGCGATCGTCGGTGGGTTTCGGACCTGACGTTGGAGTTCTCGGGTCTGAGTCAGTCGTCGTGTCCGAGCAAGGCAAGCCCCGGTGCATTTAAACCCTACCTTGAATTTTACAAATGTTTTATTATTTATAATATGGTTTACTGCATTAAGTAATTAGAAGTTGAGTGATAACCCAATTGCTGCATTATCATCCTTGATTATTGTGATATCAACCTTGATACCTGTTTTACGGAAAATGCGTAGTATGCTTCGATATGCTTAGAAGTTAAGCTTTTAAATGCAATGTTTATTTAGCCATGACGGCATATTGAATGAATATTGAAATATGAGAATGAACTTGAAAGATCGGGCGGGTGGTTTGGCCACTGCTAACATGCATTGGGAAAGGAGTCTCAATGTAGTGTTTCTGCCTTGTCAGTTAAGGTCCGTTCGTTGTAAGCCTGTTGTGTTCAAGACTTTGCAACTAGCTTCATGCCTTGGGTAAGCCTAAAATGTTGGTGATTCCATTACGAGAACGTCTAACCTCGCACTGGGAGTGGAGAGATGGCGAGAGTAGCGTGTACCCTCGGGGCTAGAATTTGGTCGGGTTCGAGGAGTACTGTACTCTCGGGTGGCGATGGACACGTTCTGGTTTTGGGAGATCTAAATGAGGGTTGATATATGCAAGATTCGGTTCTACATATGTCATAAAGTTAGAGATCCCCAGCTGGGTATAATTGGTTCGAATCGTCGTTGCTCCTCGGTTATGGAGACTTGATCACCTGACTTGCATCGTAGTTAAGAACTGGAATTGAAAGAAAGAATGAGAAAGGTTTTGATGATAATTACTTTGATCTAGATTAGGATCACTTAGATTTGGTTAATGAACCATCAATGCTAAAAGTAAAATGTTGAAGATAAGGATCTACTTTATTAAGCTTTTCTGCAAAAGAAAATTTGATTCTGAAATACCCGTACCTTGATTCCCTAAAGCTAGCATGCCCTTGGAGTCTTTGTCTTAGTCGGATAAGTCTTGTTGAGTACCCTCAAGTACTCAGGGTTTGTTAACCCCTTATTGCAGGTGCGGTTCATGAACAAGTCTGCTTCGAGCCTTGTTGCATGACCGTCGTGGTTGAAGAAAGCGACGACGAGTAGACTGTGTGGCCTTTGGGCAAGGCATCTCGCTTGTGTGTTGTAATAAAGTTAATACCGATACTTCTCTACTACTGGTTTGTAATAATGTTACATAAGGTTTGAAGTTTGAAAACTGGTTTGTAAACCTATATTATTGTAAGACTTCCGCTACGTTACTCTGTTGAATATTTTGAATAAACTGTTGTAATATTGCAATACTCCTGTGATTGGATCCTGTTCGGAGGAAAGCAGGCCTTTTAAGTTATGGTGAACATAAGTATGGCCATTGGAGGTCATTAAGGCAATGACGGGTACTTGTGGGCCATCATAATTAGGAGGTTCTGTGACACCAGTCCATCCTCTACCAACTGGCTCTCACTCCAAGAGTACACCGGCTCCTGACCCTCCGGGTACCCCACATCATGGAGCACTCTCCAAAGCAAAGTTGGCATGCCAAACTCGCTCAGAAAGGTGTCCGTGTTGCGGTGCTCCTGCGGGGCCAACTGGCGTCGGGGTGCTCTTCCTTTTGTGGACTTGCGGGCAGTCTGCTTTGTGCGGGCCATCTATACCAAAAGTTTTGATTACCCGGTGAGGACATATTTTAAGTTGGTACAATTTTTATCAAAAGGGGATAATCAATTTATAAGGGGAGGAATGCATGACATGAATGAAATGCACAAGCAACATGATGCATGTATGTTTCTTACGTTCTCACAAACTTAAGAAATAAATGATATCTAGCGATGAATTCGGTGGCATATAGGCAATCTCTCATATACGTAACTAATACGTCCTACCCGAGAACGCTGTTATGTACTTGCAGAAGATTCATTTCAGCCCAAAACCCCATACATGCATGAAAGCAGTAAATCTATCTACACGCTCTACATGAATCTCCAGATACGCGTACAACAGTAGTAACCACCCAAAACATCGTCCTATTGACGACATCGCCTCAATGGACGGAACAACCACACATGCGACACTTTTGTAAAAACATGCGTAAACATATAAGTACTCCAGTATCATATAAGCACTCTCCCTAGATCGGCGGTGTATCCGATCATGCTCTCACATCTCACACTTACCGAGGCGTAGAGGCAACTGATCCATACATTACCACTCAAGTAAGTGGCACTCATACAATAGCACGCCGTATGAGCAACGAAAGAGAAATATGGTGCAAGAACCACCAAGTCAGTACTTAATTAAGCCACCTAGAGTCCTTACTGGGCATAAAGGATATGACCACTGGCACACTCTTAGTTTGTAAATCATGTTTTTCAAACACATTTTTGTTTTAAATACACTTGTGAACAGTAAACACGCTAAACCATGCTCTGATGCCAGCTGTAATAGAACTGACCAATTATACGAGATTAAGTAAGAAAATCATCCACCGAGCAGACGATTTAGCAAACTTAAGCCCGTATAACCCGGTAGTCCGTGAAATCACGACGGATTTCAAACCAAATTACATACCAGCCAAGATCGTAATAAGTTCAGCGGTCACCATCACAAGTTACATAAAAGTTCACGTCACAAATACATCGGAGTTTAAACATAGTTATTACAAACCAGTTTCGAAAGAAAGTAGCGGAAGCATTTAGTTCAAATCACACACGCATACAGAGTTCAAAATACAGTGCCAGTTTAGGATCATCTTCCATCAAAAGCATCAGACGAGATGTAGTGAATGACCATTGCCCATGGTCCTAAGCTTCTCCCATTGCAGGATATAGGCAGTTGATACAGTAGTCGTAATACATCTGCCCATCTGCAACAAGTGGGAACAAAGCCCTGCGTACGAGAAGATACTCAGCTAGACTTACCCGACAGAACCAAAAATAAAAGACATCAAGGAATCATGACAGGCTTTCTGGTGGGGTAGCTGACTCATTTGCAAAAGACATTTTTAGGATTTAGAGAATCTTTACAAAAGCTTTGCATCAAGTTAAATCTTTATTAACCTGTCAACTACATTTGCACCTGTACTAAAGTAACATGTAATTAAACAGATAATGATAACCAATGATCATTAACAACTTCCATTATGTCATATTTCATATAACTGTCCAAATGTTCCATCAATATTACTACAATGAAGTAGCTCAAGTCAAGTGCTCACTATCCAGTGAACGATGACGATTCGAATCGATTATTAACCAGCTGGTAATTTATTCCTCACACAAACCTCACTCACCCGCTAAAGTGAGGTGTTGGTCACCGAGTCAACCATTCAGGTAAAGTCGTGAGCTTGCCAGGAACCACATGTACAAGTGCGTTGTGGGCTTATCATCGCGCCCCCGTATCCGGCCACTACTGCTCCGGTACAGTGCGTTGTGGGCCATCCACTCGGCCCGAATAATCTCCCAGCTTCACGGTCGAAAGGTACATTATTCGGCCAGCTAAATGTAAGGCATGCGTTCAACATGACTCGAGGCCCAACAACGGTCGGTCCTTAATCGACACAGATGGAAAACACTACAGTCCGTAACCCTGCAAGTTTCCGTCCGGTCTCAACTTCACATTAACACTTAGTTATTTTTCCGATGACATCTTTTCTCAAACAGATCCAGGTAACCACCTATAGCTCGCAGGTGACAGGAAATCACCCGACTTCTATCGGTCTAAGCAAGCTAAGCAATTACTTGACTGCGAATGACAAGGTGACAAGGATAGGGTAGAACAGAGTAAACAAGGTATAATACAGCAACGGTTGCAAACAACTCTTAAACATAATGCAGCAGTTAAAGTAGAGCATTAATAAAATATTTGCAAACCGGGGAAGAGAAATGCTTCGGGGCTTGCCTCTCTCGAAAGAGCTCGGACGGTGGTCTGGGCACTCTGGAAGATCCTCACCGACCTTCTCGTCGGCTTCGGGCACTTCCTGCTCCTCGGGCTGCTCTTCCGGCTCCTCGGGAACTGCTACCGACGTTACTTCCTGCGATCCTATATGATGCAATCGTATAAGTGCTTATGCCTAGATGCATTGCGGAAATAACATGTAATGGTCGTGATGAATGAAATGTAGATAAATGGGTTCACTTTATTTCATAAAGTAGGAATACATTTCTTCTACAAGGTAGTCAACATCATCCAAGAATACAGACTACAAGTATATATCATCTACTGCATTCTCTTCTACTACTACTATGCTAAGTCAGCACATCTTATTGAATGTTTTAAAGATACACCAAAGAAAACCTTATTAACTAATCATACATTAACAATGTTAATTAAACCTTAATTACAACTAGGTTTGAACAACAACACCCATTTTTATAGCACAGAAAAATCTGAGAAAATTATAGTAGCTTTCTATCATCTAATCTAGCATACCACAAAAATTTCATTGCATTTGAATTACTAGAACTGTCTACCCAAAAATAACAAGCTAGGGCCTAAAAATGAGCATAAAAATACTTTATACTACGAAAAGTATCAAACAACAGATTTAACATTTTTCCTATATTCTGCACAATAAATAATCACTATAGAAAAATTATTACATGCATATTTTATTCATATTTTTCTCTCTTGCAAAAATAATAATTATTAGCAATATTAAACACTTGTACTACCTCAAGATTTTTTCTACAGAACATGCATGACATATACTTTTCCTAGCAAGTACATCACAAAAGAAAATTATAGCAAGTGGAACCATATTTTTCTGAGTTTTCTGTGATTTACTACATATTTAATAAGAAAACAGCAGTTTTAGTGATCAAATAAAAACTCTACAGCAAAGTATTTAAATCTTGACATGCAATATTTTTCTCAAGTAGATCTGATGATAAGGAACCTAGAAAAATTTATTTGAACAGATTTGGAGCAAATTTGAGTAGTCAAACATTTTCAAAACCATTTCTATTTTCAAATAATAAAAGAAAAACGAAAAATCAATTTTCTTATTGCTAACGGGCCGGCCCAGCGAGACCAACCGGCCGGCTACGGCCTTTCGACCCGAGCGTGAGCGCGGGGACAGCAGGCGCGCCGGCCCGGCTTGGGCTACGGCCCAAAACCGTTCGGTCCACGAGGCCAGGAGGGGGGACGTGGTCACGACGGTGACCATGGCGCCGCGGCCGCGCGGGCAGCAGGCCGATGGCCGTTGCCGGCCATGACCGGGCAAGACGAGGTGCACACCGGGTCCGCGAGAGGAAGGCGAACGCGGCAAAGTCACTTTCAAGGGCCAAGAAACAGCGGGGACGCCCTTCCCACGGTGAGGTCGAGCGCGGCGGCGCCATGACCGACGGCGGCAACACGGCTCAAATCGAACCTACCTAGCTCGAATGGTGAAATCAAGGCGAGCACGACGTGTCGGAGATGGAGGCGGAGCGACGTGCACGCGATGGAGGGCGGCGGTGGACCACCGGCGGCCAATTTTACCGGCGGAGGTGGCGGTGGCGAGGAGGGCTCGAGCGGTGCTCGGTGTGGGGCGGAGAAGACGGCAGTGCGGGAGGAAGAATGGAGAGGGCAGAGCAGGAAGTGGAGCGCCTGCGGCTTGAAATGGCGAGGCGCGTGCTCGTGGGGGCCACGGACGACCAGGTGTCGCCGGCGAGCGGCGCATGCCGGCCACGGGGCGAGCAGCTCCTGCCGCGGCCGAGGCGTGGCGCGGGCGCGCGGGCGGGGTGAGGCGGACGCGGCGCGCGGAGCTGGGCCGGGCCGATTCGAGAGCAGGCCGGGAAGGGAGGCGGCGGCCCAAGAGACGAGGAAATTCGTTTTTTTATAAATAAATTTCCAGATTTTCTAAATTGATTTAAATTCAAATTTTGATGATGAAAAAGACATTTTCACAAATTGCCCTCAAAACAAAAGTTGTTCAAAATTTTATTCTCTACAACTTTCATTTCGGGCACTTTTCAAAATTCTAAATAGATTTTGAATTGATGATTTAAAGTCAAATTTTTAAATGAAAACTCAATTTTCTGAAATATTTTTAGAAGCAAAATTTGGGAAGATTTTGAATACAAAACTTGCTCCAAAAATCATGCTAATTATTTCTAGTTATTTAAAGCTATAGCTCCACAAATTTTTACCACTTTTACCTGGGACTTTTACCAACTCAGAGCTCAAACATGATTATCACAGTTTTAAATAAATTCTAACTTAATTTACATATGATGATGATTATGCATGAAATGCAAATGCTCATGATTTAGGAAGTGAATGCATGCTTAACACCCGGAGGTGTTACAGCCAATTCTTTGCCATTATGTTGATTGACGACTAAAAATTTATTCCTTGCCATAATTTTAGTCTGATAAGAATTGGAAGGCAACAATCAGACCCAAAGTCTGCAAAGAATTTTGGTGGACACTCGGCGAGTCGGCGGCCGAACGCGGACGCCCACCTGCGACTGCAAGTCTACTGACCCCCGGTCAGGCAAAAAGAGAATGCGGTGCACGGCTGGGCCTCACGAGCAGCGGAGCACGTGCAGGGTTCGGCCAGTTGCATACGGCCCATTGGAGCGCTTCTGCAAGCTGTGGACCCTCTCCTTCTGGTGGGCCTCTTTTGATTTAGAGTATTTTCGCTTCACTGAAAAATCATAGCTGAAAGTGCTGTTCGCTGATTTATTGTAACAGAAAAAATACTATTTCGACTAAAAACACACGCTAAAAAGTATGAATTATAAGACAAGCGAACGTGGCCTTACACCTAAGTTGAACCGCAAGGTCCATTTGGTTTTTGTTTGAGGGGACTCTCACCGAAGTTCAAAACCGCACATCTTACAAAAATGAACTGGAAAAAAATTCAAATAATGGAAACTTTCGGTTCAGATATCCTTTAAAGAGGATACATCAAGCCCCGACTATTACAAAGGGACAGGTGGACAGCACACGTAGCTAACAGCCTGATCAGCTATGCTCTTCCGGCTGCAGCTACACATAAGTAGCACATTCTGTAGGAATAAGTAGTTTTTTAAAAAGAATCAAACTGAAAAACTGCCGATTATATATAAAAAAACAGACTAGGCATTACGACGAAATTAAACAATTTGGTCTCTGCAGCAACAGCTGTAGCTACAACAAAAAAAAAGGACAGCCAATTAGGGCCAAAGACATCAAAGTGTATTAACGCAACTATAATACATTTGCATCTCCTAGTTCTAATACAAGGGTGATATCGTAACCGGAACCTGAGCCAAATCCAATACTCCTACTAGTGAAGAAAACCTCCACCACATGAAGCTCTGATCAACAAACCAAAAGCCACTATTAAAGGCCTTACATAAACCACGAAGGGGCAGTGTGAATGACACTGAAAATTGTTGGAGACGGCAATAGTAGATCAGGATAACACCCATCAAATCAAAGTAGTATCCCGATGACAAACCTCTGCGATGAATCGATCATTGATTGGGAAGTTTTGGAGACTACACACAGTGGAGTGAGCTGACAATCAATCTAAACCAGCTGTAACTAACAATGACAGAGGGACTGATGAACACTGGCAGCTCAGTCTATCAGTCGCTGGCTCGCTGCCCCCATTTTCCACCAAGGAAGTTTCTCCAGTCCTACGATTTCTTGCGATCCTTGCAAACGGACAACACTAGTCCATCGCATGGTCTAGCGCACGTTTCTTCCGCTGCTGTGCGTGCCGGTTCACGAACTCCGCGACGTCGCCCACAAACTTCTTGCTGTCCGCGAGGTCGTCCAAAATGTAGAACGCGTGGATGGCGTCCGGGTACTCCACCACGGTGACCTCCTCGGCGCCCGCGGCGCGGAGCGCGTCGGCATACGCCCTCTGCCTGTCCTGGTGCACGTCCCACCCGCCGATGCACACCAGCGTGGGCGGGAACGCCCGCCACCTGTCCTCGCCCGCGCCCGCGTCGCGCCTGATCGCGGCGGGCACGTTGGCGGCCTCGTGGTCCCGCGTGGCGCCGGGGGGCAGGAACGCGCGCCACAGCCACGCCAGCCGCTGGGGGCTCCCGAACGGGGCGTCGCGGAGCCGCAGCTCCGACTCCGTCGGCGCCTCGCCGCCGAAGAAGGGCTGCACGGCGACAAGGCCCGCGACGGCGTCGGGGAGGCGCGCGGTGACGTGGTGGGCGACGTTGCCGCCGGCGCTGTCCCCGGCCACGAAGACGGCGGCGGCGGGGAGAGACGGAGACGGCAGCGCGCCGCCCGCGCCGGCGAGTACCCACCGGAGGGCCGCCTCACCTTCGTCGTAGGGCGCCGGGAAGCGGTGCTCGGGCGCGAGGCGGTAGTCGACGGAGGCGATGACGGCTGGGATGGCTGACGCCAGGCGGCGGCACAGCTCGTCGAACTGCGCCGACGCCGCGGAGTGGAAGACGAAGCCGCCGCCGTGGAAGTACACGACCACCGGGAGCCTTTTGCCGCCGCCGCAGGGGATCTCCGGGACGAAGAGGCGGGCGCGCAGGTGGTCGGTGATGGCGTGGTCCGTGGATGCCACGCCGCCGACGGGGGCCGTCGGGGTGGGCGGCGCGGCGCCGTCCAAGAGGGAGAGCAGGAAGCGGTTGACGGTGCCATCGCGGCGGAGCGAGGCGGCGTGCAGCGCGGAGCCGGCGCCCACAAGCAGCCGCGCGCGCCACGGCAGCGGGGGTTTCCCTGGCCGCGGCGGCGGGTCTGGCGCGGCCATCGATCTCCCTGTCCCTCGGTTTCTCGGGCTGGCAGGTCGCTGGCGCTGATGATAAGGGCAGCCGCAATGGAGTGGATGACGAGTCCTTGTCGCGATTTACACCTCTCCTGTAATTGGAATGGACCAATCAAAACTGGAGAAAATTGCACTTCCGTAAAATACGGATGAAAGGCGTTTGTATATCATTGAAAGACAGCACCGTTACCTCTATCTACCGTTCCGTCACGGTAGCACAGCAACATCGTGAAATCCACCTCCAAACGCCCGAAAGATAAAAACGCTGGGTCCTGGTCCTCCTCTGTTCGATGTGGAGCGCCAGAGCACCAGCTCATGCTTCTCCTCGCTGCCGACGGCGGATGCTAGGCAGAATTCCAAAGTTGTCGCCAGGTCGCACGAGGTGGCCGTCGAGGAGCGCGGCAAGCTGGTTACAAGCGAGACATGGTGCGGCGAGTGCGGAGTGGCAGCGACAGCGACGACCTCGCCGGCCGACATAAGGACGGACCTCCGGAGGAGGCGGCCAAGGTCCAAGAATTCGGAGCCAGCGCTGCGGTCGTTCGCGCCGGTGTTCGTGCACGCGGACGTCGGGGACGTGGTGCTCATGGTGCTGGGCCTGGTGGGCGCAATGGGCGACGGCATGTCCACGTCCGTGGTGCTCTTTACCACCAGCCGCATCTTCAACTTCCTCTTCTCTCCTGCTTCTCGACTACCAGAACACGCGGAATCTCGTCTTCTTGGCGCTCGGCAACTGAGTCATGGCGTTCGGCCGGCGCTGCACACACATGCACCCGTGCCAATGCCCCCGACGGCGGTTTGCTTGCGCACGCATGCACCGTTCTGTCGTCGTTGGCAAAGGGGTACTGCTGGGGGCACGGCGGAGCGGCATGCACCGTGTTGATAATTGTGGTCCACGAGTGTAGTCGGCCTCGCGCTCGAGGCGGCCCGTGCGGTGGCGTCGTCCTTGGTCCCGTGTGGTGGCGTCATCCTCGTTCTTGGCGCTCGTGCAGGTGCAGCTGGTGTCCGTTCTCGGCATGCAATGCATCACATGCAGAGCTCGCACCCGTGGCGATGAGCCCAGCGCGTCGTTGGCATTGTCCATGTCCCGACACTCCACCTCCATGACGTTCTCTTCTGTTCCGTGGCCTTTCTCTGCGGTGCGTGAGTCCATCTCGGAACTCCGGCCGGACGGCCGGTGTCCTGTACGATATCTTCAAGTCACACGAGAACGCAAGAGCTCGGAAGAACCATGAGCACCACGTCCGCGTGCATGAACACAGACGCGAACGACTGCAGCGCCGGCGCCGAATTCTTGGCCTTGGCCGCCTCCTCCGGAGGTCCGTCCTTACCCATGTCGGCCGGCGAGGTCGTCGCCGTCGCTGTCGCTGCCGCTCCGCACTCGCCGCCAGTGGCGGCGCCAGGAATTTGCAGCTGAGTATGCCACATAAAAAATTTTTCATAGCATATATGCAATATAATGGACCATAAGTTATAATGGCCATGGCAAATCCATAATAATAACCAAAGTACAAGATCTAAACATAGTGTAGTTGTCTCTAATAATTAAGGAATATTACAAAATAGTAAAGGCTACTGTAACGTAACTCTATGATTCCCTTTGTTGGAAGAGATTAATAATATCTTCATCTTTCACTCGACCGAATTAAGAATACATTACCAGAATTAAGAATACAGTAAAAAAATTTGGAAAAAGAAATATAGTTCAAACTCATACACTGAACAATGGATCTAGGTGTTCTGCTCACCTTACTTGAAGCCGCCGAGGGAGAGACACAGACGCCGGAGGGGTGCTGTAGAAGGGGCGCCGCCGCCACTGCCTGGCCGCCGGTGGCCGGCTCCTTCACGCCGGGAGGAGGCAGCAGGGAAACTAGCAGGGGGTGTCGGGGCGAGCCGGCGGCGCGGCGAGGGAACGAGCTGAGTTGAGCTGTCGAGGGGGCCGGAGTGGAGGAGGTGCTGGCTGTCGGCCTACCACGGTGGTGGCTGGCGGGTGGAGCTGTGGAGGGTGAATGCTGGCTGGATGTCGCCGCGTGACGCACAAGCCGAGGAACTCGCAAGCGACCGAATTCTGGCTTTTCGGACTTCGTTTCTTAGTGGGCTGTTAGAATTGGGCTTATTTGCAACAAACTCTGTATGTATAAATCAGTATGCATATTTATTTTTGTGGCCAAATCTTGGGTATTCAAGGAACACAGGGGCATACCCCTGCCGCCGCCACTGCTCGCCGCACCGTGTCTCGCTTGTAACCAGCTTGCCGCGCTCCTCGATGGCCACCTCGTGCGACCAACGACAACTTTAGAATTCCACCTAAGCATCCGCCGTTGGCAGCGAGGAGAAGCATGAGCGGGTGCTCTGGCGCTCCACATCGAACAGAGGAGGACCAGGACCCAGCGTTTGTTCCTATCGGGCGTTTGGAGGTGGATTTCACGATGTTGCTGTGCCACCGTGACGGAATGCTAGATAGAGGTAATGGTGATGTCTTTCAGTGGTATTTTACGTGACGAACTTCTTTCAATAGTATTTTACAGAAGTGGAGTTTTTTCAGTGCTATAGAACCAATTTTCCCTCAAAATTATACCAGGTCTCTCCAGGAAAACGTCCTCCGCTGAGAGCCTCTAACCATCGTACACCCAGAAAAATACAAACAAAAATTCATCTATATTAAGATTAAGGACTAATAGAACACCCGAACCAAATCCGATGGCCGACAGAAGAAGTTTGATGCAGGCTTCAAACTCACCCCAACCCCGCACGCCCCTCTGCTCACGCACGCGAGTCAAAACGCGGATTCGAAGTTTGGGAACACGGAATAAAAAAAAACTAACACCAGGATCAGGACATGAGCTCCGTTGATCCCGCCGGCCGGCCGCCTCCTCCCGGTTCGCGAGCTGACCTCGACGCCCTGGCCGTGCTCCTCACCGCCAACCCCTCCCTCGCCCGTCCTGCCACACTCGATCTACTACAGGAAGGCAACGCTCCACACCGCTGCCGCTAGGCAAGGCCGCGTGGTCGAGCGGGGCCGCTGCCGGCCGAGGCGCGAAGGAGATTGTGGGCGGCGGGGAGGAGAGCCAGCGCACAGATAGATCCCACCCCGCCGCTGCCTCAGGTGCCCCTGCCCGCCGCAGTTCGCTCGAGATCGGCCACCATGGAGACCGATGACCATGGAGGGCGGAGGCCATCGAGGAAGCCCGCCGCTTCAAGTTCCTTCCGCCTGCACTTTTTATTTATTGCTTCTCTTCATTCCTTCGCCGAGCGGGATCCAACGTCAACCACGCCGAGGCGCGCGGATGGGGCAGTGGTAAGAGCTCACTACCTTCGCCGCACCGACGCCGGACGCCGCCACCCCTGCAGGTATACATACACCATATGTATCCTAGCTAGCCTGCATTGTCATGTGATTTATTTACAGCTTCATTCTTGGATTTATGTGTGTGTGTGTGACATGGGACAAACCGTGTAGTACCCCGTATCCAAATTTACTTGACGGCGGCCTCGGCCTGCAGCAGTAGAGGAACCACCACCGCCGGAGGGGAAGGGGACAAAGGAGCCTGATCTAAGGAAGAGGAAAAAGAACAAAGAGTAGGGTCGTTCAGGACCACTGGCGGAGCCAAGGCCCGACCACCCTGGGCCGTTGGCCGGGCTCCCCGCCTACTTGTGCTTTAGGCCCAAAGGCCTAGTATAGACCTACAAGTCCGATAGGAGGGGCGTCGCCGCGGCTTTCGACGAGAGCGCGTGAGCGCTCAATGTTGCCATGCGCCGCTGGACGGACGAGAGACCGAGACGTCATTACCACTGGACTGGCCATTACTCCATGGCGGGGAGGCCGAAGCGACGCTTTGTGCGCCGAGCTCAACCCGAATCGAATCCCAGGTCAGTCCCAACCCTCCTTCAGCCCTTTAGGGCAGTCCCAATGCTAGAAACTATACATATTAATTTTCATAGACACTGCATATAGAAACCATGGTCTCAATGGATAATTTCTATGGAATATTTTTTTATCCAATCACATACATTCTCTCTCCATTCTCTACCAATCAATCCCTTTATGTCTTGGTTCTCGTGTAGACAAGATTTCTAACTTAGACCCAGTTTCTATGACTTTTGCTCTCTCTCTTCAATAACTACCTTGCCACATCAGCAAAACGCTTAGGTGGCAGTATAATTAATGTCCATAGAAACTATGATGATTTCTGCATTAAGAGTGCTCTTATTATCTCTGTCCTGCCGTCCTGCCTCTTTTCCAATCCGCAATCCCCCAATCTCCAATCGAAGCAAGCTTGGCTAGTGGCTGGAGTCCAGCGAGGGTGTGAGACAGAGCCGGCGACTGGTGGCAGCCGTGGAACTAGCAAAACTCCACTACCTATTTCTCTTGACATGCGCACCTTAGCAGTTCACTAACATTTGCCCGTAGTAATTTCTCTTGACATGCAAAATGTCCACCTCAGCAGTCCACTATCATTTGCAATTAAAGTTCACTAGCACAAGAATATGATATCTACGTCAACAAGACACATCATCCACCATAGATACAATCTCCACGATTATGCTAATAAATCTATACATATATTATATCATGTTCCTGTATTACCAACACTATACATATATATCTTCTAATTTTTATTAGTTAACATTCTAACATATTTATATTCCTCCTTCGTACCCGCGACCACGCGCGAGGAATCCTCCTAGTTACCACTGGACTGGCCATTACTCCATGGCGGGGAGGCCGAAGCGATGCTTTGTGCGCCAAGCTCAACCCGAATCGAATCCTAGGCCTTGTTTAGTTCCCAAATTTTCCCCCAAATTTTACTATGCAAAAAGAAGATTCCCCATCACATCAAAATACCGGCAAATGCATGGAGTACTAAATGTAGATGAAATCAAAAACTAATTGTACAGTTTTGTTGTACTTTACGAGACGAACATTTTGAGTCTAATTAATCAATTTTTGGACAATTTTTTGCACTAAAAACAAAAGTTGCTACAGTGTTCCGATACGGGCACTGTAGCTACAGTGCCCGAATCGGCCCCCCGATTTGGGGAACTAAACACGGCCCTAGGTCAGTTCCAACCCTCCTTCAGTCCTATATTATTTCTGTCCTGCCGTCCTGCCTCTTTTCCAATCCCCAATCCCCAAATCTCCAATCGAAGTAGGCTATGGTTGGTGGCTAGAGTCCGGCAAGGGCGTGAGGCAAAGCCAGCGACTAGTGGCAGCCGTGGAACTAACAGGAAGCTCCGAATCCAGAGAGGCGCCGCTTGCTGCCCTGCTGTGTTGTGCAAAAGTTGCAAATGGCAGAGAGGAGGAGGTTGAGCCAACTAGGTAATTTGACTAATTTCAGAGTTATCTAATATGCAGAGGTAAAATTCGATGGATGGTCTGTGACCTTGCCCTTATAAATGTATATTTCTTACATTTTTTATTTAGGGATGAGGCGTTTTTTGGTCGATAGAAAATGGACCTGAAAGACATCTAGGTTTATTTAGGGGGATGCATTTTTTTTGCTTTTTACCGATTAGCATTTAGGTTAATCTTTTGTGTTTCATTATCTAAGTCGTGAACTTGTGTACTGAAAAATCATTTTAATATTTTAATGTGAATCTATCATGGTTTTCTAATTTTATATGAATGTTATATAATATATCCATGTGCATTGCTTGTTATTGTTAGCTCGGCGTATTGTCACGCCCAAGCTCTTGAAAATTCCTGGCTCCGCCACTGTTTAGGACATGGGCTCACTAAGAGACTCTGCAATGATGAGTTTAGCACAAGGAGGAAGAAGAAGCTACTTATCCAGGATCTTAATGGCCTACTCGCCGATATCAACCAAGACAAGCACAACGCTCACCTTTCCCATGGAAAGTTCTGAGGCAAACTAGGTAAATTTGCTGCCATTTTTTCTGCCCTTGGTAAAATCATTTTTTGTTGTCTCTCTACTATTACTATACGCCTGAATCAGATTGGTAGCTAGCTTTAAAAATGATTTGTCATGGTACCATTATCACAACCACAGTTTTCAAACAACCCTACCTTGACGATTTCCTGAGGTTCTGCATCCACCACTTCGAGCTGGGGATATGGTCATCAAGACTCAGGTGCTAATTACTTAGCTACTATACTTCCCCTGCATCTCTTTAAGCAGGCCGGTATATATAATTCTGCCGCCTGGTGCTCATTGCTGATTATGATATATATTCTTTTATTTACAACAGAGCTAATGTCGATGCAGTTGTTAATATCCTGATCTGAAACATCACCTGCTGTTTTGTTGGGTAAGTACTGCATGGAGAACTGTTGGGATGATTTGTGGGGAGGGGAGGCGGAAAGGGGATCAATGTGATCAAATGTGCTTTGCTTGTTGTCTCATTGGGAATGTCTTTGAAAGGTGAATTTGTTTGATTATACAGAACGGCAGGAATCATTTAGTTTTCACGTGCTAAAGAAAGGTTGTTTACAGGAGGTTTAAGTCATATCAGTCGGTCATGAAATGCATTGAATTTGAGGAGCAGCCTGTGGCAGGAAATGTACCCTACTTACTTATTGCTCCACAATGTGCTCCCGCAACGCCCTCTACTTTTCGATCCATTGCGGCCGCTTTGGCAGTGCTTGCAACCTCTGGACGCCATATCTTTGGAATGCCCTGACGAGTGCCTCGGCCGGGGGGTGGCAGCTGCTGTGCTGCAGTTCTTCGAGTTTTTTGCGACGAAAAAGCATGTAATATAATGACACATGGGTGAGTGTTCTGTAGTTTGATCTTCTTCCTGTGCTCATCAATTGTTTGTGGAAATGCCTACAGAAAGTGGCGCTCCAGATCGTTTGGAAGTGATTATGATGAAGAGAATGCGCCTAAGGCCATGGAGGGAATGTTAACATCATGTGTCACATATTTATAAAAAAAATTGTAAATCAGAGTATAGTTGCATTTACTTTTAGAGAGTGCACAAAGGGCAGCTCTTTTACATTCAAGCCACCAGTAGACTTCTGTGATATCACATGATACGAAACTATCACTCTGATCACCGGTGTCACTTGTTGAGGTTTATAGTTATGTCAGAAAGTGCAATTTTGATTGTCACGTGCAGAGTAAAATCTAAAGCACCACCAAGGTTACCCGTCAGTCAAGCTGCGACATGTAAATTCTCGGTGTTTGTCAAACTATTTTGTTGTATATAAAAAACTAGAAGGTTATGTATGTGTCTACTATATTCTGATATCATTGTTGTCATACAAGTATTCTTTATTTGGTATATCAGGATGTCATCAGAATCGTATTTTTTATTCTAATATTATAATATGTGATTGATGATTTTTCAAATCACCAAAGCATATACTTCATTTTGGTTGTTTAATTTTGTGTTGTCTTAAATGTCACCGTAGCATTAGCATCGGCAATAGAATAGATGAAGGTTGCATCTGCAATAATAATGACTTGGTTATCAACTTCTCTCCTGTCATATTGAAGTAGCTTTTGGTTGGTGCAGAGAAGCAGGGCCTTGATACTGAAATACCCCTTTCTCCTCAGTGGCTTATGAAGTTGGGAGAAAACAAGGTTTGTCCTCGAGGAGAAAATCATAATATGAATATCATACATGGTGATTGTAGTAATAGGGTACTTGTTAGGTTATATTAATATCATACAGCGATTTATTATCATATAGTGATTTATATGATTGCTTGTTTGTTGCAGGATCCTATTTCACAGGGTATCCGCTCAGATGTTTCGAAGATATCACGGACTGGTGAAGACCCAGGCTACAACATGAAGAAAAAGGATGTTTTCAGGGCTTCTGTGCTTGATGGTGAAAAACTGGGCGCCGTGAATGTCTTCAGTACATTTCCGTTCATGTCATCTGCCAGAATGTCTTCAGTTCGTCTGCCTTTTGTTGGTGGACTTTCTGGTGACCTTTTTCCTAGAAGGAGCAGACATTTATTTGGTAATAAGCTTATTTTGAGCCACTGTAATTTCCAGTTTATATACATGATCATATACAATTGTGTGAAAGTTGAACTATAAAAAAATGTTATCGTTTGGTTGTTTTCATGTGCACCTCTAAAATAAAGTCGTGACGTTAGCACGGGTACTATGCTAGTATTATTAATCACTGACGGACATTTAGACTACCCGCAGTGGGTACTCTAAAACGATACTCTAAAGTTTTAGAGTATGAATATAGAGTAAAAACTGCTGCACTGAGTACTCTAAAACGATATTCTATCCTTTCTCTCACTCTATATTTAGAGTAGTACTGTGCTTACTCTATACTCTATAGTGGCAGACCCCACTAGCTAAACAAAGAAAAAAAATGCTATAACTCACAAACCAAAAATTCAAATTAAATTTCAATTTCACCATTAAATTCGTCTCAATAAATCCTTTAAAACTAGATCACACATGGATATATTTAGATAAAGTGATAAGTGGGTCCTATAGTGGATAGAGTGGATAGAGGATGATATAGAGGATGGATGGGTGCGGAAGAATTGAGTATAGAGGAGAGAATCTTACTGACTAGGACGTATAGAGGATGAATATAGAGGTCCATGAGTGCGGGTAGTCTTATAACCGCAAAAACGTGAGTGTCCCGTGTCGTGTTGACGTCTTGACGAACAGTTGAACAGGAGACTAGTCGTTGTCAAACAGAAAGTTGCATAACAGATGGGCTAGGCTTTATCTAGGCCTGCAGAAACATATGGACGGCCCGCAAAAACGTGAGTGTCCCGTGTCGTGTTGACGTCTTGACGAACAGTTGAACAGGAGACTAGTCGTTGTCAAACAGAAAGTTGCATAACAGATGGGCTAGGCTTTATCTAGGCCTGCAGAAACATATGGACGGCCAATGTAGAAGATTTAGACTAGCCGCGGTGGATACTCTAAAACGATACTCTAAAGCTTTAGAGTATGAATATAGAGTAAAAACTGCTGCACTGAATACTCTAAAACGATACTCTATCCTTTCTCTCGCTCTATATTTAGAGTAGTACTGTGCTTACTCTATACTCTGTAGTGGCGGACCCCGCTAGCTAAACAAAGGAAAAAAAATGCTATAACTCACAAACCAAAAATCCAAATTAAATTTTGATTGCACCATTAAATTCGTCTCAATAAATCCTTCAAAACTAGATCACACATGGATATATTTAGATAAAGTGACAAGTCGGTCTCACAGTGAATAGAGTGGATAGAGGATGATATAGAGGATGGATGGGTGCGGGAGAATTGAGTATAGAGGAGAGAATCTTGCTGACTAGGACGTATAGAGGATGATATAGAGGATGGATGAGTGCGGGTAGTCTTATTTGTTGTGGAAACAAGTACTGGACCATCTTTTTCAGAGCGTCTGGACGTCGGGAGTCTCTCCGAACGCTACGTCTACGTGGTTCACGTATTATATCCACCACATGTAAAAAAGAAAATTTGATACCTCCACCTCAAGTGGCCACTCAGACTACTTATCCTCTTCCATTCCATCATTTCTCCACCTCGAGTGTCTCTCTCTCCTCCATGTCTTCGTGAAATCACAAAGCACCACCGTTGCATCCTTTCTCCACCCAAGCCGACCATACCACCTCCTCCTTCAGTTCGCGCAGTGTCTCCCGGCCTCTTCTCCAACCCCAACGCCGACGGGATGCATCGCCACTGTGGGGGCGCCGGCCGCTGCCCCTGGCCAATGGCTGCTGGGCGCACGTGCCGAGGTGCCTCAAGTCGTCCCCGGCCGAGCCAAGGGCACCCATAAGTGCAGTCGGTGCTGGTGGTTCTCATGCACCGCTGCTCGCAGCCGGCTCCCACCCCGACGGCCGAAATCGATCGACTCCGACCACCCCTCTTCTATGTTGCAAATGTTTGTTTTAAGTGTTTCATATGTTTCAGTGGTATGTTGCAAATATTTTATATGGATGTTGCAAAAGTAGATCAAGATGTTGTACATGTTGCAAATATTTCAGAGATATGTTGCAAGTGTCTGTTCCTAATGTTTTATCCGTTTTTAGTCTTATATTGCAAGTGTGTTTATCTGGATGTTGTATATGTTTAACACATATGTTGCAGGTGTTTTATCTTGATGTTGCGTAAATGGTTTTCAAGTGTCTTTGCAAGTGCTTCAGACGCATGTTCCAAGTGTTTTATCTGTCTGTAAGTGTTGCATCTGAATGTTTTAAGTAGACCGGGTCTTGCACATGAGATGCGCATGGGAAGCGGGAGGAGGCGCGAGCGGTCCTCGTGCGGGCGGCATCCGAGCGGCGTGGGGCCCCGCATGGGCGCGCCAAACGCAGGCGTGGAGGGCGATGTCCGGGCAGCTTGGGCTCCCGCATAGACGCGTGAAAACGGTGGTGCGGAAACGGACTGCAACGGTGGGCGTTCGGATGCAGGCGTCTGGGCATCCGAGCGGTAGCAGTGCCAACTAGCGAACCCAGATAGTTGTAGTTGTGCGTGAAGTATGGATAGGATGAAATCTGCAATAGCCACTAGGTGCACCGCCATTGTGTTCCATTTTTTTTTATAAGAGCCATCCCGTTCAGTAGCCTATATACAGACCATTTTCTTCTGGCGTATTGATTTTACGGCTATACTTTTCATCATCAGGCTCAATCAGTTGCCTAAGATACGGTCCCGAAGTTGCCAAGTCACTGAACTCAGGAAGCAAATCAGTAGACTATCAATGATGCTTTAATTTTGCATTCTTGAAAAAGAAAAAAATATAAGTAGGGTACTCCCCTGCTGATTTGGTAAAAAAATGCTTTAGTTGGCTGAAGTTATGCCTAGCATGTTGAGTTCGTTTTTCATTAGCATCATTCTCAAAAGAAAAATAATTAGAAGGCATATAAATTGTTGTTTGGTGCTGTAAATTGTATCGCTTAGTCTGTCGATTCTTTCAGTCAACATCCCTTGTAGCTTTGTAATCAGCCGACCCTTTCAGCTAATATCCCTTAACTTTGTTGCTATCATTTCTTTTTATTTCTTTTTCCCCCCCTAAGTAAGGGCGACATGTTTGTCACTGCACATGCTGCTGCACCCACGACAACTTCGCAAGCCTTGCATGCAGGGTGAAGAAAGGAACAACCTGCGCACAGCCCATGGGCTGTAATATTGTACTCTCTTCGGTCCATTTTATCTAGCGTAAGTTAGAATGATATGGTCACCTAAATTACACTTTGATCATTCATTTGTTTTATATTATATTATTTACGCTTATAAACTTATAATCATTGGATAATATATTTCCTTACAAATCTAATCACATAAAATTTGTATTATAATAGTTAAAAATTATTAGCCTAATTATTGGTCAAAGTTTTTAAAGTTTGAATCTTGATGTAACACCTCTGGGTGTTAAGCATGCATTCACATCCTAAATCATGAGCATTTGCATTTCATGCATGATCATCATCACATGTAAATTAAGTTAGAATTTATTTAAAATTGTGATAATCATGTTTGAGCTCTGAATTGGTAAAAGTCCCAGGTAAAAGTGGTAAAAATTTGTGGAGCTATAACTTTAAATAACTTAGAAATAATTAGCATGATTTTTGAAGCAAGTTTTGTATTCAAAATCTTCCCAAATTTTGCTTCTAAAAATATTTCAGAAAATTGAGTTTTCATTTAAAAACTTGACTTTAAATCATCAATTCAAAATCTATTTAGAATTTTGAAAAGTGCCCTAAATGAAAGTTGTAGAGAATAAAATTTTGAACAACTTTTGTTTTGGGGGTAATTTGTGAAAATGTCTTTTTCATCTTCAAAATTTGAATTTGAATCAAATAATAAAATATGGAATTTTATTTAGAAAAAGAAAAACGGTTTCTTACCTTATCGGGCAGCCGCCTCCTTTCCGGCCCAAGCGCCGAAGCCGGCCCGGCCTGCTCCGCGCCCGCGTCCGCGCCTGCTTCCGCCCGCGCGTTCGCCCGCGCGCGCTCGCCGCGCCAGCGCGACCGGCTGCGTCAGGACGCGCTCGCCGCGTGGACGCCGCTCGACGTCGCCGGCGTACGGGTGGCACCTCGGCGGGTCCCACGTCCTCGCCCTCGCCTTAAGCAGCCACAGCACCGGCTTCACTTCACCTACCGCGCCTCCCGTCTCCATTTCCTCCCCTCTCGCCAGCAGCAGCCGCGGAGCCGTGGCGGACGCTCGCGCTTCCGCTCGCCGTCGTCGCTCCGCCACCACCGCACGCCCCCACGAGCGCATCTCCAGTCAATTCCTCCCGACCGCAGACCCGCCTCGTCTTCCCACATCTGGTGCTCACATAAATTCCGTCGCTCGAGCTCAGGTGAGACCGAATTCGGTCGTCCGTCCACCGCGGGCGCCATGGCCGCCGCTCGACCGACGCTGTGGTCGAGACCCGTCCGCCATCACATCTTCCCCAAATTTCCACCTTTCGTGCCCGCTTTTCTCTTGCGAATCCATTGCTCGCTTCACCTTGCCTCGTCATGGCCGGCAACGCCGCCGGACGCCACCGCCGCGCGGCCACGCCGTCGAGGACGCCGGCATCCCGCGGTCACGCCCGCTCCCGCCCCTCTCTGTTCGCTGGGCCGAACGGCCTTGGGCCGAAGCCCAAGCCAGGCCGGCGCGCCTGCCTTCCCGCGCGTGCGCACGGGCCGAAAGGCCGTAGCCGGCCGGTTGATCCCGCTGGGCCGGCCCGTTAGCAATAGGAAAAATGAGTTTTCGTTTTTCTTTTATTATTTAAAAATAAAAATGGTTTGGAAAATATTTGACTACCCAAATTTGCTCCAAATCTGTTCAAATAAATTTTTCTAGGTTCCTTATCATTAGATCTACTTGAGAAAAATATTGCATGTCAAGATTTAAATACTTTTCTGTAGAGTTTTTATTCAATCAATAAAATTGTTGTTTTCTTGTTAAATATGTAATAAATCACAGAAAGCTCAGAAAAATATGGTTCCACTTGCAATAATTTTCTTTAGTGATGTACTTTCTAGGAAAAATATATGCCATGCATGTTCTGTAGAAAAATCTTAAGATGTAGCACAAGTGTTTAATATTGCTAATAATTGTTATTTTTGCTAGAGAGAAAAATATGAATAAAATATGCATGTAATAAATTTTCTATAGTGATTATTTATTGTGTAAAATGTAGGAAAAATGTTAAATCTGTTATTTGATACTTTTCATAGTATAAAGTATTTTTATGCTCATTTTTAGGCTGTATCTTGTTATTTTTGTGTAGGCAGTTCTAGTAATCCAAATACAATGAAATTTTTGTGGTATGCTAGATTTGAGTATAGAAAGCTATTGTAATTTTCTCAGATTTTTATGTGCTACTAAAATAGGTGTTGCTGTTCAAACCTAGTTGCAATTAGGGTTTTATTTAACCTTGTTAATGCATGACTAGTTAATAAGGTTTTCTTTGGTGTATCTTTGAAGCATTCAATAAGATGTGCTGACTTAGCATAGTAGTAGTAGAAGAGAATGCAGTAGATGACATGTGCTTGTAGTCTGTATTCTCGGATGATGTTGACTACCTTGTAGAAGAAATATATTCCTACTTTATGAAATAAAGTGAACCTATTTATCTACATTTCATTCATCACGACCATTACATGTCATTTTCGCAATGCATCTAGGCATAAGCACTTATACGATTGCATCATACAGGATCACAGGAAGTAACGTCGGTAGCAGTTCCCGAGAAGCCGGAAGAGCAGCCCGAGGAGCATGAAGTGCCCGAAGCCGACGAGGAGGTCGGTGAGGATCTTCCAGAGTGCCCAGACCACCGTCCGAGCTCTTTCGAGAGAGGCAAGCCCCGAAACATTTCTCTCCCCCGATTTGCAAATATTTTATTAATGCTTTACTTTAACTGCTGCATTATGTTTAGGAGTTATTTGCAACCATTGCAGCATTATACCTTGTTTACTCTGTTCTACCCTATCCTTGTCACCTTGTCATTCGCAGTCAAGTAATTGCTTAGCTTGCTTAGACCAGTAGAAGTCGGGTGATTTCCTGTCACCTGCGAGCTATAGGTGGTTACCTGGATCTGTTTGAGAAAAGATATCATCGGAAAAATAACTAAGTGTTAATGTGAAGTTGAGACCGGACGGAAACTTACAGGGTTACGGACTGTAGTGTTTTCCGTCTGTGTCGATTAAGGACCGATCGTTGTTGGGCCTCGAGTCATGTTGAACGCATGCCTTACATTTAGCTGGCCGAATAATGTACCTTTCGACCGCGAAGCTGGGAGATTATTCGGGCCGAGTGGATTGCCCGCAACGTACTGTACCGGAGCAGTAGTGGCAGGATACGAGGGCGCGATGATAAGGCCAAAGAGCAGTCGGGCGGCCCCCGGGTACATGTGGTTCCTGGCAAGCTCGCGACTTTACCTGAATGGTTGACTCGGTGACCAACACCTCACTTTAGCGGGTGAGTGAGGTTTGTGTGAGGAATAAATTACCAGCTGATTAATAATCGATTTGAATCGCCATCGTTCACTGGATAGTGAGCACTTGACTTGAGCTACTTCATCGTAGTAATATTGATGGAACATTTGGACAGTTATATGAAATATGACATAATGGAAGTTGTTAATGATCATTGGTTATCATTATCTGTTTAATTACATGTTACTTTAGTACAGGTGCAAATATAGTTGACATGTTAATAAAGATTTAACTTGATGCAAAGCTTTTGTAAAGATTCTCTAAATCCTAAAAATGCCTTTTGCAAATGAGTCAGCTACCCCACCAGAAAGCCTGTCATGATTCCTTGGTGTCTTTTATTTTTGGTTCTGTCGGGTAAGTCTAGCTGAGTACCTTCTCGTACTCAGGGCTTTGTTCCCACTTATTGCAGATGGGCAGATGTATTACGGCTACTGTATCAACTGCCTTTATCCTGCAATGGGAGAAGCTTAGGACCATGGGCAATGGTCATTCACTATGTCTCGTCTGATGCTTTTGATGGAAGATGATCCTAAACTGACACTGTATTTTGAACTCTGTGTGCGTGTGTGATTTGAACTAAATGCTTCCGCTACTTTCTTTCGAAACTGGTTTGTAATAACTATGTTTAAACTCTGATGTATTTTTGACGTAAACTTTTATGTAACTTATGATGATGACCGCTGAACTTATTACGATATTGGCTGGTATGTAATTTGGTTTGAAATCCGTCGTGATTTCACAGACTACCGGGTTATACGGGCTTAAGTTTGCTAAATCGTCTGCTCGGTGGATGATTTTCTTACTTAATCTCGTATAATTGGTCGGTTCTGTTACAGCTGGCATCGGAGCATGGTTTAGCATGTTTACTGTGCACAAGTGTATTTAAAACAAAAATGTGTTTGAAAACGTGATTTACAAACTAAGAGTGTGCCAGTGGTCATATCCTTTATGCCCAGTAAAGACTCTAGGTGGCTCAATTAAGTACTGACTTGGGGGTTCTTGCACCATATTTCTCTTTCATTGCTCATATAGCGTGCTATTGTATGAGTGCCACTTACTTGAGTGGTAATGTATGGATCAGTTGCCTCTACGCCTCGGTAAGTGTGAGATGTGAGAGCATGATCGGATACACCGCCGATCTAGGAAGAGTGCTTATATGATACTGGAGTACTTACATGTTTTACGCATGTTTTTACAAAATTGTCGCATATGTGGTTGTTCCGTCCGTTGAGGCGATGCCGTCAATAGGACGATATTTTGGGTGGTTACTACCGTCGTACGCGTATCTGGGGATTCGTGTAGAGCGTGTAGATAGATTTACTGCTTTCATGCATGCATGGGGTTTTGGGCTGAAATGAATCTTCTGTAGGTACATAACATCGTTTCTCATTTAGAACGTATTAGTTACGTATATGAGAGATCGCCTGTATGCCACCGAATTCATCGTTAGATATCATTTATTTCTTAAGTTTGTGAGAACGTAATAAACGTGCATGCATCATGTTGCTTGTGCATTTCATTCATGCCATGCATTCCTCCCCTTATAAATTGATTATCCCCTTTTGATAAAAATTGTACCAACTTAAAATATGTCCTCACCGGGTAATCAAAACTTTTGGTACATATGGCCCGCACGAAGCAGACTGCCCGCAAGTCCACAGGAGGAAGAGCACCCCGACGCCAGTTGGCCCCACAGGAGCGCCGCAGCACGGACACCTTTCTGAGCGAGTTTGGCATGCCAACTTTGCTTTGGAGAGTGCTCCATGATGTGGGGTACCCGGAGGGTCAGGAGCCGGTGTACTCTTTGAGTGAGAGCCAGTTGGCAGAGGATGGACTGGCAGTAGTGGAGATCACTGTCCCTGCTCTTGGTGATGCTCCAGAATGAGATGGTTGGCACTTGGAGTTTGAAGGTCGCACTCCGGTTGAGGGTGCAGAGGGCGAAGCTTTCCGTGTCATCCAGGACATAATGAGCAGATTTCCTAACAAGCTAGCAGCAGCCTTGGCTGGCACTTTTCCGAGAGACGATCCTCGCGATGCTATTTGGGTGCAGCCGCAAGGAAGTGCTTTAGTCAGAGGCCCAAATGAAGGATAGGCTAGCGACAACCACGCTATGAGTGCGGTGTATGCAGCTATCAGAGCATACCAGAGTCTGGAGTGCACCTATTGGACTTTGACTGGTTTGCGTGGTGATGATCGGCTCAAAGCAAGAAAACCAAAGAAGAAGCAGGCACGTGCTATCGCTAGTTTGCAGGAGTAGTTGGCTGACATGAGCTTGCAGCGAGACCAGGCTCTAGAGAGAGGTGATAGTTCCCTACAACGGGTGCATACGTTGACTCAGGCCAACAATAATGCAGACCGTATGATTGGACAGTTGGTTCAGGAAAGGAATGAAGCCGGGAACGAGAGGAACCTCCTGAGGCAGAGGGTCGAGGAGCTAGAGGAGTACAATGTCAACTTGCATGAGGAGTTTCATGCGCTCTACAATGGGATTGGCCCGTATGCTCCTCCAGAAGCCGCCGGTATGGACGTCGACGATGACGAGGACGAGCCCACAGCCGCACCTGCTAACGATGACGTTGCTACTGATGGTAGCAATGGTGACATCTCCGACCCCGACGATGGCCCCGAGTGCTAGGCCCTATTGCTATGACCTTCTTTTGGTTTCATGTATCTTGATGTATCTCGTTTGCACCTTGAGACTTGGTGGAATGTTGGATCTTGGTTGTTCATGCGATACCTGAACGCATAAAGTCCAGTGTGTGTATGCTGGCAACGTGGTTGTATTGGACGCGATGTTTGCATTTGAAGAAATTTAATTAGTGGTGTTGTTTTAATTGGAATGCGATTATTGTGCCTCTGTTTTATTGTATGACTTTGCTCTCTCTAATAAATTCAGTACGGCATAATTTTTCATTCACTCACAATTACTACAACTTCGCTTAATCATTACTTGTTGCTGAAATATGCAGATAGTAAACACTCGCCGCGCCACGTATGAGGCTGCTGAAACTGGTGGAAATGGTGCCGGGGCAAGTGGGAGTGGTGCTAACAACGCCAACCATAATGAGCCACACCCGGAGCCGCATTTGCCGCCTTCTCCACCGCTCACTGCAGAGGTTTTCTTTGCACAGTTTTTGGGAAGTCAGCGCAATGCCGAGCAGTCACAGAAGAATATGGAAGATTTCCTGCGTACCATTGCCAACAACGTGCAACGTGGTAACAACCAAGGTGGTGGCAATAGAGTGAATCAGTACAGCAACTTCAAGGATTTCATGGACACTAGGCCACCAATTTTCAAGGAAGCAATCGAGCCACTTGACGCTGAAGAATAGATTAACACTATGGAAGATAAGTTTCGTGTGTTAAGGCTGACAGAAGTACTGAAGACAGAGTATGCTGCACATCAGTTACAAAGACCAGCAGGGATGTGGTGGAAGCATCACCTTACCACCTTCCCTCCGAATGCTCAGATCTCATGGAGAGAGTTCACCGAAGCCTTCCGTGGAGTTTATATTCCATTAGGGCAAGTTGAGATGAAGTTGGGAGAGTTCTTGGCTTTAAATCAGGGCACCAAAACTGTGACACAGTATTTGCATGCCTTCAACAACTTGTGTCGTTATGCTAAGAAAATTGCTAGCTTCAAGAGAGGGTTAGGTCTAAAGATGATGAAGCATGTGGGTACCAATACCCGCGCCAGATTCAATGACTTCATCAGTGATTGTCTGAAACAAGAGAAGAACAACAACGCGTACATAGCATCCAAGACTCGTAAGAGAGCATTTGAGTCAGGACCATCACAGTCAAGAGTTATCACTGCTAATCATTCGACCTATCGTCCGTCTGCACCTGGTGCAAGGTTTAGGCCACCGCAGTATAAGACCTAGAACTACAAGGGACCGCAGAAGTCGTACAAGATGGCAGTGCCGCCAGCAAGGACAGCCGCAATCGCGGGACAAGGTAACACGAAGGGAGGTATCGGATCTGCTGGTATAGTAAAGGGACCTTGCTATAATTATGATCAGCCAGGCCACTTTTCCAAGTTCTGTCCTTATACGCCTAGAAAGAAGCAACAGACTTATAATGCTCGAGTACACCACACCATTGTGGAAGAGATTCCTGAGGGAGAGCCCGTAACTGCTGGTAAGTTTCCTGTTAACCAAAACCCTGCAGTTGTTCTATTTAATTCTGGATCATCGCATTCTTTTATGAGTCAAGCATTTGCACGGAAACATGAACAACTATGCACAGACTTAAGTTATGGTTACCATATAAGTTCAGCAGGGGCTGATGTTTTAACCAATCAGATAGTTAGAGGGGCAACCCTTGAGTTAGGTAGTCGAAAGTTTCGAGTAAACCTGATAGTTATGCCTGGACTAGTTCTGGATGTCATCATAGGGATGAATTGGATGAAAGAATGGGGAGCAGTTATAGATACAGGAAGTCGGGTACTTACCCTAAAGGATCTCTAGGGAGAGGGTACTTTTCAGGTACCGTTGCCCAAAAGAACCGACCTTGTGAGTGTGACTTGTGCTATGGAAGTCATTCCGATTCATCAGATTCCGGTCGTGTGTGAGTTTCCGGATGTGTTTCCAGATGAGTTACCTGGTCTTCCGCCAGATAGAGATGTTGAGTTTGGAATTGAGTTGATCCCCGGGACAGCTCCAATTTCAAGGAGACCTTATAGGATGCCTCCGGATGAGTTAGCTGAGTTGAAGAAACAACTAGAGGAGTTGTTGAACAAGGGGTTTATCCGGCCAAGTAAGTCTGAATGGGGATGTCCTGCCTTGTTTGTGAAGAAAAAGAAAGAGGGTACTTTGAGAATATGTGTGGATTATAGGCCTCTTAATGCTGTAACTATCAAGAATAAGTATCTCTTACCTCATATTGATGTTTTGTTCGATCAGTTAGCCAAAGCCAGAGTGTTCTCCAAAATAGATTTAAGATCAGGTTATCATCAGATAAAGATTAGACCACAAGATATACTGAAAACCGCCTTTTCTACCAGATACGGGTTGTATGAGTATCTTGTTATGTCCTTTGGCTTAACAAATGCTCCTGCATACTTTATGTATCTAATGAATATAGTTTTCGTACCGGAGTTGGACAAGTTTGTGGTTGTGTTCATTGATGATATTCTCGTATACTCTGAGAATGAGAAAGATCATGAAGAGCATCTGAGAATTGTCTTAACCAGACTAAGAGATCATAAGTTGTATGCTAAGTTTAGCAAGTGTGAATTTTGGTTGAAGAAAGTTCCTTTCCTTGGTCACATTCTGTCAGAGAATGGAGTATCTATAGATCCGAGTAAAGTGCAAGAGGTTATGGATTGGAAGACACCAATCACAGTTTCGGAAGTCAGAAGTTTCTTGGGTTTAGCTGGTTACTATCGCCGTTTTATCCCAGATTTCTCGAAGATTGCCAAGCCAATGACAAGTCTGCTACAGAAAGATCATAAGTTTGTATGGACAGAGGAGTGTGAGACAGCTTTCCACACCTTGCGGAAACTGTTGACCACTGCTCCAGTTCTAGCACAACCGGACATTGAGAAACCTTTTGATGTGTTTTACGACGCATCAAAAACAGGATTAGATTGTGTTCTTATGCAAGAAGGAAGAGTCATTGCTTATGCCTCCCGTCAGTTGAGAAAGCATGAGATCAACTATCCGACACATGATCTTGAACTTGCTGTCGTAGTGCATGCCTTAAAAATTTGGAGACATTACTTACTTGGTAATGTGTGCAATATTTTCACCGATCACAAGAGTCTCAAGTACATCTTCACCCAACCTGAATTGAACATGAGATAGCGAAGATGGTTAGAATTGATCAAAGATTACAATTTGAATGTGCAATATCATCCTGGAAAGGCCAATGTGGTGGCAGATGCTTTGAGTAGAAAGTCACATTGCCTGAATGCGCAACCTTTGCTCGAAGATGATTTTGATCTAATGCATCCTGCAGTGTTACACAATATTCAAATTAGTTGTTCTTTAGAGAGTAAGATAATAGAAGGCCAGAAAACCGACAAAGGGATATTCCATATCAAAGAAAAGATTAAAGAAGAACCATCCAAGCACTTTAGATTGGATGAACATGACGTGTTATGGTTTGACGACCGTCTTGTCGTTTCCAAGGATAGAGAGCTTAAGAATAAACTTATGGATGAGGCTCACCTTTCAAAGTTATCTATCCATCCTGGAAGTAGCAAAATGTACCAAGAACTAAGACCTCGTTTTTGGTGGACCAAGATGAAGAAAGAGATTGCAGCATATGTAGCCAGATGTGACACATGTTGTAGGGTAAAGGCTATTCATATGAGACCTGCCGGGTTGTTGCAACCTTTATCTGTACCTAGTTGGAAGTGGGATGATATAAGTATGGATTTCATCATAGGTTTGCCCACTACTCAGAAAGGACATGATTCGATTTGGGTGATTGTGGATCGTCTTACAAAGACAGCTCACTTTTTACCTGTCAAGACAGATTATAGACCACCTCAATATGCTGAGAAGTATATTGCCGAGATTGTGAGATTACATGGCATACCGAAGAATATCGTGTCTGACAGAGGGTCACAATTCACTGCTCACTTTTGGGAGCACTTGCATAAAGGTTTGGGGACGAGTTTAATTCGTAGCACTGCTTATCATCCTCAAACAGATGGTCAGACTGAAAGAGTTAATGCTATTCTGGAAGATATGTTGAGAGCCTGTGTGTTATCTTCTAGAGGTTCATGGGAGTCATGGTTACCTTTAGCAGAGTTCGCTTACAATAATAGTTATCAAAAAAGTATCAAGATGGCACCATTCGAAGCTTTGTATGGCAGAAAGTGTAGAACATCACTTAACTGGATTGAGCCAGGAGAAAAAAGATACTACGGTATTGACTTCGTAGAAGAAGCTGAGAAGAAAGTTCATATCATTCAGCAAAATATGAAAGCCGCTCAATCCCGTCAGAAAAGCTATGCAGATCGAAGAAGGAGACCGCTTATGTTCGAGGTTGGTGACTATGTTTATCTGAAAGTCACGCCAATGAAGAAGAAACGGTTTGGAGTACGCAGAAAGCTTGCTGCCAGATTTATGGGACCATATAAGATCTTGGAAAGAAAAGGTCAAGTCGCTTATAGGTTAGAGTTACCTGAGACAATGAGTGCTATATTCCCAGTTTTTCATGTATCGCATCTCAAGAAGTGTTTGCGTGTTCCAGAGGAAAAAATTAAACCTCGAGGCATAAAGCTCAAGTCAGATTTGGTATATCGTGAGCAACCGGTTCAAGTGTTAGACTCTAAAGAAAGAGTTACTCGAAACAGTGTGGTGAAAACATATAATATACAGTGGAGTCATCATGATGAAGGAGATGCAACTTGAGAAACGGGTGAATATCTACAAAAAGCTTATGAGGATTTTTATAACAAATGGTTCGTAAACCAAAATCTCGGGACGAGATTCTTATAAGGAGGAAGGCTGTAACACCTCTGGGTGTTAAGCATGCATTCACATCCTAAATCATGAGCATTTGCATTTCATGCATGATCATCATCACATGTAAATTAAGTTAGAATTTATTTAAAACTGTGATAATCATGTTTGAGCTCTGAATTGGTAAAAGTCCCAGGTAAAAGTGGTAAAAATTTGTGGAGCTATAACTTTAAATAACTTAGAAATAATTAACATGATTTTTGAAGCAAGTTTTGTATTCAAAATCTTCCCAAATTTTGCTTCTAAAAATATTTCAGAAAATTGAGTTTTCATTTAAAAATTTGACTTTAAATCATCAATTCAAAATCTATTTAGAATTTTGAAAAGTGCCCTAAATGAAAGTTGTAGAGAATAAAATTTTGAACAACTTTTCTTTTGGGGGCAATTTATGAAAATGTCTTTTTCATCTTCAAAATTTGAATTTGAATCAAATAATAAATTCTGGAATTTTATTTAGAAAAAGAAAAATGGTTTCTTACCTTATCGGGCCGCCGCCTCCTTTCCGGCCCGAGCGCTGAAGCCGGCCCGGCCTGCTCCGCGTCCGCGCCTGCTTCCGCCCGCGCGTTCACCCGCGCGCTCGCCGCGCCAGCGCGACCGGCCGCGTCAGGACGTGCTCGCCGCGTGGACGCCGCTCGACGTCGCCGACGTACGGGTGGCACCTCGGCGGGTCCCATGTCCTCACCGTCGCCTTAAGCAACCACAGCACCGGCTTCACTTCACCTACCGCGCCTCCAGTCTCCATTTCCTCCCCTCTCGCCAGCAGCAGCCGCGGAGCCGTGGCAGACGCTCGCGCCTCCGCTCGCCGTCGTCGCTCCGCCACCACCGCACGCCCCCACGAGCGCATCTCCAGTCAATTCCTCCCGACCGCAGACCCGCCTCGTCTTCCCACATCTGGTGCTCACGCAAATTCCGTCGCTCGAGCTCAGGTGAGACCGAATTCGGTCGTCCGTCCACCGCGGGCGCCATGGCCACCGCTCGGCCGACGCTGTGGTCGAGACCCGTCCGCCATCACATCTTCCCCAAATTTCCACCTTTCGTGCCCGCTTTTCTCTTGCGAATCCATTGCTCGCTTCACCTTGCCTCGTCGTGGCCGGCAACGCCGCCGGACGCCACCGCCGCGCGGCCACGCCGTCGAGGACGCCGGCATCCCGCGGTCACGCCCGCTCCCGCCCCTCTCTGTTCGCTGGGCTGAACGGCCTTGGGCCGAAGCCCAAGCCAGGCCGGCGCGCCTGCCTTCCCGCGCGTGCGCACGGGCCGAAAGGCCGTAGCCGGCCGGTTGATCCCGCTGGGCCGGCCCGTTAGCAATAGGAAAAATGAGTTTTCGTTTTTCTTTTATTATTTGAAAATGAAAATGGTTTAGAAAATGTTTGACTACTCAAATTTGCTCCAAATCTGTTCAAATAAATTTTTCTAGGTTCCTTATCATTAGATCTACTTGAGAAAAATATTGCATGTCAAGATTTAAATAATTTTCTGTAGAGTTTTTATTTAATCAATGAAATTGCTGTTTTCTTGTTAAATATGTAATAAATCACAGAAAGCTCAGAAAAATATGGTTCAACTTGCAATAATTTTCTTTAGTGATGTACTTTCTAGGAAAAATATATGCCATGCATGTTCTGTAGAAAAATCTTGAGGTGTAGTACAAGTGTTTAATATTGCTAATAATTGTTATTTTTGCTAGAGAGAAAAATATGAATATAATATGCATGTAATAATTTTTCTATAGTGATTATTTATTGTGTAGAATGTAGGAAAAATGTTAAATCTATTGTTTGATACTTTTCATAGTATAAAGTATTTTATGCTTATTTTTAGGCCCTATCTTGTTATTTTTGTGTAGGCAGTTCTAGTAATCCAAATACAATGAAATTTTTGTGGTATGCTAGATTTGAGGATAGAAAGCTATTGTAATTTTCTCAGATTTTTCTGTGCTACTAAAATAGGTGTTGCTGTTCAAACCTAGTTGCAATTAGGGTTTTATTTAACCTTGTTAATGCATGACTAGTTAATAAGGTTTTCTTTGGTGTATCTTTGAAGCATTCAGTAAGATGTGCTGACTTAGCATAGTAGTAGTAGAAGAGAATGCAGTAGATGACATGTGCTTGTAGTCTGTATTCTCGGATGATGTTGACTACCTTGTAGAAGAAATGTATTCCTACTTTATGAAATAAAGTGAACCTATTTATCTACATTTCATTCATCACGATCATTACATGTCATTTCCACAATGCATCTAGGCATAAGCACTTATACGATTGCATCATACAGGATCGCAGGAAGTAATGTCGGTAGCAGTTCCCGAGAAGCCGGAAGAGCAGCCCGAGGAGCAGGAAGTGCCCGAAGCCGACGAGGAGGTCGGTGAGGATCTTCCAGAGTGCCCAGACCACCGTCTGAGCTCTTTCAAGAGAGGCAAATCCCGGAGCATTTATCTCCCGATTTGCAAATATTTTATTAATGCTTTACTTTAACTGCTGCATTATGTTTAGGAGTTGTTTGCAACCGTTGCTGCATTATACCTTGTTTACTCTGTTCTACCCTATCCTTGTCACCTTGTCATTCACAGTTAAGTAATTGCTTAGCTTGCTTAGACCGGTAGAAGTCGGGTGATTTCCTGTCACCTGCGAGCTATAGGTGGTTACCTGGATCTGTTTGAGAAAAGATGTCATCGGAAAAATAACTAAGTGTTAATGTGAAGTTGAGACCGGATGGAAACTTGCAGGGTTACGGACTGTAGTGTTTTCCGTCTGTGTCGATTAAGGACCGACCGTTGTTGGGCCTCGAGTCATGATGAACGCATGCCTTACATTTAGCTGGCCGAATAATGTACCTTTCGACCGCGAAGCTGGGAGATTATTCGGGCCGAGTGGATTGCCCGCAACGCCATGTACCGGAGCAGTAGTGGCAGGATACGGGGGCGCGATGATAAGGCCAAAGAGCAGTCGGGCGGCCCCTGGGTACATGTGGTTCCTAGCAAGCTCGCGACTTTACCTGAATGGTTGACTCGGTGACCAACACCTCACTTTAGCGGGTGAGTGAGGTTTGTGTGAGGAATAAATTACCAGCTGGTTAATAATCGATTCGAATCGCCATCATTCACTGGATAGTGAGCACTTGACTTGAGCTACTTCATCGTAGTAATATTGATGGAACATTTGGACAGTTATATGAAATATGACATAATGGAAGTTGTTAATGATCATTGGTTATCATTATCTGTTTAATTACATGTTACTTTAGTACAGGTGCAAATGTAGTTGACAGGTTAATAAAGATTTAACTTGATGCAAAGCTTTTGTAAAGATTCTCTAAATCCTAAAAATGCCTTTTTTTGCAAATGAGTCAGCTACCCCACCAGAAAGCCTGTCATGATTCCTTGGTGTCTTTTATTTTTGGTTCTGTCGGGTAAGCCTAGCTGAATACCTTCTCGTACTCAGGGCTTTGTTCCCACTTGTTGCAGATGTGCAGATGTATTACGACTACTGTATCAACTGCCTTTAATCTGCAATGGGAGAAGCTTAGGACCATGGGCAATGGTCATTCACTACGTCTCGTCTGATGCTTTTGATGGAAGATGATCCTAAACTGGCACTGTATTTTAAACTCTGTGTGCGTGTGTGATTTGAACTAAATGCTTCCGCTACTTTCTTTCGAAACTGGTTTGTAATAACTATGTTTAAACTCCGATGTATTTGTGACGTGAACTTTTATGTAACTTGTGATGGTGACCGCTGAACTTATTACAATCTTGGCTGGTATGTAATTTGGTTTGAAATCCGTCGTGATTTCACGGACTACCGGGTTATACGGGCTTAAGTTTGCTAAATCGTCTGCTCGGTGGATGATTTTCTTACTTAATCTCATATAATTGGTCGGTTCTGTTACACTTGATATGCGTGTGCACCAGATAAAATGGACCGGAGGGAGTAGCTAGTAAAGGGATGGCATGAGGATTTAATGTGAGTTTAGATAGGTGTAGGAGTTTATTTTCTATATAAGGGTTTGTTTGGATGTACTTATATTCATTTCAATCCATTAGTATTGAAATGGATTAAGGTGAATACGAGTGTAGCTAAAATAGGTCTAAGGGCTCATGCTAGATTATAGAATAGAGCAACTCTACCTAATTTTTATATTATATGTCTTCTGATAGGATAGTACCCTAAAATTATTTTAGCACATAGGAGTTATTGTTGTTGGTGCTGCTGCTGCTTCAGATCATCTAAAATTTGTATTATATATTTCTTTAGGGATAGGAAAAAGGGGTTCTCTCTTTTCACTAGGAGAGTGAACATGTTTTATAAGATCTTTTAAAAATTATAGGTATAGGAGATGAGATAGGAGATCTATGTATTACAGTACCATTATCTTATGAATACTAATACTAATTTTTACGTATATATGATCAGGATTGAATGGGAGAACCAGTAAAGATGCCCTAAAATCATGTAGAGAATTGTGCCATCTCAAAAAAGGTAGGCGGTAACGCTTGGCCTTGCCCCATTACCAGGCGTACATGGCCCTTGATGGATGCGCCATTTGGGTCAAACCTAGTCAAAAAACTAATTATGAATCACTTTAGAAGGTTGGGCCTTAGATTAGGTCACTTATTGAGTCAATTGCACTGGGACGATAATAATTAAAACCCTTTTCCTTTTAGATTGAGGAAGATTCTGCTGGTACTTAATATTGTTTGGTTAGTCCTTCGATGAAATCATAACAGTACAATTTAGAACTTTAGTCACACCATATTTATATAAATATAATGTATTTACTGATTAGTACTATTTCTAGACAAAAAAGAAAGAAAAATCCTCATATACATTTGAAAAGAAAGGAAGCAGGAAAAAAAAACGAGAGACCCTTGGTGGTCTCCATTTTCACCTCCTATTTAGGACTTGCCATTTTGGGGGTTTTCTTTTTTCGTGTAGTATGGAGTACATATGCAAACACTTATAAACACACGGTTAGATTTAGTCCAACAAACACTATCAGAGTCTATGGTTGAAAATATGGAATATCTCGTGGTCGCATGGTGACGTAGAAGCAAGCACGCTCATCCCTAGAAACACATGCACACAAACTATGTCCCTATGAGTATCTTTGAAAGATTAGCTTACAAATCTCAAGTTTTCCAAGAAAATAATCCCTAAACTCAACCCCTCTCCCAACGAAGATCTCCGTCCCCTAGTACCTAGCAACTACCACGGATCTGCACTGCACGTCATCCTTGCTGCACTCACCCTTTCTCCCCATGCACCAATGGTGCGTCTCCAGTTGAGCGCTACCCGACCGCCCCGAGAGCCACCACTACGCGTTGGGTTGATTTTGTTTGAGCCTTTGAGGTACAGAGACCCGTAGACAGTTCTCAAACATAAAAGTTTATGGGCCCTCATGGGCCAAACATAGTTCAAACCAATCACGAATCACAAAGAACAGAGGCAACACCTTTTGATGCTATGATGAGAAATTTGTAGGTAGTGTGGTTCTTAAGATGTGATCGATCAACAGTGCACTTGAGTACAACTTTAGTCTTAAGCATTATTATATATAATAATTTTGGATTTTGGATGCAACATATATACATTATACAATGCATTTGCCATATTCTAGAACTACTTTTGTATAAATAAGAGAGAGAGAGAGAGCGTGCACGCAAACCTCTCATATACCCCCTCCGTACCAAAATAAATAACTTTCTAATGTTTGAAATTTGTCAAAAAAAAAAGCATATATTCTACATAAATATGAAACACTACCTTCTAATGCAGAAGCTAATCAGAGGTGCATATAAACGATAACTGCGAAATTCAAAAGATATCCTCTATGAAAGGAAAGGAGATAAGAGCATATGCGTGTGTCTTTTGCCAACATTGTTAATCTGTCCAAAAATTTCTTTCGGAGGGGGGGGGGGGGGAGGGGGAGGGGGTGTGAATCCTGATGCTCTAGCAGTGTAGCACTTTCGGAAAGAAAGTAAACCAGTGGCCGCAGCCGCATGCATGCACTTGATGTACTAGTTGCCAGCTGACTCTTGGCAGAATGCATGATCGATCCCTTCAGCGTTGTGCAACTTCCACTAATAATCAATGAGAAATGCGCAAATGATCTGTCAAGTCACGAGTCAACCATTCTTTTGGGCGCGGCAGCCGACCGGGCGCCACCTGAAGCACTAGCCACCAAAGATATCTATATATATTCTGTGGTGGAATGGAATTGAAGTGTGGAATCATGCAAATAATGCCCATGGATACTCCCTCCGTCCAACGGAGGGAGCACGTACGATCGATCGGTCCATGCCATGAAATATCACACACACATGTGACATGTCTCCTCCGGTAGTAACAGTATATATATGCATGCGTATAAGGTAGTAGGCCATTAGCCCATTACCCATGCGATGATGAAGCTAGCTAGCTAGATTGGCTGTGTGATCATCATTGGTATGATCTCTACGCGAATCCGCAACAGGAGCAATGTTTTGCAGCAGTCAGCAGATGAGAGATATTTGTTGCATGCAGATGCAGCCGCAACAGTGTCTCAGTGTGTGCGGGTACAATTCATGCACTGTTGGACATCATTTTTAGAAAAGAAAATATATTAATATCCTAACTTCTGTATCGATCAATATATATGACTGTTTCTTATTACAAGCCAGCACGGTCCAGGGAATAAAAAACAAAGTTCTGAATCCACGACGGTGGAGCGCAATCGTCCGTCGCTATTTGGTCGGTCGGTCGAGTGCCTGCTGGGCTCCGCCGGCTGGTCTCGAGTGCTATGCTCATAGGCGGAGTGGATCGACGGGCAGGCAGCAGGCCGGCGGTGACCCTTTGTTGTTTGTTGGGTTGGGATCTAGCTACCCACTGGCGCGGCCGGCGGTACGGTGCATCGAATTATAGGAAACGAGCGACCACGCACATCGATCATGTCAAGTACCGTACGAAGCGAGATCTAGATTTGACAAAATAAAAATCAGCCAGTACGAAGCGAGATCTAGATTTGACTAGGAAAGGCCGTGCAGTGTCGTCGCCATGCTTGCATTGGTTATTTTCTTTCTTCTTGTTCGATCGACAGCGCGAGATGGTACAAGGTTGGGTTGACGCCGCTTTCAAGAGCCTGTCAACACAGCCACAGCGAGTCAGAAGGCCAAGCTAGCTAGGCCGACGCAGCCGCTAAAAAATCCTAGAAAAATCACGGCCTGACATGCATCCGGCCGGCCTCATGGCGCGCGTTGGTTCATGCATCATCATCTGAACGACAGCTACGGCTATGTCACCACCAGTTGCCTGATGGACCGGGAACCCACCCCCCACCGGCCGCCGGCCAGCCGGCCGGTTTCGTCTCTACGACGACGTCATCCGCATTAATCCCCTGGCGCCGCCCGCCCGCGCGCGGCCTCACACTGCCTGCCACCGGACGCCACCCAGCCGCCCGTCGCTAACGATCACGGCCGGCCTCACACACTGCACCGCGCGTACGACGTACTGTACCTATGCTCGAATATAACTTATGGCTGTGTTTAGTTGCACTTGTAAAGTTTTTTTAAGCACCGTAACAGTTACATTTGTATTTGGTAATTAGCGTCTAATCATAGGCTAATTAGGTTTGAAAGATTTGACTCGTGATTTACAACCAAACGGTGTAATTAGTTATTTTTTTACCTATATTTAATGTTCCATGTATGCGTCCAAAGATTCGATGTGACGGAGAATCTTGTAAACTTTTGGAAGTTTGAAGGGAACTAAACAGGGCCTGTATAACGAGGACTTGTTTAGTTTAGAGGCTGTAAAATTTTCGGGGCACTGGAGCACACGTGTAACTATAGCAATTAGTGTCCAATCATGAGCTAATTAGGCTTAAAAGATTCGTCTCGCAAAATCCATGCAAAATGTGTAATTAGTTATTTTTTTATCTATATTTAATGCTCTATACATGTATCAAACATTCGATGAGATGGGGTGTAAAGTTTTTTTTTTTTTTTTGAAAACTAAACACCCCTTAATCCACTGCACTTGTTTGCACTGCACAATATATAATCCCCGTCAAATCACTACGTGATGATGTGACTGCCTCGTCAACGAAGTGCAATCCAATCGGTCCAATCCTGCCAGATCGTCAGTTGGCTTGAATCTGACACACACAGCACACATCACAATCGAACAGTCAATCTAGCCAGCAGATATTTTTTTCGCCTCTAATTTCGAGCTCATCGTCGTCAATCATGCATGCCACCAGGCAGGGGCTGTTTTCTGGACAAAACGAGTACTGCCACCTGTGGCGAGCACCGACGCGTCACTATACGTAGCTGAAGAGTGGACAGCAAGCAGACACTGGGAGATCACGGATTAGCGGCAAGTCAGCTGCCGGGGGCACAGTAAGCACGTACTGATAGTCTGACACAGACCGATCGACGGTGACAAAAACCAATTGCAGCACTGTTACAGAACCAACAGATCGACGATCACTGTCAGCTTCACTGCACATTCCCATCGACCACTCCATCAGCTAGCTCGCTGCTCGCTCGTGTCATGGCGAGCTAGGGCGCGGCACATGCTGTAGTGTCAGATATATATATCATCTAGGGGGTGTTTGGATGGACGTCACCGCCCGCCTCGCCACACTCTGTGGCCGCCACCATTCCAAAGGCTAACGTTTGGTTGGTTATGCATGTTTGGTAGCCACAACAGCATCTCTCTCATTTCCTGCCATAGAAGTGTGGCACTCGAATCCTCCGCCTCCGCCACACTTCGCCGCAGTTAAGGCGAGGCAAATGACGGCCTCAACCAAACAGCCCCCTACTCCCTCCGTCCACGAACAAGTGACCTTTTAGTCAGAGAAGCTAAAGGGTCACTTATTCGTAGACGGAAGGAGTAATAAATAAACCGTGTGCAGTACGTCACACTTTGTAAACTTAAACTCTGACAGACATGGGTAGGGCAGCCGGCAGCTGGCACTTTTCTCCTCACTAACTACGGGATCATGGCCGTCAGCATCACTATGCTTTGTATAGTCTCGCTTACTTTTCTGCTTAATGACGATGCTTGCGATATTACAAGCCACAGATCTCACTAACCCTGCCCAGCCGGCCCGTTGATATCAATGCGTGTTCCATGTGGAAAGGAACTTGTAACCTGCAAGGGCATGGTCCCCACCCAGCCGGTCGAGCAGTACCTGTTGCACTCCAAATTATTATTGATCGTCAAGTTATTCCTTTCATTCCAAATTACAAGACATTTTAGCTTTTTTAAATGCATACTTTTTGCTATGCATTTAAATATATATACTACTATGTCTAGATATATAGTAATAAAATCAATATATCTAGAAAACCTAAAGTGTCGTATAATGTAGAACAAAGGAAGTACTACTCAATGCATTTTAAATTATAAATTGTTTTGATTTTGCTAGATATGCATACATATTTTTTATTATATATCTAAGCATAACATATATCTAGAAAACCAATACAACTTATAGTTTAGAATGAAAGGAGTACTCCGTACTTACTAAATAAATGTTCAAATCCCAATATCCCGCTAATGATCAAGGTCCAAGGATCGATCATTGGGTAGGATCGATCAAGTGGAGCACCCATTAAAAAAGGGACACAGGTAATTTATGGCTTTTGAGCTCGCGCTTAAAAGAAAACATAGCACAACCGCACAAATAATGACTCATTATGTACTCCGAGTTTAATTCACTACTACATTAATCTTTATTGAGGCGGACATTTTTTATTTTCCGAGGCGAGCAACGAAAACGCCTCAGACCAAAGATCACGGTAAATCGGACCTTTTCCGAGGTGGTTTGATGCCCGCCTCGGTTAATAAAATAAAAACAAAAAAAAGAAAAATCCATGGAAAGGCCCGCGGAGCCCATCCACGGCTGCAACATCCGCCTATGCGTGCCGCCGCTCATTGGGACCGCCGACAGGTGGTGCAGGTCGCCGGATCCGCGCCCCCGCAGCCTCCGGTGGCCGGATCCGCTTGGTGGTGGCCAGATCTGCTGCCAGAGGGCACCTCCTCACCGGATCTGCCGTCGGAGGACTCTACCCCGCCGAATTTACGCCATGGAAGGAGGAGAGGAGGGGCGTTGTTGCTGCTCGCCTGTGGGAGAAGAGGGAAGAGTGAGGAGACGAAGAGAGGAAGAGAGAGAGATAGGGAACTACCTCGACACCGTCACGCCACCACGAGTGACCTCCACGCCGCCGCGCCGCCCGGCTGTGCGGCCGCCTGGCTGCACGCCATTGCTGATGGAGAGGAGAGGGAGAGGGAGGAGCTGCTGAGGGAGAGGGAGAGGCGAGTGAGGTGCCGGGGTGGGGCACTGGGCGGAGGAGCAGCTGAGTGGGAGGGGGCGCGGTGTGGGAGTGGGAGGGGCGTAGTGTGGGAAGGGCGAGGGGAGGGTCGCGACTGGGTGCGTCGGGGGCGCGGCTCTGGGGGCGTCGGGGGTAGCGGTTGGGGAGTGGAGTGGCATGGAAACCCTAAACTCTAGTATATATACAATCAGTTGGTTTTCGGGCCGAGATGGGCTGCCTTCTGGACCATCATTTACCGAGGCGGACTCTATAGTGTAACCGCCTCCTCCGAAAATAAACTATTTTTGGAGGCGGTTGAATTAAGACGACCACCTCGGTAAATCGATTTTGCGAGACGGTTGTTTGTGACCGCCTCGGTTAATAAAAAGTGATCACCTCGGTTAATCTAGGCTATTAACCGAGGCGGTTTAAAATCCTGCCCGCGCTTCGAGCCTGTTTTCAAAAGGTCGCGGTTAATCTTTTTTTTGTAGTAGTGATTTTAACTAAGACAATATTGTTGGCTCGTTATGACTCATGCATGATGCATACTTTTTAGAACGAACGAAATCCTGAGCTACGGAGTACTGTAGTATTTTCAAATCAAATCAAACCGGTTATTACACTAGTAGCCTTGTTGCCCGATTGGTGTTTTAACTATATATATATATATATATATATATATATATATATATATATATATATATATATATATATATATATATATATATATATATATATATATATATATATGTGTGTGTGTGTGTGTGTGTGCGCGCGCGCGCTATTCTACGTCCTAGGTGTAGAATATTATTCTACATCAAACTGTTATACTGAACAGAATTCAGTATCGTTCAGTAGTTACGTTTCAGTATTGTTCAGTATTTCGTGGTCTTGGGTGTTGTACTAAGTGATACTAAACGCGGTTCAGTACTACTCAGTATTTTTTTCTAGTCAGTTTTGGCTTGTGGTGTAGAATACTATTCTACACCTAGGGTGTAGAATAGCACTGTCGTATGTGTGTGTGTATATAACGTGCTATTCTACGTCCTAGGTGTAGAATACTATTCTACATCAAACTGTTATACTGAACAGAATTCAGTATCGTTCAGTAGTTACGTTTCAGTATTGTTCAGTATTTCGTGGTCTTGGGTGTTGTACTAAGTGATATTGAACGCGGTTCAGTACTACTCAGTATTTTTTTCTAGTCAGTTTTGGCTTGTGATGTAGAATACTATTCTACACCTAGGGTGTAGAATAGCACTGCCGTATGTGTGTGTATATATATATATATAAGTGCATAGCAAAAAATATGTATCTAAAAAAAACTTCTTATAATTTGAAATGAGGAAAGTATAAGCTAACTAGTATATTAATAACATTTTAGCTATTAGCTAGCTAATTATTATTAGCAGTGGATCCAAACAGACCTTAATGTCGCGACGTTGAGGCTCTACTAAAAACCTCTAATTAGTAAATACTACTCCATTAATTTTAAATTATACGTAATAAATATTTCATGTTATACACCTAGATATATGTTATGTTTAGATATAGTAATAGAGAAATCAAAATGATTTATAATTTGAAATGAAAACTTAGAATGAAGGGTGTATAATTTTTGTTGCACATCTAGATTATAGATATTTGTTATGTTTAGATATATAGTAGTAATAGAAAAAAACCAAAACAAGATCTCCAAGGACGCCAAGGAGACGGTGCAGGATCTTGATGGTGTCAATTCACCTCTCACTGTCTCCCAAGATATTTGCGGTTAAAACTAGCTAGCGCACCTAGCGGTAGCAGTTGCTGTAGCGCCGTAGACACGTCACACAAGCGGTCAATGGACCCAAGACACGTCAGGCTCACTCCCTCCACGTCCTCACTCCTACGTGGCAGCCGCCCCGGGGACCACCCCGTGGATCATGCACCCGATCGCGCGCGCCCTGGCCCACGCGGACGGCGGACGGCCCCGCCCCCGCCAGCGTGGCGGAAACGGACGGCATCGGCGGGCGCCGGCTGGCCCCCAGACTTATCGACAAACAAACGGCCGGCGGCGCGACACGTCGCCTCCTCGATGCGTTCTTATCCCCACGATGCATCCGACGAACGCTGCCCCATTCTCCACTCCGCTCCCCCGCTCTCCCTCCCTCCCAGTCCCAGCTCGCGCTCCGCCTCCGCTGCTCTCCTGCTCTCTCCTCTTCCTCCTCTCCTCCCAGTCCCAGGCCAGATTGATTCTGCACGTCCTCCTATGCGTCGGGTGCGCTCGCGCCGCCGCCGCAGCTCGTGACGTTCTTGCTTCGGAGGCAGTGCGTTTGGATCGTTTTGGTCAGCCTCCTCGGAGCTGTTTGACTTGACCGGGCAGTACTGTTTGGTGGCTGGGCCGCGATGCCGGACTCCGACAACGAGTCCGGCGGGCCGAGCAACGCGGACTTCTCGTCGCCGCGGGAGCAGGACCGGTTCCTGCCGATCGCGAACGTGAGCCGGATCATGAAGAAGGCGCTCCCGGCCAACGCCAAGATCTCCAAGGACGCCAAGGAGACGGTGCAGGAGTGCGTGTCCGAGTTCATCTCCTTCATCACCGGCGAGGCCTCCGACAAGTGCCAGCGCGAGAAGCGCAAGACCATCAACGGCGACGACCTGCTCTGGGCCATGACCACGCTCGGCTTCGAGGACTACATCGAGCCGCTCAAGCTCTACCTCCACAAGTTCCGCGAGCTCGAGGGCGAGAAGGCGGCCACGGGCGCCGCGGGCTTCTCCTCCGGCGGCTCACAGCCGCACAGGGAGACGACGCCGTCGTCAACGCACAATGGCGCGGGCGCCGGCGGAGGCAGCAGCGGTATGATCATGATGATGGGACAGCCCATGTACGGCGGCTCCCCGTCAGCCGCGTCGTCAGGGTACCCGCAGCCCCCGCACCACCAGATGGCCATGGGCGGGAAGGGTGGCGCGTATGGCCACGGCGGCGGCTCGTCGTCGTCTCCGTCAGGGCTCGGAAGGCAGGACAGGTTGTGACCGACCGTCGCCGTCCATGCTTGCATGGCTCAGGCCCGCCGCCGGCTTCTTGCTTGGTGTCGGCAATTAGCGCCGGCCTGCTGGTTAAGTTAACCTTCGTTTTCTTCCTTTTCTTTTTGTGGTAAGTAATGTTGTGCTGCCTGAATGGAGCCAGTGATATGGTTAAGATAGTTCCTTAACCTCTCGGTAATCCCATGATTTGTACTCCTAATTAAGCTGATGCTAAATTGAGCTATGGCGACTGGCGAGTAGCCTTGCCCTATGACACAAATGCTGCCATTGACAATCTGACATGCTTAGCTTACCTAGTATGTTATGACTCTGGTAACTACTGATCGTGACATTTTTCTATTTTATTACTCTCATTGCTGTCTTAGAACTACTTAATTGGTGCTTTTCTTCCATTGTTGTTGAGATAATTTTAAATTTTATAAGATGCCATGTCACGCGATGACAAGTGTCGGCACTAGCTTAATCAATAATCATTCAAAAAGAGAAAAAAATGATACCCCTTCATTACAAATTGCAAGTGGTTTTGATTTTTCTAAATATATAATATTTTGCTACGCGTCTAGGTATACGTTATATCTAGATATATACAAGCCGTGTACCTAAAAGACTCAGAATGATTTACAATTCAAAATGGAGTGAGGATATGACGAGTAGGGTCGAATCTTTGGTCCCATTCATCCTTGTTAGAGTCGTTTGGAATAGAAAAAATATAGGAACAGCAAAAAAAATCCCGTATTCTAAATATGGTCTAATCTTGTATTACTGAAACTGAAGTTTTGAGAATTAACTTGTTGCGAGCCAGGAAACTTGAGACTGATTTAGACCCTGATTTAGTGTGTGTTGCAAGTTGGCTGCAGGATAGTTTAGTGTGTGTGTTTTTTTTTTTTGACAAGTCGCTTTAATAAGCACTATTTGGGGGGGCATGTGCACATGACAGTTTCTCGTCAGGAAGCGATACATCAAATTCAAGACAGCCCTATCATGTTCATGATCCTTTCGTACCACCTTTCGCCCATGCCAATTTGGTACTGGTTCTCGCTCCCCCAGGCAGGAAACACCTTGGCAAGAGGGATACAAAGATGATGGCAACTGAAATCCTCAGAATCATGGAATCGTCACACTAGCATGCACAACAATGCCCTAGCTGAAGAACAATGCAAAAATAGATCCGGTGACAGAACACTGAAACAGAATCACAATACAAGAGCATGTATACCATACTCCAAATCACCGTATATGCTCCCTTTGCAGTATATATTCTTTATTATCCAGCGCATCAGAAATCTTGACACTTGGTCATCGGTGTCGGCACTTAACAATGGGGCATATATAAAATAAAAAATATATATATGGGGACCGCATCTGCATCACATCCTTAATGTGTAAGAAATGACATGCAAATCGTTGATCTATGAGCAGTCACCATCTCGCTATCAATATGAATAAAAAAATCTAATGTTTTTGTTATCCTCCCTGTCATGCAATGCCATGGCATGCATTTGCGATTTGGCAGGGATAAGCAGGGTGGAGCAGTGTTAGTTGCACTTAGCTTTCACTCGCAGGCAGCAGCGAAAGGGGGCAGACAAAATAGAAGGCAGGCAGGATAAGGATGGATAGCTCACTGGACGAATAATGGAGCATCTGGTTTGTGCAGGGAAATGCAAGACCACCTCAATGTTGCCAAGAAGGGGAGGGCCTGCCTGCACTTGCTGTCTGGCATTGCATTGCATGGAGGCTTGGTTTGACCTTTCTAATTAGGTTCCGGTCATTGTCCCTCTTGTATGGACTGTAGTCTACCTCATGGTTTTTTAAAGACTTGGGGAATTTTCACCCGAATTTTAGATCGACGGATCTGTGCTGGGATTCAGGCGTATGACCTCCTTCCTCAACTGTAGTAAAGCCTCCAACAACGACTAGTGTCTAGGATTTGTCGGTTTGGGCTCCAATCTCTGATGAGCTCCACTTCGTCTCGAGGTTGACTTAGGGAAGACCTAGGAAAGGTGGAGGGCGGTTTTTTGAGGGAAAGGAGGTCGGAGGGAGTAGCCGTACCGTTAGGAGAAAATTGGGCATTCAAATCCTTCGAATCAAAGGATGTACTCAGTTCCGTTCCTAAGCTATGGTTTGGCTTTTTCCTAAGTCAAATTTTTTTTAAAAAAAATATATTATAACATATATTTCTAGAGAACTTGATAAATTCGAACAAATGTTCTAGATATTGGTGTACTTTTTATAAACTTTACCATAGTCAAATGATTTTGATTTGGGATAAGCACAAGTAAACTATATTATTTAGGACTGAGGGAATAGCTGGACCAAAAGGTTCAACTGAGCCTCCAAAACATAGGACTTCTTTATTGATTGCGAGGGGAGGGGGTATTATCCATTCCAGGTGAAAAATGGATTTGAGAGCATATTATAAGAAAAAATTAGGTGTTTAAGAGGAGTTCAACATCAGATTAAGGCCCTATTTAGATGCAAAGTATTTTTAAAGTATTAAAGAAATACTATGGTCTTAGAAAATACTTTGGTTTTCAGAAGCTACCAGGTATTTGGATATAACAAATCTTGTAGTCTCTAAAACTATAGTTTTATCAAAACTGTAGTTTTTAGAGTTTTAGAAACTACACTCACAGCTTGCTGACCTCTTTTTCTAAACCACGATCTGTGTCCTTTTGGTTTATAAAACTACAGCTTTGTGATTTACAGTTTTCTAAAACTGTGTCATCCAAACAGGGTGTTGTAAGAATCAATTGAAATATTCTTTTCCCACATCTAAATTTTTTTGTTACACTAATTCTTCCTAGAAATTTCATCAAAATAATCATGCAACCATGGTGGCATGATATGAGGCTATGAGTCGAGTGTAAATCCAACATCAACAGAAACTGAGGCATGGGAGAGAAGATTTTCAACCGAATTTTAGTTTTATCAGAAATACTTCCTGCAGGGCGTCCGTTCGTGACTTTGCGTCCGGACGCGGCTCCCAGGAGCGGCCCCAAACAAAAAGCAAATGCCCATTTCTTTGTGTTTATCTGCTCGTCCCTCTCGATCCCACAACTCACTCCTTCGTGCTTATCCGCCCGGCCCCAATGCAGCGTGGTTGCTCATCTGTCCGCCCCCTTATCCAGCGCGCGCTCGTTGGGCTGCCGTGCCGTTTCCTTTCCCCATCGCCGGTCGCCGCGCGCCCTCGCTCCCTGCACAGCTCACCTGGCAGCCACGCCTGCGTCGCTCGGTCGGGCTACCGCACCATGCCCTTCCCCCATCACCGGCCACGCCGCACGCCCTCGCTCCCTGCGCCGCTCACCTGCGTAGCAGTCACCTGTGTTGCTCGCTCCCTCGCCGTTCGTCTGTCGCTCATCGCCGTTGGGCACGCCGCTGAACCTGCCATGGCCGCTGGCGTACACGTGCCGTGGCGCCTCAGGTCTTCCCCGGCCGAGCCAAGAGCACCCGCGAGCATGGCCGGTGTTAGTGGTGCTCGCACGCCGCGGCTCGCCACCGGCTCCCACCCCGACGGCCGGAATCGATTGGCCCGGCCTTCCCTCCCCTATGTTGTATATGTATGTTAAGTGTTTCAGATGCATGTTGTAATTATTTTATCTTGATGTTGCAAAAGTAGATTGGGGTGTCGCACATGTTGCATATGTTGAAAGTGTTTCAGAGGCATGTTGTAAACGTTTGTTCAAAGTATTTCATCTATTTCCACTTTCTAGACGTCTGTTGCAATCTTTTTCTATCTTGATATTGCATATGTTCCACACATATGTTCCAAATGTTTCAGTTGTTTCAGTCTTATGTTGCAGCAAGTGGTTTCATGTTGCAAGTTACAAATCTAGATGTTTCGTATGTTTTACACATATGTTGCAAGTGCGTGTTCCAAATGTTTCAACTACTTTCAGACATATGTTGCAATCAAATATTTTTCATGTTGCAAGTGTTTTATGTTGTACGGCCGGGGGCAATCAGACTAGGCGCACGACGCGTCGGGGGTCGGCAGATGAGGCCGCTGGGGGCCGACGAACATTGGTGCTGCGGTCGGGGTGCGTTGGGGGCGTGCTCGTCCTAGCTCCTGAGTGCTGCCCGCGCGGAGAGAGAGGAGGAGGTTAGGGGTGACCGGTGGGCGCAGAGTCAGGGCGAAGTGCGCACGTGGGGCGGGACGAAGGCGGACGGAGGCAGACTACGCGAGCGTCCGAACGCATGCATACGTCCAGACGTCCGGGCGCTAGCCACGCCCTAGTTTTATCCCACCATGCAGGTTTCACCTCGTGAGACATCCCTCCAGGAGACAACACACACTGTCAGTGGAGGCTACGAGGTCAACGCTGCGCGTGTGCACAGAGAGAGATCACCAGTGCCTGCACTGCACTGCACTTGCTGCCGTGTCGCGGCCGATAGTCACGAGGCGTCACGTCCGGAGCACGACGATGCATGGGGCTCGTAGCGGCGGTGGCCGGACGGGATCATGTCTCCCCGGGGTCAACGGCGACTCGCTCTCCAATCTCCATGCCCAAAAGCAATCCGTGCCCTGCCGCGCAATCCAGGGGCAGGGGGCAAAAGAAATCTGGCCAGCTGCCGCCAGGTCGCAGTCGCAGAAAGCTGGGGGAGGAGCAAAAGTCGTGCCTTGGCGTCGTGCGTCCGGCCGGAGTGGAGACGCTGACCGGCCGGCCACCAGAGAGAGTGGCCGGGAACCGAGTGCACGCAGCACAGCGGGAGCACAGGAGTACCGATGGTGAGAGGTGGGACGAGGCTGGACTGGACAGGACGTGACCCGAGCGTCCGCCACCGGCGCCGCGCCACCGCCCCAGGATAAAAAGGGGTCAACGTCGACGACGTCGACACAGGAATCGCGATTGTGCGGCGCGCGAGAGGTCAACGGCCGGCGGCTAGGCTGCAATGCACCTGGCACCTGGGCTAGAGATGATGCACGTCCGAACATGAGCGGGCCCGCCAGTAGCTCTCACATGTGTGCCGTTTTTTTTCCCCGGATGTATATAGATGTATGGACCCGATTAGGATGCTATCAACTTTGATATTCCCCTCAAAAAAAAATCAACATTGATATGACGAGGCTACAAATGTGAGTACAGACTGAACCCCTACAATTCTACATCTACAAACAGGAACACCAAACAACGCCGAAGTTTTTTCTGTTCTTTTTTTTTTGCGAGAAAAAACAGTGATGAACACATCACAACTCACCACCTACTGTCAAAACCGGCGCGTAGCTTCGACGGCTTCGCTGAGAAGCGTCTTCCGCTTCAAAATATGATCTCTCACGGTCGATTACTCCCTATACCAAAGCCAATGTTATACGTCTAGTGCAGCGATCGACGATGAGCGACACATTAAATTAAACAAGCGTAAATCACTTACCTTTAGAATCAAAATTGCCGCCTCCTTGTCCAAAACTTCATTATATTCGCTGCACGTTAGTGACTGAAAAAATAGAGCATGTCAGATCGAAGACCCCGTCTTTTCTCCAAAGTTACAGTGCTGCACCTGCACAGCATGCGTTCAGACTTACTTGGATACAGTTTGGACAGCCAACGGCACTTGTGCAGTTGCACGTGGAAACGAGTTCTAAAGCAGCCAGGAGGAGTTCCCCGAAGAGCATCTGGGCCTACATTTTGAACAAAAAGACAAAAGGAGTATTTTAGTCTTTCACTTAATCAGCTAAAATCAATGGTGCTAGCAAAAACTGTTGATCTATATGGCTGCAGTAGATCCATGAGTACTCCATCACTCTAATGATTAAACATCTCTCAGGGGGGAGTGACAACACTAACGAATTTACAATCTCTGTAAGTACAACATGTACAACATAGACGGCAATACAATCTCAACCAGTGAAAAATTACCTGTGATACTATGCCGATACCACCTGGATGTCTATCATATAAAAGGATTCTGTCCGGGATGCCACGGGTTTCATGAGGATTCGCGCATTCTGTTCCTAGGTCAGAAGCACTGTACATCATATGCCTGTGAAAATTTATGCACAATCAACAACACAAAGTTACAGACAATTAAAAGAACAAAAAAAAACCTGAACAGTTGCACTATAAGTCTCTGGTGTAGCTCCAGAAAGAAATATTCACTACTGCATTACCAATCACCCATATTCTGGTTTAAGAAAATATTTTCTTTAGAAAATTATCTACCAGACATCAAATTTTCTGAGGTCAATGAATAACTTACAGAGGCACTACATTCAGGAGTGCATGCGAAGCAGCATGTGAGCCACCTCTGAACTCTAGGTTTCTTTCCTCCACGATCATCTTTACTGAGTGGGGAATTCGCACCCAAACAGCCTGGTTGGGCAACATACAGAAATGTAAGGATCATGTGAGAATGTATCAAAATTTTATGCAGTAATCGTATTCAAGCCACGGACCTGGGAAATAAAGGAATATGGGGGCAGGTTAAGCTCAAGGCTATCGGATATTTTATTGCTCGATTTTGATATACGATAAAAACCAAACCATTTAGTAGTCACCGTACAGTCATTTGCTCGAGCAGTTGTCTTCACGCGATTAGTTTTACATGTGCTTGTAGGAAGATAAACCTTCAACATATATTGGAAGAGTCAAAGTGCAAGAGTTCATAATATTTGATGAACTAGATTAGAGTTAAATAAACAACACAACAACAACAACAACAACAACAACAACATAGCCTTTTGTCCCAAGCAAGTTGGGGTAGGCTAGAGGTGAAACCCAAAAGAGACGAGAAATAGGAAGCTAGAGATGTAATAGTCTTGAGAGCATACAAATTCTCCTCCGAGGACATTGATGTCAGTGTAGTCTCGTGTTTTTGTGTAATATTTCAAATCAGCTTTCCTACAGAAGGCTGTCCTTGATGCCAAGTCAAGTTCCTCAACCAAGTAATTGACACCCTGATGCATGTAAACAGCACCTTCATAAACCTGAAATTGAAGAAAATGACGCTTGATACAGTAATCTACTGATGACAGAAGACATAGTAGCAGATCTACAGTACATACATATGAGTCCATAATAACATACATAATTTTTTTATGCTAATTCAAAAATCCATCAACTAATCTGTCGGTTGTGCTAGTAGTGGAGAAGTATTGAAAGAGGCCTATAGAGATGATGTGTAGTGAAGGAACATATACCTGAAAAAAGGCTTTACTTTCCTCAATTTCCTCAAGCAATCGATTATTTAACTTGTCAATCACTTTATACTTGTCCTGCTCAATTGCCCGTATGCTTACAGCCTGTGAAGGGCTTTTCTGCAGAAAGACAAAATACTTCTCTTACTAAAACAAAATAAGAGACATTATAGGATACAAATAAAGAATGAACAAACCTCAGGTCCAATATAGTTCCACATGCTTGAAGAGAAAGATCCAGCTTGATTATTAATGATATAACCTTTGTCTTTAAGGGTTGTCATTACAATATCGAGACTAGAGCCAAAGTAGCGCTCATCGTATTGCAGGCACAAGGGATGTTCATAAGCAGCGCAAGCAAGGTGCTGTCCTAAAACCTGTAATAAATTTCAATTTTGAGATAAAAGAGAAGGGTTAGGTTCTCAAGGTATTATACTTACCAATTAGTTAATAAAATAAACACGGATCTATAAACCTTTAGATTATGTGAATCAACTTGGCAATGCTCAATCGGCCTGCCAAATAGTTTATGTGGGAACTTCATGAAATACTGATCTAAAGGACCCTCAAAGGCAACATAAATGGCTAGTGATTGTTTTGCTCTTCTTCCAGACCTACCGGCTTGCTGCCACAAGCTGCAGTTAAAATTCTGTATCTTAGCAGGATGACAAGATAAACATAGAGCTTCATTGAATACGTCATTCTTCACCTACCTGGCAATACTACCAGGAAATCCAAGATGTAATGTTGCATCAATATGCCCAACATCAATCCCTAGTTCAAGAGCATTAGTAGCAGCGACTCCACGAAGTTTCCCCCCGAAAAGATCAGCCTCGATTTTTCTTCTGTCCTGAAAACAATTCATTTCTCACTGACCAAAGTTGGCGTATAATCAGACTGCTTTCTACCAATTAATGAAGTGATACGCTGCTCTCCTGCGTGTTCAGAAAACCATACTACATTGCACAATAACATAGCCTCTAAACTTGTCAAGGGGTGCCACTTAGGTCCACGAACTTTGAAAACGCATTTCTAGGTCTCTAAACTTGTTAAGTGGTGCTGGTCGGTATGGTCCAGAAATGGACTTACAGCACAGCGTCTTAATAAAATGAGCTCTGCGTGTTTTCATTTTCCACTTAGTAACACTAGCAGAGCAAGCCTCTTACATGTTGATTGCCTTGGGCTTGAGCTCTGCGTATTTCCACTTAGCTATTAGTTATTCCATTATTTAGTGAATGTGTCAAATATTTTCTCCCCTGCCAATCTTTTTTCAAAGCATTTTGATGCCTAATGTGTCGCTGTGAAAAAATCCTAAAAACATTTTGCAACACATTTTTTTTAGTAAGGGACAAAAATCCCTGAAAAAACATAATTGCTGAAGCATTGCTGCTACTTGTAGGTTTTGTAAATGGATGCAAAAGAAGACCACATTTTGTTTTTAATTTTTTGATGCTCACATCTATGGGCAGGAAAGGGGAACGAGCGCGTTGTAAGTGTTATCCTAGATGGTAGATAGACGGTCACCGCATGACTAGCAATTACTCGACTAATCGCTGTCTAGGTGGTCTAATTGCGCATCCCACATGAGTCATGATGATGGCAGCAGCAAAGTAAACAATTCAATCCTCCAGGGCTAACACTTCTTCACTGTCCTTTCTGACAACTGCCCTGTCGTCAGGGTGCCGCTGGTACAGTCGCTGTCAGCGTCATCATCTCCATGCCTCCGCTTTGGCACACATTTGCGTGAAACATCTGTGAACCTCCTGCAGGCCCAACAGTCAAAGGGCGGGGACCAACTGCATTGGCGGTAGCAGCTGCTCGTCATCAGATCTTCTGACCTTGGGTTAATCATTTTTGAACCAGGACCAGCACAACCCGTATGTTTGGGGAAAAGTGATTCTATTGATTAGGGCTAACCCTAGAAGGGTAGCTATATAGGTTCCATACATGGGCCACATAGGCCTTAGCCTCATGGGCCTAAACACATACTCCAACACCCCCCCGCAGTTTGAATTACCGGCGCAGCGGAGTTCAAGGCTGAACAAGAAAGAACACATACAACCCCCCACAGACGCAACTAGCCACCGGTGATGTTGAGGCTGGAGCGAAACTCGGCGAAGGTCGAGGACGGGAGGCCTTTGGTGAAGATGTCCGCGAACTGGGAGGTCGTCGGAACGTGAAGAACCCGCACTTCGCCCATGGCCACCCGATCACGGACAAAATGGAGGTCGATCTCCACATGCTTCGTCCGCTGGTGCTGGATGGGGTTGGTGGAGAGGTAGACCGCACTGACGTTGTCGCAGTAGATCAGTGTGCTCCGGGAGGGCGGAGTGTGCAACTCCGCAAGCAGCTGCCTGAGCCAGGCGGCCTCCGCCACGCCGTTAGCAACGGCGCGGTACTCCGCCTCGGCGCTGGACCGGGAGACCACCGGCTGGCGCTTGGACGACCAAGACACCAGGTTGCCGCCCAGGAAGACGGCGTAGCCGGAGGTGGAGCGACGAGTATCCGGGCACCCGGCCCAGTCAGCGTCGGTGTAAACGGTGAGGTCGGTGGAGGAGTCCCGGTGGAGGAAGAGGCCGTAGTCGAGCGTGCCCTGGAGGTAGCGGAGGAGGCGCTTGAGAGCCGTGAGGTGGGGCTCCCGGGGGTCATGCATATGGAGGCAGACCTGCTGAACTGCATAGGTGATGTCCGGCCTGGTGAAGGTGAGGTACTGAAGGGCCCCGGCGAGACTCCTGTACGCAGTGGGATCGGCCACCGGTGGTCCCTCAGCCTCAGACAGCTTGCCCTGAGTGTCGACCGGAATGGAGCATGAGTTGCAGTCAGTCATCCCAGCCCGCTCCAGGATGTCCCGAGTGTACTGTCGCTGGTGAAGTAGGAGGCCGATAGGACGGTGCTCAACAGTGACACCGAGGAAGTGGTGGAGCTCACCCAGATCCTTCATCGCGAACTCCTGCTGGAGAGCGGTGATGATCCGGCGAAGAAGTGGCTCACTGGAGGCGGTGAGGACAATGTCATCAACATAGAGCAGCAAGTAGGCAGTGTCGGCTCCATGGTGGTAGACGAACAGGGACGTATCAGACTTGGCCTCCATGAACCCCAAGGTCAGCAAGAAAGCGGCGAACCGGTGGTTCCACGCCCGAGGTGCCTGCTTGAGGCCGTAGAGGGACCTGTTGAGCCGGCAGACCATGTCAGGACGGGTGGTGTCGACGAACCCCGCCGGCTGACTGCAGTACACCGTCTCGGTAAGAAGGCCATGGAGGAAGGCGTTCTTGACGTCCAGCTGGTGGACGGGCCAAGACCGAGCAAGTGCCAGCGATAGCACGGTACGGACGGTGGCCGGCTTGACCACCGGGCTGAAAGTCTCATCGTAGTCGACGCCAGGGCGCTGAGTGAAACCCCGGAGGACCCATCGAGCCTTATAGCGCTCGAGAGAGCCGTCAGCCCGGAGCTTGTGGGTCCAAATCATAGTCACATAAAACGGGTTCACCACCTTCGACCCTCGACCCGGGTTCGTCGACCCCGACCCAGGTTCACGGGTTCATTTTCGACCCTAAGTGTAAAAATCTCTCGCAAGTAGCGTACCACGTACCACGACCCCGTACCTCGACCCCATCGACCCAGAAACTTTGTGACTATGGTCCAAATCCACTTGCCGGTGACGACATTGGCGCCCGGCGGCCGGGGCACCAACTCTCTCGTCTGGTTGGCGAGTAGCGCGGCGTACTCCTCTTCCATCGCGCGGCGCCAGTGAGGGTCCAACAGGGCGTCGCGGACGGAAGAGGGTACCGGAGAGACCACCGCGTCGCCGGTCGAAGCCTCGAGGACACGAAGCGGCAGTGTGCCAGCCGCGTGTCTGGTCACCATCGGGTGAACATGCCGCGGGTGTCGGTGAAGTAGCGGCGGGTGGTAGACCGGCGGGGCACCACGAGCCGGCGGGGACTGCGGCGGTGGTGTCGGTGTCCACGGTGGAGAAGGAAGCGCGAGCGGCGGTGGCGGCGGCCTGCGCTGGTACACCCGTACCGGCGCGGCGAACCTCGACGGAGGTGCCGGGGCAGGTGCCGGGACGGGATCCGGCGTCGGCGACCGACACGACCCCCCCGGGGCAGAAGCGGAGGACGAAGGCCCCGGGTCTGCACCAACCGGAGAGGGCGGGGCTGCGCCCGAGGACGACGGGCCCGGACCCTCTGGGGATCCGGGACCGGGGGCCGGCCCAGCGCGCAGCGAAGCGGTACCTGCAGGAGACCACGAAAAAGGTGGCTGGACCACCGGGTCAGTGGGAAACAGGGAGGGTGGGTCAGGTACCGGAGGGGTGGTAGTGCTGGAAAAGGGAAAGACGGACTCATCTAATACCACATGGCGAGAGATGAGAACCCGTCGGGAGGTAAGGTCAAAGCACCGGTACCCCTTGTGATCCGGAGAGTACCCGAGGAAGACACAGAGCGTGGAGCGAGGGTCCAGCTTGTGGGAAGAAGTGGCAGCGGTGTTGGGATAACACGCACACCCAAATACGCGGAGGTGATCGTACCGCGGCGGGGTACCGAAGAGGGCGTGGTGAGGAGTGGGAGCGGGGCAGGCCGCGGAAGAAAGGCGGTTAAGAAGGTAGGTGGAGGTGTGCAGGCCCTCAGCCCAGAAGCGAGCGGGAAGAGAGGCCTGAAAGAGAAGGGTACGCACGGTGTCGTTGGTGGTACGAATCATCCGCTCAGCCTTGCCATTCTGCGAGGAGGTATATGGACAAGACATGCGGAGCTGAACCCCGTGAGAGAGGAAGAAATCGCGGGCGGTGGAGTTATCAAACTCGCGACCATTGTCACACTGGACGGCCTTGATGGTGAGGCCAAACTGTGTGGACACCCAAGTAAAGAAGTGGAGGAGCGTGGTAAACGTATCAGACTTCGCACGGAGAGGAAAAGTCCACGAATAATGCGAAAAATCATCAACAACCACAAGATAGTACTTATAACCAGAAATACTCAGAATAGGAGATGTCCATAGGTCGCAATGTACAAGATCAAAAATGCGGGCCGCATGGGAAGAACTAGAAAAAGGAAGACGAACATGTCGGCCCAATTGGCACGCATGACACAGTTGCTCATCATGAGCTCGAGTACATGGAAGACCGAAGCTACGACTGAGCTGTATCAGGGCATCACGTCCAGGATGGCCGAGGCGCCGATGCCAGGTGGTAGAGGAAGTAGAAGCGACGAAGGCAGCTGACAAAACGGGCGGCGAAGACGAAGGAGCCGCCGGGAAGCGAAGAGTGTAAAGGGGCCCGGTGCTGTCACATCGGAGCAGAGGACGCCGGGAAGCCAAATCCTTTACAGTAAGACCAGAAGAGTCAAATTCCACAGAACAAGAATTGTCAGCTGTAAACCGTCGAATAGAAAGAAGGTTATGAACCATAGAAGGAGCAACAAGGACATCAGGAAGACGAAAGGAGCCATGAGCACCGGCGGTACCCACAGACGAGACAGGAATACAAGAACCATTAGCGACCATAATGGACGAAGGAAGAGAGGAAGAGGGAGAGTGAATCGACGAAAGTATACCGGGGTCAGGAGTAATGTGGTAGGTGGCCCCTGAATCAGCGATCCACTCGGGTCCGACCGGACGTGTCAGGCCCATGGTGTTGAACGAGCGAGCCAAGGCCGCCTGATCCCAGCCGGCGACCCCCGGTGGAACCCACGCCGTAGCAGGGAAGGCGTCGGGTGAAGGACCAGCAGGAGGAGCTCCGGTGAGCATGGCCATCGGTGGGCGAGTGTCGGCTCCGGGGGCGTGGTAGGGCCACATAGAGATGCGACCGGACCACGGGTTCTGGAACGAAGGCCATGGTGCCCCCCCGTGTGTCCCAGCCGGTGCCGGAGCCTGGTGTTGACCACCCCGACCACCCCCGCGGCCCCCTCCACGGCGACGACGAGAGCCACGACCCCCCCCCCCACCTCCGCTCGGCCCGGAGGGAGAAGGGCCCAGGAGAGACGACGGTGGCGGAGCAGACGACCGCGGTGGAGCAGGAGGACGCGGCGAAGTAGCAGCCAGGGCCGTCGAGGTGGACGAGGAAGTGGTAGAGCCCGGCTGGAGGCCCTGCGTGAGCTCCTCCATGACGAGATCGTCACGGACCTCCAGAAAGGTGGGGAAGGGCCTCTGGCGGGTGATCCACGTCCTGAGGTGGGCGTAGCGGTCGCTGAGCCCCCGGAGGACGTCGAGGACCAAGATGCGATCCTCGACGGGCCACCCGAGATCCCCCAGGGAGTCAGCCATGCCCTTCATCCGACGGCAGAACTCGCCGACGGAGAGGTCACCCTGGACGAAGGTGCGAAAACTCGCGTCGAGACGCAGAGCCCGGGCCTCAGCGTTGCCCAGGAACTGGCCCTCAAGGGCAAGCCATGCCCGGCGCGCGTCCGGAGAGGTGCGGACGAGGTCGTGGAGGTCCAGAGAGATCGTCCCCAAAATCCAGGAGAGAACGATGTTGTCGAGACGAAGCCACGACGGCGTCTGGACGGCGACCAAGGTGTCGACGAGGACGTGGTCGTCGAGGGCGTAGCGGCGAAGAGTGAGGAGGACCAGATCCCGCCAGCGGGCATACGAGGGCGACTTCGGCTCGAGGACGACCGGAACGAGCAGGCGAATGTTCTGGACCCCCCTTGCCTGGTAGTGCAGCTGAGCCACGAGCGGGTCGGCCGGGTCGTGCCAGAGGACGGCGGTGTGAGACACGCGGCGACCCGGCGAGGCAGAGGAGTTGGCCCCAGCGTCCTGGCCCACGGGGGAGGTGAGGACCCGCTCCGCCTCGGCAATCTGGCGAGCCAGGGCATCGGCCGCTTCGCGCTCGTGCTCCCACACGAGGGCGGCCGCCCGCACCCGGGCCTGCCCCTCCGCGGCAGAGGCACGTGCGGCGGCGAGGGCAGCGGCGAGAGACGAGGCGTCACGGCCGGCGTAGATATGGGAAAGCAGTGGTGGTGTCGGGGCCGGGAAGGTCTGGGCACCGGCAGGAAAGAGGTTGCCGGCGTCCAGCCCGGCGCCGGGAAGGTGGACGGCGTCGGCGGGGCGCTCTGTCAGGGCAGCAGCAGCAGCCCCACCCTCCTCAGCGCCTCCTGTAGCCGCGGCGGCAGCAGGATCCCCCCCGCTTCCCCCGACCGCAGGAGCGGTAACAGAGGAGCCGCCCCCTGCGGCACCCTCAGCAGCGGCGGCTGCTGTGAGGGCAGCGGCGGGGTGAAGAAGAGGTGGATGGGTGGCGCTGAAGGCAGGAGAGAGGGCAGGGGAAAAGCGGCCCCCTGGAGCGGTGCCAACAGCGGGCAGATGAAGGGCGGCATCAGGCGCCAGGAGAGAAGCGGGCAGATGAAGAGAGTGGCGACCTCCAGCGGCGACGGGAAGGAGGGCGGCTGCAGTTGCCGCCCCAGGCAGAGCAGCAGCACCGGTCCCAGGCAGGGGCAGAGCAGCAGCACCGGTCCCAGGCAGGGCGGCGGCTTCCGCCCCAGGAAGAGCAGGAGCGGCAGCAGGAGTGGGGGATCGAAGGAGATCGGCCCAGGAAGGGGAGGAGAGGGGAGGGAACATGGAGAAGTAGGAAGGGGAAGGTGGAGGGCGGCCGGCCATGGCCCCCTGGCGGCAGAGGAGGCCGGCGGGTGCAGGGGTGGCCGGCGGCTCAGGAGAAAGAAGAAGGAAGGCTGGATACCATGTTTGGGGAAAAGTGATTCTGTTGATTAGGGCTAACCCTAGAAGGGTAGCTATATAGGTTCCATACATGGGCCACATGGGCCTTAGCCTCATGGGCCTAAACACATACTCCAACACCGTAAGTGGCCTCCATACATGGTTTTGACTGGTCTTTCTTTTTTCTTGAATACACAAGAGAGCAGGAAGATTAAACATACAGGGTAGAAAAATGAATGAGCACCATAGGCAGAAAATTACAGACCCCTCTATTAGAAGTTTATAAAAAAATTGAAGTGCTGGGCAGTGGACAGTGCCGCAAGAATGTATCGTACTATGCTTTTAAAAATCCAACATGTAGCAAACCAATTGTGAGATCATGGACAAGAAATATATTTACTTTACTGAATATAAGAGCATATTTGGTCAGGCCAAAAGTCATTACAGCATACCACAAATCACAAGCAGAATGGCAGAACACTTTAGCGCTAGGACATACTAACCTCAGCAATGTAGCCAGCACGATATACACAGATAAAATCTACCAATTCTTTTGCAGTCTCCTCAAGAATTTCACGCCTACAACAAATGGGTTATGGGTCATCCGTAGTAAAAGTGCATGTTCCCGAAAGTTCAACAAAAACAGAAAAATGGTATACATAGAAAAAAGGTGTCCTTACGTGTAAGCTAGGACAAGCTCGCATAGCTTCCTACTTTTACAGAATGCAATGCAGCGGAGCCCATGTTGAACCACCTCGGAAAATAGATACGAAACCTCTACTATTGAGCTAGCAAAGAAAACAATGCTATTAGTGTATTTTCATGAAACAGTATTTATTGAAAAGATACTTCTTAATATAGGTGCAAACACCTATTCACTGGTGAGCAGCAGTAAATAGAGTACTTCAAACACATAATGTGTTGCTTACATACAATAACATAGTACTCAAGAATGACAGTGTTGCAGATAAGCAATATTCTTCTGAACAAGGAAAAAAGTCAAGTACCATGTTCTTGAATTTCTCAGAATTTCAAGTAACATGGAACATTAAAGTAGAACATTTTCTGATGCATGAAATGCTGTCAAAAGACTAGCCAGTAGTGTAAATAAGGTAACTCCATGGCAATAGACGACCCCTTGGCATTGCCCTTAATATAGGGAGGCACCAGACCTGGGCTAGATGGGAGACATACTAGCCATTCTTCTCAGGGATGTACCACTTCGCGAGCACCTGGGTTTGAGTCCAGGTGGGCAGCCTCATCAACAGGAGACGCAATCAACCGAGCTATCGCTTAGAATGGCTTTTAATAGAAATTATGTTTTTAACCAGGCAAAATAAAACTAGGGAACTTGCAATCTGGCATCAATGACCAAACAATCATAAAAAGATCACAACCTAATTACAACACTCATTTATGGTTGGCAGCGGGTAACTACTTTCTTCACATCTAATTGGTCTGGGATAGGTGCTTGACTAAATTACTTCCAGCCTTATAGATGGCGCGTTCATTTTCTTATAAGCACCTCTCTATTAAAGATGCGTTCAACATGGGCAGCAGATTAAGTGATTTATTGTTGTCCCTTCTTCTAGAGGAGGTGATACACCATAAGTAACTACAACTCTACAACGCATATAACAACAAAACAACTTAACAACAAATGGGGATTTATTAAGTTTGAACATAGAGTAGTGACTGAAAAAGGTAACAGCACATATATAACTAGAAAGAAGTGAAAGCGTAGTAAATTGGGTATAATGTGTGGGAATAGATTGCATTGAGTCTCTCGGGCGGTATATATAGAGTACAAAGGCCTATAGAGACAAGTCGCCTACCAGAAACATATGATAATATTGGATCACAATCCTAAACTACCAAATATACTCAAACATCCCACACACGGTCATAGCAGGTCAGACTGGAGAAGTCGTCGAAGACTAACATCCCCTGACAGTTCTAGCGACGTCGCATTACAGATGCTACGACTAGAGTAGAAACCAACAAGTAGCTCATGTGGACAACAGCCCTTTTTGTCACCGAAGTAAACGAGGTTGGACTGGTCGAAATTGTGGAGGGAGGCATGGGTCCAAAGCATCAACAGAGGCACAAGTACACATAATCATCAGCTTCTTTATGACGACAGCAGCACGATGATGAGCTGACCAAATGGTGAAGGCAAATGGGGCTGCCTGGGCGTATCAATAAGCACTCACGCATCATCTGTCAATGACATTGGCGACGATGTCCAAGAGGTGGCAACAGTAGGCACGGACTTGGATCGAGAGCCAGTGTGGCGGGGAGGACCGACAGCATGGGTGGCACTAGCCTGGATGGCGCCATTGGATAGGCGGTGCCCGTGAAGATAGCTTGACCAGAAGCAATGTCATTCTGCCTGGGAGGGCACGTAACGACAACCTCGTCCTTGGGAGAGTAGACTCCTCCGCGTGGCTAACAATGGCACGACCCAACTGGCGGCGGCGGCGGTGGCAGTGAGTATGGCATGCCCCTTGCCCCGGCCTGCAGTGGCACCCTACAAGGCATTGCACCCTACGGTGCAGCGATTGCATGAGACAGTCACGTGATCCAGCAATGCCCGTGGTAGATCAGCCTAACGACGCACATTTGGAGGTCTGATGTTGCTGCCCAATGCTACTTGACGATGATACATACGGCAGAGCAACTGGATCAGCCCAATCTAACTACGAGGGCGCTGCCCACAGTGGAGATCGATCTCCTAGGGGCCGCGCAGCAGAAGCCTTAGGGTTCAGGAACAAAACCTGAACTCATGATGCCATGAAAACATAGTAGCTTGGGTATAACGTGGAGATACATTGGGGGCAAGTTGCCACCCGGATACATGTGACAATATCAAATTACAATCCAAAATTACCAAATATACTCTAACAAAAAGGAGCATATATCACTATACCTTGAGCGCCTAGGTACTGAACTAGCGTTTGACCTTCCTTCTGTCATATGTAGTGGGGGATTCCACAAGAGAAAGTACTTGGAACCACAAGGACTTCCATCATTCTGAATCAACTCGACTTCATCCAAATTGGCCAATTCCTAGGACAAACATATTTCATTGTGAAGATAAAATACATTCAGTTCCACACAAATGCAATATTCTTGAAAGATCCGATGAACATAATTTTTAAGAAAAATTATAACATGAGGCCACTATATTTTAGCAAAAAGAGTAAATACACGAGCAGTTAGCAAAATGAGTAAAATACACAAGCAGTCCCTGAACTTGTCCTTGGCTATCACTCAGGTCCCGAACTCTCAAAATGTATTTTCAGCTCCCAACACTTGTCATATGATGTTTCCCTATCTTAATTGAAGGGCAGAGCTCCTGCCATTATGTTCAAAAAAAACTTGTCATATGATGTCATTCAGGTCCTAAACTCTCAAGATCCCCACACTTGTCCATCCTCAGTGTCATATAGGTCCTGGTCCAAACAGGACCTGAACTGCTCCACACCTTGATGTCGCATGCCACAGTAGATCCCCTTGGCTCAGTTCTTGACCAGTGACTGCCACATGATGGTGGGGCCCACAAGTCAACCTCTAGCTTCGTGGAACACCAGCTTCGCTCTTATGGCCTTCACTACCAGGGATGTCGTTGGCTTTGAGGAGGGGGTGAAGAATGAAGGTATGCTGGGGATTGCGATAGCTGCGAGGTCTGCTTGGTGGTATAAATAGAGAAAGGATGAGGAAGGCAGAGCACGGAGATGGAGCACCAAAGGTTGGCATGTCGTCCCTACCATACATGACTCACTGGTCAAGACCTAAGCCACCAGGGATGCACAGCAGCCTGCCACATCAAGGCACAGAGTGGATTGGAGCCCCTTCGGGCCTGGATGACACAAGATGAAAAATTCAAGGACGTGAAAGTAACATTTTGAGAGCTTTGGACTTCAATGACACCCCAAGATAAGTTCAAGGACCTGAAATGCATTTTGAGAGTTTGGAGACCTGGGTACCACCCTGGGACAAGTTTAGGGACCACCCTGCATTTTCCCTTTAAAAAAATATTAAGAACAGCAGGTTTCTTTTTGCTAGGTACAACCATGTCTTCTCAAAACTATGCTAAAGAGAGGGAATAACCTACCATGACATGCTCACATGGATTTGCTGAGGTTGCTGTACAAAATATGAATGTAGGATGACTACCATAAACTGCAAATACAGAAAACCAAGGGCTTTATAGATTATATTATATGGGTAACTGCATAAGTAGCTCCTAAATTTTTACAGGTCTGCAAAGTCACACATCAGAAGTTACAGCTTGTAAGGAACTTACTGTAATTTTTTGGGCTCTGATTAGGATTCTGGGAGTCAAGTAATAAATTCATGTAACTACAAAACCTAGTCCTAGTACACAAGATAGATGAATAAGTCAACTATCAAATAAAAAGTTATACATACCATTTGAACAAATACGCTTCAATCTCCGAATTATAAGTGCAGTATGGCAGCCAAATGCCCCCTTGTATGAATGTGCTTCATCGATCACAATATACCTGAGTAAAATGCAACAGAAATGATATGCCATTGTGGAAAACACAAGAAATTGCGTACATACTAGCAAAATGCACACCTATTCATTCGGAAACTTAAAGCATATCCCAGATGAAAAAACACATCATTGACAAAAAAAAAGACTAATGAATAAGATCATTGAGAAAACTAAGGAACCAATTACTTTTACCTGAGATTTGATAAAATCCTCTGGAATTGACCATGGTATGGCAAGATTGACACATGCAACATATCTGGGTTGGTAATTAACTGAGAGTAAAACGGTATGTGATTACACACGTTAAAATAAAGAAATCAAATTAAAAACACAATTCTATAGCCCTAGACATATTTACCAGTCGAGCATTGTCCCTAATCCACAAACGATCTTCTCTAGGAGTATCACCATCATATATTTTAACATCAATATCAATATGAGATGCATTCTTCATCTCTAGTAAAGTCCTCAACTGATCTTGAGCTAAAGCCTGGAAAACAAAAGGAGAATGAATTTCTATCGATATTTATTGATGGCCAATTAACCATTACTAAAATGTGATAGGTTATTCCCAGACCTTTGTCGGAAATATGTACAGAGCACATGCCATCGAGTCTTGGGAAAGAGATTCAAGAACAGGAATATTGTAACATAGAGACTTTCCACTTGATGTAGAAGTTGCAACGACAATGTGCCTTCCAGAAATAGAGGACTTTATGGCTTGAGACTGCACTCAAATAAAAAAAAAGACAACGACCTAATTAAGTAGGCACTAAATATGACACACTCCGGCATACCTGGTGGCTATACAGTCTAGATATTCCAATACTCTTCAGCGCTTCTCTCATAGCTTCTGAAAGATTACATGGAAGTTCTGTAAATGATGCCTCTCTAGATGATATCTCTTGGATATGTACGATCTGCAAATACAAATTGCAACGATTAAAAGACTATAGCTTTGTTTGCAGTATCAATTCAGAAAGTTATATAAGTGAAAACCTGCTCCTGCTTTCCAAGTCCTTGTTTCAGATGTTCAACCATTTCAGTAGGTTCCAAAGGGTGCATATCCTGCATTGCAACCACATAACAATCAAAAATCTATCCAGCTTCTAAGTAAAAAATATGTATGGCAAGCCAATATGTGTGCAGTATGCCATATGCCTATTGCATTCTTCTTAGGCAAGAAATACTAAGCTGCCATTTGGCTTTCTTCTCCGGGTGATAAAAGTTAAGATGAAATTGGCAGTGGCAGATAGGGAAAAAAAAGGAGGTGATACATACATGACATGACATAGCAGCAGATTGGGCCACCCCAGTTTTCTTAGGGCCTGTTTGGTTTCGTTTTGTTAAAGTTTAACTCCCATCACATCAATGTTCTCTCAAATGCATGGAGTACTAAATGTAGGCTAATTGCATACATGTCGGTACAGATTAGGAGTAATTTACGAGACGAATCTATTAAGCCTAATTAGTCCAAGATTGTAAACTTTTTGTCAAATAAGACGAAAGTGCTACAGTGTTTGTTAAACTTTAACTCCTCAACCCAAACACACCCTTACTTATGTTGTGTTTCTCAGCTGTACCATTCGCTTCAGGGGACACCATTTGTGGAGAACCATTTCCATTTTCCTTGCATGTTTTCCTCCTTTTCCTTGATGACCAGCTTGACGAGCTTTGACCCGCTGTCATATCCTCCGTAAATCTCCCAGAGCACGGGTCACGTGAGGAGTAAAATTCTTTGGAAGCAGCATCAGACTGTGGGCTGGTTGGCATTGCTGAGAGGTCATCCATAATGTCTTGCCAAGCTGAATTAGCCGCAGAAGACACTTCTGGTTGTTTTGGTGGATTGAGGCCCTGCTCTTGACTTGCCATGCAAACTGAAGAACGTTGGTGTGGCATTCTTGTGAAGGGTACGAGAACAATGAATTCATTGCCGCCAATTGCAAGGCTGCCAATCTCAGCGTCTAAACGCAATTTAGCACCCTTCAGCACACGAGGAAAATTTCAGCATGAGTAAGGTGCTACTGTATTCAACTAGTGTCGATAGTGAAGCTGCAACCTCTAACAGTCTTAACCCAATGAGGCATCAATGCCATGACGAAGCGAGACAGTGTTGGCACAGGCCGGAAAGCTAGAGGTAGGTAGAGGTAGGCTGTTGCGCGGCACCTTGAGGAAGAGGTGGAAGCTGGGGGCGACTTGCGCCGGCGGGAATGAGGTCCGGAGCGCGGCCTTGAGGTCCCGGACGGAGCCGCCGAGGGGCAGCTTGACGACCGTGGATCGCCCATCGAGGGCCCGGACCTGGACCTCCCTCCCCTCCTGCTCCGCCGTCATCAACAAGCGCGGTGAGGAGGTGGAGGAGCCGGAGCGTAGGGCTGCGGCTCCGGAGCCGGCGGCCGGTGGCTGGTTTTGGCGCGTGCCGAGCGAGGAGGTGGGGCGGACGCGGAGGCGGCGGCGGTTGCGCGGTGCCGCGGCCGTTTCACACTCTCGTCGTCCCGTCCCGTGCATCGGGCCCTGGTGGGTTGGGCAGAAATGGAAGGCGGGCTTTGTTGTGTGCGTGCTACCTGATGTGGGCCGGTTTCGTCCTCTTGTCTGGCAGAGCCCAGCTTCAAAGCATGGGTTATCCCCTGCCATAGCCCATATCCATCCACAGCCTACGGGGATGCGAATGGATACCCCTAGTGGCCAGTGGGCCGTGAGCCACAAAGTCCTTCTTGCCCCCATTCTGGTCTGATATGTGGAACTCTATTAAATCTATCCATAGCCCCCACAAGCCAATCTTAACATACAAGTTGTTCACCTCATCAATGTATCTCCCTCCAACGTTGGTTGCCACAGGCAGCCCCATCCTAAGCCCATCGTTCTCGCGCTCTTCCCTCGCCTCCCCCTCCCACCCGGGAGGGAGCCTGGTGGGGTGTTCAAGGGCTCGTTGGTGAGCGGACGATGATATCCTCAACGCCTCAGATGTGGAGTTGTTGCCGACTACCTCCCCACCCCCTACCTGGATGTGGTTCATTAGGAGCTGTGGCCGCAGCCAAGGATGTCGCCGCTGCCTGAGAGAACTCGGTCGTGCCCCATCTCGTTGGAGGCATGCGCCGTGATGTCGTTGTTGAGAAGGGCGTCAGTTGGCGATGCAAGTGCCCAAAGCATCGTCGACCGCGCCTGCGGATCATTCACGAGCTTCCCGTCCGTGGTAGGGACAATAACGACGGGACTAACCAGGTTGCATGTGATGCCACGTGGTGCGTGCTAGCCCATCTGCAGCTCGGACCACAACCTACCTCTGGCGCTCGCATGCGCATCTCCGCTCGGGGGACGTTGATGGTTGGCACAAGGTCCTGTCGCAAGGACCATTAGGCAGCTGGAAGGCCGTCGACCCTCTACCCGTTTCTCGATAGACCTACATGGGGCCGGTGTGCCTCAACTATCTCTCTTCCTCGCACATGTCTGTCACGGCCTTTGATCAGTGTGTTGTTATGGTATTGAATTGCAAACTTTATAACCTTAATCCGTATGTATGTTGCAACCCCTAATTAATATATGCCTTGTAACCCTAATTAGGGAAATCTTGACCTAGAAACTATGAGGTGGTTTCCATGTTTCCCAAGGCAACCAGATATTACAAATAGAAACCACATTCCCAATGGATAGTTTCTTTAAAATTAATTTTTGTCATATTAAATGTCTTCTCTCTCATACCATCCACCACTCAGATTTCTTTGTATCATCCTTCCTGTGTAGACATAGTTTTCTATATAAAAACTATTTCTCTCTCTCTTCATTAATTACAATGCTACATCAATATTTTGTGTTAGTTGGTATGTTAATTAATGGTTGTAGAAAACATCTAATTTCTACGTTGCAAGTGTCCTTAGCAGGATAGGACGTTCCTAGTCACAAAATAGGTATATTAAACATAACCTGCATACAGCCCTTGTTTTTAGGCAAGAAAGGAGGCCCGATGTCCATACCTGTCACGATCACTCATTCACGTACCTAAAGCACATCCTAAACATGCATACAACTAATTTATACCTATATAGATATAGATACTATATAGACCTTTAAACGTAGTGACTTAGCTACCGTCAGATCCCATAAACAGTACTAGATCCTGTGATCACCCTTGGCACAATACGCCCCGTAGTAAGCAATTTCACCTGTTACCCATTACTGTTCCACTTACCCGTTCCTATTCACAATGTTCACCCTCCTCTACTCATGCTGGATAGCAAATCGGTTTTTCATCCCCTCCCCGCGTTCACGCGGGCCTCCAATCTAGTTGTATTAAAATTAGGCTCGTGCATATTCTCTGCTCATTTAATAGCGTGTTTGGTTCGATGGTGAGGGGAGCCGCCCGGCTTCCGCAAGGCTGTGCAGTGCAAGAGTTGTTGTTTGGTTGTTTGCATGTATAGAGTCTGGTTAAGAAGAGATAATATTCGCACCGTATGAGATAAGAATGGAAAAACAAGACCTTAAAGTATTTAACTTGTATAACTACACTCTAGTAGTCCATATTTTACTTTGAATATCTTAATCTACTTTAAAATATACTAATGTCACTTAATACGTATTAATCATATGTTAGGCCTCGTTTGAATGACAGAAACGTTTCAGATTCTCAGTACAATCATCAAAATTGCTGCCAAACACCTAAATAGGTGATAGAAACGTTTCAGATTGTCAGATAAACATTTCTCGTTTTTGTACTAGAAATGAGAATCGCCCAAATAGGTGTTTCGCAGTGATTCTAGTTCATTTCAAAGAGAATATGGACCAATAGCCAAACGTTTCACCGATTCTTACCAAGTGATTCTTATTTCAACAGAGAAATGTTCTGGAGTGAATCTTAGATCTAAAACGTTTCTGAGAAAATCTGGATCCCTACTAAACGGACCCTTAATAACATCATTAAGAAACTCTGCATTGCACCATGCGAGCCATGCTCATGAGAAACACAAATGAAATCCATGTCTATGGAGTCAGGCTCTCTGGGCTATCTTTAGCATATGGAGAGCCAGATTCTAACGGCAACCGAACACTTTAAAGATGTATCTGAGCAGTCTGATTAGGCATGAACCAGGCAGCCAAATATGCTCTAAGGGGGTGTTTGGGACTGCTCCGTCGCTCTATGTTTTTTAGCCAAACGGTTTCAGCTTCATGCACTTTCGTTCGAGCAAAAATGGTGGAATTATGAGAACACCTAAAAAGGTGCTCCACAAACTCCATGTTTTTATAGAGCTACTTCGTGGTGAAGTTTATAAAGAGTTTGTGGAGCGGTTCCAAACACCCCTAGATAGATAATTAGAATGCTTCACGTACATGCATGCATAAGTTCTAACAACGGTGTGGTGATTCGCTGATTGCACGTCGACTTGGTGCCGTATGGAGAAGCAACGGCTAGGCGTCGGCTGTTTGATTGAATCCTCGACCAAGCAACTTCCACCACGTGGGGCTGTTTGGATTAAATTCCAGACTACACAACTTTTTTTTTTATCGGATGTCTTCGAAGGGACCAGGCTACACAACTTTTGGTCACGCATAGAGGCTGTTTGGTTCGGGAAAAAGATTTGGGGCAGTCTGGCTACACCCTCCCGTCATGCAGACATGTTTGGCTCCAGTGACACGTGTCTAAAAAACATCTATCACATGGTCAGCAGGTGGAGTTTTCAATTGCTTATTTTTAAAATATCATGAGGAGTTTAGAGTTGCCTATTTTTAGAGTTTCATCTGACCGTGTGATGGATTTCCTGAGACATGTGTCACCAAATTCTAGCAGGTATGCATTGTGGGAGCCTCACAAACACCTTAGCCCTATTCGCTTAAACTGCTTATCAGTCATGGTACAATCGTTCTGTTCGTTTGGCTGAAAATTATGGCTGAAAGTACCGTTTGTTAATTTGTTGTGAGAGAAAAATACTATTCGTTGGCTGAAAAGTATACCTTATAAGACAAGCAAACAGGGCCAATGTTATTCTATCACAACAAAATAACATTAGCCGGCTTATCGGCCACGGCCGAACAGGACGGGCTCCCAGGCATTGGAGAGGCAAGTCTGCCTCGAGTGCAATCTAAACCAACTCTGACTCCAGACTGTGAAATTCAACGTCTAGGAATATTTTGCGTGCCAGTCGGGTTTGCCTGCTAGTGTAAAACTAAACAGGTCCATCGTGTCAAAGAGAGAGTTTACCTTTGTTTCGCTGGAAAATACACAAGAATGGGATAATCTCATATCAGTTTCTAGAGACAGAACGATTCGGTCTGTTATGTGTTTGAGGGTGTCATGTGTTTGAGGGAGGACGGGACTTTGATTTAGAGACACAAAAGTGGAATGAGACATGCAGGAGCCACCGGTCAAATTTATTTTTCTCATTTTCTTTCTTCTTCCTTTCCTACGCACCAAGATGCCCGCACGGCTGCACACGAGGGGGGCGGCGGCGGAGATCGCCCACGCAACCGCACACGACATGGCTGGCGGCAGAGTTCGCCCGCATGGCCGCACACGGCAAGGGCGGCGGCAGAGTTCGCACGCACGGCTGCACGCAGCAGGGCCGATGGTGAAGCTTGCCCACACAGTAGCACGCATCGAAGCCAGCAACAGAGCTCGCCTGCATGGCAGTGTGCGGTGGGGTCAGCGACAGAGCTCACCCACACGGTCGCACGCGGCGGAGCCAGCGACGAAGCTCGCTGGCAACCCTCCTCCACGTTACGTGTTGGCCCGTGTCCTAGACGGACAAATCCATTAAAATTTTGGAGACGAGGTTACCCCGAATCTTAAAAGCACAAGAGATGATTCTAGATAGCTTAGTTCATTGGGTAGAGTAGAGTGAAAGGATCTGTTTGATACACCAACTAAAGTTTAACTAGCTAAAATTTTAAAGTAAATATTTTTTTAAAAGAAACCCCAGCAGAACTATATTAAAAACAGTGAATAAAAAAGAGTTACAGAGGGTTTTAGCTAGGAGCTAACAGAGGACAAACCTTAAAAAACAGCACTACCTATTACAAAGATTTTAGCCACTGGAAGATTACATGCTGAAAGTTAGGTTTGAAGCGGCAGAAATGAAGTTTAACTTCATTTACAAAACGTTGCTTCCAAGCGGCTGGCGATGGAGGTTTCCCATAAAAAAATCATTTCTTTCTTTCCATATGCACCAGGTAGCAATCATAAAGAGCTCCATGAAGCACGGGATATTGAGCTGAGCTTTCTTCTACACGAGCATTTGGAAAATACTACCCTAGACCGAGCATTGGATGCCAATCATAAACCATCCAGTAGTAGCCGTGGAGCACTCAAAAAACAGATGCATAACGGTTTCATCAACATTATCATGGCAAAGTGGACAGGTGTAGCCTTCTTCTAGAAATTTCCCTCTTCTTTCAAAGTAAAACTTTAGCTATTTAAAAATTTCCAAGCTAAATTTTAGCCGGGGTGTTCGAATGCTCCGGCTAATAGACTCAACTAATTTTGAGCTGGCTTTAACTGTGTTGAAATAGAGGTCTTTTAGCTAGGTTTAGATGTCTATAGCTAAATTTAGCTAGCTAAAGTTTAACCGGTACATTCAAACACGCTCACTGCTATATCTTGACACTCCTAGATGCTACAGCCCATATACATTCAGCTACTTTGACAGAATTCCACGTAAATAAACGCAACTTAGGACGTGTTTAGCAAAACTCCTTCGGGCTCTGACTCCACGCTACTGTACCGGAGGAGCCACGAATCGTGGCTTCTTCCGCCTCCCAATTCATTTTGATAGAAGAGAAAACGGCTTCTATGAAGAACAGTGTCGCTATCGTATGAGGTGTAGGAGCTAGAGCTGCAGAAAGCCCTGCCAAACAAGCACTTATCGCACGCCTACCTCACAAGCTCTCCGCCCACGAAGAGTCCGCAGAGTAGCGATGGGGTCCCCGCACGTCGCCGTGGTGGCTTTTCCCTTCGCCTCCCACGCCCCGAAGCTCCTCGTGGTTGCGCGCGCTCTCGCCACCGCGGCGCCGTCCGCGACCTTCTCCTTCATCTCCACCGCCGACTCCCTGGCGCGACTTGGTGTCTCGGCGGTCCCGGGGAACCTGCGGTTTGTGGAGGTGCCGGCTGCAGGAGGCGACGATAAAGGAATCCTGCCATGGCGCCGGATGGAGCTGTTTGTCGAGGCCGCGGAGGCTGGCGGCCTCAGGCAGGCGCTGGAAATGGCACGCGCCGCGGCTGGGGGCGCCAGGGTGACCTGCGTCGTCGGGGACGCCTTCATGTCCATGGCCTCGGAGGCCGGGGTGCCCTGGGTCGCGGTCTGGACGGGCGGCCCATGCGCGCTCCTGGCGCACCTCATCGGCGACGCGATCCGCGAGGACATCAGTGACCACGGTACGACCGATTCTGTTGAAATTATTTGGCTCGAGACCTCGAAAATGCACTGCATTTTGCACAGTGACACGCTAATACTGTTGCGCCGCATGCATATGCAACATTGCACCTGCAGCCGCGAACAGGGCCGAGGAGCTTCTGACCTCCCACCCAGGCCTCGGGAGCTTCCGCGTCCGCGACCTCCCCTTCGGCGGCGTCGGCGCCAGCGGCGACATGCACCGTGTCATGAGCCTCCTCCTCAGCCGCCTGGCGCAGCGCCTGCCCCGCGCCGCCACCGCCGTCGCGCTCAACGCCTTCCCTGGCCTCTTCCCGCAGGACGTGTCCGCCGCCCTCGCCAACGCGCTCCCCAACTCCCTTCCCATCGGCCCCTACCACCTCCTCCCGGGCGCCGCCGCGCCAACCGACGACCCCCACGGCTGCCTTGCCTGGCTCGCTCAGCGCCCCGCGGGCACCGTGGCGTACGTCAGCTTCGGCACGGTCGCGGCGCTACCACCGGACGAGCTCCGTGAGCTGGCCTCCGGGCTCGAGGCCAGCGGCGCGCCCTTCCTGTGGTCGCTTCGGGAGGACGCATGGCCGCTGCTCCCGCCGGGGTTCGTGGACCGCGCCAAGGCCAACGGCTCCGGGCTCCTGGTGCCATGGACGCCGCAGGCCGCGGTGCTGCGGCACCCGGCAGTGGGCGCATTCGTCACGCACTCCGGCTGGGGGGCCGTCGTCGAGGGGATGTCCGGCGGTGTGCCCATGGCGTGCCGCCCCTTCTTCGGGGACCAGCAGATGAATGCGCGTGCTGTGGCGCACCTGTGGTGCTTCGGCACCGCGTTCGGCGACGACACGCCGATGACGAGCGGTGTCGTGGCGGAGGTGGTGACGTCGCTACTGACAGGGGCGGAAGGGGCCCGGATGAGGGCTACGGCGCGGGACCTGCGGGCCAGGGTGGTCGAGGCGTTCGGCCCCGACGGCGGGTCCGTGAACAATTTCCACAAATTTGTCGAGGTTGTTTGTGCTCGAGTGTGATCCACAAAGATGACGCCGTAATGTCACCAGTTATACGAGGAGGTTGCAATGGAACAAAGGAGATCAGAAGTGATTCTTCTCGTCAGATGGAAAACTACTAGCTCGAATGTAACTGTTGGAATAAACGTGCTTGGCCTCATTGAGAACTCCAATTATTCCGGAATAAAATTTTATAAGGCAATGCCGCAGCTTGCATGCCGTGCTCCGATGACCACCGCCTGTCGATACTAGAAACCGATTCTACCCATATTGCAAATCACATCCGTACGAGGAAAACAGTCCCTGAATTTTCAGTTGGTTGATTGGCCGCTGGACGTGCGTTGGGGCCAGGATGCCACACATTGGGACGGTGTCGCACGTAAGCTAGGTGCGGCACCGTCGCACACGATTTCTTTCCAACTATTTCCAATAAGCCTCAAGTCATTCATGTTTTGCCGGTGGATGACTGTGTGAACATTTAGTTCCACCTAATATGCCCGTGCGTTATAACGGAAGGAAAAAAATTAGCAAATATTCATAAAAAACAAAACAGGATCATACATATCTATTTATATTTTACTTTTTTTATAAAAGTTTAAAGTTATAATTTATTTTATGATGACTACGACATCCATAATATACCTTTGTTTTTTCTCAGACTTTAAAGCACATAGACATTAATTTTAAATAATATATATCATAAATTTAATTTCATACCATCCATGTGTTGTATAGCTAAATAACGAGTTTTCTGATTTCCTTTGTGGACTTTGTAGCTATAATCTTTAACCGAATTTTTTTTTGTGTGCAAGAATCTTTGACCAAAGTTGATAAGGACTTAGTTTTCGATGTAATAATTGGTCTATCCGTGGATGATTATGATAGGAGATCTTTCTCAATTTTTTTACATGGGCACTGGTCAGGGATTGCACTGGGCATTGCATATGTTTAGAGACACATTATTTAGTCTGATATCGATAAAAATTGTTCTACACTAGTTCATTAGTTGATCATTACTGAAGTTTTGTTCCTAATCAAAACTACATTAATGGTGAAAATATTAGCGGCAAAATCAAACATATATGAACAAAAAAAAGAAAGTCAGAACTCAGAAGTAATTGACCATTCCAAGAGCCAAATACGAAATCAGAACGAAATAGAAAAAAAAAGTATTGGACCATTCGAAATCCGAAGTCTTTTTTTTCTATATACATCAAAAATGAAAAGTTGACGGACCTAAACCAAAACAAAATAGAAAACGAGAATTGATAGAATACGGTAAGGTGTATATACACATATACAAATTTTTATACTTCTATTTTTTCTATTTGGATTAGAATCCAATTCAGATTAGTTAACATCAGAGGAATTTATTTGTAATCGGATTTCTATTTATCTAGGTTACCACAAGTAGATGAAGAACATAGAACAATGTTTGGTTAAAAATAAAGAAAACATAATAGAACCTAGACCAGGACTGAAAAAAAAGAAAAGAATTGGACATAACTAAATGAATCGGAACTGAAAGAAAGAAATTAGAAAAGGACATCAAAAAGAAATCGGAACATCTTGTGGTCGACGAGGGCACGTCCTCACGATCGTGATCTACATGGCCTCTATGGCCAAAAAAAAAAAGGTAAAAAAGGGTCAACGTGCTTGGAAAAAACTAAAAAATAAAAAAGACCAAAACTAAAAAACTTGTCATGTTTCAGTATTAAGGTAGAGCCGTAGAGATGATGTTTTAATATTTTGGCTTGAAAAATAGATTATAATAAGATATATTGGAACATATGGTAGAGTAGGATTCCTATTCAGGCTGGTCAGGATTGGAGGCTTAGTATTAGATAGATATTATGATTTCTATTCAGCTTATTTGATATCTCCGAGTTCTATTTGGATTTGGATTTGTAGTTATTCCGAACCTATATCGTATAAATTAGGAGAGCTATAGACAACACAAAGTTAGTTAGAAGGGAGGTAGACGAAAAAAGAGAAATTTTATCTTTTTATTATTAGGTATAAGTATAGATATAGATAGAGGATGATTTACTTAAATATAAAAGCTCTCTCTACTGCGTGTGTGCGGAGGAAAATAAAGGCAGTTCCACATGCGCGTTAACTCGCCATGCAAAGACTTTCAATCAAGGCCTTGTTTAGATGAAGGCTAAAGTTGAAATTTTTTCACTCTTTCTCCATCACATCGAATCTTTAGACGCATGCATAGAGCACTAAATGTAGATAAAAGAAATAACTAATTGCACAGTTTAGTTATAAATTACGAGACGAATCTTTTGAGCCTAGTTAGTGTATAATTAGACACTAATTATCAAATACAAACGAAAGTGTTACAGTTAGAAAAATTCTAACTTTTCATCAACTAAACAAGGCCCAAGTCATGGTGTTGAGAAAAAAAAAGGACAACGAGACTTTCACTCAAGCCATGGTGTTGCGACTTTGCGATCCCGTACTGGGAAAGGACGACGAGACTTTTATACAAGTCATGGTGTTGTTCATGTTTATGGTGTTTGGTTTAATTAGTATTATAATTAGTATGTTAGAGAATTATACATGGTAGTCCATGCTTTAATCATGATATATTTATTTATATTCTGAAATTAATTGTGAAATTTATCTTTTTTTTCCTACAATAACTGGGCCATTGTTTTGCAATGGATTTAAATAACTAGTGTCCACGAGATCTGTATGCAAATCGGGGGAAGCATCAATTACACTTACAATCAAAGTGTGTCAATTCAATTTGCTAAATCTGAAAGCTACGCAAATGAATATAGACAAAGGGCAATCAACAATAATACAAAATGAGTCACTAACTACTACAGAATATACTGACAACGAAATTTACACGACTCAGACGAGGAGATGATGATGATGATGATGATGATGATGATGATGATGATGATGATGATGATGATTATTATTATTATTATTATTATTATTATTATTATTATTATTATTATTATTATTATTATTATTATTATTATTATTATTATTATTATTATTATTATTATTATTATTTTCTTCTTCTCAAATCAATATTTTAAAAATAATCTACTCTAAAAATGTTTAGAAAAAGTAGCAGTCAAATTGTAATATATGTCCAAAGTCATCTAAAATAGAGTATTCCCCATACAAGCAGCTGAAGATTTACGTACGGGTACGTATCTCAAAAGACTATAAACCAAACTCAACAGGGCAATACGCATGATGAGGTTGACGAATACAGTTCCATAATATCATGGTGCATGACTGAAAAGCTAGCCGGAACAACAGTATACCAACACGCAACAAAAGTTGTATCCGTTGAGATGGAGGATCCAGCACCGTCTCCGGGCTCGCCTTGCTGGCGTTCCAGTACCCGAGGACATGGTCCCAGATGGGGCCGGTCACACCGCTGCCGACGCAGGCCGGCTCGAACACGTCGAGGAACGACAGGCTGGGCTGCATTCTCCTGCCGAAGTGCCACATAGAGAACTGCCTGCATATGTAGATGATCTTGCAGCAGTCGGGGTTGGCGGCGATGGAGGCCGGCAGGAGCGAGTGGTGCATGTGCGTGGCCATAAGCCTCGGCGACGGCAGCGCGTCCATCCGGCTCCCCCACCCCGCGGCGAACAGCTTCTCCATGAACGGGACTCAGTCGTGCGGGTTGAGGCGGAGGAGCGGCTGCGCCGCGTCGTGCGCCGGCGGGTGCGCGCCCCGCGCCATGGTGGCGAACGCCAGCGCCTTGAGCCACGTGGTGCCGCACTTGGGCGCGCTCGCGAGGACCACGTCGCCCCGGCGCGGCGCGAACAGCCCGCGCTGCACGGCCATTATCCCCGGCGCCCACGGCGCCAGCACCCAGGTGCCCTGGTAGCAGCGCAGCCGCAGCTTCGGGTTGCTCGGGAGCGCGGAGGCCAAGCTCTCGTGCTCCTTCACTCGGGGATCCTTCTCGGCGTCGGCGTCGACGCCGGCGGCGTTGTTGTATGGCAACGGCACTGGCCCGATGACGACGTTAGGCACGTTGGTGCTCGCCATGGTACGTACGTAGCAGGCAGCAGCTAAGGGTGTGTTCGCTTCGCGAAAAGTAGCTGAAAAGTTACTGTAGCATCTTTCGTTGTTATTTGGTAAAATTTGTCCAATTATGGGTGTGTTCACTTCGCGAAAAGTAGCTGAAAAGTTACTGTAGCATCTTTCGTTGTTATTTGACAAAATTTGTCCAATCATGGACTAACTAGGTTCAAAAGATTCGTCCCAACATTTACAGACAAACTATGCAATTAGTTATCTTTTTTACTTACATTTAATGCTCCATGCATGCATCGAAAGATTTGATGTGATGGATGGAAGAGGAAATATTTTGGGTTGGGATGGGGAAGTGAACAAGGCCTATGGACTAACTAGGCTCAAAAGATTCGTCCCGATATTTACAGACAAACTATGCAATTAGTTATCTTTTTTACCTATATTTAATGCTCCATGCATGCGTCGAAAGATTTGATGTGATGGGTGGAAGAGGAAATATTTTGGATTGAGATGGGGAAGTGAACAAGGGCTAAAGCGCTAAGCGTATCAGTGTATGGAATATGGTCAGCGTGCGTGCTCTCTGCTGATTGTTGTGCGAAAAGTCGGCTAGCGGTCTGCAGAACTTCTCTATCAGGTCCTGCGTCGTCGTGCTATCCACGTCTGAGGTTTGTTTCGAGGTCGCATATAGCGTACTAGGTGCTGAAACGTGATCACGACACAGGAGTCAGGAAACGTGCCATCGTATCTATCACAATCGAGCAGACACTGACAGAGAAACTGAATGGAACCTATCTGTCTTATATTCGATAAAGGCCATGTTTAGTTCTAAAAAAAATTACAAAATTTTTTAAATTTCCTGTCACATCGAATTTTTATATACATGAAGCATTAAATATAGATAAAAAATAAAACTAATTACACATTTTAGATGAAATGGACGAGACGAATCTTTTAAGCCTAATTAGACCATGATTTGACACTAATTGCTAAATAACAACGAAATTTGCTACAATATCGTTTTGCAAAAAAATTTACAACTAAACAGGTCCAAACTCAATCGGTTATTAGCCTTCTTCTTTTCTTTTTGTCTATAATAAGCGGTGGACGACATGCGAGGTCATCTCTATGGGTCGATGTCGATCATCCATGGCCATGGGTCACCTAGCTACACACAGGCTATTGGCGTGGTTGCTGGATGGAGGAGACGGATGCCAGTCGGAGTCGTCATCGCTTTCCTTTCCATTTGGCCAGGAATTTGTTTTTTTAAAGAAAAAGTCCACATTACATTCACAACTTTTATGAAAATTCGTTTTCCTTCATGAACTTCAAAACCTGGCAAAACACTTTCCTCAACTTTTAAAACCATTCATCTTACCTCTCTGGCCCGGTTATAAGCAGTTTTGAAGGTAGTTTTGTTTTTTTGTTTTTTATTTATTTCGGCTGAATCTTTGAAAAAACATAGTAAATCACAAAAAAATATAAAATGGAAAATCCAATTTTGTTGGACTCCACATGAATAGATCTACACAATGAACATATAATACGTTATGTGTTAGTACAGAGTTTTTGTTGTAGCTTTAGATCTGTGCTTTTCTGTAATTAAATGCAATAATTCATAGTTGCTGTTTCTATGTCCAATTGTGGTGAAATTTTTATGGTAGACTAATTATTATATGCTTAAACTGTAGTAAAAATTTCATACTCATTGGTCATGTATAACTTAGTTATAGATTTTATTTAGGTTTATGCTTGTTAAATATAAATAAATCTATAACTAAGCTATACATGATCCAATGAGTATGAAATTTTTGCTACAGTTGAATCATACAATAATTAGCCCCCCATAAAAATTTCATCACAATTGGACCACAGAAATTACAACTATGAATTATTCCAATTAATTATAAAAAAGTATAGATCTAAAATCATAGCAAAAACTTTGTACTAAAGCATGCCATATTATATGTTCAACGTGTAAATCTACTTATGTGGAGTCCAAAAAAATTGTATTTTCCATTTTATGATTTTTCAAAGATTTAGCCGAAATAAATAAAAAAGAAAAAGACAAAACCGACTTCAAAACTGCTTATAACAGGGCCAGGGAGGTAAGATGAACGGTTTTAAAAGTTAAAGGAAGTGTTTTGCCCGGTTTTGAAGTTCAGAGAGAAAAAACGGACTTTCGCAAAAGTTGAGGAATGTAATATGAATTTTTTCCTTTTTTTAAGGAAAGCTGGCCAGGAATGGCTAAGCGTGCAGCTTTCATGACCGGCCCATTTCTGCTTTGCTCGCTCTCTTACTCGCAGCCCAGGTTTCCTCGTGCGCTTTTGGTCTCGGTGCTTCCTTCCTCCGTGTTCTTGTCCATTCACTCCACGACCTAGCCGAGAGGGGCTATTTGGAAGACAACAGAATCACGCCTTAGGCCTTATTTAGTTGCCAAAATTTTTGGCAAAATATAAATGTAGCATTTTCGTTGTTATTTGGTAATTAGTGTCCAATCATGGTCTAATTAGGCTTAAAAGATTAATCTCGTCCATTTCGTCTAAACTGTGTAATTAGTTTTATTTTTTATCTATATTTAATGCTTCATGCATGCGTCTAAAGATTCGATGTGACGGGGAATCTACTGTTCTTTTGCAAAATTTTCTGGATCTAAACTGGACCTTAGTTATTTTTGAAGCCACCATTGGACGAATGGTAAGCACACAGATTTTTGCAACTGGTTTGCCTAATACCATTGAAAAAATAGAAATGCTACGGTTAGGACGTCCCATGGTCCATACGCTTCCGTTCGTAGGTACAACATTAGCCCAACGGCCCAATATCGTAGCCTCTCATCCACTTATCCCTAACCATAGCCAGCTGTCTCCATTCTCCAGAAAAAAATCAGCTCAGCTTGAATGGTCGCAGCGGACCACGCTTCGCGGTGCCGCCTTGACATTCTCCATGGCGGCCCGAGGGCTGACGGCAGCATCTCCACTGTGCCTGAGCGTGGCCACCCGCCTTCCTCCCTCTCTCGGTCACCTTTCTTCCTCCCTCTCCACCGTGCCTCTAGCCCGTCGTGGCCTTCTCCAGCTTGTCGGCCACCTTCTCTACTGAAGCAACGACAGCTCGCGCCAGACCCGCCACGACCTTCTCCACCGGAGCGGTGACAGATCGCGCCAACACAAGATCGAGAGCGCCACAATCTAGCATCGTGCCCCCATCCACCGCCCCCGCCGCGGAAGGGGAGACAAGGAGGCCTGCGCCTGCGACAGGGGAGGCTTGTGCTGCAACTGCGCCTGCGCCCCCATCCACCTCGCCCGTCGCGGAAGGGGAGACAGGGAGGCCTGCGCCTGTGACAAGGGAGGCTTGTGCCTGCAACTGCGCCTGCGCCCCCATCCACCTCGTGCCGTTAATAGGAAGGGGAGGCCTGCACCACCGCAGTCCCCCACCAGGTAGGCCATGGTCGCGGACGACGCTGTATTTCAAGTATTTCAGGGCATTTTCAGACATGTTGCAAGCATATGTTTCAAATGTTTCTGTTGTTTTAGATGTATATTTCAAGTGATTTGTACGGATCTTGCAAAAAGTAGGTCGGGATGTATATGTTGCAATGGTTGTACACATATATTGCAAGCGTCTATTCCTAATGTTTCATCTGTTTTTTCAGACATATGTTGTAAGTGTGTTAATCTAGATGTTACATATGTTTCACACATATGTTCCAAGTGTTTTATCTGGATGTTGCTTAATGTTTGCAATGGTTTTCAAGTGCTCTTTAGGTGTTTCTGTGAGTGTTTCAGAGACATGTTTTAAGTGTTTCGTCTGTCTTTGTTTGTATGTTGGAAGTGTTGCATCTGAATGTTTCAAAATTAGATCGGGGTGTTGCACATGTGATACAGGAGAAGCGGGAGGAGGCTCGAGCGGTCCCCCGCGCGCTGTGAGGCGATGCAGGCAACGTCCGGGGGCGGCGCGGGCCCGTTGCTGGGGCGCTCGCTCGCAGTTCTGATGCTGCTGGGGGCGCTTGCTCGCATGCTGCACAGACACTGTTCGACGCTAGCGCTCCGGATCAGATGTCCGTACGCTAGCAAGTCCGTGGAAAAAAATAATGACCTGAAAGAATCAGTCCGTGACTAGACCTTAGCGGTGGAGCTCAGTGGCGGATGCAGGATGAGAATCAAGGGGGGGCTAAAACAATGGAGATGTTGATTTGCATGAAGATTTAACGGTGATTTGAGGTTTTTGCTACAGTGTTTTTAGTGGTAAATTCAGTCATTAGGGGGGCTGGAGCCCACCCAGCCCCCCTGTAGATCCGCCGCTGGTGGAGCTCATGAGGATCACACTGACACCTACACCAAAGGGAGAGAGGGAGAATCATTTAATTTTTGTTTTCCCAAAAAAAATGGATCTGTTGTGTGGCGAGTTTTTCAATAGGCATGTTATGTTTTATAATATAGTAGAAGATATGTGTTGTTTAGATATAAATAATGGTGATTATTTTGAAGTATACCTATAATGGTGTATATGTTAGAGATCTTCAGAAACAACAAATCTAATGGCTATTATTGTCTACTTCCTCCGCCTCAAAATAAGTGATGTTTTTTACTTTTGGATTTCTTGTTTGACCGTTCGTCTTATTAAAAAAAATTATATTAATATTATTTATTTGATTATAACTTATTATATCATTAAAGATACTTCAATAATAATTTATTTATTATTATCTGCACAAGCAAACTAAATAAAATGAACGGTGAAACAACAAGTTTAATAAAAGTAAAAAACATCATTTATTTTGAGACGGAGGAAATATTCAATTAGAGTTTTTATCGAGCAGTGTGTGATATCCGAATCTTTTTGGAGCATGGACCTTGTTTAGTTGCCGACTTGGGGGTGACCGATTCGGCACAGTGTCACCCCGAGCACTGTAGCAATTTTTGTTTTTTAGTGCAAAAAATTATCCAAAAATTGATTAATTAGACTTAAAATATTCGCCTCGCAAAGTACAACAAAACTGTGCAATTAGTTTTTGATTTTATCTACATTTAGTACTATATGCATTTGTCGATATTTTAATGTGATAGAGAATCTCTTTTTTGTATAGTAAAATTTAGGAGAGAATTTGGGAACTAAACGAGGCCATGGATGGATGGGTGTCTGGGACTTGAGCTTTGCTGCTTGTCTTGACGAGCGCGCCAAGTTAGTACTACTCTACTCATTGTTAAATAGAAAAAATCTAGACCACGTGGTCGACAGCCAACTCATACCGAGACTTACACGAATTATAGACGTGTGTTCTGGACTTTGGAACGAATTATCTTGCCGCTGGCGCTGAGACATGGCTAGGGAGCAAAAGTGCGTGTGAGTTGAAACTACATAGAATTTGGGCACAATCATTTTTGAAAATAACAGAAAAGTGGTCAAAAATATGCAGAATTCTGAAGCATGATGGCGTGGTTTGGAGCTTTGCTGCTTTGTCTTGACGGGCGCGCCAAGTTATCCCTCGGCTCGGCTCATTGTTAATACTCCGTAATATAATACTTATAAACAGAAAAAAAAAACCCACGTGGTCAGCAGCCAAGTCCAATTTTGCTTGATCCTCCTTCTCAAGTAGAGTCCACCTCACCATATCCGTTATAAACGCGCGTCTACTCGCCCGGAAAACACACTGCCAGTCGGTGTCAGAGAGCGCTCGCTTCGCTCTCTGCCTCCGCGCGCGCAACGCCCTCTGCTTCTCATCACTTCCATGGCCGCCACCGCCGCCTCCAACTCGGTGGCTCCGTCCGGCCCCGTCCCGTTCACGGACGTCGACGACGGCACCCTCCCGGAGCACACTCCCAAGGAGGAGTTCGGCGAGCTCGTGTCCTCCCTGCCGCGCAGGGAGCAGTCCATCCTGGAGCTGCGCCTGTACCAGGGCTTCTGGCTGCCGGAGCACTGGGTGCCGGGGACCATCGTGTTCCAGCGCCGCTTCGCGCCGCGCCCCGACGACGTGATCCTCGCCAGCTACCCCAAGTGCGGCACGACGTGGCTCAAGGCGCTGGCCTTCGCCACGGCGGCGCGTACGGCGTACCCGCCGGCCAGTGCCGGGCACCCGCTCCGCCGGCTCAACCCGCACGACTGCGTCCCGTTCATCGACGAGATCTTCGCCGGCGGGGAGGACGCGAAGCTCGACGCGCTCCCGTCGCCGCGGCTGATGAACACGCACCTGCCCTACGCCCTGCTCCCGGCGCCCGTCGTCACCGGCGGGTGCAGGGTCGCGTATGTGTGCAGGGACCCCAAGGACATGGTGGTCTCGCTCTGGCACTTCCTCCGGCGCGCCAAGCCGGACCTCTCGTTCGCCGACACGTTCGAGTCCGTCTGCGACGGTACCGTGGCGGCCGGCCCAGTGTGGGACCACGTCCTCTCCTACTGGCGCGCGAGCGTGGCGTGCCCGGACAGGGCGCTCTTCCTCAAGTACGAGGACCTGCTGCGGGACCCCGCCGGTAACGTGCGGCGGCTCGCCGAGTTCATGGGCTGCCCGTTCTCGGCCGCCGAGGAGGCCGCCGGCGACGTCGCGGCCGTCGTGGAGTTGTGCAGCTTCGACGAGATGAAGGCGCTGGAGGTGAACAGGCCTGGTAGCGGCACCGCGGGGAGGTACCGCGCCATGCCGCGCGACGCCTTCTTCCGGAAGGGTGTCGCCGGGGACTGGGCGAACTGTTAGTTTGATCTCCACTGGACTTGGCCCAACGGCCTTGTCTGGGCCCTTATCTCGCGTCCTGATCGGGGACGTCCAGCCCAATGAAGTGGCTGGTGGGCCCCTGTCGTGCAGTGCTATAAATAGGAGGTGGGGCCAGTGGTTAGGGTCACGAGGTTCACCGCCCAGCTGCCACCCACTCCGAACCCGAGCCGATCTAGAGGGTAGCACTGCCAGCGATGGGAAGACCCACCGGTGCTGCCACTGCCTCCTCGTCACCGACACCAGGCGAGTTCCTCCAACAAGGATCATCGGTAACATCGTTTCTCTCCATTCCCATTCCCATTCCCATCCTCTCTGTCTCTATCTAGATCTCTCGGATCTATGTGATGCTCTAATCGATTCATTCCAAATACCAAAGAACCTACCGACTGATCTACACCTAGAATGGTCCGAAGGATCTAACAATGGTACTGGAGCACTGGTTGCTAGCGTGTAGATCTAGATCGGGACTGAGAAAAGAAGAAGAAATGATTTTAGAATCGGATGAATTTGAAACCCTAACCCTAAAGAAATTGGGCGGTTAGAGAGAAGGAAGATCATGCCGCCGGGCCATCTACATGACCGGCGCGCTGGAAGAACCTCACTACCGCCGGCTGTCGGTTGACACCGCACGGGAAAGAGATGACCCGCGGCTCGTCGCCACATCGCGCGCGCACGAGCACAGAGCTCAAGGGCACCACCAAGAAAGAATAAAAGAAGAAATAGATTTCAATCTCGAATCGGAATCGGATGGAACCCTAACCCTAACCCTAAGAAGCTGGAAGGACGGAAGGATTGGGGCCTACCTTTGGCTTACCTATCGCCGTCAACACCGCCGGCCGTCGCCTTGACGACGCGCGGGAAGAATAGAAGAGCCACCGCCGGCTTGCCGGCGCTTGGCCGCGTCACCGTGCGCGAGAGAGAGCAGATAAAAGGGCACCGTCGCGGGGCCAATCGATGGCGGCGCGCTCAACCACGGGCGAGCGCGCGCGCCAGCGATGAGCTCCACGGCGGCGCCATGCGCGCCTCCTCCGAGCCGGCCATGGGGCATCGCGGTTGCTGCTTCTCCACTCGGCGCGATGAAAGAGAAAGGGGAGGAAGGAAATGATCTAGGGTTACGGGGAGCAGACGCCGTGTTGCGGTTTTGATATCCCGAGAGCCACGGACGGCCGTTCGATTTACATCGATGGCCAGGAGAGACCGGGCTCCACCCGGCCCAGGCGGGGCAGCGCGGAGAATGGCCGAATGGGCCAGTTTCTCGGCCCAGGCCCAGGTTGCGGCCTGGGCGCGGGGTGGAGGCGCCATGCGACCGGCGAGCGGGCCGGCCCATTTCGCGAGCAACCAGCGGATGTCGCTGGGCCGAGCGCCGCTGCTGGGCAAGGCTGCGCACTACTGAACGTGCTTGAGCAGCTGGGCCGCGGTGCAACAGATGAGCCTATGGGCCAAATGAACAGCAGAAGAAAGTTTTAAGTCTTAATATTATTCAGAAGTTTGTTTGACAGTTTGTTTTATCTCTAAATTTCTGGGAATTTTGCACCAACGTGTTAGATTTTCCAGAGAGTAGATGAATACATGAGAATGCTTCTGAATAAGTATTATTTTAAGAATTTTATCACGTTTTCCGCTGCAAAGAAAAAGAATATTGTTTTCTCATTAAATCCGAACCAACGGGAGGATTTAATTTGAAGAGCAGTTACAATTATTCAGAAAATGATGAAATGTTTATCCTCTAATTAAAATTGGAACCAACGAGAAAATTTTAATTAGAGGGATATTCACATTATGATTTAAATGAAATTATGATATTATTATTTTCTGACCAACGTTGATGATAACAATATTATAAGCTTATTTATGAGTTTGAGGTTGAAATTTAAATCTCTGATAAATTATGCATCAAAGTGATCAATTCTTCAGAGAATAGATAAAGATCAAGAAATGTTCATGAAATAGAAAGATGATTTTCCGCTACAATGATGATGATGATGATCTTCTAATTAAATTCGAACCAACGGGAGAATTTAATTTTGAAGAGGGTTAATGATAATTGAGTTGTTCCATATGTTAATTCCATTTATGCCCAACGGTGATGTGGAATTAATGTACAAGAATTTTGTATTCATGATGTTGCTAATTTTAGCAAAAGTTATTGATAGAGAATTTTATGAGTTTTATCTATGAGTTTTATGCATTTATTCTATTTCTGCCCAACGGTGATATAGAATTAATGTAGAAGAAAGTTGTTTTGTTCTATATCTGTCCAACGGTGATGTAGAATAGAACATAAAGAAATTAGAATTTAATGTTGATAACTATTGTTGAATAATTTTCAGACAAAGATCTTCTTGCTTTCATTCTTGAAGGCAGAAAAGAAAGAGAAAGAAAAAGCACTGGGTTCTTGTGACTCAGATGATGAAAAGCCTAAGCACAAATTGTGTATATGATAGTAGGCCATTGCATGAGAAATTGTGTCCTCTTTAAGAGTGGCTTGAAAAGAAATAATTTTCGAAGATTTCAGGGATATTGATCCAAGAAAGAAATAGAACAATAAAAGTTTAGTTTAAGAAATATCTTTTATGTACCCTCTATGAAAAATAATTTAATTTTCAGTTTTTTTTTATCATCATGATATGAATTGTAATGAGTGGCATGCATGTTTAATTTGACCAACGTCGGATTAAGCATGTGTGTTAAAGAATAACAGATTTATTCCTGAATTTAATGATTGTATATGAGCCAATCCTGGCATTTATGTCCCTTCAAGGGAATTGCCTCGCGTGGCAGCATAAAATTTAAGAAAATACCCGCGTTGTGGGGTAAAGTTGGCATAACACTTGTCCTGCATGGCAGGAGAAAGTGAGATGACCATGTGTATCCCGCACAGGGAGAGAAGTTTAGGGTAGCTCTTATGCTGTCCTAGTATGAGTTTAAGAACAAAAGGAAGTTGAAAACGAACCTCATGATAAGAATGACATGCAAGCATGACTTGCAGAAGTACTGATGAAAAAGACTCTGTTGAGTTCTTGAAGTGAAATGAGGAAAAGAATACATACTCCCATACGAATTAAGAAATAATTTTATCTTCCATGATGTAATCACGTGGATGAAGTAATTAAAGTATCCTCATTCACAAGAGTTATGAATGTTTCGAAATTATGGCAGAAAAGTTTGTGCCACATTTCGAGGGGGAGGATTGATAACTATGAATTGAGAAAGAAAGAAAGACAATCGAAAGAAACTCAGAAAGATAATTGAAAGAAATTCCCCATTGTATGCTTTGCATTTAGAGAAAAAGTGATCTATAAAAGATGAAGGTGATCGTTGAGGGAGTACAACGGTCATAATAAAGATACCCCTAAGTACAGAAATGGCTAAATTCCTGAACATTTTACAGTTCAACAGGAAGATAGCAATGAGACTAAGAAATACTAAGACGGTGCTCAAAGCACCAAATGAGATAGATTTAACAGAATAAACCCAAAATAAGAAAGATTGAAGATACGCTATCCTTACACCAGATGGATTAATCTGGGGGAGCATGGTATGAAAAGATCTACGACTTGAAGAGAAGTAGGACCAGTGCCTACTCCAATGACTCAAGATCGGTAGGGTTCAACACCATGTTGATGTTGTATGACTCATATAACACATGTTGTTAGCCCTTTAAGAAGATGAATAAGAAAACAATGATCTGGTTATCCTATAGAATCGATTGACGATGAAAGAGCAACAACAACCCAATGTGAAAGAAGTGTCATGCCATTAGCTACAGACCTGAAGGTCTCAAAGAATAAGAGAATCAGATATTATTGATAACTATAAGTTATATATATTAATGAAGAAATTCAAATGGAGGGTGATCCACCTCATTTGAAGAAACCATGAGAGACGTTAACACGTCTAAATGGCAAGAAGCTAAGAAAATTGAAATGAAATTGATGAATATCAACGAAGTTTGAGAAACAGAAGCAGTTCCTAATGGAGCCAAAACAGTAGGCTGTAAAGGGTCTACAAGACGAAATGTGGCTCCAAAGGGAACAGAAGATATGAAGCACGACTTGAATCGAAAGATTTTATGCAAGAGAATGAATAGATTACAATGAGTGCTAGTGGCACATCATGATCTGAGATGAAAGTAAAGACAACATTTCCCAAATGGGATTTGTATGAAAAATAATTACATGACACAACCTAAAGGTTTTGTCGTGGAAAGAAAGAAAGAACGAACGAATGGGATGCCACCCGTAAAAATCCTTTATGAACTAGAGCAAGTCTCTAAACGGTGGCATTTCGAGAAGAAAGGTCAACTAGAAATTTTGGGTTAAAGAGAATGAGAGGACAATTGCACATGTACAAAGTTATAGAATGGGAGATTCAATTCCTAACCCTAATATGTGGATGACACCTTACTTGCTAGTAGTAATGTCCATCTACTATATGTGAAGAAGCTCTTGTCCTCGAGACTCAATAAGAATGTTCTCGGTGAAATGACTCTCGTTATAAGAATTGAAATTCACCGAGACAGATGAAAGAGGTATTAGGATTATCACAAAGGCATGCTTAGAAAAGATTGAAAAGAAACAAAGTATGCATGCAAGTGAACCTACGCCTGTTCATATAGTCGAGGGTAATAATTGTGAGAATCTTAGTGTTACAAGAACCGACATGAGATAGATCAAATGAATATGGATCCATATGCTTCAGCTGTTGGAAGCTTGATGAGTGCACAACTATGATATTACAGTTTAATGAGTGCACAAGTATGATATTACCCTGACATAGTTCATTTATCCGGGATGTTTTGGCAGAAAGTCCAGTCCAGATATAGATCACTGGAATGGAGTTGAGAATGTCTTGCAATTGTGCAAAGATTTAATAAGCCTCATGATGACTAAGAAAGAACAAGTACCCCAAATGGTTGTGGGTATAAGAATGTTGAATTTTGGCGAGATGTTTAGTGAAACCCACATAGTAGCTAACACTCGCAGTTGGAGTTTTATTGTGGAAAAGCTCCAAAGAAACAGTTGTGGTGTCATCAATGATGCATACCTATAGTACAACTTATTATGAGGCTTATAGGACAGGCGAAATTGTTAACTTATACCCAGAATTAGTAATGGTATACAACAGCAATTACCATTTAAAATGATTGACTCCTATGACAACGGGTCAAGTGTGCTGCCAAACACATTGACATGAAGTTATACGTTGTGAAGGAGAAAGTCCGGAATCTTTTAAAAGCTTTCAAATGTATAAGTAAAAAGCAAGTACTTGCAGATCCGCTTATAAAGGCTTACCACCCAGTGTGTTCAGAGAACGCACAGTCGACATGGGTTTTATGGTATAGCCTATGATTCCCGGACAACAAAGGGCCCAAAGAAAGTATCATTTCAAAATAGAGAAGTGTATTGTGGCTGTTAGTCTAGCGGCACTAATTGCTGTGACGATGGGACATTTCTATGCACTAATCTGTGATGAAATAGGAAAGAAGGAAGAAAAATATGAATTGAAATTTTTGAATAAGAAATTGAAGAACGAAGAAAGTGATGAGAGATCAAGGGAGAGAATGTTAGTTTGATCTCCACTGGACTTGGCCCAACGGCCTTGTCTGGGCCCTTATCTCGCGTCCTGATCGGGGACGTCCAGCCCAATGAAGTGGCTGGTGGGCCCCCGTCGCGCAGTGCTATAAATAGGAGGTGGGGGCCAGTGGTTAGGGTCACGAGGTTCACCGCCCAGCTGCCACCCACTCCGAACCCGAGCCGATCTAGAGGGTAGCACTGCCAGCGATGGGAAGACCCACCGGTGCTGCCACTGCCTCCTCGTCACCGACACCAGGCGAGTTCCTCCAACAAGGATCATCGGTAACATCGTTTCTCTCCATTCCCATTCCCATCCTCTCTGTCTCTATCTAGATCTCTCGGATCTATGTGATGCTCTAATCGATTCATTCCAAATACCAAAGAACCTACCGACTGATCTACACCTAGAACGGTCCGAAGGATCTAACACGAACCACATGACACCGAAGATGGCGGCGCGGCTGGACGAGATCTTCTGTGAGAAGCTCCAATGAACGGGGCTCGCCTTCTCGTAATGCTTAATGATCATTTCGAGATGTTGACGCTTTTGAATTTGCGATTCTGATGGCTGCTTGTGTTTGAATAAGTGTACCTGCGTGATCTGTTGTATTCCGTGGATCATTGCTTGTATTTGAGATAAAACACAGATGATCCTAACTAACAGAGAAAGTAGACGATCCTAACCAACAGAGGGAGACAGCGAGAGACGGTTGCGGACCATACCTTCGGCTACGAGGGTGGAGCAGCTCGTCGCTGTTGGTGGTGAGGTTACAGTGACGTTACTGCGGAGGTGTAGGCGTCGGTCAACGCAGGCGCTGGTGGTATAGTGGAGGCGGCGGACTTTTCGTCGCCATAGCGTATCTTCTCGATCGGTCTAGGGATGGAGGTGGCGTGAAACTATGACAGTGAACCTCGTAACCCTAGCCACTGACTCTCACCTCCCTATTTATAGCGCTGCGCGACAGGGGCCCACCAGCCGTGCATTGGGCTGGACACCCTGATCAGGGCGCAGGTCAAGGGCCCAGTTGGCCGTTGGGCCAACTGGTGGAGATCAACCTTACATTCTCTCCCTTGATCTCAACTTAACTTTAAACTTTAGACTTTACTTCACACTTATTTCTTTTACCATTCCACCACAGATCAGTGCATAGAGCGTGTCTCATCGTCACGGTCAATCGCCGATAGATTTAACAGTTACAACACACATCTCTGATATGAAACATATTCTTTAACTTTGACCACTTTATTGTCCGAAAATCATAGGCTATACCATAAACTTATGTCGACTGTGTGTTCTCTGAACACACTGGGTGGTAAGCCTTTGGTAAGCGGATCCGCAAGCACTTGCTTGTTACTTTTACGTTCAATACTTTTAGTATGATTCTGGACTTTCTCCTTTACAACGTATAACTTTAATGTCAATGTGTTTAGCAGCACACTTGACTCGTTGTCATAGGAGCAAACTACTTAAATGGTTATTGCTATTGACAACCATTATCAATTTCGGGTACAAGTTCCTTAACCAGTTTGCCTGTCCCTCAGTCTCATATCATGCTATATTATAAGTTTACATTACTGATGATACTAAAACTGTTTCTTTGGAGCTTTTTCATAATAAAACTCTAACTGCGAGTGTTAGTTACTATGTGGGTTTCACTAAACATCTTGCCAAAATTTAACATGGTACCCACAACTACTTGAGAGTACTTGTTCTTTCTTTCTTAGCATGAGGCCAACATTCTTAACTTCATTCCAGTGATCTATATCTGGACTGGACTTTTGCCAAAACAACCCAGATACGTGAACTGTGTCAGGGTAAGATCTTATCTTTGTACTCATTAAGCTTCCAACAGCTGAAGCATATAGGACGTCCATCTATAACAATCTTACATTGCTTTTAGAACACTAAAGTTCTCAAAACTATTACCCTTGACCATGGGAACAGACGTAGGTTTACCCGTATAGGTACTTTATTTCTTTAGAAACTTTTCTTAGCATGCCTATATGATAGTTCTAATACCCTTTTTCTTCTATCTCGGTGAGTTTTAATTCTTATAACGAGAGACATTTCACCGAGAACTTTCTTATTGAACCTTGAGAACAAGAGCTTCTTCTTCTCATGCAGTAGATTGACATCACTACTAACAAGTAAGATGTCATCCACATATACAGGATTAGAAAATGAATTTCATATTCTATAACTTTATACAAATGCAATTGTCCTCTCAATCTCTTTAACCTAAAATTTTCAATTGACTCTTTAACTTTAAATGCCACTGGCTAGAGATTTACTCTAGTCCATAAGAGATTTCTACATGTGGCGTCCCTTACGTTCTTTTCTTTCCATGACAAAACCTCTGGGTTATGCCATGTAATCATTTTCATACAAATCTCATTAGAAAATATCGTCTTTACTTTCATCTGATGTAATTCAGATCATGGTGTGCAACCAACACTCATTGTAATCTAGTCATTCGCTTCGCGCAAAATCTTTTGATTCAAGTCGCGCTCCACATCTTTACATATTCCCTTTGGAGTCACATTTTGTCTTATAGACCCATCACAACCTATTGTTTTGGCTCCTTAGGAATTTATTCTAGATTCTAAAATATTATTAGTATTATGGATTCCATTTCATCTTTCTTTGCTTCTTGCCACTTAGACGGGTAAACGCCTCTCATGGCTTCTTCAAATTAGGTGGGATTACCCTCCATTTGAATTTCACTAATATAGACTTTATAGTCATCAGAAATATCTGATTTTCTTATTCTTTGACACTTTCTGGGGCCTCAGCTACTAGCATTTCTTGACCTTTATTGCCAAAAGACAATTATTTCTACAAGGTCCTGTGTAATAAGATCCTTATTTACATTATTCATTCTCCTTGCGGAGTTAGGTACTTTTGTAACATGCTTCCCTAGATTGTCCCATCTTCAAACTTTCTCACTTTGGGTTTAATATGCTAAAACTTATATAGTGCGTTTAGCACTGTCTTAATAACTCTGAACTGTAAAAGGTTCAGGAATTATTTAGCTATTTCTTTACTTCTTTACTTTAGGGGTATCGTTATTATGACCGTCTTACTCCCCCAACGATCATATTTATCTTTTGTAGATCACTCTTGCCTTCAATGCATAGTATGCATCGCATTATCTGAAGTATGGGGAAGAATCTTTCTTAATTTTCTTTCTTAATTGATCTCACATTTTTCCCCCTCGAAATGTGGTATGAACTTTTCTACCACAATTTTGAAAACTATCCAGAACTTTTGTGAATGATGAAACTTTGATAACTTACTTCATCCACATGATTACATCACGCAAATGAAATTATTTCTTGATTCATATGGGAGTACTTTATCCTCATTTCACTTCAAGAACTCAACAGAGTCTTTTATCATTAATATTTTCGCAAGTCACGCTTGCATGTCATTCTTATCTTGAGGTTCGTCTATAACTTTATGTTCTCCTTAAACTCATTGAGTGCTTAATTACTATGACACAATAGAAGAGCACTGTCAAGAACATGAGACATCACAACTTTCTCCCGCCATGCTGAAAGTCCTATGTTTGATGTTGGTAATTAGTGACAATGTCTAAGTACTAATCCTATGCCTAAGTTGTATGTAGCATATGAGGATTAGTCCATTCCAAGGTTGGTGGCAAGATGGACATGGTGATCATGATGAGCACACTTGGATTTGGACGCAACCCTATATGATCAAGGCAAAGGTATATGCTTAAGGGTTGTGTTTTAGTAACCAAGACACCTAGTGGGTGTGGTTACATTATAGGATAGATAGCCGTACTATAAAGAGGGGAATGACGCGGCTATTGAACTCCTAAGTGCCTCTAGGTGTGCATTTCATGATCATATGCATTTGGATAGAACTAATATCGCCTCAAAAAATGATTGTGAAAATGCTAACACACTCACACTTGACGAGATCACTTGGTGGTGCTAGCACGTTTGCGAAGGCGGTGGAGTTTGAGCGGTAGATAGGGTTTGGGATCCTCTCTCCCTCCCACCGAGTTTGCGAGGCGGGATTTAGGCGTTTTCGAGAAGTTGAAACGACTATTTTCCACTACGCCGGAAGTCCGGAAAAGAAATGGAGGCGAACGGAGGTCACAGAGGTGATCAGACGCTGAACCGGACGCGGTCCTTGCATGACCGGACGCGTCCGGCCAGTGTTCAGTGTCTGCGCGTTTTTCAGTTCGATGATCGGACGCGAGGCGCGTCCGGTCACTGATGATCGGACGCGTCCGATCGTTCAGGGAGCTTACTGGACTGTAACCGGACGCTGGCACTGTCGCGTCCGGTCATGTTTCTTCAGTACGTCCGGTCGTTGTTTCGTTGAGCGCTACTCAAGCGACCATCGCGTCCGGTCATTCTTGGGACCAGCGCGTCCGGTCGTTTCCAGCGCGTCCGATCTGCGCGATGAGCGCGTCCGGTCGTTGCTTCACAGTTAGCCATTGGGCGACCGGCGCGTCCAGTCAGTTGGACCAGCGCGTCCGGTCAGTACTTCATGAGTTAGCCATTGGACGACCGGCGCGTCCAGTCAGTTGGACCAGCGCGTCCGGTCAGCGCGATCTAGTTGGCACTTGGTGGTTGATTTGCTGCGGGATTCTTGTTTCTCTTGGTGGTTGCCACCACCTAGACGGCTTGGAGCAGCTTGGAGGCGTTGGCAAGAGTTGGTGTTTGTTCTTGGCCACCTCTGGTGATTGTGAGGGGTTTGTGCTTACCTCGGCGAAGCGCCAAAGGCAACATTAGTAAATTGCTTCGTGTCATTGCAACCTTTTGCCATTTGGTAGGTTCTTGTGGCGCCTTTTGAGAGGCTCGGTGTGTGACCGATTAGCCACCGAACCACGTGGTGAAGAGGGACACAACGGGGACTAGCGTGCCGGCAAGCACGTGAACCTCGGGATAAATCTTTGTGTCATCATTCTTATTGTGTTTGATCGATCCCGGTGGTTGTATATTGTGGTATTCATCTCTTGATCATATTGATTGGTTGGCTCAATACTTTGCCCCTCAGTGATACCCTCCTAACTCTCTCTTGTATTAATTTCTTAGTTACCTTGCTAGCTTGTTAGTGTAACTCTTAGCTTGAGTAGCTAGCTAGCTTTAGTTGTAGTTAAATTGTGTGGTTTGACTTGTGCGGTTGAGTACAAATATACTAGAATTGTGAATTGGTTAGGTGGCTTGCAAACATCTCGTAGGCTAAGCAAAACTCGCATCTCGCTATTTGTTATATTGATAAACTTGTTTAGCTTGTCTTTGTAGAAAATTTTAAAAGGCTATTCACCCCCCTCTAGCCATCAAGACCTTTCAAGTGGTATCAGAGCCGTGGTCACCGTTTGTAAGGCTTAACAACCTCGGTGTAAGATGACTCAAGTTATGTTCAATTATGTAAATGGCAAGCCTCCATTCTTTGATGGTGTCTCTTCCTTTGATCATTGGAAAAGGAAGATGAAACAATAGCTAGGCAATATATATGAGAAGGTTTGAGATGTGACCAAAGAAGGATACATCATTCTTGATGAGGAAAACCTCACTCCCAATGACCGCATCAACAAACAATGCAATACGGCGGCACTTGACACAATCTATCATGCCATTGATGATAAAGTATTTAAGAAAATCAAAGATCTTGAAAAGGCAAATGAGCTTTGGATAAGGCTTGAAGAAACATATGAAGGCACTTCAACGGTAAAAAGTGCCAAACTATATATGCTCAAGGACAAGTTCTCCACATTCAAGATGAAGGATGATGAATCCATCCCGGAGATGTTCTATAAGCTCCAAGTCATTGTCAATGATCTCAAGGGGCTTGGGGAAAAGGTGGTGGTTATGTAGTCACTTGGGATAGTGACAACTCCGATAGTGATGATGATGAAAGCTCTAGTGATGATGAGAGGACCACTCGGCGAGCCATTGCAAACATCGCCCTCTCCAACAAGCCATCCATCTTCGACACTACATCAACATGCCTTATGGCCAAGCCTACAAAGGTAAAATATGATGATAGTGATGATGATTCTTGTGCTAGTGATGATTGTAGGAGTGATGATGAGGAGGATGAGGACTACTCCAAGGATGATCTATTGGGCATAATAGATCAAATGAGCAAGGGCTATAAGAGGACAACCAAGAAATACAAAATCTTGAAACAAGAGCTCATTGCCAAGAGCAATGAAAATGATGCCTTGATGGAGGAGCTTGTTGCTCTCAAAAAGAGTAAGGAGTGCAAAGGAATTGAACAAGAGCTCAAAGCTCTTAGGAAATCCTTTGATGAGCTAGAGGCTTCTCGTGAGTGTCTAAAGGAAGACCACGAGGATCTTGAAATTGCTCACACTAGGCTTAAGGAAGCCCACTCCACTCTACTTGAGCTCATCAAGGAAAAGGACCTCAAGTTGGAGAAGCTCATGAAGGAAGCTAAGGAGGAGCAAGTGATTGTCACTTGTGACATTGGACTAACATGTGATATTATTGATGATTCTTTATTTGTTGGTCCTACTAATGCTTCATATAGCTCATCATCATCCACCACAACCAACCCTATCTCTACTACTAGTGATTCATCACTTGTGGTTGAGAATGAGACTCTCAAGAGAGAGGTGGATGATCTCACCCGCGCATTAGGCAATGCCTATGGTGGGGATGCCCGCTTGCTAAAATGCTTGGGTAGCCAAAGGTTCTCTCTTAACAAAGAGGGATTAGGCTATACTCCCAAGAAGGGCAAGGCGGCCTTTGCTACTCTAAAGCCTCGCTTTGTGAAGGGCAATGGTTGTTATTGCAATAGATGCAAGCAAGTTGGGCATCTAGAGATTAATTGTAATAAAATGAACAAGAACAAGAAAAATGCTAATGTACCTTACATTCCTTTTGATTCTTGTTATGTGCTTACCAAGGGTGAGAAAGGTGTGCATGCTAGGTTTGTTGGTACACCAATTGTGGGCCCAAAGAAGAAGGCTATTTGGGTACCAAAGAGCTTAGTGACTAACCTACAAGGACCCAAACAAGTATGGGTACCTAAGAAACATTAAATTATTTTATAGCTAAATTACAAGGTCGGAGGAAGGCATTGGGTGCTTGATAGTGGGTGCTCTCAACATATGACCGGTGATTCAAGAATGTTCAACTCTCTAAAATCAAATGATAGTGGCATTGATAGTATCACATTTGGTGACAATAGCAAGGGTGATGTAAAGGCTCTTGGAAGGATTGCTATCTCTAATGATCATAGCATTTCCAATGTGCTACTAGTTGGAAAACTCAATTTCAACTTGTTGTCGGTTGCTCAATTGTGTGATCTAGGTTTCAAGTGCATATTTGGTGTTGATGATGTGGAGATAGTTAGTGTTGATGGCTCTAACTTGATCTTCAAAGGATTTAGATATGAGAATCTATACTTGGTTGATTTCAATGCTAGTGACACTCAACTTTCAACATGCTTGCTCACCAAATCAAATATGGGTTGGTTATGGCATAAAAGACTTGGTTATGTTAGCATGAAGCAATTGAACAAGTTAGTGAAGCATGACTTAGTTAGAGGCTTGAAGGATGTCACATTTGAGAAAGATAAGCTATGTAGTGCATGTCAAGCTGGAAAACAAGTAGGCAACACTCATCCATTGAAGAGCATTATGAGTACTTCCAAGGCATTTGAGTTGTTGCACATGGATCTATTTGGACCAACTACATACACAAGCATTGGTGGCAACAAGTATGGTTTTGTGATTGTGGATGATTTCACTAGATACACATGGGTATTCTTTCTTGTGGACAAGAGTGATGTATTTGACATATTCAAGAAGTTCATCAAGAGAGTGCAAAATGAGTTTGAGACCACAATCAAGAAAGTAAGAAGTGACAATGGAGGTGAGTTTAGAAACACAAAAGTTGATGAGCTATGTGAAGAGCTTGGAATCAAGCATCAATTCTTGGCCAAGTATACACCTCAATCAAATGGCCTAGTTGAGAGGAAGAATAGAACCTTAATTGATATGGCTAGATCAATGTTGAATGAGTATAATGTGAGTCATTCATTTTGGGCCGAAGCAATCAACACGGCTTGCTTTTATAGCAACTGTCTCTATTGCCACAAGTTTCTAGAGAAGACACCATATGAGATCTTAAATGGAAAAAGCCCAACATTGCATACTTTCGGGTATTTGGTTGCAAATGCTACATCTTGAAGAAGGGAACTAGATTGAGCAAGTTTGATAAGAAATGTGATGAAGGCTTCCTACTTGGTTACTCAACTACTAGCAAAGCTTATAGAGTTTGGAATTTAGCTAGTGGTCAACTTGAAGAAGTGCATGATGTTGAGTTTGATGAAACCAATGGTTCTCAAGATGAAGAAGATAACTTAGATGATGTGAGAGGAACTCAATTGACTAATGCTATGAAAGAAATGGATATTGGTGATATTAGGCCAAAGCAAGTGATTGATGTGGATGACAACAAAGATCAAGTGCTCTAAAGTCCAATTACACAAGCTAGTGATTCTCTAATGCAAAATCAAGCTAGTACATTATCTCAAGTGCAACAAGATCAACAAGTGTCTAGTTCATCATCTCCAACTCATGATCAACATCAACATCCAAGCAATCAAGTCCAAGTGCTTCAACCAACTAACATTGTAAGAGACCATCCATTGGATTCCATCATTGGTGACATATAAAGGGGAGTTCAAACTAGGTTAAGATTGTCATCATTTTGTGCTCACTCTTCTTTTGTATCAATGGAAGAACCCAAAGACATTGATAGAGCATTGAGAGATCTGAATTGGGTAAATGCAATGCATGAAGAGCTCAACAACTTCAAGAGAAATGAAGTATGGGAACTAGTTGAGAGGCCTAAAGATCATAATGTCATTGGAACAAGATGGGTCTTTCACAACAAACAAGATCAAGATGTGATAGTAGTAAGGAACAAAGCAAGACTAGTGGCTTAAGGTTACACACAAATAGAGGGTCTTGACTTTGGTGAAACTTATGCCCCGGTTACAAGATTGGAAGCAATTAGGATCTTACTTGCCTATGCTTGTGCTCACAATATCAAGCTATATCAAATGGATGTGAAGAGTGCATTTCTTAATGGGCACATCCAAGAGGAGGTGTATGTGGAGCAACCTCCCGGTTTTGAAGATGACAAGAAACCCAATCATATATACAAATTGAGAAAAGCTTTGTATGGATTGAAGCAAGCACCTAGAGCATGGTATGAAAGATTAAGGGACTTCTTGCTATCCAAAGGATTTGTCATGGGCAAAGTTGATACTACACTATTCACCAAAAAGATTAGAAAAGACTTATTTGTGTTGCAAATATATGTTGATGATATCATTTTCGGTTCAACCAATCAAGATTATTGTGATGAGTTTGGGAAAATGATAGCAAAGAAATTTGAAATGTCAATGATTGGTGAACTTAGTTTCTTTCTTCGACTTCAAATCAAACAAATGAAAGAAGGCACATTTGTGAGCCAAACTAAGTACATCAAAGATATGCTCAAGAAGTTTGGCATGGAAGATGCAAAGAGTATTACAACCCCAATGGGCACTAGTGGAAGTTTGGATAGTGACAAGAGTGGCAACATGGTGGATCAAAAGCTATATAGATCAATGATTGGTAGCCTACTCTATGTGACGGCATCAAGGCCCGATGTGATGTTTAGTGTATGCATGTGTGCAAGATTTCAAGCCTCACCAAGAGAAAGTCATTTGAAGGCAACAAAAAGAATATTGAAGTACTTAAAGCATATACAAGATGTTGGATTATGGTATCCCAAAGGTGCAAGCTTTGAGCTAGTTGGATATTCGGATTCCGACTATGCCGGTGACAAAGTGGAGAGAAAGAGCACATCCGAGACTTGTCAATTATTGGGAAGATCACTTATCTCATGGTCATTCAAGAAGCAAAATAGTATTGCACTATCTACCGCCGAAGCCGAATACATCGCCGTGGGTAGTTGTTGTGCACAAATCTTTTGGATGAAGGCAACATTGAAGGATTTTGGAATCAATTTCAAGAATGTGCCATTACTATGTGACAATGAAAGTGCCGTGAAGCTAACCAACAATCCCGTTCAACATCAAAGAATAAAGCATATTGATGTTCATCATCATTTCATTAGAGATCATCAACAAAAGGGTGACATTGCTATTGAGAGTGTGGGCACCGAAGGTCAATTAGCCGATCTATTCACCAAGCCACTTGATGAGAAGAGATTTCACAAGCTAAAGAATGAGCTGAACATGCTTGACTTCTCCAACATGAGTTGATGCACCCCATATATGACATGCCTCTCCTTCGAGCCCCAAGGTATAATTGGTTGACATGTCATACATTCTATGCTAAGGACTTGTTTAGTGCATCTAGTCATAATTTACATGTTCTAGGCTTATTCATGAAAATCAAATGAATTTGAAGTTTATATGGTGCCACTATTGTTTCCTTGACTTGTATGATCTAGTGGTAGCATATAACTTGTTTAAGTAGCTTGTGATCCTAAGTGTTTAATCTAGAAAACTTGTCTAAATATTTGCTTCAACATGGTGCATGATAACCCTTCTAGTGAGGTGTGAAGAAGCTTGCCCTTGGATCAAACCGAAGCATTTTATTTATGCAAGCAATCTAGGTTGAATCACAAACTTGATACTCACCCCATATTTCAACATGATAATCTATCTAAAGTTTGCTCCTTGTGGTCAATTGGTGCCAAAGGGGGAGAAAATGTTGTTCACAAAGATAGAACTCAAAGGGGGAGAAGCACAAAGGGAAGAATTGATAAAAGAAGGGGATCAACTAAAATTTTGAGCACACAAGTAGGGGGAGCAAGCTCTTAAGCATGAATGTTGCTTTTACATGTGCACTTCATATGTATGATGCATAGTTATGCATTTCTTTTTCTCTGATACTTTGCTTGTGTGGTGACTTGCTAGTATACAATTGAAAGGTGTGTTGAGGTACTAGCATGAATAGGAAGTAGTTAGATTTTTCTTGCTTCATGTTTTTCAAAGTGGTACTAGAGCCTTGCTTATAATGTTGATCTCACGAGGTTTCTAGTTATGTTTGTGTTTTTTCAAGTGGAATCTAACTACACAAGGTGCTAAGATAGTGTTTATCGCTACTCCGATGGTATCACGCTTCAAAGGTCTATAATCTTAAACACTTAGCACCTATTGGTAGTCAATGCTCCTATACTTTCCTATCTAACATGTATGCTTTCAAAATCCAAACATATAGCATACATGTAGGGGGAGCCATTGCTATCAATTTGAATTCATGATCACATGTCCATAATTCTTACATATGGTAATATACTTAGACAATGTGACATGGGTTCAATCAAAATTTTATCATAACATCTTTGTGAAAGGTTTGTCACCAATTACCAACAAGGAGGAGATTGAAAGTCCTATGTTTGGTGTTGGTAATTAGTGACAATGCCTAAGTACTAATCCTATGCCTAAGTTGTATGTAGCATATGAGGATTAGTACATTCCAAGGTTGGTGGCAAGATGGACATGGTGATCATGATGACCACACTTGGATTTGGACGCAACCCTATGTGATCAAGGCAAAGGTATATGCTTAAGGGTTGTGTTTTAGTAACCAAGACACCTATTGGGTGTGGTTACATTATAGGATAGATAGCCATACTATAAAGAGGGGAATGACGCGGCTATTGAACTCCTAAGTGCCTCTAGGTGTGCATTTCATGATCATATGCATTTGGATAGAACTAATATCGCCTTGAAAAATGATTGTGAAAATACTAACACACTCACACTTGACGAGATCACTTGGTGGTGCTAGCACGTTTGCGAAGGCAGTGGAGTTTGAGCGGTAGAGAGGGTTTGGGATCCTCTCTCCCTCCCACCGAGCTTGCGAGGCGGGATTCAGGCGTTTTTGAGAAGTTGAAACGACTATTTTCCACTACGCTGGAAGTCTGGAAAAGAAACAGAGGCGAACGGAGGTCACAGAGGTGACCGGACGCTGAACCGGACGCGGTCCTTGCATGACCGGACGCGTCCGGTCAGTGTTCAGTGTCTGCGCGTTTTTTAGTTCGATGATCGGACGCGAGGCGCGTCCGGTCACTGATGATCGGATGCGTCCGATCGTTCAGGGAGCTTACTGGACTGTAACCGGACGCTGGCACTGTCGCGTTCGGTCATGTTTCTTCAGCGTGTCCGGTCGTTGTTTCGTTGAGCGCTGCTCAGGCGACCAGCGCGTCCGGTCATTCTCGGGACCAGCGCGTCCGGTCGTTTCCAGCGCGTCCGGTCTGCGCGATGAGCGCGTCCGGTCGTTGCTTCGCAGTTAGCCGTTGGGCGACCGGCGCGTCCGGTCAGTTGGACCAGCGCGTCCGGTCAGTACTTCATGAGTTAGCTGTTGGGCGACCGGCGCGTCCGGTCAGTTGGACCAGCGCGTCCGGTCAGCGCGATTTCGGCTGTTTAAGTTTCTAACGGCTCGATTCGAAGGGGTACGTCTATAAATACTCGTTGGCCGGCTCAAGGCTCTCTCTCTCGATCATTTGACATACTTGTGAGCACTTTGAGCTAAGCAACTCCCCTCCCACTCATCTCTCTTGCTTCTTTGCATATTCAAATTGAGATTGAGTGATCCAAGTGCAATTGCATTGCGAGATTGCATCTAGTTGGCACTTGGTGGTTGATTTGCTGCGGGATTCTTGTTTCTCTTGGTGGTTGCCACCACCTAGACGGCTTGGAGCAGCTTAGAGGCGTTGGCAAGAGTTGGTGTTTGTTCTTGGCCACCTCCGGTGATTGTGAGGGGTTTGTGCCTACCTCGGCGAAGCGCCAAAGGCAACATTAGTAAATTGCTTCGTGTCATTGCAACCTTTTGCCATTTGGTAGGTTCTTGTGGCGCCTTTTGAGAGGCTCGGTGTGTGATCGATTAGCCACCGAACCACGTGGTGAAGAGGGACACAACGGGGACTAGCGTGCCGGCAAGTACGTGAACCTCGGGATAAATCTTCGCGTCATCATTCTTATTGTGTTTGATCGATCCCGGTGGTTGTATATTATGGTATTCATCTCTTGATCATATTGATTGGTTGGCTCAATACTTCGCCCCTCAGTGATACCCTCCTAACTCTCTCTTGTATTAATTTCTTAGTTACCTTGCTGGCTTGTTAGTGTAACTCTTAGCTTGAGTAGCTAGCTAGCTTTAGTTGTAGTTAAATTGTGCGGTTTGACTTGTGCGGTTGAGTGCAAATATACTAGAATTGTGAATTGGTTAGGTGGCTTGCAAACACCCCGTAGGCTAAGCAAAACTCGCATCTCGCTATTTGTTATATTGATAAACTTGTTTAGCTTATCTTTGTAGAAAATTTTAAAAGGCTATTCACCCCCCTCTAGCCATCAAGACCTTTCACATGCAGGATAAGTACTATGCTAAACTTCTCCCGCCATGCCGGATTGATTAACATAAGTACTGTGCCAACTTTACCCCGTCATGCGGGTATTTCCTCAAACTTTTTCCGCCATGCGAGTACTGTCACAATCTTTTTCCTGCCATGCAAGATAATTCTCATGAAGGGACATAAATGCCTGGTTTGGCTCATATTCAATCATTAAATTTAGGAATAAATCCGAATACTCTTTAACACATATGTTTAATCTGACGTTAGTCAAATTAAACATGCATGTCATTTATTACATTTTATATTATGATGATAAAAACTAAAAACTAAATTCTTCTTCATAAGGAGTACATAAAAGGTATTTCTTAAACTAAACTCTTATTATCCTAGAATTCTTTTCTTTTGAAGCCATTCTTTAAAGAGAATACAATCCCTCTTGCAATGGTCTTCTTGCTTTATTATCTTGCACTTAGTCTTTTCACCATCAGAGTCACAAGTACCCATATCACTTTTTTTTGCCTTCAAGAATGAAAGCATGAAGATCTCTGTCTGAAGAACATTATCAACAATAATCAGCAATAATGAATATGGAATTAACCCTACATTGGTCTGGTTAAAGACATGCACATTAAACTTTTAAAACTTTAAGTTCTATTCTATATCACCGTTGGGCAGAAATAGAACAAAACATCATTCTTATACATCAATTCCACATCATCGTTGGGCAGAAATGGAATTAACATATAAAAACTCAAAATTTTGAAGATCATCATCATCATTGCAGCGGAAACATAAAAATACATTACATTCTGTTCGCTCTAGAGCATCTCTTGTTTCTTATCCATTCTCTAAAAATTGGTCACTTTGATGCAAAATTTATCAGAGATTTAAACTTTAAATATAAAACTCATAGAATTATAATATTGTTATCATCAACGTTGGTCAGAAAATAATAATATCATAATTTACTTTAAACTTAAACTTTATAAATAAACTTATAATATTGTTGTCATCAACTTTGGTAAGAAAATAACAATATTATAATTTATCTTAACTATAAATCGATTATTCCTCCAATTAATTTTTTTTTCGTTGGTTCCAACTTTAACTGGAGGATAAACTTTTCACCATTACCGAATAACTATAATCACACTGATTCTATAACTATTCTATATCAGACGCATCTCTTTTACTTATCTCCTCTCTAGACAATTTATCCCGTTGGTTCAAAATTGAATAGAGATTGACTCTATGCCAAAATCATCAGAAACTGCTTTTGAAAAAAAGGAATAAAACAAAATCCATAACTTTACTTTTATTCGGCCTGGGAGCCTGCTTGACCCGAAGGCCTGCTCAGCGGCCCAATCGCGCGCATGCACTGCTCACTGGCCCAGCTCGCGAAAAGCAGCCGCGGTCCAGCTGCTTGCGTGCGCCTTTTTTTTCGTGGCCCAGTAGAGCATACGGCCTGCTGGCCCAGTCGCACGCTCGCCCTGCTTCCCAGCCCCTGGCCCGGCAGCAGCCGCAGCGGCGCGGCCCAGCTTGCACGTGCTCTGCTCACTCGGCTACGCGGCCCAGCGATGCCCAGCCCGGCGCTGGCCTAGGGTTTCCCTTCCTGCGCGGCACAATCGTGGCCGTCCGCGTGATCGGACGGTCTTCCGTCATTTTCGCCGCATCAAAAACCAGCAGCGGCCGCCGGATCCCAAACCCTAAAACACATTCTGTTCTCTCCACCCTCTCCCTTTCTTTTCTTGCTCAGCGCCGCTCCCAGAGGAAACAGCGGTAGCAGCTGCCGTCCATGGCGGCTGGAGAAGGTGGTGGCGCCGCCGAGGCGCCCCTCGCCGGAGCACGCGTGCGACTGCGAGCGGCACCGTCGAGCGGCCCCTTAGTCGGCGTTTACCCAAAACCTAAGCCTTTTCTGTTCTTCCCCTTCCTCTTCTTTCTCAGCGCAGCAGCCGAGCGGCGACCATCCATGGTGGCCGGAGGAGAATGTAGCGCTGTTGCAGGCCCTCTCGCCGGCGAGCGCGCCCACCGTGGGGTGAGCACGTCGCCGTCGAGCGGCTTTGCGTCGGTGCACTTTGCGCCCGTAGGCTCTTCTTTCTGCCCGGTTGTGGTGATTTCTTTGCCGCACAACGACGGTGGGGTTTTCTTTCCCCTCCATCCTTTCCCTTCTAGGGTTACTCTCTGAGGTTAGAGTTTCATTTTCGTGAGCCGATTCAAAATCGGTTCGATTTCTTTTCATTTATTTTCTTCCTATCCCAACTGGATCCACACACTAGACCGGCTCCGATACCAATGATAGAAGAACGGATCACTAGCAGTAGATCTAGATGGTACAACTTCTTTACATTTGGGATAAACCAGTAGAACGTTGTAGATCTAATCGAGAGAGGAGAAAATGATGGGAGATGGAGAAAGAACCATACCTTAGGGCTTGGCGGAGAAGCTGGAGTCCGGTGACGCAGTGGTGGCGAAGTGACACCGGCAGTGGGCTTCCCTTCGCTGGCAGTGCCGCCCTCTAGATCGGCTAGGGTTCGGAGAGTAGGGTGGCGGCTAGGTGAACCTCGTCACTTGTGCCACTGACCCCCACCTCATCTTTATAGCGTTGCGCGACAGGGGTCCACCAGCCGTCTATGGGCTGGGCACCCCCGATCAAGGCACAGGTCAAGGGCCCAGTTGGCCGTGGTGGAGATCAACCTTACATGATCCTCTTTTCGGACCTTCTTCTTGTCTACATTTCGAGAGGAATATATGGTAATGCAAATATGTCTACATGAGTGGAATAAAGACAGATATTAAAATTGGTCACACGATTCGATCAAATTACATTAAACCAAGAGTGAGCGAAGTTATCATTCAGCTGTAGAAGATGCTATCCTGGATGGATACTCAAGATCAGTGGCGATTGAAGAAATTATATCTGTCTGTTCAGAGTCCTTCAAACAGAATCTGTACTGCAACTGCACCTGCGAAACCGAATTTGTTCATAGTGTTACGCTGGTACAGTAGAGTTACCTCTCCACTTTATATTATTTAATTATAACTTCTTAAGCATTCAATATAGAAATTTTACCTCTTTTAATGGCTCTGGTGACTCCTCTCGAAGCTCAAGTATAAAATTTGCCCTTTTCTCTCTGATACCCTACACAACAACAACATGTTAGGACATAAGTAAATTTGTGTTTCGGGAGAGGGCATAATATTTAAGATTCTGAGTACCTTTAAACTTATTAACTGCTCCCTACAATAGATATGGAACATGCATTAGAAAAACATAAATAAAATCGGTTCAACAATAAATGATATGTTAGCAAAAAATTTACTTCCCACAGTGGTCGTGGAGGTTATCCGATGCCCAAGATTCATCCAGGTACATTGAGATTCGGTTCAGGGTCCTCACTTTGCATGCGAAAGTACATCTTTGGATATTTTATCTATACAGTCAGCTTTACATGTGAAAAATACAGCATCTTTCGAATCTCTTGGCAAACAAAGGACTGCTCAGATGAACTCTCCAGCCACTGTTAGAATCGGTGATGCATTTCTGCTCCCTCGGTCCATTTGTCGGGATCGTTTGTCTCTTGCGCGATGACCAAGGGAGGATTAAAGGAGGCCCGATTATCATTTAATTGCCGCTTTGTACTCAAGCACCGTGGGCTGTTGAGTTTCCAAGAAATCCTCCGTTAACACCGCCGCTCAAAACGGCGTCACCGCGCGTCGGCGGCCAGCTTCACACGCTTACCATATCCTCCCGTGCGTAGTCTGGCCCTTCCCTTTTTCCGTTTTGGCGCCTGAAAATTTCCTTAGATCATCTCTTTATTTCCTCCGTTTTGCCGCGTGAAAATTACTGAGATCATCTCCGTTTTCCCGCTGTCATCCTTGAGTCCGCCCAGATGAAAACTCAGCGCGCCTGACATCCAAAATTAGCCGCGCTCCCTTCAAAATTTCAAAGCTAAAGGCCTATTTAGATGGTGAAAAAGTTTGGGTAAAGTTCCTGTAGCATTTTTCGTTGTTATTTGGTAAAATTTATCAAATCATGGACTAACTAGGCTCAAAAGATTCGTCTCGACATTTACAGACAAACTGTGCAATTAGTTTTTTTTACCTATATTTAATGTTCCATGCATGCGTCCAAAAATTCGATGTGACAGTTACTGTGCAAACTTTTTTGGGCCTTTTCACCAGCTAAACAGGCTCTAAATTCTGTTGCCGCCTCTGCTCACTGACAGCCATCTTTACTCAGTGCGCGATGGTCTATATAAGTCTCCATGGAAGTGAACCATTGGCATTCAGTTCCAGCGAACTCTTTCCTCTCTCTTTCTCTCTGATTCATGTTGTAGTTCATCAACCATGCATGTCTCTTCAGGTAACTGATGTTAGTTTTCTTAGTTGCAGTGATCAGGTTCTTTCAGTCTTGTCTAGTCATGCTGATGTTAGTTTTCTTTGTTGCAGCAATCATGTTCACTTGCCTCTCGCGTCGGCCATGGCGATCGATTCCTTGCCTCTCGCGTCGGCCATGGGCTCTTCATCTCCGTCGCAGGAATCTGGTGCCCAATTGACACCACCCACGGAGCACACCTCGTCAGCAGCGTCCTGGTAGTGGTAGTCCATCGCATGCAGCTGCGTAGCGCGGAGGCGCCGTGGACCGACTCGGCAGCGCAGCGGCGCGGAACAACTCGACGGCGTAGCGGCACGGTAGCGTGGCGTTGTGTAGCGACGCGAGGTGGAACGACTTGCAGCGCGTGGCAGCGTGAGCTAATCGGCGGCGTCGTACGTAGCGACGCGAGGTGGAGTGACTTGCAGCGCATCGGTGCGACGAGAAAACGGAGCGGACGGAGTCGTAGATGAGGATAACGGGAGGGCGGCGTCGTATTAACTCCGCATGGGATACGATGCCATGCGTCTCGCGCGCAGCAGCCCGAGAAAAAACGGGACGGTCCACCTTAGACGACGCCGATTCCTGGAATTTGCATTTTTGCTCAAACGATCCCGATAAATGGACGGAGGGAAATTTTATTTTTGTGAAGAAAAAAAAAGAATAAATGATTTATCACCAAAGCTAATGGTACAATACTAATTGTGTGTAATGAATTTAGAATAGTTGACCTTAAACTCTGTGCTGCGAGCCTTGAGTGTCTCTTCCTCATGTGCCCAAGTTTTAAGTGGATCTCAGGAGTTTTTGGTTCTGCTTCAACTGTTTCAAAGAGTCGTGCACAAACTATATCTGCTTTTGTTTTACTATGCTAGGCGGCATAGTACGGAGAAGCTTGATTGAGTTTGATATCAATTGGTCACTTATCTTTGGAGAGGATTGGATGGATTTTTCTCAGTACATTTATGTGGAAAGTGAAGGCAATCGAGAATACTATCATTTCATAATTAATTTTTAGATATAGAGTGAGTTAAAAGATGTTATACCAGCTGCATTAGATAAGCATGACATGCTCATTTAATGTAGCTGGTATACCATATTTTAAGTCACTTTATTTCTAAAACAAAATTATAAAATGATAGTATTATCAATTTCCTTCACATTCCAAATAAATCTACTAAGAAAAATCCAACCAACGTTATCCAATCCTCTAAAGATAAGTAACCAATAGAGGTAGATATCAAACTCATTGAAGCTTCTCAGTACCATGCTGCCCAGCATAGTAAAACAAAAAACAGATATAGTTCGTGCACGACCCATTGACACAGTTGAAACAGAACCAAAAACTCCCGAGATCCACTTAAAACTTGGGCACGCTGAGGATCCACAAGAGTCACTCAAGGCTCGCAGCACAGGGTTTAAGGTCAACTATTCTGAACTCGTTACACACAAGAGTCACTCAAGGCTCGCAGCACAGGGTTTAAGGTCAACTATTCTGAACTCGTTACACACAGGCTGTGTTTAGTTGCTTGAAAAATATACTATGCAAAAAGAAGATTATCCGTCACATCAAACTTGCGATACATACATGGAGTACTAAATGTAGATAAATCAAAAAGTAATTGCAAAGTTTTGTTGTACTTTGCGAGACGAACGTTTTAAGTCTAATTAGTCAACGGTTGGACAATTATTACCAAATACAAACGAAATACTACAGTATCTCTACAGTGAATTTTTGACACCCAAATTTGGGAACTAAACACAGCCACAATTAGTATTGTACCATTAGCTTTGGTGATAAATCATTTATTATTTTTTTCTTCACAAAAAGCAGAAATTCTTGGCTAAAGAGTGTTTGTTGTTTATGAACAGCGCTAGTAACTAAGAATTATTACTAACATATCATTTATTATTGAACTGACTTTATTTATGTTTTTTTCTTATGCATGTTTCTATATCTATTGCAGGGAGTAGTTAAAAAAATTAAAGGTACTCAGAATCTTAATTATTATGCTCTCACCCGAACACAAATAATTACTTCTGTCCTGCTAACATGTTGTTGATGTGTAGGGTGTTGGAGAGAAAAAGGTAAATTTTATACTTGAGCTTCGATAAGAGTCACCGGAGCCATTAAAAGAGGTAAACCTTCTATATTGAATGCTTGAGAAGTTAGAGTTAAATAATATGAAGTGGAGAATATCACTTAAACTGATTTTTCCCATCCAGATTGATGATCTTATTGGAAGCATCATCGGGATGAGTGAAAGAGAGATAACTCTACTATATCTATTTGTTTTGTTTCGTTATTTTAATAAATACCGAAAGCATCTAGGCCCCGGGAGTTGGTTTCGGCAATTGATGACAACGCATTATTACCATGACTAACGTGTGTTTTGCAGAAACTTTGATAAGTTAGGTCATGGGGTTGATAACTGCTTTAGGCACTATGGTATTCATGCCCCTTGATGGAAATCGTTTCGGTTTTCAAAGGATCAACGACAATATTAAGGACAGTTAGTTCCGGATGTCAAGGTGTTGAGTTACACCCGGAATAGTCGTTAGGATCTTCGCTTTTTCCTTTGGCCGTACTATAAAGGGGGGCATGAGCGAGTAGCTTGACCTAGGTGAGTCTTTTATTTAGGTATGGTGCACACTTGTCAAACTTAGCTCTAGATAGCTCAGGAAAAGCTCAAAGTTCAGTTAGAAGCAACTTGGTTCAAGTTGCGTCGCGTTTCGAAGTCGTTTGAGCTGTTTACCCTTGACCGGATGCGGTCTCTGTCACGACCGGACGCGTCCGGTCAGTACTAACAGTCACTGCGTCGTTAACCTGGTTGACCGGACGCGGTCCCTGCGAGGACCGGACGCGGTGATCAGTCTGACACGTGTTTCAGAGGGTAAGGGTATAATCGGACGCGACTAGAAAATGACCGGACGCGTCCGGTCACGTTCCAGTAAGGTACTTAGCTGACCTGACACGTCCGATCATCACTGATCAGACGCGATCGAGCGTCAGGTTAAAGTACAGTAAGGTTCTTGCATGATCGGACGCGTCCGGTCACCCCTGATCGGTGTGTCCGGTCACTCAGCGGTATCGTTCTGGTTTTCGACCGTTACACTCGACCGGCGCGTCCAGTCACGTCGACCGGTGCGTCCGGTCAGTGCGTGTTTTCATGAGTTGGCTGGTAACAGTTGGATTTGTCTGTGGGGTGTATAAATATATCCCCTCCACCTCTTCTAGAAGTCTCTTGCTCATTTGTTCAGCTGAGAAACACCTTTGAAGTGCAAGGGAGTGCAAGAGCCCTAGTGAGGGTAGTGATTTGAGAATCAAAGTTTGAGATCCCTCATTAGTGACTAGAGAGTAGCAAGTGTGCATCCATCTTCTCATTAGGCTTGTTGTGATCAAGTGAGAGTTCTAGCTTATTACTCTTGGTGATCGCCATCACCTAGACGGTTTGGTGGTGATTGGGAGTTTGGTGATTATCCGGTGAGTTTGTGGATGACCCAACTCATTTTGTGAGTGGTTTTGGGCGATTCACCACGATGGAGTGTCAAAGAATCAGCCCGTAGAGAGCACTTAATCCTTGCGCGGATCAAGGGGGAGCTACACCCTTGCATGGGTGCTCCAACGAGGACTAGTGGGGAGTGGCGACTCTCCGATACCTCGGGAAAACATCGTCGTGTTCCTAACCCTTACTTTTAAGCATTTACTTTCATGTATTACTTTCATTGCTTGTTTACTTTCCTAGAATTGCCATGCTAGACTAGGATTGGAACTTAGGGTACAAAACTTTTACCGGTAGAATCACAAGGAACACTAGTAGGCACTAGGGGTAAAGTTTGGCTTGTAGGATTTAATTCTTGCAATTAATTTTTAGAAAAGCCCAATTCACCCCTCCCTCTTGGGCATCTTGATCCTTTCAATTGGTATCGGAGCCGAGTTGCTCCTTATTTAGGCTTCACCGCCTAGAGCAAGATGTCTAATGGGGAAGGACCACCTCCCACCTTTGAGAGAGACGATTTTCCATATTGGAAAATTCGTATGGAGGCGTACCTCGAAGCCATAGATGTTGGGTGCCTTAGAGCCGCAACCGAAGGGCTTCCCGCTATCCAGGATCCCACCAACCCAAGTGGTGACGAGGAGAAGTATGACCGGTGGAATGCAAAGGCAAAAAATGCACTCTACCGGGGCCTAGGCAAGGATATCTTCAATCGTGTGCGTAATGCCAAAAACGCTCATGAATTATGGGAAAACCTTTGAGCTCTCCATGAGGGAACTAAGAGTGAGTGTGAGGAACGCTATCACATAGCTTTGAAGAAAATTAATTCTTTTGAGATGCTTCCCAAAGAAAGTGCTAATGAAATGTACACTCGATTGAATGTTCTTGTAGTGGATCTCAATGCTCTTGGGCTCACTCAAATGAGTCAATCGGATGTTGCAAGGAGGATCTTGAGTGTTCTTCCCGTCGAGAAGTATGGTCACATTGTCACCATGCTTCACCAAAGTGATCTCTCCACCGCAACACCGACATAAGTATTGGGAAAGATCAATGCACATGAGATGTACATGCACATCACTCTAGAAGAGGGCTCATCATCTTCCAAGAAGGACTTGGCCTTCAAAGCTAGCCATGACAAGAAAAAGAAGAAGGGCTAAGCCATGATGGTGCAAGAAAGCTCAAGTAAAAGTGATATTGATAATGCATCACTTGCACTCATGGTGAGAAAGACCACCAAGATGCTAAAGAAGCTCAACAAGAGTGGCATCAAGTTCGATGGCAAGAAGAAGAAGTTCTTCACAAGTAGCAAAAGAAAGCCAATATCTGAGATGGATTGCTACAATTGTGGTGAACTTGGCCACTTAGCTCATCAATTCCCTAAGCCTCCAAAAGACAAGTACAAGAATAAGAACAAGGGCAAGAAAAAATGATTCAAGTGATGAAGAAGATGAGAAGAAGAGGAACAAGCCATACAAAAATAAGGATGGCAAGAGAAAAGAGTTTCACAAGAAGAAAAAGGGAGGCAAAGCATATATTGTTGGTGATTGGCTCACCGACATTGAGTCATCATGTGAGTCCTCCGGTGATGAGAGCGATGATGAGAAAGAGAAGGTCGCCGCATTTGTGATTGGACCATCATCATCTTCACCGACATCTTCATCACCATCTTCACCATCATCGTCAACTTCTCACCTATGCTTTATGGCCAAGGGTGAACGAAAGGTACAAAATAATAAGAGTGATGATGATGATAGTGATAGTGATGATGAATATGATGCACCTTCTTATGATGAACTTATAAAATTGTTGAACAAATACTCTAAAATCATAAGAAGAACTAGAAATGAAAATGATGAGCTCCAAAATGAAAATGACTCACTCTCATCTAAGCTTGAGAATGCACATAAGACTAGTGATGAGCTCAAAGATCAAAATGAAATTATGTCTTCTACTTTCAAGGAGCTCAAAACTTCTAACAAAGAGCTTAGAGATGAACATGATAAACTTGAGAAGAAGCATGATGAACTCATCACTAGGCTCAACTTGCTAAAAGATAAATATACTATATTAAAAATCAATTATGATAGTCTTATTGTTGCTAATGAGCTTGCTCTTGAGACACATGATGCTACTAACCAAGTTGTTAAGATTGATATAGCTACATCATGTGATGACTTGATTATTGAGAACATTGAGCAAGGCTCTAGCGGCAAAGGCAAGAATATGGTTGAGTCCGACAACTATGATGACTATGTCAAGCTCAAGAGTGAAAATGAGATGCTTAGAAATGAGAACAAGAAGTTGATGTCTCTTGAAAAGCAAACATCAAATGAGTCACTTATTGAAGAGAACAAAAAGCTCAAGCAAGAGAAAGAGCATCTCAAGACCGGACTAAGCAAGTTCACAAGAGGCCAACATTTGTAAAGTGAGCTACTCATGAACACCGTCATGAAGATGGATAGAAGTGGCATTGGTTACTTGGCAAATCAAGAGAAGAAGGCTAAAGCTCAACAACAACAACAAAGCAAGTCAAAGCCCAAACCAAAGAGATGTGTTGAGTGTGGACAAGAAGGTCATTTTGCTCATGAGTGCAAAACTCCACCACCACAACCCTTGCCCAAGCATGCTAGACCCTTTGCTTTCAATGCTCATTACATGCTTAGAAAAGATTCAAGTGGAAAGATGAAAGTCATGTTTTTGGGTCCCCCTAACAAGAATAGGCCTAAGAAAATATGGGTTGCCAAGTCACTAGTTGAGAAAGTCAAGGGTCCCTCTCAAGTTTGGGTCCCTAAACAAAAAGCTTGATCTCTTGTGTGTAGCTGAACTACAAGACCGGTGGATCTCATTGGGTTATTGATAGTGGTTGCACTCAACATATAACCGGTGACCCTCGTATGTTCACCTCACTTGAAGAGAATGGGGTATGTCAAGAGTAGATCACATTTGGGGACAATTCAAAGAGCAAAGTCAAGGGTATAGGTAAGATTACAATATCAAATGATCACTCTCTTTCAAATGTGCTCTATGTTGCTTCATTGAGTTTCAACTTACTATACATTGGGCAACTTTGTGACGTTGGCTACCAATGCTTATTCACTCCTAATGAAGTGGTAGTTACAAAGATCGATGACAAGCAAATGATTTTCAAAGGCTTTAGATACAACAATCTATATCTTGTTGACTTCACCTCCGAAGATGCAAACTTGATGACATGTTTGTTCACCAAAACTACACTTAGATGGCTTTGGCATAGGAGGCTTGCTCATGTTGGAATGAACACTCTCAACAAGCTATTGAAGAAAGAATTAGTAAGAGGCTTGAAGGATGTCAAGTTTGAGAAAGACAAACCTTGTAGTGCATGTCAAGCTGGCAAACAAGTTGCAAATACTCATCCAACCAAAGCTTACATGTCAACATCAAGAGTGTTAGAACTTCTACACATGGATTTATTTGGTCCTACAACTTATAAGAGCTTGGGTGGAAATCTCTATTGTCTTGTGATTGTGGATGACTACTCAAGATACACTTGGACTTTCTTTCTTCATGACAAATCTGAAGTGGCCAATTGCTTCAAAAAGTTTGCAAAGAGAGCTCAAAATGAATTTGAAGTCAAGATAAAGAAAATTAGAAGTGATAATGGTAAAGAGTTTGACAACACAAACATTGAAGCTTATTGTGATGAGATTGGAATCAAGCATGAAGTTTCATCAACCTACACTCCTCAACAAAATGGTGTAGTTGAGATAAAGAACCAGACTTTGATCACCCTTGCAAGAACTATGCTAGATGAGTACAATACACCAGAAAAATTATGGGCCGAGGCAATCAACACCGCATGCTATGCTTCAAATCGGCTCTTCCTATAAAAGTTTCTTGGCAAGACTCCCTATGAGTTACTAAATGGGAAGAAGCCGAACGTCTCATTCTTCCGGTTGTTTGGTTGCAAATGCTACATCTACAAAAAACGTCAACACCTAGGGAAGTTTCAAAGACGTTGTGATATTGGCTTTCTTATTGGTTACTCATCAAAGTCCAAAGCATATAGAGTATTTAACCATGCCACCGGTTTGGTTGAAGAAACATATAATGTGGAATTTGATGAATCTAACGGCTCCCAAGGAGCAATTGAGAATTGTGATGATTTAGGTGATGAACCATTGAGGGAGGCAATGAAGAATATACCGGTGGGAGATATCAATCCTAAGGATGATGAAGATGATGTACAAATTGTCAATCCACCATCTTCATCACATATGCCTCAAGATGATGATAAGAATGAGAGAGTTGAAAATGAAGACACTCATGTCTCTCATGAACAAGCCGAGGCACAAGCTCAAGATGTTGATGCTCCCCAACCATCTCCTCAAGTGGTTGATAGAAGAAACTCACCTCTACTTCAAGCACATCCACAAGATCTCATCATAGGGAGTCCTACAAAGGGTGTAATGACTCGATCTCAAAAGCTAGCTTCATTTGTTGAACATCACTCTTTTGTCTCTTGCCTTGAACCTAAGAATGTAGAAGAAGCTCTTCGTGATCTGGATTGGGTGAATGCCATGCACGAAGAATTGAACAACTTCACCCGCAATCAAGTTTGGACACTTGAAGAGCATCGAAAAGGTGCAAGAGTCATTGGAACTAAGTGGGTGTTTCGCAACAAGCAAGATGAACAAGACGTAGTAGTGAGAAACAAGGCAAGACTAGTTGCAAAGGGGTTCTCTCAAGTTGAAGGTCTTGATTTTGGAGAGACCTTTGCACCCGTTGCAAGACTTGAAGCCATTCGTATCCTACTTGCATATGCATCACATCATGAAATGAAACTATATCAAATGGATGTGAAAAATACATTTTTAAATGGCTTAATAAATGAACTAGTCTATGTTGAACAACCTCCTAGGTTTGAAGACCCTAGATATCCTAATCATGTTTATAGGTTGTCTAAGGCGCTATATGGGCTCAAGCAAGCCCCTAGAGCGTGGTATGAGCGCCTCCGGGACTTCCTCATCGAGAAGGGCTTCACTATTGGAAAGGTCGACACCACACTATTCACCAAGAAGCTTAATGGGGAGATATTCATTTATCAAGTCTATGTTGATGATATCATCTTCACGTCAACAAATGAAGATTATTGCAAGGAATTTGGTGAATTGATGTCGAAGGAGTTCGAGATGTCAATGATTGGTGAGCTAACATTCTTCCTTGGTTTTCAAGTCAAGCAAATGAGAGAAGGGATTTTCATCTCTCAAGAAAAGTATACCAAGGATCTTCTCAAAAGATTTAAGATGAAAGAGTGTAAGCCAATCAAGACCCCAATGCCATCAAATAGACATCTCGACCTAGATGAGGGAGATAAACCAATTGATCAAACTCTCTACCGTTCTATGATTGGTAGCTTGTTGTACCTTACCGCATCTAGGCCCGATATCATGTTTAGTGTGTGCATGTGTGATCGCTTTCAAGCGTGCCCTAAAGAACCTCACCTAAGTGCCGTAAAAAGAATCTTAAGATATCTTAAGCACACCCCAAGCATTGGCCTTTGATACCCCAAAGGAGCTAGATTCTAACTAGTTGGCTATTCCGATTCGGATTATGCTGGTTGCAAAATTGATAGAGAAAGCACATCCGGAGGGTGCCATTTGCTTGGAAGGTCTTTAGTATCTTGGTCATCTAAAAAGCAAAATAGTGTGGCTTTATCCACCGCCGAGGCGGAATACATTGCCGCAGGGGCTTGTTGTGCACAAATCTTATACATGAAACAAACCCTCCTAGACTATGGAGTTGTTCTTGATAAGGTACAACTTTTATGTGATAATGAAAGTGCCGTTAAAATTGCTAATAATCCGGTACAACACTCACGCACCAAGCACATTGATATCCACCACCACTTTCTAAGAGAACATATTGCTAAAAATGATATATCACTAGAAGGTGTAAGAAGTGAAAATCAATTAGCGGATATCTTCACTAAACCTTTGGATGAGGCTACCTTTTGTAGGTTGAGAAGTGAACTAAATGTGCTTGATTCCATTAACTTTAAAAAATGAGCTTGTGTTGTCCCTTGCATTGCATTGTATCATATGTCATTTTTAAATTTCCGCAATGCATCTATGACTTGTCTAACACGGTTACGATAACCCTCCTTTGGAGGAGTGAAGAAGCCTAACCGTGGATCAAACTTGACAAGCAACCTAGTCTTCCTTTCTCGCTTTGCATTGCATATGCATGGTTGTTGCTTTGTCGTTTCTTTTCGGTTTTGCTTTGAGCAACCTCTGTGTTCGTCCATAAATAGAGAGAGCATTTAACGCTCCCAAGGGTTCACAAACTCTATTGCATGGCCATACGTTGCTCCTCGGGTGTTTATTGCATATTTTCTTAAAAATAATACTAGCCTAAGGCAAAATATTTTGAAAAACTCGAGGGTTTGAGAGAGGTGCCTCATATCAGGTTCCAATTGGTGTTTATTTGAGTCTCTTTGAATTGGAACTTGATTGAGAGAAGTCGCGTCGAAGATCGGATTGGAGATAGGTGCTTTACAGCGACCGGATGCTGGACCAGACGCGATGCTGCTTCATCACTGCGTCCGGTCCTGGCGACCACCAGCGCGACCGGTCATCCCGAAGACCATCTCAAGAATCTGTGACCGGACGCTGCACCGGACGCGACGTTGTGACCACCACGTCCGGTCCTAGCCAGCACCACCGTGTTCGGTCATGCGTGTTGGGTTCCCAGGTAAACTCTGACCGGACTCTGTCAGCATCCGATCATCCCTAACTGGACGCGTCCGGTCGCGCCAGGAGCTTACTAGACTCTGACCGGACGCTGCTCCACCACGTCCGGTCATCGCATGAAAAGCGGATCTAAGCCTTTTTAACCATACAATCGTCGCCGTTTTCTTTTCATCCGCCATCACCGCCGTGCCCCGAACCCTAGCCGCCTCCTCGCTGCCTTCTCCACCGTGCACAGCCACGCATCCTTGCCGTCTCGAGCCCGCACAGCCGCGCCGCCGCAGCTCTCCCGCGCTATCCCGTGCCGCCGCAGCTATCCTGCGCCGCCGCAGCCGTCCCGAGCTGCCGCAGCCATCCCGCACGCCGCCGTTCTTCCGCGCAGCGGCACCACCGCTGCTCTCTTGTGTAGCCAGCTCCTCAGTCGTGCACGCCGCTTCTCCTCCCCACGCCCGTCCATCGTCTCCGGTAGCCGCAATCGTGCCTCCGACCGTCGCACCCTATGACCTAACCCTAACAGTCATGACATCTTTGACTTTCTCCGGCCGTTCTCCGGCAAAGGTCTTTCGCACGAGTTCGACTCTGCAAGGTTATTTCATTGCCTTGATCCTTTCAATTAGGGTTTGCCGATGGATTCCCGATGAAATTCTAATGCATCCTTTGATCTTATCGGTACTCCAGCGTTTGTCCGTCGTTTCCGGGGAACCCTAGCGCGTCAAGGTCTCTTACCCTTTCATCGGAGTTTTCGCTCATCCGAGGTAGCTTTCGCGATCTATTCTTATCTTATCTCGTATGCTTGATTTCATAAGGACCTCGCTCGTCTGGTAGTTAAAATATAATGCTTATAGTATCTCTATCTATTCCATCTTTACAGAGGGTTTTGTCGGTGCTCTGTGTGTGTCAGGTGATTAGCTTTGAATCTGAGGCCAAGCCTACGGATACGGATTGAGGCCAAGCCTCATGAGTGTCAGTACACCATCTTGCACTTTTAGGGATTTCTCAGTCACAGAGTTATATCAGTATGGTTCGCTGCAAGAATGCTGGTGATGGACCAAGTGATGGGGACGAAAGTCCTCCCAGGGTGACAGAGGTAGCCCATGGCAAGCGCAAGAAGTTAGCCGTCAAGAAGAGAAAGAGGACACCCACTGAGGCAGAGATTGCACAGGCCGTCACTGATGCAGCAGAGCGTGCACAGAGAGGTGGCAGGAGCAGTGGGATTTATATTGGCGAGCGTCACTTTCACCTTGGAGGTCGACAGCTCGGTACTGAGGGCACAAAGGACCCACCTGCAGAGCAGCCCACAGATGACACAGAGGAGACAGAGGAGCAGATCGCTCAGACTCCACCGCGTCGTCGCTCAGGACATACGCGTGCTCAGGTGACTCCTAGGCCAGAGGGCCAGCGACATGGAGGTCGTCCACCTCCCAGGGCTCGAGGTCACCCCCCAGTTGAGCACTTTGACCTCAGGGGAGCTACAACACGATAGGTATAGGCTCTCAGGTTTGTCGAGGTTAGTCGGTGGTTCCCACCTCAGCAGGATCCCCGAGCTTTAGAGGGCTTCTACACACCTCTGCATGAGGATTTCTACAGAGCCTACGTCGACAGCGGAATTGCTTTCAGACCTCAGAGAGTCTGTCGACTTGAGGCTTTAGTTGAGGTGGTTGGTGGGCAGCTTCATCCACACTTGTCCTTTCTACCTGGTCTGTCAGACTTTCTGGGATGGACTGGAGCTTACTGCGGAACTTAGGTCAGAGAGTTCTACTTCTCACTTTGGATTGACCCTGCTCACTAGTTCATACACTTTGCATTCTGAGGCCGTGATCACAGACTGTACAGCACCATGGTACGAGAGATCCTCAGACTCCCTGCTTCAGAGATGAAGATTCACCAGCTGTGCTTTGGACAGACTTCACCACCGAGACGTCCTCACGGAGGTACAGTACCACCCATAGATTTGATCAAACCATGCTTTCATGAGCCGTTTGGCGAGGGGTCCAGACGTACACCTGCTAGCTTGACACCCCTCGCCAGAGTGCTAGATGCTATAGTGAGGCGGACTCTTCTTCTGAGGCTAGGATACAGAGAGGGCCTGACAAGGATGCAGCTCTGGGTTGTTCATCACCTCATCTCACAGACACCGTTTGATATTTGAGATCTGATGCTATGTGAGATGGAGGACACTTTAGCAGAGGGCTTTAAGGGTCACCGACAGCTACCTTATGCTCATTGGATCTGTTTTATTATTCGATCTGTGTGTGACCTGCCTGCAGAGATTAGAGCTGAGATATCTGATACCACTACTGCATTTCCAGAGTATGATATTCGACAGTTGTGGGCTTCAGTGACTAGAGAGCAGGCACCTAGGCCAGGACAGCGTCAGAGGCCAGAGGTTCTAGAGACAGCAGCTGAGCAGGACGAGACCATTGAGGGTCTTGCTGAGGCCGAGCTTGCAGATCTTGATACTCAGTCAGCTGATCCAGTTGTGGATGTTGCCACTGACAGCACTGACGAGGATTACCAGCCCATCCCCCGGTACCGTTCTCCTCGGTCTCACGACCATGAGGCCGGTGGTTTAGGATCAGCCTCCCGCTCAGACCTAGTCATGATGGCTATACTTGAGAGGCTAACCCAGGCCCAGGAGAGACAGGAGGTTCAGATGCAGCAACAGGCTCAGGACACAGCTGTCCCATTTGCTCAGATTCAGGCTCGTCAGGACGAGTTCCAGAGGCAGCAGCTGGAGTTTCAGAGGCAGCAGTTTGAGATGCACAGGCAGCAGGCAGCCACCCAGCAGCAGTATCTTGAGCTCTTGCGACACCTCCTCACTGTTAGGGTACCTCCACCACCATCTGTCCTTACTCCAGCACTACAGTCAGTGGACTTCAGAGTCAAGGACAGCTGAGTTTTCAGTTTACCTCTCCCCAGTAGCAGGTCCCTCAGACCTTTTAGTCCCCGAGCTACACTCCTATTCAGACGGAGTTCACTCTACCATCTCAGTCGAGACCTCACCTTCTCTCGGTGAAAGTCCTATATTTGGTGTTGGTAATTAGTGACAATGCCTAAGTACTAATCCTATACCTAAGTTGTATGTAGCATATGAGGATTAGTACATTCCAAGGTTGGTGGCAAGATGGACATGGTGATCATGATGGCCACACTTGGATTTGGACGCAACCCTACGTGATCAAGGCAAAGGTATATGCTTAAGGGTTGTGTTTTAGTAACCAAGACACCTAGTGGGTGTGGTTACATTATAGGATAGATAGCCGTACTATAAAGAGGGGAATGATGCGGCTATTGAACTCCTAAGTGCCTCTAGGTGTGCATTTCATAATCATATGCATTTGGATAGAACTAATATCGCCTCGAAAAATGATTGTGAAAATGCTAACGCACTCACACATGACGAGATCACTTGGTGGTGTTAGCACGTTTGCGAAGGCGGTGGAGTTTGAGCGGTAGAGAGGGTTTGGGGTTCTCTCTTCCTCCCGCCGAGTTTGCGAGGTGGGATTCAGGCGTTTTCGAGAATTTGAAACGACTATTTTTCCACTACACTGAAAGTCGGAAAAGAAACGGAGGCGAACGGAGGTCACAGAGGTGATCGGACGCTGGACCGGACGCGGTCTCTGGATGACCGGACGTGTTCGGTCAGCGTTCAGCGTCTGCGTGTTTTTCAGGTTGATGATCGGACGCGCAGCGCGTCCGGTCACTGACGATCGGACGCGTCCGGTCGTTTAGGGAGCTTACTAGACTCAAACCGGACGCTGGCACTGTGGCGTCCGGTCAGTTCTTCAGCGCGTCCGGTCACTGTTTCGTTGTGCGCTGCTCAGGCTTGACCAGCGCGTCCGGTCAGTCATGGGACCAGCGCGTCCGGTCGTTCCCAGCGCGTTCGGTCTGCGCGACCAGCGCGTCCGGTCGTTGCTTCGCAGCTAGCCGTTGTGCGACCAGTGCATCCGGTCAGTGTGACCAGCGCGTCCGGTCAGCACGATTTCGGCTGTTTAAGTTTCTAACGGCTCTATTCGAAGGGGTATGTCTATAAATACTCGTTGGCTGGCTCAAGGCTCTCTCTCTCGGATATCTCTTGAACATTTGACATACTTGTGAGCACTTTGAGCTAAGCAACTCCCCTCCCACTCATCTCTCTTGCTTCTTTGCATATTCGAAGTGAGATTGAGTGATCCAAGTGCATTTGTATTTGCATTGTGAGATTGCATCTAGTTGGCACTTGGTGGTTGATTTGCTGTGGGATTCTTATTTCTCTTGGTGGTTGCCGCCACCTAGACGGCTTGGAGCAGCTTGGAGGCGTTGGCAAGAGTTGGTGACTGTTCTTGGCCACCTCCGGTGTTTGTGAGGGGTTTGTGCCTACCTCGGCAAAGCGCCAAAGGCAACATTAGTAAATTACTCGTGTTATTGCAACCTTTTGCCATTTGGTAGGTTCTTGTGGCGCCTTTTGAGAGGCTCGGTGTGTGACCGATTAGCCACCGAACCACGTGGTGAAGAGGGACATAACAGGGACTAGCATGTCGGCAAGCACGTGAACCTCAGGATAATTCTTTGTGTCATCACTTTCATATTGTGATTGATTGATCCCGGTGTTCGGTTATCTTGGTATTCATTGTTGATCATATTGGTTGGCTCAATACTTCGCCCCTCGATGAAACCCTCCTAACTCAACTCCGCATTACCTTCTTAGTTATCTTTGCTAGCTAGTTAGCTTTGCTAGAGTAGCTTCTTTGTGTAGCTTGCTAGTTGTAGTTGTAGTTACCTTCTCGGTTTGACTTGTGCGGTTGAGTGCAAATATACTAGAATTGTGAATTGGTTAGGTGGCTTGCAAACACCCCGTAGGCTAAGCAAAACTCGCATCTTGCTATTTGTTATATTGATAAACTTGTTTAGCTTGTCTTTGTAGAAAATTTTAAAAGGCTATTCACCCCCCCTCTAGCCATCAAGACCTTTCACTCGGGCACTCCTTTCACTGACTTGAGTGCCTCCTACAGCGAGCTGACTGGTCAGCCGACACCCTCGCACACCACTGTTGTGACCTCTTCAGGGATGTCAGCTTCAAAGACTGTGGTTCTTCTAGTGTCAGGGGCCGGGACTACAGAGACTGTGCCGTCGTCAGTTGCCTCGACAGATCCTCCCACTCTTGGTATTTTTCAGGCTTAGGTGATAGAGACTGCTCCTATTGTTGCTACTACGGCTTCAGCTCCTGCACCTGCTCTCCAGACCCAGACTGCTTCACTGCTACGTCTATCTACAGAGGGTCAGCCTGACAGTTCAGATTCTGAGGAGGATACTTCGCAGTTTGTGATCACTCCACGCTCCTCGGCACCCGACTCGACTGCTTCTGTTCTCCCGTCATATCCTTAGTTTTGTTTTTGGCGTTTGATGTCAAAGGGGGAGAGAGAGTAGATTCAGGGGAAGTGTTGATAGAGGGTTTCGTTTTCTTTGTTTGCTACATTCATGCATCATGTTTAATTTCTCGCCCTGCATTTTGTGACAAGTGTGCTTGTGAGACTTTATTATATATCATGTCACTTAATTGGTTTTAGCTCATAAGGTTGTGCTTCCGTGCCTGACTCTGATTTTATATGAGCTATGTTTTAATGTGTACTAACTCCTCATGTTTTATCTTGTGAGTACACTCAGTTGGCTTGGAACACATAAGCAATTTCTAACCCCTTGTGCTTATAGCGTTTTGCTTATGTGAACCAAGCATGTTCGAAAACCTCAACTCTTAAATCTTTTGAATCTAAGTGTTGTCATCAATCACCAAAAAGGGGGAGATTGAAAGCATCTAGGCCCCGGGAGTTGATTTCGGCAATTGATGACAACGCATTATTACCATGACTAACGTGTGTTTTGCAGAAACTTTGATAAGTTAGGTCATGGGGTTGATAACTGCTTTGGGCACTATGGTATTCATGCCCCTTGATGGAAATCATTTCGGTTTTCAAAGGATCAACGACAAGATTAAGGACGGTTAGTTCCAGATGTCAAGGTGTTGAGTTACACCCGGAATAGTCGTTAGGATCTTCGCTTTTTTCCTTTGGTCATACTATAAAGGGGGGCATGAGCGAGTAGCTTGATCTAGGTGAGTCTTTTGTTTAGGTGTGGTGCACACTTGTCAAACTTAGCTCTAGGTAGCTCAGGAAAAGCTCAAAGTTCAGTTGGAAGCAACTTGGTTCAAGTTGCGTCGCGTTTCGAAGTCGTTTGAGCTATTTACCCTTGACCGGACGCGGTCTCTGTCACGACCGGACGCGTCCAGTCAGTACTAACAGTCACTGTGTCGTTAACCTGGTTGACCGGACGCGGTCCCTGCGAGGACCGGACGCGGTGATCAGTCTGACACGTGTTTCAGAGGGTAAAAGTATAATCGAACGTGACTGGAAAATAACCGGACGCGTCCGGTAACGTTCCAGTAAGGTACTTAGCTGACCTAACGCGTCCGGTCATCACTGATCGGACGCAGTCGAGCGTCAGGTTAAAGTACAGTAATGTTCTTGCATGATCGGACGCGTCCGGTCACCCCTGATCGGTGCGTCCAGTCACTCAGCGGTATCGTTCTGGTTTTCGACCGTTACACTCGACTGGCGCGTCCGGTCACGTCGACCGGCGCGTCCGGTCAGTGCGTGTTTTGCTGAGTTGGCTGGTAACGGTTGGATTTATCTGTGGGGTGTATAAATACATCCCCTCTACCTCTTTTAGAGGTCTCTTGCTCATTTGTTCAGCTGAGAAACACCTTTGAAGTGCAAGGGAGTGCAAGAGCCCTAGTGAGGGTAGTGATTTGAGAATCAAAGTTTGAGATCCCTCATTAGTGACTAGAGAGTAGCAAGTGTGCATCCATCTTCTCATTAGGCTTGTTGTGGTCAAGTGAGAGTTCTAGCTTGTTACTCTTGGTGATCGCCATCACCTAGACGGTTTGGTGGTGATTGGGAGTTTGGTGATCATCCGGCGAGCTTGTGGATGACCCAACTCATCTTGTGAGCGGTTTTAGGCGATTCACCACGACGGAGTGTCAAAGAATCAGCCCGTAGAGAGCACTTGATCCTTGCGCGGATCAAGGGGGAGCTACACCCTTGCGCGGGTGCTCCAACGAGGACTAGTGGGGAGTGGCGACTCTCCGATACCTCGGGAAAACATCGCCGTGTTCCTAACCCTTACTTTCAAGCATTTACTTTCATGTATTACTTTCATTGCTTGTTTACTTTCATAGAATTGCCATGCTAGACTAAAATTGGAACTTATGGTGCAAAACTTTTACCGGTAGAATCACAAGGAACACTAGTAGGCACTAGGGGTAAAGTTTGGCTTGTATGATTTAATTCTTGCAATTAATTTTTAGAAAAGCCCAATTCACCTCCCTCTTAGACATCTTGATCCTTTCAAATACAATCAAATTATCCAAATGCAAAAACAAAACCATCACTGGAGAATGGAGAAAGTGCATATCTATTAGTCAAATGCACATCTTAGGTGATTTTAGCACGCATGGTAGAAAGCTACTCACAGTTGCCACCTTCTATGTTTCTGTTTTATTCAGATCAATAAGATAAAGTCAGGGATGATTTTGGACTTAGGCCTCGTTTAGATTGAAAAAAAAGTGAACCCGATGAATAGTATCACTTTCGTCTTATTTGGCAAATATTATTCAATCGTGGACCAACTAGGCTCAAAAGATTCATCTCGTGATTTCCAACTAAACTGTGTAATTAGTTATTTTTTTACCTACATTTAATACTCCATGCAAGCGGCTAAAAATTGATGTGATGGAGAGAGAGTGAAAAAAATTGGAATTTAGATGTCATCTAAACAAGGCCTTAGATGGACTAGGAAGGGTTCTGTTGTTTTCTTTCCACCTAGGAAAGGAGGTCATAATTCTAAATAGTCCCAATTTAAATATTGATGCTTGTTGGTAGCGGATGGCTGCATAATCCAAATGCTCTTGGCTGTTGCTTGTGAGAATAATCGGATGTTTTTGTTGAAAAAAAAAGAATAATCAGGGATGTATTTAGTTCTTACACATGTCTTGTAGAGGTCTAAGATGCAGGGCATGCAAAGCCATCTCATGAAACACTACCAGCAGAGCAAACGTTCGAAAATCCTAACCAGTTCTCGGACTCCGAAGGTTTGTGTCTCCAACCCTTCATGCCTTTTGCTTGGTCATTGTCTGAGAAATGACATATGTTTGGTCGACGAATTAACATCTTATTAGTTTTCAAAGTTCTTGCTGAGCAAGATTGTACTACTATTTGTCAGTGGGTTAGTGCCAATGATTAATGTCGCTCAATAACTCCTTATTATAGGTTTGTAACTTTGTATGTACTGTACATTCTTAAGGCAAGTCCTGTGCATTCTAACCTTCAGAATAATTAGTTTTTTCATCATCCTATGTATAATATGCTCTACTTACTGGCCTGCACCTATATTCATATAAGGCCCAGTTTAGTTCCCAGAAAATTTTGCAAAATTTTTCAGATTCTCCATCACATCGAATCTTTGGACACATGCATGAAGCATTAAATATAGATAAAAAATAAAACTAATTACACAGTTTAGACGAAATGGACGAGACGAATCTTTTAAGCCTAATTAGACCATGATTGGACAATATTTGCCAAATAACAATGAAAAGCGCTACAGTGTCATTTTGCCAAATTTTTCGCATCTAAACCGGCCCTAAATTATCCGGTAGATGGTAAGTATTTCTTGTTATGGTATCTGAATTATTTTAACGACAAGGGAGCTGCACTGGCAGGCGAGAAAAGGATGCCTAATTGCACGTAGCTAGATGGACAGGAGTGGTGCAAGGCCCGGGCTTAAGGTGTAAATGCGCAGGTACTGCTATGCAACTACTGGAATAGTAGTTTTGTACTACTATCATGTGCTTTCCTGAATTTTCTTCTCTTAACATCAGTTAAACAGTTGGCTTCTCTTTTTTTTGACGAAAAACAGTTGGCTTCTCTAATGATCGGTTTAACAAGTATGAAATCCATGGTGCAGGTACGTGACAGGAGTTGTTCAACAATTAGAACCCAAGGAGACCTTAGATATAAGGCAACTATGGCACAATATCAGATCTCATATGTTTCATGTGGACTGTAATAACGGAAGCTGAAAATATAGGCAAGGTTTCGAGTGATCAACTGGTCATCCACTAATTAAATTGGTGGTCTCGATGTCAGGGAGTCCTAATTTTAATTTAAACACAACTAAAAAGTCACTATAGCGTTAGCACAGGGATACTACTAGTTACATTAAAGAACAATCGAGATTGCCAGAAAAGGCGATTCAAGATTTTTACCTAAGGGTTTGACGCCTAAAAAATTTCATATACAATTCGATAAATTTATTTTAGCAAATCGGTAATAATTAAAAACACAATGCTCAATAATTAAACAATTTGTTATTTATGATGTTAACAAATAGCTACGAAAGTAAAAGATGGTTTTTCTATAAAAAGACGAATAGCAGAAGATTAAATTTTACCGAAGAGAAATAGTGAATGGCAAGTCTCCGTCACTGCACGGCCGTGCAAACTGTAGACGATTGATTGGAGGGCAGCAGAGCAGAGCAGAGGGCACCAGCCACCGCGACCAGGGCGTCACCGCATCGGCGTCAGGGCAGCGGCGTGTTCCGTGACTCCTTCCAGCCTTCAAATTTCCGAGGTCTGGCGCCCCGGCGAGACTGCGGTGACACCGTGCTGGCGCCCGGCGTCGACTAGGCGAGCGAGAGCGAGAGGGATTATAACACCAATCCTAACTCCACGCGCGAAGGAAGTAAACAAACTCCTAATTAATAGGATCTAATCAACTAATTTCCAAAAGGTGCTGACTGCTGACGACTCCTGGTGATCGCGTTCCCGTGCGTCTCGGCTTGGCCCGCTTCCTCAGCTACGGCTCTGCTTCTCTGTTGGTAATAGTTGCCGCCCATATTTTTTTATATATAAATACAGATGTATAATACGTATATTATACTAGTAATAACTTGCCGGTCAGACAGGGCCGGCATACCTGTGGCTCCGCTGGGAGGGATCCGTAGTGAATTGACAATGAGCCAAGATCGTTGATGGAGCAAATTAAGACAAGCGGCAAGCACAAGCGCACACGCGAGGGTAAGACTCGAACAGTAATGCATGCGTAAGCACAAACATAGTGACACGCGGGGAAAATACTAGTAGTACATTGATATCATCAGCATTACATCCTTAATCCGCGAAAGCCGCTGCGTGCGCAAGCAACGACGGAACACCAGCATGACGCCGCCACACGCGCTCGCTATGTTTTATAGGTAGCAAACACGGCGACGACGGCCATCACGGCGTTGGAGATCACTGCACCCACCACGGCAGCCATCACGACATGGGAGATGACTGCCCCCACCACGGCCGTCACGACTTGGGAGATCAATGCTCCCAAGACGGCGAACCACATCATGGTGAATGGCGATGGCCGGCAGGAGCAGGAAGCAGCTAGTGCGCGGTGCGGCAGCAGCTGTTTCTTGGAGTGTGTTGGCGGTGTGGATAGACGACGGCACGGCATGTCTGCGAGAGAGTTCGTCTATTTGTAGTAGGCTGCAGCGGCAAATCCAGGTAGCCCAGGCGTCTGCTGCCCTTTGCTGCCGTCTGCGCTCCCAGGGAGACGAAGCGTACGCGAAACGCAGTGTTGGGGAAAATGAGGCCCCGTTCACTGCCCAAAATATTTCATTTGCCACCCGTTACATCGAATCTTTGGACATATGCATGGAACATTAAATGTAGGTAAAAAAATAACTAATTGTATAGTTTGTCTGTAAAGGTCGAGATGAATCTTTTGAGCCTAATTAATTCATGGTTGGATAAATTTTGCCAAATAACAACAAAAATGCTACAGAAATATTTTCCCCAAATATTTCAGCACAGCCTGAATCGATCGGCCTGGCAAAGTGGCAACTGGCAACTCGAAACGTACCCCAAGGCCAGTACTGCAAGCATCTACTGCGCTCACCCGACCCACTTCGCAAAGTTGAGTGCATTGGAAAGTCAAGAGAACGGTAGCCGGCCGGATCAAATGCAGAAGCGGACTCGTTGATTGGGAATGAGAACGAGGATACAAGGTAATTAATAAATGAGTTTTTTTTCCCACGAATTGGTAATTAAATTTTTTTTAATGAAATGGTAATTAAGGGTGTGGTACTTTCTTCTACAAACTTTTATCTACTATATAAAATAGAATCACTTGGCGTTGATAAGAATCGGTAAACTCATTTAGCTATTGATCTAGATTCTTCTTGAATCTTGAAATGAACTAAAATCACTACAAAACATCTACTTGGGCGATTCACTTTCCTAGTTCAAAACAGAGAAACGTTGTTGGGGTTTTCGACGGATAATCACTACACTGAATGAGAAGCAGACTCGTTTGCTATGAATTCACTTTCCTAGTTCAAAACAGAGAAGCGGACTCGTTTGCTACGTGGATTCTAGAGATTCACTTGAGAATCCAAAACATTAGTAGCATCCAAATGCACCTTAAATGAGTTTTACAAGTACTATGAACCGATTCAATGTAAAACTATCGGTCATCAAAATGTTATGTTGGGCCACGCCTAAAACTAATATACTTCTGCTGGTATGTTAAACCACGTCACGATTTGTAGAAAACAATGACTGGGCTAGAGAAAATTTCACAGAGCATATATAAGAGGTTTTGGGCCACGCCCCAGTGCCCCTGGGCTACTCCCTCCCTCCGTCCAGAAAAGAATACAATTCTAGCACGGTGTTATGGTTTAGTATCCTAAGTTTAATCAATTATAGATAAAAAAAAATATATCAATATTTATGATACAAAATAAATATTATTAGATTAATTACGAAATATATTTTCATAATAAATTATTTTAGAGCCATAAATGTGAATAGTATTTATTAAAAAATTGGTCAAATGTGAACCACTTTTGCTAGCACGCAACTTGCATTGTTTTCTGGACAGAGGGGGTATCTACCACTAACAGTATATTTAGGTGTTCTTTTGCACGCAGAGAAATAAAACTAATGTTTTGTTAAAGAAAAAATAATTTAACTGCTGTTTATACTATTTACAATTTATAGACTCAGTTTCTTTTTCTTCCTAATTCAGAGACCAGACTTCAGATTTTTTTTGTAGTTTTGAATATATGGATTTTCTCTTTGCATGGACTCTTTATTTGGGTATTTTGCTTTCTGATGCATGTGGAAATCAAAATACTCTTAGTTTTTTTCTTCTAAATTTGATATTTACTAGGAGTATCTACTATTGTATTAGCTTAGATAAGGACTCCTTGGTTCAAGAAAAGATAGTAGGGCCATGTTTAGTTGCCCGAATTCGGCAGTGTCAAATTCACTGTTTGGCACTGTAGTGCACTGTAACATTTCGTTTATATTTGGTAATAATTGTCCAATCATTAACTAATTAGGCTCAAAACGTTCATCTCGCAAAGTATAACCAAATTGTGCAATTAGTTTTTGATTTCATCTACATTTAATACTTCATGCATGTACCGCAAGTTTGATGTGATGGAGAATCTTTTTTTTATAGTGCCGAATTCAAGAGTTTAGAGGAACTAAGGGCCGGTTTAGATGCAAAAATTTTTGCAAAATAGCAACTGTAGCACTTTCGTTGTTATTTGACAAATATTATCCAATCATGGTCTAATTAAACTTAAAAGATTCGTCTCGTCCATTTCGTCTAAACTGTGTAATTAGTTTTATTTTTTATCTATATTTAATGCTTCATGCATGCGTCCAAAGATTCGATGTGACGGAGAATCTACTGTTCTTTTGCAAAAATTTCTGGATCTAAACTGGGCCTAAGCAAGGTCCAGATAGATTATGTACGAGCTTGATGTGAAACATCCAATCACCTGGGTTTTCTATACGCAAGCCGTAACTTCAGGTCAGTCGTTTCGGTGAGCATGCATGCATCCAACATCATAACGTAATTAGGCCCGTTTGGTTTGGGTGAGTTTAACGAATACTCTACACTTTTGTCTTATTTGACAAAAAGTTTTCAATTTTGGACTAATTAGGCTTAATAGATTCGTCTCGTAAATTACTCGTAATCTGTGCTGACATGCATGTAATTAGTTTACATTTAGTACTACATGTATTTGCCGCAATATTGATGTGACGGGAGTTAAACTTTAACGTGTGAAAACCGAACAGGGCCTTACACGATGTCGCAGCTGCCAAAAGATTGGGATCCGTAGTGCGCATGACAGTAAGTCAAATCGTTGAACGAGCAGAGACAAGCGGCAAGCACAAGCACAAGCATGAGGGCAATAGCATGGATGATGATGAATAAACAGTGGCAGCCGGGATATACTAATATATAAGCCGGGATATACTAATATATAGTAATAATAATCGGCATTGCATCTAGTACATCCGTGAAAACAAAATAAAACGCTGCTGCGTGAGGAAGCGACGACGAAACACTCCACTAGGGAGGACGCCGTCACCACGCGCTCGCTATCTTTTATTTACCACTATGTAGTTTTGCTCTTGCTCACCGCTCACCGCGCGCTCTTGCGGTCTAGCGCTAGGGAGCAAACGCACGGACGGCAGCTACCGGGCCGTTCTTGTGGAGGATGGCGAAGTAAGGCTGCGGGTTCGCATCGAACGCAGCGCGGCATATGAAATGCCCGGCGGCGCCGGGAGCCGCCATTGTCACCGGGTCCACCGCCGCCGCAACCACCGTGGCCGCCGCCTCCACCACCGGGGCCGCAGCCGCCGACACCGGAGCCGCAGCCGCCACCGGGGCCACGGCCGCCGCAACCACCGTGGCCGCGGCCTCCACCACCGGAGCCGCAGCCGCAGCCGCCGGGGCTGCCGCGGCCGTCAAATAGGAGATCACCGCACCCAGCACGAAGAACATCTTGGCGATGCCCGGCAGGTCGTAGCACCTAGCCCGCGGTGCAGCAGCCGTTGCTTGGACTCTTGGAGACGAGAGTGATGATCAAATGAAGCGAGCTAACTGGTTTATGGATGGTACTGTGGATAGACGGCTGAGAAAGAGAGGTCATCTATTTATAGCTGCAATGGGAAATCGAGAGAGGCCAGGCGTTGCGTTGCATGCGTGCGTAATTGCTGTCGTCTGACCGTCTGCTCCGCTCCCAAAAGAGAGAGGACGGAGTAAGGGAAGCGCGCGCGTGTTGGGGAAGGAATCGGCCTGGGAACTCCAAAGAGGCTCCGCCTCCGAGTGCATAGCGAGTACTGCAGTTACTGCCCCCTCCACCGGATCCGCCGATCGACCATTTCACAAAGTTTCCTTCAAAATTCCAAAAATTTTACAAGATTTCCCGTCACATCGAATCTTTGGACGTATGCATGCAGCATTAAATATAGATTAAAAAATAACTAATTACACAGTTTGGTTGTAAATCACGAGACGAATCTTTAGAACCTAATTAGTCCATGATTGAACACTAATTGTCAAATATAAACGAAAGAGTTATTGTACTTCCAAAAATTTTACAGAGGCAACTAAACACACCATAAATGGTCGAGGACAAGAGGACGGTAGCCGGCCCGATCAAATGCAGAAGCCGACTCGTCGATTGGAAGTATATAAATGAGTTTTTTCTACGAATTGGTAATTAAGCCATTTGTTTAGTTTTGGGGCGTAAAATTTTGAGGTGTCACATTGGGTGTCACATGAGATGTTTTGATACTAATAAAAAAACAAATTACAGAATCTGTCAGTAAACTGCGAGACAAATTTATTAAGTCTAATTAATCCGTCATTAGCACATGTGTTATTGTAGCACTTTATTGTCAAATCATGAACTAATTAGACTTAAAAGATTCATCTCGAAAAGTAGTCGCAATCTGTGCAATTAGTTATTTTTTAGTCTATATTTAATACTCCATGTATGTGTTAAATATTCGTTGAGATAAGGTGTAAATTTTTAGGAAGGAACTAAACAAGGCCTAATAATGAGTTTTTCCTATATAAATGAGTAATTTACTAACCTCCTTTATATTATCTTGAAAGTATTAATTATTTTGCATATCTTGGTTGATCTCTAGGTTTAATATAGCCCAAAGCGATAATTTGAATAAATAAAGAACATTCCGTGGTATGATTTGGATTTTCAGAGGTGGACAAAATGTTTTTTAGACACGGCAGTCCTTCCCGCGTGTAGCACAGCATGTCTATTTTTGAGAAACATGTCTATAAACCAACAGACTTGCTTCCAGGCGCTAACGTCTAGACGGTGCCCGCACAGGGGGCGAGCAAGCGCAAAGCGCGTCGGGATCATGAGCGCACCAGCAGTGGGCCCGTGCTGCCCCGGACGTCGCCCGTGCTACACCGAACGTCGCCCACGCTGTCCGGAACATCGCTCGTGCCGCCAGCCGCTTTCCACGCACATCTCATGCGCAACACCCGATCTACTTTTGAAACATTCAGATGCAACAATTGCAACTACAAAAGAAAACATATGAAACACTTGAAACAAGCGTTCGAAACACTTGCGAAAACGCCTAAAAACATTTTAAAACCATTGCAAACATATGCAACATCTAGATGAAACACTTGTAAATATATGCACGAAACACCTAAAAACACTTGAAACATATATTTGTAACATGCATGTATATGCAACATCGAGATAAAACACATGCAACATACTACGTCTGGAACAGATGAAACATATCGGACATACACACATGAAATATGCATGTATAGCCATTACATCATATACAACGTCCCAATCTACTTTTGTAAATCGATATACAACACTTGCAACATACCTATGAAAAAACTGAAACACTTAAAACATACTATTGCAACATATGGTTTTCGCCCTTTTTCTTTCGTACGACACAACACAAAGCAGGCAATGGCCGATTCCGGCAAGCTGGCGGCCTAGGATGGTGGCGCGTCCTGGCAGCGGCCAGTTGTGCCTCACCTAGCCTATGCCCGGCCAGCGACTCACCTCTCCTGGATGCCTGGCCACACGCAGCGACTGGTGCCTACACGCTTGCGTGACTGCTGCTGGCGGGCACGGGTAGGCAGGACCAAGAGGGAGAAAGAGGTAGTGATGGAAGGCGATCAACGTCGAAGGAGAAAGGTGAGCACGGCACCTCCAACTACAAACGCCCCGCCTCAGGGCCATGTCGAGAAGAAGACCAGCGGTGTAGGACAGAAATATATCAGGTAGATACTGTTAGCCATATGTATGGGCTGGATCCAATTAAAATCGCGTCCGTTAGGAAAAAAAAAATCGTTGAAATGCCAACGCAGGAGCATTTCCGATTAAACAAAGATGCCTGACACGAGCTATAGGCAACCTGAAAAAGAAAACAGCCCACTGCTCGTCGGGGTTGGCTAGTAGGCCCACCGCTTGGAGCCATCATCGAGCCCGCTCCCGAGATCCATGCTCATATTTTTGGGCCAGTCCTCCGCTCACCACTCATTGATACACGCGCGGATCCAAATAAATTCAAATAAAAAAGTTATCAACTAAAAGGTCAGACATTACTTCGAGATATATATACAACTTTGATACAAAATTTATCTTTATACGACTATATTTAAAAAGTTTATAAATTTTACTATGTTACATCTATTTTTAGAGATGATTTTAGATCCAGCTGCCTTTAAAGACATGAGCTTTTTTTTTGAGAAACTAAAGATAGGAGCATTTGTAGGTTTAAAATAATAACCTCTCCAACAAATGTATTTCTAGAAACGGCTTATTTGAAGAACTATTTCTAGAGACGGTTATAGATTGAATGTGGCAGAACCGCCCGCAATAGCCTACTTTTGGAGGCACTTGTCTTCCACTAGACACTACGTACGTCGAAAGTGAACTAAATCGAACAGTTCCGTCGAACACATCCAACGAGAGAACTAGAAACATCTACAATTTCCATCCAGAATTCAATAATGAGTACGAGCTTACAATACTTAGTCTATTTCTTGCAACATCGAGTCTCAATAATTAATTATTACAATACCAGTGTTCAGAGTGCGATAATTAAACAGCGGAATGAAATAAACATCCAACGGAGCGATATAAGGATCCGTCTGTGTCCACCAGAAGAATCCTTCACACAAGAGTAAGCTTCTTAAGGTGCACCTGCAACAAGGGTAAATAAACCCTGAGTACGCAATGTACTCGCAAGACTTACCTGACTAGGGAATATATTTTCTCGACTCGCAAGGAATATGATAGGCGATTAGGCTTGTGGGTTTCTTTTGTTTTGCGAAAAGCATTATTAATCGTTCGTCCTTATAATCAAGTTTTATTAGCAGTCACTTTACTTCATTAACTAACTATTCTAGATAAGCATCTGTTCTACTTTCGAGCAAGGGTTGAAGAGGGACACAACGTGGACTAGCGTGCCGGCAAGCACGTGAACCTCGGGATAAATCTTCGTGTCATCACTTTTATATTGTGATTGATTGATCCCGGTGTTCGGTTGTCTTGGTATTCATTGTTGATCATATTGGTTGGCTCAATACTTCGTCCCTCGGTGAAACTCTCCTAACTCAACTCCGCATTACATTCTTAGTTATCTTTGCTAGCTAGTTAGCTTTGCTAGAGTAGCTCCTTTGTGTAGCTTGCTAGTTGTAGTTGTAGTTACCTTCTCAGTTTGACTTGTGCGGTTAAGTGCAAATATACTAGAATTGTGAATTGGTTAGGTGGCTTGCAAACACCCCGTAGGCTAAGCAAAACTCGCATCTCGCTACTTGTTATATTGATAAACTTGTTTAGCTTGTCTTCGTAAAAAATTTTAAAAGGCTATTCACCCTCCCCCCTCTAGCCATCAAGACCTTTTAGAAAGGAGTTGAAAGCGCTGGTCACGGGGTGACCGAACGCGTCCGACTTTGGGATCGGACGCGTCCGGTGTTTAACTCCAGCTCGGGCAGTCTCGACGTGACCGGACACGTCCAATATCGATACCGGACGCGTCCGATATTCAACCTAGGCGTGATCAGTTGAGGCAGTGATGACTGGACTCTGGCGTGCGTCCATTCGGTGGTAGACCTGACACGTCCAGTCATGCAGTGGACCTCTCGGTGTAGTTTTTCAACGTGACCAAACTCTGCGAAGCATCGCGTTCGATCAGAGGTGTTGGCGCGCGGGGCTTCTGGTGACCTGACACAGGGGTGCATCCAGTCGGCTATATCGGACGCGTCCGGTCATTTCTGAGAGGCTCTAGGAGCTCTCTGGAGTCGACCGGACTCTGCATTGTGGTGCATTCGATCGTTTTCAAGCAGCGTGTCTGATCGTTCACTAACATACGAGTAGAGAGAGCCATTGGGCGCCAACGGCTGCATCCGTTTGAACGTAACACGTGGCAGCCAAGCATTGATCGAACGCGTCCGGTTGCCCTACTGGACGTGTCCGGTCATCTCGCAGACAACTCGGTGAGGGGCATAACAGTTGGATTTGTTTGAGGGGGTCTACTTGGGCTCATCTCTCTTAGCACTTTGACATACTTGACATCCTTGTGAGCCTAAGCAAACACCTCCCACTCATCTCTATCATTGATTCATCATCATAGTGAGATTGTGAGTGATTCCTAGTGCATTTGTTTGAGTGATTGCATCTAGTGGCACTTGGGGATTGTTGTGACTGTGGATTTCTTGTTACTCTTAGTGTTTGCCGACACCTAGATGACTTAAAGCAGCGGAGGAGCATTGGCACGTGTTGGTGATGGTTCGTGGCCATCTCCTGATGATTTATGAGGGGTCTTGTACCTTTCCCGGTGGAGCGCCGAAAGGTAATTCTAGTAAATTGCTCGTGTCATTGAGTTACCTCACTTGTGGGTAGGTTCTTGCGACGCCAAGTGTTTGGCTAGGTGTGTGATACATATTAGCCGCCGAACCACCAAGTGTTGGTCGACACAACGGGGACTAGCGTGCCGGCAAGCACGTGAACCTCGGGAGAAAAATCTTGTGTCTATTGTGATTGGAATTCTCCTGATGATTTATTGGATATTCATTGTGATTGGTTCATCTCTCTTGCCACGGTAGTATAATCTTTCTACACACTCTTGTATATACTTTGTTTACATTCTTGCCTAGTCAAGTTTTTTAGTGTAGCTAGTCTTTGAGAGCTTGTTAGTTTGGTTAGTGAGACTCTTTAGTTAGTCTTTGAGAGATCACTAACTTAGAGAGTAGCGACTTAGGTTTTGTGTGAACCTAGAGATCATAGCAACTAGAATTGTTGGTATAGGTGTCTTGCAACTCTTGTAGAGCTAGAGCAAAATTGCATTACGCCATTTAGTGTACTAACTATTTGCTCTAGTGAGTTTGTAGAGAATTTTTATAGACTATTCACCCCCACTAGCCATTTGGGACCTTTCACTACTAACCGGACCCGGCGCTTCAGGGTCGGGTCCCGCTATCCACAGTGTCCAGTCATCCCTTCAAGTTTCCATTTACTTCCAATTCGAGATACTTTGTGAATGAAGTTGACTTCTATAGATCTTTGGGCTGTCCCTGAGCTACCTAGTGCTAAGTTTGACAAGTGTGCACCACACCTAAACCATTAGAATCACCTAGGTCAAGCTACTAGTTCCTACCCCTTAATAGTACGGCCAAAGAAAAAACAAAGTTATAAACTACTCTAAGTGTCACTCCAACACCAAACGACACTTAGAACTAGTCCATCCTTAACCTTGTCGTCCATCCTTTGAAAACCGAAACCATTTCCATCGAAAGGGGCATGAAAACCATTGATTGCCTAAACCATCGTTGTTATCGTGACCTAACTCAAATTACCTCTGCAAAACACACATTAGTCACAATAATCTTATGTCGTCATTAATCACCGAAACCCACTAGATGCTTTCACTTCTTTCTCTCCTCGACTCTATTAATGCTACATAACACCATTAATGCTATAGAAACCATCACAGTTATCCCGTTAGGATTGCATGCCTTAGAGACATACCATCTACTCCCTCCGTCTCAAAAAAGGAAGTGATGTTTTAGAATTTTTAGGACAAATTAGTACTCAATTGAAATTATTCATGTAACCCTATTTATTGAAGGTACGGTGATCCATACTACTCAAGGAATAAGCTACTAATTAAAAGAAATACATGGAGACATACAGGCTACAATCTCAAGCTGTTGTGGATCCCCAGAACTAAAACAACAAATTTTTTGGGACAATTTTTAGCCCTAAACCAAGGGTTTATTGGACACAGGGAGTACAATGCATAGTATCATACTTTAATATCCAAAAGGCAATTAATTATTATGGTAAAAAAATGTTATATTTTCAGATAATTTGATGGAGATCCTGATTAGTTAGTGCGGGTAGACCCAAACCAATTATTGGTTAAACATGTAGCTCCAAAGCAAAGTAAGCTGGCTAGGAAAAAAAGAGAGGAATACAGAAAAACAACTGCATCTCCATAGGCCAAAGCAAACAGAATAAAGATCACTAGTGAATGGGAAGTGATGCAACGGATATGACGCAGGCACATGATGTTCACGCTTAGAGTAGGGACGGATCTGGGGATTTATCAAGGTCTATTGACCCTAAAAAATCTGTAAATCCTTTAGTAGTGTTGTAATTTAAAGAAAAATTATGTCAGAGTGCATATAAGCCGACCATTTGGTGTGTACTTCACAGGACCATTTTGTGTGCACTTTACAATACGAATGAGCACGACGCTCGTCTTTATTTGGCGATATCAGTTACCATTCTTATCATGTAGGGCTCAGAATCACCACGGTATGTGTCTCATAACCATGATCCATGACTAGAAGCTAAATTGTCAAGACACTGAATTCTGAAACGTACAGTTCAGAGTTAAAGTCACGCATGTTGACACTTTTGAGACTCTTTATAACATTTCGGAGAAAAGAGCCTTCTGTTTTTTTACAACACAAAAAAAGAAGAAAAACATCACCACGGGTACAACATACAACTCCGTTAAAGCATACACAGGACAGAGGAAACATAGTAGTAGAATCTCCGAGCACAAAGCTACACCTAGCTCGTAGAACGGAGAAAAAAAGGTGGCTCTAGCAGTAAACACAAGAACGAAACACAATATAGTAGTGCCGAGAAGCTCCAGACTTCAATCACCATGTAAAGCATTTGACGGGGCCTGACTTTTTTAGTAGTACCTACGCCAGTATTCGATCACAGGATCGAGAGGGATCATGCATCGGTTGATGCCTGGGTCACCGAAGCGTGTCGATGGCAGGTGTGTTGCTGTCGAGTTCAGCCGCAAAACTGCATTGGTAAGAGCTCACCTGTTACTGACAGTGCGGAGCATCCATGGTGGCAGGTTGCCGCTGTTTGCTTGTACAGGAGCAGGAGACGGTTCAGGCTCAGATTCTCCTGCCCCTCTAGGTTGACATGGCCTACAATTGGAAAGATGAGTAAATTAAGTAATTATGCTGGACCACTATTGTAAAGTGCAGTGAAACCTTATTCTGTTTTCAGGTATGCTTAGCATTCAGCAAAGCTACTCAGGCATGTGTATTTCTACCTTTAACCAATACCCTTCATAAATTCTTCATTTATTAACAAATCTTCGCATAGTTAATCATCAGTGAAACTACTACTTATTATCAATATTTTTTGCTAGAAATGAAGCGCAACATTTCAGTTTAGTTGTGTGCAGTAATTAATTCAGTGGAAGCATGATACCCAATATTTAGAGTTGGCATGGAATCTGGAACCATTGGTGGTGACAGTGATGGGGAGCTTGTTGATGCTCCATTTTGCTGCTCCCGGAGGTGTGCGTTCATTAAAGCATTGTTTTTCTCCTTCTCTGCCTCCATGAGCTGTTTTCAAAAATACAATTAACATCAGAGTCTGACCTCCTAGACCAACATTGTCTTTTTTTGAGAGGACATAAACGAAAAGGAAACTTTACCTTTTGCAGGACACCATTTTGATCTGTAAGTGCTTTCTCCTGCACACATGAAGACAATTGATTGTAAAGATGCACCACAAATCTTATCAGCAATCAATATTCTGGGATTCTTACAGGTTTGTTGCCAGACCAGCAATACTTACCACAACAGCACAACTAGTCTGCTCAAGCACTTCGACCTGAGTGTTTTCTTTCTCATTATCTTTTTCACTTATTTCATGGTAAAATGCCACTCATAGTAAGCCATTTCCTCAGTTTAGGGCGTCCACCGGAGATCAGTTTCACGTCCAACTCAAACTAACTCATTTCATGTCCCCTCCCCTCTATTCCACCCATGATGCAATGGTTATCAGTTTGTCCTGTCTCCCACTTGAAAACTAACTTGCATTTCCTAAAAATATCGAAGGGTGACTCACACAGATTCACGTCTTCCACTGATGTGTTCCCTATCTGAGACTTGTACAGATAGAGACAAAACTTGATTCTGGTTTAGAGTTTATTTCTGTAACAGTTATGTTCAAAATATATTTCTGTAGCAGTTGCATGATGAATGGTGGCAGCAGATTGCGAATGTTAAACTACATTGAAAATACATTAATCTCAATGAAACATTTGCTCTCATTCCCCAAATTCTAGAGGTGTGCTCGTAACAATAATTTTCACTAGTGACTCATGTAACACATGCAGAATGCGAGGTACAAGGGAATCTAGAGTGTAACTGACCTTTTTCTGAAGCTCAGAAATTGAATCGAACATGAGCTGATTCTGTACCAAAAAAACAAAGCTATAATATAATAATTGACTAAGACGTTGGTGAATAACCAAATTAGCTGTGCACCGAACAACAAATTTAACCCCAATTTATTCACCTTTCTTGACCTAATATGCTTCAAAGAACTGTCCAATTGTTGCTCCAGTTGCTGGAGTTCTTTTATGGTCAGTGAATCCAATTGTTCTCCTAGCAGATGCCTTCCGTTGGGAATAGACAAATACAATAAGAGTCAGTAAACATTATCATAACCAGAATAAGGGTCATCTTGACCAAGTCTGCTGTACCTTTGACTCTTCTGAAGTGCATCAAGTTTGGATTTTAACCGGACATATTCATCTCCCCAATCTGCCTGGTATAAAATGGACCACATATCAATGCTCATTTTGCTGTAACAATAGTTCTCTGATAGTTATAGTAGATATTCCCATAACTATACCTGGTCTTCAATACTTGGGTCAAGTACTGCTCTTTCTTCAAATGAGTACCGCTGGTAACGCTCAAGAATGCCTTCCATGCTGCAAAATAAGCATCATATAGCAATGTCATGTTCCAGCAAAAAATATTGTGGTCTCATTTTAATTTAGAACATAATATACTAAGACAAATAGCCAGGTACAATTTTCTTTTTCTTGTACTTTTTATATTACTATATTAAGTATATTAGTCTTGCATACAGAACAACAAAATTCACGATGCACGACATTCAATACATCAAGATTTAATTTCTCCCCATTTAAGAAATGCAAGATGCCAAGATGTATACAAGTATATTCTACCGATTCCAGAACCAGAATTGCAGAAGACATTGGATGAATCGCATGCATAACTAGATGCAAGCATGGTTGTGGAAAAACGTGTGTCATCACATGCACATAAGTGGGTTATTACTCAATGAACAAATGGTGCTTCATATATAGTTGCATGAACTCAGAAAGGCTGTTTTAGAACAATGAAACAAGTCGAGACTACATAATGATGTAAAAATAACTCTAAAATGTAGCAGCCAGTTTGCTTGCGCAACCAAAAATTTACATCACTTTGACACTATAATCAGGTGGATCGATCTAATATAATCTTTTAGACAGATTTGGTATCTACCTTCTTAGTTGGGATTGAGCAGTAAAGTTTGTAACATCTTCAGTAAATTAGCAAAAGTATAGTGATACATATATATTTTAGGAATCGGTTGATATTCTCAATTCAGACTCGTAACTGTAATTAGTACAGTTTTCTATAATCCACAACATATAAAAATGGCTCTACCTTAAATCACATCATATTATTTTTTCTAAAATAAAATTCATTACCGGCTTAGGTATGACCTGTAGTTTCAGCTAAAGAAAAATGCATCAAGTTTTGCCATGAATCAAGCCACAATCTCTATCAAGTTTGGATCTTATCACCAGCACATATCGCTCTTGTGCAAAAGCTAAAACGTGCTTATTGTTTTGTTAACATACATATTTTCTCTCCAGCATTAGAGAGATAATCCAGAGTAAGTTTTCTTTCAGTGAAATTTTCCCTGAATCAATCAGTTATATATGAATATGCTGCATGGACAGAATATGTACTCATGCCAATTTATTCTATTAGAATCTAATTTGTAGCAGCATAAGGTCAAATTGTGCTATAATCAAGCATCCATTTTCTATCATAGCCGTGTTGTTTACTTACTAAATAAAGGAACTAAACTTGAAACTGTACTTGAATATGGGCCAAAGAATCAAACTAATGTTACTTACTAAATAAAGGAACTAAACTTGAAACTGTACTTGAATATGGGCCAAAGAATCAAACTAATGTTTAAATATTACGATCTCCTTGCACACCACTTATATAATACTAAATTGTGGAACACGGACAGTCTCTTAATATATGACACACATGCATGTATCAGAGACGCACCACGCAAGAGCAGAATTGTTCTTCTGAAATTTCTGAAAATATTCAGATAAATCATAACAGTTTTGTCCATATGACTCTTCTACAGCATGGCAGCAACAGCTGTTTCTATAGAAATTTGTTCAGGTTATCACAGACCATCTGAAAATCAGCGAGATGCACATACACAAGGAACATCGAAGCAGCAAACAGTATACTAATACTGATAAACATATTCCTCATCATGCATTCAGAAGATAAAAGCAGTGCTTCCTTTGGCAGAACAGAAATCATGCTGGAATAATACACCTACTTGATACTGAAGAGTTTAATCGCATGATGCAAAAAAAAACTTTGATAATCAGAATCCTACCAGCGACTGATCCCAGTTATATTTTGTGGCTGACATTCCTTTTCACAGTATTTATGAATCAAATAATCCTGACCTCTTTCTGCACTACCAAGTTGAGTCTTCATAATAACCATTAGGCAGTCAGCTCAAGGCTTGGGACTTACTTTGCATGGGCTAATTGCCATTCACCAGCACTACTACTCATAACATTCATACTTCAGTTTGCAACGACAGTATCGCCAAGTCATAATACATGTCAAAGAAAAACAGAAATACTAAATAGCTATCACCACTGTGTACGTATGTACGAAATAACCAGCAAGCGATTCCACGATCGAATCATCTAAAGCGATCGTTGACCGAGCACAGCTCAGCCCAGCCATGCAAGCAACTAGAATTGATCCAAACATACGACATAGATGAGGTAGAGATGAAATTATAATGGCAGTTCTTTAAATAGGTGAATTGTAACGGCGTATCTCCGAACTTCGAAAACTGTAATGGTCTGGTTCCAAAAAAAAAAAAAAACCTAAGACGTAACCAACACGTAATAACAACCATACATGCATGCATCTACAAACACCTCCCACAACCACAACTCAATCCCCATCCGAAGTTCGACGAACGCGGCGGATTGGCACATGAAAAATGATCCCAAAACCATGCGTTGAAGCACACCCAGCGGTCCAAACCCCAAGCGGGCGATCATAGCAACCGGCACCGGCAGGAACAAGAGAGGGGATCGAATACGTATACCTGGAATGGCTAGAGTACTCGTAGAGCTTCCCCTTAGTGGAGAAGACGATGAGCGCGACCTCTGCATCGCAGAGCACGGAGATCTCGTGGGCCTTCTTCAGCAGCCCGTTCCGGCGCTTGGAGAAGGTCACCTGGCGGTTGATCTTGTTCTCGATCCGGCGCAGCTGCACCGGCCCGCTCCCCATCTCCGCCGCCTCGACACCTACCCTCTCCCGCTCACTCTCGGCGCAGCAATGGCGATGGGGACGTGTGGGAAGAGGAAGACGGGGAAGGATGGATCAGGTGGCTCTCGTCTCTCGACTCGAGTGGTGCGCAGGCAAGAGAGAGCTAGGAGAAGAGGAAGAGGAGGTGGGCGCTTTTAGATGGGGAGGACAGCGGTATGACGAAACCACTGTGATTTTGCCTGACCGCTGTTGCGTTTTGATTGGATGAGGGGGTTTCGCAGCGGCGTGGAGGCAGATGGACCGTCGGATCACTAGGGGATCGTTATTACGGGCCAGAAGGATGGGCCCAGCGAGGCCGGCGGGCGAGTGCTGCCCTCGTCAGGGCGCGCAGCGCAGGGATTGGTCGAGCCCGTCGTGGGCCTGAAGGTGCGGCTGTGGGTAGGCGGATCCGCGGTGAGAAATGGTTTTCCTTGAGGGCAGTCCCGGTGGCTACGCACGGTTCCAAAGCGGCCACGTCAGCGACAAACCATCCGTAGAAATATCTCGCACAGTAAAAGTTCCGTAGAAACTTTTTTTCAGTCTCTGTCCCAACTCCATCAGCTTCGTCCAGCGCTGCGTGAGCTCGTCCTCACCATGGAGGAGCCTGTGCGGACGACATACTTCCTCCTGAGCATCGCATGAGTTTTTTTTTTTTTTTGCTTTCTCTCTCGCCATGAGGGCCGCGTGCGTGGGTGAGCATGAACTGCACGCGAGCGCGGCCAGCTCGGGGCCGGCGGCTTGAGCAAGCGTGGCCGGCGGAACACAGCACGGCGGCGCAAGCGACCGCAGCCAGCGAACAAGCACGGCCAGCACGGCGGCGCTGGCGAGCGCGAGCGTGCATGGATGGCAAGCGAGTGCAGCAAGCAGAAGCCCATTGCGGGCGAGCGTGGACAGCAAGCCTGCGCGGCGGCGCGGCCAGCGCGGACGGCGAGAGCAGAGGCGCGCCCAGCACGGACAGAGCGACGGCGCGCGCACGCGGCTTGCGCGGAGCGGGAGCGGCGAGCGCTGAGGCGCGAACGGCGCAGCCAGCGCGGCCGGCGAGCGCGGCTGGAGCGACGGCGTGGGCGCAAGGCTTGCGCGGACCGGGAGTGCAGCCTGCGCGGCGGTACGGCTGGCGCCGAAGGGGATGCCGCTGTATGCCCTCGCCATGGAGCTTGGCCCCATCACCAGGCCTGAGCTCCTGCTCGACCTCGCCATGGAGCTCGTCGTGGGGCGCGGCTGGGCGACGCCGGCGTGGCCTGCGCGGATGGCGGCGCGACAGCGAGCGCAGCCTGGGCGACGACCTCGCGACGCAGCAGCGAGCACGGCTTGGGCGGACGCCGGCGTGGCCTGTGCGGACACGAGCGGCCTGGGGACGCCGGCGTGGCCTGTGCGGCGCAGCACCGAGCACAGCCTAGGCGACGGGCGCACGGCACGGAGGAACCACGCGGACGGCGGCGCGGCGCAGCAGTGAGCGCGGCTTGGGCGGACGCCGGCTTGGCCTGCGCGGTGCGGCAGCGAGCACAGCCTGGGCGACGGCCGCACGACGCGGCAGCGAGCGCGGAGGAAGAAGTTCCGTCGTGGTCCCCGCCGCTGGTTTCTTCCCAACGGGAAAGTTGCGATTTCTTGGCACCTCCGTGCGCGAGCAGACGTGCACCCTGTTCGTTTCGCTGCTTCAGCGAAATCAGCGGTCATTGAGCATTATTTTTTTATCACAATAAACTAGCGAACAGTACTTTCAATCGCAATAATCCAGCGAAACGAACAGCTGGTGGTTTCTCTGATTGAAAACAGTTTCATCGTATTTTCCTCCCTTTATTCATTAATTAGATTGCCACGTCAAACTTTTCTTAGCTGGCACAGCAATTAATGAAGACAGAGACTACCATTAATATTATGGGTTTGTTCACTTCACGAAAAGTAGCTGAAAAGTTACTGTAGCATCTTTCGTTGTTATTTGGCAAAAATTGTCTAATTATGGACTAACTAGGCTCAAAAGATTCGTCTCGACATTTACAGACAAACTATGCAATTAGTTATCTTTTTTACCTACATTTAATGCTCCATGCATGCGTCGAAAGATTTGATGTAATGGGTGGAAGAGGAAATATTTTGGGTCGGGAGGGGAAGTGAACAAGGCCTATATTGGGAGTATCCTGACCCTATGTCTGTTGGGCACAAGGGAGCGAGGTGGCAAGTGACGTGGCGCAGCTATAGGGCGACTGGCTGATGGGTCCACACGAATGTGGGACCTCATGTCTGTGAGTACCCTCCCTTTTTCTTCCATTTTCAGCTTTACGCGGCTGTCTTTCTTCTAGGCACCGTTTAGATGCAAAAAAAAAAATTGCCAAAATTTTCAGATTCCCCGTCACATCGAATCTTTGAACACATGCATGAAGCATTAAATATAGATAAAAAATAAAACTAATTACACAGTTTAGACGAAATGGACGAGATAAATCTTTTAAGCCAAATTAGACCATGATTGGACAATATTTATCAAATAACAATGAAACTGTTACAGTAGCGTTTCGCCAAAATTTTTGCCAACTAAACAACCCCTAGAGTTATATTTGCATATGTAAGAGATTAGTCAAAAAAAAAGACTAGCCAAATTTACTGATTTAGTTATTCTTTAAAATAGATTTGACAAAAAAACACTAGAGTACTCTAACAGACTGTGTAAAACCAAGAGGCTGGATGGCTAGTGAGATAGGCTATCCAAAAGTAGAGAGCGAATGAGGTGGGATTGAGAGCTACTAAATTTGAGGAGTCATTTATAAAGTGTTGGAGACGTTTTTCCTTTAATAATAATTAAATTTACCTTTAGAAAACGATTTGGCTAATCTCTTGGAGTTGCTAAAATTGACTTTTTATTTCTTACATATCAAGCGTACTACACTATTACAAATCAAGCATACAAATACAAATTCTAATCAAAATATCTTAAGGCTCCTGTTGGATCCTTGGAATTGAATTCATTTTAATAGTTATAATTTAGACACATATTAATTAAGCTAATATAGTTGTATATGGATTATATTTGTATATTATTGTTGGCTATACAAGAGATACTTATGTGTTGCATTTTTACCATAGAATAGCGAGTTGAAGAACGTGTTATAAGTTGCAAAGTAGAAACATAGAATTATGATCTATAAAATCAATTTTCATCTCCCACCTTATAAATTTGAGATAGACTATATGTGAACTTTGGAAAGTAGTGGAATGTCAAATTCCAAACCAAATAGCCTAATTTATTAAGTAGATTTCAATTCATCCAAACGAAAGGATTCAAACGGCCCCTTAGTGAACTTTTTCACGAAGAATGATAGTAGCATTGTAGCAAGAGCAAACAAAATTAGCTAAAACTTATACCTAGTAGTTTCTTTTTAACTCCAAGAGAGCAAATAAAAATATGTTGATTCAAGCAGCAGAATACCATCGCCACAATTATCATGAACAATTTGTGCTCCTCGTCGCGCACCGACACTTCCTCAAGCTTCTATCTGTCCCTCCACTGCCACTAGCTAGTCCGTTCTGGAGGCCATTGTGTCGAGAAGATCGTGCACGTCATCAACCTAGTGGCGCTGCTATAGGTGCGACGGGCAGCATAGGACCTCACCGCGATGGTTTCGATGTGCGCGACAAGGTTCTCAGCTCGGCGGGGTGGCCGCTTTGACTAAGGGCTTGTTTTGCACAGTAAATACCGTGCAACAATATAGCAATTTTATTTTTATTTGATAATAATTGTTCAAACATTGATTAATTAGGCTTAAAATGTTCGTCTCGTAAAGTACAACAAAACTGTGTAATTAGTTTTTTATTTCATCTATATTTAGTACTCTAAACATGTGTCGGCATTTTGACGTGATGGAGAATCTTTTTTTTACATAGTGAAATTTAGGGATGAAATCTGGTATCTAATCGAGGCCTAGATGACCGGCGAACACGACTGGTGCCGCCTTAGCAGCAGTGAGCCGTGGCAAGGGCCACGATGCTCAAGAGTGAGCTAGGAGTAGGCGCGGTGGCACAGAAGGGCAAAGGGTCGGAGGTGAGGACGCGTAGGAGCAAGCGCAAGTGAGAGAGAAGAACGGAGAGAGTCGAAGAAGATATAGCTCAAGCTTTTAGGCCCGCAATATCAATTTTGTCTTTTACTAGTAGTTATGTCTTATCCATACTAGGAAACATGATTTTAGCAAATTGGGTGCCATGTAAAAGATTATAGCATTTAAAAGGATATTCATGGGCAAAGACAAAATTAAGTGGTATATCCATATGCAGATACTGCAGGTGATGAAAGGATGTCCACGAACAAATTTGCCCTAAGCGCACTTTTTTTTCTCCTTCCTCTTCTTCTTTATGAATCATAGTATAAGACCCTGTTTGGTTGAGCTATGACTTTTGCAAAAGTTGTTGTGAGCTGTGACTTTTATAAAAGCTGCTGTAGAAAAGCTGTTGTGGGATAGTTGAAACCCCCGTGGTTGAACGGTTGTGGCTTTTGGAAAAGGTTGTCTCACTTACAAACGGGACCCACATGTCATGCGCGCATTAGGGGTTGCATCGTCTTCTCCAACCTGTCAATTGGAGGGGGGAGGGGCTGCTCCGCCACCGTAGGGAGGAGCAGGGCCCGCGCTGCCGTCGGTGCTGGAGCAGGCGCCGTGCCCGCCACTGATCGCCGGGGCAGGGGCCAGCGCAACCACCGGGCTCTGCGCAGGTGCCGCCACTGGGCTCGGAATAGCCGCCGGTGCAGGGGAGAGCGTTGAAGGAGAGGGCGGTGCTTGCATCCGCTGCCGGAGCTCGAGAAGGAGATCGCAGAGTGGAGCGCGTCCGCTGGGGCCTCCTTCCTCTGCTGGGACGAGTTCCGCGCCCTCTGCTGCTTCTCACATCCGGGAGGATGCGCCACTGCTGGAGCCACGCATGCGCGCCGGGCTAGGGGAAGGCCGTGCTGCCCGCTGAAGAGGGCCGCGCTGCCCACCGGAGCCACGCAGGCGTGCCGAGGCAGGGGAAGGCCGCGCTGCCCGCCGGAGAGGGTCACGCTGCCCGCCAGAGCCACGCAGGCGCGCCAGGGTAGGGGAAGGCCGCGCCGCCTGTTAGAGAGGGTCGTGCCACCCGCAAGGGAGGGCCGCACGGCGGCCTGGGCTAGGGGCGGTGGCGCCATCGCGCTTACTCGCAAGGCTTCAACGGGAACAGTCACGGACGGGAAAGAAAGAGAAAGAAACGAATCGGTATGTGTGTAACCACTGGCAGGTGGGTAATTTTTGGGACCAAAAGCAGCTAAAAGTATGAGGAGGCTGCTTTCAATTTTGTACTAGAGTAAAAGTAGCTTTTGACCTAAAGCAGTTGTGGCTTTTGAGCCATTTGGTTGAGCTTTTGGCTTTTAGAGGCAAAAACCACAGCCAAAAGCCCAAAATCCACAGCCAAAAGCCCAACCAAACAGGGCCTAACACACACATTTATATATGTACTTACACTCATCTTTATAAATACATGCACATCTTATTACTATGAGCATCTTCGAATAACTGGTACTGAACCGGGAGCACGACATATCTTGAGATTGACAAACATTACAGACGTTTCGCTGTTGATAGACACATCACCTACTGCTAAAAGAACAATTACCAATAAATTATGAAATAAATACAGAAAATACGCGCGTTCAAGTTAAGCTAGGCCTTGTCTAGTTTCCAATTTCTACCCTAAATTCCACTATGTAAAAAGAAGATTCTCATCACATCAAAATGTCGGCACATGCATGGAGTACTAAATGTAGCTGAAATTAAAAACTAATTGCACAGTTTTGTTGTACTTTGCGAGACGAACATTTTAAGACTAATTAGTCAAAATTTAAACAATTTTTACCAAATACAAAGAAATGCTACAGTGTGTATTTATTGTGCACTGTTCCAAGTTGGTGCCCCAGATTCTGAAACTAAATACGGCCCAGGTTCCACCACAGGCTGGTCTCAGCTACACCGGTTTGTCAAAGAAGCACATTTATTTGCGTTGGCAACTGGGCACCGTAATTGTACTGTTGGCAGGCGTCAGAGGTTTGTCCGGACCTCCATGCATTGGCAGCCTTACGCTGATCCTACCCGTTCGATGATGGAGCCCATGCCTCTCCAAGACTCCAATTTTGCTTTTGCCGTGCGCTTGTGGCTTACGGAGTAGTAGATCCTTTTTTATTATTATTACGAAACACGGTACAGTTACAGACGAGCGAAAGCACGTGTAGAAAACCAGTCAGTTTGTTCGGCCCAGGCAATACTCATGTGTCAATGCATGCGTCGCACCCTCGTACCAGTCAGTTTCACACAGGTAGTCAGCTGTCATTGCGTCGTGTCCCCACAAGCCAGCGACCCGCCGCCGGTCCCCAGCCCATGCCGATGCCGGAATGCCGCTCTCCCATGCGGCCATCGCATGACAGGCGTCGGACGGCCGCCAGGGAAGAGACGAGCGAGGATAATAATCCCGGGACGCAGACGGCAGACATCCTCCCCCCACCACAATCAGGCAACCATCAGATCGCGCCTCTTCTCTTCAGACTCAAGAGAGTACCTGTCGCCACGCCTCCACAGGCAGCTACGCCGCCCATCTAGAGACCAGAGAAGAGACAGAGAGACTCCAGAAGAAGCGGCACTGCATACCTGCGGTAACTAAGGCCCCGTTTGGTCTGGGTGGGTTAAAGTTTAATTCTCATCATATTAATGTTCTCTCAAATGCATGGAGTACTAAATATAGACTAATTGCATGTATGTCGGCACAGATTAGGAGTAATTTACGAGACGAATCTATTAAGCCTAATTAGTCCAAGATTGAATTTTTTTTGTCAAATAAGACGAAAGTACTACAGTGTTTGTTAAACTTTAACACCCAAACCAAACGGGCCTAAGGCGAGTGTTAGTAGAAGTTTTATGTGAGTTTCATTTACATTAAATAGATTATCATATTGACACTTTTGATGATATGGTATAGTATTTAAGAAGAGAAAGATAAAATAAGTTTTATCTAGATGAAACTCTCTTGGCACGATTACTAACTCTCTATGAGTCTTGGAATTAAATGCCTATAAAACCATCAAATGAAACTCTCCACCGACAATAGGTATTTTTATTTCATTTCAAATGACATAACAGTCCTGTACCGTAATGATCAGGGGTGAAAACGGTACGGATATTTTCCGACCGTATTCGAGACCGAATTCGTTTAGAGGGTTCAAATCTGTCCGTATCCGAATCCGGATATTTAATATCCGATACCGTATCCGTATTCGAATACTCAAATCGTATATTTATGATGTCGATATCCCATCGTATCCTATCCGACATGGTTGATATTATCCGTATTCAAATCCAAATCCGGACAGAAATATAAAAACAAATATAATATCGGTGATATCCGTCCGTATCCGATCCGTTTTCATCCCTAGTAATACTGGCGTTCAGACTGGCCTAGTCGGCAGGTCTGCCAGCAGTCCAGCACCAGCAGTGGCAGCCCGCGGCCGAACAAAGCGCAGTAGGGAGCACACAGGAGACAGGACGAGGACGGCAAGCGTCATCGAGTCCGACACAAACGGCCACTTTCTCGCCCTGCCTTTTCACGAAAATCTGCGGATCTAGCGACCCACCATGTGGCAGCAACCGGCGCGCTACCGGTAGGGGACCCTGCAGCGTCAGCGTGTATACGGAGGACGGAGCGCTCGTTTTCACCGATTCGCCCGTCGCATCATGGATGAGATAAGGCACGATGTTTCCATGCTGATAGGATCATGGGAACAACAAAAAAGATCCCAGAACACCTAGCATCGAAGTCGTTGTAGTATAGTGGTGAGTATTCCCGCCTGTCACGCGGGCGACCCGGGTTCGATCCCCGGCAACGGCGCTACTACTTTTTTTTATGTCAACTTTTAATTGAGTTTTTCGAGATGCAGCATCTCTGTCGCATGACTTTGCTTTTGAAATCACAATAACGTCAACGAGAGCTTTTGAAATCACAATAACGTCAACCATGAGAAAAGGAAAAAAAAAAGGTGAGTAGCATATTGAGTACCAAACCAGACATTGCAGCGTTTACAGCTCTTGCTACCAGTCCTCTCGTGAAGCAAACAAGCAAGTAACGACACTTTTAAGCTAATCTTCTCAAAGATCAAACCATTAGGCAAGGGATACAGTGATTTTTTTTCACAGCGCCATTTTGCATTGCAAATATATTAAACAGACAAATAAACACGACAACACACATATAATTATGGTTTCTGGGGGAAAGATCAAGACCATTAGACAAGAGAGACTGAGAGAGTGATTTTTTTTGCAGCACCACTTTGCATTGCAAACATATTAAATAGACAAATAAACACGACAACACACATAATTATGGTTTCTGGGGGAAAGATCAAGACCATAATCCGTAAACTTTATTATAAATTGAAGGTAATCCAATCCGACATTACACCTGTTGCATCACACGAAAAAGGGAAAAACGTGTAAACGCCCTAAAACCGACACGACGGTTTCCAGGAAGTGAAAATCTTGTGTTACAGCAGAGTGATCTCAGTCCATAAGACTAATCAAAAACAGTATTTCCTTTCAGTATGACGGTTCACATGAACAAGTGAAGTTTATACTATATCGTGTTTTACTTCTTAGGAGGGCCATTTGCTGTGGGGGCACCGCCTTTTGGGGGGTTGAGCTCGTCCCAGGCCTCAATCCACGTGACCATGGAGTCGGCAAGCTTGTTGAAGTAGCTGTCCACCTTACCGAGCTTCGCCCTCACCTGCTTGGCCAACTCGAGGTAGCACTTTTGGACGGTGGTGGCATCCTTTGGAAGGGAGACTGACTGGAAGAACGGGATCAGCTCTTCTTGCCAGAAGATGCCGTTGTATTCCTTCTTCAGGTTCACAAACGGGTTGCTTGCTTTGCTGTGCCAGATGTAGGGTAGACCAGTCTTCACACCCAGGCCCAGATGGTCCGTAATCACCTGTGTGTTGCAGCAGAGACATTGGCATGGTTTTGTCAGTACAAAGATACTGAACTAAGACAATCAAAATCACCAAGCAATGTACACTCAATAAGCATACACTGGTAATAGTCACTAGCCTACACAACGCAACTTCTTACAACAAACTGTGGGCAATGGAAATGTTTTCGTTGCACTTGTAGGCATAACATGAACTAGAAGGTGATAAGGGAATATACCTTTGTGCACCATCCTGCCCACATATCATCGTAGCGACCAATAGGCTGGCCATCACCCATAAGACCAAAGTACATTGCAGGACCAATGAGCTCACGGTCAAATGCAAGGTTCATTCCACACATAGGGAAGAGGGTGCCCTTCGGGATTGTAAGAATAGCATCCACATACCTGATTTCAAGAAAGAAACACCAGTTAGTAAAAGGCAACCACCTGAATGATGGAACCTACTGAAATGTAGCATTTTTACCTGGTGTTTCTCTCAAGGGGCTTAACAAGCTGGGTAGGGGCATCATAGTCTGGAATGTTGAGCCAAAGCCCGTGAGAAACAGCAGTTGGGACACCCTCACGAAGGCTGAAGGGGTACCCACGAACAAAATCAGCGCCAACACGGTAAGGGTCATACAAAGTATTGAAGAAAAATGGAGTAGAAGGGCTCAGGAGGTTTTTGATGTGCTGCTCAAGTGCATTGATGTCCTTCCCTGATGGATCCTTGGCAACCTGAAAGTTTTGAAAAGCCATAGCTCAGCAGTTAGCATTTTGCCTAAACACATACAGAGTATCTTGGACTAAAATATGCCATCATACTCAATGGCTATAAATTTTATACTGAAAGGGATGGGCATGTGCAGTGTTAGTTTCAACTGCAACAGACATAGAAAACTATCCTGTTTCATGTTCTGCAGGCCTTCCTCACATGCAAGTAATGCATAGTATTTTTTAACAGTAGTAGTTAAAACAAAAGCCATGCTCTTGAGTTAGAAGATTGCTTCTAAAATAAATGGAAAAGGAAATATGATTCCTTGGTAGAGCCCCTGCATCAGAAGCAAGAACAACGATCCAGTAAATTAGTATTTGGCAAGTGGGTGGGACCCCAGAGTGAATGCACTTGGAGTGCTGTCAAGATTTAAGTCCTCTAGGAATCTTTACATACCCTAAAGATTTTTCCAATGCCTCTTGAGACATGATTTCTTAAGCTTCCTGTTTCTTCAATTTCTTTACAAGATTTTTTTTTGCGACTCATTCTTTACAAGATATTCTTTCACAAGCTTTTATGCAGCCTCTAGGATCTCCAGTTTGTCAGAGAGTCCACACAATGCAAGGACAAAACAGTATGTATAAATCAACACAAGGCTTGATGTTGACATGGTCCACCAGGTGGTGGTGATTCCAGGGCAGTGGTAGCTCCAAGCTAGCATTAAGTTACATCTCTCATACAAAGGAATAATTTATGGTCATAAGAAAAGATTATGGCAATAAAAAAAAGAGGATGGTCCAAAACTACATGGATGATATCATTAATTCCAACCAGATTGTATGCACAGGCTTCGGAATAAACCACGCAAGGTGCAATGCAGATAACTCTCTGCTGTTATTTGTATTGTAAATAAGCAATTTGTCCCCTAATTACTCAGTCTACTGATCATGACCCGGAACATAAAGAAATGCATATGCATCAACACAAACCGGTACAATATGTCTGCAAGGCGACATATACAAGTTATCCAACAGAGAACAGACATTGTGAACTAGCAGACACCAAAGATCAAGCATATTACAGTTCATATACCCTCCAATTGGAAGCAATACAGAGCCAAATCAGTAAGGCTACATCCAATGCTAGATACCTTTTATATAGCAGTGAAACAAACAAGTCAAAGTTGTAGTCCAAGTAACATGATTAGATCTGAAAGTTGCGACCACCACCAGACACATGTCTGAACTCCAAGGATTAAGGAGACAGCATCCAACTCGTCAGATCAATCAATCACCTGAAGCACGTGAACTTTGCATTCTACCTACCCAGATCACAGCGCTACGGCCATAATTAACAAGACGGGGTAACAGCAAAGACGTCAAAACTTTGGATCCGAAAATTTCAATCCAGGACGCATTGTATTGTATCCCAAATTTCACAGCTCAATCCATCACCACCGAAGAAAACAAACAAATTACCGCAGTGTTATTTTTCTCCGTCACCTATATAACCAGATCTGAGCCCCATCCCCACGAATTCGCGCCCAATTCCGGCAAGACTATCCGCAGCCGCAACAGATGGAAACTACTCTCGGATCATCGCAAAGGATCGGAGCGGAGCGGAGCGGAGGGCACTCACGAAGCAGTCGTCGTCGATGGTGTAGATGTACTTCTTCTTGGAGACCATGTAGCCGAAGCAGCGGCAGGCGGAGTCCTTGAAGGAGATGCAGGAGGCCTTGGGACCCAGCATGCGGTTGATGTCGTTGCGGTTGTAGAGCTCGTAGTCGAAGCCCTCGGGGACGCGGATGGTCTTGCTGGGGTCGCCGTCCTGCACGATGATGAGGTGGTAGGGCTGGAAGAAGGGCCGCCACATCTCCAGGAAGTCGAGGTTGCGGATCGTCGGGATGACGATGTCCAGCTCGTCCTTGAGCAGCGGCGTCGTCGCGTGCGAGCCGGACGCCATTGCTGGAGAGCGGGCGGGCGGGCGGATGGCGGAGGGGAGGGACGCGGCCGGGCGGGCGGTGGTTGCTGCGGTGATGGCGCGGGGACTGCCGGAGTGGGGAGGGAAGGGAGGGAAACGGAGGGGTATAAATGGAGGGAGGGTGGCCGGGGATGTAACGGCCGCGGCGGGTGGGCTGGTGCGGTGGAGCCAGCGCGGCTGTTGTTTGCTTCTGAAGGAAAGGGGAAAAAGGAACAGTAGGTTGGCCGGGGTGCTTTGTCATGGCTAGACGCCCTAGACCCATTCAAACGTCCGGCCATTGAAAGGAGCCCGCCACTAATGCAGGCCTCGGTTCGGCCCGACCTGAAGCCCAAGGATGGTTTTTAAAGTTCATTTTGCTTATATATATAAATAAATACTTTAATTTTTGAAAGATTAAAGAAAAAAAATTGGAAATCAATGTGAAGTACAACCTCCATAAAATTTCAATTCTGGTTTTTTCCTAAATAAATATGAAAACTATAAAGGATAATATTTATGAACTTCCTCCGTCCTAAAAAGATTTGACCTTATATGATTCAAATTTTATTCTAACATCTTAACCTTATCATTTCTCAATGTACATTTCTCTTCTTCCAACACATATTTTCCTTTTCTTAATACATCTCTATCTTTCTTGTTTTTTAACCACACTTTTAAAGTTTTTTTTACTCATCCTTAATTCTCATGTCCCAAAACTAAAACATCAAATATTTTGGGACAGCGGGAGTACCACGTAAGTGCATTAAATTCACCCATTGAATATAGTATATGTATTTTCGTGTCATAAATGTCGATACACTTTTTTACATATAAACTTGGTCAATATAAGATAGTTTGACTTAACATGTAAATCTATATTTATATATCTATACCTATAATAATATTAAAAAGCAAAAAAAATCTTCCTCCAAATTTTGATCCATCACTCTCTCTTCAATCATGTGTATTTATTCTCCGGGACCTAAGAGTGCTAGCTGTTTTTATTAATAGTAGTAGCACGTGATGAATTAGAGATTAGTCTAATTAGTTTATTATTCCGTTCATGGTCCAAACTCAAGATTCATGCTTATACGAGAGGGAGAGAGTGAGAGAGAGAAGCGCACCTCTAATCACGGTACAGAGTAATAGGCACTGAAAAAAAAATGCCAAACAGGACGTAACAAAAAAAAACTGACGATCGAGCATGGACCGGATGGTGTTCTCATGCATCGAGTCCTTAGCTTCGCCACTTGGAGTAGGAGCGTCGTTGTCGTTGGACACATAGTATAGGCCAAGCACAAAAAGACGCGACCGATTGGCACGACCCGACCTATGCAGCTTGAGTGAAAGCGCCGGGTGACTTAATTGAATTGGGATGATGAATAATCACGTCAGTGAAGGCGCCTTTTTAATTTCCGCGGTGGCATAGCACCCGATCGAGTGCTGAGTCAAGAGTTCAAGATGACATCGTACGCCAGCTGGGGCATGGCATCTTTTGCCTTTTTTTTTTCTGGGTCCGTGGCTCGCATCGCAGCCGCAGGCGCGGAAGGAGCGAGCAGCTGGTGCCCGGCACTGTCAGAGCACGGTGCGTCGCGTACTTGGGCGTTTGCATTGAGAGATCCGAGGCAGGTATACTACGTACAACGTCGTCGGAGACGACGACTTTGCTTGTTGCGTGCACGAGCAAAGTCGCCGCCTGACGTACAGTACACTATACGGGGTAGTGCACACTGAGACGTACTGAGCGCTAGCCAGTGCCTAATTAATGATCGGAAAGTGAGCTCGCTGGCGTCTTTGCCCGCATTGCACGTTGTTGGCGCGCGGTTGCCAGTGGTGGTGCCTATTTGCCTCAATTTCAATCCTTGACCATCCTCGGCCAGCCTACGTACGTTACAGTACGTGGCAAATCCATACACGTGCTTTTCTGCCTACAGCTACAAGCACCGATACGGGGCGCGAGTAGGTGCGTGTGCGTGGCCCTGGCACCACAGAGGCTGTCATCCTTGGCCTTCTGAGAGGCTCTGACAAGCCGACCAATCCGCCCGTGCATCCGTTCCAAAGCGTAGGTCACCCTGCAACTGCGCGCGCGCACGCACTGACGCATGTACACTAGTCGCGGCCGCACATGATCATCCGTCCCGTTCCCGTGGAGCATGTCCGTACGTGGCCAGTGGCCTCGAGCCCTCGACCACGGCCCCGCGCGCCGTCGCTTCTCTGCGATCAATCGGGGCAGCCAAAGACAGGTCGTTAGTGGTTTATAAGTACCACTGCAAAAACTGGTAGATTGAGCGGCAAATCCTAGCGCTACTCGACAAACTAAGCAGAACCCTGTAGTAATCGACGGCGGCCACGAAGTCGGCCCAGCGCAGCGCCACCGGTTGCAGGTGGCGCCGCGGCACGTCATCCGCCAGCACCCGCGAATGCCAATCCGCTGCCCTTGTTATCAAAAAGGCAAATTTGGCTGTGAGACATTCAAAAAAAACATGTAATTGGCTGCAACACACCGCCAGCTGCGATATTGGCTGCGGCACACTCCAATATCAGGTTCGTTTGTTGCAACACATGACCCCCATTAAAATATAATTTTCACTGGTTTTGAGAGAAAGAAGGCAGGGGAAATGATGTGTTTGCCCTTGTCTTCTTCCTCGAGCTGCGGCGCCGCGCCTCCACCTTCCCACCGCCGTGCTCCAGTGAGGATACCCATTGTTGACAACTCTATTAATCTTCTCCGACATCACCGCATCTCATGTACGGCTACTAGAGCCGCTGCTGCCATGCCCATCTTGCGCAGCCGCCGCCACCGCGCGCCCATCCTGCCGTCGCCGGTCGCCTCCTCCCTGCGCTACTACACAGCACCACCGCTGGCAATGCAGTGCGCTACTGCCATAGCCAACCATCGCACAGCCGTATCTGGGCCACTGCCGGAGCCTCCGGCTCCCTGTTGTCTTCCACCTCCAGCCGACAGCCTTTCTCTCTTCTTCCTCCATTAATCGAAAAACCGAAATCCATTAACGCCTTCTCCTTTAACAGAGCTCTCTGCCGGCCCCCACCCTTCCCCTCGCCTCCTCTATAAAACCCACCTGAGCACCACGCGTGCACGCCGCTCCGTGATCATTGCTCTGCCCTCCTCCACACTGCTCCATAGGGCTGCATCGCTGATGCCATCGCCAGGGTCGAAGCTTCACCCGAACTCCCGATCTCCCGATTCCGGCCATCTCCCTCCGTATCCTCTCCACCCTCAACACCGCAAGAGCATCATAAAGCGTCCTCGCTACTTCACGCCAAGCCTCCACATCTGGAACGCCAGCTCCCATGTACTCCGTGTCTCCATCACCGCCGAGCTTTGCTCCTCTTGGGCCGCGCCCCGTCACCTGGCCCCGTCGCCCCTTCGCATACCTAGAGCGCTCGCGCGCTGCTCCTGTGAGCAGCTGCAGCGGCTGTCCCACGCGGGTGCGGCCAGGCGCTACCGCAGGCTGCCACTGCACGGGGAGAGGAAGAAGGACCTGTTCGTGCAGCAAGGAAGAAGACGAGGGCAAACACGTCATTTTTCCTGCTTTCTCTCACTCAAAACCAGCGAAAAATGTATTTTAATAGGGGCGATGTGTTGCAGGAAACGAACCTGATTTTAGAGTGTGTCGTAGCCAATATCGTAGTTGGCGGTGTGCTGCAGCGAATGACTTGTTTCTCGAATGTCCCACAGCCAAATTTACCTATCAAAAAAATCCGTTGCCCCAAGCGCCAGCGGGAGTGCGGGACCGTGTGCAGGTAGTTCACGAGCACCAGGCCACCAGCCGTCGAGCCGAGCGCCCCCGATCCCGATTCCCGACCCGTCGCGGTCGCGGCATGAGCTCGACTGCATCTTATTCCCGTCGTCGCCATCTACGACACGGTCACCGCGAGCTCGTCAGAGTAAATGGACCAGGAGGCCGTGCCGTCCCACGCCACCACGTGGCCGACACGCGAGCCAGCACTCGCCGCGCCGCGGCACCACGGGGGAACAAGTGTACGGCGAGCCCGGAGCCGCCGAACAGTCTGTACAGGCCGCGCTCGGACAAGACGGGTCTCCGACGCGTTCGACGGCGGGAACTTCTCAACCAACCGCCGTGTCCATCGCCGGCTCCGGCAGATTTAGTTTACGCGCATAATGCCTCTGTCCCTAAATATACGTCCTTCTCGCTTCTTGAGAAACAATTTTGACTAAATACATATTAAAAAATATTAATATTTATGATACATAATTAGTATTATAGGAAAGATCTTTGAATCTAGTTTTTTAATAAATTTATTTGGAGATACAAATGTTGCACACATTTTTCTATAAAATCAAGTTAAACTTGTGGCACGCACACCATCGGTGATAGCTATTCAGAGACGGAGGGAGGAAGATCGAACCACAAGCTCATCCTGCAGCTTGTACAAGCCGTAACAAGGTCGGTAGAAGGGACACGGAAACACAAACCTTGCGTGTCCCACTTGAACAAGCAGCTGCTGCCCCAAAGATCACACACAGACACAGGATTGTGATTCTTGATGAGCTCGGCCGGCATCACTTTCCTGAAAACTGAACCGAGACAAGAGCAAGTTTAACTGAGGTGCGGCGCAGAAGTTGAAGGTGTCACTGTATCAGCGCCATCATCACGAGGAGTTTGATTATGTTTCTTCGAGTATTCTGGGTCTGTTTGGTTTCTACCTACCAGGCGGCTCTTGGCCCAGACAGCGACTCTAGACATCCAATTTCAGTCGTTTCGGTGGAATTGGATAGATTTGCTAGGTTAGGGTGTCAACCAAACACGCCCTTTATAGATCACTTCGTCTTCTTACTTTTCCTTAGATCACGAAACATGAATTTTGTGCATTTTGATGCCCAAGAACTAGGGGCGGAGCCCGGCGGTTGATTTTCAAAATTTATTTGAATGTTAAAAATTTAGTGGAAAATTTACGTTCATATGGGAGGGCTAGTCCCCTGCCAGCCCCCCTTGTCTCTGCCCCTGCCAAGAACATTTCAGCATGAGGACGCGGTAGCAAGCCAAATAAACATCAATTTATGTGAACACGGATCTATAAGAGCTAATGGATGTGCAGCACCACATTGGGTGTTTGGTCTAGTGGTATGATTCTCGCTTCGGGTGCGAGAGGTCGTGAGTTTGATTCTCGCAACACCCCTATTTTTTTTTTCTTATATCTCCGCTTTGTTTTTTCGCGAACAATTCTATGTTAGAGCATCTCCAAGAGATTAGCCAAAATATTTTCTAAAGGTAAATTTGGCTATTATCAAAGGAAAAACGATGACTCTTCAAATTTAGTAGCTCTCCATCCCACCTCATTCGCTCTCTACTTTTGAATAGTCTACTTCACTAGCCATCTAGCCTCTTAGTCTTATACTCTAGTAGTTTTTTTTTATCAAATCTATTTTAGAGAGTAGCTAAATCAGTAATTTTGACTAGTCTTTTTGGCCAGTCTCTTGGAGACGCTCTTATGACGTTAAAAAAAAAAGAACTCGCACTATCTCTCACCATTTTTCCTTTATCTTCACTTTTTTGCCAACAATTTTTTTGTTATCTTCGTGTTTTTTCACCGACAAGTCCGATGTTATGACATTCAAAAAAAAAGAACGTGCACCATCTCTCATCGTTGAACCTATTTCTTATCTTTTTTCACCAATAAGATCGTTAGAAATAAGGAACGTGCACCATCTCTCGTCGTCAAACTTATTTCTTCACCTTTTCGCCAACAAATTCGACGTTATGATGTTCAAAAAATGAAAGCGCACCATCTCTTGCCTATTTCTTCGCTTTTTCGCCAACAAATCCCAGTTACCCAGAAGAATAGAAGGAATGAATGACCACCAGACACGATTCAATCGGGTGTTGAATAATCAAGAATTTCCCTATATTTTTTTTTACCAAAAGTATCCAACATTCTGTAGCATACTTATCATTAGCCACACCCCACGTCATCGATTCATTATTTTTTCGCGACTATACTATAGCAAGTTTTTCATTAAGCAGAAGGAGTAGGAGAAACAAACAATAATACAACACTTTGACAACGGTAGTCGCGTAATTACCGACCTGGGAGCGTATGCAGGGATCACAAAAAGAAGTATTGAACACTCCCCACATCGATTCATTATGTTAAATTTTTTTTTGAACGCGCACCATCTGCCGTCGTCATAGATTATTTTGAACGATTCAGGATTCTGCCGCCGAAAGGGGACATTCGCGGAGAGGATATACCGGTATGCCCAGCAGCAGGCCGGCACAACATATACTCTGAAGTCTGAACTTTCAAGCAGGAACTTTGGAATATGATATGCCGCCTCTGAAGCCCTGGGTTATGCGGATAAGCAGAGACGGCAAGTTTTCAGATGGTTGCCCATCGAACATAGCTACGGAAGGATTAAACGCCACTGAAAATGGAATCCGGACGTGCGTACAGTACCACCAACTAAACAGACTCGACTTTTATTCAATCGGCACACACAATGGCATGATTACAGACACGCACACCATCCATATTCACTCGCGCGCGCGCCGTCGATGAGTGAGATGATATACACGAGATCAATCAGTTCACTTGTCGGTAGACTCTGACCCGGAGAAGAAGCGGTTGAGGGCGGGGAAGACCTCCGGGCGCTGCGTGCTGAGGAAGCGGCGGAAGGCGTGCTGGCTGTAGCGCTGGCCCTCGTCGGCGTTGTCCAGCACGGCGCTCTGGCGGTGGCGCTTACTCACCCGCACGTCCGGGTTCATCAGCACGTTCCGGGTCAGCTGGAACACGCACATCCCCGTCACGAACGACATGGCCGCGATCAGCGGGTACACCTGAAGCATAAACACAGACAGCATGCAAATGTGAGCGCGGCCGGTTGACTGCACGCGACGACGTCGACACCGACAAGAACGATGCATGCATGAGAGTGAGACCGACGCGTACGTACATCTGGCTTCAACCAACGGCCCATGTCGATCGATCGAGTTTGCTGGTGTAGTGCCTGACGATGATCGCTGCTGCAGACTCTGGGACGTGGGATCACGGCTCCTGGTCAGCTGGTGCTGGAACTCTGGTGGTCTCTGGCTGTGGCTGGCTAGCTGTTGCTTTTTTGATCTTGTGCTCGGCTACCCGATGATGGATGGCATGCAAATGTGGTTCGCGTGCGTATATATACTACCACGGGCCACGGCACAGCGTCCGGCAAGCTGGCCGGTCCGCGCGCGAAGCCATGGACAAGGACAGCAAATTGCTTCGAAATGCATTGGTGTCAGACGAGATGCACGGTACGGTTTCCTGTGGGCGACGAGGTGGGTTTCAGCCTTTGATGATGAGCGTGTGTATGCCGGCCGCTCCCGCTTGGCTGCTGCATGCTGGAGTGCTGGTGCTGGAGCCGGAAAAACCATGAGCTGCCCGTTGTTTCCCTTCCCCGGCCTTGGTTGTCAAGGTCTCCTTCTCGTCGCGTGCGTGCTCCCGGGCGAGTCAGGTCAACCCCGGCCATTTCAGTTTCCCGCCCCACACGGCCACACGATGACCGTTCCATCGCCGGCGGTCAACTCCACCAGATCGTTCCAGGTCAGCCCGGCCCGTAACTGTCACAGGGGTCTGCGTCACTCAAGCATAGCATCTCTATCTCCGTATTTGGACGACTCCGTCGACGTCGGTGTACGTACACGTGTGGATAACAAATACTCTCTCGTCAGAACAGACTGCTCTTTTCTGGACGTCAAATTGCAAACCGGCCGGTCAGGTCCATGTTCCAGAAACAGCCGAGCTTTACCTTTGGTTTTCAGAGAATCTGTGGGAGTAAGTCTGGTTTTGCACATATATGACTGCTGTGCTGTGCTGTGCTGGATTACGATCGAGTAACTCTTCGTTATGGTGTCCATGTCCACGTCCAACTTCCGATGACGGCTCACGGCTGGCATGATGCGCTACGGCGCTGGCCATGCTTGAACATGCATATATATTCGCTGGATATGCAACATATGAGATGAGGACGAAGGTGTGACAGCCTGACACGATAAAAATGGATGGGCGTTACAAGAATAATACTCTACTACATACCAATCAGGTTGACGCTTCTAATATCACATTATTTATGTCCAAGTGCAATACCACGGGCACGAATTCGTGTTTGGGTTTTCCCGCAGAGGTATGTAACTACAAGTAAAGAGTGTCGTGTTAAAATCTGGGCACACCAGTTTGACGATTTCTTAAGAAAGGTTGTTTCTGTTTTTTCATTGCGCAGGTTGTTCTTGTGTGCAGGTAAGCTTATAGGTTTCTGAATGCCCCAGGAAACGTAGTACTTTAATTCAGTACACAATGGTGGACATCTAAAACTGTGTCATTAAGAAAATAGACTATTTTAGATCAAGATTCTTTTGGCAAAATGAGCAACATAAGGAAAAAGTATAGATTGGATAGATGGAACATTCCATGTCAGCCAAAAGATCAGGAGGAATGAGAATTCATAACTTGGACATAAAAAAATAGATGTTGAGCAAATGGCTTTTCAAGCTTTGTAACGAGGATGGCTTGTGGCAAGAACTTCTCAGAAATAAATACTTAAAAGGTCAATCTTTGAGCCAAATAGAAAAAAAGCAGGAGACTCGTTTTTTTTATCTGGCCTTATGGGTGTCAAGAACCATTTCCTTAGTCTGGGAAGGTATAAACTTATTAGTGGTAACCAAATCAGATTCTGGGAGGATAGATGGTTGGGCAACCAAGTTTTCAAACTCCAATACCCAAACTTGTTTAATATCGTGCGCAAAAAACAGATAACAGTGGCCGACGTGTTTAGCTCCAATCAACTTAATGTTAGCTTTAGGAGGACATTAATGGGAAATAAGATAGTAGATGGCATAGTTTGGTTGCCCGTTTAGCGCACATTTCTCTATGTAATGGTACAAATCAATTAGTATAGAGTTTAAGTAAAAATGGGGTTTTCGTTGTTAAATGTATGTATAGACATTTTATCAATAACTGGGTTAAAGTTCCACAAGAAATTTCGCACATGTAAATACCACTCAAAATCAAAGTTTCTTTTTTGTGGTTTCTAAAGCAAGGAGTAATCCTAACCAAGGATAACTTAGCTAGAAGACACTGGAATGGAAGTCGAGCTTATTATTTTTGCAATAAATATGAGAGAATTCAACATCTTTTCTTTGAATGTCATTATGTCCGCTTTCTTTGGCGTTCCTTGCATATTGTGCTTGGTATAAGTCCTCATAGAATTATAAACCACTTATTTAATGATTGGGCGAAATTAGGGGATACAAGCATGTTCGCTTTTAGAGACAAGAGCCATAATGTTCTTCGCATCACAGGGATGGCCTTATGTTTTTTCGGATTGGTCAATAATTTAGAACTTGTTCTTTGTTGCTTTTGCAATAACTGTGGACTGATTCTTCTTCCATGAAGAAGCATGAAGCGGGAACTCTTTCCATTATTAAAAAAAACTGTGTAGATTGCTCTATATTTTTTTAAGAAAACCGCCATATTGACATCTCAAATTAGTGGAGTCATTTTATAGATGCCAACGTTTGGAGTATTAGACAATGCTAAATCAGACAATCAAAGATGCCAATACTCTCTCTCTCTCTTAAACGAGCACCGTGATGGACTATTGTGAAAACAAAGGGTTCCCATGTATTTGGTAGAGCTTCTGATTCTTAGCTCAAGCTTATGTAGCAGAACCTCCTAAATTATATGGCCTACAGGCACCTGTCATTGTCCCTAAGACCTCTGACAACGATACATGTACACTAAATAACCTAAGAAGATCTGTCGGGTGCCCTCACAGGACCCCGATTAAACTACATTTAACAACTCATACCAGGATCAACAAAGGCGTAACTACAACATTACAACATTTGTACAAAACGTTACATCAGAGTGCGGAAGAATAATAACAATAAATTTACAAATCATGATTAAGTTAACTTTTTACAAACTTAACTTGTATTGCGGAAGTCGAGTAGAACTATAGAAGGCAACTTAGGTAGAACACCTAAGTTAGGAGAGGACAATCAAATCATGTCAAGCCCACTGACATGACCTAATTAGCAGCACCAGTTAACACTTGCAACAGGGGTTAACAAACCCTGAGTACGAGAGTACTCAACAAGACTTACCCGGCTAAGAAAAAGACTCCAAGGGCATGCTAGCTTTAGGGAATCAAGGTACGGGTAATCCAGAATCAAGATTTTCTTTTGCAGAAAAGCTTACTAAAGTAGATCCTTATCTTCAATATTTTACTTTTACCATTGATGGTTCATTAACCAAATCTAAGTGATCCTAATCTAGATCAAAGTGATTATCATCAAAACCTTTCTCATTCTTTCTTTCATTCCAGTTCTTAACTACGATGCAAGTCAGGTGATCGAGTCTCCATAACCGAGGAGCAATGACGATTCGAACCGATTATACCCAGCTGGGGATCTCTAACCTCACGACATATGTAGAACCGAATCTTGCATATATCAACCCTCATTTAGATCTCCCAAAACCAGAACGTGTCCATCACCACCCGAGAGTACAGTACTCCTCGAACCCGACCAAATTCTAGCCCCGAGGGTACACGCTACTCCCGCCATCTCTCCACTCCCAGTGCGAGGTTAGACGTTCTCGTAATGGAATCACTAACATTTTGGGCTTACCCAAGGCATGAGGCTAGTTGCAAAGTCTCGAACACAACAGGCTTACAACGAACGGACCTTAACTGACAAGGCGGAAACACTACATTGAGACTCATTTCCCAATGTATGTTAGCAGTGGCCAAACCACCCGCCCGATCTTTCAAGTTCATTCTCATGTTTCAATATTCATTCAATATGCCGTCATGGCTATATAAACATTGCATTTAAAATCTTAACTTCTAAGCATAGCGAAGCATACTACGCATTTTCCGTAAAACAGGTATCAAGGTTGATATCACAATAATCAAGGATGATAATGCAGCAATTAGGTTATCACTCAACTCCTAATTACTTAATGCAGTAAACCATAATATAAATAATAAAACATTTGTAAAATTCAAGGTAGGGTTTAAATGCACCGGGGCTTGCCTGCGTTGCAGCGGTGGTTAGTTCTCGTAGAAGTCAAGTTTGACACCAACACCTCGAGTGTATCACCTTCTCCGAAGCTTGATCGACATGATCCAAAACACTCTCGTATGCACTACACGTATACAAATGATGCGAGATTTAATATGATGGAATGCATGCCATGATGCATGACGCATGATGATGAATAAGGCATAGCATACAAGAGACATTTAGAAAGGATAAACATCAGTTATCTACTTGAGTACAACTTTCCTTCGCGGTACAGTTGCAAGCTAACAAGGTTAATTTAAAGGTTAACTAACCATAACTTTGTTTTTACCCAAGAGGTTGCATCTAATAACAAGTAATCTTACCACAAGACCACTAAATAGTAACATAAATAAGTTATTAACTACTAAAGACCTAAGTTAATGACACTAACTATCATTAACAAATCCTAGTTAACAAGTCAATCATAACTTAAGCAATTAATTAAAGTGCCAAGGGTCATTACATGTTAATGACCCAAGGTCATCACTCAATCCCAAAAGATCACACAACACTTAAAGTTATTGATTTAACATTTAATTACTATTTAATTAATTAGGGCATAATTAATAGTTGATCAAACTTTACCTAAACAAGCTCAAACTTTTTCTATATATTAAGAATGACTTAAAACAGTGTCACAATAAATTTCATCATTTTTGAATTAATAAATTAATTATTAAAATTCATGGAAGTTGCATTTAATCTTTATTGGAACTAATTAAATCTACTGCACAAAGTAATCAAATTTAGGGTTTAACATTTTTCCTAGATAGTTTGCACATTGAGAAGCTTACCCAAAAATTTTCAGAAATTTTGGAACTCTACATAATTTTTAATGAAATAAACAAATAGTATCACTATTCAAAATTTTGAAAAAGAAAAACAAAAACCAAACTCGGGCCGATCCTTCTCTCCTTTCGGCTCGGCCCACTGAGCGGCCCGCTCGCGCGCACCCGCGTGCTCGCGCCCGCACTCGCCCGTGCGGCCCAGCACCGCGGCCCAGCCCGCGCGCGCTCACTCTCCCGTTCTCTCTCACTGACAGGCCGACCCTGCCTGTCATCGCCTACCTCCCGTGTCTCGCTCACTCCCGCGTGCTCACTCACCTCCGCGCGGTGGCCGGCCGGTGACCAGGGCTTCGGTCGACCAACTGACCCGACCAACACCAACTACACCTTCCCACGACTCCGTTTTACTAATTTGCCCCACGGTTCGAGCTCTGGTGACACTTCACCGACGACGGTGGCGGCTCGGCAACTACGGTGACCGACGACTCGACGACACAAAGGTGCAAAGCTTAAACTAACTAGCCAGGGAGCATCAGGGGCGTACCACGATCACAGAGGCGTGATCGGTTGAAGCAGAGAGGCACTGGAGGCGGCTGGCCACGGTGGCGGGGCTCAACCGGGACGGCGGCGACCCGAGGTGGAAGACGACGATTCCCCGGCGATCCTGAACGGTAGCATCTACACCAAGAGGCGCAACAGGTTCGCAAGGTGATGGCGGAGTGATTGGCGAGATGGAGATGGATGCGGTGGAGCAGGGAGGGCGAATTTGGCCGGAGAAATGAGGACGGTGGCGGCGGCGATGGTGAAACCGGACAGCGACAGTGGCAGTGTCGGTCCTTTTATAGCGATGTGAAGCAAAGGAAGCAGCTGGAGAGCGCGAAGCGGTTCCTGTGGTCGCGGTGGCAGGATGGAAGGCCGTGGAAGTGGCCAGCGCGACGTCGGCGGCTCGCCGGCGCCCATGCCGCGCGCTGCCGGTGTGTGATTCGCCGGTGCACTGTAGCTGTCCCCCCAATTTAAATTTTTGAACTGTTTTCTCAAATTACTCTCAAATTCATGTGGAAACTTGAAAAACTTCCAATATATGAAATCTTCAGAATTTCAAGCTCTACAAGTTTTGTATTGAATACTTTTTCAAATTCTAACTGGATTTTGAAATTTGAGTTTAAATTCAAAAGGGACACATTTTTCAGATTTGGTAATTTAGAAATTACTTTTGATTTTATATTGAAACTTCAAAATCTCCAAACACCAAAGTTGTACATCTTAACAACACCTACAACTTTTCTGTTCAAAACATTTTCAAATTCCACCTACATTTTGAAATCTTAGTTTGGGGACAAAAAATGAGTTAAATCTGAAATTTGTTTATTTTCAAAATTGCTCCACATTTTACACTAAAACTTTGAAATCTCAAAACACCAAAGTTGTAGCCCTTGAAAAGTTCTACAAACTTGGTTTTAAACTTTTTCCTAAATTTTGCTTAGATTTTGAATTATTTCAAAAGGGGTAAAACAGGGTTTTGAATTCATTTGATTACTCTTTTTAACTAAAACATGATTAATTATTTAACACTAATAGAACATTATTTCATGTGATAGGCAAAATAGCATAAACACATATAAAGCATTTATTATTAAAAGCAACATAACAATTTACTATTGAAACTCATGTGAAACATTTAAATGAAACATATGAAACATTTTATTAACAACCTCTGAAATATGTGAACCAGGGCATATTCATAACATGTAAAACACTTGTTTAATGCAACACATGAACCTCACATGGAAAACATTGCGTCAATAACACATGTAACATATGCAACATATGCAACCTGACTAAAGTAACATGTGCAAATGAATGCATTTATGGCATGTCATTTGATGTTTATGCTTGATGATGCTTCATAATCAAGTTTTAATCAAGTTTTAATTGTTTCTTAACATCTAGGATGTTACAGCTTACTGGCTATCTCATCGAGTAACTTTGGTTGAGAAGTGGATTCAGGAGCAGATAATTTTTTTTTGGCAGAATTGAATAGGGAGGAACGAAGAACCTAGTTTTTAGCTCCCCAATTAGAAGGGAATTATGGTATGATTTTCTACTAGAACTAGAATATATATTGGGCTAAAACTCCAGATCCATGCCCTGACTAGCCTTTGCCCAGCCCAAAACATGAGCCTTCAACAGGCCAAAATTCATTGGGCTATTGTAGATGATCCCCCGCCTCGGCCCAACGGCACGCTAAGGTAAGGTCGCCGCCGCCTCGCCGGCGCCGCCACAAAAATCTCCCACCGCCTGTTGCCCTGTCCGGCTGTCCCCACGACGTGGTGTCGGTAACCACACGAGCTAACAGTCAATGACACTAGACCCCACGACTCGTGGGACCCACCTGCAGTGGGAGAGTGCGGTCACACTGTAATAACCGCCCAAAAAATAGGACAAGGAGTGCTTAGCACCCGGTGCTAAAAAGCCATTTCTCCCCGCTTTTGACTGCGCATCGCTTCTTCCCCCATTTCGCCCAACTTCCTTCCCACGCCAGGGCCCGAGCTCCGAGCTAGGGTTTCCTCTCTCGCCGCCGCCGCCGCCGACGGGAGAGGAGGAGGAGGAGGAGTAGGCGAAGCCGAGTTAGTAGCGCCAGGAGAGGAACATGGGGACGCCCGAGACGTCGCGGGAGCCGTGCCCGGACCGGATCCTGGACGACGTCGGCGGCGCGTTCGGGATGGGCGCCGTCGGCGGCTCCGCCTTCCACTTTATCAAGGGCATCTACAACTCCCCCAACGGGATGCGCCTGTCCGGTGGCGCGCAGGCCGTGCGCATGAACGCGCCGCGCGTGGGGGGCAGCTTCGCCGTCTGGGGCGGCCTCTTCTCCACCTTCGACTGCGCCATGGTGTACGCGCGCCAGAAGGAGGACCCCTGGAACTCCATCGTCGCGGGCGCCGCCACGGGCGGGTTCCTCTCCATGCGCCAGGGCATGGGCGCCGCGGGCCGGTCCGCGCTCATGGGCGGGATCCTCCTGGCCCTCATCGAGGGCGCTGGCCTCATGCTCAACCGCGTCCTCGCCAACCCGCCGCTGCCCGCCGACGATCCCAACCTTACCGCGGCCATGGGCGGCAACCCTTTCCCGGGACTGCCGCAGGCGCCGCCCGTCGTGGCACCTCCGGAAGCCGCGAGCTCCAGCGGCGCGGGTGGGTGGTTCGGGGGACTGTTTGGCAGGAAGGAGGAGGAGAAGAAAGCCAGCGCGGGCGGGGGCAAGTCGGAGATCTTGGAGAGCTTCGACACGCCCAGCACTCCGATACCATCGTTCGAGTACAAGTGAGGAAAAGGTGCGATTTTTACTCGATGTAGTTAATTATTACGAGTACTGTTCTGTTCGGATTTAGAAAAGGTGCGATATATATTCGATTATTGGGTTCCTGTTTGCTGTTTCTCCCATTTTTGTTTGGCCCGTTGGGGATTAGGACTCTTGTTCTTGCTGTGGAAGTTAGAAATTGCTTGGGTTCGGCAACTGTTTAGTTTCTTGTGCTAGGAGTCGCGATCGTTTTGTTACAAAAAATCCGCACCGGATCCAACTAGAGATTGTTATCGCTTCCTATTAGAAGAACGTGATTAGTCTGGTTATATATATATATATATATATATATATATATATATATATATATATATATATATATATATATATATATATATATTCTGTTCCGGTGAGCTTGGATCTGTAGTAGAATAGAAGGGACACCAGAGATTTCCTTTTTGTCGACCCTTTGCCTGAGTTCTAGTTTTGCTCCTCCATCGACAAGGAGCAGACCTTCAGGACGTCAAGCAGCAACTACCATGGGGTCTCTCACGGATAGGGACTGTCCTTGTCTAGGCCGCATCCTCACTGTCGGTGTAAGAAATGGCGGTCCTAGCACCAACGAGTAATGAGTGTCTGCGCGTCGAGAGTTCGGATGGTGTGCAAGAAGAACACATGCGATTTATACTGGTTCGGGCCGAGAAATGCCCTACGTCCAGTGAGGGAGGAGAGTTTTGTATTATCTTGCACCGAAGTGCTTGTAGTAGGGGTTACAAGCGGATGTGAGAGAGGGAGGGGCTCCCAAGTCTCAAGGTGTGAGTGGAGAAAGTGGGTGTGTGCGACTCTGCTGGTGACCTCGCAAGGTCCAGGAGAGTTATCTGCTCGTGTCTAGCGTTGTGTTGCTGTGGTGGTTCTTCTTCTTCTTCTTTTTCTTGTCCGTGGAATGACCCCTGCACACTCCTTTTATAGAGTCAAGGAGGTGCAGGGTTACAAAATGTTGGCATACGATGTGACCTTGCTGGTGGAGGAGCCTGGAGGCCTCGGAAGGGCCTTATCCGGTGGTGACGTGGTCTACACTGTGGAGGCATGACGTCGGTACTTCTGGCATTGTTGCTACAGGTCCAAGCATGTGCGCCATTGCTGAGGGAGTGGTTTCTGTCTTTTGTTGTTGTAGCGACGTGCCCTGTCATACCTGGTCCTGTGGTCGGCATGGCGTGTTTGTCCTTGTAGTTTGACTGGCGTAGAGGGTCGAGGCCTCAGAGGCGGGAATTGGGGTGTGATCTTATCCCGATCGTGGGAATAGTGGCCCAGGGCAGTTGTTCCGTACACTGCGCAGGCACAAATCGTGCGTATAGTGCCAGTATGGGTAGCATAGTGGTCAGCAGCTCTTCCCCATGCCTGTTACAGACGATGGCGTGGTGATTTGACCCCGGTCATTCCTGGCCTGTCCGGTTGGGCAGACGCGAGAACGTGGGTGACGTCACAGGGGGTCTCGAGCGCGCCAATGGGGGAGCGGCGTCAGAGGCCGGTCTCGGGCGAGGCGGAGACGGAGACGGACAATGCCAATTCTAGGGCTCGGGCGAGGCGGTGATGTGGTTGGGGGTCGGCCTCTGTCTGAGACCCCAGGGCTGAGGCCTCGGGCGAACCGGAGGTGCTCTGAGACCCCTCTGAGTGAGGCCTCGGACGAAGCGGGGAGATGGGTTGGTTTGCTCATATGTCTTGCTGGAGGCCCAGCAAGGGAGAGTTTAATCCGTCTCTCTTTTGTTGATTTTTCCCCTTAAATGGGAGGTCGGGTGCTTTTCTTACTTTGGGTACCCCTAATTGTGGTACCCGACACTCACCGATACAGGTTCCGCGTTTGCAGTTGGTGCTGTTGGGGGTTCTTTCTACCACTTTGTCAAGGGGTCTCCGCCATGCACCTACTGGTGCACGATTTACTGGTGGCCTGGAGGCTGTGCGCATGAATGCACCACGTATTGGTAGCAGCTTTGCTGTTTGGGGAGGTCTGTACTCAGTATGTGATTGTACCCTCGTGTATGTGCGTCAGAAGGAGGATCCCTGGAACTCAATTCTTTCTGGTGCGGCCACTGGTGGCATCCTTTCTTTGCGTCAGGGATTTCGCTCAGTCATACGTTCATCCATGTGTGGCGCAATTTTCTTTGCTCTCGTAAATGGAGCTATTATCATGACGCAACGCTCTCAACCTGATCCTCTATCTATGCCAGTTGATGTTCCAGCTGTCACCCCTGTGGAGATATCTTCTTTATCTATGCCAGTTGATGCTGAAGCAATCACACCTGTGGAGACATTTGAAAAGGAAAGTGGAAGAGGGAGTCACAAATAGAAATAACGGCAGCGAGACTGGTACTTCAGAGACTTATTAGAAGGAGCCCAGCATGGCAATGCCATCGTTTGAGTATAATTAGATCCATTGATGGACATGGGATTTTGCTTGGGACAAAAGGCTATGTTGTTGTTGTTGTTGTTGCCAGGGTTTATTGGCTCATTGCCCTTTTGTCGCTGTTCCTTTTTTTAAAGTGTGTACCTGGATTTGTATTGGATTATCGTTTTTTAATTTATTAACCTACTAGTATCGAAATCAAGGACAGTGTCAGGGAAGGTATCGAAATCAAGGGCAGTGTCCGGGAAGGTAGAATGATAATAGTTTCTTGTTATATGAATTCAATTCAGGTCATTTCATGATGTGAAGGACCAAGATCCAGATTTCACTTTTTAGTTTCTTTTCACTTTCTGCGTGCTCTGTGGGATGCTGTTCTGGTGCTGCTAGCTTGTTTACCTTCTACTTTCTTGCATCCATGTTGATGTTTTAGGAATTCTTTTATGTGATGACTCACATGGTGAATGAATCGGTAGATACCAGCTGTGAGGAGCTAGTTAGTTCCATGAGAACCCTAGTGTAAAAGACAAGTAAGACAGCCCCTACCAGCTGTGAGGAGCTAGTTAGTTCCATGAGAACCCTAGTGTAAAAGACAAGTAAGACAGCCCCTGGGCTTTGGCGTGGTGTAGATGAGGGGATTTTTTTCGCCTCCGACCGACAAATTTGCCCCCGTGGGGGATCAAACTCTGGCCGCAAGGGTGCAACGCGGTAGCAGCTAGCCAACTGGACTAGCGCCCGCTTGCTGAGAATCCTAGTGTATAACATCTACAACTTTTGCTAGACTGTTATTGATCACAAACTAGTCTATTAGTTATGCATAAGCTACAAAGATAGGTGAGGCATGATTTTCTGATCAATTAGTTTGCCATATAATCATTTCTGTGATCCTTTACTTCTCCCTTCTGAGTCAGAATGCAAATGCAAAAATGAGAAGTTTCTTCTGATTTCATAAGCATAGCTGTGCAAGAATAGCTGGCCTGGTTTCCAAAAGAAATGGAATGAAAAAGTTAAGGTTACCTTGCTTGTAACTAAACGATAATTTATATATAGGCTCATTTGTATTAAGATGAACTGAATAAGTGATGTAAGTTTGGTTTGAAATATTAACATTTTATATATAGGTCCATTTATTACAATTGTTGAGCCAGAGTTTCGAAATATTAACACTTTATAACTAATTGTAAGTTTGGTTTGGTTTTTAGTAGTTTGATGAAAAGTTACCTGTTAGGATTTAGGAACATGTCTAAGTTCTTGTTCTTGAACTGTACTTCTTGGTATGGCATTGCCGCCTTTGAAACTCATGAAAAATGCTTTTTAATCACATGCTGCTGAAGGAGGTTACTGGAATAGATTGAATTCTGTATGTGGAGGTAGAGTGGGATTTTCTTTCAGTAGATTTGCCACTGCAACAGCCAACTCAATTGCTTGTCGGAGATCTGAAAGTGCTCAGCTGGAAGTTCAGAATTTCCAGGCCTTGCATTACCAATTATTTGCCTGGATTCAGGCAGATGTTCTGAAACTAGCGGTATTTCTGTTAGATACAAGATTGATCATGTGGTTTGTTTCTGCTTGTTTTATTCGAATCAAACTCTTGTGTTGCGGTTTGCATGGTTAATTATCCGTTCTACATCACTGATGACATGCTAGGTACTAATAGATGTTCCTGTATACTATTATCTTGTTTTTGCACACTTGTATTGTTAACCAACATGATCCAGAGCTCCTTATGTGCTAAAGGCGTTTCTAATTTGCAGGTTGGCCGATGCCACTGTTGCTTACTTGGTCTTGCAATGTGGTAGTGGTCTGGAATTGGTGATGCATGTCAGCAATACAATAACCGACAGGACAAGAGATGGATTGTTCGATAGCTTATTCCTGCTCCATTCTGCCTCGACGGCTCATATCTATGCGCTCGCTTGTGTATGTATAAGCCTTTTTCAAAACGTGGCAGATTGGCTACTTCTTGAGATGTAGTTTTTGTAGAAGCAAACAGCAGTAGTATACTGCCTATATAGCATTCGTGTTGTGTGCAATGTAATGCACATGAGAACCCTTGTGCGGTTATGCCTCGTCCTGGCTTCTGAAGGGACGGGGGTTTTTTTTTTTGAGCTTTTACTAGTTGATTGAGTTGTTCAACTGCGCCTAGTCTTGCCGGTCTTTGTTTTGTTGTCAGTGCTATTATCGAGTCGTAAGGGCCCTCACGATTTGCTGTGCTGTTAAGGTTTCGACGTCTGAGATGTACTGCTGTACCTGCGTGGTCTTGTGAGGTGCTACCGTCAGTCAGGGCAGGGATGTTTGGTGCTTGAATTAGTTGTGTATAAACTGCCTATCTTGGTTTGTAAGCTAAACTACTGAGGACACCAAAAGTGGGCAGTTCAGCTGAGAGCAACCATCTCTTCAGCCTTCAGGATCGCTCCAAGGTAAACACGAAGCTGGACAACCCAACTCATATGGTGCTGGTAATAGATCGTTGTACCTGCTGAACGCCTGAACTGAAACATCAGCTTGACAAGGTTTCTTCTGCCGGGACTCAACCTCCGATTTCATGGCCATGTATCACGGTATCAGCTGATCTCATCAGCCAATCTTGCCATCCAGAAATATGCACATGATCACCGGTTCGCCACAACTTCATTTTTGGGTAAAAACCGCAAATATTGGACACAAGTTCACCACAACTTCGTTTTGGGAAAAAAAAAAAACAACATACTGTACCAAAATGAAGACTCAGCAGTCAGCCCCGTGCCCGGCGATCACGAGAAGTCGAGCGGCGACAGCGGGCGCGCACCGGACACGAGCAAGCAAACAAGGGCCAGGTGTTTGGGCGTCGCGATCCGCGACCTGAACGCGGCCGTTGCAATGGCCATCGCTCCCTGCCTTTTCATTTTCCTTCCTGCTCCCACGGCGCGCGGTATGTATTGTGTATGTTCACCAACCACGTTGCTTCGGCAGGGAGAAACCCCCAGGCCGCTGCGCGCACGAGCGAGCCACCGGTAGGCACTAGAGAGGCGCGGTCGCAGGCCACGTCGCGGAGGCAGCCACCAGTAGCCGCGCGCGTACGCGTCGTGCGTCACAGCGCCTGAGTTACCATGAAGGAACCCAACCAACGGTGGCAGGAGGCAGAGAGGTTGCCATCGCGGCCGGCGCCGCCGTTGGCTGTCAAGCAAGCGTGCTGCTCTGCGGAACCGGAGCCCGTGCACTTTCTTTGCGTTAAAGGCCCGTGCGTGTCCGCGCCGCTACTCAGCCCAATGCACAACGCCCCGATACTGCTAGCTAGTGCTAGTGCTAGTGCAGGCGCTGTGGTGTTCTCGTTTGCGTTCGTTTCACACTCGCCGGCAGCGATGGAGCCCCGCTGCTCCCTGCTGGTCCTGGCCCTCGCCGCCGCGCTCTCCGTCGCAGGTCAGTTCCTGGCAACTGTCATCCTCCCCCAGTGATTCAGTTCGTGTTGTTTGCTGAAACTAACGAGCTCAAGCGTCTTTTCAGTGGCTTACGACCCGTTGGATCCGAACGGCAACATTACCATCAAATGGGACATCATGTCCTGGACGCCTGACGGCTATGTCGTGAGTACTGACATCGATCACCTGCCCTCTTCTCTTCGTGCCCATGCTTCCTCCCGTATCATCATGCATGCAAAATCAGACACGATCGGTGATGCATTGATCTATCGGTTACTGACTTAACGAATGTCGGGCAACGTTGCATTGCATGCAATGCAGGCGGTGGTGACCATCAACAACTTCCAGATGTACAGGCAGATCATGGCGCCGGGGTGGACGGTGGGGTGGACGTGGGCGAAGCGGGAGGTGATCTGGTCCATGGTGGGCGCGCAGGCCACGGAGCAGGGCGACTGCTCCCGCTTCAAGGCCAACATCCCGCACTGCTGCAAGCGCACGCCCACCGTCGTCGACCTGCTCCCCGGGGTGCCCTACAACCAGCAGATCGCCAACTGCTGCCGCGGCGGCGTCATCAGCGCCTACGGCCAGGACCCCGCCGCCGCCGTCGCCGCGTTCCAGGTCAGCGTCGGCCAGGCCGGCACCACCAACCGCACCGTCAAGGTGCCCAAGAACTTCACGCTGCTTGGTCCAGGGCACAAGACCTGCGTCCAGTACGTCTCGAAGCGGCCATCGATCTACCTGCTGGCCGCGTCGACATCATCGGTTCTAGCTCTAACGACGTGCGTTGCGTGCGCGTGCATGGGCAGGGGCGACTCGAAGCGGCTGGCGGTGACGGGGAAGCACGAGCACGCGCACGCGGCGGCGGCGCAAGGGCACAGGGACAAGGAGGCGCCGCTGCTGCAGTGCACGACGCACATGTGCCCCGTGCGCGTGCACTGGCACGTCAAGCTCAACTACAAGGAGTACTGGCGCGCCAAGATCGCCATCACCAACTTCAACTACCACATGAACTACACGCAGTGGACGCTCGTCGCGCAGCACCCCAACCTCGACAACATCACCGAGGTCTTCAGCTTCGACTACAAGCCTGTCGTCGCCTATGGATCCATCAGTAATTCTCTTCCCTCTCTCTCCGTGCTCGATCATCGTCGTCTCAGCTCATTATACATGTGCCAAATTGTCGATCGATACCTACGCAATGCGCTCAATCTAGGCATCAAGAATTGATGCGATTCTTCTTCAACGATCACCTGATGTTCTCGTGGTGTGTACGTGCAGATGACACGGCGATGTTCTACGGGCTCAAGTACTTCAACGACCACCTGATGCAGGCGGGGCCGTACGGGAACGTGCAGTCGGAGGTACTGATGCGCAAGGACGCTAGCACCTTCACCTTCAGGCAGGGCTGGGCGTTCCCGCGCAAGGTCTACTTCAACGGCGACGAGTGCCAGATGCCGCCGCCGGACGCCTATCCCTACTTGCCCAACTCCGCGCTGCCGACAGCCGCGGCGTCGTTGCTGGGCGCTGCGGTAGCGGCCGTCGTGGTGCTCTTGGTGATGATCGTGGCATGAGAAAAACACGGGAGATCGATCAGCCAAGTGCTAGAACCGGCAGAGAGAGATTGAAAAAGACGTTGTTTTGATTTGTAGATAGAGACCTCGGTTTGGGTTTCAGGAATGGTTTGGATGCTTTTCTTCCAGTAGATGGACAAAGCCTTGAGCATGATTTTGGAAGGGAAATTAATATGTGCATCTCTCGTCAGATAACTCAGGTCATACAACATGTGCACCCAACCCTTCACAATGCCTCTCTATATGCTTGTTACAGCTAGGGATGCAATTGTCGTCGAACCATAAATAGACTTTATGGATGACCCACCGACCACTGAGGTTGTATATCGAATCATACGGAGATACTATTACACCACGTTTGGCAACATCTACAACAAAATGTGCCAAAATATTTTTCATTGGATGATCATCCGCTGGCATTAAGGCATACCACTGGATCATACTGTAAGCCCAGTAATTTGGCCAATTAAAAATTTAATTGCGTATAGACCATATGGTGGTGGGCACCAGTTTTTACATATAATTTCTGCTTGGCGGGGCAGGGGGTGTGTGTGTGTGTGGGGGGGGGGGGGGGGGGGGGGGGGGGGGGGGGGGGGAGGTGGTTGCAGAATCCCCCACGTAGACATATTTCTATGGTGGACACTACTAACCTAGACTCAAAACTCAATATGACACATTGCCACACGATATCCACCAAGATCCACATAGGCACCGTCAAATCATAGAGTGACACTCGATAACGTAGCTAAGTAACATTTGCTCAATGCTACAGATGATCTATTGGGGGCGACCCAATCATTGACTACTCTGATGCACATTTCGATGTGTTTTCTTAGTGCATTTTAAGTCCGTTCTTGTTCTTTTTTTTAGATGATCCTAGACTTACACTCTATCTGTTAGAGCCACTTGTGAGCTGACTTGGTAGGAGTATGTCATATGCGTACATCCAAACACTGTAAACTCGAATTTCGATCAAGCTACTAGTCTCAACACCCCTCTTCAAAGTACGACCAATGATAAAAGATGACCTAACACTACATTCAATTACCTCCCAACACCAAATTATGCACTCGAACACTAGAATGTCATTAAGCTTCACAAATATCCTTGTGTACATGAAAAGATCAAGATATTGCCGAGAGGGTTGGGGGTGTGAATACTGAATAGGCATTCCTTAAATTTATATAATTTGCAAAAATATTAAAAATACAGTACTCTGGAGGTTAAAACACCTACACGATCTAAAAAATTGACCCACCAATACAGTTCTACTTATTACCAAGGCCTCTAGTAGATGTGTGGATATGTCCTCCCTACTTTTCTTCACTCAAGTTTGCACAAACAGATAGATCGGGTGAAGTTTTTACAAGCTAACACGAACTAGCTCAACACAAGAACACACGAGACACGAGATTTAACTCAAGGTTCAGCCAATCCACAAAAGAATTCATACATCATTATTTGTTGAGGAAGCCACCAAGACTTAGGTCTTTTTCAACCCTATCATTTTTTCAAGCAAATCACAAAGTTTAAGCTTGAGGTTCTTACAAAGTTACAAGTTTCGTCTTAATAATTATTGTTAAGAATTGACCTATCCATGGATTGTCATATTTGTATTTCTGTTCCCGATCCCAAAAAAGAGGCATGTAGGAGTTGCAGATAGATCTTGTTTACCTTGAATCACATAAGAACACAAGTTATGAGACAAGTATGTGAGGGGGCTATCTCTTCATTCGTTATTCTAGATATACATATAGTCCCTTTATATAGATGTAGCCTATTGAGAAATTCTTAACAATTACAAGGTCAAAATTTGAGAACACTACTAGTTTATATCAAACATAGGCTAATTGTTTTTTTGGAACTATTGGAGATGCTCTCATTTGATCTTGTAAACACTGCTAGTATACGAGAGCCAGAGAAGGAGAAGTGTAGTGAATGGTGGCGCTTGCCTCCCCTATTTGAGGAGGAGGAGGAGGAGGAGGAGAAGGGGGCGCCGCCACGGCGGCTGACGTGGGAATAGTGTTCCGCGACAGGGTTGAATTGGGAGATTGTAGGGCTGTCCAACCGCTATGTCGACTGTGTGGGATGGAAACGTCAAGGAGGGGCATGCACCCCATGTGCCAGGATTTTTTTTTCTTTTTGCCATTTCTAAGTGCTCTATAAAAATTTTCTGGCAAATTACTGACAAGTTTGAATTCTTTTTAGACAGGCAAATTAGTGCTCTATAAAAGTTTTGTCGACTATAAGTTTGATTAAGCATCCGATCGCCATATAGATCATGTTGCCTTCACCTCCGGTATCATGTCTTGCGTGAGGCTCACACAAGGGAATCAAGTTTGTGCAATACATTTTTACCAAAGGAAAAAATTCAAATGGCTGTTCTCATTCCACATGAATTTCTTTAGTTTTTTTAAACTTAAATATTACTTCTCAAGTTTACATGGTGGATAGATCTGCTGCGCATAGAGTACATGTGTCGTATCTATAAGATAATCTCTAGCAATTAACAAGTGGAAAGAGTTAAAACAACATGTGCACGCAATAGAGCATCTATCTATAGTAGGAAAAGTCAAGACACAAAGGTCATGTCACGCTGCATTTCCATCACGAAACCTCTTCTCTTGTTTTGTCCTCCATATCATGAGTGACGTAACTATAGCCAACTAGTAACTCGTGCCTTTACAAGTGTCTTGTCATCTAACACCATTTTTTTATATTTTTATAGTTTATACTCGTAGTGTTTTAAATCAAATCTAGTTAGCTACCTTTATTGTGCTACTATAGCAAGGCAAAAATAATTTCAGCTATGCATAAGTTTTTAGCTAGAAACAATAAATAAGTAAGGATTTCACGATCTGCATCAGTTATACCATATATCCTCCAAAGATCGCATATTTGAATATCGCATTATCGGTTATTTGAGAAGTTTGCATTTCCATATGACAAGGTAGTTTTACTCTAGGTTTCAGCATTTTGAGGTTGATCTTTTTTTTAACATGATTTTGAGGTTGATCTTGATCCTGTCCTTTGTAGTTAGTAGGATGATGAAAGCATCTAGGCCCCGAGGTTTGGTTTCGGCAATTGATGACAACGCTTTATTACCATGACTAACGTGTGTTTTGCAGAAACTTTGGTAAGTTAGGTCATGGAGGTTTTAACTGCTTTGGGCACCATGGTATTCATGCCCCTTGATGGAAATCGTTTTGGTTTTCAAAAGAGTGACGTCAAGATTAAGGACGGTTAGTTCCGGATGTCGAGGTGTTGAGATACATTTGGAATAATCGTTAGGATCTTCGTTTTTCTCTTTTGGCCGTACTATAAAGGGGGGCATGAGCGGGTAGCTTGACCTAGGCGAGTCCTACGTTTAGGTGTGGTGCACACTTGTTAAACTTGGCGCTAGGCAGCTCTAGAATAGCTCAAAGTTCAGTTGGAAGCAACTTGGTTCAAGTTGTGACGCGTTTCGGAGAGTTTCGGGTCGTTTTCCCATGACCGGACGCGGTCCTCGGCATGACCGGACGCGTCCGGTCAGTACAGTTCTGCGGCTAGGGTTTCAACTCTGACGACCGGACGCGGTCCTCGCGAGGACCGGACGCGGTGGTCAGATGTCGACACGTGTCACTTGAGGGAAACACCCGATCAGACGCGACCTGGGTGTGATCGGCGCGTCCGGTCACAGTCCAGTAAGGTCCAGAGACGACCGGACGCGTCCGGTCATCACCGATCGGACGCGGTCGCGCGTCCGGTGCGAGTACAGTATGCTCCCTGCGCGATCGGACGTGTCCGGTTGCTCCTGACCGGTGCGTCCGGTCACTCAGTTGTTTTTTGGTTTTCGACCGTTACGAGCGACCGGCGCATCCGGTCAGTTCAACCGGCGCGTCCGGTCAGCTCTTGTTTTGCTGAGTCAGCGGGTAACGGTTCGTTTTGTCTGTGGGGTGTATAAATACATCCCCACCACCTCTTTTAGAGGTCTCTTGCTCATTTGATCAGCTGAAAAACACCTTTGGAGCGCAAGGGAGTGCAAGAGCACTAGTGAGGATAGAGATTTGAGAATCAAAGCTTGAGAGTTCCTCACTAGCGATTAGAGAGTAGCAAGTGTGCATCCACCTTCTCATTTGGGCTCGTAGTGGTCAAGTAAGAGTTCTAGCTTGTTACTCTTGGTGATCGCCATCACCTAGACGGTGTGGTGGTGATTGGGAGTTCGGTGATCATCCGGCGGAGCTTGTGGATGACCCAACTCATCTTGTGAGCGGTTTTGGGTGATTCACCACGACGGAGTGTCGAAGAATCAACCCGTAGAGAGCACTTGATCCTTGCGCGGATCAAGGGGGAGCTACACCCTTGCGCGGGTGCTCCAACGAGGACTAGTGGGGAGTGACGACTCTCCGATACCTTGGAAAAACATCGCCGTGTTCCTTGCCCCTTTACATTCAAGCATTTACATTCTCGTATTTACTTTCATTGCTTGTTTACATTCCTAGACTTGCCATGCTAGACTAGAATTAGAAACTAGGGTGCAAAACTTTATATCGGTAGACTCTCTAGGAACACAAGTAGACACTAGGGGTGAATTCCGGCTTGTAGGATTTATTTCTTGCATTTAATTTTTAGAAAAGCCCAATTCACCCCCTCTCTTGAGCATCTTGATCCTTTCAATTGGTATCGGAGCCGTGTTGCTCCTTTTTAGGCTTTACCGCCTAGAGCAAGATGTCTAACGGGGAAGGACCACCTCCCACCTTTGAGGGGGATGATTTTCCATATTGGAAAATCCGCATGGAGGCGTATCTCGAAGCCATAGATGTTGGATGTCTTAGAGCCGCAACCCAAGGGCTTCCCGCTATCAGGGATCCCACAAACCCCATTGGTGACGAGGAGAAGTACGACCGGTGGAATGCAAAGGCCAAAAATGCACTCTACCGGGGCTTAGGCAAAGATATCTTCAATCGTGTGCGTAATGCAAAGAACACTAATGAATTGTGGGAAAATCTTTGTGCTCTCCATGAGGGAACTAAGAGTGAGCGTGAGTAACGCTATCACATAGCTTTAAAGAAAATTAATTCTTTTAAGATGCTTCCCAAAGAAAGTGCTAATGACATGTACACTCGCTTGAATGTTCTTGTAGAGGACCTAAATGCTCTTGGGCTCACTAAAATGAGTCAATCGGATGTTGCAAGGAAGATCTTGAGTGTGCTTCCCGTTGAGAAGTATGGTCACATTGTCACGGTGCTTCACCAAAGTGATCTTTCCACCGCAACACCGACTCAAGTATTAGGGAAAATCAATGCTCATGAGATGTACATGCATATCACTCCGGAAGAGGGCTCATCATCTTCCAAGAAGAAAGACTTGGCCTTCAAAGCTAGTCATGACAAGAAGAAGAAGAAGGGCCAAGCCATGATGGTGCAAGAAAGCTCAAGTGAAAGTGATGTTGATGATGAATCACTTGCACTCATGGTGAGAAAGACCACCAAGATGCTAAAGAAGCTCAACAAGAGTGGCATCAAGTTTGATGGCAAGAAGAAGAAATTCTTCACAAGTAGCAAGAGAAAGCCAATCTCGGAGATGGATTGCTACAATTATGGTGAACTTGGCCACCTAGCTCATCAATGCCCTAGACCACCAAAAGACAAGTACAAGAACAAGAACAAGGGCAAAAAAAATGATTCAAGTGATGAAGAAGAAGAGAAGAAGAAGAACAAGCCATACAAGAAGAAGGATGGCAAGAAGAAGGAGTTCCACAAGAAGAAGGGAGGAAAGGCATACATTGTTGGTGATTGGCTCACCGACATTGAATCATCTTGTGAGTCCTCCGAAGACGAGAGCGATGATGAGAAAGAGAAGGTTGCCGCATTTGTGATGGGACCATCATCTTCACTGATATCTTCATCACCACCTTCACCGCCTCCCTCACCATCATCGTCCACTACTCACCTATGCCTTATGGCCAAGGGTGAACGAAAGGTACAAAACCATGATAGTGATGATAATGATGATAGTGATAATGATGATGAATATGACTCACCTTCTTATGATGAACTTGTAAAATTGCTAAACAAATACACTAAAATCATAAGAAGGACTAGAAATGAAAATGATGATCTTCAAAATGAAAATGAATCACTCTCATCCAAGCTTGAAAATATTCAAAAGACTAGTGGTGAGCTTAGAGTTCAAAATGAAGTGATGTCTTCCACTCTCAAGGAGCTCAAAACCTCTTATAAAGAGCTTAAAGATCAACATGATAAACTTGAGAAGAAGCATGATGAGCTCATCACTAGACATAATTCTCTAAAAGACAAATACACCACATTAAAAATTGACTATGATAGTCTTGTGGTTGCTAATGAACTTGCTCTTGAGACACATGATGCTACTAACTATGTTGTTAAGTGTGATATAGCTACATCATGTGATGATTTGATCATTGAAAGCATTGAGCAAGGTTCTAGTAGCAAAGGCAAGAGTGTGGTTGAGTCAAGCAACTATGATGATTATGCCAAGATTAAGTGTGAGAATGAGAAGCTTGCAAATGAAAACAAGAAGCTAAAAGGTTTGATGGCTCTTGAGAAGCAACCAACAAATGAGTCACTCATTGAAGAAAACAAAAAGCTCAAGCAAGAAAAAGAGCATCTCAAGACCGGCCTAAGCAAGTTCACAAGAGGCCAACATTTGCAAAGTGAGCTCCTCATGAACACCGTAATGAAGATGGATAGAAGTGGTATTGGGTACTTGGCAAATCAAGAGAAGAAAGCAAAAGCTCAACAACAATAAAGCAAGTCAAAGCCCAAGCCAAAGAGATGTGTTGAGTGTGGTCAAGAAGGTCACTTTGCTCATGAATGCAAAACTCCACCACCACAACCCTTGCCCAAGCATGCTAGACCTTTCGCCTTCAATGCTCATTATATGCTAAGAAAAGATTCAAATGAAAGATGAAAGTCATGTTTTTGGGTCCCCCAAACAAGAATAGGCCAAAGAAAATATGGGTTGCCAAGTCACTAGTTGAGAAAGTCAAGGGCCCCTCTCAAGTTTGGGTCCCTAAATAAAAAGCTTGATCTCTTGTGTGTAGGTGAACTACAAGACCGGTGGATCTCATTGGGTTATTGATAGTGGTTGCACTCAACATATGACCGGTGATCCTCGTATGTTCACCACCATTGAAGAGAATGGAATATGTCAAGAGAAGATCACATTTAGGGATAATTCAAAGAGCAAAGTCAAGGGTATAGGCAAGATTGCAATATCACATGATCACTCACTCTCAAATGTGCTCTATGTTGCTTCATTGAGTTTCAACTTGTTATCCGTTGGGCAACTTTGTGACCTTGGCTTCCAATGCTTGTTCACACCAAATGAAGTGGAAGTTTCAAAGATAGATGACAAGCAAGTGATATTCAAAGGCTTTAGATACAACAATCTTTATCTTGTTGACTTCACATCCGAAGATGCAAATTTGATGACATGTTTGTTCACCAAGACCTCACTTGGTTGGCTTTGGCATAGGAGGCTTGCACATGTTGGAATGAACACTCTCAACAAGCTATTGAAGAAAGAACTAGTGAGAGGATTGAAGGATGTGAAGTTTGAAAAGGACAAACCTTGTAGTGCATGTCAAGTGGGCAAACAAGTTGCAAACACTCATCCAACCAAAGCTTTCATGTCAACTTCAAGAGTACTAGAACTTCTACACATGGATTTGTTTGGGCCTACAACATACAAGAGCTTGGGTGGTAATCTCTATTGTCTAGTGATAGTGGATGACTACTCAAGGTATACATGGACTTTCTTCCTTCATGACAAATCCGAAGTGGCAAATTGCTTCAAGAAGTTTGCAAAGAGAGCTCAAAATGAATTTGAAGTCAAGATAAAGAAGATTAGAAGTGACAATGGCAAAGAGTTTGACAACACCAACATTGAAGCTTATTGTGATGAAATTGGAATCAAGCATGAGGTCTCTTCAACTACACTCAACAAAATGGTGTAGTTGAGAGAAAGAACCGAACTTTGATCACCCTTGCAAGAACAATGCTAGATGAGTACAACACTCCGGAGAATTTGTGGGCCGAGGCAATCAACACCGCATGCTATGCTTCAAATCGCCTCTTCCTACAAAAGTTTTTTGGCAAGACCCCCTATGAGTTGCTTAATGGGAAGAAGCCGGACGTCTCTTTCTTCCGGGTGTTTGGTTGCAAATGCTACATCTACAAGAAGCGTCAACACCTAGGGAAGTTTTAAAGACGTTGTGACATTGGTTTTCTTGTTGGTTACTCATCAAAGTCCAAAGCATATAGAGTATTTAACCATGCCACCTGTTTGGTTGAAGAAACATATGATGTAAAATTTGATGAATCTAACGGCTCCCAAGGAGCAATTGAGAATTGTGATGATGTAGGTGATGAACCCTTGAGGGAGACCATGAAGAACATGCCGGTGGGAGACATCAAGCCAAAAGATGATGATGACGATGTACAAATTATTGATCCACCATCTTCATCACGTGTGCCTCAAGATGATGATAAGAATGAGAGAGTTGAAAATGAAGACACTTATGTCTCTCATGAACAAGCCGAGGCACAAGCTCAAGATGTTGATGCTCCCCATCCACCTCCTCAAGTGGTTGATAGAAGAAACTCACCACTACTTCAAGCACATCCACAAGATCTCATCATAGGGAGTCCTACAAAGGGAGTAATGACTCGATCCCAAAAGCTAGCTTCTTTTGTTGAACATTACTCTTTTGTCTCTTGCGTTGAACCTAAGAATGTAGAAGAAGCTCTTCAAGATCCAGATTGGGTGAAAGCAATGCAAGAAGAATTGAACAACTTCACCCGCAATCAAGTATGGACACTTGAAGAGCATCCTAAAGGTGCAAGAGTCATTGGAACCAAGTGGGTGTTCCGAAACAAGCAAGATGACCAAGGCATAGTGGTGAGGAACAAGGCAAGACTAGTTGCAAAGCGGTTCTCTCAAGTTGAAGGTCTTGATTTTGGAGAGACTTTTGCACCCGTTGCAAGACTTGAAGCCATTCGTATCCTCCTTGCATATGCATCACATCATGATATGAAACTATATCAAATGGATGTGAAAAGTGCATTCTTAAATGGCTTTATAAATGAACTAGTCTATGTTAATCAACCTCCCGGGTTTGAAGACCCTAGATATCCTAATCATGTTTATAGGTTGTCCAAGGCGTTATATGGGCTCAAGCAAGCCCCTAGAGCGTGGTATGAGCGCCTCCGGGACTTCCTCATTGAGAAGGGCTTCACCATTGGGAAGGTTGACACCACACTATTCACCAAGAAGTTTAATGGGGAGATCTTTATTTGTCAAGTATATGTTGATGATATCATCTTCGGATCAACAAATGAAGATTATTGCAAGGAATTTGGTGAATTGATGTCGAAGGAGTTCGAGATGTCAATGATTGGTGAGCTCACATTCTTCCTTGGATTTCAAGTAAAGCAAATGAGAGAAGGGATTTTCATCTCTCAAGAAAAGTATACCAAGGATCTTCTCAAAAGATTCAAGATGGAAGAATGCAAACCAATCAAGACCCCAATGCCATCAAATAGACATCTCGACCTAGATGAGGGAGGTAAACCGGTTGATCAAACTCTCTACCGTTCTATAATTGGTAGCTTGTTGTACCTTACCGCATCTAGGCCCGATATCATGTTTAGTGTGTGCATGTGTGCCCGCTTTCAAGCGTGCCCTAAAGAACCTCACTTAATTGCCGTAAAAAGAATCCTAAGATATCTTAAGCTCACCCCAAGCATTGGTCTTTGGTATCCCAAAGGAGCTAGATTCCAACTAGTTGGCTATTCCGATTCGGACTATGCCGGTTGCAAAATTGATAGAAAAAGCACATCCGGAGGGTGCCATTTGCTTGGAAGATCTTTAGTATCTTGGTCATCTAAAAAGCAAAATAGTGTGGCTTTGTCCATCGCTGAGGCGGAATACATTGCCGCGGGGGCTTGTTGTGCACAAATCTTATATATGAAACAAACCCTCCTAGACTATGGAATTGTTCTTGAAAAGGTGCCACTTTTATGTGATAATGAAAGTGCCGTTAAAATTGCTAACAATCCGGTACAACACTCTCGCACCAAGCACATTGATATCCGCCATCACTTTCTAAGAGATCACGTTGCTAAAAATGACATATCACTAGAAGGTGTAAGAAGTGAAAATCAATTAGCGGATATCTTCACTAAACCTTTGGATGAGGCAACCTTTTGTAGGTTAAGAAGTGAACTCAATGTGCTTGATTCTAGCAACTTTAAAAAATGAGCGTGTGTTGTCCCTTGCATTGCATTGTATAATATGCCATGTTTATTTTATCGCAATGCTTTTAGGGCTTGGCTAACACGGTTACGATAACCCTTCTTTGGAGGAGTGAAGAAGCCTAACCGCGGATCAAACTTGACAAGCATTCTAGCTTTACCTTCTTGTATTGCATTGCATATGCATGGTTGTTGTTCTTGTCGTTTCTTTTCGGTTAAGCTTTGAGCAACCTCTGTGTTCGTCCATGGATAGAGAGAGCATTTTGACGCTCCTAAAGGTTCAAAAACTCTATTGCATGGCCATACGTTGCTCCTTGGGTGTTTATTGCCTATTTTCTTAAAAATAATACTAGCCTAAGGCAATCTATTTTAAAAATTTTGAGGGTTTGAGTGAGGTCACTCATATCGTGTTCCAATTGGTGTTTATTTGTGTCTTTTTGAATTGGAACCTGATTGGGAGAAGCCACGTCGTAGTTCGGAACGAAGAAGGGCGAAGAATAGTGACCGGACGCTGGACCGGACGCAGTGATGCTTCACCACCGCGTCCGGTCCCGGCGTCCACCAGCGCGTCCGGTCATCCAGAAGACCAACTCTAGATCTAGTGACCGGACGCTGCACCGGACGCACCGCTGTTTGACCACCGCGTCCGGTCCCGGTTATCACCACCGCGTCCGGTCATTCGCGATGAATTCCCGAGCTCCCCTCGACCGGACTCTGACCGCGTCCGGTCAGTCCTCACCGGACGCGTCCGGTCACTCCAGGAGCTTACTGGAGTGTGACCGGACGCTGCACCACCGCGTCCGGTCATCACGCGTCGAGCGGATCTAACCCCTTCATATAACGGTTCGTCCTCGGCCGTGTTTTTTCTTCAGCCCGAGCTTCTTCCGCCGCCGCCTGCCCTAACTCACAGATTCGCCAGAGCCGCCGCATCCTTGCCATCTTCCTCGCCTCCGGCAAGCCCAGCCGCGTCTCCTCGCCCGCGCTTACCTCGCTCGCGCGCGCGCCAGCCCGTCCCTGCCCGCGCCTGCCCACGCCAGCCGAGCAGCTGCGCCACCGCCGCTCGCTCGCACCTCCGCCGCCGGTGAGCCGCGCCCTTGCCACCGGTGAGCCTCACTCTCGCTTGCCAGCATCTCCTCCGGCAGTGGACGGCCTCACGCTTGCCTCCGATCGTTCTTCGTCGAGTTGCCCTAACCCTAACCCTAGGGTTCGCGTAACACCGTTCGATCGTTCGTCGTCGAGGTTTTGCGTCGTCTTCTTCGCGAGGTTGTTTCACGTCACCTTGACCTCCTCGCTAGGGTTTGCCATAACTCTTTCTTTTTAATCCTAATTGCATCATATTTCGGCAAATCAGAGCTCGTCCGGCGATTTCGGGGAATCTCGCGATCTAGGTCACCTCATCCTGTCAGTCGTCTCGTCGATCCGAGGTAGCTTCGCGTTTCGATTCACATCGTATCTCATATGCTTGCTATCTCTAGGGTTTCATACCTTTTAGTTATATATGTGGTTATAGTAGATCTCTCTATTCCGTCTTTGCAGCGAGTCTGTTCGTGTGTCAGGGTGAGATCAGTTTGCTGAATCTGAGGCCAAGCCTGCGGATACGGATTGAGGCCAAGCCTCTCGAGTGACAGTTCACCATCTTTCAGAGGTTTTCGGTCAGTTTGTCAGCATGGTGCGTTGCAAGAACGCCGGTGGTGCTCCTGGTGACGGGGATGACAGTCCTCCTCGTTGGTCTGAGATTGCACGTGGGAAGCGTATCAAGATCATGGCCAGAAAGAAGAAGAAGACACTTACAGAGGCAGAGATAGCTCAGGCCGTGGCAGATGCAGCAGAGCAGGCAGAGAGAGGTGGCAGGAGCAGTGGCATACGCATAGGTGAGCGTCGCTTTCATCTAGAAGGTCGACAGCTCGGCACAGAGGCCACTGAGGGTACTGAGGATACTGGAGCTACAGAGGGTATGTCAGTTGATCCACCTCCAGAGGCCACAGAGGCTCCAGAGGCTACAGAGGACACAGAGGAGCAGCCAGCTCAGTCTCCACCACGTCGCCGCTCCACACGCGCACGTACTCAGGTGACTCCTAGGCCAGAGGGCCAGCGTCGTGGAGCACGTCCTCCTCCCAGAGCTAGAGGTTCACCCCCGGTCGAGCACTTTGACTTGAGGGGTGCTACAGCACGTCAGGTGCAGGGGTTGAGGTTCGTGGAGGTCAGTCGGTGGTTTCCACCTGTGAGGGATCACAGAGCTTCAGAAGGCTTCTATACCCCACTTCAGGAGGATTTCTACAGGGCTCTAGTTGACAGCGGTATTGCTTTTCGACCACAGAGGGTCTGTCGACTTAAGTCACTGGTTGAGGTTGTGGGAGAACAGCTACGTCCGCACCTGTCCTTTCTGCCAGGCTTGTCAGATCTTCTTGGACGGACAGGTGCATACTGCGGCACATGGGTCAGAGAGTTTTATGCTTCACTATGGATTGATCCTGCCCATGATTTCATTCACTTTGCATTCTGAGGCCGCGATCACCGTCTATACAGCACCAGAGTGCGGGAGATTCTCAGACTCCCAGCTTCCAACACGAAGATACATCAGCTGTGTTTTGGTCAGACTCCTCCACCGAGACGCCCTCACGGCGGGGCAGTGCCACCTACAGACTTGATTCGACCCTGCTTCTGTGAGCCTTTTGGCGAAGGGTCTCGTCGCACGCCTGCCAGTTTGACACCACTTGCCAGAGTTCTGGACGCTATAGTCAGACGCACTCTACTTCCCAGACTTGGCTACAGAGAGGGACTGAGTCGGATGCAGCTATGGGTTGTTCACCACCTCCTCTCATAGACACAGTTTGACATTTGGGATCTCATACTTAGTGAGATGGAGGATACCATAGCTGAGGGCTTCAAGGGTAATCGTCAGCTGCCCTATGCACACTGGATCTGCTTCATCATTAGATCATCCATTCAGCTACCAGCAGAGATCCGAGCTGAGATATCAGATACTACTACTGCTTTCCCTGAGTATGATATCCGTCAGCTTTGGGCTTCAGTCACTAGAGATCAGGCCCCAGTGCCAGGACAGCGTGTGCGACCTGAGGTTCCTGAGACAGCGGCTGAGCAGGACGCCACAGTTGATGAGCTTGCAGAGGCAGAGCTTGCCGATCTTGACGCTCAGCCTGCTGATCTTCCTGAGGATGTGACATCTGACAGCACTGATGAGGACTACCAGCCCATCCCCAGGTACCGGTCTCCTCGGTCTCACGACCACGAGGCCGGTGGCTCTGGTTCAGCCTCCCGCACAGACCCAGCCATGGTGGCTATACTTGAGAGGTTGACCCAGGCACAGGAGCAGCAGCAACAGCAGATACAGCGACAGGCTCAGGACACAGCTGCAGCACTTGCATAGATTCAGGCTCGTCAGGACGAGTTTCAGCGTCAGCAGCTTGAGATCCAGAGGCAGCAGGTTGAAATGCAGCGACAGCAGTATGAGATTCAACGACAGAGTGCAGCTAGTCAGCAGTAGTACTTGGATCTCCTGCGCCACCTAGTCACTGTTGGGGTTCCTTCGTCTGCTTTTGTCCTGACTTCTGCTTTACAATTCAGTGATCCATCGAGTCAGGGACAGCCGGGTTTCCAATTCACATCTCCACAGCAGCAGGTTCCCCAGTCATTCCAGTCCCTGAGCTTCACGCCTATTCACACGGGGTTTACACCTTCAGACCAGCCTCGCCCTCACCTCCTGACAGGCACACCCTTCGGTGATTACAGTGCTACCTACAGCGAGTTGACTGGTCAGCCGACGCCCTCGCACACTACCTTTGCTACTTCTTCAGGGTTGTCAGCTTCAGAGGCAGCTATTCCTCCAGTGACAGGGACCGGTACTACAGAGACTTTTCCTTCGTCAGTTGCCTCGACAGATCCTCCTGCTATTGGCTCGCTACAGGCTCAGGTCACTCAGACGGATCCTCTTATTGCTACTACGTCAGTACCTGTTCCTGCAGCTCAGACCCAGACCACTTCACAGCCACGTGTTTCTTCAGAGGGTTAGTCAGATAGCTCAGATTCCGAGGGAGATTCTCTACACTTCGTGATTACTCCGCGCACCTCGGCACCCGACACGACTCCATCTGTCCCCCCGTCAGATCCTTAGATTAGTTTTTTTGGCGCTTGATGCCAAAGGGAGAGAGAGAGTAGTTTCAGGGGGAGTTTTGAGAGAGGGTTTTCGTTTTTTCTTGTGTGCTTCATTCATGCATCATGTTTACTTTTCAGTCATTGCATTCGTGTGACATGTCGTGTGATAAACCTTGAGTCTTAATGTTTTATCCAGTCGCAGTGTTAACACTTGTCACCATTTTTAATTATAGCTCTAAGGTTGTGCTTCCGTGCCTTACTCCGATTTCTTATGAGCTATATCTGTATGTGTACTAACGTTCTTTGTCTTATCTTATGAGTACACTCTTTTGGCTTGGGGCACATAAGCAATTCCTAACCCCTTGTGCTTATTGTTTTTTTTGCTTATGTGATCCATGCATGCTCGAAAACCTCAACTCAAATCTTTTATATCTTAGTGTTGTCATCAATCACCAAAAAGGGGGAGATTGAAAGCATCTAGGCCCCGAGGTTTGGTTTCGGCAATTGATGACAACGCTTTATTACCATGACTAACGTGTGTTTTGCAGAAACTTTGGTAAGTTAGGTCATGGAGGTTTTAACTGCTTTGGGCACCATGGTATTCATGCCCCTTGATGGAAATCGTTTCGGTTTTCAAAAGAGTGACGTCAAGATTAAGGACGGTTAGTTCCGGATGTCGAGGTGTTGAGATACATTTGGAATAATCGTTAGGATCTTCGTTTTTCTCTTTTGGCCGTACTATAAAGGGGACATGAGCGGGTAGCTTGACCTAGGCGAGTCCTACGTTTAGGTGTGGTGCACACTTGTTAAACTTGGCGCTAGGCAGCTCTAGAATAGCTCAAAGTTCAGTTGGAAGCAACTTGGTTCAAGTTGTGACGCGTTTCGGAGAGTTTCGGGTCGTTTTCCCATGACCGGACGCGGTCCTCGGCATGACCGGACACGTCCGGTCAGTACAGTTCCGCGGCTAGGGTTTCAGCTCTGACGACCGGACGCGGTCCTCGCGAGGACCGGACGCGGTGGTCAGATGTCGACACGTGTCACTTGAGGGAAACACCCGATCGGACGCGACCTGGGTGTGATCGGCGCGTCTGGTCACAGTCCAGTAAGGTCCAGAGACGACCGGACGTCCGGTCATCACCGATCGGACGCGGTCACGCGTCCGGTGCGAGTATAGTATGCTCCCTGCGCGATCGGACGCGTCCGGTCGCCCCTGACCGGTGCGTCCGGTCACTCAGTTGTTTTTCGGTTTTCGACCGTTACGAGCGACCGGCGCGTCCGGTCAGTTCAACCGGCGCGTCCGGTCAGCTCGTGTTTTGCTGAGTCAGCGGATAACGGTTCGTTTTGTCTGCGGGGTGTATAAATACATCCCCACCACCTCTTTTAGAGGTCTCTTGCTCATTTGATCAGCTGAAAAACACCTTTGGAGTGCAAGGGAGTGCAAGAGCACTAGTGAGGATAGAGATTTGAGAATCAAAGCTTGAGAGTTCCTCACTAGCGATTAGAGAGTAGCAAGTGTGCATCCACCTTCTCATTTGGGCTCGTAGTGGTCAAGTGAGAGTTCTAGCTTGTTACTCTTGGTGATCGCCATCACCTAGACGGCGTGGTGGTGATTGGGAGTTCGGTGATCATCCGACGGAGCTTGTGGATGACCCAACTCATCTTGTGAGCGGTTTTGGGTGATTCACCGCGACGGAGTGTCGAAGAATCAACCCGTAGAGAGCACTTGATCCTTGCGCGGATCAAGGGGAAGCTACACCCTTGCGCGGGTGCTCCAACGAGGACTAGTGGGGAGTGGCGACTCTCCGATACCTCGGAAAAACATCGCCGTGTTCCTTGCCCCTTTACATTCAAGCATTTACATTCTCGTATTTACTTTCATTGCTTGTTTACATTCCTAGACTTGCCATGCTAGACTAGAATTGGAAACTAGTGTGCAAAACTTTGTATCGGTAGACTCTCTAGGAACACAAGTAGACACTAGGGGTGAATTCCGGCTTGTAGGATTTATTTCTTGCATTTAATTTTTAGAAAAGCCCAATTCACCCCCTCTTAGGCATCTTGATCCTTTCAGATGAGAACAAGTTGCTAAATGTATCCTGTGGATATGGTGATGCATAGGACTAATAAAGTATAGAACAACCATAGAAGCACAACTTTTTAGCTATCTGGAGGCAATCAAGATACATGATAGAACTTTATGTATTTTCAGGTGGAGCATGCTGTCGTCTGAATACAAGTACCATAGAAATCTTGTACAATAAAATTTCAGGATCGTACCAAGACTGACCGTGCACCATAACTCAACTCCATCTACTTCACCATCTTTTGCTTATTGTCATCTGGTCGCGGCTTGACATGTGTGACGCGCTCGATGGTCGTCGATGGTAGCTGTGCATGTTTATTTGAGAAGGAGGGATCTTGTACTTCTCACTTCTTTGGAGAGAGAGAGATTTCATGGGTTCCAGGTATGGTTATCAAGTATGGATTGGACAGGGCATGACGGTGAACTTGTACCAGCACATTCGTAGCTTGGCTTTCCTCCGGGTTTTATGTACGTGATGACTTCACGTGGTTTCCCAACATGGTCTGGGACAGCCAACAAACGTGCAGTTCAGAGTGAACTAAAGATGATTATCTCCTATGCAAGTGATTGAAAAGTAGCTTTCTTTTTCAGTTAGGTTCCGCAGCATGAAAAATCTGACATCATTATAAATCTTTAACGATCGACCGAATTTTAACGAGCGACCGTCTGACGCTACGTAATAGATACTAGTCAGTAACCCCGCGTGCTTGCGCGGGGGCTTGGACCGGAGCGGCATTTGATGCTAGTAAGTAGCAACACATTATTAAACTAATGGTTATTGCAAGTGTAGAACCTAAGTGAAGGCTCGGATGGAATGGCATTTGATGTTAATAACACGTTAACTAATGGTTATTGCAAGTGTAGAACCTAAGTAACGCCTAGGAAATGCACATGACACTCAAAGGTGCAGCAAATCTGTAGTGCAAAGCAGCATAGATAGAGGAATGAAATTTGTGAGACAAATGTTTGCATCAGAGTTGCATATTTCTGCACCCATAGTCCAAATTAGCAAACGTAAATCTTGTCCATATTCTGGCTGTCAAGGAGCTTAATTTCATTAAGTGGGAAGGAGGACCATGTGAAGCATCTTTGCAATATAATAGTCAACCTATCCAGATCCTATATTCATAATAATCATCGAAAGAAGGTAACTGTTAATAACCTCAGTGGCTTTTTAGGATTGTACACATAAATGCTAGTATAGCGCACATGTATTTAAGCTCCATGCTCCAGTGTGAGAAGCTTTTTCCCATTTAGTGGTACAGGACCACACAACACTAATGATTCCTGACATCCCATCATGCTAACTTGAGATATCCTGCCCCTGTTACAGAAATGACGTTTATTAAATTAAATAAAGTAGTGTAGTACCTTAACACGGATAAGCTAGTAGTGGTACATTGGGCTCAAGTTTGTTTGCAAGCAGTAACTCATTTGGGTGTTGATGGAAGTACATCAGAATAAGACCACAACTTACCCCATGCCATGAAGAAGTAATTTCAGATGTAATTCTTAGCACTTCCTACAGAAGCAATGAGGTCTATAGTAGTTAGTTATGCACAGTAAATAAGAAAGATGAGAGAGGTACGCAGAGACTAACTGCATTTTATCAGGAATCGATGTACATTGGTAATAAAATTAGATCCATAGGGGGCAATGACACTCAGCCGGCTAAAGGAAACAGTGACATGTAGAGCAATAATTGGCCTTACTGATCCGTCTATTTTCGGTGCAGCCTATACAGGGATACCATTTTGATCAACAACTTCCAAATAAGCAAATTTAGAAGGTACCTTGAAAACACTGCAGCATAGATATGTAGCTATCTAAAACTAATTCATAAGTAGGTTCTCTAAATTACGAAAACGAACTAAGCATTTCAATACAAATGCACCATATATATACAAAAGATGTACCTTAGAATACGTAATCAGACAGAGCAAAAGGTGGGGCCATCAATGGTGATGGGTGGCTTTTCAAAATCATAGCCGTACCATAGTAAACCACATAATTTGTTTAAAATGGAGAAAAACGCACCAGTATCACACAATCAACACTATCTAGAATTAAGCACTGATGAAGTATGGTAAATCAAACCTAACATCTGGGTTCGAACGATGAATCTTCGATAAAAATTAAATGAAGGTTAAGTGAGATTTGTAGACCACAGACCTAGATAGGTAGAGAGAAAGAGAGCCGCTAAAGTGTGGAGCATGTAGCTACTTGGTGTCATTTGCCCACGTTGGCTGGGCAGGAGAATGGCATATTGTATTAGAAGCAATAATATATAAATTAGTTCCATAGCTTGAAAACCAGAGATGTACAGAGGTCATGTGACAATGGATGTCATAAAACAGGACACATGTATTTGAAGCTAAGGCATAGAAAACAGGGGGGGGGGGGGGGGGGGGGGGAAGTGATTCTGTTATTGTGTTTTTAATCAATTGCACACGCTTTAGCCAGTATAGGATTGTCTAATGCAGAACAATACGAAAGATACATGGCAGAAACTAACTTGGGTTGTATCGGCAGTATGCGACAAAACAAAGTGGAGGAATGAACATTGCTTAGCGTTTGCACATGGTAGTAAATGAAACAACCCAAGTGGGAGGCTGGTTCAATATTACATTTATTTATATATCATAAATTCTTACCATTCCAGAACTACTGAATAGGATTTTCAGTGGATCCATTGAATTGACCAAATTGTATTAGAAGCAATAATTCTCAAATTAGTTTCGTAGCCTGAGAATCAAAGATGCAGAGGTAGGAGGAAACTCAAAGAATATAAAGGAGCAAATTTCTGTCCATAAAAACAATAATAACACATAGGCTTGCAATTAACACATTAGGCACACAATATGTTGACAGAACATATTTCTTGGCATATACAGTTTTTTTTGCATTATATGCGTTGAGCATTACTGTGTACAAACAAAATTTATGTATACAAAACATGGGACCATTGCTAATGTTTTTAACCACTATAAATATAGCAATGTCGTTACATCAGTATATGAATTACCAAATGCAATTAAGATAAAGAGGACATAGGACTTCATAAAATAGATGAGTATAGCTCTCTTAACAAAGAACTGCTGGCTGTTTGCTTGGGCTGATCTGGCTGGCTGAAAGTACTGTTGGCTGGTTTTTTGTGAGAGAAAAACACTGCTGACTGACTGGCTGATTTGGCTGATAATCTCAAGCGAACAGGGTTCTTGAAATTTTACAGACCCCGTAATAATTGAAGAGCAGTACGCCACTACTAATTTTCATGTGAGACCTGCAACTTCTTCTTTGATGCATACTTCTGAAAAAGAGAGACGATATCATCACTCATCTTAATGTTTCAACGAATATGCAAGAGAATTATATAATGTTTCAGTTTACCAAATCAATAATCCAATACTGGAAACTGAAATGAAATAATTCAGTGCCACATTAAAAAAATCTTTCCAATAATCTAAAGCCATAGAATTGTAAGAATCTAATAAATCATTTTTTGCAAACCATGTCTCTTATGCACTTTTGGTGTCTGACTGTCCGTGCCAATTGCGGATCGCCGATCAGCAATCGTGATTCCTATTGTGATTAATTGCTAGTCAAGAAATTGGAAAATCTGAAAGGAAACCGATAACGTGAGTACATGACTAAAGGAGAAGGGCAGCTCACCGCAGGCTAATTCTTCGTATCAGGTTTCAGATGTACGTGTACCTGCAGGGCTGTTGGTCCGCGTTTTACATCATAGTTCGTGGAGCTGCCGATGCACGATGGCCGTGGTCGCCGTCCCCGCGTCGCCCGCTCCTACGACTGCATCGCACGCACACAGAAGTCAGTGTGACACCGCACAGCCGCACGGAAAAGAAGGGGCGCAGTCTGAGGCGATGAGCATCGACGGAAAGGGAGAACGTAGAAGAAAGCTGAGCGGCACACATGTGGGTGAGGGTGAGTTTTTTTTTATGCAACAAGAGGGGTTTTTAGGCCCCTACTGGAATTTTATTGCTTTTAAAATAAATACACAGTGCCACCAGATACAATCAAGAAACAAAGAAGGTAAAGAAGAAAATCATAAAAACTACACAAAAGCTTCTAGCCATAAATCTATATAAGGGTGGTATTTTGCTTTTGTCCTGAGAATAATCAGAGCGAATTCTTTCTTGAAGACTTGTCTGCATCTGTGTATTGAATGAGGTATATTCCTGAAGATTAAATCATTACGCATTGTCCAAATTGACCAACACATAGTTACCAAGATTTCCATATAAAAGGGCAACTGCAATTGAGCTTTTAAGCTTTCAACTATATAACCCACGTCCTGACTATTGAGGATTGTTAGCTGCAAACTGTACCAGCAGGCTAGAGAGAAAGGACAATGAAAAAGTAGATGTAGAAGATCTTCATCAATACCCAGATTGCATAGAACACAATGATAATCTGGGAGGGCCATATTTCTTCTTCGGAGCAAAGCTCTGGTACTTAATCGATCTTGGAGAATTAGCCAAAAGAAAAACTTCCTTTTGATCTGACAGGAGGACTTCCATAGCCAATTGAAAGCAGCATGTATATGTCGATGACCAATGAGTTTCTTATAAGTCATGCTTGAGGAAAACAAAGCAGATCCCCATATGTAAGACCATTGATCAGGGCTGGCTTGTAGATTTAGATTCTGAACTGAAGTGCTAAGAGTTTGAAACTGAGCAAAAGCTTCAGGTGAAAGAGGGAGATGAAAAAGCTCATGGAAATGTTGAGTACTTGCAGCCACAGAAATTGAAATGCTTTGGTTCTTTGCAAAAGAAAATAGCTCTGGAAAAGCTTCTCTGTGTATCATATCATTCCACATATCATGCCAAAGAAAACTGGATTTACCATCCATGATAGTGACATTGCAATCCCTTTGAACTGAGTTAAAATCTTAAGGTTATCCCTCCACCAAAAGGAGCCTCTGAAATTTAACTCTGAATTGGAAGCTTGCCTCCTGCATAATATTTGTCCCAAACAAGTTGAACCCAAGGAATTTGGGCCTTGTTAAAAAATTTGTGAAGATGTTTCATTAGAAGACTTTCATTCTGTACTGAGAGATTAAGGACTCCCAAACCTCCTTCATCTTTGGGCAGGGTTACCATGGGTCAAGCTGCTTTGGGTGGCTTTTTATTGTTAATATCAGCGCCCCTCCATAAACAATGCTTTCGATATTTGTCAATTTGCTTGATGATTGTCTTAGGAAGCAGGAAGGTACACATGGCATAAGTTGGAAGAGCTGTAAGAACTGCATTTGTAAGCTCAAGCCTACCAGCTTCACTCAAGAAGGAAGAAAAAGCCACAAGTCTTCTTTCACATTTCGAAACTAAAGGCCAAAAATCTGCCACAGTAGGTTTAGTAAGACCCAAAGGTAGACCAAGATATGTGAAAGGTAAGGTACCTTTTGAGCATCCAAAAGTTGAAGCTAATATGTCTAGTCTTTCTTCTGAGACATTTAAAGGAACCATCACAGATTTGTCAAAGTTTACTTTCAACCCAGTGAAATCAGCAAAGGAAGATAGAAGAGCCTTCAAATTGTTGAGCTCATTAATATCACCATTCATAAAAATAAGGGTATCATCAGCATATTGCAAAATTGGAAAGTCTGCATCACTTAATAGAGTCACAGGTAGGCTGAGTTGATTATTGTTCTTTGCACTGTTCAAGATTGTCTGAAGGAAATCAGCAGCTAAGACAAACAACAAAGGAGAAAGAGGATCACCTTGTCTAACACCTCTCCTACAATGAAAGGTTTTACCAGGTACTCCATTCAAAAGAACTGATGACGTGCCTGATTGAAAAATTAACTTCATCCAATGAAGCCACTTCGTAGGAAAGCCTTTGTGTTCCATTATCTTTAACATGAACTCATGTTCAACTTTATCAAATGCCTTTTCAAAGTCAAGCTTCAAGATTATTATCTCCTTTCTTGTTTGATGACAGGTGTGAAGATATTCTAAAGCCCAAGCAATACAATCTTGAATTGTCCTTTGCTTAATAAATCCATACTGATTTTTATGAAGAAGAGATGGCAACTTATTTTGAAGTCTATTAGCAATAATTTGGTTAGAATCTTGACTGAGGTGTTGAGCAAAGAAATTGGTCTATAGTCAGCCACCCTGATAGAATCATCCTTTTTTGGTACCAAAGTAATATGAGACCCATTTATGCTCTGTAAGCAAACTTAACCAGAATGAAAAGCATCACAGAGATTGTAGAAATCAGTGGAGATTATAGACCAGCAATGCTTAATAAAATCTGTGTTGAAACCATCAGGCCCTGGAGCTTTGTTGGAAGGGAGATGGTGGACCACCACATCAATCTCGGTTCTGGAAAAATTATCAACCAGACCAGAGAGATCAGGTACATTTGTGAAGTGGGCAGTCAAATCAAACTGAAGGGATGTGAAGTCACTGGTGCCTAGTCTTTCTTTAAAAGAGTGCCAAATCAGATTTGCCTTCTCCTGATGACTGAAAAAAGAATTACCCTGGACATCATCTAGTTGTGTGATAAAATTCCTTCTATGCTTGATAGTAGCATGTGCATGAAAGAAATTAGTGCTAGCATCCTCCAAAGTCACCCATTTTATGTTACTCCTTTGCTTCCAATAAGCTTTTTGTTGCTGAAGGAGAGTGATAAGCTTACATTCAAGTAGCCTTCTGAAATTCCATTCAATGATGCTCAGATCTCTAAATTCTTCAAGAAGATTAATAAAAATGATGATCAACTTGACATTATTAATATTTTCTTTCCAGCTGGACAAGGTCTGCTTCCAATCCTTCAACACTTTTCTCAGAGTTTTGAACTTTGCAGTAAGGACTTTAGCTGCATCAGAATGGTGAACTGGTGTGTCCCAAGCTAAATGTACCTGATTCAAAAAATCTTCATGTTGCAGCCAGAAATTTTCAAACCTGAAGATACACCCTTTAGGAATGTCAGTGGAAATATTAATAAGACATGGCACATGATCCGAGATCTCTATCACAAGAGTAGTGACATTGGTATTAGGATAAGAGAGTCCAATTAGAAGAGGTGAAAAACCAATCAAGTCTCTCTAACAGGGGAGGGTGTTGTTTATTTGTCAAAGTAAAACGTTGACCTTTCAAAGGCAACTCTATAAGACCCAAGGAGCTAATTGCTTCATTGAACATCAGCATATCAGCAATGTCTGCACCTGGTTTGTTCCTATCCAAAGGGTTCCTATAAAGGTTAAAATCACCAACCACTAACCAATCTGCATCATCGGGAATGTTAATATTTTGGAACCACTGAATGAACTCTTTTTTCCCCAGAGGTGTGCAAGGCGCATAGATATTAGTGAGAATCCAGTTAGCATTATTATGCATCGACGAGAAAAGAACAGAAGAAGCATACTCATTTTGGAAAACTAAAGAACCAGAAAAAACTACACTTTTCCATATAATAATTGATCCACCAGATGCCCCATTTGAGGGAAGGAATTCATAACTGTCAAAGATAGGTGGGCAAAACAGCCGAATGAAAGTGAAATCAAAATGAGACCTTTTTGTTTCCTGTAAACAAACGACATCACAATTATTTTCACATATTCAGTCACGGATAGCGTTCCACTTTTTTCTGAGTTAACACCACGGATGTTCCAACTTAACACTTTCCATTGTCTAACAGCCATAGAACAAACTTTATGATAACAAAGGAGAGTATCTTAGATAGCTAAGATAACAAGGCCTATTTCCTGCTCTTGGAGGGGCCAGCATCTTCATTGTTCCCCGGTGCCTTCTTGCCTTTAGCACCGCCCTCAGTTGACTTCTTGGCCTTTTTGGGTCGTTCCACAGCCGCCTTCTTGGCTAGCCTATCATTCAACGCTTCTTCAGTCAGAGAGGCGGGATCAAGCTTGCAAAAAGAGCTCCCGAGGTCGCGCACTACAGAAACAGAGAGAGTAGGAGGATCAACAGAGCAGCCAACACAACTGCGGTCCTTGCACAAATCATTCTTAAAACCTTTGTTCTGACTGTGCACTCTTTCACTGCGCCTAACCTGGGTATCAGAAATGATTACATTCTTACCACGCTTAGCTTTTGTTGGAGCATGTGGGACAGGAGCTACAACTGGTGGTGGCGTCATGACACCTTCCTCCTCAGCTGCAACAGGCTCATTGGAGGCATCTTCACCTTTAGCAGCAGCAAACTTGAATAGAGAGGGTCCAGAGTCATTGGTGTCATCTTCCAGATCTAGGCATTGAACCTCAGGAGGGTCGGCGCAGGAAAATTCAGAGATAGTAATTGAAGGAAGAGTTGAGGGAAGAGAAAAGGAAAACATATTGCCCTCAGATAGCTTTGTGATTGTGGCCCAAGCAGGAGAGGTCAGGAATTGTTGAGCCCATTCAAAAGTACCAGGCTTGAGCATCATTAGGGTGAAAAAATCCACCCATTGCGTGGGGATGGAGACAGTAGGCAGGGACCTATCAACAGAGGAGAAGTACTTGGCCCAACATCTAATTGCATTATCACATGGGCCTTTGGAAGAGCTTGGGGCTGACAACTGCATAGGATCCACTGGAGGCACAAAAGTCTGAACAAAACCCAACTGAATGTTGCCCATATCTACTGCATCTGGGGCCTGTGGGGCCAGATCATCAAAAGGTACCAGGTCTTCAGGTGGAATTTCATCAACTATAAAAGGCTGCAGGGGAATTGGTAAAGCAGCAGGCTGGTTCTCAGCTTCTGAATTAGTATCAGTCATCTCATCCGTTGCTAAGACAAGTTCCTGCTGACTTTGCATGACTTCTTGATGCAGAAGATTGACAGGTCCTTGAGGATTGATAACAACTTCTTCAGCTGGCTCTGGTTGGAGAGGAATCAAAGGTGGTGCTTCTTCCTGCTGATCAAAAATTTGTTGGGCTGCTATATCAGGTATGTTGGCACCATGAACTGCCTTTAGAATCTGCTGATTTTGGGCTAGGCCATTTTGGGGCCAAGGAGCCCAACTAATGGGATTTGCAGGATTGACATTGAACTTATCAGGAGGCCCATCTGGTGGGTTAGGTGGCCCCTGTCCTGGCTGTCCAAAGCCAAAGAGGTCAAAATTGTTTGGATCAATATTATCTGGGTCCTCAGGGGGGAGATCTTCATCCTGTGCTTGGGCCCCTAGCAACCTTGTCAACAGGATCTCACACTGGGCTGTCCAGCAATCGGATTCAGGATCAGAGCCCTCAGTGAAGCTAAAGAACCAAGGTATAGCATCAAGTCTAGAAACCCTTGCTTTGACCAAGATTGTGGCCAAGTGATTCTGGTCCTCTTCCCATACAATCAGTTTTCCAAACTGAGAAATAGCTTGTCAACCAGGGGATGGGTCCAAAGGTCCAAGTTAAGCCCAATCAGAATCAACCAAACCTCATGTGTAAACACTGCTGTACGATTATTCCATGCTCTATTGTGAGGAATAAAAGAAATGTGGCCATTGCCAAACTGATGAGGGCCAGACTGAATTAACTGATCTCTATGAAACAAATGAGAGAAGCGAACGTATGCTTGACCATGAGGGCAGGGTTGAATTGTCAGAGTTGGAACACCAAGGTGAACATGCAGGAAGTCTTCCAAAATATGCCTGATGTCTTCAAAGTTCATCTGTTCTGGAGGCAGCGGGTGTAGGTGTGCAATGGCAACGTCATTGTTGTGCTCTTGTACACGGCCGGTCATCACCCGCATCATCGCCGGTCGCCCTGGGACCATCACTCGTTGAGCCCGCGGCGATAAGAAAGGCCGGGGGTCAACAAACCTGTAGGCCATCCTTGGCGAAGGAGATTGCACTGAAGCAAGAGTTGGGGTTTTCTCAGACCAGGCAACATGCATGAAACTCTGCATGATGTGGAAGGAAACAGATTATTTCTATTGTCACTTGCCAGTCAGTCTTTGCCGAAATTTACAAGTATTGGGAATGTACATGTGACTGCACATCTGAATCTGTTCCTCGATCAAGATTCAAGACACCATATAAAACTTTGCAACAATCTAATTATCAGCAGCAGGTAACGACACCGAATCAGGTCAAAACTTCTTACGAGACATCCACACCACCTCTGCCTCGCTACGCATGGGTCATCAAGAGGATTGCAAATGCTGTCCAAGCTGCAACGACCGGGAGGAGAAGCGAAGCCGACAGCCGCGGAGAGGCGTTGGGCAGCCACGGGTAGGCGTCCGGCGGCGGCATCACGCAGTTGTCTCCGTTGAAGTAGACTCGTCTCGGGAAGGCCCAGCCTTTCTGGAAGGTGAACGTGGATGGCTCCTTCCGGAACAGAAGCTCAGACTGCACATTCCCGTCTGGTCCGGCCGTCATGAGCAGATCGTTGTAGTACTTGATGCCCCACAGCATCGCCGTGTCGTCTGCAAAAGTGTAAATGTCAATGTCTGAAAAAAAGTAGGAAGGGATTGACAATGGAAGATTGAATTTCTTCAGGGGGTTGCATGAAGTTCAGGTATGAAATTGTAGGTGGGGAAGCTCTCTCTCTCCCCCCCCCCCCCCCCCCCCCCCCCCCCCCCCCCCCCGATGAGTTCAGAAAAAAAAAAGTTCAGGTGCTAACTTATCACTCCATAGGGGTTCAGAGGTTTGTAGTTGAAGCTGAAAATGGTAGTCAGATTGTCGAAGTTGGGGTGTTGCGCAACGAGGTTCCATTGCGAGTAGTTCATTCGGTAATTGAAGTTTGTCACCGTGATCTTTACCCTCCAGTACTCCTTGTAGTTAACCTTGACATGCCAATGCACTCTTATTGGGCACATGTGTGAAGTGCACTGGACTAGAGGCGCCAAGCTGTTCTTATTAGGATCGTTCACGACAGAAGCCAGGTAAGGTGAATTATCCCTGTCCAAGGACAACACATCCAACATTCACATAACTGGTCAAAATGAAAATAACGTGTTGAAGCTGAGTTCTGTCGATGTTACTTACTCTACACAGCTTCCTGGCGCAGTGCTGTTATTCTGGCAGCCACAGGAGCATGATGGGCAGTTAACAATGGTGTCATTGTAAAATGATGAGAGCGAGACACAGCAGGTTGGAGATCTTTGTGCAAGGAACTGTGAGTATGCACATGTCACATTCCATGTCACTGCACAAAGAAAACAAGTCGTCAACTATTGCCAAAAACTAGCAAGTGTTGCTACAACAAAGGGATCATAAATTTGCTGAAAAGCAATTAACTGCAGATCTATTCATGGTATTTTGTTTCTTTTTTATGTACGTGCAGAATAACTGGGCCATGGAAAGAAGATCTTACTGTGTGCTTGAGTTGATCTCCTCCCATCCTGAGATATGAACTTAGTAGGTTTCACTAGTTTGGCAGTTCCACAGGTGTACCCGGGACCAGGTGCCTTCAGAGTGAACTTCTTGGGCACTTTGACGGTTCTGTTGGTAGTCCCAGCCTGTCCAACACTGACTTGGAATGATGCCACGGCATTGTTAGGGTCCTGTGCCCATGAGGTGAGGACTCCTCCCTTGCAGCAGTTGGCAATCTGCATGTTGTAGGGAGTCCCAGGCAGCAAGTCCACAACCTCAGGGTCCTTTCTGCAGCAATGGGGGATGTTGGTTTTGAATTTGGAGCAGTCGCCTTGTTCAGTGGCCTGGCCGCCGGTCATCGCCCAGATTATCTCCTTCTTTGCCCATACCCAGCCTAGTTTCCAGCCCGGCGCCTGAATGTGGCGGTACTGCTGGTAATTGTATAGCGAAACAACAGCCTGGATGAAAGGGGAATTCAGAAGATGTCAGATAGTGGCAACGCCTGTGGAAGTGTGAACTGGAGAAAACCAAGATGATGGTGATACCAGGGTACTCTAGGTAAATAAGATGACCTTTTCAGCTGTCAGTGTCACAATTGCAAAATGCATATCGTCAACATAATTTTTTAAAATGTGTCTTAAGAAAAAAGAAATGGTAAATAACAGACAAGATTAGTCATGTCTCATTTGGAATGCAACAGAGGGACAAGCATCGGGTTTTGATTAGCTATTCAAACTGCACAATTCAGTACATCTGTTAACAACATATATTTCCAATTACTAGTTGTATGCTTGCAAAAAGAAGTCCTGGCAGTATGTTCGTCATGATATCCTTCACCAGCAGGCTGCAGCCTTGATTGATATTCAGTTACGCCCATTGTAAGCATATCAAGAAAGTAGTGCAGTGCCCAACGGGCAACGACCGGCAGAATGGCAATATAAAGAGGACACAGTTTCCTGGCGCAAAAGAATGATAGAGAAAGCAGAATACTGCCAACAAGACTCGAGACTAAGACGAGATAACTGGAGCACACGAAAAGTCTTGTAGAATAATCTTGTCCACTTCTGAAAGAACTATGGGAGCATATGCAGACTTTTGTATAGCGATATGCACTCGAATTTTTTTTCAATGATGGTGTCATGGTATAAGCAGCTTCAAACACACATTAGTCGTTTACTCACCACATATCCATCTGAAGTCCACTGTATTACATCCCACTTAATTGTTATGTTCCCATTCGGATCGAGTGGATCGTATGCATCTGCAGATTACCACGGAAAGTTTCATGAAACATGGTACTACTAGCTCAAAATTGGAGATGTTACGGTAGCAAACGTACAGGAAATCGTGATAGAACCATAATGATAACAAAAGCACAACAAATTACACCCAGAAGAGATTGGTTATAATTCAGACAAAACAGAACTATAGGTGTTGGAAATTGATAGTTTGAAACATGGGAGTAGCATATTGGTAGGTAGCAGACTGAACTGAAAGAACTGTACAGTCAGCTGTTTCAGTGGCCAGTCAGATTAGCGCTAAAAACAACTCGAGTTCACACCAGTAACTTAGTAAGGTTCATTTACATATCAAGTGAAGATCACTGTTTTTTTTTTATTTATAATAAAAGGAGATCACACATCTAGCATGATATTATCCGTAAGGCCGTTTTTTTGGCTAGGAATTGTAACATAAAGTATGGATCCGCACCCATACCTTATTTACCGGCCAAACAATGATCATGGCATTTGCATAGGCTAGTACTATGAAATTACGAAAAGCGCAAAAACAACCAAATTCTCCTCGTTTTATGTGTGATTGGGATTATATGAGGGAAATGTCTGAACATTATAATCCAATGAGGAGATGACAGTGATGTGTTAAAAAAAATGAAAATGCAAATTTTTGAGCCGGTGGGTGTTAGGCAGTGAGTTAGGCCGCTAACATATTGTTCTGACTTGTGAGGTGGAAGAGTACCATTATCGACAAAAGGAATGCTCGACGGATGTACAAGTTTCCTGTCATCTGCTGTTGGATCGATCGTTGATCTGAAAGAAACTAGTACGTACTGCTACTTTTGAAAGAAAGTAGTGTAGCGCGCGTATCTCAGAAACCCAAGAAGCCCGATGCCAAAACATGCCATGCCAGAATGAGGTAAAAGTTGGGAGCCTGGTGTGCGGTGCGCACTGACCTGACGAACGCATTAGAGAGGAGAAGGCGACGACGAGGAGCAGCGCGACGGAGGAGGCGAAGCGCACGGGCAGGTGCGCCGGCTGCGGTGTCGCCATGGCTCGGCGCCTCGGTATGCGCGAAGGAAAGGAATGGGATGGGATGGAATGCAACAGGCAACAGGAGCTCGGAACGAGTGGGCGGGTCAGAGAGAGAAGCAGCTTTCCTCTCTGTCCTCCAGTGGTGTCTGGGCGGGGATGCATGCGAGACAGGTTTGAGCTATTCTTGTGGGATGGGATCGGTCGATCATGGGAAGCTTTCCTTAACCTTTTCCTGGAACGCAAGTGCCAGGCGCCAGCTGTGTCTCCCTTTCGTTCATTTCTGTGTTTTCTGACCTCAAAACGTGCGCTCGTGCTACTTCCATCTTTTGCCGAATTGCATGCCGTTCTGCTAATCGATGAATTACTGCTGAAATTAAACCTGCGTTTGACCTGCAGCGCAGTGCAGGTGCAGGCCTTGGATACTACAGTTGGATTGCTTCCGGGTTAAGGTTATTCGTCTGACCTGATAGAGTGGACGGGACCCATCCCTGTCATGCTGGTAGGTTCTCACAGACTCGATCACAGTGATCACTTTTTATATGTGACAAAAGTCTCTTTTACTAGTGCCGGCCTCTCTCTCGAGTCTGATGCGCGTAATCTTTTCCTGGTGACGGTCAGGCTAGGCGGGCCTGTGGCTGCGGAATAGTACTGGAAAACCGAACGAAAGCACCCTGTGGCTTACGGAGGAACAGTACTGGAAAACCGAACGAATTGCATGCCGTTCTGCTAATCGATGAATTTGCGTAGACTTTGACATAAATAATGATCCTTTTTTTTTCTGCGATACGAAAAGTTGAGATTAGTGTCGCGATGATCTGTTCCTCGTTTTTTATTTGCCGGACGAAACGGGATGATGGCGTGATACTCCAACCAGGAACATTGGAGACCAAGGCCGTATGTTTGTTTATTGCGCTGAAGAATTCGATCCTCCTGGATGAACTGGCGTAGTACAGTATGTTCCGAGTTTGCATTGTGACCGTGCATGTGCCCTGCCACTGCCGGATCGGAACAGCCGAACAGGAACATCTGGGTTGACGGGCACGCGACCGGAGCGTTCCGGACGAACGCCTCACGCGCGTGCAACGCAAACCAGCAGCGTCGCGAGACGAGACTACGAGCACGGCAAGCGTGGCTTCGACAAGGAACACACGAGACGACAGCTTGCAGCCGGTGGCAAGTGTGACCCGGGGCACAAGGCAGGCAGGCGGCGCGCAAAGCAAAGCAAAGCAGCACGTCCCGTTCCATCGGCTGGCTGTGTCTTGTGTGCCAGTGCAAACAAACAAACAAACAAACAAACAAACAAACAAACAAACCGGTGGCGCGCTCTCCTCCTCCAGTCCTCCTAGTCACGGTCTTGCCTGCATTGGGTGGGCTACCACTGCTGCAACCGAAAGCTGGCTCGTTCGCCGTGTTGCGCGCGCGCAAGCCCCCATGCCCCAGGCCCCAGACGCGGCGCGGCTTTGGTCAAGCGGGCGGGCGCACACACATCAGTGGCGCCGCGGCAACTGGAACAGGACAGACGCGAGCTATGGCACCCATTTTCCATTGCAGTGGACACGTACAGTTGGCGTCTGCGACCGTGGCCAACCAAATCGGTCAGTCTAGCTTTGGTCAAATTCCACGGCGAGCGTCTAGCTTTGCTCAAACTAGCGCGTCGCTTGTTGGGCGACAAGTGGGCCGTTTGCGCGCGTAAGAGCTGGGCTATTTGCTGCGCGGGGAGGAAATGAGGTTCGGCCCGTCAGCCCGAGGAATCGCGCGTTGCCGGCCCCGGGCTGCCAAGCGCTACTATACAAGCTGCTGGGTTTTCTCACCTTGTGAGGACTATCCTCCAACTTTGGTTTTCCTCCCTAAACTCGAAAACCAGATAAACCATCTTCCTTCACTTTTAAAACCGTTTATTTTACCTCATTGACCCATCAATAGGTGGTTTTCAAAGGTGGGTTTGCCTTTTTCTTTTTTTATTTATTTTGACTCAATATTTGAAAAATCATAATAAATCATAGAAAAATCATAAAATAGAAAATCCAGTTTTGTTGGACTCCACATGAGTAGATCTATACAGTAAACATATAATATGGTATGCTTTAGTACAAAGTTTTTGTTGTGTCTTCAGATCTATGCTTTTCTGTAATTAATTCATAGCTGCAGTTTCTATAGTCCAATTGTGGTGAAATTTTTATGGTGGTATAATTATTGTATTCTTTAACTGTAGTAAAAAAAATTCATACTCGTTTCTATTTTTACACACTTTTAACTATTTTAAAACTATTTAACAAGCATAAAACTAAATAAATCTATAACTCAGTTATACATGATTCGATGAACATAACATTTTTACTACAATTTAATCATATAATAATTAGCTCACCAAAAAAAAATTGACCACAATTGGACCAAAGAAATTCAAGCTTTGAATTAATTACATAAAATCATAGATCTAAAGCTACAGTAAAAACTTTATACTAAAGCATACCATATTATATATTCACTGTGTAGATATACTCATGTGGAGTCCAAGAAAATTATATTTTTTATTTTATGATTTTTTTGTGATTTACTATGATTTTTTTTAAAAATCAGCTGAAATAAATAAAAAGGAAAAAGACAAAACCGCCTTTGAAAATCACCTATAACCAAGTCAGGGAGGTAAAATAAACGGTTTTAAAAGTTGAGGGAGGTGGTTTACCCAGTTTTGAAGTTCATGGAGGAAAACTAGACTTTAAGGATAGTTTACGGAGATAAAATAGACTTTTCCAAGCTACATCTTGACAGGTTAAAGAGGCAATCCTATTAGGCAACATATCTGGTGTAAACCAACCTCTCTGTGCAACCGTGCAAACTTCTAATCTGGATCATATGATGTTGACCCAATGGGGCGTAGTGGGAGTGGGAGGGGGGATTTGCAAAAGTGTGATTAGGAGGGGGCGGTTAAGCATAACATTACCCAATCCTCATGCGCCCCTTGGATCAACATCATATGGCATAGATTAGAAGTTTGCACGGTTACGCAGAGAGATTGGTTTGCACCAGATACGTTACCATCTTATTATTCTTTTCTTCCTACATAACGTTTATCCTCGCTCATGGCTTGCTGCCTCTGCCTACAACTGGCGTAATGTTATCGATCCAAAAGGGGCATGTCTAATCATTAGCTTTATACTCCGTTCAAAGCCTTGTTTAGTTCCCCCGTAAAGTGTAGTCCCTATTTTATCGAATGTTTAGACACATGCATGAAGTATAAAATATAGACAAAAAATAACTAATTGTACAGGTTGTGTCTAATTTGCGAGACGAATCTTTTAAGCCTAATTAGTCTATGATTTAACAATGTGGCGCTACAGTAAAGCTACAGTAGCATATGCTAATGGCAGATTGATTAGGCTTAATAAATTCATCTCGCGGAGTACTGATGACTTCTGTAATTTGTTTTATTATTACTATCCGAACACTCTCATGTGACACCCGATGTAACAGTCGATGTGACACCCCAAAACTTTACACCATGGATTTATACAAGGCCTGACTTTGGCAACTTCTTGTTCAGGGTGGAGGACAACACCACCTTCACGTATTCCGTCGTTCTTGGTTCCTCGTCTGCTACTGTGGCAGAATCGTCTAGTCTAATGCTCTTTCAAGAGTACTTGTCTTCCACTAGACACTAAGTACACAAGAGAGAGCACTACACTATGCGATTCCGTCGAGCACACCACAAGAAAGAACTCGAAAATCTATATTTTTACATCAGGATCATAAATGAGAGAGTAAAGCTTACGACATCTTCCTTACCATTTCTTACATCACCTTTAGTACAATATCAGAGTAATTCATTATTTGATTACAACAGTGAAATATGAAACATTATCAGAATTTCAGCGGAATGAAAATCATTTAATGCCAAGTTAAACATTACCCTAAAGAACATTTATGTGCATGAAATGATAACAAGTTATAAGTCTTTTTTTGAAAAACATTCTTGGTGGAAATTTTAAACAACTCTATGTCTGCACGTAAAGGAAATCATCGCTGAACCCACCAGAAGGTTTCTATACACAAGTGTCAGCTCCGAAAACGCCTGTCACTTGCAACAGGGGGAAATAAAACCCTGAGTACTCTGCAAGACTTACTCGACAGAGCAGTCATAATTAGTTCCTTAACTATTTTATGTAAGCACATATGCTACTTTCAAGCAAATAGTAAGCAATCAGAACCATTTTACCATTCTTCCATGTTCTAGTTATTACTACGGTGCTAGACAACAGTTAAACTGTACTGTCACGTAAAAACGGCGATTAACGAATCAATGTGCCTAGCTGGGTACCTCGAAAAACACACGTCTCATCTGTACCCCGGGCACAGACAAGACTAACCCGTTCCACTCCTGTCAAGGGGTCCAGGTCCCTGTCCAAACTAGGACTCCAAGCCCCCAACACTGCAGGCCCGGCCTCAGTGTGATGCTTAGACCTCCTACCCAATAATCCACCATAACAGTCGGTCCGGAAAAGAGCCAGAACTCAATGACAAGAGAGTAACAAGTCTTCTCGCTCCCATAAGCAAGTATGTGCTCGGAATAATAAGTCTATGACCTGACTAGTGTCCAATGCAATGAACGGTCTTCAATCGACACAGACGGGACAAATGCAACCAAAGCCCCGCTCTATTGCCCAACCAAGTCCAAGTCCATCCAAGTCTAGTCCTGCTCGGTCTCCAATTACTATACATATTTATTCCATGTGATAGTAACATGATAATAGTAACAATAATATATTTCCTATCTCTCGTGAGTGACAGGTAATCACTCAACTTCTACCGGGATCCTATAGCATAGCATGCTACATAGTCCTTTCCTACTAGTAAGACTCATAGGATAAGGATATATATATACAAGTGGGTTTCATTTAATTCCTTAAAACTTAATGCACAAGCATAAAATAAAGTGCAGAATAATAGGGGTTATGCACTGGGGCTTGCCTGAGTGAAAAATATCCAAAAGTTAGCACTCCATCAAGTGCCCCGATCATTGAATCACCATCTTTTCTTTTACTCCAGACGACTCCATGATCCGTCATTGTTCCTATTATGATGTTTGCAGTGCAACACAGAAACATAATTAATCAACAGCAACCACGACTCGTAAAATACGATTTCATCGCTCAAGTTAACGAACTCGCTCAATGTGTAACGCACTAAGCTACGTATCCATGTTATCGAACGAGGCGTTATTTCCCATCCAGTATTTTCGTTATACAGACCAAGGTGTAGCTTTATTCCTTTTATCGATTAAACACATATTCGAATTAGGGTTCATTAGCTACCTAACAATTTAATTATTATAGAGCTACAAAAATTACAGAGAGCATATACTAATATTAGGCAGCAACTGTAAAAGTTCCAAAACTAGCACTATCTTCATGTTATCCCAAAAATCCCAACAAGCTTATATACTAAAGATACTAAGCATCTTAGTTTACTTATAGCGCTCCTTAAAATATTATAGAAACTATGCGAACAAGATATACCAGTAGTTAGATCATGATTTTAGAAGTCTAACAAAATTGGTTTCACAATCTTTAAACTTCTACACATTTAGATATCGAATTCACAATTTAAACTAGAAACTATATTGGGAATTGCTTTTTAGAAAAGGGAAAGACCAGCGGCAGCAAAGCGGTCCAGCGGCCCAGTGCGGCCCACGCGAGGCGCGACCGCGCACGGTCATTCGGCCCAAAAGGTGGCCTAGGACGGGGAGCCCGCGCACGCGCACACGCTTTTGCAACATAGTCCCTAGCCTAATTGGATACTACGTGGTGCCACCGCGTACTATTGCACTAGAGAATCAATTTGCAACGAGCACCCTAAACAATCCTATCTTCGCATTGAGCCGGTCCCCGATGCCCTTACGCATGTGGGCACGACTCCGGTCGGCACTACACGGCCACGCCGGCCTGCTGAGCGAAGCCCTGGCCTAAAGAGCAAGCCAACGGGCACCACGAAGCAAAAGTGGAACTCTAGACGATGATTGAGGAGCTAAACGATGACCCTACCACTCTCCTCGCGTCGGTGGACCGACCACCACGACGGTGTGACTATTCCGGCAACCTAGAGCACTAACGGAGGAATAGAGATGGAGTGGAAGCATCCGAAGCTCACCTCGATCCGCATTGTGGTGACAGTTGGAGTGGAGGGGTGGCGAGGTGGGCTAGCCACGTGCGAGAGGGCGGTGCGGCGGCGCTCCACGGCTGACACCGACGCGTCAGCACAACGCCGGTGAAGGTTCTGGCGAAGCTGATGCGAGCACCAGCTAGAGAAGGTCAAGGCGAGCCTAGAAACGCCATCCATTGAACCACGACTGAGGAATAGAGCCTTACCCCCAACTTGCTCTGTTCCGGCGGTGAAGAATTTCGGAAATTGGCCGGTTGTGGCGCCCTAGTGGCTCCTGGCCCGGGCAGGGCAACTAGCTAGTTAAAAGAGGAAGCTACAGACAAGTTGAACCGGAAGGAAAGGGGGTCGAGAGGGGTCCCAGGGTGCCAATCATGGCTCGGTTGGCTCCTACTGCGCTGCACGGTGAGGGAGTGTGCGACCGCGGCACCGCGTCAATGCCGCACAAGGCGGTCATGTAGCAGCGGCACCACGTGCACACACATGGGCAGCCTCAGGCTTGCTCGGCCCCCGCAAGGACGCGAGGACGCAGCGCGGTGCCCACGGTGCAGACGCAGGCGCGGCTCAACGTAGAAGGGTGATAGCAGTAGCACGATGGCCCATGCCGTGGCGTGCACGCTACGGCCACAGGCATGGCTCGATCCCGCACATGACCCGACGACCCGAGGGTAGCGTGCGGGCAGCCACTCGAGCGTGGCGTGCACGGGCAACAGAAGCTAGCAGGAGCTGCGACGTAGCACTGCGGCGGGGCAGCGGTGGGTCAGGGCGGTCGGCAGTTCGACGCGACGAAGTGAGCAGCCACGGCTCCGCGCGGCAGCAGCCAGAGGTGGCCAGGCCGCAGGCTAGCTGTGGCCCGCCTGAGGACTGCCCTGGCCCCAGCGACGCGGCCACGCGCGCGTGACTTGGCCGAGAACGACCATGGCGAGCACAGGCACGAGGTCACCGCGCCCACACCCGGTCAACGAGCGACAACGTGCTACGCACAGATTTTTAAAGCGCACCCAAAAACTAAACTACCGGGATTTAAGCCAAACCAACTACACCATGCCAAAGGGAGCAACTCGAGCTATCAATAGAAGCTAAAACAAGACCTTATTCCTTATCTAACTTTCTCAAAATAATTTGCTAAACATGGCACTGTCTAGCTATCCACGAATCTTGGAAATGTTCTAAGTTGAGCTGAACCCTATTTCCAATTGCATTTTCAGGCTAATAGAATATTAGTTAGCAACACCATGTTTTCAACTGCAAGCCTTTCATGGTCATCTACCAGGTTCATATTCCAAACTCCATTTAAGCGTCACATGTATGTTCTATAATATTTTTGTTCAATAAAATTGGTTTACAATACTACTTGATAATCACACGAACTATTGGAGAGCTCTTCATTTAACATACTTATCGATTATTTCGGTTTACGAGATTTTATCTTCACCGTTGACTACATGCAAATAACACATAAACATGATGCTTATGAAATGGTTTGGTGAGTTATTTACGCGGTAATACCGAGGGTGCTACAGAGGTGATACAGCTATAAAGGATTATCACAAACTTTCTAATCACCCCCAAATCGAGATTGATTAGTCACGAGTATTGATTTTTATTAAGCCTTAACGCTGGTGCTAATGAAGTCCGTAACACCGGGGTGTTACAGCCACACTGCGGTTGCGCAGGGGCCTCCTCACGCTAGCGACAACCTGCACCCCTTGTGGGCGAGGCACGAGATCCTCGCCGCCGCCGTCCTTGGGAGCTGCATGGCCATCCCGGCGGCTGCCTCCAGTGGTGGTTGGGAGGATTTGCTCGTCGCCAGTGTTGCTCGGTACAGAGAAAGATGTGGGTTTCGAGGTTTGAACACACTAGAATTTTGGCTTTTATGAATGACGGCGAAGGCTTTGCCGCTGATTTTATTATACGAGAAAAAAGAAAAGAAAATGTACAGTAAAAATTACAGGAAAACACCCATAAAAAAAGATTACAGGGAACCGGCATGCCCCAAATTACTAAACAACTGAAAAGTAGCAAAAATGAAACAACTCGGCGTGCGCTGCTCCTATAAAACATAAGAACAACGACTGAGACAAAGCAAGAACAACCACTCTACTGCCCTTCAGCACTTTCATGAGCTGGCTCCATGGCCAACGGAAAGTGGAAAGGGCGTGGCTAGTGTAACAGCCTTGGTGTTACTAGCTTATAGTTAGCACGCGATTAAGGCCTAAAAGAAATTAGCAAAAGAGTTCTCGGGTTTTAAAATTTTAATCGCTCATGAAATGATACCCGACTCTTATGTGACGCATGTTTGTGGTTGCAAGAAACCAAATCCGAAAATTAAAAATGAGTCCTTTCGTTGCATTGGCAAGGGCATGAACTTAGGATTAAGAGTGCTATTTTTGACAAATTATATCGAGCAAAATAATTAAATAGTGCTTAATATTTATTCCTATGGGTTAGTACGTAGTAGGGACGATTACATGAAATACTTATCGGTTGACATTAATAAAGTTTAGACCTTTTAAAAATCATGATAAAGTGCTTATGGTTGTTTAGTTCGAACTGAACCCTTGATTTTTTTTCTAAGACTGAAAAGGTAGTAGACGGTGTCATTGCGACATTTAGATTATAACTAAAATATGTAAACACTAGCTTTATAATTTTGTATTATTGATTGCCTCTAAGTGAGCACTTGAGCGCAGTATATGTCACAGTTGTGTTGGTGTCACGTTACCCTCTTGCAAATTGCCCACACCTGACGGCATGACGCACTGCAGCAGTGCCGCCGTCCCTATCGCCACGCTAGGACAGGGCAGGCCGCCGTGAACGCCGGAGCAGGCATGCGGCCGGGATGGATGGATGGCTGACGCATAGTACAGATGCAAGCCAGACACTCACCAGCAGCTCTGGCACAACACCAGCTCATAATCATCCTCGCCATGCTGTAGTATGCCCTTCCATGGTCCACGCAGACCTGCGAAAATTAAAGGATCCAATCCAATCCCCAGTCCAGTTGAAAGCGTACATGGAGTTTGGAGTAGATTACTCTCTGCAAAGGCGCACATAAGATGACAGAGATCAGTTTAGGTAGGCCCATATCATTGCCACGGCACAAAAGACAGCAGCTCTTGAGGTTCAGAAGCATGGAGTAATAAAAAAAGTAAAAACATCTACTAGTTGGTGCCTGCCTACACTTGAGCTCATGAGCCGTGACGGGTGGTCATGACCCAGCGTAGCCAACTAATAGCTCTGCCCATGTTGCACGTTGCATGCACATGCTGTTGCCGTGTAGAGGGGGAGAGTGCGACAGGGCTGCAGCTCAGCTGGTGACTCCTGCGCGCCATTTTTATTGACCGGCCAGGGCGCATCCAGACTGGCAGGGATTTAATACATCTTGTTTTCTTTCTGTACGTGGACAGTCAAAACGAGAATGTTTTCAGAAGCTTTTAAAACATGATTATAGAATAATTTTATATTTAGTGGACAAACACATAAATATATATACATGCTAAAATGTATCACATTTTTTCCAAAAAGAAAAGTATTATATAGCAGTGAGACAGATCACAAATAGTACCTACAGGCTATAGCCTATGCTGCACGTCCAGCACTATAGGTCTGCACGAGCTAATGAACCTTTAGCATTTAATAAGTAATTAACCAAAAGAAATAATTCCGAGTAAGAATACAAGACAGTTAGCCACAGAAGACATCTCAAATATTACACGCATCAGCTCATCGGCGGTTTAGCTCTACGGCAAATCAGTGGACTTGAGGTTCGTTGGCCTGACGAATCAACGAGTTTGAGCAGACCTCCATGGAGCCAGACGGACGGCACTGGCAACGCGGACTCGAGACATGCATGTGCTCGTCATGGACTCAGTACATGCATGAGACATCAATTGCCCCAAAGACCGGGGCTATTGGGTATTGGACCTCGCCTGATTGGCTGTTATAATTATGGCCCCTAAGAATCTGGGGTCCTGTTTGATTGCACGGGTTGCACACCCCCGTGCACGGTCCTGCCATGTAGCAAGGGAGGAGGCAGTAGCTTGCAGCCTGATGTCTTGGACAGAAATTTTGACGAGAGCAGCAGCAAAGCTTGACCGAGCAATCAAGTTGGATTCAGCTGGAGCGTCTTTATTAGCAGCACCAGCAGCCGAGCAATCTAGCTCCTTTCTTCCTTGCCTCCAACCCGACCCTGCATCCCGGCATCTATACCCCGACGTCCGCACCCCAGCACGCCTATGCTACTGCCACAGCACTATGGCGCGGCCGCACTTCGTTGTTTCCGCAAGCCTGCAGCCAGCGGCGATCGCACGCGACATTCATCTTTGCCTACCTGCTGCCATGGCTAAGCTCTAACTTATCTCTTTTATCTTTTAAATATCTTGTTTATGCATGTTTCGCTTAGACAAGCATATTGCAACGATGTATACCATTTTGGTGCGATGGTGGATTAATTGGAGTAACCAAAAGAAGGCGTGATGGTGACCACACCTCGCGGATGGAAATGCTAACTTAGTTATAATGATGTTTACCCAGGCAAGCCCCGGTGCATAACCTCTATTATTCTACACTTTATTTATGTTTGTGCATTAAGTTTTAAGGAGTTGAATATATATATATATATATATATATATATATATATATATATATATATATATATATATATATATATATATATATATATATATCCTGATCCCATGAGTTTTACTAGTATGCCAGGATCGTGTAGATTGCTATGCTACAGGACTCCGGTAGAAGTCGAGTGATTGCCTGTCACTCGCGAGAGATAGGAAATATATTATTGTTACTATTATCATGTTATTATCACATGGATTATATATGGATAATAATTGGAGACCGAACGGGACTATACTTGGAATTGGATATGGACTTGGTTGAGCAATCTGAGCGAGGCTCTGGTTGCATTTGTCCCGTCTGTGTCGATTAAGGACCGTCCATTGCATTGGACCCTGGTCAAGTCACATATCTCTTTATCCCGAGCATATACTAGCGGATGGGGGCTAGGAAGACTTGTTATTCTCTTGTCATGGGTTCCGGCTCCATCCGGACCAACTGAAGGTGGATTATATATGGGTATTAGGAGGTCTAACCACCGCGAGAGGGCGGGGGCTTGGAGTCTCAGTATGGACAGGGACTCGGTTCTCTTGACAGGAGGAAAATAGGTTGGTCCCGTTTGTACCTCGGTACGGGCGGGGCGTGTGTTTTTCGGGGTACCCAACTGGGCACATTGATTCGTGAATCGCCGTTTCTATGTGACGGTATGACTTGACTACGATCTGGCACCGTAGTAAGAAATGAAAGATGAAAGATGGAAAAATAGTTCTGATGGCTCAACCTTTGCTTGAAAGTAGAACAGGTGCTTACCTAGAATGGTTGGTTAATGAACTACTGATGACTGCTAATAAAAATTAAATATAAGGATGCACCTTTAGTAATGCTTCCTGCAGTTGCAATAACCCACAAGCCAGATAACCTTGCATATCCTTAGAGTCTTTTCTTTTCTTCTGACGGGTAAGTCTTGCGGAGTACAATTGAGTACTCAGGGTTTGTTCTACCCTGTTACAGGTGACAGGTGTTCTTGAAGATAACATTTGTATGTGGAAACCTCCTGGTGGGCTCTGTGAGGATTTCCTTTATGTTGCGAATGTAAAGTTGATTTATAACTCTCACCAAAAATGTTTTACAAGAGAAAGATTACCACCTGTTATCATTTCCTGTATATAAATGTTCATCATGATAATATTTAACTCATCATTAAATGGTTTTATTTCCGCTGAACTCTGATAACATTTCATTTTCTGTTGTTATAATTAAACAATGGATTACCCTGATGTTGTACTAAAAGTGATGTAAAAAATGGTAAAGATGTGGTAAGCTTTATCTCTCATTTATGATCCTGAGGTAAAAATGTGGATTTTCGAGTTCTCCCTCGGGTGTGCTCGATGGAATCGCAGAATTTAGTGCACTCTCTTGTGTACTTAGTGTCTAATGGAAGACAAGTACTCTTGGAAGGGCATTAGATTAGGCGGTTCTACCACAGGTGGTATCAGAGCATAAATGAGGAAATAAAGCTTCAAAGCCTTTTCTAAATTAAAATTTGACAACACATTTTTGCAAAAAGTTAGGGCGTTTGCATACGAAATTATATAAGTAGCCCTATTACTATAGTTAAGTATTCAGAATAGGTTTAAATAGACTTTCGTCCGGTGAACTAACTGGTGCATAGCGTGCGGTCCTAAAGTCAGGCGCGCTGTTACTGCTATAGTTTTTGCGCCAGTATTATCTTGCAGGTGCCCTGTTCGTAGGTACCACGCGTCCCTGTCCAGGAGTTACTGCTGTACTGTGGCTTCGTGTATCGCGTTCGCTCGTGCTTCACGACTGTCGGGGCTTACGTCTTATGCACTCCTCTCTGCACCCTTGTCGGACCTCTGCCCAGCAACCGTGCTAGTCTTTATGGCCTCGGACACCGCTCGCCTCGTGTGCATAAAAATCCTGCTATTTTACTTTACTAATCCTCGTGCATGGCTCGAGGGTGGTTTGCGCTAGGACCACTGGCCGCTCTGCCTTTAAAAAGGGGGCCAAGCCTAGCCATTTGGTATCACCACTCGGTGCATTCTAGCTCACTTAGCCCTTTTCTCTTGAGCAAGCTTTCCCTCAAGCTTTCCTTGCAATTCCCACCCACCTAGGATGGCAGGAGTTTGGGTTAGTAGCTACTGCCTGAACACCGAGGGTTTCCCCAAAATCCTATATGCCACCCTGCAAAAGCTTGGAGTCAAGGATCATCCTGAGTATGAGGGACGTGAGTACATGAAGCATGGCACTGAGCGATGTCAAGTCACCGTCTACATTAGCAAGAGTGAGGAGTTCCCCGACATCACTGAAGCCTGGAATGTAACCGCAACCGGGTTTCGCTTTGGTGATACCTACCAGGTTGTGGCCCGTAAAGCCTTGCGGCATCTGTGCCAGATCTATGAGCAGCCCATTGCTTGTACCCCCATGCGGTTCTTTCCACCTATGGACAAGAATCGGTGGGTATGGAGGGCTCGCATGGAGGCTTTGCTGGGCCAGGACGTGTAAGAAGACAACCCGACCGTGGTGCACCTGGCCACGTACTTGCTCGCTTTGGATGAGCAGTACGACCGGCAGGTCTCGGAGCTGAGAGAGTGTCTCCGCCGAGCTGAAGAAGCCGAGATCTTCTCCAGGATGCTCGAAGTGCTGCTTGCTAAAGCCCACGCCAATGTAGCAGCTGCAGAGAGTCGAGAGACTGCCATGGCGGAAGCACTCAAGGTGATGAAGAGCGACATGCCCAAGAGCTGGAGGATGCCTATCTCGTCACCAGGGCCAAGCGTAGGACGCTGTCCACGGAAAGGCAGGAACCCTTGATCTTGGAGGGAATCCCTGTCTATTCACTGGAGAGAAGGAGAACTGGTATTGCAGCACCTCCACCCACGGAAGCCTCGGAGGTAGAGTCATTGCTTCCCCTCACCCAGCCACCACCACGAGAAGGAGCAGATCCACAACCTAGTGCATCAGAAGAACCCCAAGAGCCCAGGAATGAAGCCGTTTGGGCCGACGAAGTAGATTAGTTATCCTAGGGGAGATGTAACCGTCGCTAGTAGTGCTTTCCGTCGCTATCCTTCAGTGTTGTAACCTTTCGGTTGTCTTTCATTCGTAGTTGTTAAGACCGTATGGTTGTAGGATGCAAGTGATGTGTCGAGTGTGGGAGAGTGAATGCCTGTATGTTGCACCCGTGTAAGGCCGGTTGGAATGAGTATTTGCTTTATCCGTTGTGTTTGTTACGTCAATTTTTCCTTTAGGCCTCGTTCGATTGCTTAGGTTCATGAGATGACAACAAGCAGGTTACAAGAGGAGCATCTATTCAGATGCAGCAGATCAACCATGATTGGATGACAGAGGACATTGTATCACTAATTGTGGATGTCCCAGCAGAACACTTGAATTCCCTTGATTTAAATCTGCCTTGGGATTTACTTTACTTGTTCCTTATTTTCAAAGGAACCCTTGTTGGCTGAATTTTCCCTTGCAATACTTTTATGATTATGTGGTCTACGACCCGACTGCCTTTACTGCGAGTAAGTTGGTAATAGTTGCCTGGTTAATAGCTTATGGTGCCGTGACGGAACCGAGGGCCACCGGTGGATCGCGACCACATGGTTATGCCGCTTGGCGCGCGCTGGTATCAAGGTTGTTGATTGAGCCCTTTTACCAAGTTACACCGCAGTACCGTTTTTGTTACCAATATTCTCCTTGGTAAAAATATCCTTGTGTTCAAATGGGAAATCCACAGCGAGTTGATGTAGCGGTGCTCTACCCAAGTAACAGGGGTAACATAGTTTTGAAGGAAGGAAAAGAAGAAAGAGAAAAACAACAGGAAAGTTAGCCCGCACGTAGGTCGGAGAAATTGCATCGCCCGACTTGACGTCATTCCTGTTACCGATTTGACGACACCACGCATGTCGGATCATTGTCGTTGCGTGCCCTGCGGACGCCGTCTGTGGCGAGGCCCGTTTGTCTCCCACTCTTGCGTGTCCGCAACGTTGCATCGCCCTCACCTCGTTCGCTTGCATAGTACGCCACTCTTTTCCCGGCACCCGTGTCGGCTCTCGATTCTCGCCCTCGTCCCCATACCAGACCCCCTTCTTTCTTTTCCTTTGGGCCCCGTTGCTCGCACGCCTCCTTGCCGAGCGAACCCCATCCCCTCCTTTCTCCTTTCCCCACTCAAGCTCGCACAGGGAGCGCACCATGGCCGACGCTCTCCCCACCTCATGACCCACTGGTGTTTCCCCTCCACGCCGCCTCCACTACCGATGCGTTGCGCCACCACCTCCGTCCACCAAGCTTTTATAATGCCACCTTGCTTGCCTCTCCTCCATTCCACCCCTAGATCCGAAGTAGAGCTCGTAGAATCAATCCCCTCCATCCGTGCTCGGGTGGGAGAAGCTTGAGAAGCAGTTAGGAAGAAAGTGGTTTGAGGCAGAGCTACGAGATGTAGCCGCTGCTTGCAGATCTAGGGTCACCGGTTTGAGGTGATGGTGTGACTTGAGAAGAAGAAGGGATCTGTTTTTCGCTGAAGAAGTTCATCTCTGGTTAGTTTAGGTTTTAGGGTTCACGATGATCTTTGTACCACTCTCCAATTTCTGGCTTTGCTGGTCATACGCCATGTTTTGGATAATCGTTTTCCTTTTACTTTTCCATTGTCCCCGTCTTCATTGATTTTTGGAGAGGTTGTGAGTTGTATCGGAATTGTTCTTAGCTGTGTTATCTCTAGATCCCGAAGTAGTTTAGTGTTCGAAGGCGTGTAATCTCCTATTTTAATCTTTGCTCTAAGAAATGTAATCGTGTTTTCCTCTTTTGTTTCTTGTTCCGGATCTCAGGACGAGATCCTTTTTAAGGGAGAAAGGACGTAGCACCCCTGGTGTTACTAGCTTAGTTAGCACGCGATTAAGGCCTAAAAGAAATTAGCAAAACGAGTTCTCAGGTTTTAAAATTTTAATCGCTCATGAAATGATACCCGACTCTTATGTGACGCATGTTTGTGGTTGCAAGAAACCAAATCCAAAAATTAAAAATGAGTCCTTTCGTTGCATTGGCAAGGGCATGAACTTAGGATTAAGAGTGCTATTTTTGACAAATTATATCGAGCAAAATAATTAAATAGTGCTTAATATTTATTCCTATGGGTTAGTACGTAGTAGGGACGATTACATGAAATACTTATTGGTTGACATTAATAAAGTTTAGACCTTTTAAAAATCATGATAAAGTGCTTATGGTTGTTTAGTTCGAACTGAACCCTTGATTTTTTTTTCTAAGACTGAAAAGGTAGTAGACGGTGTCATTGTGACATTTAGATTATAACTAAAATATGTAAACACTAGCTTTATAATTTTGTATTATTGATTGCCTCTAAGTGAGCACTTGAGCGCAGTATATGTCACAGTTGTGTTGGTGTCACGTTACCCTCTTGCAAATTGCCCACACCTGACGGCATGACGCACTGCAGCAGTGCCGCCGTCCCTATCGCCACGCTAGGACAGGGCAGGCCGCCGTGAACGCCGGAGCAGGCATGCGGCCGGGATGGATGGATGGCTGACGCATAGTACAGATGCAAGCCAGACACTCACCAGCAGCTCTGGCACAACACCAGCTCATAATCATCCTCGCCATGCTGTACGTATGCCCTTCCATGGTCCACGCAGACCTGCGAAAATTAAAGGATCCAATCCAATCCCCAGAGTCCAGTTGAAAGCGTACATGGAGTTTGGAGTAGATTACTCTGATCCTATCACTGCAAAGGCGCACATAAGATGACAGAGATCAGTTTAGGTAGGCCCATATCATTGCCACGGCACAAAAGACAACAGCTCTTGAGGTTCAGAAGCATGGAGTAATAAAAAAAGTAAAAACATCTACTAGTTGGTGCCTGCCTACACTTGAGCTCATGAGCCGTGACGGGTGGTCATGACCCAGCGTAGCCAACTAATAGCTCTGCCCATGTTGCACGTTGCATGCACATGCTGTTGCCGTGTAGAGGGGGAGAGTGCGACAGGGCTGCAGCTCAGCTGGTGACTCCTGCGCCCCATTTTTATTGACCGGCCAGGGCGCATCCAGACTGGCAGGGATTTAATACATCTTGTTTTCTTTCTGTACGTGGACAGTCAAAACGAGAATGTTTTCAGAAGCTTTTAAAACATGATTATAGAATAATTTTATATTTAGTGGACAAACACATAAATATATATACATGCTAAAATGTATCACATTTTTTTCCAAAAAGAAAAGTATTATATAGCAGTGAGACAGATCACAAATAGTACCTACAGGCTATAGCCTATGCTGCACGTCCAGCACTATAGGTCTGCACGAGCTAATGAACCTTTAGCATTTAATAAGTAATTAACCAAAAGAAATAATTCCGAGTAAGAATACAAGACAGTTAGCCACAGAAGACATCTCAAATATTACACGCATCAGCTCATCGGCGGTTTAGCTCTACGGCAAATCAGTGGACTTGAGGTTCGTTGGCCTGACGAATCAACGAGTTTGAGCAGACCTCCATGGAGCCAGACGGACGGCACTGGCAACGCGGACTCGAGACATGCATGTGCTCGTCATGGACTCAGTACATGCATGAGACATCAATTGCCCCAAAGACCGGGGCTATTGGGTATTGGACCTCGCCTGATTGGCTATTATAATTATGGCCCCTAAGAATCTGGGGTCCTGTTTGATTGCACGGGTTGCACACCCCCGTGCACGGTCCTGCCATGTAGCAAGGGAGGAGGCAGTAGCTTGCAGCCTGATGTCTTGGACAGAAATTTTGACGAGAGCAGCAGCAAAGCTTGACCGAGCAATCAAGTTGGATTCAGCTGGAGCGTCTTTATTAGCAACACCAGCAGCCGAGCAATCTAGCTCCTTTCTTCCTTGCCTCCAACCCGACCCTGCATCCCGGCATCTATACCCCGACGTCCGCACCCCAGCACGCCTATGCTACTGCCACAGCACTATGGCGCGGCCGCACTTCGTTGTTTCCGCAAGCCTGCAGCCAGCGGCGATCGCACGCGACATTCATCTTTGCCTACCTGCTGCCATGGCTAAGCTCTAACTTATCTCTTTTATCTTTTAAATATCTTGTTTATGCATGTTTCGCTTAGACAAGCATATTGCAACGATGTATACCATTTTGGTGCGATGGTGGATTAATTGGAGTAACCAAAAGAAGGCGTGATGGTGACCACACCTCGCGGATGGAAATGCTAACTTAGTTATAATGATGTTTACCCAGGCAAGCCCCGGTGCATAACCTCTATTATTCTACACTTTATTTATGTTTGTGCATTAAGTTTTAAGGAGTTGAATATATATATATATATATATATATATATATATATATATATATATATATATATATATATATATATATATATATATATATATATATATATATATATATATATATATCCTGATCCCATGAGTTTTACTAGTATGCCAGGATCGTGTAGATTGCTATGCTACAGGACTCCGGTAGAAGTCGAGTGATTGCCTGTCACTCACGAGAGATAGGAAATATATTATTGTTACTATTATCATGTTATTATCACATGGATTATATATGGATAATAATTGGAGACCGGGCGGGACTATACTTGGAATTGGATATGGACTTGGTTGAGCAATCTGAGCGAGGCTCTGGTTGCATTTGTCCCGTCTGTGTCGATTAAGGACCGTCCATTGCATTGGACCCTGGTCAAGTCACATATCTCCTTATCCCGAGCATATACTAGCGGATGGGGGCTAGGAAGACTTGTTATTCTCTTGTCATGGGTTCCGACTTCATCCGGACCAACTGAAGGTGGATTATATATGGGTATTAGGAGGTCTAACCACTGCGAGAGGGCGGGGGCTTGGAGTCCCAATATGGACAGGGACTCAGTTCTCTAGACAGGAGGAAAATAGGTTGGTCCCGTTTGTACCTCGGTACGGGCGGGGCGTGTGTTTTTCGAGGTACCCAGCTAGGCATATTGATTCGCGAATCGCCGTTTCTATGCGACGGTACGACTTGACTACGATCTGGCACAGTAGTAAGAAATAAAAGATGAAAGATGGAAAAATAGTTCTGATGGCTCAACCTTTGCTTGAAAGTAGAACAGGTGCTTATCTAGAATGGTTGGTTAATGAACTACTGATGACTGCTAATAAAAATTAAATATAAGGATGCACCTTTAGTAATGCTTCCTGCAGTTGCAATAACCCACAAGCCAGATAACCGTGCATATCCTTAGAGTCTTTTCTTTTCTTCTGACAGGTAAGTCTTGCGGAGTACAATTGAGTACTCAGGGTTTGTTCTACCCTGTTACAGGTGACAGGTGTTCTTGAAAATAACATTTGTGTGTGGAAACCTCCTGGTGGGCTCTGTGAGGATTTCCTTTATGTTGCGAATGTAGAGTTGATTTATAACTCTCACCAAAAATGTTTTACAAGGGAAAGATTACCACCTGTTATCATTTCCTGTATATAAATGTTCATCACGATAATATTTAACTCATCATTAAATGGTTTCATTTCCGCTGAACTCTGATAACATTTCATTTTCTGTTGTTATAATTAAACAATGGATTACCCTGATGTTGTACTAAAAGTGATGTAAAAAATGGTAAAGATGTGGTAAGCTTTATCTCTCATTTATGATCCTGAGGTAAAAATGTGGATTTTCGAGTTCTCCCTCGGGTGTGCTCGATGGAATCGCAGAATTTAGTGCACTCTCTTGGGTACTTAGTGTCTAATGGAAGACAAGTACTCTTGGAAGGGAATTAGATTAGGCGGTTCTACCACAGGCGGTATCAGAGCATAAATAAGGAAATAAAGCTTCAAAGCCTTTTCTAAATTAAAATTTGATAACACATTTTTGCAAAAAGTTAGGGCGTTTGCATACGAAATTATATAAGTAGCCCTATTACTATAGTTAAGTATTCAGAATAGGTTTAAATAGACTTTCGTCCGGTGAACTAACTGGTGCATAGCGTGTGGTCCTAAAGTCAGGCGCGCTGTTACTGCTATAGTTTTTGCACCAGTATTATCTTGCAGGTGCCCTGTTCGTAGGTACCACGCGTCCCTGTCCAGGAGTTACTGCTGTACTGTGGCTTCGTGTATCGCGTTCGCTCGTGCTTCGCGACTGTCGGGGCTTACGTCTTATGCACTCCTCTCTGCACCCTTGTCGGACCTCTGCCCTGCAACCGTGCTAGTCTTTATGGCCTCGGACACCGCTCGCCTCGTGTGCATAAAAATCCTGCTATTTTACTTTACTAATCCTCGTGCATGGCTCGAGGGTGGTTTGCGCTAGGACCACTGGCCGCTCTGCCTTTAAAAAGGGGGCCAAGCCTAGCCATTTGGTATCACCACTCGGTGCATTCTAGCTCACTTAGCCCTTTTCTCTTGAGCAAGCTTTCCCTCAAGCTTTCCTTGCAATTCCCACCCACCTAGGATGGCAGGAGTTTGGGTTAGTAGCTACTGCCTGAACACCGAGGGTTTCCCCAAAATCCTATATGCCACCCTGCAAAAGCTTGGAGTCAAGGATCGTCCTGAGTATGAGGGACGTGAGTACATGAAGCATGGCACTGAGCGATGTCAAGTCACCGTCTACATTGGCAAGAGTGAGGAGTTCCCCGACATCACTGAAGCCTGGAATGTAACCGCAACCGGGTTTCGCTTTGGTGATACCTACCAGGTTGTGGCCCGCAAAGCCTTGCGGCATCTGTGCCAGATCTATGAGCAGCCCATTGCTTGTACCCCCATGCGGTTCTTTCCACCTATGGACAAGAATCGGTGGGTATGGAGGGCTCGCATGGAGGCTTTGCTGGGCCAGGACGTGTAAGAAGACAACCCGACCGTGGTGCACCTGGCCACGTACTTGCTCGCTCTGGATGAGCAGTACGACCGGCAGGTCTCGGAGCTGAGAGAGTGTCTCCGCCGAGCTGAAGAAGCCGAGATCTTCTCCAGGATGCTCGAAGTGCAGCTTGCTAAAGCCCACGCCAATGTAGCAGCTGCAGAGAGTCGAGAGACTGCCATGGCGGAAGCACTCAAGGTGATGAAGAGCGACATGCCCAAGAGCTAGAGGATGCCTATCTCGTCACCAGGGCCAAGCGTAGGACGCTGTCCACGGAAAGGCAGGAACCCTTGATCTTGGAGGGAATCCCTGTCTATTCACTGGAGAGTAGGAGAACTGGTATTGCAGCACCTCCACCCATGGAAGCCTCGGAGGTAGAGTCATTGCTTCCCCTCACCCAGCCACCACCACGAGAAGGAGCAGATCCACAACCTAGTGCATCAGAAGAACCCCAAGAGCCCAGGAATGAAGCCGTTTGGGCCGACGAAGTAGATTAGTTGTCCTAGGGGAGATGTAACCGTCGCTAGTAGTGCTTTCCGTCGCTATCCTTCAGTGTTGTAACCTTTCGGTTGTCTTTCATTCGTAGTTGTTAAGACCGTATGGTTGTAGGATGCAAGTGATGTGTCGAGTGTGGGAGAGTGAATGCCTGTATGTTGCACCCATGTAAGGCCGGTTGGAATGAGTATTTGCTTTATCCGTTGTGTTTGTTACGTCAATTTTTCCTTTAGGCCTCGTTCGATTGCTTAGGTTCTTGAGATGACAACAAGCAGGTTACAAGAGGAACATCTATTCAGATGCAGCAGATCAGCCATGATTGGATGACAGAGGACATTGTATCACTAATTGTGGATGTCCCAGCAGAACACTTGAATTCCCTTGATTTAAATCTGCCTTGGGATTTACTTTACTTGTTCCTTATTTTCAAAGGAACCCTTGTTGGCTGAATTTTCCCTTGCAATACTTTTATGATTCTGTGGTCTACGACCCGACTGCCTTTACTGCGAGTAAGTTGGTAATAGTTGCCTGGTTAATAGCTTATGGTGCCGTGACGGAACCGAGGGCCACCGGTGGATCGCGACCACATGGTTGTGCCGCTTGGCACGCGCTGGTATCAAGGTTGTTGATTGAGCCCTTTTACCAAGTTACACCGCAGTACCGTTTTTGTTACCAATATTCTCCTTGGTAAAAATATCCTTGTGTTCAAATGGGAAATCCACAGCGAGTTGATGTAGCGGTGCTCTACCCAAGTAACAGGGGTAACATAGTTTTGAAGGAAGGAAAAGAAGAAAGAGAAAAACAACAGGAAAGTTAGCCCGCACGTAGGTCGGAGAAATTGCATCGCCCGACTTGACGTCATTCCTGTTACCGATTTGACGACACCACGCATGTCGGATCATTGTCGTTGCGTGCCCTGCGGACGCCGTCTGTGGCGAGGCCCGTTTGTCTCCCACTCTTGCGTGTCTGCAACGTTGCATCGCCCTCACCTCGTTCGCTTGCATAGTACGCCACTCTTTTCCCGGCACCCGTGTCGGCTCTCGATTCTCGCCCTCGTCCCCATACCAGACCCCCTTCTTTCTTTTCCTTTGGGCCCCGTTGCTCGCACGCCTCCTTGCCGAGCGAACCCCATCCCCTCCTTTCTCCTTTCCCCACTCAAGCTCGCACAGGGAGCGCACCATGGCCGACGCTCTCCCCACCTCATGACCCACTGGTGTTTCCCCTCCACGCCGCCTCCACTACCGATGCGTTGCGCCACCACCTCCGTCCACCAAGCTTTTATAATGCCACCTTGCTTGCCTCTCCTCCATTCCACCCCTAGATCCGAAGTAGAGCTCGTAGAATCAATCCCCTCCATCCGTGCTCGGGTGGGAGAAGCTTGAGAAGCAGTTAGGAAGAAAGTGGTTTGAGGCAGAGATACGAGATGCAGCCGCTGCTTGCAGATCTAGGGTCACCGGTTTGAGGTGATGGTGTGACTTGAGAAGAAGAAGGGATCTGTTTTTCGCTGAAGAAGTTCATCTCTGGTTAGTTTAGGTTTTAGGGTTCACGATGATCTTTGTACCACTCTCCAATTTCTGGCTTTGCTGGTCATACGCCATGTTTTGGATAATCGTTTTCCTTTTACTTTTCCATTGTCCCCGTCTTCGTCGATTTTTGGAGAGGTTGTGAGTTGTATCAGAATTGTTCTTAGCTGTGTTATCTCTAGATCCCGGAGTAGTTTAGTGTTCGAAGGCGTGTAATCTCCTATTTTAATCTTTGCTCTAAGAAATGTAATCGTGTTTTCCTCTTTTGTTTCTTGTTCCGGATCTCAGGACGAGATCCTTTTTAAGGGAGAAAGGACGTAGCACCCCTGGTGTTACTAGCTTAGTTAGCACGCGATTAAGGACTAAAAGAAATTAGCAAAACGAGTTCTCAGGTTTTAAAATTTTAATCGCTCATGAAATGATACCCGACTCTTATGTGACGCATGTTTGTGGTTGCAAGAAACCAAATCCGAAAATTAAAAATGAGTCCTTTCGTTGCATTGGCAAGGGCATGAACTTAGGATTAAGAGTGCTATTTTTGACAAATTATATCGAGCAAAATAATTAAATAGTGCTTAATATTTATTCCTATGGGTTAGTACGTAGTAGGGACGATTACATGAAATACTTATTGGTTGACATTAATAAAGTTTAGACCTTTTAAAAATCATGATAAAGTGCTTATGGTTGTTTAGTTCGAACTGAACCCTTGATTTTTTTTCTAAGACTGAAAAGGTAGTAGACGGTGTCATTGTGACATTTAGATTATAACTAAAATATGTAAACACTAGCTTTATAATTTTGTATTGTTGATTGCCTCTAAGTGAGCACTTGAGCGCAGTATATGTCACAGTTGTGTTGGTGTCACGTTACCCTCTTGCAAATTGCCCACACCTGACGGCATGACGCACTGCAGCAGTGCCGCCGTCCCTATCGCCACGCTAGGACAGGGCAGGCCGCCGTGAACGCCGGAGCAGGCATGCGGCCGGGATGGATGGATGGCTGACGCATAGTACAGATGCAAGCCAGACACTCACCAGCAGCTCTGGCACAACACCAGCTCATAATCATCCTCGCCATGCTGTATGTATGCCCTTCCATGGTCCACGCAGACCTGCGAAAATTAAAGGATCCAATCCAATCCCCAGTCCAGTTGAAAGCGTACATGGAGTTTGGAGTAGATTACTCTCTGCAAAGGCGCACATAAGATGACAGAGATCAGTTTAGGTAGGCCCATATCATTGCCACGGCACAAAAGACAGCAGCTCTTGAGGTTCAGAAGCATGGAGTAATAAAAAAAGTAAAAACATCTACTAGTTGGTGCCTGCCTACACTTGAGCTCATGAGCCGTGACGGGTGGTCATGACCCAGCGTAGCCAACTAATAGCTCTGCCCATATTGTACGTTGCATGCACATGCTGTTGCCGTGTAGAGGGAGAGGGTGCGGCAGGGCTGCAGCTCAGCCGGTGACTCCTGCGCGCCATTTTTATTGACCGGCCAGGGCGCATCTAGACTGGCAGGGATTTAATACATCTTATTGTTTTCTTTCTGTACGTGGACAATCAAAACGAGAATATTTTCAGAAGCTTTTAAAACATGATTATAGAATAATTTTATATTTAGTGGACAAACACATAAATATATATACATGCTAAAATGTATCACATTTTTTTTCAAAAAGAAAAGTATTATATAGCAGTGAGACAGATCACGAATAGTACCTACAGGCTATAGCCTATGCTGCACGTCCAGCACTATAGGTCTGCACGAGCTAATGAACCTTTAACATTTAATAAGTAATTAACCAAAAGAAATAATTCTGAGTAAGAATACAAGACAGTTAGCCACAGAAGACATCTCAAATATTACACGCATCAGCTCATCGGCGGTTGAGCTCTACGGCAAATCAGTGGACTTGAGGTTCGTTGGCCTGACGAATCAACGAGTTTGAGCAGACCTCCATGGAGCCAGATGGACGGCACTGGCAACGCGGACTCGAGACATGCATGTGCTCGTCATGGACTCAGTACATGCATGAGACATCAATTGCCCCAAAGACCGGGGCTATTGGGTATTGGACCTCGCCTGATTGGCTGTTATAATTATGGCCCCTAAGAATCTGGGGTCCTGTTTGATTGCACGGGTTGCACACCCCCGTGCACGGTCCTGCCATGTAGCAAGGGAGGAGGCAGTAGCTTGCAGCCTGATGTCTTGGACAGAAATTTTGACGAGAGCAGCAGCAAAGCTTGACCGAGCAATCAAGTTGGATTCAGCTGGAGCGTCTTTATTAGCAGCACCAGCAGCCGAGCAATCTAGCTCCTTTCTTCCTTGCCTCCAACCCGACCCTGCATCCCGGCATCTATACCCCGACGTCCGCACCCCAGCACGCCTATGCTACTACCACAACACTATGGCGCGGCCGCACTTCGTTGTTTCCGCAAGCCTGCAGCCAGCGGCGATCGCACGCGACATTCATCTTTGCCTACCTGCTGCCATGGCTAAGCTCTAACTTATCTCTTTTATCTTTTAAATATCTTGTTTATGCATGTTTCGCTTAGACAAGCATATTGCAACGATGTATACCATTTAGGTGCGATGATGGATTAATTGGAGTAACCAAAAGAAGGCGTGATGGTGACCACACCTCGCGGATGGAAATGCTAACTTAGTTATAATGATGTTTACCCAGGCAAGTCCCGGTGCATAACCTCTATTATTCTACACTTTATTTATATTTGTGCATTAAGTTTTAAGGAGTTGAATGAAACTCACTTGCATGACAGGATCGTGTAGATTGCTATGCTACAGGACTCCGGTAGAAGTCGAGTGATTGCCTGTCACTCGCGAGAGATAGGAAATATATTATTGTTACTATTATCATGCTATTATCACATGGATTATATATGGATAATAATTGGAGACCGGGCGGGACTATACTTGGAATTGGATATGGACTTGGTTGAGCAATCTGAGCGAGGCTCTGGTTGCATTTGTCCCGTCTGTGTCGATTAAGGACCGTCCGTTGCATTGGACCCTGGTCAAGTCACATATCTCCTTATCCCGAGCATATACTAGCGGATGGGGGCTAGGAAGACTTGTTATTCTCTTGTCATGGGTTCCGGCTCCATCCGGACCAACTGAAGGTGGATTATATATGGGTATTAGGAGGTCTAAGCACCGCGAGAGGGCGGGGGCTTGGAGTCCCAGTATGGACAGGGACTCGGTTCTCTTGACAGGAGGATAATGAGTTGGTCCTGTTTGTACCTCGGTACGGGCGAGGCGTGTGCTTTTCGAGGTACCCAGCTGGGCACATTGATTCGCGAATCGCCGTTTCTATGTGACGGTACGGCTTGACTACGATCTGGCACCGTAGTAAGAAATGAAAGACGAAAGACGAAAGATGGAAAAATAGTTCTGATGGCTCAACCTTTGCTTGAAAGTAGAACAGGTGCTTACCTAGAATGGTTGGTTAATGAACTACTGATGACTGCTAATAAAAATTAAATATAAGGATGCACCTTTAGTAATGCTTCCTGCAGTTGCAATAACCAACAAGCCAGATAGCCTTGCATATCCTTAGAGTCTTTTCTTTTCTTCTGACGGGTAAGTCTTGCAGAGTACAATTGAGTACTCAGGGTTTGTTCTACCCTGTTACAGGTGACAGGTGTTCTTGAAGATGACATTTGTGTGTGGAAACCTCCTGGTGGGCTCTGTGAGGATTTCCTTTACGTTGCGAATATAGAGTTGATTTATAACTCTCACCAAAAATGTTTTACAAGGGAAAGATTACCACCTGTTATCATTTCCTGTATATAAATGTTCATCATGATAATATTTAACTCATCATTAAATGGTTTTATTTCCGCTGAACTCTGATAACATTTCAGTTTCCGTTGTTATAATTAAACAATGGATTACCCTGATGTTGTACTAAAAGTGATGTAAGAAATGGTAAAGATGTGGTAAGCTTTATCTCTCATTTATGATCCTGAGGTAAAAATGTGGATTTTCGAGTTCTCCCTCGGGTGTGCTCGACGGAATCGCAGAATTTAGTGCACTCTCTTAGGTACTTAGTGTCTAATGGAAGACAGGTACTCTTGGAAGGGCATTAGATTAGGCGGTTCTGCCACAGCTAGCGCTCGGACATCCGGACACTAGCCCCTGACCGATCACGTTGTCTGCTCTGACCACTACGCTTCTCCTCTTTCTGTGTGCCCGCCCTAGCACCGAGCACCGACCAGCACGCTCTGCTCCCTCAGTCTTCAATGCGCCCTCTCTCTACTGCATGCAGCTGCAAGAGTAGCAACAATTTTTCCTCTACACGTACGGTTCCCACGTGAAATTAATGCGCTCCACTCATGAAAAAATGGAATGGCGCCTGCTCCGCATGCAACTGTTGCGCCTGCACGTCTGCCCCTGCATGCCGCAGCGCCTGCACGTCGTGCACATACGCATGCAGCCGCGCGCCACATGCCTGTTGATGCACATGCAGGTGGGGACCATCTACTCCCGCTTCGCTTGCCGTGCACGTGGGGACCGCTACGCTCGTGAGGACGCCTCTGTATGCGTTCGCTTCCTATGCCTAGTAATGCTGCAACATGAAGCACTTCTGCAACATACGTCTGAAATAGGTGAAACATTTATAAACAACATTTGCAACATATATAGTCTGAAATAGATAAAACATTTTGAATAGATGCTTGCAACAAATGTGCATAGGCACTGAAACATATGGAACATCCATATAAAACATTTGCAACACACGTCTAAAACAGATCAAATACACTTGCAACATACATGTATGACCACTGCATCATATGCAACATCCAGATAAAATACTTGCAACGTACGTTTCAAACAGTTGAAATATTTAAAACATACACTTGCAACATATGTATACAACTATTACAGTATATGCAACACTAGATCTACTTTTACCTCCTTCAGACAAAATATCTCTTCTATTCTATATCTATATCTGTATCTATGTCTATATCTATATCTATATCTATCCAGCTAAAAAGCTGTAAAAATAATCGTTCACGATAGACCTATCCCCTCCCCTCCGTAAGAAGTTTCCGCAGCCAGACCCTCCCTCGTCCCTCCCCTGCTCCCGCCCGTGGAATACAAACGCCCGGAAGTCCGGAACCTAACTCGGCTCCAGCAATGAACCGCCCTGCCCCCATCGCCTCGACGCCGCCGCCTCGGCGCCATGACGCCTCCCCAACATGCGCCGCCGCCTTGACGACGCCGAATGCGTCCCCTCAACTCCGCCGGACGCCACGACGCCTCCCCGACCTGCGCTGCTGCCTCGACGACGCCGGGACACCGCTCTGACCTGCGCCGCCTCCACGCCGCCAGAATCGCCGCCGCCTCCACACCGCCGCTGGTTCGCGCCGCCCCGACGAGCGCCCAGAGATCAGCGAGATCCAGTGACCCACGACACCCTCTACTTCAGCATCAACCCCGGCGGCAAGGCCAACCTCGCGCCGTCACATCCGCTCCAGTCCACCATCCAATCGGGAAGGACGCGTCGCTCTCCAAATCCTGAGCCTGGGACCCATGTTTGGGGCAAGAAGTTCAGAACAGAGGCCATCTACGGATCCACCTTCAACATCCGCAAGGAGCTCTATTCCCAAATCCTCTCCATCTTCTTCACTCCCACGCCCCCAGTTCTCACTGGAAGTGGTTGATCGAGCATTAAAAAAAAGGCCCATCCGGCTGCAGGAATTGACAGTGCCGAGGGAAGTTCCGATAAATTCCTGAAACTTTGTTACCTGCCTCATGGTAGACATCTGCTGTACCCATGGATAAGCCTCTGAAGCATGAAATTTTTGTCAAATGTTTGCATCACCACAAGCAGGATAATCAAAATCCAAAATCAGGATTCTGTCTATCAAGTAGATAATACAGTACATATGCCAACCAAGTGCTACAGAATATGGCTTGCCTATTCTATTCTATTTCTAAAATTTGTATGCAAACTTTCTCATATAGATTCCCAGTCCCAGGTATGTGAATGCTACTGATTGCCTGTTAATTGACTACAGTGGGCCCTTTTATTTGGTTGAACTTTTCTGCATTGATTGAACTAATCATTTGCATTGCATTTCTTATGTGAATCAGAGAAATAACACTTAGTGATGCGCTAAGGTATCAAATCCAAGTCCAAAGGAAACTACAAGAACAAATTGAGGTAAAATAGATTTACATCTGGCAATAAAGTTGTTAACCATTTTCATATCAACAATCTGAATGTCTGGACCTTTCTCTGCAATGTGGATCTGATCCAATTACAGGGGTATACATGTATTGCTTGAGGATTCTATCATGTCAAAAAATAATACCATGATAATACAAATTTAAATGTGCTATATTATTAACAAACAAAAAACTTCAAGATATGAAGGGTTCATTATAGTCCGCATTCAAGATCCGGTGCAAGTGATGCTATTCTGTATATGGTCTATCTGGACGTATGGATTTTGATATACTGCAAATCATTTGAAAGCACTAAGAGGCATTTGAATGATGCACCACAGCCACATAGGGTCATGGTCATGGTCTTGTTCAGCTATTGATGGCATAAGATTTTTCATAGTAATTATTCTTACGAGAGAGGATCTGGATTCAACAATTATTCTTCGTGGATAAAGACTTGACATTTGTTGGCATATATAAATCATAAATCTAGATTTACAGAAAATAACATATAGTTCATCAAATTATTTCAGTTGTTGAGCCTTTCAGAGTTATTTTATTAATATACTGCCACTGATTGCTGACAGGGTGCGTGTTATCTGTTTCTATGTATGGTGCATAAAAAAAATGCCAGCACAATGAGATCGCAATGCTGCTCAGGGTGCATGCCTTCTCTGTGCTTTGATCTGCTTTGCTCTGAATGTTCATAGCCCTTATGCTCCTCATCCACCCCATCTTGGTGGCATTTGGATAGGCAGATCGAACGGGACTAGGATATGTACCCAGTGGAAATTATCGTGGAGGGCACAGGCTGTATGTATGGTTGTTTAAAAGTGGCCAAAATTAGGCTTGGACTCATGAAACCGTGTGTCGGCCTTGGTCCTGTAGGGCCTTGCCATGTTTAGAATGCAGCGATGGAGCAAACTGGCATATGAGCAATTAAGAATTAGGCATATAAGACCATTGATAGTGGTGCAGAATATGTAACTCCATATCCCGCGTTGCATCCGCGTGCTGCGAGTGCCTCTGTTACTGTAGCTGCATTGTGAGCCCTTCTAAAGCGAAACTTTTGAAGGATTTAGTACAAATGCATCTTCTGCCTCACCAAAATGGCATTGCCACATCCATGGAAGTATATATGGCCACTTAATTAGTCACACACTCATTCACCTTCCATCGTCAGATTGAGTAATTTTCTTCCTTGCAAAAAAGATAAGAGCACATGTCTTGGACCTATTGCTAATTATATTTGCTGCTAATCTATGAAAAAAGAAGGGGAATTGTGCTGAGTGTTCAGACAACACAATAATGGTCTAATGCCCTGCAAATTCCCTTGTCTGTTCCTAAAACAATGTAAGGTTCAGCAGCTCGCAAGCTGACTACTCTCACGGTAGGTGCACCACTGCGAATTATTCTATTTTTTCTCCTGAATCATGGATGCATGGTGAGTTTGATCGTATGAACCTATTTTTTGTCATCTATATATCTATTTGTTACCATTGCTATCAAGTTCCATTTGTGTGTGCCTTGGCTGTTCACAAACTCCATTGTTTAACTCTTTAGGTTCAAGCAACACAAGATCACCACCAACTTGTTTGATCTATTCTGCAGCAGGACCTTCAACGCCATACACAGGATCAGTAGCTACCTGAGTGTTGGCGTTGGATTCCGAGAAGAAGGGAAAGGGATACAAAACAATACTTGGTGAAGGCTTCTTGGTAGTGTATAATTTTGGGCAGTGTGTAATAACTTCCTCCGAGTAACTGGACAGGCCTAAAACCAGAAGGTGTTTTGTTTCTCACAGCATTCTGTATGTTTTTTCCCACCATTTATATAGCTTGAACAATAATGTATGTTTTTTTTCAAAATGTCATTTGTCTATTTGTTTTGCTTGTTGTTAATAAATAGTTGCTGTACATTGTCAACCTCGCGCAATATTGATGTTCCGAAGATTACGGTCATACATATATTACCGTGGTATTAATTTTTCCCCATTACAACGCTTGGGTATTTATCTAGTATGCAACATACATCTGAAACGCATGAAACATATAGTTGCAATATGTGCTCATCTACTTGCTGTTGTCTAATGGTGGCTAGTTGACGTGGAGTGGGGGAGCGTAGCGCGAGGCGCGGACGGCGCGAGGCACGAGCAGGGGTGTGAGGCGCAAGGCGTGGACAGCACGCGGCGCGAGGCACGGGCGGGGTACACGGCACGAGGGACGAGGCGCGGGGCACACACAGCGTGAGGCAGGTCCGTCCCGTCCATCTGTCCAGATGCCCGGAGGGTATCATTATCGAAGTAGAAAATATCATCCTTACAAAGCATAACCACTTGTCTTGGGTTTAGAAATTTCTGTTGGAAAACCCTCCTATTTCTTTCCCTCCATATGTTCCACCAAAAGTAAATAAGGATGCCATCAAAAATCTATCTCCGATTTTTATCAACTTTCATTCTGTATTTCCTCCAAAATCTGTAGAGAGACCCTGTTGTATCAACCAATGAAGAGCCGAAAGATCGAACCAGATAAATTCCCATGTTTCCTTAGCGAACGGGCAACCTTTGCACAGGTGCACTAGTGTCTTCATTGCCGCAAAGCCAGCAGTCCAGAACATCCGTCCATCCACGTTTTAGAAGGTTTGGCTAGTACAATTTTGTTAAGGGCAGGTATACTGACTAATTCTAGCATTCAGTCGCAAGCCACTCAACTTGCAAAACTGGATTTAGTACGACACCAGCAACTCAACAAGCCCGGACCTTTGCTGTTCGGCTCAACTCTCACCAATAGAATCCATGCCTCAAGGACCTTGGCAGTTCATGACTCATCAGCATCTGAATCATTGCAGCTGAAATCGAAAAGCAACCAGCTCTCTCGGCAGTGATCCATGCAGAAAGTTAAACTCAGATCAGTTGTACTTAGAGGCGAGAATAAGATGATTTATAAACGGGAGATATGAGTTTAGTTTTACTCAGACAATTTGTGTACACAAAAATCAAAAGAACAACAGACAAGATTATTATTCCATTCGTCAAATAGCTTGCATAACTCCCCCGATGCGACTTCGCGCAGCGCTGACGAAGCAGGGGAACAGAAGATAGGGCAAAAGTAAAAAAACACTCATTCCATTCCAAATTATAAAACAATTTTGCTTTTATAGATACATTGTTTCTAAATGTATAGCAAAAGCTTCGTATATAGAAAAAACTAAAACGTCTTATAATTTAGAATTGAGGGAGTATATATGTGATTGACAGAGATCATAAAAGTTAGGAGTCCTCAATTGAGAGCTGCTGAAGTTTAGTTCAGAAAACAGGGCCTTCAAATCATAAGTATAACCCTATCTTAGAGACCATTGTTGGAGTTACTCTACACTATTATTGTAGTCTGATTTTTCTCCTATAACCTTTAAACCAGACATCATCATTTACTACGCATAATTAAACATGTTCTTGCATCATACTAACGATAAAAGACAGTATAAGTCAACTACAAATAACGACCTTACTAAAACCATATGTATGAAATGCATATTGGCTCACCCACTAAGGGGCCATTTGGTGCAGCTCCCTCACCTACTCCACCAGCTCCGGCGGAACCGCATCAAACATAATAGCAGCGAGAAGCGCTTCTTACTGCCGCTTCGTCTTAGGGGCTCCAACTCTGGCACCCAAGCCCCGCGAGTGGAGCCCTCCCAAATGGTCAAACCAACTTTTAGAGATATTACATCTAGTTTTTAAAATCTGGTTTATGAGCAAAATTTGTGGGGTGTTTGGATCCCCTAGTTTTTAGAAGCCAATTTCATTTATGATTAATGCTAATAGGCTATTGCACCCTTCATTTATTGCTCTTAAACAACCATGGCGTGGTATTTAATGAGGGCAAATGGGTACTTGTGCAAAAAAAAACTGACAATACCTAGGTCTCATTAGCTTATGGGTTTTTAAGAATCTGGATAGGTAGATTTTATAATCTGCCCCAAAATCTGGCCTGTTAGAATACTACCTAGTTTTTAAAAGCCAGATTCTTAAAACGTGCGTGAATCCAAACGGGCCCTAACGAGCGTAAGGTCTTTCCCTAACGAACATGAGGTCTAACGTGCAAGCCAGGCCTACTGGCATCGTTATTAAAGATGTTGCTCTTAAGGCTGAGTGACACTTGTCATTCAGCTCATGCCTCATAGGCAGTCGTTCGACCAAACCGAATGAATGCGAGTGAGCCTCACCTCCTGTTCAGAAAAAGCTGTGGATGAATAGTAGCATTGGTGTCTCGCGGATCACAGCCTATTCGCTTGAGTTTTTAGACGCTTATTTTCAGTCAACCAGCAGTGTTTTTTTCTCATATAAATCAGCTGACAGTATTTTCAACCGCTTATTTTCAGCCCAAGTGATCAAGCCAAGAATGTTTTAGAAAGAGTGCCATGAAAACCATACCACCAACAACAACAACAAAGCCTTTTGTCCCAAGCAAGTTGGGGTAGGCTAGAGATGAAACCCAAAAGAGACGAGAAACAGGGAGATACATAAAGGGACATAAAGGGCACAAGACAAAAAGAGGTCACGGTTCAGGCACGTTGATTGCCAATCTCCAAGCGCTCCTGTCCATAGCTAAATCCTTGGAGATATTCCACTCCTTAAGATCTCTCTTAACGGACTCGTCCCAAGTTAGTTTAGGTCGACCTCTACCGCTCTTTACATTATCGGCCCGCTTTAGAACTCCACTACGCACCGGCGCCTCAGGAGGCCTCCGTTGGACATGTCCAAACCATCTCAACCGATGTTGAATCAATTTCTCCTCAATTGGTGTCACCCCAACTCTATCCCGAATATCGTCGTTCCGGACTCTATCTCTCCTTGTGTGCCCACAACACCAACGTAACATACGCATCTCTGCTACACTCAATTGTTAGACATGTCGCCTTTTTGTAGGCCAACACTCAGCACCGTATAATATCGCCGGACGAATCGCCGTCCTATAGAACTTACCTTTCAGCTTCTGAGGCACCCTCTTGTCACAGAGAACGCCAGAAGCTTGACGCCATTTCAACCAGCCGACTGAAATTCTATGCCTAACATCTTCATCAATGTCTCCATCCTTTTGTAGCATCGACCATAAATACCGAAAAGTATCCTTCTTGGCCACCACTTGCCCATCGAGGCTAACGTCTCCCTGCTCGTGTCTAGTCGCGCTGAAATCGCACCTCATGTACTCAGTCTTAGTCCTACTAAGTCTGAACCCTTTCGACTCTAACGTGTGCCTCCATAGTTCTAACTTTCTATTAACCCCCGTCCTACCGTCGTCAACTAGCACCACATCATCAGCAAAGAGCATACACCAAGGGATATCACCTTGTATGTCCCATGTGACCTCATCCATCACCAAAGCAAATAAATAAGGGCTCAAAGCTGACCCCTGACACAGTCCTATTTTAATTGAAAAGTCACTGGTGTCGCCATCACATGTTCGGACAAACGTCACCATATCCCTGTACATATTCTTGATGAGGGTAACGTACTTAGTTGGGACTTTGTGCTTTTTCAAGACCCATCACATGATATTTCTCGGTATTTTGTCATATGCCTTCTCGAGGTCAATAAAGACCATGTGCAAGTCCTTCTTCTGCTCTCTATATCTCTCCATCAATTGTCCTAATAAGAAAATCGCCTCCATGGTCGACCTACCAGGCATAAATGCAAACTGATTTTGGGTCACATGTGTCACTCTCCTTAGGCGATGCTCGATAACCCTCTCCCATAGCTTCATCATATGGATCATCAACTTAATCCCACGGTAGTTAGTATAACTTTGAACATCTCCCTTGTTCTTGAAGATAGGTACTAATATACTTCTCCTCCATTCTTCAGGCATCTTGTTAGACCGAAAAATAAGGTTAAAAAGCTTAGTTAACCATACTATCGCTCTGGCGCCTAGGTATCTCCACATCTCAATGGGGATACCATCAGGGCCCATCGCTTTACCTCCCTTCATCCTCTTCAAAGCCTCTCCGATCTCTGTCACCTGAATTATCCTCACAAAGCGTCTGTTGGTATCGTCAAATGAGTCGTCCAACTCAAGGGCAGGACCCTCATTCTCCCCATTAAACAGCTTGTCGAAGTACTCTCTCCATCTGTCCTTGATCTCCTCATCCTTCATCAGAAGTCGATCTGTCCCATCCTTGATGCATTTTATTTGGTTGATGTCCCTTGTCTTCCTCTCGCGGATTCTAGCCATCCTATAAATGTCCTTCTCTCTTTCCTTCGTGTCTAGCCGCTGATAAAGGCCATCATACGCCTGACCTTTTGCTACACTCACAGCTCGCTTTGCAATCCTCTTCGCTATTTTATAGCCCTCGATGTTGGCTACACTCTTGTCATGGTGGACACGCTTGAAACACTCCTTCTCCCTAATAGCCCTTTGCACCTCGTCATTCCACCACCATGTGTCTTTCGCTTCCCGTTTGCCTCCCCTACTCACGCCAAACACTTCCGAAGCCACCTTTCGGACACATGTTGCCATCTTTAGCCACATGTCGTCGGCATCTTCTCCTTCTTCCCAAGGCCCCTCGTCTAGCATCCTCTCCTTAAATGTTTGCGCTGCTTCCCCTCTAAGCTTCCACCACTTCGTTCTCGCAATCTTGGCCCGTTTGTCCCGGTGGACACGTACCCGAAAGCGAAAGTCCGCCACCACAAGCTTATATTGAGGGACAACACTCCCCAGACAACACCTTACAATCAAAGCAAGCACGTCTATCCTCCCTCTTTGCAAGAATAAAGTCGATCTGGCTCGAGTGTTGTCCACTACGAAAGGTTACTAGATAAGATTCCCTCTTCCTAAAGAGGGTGTTCGCTATCAACAAGTCATAGGCCAGCGCGAAGTTCAAAACATTCTCCCAAATAAAAAAAATCTACCTTCCACTACATAGAATTAGCACATAATACATAATATCATACGACCATAGTTAAAATCTGATGTTCTTCGACGACTCAACATCGCATACACATTTCCTCGCTTAAATCACCTCTCATTGCAAAAGGACCAAGGGCAATTTCAGATTTTCCGGAACTAAACCCTCAGACAAAATCAATGCATAGATCGAGCTAAAAGGGGGAACAGCACGTCTTCCATCATATGCCACCACCTACTTACACACCTCCGTTCATTCACTTCAAAACGACCTCAGATCCTCAGAGTTAGTACTCATGACGCTCGTAGGAAGCATCGTCGTTCATGGACTCAAGGGATGATGCCGCCTCCTTGTCCAGAAACCACACCAGCTTCCCGTCCGTTGGCTGGACCATTCTAGCAGGCAGTGATGTAGGAGCATCAGGACCTTCGGTCGTGTCAGAAACTGCTAAGTGAACAGCATTTGCTTTGTCATCACCGGTGGACACTATTGCTATGTTGGACGCTGAGTTGATTACTGGGAGAGTGAAGGTGATCCTCTCAGGAGGAGGCTGCGGGGAGTCAGTGATGTAGGTGACCCAGTCGTCTTTCAGCTCCATGGCAGGGTGGTTCGGGAAAAGCGAAGCCACATGCCCATCAGCGCCCATGGCGAGGAGGATGAGATCAAACTTGGGACAGTCGTTTCTCTCTGAGACTCCTATTGTGCGGACCTTAACCAGCTGCCTGATCATGAATTCATAGTCTGTTGCTGCATCCTCCACTGTGGCATTGTCATTTATGGAGTAGACATGGCCATGCAGAATAGGTACCTGTAAATGCCATTCAAGTATCAGATAGTTAACTTGGCAAAAGCATTACAAAGATACTAACACATCTTGTTCAGATTTTTTGCTTCTTGAGCTAAACATGGGAATCATTGCAACTGGTATGGCAAGAAAGGGAATAGAATGAAGAAGACGTATAGTCGAAGACTCCACAGAGAAGAACATGAATGACACTTGAGAAAATCTCATGCAACAGTAACACTAGCAGAACAGGGAATGCTGCGGGCCTGCAGTTATACTAAGGCTTTTAGACAACCAAAACAGTTTGCACTCTCTAGAGATTTATATGGGCCCATGAAGGAAAAAAAAGGGATATACCCAATAGAGAGAGATTAAAAACAAAAAGTTAACTGATTTTTGTTAAGCTCCTTGAACTAAGAAATATTATAGCCTAGAAAAAATAGAACCTAAAAGTCTAAACATTAATCAGACTGGTGCATGGAGGAGAGACCAGTTCAGAGCCAGTCATTCTGTTGAAAGAAACCATTTTGATAAGTTTTTTGTCTGACATTGGGCAATGATGGATAGCTATGAAAATGTGTGGTTGGTGCAGGGTGCTTCCAGAGTAGCTGGAAGATGGAACTATTAAAGCGGTAGCTAGGCAGCCTTAATCAGTCCCCACCCCCCAAGTTAGCACAGGATATAGCATTATCTGAAGTTTGAAAATATCATACTACAAGAACATGACACATCATAATGTAAATTAGCCCAGCCACCCATCCAGACCAGTCAGTGTCTAAGGTGTAAAAATCTACCTTGACATGTGCTCTGCTTTGCAATTGGCAGTAATATTTTTACTGTAACAGTAAAGGAAAATGGATAGGGATAAATGAGAACAAAAATAAGAGACTGAATGTTAGCATCATAGATTGAGCTAATATATTATATGCCACTACCCTTGACCTGATTTCTCTTTGAAAGAATCGAAGCAACAAAGCACATGGAATTCTTGATTATCTATGACTCCCTCTGATTGGTACTATAGTAATTTTAAGCCTCGTCCTGAAACAGAAATAGCAAAAACTCCTAACTTTTGGTTGAAACAAGGAAAACTTTTTTTTTCTAAAAATAGAACATCAGAAAGCCATGTAAGTCAGATCCACCTAGATAGTTAATTTAACACTATCACAATTTTGTTTGGAAAACGCATTAGTCATAAAACAATTATGGTAGTATTTCCTAACATGCATTCAACACCATCAATATAGAATAAAAATATTAAGATCTTAAACAGGGCTAGATAAACTAAAATTCCACTCTTATTAGTTATCAGAACAACATTGAGGTATGACACAAGTTCGTTCTTGCTCTGTAGACTTTACAGTGTTCATAATATTCTGTTCATGGTTGTAGTCTCAACAAGGTGGACATAACGTAAAGCAAAAATTTATTGTAACTTAAGGGTGATCTAACACAAGTGGTGGCAAATAATCACATCAATTACTTCCACACAAAAGCATAAAAAATGGTAAGCAAAGAACAAACACAGTAGCATCAATACTTCAATCAAACATCAGTCACGAAGAAAAATCCCTCAATAGCAAAAGAAACCACCAGATCATATAGTTCAGTGGACACCAAACATTGCACTTGACAACCAAAACAGCATTTTAGGTTAAGGAACAAGACACTCACTTCGGCTATTAAATTTGTATATAAGAGTTTGTCAACATCTTATTTCAGTGAATAATTTTTTCATTGTTTAGGTATGCGGAGGGGAAAACAATATTAGTGGAAGCAACTGGTGTACCATCAGTATAGAGGATCTCCTGCAAGACCACTGTCTGGTTGGTACAGAACAATAAACAAAAAGAGAAGCCAAATTAACTCACTTTTCAACGAAACATAGAGTAGGTGACACCATTGACAGACAGCACCGTTTCAATACAAAATAAGCTGATCTTAATGACAAAAATTGTTGACATAAGCTTATTTTAGGCTGCAGCATGGACAAAAAATGAAAAAGAAAAAGAAGGCATATTCAGTTCACATACCTTGGCAATAAATCCTTCTTTTGTTAACTTATAGTTACTCTCTGCATGGTTTTTTGCCACGGCACGTTCATCAGACCAGAAGATGTACCATTTGGACCAATCCAGGGTCTTGTTGTATGGTGCTTCACAAAGTTTCCTTATAGTAATTGAAAGAGAGAAAGTTCAGATATTGGAACGCAAACTATGTAAACAATTCTAGTAAATGTAATAAATATGAGGAAACAATATTACCCCAAAAAACTGACTAGGGGATCTCCAGATAAGGCAATGGCAAAGTATCCCCTTTCTTTGACAGAAATTTCTGAAATTTGCGAGATATACTCAGCAAGATCTGTTGAAATTTCATCTGAACTCTCAAAAACCCTTATTTCACAGTTCCTTTTTGGCTCATATGTGGTAGACGATTCCCTTTCCATTGCTTCTTTGATCTAGAACTCTATATCAAGTTATTGTTTCACCAATATTCTCCTGCAAAAAGAAACGGCAGCAAATAAAACAGTAGCAAATAAGCAATGAAAGTAATTCCATAAGAAGTGATCTAATTGGCATTAGAATATATGAAAGTTTGAAAAATGTACTCTAGTTCTCTAACTTGTACAACTATAACACCTATAATAAAAGTAATATTTTGGTCAACAAGAGACTCTAGTGCTCTACCTTCTACATCTCTAACATCCTGAATATAATGTTTCTAGCCAAAAAGGGACCAGAATATCATAATACGTATGATATTCTATCATGTACAGTAGCATTACCTAAGCTTACCCAGCCTGATATCACAAGAACGATTGCTCCTTTAATTAATAGAGGTAACACTATCGAAGCAAAGGGGCGACAGCAAGGGTCTTTCGCTAAACTTATTGTTTATTACTAAATATTTCCAAAACAATGATACATTTACTCCAAACTTTGAATCTGTTCTGTAATAAAATATTGCAATATCTAGAATGCAGGAGAGCAACAATCGAGAGAACTGGAAGTCTAACATGTATCTAGAAACTAGTATGCTAATTCCTTTTGCTGTATTCTTTAATATGTTTTCACAGCTTATGTTTTGCTTCTAAACATTTCCAGCAGAACCAACAATAAAAACACCAACTTTCAAGTTATAAATGATTAAAAAGGTACCACATTTTGTAGAACTTGACCAAAGGCCCCAAAGGAATAAGTTTTCTAGGAAGCACCTAAAAAACTGAACATGTATGATTGCATCACGTCAATTTGGGGATTATAAATTTGCTGTGTAATATGACTGTGACAGAAATCTAGCTGGATTGAATAAAAAAGCCACAAGAAAGAAGATTGGAACTTGGGGTATCTATTATTGCTTTAACTAATAATCATGGCTTTGACATTTCAGTACAAATTTATAGCAAGGGAAGTCTCTTGTTGTTGTATACAGAAATCTTACTGGCTGCCTATAGCACATTAATAGATAAGGCTCGAAACCCAATCCTAACCATGATTGGACGTCCAACAGACTATCGCACAAATCATATGAGCATCTTAGCAAAACGACCCATTCAACATTCAGCTGCAAATGACCTCATATGAAAAAAGGCTGCACACGGGAAGCATGACAATGATCATCACTAAGTTTCAAGCGTCGTTAAAACTGAAGCTCTAACAAAGTCTTAGCACACAAGGGAACTGCCAAAGCAGTAACATCAACTCAATCAAAGATCATAAAATTGAAAATAAAAGAAGAGAAGCTGCCTTTCCTTTTGTGCTCAATGGATAGAGAAAGCTGAAGAAATCTGGACCAGAACTGAGGAAAGATCAATAAAAAACAGAGCAATTGCAACTGAAAGCGCTACCAGCCATCATTTGAGTTGAGAACAGTTCAAAGATTCCGATCTTTATTTTTTACAATCCCAACAAAAGCACTCAAATACTACTTTACTGCCCAAAAAAAGTGAAAAAGAAGCAGAAGCACTGCGGGCGAACAATCCATTGTAGTAGATGCTGAAGACTAGTAAAAAGCTGCTCCCTTTGGCCCCATTACTCGCGTACTTTCTCCCGACGAAAAGAAGCCAAAAGAAATCGTGGCGGCCGCATCATTGCTTGGCAGGCGAAAGCAGCCGGATCAAGAATGCGCAACTCCGGGTCCGCCCCCAAGAATTCCAGTCTCTGATGGACTAAAACGCGCCGCATTCCCTAAACCCTCTTCCCAACAACAAAACCACACTCCAAAAAACAGCAACAATTCGGCCGCATTTTGGTACCAATGTTGTACCAGGCAGTGCCAAAATAAAACGCAACAGCACGAGTGGGAGAAAGGATCGCAGTTCGAGGCGGCTGCGCGCCGGATAAAATCGCGCCTCCGCCTCGAGCAGCGCCCAAACCAAGATCACGCGCGCGGAAACGAATCAAGAGGAGCCGGGTCGGATTCCAAGAACTCACCGGGACTGTGCATTCGTCCGCCCTCCCGCCCGCCCTCCAAGAACTCCTCCTTCCCGAAGCCGCAGCCCGCAAGCGAACAAAGAAGAGGGGAATAAAAGAAGGCAGGGGAAGCAAGGAAGCGCAGGCGCACGCACACACATACATACGCATATAGTACTACTGCGTAAGATCTTTCCCACTCAACGTACTATTGCGTACAGAATTGCTGGCGATTAATATTAAAAACCCGAAAAAGGAAATCGAGGAGAGGGTAAGGGTGGACGTCGACATCAGGAGCGGGGAGAGGAAGAAGGCGACACCTTCGGTTTGATCTGAATTCTCCTCTGCACTTCTCTGCTGAGGCCTGCGGATTGTGTCCGCGCTTCTCCTGCTCTTTTTTTTTTATTCCAATTCCAATCCCATCTTCGCCCTTTTCCTCTGGCCTCTGGGCCTGTGAAGCCTTCCAGTCCACCGCTGCAGACGTGGCTTTTATCTTTGTGTTCCCGGAGGATTAAATTTTGGTTGAGGGTCTGTTTAGTCTCCGAAATTTTTTAGAAAATGCTACTATAGCAATTTCGTTGTTAGTTGATAAATATTATCCAATCATGGACTAACTAGCCTTAAAAGATTCGTCTTGTGAATTTCATCTAAATTATGTAATTAGTTTTATTTTTTATCAATATTTAATACTTCATGCATGTGTCTAAAGATTCGATGTTACGAAGAATCTAAAAAAAATTTTGTAATTTTTTTTTGCAAACTAAACAAGGCCTTGAGTCCATCTGTCGAGCTGCCCCGCACGTGCGGCTTGCCCTCTCGTACTTATCGCTAACCCACAGCATGTTCGTTTCGCTGGTTTATTGTGACTGAAAGTACTGTTCGCTGGTTTATTGTGAGAGAAAAACACTGCTGGATGACAGCTGATTCTGCTGATAAGCTCAAGCGAACTGTCCCCACCTGCCTGCCTGGCTGCCTGCTCCTTACTATAAGATTAATTAAAGATTGTCCATTAAGCTTCCTGCAATAAACATCGATTGATTTCATTCACCTGCAGCAGGATTTAGGCCCTGTTCTTTCCGCTTATAATCCGTCTTTTTCAGCTTGTTTTTTCAGCCAGAACAGTATTTTTCTCTCATAACAAATCAGTCAAAAGTGTTTTTCAGCCGGCTTATCAGCACAGCCGAACGAGACGTTAGTGACTTTCAGTAACGGAATCTGTAGATTAGAAGAAGGGGCTTTTGTCAGTTGGCATCGAGCCGACAGAGAACCACGCAAGTTGCAGCGGGTGACTGCGGTCCTCCTCATCTTTTTGGAGAAAACGATTGAGCTGTTGTCTTCATCTGCAACTGACGCAGAGGATGGCGAAGAGGCATTGCATTGCATTACAGATAGCAGCATGCATGGACCATGGAGATGTACAGAGGAAGAGGCATTGCATTGCATTGCAGATAGCAGCACATGGACCGTGGAGATGGACAGAGGAAGGTCCATCCATCCATCATAGAGTACTCTACATGCCTTCGATGCTACCCTACCCCAGATCTTTACGCGCACCGTGCAGTGCAGCTAGTACAATGTGGCCGCCGCTAGCGCTTGTTCATGATCCAAAGTGTAACACCCGGTTCTTTCGAGCTATTCAGTCAAATCAGCAGTCATCCAGCAGTGTTTTTCTCTCACAATGAACCAGCGAACAGTACTTTCGACCACAATAAACCAGCGAAACGAACGGGCTATAAATTATTATGAGCAGTTGTGCTGTGTTCATGCGTGCCTACCTACGGCCTACTGTGGCAGAATCGTCTAATCTAATGTCCTCCCAAGAGTACTTGTCTTCCATTAGACACTAAGTATCCAAGAGAGAACATTAAACTATGTGATTCCGTCGAGCACACCGCAAGGGAGAACTCGAAGATCAATATTTTTACATCAGGATCACAAATAAGAGAGAGTAAAGCTTACAACATCCTTACCATTTCTTACATCACCTTTAGTACAACATCAGAGTAATTTATTATGTAGTTATAACAGCGGAATATAAAACATTATCAGAGTTCAACGAAAATGAAACCGTTTAATGACAAGTTTAACATTAACATGAAGAACGTTTAAATACATGAAATGATAACATATTAATAGTATTTTCCCTATAAAACTTTTAGTGAGAGTTTTAATAAATAACTCTACTCCGCATCGCAAAGGAAATCCTCGCTGAGCCCACCAGGATGTTTTCACACACAAGTGTCAGTTTATCAGCACATGTCACCTGCAACAGGGTATAACAAATCCTGAGTACTCAATTGTACTCCGCAAAACTTACCCGTTAGGAGAAAAGAAAAGGACTCCAAGAATTATGCAAGGCTATCTGGCTTGTGGGTTATTGCAACTGCAGGAAACATTACTAAAGGTGCATCTTTATATTCAATTTTTATTAGCAGTCATCAGTAGTTCATTAACCAACCATTCTAGGTAAGCACCTGTTCTACTTTCAAGCAAGGGTCGAACCACCAGAACCAATCTTTTCATCTTTCATCTTTCATCTTTCAGTTCTTACTACGGTGCCAGAGCGCAGTCAAGTCGTACCGTCACGCAGAAACGGCGATTCGCGAATCAATATACCTAGTTGGGTGCCCCAAAAACACACGTCTTGCTTGTACCCCGGGCACAAGCAAGACCAACCCGTTCTACTCCTGTCAAGGGGTCCAGGTCCTCGTCCAAGCTCGGACTCTAAGCCCCCAATACTGCAGGCCCGGCCTCAGTATGGTGCTTAGACCTCCTCAACCCATATATATAACCACCTAAAAAGTCGGTCCGGAAAGAGCCAGAACCCATGACAAGAGAGAAACAAGTCTTCCCACCCCCATAAGCAAGTATATGTTTGGGACAATAAATCTGTGACTTGACCAGGGTCCATGCAACGAACGGTCCTTAATTGACACAGGCGGAAGAAATGCAACCAGAGCGCGCTCTGTTGCCCAACCAGGTCCAAGTCCATCCAACCCGTTCCGCCCGGTCTCCAATTATCCATATCTTGAAAGGTCTTGATGGCTAGAGGGGGGTGAATAGCCTAATAAAACTTTCTACAAAAAGTGCTAGACAATTTAATTAGCAATAACAAATAGCGAGAAGCGAGTTTTGCCTAGTCTATGGAGTGTTGCAAGCCACCTATCCAAAAGACAATTCTAATATATATATCACTCAACCGCACAAGTCAAACCGCAAGAGAAAAACTAGAAGGCTACTCTACTCAAGCTACTAAGTACTAGAGAAAACAACTAAGTACTTGAAATGTAATACAAGAGTAGGGTAAGAAATATTTCACCGAGGGGTGATGAATTGAACCAACCAATCAATAATTCCAAGTGATAATATTCAAGATAACCAATCTACCGAGACAAATCAATCACAATCAACGAAGTGAAGACACGATGATTTGTCCCGAGGTTCACGTGCTTACCGGCACACTAGTACCCGTTGTGTCCCCCTACACCACGTGGTTCGGTGGCTAATCGGTATCACACACCGAGCCTCTCAAAAGGTGCCACAAGAACCTACCAAATGGCGAGAAGTTCCGACACGAGCAATCCACTAGAGTTGGAATTTGGCGCTCCGCCAGGGAACCACAACAACCCCTCACAACAAGCTCACCGGAGTCGGCCACGCACAATCACCAACATGTGCCGGACCTCCGCCGCTGCTCCAAGCCGTCTAGGTGGGGGCAACCACCAAGAGAAACAAGAATCCCGTAGCAAATGAACACCCAAGTGTCAACTAGATGCAAACTCATAAGCAAATGCACTTGAGATCACTCAATCTTGCTTTGATTAGGCAAACAAGCAAGGGAGATGAGTGGGAGGGAATATGCTCAGCTCAAAGGAGTGCTAGAATGATCAACAAGCCAAGAGATGCCCCAAAGAGCCGGTCAACGAGTATTTATAGACGTACCCCTTTGAATAGAGCCGTTAGGCGCTTGATTCTGCTACAGTCGTGCTGACCGGACGCGCTGGTCGCACACTACCCACGCGCGTAGCTCGATCGGACGTGCTGGTCCCGTAACCGACCGGACGCGCTGGTCAAGCCGAGCAGCGCTCCAGCGAGTCAGCGACCGGACGCGCTGCTAGACGAACCGAACGCCACAGTGCCAGCGTCCGGTTTGAGTCTAGTAAGCACCCACAATGACCGGACGCGTCTGATCGATCGTGACCGGACGCACCACCACGTCCGATCAAAATACCGAGACACGCGCAAATGCTGAGCACTGATCGGACACATCCGGTCCAGCGTCCGGTCACCTCTGTGACCCCCGTTCGCCTCTGTTTCTTCGCGTCCGGCGCAGTGGAAAATAGGCGTTTCATTTCCCGAAAAGCGTTGAATCCCGCCTCGCAAGCTCGGCGGGAGGGAGAGAGGAACCCAAACCCCTCTCTACCGCTCAAACTCCACCGCCTTCACAAATGTTCTAACATCACCAAGTGTACATCATCATGTGCATGTGTGTTAGCATTTTCACAATCATTTTCGAGGCGTTAAGTTAGCTTTCCACTAGATCTACATGTATATGCAAATGAATCTTTATCTAGTGGCACTTAAGTGATCAATAGCCCTGGAAATTCCTCTCTTTATAGTACAGCTGTGGGGTCGAGATGGCGGACTAGAGGGGGGGTGAATAGTCCTTTCTAAAACTTAAACACGTTGGCTAACCGAAACAAATGCGGAATTAAACTTAACGGTCTAGCCGAGACTACACCCCTCTATCTAAGTTCTCTAGCACCTTGCAAAGATCCTAATTAAGCAACTAAGGTGCTAAGCTTACCAAGAGCTCACCTAATCAATTCTAGAGCAAGGTCACACAAACCTATGCACTAGTACTTTGCAAGCAAGAGGGAGCTCCTACACAATACTAGTAAGCAAAGCGCACAAAGCCTAAGCTCACTAGCAAAGCTCAATAGCAAGGCAACTAATGCCAAACTAGAGAGCGCAAATTACTTAGCTACACAAACTAAGCAATATGACTAACAAGGTTACACAAACCAAATTAGCCACGCAACGGGAGCTACTTCTATGCTACACAAGCAAGAAGGTAACTAGCTAACTACACAAGGAAACTAGTTACAAGAGCAACTACACAAGCACAAGTATATGAATGTAAATACAAGCTTGTGAATCGAAAGCAAACCACCGAGAAGATGTACACAATGTTGACACGGCGGTTTTTCACCGAGGTTCACTTGGTTGCCACCAAGCTAGTCCCCGTTGTGGCGATACACCCACTTGATGGATCACGAGCTAATTGACTATCAAGAGTCAAACCCTCAGCGGGTGCCGCACATCCACTCTCAAGATGGGGATCCTCCAAGCCACGAGCTTTACTAGAGTTGCTCTTCGCGATCCCCGCGGGGTGAGCACAATCCCCCTCACAAATCCTCCTCCGGAGCCACGCACAATCTCCACGCGTGCTTCAACGGAGTCGCAAGCCACCAAGCCGTCTAGGAGGTGGCAACCTCCAAGAGTAACAAGCACCACCGGCTTGCAACACGATCACCTAGTGCCACTCGATGCAATCCTCTCGATGCAACGCACTAGAATCGCTCTCTCACTCGATCCGATGAACACTATCAAGCATGAGTGAGTTAGAGGGCTTCCAAGCACTACCACATAAGCCACCAAGGCCAAAGTGTGCTCAGCTACCGGCCAAGGCCGGCCACAAGGTCTATTTATAACCCCACAGTCAAATAGAGCCGTTGCACACACTTGTCCGTTTTTCTGCGGGAGCACCGGACGCGCCGGTCGTAACAGACCGGACGCGCTCAACCGCGTCCGGTGCCCCAGCGATTTCAAATTCGTCCGTTAGAACCTCCAACGGTCACTGCGCGCCAACGGTCAAACGACACACCGGACGCGCTGTTGCGAACCACCGGACGCACCGGTGCGCACAGTTCCCGCGCGCGCGAAGACATCACCGGACGCGCTCCTCGCAACCACCGGACGCCACAGTACCCGCGTCCGGTGCGAGTCCAGTAAGCGCCCGAGACCACCGGACGCGTCCGATGGTGTGTCACCGGACGCGCACCGCGTCCGATGACTTCGTGACCTGCTGTTCGCCAGACCGGACGCGCCGGTCCCCTGGGTCACCGGACGCGCCGGTGTCAAACCCTAGCCCGCGCGCCTGACGCCCGCGCTGCACTGACCGGACGCGCTGGTCCACAGTGACCGCGTCCGGTGCAGCGTCCGGTGCGGCGTCCGGTGCAGCGTCCTGTCACTTCCGTGACCGCGTTCGCCTCCGTTTCTTTTCCGACTTCCGGCGCAATGGAAAATAGGCATTTCACTTCCCCGAAATCGCCTGAATCCCGCGCTCGCACGCTCGGCGGGAGAGAGAAAGGAACCAAACCCCTCTCTACCCGTAAACCACAGCGCGACCAAACGCCACCTTTGCAAATGTGCCAACACCAACAAGTGATCACCACCTTGTGCTCGTGTGTTAGCATTTTCACAAACATTTTCTTCAAAGGAATTAGGCACTCAACTTGCCTCGCCACTCGATCCTAACACGTATGCAAAGTTAGATCGCTCAAGTGGCACTAGATGACCGATATGCAAACAAGTTTGCCCCTCTTAATAGTACGGCCATCTATCCTAAACCCGGTCATCAGCTTCTCTACACACCTATGACCGGTGAAATGGAAATGCCCTAGGTTATACCTTTGCCTTGCGCATTCCACTCCATCTCCTCCGACATTGATGCAACACATGCACCAACCATATCACAAATGATATGATCCACTTCATATCATCATGTGACCTTGGTCCATCGATCTTGACCTCACTTGCTCTTCACCGTTGCGTCGGTCCATCGGCGCCAAGTCTTGCTCAAGCTTCACCGCCTCACGGTCCATCGCTCCAAAGCCTCCGACTTGCCCTTCACACTTGCAACCGGTCCGTCGAGCCAAGCCTCATCTTGATCTTTGCCACCTTGGTCACATGACTCCATGTCATGTCTCATATGCAATGAGCTCCTTCATAACACAATCATCTGTGGACTAATTCCCTGTGTATCTCACATAAACACAATTAGTCCACCTAAGGTTGTCACTCAATTACCAAAACCAAACACGGACCTTTCAATCTCCCCCTTTTTGGTAATTGATGACAACTCTACAAAGATATGGAAATTAAGCTTTTTCAAGCTAGCACTTCACACAAAGTGTAAATTGCTAACTTGTTTTGGATTTTATGCTACTTATCCAACATTTAAGCTCTATGTCAAGATTTGGATAAGCACCATAAAACCCGACTTGGTAGTGATAACTCCCCCTACATATGTGCTCAAATGGTTTGGTTTCAAGCTTGCACATATGCATAAATATGAAATTTGTGGGAGGGTTAGCACTACTAAGTGATGCTAAGGTGTATAGAATAAACCTTTATAGCTCGATACCATTTGGTAGCTTGATACCATTTGAAAAGCACAAGTTTGCCATCTTCCTTAGCATCATGAGTAGCTAGACATCAAAAACACTAGAAACCCCGTGAGATCAACATTATAAGCAAGGTTCTAGTTTTCGCATGATAATCACAAGTCTAGCTAACATCCTATGCATGCTAGTTATCAAAGCATCAATCAAATTCTATAACTAGCATACACCACACAAGCATTTTATATTAAATATAAAACTTATGCAATGCTAGCAAGCACATGAATATGCATAAGTCAAATGCAACCAATCAATGTTCATGAGCTTGCTCCCCCTACTTGTGTGTTTCTTTTGTCCAAGAATTTTGATCCTTCTTATTTCTACAATGTTGCTCTTTGTCCATCTCCATGTCCAAACTCAACTTCTCATGATATATCTTTGTTCAATCTCTTCCCAAACCTCTCTCTTGGTGTATTGACATATCTTTGTTCCAACTTCTCCCCCTTTGTCATCAATTTCCATAAAGGGTGTACTTCTCATTGATGCAAAGGCTAGCATTGGGGTAGATGGTTGAGACTTGAATATTGCATTTTTGATGGACATTACCACATATGTTGGAATGACAAACTTTATGGTTGCTCTTAAGATACCACTTAGGATCTTTGACCTTGATACCATTAGGTGGGGCTTCTCCCCTTATGTCATAGCATGGGTCATTCACTTGATAATCTTGAGCTCTTGTGTGTGAGGGAACTTTCTTCATTTGATGATCACTTAAAGTTGAGGATCACTTGTGGAACCACCGTCTTGTATAAATGATATCATGTGTAGAAATACCATGAATAAGGGTGTGATACCAATTTGAAGAATCCTCTATCATGGGACCACTTGTAGGATTTTTCAATATGATCTTTTCTTGAACATTTGCTATCTTTATGAGTACCACTTGTAGGATATCACTTGTAAATCATGATCTAGACACCACTTGTAAATACCAATTGAAGAAATATTTTGAGTCTAGATACCTATTTGAAACACCCTAGATATCCATTTGCATTGTTGTCTTGTGCTTGTACATATATCATTGTCATGAGCTTCTAGTATGACTTGAACTAAGTTGATTTGCCTAAGATTCTAAGTCCGGTTTGGTCCAATGGCAAGCTTCTTCACTCCTCATACTAAGGGTTATCTTGCCAATGTTGTACTTGTCACTTGTTAGCAATCCAAACTAGATCAAGTACTTGGGTTCACTAGCTCATGAACAAATTCATACACATACCACTAGATCATTCAAATAATTCAAGCAATAGTGGTAGGCTATGAATTTAAATATTTCATTTGTTATGCATGATCCTAGTAAGCATGTACTATATGCACTAATCGCATACTAGTAAGGGATGAAATGATCATGCACATTGCAATGATACCTTTGTTATGTTGGAGTAGAGGATAGTCACATAGATTCCAATTCATTACTCCAATAGAAATGTGAAGTCCAATTTATAAGCTTGGTGAAGACCAATCATTATAGAGAAATTCATTCTTCACCCATATGAAATGAGAACCACTAATAATCAAGTGCATTAACTCTTGTTGTGGTTGGCTTGCTTCATCTTTTTGATCAATGCTTGCATGAGAGAACTACTTAGAATACCACTTGAAATACATGACTAGTTCTCTTTTGGGTGTTGCTTGCTTTTCTTGATCAATCCTATTGATTGCTTCAATTAAACATCTCAAATGTCCCTTGAATTCATCTCTTCCATGTTAGCCTTCCAAGCCGGTGCTCGGTTTACCCACCCATGGGCGGCAAGCCCCCTCAGCAGGGAGAAGTGACCTCTCTCCAAAGAACCATTCTTGACACTTACTTGAATTGCCTTTGATTGATTGATCTATGGACTTAACTTGATGAGTAACCTTGAATTATTCTTTAAGTCCTATTCTTTCTACCAAATGATTTCCAATCATTACTTAGAACTTGAACCTCATCTTCATCTTGAGTTTGATCTTCATTTTCAAATTTGAGTACCAAATTTGTACACTAAGTACATTCCACAATCAATGTATTTGTACTCATTTCTTGTCATACTTCTAGATCAATTCAAAACCAAACTTAGGTACCTCAACCACTTATAAACATGTTTCCAACTTGAGGACCTTTCAATCAAAGTGACTCTAAATCAATCCAATAATTATCACTTTTCTGGCAGATTCTGTATCCTTCAAAGAATAATTCATATTTCCAAATGTACAGATCCAAATGCCATGAAATTTGGTGGAGATGTGATTCACTAAGTCATCTAGCAACTGTAAAAATTTGAGCTTCATTTGACTTTTAGATTGCTACCAGATTTCAATTCTTCCACCACTGCTACATGCTGAAAACTGCTGCACTATAGCTTACAAGATGTACTCCAGAACAGAAGCATCTCTTGTCCAATTCTTATGAAATTTGTACAGCATCTTATACCATAAGTCTAGAGCATGTATACCAAATTTCAAGTCAATCCAATATGATTTGGTCACTCAAACTCAGACTTGATCTCAGCTAGCTTAGATTTTCAATAATGGACAGATTTTAATACATTGAGCTATACTTCATCAAATGTGAATCAATCTTGAGATTAACTTGTTTGAACACTCTCACAAGACATATATCCATTCAATCCACTTACTAAATGTCATCTTATGAATTTATCCAACACAAATCAATCCAAACTTGATTACTAAGCACTTAATCCGTTCAATCATCTCATAGCAAGCAACATTGCACATTTATCCAATTCAACCAACTCATATGCACCCAAATAAAATGATCAACTAGAGATATACCTTGGTTATCACATTATTATCCTTTTAGCAAGCTTCAACTTAAATATTTGCAAGCCATCAAATATATCCAATAAATCACCACAATCTTGAATGTTGCACTTGTATGTTGTAGTATTTGGACTCCACTTATTTTGACTTGGCATTGGGATTGGATATGCATTAAGCTTTAAAACTTGATTCAACATATGATGACCAATATGAATCCAAATGAATCAAGTCTCCAATGCCGATGGTACCTACAAACAATCATCCACTTTTTGATGGTACCCAAACAAGTTTGGGTCCTCTCAAGTTAGGAGCAACATACTTAGGCAAAGCCTTAGTATGGGTAGCGGGATGTTTTGCAATAGCAACAATAGAGGTACCATTTACATCCTTTCTAAGCACATTAGTATTATCAATTGAAATATGCTTAGAAATGTTACCTAGGGGACATGAATGTGCCATGTGTCCCCTTTCCCGGCATGAATAGCATCTTCTCTTTGATTTAGCCTTTTCTTCATTGCTCATGTGATGCTTTTCATTGCCTTGCCTCTCATGAGTTACTTGAGCCTTCCTCTCAAGCTTGGTAGGACACCCCGAGGCGAAGTGTCCTATATCTTCACACTTGAAGCACTTGATGTGAGCCAAATTTCTTTTCTCAATTTGATTCTTGCTCATCATCTTGATATCTTGGATTTGCATTGGATGCCTTCCTCTTCCACCCCTTCTTGTTTTCTTCTTCATGATCATCAAGTCACCAACATCTTCATCATTGATCTTTACTTGAGCTTGGGGTATCTTCTTTTCATCTTGTGGCCTCATCTTTGGCTTCTTGGTTGGGCAAGACTTGGCAAGGTGACCCATCTCATGGCATTTAAAGCACACGAAATGAGATAGCTTCTTTTGTTCTTGCTTCTTCATTTTCTTGCCCTTGTTCTTGTTGAAGCCAATGCCACTCTTATCACCATAGCTTCTTTGAGTCTTTATCATGTGCTCAAAGGTGACTTTTGAGTTGTAGCACCTCTCTAACTTGTTGCTCAATTTCTTTACTTCACTTTTGAGCTCATTGTTCTCCTTCAAAATGTTAGTCTCACAAGACGTAGAAGTAGAACAAGCATATATATGTGAAGAACATGGCATATCTAATAAGTCATCACAAGAGGTGGATACATGCTTTCTCCCTACATCACATGGGTTAGTCACATTTTGCAATTGATCATTTGATCCATGTGATGAGCTCTCATTATTTTTAATTTTCTTTAAAAACACCTTAATGAGAGAAGCATGTTTTTCTAACAATTCCTCATGAGATGCAAGTACTTTCTCATGAGTCAACATTAGCTTCTCATGTGAAGATTTAAGATCATCAAGTAAGCTCTTATGTTCTTCACATGAGTTCTTTAGAAAAGAGTTTTCATTTTCTAATTTCATTGTTTTAGCTTTCTCATTTTCTAAAGACATGTTCATGCTAGCAAGTCTACTAACAAGCTCATCATATGAATCAACATGATCAATCACATTATCATTTGATACCTTTGTGTCACCTAGTGACATGAAGCAATGTGATGTAGTGGATGGGCTTGTAGTAGCATCATCAAGGCCCGAGCATGAACCAACGTTGTCACCATCAAGTGTGCTTGGGGTAGAAACATCACTTGCAACACTTGATGCATCATCACCATCCTTGTCAAGTGAACTTGTGGTAGATCGATCATCATCATCACTTGACCATGAGGTGGAGCAATCCTCCACAACCATCATGTTGTGGTCATGCTCAACATCATCATGTACAACCTCCTTGGGCTTGACATCATCGTCATCATTGGTGATAGCTCCATACTTTTCATTGAGATAGGCCCATATCTCATGAGCAGATTTGAGGTCCATGATCTTACCAAAGATGCTATCATCCAAAGATCTATACATGATGTTAGTAGCTTGGATGTCAAGATCTAGGCATTTCTCTTGTGCTTGAGTTAGATTATCTTCATCCAACACATGAGAAAAGCCTACATCTACCATCCACCACATTTGAGGGCAAATAAACTTAAAATTGCATATCATCCAATTTTTCCACCGTGCAAAGTGTGTGCCATCAAACATGTGAGGACAATCAACATCTAGTCCATATTCCGCCATCCTCTCGGGTCGGTGAAGACCACAAATGAGAGACCGGGCTCCGATACCAATTGTGGGGTCGAGATGGCGGACTAGAGGGGGGGTGAATAGTCCTTTCTAAAACTTAAACACGTTGGCTAACCGAAACAAATGCGGAATTAAACTTAACGGTCTAGCCGAGACTACACCCCTCTATCTAAGTTCTCTAGCACCTTGCAAAGATCCTAATTAAGCAACTAAGGTGCTAAGCTTACCAAGAGCTCACCTAATCAATTCTAGAGCAAGGTCACACAAACCTATGCACTAGTACTTTGCAAGCAAGAGGGAGCTCCTACACAATACTAGTAAGCAAAGCGCACAAAGCCTAAGCTCACTAGCAAAGCTCAATAGCAAGGCAACTAATGCCAAACTAGAGAGCGCAAATTACTTAGCTACACAAACTAAGCAATATGACTAACAAGGTTACACAAACCAAATTAGCCACGCAACGGGAGCTACTTCTATGCTACACAAGCAAGAAGGTAACTAGCTAACTACACAAGGAAACTAGTTACAAGAGCAACTACACAAGCACAAGTATATGAATGTAAATACAAGCTTGTGAATCGAAAGCAAACCACCGAGAAGATGTACACAATGTTGACACGGCGGTTTTTCACCGAGGTTCACTTGGTTGCCACCAAGCTAGTCCCCGTTGTGGCGATACACCCACTTGATGGATCACGAGCTAATTGACTATCAAGAGTCAAACCCTCAGCGGGTGCCGCACATCCACTCTCAAGATGGGGATCCTCCAAGCCACGAGCTTTACTAGAGTTGCTCTTCGCGATCCCCGCGGGGTGAGCACAATCCCCCTCACAAATCCTCCTCCGGAGCCACGCACAATCTCCACGCGTGCTTCAACGGAGTCGCAAGCCACCAAGCCGTCTAGGAGGTGGCAACCTCCAAGAGTAACAAGCACCACCGGCTTGCAACACGATCACCTAGTGCCACTCGATGCAATCCTCTCGATGCAACGCACTAGAATCGCTCTCTCACTCGATCCGATGAACACTATCAAGCATGAGTGAGTTAGAGGGCTTCCAAGCACTACCACATAAGCCACCAAGGCCAAAGTGTGCTCAGCTACCGGCCAAGGCCGGCCACAAGGTCTATTTATAACCCCACAGTCAAATAGAGCCGTTGCACACACTTGTCCGTTTTTCTGCGGGAGCACCGGACGCGCCGGTCGTAACAGACCGGACGCGCTCAACCGCGTCCGGTGCCCCAGCGATTTCAAATTCGTCCGTTAGAACCTCCAACGGTCACTGCGCGCCAACGGTCAAACGACACACCGGACGCGCTGTTGCGAACCACCGGACGCACCGGTGCGCACAGTTCCCGCGCGCGCGAAGACATCACCGGACGCGCTCCTCGCAACCACCGGACGCCACAGTACCCGCGTCCGGTGCGAGTCCAGTAAGCGCCCGAGACCACCGGACGCGTCCGATGGTGTGTCACCGGACGCGCACCGCGTCCGATGACTTCGTGACCTGCTGTTCGCCAGACCGGACGCGCCGGTCCCCTGGGTCACCGGACGCGCCGGTGTCAAACCCTAGCCCGCGCGCCTGACGCCCGCGCTGCACTGACCGGACGCGCTGGTCCACAGTGACCGCGTCCGGTGCAGCGTCCGGTGCGGCGTCCGGTGCAGCGTCCTGTCACTTCCGTGACCGCGTTCGCCTCCGTTTCTTTTCCGACTTCCGGCGCAATGGAAAATAGGCATTTCACTTCCCCGAAATCGCCTGAATCCCGCGCTCGCACGCTCGGCGGGAGAGAGAAAGGAACCAAACCCCTCTCTACCCGTAAACCACAGCGCGACCAAACGCCACCTTTGCAAATGTGCCAACACCAACAAGTGATCACCACCTTGTGCTCGTGTGTTAGCATTTTCACAAACATTTTCTTCAAAGGAATTAGGCACTCAACTTGCCTCGCCACTCGATCCTAACACGTATGCAAAGTTAGATCGCTCAAGTGGCACTAGATGACCGATATGCAAACAAGTTTGCCCCTCTTAATAGTACGGCCATCTATCCTAAACCCGGTCATCAGCTTCTCTACACACCTATGACCGGTGAAATGGAAATGCCCTAGGTTATACCTTTGCCTTGCGCATTCCACTCCATCTCCTCCGACATTGATGCAACACATGCACCAACCATATCACAAATGATATGATCCACTTCATATCATCATGTGACCTTGGTCCATCGATCTTGACCTCACTTGCTCTTCACCGTTGCGTCGGTCCATCGGCGCCAAGTCTTGCTCAAGCTTCACCGCCTCACGGTCCATCGCTCCAAAGCCTCCGACTTGCCCTTCACACTTGCAACCGGTCCGTCGAGCCAAGCCTCATCTTGATCTTTGCCACCTTGGTCACATGACTCCATGTCATGTCTCATATGCAATGAGCTCCTTCATAACACAATCATCTGTGGACTAATTCCCTGTGTATCTCACATAAACACAATTAGTCCACCTAAGGTTGTCACTCAATTACCAAAACCAAACACGGACCTTTCAATCTCCCCCTTTTTGGTAATTGATGACAACTCTACAAAGATATGGAAATTAAGCTTTTTCAAGCTAGCACTTCACACAAAGTGTAAATTGCTAACTTGTTTTGGATTTTATGCTACTTATCCAACATTTAAGCTCTATGTCAAGATTTGGATAAGCACCATAAAACCCGACTTGGTAGTGATAACTCCCCCTACATATGTGCTCAAATGGTTTGGTTTCAAGCTTGCACATATGCATAAATATGAAATTTGTGGGAGGGTTAGCACTACTAAGTGATGCTAAGGTGTATAGAATAAACCTTTATAGCTCGATACCATTTGGTAGCTTGATACCATTTGAAAAGCACAAGTTTGCCATCTTCCTTAGCATCATGAGTAGCTAGACATCAAAAACACTAGAAACCCCGTGAGATCAACATTATAAGCAAGGTTCTAGTTTTCGCATGATAATCACAAGTCTAGCTAACATCCTATGCATGCTAGTTATCAAAGCATCAATCAAATTCTATAACTAGCATACACCACACAAGCATTTTATATTAAATATAAAACTTATGCAATGCTAGCAAGCACATGAATATGCATAAGTCAAATGCAACCAATCAATGTTCATGAGCTTGCTCCCCCTACTTGTGTGTTTCTTTTGTCCAAGAATTTTGATCCTTCTTATTTCTACAATGTTGCTCTTTGTCCATCTCCATGTCCAAACTCAACTTCTCATGATATATCTTTGTTCAATCTCTTCCCAAACCTCTCTCTTGGTGTATTGACATATCTTTGTTCCAACTTCTCCCCCTTTGTCATCAATTTCCATAAAGGGTGTACTTCTCATTGATGCAAAGGCTAGCATTGGGGTAGATGGTTGAGACTTGAATATTGCATTTTTGATGGACATTACCACATATGTTGGAATGACAAACTTTATGGTTGCTCTTAAGATACCACTTAGGATCTTTGACCTTGATACCATTAGGTGGGGCTTCTCCCCTTATGTCATAGCATGGGTCATTCACTTGATAATCTTGAGCTCTTGTGTGTGAGGGAACTTTCTTCATTTGATGATCACTTAAAGTTGAGGATCACTTGTGGAACCACCGTCTTGTATAAATGATATCATGTGTAGAAATACCATGAATAAGGGTGTGATACCAATTTGAAGAATCCTCTATCATGGGACCACTTGTAGGATTTTTCAATATGATCTTTTCTTGAACATTTGCTATCTTTATGAGTACCACTTGTAGGATATCACTTGTAAATCATGATCTAGACACCACTTGTAAATACCAATTGAAGAAATATTTTGAGTCTAGATACCTATTTGAAACACCCTAGATATCCATTTGCATTGTTGTCTTGTGCTTGTACATATATCATTGTCATGAGCTTCTAGTATGACTTGAACTAAGTTGATTTGCCTAAGATTCTAAGTCCGGTTTGGTCCAATGGCAAGCTTCTTCACTCCTCATACTAAGGGTTATCTTGCCAATGTTGTACTTGTCACTTGTTAGCAATCCAAACTAGATCAAGTACTTGGGTTCACTAGCTCATGAACAAATTCATACACATACCACTAGATCATTCAAATAATTCAAGCAATAGTGGTAGGCTATGAATTTAAATATTTCATTTGTTATGCATGATCCTAGTAAGCATGTACTATATGCACTAATCGCATACTAGTAAGGGATGAAATGATCATGCACATTGCAATGATACCTTTGTTATGTTGGAGTAGAGGATAGTCACATAGATTCCAATTCATTACTCCAATAGAAATGTGAAGTCCAATTTATAAGCTTGGTGAAGACCAATCATTATAGAGAAATTCATTCTTCACCCATATGAAATGAGAACCACTAATAATCAAGTGCATTAACTCTTGTTGTGGTTGGCTTGCTTCATCTTTTTGATCAATGCTTGCATGAGAGAACTACTTAGAATACCACTTGAAATACATGACTAGTTCTCTTTTGGGTGTTGCTTGCTTTTCTTGATCAATCCTATTGATTGCTTCAATTAAACATCTCAAATGTCCCTTGAATTCATCTCTTCCATGTTAGCCTTCCAAGCCGGTGCTCGGTTTACCCACCCATGGGCGGCAAGCCCCCTCAGCAGGGAGAAGTGACCTCTCTCCAAAGAACCATTCTTGACACTTACTTGAATTGCCTTTGATTGATTGATCTATGGACTTAACTTGATGAGTAACCTTGAATTATTCTTTAAGTCCTATTCTTTCTACCAAATGATTTCCAATCATTACTTAGAACTTGAACCTCATCTTCATCTTGAGTTTGATCTTCATTTTCAAATTTGAGTACCAAATTTGTACACTAAGTACATTCCACAATCAATGTATTTGTACTCATTTCTTGTCATGCTTCTAGATCAATTCAAAACCAAACTTAGGTACCTCAACCACTTATAAACATGTTTCCAACTTGAGGACCTTTCAATCAAAGTGACTCTAAATCAATCCAATAATTATCACTTTTCTGGCAGATTCTGTATCCTTCAAAGAATAATTCATATTTCCAAATGTACAGATCCAAATGCCATGAAATTTGGTGGAGATGTGATTCACTAAGTCATCTAGCAACTGTAAAAATTTGAGCTTCATTTGACTTTTAGATTGCTACCAGATTTCAATTCTTCCACCACTGCTACATGCTGAAAACTGCTGCACTATAGCTTACAAGATGTACTCCAGAACAGAAGCATCTCTTGTCCAATTCTTATGAAATTTGTACAGCATCTTATACCATAAGTCTAGAGCATGTATACCAAATTTCAAGTCAATCCAATATGATTTGGTCACTCAAACTCAGACTTGATCTCAGCTAGCTTAGATTTTCAATAATGGACAGATTTTAATACATTGAGCTATACTTCATCAAATGTGAATCAATCTTGAGATTAACTTGTTTGAACACTCTCACAAGACATATATCCATTCAATCCACTTACTAAATGTCATCTTATGAATTTATCCAACACAAATCAATCCAAACTTGATTACTAAGCACTTAATCCGTTCAATCATCTCATAGCAAGCAACATTGCACATTTATCCAATTCAACCAACTCATATGCACCCAAATAAAATGATCAACTAGAGATATACCTTGGTTATCACATTATTATCCTTTTAGCAAGCTTCAACTTAAATATTTGCAAGCCATCAAATATATCCAATAAATCACCACAATCTTGAATGTTGCACTTGTATGTTGTAGTATTTGGACTCCACTTATTTTGACTTGGCATTGGGATTGGATATGCATTAAGCTTTAAAACTTGATTCAACATATGATGACCAATATGAATCCAAATGAATCAAGTCTCCAATGCCGATGGTACCTACAAACAATCATCCACTTTTTGATGGTACCCAAACAAGTTTGGGTCCTCTCAAGTTAGGAGCAACATACTTAGGCAAAGCCTTAGTATGGGTAGCGGGATGTTTTGCAATAGCAACAATAGAGGTACCATTTACATCCTTTCTAAGCACATTAGTATTATCAATTGAAATATGCTTAGAAATGTTACCTAGGGGACATGAATGTGCCATGTGTCCCCTTTCCCGGCATGAATAGCATCTTCTCTTTGATTTAGCCTTTTCTTCATTGCTCATGTGATGCTTTTCATTGCCTTGCCTCTCATGAGTTACTTGAGCCTTCCTCTCAAGCTTGGTAGGACACCCCGAGGCGAAGTGTCCTATATCTTCACACTTGAAGCACTTGATGTGAGCCAAATTTCTTTTCTCAATTTGATTCTTGCTCATCATCTTGATATCTTGGATTTGCATTGGATGCCTTCCTCTTCCACCCCTTCTTGTTTTCTTCTTCATGATCATCAAGTCACCAACATCTTCATCATTGATCTTTACTTGAGCTTGGGGTATCTTCTTTTCATCTTGTGGCCTCATCTTTGGCTTCTTGGTTGGGCAAGACTTGGCAAGGTGACCCATCTCATGGCATTTAAAGCACACGAAATGAGATAGCTTCTTTTGTTCTTGCTTCTTCATTTTCTTGCCCTTGTTCTTGTTGAAGCCAATGCCACTCTTATCACCATAGCTTCTTTGAGTCTTTATCATGTGCTCAAAGGTGACTTTTGAGTTGTAGCACCTCTCTAACTTGTTGCTCAATTTCTTTACTTCACTTTTGAGCTCATTGTTCTCCTTCAAAATGTTAGTCTCACAAGACGTAGAAGTAGAACAAGCATATATATGTGAAGAACATGGCATATCTAATAAGTCATCACAAGAGGTGGATACATGCTTTCTCCCTACATCACATGGGTTAGTCACATTTTGCAATTGATCATTTGATCCATGTGATGAGCTCTCATTATTTTTAATTTTCTTTAAAAACACCTTAATGAGAGAAGCATGTTTTTCTAACAATTCCTCATGAGATGCAAGTACTTTCTCATGAGTCAACATTAGCTTCTCATGTGAAGATTTAAGATCATCAAGTAAGCTCTTATGTTCTTCACATGAGTTCTTTAGAAAAGAGTTTTCATTTTCTAATTTCATTGTTTTAGCTTTCTCATTTTCTAAAGACATGTTCATGCTAGCAAGTCTACTAACAAGCTCATCATATGAATCAACATGATCAATCACATTATCATTTGATACCTTTGTGTCACCTAGTGACATGAAGCAATGTGATGTAGTGGATGGGCTTGTAGTAGCATCATCAAGGCCCGAGCATGAACCAACGTTGTCACCATCAAGTGTGCTTGGGGTAGAAACATCACTTGCAACACTTGATGCATCATCACCATCCTTGTCAAGTGAACTTGTGGTAGATCGATCATCATCATCACTTGACCATGAGGTGGAGCAATCCTCCACAACCATCATGTTGTGGTCATGCTCAACATCATCATGTACAACCTCCTTGGGCTTGACATCATCGTCATCATTGGTGATAGCTCCATACTTTTCATTGAGATAGGCCCATATCTCATGAGCAGATTTGAGGTCCATGATCTTACCAAAGATGCTATCATCCAAAGATCTATACATGATGTTAGTAGCTTGGATGTCAAGATCTAGGCATTTCTCTTGTGCTTGAGTTAGATTATCTTCATCCAACACATGAGAAAAGCCTACATCTACCATCCACCACATTTGAGGGCAAATAAACTTAAAATTGCATATCATCCAATTTTTCCACCGTGCAAAGTGTGTGCCATCAAACATGTGAGGACAATCAACATCTAGTCCATATTCCGCCATCCTCTCGGGTCGGTGAAGACCACAAATGAGAGACCGGGCTCCGATACCAATTGTGGGGTCGAGATGGCGGACTAGAGGGGGGGTGAATAGTCCTTTCTAAAACTTAAACACGTTGGCTAACCGAAACAAATGCGGAATTAAACTTAACGGTCTAGCCGAGACTACACCCCTCTATCTAAGTTCTCTAGCACCTTGCAAAGATCCTAATTAAGCAACTAAGGTGCTAAGCTTACCAAGAGCTCACCTAATCAATTCTAGAGCAAGGTCACACAAACCTATGCACTAGTACTTTGCAAGCAAGAGGGAGCTCCTACACAATACTAGTAAGCAAAGCGCACAAAGCCTAAGCTCACTAGCAAAGCTCAATAGCAAGGCAACTAATGCCAAACTAGAGAGCGCAAATTACTTAGCTACACAAACTAAGCAATATGACTAACAAGGTTACACAAACCAAATTAGCCACGCAACGGGAGCTACTTCTATGCTACACAAGCAAGAAGGTAACTAGCTAACTACACAAGGAAACTAGTTACAAGAGCAACTACACAAGCACAAGTATATGAATGTAAATACAAGCTTGTGAATCGAAAGCAAACCACCGAGAAGATGTACACAATGTTGACACGGCGGTTTTTCACCGAGGTTCACTTGGTTGCCACCAAGCTAGTCCCCGTTGTGGCGATACACCCACTTGATGGATCACGAGCTAATTGACTATCAAGAGTCAAACCCTCAGCGGGTGCCGCACATCCACTCTCAAGATGGGGATCCTCCAAGCCACGAGCTTTACTAGAGTTGCTCTTCGCGATCCCCGCGGGGTGAGCACAATCCCCCTCACAAATCCTCCTCCGGAGCCACGCACAATCTCCACGCGTGCTTCAACGGAGTCGCAAGCCACCAAGCCGTCTAGGAGGTGGCAACCTCCAAGAGTAACAAGCACCACCGGCTTGCAACACGATCACCTAGTGCCACTCGATGCAATCCTCTCGATGCAACGCACTAGAATCGCTCTCTCACTCGATCCGATGAACACTATCAAGCATGAGTGAGTTAGAGGGCTTCCAAGCACTACCACATAAGCCACCAAGGCCAAAGTGTGCTCAGCTACCGGCCAAGGCCGGCCACAAGGTCTATTTATAACCCCACAGTCAAATAGAGCCGTTGCACACACTTGTCCGTTTTTCTGCGGGAGCACCGGACGCGCCGGTCGTAACAGACCGGACGCGCTCAACCGCGTCCGGTGCCCCAGCGATTTCAAATTCGTCCGTTAGAACCTCCAACGGTCACTGCGCGCCAACGGTCAAACGACACACCGGACGCGCTGTTGCGAACCACCGGACGCACCGGTGCGCACAGTTCCCGCGCGCGCGAAGACATCACCGGACGCGCTCCTCGCAACCACCGGACGCCACAGTACCCGCGTCCGGTGCGAGTCCAGTAAGCGCCCGAGACCACCGGACGCGTCCGATGGTGTGTCACCGGACGCGCACCGCGTCCGATGACTTCGTGACCTGCTGTTCGCCAGACCGGACGCGCCGGTCCCCTGGGTCACCGGACGCGCCGGTGTCAAACCCTAGCCCGCGCGCCTGACGCCCGCGCTGCACTGACCGGACGCGCTGGTCCACAGTGACCGCGTCCGGTGCAGCGTCCGGTGCGGCGTCCGGTGCAGCGTCCTGTCACTTCCGTGACCGCGTTCGCCTCCGTTTCTTTTCCGACTTCCGGCGCAATGGAAAATAGGCATTTCACTTCCCCGAAATCGCCTGAATCCCGCGCTCGCACGCTCGGCGGGAGAGAGAAAGGAACCAAACCCCTCTCTACCCGTAAACCACAGCGCGACCAAACGCCACCTTTGCAAATGTGCCAACACCAACAAGTGATCACCACCTTGTGCTCGTGTGTTAGCATTTTCACAAACATTTTCTTCAAAGGAATTAGGCACTCAACTTGCCTCGCCACTCGATCCTAACACGTATGCAAAGTTAGATCGCTCAAGTGGCACTAGATGACCGATATGCAAACAAGTTTGCCCCTCTTAATAGTACGGCCATCTATCCTAAACCCGGTCATCAGCTTCTCTACACACCTATGACCGGTGAAATGGAAATGCCCTAGGTTATACCTTTGCCTTGCGCATTCCACTCCATCTCCTCTGACATTGATGCAACACATGCACCAACCATATCACAAATGATATGATCCACTTCATATCATCATGTGACCTTGGTCCATCGATCTTGACCTCACTTGCTCTTCACCGTTGCGTCGGTCCATCGGCGCCAAGTCTTGCTCAAGCTTCACCGCCTCACGGTCCATCGCTCCAAAGCCTCCGACTTGCCCTTCACACTTGCAACCGGTCCGTCGAGCCAAGCCTCATCTTGATCTTTGCCACCTTGGTCACATGACTCCATGTCATGTCTCATATGCAATGAGCTCCTTCATAACACAATCATCTGTGGACTAATTCCCTGTGTATCTCACATAAACACAATTAGTCCACCTAAGGTTGTCACTCAATTACCAAAACCAAACACGGACCTTTCAATCTCCCCCTTTTTGGTAATTGATGACAACTCTACAAAGATATGGAAATTAAGCTTTTTCAAGCTAGCACTTCACACAAAGTGTAAATTGCTAACTTGTTTTGGATTTTATGCTACTTATCCAACATTTAAGCTCTATGTCAAGATTTGGATAAGCACCATAAAACCCGACTTGGTAGTGATAACTCCCCCTACATATGTGCTCAAATGGTTTGGTTTCAAGCTTGCACATATGCATAAATATGAAATTTGTGGGAGGGTTAGCACTACTAAGTGATGCTAAGGTGTATAGAATAAACCTTTATAGCTCGATACCATTTGGTAGCTTGATACCATTTGAAAAGCACAAGTTTGCCATCTTCCTTAGCATCATGAGTAGCTAGACATCAAAAACACTAGAAACCCCGTGAGATCAACATTATAAGCAAGGTTCTAGTTTTCGCATGATAATCACAAGTCTAGCTAACATCCTATGCATGCTAGTTATCAAAGCATCAATCAAATTCTATAACTAGCATACACCACACAAGCATTTTATATTAAATATAAAACTTATGCAATGCTAGCAAGCACATGAATATGCATAAGTCAAATGCAACCAATCAATGTTCATGAGCTTGCTCCCCCTACTTGTGTGTTTCTTTTGTCCAAGAATTTTGATCCTTCTTATTTCTACAATGTTGCTCTTTGTCCATCTCCATGTCCAAACTCAACTTCTCATGATATATCTTTGTTCAATCTCTTCCCAAACCTCTCTCTTGGTGTATTGACATATCTTTGTTCCAACTTCTCCCCCTTTGTCATCAATTTCCATAAAGGGTGTACTTCTCATTGATGCAAAGGCTAGCATTGGGGTAGATGGTTGAGACTTGAATATTGCATTTTTGATGGACATTACCACATATGTTGGAATGACAAACTTTATGGTTGCTCTTAAGATACCACTTAGGATCTTTGACCTTGATACCATTAGGTGGGGCTTCTCCCCTTATGTCATAGCATGGGTCATTCACTTGATAATCTTGAGCTCTTGTGTGTGAGGGAACTTTCTTCATTTGATGATCACTTAAAGTTGAGGATCACTTGTGGAACCACCGTCTTGTATAAATGATATCATGTGTAGAAATACCATGAATAAGGGTGTGATACCAATTTGAAGAATCCTCTATCATGGGACCACTTGTAGGATTTTTCAATATGATCTTTTCTTGAACATTTGCTATCTTTATGAGTACCACTTGTAGGATATCACTTGTAAATCATGATCTAGACACCACTTGTAAATACCAATTGAAGAAATATTTTGAGTCTAGATACCTATTTGAAACACCCTAGATATCCATTTGCATTGTTGTCTTGTGCTTGTACATATATCATTGTCATGAGCTTCTAGTATGACTTGAACTAAGTTGATTTGCCTAAGATTCTAAGTCCGGTTTGGTCCAATGGCAAGCTTCTTCACTCCTCATACTAAGGGTTATCTTGCCAATGTTGTACTTGTCACTTGTTAGCAATCCAAACTAGATCAAGTACTTGGGTTCACTAGCTCATGAACAAATTCATACACATACCACTAGATCATTCAAATAATTCAAGCAATAGTGGTAGGCTATGAATTTAAATATTTCATTTGTTATGCATGATCCTAGTAAGCATGTACTATATGCACTAATCGCATACTAGTAAGGGATGAAATGATCATGCACATTGCAATGATACCTTTGTTATGTTGGAGTAGAGGATAGTCACATAGATTCCAATTCATTACTCCAATAGAAATGTGAAGTCCAATTTATAAGCTTGGTGAAGACCAATCATTATAGAGAAATTCATTCTTCACCCATATGAAATGAGAACCACTAATAATCAAGTGCATTAACTCTTGTTGTGGTTGGCTTGCTTCATCTTTTTGATCAATGCTTGCATGAGAGAACTACTTAGAATACCACTTGAAATACATGACTAGTTCTCTTTTGGGTGTTGCTTGCTTTTCTTGATCAATCCTATTGATTGCTTCAATTAAACATCTCAAATGTCCCTTGAATTCATCTCTTCCATGTTAGCCTTCCAAGCCGGTGCTCGGTTTACCCACCCATGGGCGGCAAGCCCCCTCAGCAGGGAGAAGTGACCTCTCTCCAAAGAACCATTCTTGACACTTACTTGAATTGCCTTTGATTGATTGATCTATGGACTTAACTTGATGAGTAACCTTGAATTATTCTTTAAGTCCTATTCTTTCTACCAAATGATTTCCAATCATTACTTAGAACTTGAACCTCATCTTCATCTTGAGTTTGATCTTCATTTTCAAATTTGAGTACCAAATTTGTACACTAAGTACATTCCACAATCAATGTATTTGTACTCATTTCTTGTCATGCTTCTAGATCAATTCAAAACCAAACTTAGGTACCTCAACCACTTATAAACATGTTTCCAACTTGAGGACCTTTCAATCAAAGTGACTCTAAATCAATCCAATAATTATCACTTTTCTGGCAGATTCTGTATCCTTCAAAGAATAATTCATATTTCCAAATGTACAGATCCAAATGCCATGAAATTTGGTGGAGATGTGATTCACTAAGTCATCTAGCAACTGTAAAAATTTGAGCTTCATTTGACTTTTAGATTGCTACCAGATTTCAATTCTTCCACCACTGCTACATGCTGAAAACTGCTGCACTATAGCTTACAAGATGTACTCCAGAACAGAAGCATCTCTTGTCCAATTCTTATGAAATTTGTACAGCATCTTATACCATAAGTCTAGAGCATGTATACCAAATTTCAAGTCAATCCAATATGATTTGGTCACTCAAACTCAGACTTGATCTCAGCTAGCTTAGATTTTCAATAATGGACAGATTTTAATACATTGAGCTATACTTCATCAAATGTGAATCAATCTTGAGATTAACTTGTTTGAACACTCTCACAAGACATATATCCATTCAATCCACTTACTAAATGTCATCTTATGAATTTATCCAACACAAATCAATCCAAACTTGATTACTAAGCACTTAATCCGTTCAATCATCTCATAGCAAGCAACATTGCACATTTATCCAATTCAACCAACTCATATGCACCCAAATAAAATGATCAACTAGAGATATACCTTGGTTATCACATTATTATCCTTTTAGCAAGCTTCAACTTAAATATTTGCAAGCCATCAAATATATCCAATAAATCACCACAATCTTGAATGTTGCACTTGTATGTTGTAGTATTTGGACTCCACTTATTTTGACTTGGCATTGGGATTGGATATGCATTAAGCTTTAAAACTTGATTCAACATATGATGACCAATATGAATCCAAATGAATCAAGTCTCCAATGCCGATGGTACCTACAAACAATCATCCACTTTTTGATGGTACCCAAACAAGTTTGGGTCCTCTCAAGTTAGGAGCAACATACTTAGGCAAAGCCTTAGTATGGGTAGCGGGATGTTTTGCAATAGCAACAATAGAGGTACCATTTACATCCTTTCTAAGCACATTAGTATTATCAATTGAAATATGCTTAGAAATGTTACCTAGGGGACATGAATGTGCCATGTGTCCCCTTTCCCGGCATGAATAGCATCTTCTCTTTGATTTAGCCTTTTCTTCATTGCTCATGTGATGCTTTTCATTGCCTTGCCTCTCATGAGTTACTTGAGCCTTCCTCTCAAGCTTGGTAGGACACCCCGAGGCGAAGTGTCCTATATCTTCACACTTGAAGCACTTGATGTGAGCCAAATTTCTTTTCTCAATTTGATTCTTGCTCATCATCTTGATATCTTGGATTTGCATTGGATGCCTTCCTCTTCCACCCCTTCTTGTTTTCTTCTTCATGATCATCAAGTCACCAACATCTTCATCATTGATCTTTACTTGAGCTTGGGGTATCTTCTTTTCATCTTGTGGCCTCATCTTTGGCTTCTTGGTTGGGCAAGACTTGGCAAGGTGACCCATCTCATGGCATTTAAAGCACACGAAATGAGATAGCTTCTTTTGTTCTTGCTTCTTCATTTTCTTGCCCTTGTTCTTGTTGAAGCCAATGCCACTCTTATCACCATAGCTTCTTTGAGTCTTTATCATGTGCTCAAAGGTGACTTTTGAGTTGTAGCACCTCTCTAACTTGTTGCTCAATTTCTTTACTTCACTTTTGAGCTCATTGTTCTCCTTCAAAATGTTAGTCTCACAAGACGTAGAAGTAGAACAAGCATATATATGTGAAGAACATGGCATATCTAATAAGTCATCACAAGAGGTGGATACATGCTTTCTCCCTACATCACATGGGTTAGTCACATTTTGCAATTGATCATTTGATCCATGTGATGAGCTCTCATTATTTTTAATTTTCTTTAAAAACACCTTAATGAGAGAAGCATGTTTTTCTAACAATTCCTCATGAGATGCAAGTACTTTCTCATGAGTCAACATTAGCTTCTCATGTGAAGATTTAAGATCATCAAGTAAGCTCTTATGTTCTTCACATGAGTTCTTTAGAAAAGAGTTTTCATTTTCTAATTTCATTGTTTTAGCTTTCTCATTTTCTAAAGACATGTTCATGCTAGCAAGTCTACTAACAAGCTCATCATATGAATCAACATGATCAATCACATTATCATTTGATACCTTTGTGTCACCTAGTGACATGAAGCAATGTGATGTAGTGGATGGGCTTGTAGTAGCATCATCAAGGCCCGAGCATGAACCAACGTTGTCACCATCAAGTGTGCTTGGGGTAGAAACATCACTTGCAACACTTGATGCATCATCACCATCCTTGTCAAGTGAACTTGTGGTAGATCGATCATCATCATCACTTGACCATGAGGTGGAGCAATCCTCCACAACCATCATGTTGTGGTCATGCTCAACATCATCATGTACAACCTCCTTGGGCTTGACATCATCGTCATCATTGGTGATAGCTCCATACTTTTCATTGAGATAGGCCCATATCTCATGAGCAGATTTGAGGTCCATGATCTTACCAAAGATGCTATCATCCAAAGATCTATACATGATGTTAGTAGCTTGGATGTCAAGATCTAGGCATTTCTCTTGTGCTTGAGTTAGATTATCTTCATCCAACACATGAGAAAAGCCTACATCTACCATCCACCACATTTGAGGGCAAATAAACTTAAAATTGCATATCATCCAATTTTTCCACCGTGCAAAGTGTGTGCCATCAAACATGTGAGGACAATCAACATCTAGTCCATATTCCGCCATCCTCTCGGGTCGGTGAAGACCACAAATGAGAGACCGGGCTCCGATACCAATTGTGGGGTCGAGATGGCGGACTAGAGGGGGGGTGAATAGTCCTTTCTAAAACTTAAACACGTTGGCTAACCGAAACAAATGCGGAATTAAACTTAACGGTCTAGCCGAGACTACACCCCTCTATCTAAGTTCTCTAGCACCTTGCAAAGATCCTAATTAAGCAACTAAGGTGCTAAGCTTACCAAGAGCTCACCTAATCAATTCTAGAGCAAGGTCACACAAACCTATGCACTAGTACTTTGCAAGCAAGAGGGAGCTCCTACACAATACTAGTAAGCAAAGCGCACAAAGCCTAAGCTCACTAGCAAAGCTCAATAGCAAGGCAACTAATGCCAAACTAGAGAGCGCAAATTACTTAGCTACACAAACTAAGCAATATGACTAACAAGGTTACACAAACCAAATTAGCCACGCAACGGGAGCTACTTCTATGCTACACAAGCAAGAAGGTAACTAGCTAACTACACAAGGAAACTAGTTACAAGAGCAACTACACAAGCACAAGTATATGAATGTAAATACAAGCTTGTGAATCGAAAGCAAACCACCGAGAAGATGTACACAATGTTGACACGGCGGTTTTTCACCGAGGTTCACTTGGTTGCCACCAAGCTAGTCCCCGTTGTGGCGATACACCCACTTGATGGATCACGAGCTAATTGACTATCAAGAGTCAAACCCTCAGCGGGTGCCGCACATCCACTCTCAAGATGGGGATCCTCCAAGCCACGAGCTTTACTAGAGTTGCTCTTCGCGATCCCCGCGGGGTGAGCACAATCCCCCTCACAAATCCTCCTCCGGAGCCACGCACAATCTCCACGCGTGCTTCAACGGAGTCACAAGCCACCAAGCCGTCTAGGAGGTGGCAACCTCCAAGAGTAACAAGCACCACCGGCTTGCAACACGATCACCTAGTGCCACTCGATGCAATCCTCTCGATGCAACGCACTAGAATCGCTCTCTCACTCGATCCGATGAACACTATCAAGCATGAGTGAGTTAGAGGGCTTCCAAGCACTACCACATAAGCCACCAAGGCCAAAGTGTGCTCAGCTACCGGCCAAGGCCGGCCACAAGGTCTATTTATAACCCCACAGTCAAATAGAGCCGTTGCACACACTTGTCCGTTTTTCTGCGGGAGCACCGGACGCGCCGGTCGTAACAGACCGGACGCGCTCAACCGCGTCCGGTGCCCCAGCGATTTCAAATTCGTCCGTTAGAACCTCCAACGGTCACTGCGCGCCAACGGTCAAACGACACACCGGACGCGCTGTTGCGAACCACCGGACGCACCGGTGCGCACAGTTCCCGCGCGCGCGAAGACATCACCGGACGCGCTCCTCGCAACCACCGGACGCCACAGTACCCGCGTCCGGTGCGAGTCCAGTAAGCGCCCGAGACCACCGGACGCGTCCGATGGTGTGTCACCGGACGCGCACCGCGTCCGATGACTTCGTGACCTGCTGTTCGCCAGACCGGACGCGCCGGTCCCCTGGGTCACCGGACGCGCCGGTGTCAAACCCTAGCCCGCGCGCCTGACGCCCGCGCTGCACTGACCGGACGCGCTGGTCCACAGTGACCGCGTCCGGTGCAGCGTCCGGTGCGGCGTCCGGTGCAGCGTCCTGTCACTTCCGTGACCGCGTTCGCCTCCGTTTCTTTTCCGACTTCCGGCGCAATGGAAAATAGGCATTTCACTTCCCCGAAATCGCCTGAATCCCGCGCTCGCACGCTCGGCGGGAGAGAGAAAGGAACCAAACCCCTCTCTACCCGTAAACCACAGCGCGACCAAACGCCACCTTTGCAAATGTGCCAACACCAACAAGTGATCACCACCTTGTGCTCGTGTGTTAGCATTTTCACAAACATTTTCTTCAAAGGAATTAGGCACTCAACTTGCCTCGCCACTCGATCCTAACACGTATGCAAAGTTAGATCGCTCAAGTGGCACTAGATGACCGATATGCAAACAAGTTTGCCCCTCTTAATAGTACGGCCATCTATCCTAAACCCGGTCATCAGCTTCTCTACACACCTATGACCGGTGAAATGGAAATGCCCTAGGTTATACCTTTGCCTTGCGCATTCCACTCCATCTCCTCCGACATTGATGCAACACATGCACCAACCATATCACAAATGATATGATCCACTTCATATCATCATGTGACCTTGGTCCATCGATCTTGACCTCACTTGCTCTTCACCGTTGCGTCGGTCCATCGGCGCCAAGTCTTGCTCAAGCTTCACCGCCTCACGGTCCATCGCTCCAAAGCCTCCGACTTGCCCTTCACACTTGCAACCGGTCCGTCGAGCCAAGCCTCATCTTGATCTTTGCCACCTTGGTCACATGACTCCATGTCATGTCTCATATGCAATGAGCTCCTTCATAACACAATCATCTGTGGACTAATTCCCTGTGTATCTCACATAAACACAATTAGTCCACCTAAGGTTGTCACTCAATTACCAAAACCAAACACGGACCTTTCAACAGCTATCGATCCTAAGCCATCCACACCCTCTATGGTGTCTTGGATGCAAAATGGAAAACCCTATCTTATACCTTTGCCTTCAGCTCCATGAATTGGCTTTGCACCTTCATTCAACTCTATCATGGCAAGCACTTGATCACATCACCATTGCTTGATCCTTGCTTCACCATGTCATTGCACCAACCACATCATAGCTACACACATTCTTACGCGTATATGGTTAGTACTTAGGCATTATCACTAATTGTCAACACCAAACATAGGACTTTCAATCTCTCCCTTGTTGGTAATTGGTGACAAACCTTATACAAAGATATTATGATAAAATTTTGATTGACTTCATGTCACATTGCCCAAATATGTTACCATGTGTAAGAAGTATGGACAAGTGATCATGAAATCAAGTTGATAGCAATGACTCCCCCTACATGTATGCTATATGTTTGGATTTAGGAAGCATACATATTTAGATAGGTAAACATAGGAGCATTGACTACCAATAGGTGCTAAGTGTTAAGATTATAGACCTTTGAAGCGTGATACCATCGGAGTAGCGATAAACAACATCTTAGCACCTTGTGTAGCTAGATACCACTTGGAAAGCACTAAAGAATAAGAACTTGCAAACACTTGAAACCCGGTGAGATCAACAATATAAAAAGAGTTCTAGTGAAGCTAGAGAAACAAGAATAAGTACATATCTAGCTAACACCTACACATTCTAGTACTTCAATACATCATTCAATTTGTACACTAGCAAATCACCACACAAGCAAGGTATTAGAGAAAAGAATGCATTACAATGCAACAAACATATGATGTGCACATGAGAATGCTACAATCATGCTTAAGAGCTTGTTCCCCCTACTTGTGTGCTCAAAATTTTAGTTGATCCATCTCTTTTGTTATTTCTCCTCCTTTGTGCTTCTCCCCCTTTGAATTCTATCTTTGTGAACAATATTTTCTGTCCTTTTGGCACCAAAGACCACAAGGGACCATTTTTAGATAGATTATCATGTCATGTTATGGGGTGAGGATCAAGTTTGTGATTCAACCTAGATTACTTGCATAAATAAAATGCTTCGGTTTGATCCAAGGGCAAGCTTCTTCACACCTCACTAGAAGGGTTATCATGCACCATGTTGAAGTAAATATTTAGACAAGTTTTCTAGATTAAACACTTAGGATCATAAGCTCTCAAACAAGTTATATGCTATCACTAGATCATACAAGTCATGAAAACAATAGTGGCACCATATAAACTTTAAATTCATTTGATTTTCATGAATGAGCCTAGAACATGTAAATTATGACTAGATGCACTAAACAAGTCCTTAGCATAGAATGTATGATATGTCAACCAATTGTATCTTGTTTGTCTTAGAGGAGAGGCATGTCATATATGGGGTGCATCAACTCATGTTGGAGAAGTCAAGTATGTTCAACTCATTCTTGAGCTTGTGAAATCTTTTCTCATCAAGTGGCTTGGTAAATAGATCGGCTAGTTGATCTTCGGTGCCTACACTCTCAATAGCAATGTCACCCTTTTATTGATGATCTCTAATAAAGTGATGGCGAACATCAATATGCTTTATTCTTTGATGTTGAACCAGATTATTAGTTAGCTTCACGGCACTTTCATTATCACATAGCAATGGCACATTCTTGAAATTGATTCCAAAATCCTTCAATGTTGCCTTCATCCACAAGATTTGTGCACAACAACTACTCGCGACGATGTATTCAGCTTCGGCGGTAGATAGTGCAATACTATTTTGCTTCTTGGATGACCATGAGACAAGTGATCTTTTCAATAATTGATAAGTTCCGGAGGTGCTCTTTCTCTCAACTTTATCACCGGCATAGTCGAAATCCGAATATCCAACTAGCTCAAAGCTTGCACCTTTGGGATACCACAATCCAACATCTTGTGTATGCTTTAAGTACCTCAATATCCTCTTTGTCGCCTTTAAATGACTTTCTCTTGGTGAGGCTTAAAATCTTGCACACATGCATACACTAAACATCACATCGGGCCTTGATGCCATCACATAGAGTAGGCTACCAATCATTGATCTATATAGCTTTTGATCCACCATGTTGCCACTCTTGTCACTATCCAAGATTCCACTAGTGCTCATTGAAGTAGTGATTCCTTTTGCATCTTCCATGCCAAACTTCTTTAGCATATCATTTATGTATTTGGTTTGGCTCACAAATGTATCTTCTTTCATTTGCTTGATTTGAAGTCCAAGGAAGAAGCTAAGCTCACCAATCATAGACATTTCAAACTCTTTGGCCAACATGCTTCCAAACTCATCATAAAAATCTTTATTGGTTGAACCAAAGATGATATCATCAACATAGATTTGCAACACAAATAAGTTATTGCCTATCTTCTTGGTGAATAGTATTGTATCAACTTTGCCTATGATAAATCCTTTGGATAGCAAGAAGTCCCTCAATCTTTTATACCATGTTCTAGGTGCTTGCTTCAATCCATACAAAGTCTTCCTTAACTTGTATACATGGTTGGATTTCTTATCATCTTCAAAACTAGGAGGTTGCTCCACATACACCTCTTCTTGAATGTATCCAATGAGAAATGCACTCTTCACATCCATTTGATATAGCTTGATATTGTGAGCACAAACATAGGCAAGTAAGATCTTAATTGCTTTCAATCTTGCAACCGAGGCATATGTTTCACCAAAGTCAAGACCCTCTATTTGTGTGTAACCTTGAGCCACTAGTCTTGCTTTGTTCCTTACTACTATCCCATCTTGATCTTGCTTATTGTGAAAAACCCATTTTGTTCTAATAATATTGTGATCACTAGGTCTCTTAACTAATTCCCATACTTCATTTCTCTTGAAGTTGTTGAGCTCTTCATGCATTGCATTTACCCAATCCGGATCTCTCAATGCTTTATCAATGTCCTTAGGTTCTTCCATTGACACAAAAGAAGAGTGAGCACAAAATGATGTCAATCTTGATCTAGTTTGAACTCCCCTTTGTATGTCACCAATGATGGGATCCAATGGATGGTCTCTTGCAATGTTAGTTGGTTGAAGCACTTGGACTTGATTGCTTGGATGTTGATGTTGATCATGAGTTGGAGATAATGAACTAGCCACTTGTTGATCTTGTTGCACTTGAGATGATGTACTAGCTTGATTTTGCATTAGAGAACCACTAGCTTGTGTAATTAGACTTTAGAGCACTTGATCTTTGTAGTCATCCACATCAATCACTTGCTTTGGCCTAATATCACCAATATCCATTTCTTTCATAGCATTGGTCAATTGAATTCCTCTCACATCATTTAAGTTATCTTCCTCATCTTGAGAGCCATTTGTTTCATCAAGCTCAACATCATGAACTTCCTCAAGTAAACCACTAGCCAAATTCCAAACTCGATAAGCTTTGCTAGTAGTGGAGTAACCAAGTAAGAATCATTCATCACATTTCTTCTTAAACTTGCTCAATCTAGTGCCCTTCTTCAAGATGTAGCATTTGCAAGCAAATACCCAAAAATATGCAATATTGGGCTTTCTTCCATTTAAGATCTCATATTGTGTCTTCTCTAGAAACTTGTGGCAATAGAGGCGGTTGCTATAGAAGCAAGTCGTGTTGATTGCTTCGGCCCAAAATGAATGACTCACATTATACTCATTCAACATTGATCTTGCCATATCAATTAAGGTTCTATTCTTTCTCTCAACTAGGCCATTAGATTGAGGTGTATACTTAGCCGAGAATTGATGCTTGATTCCAAGCTCCTCACATAGTTCATCAACTCTTGTGTTTCTAAACTCACTTCCATTGTCACTTCTCACTTTCTTGATTGTGGTCTCAAACTCATTTTGCACTCTCTTGATGAACTTCTTGAATATATCAAATACATCACTCTTGTCCATAAGAAAGAATACCCATGTGTATCTAGTGAAATCATCCACAATCATAAAGCCATACTTGTTGCCACCAATGCTTGTGTATGTAGTTGGCTCAAATAGATCCATGTGTAACAACTCAAATGCCTTGGAAGTACTCATAATGCTCTTCAATGGATGAGTGTTGTCCACTTGCTTTCTAGCTTGACATGCACTACATAGCTTATCTTTCACAAATATGACATCCTTTAAGCCTCTAACTAAGTAATGCTTCACTAACTTGTTCAATTGCTTCATGCCAACATGACCAAGTCTTTTATGCCATAACCAACCCATACTTGATTTGGTGAGCAAGCATGTTGAAAGTTGAGTGTCACTAGCATTAAAATCAACCAAGTATAGATTCTCATATCTAAAGCCCTTGAAGATCAAATTGGAGCCATCAATACTAACTATCTCCACATCATCAACACCAACTATGCACTTGAAACTAAGATCACATAATTGAGCAACCGAGAGAAGATTGAAGTTTAACTTTTCAACTAAGAGCACATTGGAAATGCTATGATCATTTGAGATTGCAATCCTTCCAAGCCCTTTTACATCACCCTTACTATTGTCACCAAATGTGATACTTTCAATGCCACTATCATTGGGTTTGATTGAGTTAAACATTCTTGAATCACCGGTCATATATTGAGAGCACCCACTATCAAGCACCCAATGCCTTCCTTCAGCCTTGTAATTTACCTACAAAATAAATTAATGTCTTTTAAGTACCCATACTTGCTTGGGTCCTTGGAGGTTAGTAACTAAGTTCTTTGGTACCCAAATGGCCTTCTTCTTTTGGCCCACAATTGGTGTACCAACAAACCTAGCATGCACATCTTTCTCACCCTTGGTAAGCACATAACAAGAATCAAAAGAAATATAAGGTACATTAGTATTTTTCTTATTCTTGTTTATTTTGTTGCAATTATGCTCTAGGTGCCCAACTTGTTTGCATCTATTATAAAACCGACCATTGCTCTTCACAAAGCTAGGCTTGTGAGTTGCAAAGGCCGTCTTGCCCTTCTTGGGAGTATAGCCTAAACCCTCATTGTTAAGAGAGAACCTTTGGCTACCCAAACATTTTAACAAGCGGGCATCCCCACCATAGGCATTGCCTAATGTGCGGGTGAGATCATCCACCTCTCTCTTGAGAGTCTCATTCTCAACCACGAGTGATGAATCACTAGTAGTAGAGATAGAGTTGGTTGTGGTGGATGATGATGAGCTACATGAAGCATTAGTAGGACCAACAAATAAAGAATTATTAATAATATCACATGTTAGTCCAATGTCATAAGTGACAATCACTTGCTCCTCCTTAGCTTCATTCATGATCTTCTCTAACTTGAGGTCATTTTCCTTGATGAGCTCAAGTAGAGTGGAGTGGGCTTCCTTAAGCCTAGTGTGAGAAATTTCAAGATCCTCGTGGTCTTCCTTTAGACACTCACGAGAGGCCTCTAACTCATCAAAGGATTTCCTAAGAGCTTTGAGCTCTTGTTCAATTCCTTTGCACTCCTTACTCTTTTTGAGAGCAACAAGTTCCTCTATTAAAGCATCATTTTTATTGCTCTTGGCAATGAGCTCTTGCTCCAAGATCTTGCATCTCTTGGTGGTTCTCTTGTAGTCCTTGCTCATTTGATCTATTATGTCCAATAGATCATCCTTGGAGTAGTCCTTATTCTCATCATCATCACTCCTACAACCATCACTATCACAAGAATCATCATTACTATCATCATATTATACCTTGGTGGGCTTTTCCATAAGGCATGTCGATGTAGTGTCGAAGAGTGAAGGCTTGTTGGAGAGGGCGATGCTTGCAATAGCTCTCCGAATGGGTTTCTCATCATCACTTGAGCTCTCTTCATCATCATCATTGGAGTCATCACTATCCCAAGTGACCACATAACCACCACCCTTCTTCTTCTTGTTGATAGTGAAGCTTTTCTTTTATTTCTTCTCTTTCTTGTCTTTCTTGTTCTTCTTCATCTTCAACTCCCCATCATGAAACCTCTTGTCTTCATAGGGGCAATCGGCTACCACATGATCGGGGCTCTTGCAATTATAGCATAGCATCTCTCTAGATTTCATGTGGTCTTTTCTCTTCCTTGCACCATAGCCTCTCTTCTTCATGAACCAACCCATCTTTTGCACTAGAAGGGCCATGGTCTCATCATCAAATGGATCATTATTATCACTATCAATCTTGCTCTTGCCCTTTGAGGATGAAGCTTTGAATGCGGTGGTCTTCTCTTGCTTGACCTTGATCTCCTTCTTCTCATCTTTATCTTCATCTTCATCATCATCATATTGAGCATTGGTCATAACATCTCCAAGCACTTGGTTTAGAGTCATCTTGTCCAAACCCTCTCTTTGGATCATCTTCCTCAAGATAGCAAACTTCTTAGGTAAGTTCATCAAAAACTTGTGTGAGAAGTCCTTGTCCTTGACATATTCTCCTAGGCTCTTGAGATCATTGACAATGACTTGTAGCCTATAGAACATCTCCGGTATAGACTCATCATCCTTCATCTTGAAGCTTGCAAACTTGTCCTTGAGCATATAGAGCTTGGCACTCTTTACCGTTGAAGTGCCCTCATATGTTTTCTCTAATCTTGTCCACACTTCACTTGCCATCTCAAGATCCTTGATTTGCTCAAAGACCTTTGCATCAATCCCATTGTAGAGAGTGTTGAGAGCCATAGTGTTGCATTGGTTGTTGATGTGGTCATTGTTGGTGAGGTTGTCGGGATCAATGATAGCATAATCATGATGTGTCACCTCCAAAACCTTCTCATTAATAGAGCCAAGATATTGCTTCATCTTTCTTTTCTAATGATCAAAAGATGAGACACCATCAAAGAATAGAGGCTTGCCCCTGATATGGTTGAACATAACTTGAGCCATCTTACAATGAGGTTGTTAAACCTTACAAACAGTGACCATAGCTCCAATACCACTTGAAAGGTCTTGATAGCTAGAGGGGGTGAATAGCCTAATAAAACTTTCTACAAAAAGTGCTAGACAATTTAATTAGCAATAACAAATAGCGAGAAGCGAGTTTTGCCTAGCCTATGGAGTGTTGCAAGCCACCTATCCAAAAGACAATTCTAATATATGTATATATCACTCAACCGCACAAGTTAAACCGCAAGAGGAAAACTAGAAGGCTACTCTACTCAAGCTACTAAGCACTAGAGGAAACAACTAAGTACTTGAAATGTAATACAAGAGTAGGGTAAGAAATATTTCACCGAGGGGCGATGAATTGAGCCAACCAATCAATAATTTCAAGTGATGATATTCAAGATAACCAATCCACCGAGACAAATCAATCACAATCAATGAAGTGAAGACACGATGATTTGTCCTGAGGTTCACGTGCTTGCCGGCACGCTAGTACCCGTTGTGTCCCCCTACACCACGTGGTTCGATGGCTAATCGGTATCACACACCGAGCCTCTCAAAAGGCGCCACAAGAACCTACCAAATGGCGAGAATTTCCGACACGAGCAATCCACTAGAGTTGGAATTCGGCGCTCCGCCGGGGAACCACAACAACCCCTCACAACAAGCTCACCGGAGCCGGCCACGAACAATCACCAACACGTGCCGGACCTCCGCCGCTGCTCCAAGCCATCTAGGTGGGGGCAACCACCAAGAGAAACAAGAATCCCACAGCAAATGAACACCCAAGTGCCAACTAGATGCAAACTCACAAGCAAATGCACTTGAGATCACTCAATCTCGCTTTGATTAGGCAAACAAGCAAGGGAGATGAGTGGGAGGGGATGTGCTCAGCTCAAAGGAGTGCTAGAATGATCAACAAGCCAAGAGATGCCCAAAAAGCAAGCTAACGAGTATTTATAGACGTACCCCTTCGAATAGAGCCGTTAGGCGCTTGATTCTGCTACAGTCGTGCTGACCGGACGCGCTAGTCGCACACTACCCACGCGCGTAGCTCGACCGGACGCGCTGGTCCCGTAATCGACCAGACACGCTAGTCAAGCCGAGCAGCGCTCCAGCGAGTCAGCGACCGGACGCGCTGCTAGACGAACCGGACGCCACAGTGCCAGCGTCCGGTTTAAGTCCAGTAAGCACCCACAATGACCGGACGCGTCTGGTCGATCGTGACCGGACGCGCCACCGTGTCCGATCAAAATACCGAGACACGCGCAAACGCTGAGCACTGATCGGACACATCCAGCCCAGCGTCCGGTCACCTCTGTGACCCCTGTTCGCCTCTGTTTCTTCACATCCAGCGCAGTGGAAAATAGGCGTTTCATTTCCCGAAAAGCGCTGAATCCCGCCTCGCAAGCTCGGTGGGAGGGAGAGAGGAACCTAAACCCCTCTCTATCGCTCAAACTCCACCGCCTTCATAAATGTGCTAACATCACCAAGTGTACATCATCATGTGCATGTATGTTAGCATTTTCACAATCATTTTCGAGGCGTTAAGTTATCTTTCCACTAGATCTACATGCATATGCAAATGAATCTTCATCTAGTGGCACTTAAGTGATCAATAGCCCCGGAAATTCCCCTCTTTATAGTACCGCTATCGATCCTAAGCCATCCACACCCTCTATGGTGTCTTGGATGCAAAATGGAAAACCCTATCTTATACCTTTGCCTTCAGCTCCATGAATTGGCTTTGCACCTTCATTCAACTCTATCATGGCAAGCACTTGATCACATCACCATTGCTTGATCCTTGCTTCACCATGTCATTGCACCAACCATATCATAGCTACACACATTCTTATGCATATGTGGTTAGTACTTAGGCATTATCACTAATTGTCAACACCAAACATAGGACTTTCAACATTTATATCCCATGTAATAGTAACATGATAATAGTAACAATAAGATATTTCCTATCTCTCGCGAGTGATAGGCAATCACTCGACTTCTACCGGAGTCCTGTAGCATAGCAATCTACACGATCTTGACACACTAGTAAGACTCATGGGATCAGGATATTTATATGCATGTGGGTTTCATTCAACTCCTTGAAACTTAATGCACAAGCATAAAAATAAAGTGCAGAATAATAGGGGTTATGCACCGGGGCTTGCCTGGTAAGATATAACAAAAAGTTAGCACTCCATCATGGCACGATCATCAAGGCACCATCTTCTCTGCTGCTCTAGATGACTCCACAATCCATCAGCGCTCCTATTATGACATTCGTGGATGCAAAGCAGAGACATAAATAAACACGACAGTCGCAATTTAGAATACGATTTTGTCTCTCAAGCTAACGAACTAGCGTAGAGACTAACGTACTAAGCCACGTATCCTTGCTACCAGCAACACACTATTTTCTGACAACCTTTTAGTTATGAAGCCCCAGTTGTTGCTTTAGAATTTTACCGCTTAAACACATGTATTCAAATTAGGGTTTACCTCCTACCCTAACAAACCTATTATTATGGAGCTATCGAAACTACAGTGAGTGGGTAATAATATTATAATGCTACTGAAATTTTTTTGAGGCTAGCACTATCATTGTATTGCCAAAAAAATCACTACAAGTTCACAATTAATAATTTTAAGCGTCTCGCAATAATTAGAGCAAGCCTAGAAATATTATGAAACTGCATTAACCAATTACACTCTTAGATAGATCATGATTTTAGAAACCCAAGGAACTTGGTTTCACAATTTTAGGACTCCTACACTATTTTATATTAATCTTACAAGTTTACTTCATAAACTAATTAGAAAAATGCTTAAGAAATGAAAAGGCAAGCGGCCACCCAATCAGCCCAGCAACCCATGCGGCCCAGCTACGGCCTGCGTCCAGGTGGCTGGCCCAGTTGCAAACCGCGGCCCACGCGGGATAGCCGCGCTAGCAGGCCGGCCCAAACCGGCCCGTTCCGGACGCGAGCCGCGCACTTTGCAGAAAAGTCCCCCACTTCAAGCTAAACTAACCTGCAGTCCTACGAACACTATTCATCTGAGTCACGATATTTGCATTAAGAACCCTAGAAGAGTTTCTATTCTGATTTCTCACCCCTACCTCTTCTTCCTCTCGTACACGGAGCAGAGGACGCACTCGGGCGATCGATTTCCTGTCGGTTGGAGGCGGACCGACGGTGGGGAGGCGGTGCTCGGGCACACCTATGCCAGGGCGCACCCGTGGAGGGTCGCGGGCCAGCCGATGGCATGCCATGGCCCCCTGGGCACGCGCACCCATGGCACGGCACCGGGGCGATAGCAGCACTGCGGGGCGGCTGCCGGCGCGGAACAAAAGGAGCGTGGAATGGCGACGCGGGCAGGCGAAGACGGTGACAGTGGTGGCTCGGCCAGGCACGGCTGGTGGTGACCTGGCCACGCGCTACGAGACGCGACCATGGTGGACACGAGCAGAGCAGGTACACCACCGGCCGGATACTGGCTGACTCGACCGGGCTAAGCGCGAGGGGCACGCGGAGGAGCAGGAACACTGGACGCGGGCGCTCAGCTGGTGGCCATGGCGGGCGGCGCGAGCAGCAGCGTGAGGGAGAGAGAGAGACTGAGAGAGGGAGGACGAGTGTGGAGCTGGGCGCGCTCGCCTCCATCCTTAAGCACAGGCACGGCAGACAGGCGGCAGAGGCAGCACGCGGGCACGACAGAGGTACAGGGGGCGAGGACACCACATCGCACGACCACAGCTGGCCAATGCGACAGGCCGGACTGGCCAACACGCAAGCCGACGACCAGGACCACCCAGGGCACAACAGTGTCGCACGGAGGGCGTGGTGCCCACGGCCAAAAGTCCAACCCGGTCGGTTACAAGTGCTTGACGAAATTATGCGACAACCAAAACAAAAACCAAACCATCCAACCCTCACACCAACGCAAGGCTCTCTCCTCAATTTAATCAACGGTGCGAAAAGCATGAAATGGGTGTTTAACCAAATTTTATAGAATTTAAATGCCAACAAGGCTGTGTCATCCCATTTCAACCTAGAGAGGTTAGGGTTTCGGTTATGACTACCAATCATTAGCACTTTCGCCGAAATTTTTAAAAGATCTAAACCTTGTCATTCTCATCTAACCAACCTCTCATGCAATAGTTTATACTTTATTTCACCCCCTAGGAACAAAATATGTGGGCATTGTTTAATTAGTTTGCACCATATAATTCTCCCAAAAATGCCAGCTTTTACTTATAAGCTTGATTAAAGGAATCGTTTCCATGCCGCACATCTAAAACAACTTATCCTATTTTTCTTATAAGAATTTCATAAACATGTTCACACATTAATTAAACTAACTTACAATGTTCATTTAGTCTTTCTTAACCACAAGAGTGGGTCACATAGGATTAATTCATCATTTCATGCGAGTTTTAATTTTACCCTCAGGGAAACTTGTTTAGCTAATTCTTTTTAGGCCTTAACCAAGGTGCTAAGTGGCTCGTAACACCAGGGGTGTTACACCTACCTACCTCGCCTCGAATTCGCATTAACACAAAAAGGAAATACTCCCTCTGCTCTAAATTATTAATCGTTTTGTTTTTTCCTACTCTCTCCGCTAAGCCATATTTGCCGAAGCTTATAAGCCAGAATCAGCACTATTTTTCAGTTATGGAACGGTGTTTTTCTCTCATAACAAATCAGCATCAGCAACAACCGCAGAAACCATTAGCCGAACAACTTGACGTTTTGTGTTTTCTAGATACATTGCTTTTGCTATGCACTTGGTTATACACTATGTCTAGATGCATAGTAAAAGAAATATATCTAGAAAAGTCAAAACGTCTTATAATGTAGAATAACTTGTTGCCATGTATCTAGACGTAATATGTATGTAGGTTCATAACAAATCTATGTACCTGACTTATAATTTGGAACAAAGGAAGTAGACAAAACAAATAAAGATGCCATCAGTTGCAATTTGCATAGGTACTTGCTTGTTTTTCCAGATGAGTTGATCACAAGGCACGAAGGAAAAGATGCCACACCGGTACCATGCCTCACGGGTCACGCTTTCTTTACCATCAGCATCAGATTGGGTCCTTTGACATGCCCTTCGTCCTTGGCGATAAGATGAGGCCACCTCATCTTGAGACACATGATAAACTAATATACAGTTTGGGGTCACGAAAATGAACCGTTCCAGGTGTCAAACCGGCATTCCCCTATCCTACGTGGCTCCGCCAATCACAATTTGCAGATGAACAGAGGTGGAGATATTGAGCGACGTGTCATTCTCAAGCTTCCGTGTAGCATGAGAGCTGTCAACTTCCCTTCCATCCGTCTGAACATCTGATATTCTGATGGGGCAAGTGCGAGGCCTGGCATCACGCAGACGCGGCTCCAGTTTCTGGTTCTGGAAACGGAGGCTCAACAACCAGTCACCACCCAAACCTAACAGAGGAACAGCAGCAAGATAGCGGCGAATCATGGCGTGTTTTTAGGTCAGGGCACGAAGATCGCCGACCCTGTTGCTAATAAGAGAGAGAGAGAGAGAGAGAGAGAGAGAGAGAGAGAGGAGAGATCGCGCCGGAAAGGACGTGATGCGCGACCCCCAATAATTCTCGGCCGTACCCATCGCTGTCAGTGTCACCTCCACTGCTGTCCGTCCATTCACCGGTTCACGCGCAAGGAGGGAGGAAACGGAAACGGAAACGGAAATTGGCTGCCTGGCTCTGGTTCTGATGGGATGAGGAGGCGATCAGCCGATCAGGGCATAATGGACAGGGTCCAAGGTTGGTGGCCTGTCAAATTCTTCGCTGCAGCGGCTAAAAAATCGACAAATTTGGGCGAACAGGGGCTCGTTTATTGTTCCTCGCCTAGATTTGCACTTGCACACCCAGACCCAGCAGCATAAATCATGTTCGCCTGCAGCATCTTACACAAATCGTCTAAAGATTTTTTTTCAGATTGCGCGACGGTGAAACAGAAATCACACGGCAGCAATCCATCAGGGGCCTGTTGGGTGTCAATTTTTTTTAATATATATACAGGTGAAAACGTTTTTTTTTCGAGTTTGCTCGTCTTTTCCACACATCTTTTTCGGTCGCCACTCATTGAAGCACATGTAGGTCCGTCCCCTTGTTGGGTGCACCGGAGATGAGACTGTGCCAAAGGCGACAAGGTGCAAAGGGGTCCCTGAAGCACATAGTTTATGTTATCGAGAGAGAGACCCTCTATAATGGTGTGGATGATAGCAGCTTGATCCGAGATTTGGTTTATGAAATGAGAGCTCACAAAAAGAGGAACCGCCAGTGCACGCAAACCAGGTACGCTGTATAAATAATAAAGTCGCATACAAAAGAAGGTCATACCTAACCTACCTGATCGAAATCTGGGAAAGGAACGGGTCTCTCTGCATCAATGCACCGTGATGTGACGCAAATTAATCAGGCCCAAAAATTTTCAAGATTCCCCGTCACATCGAATATTGGAACACGTACATAGAATATTAAAGGTAGACGAAATAAAATTAATTACACAGTTTGATAGAAAACCACGAGACAAATCTTTTAAACCTAATTAGTTTATGATTGGACACCAATTGATAAATACAAACGAAAGTGCTACAGTAACCAAAGCCAAATTTTTTCGCGAACTAAACACGCCCTTACTCCCATCGATTGTCACTTCATCATCGATTGTCACTTCGTCAGTGAGTGAAAATTGATGTTCAGTTCCTCTTGTAGAATTTTAATCCCTATCGCATCGGATGTTTGACATATACATAAAGTATTAAATATAGACTAAAAAAATAATTAATTGTACAAATTGCAACTAATTTACGAGATAAATTTTTTAAACCTAATTAGTCAATGATTTGACAACGTGGTGTTACAGTAAACATATGTTAATGCCGGATTAATTAGGCTTAATAAATTCGTCTCGCGGATTCATTAGGACTTCTATAATTTGTTTTATTATTACTATCTGAACACTCCCAAGTGACCTCTGACGTGACACCCTAAAACTTTAACCCCTGGATTTAAACAACACCTTAGTCTCAATGTCTCATGCACTCGAGAACATTGAAACATACATTTTCGCTCATAAAAGTGGGGGAAACCAGGAAACAGCAAACTTCTTCAGCAAGAGGTGTGTGGTCCAGTTAGTTTTGGACGAGTTGTTGCAGAGTTCCAATTGTTTCTATGAAAAACTAGGGTGTACAGAACATCCCCAGAAATGTAAATTAAATTAAGTGAAATGGTACATTATTTGTGCTGTAACAGAATGCAAGTAGGTGTAGCACCAAACATCACCGGAGTCACCAGGCCATCAACCCAAAAATGAAACCAGCACGCCATCAACCCAAAAATGAAACCAGGAGCCCTCGCATTTGAAAAATGATGTTGCGTAGCCGCTCACAAGGACAGCCACGATTGAGGGACAACAATTTTCTGATCTTCCGGGCCATAACTGGATCTGTTGGTGTGTCAGTTCCCATGATCATCCGCTTCAACAAAACTGATACATGATTACAAACTATTAGTACCACAATTGCAGAAAGATGTGCAGGCAGTTTACAAAAGAAAACATTTTGGGCAAAAAGCACAAACTTTTAAATCCTTAATTTCTCGGTGCGAGGCATCATATTGTGGGCACAAAATTAGGTCAAACTGGAATCTAACAGATGAGATGATTGGGGAAATCACTGATAATGATAGTGGCCTCTAGTACATTATCCATTTATCTTGTAACTTCAGCCAAAACAGTCACACATATGTGTTGAGCACTTGCAACTTCACAAACATGATAATTATGTTCGACACTAAAAGGATGCTCAAACTTAAGAGCAAGGAAGATGTTGCATGGCCAGAGCATATTCCACATGTTCAATACTGGATGGTAAGAAGCCAAATTTGTAAGTCAAGCTCATGATATGATACAATACAGAAAGTTGAAGGAGCTTACATGTATACTTGTAGTGGTGGGGATAAGTACATTCTAATCTGCTATGTCATATATGCTCTGGTGCCATAGGGGAGCTAAAAAAATGGACACAAGCCAACACTCCTATAAAATGGAGTATGCTGGTCATGCATATCTTATCTTATACTCTTATAAAGCAAAACCCCACTAAGAATTTCTCTGCTCTCACGTTAAGCCACGTCATCAGCACACAATTGCCATTTAATAGTCACCAAGCAGCCACATCATCAGAAACTGACGCCGTCAATTTTTCTCTCCCACCATGTTGATGATGCACTGAACCATCAATGGAAGTAAGGAAAACCAAACGTTGAAACCCACTTACCCTTCCTCTACCCACGACAATTAATATCACAACGAATGCCACCAAGTCTTTTTGTTTTGTGCTAAAGTGGAAGTGCTTTTCTACACCAGATTTAAGTTTAGAATTTCTTTATAAAATCGCGCAGCATCGCGTGGGGAATTCAACTAGTATGTAACAAAACAAAACGCCAGCATGATAGTAAGAAACTTTGTATCAGTGCAACCTTAGCAACACATAACAGAAACTTATTTGGAACTCGTATTTCACAGGCCGGTGTGAGAACCTGAGAAAAGCAGCTTTACTTTCATAGTGAAAGGTCCATAAAGTAAAAAAATGATTTTCTAATACAAATATAGCTGCAGTGTTCCCATCAAGTTATTCTGCAGCAGACTGGACTGCACTAAATGAAGAGGAATAAGAAATTCCAATTTCTACTAGCTTTGTGGAGGCAGAGAGTCAGGTACATTGGACAAGGAACATGAAACCAAGTTAAGCTTTTGATATTCAAGTATAGGTTTTGCATATATGATATATACACATTCTATCATCATCCAGTCCTAACAAAGGAGTGATCCAGGAATTTTGGTGATTGTAAGTAGTGCATTTTGGTTTTCATGAAATTTCTAGTATTCATTTTACCAAGCATCTGCATTTGACAACAAATCATTTTTTTTCCTCGAAAATGCAGGAGAGCTGCATATCACTGCATTAAGAAGAAGAGAACTTAAAGTAGAACACACCCACACACACAGATGCACGGATTACCACAAATAGTTTTGCATGTGCCAATATTTAATATTTATTATCTATGCACAGATTACATGTTAATATGTTATAATGATGATCTACTGGTTAGTGGTTACTGGATCAGAAAAATTTGATACGAGCTGAGCAACAAAATTCAAGTGAAACTACCCACTTTAGACTAATACATGCTAACTTCCCTCATCCCAAAAGAAAAAAAAATCTTTCTTCCTAGATTTTCTTGACTTTACGGCATATTCAGCGTCACACTGAGACATCTACTGGTATGTTTTTCCTTATAACTTGTCTTATAAACATTCATGGAGAAACTAGGCTATTCATAAGCATCTAACTATAATGGTGTGAAACAATATATTCTAAACAGGGTTTTGAATCTGCATACTGGAACCTTTGGGGGGAAAGGATTTTATTGTGCTTCTATAATTCAAGTGCGATGAAGTAAGATATAGTGACAGTAGCGCAGGACAAAATGATTAACAAAGAATGACCAACTGATCCTCAGAAAAGATCACCATCGATATGGCAAATGCAGCCTCTTCTTCACCTTCTCCTTCTGTGCTTTGACATACCTTTTGTCAATATTATACTCTCCTTGCGCCACAGGTACACCACGTGCAACTGCCTCCCTGAACGATCCCCTAAATTGTACCTAGCCAGCTTCTCAATGAGCAAGCTATATGATTTTACTCCAGGAGCACGCCCATAACCTTTCATCATGAAAGCATGCTCAACCCTCTCAATCCCACATAAAATCTTGATGAATCCATAATATATCTTTCTATCAAGTTTATCTCCAAATCTTGCAGAACGCATTGATGTCATCATGTCATCCCCCTCTGCAGTCCAGGCAGCTTGGTACAAGCTGCTGTCTGCTGATGAGCACCAAGTACTCACCCATATGGCCACATGTCAGCATCCTCTGAGCAGCCCCACTCACCCATACGCTGGAACAGATTCATGCCATCCTGTCTTGTGGATCTTGAGAAAATTTGTGGTCAGAACCCGAAATGTCCCTGCATCACGGGGAATGCCATTGGCTTCCATGTCAACTAAGAACTTCTCCGCTTCCATGGGCATCCTCAGTGGGTCCTTGTGACAGAGCCGGCATACACAATCAAGAACAGCACTGTATGCATCCAATCCTGGCTGCAACCGACCTCTACATGTCTCACCAACCAACCTTAGCGCATGGTCGAGCTTACCACCATATTGGCATAGCCAGAATGCCAGATACCAGCAAAATGCAGATATTGTCATCCGGAAAGATCTCGTTGGCAACCTTCTTGGCAGCACGCTCTGCGTGCGAGGGGAAGCTCCCGGCAGAAAGCGAGGAGACCAGCAAAGTGAGAGCCTCGTGGTTACGTAGCTGCTCCGGCAATTTTTCGAACACCTTGAGAGCGTTCCGTTGGGCGCCCGGCTCTGGCGAGCTGCTGGACATAGGCGTCGAGCGTGACGGGCCCGAGAGCGGTGGGTGGATGAGCGCGCGCACGGCGGGTAAGTCGCGGCGGCGGGAGAGGTGGCGAACGAAGGGCGCAAGCGCGCCGTCGGAGGGATGGAGTGAGCGGCGGCGGATGAGGAAGTGGAAGAGGTCGGCAGCGTCGCCGGAGGTGGCACGCGAAAGCAGCAGAAAGTGCAGTTTGGTGAGAGCCCCAGTTTATCCAGGAGAGAAACCTGAGGCTCCTCTTTAGCTGGTTCTATACTGTTATGTACTCCTCAGTTCCAAATTATAAGCGATTTTAATTTTTTAATAGATATATTAAAAAAGTCAAAGTAACTTATAATATATAATAGAGGGAGTATCTAAGTATGAATGTATTCATTTTGTGATAATGCTTTGTAGTTCCCTTAGATATTGTTTCTATAATGGTAAATATGAAAGAGAAAAGGCTAAGAATAACCATGCACGAGATGCTCCTACAATTTTAAAATTCTATAATTGCTAAAATGTTTTTACTAAATAAATTTTCTTGTTGCCGATCTTAGAACAGCTCTAGTAGGACCCCTACTTTAGCCTCATAGCTAAATTTAGGTGTCCAGGTCAAAAACAGAGGTGCAAAATGATCCCTATTAAAACCCTCAAATTTGGATGAACACTCAAATCTTCCCTCCCACCCTCGTTCCTGGGGCTCTAGGCCATACCCTGAAACGATGGTTGCAGTCTGTTTCTATGCTCGCCTTCTTCTCCCGCTCGCCCTACGACTCCCCGCAACGTGACTCCACACTCCCCGCAACGTGACTCCACCGGTGACTTGCCCGTGCGTGAATCCCGGGTGGCTCCCCGTGACTCCCCGGTAGCGTGACTCCACCAGTGGCGCCCCCCGCGGCTCCCCCGCGACTGCCCGTGATTCCCCACCACGACGCCCCACCGCGATTCCCTGATTGCTAGCGTTTTGGCAAGTAATAAGTCAATGACAAGCGGGTCACATGTGTCATTCTCCATTAGAATGAGTTTGAGGGCTCTATTTTGAGGACCATTGTTGGAGTGCAGTCTTAAAAAATATGGCCTTCAAAAGGTGGGGGAGCTCTCAAATGAAAAGTAGGGTTCTGAGGACTATTGTTGAAGTTGCTCTTATTTGGTAAAAAGTATGATGTAATTTTCATTTTCCCTAATACCTCATAGTTTCCTCAGATATAGTTGTTTGCAAGCCTCGCTGTTGTAGATTATGTTGGATGCACAAAGCCATTGGCTGCTGTCTGCTGCTACGAGAGTGAGATGCATTTTTCGCAAATCGTCCTAAATTCTCATAAAGTTATAGGGATCAGTAGGATTATATTAGATATGACCTGATGCCAATACATGTCTCCTCTGATTGCAACATCTAAGACATTCCTGGCGTTATGAAAATTTGAAACTGACTCTAAGACATGTTAATCTAGCAAATGACTCTTTGTTTTTTTTGTAGAGATATACCCCATATAAGAATTTGAAAGTTCTAAATGCCATAGCTGCCAGCGTAGCCTCGCTCCATTGGGAAGCTACCGACAATGTGAATTTGATTTGATATATATTAACGAAAGCTATTTAAGGCTTCATAACGTATGTTTTGACCCACATTTATACAAGTGATCCTACATAGCATTGTTCAAGTATGAACTTAATAGCAGCCGGAGCACTTTTGGCTAATATTTGGTTGTAGTGATCACTTCTCTATATTGAGCTACTTACTTTGGGGGAAGCGTGGTTTCTTCAACAAAATTTTGTAAGGAGACCCAACTTTCGCTACCCGTTTTTGCTTTACCAAGCACAAAAGTACTCAACCAAGTACAACAGAGAGTTAGTCACTGGGGCCTTCTCCAGCGTCCCCGTCTGTTGCTCCAATGTCCACGTCTGCACCAGAGCTCTATGTCACATCAAACTGCAGCCTCACAGAGTGTCAGAGGCTATTGCAGAAGAGCCTATAGCTTCATCTAACACAAAGGCAAAGCAGCGAACGAGGGTGGCGTTGTGGCGATGAAGCGCTCTAGTTGCTCAGGACCGAGAAAGAAACACATGAGAACTGATTTGAATAACAGAGATAAGGGGCTAGGGATAGTGGTGGGAGGGACCAAAGTGGCAGAAGATAGTAGTGTGCCTGGGTTTAGGAAATATTAGCTTTAGTGGAGTGAGGTAACTTTTTTCTAAGGGCACTAATGTTGTGTGCCTCTGTTGCTGCTGCCATGAACGATTTAGACCTAAGCACAAGTGCTTTGACATTGTCTTTCCAAAAAAATCTATCTCTACTTTTAAAAAGACCATAACATATTGCCAACACCAGGGTTTGGTGCATGCAATGTACATTCTGAGTGTGTCAATTCTTGAGTTTTCAAATGGAGTTTTGAGGTAATTTTCTTCTCATACCTTATACAGATTCTCTATGCAGCTGTTGAAATAGGCGTCGTAATTCCTAATTTCGCCACCTTTTTAGGTCAAGGCAACCAATGGTGATACTTCCCTTGGTGGCACGGATTTTTATGGTGAATTGCTTGACTACGAGCGAGGACAAGTTAGCACTGCAAAGGCTCAGGGAAGCTACTGAGAAGGCTAAGGTTTAGTTTTCCTTCGCTATGCAGACTGAAATCTACGTCATTTTTATTATTGCTGATGTTTCTGGTGGAAAGCACTTGAACACGACCTTGATCAGATATAAGTTTGAGTCTCTTGTGAGCAATCTCATAGAGAGGACTCACATCCCATTTTCCTTATGTGAACTAACCTCAAGGATGTTGATGAAATTTCTACGGTTGAAGGAGTTGCTTGGTGTTTGAAGGAAACCTTGTACGACCCTAATAGTGATAGGATTTATTTTTTAACACTAATTGCACCAAAATGAAAGAAGAAAATTGCACAGGCTACGGAAGGATTTATTTATCGCACCAAATGGAAGAAGAAAATTGCACAGGCTCCATAAGGATTTATTTATCAAGTTCTTTGGACTGCGTAGATAGTTTTGAAATATCTTTTTCGATATGTCGTACCTCCTATCTTAATTAAGATCTACAAACATCGCGAGCTCCAAAGAAGGAACCGGTGTCCACGTCGCCTGAAAATCCCTCGGCCGTCCGATCTGCCCCTTCGACGGTCTAGATTTCTTGCAGCAGATTTTACCGGCACCGGCTTCTCCTGTTCTCTTTACCTTTCCCCACTTCTCCTCGGCTTCTCTCTACCTTCTCACCCGAATCCGGTGCAACGAATATATACTCAGCTTCAGCTTCTCCTTCCAGAAGCTTCTCTTCCCTTCCTCTCTCTCTCGTCTTCGCTCTCTCTCTCGCGACGTGGACGGGGCGATGGCGCGAGGCCACCGCGACACGAGGCCACCTCGGCGGTGGCCGACGCGGCGGTACCCACCCTCCTCCTCTTCCTCCTCCTCCTCCACGCCCTTCCCCCTCGCGCCGCAAGGGCAGGACGACGGCGGCACCCGTCGGGTGTTGCGCCGGTTCGGCGGCTGGCCGTCCCCGGTCGTTGGGGGCCGACGGCAGCCGTTCCCAGCCATGACGCAGCTGATCCGTCCTTGCCGGTGATCTCCGGCGTGGCTTCATCCCGCCGGTCACCGGACCACGCCTTCTCCTGTGCTCCATGAAACCCTAGGTGCGTGTCACTTCCTCTCTCTCTCTCTCTCTCCCTGCCAACTCCCCCTATCTCAGAGCATGTAGAGGTTCCTCGCGGTGCCCAGGCATCCTGCTCTGCCTGCATGCGGCGGCTGCACCAAGGGATCGATCCTGTGGTGTATTGATTAGTTTCAGGTTCGTAGTATATTCCTGATGCTGATTCGAAGTCTATTGACCTTGTCCCTATCTATTACAGCAATGGTGTGCGACGATTCCCATCATGGTTGTTCTTGTGCTCCTCAAGGTACAGCCCAGAACATTCCTTACGATTCCTTCCCCATCTCTCCTATTTGTGCTCATGTGGACTATTAAGATTGAGCACTAAAATGTGTTTTAGTTTACTATTAAGATTGATCACTAAAATGCGCTTTAGTTTACCAATACCACATCAGGTGTTTGGCTACTGGCCTTGTTGCAGAGAGCTTCTATCTGACAAGAATAGTACGCCTACCTAAGAAGGACAACGAATGAATTGGTTTCGACTTCTGCATGCACTACTTCATTTATTTTGATTGTGTTCATCTGACAAGTTATTAGATTGTAGAAACATGCAAATATGCTTCCCACTTTCACTGTTGGACAAGCCTGTTCAGATAAATAAATCATTGATCTTTGGTCTCATATTTTACGAAACATCAGTTCGGATTGTATTTAGATGTGTGGCCTTTCTTTCCTAACATGTTTATTAAGTATCAGACTGAAACTGCTCCTTCTGTAATATGTACCTCTGCTCCATTTGGAATTGTTTTTGAAAATGAAGCATTTTTTCATTACCGCGTCCATTCTACCTGCTTATTGTTGTGTCTTTGTTCAGCAGGAGCACAAAGTCCTGGATTCTATGAGCTCTAAGGGCTTTGATCTTTGCTAGATAAAACTGCACAGGAATTAGAAAAAGGACATGCTCTTACTTTTAGTGCCAGGTGAATTGTTACTTTTAAACTTACAGAAATCACGCTTGAGTTATCATCAGTCTATCTTGTGTGTTCTCAGCCTTCACTGTTAACATGTTTGCGTTTAAAACAAACAATGTTACCTTGGTCTTTTTAATGCTAAAAATTCAATTTTGTTTATACACTTAGCATGCCACTGAGCTACAAAGTTTTGGCTCACTTTGGTTTTTTTCCCCATCTATAAGATGCACATTCTCTTTTCCTAAAAAAGCCCACATGGTACGGTGCAAAAGAATCTAACACATATCTCATCACGTTTTCAATAGTAATGCTTCGCATTTCTATTGCTCCAATGTAGGTTCCGATGGGCATGCTTATAAAATAGCTTTTTCCTCATGTACAAATGCTTTTTCCATCTAAGATGCACTTTTTTCCTGATAAAAGGACACGTGGTACACTGCAAAAGAATCTAACTTTTTTTGCTATATGTTGGATCCTTGAAAACTGCAATATTTTGCTTATTAGGCAATAAATTGTTAGTCCATACTTAGTTCATCAACTTTGAGCCCAAAATAGCTTGTTAGGCAATAAATTGGCCAATCCTTTTGCAGCAACCAGTTTTACAGCAACCGTTAATTTAGCAATGCAGTTTTAGGATTCTGCAGCTCCTGCTCATTCCTTTTTCTGGTCATGCAAAGTCATATCTATTTCTATACACTAGGTGTGGTTTTCTGGTTGAATGGGCAGCCTAAAGTCACTGCACATGTTTCATAGAGTATCGCTCACATAATCAAAACCAATGATCAATCAGTTCTTAGCTATTTCATTTTTCTGACGAAACCAATATTTAGGAGTTGACCAGTTGGCTTTTCTAAAAAATTTGGGTACAGTTTTTACATTTCCAGTTCATATAAAAAAGGCACTAATGCTATTATACCGAACTTAGAATCTCATAAAGCCATTGCAAACGTCAAACGAAACATATTTGAATGCTTGGCAAAATCTGTGTGTCCAAGTAAAATTATTTTAACAAGTATAGATCAGAGGAATCTACGCCTAAATTGTATCCATGTACCGGATCTTTGGAGGGTCATTCTGATCTTTTATTATGCGCACGTCAATAATCTCTCCACATGAAGAAAATATCTGTATACATGTCAATCTTGAAGGGATGCATATATTTGTTGGATTAGTTTTTTAATTTGGTGCTGAACTCAAAATATTCAGAATTGTGCACTTGCAACATAATTTACATATGTAATCGGTTAGAACTAATCTTAGTTTGTTCCTTTACAGTGATATGCCTCAGATTTTTGACAGTTTGGACTTCTTACTTTGAAAAAAAACAGAGGTTATCATTTCATTGAAAATGTCACCTTACTGTACTGTTGTACCCCCCAAAACAAAATGCAGGCAATGGTCAACTTCATATATGCTGATGAACTCTCTAGCATTCCTGTCCTCCCAAGCTCTGATCTACTGCCTCAAAAAGAGTACGGAGGTCTGCACAACGGACATACCATTGCTTGAGTTATAGCGACGATGCAGGAGCAGGTGGTGCCCCTGTGGCCCTGTTGCTTCTGCTCATCCACACATTTTTGCTGCTTATGCTCATTCCCACGTTTCTCCTGCTTGTGCTCTTCTTTTATGCAGGCTACAGCGACGATGACAGTCGGAGGGACGAGGGACCTGTTACAAGCCTACGCTCAAAGAGACGAGATGAAGGGGATTTTGCAGAGGCACAAACATCCCACTCGATTCGTACAAGCACATCTGGGGTTGGTGTTGGGTCCATTACATGTGCAAGTAAGTTTCTTTCTTCTCTTAGTGCTTCCCAGTTCATGTTTTGCTCATTTTCAATAGAGCTTGATACCGTTTATGGTACTGTGCCCTGAACCATAATTATGTACACAAACTGATTCCACAGAGTAATTGAAATTGAACTTCTTCCCAATTATGTCCCCTCATTAAAATAATAATAGGATTCCATGTAGTATGAATGTTGATGCACTGTGACATCAATTTTTTGATGGGGTGTTGTGCTGAAGATATCTGCTTGTAGATGTAGTTTGTTGTTAAGCATGAACTAACAGGAGGAGGTGGAGGTTAGCACTTTGTCGATTTGATGCATCCAAGATGTGAATGAATTGACTAAAATGCTTACACTGAATGTGGACTCTGCATTTCTGCTTCTAATGTTGGATAAATCAGCAGTGTACACCTTTAGAATTGGTATTTGTATGAAATGACACTTTACATATTGCGATGTCAGAACCACACAACTTTAGTTCTGGACAAGTGCAACCTTTTGAAGCTAGCAATTTATCCATAATACTCTAATGAATCTCAACAATATCTTTTCCTTTTTGAAGCTACCAATTTATCCATGATACTGACTCCTATAATTCTTCTCTGTTATATAAATGAAGTTTTTTTTGTTTTGTTTTGTTTTCTATGTTTTTCCCCTGTGTCCTTTAGAATATACACATATACATATATTTGTACGCCTCATAAATCTATACAATATACACTGCTCTTTGACAACTACCATAGAATTGGCCGTACCTGAAACTCAGCAAATGATCCTGCTTCCATTTATGCAGCAAGTTGCAGACGACGAGAGCTTGGCTGCACCAGGAGTGATACAGGATGATATCAGCAATCCAACAGGGTCACCACCGCAGCCACAGACAAAAAAGGTAAATCCACAAACGAGCAGGAAGCAAAAACAAGAAGCAACAAAAAAATATTTAAGAGTATAGAGTTCTTAACAAGTATGTACATTAAAATGACAGGGCTAGAACTGAAATCCGGAGGGATTAACCAATGTGCAGCTCAAAGAGGTCAGCACCATATTTTTACCATTTAATTAGTTGACCATATACCACCTTTTAATATGTTGGACTCAACTTACGGTTGCTTTGATCAACAATTGCTCACATGTTTCATGCAAAGAGTAAACCTGACTGTATTTTACCAATTTATATACCAACCCATCCATGTAGACGGTACATGGAAAACTCTCAGTTAAAAGAGGACAGTTATACGATCAACGCCACCTTGTCTTACTCCTTTTGCCTTATCATCTACTAATAAGGTACACTGAAACGTGCCATAAATATACATACTGAGCCCATGTACCTTTCTTAGGCACTCTGTTTCAAAATACTTTACCAACTTCTTTAAATGCAAAGAGCTCTTCTTCATAGTTCTTTATCTACAGTCTGAGCCTCTACGTGCATCACAGTAATTATTGATCATTTCCGTACATCATCAGTACAGTGTATATATCCAACAGTTTGTAAAGTTAAAGTTTCAGCAACTATCAAATATACATTGCGTTTTAGCTTCATCTAATCTTCTAGATTTCCTTAGGACTTACCCCAAAAAAAACATTGTCTGTTACATTGTTTCCTTATGATCTAATGCAGGTAGTAGTGATCTACAAGGGGCCGGCATCAACCTTTTGCGCATGAAAATGCTTCCGATCCTATAGATGGTCGTACCCTACAAAACAGTTTAAAGGCCTGTTTGCCGTATAATATCCAGGCTATTCTGCGTCTATCTAGCGGTGCTTGGTAGCAAGACACAGACTCACCTACTCCCTCTACAGCATATTTACTGTGTAATATCCAGCCTGCTACTATCTCCACGACGATTCCAAGAATGCAACCCTTTACTTCTGAATGAAACTTATGTAGCTACCTATTTAAGTACTTAGAACAAGCAAATATCGTCGCAGTACTAATATAATATGAATCAATGTATATGTGCTGCTACCGTCATCTCTTTTTATGATTTAATTTGTCTCAAACCACCCTCTACGTGGTGCTTTGTCATTGCCGTGTCTTCGAATTCGTGCCTGCATTTGTGCGCGATGGCGCGCGCCCTGCCACTAGTTCATAACAGTCTGTGCATGCTCCTTTTAAAGATCAAATCTATTCTGTTGTTGTACATCAGATGTTCATGAGCAATTTCTTGGGAAAAAAAAGTTTGTGTGCACTATACATTCTTGATCTACAACTTACAATTTCTAGAAATTGAGTGATCAAATGGTCATTGGACATGGAGCCATGAATATTTTCCCGTTATAACACACCGGTATGATCACTACAATATTCCTAACCTTCTCTCCTTGGAGACAATGTAACAAGTGCAAAAAAAAAAAAAACCCCTTTGTGCTAGAGCTTGCGTACGTGCCACCGTCCGAAAATTTCTACACCCAATTTGCCTCCCAATCCAATCAATCAAGCCGAGGACTGAGCTCGAATCGTTGGTCCTCTCAGGCAGGCCTCGCCGGCGGCTACACCTCGGCACACCGCCGCGGCGCGAAGCCCAGCTGGTTGTTCTTCAGGTCGTACACGACGTGGAAGTTCTGCTGCTGGAAGTTACCGATGATGGACATGCCGGTCCGCGGGGTGCCCAGGACCGCCAGGCACATGATGCCGTCCTCCAGCCGGATGAAGTAGTTCTCCGCGGGGAAGTCCCACACGGCACCGTCGGCGAACAACAGCGACAGCTCCGGCACCTCCGGCCGCTCCACGCCAGACACGTTGTAGCACGGCCTCAGCACCGGGAAGTCCGGGATGAGAGGGTACGACCTGCCCATGCGATCGATGAACGCTTGCCGGATCACCTGGTACGCCGGCTCCACGAAGTAGCTCAGCGTCGTGCCGGAGTCGATGATGGTGCCGCCGGATCCGCCCTCGCTGGCCACATCCCACGTGTCGGAGCTGATGTTGAGCAGCTCGCCGCCGACCAGCACGCCCTTGAGCTTCACGTAGTAGAACGTGTCCGCCGGCGACGACGCGGGCGCGAACGCCGTGTAGTTGAGCTGCGGATGCGCCGCCGCCGCCAGAGACAGGGCGTCGTTCTCCCCGAACACCACCTTGCTGGCGACGTCGCTGCCGTGGTCCACCAGGCAGTAGGAGAAGGTGTGGCCGTACACGGCGCGGAGCTGGGACGCGAACGACAGCGGGCCCCGGCCGAGGCCCAGCAGGCCCGCCGCGCCGTGGAAGAGGCCGCGGTTCCAGTGCCCGCACCCGAACACGACGCCGTCCACGCGGCGGGACGCGCCGGGGGCCGTGAGGTTGACCGTGAAGGACTCCAGCGCCAGGTCGCCCGTGGTGTTGGACTGGTCCCCGTACCAGTAGTAGTAGGGGCAGGAGTCCTCCCCGGGGCGGCGGCACGCCCTCGGCGCCGCCTCGGGCGGCGGCGCCACGAGGCCGCAGCGCTGGTCGCCACAGGTGACGTTGCGGTAGGAGGAGGACGCGGCGGGATCGAACACGGGGCCAAGCTGCTCGTAGCAGTCCAGGCACGGCGCGCACTGCAGCCAGTTGAGGTCGCTGCCGGTGTCCATGATCATCCGGAAACGCCGCGGCGGCGTGCCGACGTAGACGTCCATCAGGTACTCGCCGGACCCGACCGCCACGCCGGACTCCACCGTCGCCACCATCCGCTCCGACAGCGCCCGCCGCGGAGACGAAGACGAAGACGCCGGCGTCCGGTCCCCGCCGGAGCGCGCCGCTCTCCGGTGCATCGTCTCGATGCGGACGGCGTCCTTGTCGGCCAAATCCAAGACGGACTCTTTCCGTGTCCTGCCCCCCTCCGCCGCGGCGGCGCGGCGGTTCATGTGCAGCTTCAGCGACGGGGACGGGCTCGCCGGCTGCGTCTGCTCACCCACCGCCTCCTCGGCTGCAGCCAGCTTGCTGTCGCAGCCGGTGACGTCGACGGCGGTGTTGAACGCCGGGAACTCGATGCCAAAGAGGGGCGACGACGAGTTGAGCTTGGCGATACCGGGCGAAGCCACAGCTGGCGAGACCAGGAGCAAGGACAGCAGCAGCGACCGCACCGCGAGCTGCGCCATAGCTGAACAGCGGACCGATGGATGGATTAGTTGTCCTTCATGGAACAGCAGGCGACGGCGGGGGGCGGTGGTGGGAGAGGAGGACGGAGAGGGAGGTTGGTGGTGGTGGAATTTGGGGGAGATATAAAGAAACGCGGGTCGGGAGGAAAAGACGACTGCGGCCTGCGTGGGTTTTGACCATTGAAAACACGGAGAGGAGGCAAGGCGGGTTGGAATCGACGAATGTCGGGACGGTGGCACGTGGAAAAACGCGGCTTTGTCCACCGGGAAGACGACCAGAGCTGCCATGCCAACAACGAACCCCTTTCCCAAGTAGTAGTACTGTACTAGCGTGTGTGACGGGCTGACGGCCCGTGACGCCGCACCGGCAGCCAGGCCGCTTTCCAGGTGGCATTACGGTCACCGAAGACGGGCTTGTGGCGTATCTAGAGGTGAAGGACGGCGCGGTCCGCGGCCCCGCCCCAAATCGCGACGAGTGGGAGGGATCATCGTCGTCGTCGTCGTCGTCGTCGAGGAGGCTCCGGGTCAACGACGATGGGACAGAAGCCCGTGAGCAGGAGCTGTAGCAGGGCGTGGCTGCCGATGTATCCCGCCGCAAGCGTGCCACGGCAGGGGCCGACCTCGCAATCTCTAGCGACTCGATACGGCCTCGGCCCGTGACGCTCCATCTCAAAGCCGCCCGCCGTGATGCATCGCTCTGTCACATATTAGGAGTACTACGTAGGAGAGCAGGGCCACCACGTTTAGATTGAAAAAAAAAAAATCAATCTGATGAATAGTATCAATTTCGTCTTATTTGACAAATATTGTCCAATCGTGGACCAACTAGACTCAAAAGATTCATCTCGTATTTTTCAACTAAACTGTATAATTAGTTATTTTTTTACCTACATTTAATACTTCATACAAACGGCTAAAAATTGATGTGATGGAGAGAGAGAAAAAAATTTCAAACTTTTTGGTGTATCTAAACAAAGCCCAGGTGAAGCAAGAAAGCACAGGCGCAGGCGCACGCACAACAATTGCGTACGATCTTTCCACTCAACGTATTGCGTACAGAATTGCTGGCGATTTATATTTATAAAATACCGAAAAGGGAAATCGAGGAGAGGGTGGACGACTGGACGTCGACATCAGGACTTTAGAAGGAGGGAGAGGACGAAGGCGACGACACCTTGGTTTGATCTGAATTCAGCACTTCTCTGCTGCGGATTGTGTTGTGTGCGGGCTTCTCCTGCTCTCTTCTTCGTTTTTTTAAAAAAAATCCAAACCCAGTCTCCTTCGCCCTCTTGCTGTGCGCCTGTGAAGCCTTTAGCCTCCCGCAGCTCCCCCCACTCTACTACTGCAGGATGCAGGTGCCTTTATCCTTGTGCTTTTTTGGTTGCGCCCATCTGTCGAGCTGCCGCGCACGTGCGGCTTGCCCTCTCATACTGTACTCATCGCACCGTGCGTATGAACAGTGGCGGATCCAGGATTGACACCTCAGGGGGGCTAATTAAGGAAGACGTTGATTTACAATTAAGATTTAATGGTGATTTGATGCTATGCTACAGTAATTGCTACAGTGTTTTAGTGGAGATATCACCCTCCCGGGGGGGCTGCAGCCCCCCCAGCCCCCCCCTGGATCCGCCAATGCGTATGAATAGCAGGTGTGGAGAAACATACACCTATCGATTGTCACTTTCTCGGTGAGTGAAAATTGATGCTCATGTAGAAGTCTCGTGCACTCGAGAGCGGCCATGTTTAGTTCCCAAATTTAGAGTGCCAAAATTCACTGTAGCGACACTGTAACATTTCGTTTATATTTGGTAATAATTATCCAACCGTTGACTAATTAGGCTCAAAACGTTCGTCTCATAAAGTACAACCAAACTGTACAATTAGTTTTTGATTTTATCCACATTTAGCACTCCATGCATGTATCGCAAGTTTGATGTGACGGAGATTTTTTTATATAGTGCACTTTTCAATGGAACTAAACACAGCCGACATTAAAAATTTACATCTTCGCTCATAGAAGTGCCGGAAACAGGGAAACAAGAAATTCTTCAGCAAGAGGTGGTCCAGTTAGTTTTGGACGAGCTGTGGCAGACTTCCAATGCTTTCTATGAAAAACTAGGGTGTACAGAACATCACCAGAAGTGTAAATTAAATTAAGTGAAATGGTACATTATTTGTGCTATAATGGAATGCAAGGTGTTGCACCAAACATCACCGGAGTCACCAGGCCATCAACCAGGCCATCAACCCTGACCCAAAAGAAATGAAACCGTACTGAGCTCTACCCTTCGAAAATGATGTTGCATAGCCACTCAAAAGGACAGCCACAATTCAGAGACAACAATTTTCTGATCTTCCGGGTTATACCTGGATCTGGTGGTGTCCATTCCCATGATCATCCGCTCCAACCAAACTGATACATGATTACAAACCATAAGTACCACCGTTGCAGAAAGACGTGCAGATAGTTTACATAAGAAAACATTTTCAACAAAAAGCACAAACTTTTGAATCCTTGATTTCTCAGTGAGGAATCATGTTGTGTGCACAAAATTGGGTCAAACTGGAATCTAACAGATGAGATGATTGGGAAAATCACTGATAATGAGAGTGGCCTCTAGCATATTATATGATTTCTATTTATCTTGTAATTTACAGCCACCAGTGGGCGTGGGCCCATAGTAGTGTTGCCTCTACCAAACAGTTACACATGTGTTGATGGCTCGCAACTTCACAAACATGGTAAATGTTCTGACACTAAACAATTCCATAAAGGATGCTCAAACTTAAGAGCAAGGAAGATGTTGCATGACCACATCATATTCCATATGTTCAACAATGGATGGTAAGAACTAAGAAGCCAAATTTGTAAGCCAAGCTCATGATATGATACAATACAGAAAGTTGGAGCTTACATGCAGACTTGTAGTGGTGGGGCTCAGTAAATTCTAATATGCTATGCCGAATATGCTTGGGTGCCATACGGGAGCTTCAAAAATGGATACAAGCCAACACTCCTACAATATGGAGTATGCTCTGATCATGCTTATATGTATCAAAACATCAGCATGATAGGAAGAGACTATGTATCAGTGCAACCTTAGCAACACATAACAGGAAGTTATTTGGAACTCGTATTTCAGACTGGTGCGAGAACCTGAGCACAACAGCTTTACTTTCATAGTGAAAGGTCCATAAAGTAAAAACAAAAGATTTTTTAAAATAAATGTAGCTGCAGTGTTCCCATGAAGTTATTCTGCAACAGACTGGACTGCACTAAATGAAGAGGAATAACAAATTCCAATTTCTACTAGCTTTATGGAGGCAGAGAGCCAGGTAACATTGGACAGGGAACATGAAGGCAAGTTAAGCTTTTGATATTGATGTATAGGCTTTGCATATATTATATATATACTACACATTCTATCATCATCCAGTCCTAACAAAGGAGTGATCCAGGAATCTTAGTGTTTGTAAACAGTGCATCTTGGTTTTCATGAAATTTCTAGTATTTATTTTACCAAGTATTTGCATTTGACCACAAATTGTTTTTTTCCCTTCTCAAATACACAGGAAAGCTACATATCATTGCATTAAGAAGTCGAGAACTTAAAGTACAACGCACCCAAAAACACACACACACACACATGCAAGGATCGCCACAAATCGTTTTGAATGTGCCAATATTCAATATTTATTATCTATGCAACTGCTTCAGAAGATTAAACAAACAGCAAAATAGCCAGTTTGACCCCCCAAAAAAAAAGACAAAGCAATGTTGGGGGCGCCTAAAAATTCCTAAGAAACTCCACTCGTTTAAATGTTATAATGAATTCATGGATGATCTACTGGTTAGTGGTTACTGGATCAGAAAAAATTGATACGATTATACAAGCTGAGCAATATAATTCAAGTGAAACTACCCACTTTAGACAAACACATGCTAACTTCCCTCATAATAATAATAATAATAATAATAATAATAATAATAATAATAATAAAACTTTCTTCCTAGATTTTATTGTATTCAGCATCACAATGATACATCTCTGGTACGTTTTTCCTTGTAACATGTCTTATACACATTCATGGAGAAACTAGTCTTTTGATAAGCATCTAACTATAATGGTGTCAAAGAATATATTGTAAACAGAGTTTTGAATCTGCATACTGGAACCTTTGGGGAAAAAAGATTTTATTGTGCTTGTACAATTCAAGTGCAATGAAGTAAGATATAGTGGCAGCAGGCCAGCAGCACAGGACAAAATGATTAACAAGGAATGACGAACTGGTTCTCAGAAAAGATAACCATCGAAATGGCAAATGCTGAAGCAAAGATTGTATTACGAACGACGGAACGAGTAATGAAATCTGCATGACTATGAGAATACCTAAAATTATGCTTAACCCCGGATCATTCGACGCTTGGGCTTCTTGACAAAGCTCATTCTGAGCTTGTATAACCTCTTGCTCTTCAACCTCATCTTCTCCGGCAAAGTCAGCCTCTTCTTCACCTTCTTCTCCTTCTTTGCTTTGACATACCTTTTGTCAATATTATACTCTCCTTGTGCCACAGGTACACCACGTGCAACTGCCTCCCTGAACAGTGCATTGGAACGATCCCCTAAATTGTGCCTAGCCAGCTTCTCAATGAGCAAGCTATATGATTTTACTCCAGGAGCATGCCCATAACCCTTCATCATACGGAACACCTTGACAGCATGCTCAACCCTCTCAATTCCGCATAAAATCTTGATGAATCCATAGTATGCCTTCCTATCAAGTTTATCTCCAAATCCTGCAGACCGCATCCACGTCATCATCTCATCCCCCTCTGAAGTCCGGGCAGCTTGGTACAAGCTCCTGATGAGGACCAAGTACGTGTCAGCATCTGGTGAGCAGCCCCACTCACCCATACGCCGGAACAGATTCATGGCATCCTCTGTCTTGCGGATCTTGCAAAAATTTGTAATCAGAACCCGAAATGTCCCTGCATCACGGGGAATGCCATTGGCTTCCATGTCAACTAAGAACTTCTCTGCTTCCATAGGCATCCTCAGTGGGTCCTTGCGACAGAGCCGGCACACACAATCAAGAACAGCATTGTATGCATCCAATCCTGGCTGGAACCCACCCCTACGTGTCTCACCAATCAACCTGAGCGCATGGTCGAGCTTACCAGCATTGGCATAGCCAGATACAAGCAAAGTGCAGATATTGTCATCCGGAAAGATCTCATTGGCGACCTTCTTGGCAGCACGCTCTGCGTGCGAGGGGAAGCCCTCGGCAGAAAGGGCGGAGACCAGCAAAGTAAGAGCCTCGCGGTTACGGAGTTGCTCCGGCAATTCGTCGAACACCTTGACAGCGTCCGTCGGTCGCCCGGCTCTGGCAAGCTGCTGGAGATAGACATCGAGCGTGGCGGGCCCGAGAGCGGTGGGGAACTCCTGGATGAGCGCGCGCACGGCGGGGAAGTCGCGGCGGCGAGCGAGGTGGCGAACGACGGGCGCGAGCGCGCCGTCGGAGGGGTGGAGCGAGCGGCGGCGGACGAGGAAGCGGAAGAGGTCGGCAGCGGCGCGGGAGGTGGCGGGCGGGGAGAGCGCGAGCGCCTCGGCGAGGAGCGCGTTGGTGGGGCGCACGTCGGAGAAGTGGAGGGAGAAGTAGGCGTCCGGGGTGGTGGCGGGCGGCGGGGTCGTGGAAAGCGCGGTGAGCGCCGACGCGAGGGAGGAGGCGGCCGGGGTCGGTGTTGGGGTGCTTGCGGTAGAGAGGTGGCGCAGGAAAGGCGAAGGGGGCGCGGGGGTGGCGCTGGTGGCCGGAGACGGGAATAGGCGGCGGAGGAGCTGGCGGCGCCACATTTTGGAGCGGCGGAGATCGGGGGGAGTGGGGAGGGTTTGGGACTTGGGATGTTCGGTTCTGCAGTCTCTCTGCTGCTGCGGTGCTGCCGAGGTCTAAACGGCCAAGGGTAGTGTCAAGGGCCGATCTGAGATCGGACGGTCAGGATGGCTTCATGGAGAATACTACGGTTAGTGATGAAGTTTTGCTGCTATTCTAAAATGTGGGTCTACAATAATAACAAATAAATGTATGTACTATTAACATATATTTAACGTTTTTGCGAGGGTAAGATATTTAGCTTCTATTTTAGTTAACTAATTCAATGTTGTGGATGTTGTTGTATTTTTCCAAAAACTTAAAGTTGAAAAGTTTAATTTATGACTAAACTAAAATAACCAATATTTCGAAACGTAGAAAATAGTAAATGGCTAAAAGGTCATAAACATAGCATAAAATGTAATTATAGTAATCAAATATATTCCCATGTAGTGCATTCTTCACTGTCGAGAGGGAACTCCAATTCCATCTTCATTAATTAACAAAAAAAAGGAACTTAATGATCAACAACCAGCACCGTCATAGTTCAATTGTAGTGGTTTTGTTCCAATATCCTGGATGCTTTAAAAAAATTATGTTTACACCAAACCTCTTTCACCCGCAAATCGGCATTACATTCGCATATAACTGAAACAATCAACAGATCCCTCCAGTATAAGAACAGAAAATGAATAGTTACTACAGACAATATATCTATCTTTCTCCTAGCATTTACACATGGCTATGAGAATAACAAGGGACGATAATTTGGGGAAATAAGGTCCTTCCATGGCCTATACTGCTATATATATAGAGAATAAAAATAAACATTTCATATGTTACACTTAGTGATATTTCACAAGTAGTATTAGCAGATAACAACTTTCTTCAATTTGTATTTACTAGCAAAATACAGATACACAACAAAATTCACCAACGAGAGGGCTGTAAGACACCAGTAGTAGTAATCAAGGTGTCCCTTGTTCAGATCATCCGGTATCCATCCAGGGCTATGCCATACCCTGGTCACCCCTGCAATGAGTGTGATGATAGCTGAGCTCAAGTAATTCCCAAGGGCAGTGGTGAGCAACGCGAATGCCGTTAATATGCTCTTCATGGAGTCTGGCGCCTGGCCATGGAAGAACTCTAGCTGAGTGATGACTGCGAAGCACTCAGCCCCAGCAATGACGAAGTACTGTGGAAGCTGCCATACAATGCTTAGCAGTTCCCCCTCCTGAACACTCTGCAGCCTCTTGGTTTCTAGGAGCGCGGCCATTGCCATGGCAAAGATCATCAGGAAACGACCGATTCCAATCCTCTGTAACTGTGTGAGCTCTGCTCCATTTGCAAAATACGTTCTGGTTGCCGGCACAAGCACTTTGTTCACAGAAAGTACCCAGAGCGTGACACATATCACTTCAAATGAGTACAAGGATGCTGGTGGAATGGACAGGGAACCAATCTTGGTGTTCAGCACAGCTCCCTGCTGAATGAAAGTGGTGTGCATTTGAGAGATCGCAGCAGCAAAGAATATTCCAGTCACCCATATTGGGAGTAAGCGGATAAGTATTTTCAGTTCCTCAACTTCAGTAACCGTACATAAACTCCATGAGCTTCGACACCCTCCATACACCAAGCTTGGATCAGAAATAACTGCGGCCTTATCTAAGAACCTGAGACAAAATGATGGAATTAGACAGATAGTTAAATAAGTGCAGGATAGAAAGGGAAGCTGGGAACACCAACCAAATGAAAAGGTAATTCTCATTGGTTTTCATGTTTCAGGAACAGTTATTTATTACTAGGTTCAAATCATGGGATCCATGAGAGTATATATATGATGGGTACTCCAGAAATCATTAAGAAGTCAACAATTGACCACCAGTGGCATGATTGCTTCAAGAAGATTTAAAAAATGATCAGGAGAAACAAGAAAAAAAAATACCATATATACAAGTGTCTCATGTTAAGTAACGAAAAAAGATGTACCTAAAATCATCAGAGTGAGCAAGTATTGTCCTTTGTATGTGGTTGCTCCTGACCTCATACAGAAGAGAGCTATCAGCAGGTACTTCCAAGCTCATGTTCCTAAAAGAGGCAACAATAACCTGGAAAATACTCTTCACTGGAGAACCACAAGGCTCATCTTGTTGGAATATTGGTGTTCCCACCAGAAATCCTATCAAAGCAAGACCTATGCATGTAGTGGCAACTCCATATCCTATAGCCCAGCTCACATTTTCCTGAACCCAAACTATAATTGTCCCAGAAGTAATCACACCAAAGATGACACATATATAGAATGAACTGAAGAAATTTCTTCTCCTTTTTATGTCTACTAAATTGTTCTCGTTGTTGAACTGGTTTGCACCAAATGGAAGCAATGCAGATCTTACTCCTCCACATCCAACAGCAGTGAGATACAAACCAGCAAAGAAAATCACGGTTTGAGTTCCATTTGATGACAAGCATGAGCTGACGTCGCATAAGATTGAAGTAGAAGGCAGAAATGTTGCAACTGTAATCAGTACCATTCCCTGCAATCAACATTGGCATTTTATTATATATATAGAGAGAGAAACTTCGCATCCTTATCCAAAATAGTCTACCAAACTCGAAACGAAAAGAGCTGAATTCACAAGAAGCTGAGCAGGAAAAAATATCTTACAATTAGGTACATGATAAGGGAGATCAAGATGGTCTTATAATTTCCCAAGCAAGTATCTGCTATAGCGGCTCCAAGCATTGGCACAAAGAAGCTTGTCCCGTACCAAAGAGACACTGTTGATGCACTGGAAGCAATACCACCATGGAGGACTGAACGGAGATACACAACTAGGTTTGTGGCAATGCCATTAAAAGCCATGCTCTCCAAGCATTCCAATCCTGCAGGATTTGAACTGATTAACATCCTCCCGATCAAAGAATGCAGTCTTTAGTCACAGAATCAAGAAGAATATCACCCCGAGAATTGATTAGTTAACCATGGATAGGCTAATTATAGGAAATGTGGTTAGAATTGATAGGCTAACCATGGATCAGCTAACCATAGAAGAATATCAACTCGCGTGTAGAGCACCTATCACTCTTTGTATACCAATAGCCAGAAAAAAAAAAAAACAAGCATTTCATAAGAAATAACACTAAAGAATGTGAAAGATTGACAGGTGCTCTATACACGAGTTGGTTATCAGACAGCTTCAAAGAAAATATTGACACTGCACAGAACAAAAGCTAGACTTGGCACAGCATGACTCACCCAGGATGATTGCCGGTGCTCTCCAGTCAGAGCATTTACTTTTCAGCTGTGGCCCTAGATTTGCTTCCGATAGACTTTGTGTTTCCTCGCCATGACATGATGCATCAGCCTGAAGGAAGGCCAGGTAGTAACATATGAGAGACCATAAAGTTTCTCACAGTAAACAAATCTTCGACAGTTTATCTGACAACTTTCTGTAATGAGGCCCAATCATCTAAAGTTGTGCAGTCAATGTAAGCAAGAAATTTTGCAATCATTTCCCATTTCAGATCCCAAACTTACAAGCAACGACTTCCATGTACTACACATCTGTGCATACTGCACGATCTACAGAATTCAACGTTTTTCCAACGACAGAGTAACACAAATTAGATATTCATGAGAAATTCACTATGCATCCATGTCACGATCAGATGCCCGTCAGCCTGTTCAACAGTTCTAGACTCATAGCCCCTTTGTGAAACTCAAAAATGAAACTTGGATATACAAACCGTGGCTTTTCAGATACAAAAGGCACGCAGTTCTAGCACCGCATTTTGCTCCTGGCGAGCGTGATCCCCAAACCCAGCAAACAACCATTCCGCGGCAAGCAATTAAGAGCTAAGCTCCGATTCGGCGGAGGCTAATCGACAGCAGGTTCGCCGTACCTTGACCAGAAGACTCGTGTGCTCGCCTCCCTCCTCCATGGCCGGCCGGCCTCCTGATCGGCTGCTGCTGATCCGAGTCCCTCGCCAACCTACGCCTCCGCCTCCGGCCTCCCCAATAAATAAATAGTCACAGGTGCGAGCGGCGGATCTGGTAGCCTACGAGGCGACGAGAAGGGTGGTTGGTGAGAGTGCGACCCGTAAATCATCATGGCGTGGATATCTGATACAAGTGGCTCAGCTCCGCTCCCTGCGCGACCCACGCCGGCGCGAGGGGATAGGAACGAGTGCGTGGGAACTTGCTTCGGCCAGATCGCGGCGACGGCGACGCGGAAGGGGGAAAGGGACGGGCCGCGGCGAGGTGGGACTGTGGGAGTGGGAGGGTGTGGCTGTTCAGCGACGATGACCGCCTGACCGGTGGTGACCGCTGACCCTGCGTACAATAGTGACATGAGTAGGTCTTTTTAGCCCGATAACTCATATAAAATGAAAAGAAAATAAAAGAAAGAACATTGTTAGTATAGAGGATCGTGTAAATATGATCATGTGGATTATTAGAAAATATATGCGATCTTAGCTCTTTACCCTAGTTGACTTTATGTTCTTCTCTCCTTTTTTTTCTAAGTAAAATATATTATAAACTACCCCCTCTGTCCCAAAACAGACACTCATTTCATATATCAAGGAGTCAACAAATCCTAAGTTTGACCAATATATACAAAAGATTACTAATGTTTATGATATTAAATAAACATTATTGGATTAATCACACCATATAGTTTCATAGTAAAATTATTTAGTGATATATATGTTAACAATGTTTTCTATAAATCTAGTCCCACTTGAAATTGGTTGCCAAACTCTTCGGAAAACGAGATATGCATTTATTTGGGGACAGAGGAAGTATATAGATGTACTACCCCACCGTGCACTGTAGTTGAGGTGTAGAAAATCGTTGCCGCAAAGTGTGACTGGAATCTAGCTTGTTATCATTGATGTTTGTTGTGAATTGTGATTGCATACACCTATTCATAGAGCTAAGATTTTTACGATGCGGCCACAATTGTGGCGTGGCATTTTATGATCAGCAACTAACAGGCTCTAAAACAGACGTGATTCTCCTATTTGGTATAATTGGGCAAATTGTGCCAAATCTGCTTTGTTGAATAGAATTATGTTATTTGACACCAACCCTGTTTAGTCGTTGAGAAGTTTAATAAATAAGTTATGCTCCTTCATTTTAAAATACATCCCTATCTCAAAAAGAGGCCACTGTAGCTACGAATTTAGACACGTTATTTCTAGTTTTGTTCTCCTAAAATCAAAACTAATGTGATCTATATGGAATTAAATGATTGTCAATCCATCATATAGCACTTTGATCCTGGAGCCATGCTGAAGGCCATGTGAGAGGCATGTGGAATGGTCAGCTTCATGGTGGAATTTTGAAAAAAGAACGCTAAAGGGTGCTAAGGTGTATGTACCATTTCAAAGTTCATTGTTCATTTTGTGAATGTTATGCAGTAGTTCTCGCTTGCACTTATGTTTTCTTTTTCTTTCCAATAGTCGTTGTTACAATGTTTTCTCTTTTTAATGAAATATATGTACCATGTTCTAAAAGAAATGTTACATGCCTGTTTTCAAATCCCACGTAACTACATAAGAAGTTTCCTATGCACAAAAACACAGCTGCACGTGTACGTATATATTTATATGCGCGGTTGGGGAAAAGAAGAAGATTTCGAAACAGATGTTTTTTTTTTTGAGTGGAGATTTCGAAACAGGTGTGCTGCACGCACAGTCCACGAAGTAGGCCCGTAGTCCAATTCAGCCCACGATGATACAGGCGGAAGCTCCTGGGCCGCGCGACGAAGCTGTCGAAGTCGAACCGGTCGGCACCTATACGCAGGCTTTGCCTTGCCTGGCTTGAAGCGCGCCCCGCGCCCCCGCCCCAGCAGCAGCAGGCCAGCAGGAAGCGGCGGCACCCACGGACCACGGTACCGGTACCATGATCCATGACCCTCCGCGCACGTCCCGGCGTCCCGCTTGCGGCGCGCGCCTGGTCGAATTCCTGTAACGGGACAGGACGGGACGCGACAGGCCGCCGCCAAGCATGTCCACGCGTCCTCGCTCGCCCATGCCGGCGTGTCCGGCGGCGCCCGTTCCCGTCGCATCCGAGCGACTACTGCGCACTGCACTAACCTGTTCTCTCAGCCATACCATACACACGTTCATCAAGTGGCCGATACGATGCACTGATCCACCCGGACCCACCAGCACCTGCTCGGTTTCTGCCTGATGACAGCGTACGGCGCCGATGACTGAACTGACTGATCGAGGACACAGCGTTCTGACATCCGCGAGACGAGACCGGACCGGAGATCTCTGCCATCGCCAGCTCTCAGTCACCTCCGTCTGCAGATCATGCCTGCACCAATGATGAGATGAGATGAGACGGTCTTGTTTAGATACCAAATTTACCTCTCAAATTCTACTATGGCTGTGTTTAGTTCCAAAAAAAAACACTATGCAAAAAAAAGATTTCCCGTCACATCAAACTTGCGATACATGCATGGAGTACTAAATGTAGATGAAATTAAAAACTAATTGTACATCTTGGTTGTACTTTACGAGACGAACGTTTTGAACCTAATTAGTCAACGGTTGGACATTATTTGCCAAATAAAGCCAAAACATGCTACAATACTTTTTTTACACCTTTTTACACCTTTTTACACAACTAAACACACCCTATGCAAAAAGAAGATTCCAATCACATCAAAATGTCGGCACATGCATGGAGTATAAAATGGAGATGAAATAAAAAACTAATTGCACAGTTTTGTTATACTTTGCGAGACGAACGCTTTAAGCCTAATTAGTCAATTTTTGGATAATTATTACCAAATAAAAATAAAATGTTACAGTGCTACACAGTGCTGCACAGGAATTCGGCAACAGCTGAATCGGCGGAACTAAACACGGCCCAGACCATGCATGGCGGCATGGCGCGCCCACAAGTTAGCTTCTGCTGTACCAGCCTCAGGGGTTCGTTTCTGCAAGATGCACACCAAACACGTTTGGATTTGGACTTTTCCGTTTTTCGTCATAGACGTCGGCATCTTTGGGGGTGTTTAGTTCCCAAGTGACATCGGATGTTTCATGAGATATCGAAAGAGATATTCGGATACTAATAAAAAAAACTAATTATATAACTTGTCTAGAAACCGCGAGACGAATTTATTAAACCTAATTAATCCATCGTTAGCACATGCTTACTGTAGCACAACATTGTCAAATCATGGATTAATTAGGCTTAAAAAATTCGTCTCGCAAATTTATCGTAATCTGTGTAATTAGTTATTTTTTCGTCTATATTTAATACTCCACGCACGTGTCAAACATTCGATGTGATAGGATGAAATTTTTTTGGAGAGGAACTAAACACCCCTTTGTTCTTGTTCCCGTTGGTGGCAAGGTGGCAACTTTCGCGTCTCTCATCTCACCACATATGCTCTGCAGATTTGGGTCTTACAAAAGGAAGTGAAAGCTGGAATCGTATCGTTTCGTTCTTGGCTTGCAATGGCCGTGGAATCAAATCACTTTGGTGATCAGGTTCTAAAGAACAGATTCATAGGGAGAGGGAGTCAAGGGTGCCCACACCACACCCAACAAAATGAAAAAAAAGAACTGGCAAGGTAAGAAAACTATGGTAGACGAGCTAGACCTGGTTGAGATAGTGAGATCCATGATCCATCCATTCATCTCCCATGGTTAGCTGCAGCCTGAAAGCTGACTACGTCAAACAAACGGGCAGTGCGAGAAATTAAACACTGTGAAGGGCCTGTTTAGTTGGCTAAAGAGGCCAAAAAAAAAAGTTTGCGCAGTACCCGTCACATCGAATTTTTGGACACATGTATAAAGTATTAAATGTAGGTAAAAAAATAACTAATTACACAGTTTGTCTGTAAGTGTCGAAACGAATCTTTTGAACCTAGTTAGTCCATAATTGAATAAAATTTGTCAAATAACAACGAAAAGTGCTACAGAAATTTATTCAAAAATTTTCACCATCTCAACCGGCCCGAAATAGTCAAACAGATCGCTGCTTCCTCGAAAGGAACTGAACACATCACTTCGCGTGATCAGTTGAAGAAGAAGAAAAAAATACTCTGCACAGCACCCAGCTCTCTGTTTCCTTGGACGAAACAGTGCTCGGTATCCCCGTGTTTGACTTCAAATTTCGAATTAGGGTGTATTCACTTCTCATGCAAACGTAAAATATTTTCTCCTCCACTCATCACATCGAATTTTTGGACGCATGGAGCATTAAATGTAGGTAAAAAAGATAACTAATTGCATAGTTTATCTGTAAATGTCGAGACGAAACTTTTGAGCCTCATGGTTGGACAAATTTTGTCAAATAACAACGAAAGATTCTACAGTAACTTTTCACCCACTTTTCACCGACTGAACACGCCCTTACTGCACATATCTGAAAAGTACAGGCGTTGACCTCACAGCATTTCCACTGCACCTGTTTGCATCAGCATCAGCTCTCGTATTGGTCGAATCTTCAGCTACGATCAGGCTGATTTCTGATCTGTTCGCACATATCAAAGATGATCGTGATCTGAGTCTAACTACACATCGAGGCGTTGATTAACAAACAGGGGGTTTACAGTCACTGACTTCTCCACAAGTCAGCTTTCAGGATCACTGGGAAGTGGGAACGCAGAAAGTAAACTATTCTTCTCTCGGCAGTATTAGATCGAGTTGACTCCAACACCAGCTTCATCTACTTCATGTACTAATCTTTTACCCTTTGGCTCCTTAATTTGCCTGCAAGAAATGGCTCGAACACATAAACTTGCTGTACCAAAGTAATACGCATTTTGGTAAAAGGAAAAGATAAACAAAAAAGAGCACCCAATCTGACAAACATGCAGAGGCCAAAACCATTTGCGTCGATACTGAAACCGTTCCAAGCTTGGGCGAATCAGTCGATGCTTTGCCAATTGGTTGAGATAGTGAGATCCACCCATTCATCTCCCACGGTTAGCCGCCTGCAGCCTGAAAGCTGACTACGTGAACAAACGGGTGGTGCGAGAAACACTGTGAAATAGTCAAACAGATCGCTGCTTCCACGAAAGGAACAGATCACTTCGCCCAGTGGCGGATGCAGGATGAGAATCAAGGGGGCTAAAACAATGGAGATGTTGATTTGCATGAAGATTTAACGGTGATTTGAGGTTTTGCTACAGTGTTTTTAGTGATAAATCCAGTCATTAGGGGGGCTGGAGCCCACCCAGCCCCTCTGTAGATCCGCCGCTGACTTCGCCTGATCAGTTGAAAAAAAAAAACTACTCTGCACCCAGCTCTCTGTTTCCTTGGACGAAACAGTGATCGGTGTGATGGTGTCCTCGTGTTTGACTTCGATTGCTGCGTTTCTTGTGGTAGCCCTGACGGCAGCTGCAGCACCAGAGCACATATCTGAAAAGTATAGGCGTTGACCTCACAGAGTCACAGCTCTTGAACAGCACCTGCTTGCGTCAGCTCGTATTGGTCGAATCTTCAGCTGTGACCAAGCCCTTGTTTAGTTCCTAATTTCATCCCAAAATTTCACTATGCAAAAAGGAGATTCTTCATCACATCAAAATGTCGACAAATGCATGGAGTACTAAATGTAGATGAAATTAAAAAAAACTAATTGCACAGTTTTGTTGTACTTTGCGAGACGAACATTTTAAGTCTAATTAATCAATTTTTGGACAATTTTTTGCACTAAAAAAACAAAAGTTGCTACAGTGCCCCCGCACGGGCACTGTATCTACAGTGCCCGAATCGGGGCACCCAAATCGGGAACTGAACACGGCCCAAGTTGATTTCTGATCTGTTGGCACATAGTGAAGATGATCGTGATCTGAGTCTGACTAGACATCGAGGTGCTGAAACTGGGAACGCAGAAAAAAGGGGATTTACAGTTCTCCACAAGTGATTTTTTTTATCATCACAAGTGAGCTTTTAGGATCACCGGGAACGCAGAAAGTAAACTAATCTTCTCTCGGTAGTATGCCAGTATTAGAGTTGACTCCAACACCAGCTTCATCTGCTCCATGCAATAATCTTTTGCCCTTTTGGCTACTTCATTTGCCTGAAAGAAATGGCTCAAACACATAAACTTGCTGTACCAAAGTAATGCACATTCTGGTAAAGGAAAAGATAGCAACCAATCTGACAAACATGCAGAGGCCAAAACCATTTACGCCGATACTGAAACCGTTTCAAGCTCAGGCGAATCATTCGGTGCTTTGCCAATTGGCTGTCTTAGTGCGCTTTTTTATTCCAAGCAATATTCAGATCACGTAAGAAGAAGTGTCTGGAAGATCATGAAAAAAACAACCTCCAATGCATCATGCATGCATGCACGGAAGTAGGACGACACATTACATGAGCAATCAGTTGTTCCTACCAACAAAGCATGAAGCGCGATTAACGACCAAGTTGGGAATACAGAACGAGTGGCCCGAACACACAGTAAGCACTCTACAGTTCGTTAGGGCGGACCACAACATTTCTTCTTGCATGCATGCATGCATGCAGCCATGGTAGCATGGTACCATATAGGACACATCATAATATGACGTATGTATGCATCCGCTAATGAGAAGGCAAACACCAATAACATAACATGGCGCATCATAATATCAAAACTTAAACTTTATTATTAAGGGTACTAATTTGGTCTCGACGCAGGACATCCAAAAGTAGCAAACCACAAGCTTGGCCGTCACCAAGCGCCATGAGTGAGCACGAGAGCGAGAGCGTGGCGACGGGCGACCGGGCGGCGTCCACGGACTTCGGTGCACCGGCCACCAAGGCCGGCCGAGACGTGCCCTACGGCGCGTGTCTGGAGGGCCCCGCGGGGGCGTTGCCCGACTGTGACGACGAGCAGCTAGATTGGGGCACCATCCACGACGCGGACGGCGCCTTCGGCCAGATCGAAGCTACTGCTGGTGAGCTGAACCTCGAAGACCGAGCCGAAGCAGCACAGGGAAAGGGTGTGAGCGTTGTCGGTTTGGGCTCGCTGCCCCCCGCGCAGCTCTACTGCCGGCGAGATTCAAGACGGAGTGCTGGATCTGGGGACGCGAGCTGAAGCTCAAGTGGGAAACCCCGCTCTGCTCGCGCAGAGCTCCTCTGCGGCGAAGGGCGGGACTCGCCCATGCGCCATTACCCTCCTGCGACTCAAGATCTCACCATCGACGACGTTGCTGCAGCCTCTGCAGCACGATTTACTTCCGGCACTGAAAAGCCGGGCCTCCGGGATTCCGGTGCCTCCCCCATCGACGCCTCCGCCCAAGATGGTCAACTTCAAGTCGGTGATCCAGAGCTCCTAGCAGCCGCGCAGAAGGTTGGAGCTTCATCTCTGTACTTTGATGGCGAAGGGTCAGGCTGCGGCGGTGGCCGGGCCATTACTTCGGCGACTGGTGCATCCCTGAACCTAGCGAGCACGCGCAAGGTAATTGATTCCACCTTCCCCTCCTAGATACCTGCTTCTGAAATCTACAGGCTCGAGGCGCCGACCGTCCCAATTCGGGCCGCCGGGGGAGTGATGAGCTACTGCCGTCCGTAGCAAGCCTCACAGACAGCGCGTGGCTCCGGCTCGGCCTATTGCCAATCTTCATTGGCGTGCGACAAAACTTGGAGCCCGAGAGGGGAAGCGGCCGGCGCCATTAGGAATCAATGCGATGCAGCTCTGGGGGAAACCTCCCTCGCCGGCGGGCTATAAAATCGACTTCACCGGCAGATGCTTTCGATGTCTCGCAAAAGACCACAAGCTTGCGACTTGTAGAGATCCTCTCCGCTGCCTCATCTGCCGTCGTTCGGGGCACCTTGCCCACGACTGCCCGGTGAAGAGGGAGCGGAACTCCGTCCACAATCGCCTCTGCTTCCCCAAACCATCCATCCAATCCAGACTCCACTTCCCCAAACCACAAGCTCCCTCCATCCAAAGCCGCCTAGTCTTCCCGCCTCTTAACCAAGCCGAAGAGGAACCAAAGGGGGAAGGGGAGGAGAAGATGGAGTCGCAGGCCTACATCCTTGGGCTCTCGGAAAACAGGCCCGAGGAGGGTGCTACTGTTGTCATCACCGACGGCACCATGGCGCATGAGGTGGACAAGTACAGCACCAGGGCTGTGCTGCTGGTGGCTAGGTCTGACATCAAGTACATGAGCTTCACCACCGGCGAGGTCTCCCTGGCTCTCAGCAGCAGGCTCCGCACTCTGCGGTATGAGGCCCGGGTGACCAGGCACCGCTCGGAGGACTTCCTCGTCCTCTTCGACTATCCACCGCAGCGCGGCATGGCGCTCAGGGCTGGCTTGGTGCGTGTTCGCGGGGTGGACTTTGATGTCCTCTTGTGGATGAAAAATGACCATGGAAGGGAGAGCACCTGGTGGTACCGGGTGCGGGTGGCAATTGAGAACCTGCCAATTCATGCATGGAACGCTCAAGTGGCAAGGCAAATCCTGGGCGATGACTGCCTCTTTGATCGGATTGAGTCCACTACCTTTAGGCAGGAGGCCACAAATATCTTCTTCTACTGGGCCTGGATGTGGAATCCTGATTTCCTGCATCGCACGAAGAGGATGACCATCTTCCCGCCGGGTGCTGGACAGGCCCCTGATCAGGGGGCTGCTCTAGCAGAATCGGATTGTGTCTCCACCACCAAGGGGGCAGCCATTCGACCTCATCATTCACCTCGACCGCATTGAGGACTGGAGTCCACAGCGCGAGCGCATGTCCTCCTCTAACTCGTCTGACTCAATGGAATACCCGAAGATCTTTGACTTTGAGGACTGGGTGCCGGGGGTGGTGGACGGCCGCCGACCACTACCGCGTGCACCCAACTGTCGCCCGCCAATGCCACACTTCCCACGACACCATGATGGAGGAGATGATGATGGCCGGGGACCCAGGCGGTAGTCCCGTGACATCCTGGACAGAGGGCGGATCGCCTTCAACATCTTCCGCCGCTCTGCTGCTGGGAGTAGCGGAGGGGGGATGAGGGAGCGCACGTGTTCCCCTACACCCCACAGGCATAGGGGAGCCCATGGCTATGCTGACGGATCTCGCGGCAGAAGCGCGACACGTGGAAGTCGTGGGAGCTCACGTGCTCATGACCCGCCACGCGGACATGAGGAGGATGGCTGGGAACGCCGCAGATCGCGGTCACCAGCTGGGAGGACAGTGCACACAACACATGCCATCAGTTCGTTGGTAGAGGAAGGAGGAAGCATTGATGCTACTAGAGGAGACTTGGGTGCGGTACTACTGTCGGGAGCCCTGCCTGTTGCTGAGGGGGCACCGGCGGCGCCGGTGTTCCACCCTGACCCCATGCTTGAGTTCTACAAGAGTCTCTGTGCTGAGGAGATTGCACAACATCGCATGTACACGGGAAGTAGCTGAGATCCTATGATGGAGGAGATTGCGACTGTGAGTGAGCAGGAAGTGCAGAGGCCAATCTCCTTCCCGCCGTCGCTAACATCACCGTCGCCAGCCAGATCTGATGAGGTCTTTGCCTCCCCGGAGTACACCCTGCAGCCAGCCCTTTGGGACAAGGTGGCTGAGCTGAACATGGAGGCAGCAGCCCTGGGCTACAACAATGTCATACACTTTGGCCCAGGCATCCAGCTCACTAAGGAGATTGGAGGGCAGACAGTCACGACGGGGATCACTGAGCAAGTGGCTGACATGATTCTTGAAGAGCGCAGGAATGCCATTGTTGATAGTGCCTTTGTGCCTTGTGAGCAGCCGATACTGCCTGATCTAGTGCAGAAGACTGCTACCAAGGAGAAGACTGGGACAAGGGGAAAGAATGTGCAGCCCACCAGACACAATTCGAGGCAGAAGGCACAAGCCTGCTTGGTCCCGGTGGCCAAGAGGGCAGCTCATCAGCTTGTTAAAGCCTTTGAGCTTATTGGGCCGAATGAGCAGGTTGGAGAGCAGGCGCTGGAAAAGTACATTCACTCCTTCCAGACCCCGATGACTGACAAAGCGATCAAGGCGGTGAGGCTGCTTACGTCCCTGGACAGTGGGCCTGTGCTTGCGGCCTCAGCACAGGTGCTGAATGCTAGTGGCGGGGAGGATGCAGTGGAGATGGCGGAGTGACTGCCCAGTTGCTTCAGCGTGTGTCTCAATGGTTTCTCATGTTAGAGCAACACCCTAGTGTCGTAATCAAACGCCCATGTTTGGGTGTCAGTGTCGGGTCATCCCCATGGTGTTATTCCAGTGTATGCTGTTATCCTAGTAGTTCATGGAGTTGCCTAGGCAGGTGTGTGTGGTTGATCAGTAGTTTCAGAATTGTAGTTGCTGTTGCTGTCAAAATTAGCAGGAGATTGGATGTACCAGCTGTAAGAGTTGTAGTTGGATTGACCCAATGTGATAATGAAATGGTGTTGCTACTTGAGTGCCCAAATGAATAGCAGTGACCTATCTATCATGAGCTGTAATGTGCGCGGGCTCAATGACGCTGCACATAGGGAGCTTGTCAAGGAAACCACTACAAGCGTGAGACCGACTGTAATTTGCTTACAGGAGACCAAGATTGACCGAATGACAGATGCAATTATCATAGACACCCTGGGGCCGTGACTATCATCCTGCCATACTCTAGATGCAGAAGGAACTAGAGGCAACGTCCTTCTTGGCTAGGACAAGGATGTGGTCTCAATGACAGAGATCCACCGTGGGCTATTCAGTGTCTCTGCTAAGCTGACGGTTCTGATGTCCAACTTGAGCTTCATCATCACTACCTGCTATGGTCCAGCTGATGATAGGAGAAAGCAAGAATTCCTGCAAGAGATGTTAGCGCTCAAGCCGGCTGCTGGAACACCCTGGCTCATTGCTGGTGACTTCAACCTAATATATCAAGCCAATGACAAAAACAACCTCAATCTGAATAGAAGGTTGATGGGAAAATTCAGAACAACAATTGACGCATGTGAGCTGCTTGAGCTTTGTCTGCACAACCGACGATTCACTTGGTCAAATGAGAGGCAAAATCTGACTTTGGTCCGCCTTAACAGGGCGTTCTGCAACGGTGACTGGGAGATGATTTTTCCTAGATATGTGCTAAATACCTTGTCAACGGGAGCCTCTGACCATTGGCCAATCATCCTAACCCGGTAAGATACAGTACCAAGGAGAGCGTCCTTCAAATTTGAGAACCACTGGCTACACACTCAGGGTTTTAGGGATGTGGTTCAGCAGGCCTGGTCTAAACCTCAGAGCAGATCAGCACTCACCATCCTCAGGCTCAAGTTGATTGAAACTGCAAGAGCACTAAAATCATGGAGTAAACCCCTTTTCAGTAACGTAAGGCTGCAGCTGCATATCGCGATAGAGGTGATACTGAGGCTAGACATCGCACAAGAATCTAGGCAGCTATCTGATGATGAACACACCCTTAAAAAGGACCTCAAAATGAGAGCCCTTGGCCTAGCCGCTGTGGAAAGGTCTCGAAGACGGCAAGCCTCCAGAGTAAACTGGCTGAAGGCAGGTGATGCTTGTACCCGCTTTTTCACCTCAGAATGAGTGCAAGAAGAAGAAGAAAATATATATACTCACTTTGGAGTGACGACGGCACACTATCATGGAATCATCAGGAAAAGGAGGCAATCATACACGACTACTTCTCTAGCCTCATGGGAACGAAGAAGCAACGCACCAGAGCACTCAATTGGAACAGGCTTGCTCTGCCAAATCTGGAGGAGCTCCTGGGGATGGAGCTAGATCGGCCATTTACAGAGAACGAAATTGAGATTGCCCTTAAGAACCTACCAAGTGGCAAGGCACCAGGCCCTGATGGTTTCACATGCGAATTCTATAGGCACTGCTGGGAGATTATTAAGCCTGATATTTTGAGAGCTTTCCATAGCGTTTCCATCTAACACTGTGACTCCCTAGCACCGGTGAATGGGGCCCATATTATTCTGATACCTAAAGTGGAAGTTGCCACTTGCCCTAAGGACTTCCGTCCCATTAGCCTCATCCATTCCTTTGCCAAGTTAGTCACAAAGGTACTGGCAATGAGACTATCGACATACATTGACAAGCTCATCTCAGTATCGCAGAGTGCGTTCATAAAAGACAGGTGCATCTAGGATAACTTCTCATATGTCAGGGGACTGGCTCGGCACTACCACAGGAACAAAACACCCATGTGCCTGCTCAAGCTCGACATTAGCAAAGCTTTTGATTTAGTATCTTGGGAGTATCTGTTGGAGTTGATGGGCAAGAGAGGATTCAGTAGAAGATGGACTAACTGGATTGCTACACTGCTCAGATGCTCTTCCTCGATGGTCATGCTCAATGGCAGCCCAGGAACAAAGGTAGAACACCGTCGGGGGCTAAGGCAGGGAGATCCCCTATCCCCATATCTATTTATCCTAGCAATGGATGTACTCAGCAGGATCTTCGACATTGCAACTGAGGACGGTCACCTCACGCCGCTGAAGGGCAGACAAGCCAGGCTATGTCTCTCCCTATATGCTGATGATGTAATGATCTTCATGAACCCGATTAAGGAAGACATCAACTGCATTATGCAGTTAATGAGAGCCTTTGGTGATGCTACTGGACTGAACATCAACATGAAAAAAAGCTCAATAGCCACCATCAGATGCGCCGGGATCGACATGGATGAAGTGCTCTCTGACTTTACTGGACAACGAGCCTCCTTCCCTATCCAATACTTGGGACTCCCGCTGACTCTTGGAAGGACAAGGCTGGTGCACCTGCAATATATACAGGACAAGGCTAAGACCAAGCTAGCAGGTTGGCAGGGCAAGTTAGTAAACGTGGCTGGATGCCACGAACTAGTAAGATCCGTGCTCAGCTCACTACCCGTCTACTTGCTGACAGTAATCAAGGCGCCAAGAAAGTTCCTTAAAGAGATAGATAAGACCAGGAAGAAATTCCTCTGGGCTGGTGATGGTGAACTAACCAGAGGAAAATGTAAAGTGGCTTGGCCAAAGGTGTGCACGCCGCAGCCCAATGGAGGATTAGGCATAAAAGACCTGGAGCTCTTTAGCCAATCGCTAAGGCTACGCTGGCTTTGGTTTGGCTGGGACAGTACACAGCGACTTTGGGATGGCCTGCAGCTACCAATCTCGGATGATGACAGAGCCATTTTCAATGCAGCCACAGTGGTCAGCTTGGGCAATGGTAAGATGGCATCCTTCTGGAATTCACGATGGCTAAATGGGGAGAGCCTAGCGGCGCGATTCCCGCTGCTATATAATCACAGCAAAAAGAAGAATAGAACAGTGGCGAGCGCGTTTGGCAACAACCGATGGATCAATGACATAGACCATAACCTCACCCCGCACATCATCTCTGAGTACCTTATGCTCTGGGAGCATTTGGAGGGGGTCTCACTCTCAGACTCACAACAGGACTCAGTATCCTGGATCCTTACTACTGATGGCACATACTCGGCCAAGTCAGCGTATGATATGCACTTCATGGGAACGATGCAATGTGCGACGGCAGCACAAACTTGGACCACCAAAGCACCGCCAAAATGCAATTTTTTCACTTGGCTCATGTTGCAGAACAGGATCTGGACTGCAGCTCGCCTGCAGGTGCGCGGATGGCCTAACGAATACTTCTGTCAGCTTTGCCTCCGGAGCTTGGAAACTACGTAGCATCTGTTCTGTGAATGCCCAATGGCGAAAGAGATCTGGAAACTTGTTGGCCTCTGGATCCAGGCGCCATCGCTGATGCCTGAAAACTGGAGACAGGATACACACTTGCAAACCTGGTTCACTGAGTTGGTGGCTCAGACGACTATGTCTAAGAGGTAGGGGGTGAGCTCGATGGTCATCCTGATGATCTGGGAAATCTGGAGCGAAAGAAACAGACGCATCTTCAGGCGGGCAACAAGAAACCTACAACAGCTGATACATTCCATCTAGGATGAAGCGCGTACTTGGGCATTTGCTGGGAATAGAGAGCTGGGCGAGATCCTACCGATGCCTGCTCCCCAGCTAGTGCATATGCCGTCAGAGACCCTTCTTTAGGATGTCTCCCCTTAGTTGTGATTTTATGTTTTTATGTAAACTGTCTTATGCTTCCTAGGGGTGGTGTGGGACTGGGGGTTTCAAGTCCTGCGCAAAAAACTTAAACTACTGGCCCGTCTTGTGCCGCTAGTTATTTGTAACTGCTCTAATCTTATTCCAATGAAAGCCGGTAACGGATCTTTCGAAAAAAAAAGCTAAAGTAGCCGAAGCGTGCATGCATAGACACACGAACAAAACAAGACGCTCTCAGGGGGGACGCATGCACATGCATGAAGGCGGCCGCTTAGGCCTGGGCCCTGGGGACGGCCTTGCACACCAGCGGCGTGGCCATCTCCAGCGACATGTTCAGGCGCTCGGACAGGTCGACGCCGCCGCCGGCGGCCGCGGGGGCCCACTCGAACTTGTGCAGCAGCAGGCCGATCCAGAGGTGGGTGGTGGCGAGGGCGAGCATCTTGCCGGGGCAGACGCGGCGTCCGGCGCCGAACGGGGCCAGCCGGAGGTCGCTCCCGAGGACGCTCACGTCCTCCTCCTGGAAGCGCTCGGGGCGGAACTTGTCCGGCTCGGCCCAGATGGCGGGGTCGTGCGCGATGGACCACATGTTTACCATGGCGGTGGTGCCGGCGGGGATCAGGTGGCCGCCGACGTGCGCGTCGTGGATGGCGAGGCGCGCCCACGAGAGGAGAGGGCCCGGAGGGTGCATGCGCAGCGTCTCCTTCACGATGCACTGGATGTAGGGGAGGTTGGCCACGTCGGCGTCCGCCAAGTCTCGGCCGCCGCCCACGACCGCGTCCAGCTCCGCCTGGGCCTTCGCCTGGATGTCCGGGTGCAGCGCCATCCTCGCCATGATCCATTCCATCAGGATGGCCACAGTGTCGGCGCCTCTGAAGATCATCTCCTGAACAAGACAAAACGACCGTAAATTCAATGCAACCATTTTTCCATGAACGTAACGTTTAAGATGTGTGAAAGAACATGCATTTTACACAGCAAATTAAACTCTATCGATCTTACCCAAAGAACAGCGATCATGTCGGATTCGGACAGCTTCTCCTCTCCCTCGAGGTCAAGAAGGACGTCGACGAAGTCACCCATGTACTCATCGTCGACTCCTCCATTCGCGCGCCTCGCCCTTTGCTCTTGGATGATGTTGCCAACGAACACTTCAACCTTTTGGACTAACCTGTTGCACCGGCGGCGCACGCCCTGGAGGTCGAGATGCTTTATCAATGGCAGGTGGTCAGCCCAGTTGAACTTGCCCAGGAGGTTGTAGCCCTCGGTCACCATCTCGTCCAGAAGGACGCCCTCTTGGCTGTCCATGTCGTAGTGCTTGCCGAAGACGGTGGCCATGATGTGGTTGAGAGACGCGACATGCAGCACGCGCTTCAGAGAGACCTCGCCGTGGCGGGCCATGGCAGCGGCGACGTCGGAGACCATGGCCTCGCCGATGGAGACACGGTGGTGCGCGGCACCCGCCACGCGGCGCTGGCCGAACAGGTGGTTGGCGGCGAGGCGGCGGAGCCCGCGCCAGTGCGCGTCTCCGGAGGGTGCGAAGCCCATGGCGCGGTGGAAGAGCAGGTGGCGCGCCGCGTCCTTGATGGGGCGGTCGCTGAACGCGGGGTTGACGAGGATCTCACGCCCCGTGTCGGGCTGGCTCGACACGACGAGGCGGGTGAGCCCGACCGAGAAGGCCATCAGTGCCTTGCCTCCGTCTACGGCGTGTGACAGCGCCGCCAGGGTGCGGTGAGCTACGGGGCTGGAGAGCGCGGTGACCACGCCCGTTGGCCCGGATGGCGGGCGGCGGCAGCGGGAGAGCGTCCACGCAGGACCACCGGGAGAGAGCCACAGGAGGACTGCGGCTAGGATGAAGACGGCCATGAGGGGCGGGAGTGGGGAGGAGGAGCAGGAGGAGCGAGTCCTCTTGGCCGGTGGCCATGGTGAGCACCATGGCTGATAAGTGAAGGGTGATGAGAGGGGTTTTGTTGGAGTGGAGCTGGTTTGGAATGTTGAGAGGGAGGGAGCCTTTAAATAGGGGGAGAGTGCGGGTGGAAATGGCTGCCGATGGCAAATAATTTACTGATTTTCCGTTTAAATTGCATATATACGTATTTGGCAGTACTAATAACTGCATTATATTATCAATATCAAGGCGTGATCAAGAGCCTTCTTTATTTGAACAATAATAACACATTTAAATTAGCGTGTTACCTTTGATATGGATGCCTTGATTTTTCCTCCTGATGTAAATAATTATGTGTGGGCAATAAGATCGTCTATTTTGTTAACAAAATATATAGATGGTATGGAATAAATTTTACTATCTCTATCTCTATTCTCAACTTAATATTAAAGAGCAAAGAGTTTTTCCATCCTGCTTGTGTTTGGTTGGAGCAAGGTTTGGGGGTTTTGTCAACCTGCGTAAGAAAGTCTTATTCTTAAACACAATGCCCAGGGGTCGTCATATCCATCCCCGCCCCTGTGGGTCCAGCTTTTTAATTTTCAAAATTCCCCTGTTTCCTCCATGTTCCGTATGTGATCCGGATCTATGACCCATGTTCATATGAGTTAGACCGACTTTGCATGCAACAATTAATAGTACGGAATCCAACAACCTTAATGTATTGGGTACAAGCACATCTGCTAGTTAAGAATAATGCGAAAAGATAAGCACGATACATGAAATAATACATGCAGATATGAAATGATGCACGCAAGCATGTCATGCTTTACATAGAAGAAGGTAGATCATGGTAAATCTCCCAATATTATATGAGCGACATGCACAAGATTTTTCGCAATAGCAAACTCTAATGTGCAAGAGGTCGTGCTCTCGCGTGACCGCTCAACCCTACACGGGCATCAGCCATTGTTGTGTTCGCCGAAGGCGGGTTAGGGTTTACTGCCTCCCCCTACCCCTGACTCTAGATCCCTTGTGGTATGCCGACTTGACGGTGGGTGGGTGGGGTGGTGTAGCGCCGGCGATCGTGGAGGTGGAGGTGGTGGTGGTGGTTTGGACGAAGCGCAAGGGCTGCGGAGGCTTGTTAGTGCCCGGTTGATGGAGACAACAGATTAGCGAAGGGTGGGGGGTCAATAGGCAGGGCAGACTGTGCGGCGCAGCGGCTGGTCGCTGGTGCTAAGTGTGTCGGCGAGCAAGGTGCGATAATTATGTCCTTTGGTTCGCGACCACCTCTATGTTTTTTTAAAACCAACACAAATCAAGCTGGAAATATTAAAAAATATACCATACAAGTGAGAAAAGAATAAAAAAATTTAGAATTAATTTATTTATTAATAATTCGTGACAGATATATTAATTATAATTAAAAAAAGATCGACGCAGATGGTAAATTTTTACCATGGATTCAGTAATAAAAAGGACAATATCTAAGCCGTGCGAGCTTACACCCGGGTAAAAGTTGAGAAGCGCTACAGTACGCAGAAAGGCATCGTCGTGGGATCGTGTCAAGCTCTAACGGTCCGTTACGCCGGCGAATCCGGCGTAAAAACTAGCGGAAAGCGTTAACTCCGACCCACGAACCGATCGGTTTTGTAAAAACCAAAACGGCACCGGTCACCGGTGTTTCGATGCGTGACATGGCCTTTTGTGGGTTCCACTTATTTCCAGCGTCGCATGACCTGGGCTTTGGTGGGCTCCACTCTCCAGCGTCGCATGACATGGGTTTTGGTGGGCTCCACCACTCTCCAGCGTCGCGTGACATGGCCCAAGCCCAGCCAACATGCATGCGAGCAGACGCAGGCAGCGAGACGTGTACGTATATAGGGCCAGGGTCGTGGCGTAACGATCGCAAAAAAAAAAAAAAGGTCGTGGCGAAACGCATGAGAGCCACGTCTGATTGAAGGCGTCGTCTCGTCTGTCTCGTCGTAGGATGAGGTAACGCTCGAACCCCCTGTTACGAAGCAATCCCTTCGTCAAGGAGAAGAACCAATAGGATTACAGAGATTCCACCCAACCAGATTAGTGACATGGATCAATCTTAGCCTTAGATCTAAATCTAACCATCAGTGTAATCTCTCTCTGTAATCACTGTAGTTTCGTACGGACTACTCCATCCTTCGAAACTGACATCACCGGGAGCGCTACCCGTTGGGAAGCCGCGTATCCGCGTCCCCGAACGGGCGTCTGGCAACTCCCGTGGCGTCGCTTCATGCTGTATAAATTATGAGATCGATGAATGGAAAAGTACGGTTCGATTCATTTGCTTTCTCTCGATGCCACCACGCTAAAACACGTTATCAGCACGCTCTCAAATCGAGAGGAAGAGAGTTTTCGTCGAGAAGGTGAGATGGATTCCGGCGACTCACCATGGATCATGACTACCCTCGTCCTCGGCCTTCCGCTCACCCGCCGCGCTCCGCTCCTCGTCGACGCCGTCCGCCTGGCCGAGAACCGCGCCCAGCATCGCCGCGTCTTCGGCCGTCGTCGTCGCCGTGGACGCCACAGCCGTCGCCGCACTCGGCGTGGTCGCGGCAACCGTCATCCAGGCTTCTGGATCGGCACTGGCTCCACCAGCGCCGCCAACTCCTCCGGCAACTCCAGTCCGCCTGCCGTCGTTGACTCTAGGATCCTTCTCCCTGGCGGCAGGACCAAGGGACGGCCCAGCGCCGTACGCGTTCCACCAGGCCGGCCAGACCGCGGTGAACTTCAACGCCAACAATGCTGCGGCTCCGGCAGCCGTTCCGGCGGTCCTTCCAGCAGCCACTCCGGTGGAGATGGCGCCAGTAACTCCTCCACCAGTCTGGGAGCGCCGCGTTCGCCGCCGGACCACCACTGCTGATGACAACCGTCCTGGCCTTCGTCCAGGCTCCTGGACTGCTACTTTCCAGAGGCTCTCCCATGGCGTCCTCCCCAACCGCTTCGATGACGAGGCTGGTCCCTCCGGCGCGGGGGGCTACTCGCCCAACTAAGCGGCGCTGCAGCAACTGGAAGAAGGGAGCAGAGACAGCAATGGCGGAAGCGGCGGCGCTCAGTGGAGTCGATGAGTTCCAACCTTATCTTCTCCACGCTAGTATTTAATCCACTTCTGCCTCTACCGGCCACTCGGGCCCATAAATAAAGCTGCCCCCTCCATGTGTGATTAGTTTATTATATTCTAACTTGTATTTGTGACTTGTGACTATAGTTAGCAGCCAATTCACTTACAAATCCTCTTGGATTTTCATGTAATTAGCGCTGCATGTTGTGTTAGGAATTTGGAATGTTCAAAGTATTTGTGTCACACAAATCCAATAGCATGTGTCCTCGTTCCATTTTATTGCAATTATTTAATTCTGTATATTCTTGCAATACGACACAAAATTAAGTCTACTGTACCTATATGAAGTTGAAATACTTAAATATATGTCACTATCACTTCACGTGTACCTTAAAACAATATTGGATATTCAAATTTATTTGCATATGCTAATAAACAATTCACTTTATAAGGTCCCCAAATTATGTCTTTACATAATCATTACCTATAAATTGTTATTCCAATATTCAAAGTCACGTTAAACATATCACTATTGATTTAAATTTAATGTGCAATTTTAAGGTTCACGTTTTCAGATTTAAGTTATAACTTAAATATATTTTACATCTAATTTTACAACACAACACGTGCCTTACATTATAAACATTTATACAAATGTAGGCAAAATGTCAGATATTGGCAAATTAAAAGAAAAAGAATTTGAGCAACTCGCTCTCGATGGACATAATTTTCCAACATGGTCAATGGATCTCAAAGTTAGTCTCTCTTTACGGGGATTCTACCAAGCCATTGTTCCACCAACAGAGGGTACTGCGGCACCTGACGAAAAGACCAAGTATAGTGCTTTATATATCATAAGGTCACATATACATCCAGACCTCAAGTCTGAATATTTGATAGAAGAAGATCCACGTGTTTTATGGAACGCTCTCCAACAGTGCTATGAACAGCAGAAGGCAATTGTGTTGCCTGAAGCTTTGCATGAATGGAATCATCTCCGTCTACAAGACTTCAAGTCTGTCGGGGAATACAATCATGCAATTCATAAACTTTGTGCTAAACTTAAATTTTGTGAAAAAGAACCTACTGATGCAGATAAAATAGAGAAGACCCTATCTACTATGATGCCTGCAGACAGAATTCTTCACCAACAATACCGCGAACGAAATTTCCAAGTTTATTCTGAGTTAATTAACACTCTACTTCAGGCCGAACGGCATAATGAGATCCTCCTTTGGAACTCAAATAAACGGCCGTTGGGTGCTGTCCCATTACCTGAAGTACATACAAACACTCAGAACACAAACAAAAAGGAAGGTGACAACAGGAAACCTTTCAGGCATTTCAAAGGTAAAGGTAAAGGAAAAGGTAACAATAAGCGCAAAAGAGAGCAAAAGTCACGTGTTTCTCCTAAGGGTAAAGAAATTCCCAAAAAGGATTTTGATAAATCCAAACTTTGTCAAAAGTGTGGATGCTACAGCCACATCACCAAGAAATGTCGTACCCCCGTCACTTGGTTGACTTGTACTTAAAATCCGTCGGCCATGATCGCCCAAATCAAGGACAAAAGTATGAAGCTCATTTCAACTTCCAAAAGGACGTTACAATGGAAGATGCTACTCTGTACAACTTCCCAAATGATATCAAAATGGCAGAAGCTAGTTGCTCCAAGAGTGTTCCCAATGCACCGAGCAACCAGAAGACTCTACCACCTGCAGAAGACTTAATGGACACAGACAAGATGCTCATGGAGTTTGCCTCCACCGACATGTTTGGAGATCTCAATTAGACTCCAATAGTCCTTAGTACTACGTACTCATATATGTCCCAATAAAGTGTTGTAAATTATTGCTACATATAGCAGTCTTGTAAAATATTTGTACGTAGCTTGCTATATCATATATATATATATATATATATATATATATATATATATATATATATATATATATATATATATATATATATATATATATATATATATATATATATATATATATATATATATATATATATATATGGCACTTATGTACGATCACGCTGATATTCAATAAAGTATGTATAATTATATATATGTCATTCTCAGATTTTTTTAATAAATTCTCTTTCATATATATATAGATTTCTATGGGATAAAACCAATGGAAGAGGAATTGTGCCTTGTAGATAGCGGTACTACAAATTCTATACTAAGGGAAACTAAATATTTCCAAACTCTAACTAAGAGACAAGGAAATGTTCTAACAATCGCTGGACGCGATGCAACGATAGTAGGCTCTGGTTGCGCTACTATTACACTTCCCATGGGTACTCAGCTTATAATCGAGGATGCATTATTGTTTCCCGATTCAACTCGTACCTTACTTAGCTATAGAGATATAAGGAAAAATGGACTTCATGTGGAAACACATGAAGAACACAAAGAGGAATTTCTCCTCTTAGTCAAAAATACCGGATACGGCAAACAAATTCTTGAGAAAATTCCCTCTTTACCATCTAGAATATATTATACATACATCAAACCCGTACCATATGTTGCCTATAAAATATTTTTTCAGAATGTTGACGCATTCCGAACTTGGCATGATCGCCTTGGTCATCCTGGCATAGGGATGATGCGAAAAATTATAAACAATTCCTATGGTCATAATTTAGCTAATTCTAAATTCCTAGAATCCTCTGATTTTGTGTGCACTGCATGTGCCACTGGGAAATTGATTTTAAGACCATCTTATCTTAAAATCCAAGCTGAACCACTTAAGTTCCTTGAAAGAATTCAAGGTGACATTTGTGGTCCTATTACTCCATCATCTGGACCATTCAAATATTTCATGGTTCTAATAGATGCATCGACACGATAGACTCACGTGTGTCTCTTATCTACACACAACCATGCTTTCGCCAAACTAATAGCTCAAGTTATTAGACTTAAGGCAAATTATCCTGAACAACAGATAAAATCTATTAGAATGGACAACGCTGCTGAATTTTCCTCAAAAGCCTTCAATGACTATTGCATGGCTCTAGGAATTCAGATTCAACACTCAGTTCCATATGTCCACACTCAAAATGGTTTAGCAGAAGCTCTTATCAAAAGAGTTAAGCTAATAGCGAGACCACTATTACAAAATTGTAATCTACCAACTTCATGTTGGGGTCATGCAGTCTTACACGCTGCCGACCTACTACAATTGCGACCAACTGCATATCATACAGCTTCCCCGCTACAATTAGTACGTGGAAATCCACCAAGTATTTCCCATCTGCGAAAATTCGGTTGCACTGTATACGTACCGATTTCACCATCAAAGCGTACATCTATGGGTCCACACAGGAAATTAGGGATCTATGTCGGGTATCTATCTCCGTCAATCATAAAATACCTGGAGCCCCTTATAGGGGACCTATTTACGGTCCGATACGCTGATTGTATCTTCAATGAGGATCATTTCCCGGCATTAGGGGGAGATTACATGTACCAAAAGGAATGCCTGGAAATAAATTGGGATGCACAAGACATCTCCACTTATGATCCACGTACATAAGAATCTGAACTTCAAGTTCAGAAAATCATAAATTTGCAAAATATTGCAAATAATCTGCCAGACGCATTTACTGATTATAAAGGTGTCACCAAATCCTATCATCCTGCTAGGAACGTGCCTAAAAGAATAGAGGTACTAAACAAAACTATTCAACTCCCACCTTAGAAACCGGTTCATGTTAAGAGGGGGAGAAGTAAGGCCGTTAATCAGGATCCGGCTCCTAAACGCCAAAGGAAACAAAATAACAAAAATTCTAAATTAGTAAATGTCAATCAACAACAAGTTGTGAGACACCAAGTGAATAAACAAAATTCACATCCCACATCAAAAGTGCACTCAATATCTGATGTTGGGACATCGGAACACCCTGACGTGATCGTATTGGGAAATAGCGAACCGTCACGAGGGATACAAGAAATTTCCATAAATTACATTGATTCTGGAGAATCATATGACCGAAAGATTACGATTGTCGACATATACTTTGCCGAAACAATTGCTGAAATCATCCAAACTGATCCAGATCCCAAGACCATGGCAGAGTGCAAAAAGCGCTCGGACTAGAACAAATGGAAAGAAGCAATTCAAGCAGAGTTAGCCTCGCTCGCGAAAAGAAAGGTATTCTCATCAGCAATACCTACACCTTCAAAAATCTTCCCTGTGGGATTTAAATGGGTTTTTGTCTAAAAACGGAATGAAAATAATGAGGTGGTGAGATACAAAGCGAGACTTGTAGCACAAGGGTTCACGCAGAGACCTGGTATTGATTTCAATGAAACATATTCTCCAGTTATGAGTGGAATAACATTTCGATATTTAATAGCATTGGCAGTTCAAAATCATCTATCTATGCAGTTGATGGATGTAGTGACAGCATATTTATATGGGTCACTTGATTCGGATATTTACATGAAGGTTCCTGATGGAATCCCTATTCCGAATCCTAAAGCAAGTCGCGCCACATATTGTGTAAAACTTAATAAGTCACTATATGGCTTAAAACAGTCGGGACGGATGTGATACAATCGACTGAGTGAATTTCTATTACAAAAGGGATACATCAATAACGATGATTGCCCATGTGTTTTCATAAAGAAATCCCGAACTGGGTTTTGCATTATATCCGTATATGTGGATGATTTAAATATCATTGGCAACCCACATGATATCCATGAAGCACGCAATCTCTTAAAGACGGAATTTGAGATGAAGGATTTGGGTCAAACCAAATTTTGCTTGGGTTTACAAATCGAGCATCTTCACTCAAGAATTTTAGTACATCAATCTACCTATATCCAGAAAACACTAGAGAAATTTAATATGGATAAATCATATCCATCCAAAACTCCCATGGTTATTCGAACTCTAGATATGGAGAAAGATCCATTTAGACCAAGGGACGAAGATGAAGAGGTACTGGGACCCGAGGTTCCATATCTTAGTGTCATTGGAGCATTAATGTATCTTGCAAATCAAACCAGACCTGATATTGCATTTACAGTAAATTTACTGGCTAGACATAGTGCTGCTCCAACTAAACGTCATTGGACGGGAGCTAAACATATATTACGATATCTCAATGGCACCAAAGATCTTGGATTATTTTTCCAAAGAAACCAGGATCCAACTATAATTGGATACACTGATGCTGGCTATTTATCTGATCCCTATAATGGCCTATCCCAGACAGGCTTTGTATTTCTGTATGGAGGAACTACTATATCATGGAAGTCTTCTAAACAGACCATAGTAACAACCTCCACAAATCATTCTGAAATAGTTGCACTATATGAGGCATCACGTGAGTGTGTATGGCTCCGCAGGATGATTAATCACATACAACAATCTAGTGGGATTGGTCCCATAGAATCACCCACGATTATCTATGAAGATAATTCTGCTTGCATTACACAAATGAAAATAGGTTATATCAAAAGCAATATAACTAAACATATTTCTCCTAAGTTATTTTATCCTCATGAATTACAAAAGAATGGAGAAATAGAAATCTTGCAAACAAAGTCTTGTGATAATCTTGCAGATTTATTCACTAAGTCATTACCAGGTCCCATGTTCCAAAATTTTGTTCATGGTATTGGTATGCGACGACTTAAAGACTTGCAAGTTTCAGGGGGAGATACCCTTTGAAATAATCATGTGTGTTAACTATTATATTGTACTCTTTTCCTATTATGATTTTTATAAACTTTCTCATATAGGTTTTTAACGAGACAATATCAAACGTGTCATATCTCCTATTTTTCTCATAAGAGGTTTTTAAAGGGAATATCAAAGACACTATTGCTTCTCATATTTTCCCACGTGGTTTTGGGGAAGGATATACCTAATTATGACCCATTGACCATAATATTGTCCTAAGCTAAATTATGGGTTTTTCCTATAAAGGTTTTTTCCATATAAATTTACAATGGACAATAATCTAAAAATATGTCATATCATTTCTCCTGATTTTTCCCACTGGGTTTTTGAGGAGTTTAATGACATATCAACAATATAGCACCTCATATTTTTCCTACAAGGTTTTTGGAGGCCCTAAAGATATTAATTGATCTCAAGACCGGATGCGATCAGGGGGAGTGTTACGAAGCAATCCGTTCATCAAGGAGAAGAACCAATAGGATTACAGAGATCCCATCCAACCAGACTAGTGACATGGATCAATCTTAGCCTTAGATCTAAATGCAACCATCAGTGTAATCTCTCTTTGTAATCACTGTAGTTTCGTACGGACTACTCCATCCTTCGGAACCGACATCACCGGGAGCGCTACCCGTTGGGAAGCCGCGTATCCGCGTCCCCGAACGGGCGTCTGGCAACTCCCGTGGCGTCGCTTCATGCTGTATAAATTGTGAGATCGATCAATGGAAAAGTACGATTCGATTCATTTGCTTTCTCTCGATGCCACCACGCTAAAACACCCCCACCTCACTTTGCGTTGTCTGTAGGTAGAGGGCACACTTCAAGGACTTGGATCTCTTGTGCAATGGAACGCGATGGCAATCGGTATGAAACTCAAATACTAGTAGTGAGTTGCATTAGGGCTCGATCGGTTACGGAGAAATCACTCCCAGCTAAACGGTTTCTTCACAAATTTGTATATCGCCAGGACTGTTTCAGGCGGAACGGCTGTTCCGAAAGAACCAAACGGAGCCTTAATAAGCTCCACACGCTAACGTCATGCTGGAGACCAGAGAGAGTTCGATTAGCAATGGTTTTTAATTAAGAGGATTTTAAGAGGTTAATTATGTAGGAGTAGCACGCAATGCTTAGTGGAGACAGTAGTGCAGAAACGGCAGGGGCAGGACACAGTTGCTCCGAACAAAAGAGGCAAAAGCAGATGCATGCAACTCCAGTAGGTAGTTTTGGTTCAGGGCAGTGCCAACCTACATGTAGTTCCCGTAGAATTAAATAACTAATTGCATGCATAAAGCATGCATGGAGTATTAAATATTGGTAAAAAATAACTAATTACACAGTTTAGTAGTAAATCACAAGACGAATCTTTTAAGCTTAGTTAGTTTACGATTGGACAATAATTACCAAATACAAACGAAAGTGCTACAATAACTAAAGTTGAAAAAATTTGTAATCTAACACGGGCTTCAGGGTTTGTTTGTTTCCGCTCAATCCCGCGTTCACGGGGCCCATCGTGGAAAATCCCGCCGAACGAAGCGCGTTGCGTTGCGTCCGCGATTGCCCATCGCGTGTGCCCGCCCATCGCGGAAAATGAACTGCAGCTCGCGATTCCTAAAACGCGGCCGCCGACCCGTGGTCACTCAATCGCATAGCGGATACAAAGAGACCTCGTTCAGCCGTACGTTCCAAGTCATATCCTATCGTCAGTTTCTTCAGAGCCATCAGCGTACTATGCATCTTTTTGTTTTTGAGCAGAATCAGTGTATGCATCTGCCGTGGCACCGTTTAGATGCCAAAAATTTTACCAAAATTTTCAGATTTTTCGTCACATCGAATCTTTGAACGCATGCATGAAGCATTAAATATAGATAAAAAATAAAACTAATTATACAGTTTAGACGAAATGGACGAGACAAATCTTTTAAGTCTAATTAGACTATGATTGGACAATATTTGCCAAATAACAACGAAACTGCTACAGTAACGTTTCGCCAAAAATTTTGCCAACTAAACAGCCTCTGGGATGAACTCATCCAGCCGTTCCAATTCTAGAGCCACAGACGTTCCAATTCCTAATCCTATCGTCAGTTTCTTCGGAGGCGTCACGCTAAAGTATCTCGTAGCTATCGGGCATCGGCCCATGTCCTATACTAGGCTGGAACACGACGGCCCAAAAGCCGAGGAGTGGCGTCATTCCACTGTTCCAACATCCGGCCCAGCAAGTTTACAGTGTATGCAGACAAGAGACAACCACCCGCGGATCCAATGCAAAGCCGTATGTATAGCCGTATACCAGGCCTGGCCCCTATCAGGCTATATCACGTATTCACGTAGCCGGCCAGCCGCCGAGCACGTTGTACAACAACGCGGTGTTATTTTGGACAAGGCAATTCTATTTTATTTATTACTCCATTCATTCATCGCCAAATAAATTAATTTTTGAGCCAAACTTTTATAGAAAAAAATAACAGCATTTATAGGACACAAAATATCAGCATTTATAAGAAAAGTATTCACATTTATAAAACAAAATAAGTACACTATAAAATATATTTCGGTGTATCTAATGATACCAATGTTAGCTTCTATAAATTCGATCAAACTTACAAGATTAACTTAATTTGTATTATATAAAAGAAGAGGACCTTCCTACCTTTATAGTGTAGTGACTAGTGAGTAGATGCTCAAGTGAAAATCAGTACCTATAAACTGAGCATAGTTTAGCTAGTTTCATATGGTGCAACTTGTCCAACTAAGTTTAAGTCCTCACGGTGCCTTTGGTGACTTTGTTAATCTAAAGATTTGTTGATCCAATATCAATCTTTTTGAAGGTACTCATAAGGGTCTTGATCTAACCGTGCACTCTACCATAGACAACCCTTATAACTTATATCGTTAGGAACTTGTGAAAAGAAAGGTGAAGGCTTGTCTTCACCAATAAGGTGCATTCACAACAAGAACACACTAGAGAGTAGAGTAGATAGTCATAGCAAACACGGTTGTTATGGTCTGAACTAGATTGTTTTTATTTTAAAACAAAACTTAAACTATATTCTAATTGTTCATGCTTCGTGAAAAGCGACAATTGGCTACAAATGGAATGTTACGAACATTACGGTCAAAGAATCTTTTTTATATAGTATAACACACATTCACTACTACAATAATCTTTTGCGAGGTGGGCAAATTTGATTTTTCGAGGCCGGCAACAGAAACGCCTCGGAGCAAAGGTCATAGTAAATCAGACCTTTAACGAGGAGATTCCAATGCCCACCTTGATTAATCGAATAAAAAAAATGAAAAAAGATAAAAACCCGTAGACAAGCCCAGCGAGCCTATTCACGGGCCCGCCGAGCCCATCCACGGGCCGCCGCCGCAGCTCGCCGGTGACTCACCGGACCGCCGGATTCATCCTCTAGTCGCCGGTATCCGGCCGCCCATGCCGCCGCCACCTGGCCCGCGCCCAGATCCGGCCTCTCCACCCCAGATCCAGGCTCTCCTCGCCCGCGCCGCCATGCCTGAGGAGGAAGAGAGGCGGCCGCATCGCCCCCGCACGGATCCGACCTCCCTGCCACCAGATCCGGGCTCCCCACCGCGCCCGAGTGACTGAAGGAGGGAGACCGCACGGGGAGGGGCCGCCGCCGCCGTTGGAGGGGGCCGCGCGGGGAGTCGGACGCCGGGGAGGGAGGTCGGGGAAGGAGGGAGACGCGCCGCCGATCCCATTGGGCCCGCGCCCGCGTCGCTGCCTCGGCCGCTCTAGCACCACCCGCCACGCCACGCCGCGCCCGCGCCTGGCCGCGCCACCACCACCTCTGCGCGCAACTGCCGCTGGCGCTGCTAGGAGAGAGAGATTGCCGGGGAGGGGAGCGGCGGGATGGGGAGGGGAGTGGAGGGGGCGGCGTATGGGGAGGGAAGGGGAGGGGGCGACGGATGGGGAGGGGAGGGGGAGGGGCGTCGGACTTCGAGAGGAGGGGCGTTCGGGTAAGGCTGGGACTGGTGGGAGTGGGAGAGAGTGAGGGAGTTAGGGTTTGCTGATGAATTTGTATATATATTGGAGATGGTAGTGGGCTGGTATGGGCTAGCGGGCTGGGCTTGATTTACCGAGGCGGTTGAATTAGAATGCCCGCCTCGGTTAATGATTTACCGAGGCGGTTGCGTTAGAATGCCCGCGCCTGTTAGGTTGCCTGCCTCCGTAAATCGATTTTGCGAGGCGGTTTTTTACCACCTCGGTTAATAAAAAATAACCGCCTCGGTTAATCTGAAGCATTAACCGAGGCGGTCCAAAAGGCTGCCCGCCTTCGAGGCTGTTTTGAAAAGGCCTCGCAAAAGATTTTTTTTGTAGCAGTGTTTCAAACTTGTCATGACATTATTTCGCTCCCATTGCAGCACACGGACATGATCCTATGTCTATGTAATGTAGCTAAGTGCTAGTACAGCCTGCCAGTCCGCTGAGTTACACTGGTCTTTAATTAAGCATCTTTTGTACTAAGATCAGATTAATGGGAATCTCTGGGTAAATTTAATTAGTATATGCATAGAGGAGGTTACCAGCATGCAAGCATGAAGCATCCGGCCGTCCAGAATGTAATTAGGTTCTTGATTACAACCAGAATGCTGCGTGAGAAAATAGGAATGTATTCTTGGACACTGCATATGATATTGTTTTGCGGCGAACCTTAGTTTGCAGCTCTCCCTTCTGATCATGCTTGAGGCCAAACAATGTGACGTGGAGCACAGTGTTGAGATCATTATCACGAGGCATGACGTTCTCGACGAGGCAAAACCTGCTGTCGCCCATGTAGGTATGGGTGGGATTCAAGCGGAGGCGCTGCGAGAGGCGACTGGGCAGCAGCAGACATATCCGTCCTCTTTGTGGTGAAGCCCAACCCATGCGTCCAGCTCGGCGTCGAAGTAGGCTTGGCCTCGAAAGGGCAGCACCCAGTCGCCGAGCTCCGTCCACTCGCCATTGCTAGTGTCGAAGCAGTGGGTATCTGTAACGCCCCGACCCGGAAGACGGCTAATAAGGCCCACTCTATATGTTAAATGAATAACACATGCTAATTAATTCTCTAGCATTTTTGTCCTCGCTTCGCGCAAAATGATCAATCTAGAGTTAACAACCTCCTAGATCTAGACTTTTAACTTGGTTCAGCTCTTCTTCAACTTCTGATATGGTACTAAAGTTCGATTTCTACAGTACCACGCAAACTCGGCCCAACCCATAGCCTGCCGATGCTACAGTATTGGACCTTATTCCAATGGGTCTCACCTACTTTCCCATTTATGAAATTCGACGTCCTCATCGAACGCTGAACCAAGCTATACCTACCGGGACAAATGTCTCAGACCACTCTCTTGGCCACGTTTGTATTTCTAGTCCTCCAACCCAAGTGTCATGCCCTCACAGGCAGGGGCAAAGCTGTGTTGCTGGTAGAGGGTGCAAATGCACCCCAAAAATAACAAAAATAGTAGATTTGATTAAAATTTCATCATATATGCACCCCCACAACACATCTATATGCATCCACAAGCCATGTGCATCCCCCTATAATTTGCTTTAGCTTCGCCACTGCTCACAGGAGCCATGCACAACCTGTGCAGGCTTCCAGACCATACGCAACCGTGAAACCGCGAGAGTTGGCTCTGATATCATTTGTAACGCCCGACCCGAGAAGACGGCTAAGAGCCCACTCTACACGTTGAATGAATCACACCTGTTAATTAACTCTCTTGCGCTTTCGTTCTCGCTTCGCGCAAAAGGATCGATACGAAGTTAACAGCCTCCCAGATCCAGGCTTTTAACTTGGTTCAGCTCTTCCTTAACTTCTGATGTGGTACTAAAGTTCGGTTACTACAGTACCACACAAACTCGGCCCAGCCCATAGCCTGCTGGTGCTACAGTGTTGGGTCTCGTTCCACTAGATCTCACGGTATCATGCCCCATCGTCGACATGAAAATGGTGCGTCCGTCCGGGTGCAACGCGTAGGTGACGATGTCGATCCCACTAAACCCCGGCGGCAGCGCACAGCTCTAGGACCACTCCATGCACGGATCCCATGCATCGAGGCCGCGCTTGGTGGTTGGCACCCACGACAAGGCCTGGAAGGAGGGGGACTCGTTGAGCTCTAAACAAACCGACGTTAAGGCGTACGGCCTTTCACCGACAGCCATGGCGGCGCCGAAGTCGTAGAGCTGCTTTTGGCTGGTCCAATGGAAGGTGCGGGCCGCCTAAGAGGGCGCCTGTCTCCGCGTCGTAGACGAACAATTTGGGGGCGTGGTGGTCATAGCGGCAGCGCGGGTTGGTGGCGACGAAGATGTTGGTGCCCATGGCGGCGAACGCCATGCGGCAACCCACAACTGGCGACGTGTCAGGAACTAGCATCAGATGGACCTCTGGTGTGGGCCATAGGCCTTCAGCCCACACGACAAGCTACGGCAGCAGCTATATACCTGAGAGGAGGAAGCATTAGGGGGCATCGAACAATTTATCAGAAAACATATTACCTTTCCTTTACTGTTCTTCTCCTTCCCAAGTCTACCTTTATGTACTAGTTCTTCCTTTCTTCACAGCTCTGATCTCCCTTCCCCTGAGATCTTGTATCCCTGCTACTTGATTCGTGTTATCTGTTAGTCAATCGAGTTGGGTTGCTAACAATCGGTATTAGAGCCATCGATTCTCGGTTCCCAGCGCCATGCATTCCTCTTCCGTGATCTCTCCTTCTTCCTAGCTCCTCCTTGAAGAAATCAGGCTTGCCTTTGCTGAGATCCACAGGAGGTTCGATGAGTCTGCTGCTGTCGATATTTTACCACCGATAGCCTACCACGGGGGTACTTGGGACAGTTGTTCGGGCATCGACGTATGCTAAACTTGACGGTTAACGCAAGAGACAGTCGATTTATACTGGTTTAGGCCCTCATAATCGAGTAATAGCCTTTACGTCCAGTCGGCGTTAGCCTTTGCGTTGAATTGATTGTTACGATAGTGTTCTCTGGTCTGTACTAGGTTTAGACCGTGAGGTCTATTTCTATTGTCTATTGTGACCTGCCGATCTAGGGAGCCCTATCCTCCTTTATATAGTCTAGGAGGCAAGTCTCCTAGTCAGTTATAATGTAGAAGTCGTTGTAGGATTATGGGATAGCAATGTTACTAGGATTACATATGGGGAATCTAGTCAGACTAGATTTTCTCCCTTCCTTGTGGGGTACCCCGTGGGTCCCGTATCGATAAACCCTCAAGCACTTCATGGTTGAACTTTGGAAGCCTCGTCTTGTTCCTTCAGGTCTTGCCGAGTAGAAACAAGCATCGTCCGAGTGCTTTCTTGAGTGAAACTGTGTAGCGCTTCTTGAGATCTTCGAGTGGTGTGCATTTTTTGAAAAAGTGCACCCACTGGGTGTAGCCCCCGAGCCTCTTGCTGTTTGGTACAAGGAGTTGGAGGGTCTTGTCTTGTAATTCCTTGTTGAAGAAATTTTGAAAAACATCCTCTGAGGATATGTATCCCACAGCGCCCGAGCCTACAATCTCACTACTCGGTAGTTGATTGTAGGATCTTGAGGACATCCTCAAGGGTGCAGTTGAGTGGTTGAATGCTTGCAATTTGATTGTCCATCCTTAATTTCGAGCCTCGAGCGTAATCACAGTGAAGCCGAATAAGCTTGACAATGGCGGACCGTGTAGATGGATGAGCGTATACGTGTACTTGTGCTCGTACTCAACCAGCATCTTGGCGATGCGTCCTTGATTGCTATTGGCTTGCTTTGCTCTGTATATTGACGTGAAGCTACATGATGTGAGGCTACACGATTCCGCATGTGTTCCATGGTTTGGTGCCCGGGTGTGTTGCTCCAGGTCTTGGTGTAGCATTTGGCTTCGTGAGCGACTTATTGCTGGAATCTTCAAAAAAATTTGTCAACTGGATTTGAGTAGGCTGGCGCGGACTGTCCTGTCTAGTCTAGGCTTCCCAGAACCTGTTGGACCAGGCATGTGGTGGAAGTGCCTAATTATTTGTGGATCTGCCAAAACAAAGTTTGCATAAATGCTGCTTGAAACTACGACCAAGACCAAGAGTAGTTGGTGCTCAGGTTTGAACATGATCATGGACAAATCTCAGGGGCGTTGATCAGTACTGTAGTGGAAATTGCGCCATCGCGTGCGCCTGATGCATGTGTACATGAGTACATGCATGGAGGCCATAAGCTTGATTGGATCTCGGCGATTGATGTCTTTATGAACTTTCATGCGATGCATCCAGAGTACTTCACTACTACAGTAATGCACTGTAGGGCCGACTAAACAGCTACTGTAAGGACGGCTAGCCCAACCGCCCCTATCTAAACGCTCTTATAGTGGTTTCCACTGTAAAGGCGGTTCAACACGAGCCGCCCTTATAGTGGTACCAGCCGCCCTTACTAAGGACCACTGTAAGAGCGGCTGGTGTTTTCAGCCGCCCTTATAGTGCCCGTTAGTAAGGGCGGCTGGTGTTCCAGCCGCCCCTACTGTTGCCGTTTCTAAGAGCGGCTCAATCCAGAACCGCCCCTACATTTGATTTTTAGCAAAAAAATAAAAATAAAAATTACAATAATCAAATTCACAGCACAACATATATATAATCAAATTCACAGCACAACATATATATTTCAAATCTGACCACATCACATCACAAACATGAAATTCAAGTTTCATCACCATATTTACAAATTCAAAAGTTCCAAGTCCATCAAATCCATCTACAAGTCCACATTTCCATGTCCATCACATCCACAAGTCCATCACAAGTTACATCAAGTCCATCATAAGTTCACAAGTAATCAACGACCTAGAGATAGCCTGTTCCACTTATGGAGGTGTTGGTACATAGGATTTCTACCTAAGTCGGACATGAGGTCATGGTAGTCACCTTTGAAATAAATAACATGGTCCATTATGAAGTTGCAAAGGGCGTCGACGAGCTCTAAGAGTTCATCATCCTTGTAGAGATCCCTTTTCCTTTCATTCTCTTCTAACCACTACAAGATCACAAAAGCTAAGTCATTATAACATTAAGTCATTATCGAAATTCAGTTTAGTAAGAGTAGTAGTGGACATTAGTAGTAAGGTAGTAGTAGCAGTAGGAGTAGTAGACAGTGAGAGGAGTAGTAGTAGGATAGTAAGGCAAACAAGAGTAGTACACACAGTAGTAGTAAGAGTAGGACAGTAGTAAGAGTAGGACAGTAGTAGGACTAGTAGTAAGTGTTAAAAATAGTAGTAGTAATAGTAGAGTGCTCAAATCAGATTAAGTTTTACATAGAGCAGCAGTAGAGTATAGTAGTAATAGTAGAGTACAGTAGAGTAATAGTAGTAGTAGAGGTAGGATAGGAGAGGAGCAGACAGGAATAGAACATAAAACCCTCATCATTGGCATAAGGCAAGTGCTCAGTATATAAAAAATCTCATCATTAGAATAAGGCAGGTGCTCAGTATATAAAAACCCTCATCATTGGCATAAGGCAGGTCGGGCAACATTCCTAGCAACCCCACAGCAGGCATCCCAAGATTCCCAACAACCTTCAGGTAAAGTAGTACAGAAGAGTAGTAGAGTAGTGCAAAGTAGTAGAGTAGCAGTAAAGGAGTAGTACAGAAGAAGAGTAGTGCAGAGTAGTAGTACAGTTTCAGAATAGGCAGGTAAAAAACATCATTGCACATGTCTTATGCCTCAGGTTCAGAGTAGCATAAAAATAAAACTTCATTGCACATGCCTTATGCCTCAGGTTCAGAGTAGCATCAAAATAAAACATCATTGCACATGCCTTATGCCTCAGGTTCAGAGTAGCATCAAAATAAAACATCATTGCACATGCCTTATGCCTCAGGTTCACAGTAGTATCATACAAAAAATAATCTTCATCACATTAGTAGTAGTAAGACAAGTATTAGTGGCAGTGGCGGACCCAGCTGTGTTCTGGGTAGGCTCAGGACTACCCTAGATTTCCGGCGACCAAGGTAACGTAGCACTGTAGCGAGAACTGTAGCGTATTGTAGAGCACTGTTCCTATACTGTATGCCTACCCAATGAAATGATTCTGGGTCCGCCACTGACTAGTGGTAGTAGTTTCAAAAATCAACCCCGAAGGGCTAAGTCCTTCAGCCATCTCAAATTTGGGGCCATCAGCCACCAAGTAAGGAAAGAGAGGTGCAGTAGGTAGAGAAAAGAGAGTAGAGTAGTAGTAGAGAGAGAAGGATAAAAAATGTGTTCAATTCAAAATAGTTAGAGCAGCTGAGAAATTGAGTGGAGAGTAGTAGAGTAGTAGGAGTAGAGAGTATAGAGAATAGTAGTAGAGCAGAGAGGGTAGAGAGAAGAGTAGTAGAGTAGATGGAGTAGAAAGAATTGAGAGAAGAAAGTACAGTAGTAGTAGTATAGAGGAGGAGCATAGTTAAAAAAATGTGATCAATTCAAAATAGGAGTAGAGGAGAGTTGGAGAGAACAGCAGTGGACAGAGTATAGTAGTAGTAGTAGAGGAGTGTGGCATATAAACAACAGTAAACCTGCCATATAAACAGCAGTAATTATGCCTCATTATACAAAAACTATCATCATTGGCAAAAGGCATGAGCTTAGTTTAAAAATCCTAATAGCAAATGCATATAACATCAGTTGGCAAATGGCATGAGCTCGGTACAAAAACTATCATCACTGGCAAAAGGCATGAGCTCAGTACAAAAACTATCATCATTGCCTCATTATACATCAGTATAAAAATCCTAATAGCAAATGCATATATCATCAGTATAAAAATATATCCTAATAGCAAATGCATATATCATCAGTATAAAAATACTAAGTCGAGGAGGCAGATATATGAAGCTTTGACCCATAATAGATGCATCTAATGACAAGCTCCAAGACATGCCCACATGTGTAGGCCATTGACACAAATGACAATGACAGTGACCATCAACATTCAGACACAAATGACAGTGAACATGAAAATCATCCAACCAAACCTAGACAGTGACAGTGACCATCATCCAACACATGAATATCATCCAGCACATGACCATGACAGTGACCTATAATATCATCCAAAACATGACCATGATAGGAGGTAGGCACACCAGGGCACTCTTAATCAGAGAAAGAGGGAGAGGAAGGTGGGGCGGTACCTTTGTAGGAGGAGGAAGGTGGGGGCGTCACTGCTTCATCGGTGGAGACTATGCACGGACAGAAGTGGATGGTGGGGAACAGCCGAGCGTGGCTCACCGGGGAGGGAGCATGACGGGGCGCCGGTGAGCTTTGGCACCGGATGGGGCACCGGTGAGCTCTCGGGAACCTCCTTGGCGCGGGGGACGGAGAGGTGGGGGGCGAGCACGAAGATGGCGGGCATGGAACCAACCGCGAAAACCCTAGGGTTCCCCCTGGCTGGCGACGGCGGAGGAGCTAGGGGTTCCGCGCGCGCGGTGGTGGCGATGACGAAAATCCTAGCCACCGTGCGAGGGCTCCTTGGCGCGACGGACGGAGAGGTGGGGGGCGAGCACGAAGACGGTGACCGGGCATGGGATCGGTGGCGGAAGAGCTAGGGTTTCCCCCCGGTCGGCGGTGGTGGAGAGCTAGGGTTCCGCGCGCGCGGTGGTGGCTGCGGTGGAAACCCTAGCCGCCGTGCGAGGGAAGGTGGCCACGGCCGGGGTAGGACACGGCGGAGGTAGGGAACGGGGGCGGAGGGGCGACGACGCGATGGAAATCCGGCAGCCTAACGGCGTCCGAGGGGGGAAATCACACCCAAGACTTAGCCAATTCCCCCCCGGGCTCGGCCTTGGCTTATATATGGCAGGCGATGTTGTAGGGGCGGCTGACCTTATAAGCCGCCCCTACAACAGTTTTTTTTTTTCAAAAAAGATTTTATATACATGTAAAATTCTAAATTCATTTAAATAATAATGTTTAATTATTCCATAGACATACATACATTTTTTGATCTATTTATATAAATAATTGCATTTCTAGTGGCGGTTCCTGATCCATCCGCCCCTAAAAAAATTTGTAATATTTTTTTTAAAAAAATAGGAAATTGGAACTAAATTGTGATAAATATTTTTGAGGCAATAAATGGTGTCAAATGGAAATGATGTCAATACAACATTTGTAGTAAACATCAAGATGTACAAATGTTATTATGGTGATCTTGTCATTCGACTTTGTTTCGATGACTCAAAATTTGAATTTGAAAAAAATCAAATTATAACCATAATGTAAAATAGTTTTTGATTTCAAATGAAAAGGTAATAGATAACAGATTTGTAGATCTTGATGAGTTATACAATCCTGGTATGCAAAAGTTTTTCATTTGAGGTCATTTAGTGCCTCGTTTGACCAAGTTTGACCAAGTCAAATCTTGGATTTTTTTAAAATGGCACTTTGACCGAACCCTAGATGGTCTCAACTACAAAAGTCATGAATACAAAGTTTGTCAAACTCATCAAGTTCTACATTTGGTGTAATGGTCAACTTTTTATTTGACAAAGTTTGAACTACTCAAATTTTGAATTTTGAAAATTTGACAACTACATGCCATATTTTGAAACCCTAGATGGTCCCAACTCGAAAAGTCATGAATACCAAGATTATTCCACTCGTCAAGATCTACATTTAATACATAGGCCATTTTTGCATTTGACAAAGTGTTACGAAAGTGTAGTTCTAAATCCACAATGTGTCATGAATACCAAGCCATGAATGTAGTCTCACGCACATATATAAATGTAGTCTCACACATATACATAAATATAGTCTCACGCACATACATAAATGTTGTCTCACACACATACATAAATGTGCTCACACTTAAACTATTTATTAGTCTCCGTCGCCGTAACCGTTTTTCACTTCACACCTTTTCGTTCCCATGGCAATACGTCTTTGGGTAGGTTTTTTCCCACAACACCGATCTTCTTAATAAAGTCTGTGAATAGCGGCATCTGATCACACTTATTGTAGGCTTCAACATCTTCGATGCCATCAACTCCGATAATGTGCTGTTTCCCAGGGGATAACCACATGCTTAGGTTTCTTCTTTAGGGGGACGATACTGAGCGGGTTGGTCATATAGAAAACTTGTGTAACATGTGAAGCGAGCACCCAAGGATCATCCTGGTAGCCTATGTTCTGGAGGTCCATGACCCTCAATCTGATTTCATTGAATTCATGTTGCTTGATCCAGTGACATCGAAATAGGGCCACATTTAGTGCCTCACTTCCATAGTCAAGTTCCCATATGTCTTTAATTATGCCAAAGTAGTCGGTCTTTTGCCCCGCCACGCCGATAGTCACTACTCGAACACCGCTATTTTGGTTGACACATTTACTATCCTTTGTGTGGGTATAGTATGTGTACCCATTGATCTCATAATCACTCCAAGATGTCACCTTTCTCGATGGCCCCGCTGCTAACTTACTAATGGTAATAGAATCTATGGTTTCTCTAGGCGGTATGTTCTTGTCCTTCAACCATGAAGTTAGGCGTTGCTTGTGTTGTTTCATGACCCAATCACCTGTACGACCATTCCTCTCTGACTCGATGATATCCATGTGTTCATTAATGTATGGTTCCATCAGTTTTGTGCTCACCAAGACAGCGTAGTGCACCCGACTCACTTCTGTGTATTCACTATCAATGAACATTTTTCTACCATTTGTGCCCTTCCCAGCCAGCCTACCCTTGTAGCAAGAATCAAGAATACCAATCCCTCTTTGTACTTTTAGGTACTCTTGACAGCACTCGATGACTTCTTTGCTATTGTAGCCCTCTATCATGGAGCCCTCTAGGTATGCACGATTATGCACGTATCGGCTTAGAACCGACATGAACTGCTCATGGGACCACATTTCATGCAAGTAGCAAGGGCCTAATGCCTGTATCTGATGAACCATGTGAATCATGAGATGTACCATTGTGTCAAAGAAAGCAGGAGGTAAACACATCTCTAGTTGGTTCTGGGTCTCCACCACGAAATCAAGTAGGTCACTCAGCTCTGTCTTGCTAATCTTCTTCTACGAGATCTTCGACCAGAAGTAGCACATGTGGGTGACAACCATCTTCAAGAACTTTGGCTTGATAGCCATGATTGCGATTGGTAGGAACACCGTCAGCATCATATGATAATCGTGAGCCTTTCAGTGTGGAAATGACAGGTACTTCATCGACACTAGCTTCTTCGGGTTTGCCAAAAACCCAGTCAGGACTTTGATCCCCTTCACAGAAGTGTGTAAACCTCTCCTCTCTTCTAGGTCTAGGTTGTAGCTAGCCACGGGCAGAGTGTATTTTTCAGTTTTTGTCTCAAGTACCGGGTGAAGCTCTGGCATCACATGTAGCTGCTCCATGTCCCTCCGTGCTTTGAGACCATCCTTTGACTTGGTTGTGTCCATCAAGGTAGCGATGAGACTCTCAAAGACATTCTTCAGCATGTGCATAGCATCAATGGCATGGGGGACCTCCAATTGTGGCCAATATGGAAGATACTGAAAGAAGATTGACTTTTTCTTAAATGGTACGCCTTCGATAGGAGGTGTGCTTCTATCTCTGGTCGTTCCATCCATTTTATTCTTTCCATAGATGATGCGTATGGTTTTCACCATCTGGTACACATATTGTCCATCGTGATGTCTCTCTGGAGGCCGTTCTTCATCCTCTGGGATGTCGCCGAAGTACTTTAAGTACAGTTTGCTGCGGTACTTGTGACCTTCCTTTAAGAAGCAACAATTCTTGATGTAAACAACCTTCTTGGATCCATCTAGGAACACCCATTTAGTATCATCCAGACAGACTAAGCATCTTGTCTTTCCTTTGAACTGTCCAGACAAGGCTTACAACGCGGGGTGATCGTTGATAGTCACAAATATTATTGCTCTTAATGTGAAGGCCTTCTTTTAGAATGAATCGTACATCGGCTCCCCAGACCTCCATAGTCTCTCGAATTCTTCCATCACAGGCTCGAGGAACATGTCCATATCAAAGCCTGGTTGCTGAGGGCTAGAAACAAGAACAGTGAGGAAAAGGTACTTTCTCTTCTGACACAACCACGTCGGGATGTTGTACATGGTCAAGATCACTTGCCAAGTGCTATGGTCGCTCATCCTCTCATTGAAGGGATTCATTGCATCGGTGCTCAAGGCGAACCATACATTCCTTGGGTCCGAGCTGAACAGCGGGTTGTTCGTATCGAAGTCCTGCCACTGACTACCATCGGCCAGGTGTGCAATCACATCATCATCGACCTTGCGCTCATCGTCCCACCATGTCATGAGTGTGGCTTCCTTAGGGTTTAGGAAGATACGCCTCAAGCAGTCGGTCACTGGTAGGTACCACATTACCAAGGTAAGAATTTTTCTCTTCTTTGCATCATTGCCTAATGGGGTGTCCTCTGGAGGTCAAGATTCTTGTTTTGGCGTTTTGGAACCCTTCTTATTCCTCTTGTTCCTAGTGGAGGCTTCTCCGCCATTGTAAAGGCCATTGTCCTTATACCAACTTGCCCCACAACGAGGATATTTGTCCAGACCTTCAAACGTTTTACCACAAAAAAGGATACAATGGTTGGGGCATGCATCGATCTTTTCAACACCCATCGTTAATGGACTTATGACCTTCTTCGCATGGTATGTGTTGGAGGGAACTAAGTTTGGCAGTGGCAGCACAAATGATAGAAGATGCAAAAAGTCATTGAAACTGCAGTCCAACCAGCCGTACTAAGAATTGGGACAAGTATTGGGCTTCGGCATCGTCTTCTTGATCATCATCGTTGTCATCAACAACCTTGACTTCACCATGATGAATCCATACTGTGTAGTCTGGAACAAATCCTCGCCTAATTAGATGTGATCTGATGATTTCCTCATCATAAGTTGTCATGTGGTTCTTGCAATCTTTGCAGGGACAAATAACTGAACAATTAGTCCTTGACAACGTCTTTGCATGATTCACTGCGGCTATAATAAATTTGTCCACCTCATCAACATAGGCTTGCGAGTACCTTGGCAAACCATACATCCAAGTAGCCCTGTCCTCCATCTTAAAAAAACAAATAAATAAAGTAATTACTTGAGAATAATTGTAAAAAAATTGAATTAGCCGCATACAAAAATATTTACAAAAATAGTATATATATTAGCAACATATATGAAATAATTATTAGTAACACAATTATTAGCTACCATTATTAGCAACAATTATTATTAGCAACAATTATTAGCAATAATTGTGTTAGGAATAATAATTAGCCATAATTATTAGTAACAATTATTAGCTACCATTATTATCAATAGTTATTATTAGCAACAACTATTAGTTTACCAACAACTTTTCATGCCAACCCCATTCCACTTTCATGAAACAAAAACTACAAAATAAAAAAAATAAAAAGGAAACCCTAGATCTAGAACAAGTTTTTCTCTCCATACATGAAACTATAATTAATCACCACTAAAATCAAGCTAGATCGACTAGTTGAGGGTGAAAGGTCATGTCTCTACCTAATCTACACTAATAGCATCAAAGCTAAGCTCCAATTTGGTCCACCCAAAGCTCAAGCTCCAAGGAAGAGAGAGAAAAAAAACTCTAAATTCCTCACTAACCAACCAATAAAACTTGGATTAAAAGGTCGGAATAGCATTTTCTTACCTTAAACAAGCTCCCCAACAAAGGATTTGAGTTCAAAATCTCTCCCTTAGTAGAGCAATTTTTAGGAGGTGCCCAAGGCCTCCCAAGCCTTTTTTTGCGAGTAGGAGAGAGTGGCTCGGGGAGGAAGAAGAGTGGGCAGCCACTTATAGGTACAGACCACTATAGAGGCGGCTCAATCACCAGCCGCCCCTACAGTGCTCCCCCACTATAGTGGCGGCTGGCTTGCTAGCTCCTGCCCCAACCACTATAAGGGCGGCTCTGAAGCCAGCCACCCCTATAGTGGAGGGGGCGTTCCCTTAGTTCATTTTTCACGTAGTGCTTGGACATGCAGCCAGAGTACTCGGATACGTGGCTGAGTAGTTGAATATCCTGGAGAAGTAGTCGGTTGCCGCAGCCGAGTAGTTGGAGCAGCCAGGAGCATGACAATGAAGTCATATTGGCAATAGTCGATGAAGTCACCAAGAAGTCGCCTGAGTAGATAGATATGTTGCTCTCGTGCTAGAGTCGGATCACAGGAAAAAATAATTGAGCAGCAGCATGTCTGTCTGTGTGTGTGCCTCAAAATCCTAATAGCTTGCATGCTCCTTATTGGCTCAATTTAATCTTGCTAATATTTAGCTTGATGTTGTCATTGAGAATTCCCAATTCTCAGCCATGTATCGCAATCTTGATAATGTTGCAGGTTCAGCTCTGACTCCGCACACCAAAATTATGTTGCCGCCTTGTAGACAGATCATACGTCTTCTTCGGGTATTGGTTTGTTGAGCCGTACACACACCCTGTGACCCAGTCGAACCTATGCAGGAGCCGGTGACTGACGGGCAAAGTTGAAGTGAGAGTACTTGGACACGTCTGATTGACTTAGGACGAGTCAAATTTTGGGGACTGCATTCTGATTGACTTAGGACGAGTCTATCCCAGTCGCGTAGTCAAGATAGGACCACATAGCAAGCAACCTTGAGTACGTCGAGTAGTACTCTGGTTTGTGTGACTTCACGAGTCTTGGCGAGCATCAGCGCTAGATCGACCGGGTTTCTCTCATCCGAATTTGCTAAAACTCAGGATAGGGCGAGCCTCAGCTTTTGCAGCCTGTTTGCTCTCATCCGGGTTGAATAACTCGGGATAGGGCGAGTGTAGGCTTAGTCAGCCTATTTACTCTCATCCGAGTTGAATAACTCGGGATAGGGCGAGCGTTGGCTTTTGCAACCTTTGTAAATACCAATTTGTAACACCCGGTTTTATAAATAAAACCACAGAGAGAGTATATGTGGGCCCAGAAAGTCCCAAATCACATATACGTACAAATTGAGAGATATCATAGCACAAACCATGATTAAACTTTATTACAACTCATAATAAGTCTTACACATCATTGCCAATGACTTTATTACAGCGAATACGTAGAAAACTAAAAAGAAGACTCCAGCACACGGGGACACCGACTGGTGGCACGCTCTCCTCAGAAGTCCTGAACATCCTCGAGAAACTCCACAAAACCTTCACCATCTGGTACCCATCCAGGATTTTTGATTGTTGACAACAACAAGTGTCAGCTCATCCAACTCAGCAAGTATAACTATGGGGATGCAAGGCTCAAAGGGTTGACACGGTTAAGCGGTTAGCATTTAGTAGATCATATTTTATTTTAACCCTAAGTCACTAACTTAGTGAAATAACCCTTTCCCTGGTGAAAAGTAATTATAATCATCAATATTAACACTATTCCCAACCATCCACATATCTGGCTATACATAAAGGATCCATGCCGCTCGTGTCCGTGAGCACGGCTAATATATCAAATTAACAAAACTTTGCAGAGTGTGTACACTTTCACCTTGAGTCGTGATTCCCATTTGCCTGGGGCCCGTCGACCCCTTAACACTTTCAAGGTGAGTAGGTAGGGTTTCATTACGTAGCCCTTCACTAATTACCCTAACAAGTTAGTAGCCGTGAGGTTTCAGCGTCTAGGCGAATGGAGGCCCCCTTCAAGAGTGGCACACCTTGACCACAGCCTAGTACACACTTTGTCACGCAAGAAGCCATTCTGCAACCTAGTCTCCCCTCTCGCGCCTTTCGGTAACCACTAACAAGCTAGAGAAAACTAGTTATACGACTAAGACCAGAGCCATGTGATCCTCAAGGTTGTACGGACCTCTTGGGTGGCCGCTTTAAGCATAAGTCCTTATGGAGAGCAACTGGAGTATAAAAAACAACCCATACTCCAACCCCCTTTTTGTTATTAGATCATCTTTTACCAATTATGATTCAAATCCATTAATCCTTTATCAATTAGGATTTTATTGCACCTAGCAAAACCTGACTTCCTATTATGCAATTCCCCCATAGGTAACAAGGAACATAGATCAAGTATTTCTAGGCATATTCCATGGGTTTATCAATTTGACACATGCATATGCATATAAATGATTAAAAATTGCTAGATAATAAGGAAACCATAGGCTATACTTGCCTTCCTCAAAAGCTTGGTCCTAAAACTGCTCCTCGAAGATCTGCTCCTCGAAAACCTCACCCTTTATACACATAACCATCACCAAGCAAGTCTAGACAATCATCACATTCAAGAAAAATATATAATTCTATTAGAACATCACATCATATAGTGGAAACATAAAGAGAAAATTATAAAACTATTCTACTTGTTACTATGAACACATGAGTGCGAAAATCAATTTAATCGGACCTAAAATGAGAAAGTCATTAACAAAACCATTTTTAGGGAAATTTTTCTGCAATTTAAAACATTTTTCTAAGGGCCTAGACACTAAAACCGAGGCCTACTGCGAAATTAAACCTAAAACAGAGGGGCTAACTCATAAAAACTCAAGTTGTGGACTACCGGTACAAAAACCAGGGTCTGCAGGGGCTAAAACGTTAGAAATCAGGACCTAAAACTAATTATTCAGAACTACAATGGACCGCGTGTTGATTTCCTAAAACTACAAGGTCTCTTTAGCAAAAACGTTGGGGCGTGGCGGCAGCTGCTGCGCTGGCACTGAGTGGCGCCACGTGGTGCGATGCGGTTGGGCAGGCTTGCGGACGTGGCCATGGACCGCGTGCCCGCCATGGTTCACCGATCCACCATGGACCCGTCGTACCCCGAAGTGGTTTGGCCTAATCTTGGCCGTCCATGGGAAAATCAATGGCGTAGGAGGAGGTTCAAGGGTGTGGCCGACCACCGGGTGGCGCTTCCTGTGGCGGTGCACCATGGGAGCGACCCCGAGCTCGCCGGCGAGAAGCCGGTACGGCGCTTCGGGGCTCGATTCGTGACGCGGAGGTCACCGGGGGCATGTGGGGTCGATGGCGAACCCGTTCAGGGGCTCGGTAGCGGCGAAGGGGCTCACCACGGTGAGGGCGATGGCAGCGGACCTGTGGAGAGAGAGAGAGAGAGCTCCGAGAGCTAAAGCGTGTGCAAATGGAACGAAGATGGAACAGGGTAGTCACGGTCGATCGTGGCTTCACTTGGTGGTGCTTTTCGACGCAGCAACGACGGCGGGAAGTCGCCGGGATGGGATCTGTGGGGTGGGAAGGGAACAGTGGCATGGTGAGGTGGGAAAGGGGTGGAAACAGTGGCTGGGGTTTGGCTTTATAGCCGGGGAGAGGCAGTGGGTGGCACGTGGGTGCGCCACTAGGGCCAGGAGGCGGCTGGGTGGCCATTGTGGCCACTAGCGCGATGGCGATTTCTGGTGGGGAGGGGAACGACAGCGGCGGTGATTCGGCTCAGGGGAGAAGAAAGGGCGCGGGACGCTGATAGGTGGGGCCAAGGCAGCAGTGGCAGCGGGTGCACACACGCGGGGTGAAGCAGCCCGAGTGGGTGAGGGGAGGAAAAGAAGGCCGGGCAGGCCTTGGCGGGCTGCTGTGCGTGCGGGTGGGAGGGTGTGGCAAAACCGCCTAATTTAGCACGCTTTCGGGGGCACTTGTGTTCCACTAGACACTAAGTACCTCAAAAGCGAACCAAATTGAGTAGTTCCATCAAGCACACCCAATGGTAGAACTCGAAATAATCCACGTTACTTCCAGGATCCAATAATGAGTACAAACTTACAATACTTAGTCCAAATCTTACAACATCGAGTCTTAGAAATCATTTATTACAATACTAGGGTTCAGAGTGTGATAAATAAATAGCGGAAATAAAATAAACATCTAGCGAAACGGTATGAGAATCCATCTGTGCCCACCAGCAGAATATTCCACACAAGGCCTAACTGCTCAAGGTGCACCTGCAACAAGGGTAAAATAAACCCTGATTACACAATGTACTCGCAAGACTTACCCGACTAGGGAACATATTTTCTGACTCTCAAGGAATATGATAGGCTTATGGCTTGTGGGTTTCTTATTTGCGAAAAGCAATACTAAGAGTGTGTCCTTATTTTCTTAGATTATTAGCAGCCATGCTTTGTTCATTATCCAACATTCTATGTAAGCACCTGTTCTATATTCAAGCAAGGGTTGAGCAATCAGAGCCATTTTTCCATCTTTCATATGCCAGTTCTTACTACGGTGCCAGAGCGTAGTCAAGCCATACCGTCATGCAGGAACGACGATTCGCGAATCAATGTGCCCAGCTGGGTACCCCAAAAAACACACGTCTCACTTGCACCCCAGGCCCAAGTGAGACCAACCCGTTCCACTCCTGTCAATTATTCTAGATCCCTATCCAAACTTGGACTCTAAGCCCCCACACTTGAGGCCCGACCTCAATGTGGTGCTTAGACCTCCAGCTATCCCCGCCTCCAGTTAGTCGGTCCGAAAAGAGCCGAAACCCATGACAAGAGAGTAACAAGTCTTCCCGCTCCCATAAGCAAGTATGTGCTCGGGATAATAAATCTGTGACTTGACCAGGGTCCATGCAACGAACGGTCCTTAATTGACACGGACAGGAAAAACAATGCAACCAAGCTATGCCCCATGGCCACGGGACATAACCTATTACACCCACTAATACCCATACCATATCCCTGCCCAGTCTCCAATTCCTTTCCACCATTTCATTTTTAGTTTTATGATAATAATAATCACCTGTTGTGTAATGATAGGTTACCCACGCAACTAGCAAACCTAAGTAAAGCAACTATATGATCCTGCACTAGTAAGACTCATAGGTAGCTATATATATGCATGTGGGTATCATAAAATTCCTTCAATGTAAATGCACCATATATATATGTATATATCATGATTATCAAAATATACGGGTCATGCACCGGGGCTTGCCTTAGGCAGATGCAAGGTTAGTGGCGTCAGTCACGGGTGGCTCCTGGAACTCCTCTAGCATGAAGACCTCCTCCTCGTACTCTTGAATGATCTCCTCGTAGTCCTGCTCGTCAGCGGTCCCGAACTCCACCAGTCATTCTCTACATGCATGCGATAATGATGCAACATTTAGTCTTAAGGCAATAGCAACTCTTAAACTGCAATACACACGCTAAGCTACCCAACTAACTCTAATGACTAAGGTAACAAGTTATCTATCGTCTTCGTCAACTAGGTTATCAACTTATTTTAACAAGCGCTTCCATTTACCAACAGATATCATGCTTTTATTTATATTCATTTTAACGGCTATTTAGCTACCACATGAACAATCTAACCTAGTGCTATGAAACTTACAACAAGCCTGTGACAACACCACAAAGCTACCACAAAAATTTCGTGATCAAAGCTACTACCGGTTTGGCATGAAAATTCCCACAATGTTATCCTAATAACTTTTACGTATTTCCAATTGTTTTAACCTGTCTTGGCATTATCCCAACAACCTATAACTACTTACACCATCGAGTCGATCATGAATTTAGGGACTCAACTAAAGTGGTTTCATAATTTTTGGACATGTACATGAGTCATTATAAATTATCAAAGTTTAGCTCAGAAACTAAATTACCAAAGCACTACTAAATTTACCAGAAAGGAAAACCCATTCTCACGGCGTGGCCCAACCTGACAGCCTACCCGCGCTTCCGCTGCGTGCGCACGCATACGCAACCCAAACGGGCGAGGCAGCCTAAGACACCGCGGCCCACGAGCGCACAGCGCGTGCGTCCATGGCCAGTGCGGCTCGACCCGCGAACGCGAGGCAGCCCACACGGGGGAGCCAGTGTGTGCTGGCGCATTTAGCAAAAACACCCTCGCTTCAGTCGGTAATCCCACAACCTCAAAACCTACTACTCCTTTAGTCAGCACTTAAGCAGTCTAGCCCTCGCACTAACCCTCCTTCACAACGGAGAGGTCCTCTGAGCTCCCCGCGCTCGCTGGCGCTGCACCGCCGACACGGAGCCACTATACTGGCCACCAAGAATCCCAACCGCATACCTAAGGGGCCGATGTCTGCCTGCAGGTCCTCGCGCGCATACAAGAGGTGGTTGGAAGGTTGGAGATGCCCTGGAACAGCTCCGTCGTGACGATGGCAAACCTACACGGTGATGATGGCATTCCAGTGAAACTCAACACCGAAGGGACGGTAACGTCAACGCGTGAGGAACAACAACTCACCCAAGATGTGACCCTGGTGATGGCTTGGCCGGAGGCGCCTCGTGCACGCCTGGCCATGTGCGCACAGCGAGCTTGACATCGGGCCGCGGCGACGTGGTCGCATCGGCAACGACAAGAGGGCAGTGGGGGCTCTGTGGTGGTGGTGGGGCGAGGGTAGTGGCAAGGCTAATTGCATAGCCAATCGGAGGCCGAGGCAAACGAGATTGAGCTACCATGGTGCATGGCCGAGCTTGGCCTTAAAGGCCTGGCGGGACGAAAAAACTCCAATTGGAGCACGGTGGGGCCAAGCTCGAGATGCGGCGAGGTCGGTTGGCTGGTGGGCTTGAGGGCGAAGTCGTGCACATGGGGAATTGGAAAACGGTGGTCGCTCGCAGATGAATTGAAGCTGTGGGTCCGTGGCATGGCGACAGTGCGAAGAAAGAGAGGAGAGACCTGCTGGCATTGACAGTGTCGCATCTCAGGGTGGACAAGATGCAGGCACCCACGCGCGTAAGGCGACGCAGCTGTAACAGAACTGACAAATTATACGAAATTAACTAAGAAAATCACTAGCTAAAGCAGATAATTTAGCAAACTTAAGCTAGTATAACCTGGTAGTCCGTGAAACCGTGATGGATTTCAAACCAACCAACATACAAACCAAGATCGTACAAGTTTAGCAGCCATAGTCACATATTACATAAAGTTTGCAACAACATTGAAATACATCAGAGTTTAAAACATAAAGTTATTACAAACCAAGTTCATTATAAAGCAGCGGAAGCAATAGTTTTAAAATCACACACACTCTTAATTCAGATACAGTGCCAGGTGATAGTCATGTCCAACAAAAGCATCAGGTAAGACGTATCGAGCGACCATGCCCTTGGTCCTAGTTGTTGCCCATCGCAGAATACAGGTAGTTTATGCAATATCCATAGTACATCTGGCCATCTGCAATAATAATAGGAACAACGCCCTAAGTACAAGAAGGTACTCAGCTTAACTTACCCGTCTTAAACTAAAATAAAGTGACACCAAGGTATATGCAAGACTTTCTTTTAGTGGACTAGCTGACTCATTTGCGAAAAAGCAATAAATTAACATAATTAACCATTTAAGTACTTTGCATCATCTTTATTATAACCTGTCAGTCTAGGTAAGTACCTATGCTATAGCAATCACTTGATTAATCATTAACATCCGGTTACCAACTTAGAATTAGCATTTCCAACATCATCCATATAACCAACCGTGTTTCATTATCATTACTATGATGTCGTAGCTCGAGTCAAGTGCTTACTATCCAGGAGCGATGACGATTCGAATCGATTCCTAACCAGCTAGTGATTTATTCCTCACATAAACCACACTCATCGATTAAGTGAACTAAAGATCACCAATGACACCATTCAGGTAAACGTCGTGGGATAACAATTATGGACCGTACTACCTAGGGGCCTCCCAACTGCCAGGAATTAGGACCTAGCCTACCCTTGGGCTCACTCTTCGTGCCCCCGTCATACCCCCTTCAGCATCAGTTTGCCAGCCTGAGTTTATCCTGGCCTAAATAGTGTCACGAGCTTCACGGTCAAAATGTACGTTATTCGGCCAGCTAAATGTGAGGCATGCGTTCAACATGACAAGAGGCACAAGCAACGATCGGTCCTTAATCGACACAGATGAAAAACTAGCAGCACCCTAAAACCCTGTCTGGTTGCCTCCAACTATTCCGTACGGTTTCCAATTATCCATCAACACTTGGTTATTTTTAGGATATCATCCATTCCATAGCTAAAGTATTCCTATAACCACCTATAATTGTAGGTGACAGGAAATCACCGATCGCTACCGGTCTAGGCTGGGCTAAGTAGTTATTCGATCCTAAACCTAACAGGGTAAGAATATAATAACATAGGCAAGGATAATAATAAATGTATCAACGGTTTCACTCAACTCCTATAACTTAGTGCAACAATATATAAAACTCATATATAATTGATTGCTTTTATAAAGTAGGAGACTTAGAATGCTCCAGGACATGCCTCGTTCAAACGAACTCGGACGATGGTATGGACACTCTTGAAGTTCATCAACGACGTCCTCTTCAGCCTGCACCTCTTGTGCGGGCTCTTCCTGCGGGACTTTCTCGGCTGTTTCTGGCTCAGTTGCCACCGATTCCTCCTGCGATATTGTTATGATGCATAGGTATAAGTGATTATGTAAGTGGTGCATCAGATGAGATGGCATATGATGATCATGATTGCATGCAATGTAGATGAACGTGTTTAGCTTTATTAGACTAAGTAGGTGTAAAACCCTTTTGCTAGGTAGTCAACATCATCCAAGAATATGTACCACAAGTACATGTCATCTAGTGCATTCTCTTCTATTACTAACTAACATTAGTTACCGCTAACTACCATATAGCCATAACACAACACACTTCATCACCATAACTATACTAACATGTCAAGTCATACCAACAAGTCAAAATACTTCAAAGATACACCAAAGTGTACAAAATAAATTAATCATGCAATAAGAATTATATTTTTATTTCATTTTAATCTAGGGCTATAACATCAACATATATTTCTGGTACTCAGAAAAATCTAAGAAAATTACAATAGCTTCATCATACTCTAAGTAGCCTACCATAAAAATTTCATTGTATTTGGATAAGTGCAACAACCTACACAAAAATAACAAGCTATGAGAGATAAATGAGCATAAAAATACTTTGTACTGTGAAAGGTATCAAACAACAGATCTAGTATTTTTCCCATGATCTACATAGTCTACAATCACTGTACAAAAAGTTTCACATATATGTTTTATACACATCTTTAGTTGTAGCAATTTTACAAGAAATAGTAAATAAATGCACATAAATTAGATAGCCATATTTTTCTACAGAACATGCATGACATATATTTTTATAGAGAGTGCATCACATTACTAGACCAACAAAATAAGTTTCACATTTTTCTGACATATATTCTATTTATTATGCATTTTCTAAGAAATCAACATTTTAATCATTTAAATAAAGCTACATATAAAAATATCACAAAAATGACATGCAACATTTTTATGTTATAGATCTACTGCTAAGAAACACCACAAAATATGTTTCATACAATTTAGAGCTAAATTCATCAAGTTATGAATTTCCAAAGCATTTGCACAATTTCTAAAAAAATCATTTCAAAAGGATTTTCAAAACCAGCCAACAAAAATTGTAACACCCCGGGTGTTATAGTTGCTAATTAATCTGCCATGTCATCATATTGCATCGCAAAGCATCCATGATTAGGTCAACCCTGTTATGCATTAACTAAAATGAGTTTACCTTTCTAGATTGGATGTGCTTCTCAGTGGTGTGTTTCGAACCGAAAACCCTAATTTTGAATGACACCGCAAATACTTAGTCCATGCCCTGTGTAATTTGAGGTGTGTGACTGTGTTACACACTAGTGTCAAGTGTAGGGTATGAACTCAAGTACAACACATAAAATGAAGCTCCAAGTTTGAGCTTGAATTGGAATCCAAACCTTGTCGCAAGTTTTTCGATTCGAATTTGAATTCAAATTTGGGGAAATATTAAAAGATTTTCAAAAGCTAAATTGGTCAACCAAGAGTGGCATTTGGTCAACCATGTCATGCTTGTCTAAATGATGCCCTTGGATGATGGTTTGATCATTAAGTAATCACCAATTAAGGTAGCAACAAATTTCAATTGAAAATTACTCTAAAAACCCTAAAATCCAAAACCCTATTTTACCCCTTTTGAAATAATTCAAAATCTAAGCAAAATTTGGGAAAAAGTTTAAAACCAAGTTTGTAGAACTTTTCAAGGGCTACAACTTTGGTGTTTTGAGTTTTCAAAGTTTTAGTGAAAAATGTGGAGCAATTTTGAAAATAAGCAAATTTCAGATTTGATCCATTTTCATCCCCAAACTCAAATTTCAAAATGGAGGCAGATTTTGAAAATGTTTTGTTTAGCAAAGTTGTAGGTCTTGGCTAGATGTACAACTTTGGTGTTTGGAGTTTTTGAAGTTTTAATACAAAATCCAAAGTAATTTCTAAATTACCAAATTTGCAAAAAGTGTCCCCTTTTGAATTTAAACTCAAATTTCAAAATCCAGTTCGAATTTGAAAAAGTATTCAATATAAAACTTGTAGATCTTGAAATTCTGAAGATTTCATATATTGGGAATTTTTCAGGTTGCTACATGAATTTGAGAGTAATTTAAGAAAACAGTTTGAAATTGCAAAATTGGGGGGGGGGGAGCTACAGTGCCCCGACGAATCACGGACGAGCAGCACGCGGCATGGGCGCCGGCGAGCCGTCGGGCGGCGTCCAGGACCTTCTCACGAGCGCTTGGTCACCACCTCGATCGCGCGCGCCTTCTAGCATGCCAAATAGGTCAGAGACCCCTATATAAGGCCAAGCAAGCCGTCATTTTTCTTCCTCTTCTTTCTCTGTTTCGCCACCGTCGCTTAGCTCCGCCGCTCGCCGCTGCCGCCATTGAGCCACCACCAGCCACGCAAATCGCACCAGCAAGTTCATCTCACCCTCGCGCACCTCGTGGTCCAACTAGTTTAGCCGTTTTCTCGTCCGAACCAACGCACCACCACTTCCCGTGCCCAACTCCGGCGACCGAGCCGCCTTCACGTGGCCAGCATCCACCACCGCCTCCTAGCGCCTCCTTGTGGCTTCACTGCAACCACTGTGAGCTCTTGTTACTCCTCGTGCCTTTGTTTTAGACGCTACCGTCATGGATCGTCGGGACGCCGGTCACTGCGAGCACCATGCCGCCATGGTCGGTGAGGTGTTACCTCTAGGGCATTTGCAGTCGCATGAGTGATTCGGTGGGGTTCGTGGTGAAGAGTAGACCGTGTTAGACCGGTTAGTTGAGCGACCGACGCCATGATCGTTGGCCGACCACTGTGCGGGCATGGCCGAGTCACGGGAGAGAGCAAGGGATACGGAGGAAGGCGATGACAGGTGGGGACCGCGTGTCAGCGAGAGGAAGGGAGAGTGCGCGGGCGCGAGCAGGCGACGCGGATGGGCCGCGTTGCTGGGCCGCACGGGCGTGAGCGAGCGCGGCCGTGGGCGTGTTGCTGCAGGTCGTTCGGCTGGGCCGAGCCGGAGGAAGGAAGGGGAGTCGGCCCGAGTTGAGTTTTGTTTTTCTTTTTTAAAAAAATGAATAGTAATAGTATTTGTTTATTTCATTAAAAATTCTTTAGAGCTCCAAAAATAATGAGAAATTTTGTGTAAGCTTTTCAAGGTGTAAACTACTTAGGAAAAATATTAAATGCTAAATTTGATTAATTTTTGCAAGATATTTAATTAGTTCAATTAAATATTAAATGCAACTTCCATGGATTTTAATAATTAAATTATTAATCCAAAATTCATGAAATTTATTTTGACACTATTTTAGGTCATGTTTAATCTATAGAAAAAGTTTAAGCTTGTTTAGATGAAGTTTGATCTATTATTAATTATGCCTTAATTAATTAAATGTTAAATAAATGTTGAATTGATCACTTTAAGTGTTGTGTGCTCTTTTGATTGAGTGATGTTCTTGGGTCACTAATTCCTGGTGATCCTTGGCACCTTAATTTCATGATTGAGATCATTAGTAACGTGTTTGATAATAAACATTAGTATCGCTTAAGTTATCGCTATTAGTTAGTAGGTTTTACTGTTTTGCGACTGTACCGCGAGCGAAGTTGTACTCAAGTCGTAAACCATGGCATATCTTTATCAAGCATCATGCTTATCATTGAGCATCATGTTGAAGCATGTTCTATACTCGTATAGTTCCCGCTTTTGAAGAAGTTGAAGTTGGCGAGCAAGTCTTCAGAGAAGAGTTCTTGTCGGTGGGTTCCGGACCGGAAGTCAGAGTCCTCGAGTCCGAGTCAGTCGTCGCGTCAGAGCAAGGCAAGCCCCGGTGCATTTAAACCCTTCCTTGAGTTTTACAAATTGTTATCACTAGTACTATGGTTTATTGCATTAAGTAATTAGGAGTTGAGTGATGACCCAATTGTTGCATTATCACCCTTGATTATTGCGATAACACCCTTGATACCTGTTTTACTAAAAATGCATAGTATGCTTTGCCATGCTTACTAAATTAAGCTTTTTAAATGAGTGTTTACATAGCCATGATGACATACTTAATGAATATTGAAAGATGAGAATGAACTTGAAAGATCGGGCGGGTGGTTTGGCCACTTCTAACTTGCATTGGGAAAGGAGTCTCAATGTAGTGTTTCCGCCTTATTAGTTAAGGACCGTTCGTTGTTGGCCTGCTTGTGTTTCGAGACTTTACAACTAGCCTCATGCCTTGGGTAAGCCCAAAATGTTGGTGATTCCATTTCAAGAACGTCTAACCTCACACTAGGAGTGGAGAGATGGCGGGAGTAGCGTGTACCCTTGGGGCTAGGATCGGGCCGGGTTTGAGGAGTACTGTACTCTCGGGTGGCAATGGACACATTCTGGTTTTGGGAGATCTAAATGAGGGTTGGCATATGCAAGATTTGGTTCTACATATGTCGTGAGGTTAGAGATCCCCAGCTGGGTATAATTGGTTCGAATCGTCGTTGCTCCTCGGTTATGGAGACTCGATCACCTGTCCTGCATCGTAGTTAAGAACTGGAATTAAAAGAAAGAATGAGAAAGGTCTTGATGAGAATTACTTTGATCTAGATTAGGATCACTTAGAATTAGTTAATGAACTATCAATGGTAAAAGTAAAATATTGAAGGTATTGATTTACTTTAGTAAGCTTTTCTGCAAAAGAAAATTTGATTCTTGAATACCCGTACCTTGATTCCCTAAAGCTAGCATGCCCTTGGAGTCTTTTTCTTAGTCGGGTAAGTATTGTTGAGTACTTTTGTACTCAGGGTTTGTTAAACCCCTTGTTGCAGGTGCGGTTCATGAACAAGTCTGCTTTGAGCCTTGTTGCTTGACCGTTGTGGCTGAAGAAAGTGACGACGAGTAGACTGTGTGGCCTCTGGGCAAGACACTTCGCTTGTGTGTTTATAATAAAGTTACTACTGATACTTCTCTACTACTGGTTTGTACTAGGCTACTGTAACGGATCAACGTAATTATACGAAATTAAGTAAGAAAATCTTCCACCGAGACGGTTAATTTAACAAACTTAAGCCCGTATAACCCGAGATTCCGTGAAATCACGAAGGATTTCAAAACCACTAACATACAACCAAGATCGTACTGATTTAGCAGCCACAGTTCACACGATACATAAATCTGATCAAACAGGTAGGATACATCGAAGTTCGGAAATAAAAGTTATTACAACATAGTTCAACATAAAGTAGCGGAAGCAAATAATTTTACGCACACACACTTAGTTCAGTTACAGTGCCAGTCGATAGTCATGGTCCACAAAAGCAGTAGATAAGACAAACAGAAAGACCCTTGCCCAAGGTCCTAGTTGTCACCCATCGCCGGATACAGACAGTTGGAGCAGTACCCGTAGTACATCTGACCATCTGCAACAACAATGGGAACAACGCCCTGAGTATAAGAATGTACTCAGCTAGACTTACCCGTCATAAACCAGAAATAACATGACACCAAGGAGCATGCAAGGCTTTACATAGTGGATTGGCTTGACTCCTTTGCGAAAAGCATAAGTTATTATGAATGACTAAGGATAAGTGTCTTTAGCATCATTTTTAGGACAACCTATTCATGCTAAATGAGCACCTATGACTAAAACAAACACTTGATTAACCATTAACATCAAAGATTACCATCTCAGGTTTAGCCTTTCCAACATTATCCACATAACCATCCGTTTTCCATCATTAAAACTACGATGCCATAGCTCGAGTCAAGTGCTCACTAACCGGGAGCGACGGCGATTCGAATCGAATTCATATCCAGCTGGAGATTTATTCCTCACACAAACCATGCTTCCCCCGTCAGGGTCGCGTAGATCACCAATGACACTTTCCGAGAAGCCACGGGATAACAATCATGGATCGCACTACCCAGGGACCGCCCGACTGCCAGGACGCACCTTGGGCTCACTCTTCGCGTCCCCGTTACCCCCCTTCCACACCAGTCTGCCAACCCGAGTTTATCCCGGCTCAAAAAGTGTCACTAGCTTCGCGGTCGAAAGGTACTTTATTCGGCCAGCTAAATGTGAGGCATGCGTTCAACATGACAAGAGGGACGAGCAACGATCGGTCCTTAACTGACACAGACGGAATCACTATAGTCCAAAACCCTATAAGACTCCGCCCGATCTCTGTTTATCCATCAACACTTGGTTACTTTTCATGATCACAATTACAGCTAACCATAACCCGGTATCCACCTATAACTCGCAGGTGACAGGAAATCACCCGACTTCTACCGGTCTAAGCATGGCTAAGCAATTTACTTGATCCTGACCTAACAGGGTAAAAGATAATCCGGTGGCCAAGGTAATAATGCAACAACGGTTTCACTCAACTCCTATAACTTAGTGCAACAATATATAACTATAACTCATGTAATAAGGAGTAACTTTTTATAAATTTAGGAGACTTAAAATGCTCTGGGGCTTGCCTTTTTCGAACGAGCTAGGATGGTGGTCAACGCACTCTGGCAGTTCCTCGCCTGACTCTTCCTCCTCGGGCACCTCCTGTGCCTGGGGTTCCTGCTGATCCGTCCAAGCCTGCTCATCCGGTACTGCTACCTGCGACTCCTCCTGCGATCCTGTATGATGCAAGTGCATAAGGAAACATGCGAAGAATGCATCGAATTGTGGTGGAGTGCTTTGATGACATGAGATGCAGATGAGCACATGGAATGAGCAGTTTGAATATAATTATTTCTTCTACAAGGTAGTCAACGTCATCCAAGAACATGTAACCTAAAACATACACCTTATCCTTCTATTAGTTAGCCTACCATCTACACATACAAGTGAACCTAAGCTACCAAAGCTTACCAACCTAACTCATCCATAACATCAGCAAGGCATCATGATGCTTCAAAGATACACCAAACATATTTTATTTCTCTCAATTTCTCATAAAGAATAATCTTTTATTCCCTATTTAGCTAGGGTTACACAACAACACCTATCTCTGGTGTAGATAAAAATCTACAAAAATTACAGTAGACTACTCTTACCCTAACTAACCTACCACTAAATTTTCATGAGAATTGCACAAGTAAAACTGCCTGTACAAAATAAACAAGTTATAGCCTAATTGTGAGCATGAAATTATTTTATACTAGAAAAAGTGTCAAACAACAGATTTCACAATTTTCTTAGGTTACTAACAGTAAACCAACATACTACAAAAATTATTAGATGTATGTTGTATACAAATTTTGCTCTCTACTAAAAATAACAGATATTACCAATTAAAAGCATTTGAACTACACTTCAAAATTTTTCCACAGAACATGCTTCACTGGCATTTTTCCTAGAAAGTACATCACTAATAAAGACTAATGTAACAAGAATCATATTTTTCCCTTTATTATTTTATTTACTACACTTTTTCTAAGATAACAGCATATATAACAATTAAATAAAATTGCACAGTAGAGTGTCACAAAAATCATATGAGATATTTTTAAACTGTAGATCTATTCAAAAGGAACATTTCACAATTTGTTTCATGATTTTTGGAGCTATAAATCTTGAGATACAATTTTTGGAAGCCTTTTTTCAGATTTTCTGGAAATCAATTTCTTTAAAACCGAAAATCAAAACCGGCCTTAAACGCTACGTGCACCCCAGATCTGCACACCGCGAACACACAGGAGACAGACAGGCGGGACCACGCGGTCAAACGGGCCCACCCGTCAGCCGAACCGGCCAGGGGCGGCGCTGACCGACGAGCTCTCGCCGACGGCGAGGTCTCCAGTCAGGCCGTGACTGCCATCGTGATCTCCGTCTTCGCGCGAACCTAGCGAGCCAGCTAGCGCGGTCAAAGGAGCTCAGGAGCGTGCTCACCGGCGGCCATGGCGGCACGGTGGCTCGGCTCACTGCCGGCCGGCCAACTTCGACCGGGATGGGGTGTGTGGGGTGGTCTGCGAGCTTCACCACGTGAGTGCGGTGCTCGTGCACGTGAGAAGAGAGCGAGAAGGGGGACGGAGGGGTGAAGTTCACGGGGCAGTGCGCTGCCGGTGAACTCGACCAACTCTGGCAAGCCATTCCCGCCGATGGGGGCCTTACCACGGCGCGATAGGGCGAGCACAGGATTCGTGGAGTCGTGGCGGAGCCCTATGCAAGATGTAGCAGTTGGCGGTGAGCTCTAGCGGCGGGAAACTCCAACTCCGGCGAGGCGCGCGATGGCGGAGGCGGAGCTTGCTGCTGCTGTGCGGGCGGGCGAGGGAGAATGGAGGGAGCAACCGAGGAGGACGAGCGCGCGGAGGGGGGGGTAAGCGGGCGCGGACGCTGCGGGGGCCACAGGGCGCGTGTCGCGCGGCTCCGACGGCGTGCGGCCACGCGGTGGCCGAACGCTGCTGCGGCGCCACGACGCCACGCGCGGGCGCGCGCGCGGGAGCGGGAGGGAGAAGACGCAGGCGCGGGCCAGGCCGCCAGCGACGCTGGGCCGAAAGGGAAGCCGAAGCCCACTAAGGCGAAAATCTGATTTTTCTTTTTCAAAATATTTTCCAGATTTAATTCTCTGTTTGAAATTCAAATTTGGAGATGAAAAAGAGGTTTTCAGAAATTTGGCCCAAAATAAAAGTTGTTCAAAATTTTATTCTCTACAACTTTCATATAGAGCACTTTTCAAAATTCTCAATAGATTTTGAATTTGAGATTTAAAGCTAATTTAAAATCAAAAACTCATTTATTTAGAATATTTTTAAAACAGAATTTGAGGAAGACTTGAATTCAAAATTTGCTCCAATAATCAAGTTGATTTATTCTAGATTATTTAAAATTGCTACTTCTCAAAAGTTCACCAACTTTTTAACACTTATATCAAACTTAGGGTTCCCATTTATTTGTTTTTCAAATTAAATTTAAAAGAGCTACAATTCAAATAATGCTAATCATGCAATGATGTTGAATGCTTATGCTTTGAATGATAATGCATGCTTAACACCCAGGGGTGTTACAGCCCTCCCCCCTTATAAGAATCTCGTCCCGAGATTTTGAGTTACGAACCACTTATCGTAAAAAGCTTTATACGCGGTTTGAAGATATTCTCCCGTTTCCCAAGAAGCATCGCTCTCATCATGGTGGCTCCATTGAATCTTGTAGGTTGTGACCACTTTATTTCGGGTGACTCGGTCCTTAGTATCCAGGACTCAAACCGGTTGCTCGCGATACTCCAAGTCTGCCTTGATCCGAATACCCTGAGGTTCTATCCTCTCCTCTGGAACACGCAGACACTTCTTCAGTTGGGATACGTGAAAAACGGGAAAGATCGAACTCATCTCTTCTGGTAACTGCAACTTGTACGCCACGGGACCCTTTTTCTCTACGATCTGGTATGGTCCTATATATCTTGCAGACAGTTTCTTCTTGATTCCGAACCGTTTCTTCTTCATTGGGGTAACCTTCAAATAGACATAGTCACCCACTTGGAAATCCAATGTTCTTCTTCTCTTGTCTGCATAACTCTTCTGACGAGACTGTGCAACTTGCATGTTTTGTTGGATAACACGGACCTTTTTCTCTGCCTCATCGACAAAATCAATTCCATAAAACCTTCTTTCTCCCAGCTCTACCCAATTTAACGGTGTCCTGCACTTCCTGCCATACAAAGCTTCAAAAGGTGCCATCTTGATACTCTCTTGGTAACTGTTATTGTAAGCGAATTCTGCCAACGGTAACCAGGATTCCCATGAGCCTCTGGATGATAGTACACAAGCTCTAAGCATATCTTCTAGTACCGCATTAACTCTTTCTGTTTGCCCATCAGTCTGTGGGTGGTAAGCCGTGCTACGAATCAAACTAGTACCCAAACCTTGATGCAGATGTTCCCAAAAGTGAGAGGTAAACTGCAAACCACGATCGGACACAATCGTTTTTGGTATCCCGTGCAATCGGACAATCTCGACAATGTACTTCTCTGCATATTGAGGTGGTCGGAATGTCGTCTTAACGGGCAGAAAGTGAGCTGTCTTGGTGAGACGATCTACTATTACCCAAATAGAATCATGGCCCTTTTGTGTGGTGGGGAGACCAGTGATAAAGTCCATACTTATATCATCCCACTTCCAATCGGGTACCGACAAAGGTTGCAGAAGTCCTGCAGGTCTCATGTGAAGAGCTTTAACTCTACAACACATGTCGCAACGAGCAACGTATGCTGCAATTTCCTTTTTCATCTTAGTCCACCAATAACAGGGTCGCAAATCTTGGTACATTTTACTACTTCCGGGGTGAATAGATAACTTAGAAAGATGGGCCTCATCCATCAACTTGTTCTTAAGCTCTCTATCCTTAGGTACTACCAGGCGATCCTTGAACCATAACACTCCTTGGTCATCCAATCGAAAGTGTTTGGTGGGTTCTCTCTTTATCCTTTCTTTGATATGAAAGATTCCCTTATCTGTTTTCTGACCATCAATGATCTAGCTTTCCAGAGTACAACTGACCTGAATATTATGCAACACAGCAGGATGTAACAAATTGAACCCTTCTTCAAACAACGGTTGCACATCAATAGCATGGGATTTTCTGCTCAGTGCATCTGCTACTACATTAGCCTTTCCAGGGTGATAGTGCACGTTCAGATTATAGTCCTTTATCAACTCTAACCATCTCCTCTATCGCATGTTCAACTCAGATTGGGTAAAGATGTATTTGAGACTCTTATGATCTGTGAATATATTACACACATTACCCAACAGGTAGTGCCTCCAAATCTTTAGAGCATGCACCACTGCCGCAAGCTCTAAATCATGTGTAGGATAGTTAACTTCATGCTTCCTCAATTGCCGTGAGGCGTAAGCAATGACTTTTCCATTTTGCATTAGCACACATCCTAACCCATTCTTGGATGCGTCACAGAAAACATCAAACGACTTGTCTATATCTGGTTGGGCCAGAACAGGAGCAGTGGTCAACAACTTCCGCAAGGTACAGAAGGCTGCTTCGCACTCCTCTGTCCATACAAACTTATGATCCTTCTGTAACAGGCTTGTCATTGGTTTGGCAATCTTCGAGAAATCTGATATGAAGCGACGGTAGTAACCGGCTAAACCAAGGAAACTGCGAACTTCATTAACTGAAATTGGTGACTTCCAGTTCATAACCTCTTGTACCTTACTGGGGTCGACAGAAATGCCATTTTCAGACAACACGTGGCCGAGAAAAGGAACTGTCCTAAGCCAGAACTCACACTTGCTGAACTTAGCATACAGTCGATGTTCTCTGAGTCTAGTCAAGACTATCCTGAGGTGTTTCGCATGTTATTCTTCATTTTCTGAGTATATTAGTATGTCATCAATGAACACTATCACAAACTTGTCCAACTCGGGCATGAAAACCGAATTCATCAGGTACATAAAGTATGCAGGAGCATTTGTCAATCCGAAGGACATGACAAGATACTCGTACAAACCATATCTGGTAGAGAACGCAGTCTTAGGCACATCTTGCGGCCTAATTTTTATCTGGTGGTACCCTGATCTCAGATCTATTTTAGAGAACACTTTGGCTTTGGACAATTGGTCAAACAAGATATCAATCCGAGGAAGAGGATACTTGTTTTTAATTGTCACTGCATTCAGTGGTCGATAATCCACACACATGCGTAAGGAGTTATCCTTCTTCTTTTTCACAAACAGAGCGGGGCATCCCCATTCAGACGAGCTGGGACGAATCAACCCTTTCCTTAGCAAATCCTGAAGTTGCTTTTTCAATTCTGCTAACTCATTGGGAGGCATCCGATAAGGCCTTCTTGAAATCGGTGCTGTTCCTGGAATTAACTCAATGGCAAACTCAACCTCTCGGTCTGGTGGAAGTCCAGGTAACTCCTCTGGAAACACATCTGGAAACTCACAGACCACTGGAATCTGGACTAGCAGAGTAGTTTGTATCGCACAAGATGTGCTAGCTAGGTCTACCCTCCGAGGTAGGACCACCCGAAAGGTGCCTTCCCCACTGGGTTCCTTAAGAGAGATACTCCTTCCTCCAACATCAATTACAACTCCCATTTGATTCATCCAGTTCATACCCATGATCACATCCAAAACTAACCCTGGCATGACTATCAGGTTAAGCTTATATTGCCGGTTTGCTATGTTTAGGGTTACTCCCTGAACAATCTGATTAGTCAACAGATCAGCCCCAGCTGAACTGATTTTATATGCACATTCCAATTCAACTATCTTTTGCTCATGTCTCTTAACGAATGCTTGACTTACAAAGGAATGAGATGATCCGGAATCAAACAAAACTACTGCAGGATGATTGTTGATAGAAAACATACCAGCTGTCACCGGTTCTCCCTCAGGGATGTCATCCACAGTGGTGTGGTGCACACGAGCTTGATACTGCGTTTGCTGTTTCTTAGGGTAGGGACAATACTTTGCAAAGTGTCCAGGTTGGTTGCAGTTGAAGCACGGTCCCTTCACCTGAGCCATAGTTCCAGATGAACTGCCTTGTCCTGTCTTTGCTTGAGGCAATGCCATCTTGAATGGCTTCTGGTTCCTCTGGGGTGGCTGAGCATTCTGATTCTTCCTTTGCGGTGGCCTAAACCTTGCACCTGGGGCAGGCGATCGATAAGCTAGGCGGTTGGCTACTGGGGTCCTGGACTGAGACGAACCTGACTCGAAAGCCCTCTTACGGATCTTGGAAGCAGCATACACATGGTTGTTCTTCTCTTGCTTCAAACAGTCGCTAACGAAGTCATTGAAACTAGTCCTCATGTTTGTACCCACATGTTTCATCATCTTGGGACTCAGGCCTCTCTTGAAACTAGCGATCTTCTTGGCATCAGTATCCACCATGTCCGGAGCATAACGGCTCAGGTTATTGAAGGCATGCAGATACTGAGTCACAGTCTTCGTGCCTTGATTTAACGCCAGGAATTCCCCAAGCTTCATCTCGGTTAGACCAGGTGGAATGTATGTTCCACGGAAGGCTTCAGTGAACTCCCTCCAAGAGATATGGGCGTGGGGAGGAAAAGTGGTGCGGTGATGCTTCCACCACATACCTGCCGGACCTTGAAGCTGATGAGCTGCGTACTCAGTCTTCAACACTTCAGTCATTCTTAAGACACGAAACTTATCTTCCATCGTATTAATCCACTCTTCTGCATCTAAAGGTTCTGCGGCTTCCTTGAAGATCAGTGGACGAGTATCCATGAAGTCCTTGAAACTGTTGTACGGATTTGCTTCGTGACCTCCCGGGTTTATCCCCCGACGGGTATTATCTGCGATACTGCGCAGCGCCGCTTCCATATTCTGTTGCATGCTCTCCATGTTTCGTTGGCTTCCCAGGAATTGGGCGAAAAACTGTTCCGCAGTGTAAGGTGGAGGAGGCGGTGGTGGATCCCGATCATCATTAGCAGCTGCACTGCCACCAGCCTCAGCGGTACCATACACGGTACGACGAGTGTTCGGCATTTACATGTTTCAGCAACAATAATTATTAGGTGATGTTGTAGGAATTGCGACCGAATGAAAAATCATGCCGAACTGAATTCACTGGAGAGAATAAATTCATACAATAAAACAGGGGCACAATAAGTCATTCCAATTAACACAACATCACTAATTATATTACTTAAAGCACACACATCGCGTCCATTACAACCAAGTTGCCAGCATACATACACTGGACTTTTGACGTTCGGATACCGCCACAAACACATCCAAGCTTTCCAACCTTACATCAAGCTTTAGTCTTTCTACTCATTATTACATGTCCAAAGTGCCAACAAGCAAAAGATCATGCAAACGGAACCTAGTAGCTAGTGCAACAACTACTAGCCTACTCATCGTGATCGCTATCTAGGTCCGAGACGTTGGCGTTGTCGCCAACTGCAGCGTCGTCGTGCTCCTTAGCTGGCGCCACGGGCTCTTCAGGATCTTCGTCTGCATCCAAATCCATCTCTGCTGCGCCAGGAAGGTCATAAGGGTTAAGCTGATTGTTCAGCCGATGGACCTCTTCATGCAAGTTATTGTTGTACTCTTCGGCATCAGCCAGCCGCTGCTCGAGCTCAAACTGTCTAGCTCTCAACACATTCTCTGCGGACCAGGCTTCATTCCTCTGATGGAGCACATGAGCCAACATGCTCTCAGCATTCCTATGGGCGGTGGTCAGTTGCCCAAGCTGCTCTCTCAGGGCACGTACATCTCCCTCAAAAATCACAGTCCTCTGAGTGGCCTGATCTCTCTGACGAGTCAACTGAGCCATCTCAGCAGTGAGCCTCTCAATCTCGGCGTCGTGATCTATCTGAAGCTGACGGCGGTCATCGCGAGCCTGACCAAGAGCACTAGAAACACGTCTCAGACTACCTTCCACTCCATTGAAGGCCCTCATCACTGCGAACATGGCACTCATAGCGGGGTTGTCACTGTTCTGTGCCTCTGCTGCGCTAATCTCCAGAGATCTGCCCCTTGCTTGCTGCCACGAGTCAGTGGAGGGGTTGCCCCTCGGAAAGACTCCCACTATAGTTGCTGCCAACTCCTGAGGAAAGCGATCCATGATATCTCTCAGGATTCCAAAGGCTGCCCTCTCAGCGGCTTCTTCAGGGTTCCTGCCAGTTGACTCAAAACGCCAACCGGTCCACTCAGAACCATCACCTCAGGGACGAACTACTGCTTCCACAGTCACCAAAAGTCCTTCACCCAACCGCTCATTTGACCAAAAGTAGCGGAGCTCCATCCCATCATGATAGCCTACATAGCTGAGCACTCTCCACAAGAGTGTAGGCATCCCAAACTCTCCAAGAAAAGTGTGACGCTGGCGAGTGCGTGGAGCAAGCTGATGACGGGGAGCTCTGCCGGTGGACTTGCGAGCGGTCTGCTTGGTACGTGCCATCTGTAGCAAAAATTTTATTACCGTGGTGAGAACAGATTTTTAAGTTGGCATTTTTATCAAAATGAGATAATCAACTTATAAGGGGAGGAACAGTGCCATGAATGAAATGCACACATGATGCATGCACGTTCAGTACGTCCTCACAAACTTAGAAAACTAATGACTACTAACGGAATAAACGGTGGCATACAACGATCTCTTGTAACGTAACTAACACGTACTACTCGAAAGCGTTGTTATGTACCTGCAGAAAAGAAATCACTTCAGCCCAAACCTCACAGTATGAAAACATGCAGAAAGCAGTAAAGTAAGTTACTCGCTCTACACGCATCCCCAGATACGAGTATAATGGTAACAACTACCCGAATCGTCGTCCTATTGACGGCATCGTCACTGCATGACGGAATTCCCCACAATTTGGATACCCTCATACGAACATGCGCAGGGCACGTAAGTATTTCGGTATCACATAAGCACTCCCCTAGATCGGCAGTGTATCCGACCATGCACTCACAACTCTCACTTACCAAGGCGTAGAGGTAAAGGATCCATACATTACCACTCAAGTGAATGGCACTCATACCATAGCACGCCGTATGAGCGACGAAATTTAAAATATGATGCAAACCCCTAAGTTAGTACTTAATTAAGCCACCTAGAGTCCTTATCGGGCATAAAGGATATGACCACTGACACACTTTTAAGTTCCAAAAGCTTATTTGAAAACACAGTTTTATTTTTAAATACTCATGTGAACAGTAGCATGCTAAACCATGCTCCGATGCCAGCTGTAACGGATCAACGTAATTATACGAAATTAAGTAAGAAAATCTTCCACCGAGGCGGTTAATTTAACAAACTTAAGCCCGTATAACCCGAGATTCCGTGAAATCACGAAGGATTTCAAAACCACTAACATACAACCAAGATCGTACTGATTTAGCAGCCACAGTTCACACGATACATAAATCTGATCAAACAGGTAGGATACATCGGAGTTCGGAAATAAAAGTTATTACAACATAGTTCAACATAAAGTAGCGGAAGCAAATAATTTTACGCACACACACTTAGTTCAGTTACAGTGCCAGTCAATAGTCATGGTCCACAAAAGCAGTAGATAAGACAAACAGAAAGACCCTTGCCCAAGGTCCTAGTTGTCACCCATCGCCGGATACAGACAGTTGGAGCAGTACCCGTAGTACATCTGACCATCTGCAACAACAATGGGAACAACGCCCTGAGTACAAGAATGTACTCAGCTAGACTTACCTGTCATAAACCAGAAATAACATGACACCAAGGAGCATGCAAGGCTTTACATAGTGGATTGGCTTGACTCCTTTGCGAAAAGCACAAGTTATTATGAATGACTAAGGATAAGTGTCTTTAGCATCATTTTTAGGACAACCTATTCATGCTAAATGAGCACCTATGACTAAAACAAACACTTGATTAACCATTAACATTAAAGATTACCATCTCAGGTTTAGCCTTTCCAACATTATCCACATAACCATCCGTTTTCCATCATTAAAACTACGATGCCATAGCTCGAGTCAAGTGCTCACTAACCGGGAGCGACGGCGATTCGAATCGAATTCCTATCCAGCTGGAGATTTATTCCTCACACAAACCATGCTTCCCCCGTCAGGGTCGCGTAGATCACCAATGACACTTTCCGAGAAGCCGCGGGATAACAATCATGGATCGCACTACCCAGGGACCGCCCGACTGCTAGGACGCACCTTGGGCTCACTCTTCGCGTCTCCGTTACCCCCCTTCCACACCAGTCTGCCAACCCGAGTTTATCCCGGCTCAAAAAGTGTCACTAGCTTCGCGGTCGAAAGGTACTTTATTCGGCCAGCTAAATGTGAGGCATGCGTTCAACATGACAAGAGGGACGAGCAACGATCGGTCCTTAACTGACACAGACGGAATCACTATAGTCCAAAACCCTATAAGACTCCGCCCGATCTCCGTTTATCCATCAACACTTGGTTACTTTTCATGATCACAATTACAGCTAACCATAACCCGGTATCCACCTATAACTCGCAGGTGACAGGAAATCACCCGACTTCTACCGGTCTAAGCATGGCTAAGCAATTTACTTGATCCTGACCTAACAGGGTAAAAGATAATCCGGTGGCCAAGGTAATAATGCAACAACGGTTTCACTCAACTCCTATAACTTAGTGCAACAATATATAACTATAACTCATGTAATAAGGAGTAACTTTTTATAAATTTAGGAGACTTAAAATGCTCTGGGGCTTGCCTTTTTCGAACGAGCTAGGATGGTGGTCAACGCACTCTGGCAGTTCCTCGCCTGACTCTTCCTCCTCGGGCACCTCCTGTGCCTGGGGTTCCTGCTGATCCGTCCAAGCCTGCTCCTCCGGTACTGCTACCTGCGACTCCTCCTGCGATCCTGTATGATGCAAGTGCATAAGGAAACATGCGAAGAATGCATCGAATTGTGGTGGAGTGCTTTGATGACATGAGATGCAGATGAGCACATGGAATGAGCAGTTTGAATATAATTATTTCTTCTACAAGGTAGTCAACGTCATCCAAGAACATGTAACCTAAAACATACACCTTATCCTTCTATTAGTTAGCCTACCATCTACACATACAAGTGAACCTAAGCTACCAAAGCTTACCAACCTAACTCATCCATAACATCAGCAAGGCATCATGATGCTTCAAAGATACACCAAACATATTTTATTTCTCTCAATTTCTCATAAAGAATAATCTTTTATTCCCTATTTAGCTAGGGTTACACAACAACACCTATCTCTGGTGTAGATAAAAATCTACAAAAATTACAGTAGACTACTCTTACCCTAACTAACCTACCACTAAATTTTCATGAGAATTGCACAAGTAAAACTGCCTGTACAAAATAAACAAGTTATAGCCTAATTGTGAGCATGAAATTATTTTATACTAGAAAAAGTGTCAAACAACAGATTTCACAATTTTCTTAGGTTACTAACAGTAAACCAACATACTACAAAAATTATTAGATGTATGTTGTATACAAATTTTGCTCTCTACTAAAAATAACAGATATTACCAATTAAAAGCATTTGAACTACACTTCAAAATTTTTCCACAGAACATGCTTCACTGGCATTTTTCCTAGAAAGTACATCACTAATAAAGACTAATGTAACAAGAATCATATTTTTCCCTTTATTATTTTATTTACTACACTTTTTCTAAGATAACAGCATATATAACAATTAAATAAAATTGCAGAGTAGAGTGTCACAAAAATCACATGAGATATTTTTAAACTGTAGATCTATTCAAAAGGAACATTTCACAATTTGTTTCATGATTTTTGGAGCTATAAATCTTGAGATACAATTTTTGGAAGCCTTTTTTCAGATTTTCTGGAAATCAATTTCTTTAAAACCGAAAATCAAAACCGGCCTTAAACGCTACGTGCACCCCAGATCTGCACACCGCGAACACACAGGAGACAGACAGGCGGGACCACGCGGTCAAACGGGCCCACCCGTCAGCCGAACCGGCCAGGGGCGGCGCTGACCGACGAGCTCTCGCCGACTGCGAGGTCTCCAGTCAGGCCGTGACTGCCATCGTGATCTCCGTCTTCGCGCGAACCTAGCGAGCCAGCTAGCGCGGTCAAAGGAGCTCAGGAGCATGCTCACCGGCGGCCAAGGCAGCACGGTGGCTCGGCTCACCGCCGGCCGGCCAACTCCGACCGGGATGGGGTGTGTGGGGTGGTCTGCGAGCTTCACCACGTGAGTGCGGTGCTCGTGCACGTGAGAAGAGAGCGAGAAGGGGGACGGAGGGGTGAAGTTCACGGGGCAGTGCACTGCCGGTGAACTCGACCAACTCCGGCGAGCCATTCCCGCCGATGGGGGCCTTACCACGGCGCGATAGGGCGAGCACAGGATTCGTGGAGTCGTGGCGGAGCCCTATGCAAGATGTAGCAGTTGGCAGTGAGCTCTAGCGGCGGGAAACTCCAACTCCGGCGAGGCGCGCGACGGCGGAGGCGGAGCTTGCTGCTGCTGTGCGGGCGGGCGAGGGAGAATGGAGGGAGCAACCGAGGAGGACGAGCGCGCGGAGGGGGGGGGGTAAGCGGGCGCGGACGCTGCGGGGGCCACAGGGCGCGTGTCGCGCGGCTCCGACGGCGTGCGGCCACGCGGCGGCCGAACGCTGCCGCGGCGCCACGACACCACGCGCGGGCGCGCACGCGGGAGCGGGAGGGAGAAGACGCAGGCGCGGGCCGGGCCGCCAGCGACGCTGGGCCGAAAGGGAAGCCGAAGCCCACTAAGGCGAAAATCTGATTTTTCTTTTTCAAAATATTTTCCAGATTTAATTCTCTGTTTGAAATTCAAATTTGGAGATGAAAAAGAGGTTTTCAGAAATTTGGCCCAAAATAAAAGTTGTTCAAAATTTTATTCTCTACAACTTTCATATAGAGCACTTTTCAAAATTCTCAATAGATTTTGAATTTGAGATTTAAAGCTAATTTAAAATCAAAAACTCATTTATTTAGAATATTTTTAAAACAGAATTTGAGGAAGACTTGAATTCAAAATTTGCTCCAATAATCAAGTTGATTTATTCTAGATTATTTAAAATTGCTACTTCTCAAAAGTTCACCAACTTTTTAACACTTATATCAAACTTAGGGTTCCCATTTATTTGTTTTTCAAATTAAATTTGAAAGAGCTACAATTCAAATAATGCTAATCATGCAATGATGTTGAATGCTTATGCTTTGAATGATAATGCATGCTTAACACCCAGGGGTGTTACAGCTACATAAGGTTTGAAGTTTGGAAACTATGGTTTGTAAACTTAAGTTATTGTAAAACTTCCGCTACTTTACTCTGATGATATTTTGAATAAACTGTTGTAATATTGCAATACTCCTGTGATTGGATCCTGTTCGGAGGAAAGCAGACCTTTAAGTTATGAGGAACATAAGTACGGCTGTCAGAGGTCATTACGACGATGACAAGTACATGTGGGCCATCATAATTAGGAGGTTCTGTGACAGCTGGTACCAGAGCATAATTACTGGAGTTATTGTAGTATTACTTTGCAAAACTTCAAAATGTTTTGGATCGAACAAAACTTAATATTGATATTTTGGTCCAAATTGCTTTTGGCTTATCCTAATCTACTCTCTGTAGTTTCCTTAGATTATATTTGAAAGCTTCGTAGTGAAGTATCATGTTATTTTGCCCTATGTTATAAATGTTATCGCATGTGTTACTTAAACTTTTCTGTTAGTTCGTAAGTACGATGCATGCATCATGTTTAATAAACCTGCTTAAGTTACCTTCCCTTTTAAAGTGGTTTGGGTTAAGTAAGGTTCAATCCTGTTCATGCTAACCTTTAGATCCCTCCCGTCTGTTCTCATTATCCTAATTCTGTCTTGCTTTAGGATGGCACGTGTGAAGATGACTCCTCGCAAGAAAACCGGTCCGCAAGGAGTGCCACATCATTAGTTGACTACCAGAGGTGATGGAGCAAGCAGTAGTCATAATCCGAACCTGGATTCACACGCAGAGGTCGCAAGGCTTACGTCAGAGATAGAGCGACTGAAGCGCAACATGCATTTTTGGAAGCAGTGCCAGAACGAGTCTTTGGAAAAGGAGACAGAAGCCAGGGCTCGTGTTCGAGAGTTGGAGCTTTATGTGACACACCTAGAATAGTATAACATAATTCTGCATGAGGAAGTCCATAGGCTACATGATCTGATGAATCCCAATCAGCAGCCCTAGGTGGTAGAAGATGATGTCGGTGCCGTGGTCGTTTCTGGTGGAGAGGATAACAAGGAAGAGGATCCGGAAGAAAATGAACCCATGATGGAAAGTGGGGATGAGGCAAGTCATGTCACTGGTACAAGTGCTCCAGAAAATAAGGATGGATTGATCGTGATCAGCGACGATGATGAGGAGTGAAGTGTTGAAGTGGATGGTTATGTAATATAGTAGTCTTTCCTATTTTCTAAGAACCTTAGCGGGTAGTTGCTTGCTTGCGAGCAAGTTTGTAATAAAAATAATGTAAAATAATGTTGAAGTGTGTACTGGTACTGTACTAACTGCTTTTTAATTCAATAAAGCAATGTAAATAAAACATGGTTTGTATACAACAGATGGACGATACTGGAACTTCTCAGGCTAGGGACAATGCTCCAAATCCCCCACCATTTCCACCTACTCTGGCAGAGGCTATTGCAGCACTGGTCAATGCCACTACTCTGTTGGCTCAGAATCAGAATGGAAATCAGGGTCATCGAGGCCGTAATAATAGAGGAGAAACCACTTATGTGGATTTCACCAATACCCGTCCACCGGTGTTTTCAAAGGCCGATGAGCCGCTAGAGGCGGATGACTGGCTCCGAACAATAGAGCAAAAGTTTGAGCTTATCCAGTGCACGGAATACTAGAAACCTGTGTTTGCAGCACAACAGCTCAGGGGTGCCGCAGGGGCGTGGTGGGCGAATCTAGTCGCCGCACAGCCTGCTAGCCATCGTATTACCTAGCAAGAGTTTCATGATGCTTTCAGAGCACACTACATCCCAGATGGTGTCATGGCCATGAAGTTAGAAGAGTTTCTCTCTTTGAAACAGGGAAACCAGATAGTTCTTTAGTATGTGGGCAAATTCAATCATCTGTCATAGTATGCAGCCGAGTATGTGAACACTGATGCAAAGAAAAAGAGTTGTTTCATGAGGGGTTTGAATACCAAGATCCATGCAGCATTGGTCACATGCTATAATGCCACATATCATGAGGTAGTCAATGTCGCTATCGCTTCAGAAGAGAAGTCCCGCATTCACAAAGAGTCAAAGAAAAAGAAGCAAGTGTTGTCTAGCTCATTAGGCGGCATTAAGAAGTGCCAAAGGTTTATCTACCACCCTTAAAATCATTTCTGCCCTCCTTATCGTCCACCGCAATACCAAGCTCGGCCGCAGACGTTTATCCATCCTACCACAACCTAGCAATATCCACAACAGCTGAATGCCCCTGGTATTCAAAATCAGAGCCCAATAACCCATAACTTTCCCTGCTACAACTGTGGAAAGCCAGGCCACTTCTCTAAGGAATGCCCGTATCCAAGGCAGTACAATCCCAATTATCCAAGAGCTCCCGTACCGCAATAACAACAGCCTCAGAGCAAGAATAATAATCTGAATGTTCAGAAGGGTAAGGGTGAAAAGAAGAAGATGGGACGTGTATTCTACGCCCAAGCAAGTGCAATTCCAGAGGGAGAACCTGTTATGATGGGTATGTTCCCTGTTGCTAATCATCCAGCAGTACTGTTATTTGATTCTGGTGCATCGCATACATTCATAAATTGCACCTTTGTTACAAAGCATGACATTCCAATTATAGGAACATAAGAGGATTTCTTTATTCAGTCGCCCGGGGGACGACTGTGTACTAAGGAAATGATACGTGATGTACCTATAGAGTTGGGTGGGCATATATTCCCTACCTCAATGATAGTATTACAGAAACAGGATATAGATGTAATCCTAGGTATGAATTGGATGTACCAACGAGGAGCTATTATAGATGCACTGCACAGAACTATAAAGTTGAACTTGCAGATAATAAATCTCATCTCCTTATCCAACTTCCTATTCCAAAGAGAACAGTTGAGAGGATATGTGCAACCTCAATGAAAGAGATTTGTGATATACCGGTAGTCTATGAGTTTCTAGATGTGTTTCCAGATGATCTATCTGGTCTGCCACCGGACCGAGAAGTAGAATTTGTAATTGAGTTAAAACCTGGTACTGCCCCAATATCTAGGAGAGCTTATAGAATGCCACCGAATGAATTGGCCGAACTCAAGGTTCAATTGCAAGAGTTGCTTGAAAAAGGTTTCATTAAACCTAGTTCATCACCGTGGGGATGTCTGGCTCTTTTTGTCAAGAAGAAGTATCAGACTTTAAGGATGTGTATTGACTATCGTCCGTTGAATGAAGTAACCATTAAGAACAAGTACCTGTTGCCTCGCATTGATATACTTTTTGATCAACTTGCGGGGGCAAAGGTATTTTCAAAGATCGATCTTTGATCGGGGTACCATCAAATCAAGATTCGACCAGAAGATATTCTAAAGACTGCATTCACTACTAGATATGGATTATATGAGTATTTAGTCATGTCTTTTGGCCTCACTAATGCACCGACATATTTCATGTATTTGATGAACTCAGTTTTCATGCTAGAGCTTGACAAGTTTGTGGTTGTCTTTATTGATGATATTCTGGTATACTCCAAAAGTGAAGAAGAGCATGCTGAGCACCTTAGAGTTGTTCTGACTTGTCTAAGAGATCATCAACTGTACGCCAAGTTTAGTAAATGTGAGTTTTGGTTAAAGGAAGTACAATTCTTAGGACATGTGTTGTCAGCCAAAGGAGTAGCAGTTGATCCTGGTAAGGTGAAAGATATCTTGAATTAGAAACCCCCAATCTAAGTTCATGAAGTTCGAAGTTTTCTGGGAATGACAGGTTATTACCGTCGATTCATACCTAATTTTTCAAAGGTAGCCAAGCCAATCACGGAGTTGTTGAAAATTCAAACCAAGTTCATCTGGTCTCCAGAATGTGAGAAGGCTTTTAGAATTCTAAAGAAGTCACTGACAACTGCTCCAGTTTTAGCACAGCCAGATATAGAAAAGCCATTTGATGTTTATTGTGATGCCTCTGGTATTGGCCTTGGTTGTGTATTAATGCAAGAAGGCAGAGTCATTGCTTATGCCTCGAGATAGTTGAAGCGTCACGAAGAGCATTATCCAACTCATGATCTTGAATTAGCAGCTGTGGTTCATGCATTAAAAATCTGGCGTCATTACTTGTTGGGTAATACTTGCCATATTTATACAGATCACAAAAGCTTGAAGTATATCTTTACTCAGTCGAAACTGAATATGAGGCAAAGAAGGTGGCTTGAGTTAATAAAAGATTATGATTTAGAAGTGCACTATCATCCTGGAAAAGCAAATGTTGTTGCTGATGCACTCAGTAGAAAGAATCATTGTAATTGTATGACTGTGAAGCCAATGGATTATAGTTTATGTTACGAATTGGAAAAGTTGAATATTGAAATAGTCCAGCAAGGTCAATTAACCAATGTCACTGTGCAATCAACAATCAAAGATCAGATTATATCTGCTCAGAGAAGTAATTCCGGTATAGCCCACATTAAAGAAAAAGTTAGATCAGGTCAACAGACATATTTAAGTATTGATGATACAGATGTGTTGTGATTCAAGAACCGGTTAGTGGTACCAAAAGTTCCTGAGTTACGACAACTCATTTTTGATGAAGCACATAATACAAGGTTTTCTATTCACCCAGGGAGTAATAAGATGTATCAGGATTTGAAACAGAGATTCTGGTGGACTAAAATGAAAATCGAGATTGCTAAGTATGTTGCCAGATGTGATACTTGTCGTAGAGTGAAGGCTGTACGTCTGAAGCCGGTTTGTAGTACTGGTTTGTACTAGGCTACATAAGATTTGAAGTTTGGAAACTATGATTTGTAAACTTAAGTTATTGTAAGACTTCCGCTACTTTACTCTGATGGTATTTTGAATAAACTGTTGTAATATTGCAATACTCCTGTCATTGGATCATGTTCGGAGGAAAGCAGACCTTTAAGTTATGAGGAACATAAGTATGACTGTCAGAGGTCATTATGACGATGATAAGTACATGTGGGCCATCATAATTAGGAGGTTCTGTGACAAAAATGCTAGCTCCACCCGATGCCGCACACCCGGAACCACATACGGTGGCTAACAGTGGGACCCGAGGCCCCACCTGTCGTACATCCGAGAGGGGGGAGATCACCGGCGGGTAGAGCTCGCTGTCGGTGAGTTCTCTGGCCACGGGGCGAGCACCACGGTGCTCCCCACAGCGAGGCGAGCCAGATGCACTAGATGGGTGAGCCGGTGGAGCGCCGGTATGGGCTGGCCGGCGGTGATGGGGGAGCGGCGACGCTGCTTAATGACAAACTGCGGCTACCGGCCATGCCAGGGCGTGCGTGTGCGAGTACTCGTTCAAGGGTGCGAAGGCGATGATGGTGCTCAAGACAGAACAGATAGAGGACGGAAGGGGCTTCGGCCATGCGTGGCCGTGAACGGCAGCCATGGCACCATGGTAGAGGAGACGCCCGAATGGGCCTTACCTCGGGCGAAAACGGTGGCGAGGGCACGAGCACAAGAAGGAGGAAGGTGAGGCGGAGTTGCGCGCAAGGTGAATCGAGAAATGGCGGTGCGGTGGAGGAGCACGACGCCGGTGGGTGACTCGGCGGCGCGCGGTGGCAGAGGAAGTCGCTCAGCTTTTCCAAGACGGAGAGAGAGTGAGGAGGAAGGAATGGAGTGGAAGAGCGAGGGGTGGATCTCAGACGAGTGGCCGGTAAGGCGAGGGCACGGTGTAGGGCTGGATATCGAGCCAACCGTAGTTTTTTTCGAGCTTTTTTAGAAATTGGTATAATCTTATTCATCATTATTTCCTGCATTGTTTAAGACCCAACTTCACAACGAGCCTAACGAGCCAAGCCTAACGAGCCGAGCCGAAATTGAAAGTCGTTCAAAATCAAGCCATTTTCATTTTAAAAGATAAATGAGTCCAATCGGAGCACTTTTGTACCGAGCCACCGAGCCAGCTTAACGAGCTTTTTGTCTAGCCCTAGCGCGGTGCAGGGCCCGCCGGAGCGCCAGCTGCCACCGTCGCTGGTGCTTGGCGGCCACGTGGTGGCTGCCCTCTGTCGCGGTCGGGTGCAGGCGTGCGTGTAGGCACGGAGGCGAGCGGGGACGCGGGAGCTGGGCCAGGCTGGCTTCGGTCGTGGGCCGAGATAGGAGGGGGTGTGGCCCGTTTTCCAAATAAATTGATGTTTTTTCTTTTATGCAAAACAATCCCCAAAATCCCATTTTGAGCACCGAAATTCCATTTTCAAAAAGTGACTTAAAAATAAAAGTTGCTCTAAAAATTGTGATCTTCAACTTTGCCAAAAGGAGCAAAGTCAAAATCCCAATAGATTTTGAAATATAGATTTTAAAGTCAATGTAAATCAAGAACCCTATTTTGGAAGATTATTTTTAAAAGCAAAATTTGAGAAAATTTTGAATATAAACCTTGCTCCAAATTATTTGCTAAAGATTCATAAGTTGTCTAATCACTCAAACAAACACTTACCAAGCATAACAAGCATCAAACTAGCCTTAATCTAGTGAAAAACAGGTAGTGCAACATCTATGTTTCAAGGTTAGGTGTCACTTATAATTCATGCTATGCTTATGAGTGCATAATGATTGTTATGCACATGATTATCAATGCCTAATGCATGCTTAACACCAGGGGTGTTACAGCAGCGCAGTCGCGCGGCAGGGACGACAGTGTGATGTGGTGGACGTGACCACGTGGTAGAGCGACTGCCATGACAGGGTGACTGTGGCGCGCAGAGGAGCAAGCGGCCCAGGGGGCAGCGGCTGCGGTTGGCTAGCGGTGGTCAAAGGCGCACTGTGGCCAGCTACGACCAAGCCGAAGTGGGGCCTAGCCAGTCCTGCGATGCTGGCCAGATGTGTGACACGATGCCTAAACTGTGATTGCACACAGAGAGGCAGCAAGTGTCGTCTCACATGTGCATGAATTTCAAAGCATGTAGATCGACCAACCTAGCTCGACTACGGCTCACCGATCTGGACAATGACCAGGACGGCACCATTGCCTAACCCCAGGAGCCAAAACATGACCTAAGTTACTTACAGGTTTTTGCAGACTAATTTTGTGAACATGATGTTGTCAAACTGTTCACAAGCTTAAGGTCCTAGGCATATTTTAGGTTTTCAAATTCAATTTCCAAGCTAGTAGAAATACTAACTAGCCAACATACTTTTCCACAACAGGGGTTGCATTGCAATCTACAAAGTTATACTTCAAATTTTGTTAAAGTGTTGCATACATGTTCTATAGCATTTTTGTTCAATAAAAATTAGTTTTCAACTTTAAGTGATATAACATGAACTATTGCGTCAACTTCCATTTAACCTTTTTATTAGTTATTTGAAGTTACTCAAATGGTTCTACGCACTTCAACCCATGCAAAATCTCAAAAACATGATGCTAAAGAATGCTTTGGTGAGTTACAGAGGGGAGGTGGGGTGGGCCTCTTCTACTGCTGGGCTAAAAGCGAGGGGAGGGAGAAAAAGAAAAAGAAAAGGCTTTTCCAATTTCTGTTTTTGCAAAACAAATTCAAATTCAAACAAAGTTGGAATTCAAGCCACTCAACTCTAGCCCTACAGTCAAACAAAGAATTGTGCTCTAGCGTGAATGCAACAAAAATGTTTCTAAACCTTATATTTCATTTTAATAATCATGAAAATTATTATTTGACCTAGATAAATCATGAGAAATTAAATAAAAGAAATCAATTCATTACTAATTCCTAAAAATGATTTTTAGGGTGTTACAAACCTGCCCCCCTTAAGATGAATCTCATCCTCGAGATTTGGAAGATTCAAAGAGATGGGGATATTCTGATTTCAAATCCTCTTCCCTTTCCCAAGTTGTCTCATCCTCGGGATGCCTGTTCCACTGAACTTTACACATTCGGATAATCTTACTCCTGGTGATTCTCTCCGCTACTTCCAAGATTTTGATATGGTATTTGGTATACGTGAGATCTCCATTAAGATCAAGTTCTTCCAAGGGTAGTTGTTCTTCAGGTACACGTAAACACTTTTTGAGTTGTGACACATAAAACACATTGTGCACTCCTGATAGATTCTCTGGTAGTTCAAGTTGGTAAGCTACCTCTCCTCTTCTACCCATGATTTTAAAAGGTCCCACATACCTAGGTGATAGTTCACCTTTCACACTAAACCTCTTAACTCCCCTCATGGGAGACACCTTAAGATACACGTAGTCACCTATCTTAAACTCCAAATCCATCCTCCTAGTATCTACATAGCTTTTCTGTCTTGATTGTGCTGCTTTCAAATTTTGTCGGATTGTTTGAACTTGTTCCTCAGCATCCCTCAAAATCTCCAGACCAAACACTTGGCTTTCCCCCGTTTGGTTCCAAAACAATGGAGTCCTGCATTTTCTGCCATACAATGCTTCAAATGGTGCCATTCTCAAACTTTTTTGATGGCTATTATTGTAAGAGAACTCTGCATATGGTAAACTCTTATCCTAGCTTTCCATACTGCAACACACATGCTCTCAACATATCCTCAAGTATTTGGTTTGTCCTCTTAGTTTGCCCATCTGTCTGCGGATGATATGCAGAGCTAAAATTTCATTTCGTTCCTAACGACTCATGAACCTTCTGCCAAAACTAGGATGTAAACTGTGTTCCTCTGTCTCACACTATCTTCTTCAAAACTCTAGGCAAGTATACAATCCTTTCCATATATAGTTCTGCTAGCATTGCTCCAGTGTATTTGGTCTTAACAGGTAGAAAATGAGCTACCTTAGTTAATCGATCAACTATTACCCATATCGAGTCTTACCCTTTTTGGGTGTGAGGTAAACCTACCATAAAATCCATACCCACTTCTTCCTATTTCCACTCTAGTACTTTCATAGGCTGCAGTAGTCCTGTGGGTCTTTGATGTTCTGCCTTAACTCTTTGGCATGTATCACAGATAGCCACATACTTTGCCACATCTCTCTTCAATCCACCACCAGTACTTCTCTTTGAGATCAAGGTACATCTTTGTACTTCCCACATGAATAGAATACGCTGAGTTATGTGCCTCGCTAAGGATCTTATCTTTGATAGGCTTTGAATTAGGTACACAAATCCTCTTTCCATACCACATTGTTCCCTGATCATCCATCCTGAAACCTGGTGCCTTGCCAATTACGATACGCTCAGCAATATCTATGATATCCTCATCTTCCAACTGTCCCTTGTGGATTTCACGCTCTAAAGTGGGTTCCACTTCTAGCTCCACGATATTTGCCACTATTGATAGGTTCAACCATGCTAAATCTTCATGTAACCCCTTCGGTAGTCATGAAATACATGCCATGTTAGCATAACTCCTGCGACTGAGAGCATCTGCCACCACATTTGCTTTCCCCAGGTGATAATGTACCTCAAGATCATAATCTTTGATTAGCTCTAACCATCTGCGATGTCTCAAATTCAAATTTGACTGTGTGAAGATATACTTTAAACTTTTGTGGTCAGTGTAAATCTCACTCTTATGTCCTATCAGGTAATGCCTCCAAATCTTTAAAGCATGTACCATAGGTACCAATTCTAGGTCATGTGTTGGATAGTTCAACTCATTCGTCCTTAACTGCCTTGATGCATAAGCAAGCACTCTACCTTCCTGCATAAGTACACAACCCAAACCTTATCTAGATGCATCATAGTATATTGAAAAACTTTTCAAGATGTCTGGCAGAACTAGCACCAGGGCTGTGGTCAACCTCTTTTTCAACTCCTCAAAACTAGCTTGACATTTTTCAGACCACACAAATTTGGCATTCTTTTCAAGCAAAGCTATCATTGGTTTTGCAAGCTTAGAGAACCCTTCAATAAATCTACGGTAATAACTAGCCATACCAAGAAAACTTCGTATCTCACTCACATCTTTAGGTGGGTTCCAACTCAACACATCTTTGACTTTCTTTGGATCAACTGCCACTCCTCCATTTGAAATAATAGGCCCAAGGAAAGACACTTCTTTTAGCCAAAACTCGCATTTGCTCAACTTAGCATAAAGCTGATGTTCTTTGAGTTTCTGTAATACTAGCCTCAGGTGTTCCTCATGTTCCTCCTCATTCTTAGAATACACCATAATATCATCTATAAATACCACCATGAACTTGTCAAGGTATTCCATAAACACATGGTTCATCAAATACATGAAGTATGCTGGTGCATTTGTCAGCCCAAAAGACATCACTATGAATTCATAAAGCCTGTATCGAGTTGTGAAAGCAGTCTTTGGAATATCAGATGAGTGAATTCTAAGTTGATGATACCCCAACCAGAGATCAATTTTGGAGAACACATAAGAACCCCTTAGCTGATTGAACAGATCACCAATTCTAGGCAACGGATATTTATTCTTTATGGTCACTTCATTAAGTGATCGATAGTCTATGCACATTCTCTACGATCCATCCTTCTTCTCAACAAATAGAACAGGTGCTCCCCAAGGTGAGGAACTAGGACGTATAACCCTTATCCTGCAACTCTCTTATCTGTTTCTTAAGTTCTTCTAACTCATTTGCCCCCATTCTATAAGGTCTCTTTGCTATTGGTGCAGTGCCAGGCAAAAGTTCTATTATAAATTCAACTTCTTGTTCAGGTGGCATACCTGGCAAATCGTCGGGGGATACATGTGGAAACTCATTTACTATCGGGGATATCAGTGACAGTTGTAACCTTCATCTGATTAATTTGACTAACTCCCAAAACATGTGCCCTTGCCTGAAACTCAATTCTTTCCCCTGTATTAGTTTTTAGGAGTATAGTTCTGGTCGCACATTGAATCACAGCCTCATGTACCATCAGCCAATTCGTTCCCACGATGACATCAATTCCGGACGTGTTCAGAATATAAGATCAGCTATGAACTCTACCCCCTTATATTAAGTTTGACTCGAGGTCAAAGTAAAGTTGCTATAATTTCCCCTCCTGGTGAACTAACAAGCATGGTATTCTTCAAAGTGTGCATGAGCATAGTGTGTTTCTTCATGAAATGTGCAGATATAAAGAAATGTGATGCTCTAGAATCAAATAAGACTGAAATGGAATGAGAGTTGACTAGGAACATACCGATCACAACGTTGGGCGCTTCTTGAACTGAATTTGTAGATACATGATTCACTTTTCCTCTAGCATAGTTTTGTTGCCCCTGCTTGCTCGGGGTGTGAACATTCATCTTCTGGCTACTTGCCTGTCCCTGAGGACCTTGAGCTACCTTCTTAGGACAGCTATAGGAAAGGTGTCCTGGCTCCCCACAGACGAAGCTTCTATTGTTGTTGGATGTGTTGGGGGTGTTGGGTGTATTACCCTTCATTGGGGTGTTTCCCACCTAAATCTGGCGAGGAGCTTGAACACGATACTGACCTTGCTGCTGTGGTGCCTTCTGTTGAAACTGAGTGCGGTTCACCACATTAGACTGTCCCTAAAATCTCTGCTAGTTGTTCTGGCCTTAAGTGAAATGAGTTTGACTGCTACTGCCAAGCTGTTGGTTCTAGAACTTCCTCTTCTTAGCTTCCATGTCACGCCTCTTGCTCTCAATAATAAGAGCTTTGTCAACAAGCTGCTGGTAGTTGTCAAAAGTATGAGAAAGTAACTGATACAGCAGCCCATCATTCAAACCCTCCATAAAAAGTTCCTGCTTGTCCTGATCAGCCTCTACATCATTTGGTGCATAGCAAGAGAGTTGAGTGAACTTTTCTCTGTATTCACTCACTAACATACCTCCTTGCTTTAGCGCAAGAAATTCCTTTCTCTTGAGCTTCATAATCCCTCCTGGCACATGGTGTGAGCAGAAGTTTTCTCTGAATATCTGCCAAGTAATTTGATTTTCATCTGGGTAACCATTGCGGAATGATTTCCACCAATCAAGGGCTGCCCCTTGGAGCTGACCCGAAGCATACAACATCTTTTCACGGTCATCGCATTGGGCTATCTCAAGTTGTCGCTCCACAGTACGGAGCCAATCATCGGCTTGCAGTGGATCTGGGGAGTTGAAAGGTCTTGATGGCTAGAGGGGGGTGAATAGACTTATAAAATTTTCTACAAGGATAAGCTAAACAAGTTTATCAATATAACAAATAGCGAGATGCGAGTTTTACTTAGCCTATAGGGTGTTTGCAAGCCACCTAACCAATTCACAATTCTAGTATTTGCACTCAACCACACAAGTCAAACCGAAAAGGTAACTACAACCACAACTAGCAAGCTACACAAAGGAGCTACTCTAGCAAAGCTAACTAGCTAGCATAGATAACTAAAAAGGTAATGCAGAGTTGAGTTTGGAGAGTTTCACCGAGGGGCGAAGTATTGAGCCAACCAATATGATCAACAATGAATACCAAGATAACCGAACACCGAGATCAATTAATCACAATATGAAAGTGATGACACGAAGATTTATCCCGAGGTTCACGTGCTTGCCGGCACACTAGTCCCCGTTGTGTCCCTCTTCACCACGTGGTTCGGTGGTTAATCGGTCTCACACCGAGCCTCTCAAAAGGCGCCACAAGAACCTACCAAATGGCAAAAGGTTGCAATGACACGAGCAATTTACTAACGTTGCCTTTGGCGCTTCGCCGAGGTAGGCACAAACCCCTCACAATCATCGGAGGTGGCCAAGAACAATCACCAACTCTTGCCAACGCTTCCAAAGCTGCTCCAAGCCGTCTAGGTGGCGGCAACCACCAAGAGAAACAAGAATCCCACAGCAAATCAACCACCAAGTGCCAACTAGATGCAATCTCACAATACAAATACACTTGGATCACTCAATCTCACTTCGAATATGCAAAGAAGCAAGAGAGATGAGTGGGAGGGGAGTTGCTTAGCTCAAAGTGCTCACAAGTATGTCAAATGTTCAAGAGATAGAGCCTTGAGCCAGCCAACGAGTATTTATAGACGTACCCCTTCGAATATAGTCGTTACGCACTTGAAACAGCCGAAGTCGCACTGATCGGACGCGCTGGTCACACTGACCGGACGCGCCGGTCGCACAACGGCTAAGCTACGAAGCACCAACCGGACGCGCTGGTCGCACAGACCAGACGCGCTGGGTGCGATCGGACGCGCTGGTCCCATAACTGACCGGACGCGCTGGTCAAGCCTGAGTAGTGTACAACGAAACAGCGACCGGACGCGCTGTAGAACTGACCGGACGCCACAGTGCCAGCGTCCGGTTGGAGTCCAGTAAGCTCCCTGAATGACCGGACGCGTCCGATCGACAGTGACCGGACGCGCCACCACGTCCGATCAAAAACAGAAATACGCGTAAATGCTGAACACTGACCGGACGCGTCCGGTCAAATAGAGACCGCGTCCGGTCCAGCGTCCGGTCACCTCTATGACCTCCGTTCGCCTCCGTTTCTTTTCTGACTTCCGGCGTACTGAAAAATAGTCGTTTCAACTCCTCAAAAATGCCTGAATCCCGCCTCGCAAGCTCGGCAGGAGGGAGAGAGGACCCCAAGCCCTCTCTACCGCTCAAACTCCACCGCCTTCGCAAATGTGCTAACACCACCAAGTAATCTCGTCAAGTGTGAGTGTGTTAGCATTTTCACAATCATTTTCGAGGCGATATTAGTTCTATCCAAATGCATATGATTATGAAATGCACACCTAGAGGCACTTAGGAGTTCAATAGCCGCGTCATTCCCCTCTTTATAGTACGGCTATCTATCCTATAATGTAACCACACCCACTAGGTGTCTTGGTTACTAAAACACAACCCTTAAGCATATACCTTTGCCTTGATCATGTAGGGTTGCGTCCAAATCCAAGTGTAGCCATCATGATCACCATGTCCATCTTGCCACCAACCTTGGAATGTACTAATCCTCATATGTTACATACAACTTAGGCCTAGGATTAGTACTTAGGCATTGTCACTAATTACCAACACCAAACATAGGACTTTCAGGAGTGAGTGAAGGTAGGTGGATGACCCTTCAAAAACTTGCCCCGCCTATCATGGACTCGATGGAATTGCTGTGGGGGATTGTTCTAATTATTTTGTATGGTCTGTGCCATCTGCTGCATGAGTTGTGTTTGCAAGATGAGAAGTTGCTCAATTGAGACAGGCGGTGGCGGTGGTGGATCTCCCCCTCCTGAGGTGCCTCTCCTGGTGTTAACCATTTGTAACATACATACCACAAGAGCTTTACTTATCCATGTTTCATAGGTCACTTGAGAATGATTAGATGCTAATAAAATAGAAGATGAATGGTAGGGGACAAGTATAATAGACATTCTGAAATTTTTCAGGCGAGTGACACAAACAGCAGTGCAGTATTTCGGTCATATCTCCCTGTCTGTTTATCATCTGATAGTGAACCTTACCTTTCTGGGAAGCTAACAAAATTGTCTACAACTTTCATATAGAACATTTTTCCAGATTCAGCCGTTCAGATGGACAAAAGCGGAGTACAAACAGAACTGTTCTAGGATTCTGACAGCACAGTTACATCAAATTGAAACAGCTATATCTCCCAAACTGCTATAGATAATGACGTGATTCCAGTTGCAAATGACAGGTACAGAAGTCTAGTTTTATCCATGTAAATTTCACAGCATTTGGATAACTATATTTGGAGATATAACAAAAGTAATACAGATTGCTCAGATAAGGACTGATTTTGAGAAACAAGATATGAGAACCCAACTATTATTCATTGACCTTATGCCTTATATTAAGAGTACTAGCTGGATGTGGACAAGCCCCACAACTCAACTCAAATCATGCAAAGATCCAAATCAAACATTAAGCATCATAACAAGCATGAAGGCACATTATTCTCACATTGTTCTCATGGACTGGACTGACTCAACAGACTGACTGCAACCGACTCGACTCGAATACTCGCATTATTAATCGCTCTCATGCATAGGGATGGAATATGGGTCAACGACAGTGCGGGTGCAGGTGCAGCCGTGGTGGTGGATCTTGCGCGAAATGACGATAGCGTGGTCCACAGCAAGAGTGGGTGGAAGTGGGTCTGGCAGTGGTCCTCCCTGCTCCTGCTGGCGCTCGTACGCGTCCACCTTGGCGCGCAGCTGCTCGATCTCAAGCCACAAGTCCCTTTGGTTAAGCTAGGACCTGTCCAAGGCACTGTTGAGAGCCACCACCAGGGGCACTGTCTCAACAAGTCTAGCACTCTCACCCTCCTCGATCTTGGCAATCCTGCAACCTGATGCCTCAGCACGACGACGTGGGAAGTAGCGGTCATCGTTGTTCTCAATTGTCAGGAGCACCATGTCTCTGTGGGAGTAGTATGCCTGCCTCACAACGTCCTCAACACCTGTCTCCCTGGTGAAGGTGGGGGTCATGGTGGCGTGGCAGGTGCGAACCTTCCAAGCGTGGTCATCAGCACACCAAGTCTTCACAAACACCTTGGTCATCCAGTGCGTGGTATGCACTAGGTGAGTGTACTTCCTGTTGTGGTACTCCACCAAAGCTGGAGTGGGGTCATACTGCACCTAAACCAATGAAAACAACCTCGAGTGGTAGAAGTTGTTAGAGTATACGGTGGTAAGGGTCTCCCGGGTCCACCCAGGAGGTGTTTGCTCGTCCTACTCCTTGTCTCCCACGTGGTACTCTGGTGGCTCATCTCCACCTCCACACGGGTCCTAGGGGTCCTATGCCTGGCCCTCGCCCTGGCCCCACCGGCGTTGGAGCTCCTGGTGCGGCTACCGGAGGGGCTGTTAGAGCGGCTGCTGGAGCTGTCAGAGCTAGAGCTGTCAGAAGAGTCGCTATGGTCTCCAGCGGCGGCTTGCTGCTGCACAGGCTCGGGCTCCTCCTCATGCATGACCCTCCATGGTGCACGTCCATCGGTGCTCTTGCGGGCAGTCTTCTTAGTGCAAGCCATCTACATAATTTTTAAATATGAATTAGATCCGATGAATTTTCATAAAGAACAAAGGTAGAGTACCAGAAAAAGTTTATAAAGTACCAAAAGCAGTAAAATTTTTGGAATTAATCCTTAGAGGGGTGTCCAGTCTATCTATGGTGAGCGTCCTACAGTTAGTTCGACTTTGATACCAATTTGTAACACCCGGTTTTATAAATAAAACCACGGAGAGAGTATATATGGGCCCAGGAACTTCCAAACCACATATACGTACAAATTGAGAGATATCATAACACAAACCACGATTAAACTTTATTACAACTCATAATAAGTCTTACGCATCATTGCCAATGGCTTTATTATAGCGGATACGTAGAAAACTAAAAAGAAGACTCCAGCCACGGGGACACCGACTAGTGGCACGCTCTCCTCAGAAGTCCTGAACATCCTCGGGAAACTCCACAAAACCTTCACCATCTAGTACCCATCCGAGATTTTTGATTGTTGACAACAACAAGTGTCAGCTCATCCAACTCAGCAAGTATAACTATGGGGATGCATGGCTCAAAGGGTTGACATGGTTAAGCAGTTAGCATTTTAGTAGATCATATTTTATTTTAACCCTAAGTCACTAACTTAGTAAAATAACCCTTTCCATGGTGAAAAGTAATTATAATCATCAATATTAACACTATTCCCAACCATCCACATATCTGGCTATACTTAAAGGATCTAGGCCGCTCGTGTCCGTGAGCACGGCTGATATATCAAATTAACAAAACTTTGCGGAGTGTGTACACTTTCACCTTGAGTCATGATTCCCATTTGCATAGGGCCCGTCGACCCCCTAACATTTTCAAGGTGAGTAGGCAGGGTTTCATTACGTAGCCCTTCACTAATTACCCTAACAAGTTAGTAGTCGCGAGGTTTCAGCGTCTAGGCAAATGGAGGCCCCCTTCAAGAGCGGCACACCTTGACCACAGCCTAGTACACACTTTGACACGCAAAAAGCCATTCTGCAACCTAGTCCCCCCCTCTTGCGCCTTTCGGTAACCACTAACAAGCTAGAGAAAACTAGTTATACGACTAAGACCAAAGCCATGTGATCCTCAAGGTTGTACGGACCGCCTGGGTGGCCGCTTTAAGCATAAGTCCTTATGGAGAGCAATTGGAGCATAAAAAACAACCATACTCTAGCCCCCTATTTGTTATTAGATCAACTTTTATCAATTATGATTCAAATCCATTAATCCTTTATCAATTAGGCTTTTATTGCACCTAGCAAAACCTAACTTCCTATTATGCAATTTCCCCATAGGTAACAAGGAACATAGGTCAAGTATTTCTAGGCATATCCTTAGGGTTTATCAATTTGACACATGCATATGTATATAAATGATTAAAAATTGCTATGTAACAAGGAAACCATAGGCTATACTTGCCTTCCTCAAAAGCTTGGTCTTGAAACTACTCCTCGAAGATCTGCTCCTCGAAAATCTCACCCTCTATACGCATAACCATCACCAAGCAAGTCCAGACAATCGTCACATGCAAGAAAAATATATAATTCTATTAGAACATCACATCATATAGAGGAAACATAAAGAGAAATAATTATAAAACTATTCCACTTGTTACTATGAACACATGAGCGCAAAAATCACTTTAATCAGACCTAAAATGAGAAAGTTATGAACAAAACCATTTTCAGGGACATTTTCTGCAATTAAAAACATTTTTCTAAGGGCTTAGACACTAAAACTGAGGCCTATAGCGAAATTAAACCTAAAATAGAGGGGCTAACACATAAAAACTCAAGTTGTGGACTGCGGGTACAAAAACTAGGGTCTACAGGGGCTAAAACGTTAGAAATCGGGACCTAAAACTAATTATTCATAACTGCAGTGGACCATGGGTTGATTTCCTAAACTGCAGGGTCTCTTTAGCAGAAATGGCGGGGCGTGGCGGCGGCTGTTGCTCTGGCGCTAACATGGCACCACGCGGTGTGACGTAATTGGGCTAGCTCGCGGACGTGGCCGTGGACCACGCGCCCGCCACGGTTCACTGGTCCACTGTGGACCCGCCGTACCCCGAAGCGGTATGGCCTAATCTTGGCCATCCATGGGAAAATCAATGGCACAAGGGGAGGTTCAGGGGGTGGCTGACTGTCGGGCGGCATTTCCCATGGCAGCGCTCCATGGGAGTGACCCTGAGCTCGCCGGTACGACGCTCCCGGGCTCGATTCGTGACACGAAGGTCACCGGGGGCATGCGGGGTCAACAACAAAACCCGTTCAAGGGCTCGGTAGCGGCGGAGGGGCTCACCACAATGAGGGTGATGGTGGTGGACCTGTGGAGAGAGAGAGAGAGAGCTCCAGTGAGCTAAAGCATGCGCAAACAAAACGGAGATGGAACGTGGTAGTCATGGGCGGTCGCGGCTTCACCTGGCGGTGCTCTCCGACGCAGCAACGGCGGCTGGAAGTCATCGGGACAGGATCTGTGGGGTGAGAATGGAATGGTGGTGTGGTGAGGTGGGAAAGGGGGAGAAAGGGTGGCTGGGGTTTGGCTTTATACCTAGGGAGAGGCGGTGGGTGGTGCGTGGGTGCGCCACTAGGGCTAGGAGGTGGCTGGGTGGCCATTATGGCCACCGGCGCGGCGGCGGTTTCTGGTGGGGGGGAGCGGTGGCAGCGGTGATTCAGCTTGGGGGAGAAGAAAGGGCATAGGACGCTGACAGGTGGGGCTGAGGTGGCAGCGGCAGCGGGCACACGCACGTGGGATGAAGCGGCCTGAGCGGGTGAGGGGAGGAAAAGAAGGTCAGGCAGGCCTTGGCGGGCCGCTCGGTGGGCTGCTGCGCGCGCGGGTGGGAGGGGAGGTGGGGTGGGCTGCTTCTGCTACTCGGCTAAAAGCGAGGGGAGGGAGAAAAAGAAAAAGAAAAAGAAAAAGAAAAAGAAAAAGAAAGAAAAAGAAAAAGAAAAGGCTTTTCCAATTTCTGTTTTTGCAAAACAAATTCAAATTCAAACAAAGTTTGAATTCAAGCCACTCAACTCTAGCCCTGTAGTCAAACAAAGAATTGTACTCCAACATGAATGCTACAAAAATGTTTCTAAACCTTATATTTCATTTTAATAATCCTAAAAATTATTATTTGACCTAGATAAATCATAGGAAATTAAATAAAAGAAATCAATTCATTACTAATTCCTGAAAATAATTTTTTGGGTGTTACAGTCTTTTTGCTCCCATCCGAGTTGAATATCTTAGATAGGTTGAGTGTAGGACTCTTATCCAGGTTAAATAACTCAGGATAGGGCATGCATAGACTTTAGTAGCCTTTTTACTCTCATCTAGGTTGAATAACTCAGGATAGGGCGAACATTTTTTTGCTCTCATCTAGGTTGAATAACTCGGGATAGGGCGAGTGTTGGCTTAGTAGCCTTCTTACTCTTATCCAGGTTGAATAACCTAAGATAGGTCGTGTTTATTTACTCTCATCTAGGTTGAATAACTTGGGATAGGGCGAGTGTATCTTTACTCTCATCCAGGTTGAATAACTCGGGATAGGGCGAGTGTTCTTTTACTCTCATCCAGGTTGAATAACCTAGGATAGAGCGAGTGTTCTTTTACTCTCATCCAGGTTGAATAATCTGGGATGGGGCGAGTATTCTTTTACTCTCATCTAGGTTGAATAACCTGGGATAGGGCGAGTGTTCTTTTACTCTCATCCAGGTTGAATAATTTGGGATATAGTGAGTGTTCTTTTACTCTCATCCAGGTTGAATAACCTAGGATAGCTTGGTTTTGTAAGATAAGTGATGAAAAAATCATCTTTATTATATTGATCATGAACCTTGATTACATAATATCTTGGAGAAAAAAATCTGCCTCGTGTCCTTAGGCATAGAATCTTCGCAATTGGCTAATGTGCCATGAGTTTCTGACCGGTATGCCATCTTTGGTCATCAACTCGTATGATCCTGGCCCAGTAACCTTGGCAATGATGAAAGGACATTCCCATGGGCTGAGTAGTTTGTGTCATCCATCTGTTTTCTAAATGCGGTGAAGTACCAAATCTCTGATTTGAAGGATACAAGATTGGGTGTTTTTGTTGTAGTGGCGCCTCAATCCTTGGAGATAGCGAGCAGATTGTAGAGTAGCATTGATTCTGATCTCTTCTATGCTGTCTAGTTCTAGCCTTCTATTCAGCTTCTCCTTCACATACTACTCTATCTTCAGTGAGGTCCAAATCAAGTCTGCTGGCAGTACCGCTTCTGATCCGTATACTAGGAAGAAAGGCGAGTACCTAGTAGCTCTGCTTACTTGAGTCTGTAGCCCCCACACTACTTTGGGTAATTCTTCAATCCACTTAGAGCCATAGTCTTCTAGTTTTTCATATAATCTAAGCTTCAATCTAGCTAATATGAGACCATTAGCTGTTTCTACTTGTCCGTTAGCTTTAGGGTGGCGACTGAAGCGTAATCGATGCTGGTACAACAGTCTTGTGCCCAACTTCTGAACTTAATGGCCGTGAAAGGAGAGTCTAAATCCGTGATGACTCGGTTAGGCATGCCAAAGCGATGCATGATGTCTTGGATGAACTCAACTGCTTTAGCTATGCTGTACTTGACGAGTGGCTTGTATTCGATCCATTTGATGAACTTGTCAATAGCCACAAAAATATACTCGAAACCACCCTTGGCTTTCTTGAGAGGTCCTACTTGATCCAGCCCCCAACACGAGAATGGCCAAGCGGGCGGGATGCAGATAAGATTGTGCGCTGGCACATGAGTCTATCTTGCAAACATTTGGCACCTTTTACACTTGCTAATGAGTTCTTCTACGTCCTTTAAAGTAGCCGGCCAGTAGAATCCAGAACGAAAAGTTTTGCCGACTAGTGTTCTGGATGCAACATTATTACCACAACATCCAGAGTGGATTTCTTCTAGAATTTCTTTGCCTTTTTCTGACGAGACGCATTTGAGTAGTTCTCCTGATGATGTTGCCCATCTGTATAGTTTATCTCCTACCAAAACATAGTTCTTGCTTCTTCGAAATATCTAGGTAGCTTCATCTTTATTTACTGGTAGTTTATTTTCTTTGATGTAATCGATGAAAGCTTAAGTCCATGATCGTGTAATTACCAAGATTTGGGTGATGGGAGCTAGGAGTTCAAGGGTTATCTCTCTAGGTTGTTTTTTTTAATAAACAGGAGGGGAAGCCCCTACTAAATTCATTCTATAAATTTTGTCTGTACAAAAGAGGAAAGAAAGAAAACTAAAACTAAGCAAGCCAGTCTTGAAGAAGAGATTTCTTCAAAGGCTTGCACTTAAAAAGAGAAAGAAAAAGTTCTTTCCTAAGACTACGCTTCCCTTGTCCTAAAGAGGGAGAAGCACCATCAAAGATGACACGATTGCGCATAGACCAAATACACCAAGCCGTTAGAATTACAATTTCCATAAAAAATGGGTGCACCAAAGCTAGCTCTAGCAAACTACAGCCTCTCCATAATCGGCAGTGTAGAATCCCAAGAAATATCGACTAAATGCCAGCACCATGCACTAAAAGTGCACTCGAAGAACAAATGCTCTAGGGATTCTTCCACATTTCATTGGCACAAAACACATGAGTAAGACTACAGGCAAAAATTCTTTCGGCGCAAAATGTTCATCGTATTTAGTCTGTCCAGTAACAGGAGCCAAAAGAAGAATTTATGGTGCCCTCGGCAACCACTTTTCCATAGACAAACAAACTGTTGGGGTGCTGAACTTGTACCAACAATTGATTTGTAAGCATGTTTGCAAATAAAACCATCTCCCCAAATATATGACCATCTATCATCATCATTATCTAGTAGCTGAAGCCCAGAAAGCAAATCTGATAGACTCGTTAGCTGTTGTGAAGCAATCAACGACAGGGGTAGCAGGAAGTTGTCTTCTAGAGCTCTAGACATAAAGGCCTTGACTGAGACTTTATGGTCTCGAGAAAAAGAGTGCAGCTGAAGGAAATCCAATTTTAATAGCCTATCATTCCATATATCCTCCCAAAAGCAAATTTTGCACCCATTGCCTACGTCATAGGAAGCAAAGCTTCTAAAAACCAGTGACAAGCTCATGACATCCCGCCACCAAAAGGATCCAACCAGGCGCTTAGCATGTGGAGCAACTGGATTAGAGTACAGTGCTTGCCAAGTGAGCTGCACCCAAGGAGTATCACAATTATTATAAAATTTGTTTGCAAATTTTAGTAACAAAGCTTTATTTTGCGCCTTGATATCAAGAATCCTGAGGCCCCCTTCTTGCTTTGACTTACAGGCTTTTGTCCAAGCAACTAAACAGCGACCTTGTTTGTGAATTGCATTGCCTTCCCAAAGATAGTTCTTACGGAAGGTATCAATTTGCTTTATGACTGACTTTGGAAATTTGAAAGTGCTCAACCAATATATTGGCAGTGATGTCAGCAGGGAATTCACCAAGGTTAGCCGACCATAATAAGAAATGAACTGACTAAGCCCAGCAAGCCTTCGTTCAATTCTGCAGATGAGTGGCATGTAATCAGTAACTGCAGGCCGAGTAGTCCCTAGAGGCAAGCCCAAATAGGTAAAGGGTAGTGAGCCCACTGCACAGCCAAACGTCCTTGCAAGGTGATAAGTTTTCTCCTCACTAACATTGATCGGCACCATCAGAGACTTTGCAAAATTAATTTGCAAACCTATAGAGTCACAAAATGATCTTAGCATGCCTTTGAGGAGGAACAATTGCCTGGCGTCAGCCTGAAGAAAGAGAAGAGTATCATCTGCATACTGTACTATCGGAAAGTCTCCACCAAAACGATCACTTAGAGGATGATGAAGGAGTCCTCTCTCTGCTGCTTGATTCACAATGCTCTATAAAAGGTCCACAGCCAAAACAAATAACAACAGCGAAAGGGGGTACCCTTGACGGACACCCCTTTTGCAATGAAAATTTTTCCCAGGTGTTGCATTCGACAAAACTGCAGAGGTACCGAATGAAAGTACCTGATGAATCCAACTGACCCACCTTGGAGAAAAGCCTTTGTGCTGCAACATTTGCAAGATAACAGGATGCTCGACTTTGTCAAATGCTTTCTCAAAACCCAATTTAAGAATGAGCACCTCTTTCTTGGACTGATGGCAAAAATGCAAAAACTAAAATGCCCATGCCAAGCAATCTTGGATAGTTCTCCCCTTAATAAAACCAAACTGATGCAAATGCACAACTTCTGTTATCACAGACTGAAGCCTAATAGAGAGCATCTTTGTGAGTAACTTCACTGAACAATTCAATAAAGAAATAGGCCGGTAATCATTCACCACTTCAGGATCAGACTTCTTAGGAATTAGAGTGATATATGAGCTGTTTATGGGCAACAAGTTGGCAACACCTTGACAAAAATCAGCACATAATCTCTTAAAATTAGGAAGAATGAGATGCCAACATTTTTTATAAAAGAGCCCATTGAAGCCGTCTGGACTTGGAGCATGATCTAATGGCATAACTATAACAGCTTCTTGTATTTCCTCATCAGGAAAAGGCCCATCAAGAACCGGTAGAGTCACTAGTTGAATCAGAGAACCCAAATCATAAGAAATACCAACAAACTAAGATTTCCTTAGTCTATCTTTAAAAGCAGTGAAAAGGACACCTGCTTTTAAATCATGGTCAGAAACCACCATTTCATCATCTATCTTAATCTAGGAGATGAAATTCCTTCTAAAGCTTCTAGTAGCATGTAACACCCAAATTTTAGAGATAAAAAAAAATTGGAATAAGTTAGATAATAAATAATGGCCAATTTAAAATAATAATAAAATAAATTTTGTGTTGCAATCATGCTGTTGCATATATTTTTATTGTGTGGTGTGGATTTGTTTTATTTTATTTTATTTTGGATTAGAATGTATTTTAAATATTTTTGAAAGCAAGTAAATGAAAAAAAAAGAGAAGAAGTTTACCTGCTGTGGCGGCCTGGAGAACCACCAGGGCCGGCCTGTTTTTTTTCCGCGCGGTGGGCCGAACCAGCCGGCCGCCCTTCCCCGGACTCGTGTTGGTGGGCCGGCCCGGCAGCATTGCCGCGGCCCAAGCCAGACAAGCCCGCAGCAGCCCCCTCCCTTCCTTTGGTCGCTGACCGATGGGCCCCACCTGTCGGTTGCTTCTTCTCCGACGCGCCGTGTTCGAGCCGGACACGAACACCGTTTCCAACCGCCCAAATCTCATATCTTGAGATTCCTAACCGAATACGAGTATGTGAGGCTATAAATAGGAAGAGGGGACCTTCTATTTTCCGTTTTTCATCTAAAACGTGATCGCTACCGCAAGTAATCGGAGGTTTAGGGTTTAGGTGGTTGGAGGAGACGGTTGCTCGCGGGTGAAGCCGTCGGGTGGAATCGGGGCCGATTTCTTCGCTTGGGTGAGTTTATTTTCTTCTCCTCTTACTTTCCACGCTTTCAATTGGTGTTTTGGTGAGGTGAATCGAGGAATTGGAGCTCACCGTTGGTTCGGTAATGGCGCCACCGCCCCCTTGTTGCCGCGTGTAGAGCTCGGGCTACCGTAGCTAGTCTTTCCCGGGTAGATGAGATCGCGTGGAGCTTCTCCACCGATTGGAGTTGGTAGCGGGGTGAGTGGTGGTCGGTTTTTGCGGGGCCGACGAACTCCGGCGAGCCGGCCATGGCGGGCATGGCGGCCGGCGGCCGGTTTGGGAGAAGATGACCGACTTCATCTTCATGATTTTCTCTGATGAATGGTAGCCGTCCGATTCGAGATTGATGGTCCAGATTAGATCATACCGGTTCGCGGTGAAATTTTCTAAAGAGCCCCTGCGTTTTCTAGTAAACAACCCGCGGTCCTTGGCGCATTCCAGAAAATTACGTTTTCACATTTGGAAGGCGTATTTTCAACCGGTTAAATCAAAAATACGTTTTCAGCAATTTACAGTTTTGCCACTAGAATTGTTTTAGTCATAAAATCTTCGTTTTAACTCCGATTTGATCCGTTCAAATTGCGTTAGGTTCGTATTTGCGAATTCTACATGTTAGTATAGTTTTACAGTTAGTTTTGATAATTTATTTTTCGAGTTTATAATTAAGTATTTATTTATCTATAGGAAATCTTAGAAAATTCATAACTTTTACGTTTTAACTCCGATTTTGGTGATCTTTGCGTCTGTGTGATCGTAGAAACGTGTAGAAGAGTTTTATAAACTTTTATTACTGTTTTGTTACTGTTGGTGTACTGTTCTAATTATATCTATTTGTTTGCTTCGTGTATGTTTGATTGGATGCATGTATGTTGTTGATTGATGATCGAGTATAGAAGGTGAGCAGTACTTGGACGATTCGGAGTATTACTTTGAGCCAAGTCAGCAGTATCATTTGGAGAGCTTTGATCAAGGCAAGTATAACACAGGACTATCCTTGTTACCTATACATTGAATTATCATACATATGCATGTGCTTACCTTGACAACCTTAGAGATTATAACTTAGTGATTGTTATCTTGATTCCTTGACAACCTTGGGAATGCATATGGGTAGCTATTGCTAGTGCTTAAACTAAGAACAATGATCTTGTAATTTGATTAATGGATTAAGCAATCAACTATTAAGATGATTTTATTATTGTTAAAAGGGGCCTAGAGCTTGTGTATTATTTTGATGCTCTAGTTACTCTCCGTAAGGACTTATCTGTACGTGATCATCCGGGATATACAGTACAGCTGTGAGGGCTATATGGCTCTGGCTTTAGTTGTTCAAGAGACCTTTTCTAGCTTGTTAGTGGTTACCTTAAATGGCGTAAGAATGGCTTGACACTTTGGGTGTAGTGCGAGCCCCTGGCCTAGTGTGTATAGGCTGCGGTTGTTGTGCCACAGGGAAGGGGGGTTCTACATCTGCCTGCCGAGTGAAATCTAATGGCCCTAACTTGTTAGACGAACTTTTGAGTGGCTTTATATGGTTTTTGGGTGTTTGGGCTTGATCTCCCCACTCATTTGGAAATCATGACTCACAGTGAAAGTGTACACCTCTGCGCAGAGTTAAAAACTGGTATACTAGCCGTGCTCACGGATACGAGCGGCCTTGGAACATTTACAGATAGATGATCACCATTGTTATATCATGTTTAATTACTGTTGTTATTATTATGCTCTTGTTAATGCTATTCATTATCCTTATTACAATTGATCATTGGTTCTTTAATGGGAAGTGGTTTATCTTGATGCTACTCAATTGCTAATATATGATTAAAAAGCTAAACGCAGTTAAATAGTGTCTAGCCTTTTTGAGCCTCATGAACCCTGTGTTATATTTGTGGAGTTCGACATGAACTCACTCTTGCTATTTCCACCATAACAGATGAAGATAATGAGGAAGATTATCGGAATGAGTACTAGTCTTGGTGTCAACCAGTCAACCGTGTCCCTGTGTGGAGTTTCCGCTGAAGAATTATTATTAGTTATTATTATCTATCGTTCAAGACTATGTCTTAAATACTTATTCGTTATGTAATAAGCACTGTGATGATACTTTGTAATTTGTCAACTTATGTGTGCGACTGGTTCCTGGGGCGCACATGAGTCTTTTATACATCCTATTTTTATCCTTAAAAATGGGTGTGACAGATTGGTATCAGAGCGGTGTTGACTGTAGGACGCAAGCCTAGTTAGAATGGTCGTTGATAGCATCCATACCTCACTTAATTCATGCTTCGTCTTTCACCTTGTTAATTACTAAAGTTTTATGCTTCCTCTACTTTATTCTATTGCGAAAATACATTGATTCTATCTAATCTATGTCTAAATCTTGTAGATGCCTCCTCATCCCCGTTTGTCAGCTGCACAATATGTTGCCCGTTTCAAACCCCAGGAGCCAAAGGAAGAGGGCGATCAAGAGCTATCCGATGCTGAATCAAGAGTTGGTGATACACCTATGGAGGATGTAGTTATGGGGTGGACTACGAAGTTTCATATCATGGTTCCTAAGGCTGATGCTTTCTTCCATGATATGTTGACAAGAACCTTGGATAACTACTACTACGACTGGGAGGCTACTTTAGAGTATCGCAGTGCAGAGTATAGTCATCCATGGATGGATTCCTATTGGAAGACGGAATTATGGGTCAAGAAAAGGGATCCTACCACTAAGGAGCCTAAGGTGGAGTCAAAGTTTATTACCCGAGTGAGCCGGGCAACTGTGGAGACAAGCATGGAGGATGTCGCTTTCAATGCATTTGTTTACTACCATGGTCTACGCTCGGACAAGACGTTAAAGGGTGCACTTCGGCATTTTCCTTGTTTCATACATGACAAGGGTATTTGGATCGTGCCGCCTGCAGATGATTCCTCCTTGACTTTACAAGCTACGGTGGGATTAGCTCGTGAATTGGCTCTCCATGAGGTGGACTTGAAGGATGAGTTGCTGAAGGAAAAAGAACTTAAGGAGCAAGCTTACAAGGAGATTGACCAATTAAGGGCGGAGTTAGGTCGTCCCAAGATTTATGAGAAGCTTAATTAGGCAATAGGAAAAATCCCTATGTAATAGGAACGATAGTAGTTGCGAGTTAACTTTAAGTTTGGATTGTTTTAAGAGTCAGTTTGTGGTGTGAACAATTGTGTGATTGATGGATTGTTATTATGATAATGTGTGATTTGGATCTTTGTAATGTGTGCTGGAGTTTTGTAGACATGCCTACAAATTCCATGGTTAAGAATATTAGGTTTGATCAAGATATATTAGTTGAATATGAGGTTAAATTAGTTCTGTCCTTTGCTGATTATTGGATCAGTCTGGGATGTTTTAGAAATAACTTAAAATCCGTTCATGAGAAATTTAAGAAATTTTACTGGGAATAATTAGACTTCTATATCTTTCCAATCCCACAAGAATCACCTTAATATCTATTATGAGTTAAGAGATATACCTGTTTCAAGTTGGAGTTACTGCACAGTCTGGAAATCTGGAACAGTTTCTGTTAAGTTCAGTTTTTGACCAATTTATTGACAGAATCAGAAAAAGTGTTGTGAATACGAGTTGTAGATAATTTTATAAGCTTTCCAACCATGTAAAGATCATCTGATTTGGACATCTGTAGCTCGAGATATGACGGTTTTACTGAGTTGCTGAAATTGGAGCTTGTCCAGAAAAATCAGATTTTGCTTATCTATTGAATACATCATCTCGGATCGTACTGAATTTCAATTTCTGTGTTTTTGGAAACAGATGTCAGGCAGAGGTCGTGGCAGAGGTCGTGGAGGTGCTAACATACCTATTACTATGGAGGAACTCATGCAAACTCAGAACCAGATGATGCAGATGTTTATGCAGCACATGCAGAACAATCCCCCTGTTGGAGGACCACCACCTGTTCAAGTAAGGGATAAGCGTGGAGAATTTTTGAAGGGACGCCCTCCAGTGTTTTCTCATGCTGCTGATCCTTTAGAAGCAGATGATTGGGTAAGGGCAGTGGAGAAACAGCTGAATATAGCTCAATGCAATGATATGGAAAAGGTGTTGTATGCATCTGGTCAGTTACAAGGGACAGCTCAGACTTGGTGGGAGTCGTACCAGGCTGCACGCCCTGACAATGCTCCTCCTATCACTTGGAATGAGTTTGTTAGAGATTTTCGAGCTCGTCATATTCCTGAAGGTATAATTGAGCTGAAGCAGGAAGAATTCAGAAACCTTAGGATGGGACAGATGAGTGTTAGTGAATATCATGATAGATTTACCCAGTTGGCTCGCTATGCTCCTAATGAAGTGAGGGAAGATGCAGACAGACAACGTCTCTTCTTGAAGGGAATTTATTATGATCTTCGCTTACAGTTGAAGGGGAATAACTATGCTAGTTTTCAAGAGCTGGTGAACAAAGCGATTGTGCTGGATAATGAGCGTAGGGAGATGGATAGAAAGAGGAAGATGAAGGTGCAAGGCTCAGGAAGCAACAACCGTCAATGCACAAATTCTCAGCATGATTTTCATCAGAAGTTTCAGGGACCGGTTAGCCAGTGGAATCGCAATTCAAATCAGAGGTGGTCCCAAAATTGGCAAAACAATCAGTCGCAACAGCGTTCATCATATCCACAGCGTCAACAGTATCAGCAGACTGGGCAACAGACTCCTCGCACTGGAAATCCCAATGCTACCCCCATAAAGAATAGTACTCCCAGCACTCCTATTAGATGCTTTGTCTGTGGTAAAGAGGGTCATTTGTCTTATAATTGTCCTGAGAAGCAGAACCAACAGACTCCTCAGAGCCAGAAGAGCAACCAGAGGCAATCCGGTGCTAGAAGGGTGAATCACGTGTCTTCTGATACAGCTCATAATGCACCAGAAGTTATGATTGGTACGTTCAATGTACATTCCACTCCCGCAACTGTTCTTTTTGACTCTGGAGCATCTCATACATTCATATCCAATATTTTTGTTAAAATGCATAGTATACCCATGCTAGCTATGAAAGAACCTCTCTTAGTAAATTCACCTGGAGGTACCATGCAAACCAGTAATCGTTGTCTTCCGATTAGTATGGTATTAAGGGGGGTAGAGTTTAAGATAACTCCTATAGTGTTGAGAACATCTGGGATTGATGTGATATTGGGTATGGACTGGATGATGCAAAATCAGGCAGAGATTCAGTGTCAGCAGAAAGTGGTAGCTGTGACTGCGCCTAATGGAGATAAAATCAATGTGGATGTAGCAATGCAGAAGCAACCAACCGCGGTGGTGAATCAGATTGAAGATACTATTAAGGAGAATTCAGTGATTGAGGAATTTCCGGATGTCTTCCCTGATGAATTGCCAGGTATGCCACCTGACCGAGACATTGAATTTCTTATTGAATTATTACCTGGAACTGCACCTATAGCCAAACGACCATATAGGATGGGAGTAGATGAATTAGAAGAACTTAAGAAACAAATTAAAGAATTACAAGAAAAAGGTTTTATTCGACCTAGTTCATCACCTTGGGGAGCACCAGTTATTTTCGTTGATAAGAAAGATGGTGGTCAGAGGATGTGTGTTGATTATCGGTCACTAAATGAAGTAACTATCAAGAATAAGTATCCTTTGCCCCGGATTGATGACTTGTTTGATCAGTTGAGAGGTGCTTGTGTGTTCTCTAAGATTGATTTACGTTCTGGATATCATCAGTTGAAGATTCGTGCCTCTGATATTCCAAAGACAGCTTTTACTACAAGGTATGGATTGTATGAGTATACTGTTATGTCGTTTGGATTGACCAATGCACCTGCATACTTTATGTACATGATGAATAAGGTGTTCATGGAATACTTGGATAAGTTTGTGGTAGTGTTTATTGATGATATACTGGTATTTTCCAAGACAGAGGTAGAGCATGCTGAACATTTGAGGTTGGTATTGCAGAAGCTTAGAGAGCATAAACTGTATGCGAAGCGAAGTAAATGTGAGTTTTGGTTGAAAGAAGTTTCTTTCCTTGGTCATATTGTTTCTAATGGAGGTATATCAGTGGATCCAGGCAAGGTAAAGGATGTATTGAATTGGAAACCACCTACTGATGTTAGTGAGATTCGCAGTTTCCTGGGTTTAGCTGGATATTATAGACGGTTTATTGAAGGGTTTTCTAAACTTGCTAAACCTATGACATCTCTGTTAGAAAAGAATGCTAAATTTGTGTGGTCTGATAAATGTCAAGCTAGTTTTGAGGAATTGAAGAAGAGGTTAACTACAGCGCCTGTTTTGGTTTTACCAGATTTGAGTAAGAAGTTTTCTATTTATTGTGATGCTTCTCGTCAAGGTTTGGGATGTGTTCTTATGCAAGAAGGCAGAGTTGTGGCATATGCATCTAGACAGTTGAGAAAGCATGAGTTGAATTATCCTACACATGATTTGGAGTTAGCAGCTGTCGTTCATGCTTTAAAGATTTGGAGACATTATTTGATTGGACATAAGAGTGATATATACACTGATCATAAGAGTTTGAAGTATATTTTCACTCAGTCAGATCTGAATTTGAGGCAACGCAGATGGTTGGAGTTGATTAAGGATTATGATATTGAGATACACTATCATCCTGGTAAGGCTAATGTAGTAGCTGATGCTCTTAGTAGGAAGAGTTATGCCAATGAGATAAGAACATTGTCTATGGCTAGTGAGTTATGTGCTGAATTTGAATATTTGAACTTGGGAATTGTTACTAATGCAATGGAATTAGTAATAGAGCCTACTTTAGAGCAAGAGATCTATAAGGGTCAATTGAAGGATGAGAAACTAAAGAAGATAGCGGAGGATATAGTGATTGGTAAGTCACCAGGCTTTAGAATGGATGATAATGGAATTTTGTGGTTTGGAAAGAGGCTGTGTGTACCTGAGGATCAAGCTATTAGACAGGCAATTCTTCGCGAAGCTCATGAGTCAGCTTATTCTATTCATCCTGGTAGTACTAAGATGTATTTGGATCTGAAACAGAAATATTGGTGGGTTGGATTAAAGCGAGATGTGGCTGAGTATGTGGCTTTGTGTGATACTTGTCAGAGGGTGAAAGCAGAGCATCAGAGACCTGCTGGATTGTTGCAACCAATGAAGATCCCTGAATGGAAGTGGGAGGAAGTTGGTATGGACTTTATAGTGGGGTTACCGCGTACTCAGAGAGGTTATGATTCTATTTGGGTGATAGTGGATAGGTTGACTAAAGTTGCTCATTTTATTCCAGTCAAGACTAACTACACGGGAGTACAATTAGCTACCTTGTATATGGAAAGGATAGTATGTTTGCATGGAGTACCAAAGAAAATTGTGTCTGATCGGGGTACGCAGTTTACATCGCACTTTTGGCAAGCTGTGCATGAATCTTTAGGAACTAAATTGAACTTTAGTACAGCATATCATCCACAGACAGATGGACAGACTGAAAGGACCAACCAGGTATTAGAGGATATGTTGAGAGCTTGTGCATTGCAATATGGAACTAGTTGGGATAAGAGTTTGCCTTATGCAGAATTTTCTTACAATAATAGTTATCAACAGAGTCTTAAGATGGCACCGTTTGAAGCTTTGTATGGACGAAAGTGTAGAACTCCATTGTTTTGGGATCAGACAGGTGAATCTCAGGTGTTTGGTACAGATGTTCTTAGAAACGCAGAAGATCAAGTGCGAGTGATTCGAGAGAATTTGAGAGTAGCACAGTCTCGTCAGAAGAGTTATGCTGACAATAGAAGAAGAGATTTAGTTTTTGAGGTAGGTGATTATGTCTATTTGAAGGTGTCACCTATGAGAAGTGTGAAGAGATTTAACATGAAAGGTAAACTAGCACCAAGGTATGTTGGACCATTTAAAGTTATTGCTAGACGTGGGGAAGTTGCTTACCAATTGGAGTTGCCTGAGAATTTATCTGGAGTACATGATGTGTTCCATGTTTCACAACTTAAGAAGTGTTTGCGTGTGCCTGAGGAGCAGATACCTTTAGAAGAGTTGACTGTTAAGGAAGATCTTACATATGAAGAGTTTCCGATCAAGATTTTAGAAACGGCTGAGAGAGTTACTCGAAGTCGGATTATTAAGATGTGCAAAGTACAGTGGAATCGGTATTCAGAGGCAGAGGCAACTTGGGAAAGAGAGGATGAATTGAGGAAATCATATCCGCAGTTATTTGAGTAAGCAGTTCAATCTCGAGGACGAGATTCTTTTAAGGGGGGTAGAATTTGTAACACCCAAATTTTAGAGATAAAAAAAAAATTGGAATAAGTTAGATAATAAATAATGGCCAATTTAAAATAATAATAAAATAAATTTTGTGTTGCAATCATGCTGTTGCATATATTTTTATTGTGTGGTGTGGATTTGTTTTATTTTATTTTATTTTGGATTAGAATGTATTTTAAATATTTTTGAAAGCAAGTAAATGAAAAAAAAAGAGAAGAAGTTTACCTGCTGTGGCGGCCTGGAGAACCACCAGGGCCGGCCTGTTTTTTTTCCGCGCGGTGGGCCGAACCAGCCGGCCGCCCTTCCCCGGACTCGTGTTGGTGGGCCGGCCCGGCAGCATTGCCGCGGCCCAAGCCAGACAAGCCCGCAGCAGCCCCTTCCCTTCCTTTGGTCGCTGACCGATGGGCCCCACCTGTCGGTTGCTTCTTCTCCGACGCGTCGTGTTCGAGCCGGACACGAACACCGTTTCCAACCGCCCAAATCTCGTATCTTGAGATTCCTAACCGAATACGAGTATGTGAGGCTATAAATAGGAAGAGGGGACCTTCTATTTTCCGTTTTTCATCTAAAACGTGATCGCTACCGCAAGTAATCGGAGGTTTAGGGTTTAGGTGGTTGGAGGAGACGGTTGCTCGCGGGTGAAGCCGTCGGGTGGAATCGGGGCCGATTTCTTCGCTTGGGTGAGTTTATTTTCTTCTCCTCTTACTTTCCACGCTTTCAATTGGTGTTTTGGTGAGGTGAATCGAGGAATTGGAGCTCACCGTTGGTTCGGTAATGGCGCCACCGCCCCCTTGTTGCCGCGTGTAGAGCTCGGGCTACCGTAGCTAGTCTTTCCCGGGTAGATGAGATCGCGTGGAGCTTCTCCACCGATTGGAGTTGGTAGCGGGGTGAGTGGTGGTCGGTTTTTGCGGGGCCGACGAACTCCGGCGAGCCGGCCATGGCGGGCATGGCGGCCGGCGGCCGGTTTGGGAGAAGATGACCGACTTCATCTTCATGATTTTCTCTGATGAATGGTAGCCGTCCGATTCGAGATTGATGGTCCAGATTAGATCATACCGGTTCGCGGTGAAATTTTCTAAAGAGCCCCTGCGTTTTCTAGTAAACAACCCGCGGTCCTTGGCGCATTCCAGAAAATTACGTTTTCACATTTGGAAGGCGTATTTTCAACCGGTTAAATCAAAAATACGTTTTCAGCAATTTACAGTTTTGCCACTAGAATTGTTTTAGTCATAAAATCTTCGTTTTAACTCCGATTTGATCCGTTCAAATTGCGTTAGGTTCATATTTGCGAATTCTACATGTTAGTATAGTTTTACAGTTAGTTTTGATAATTTATTTTTCGAGTTTATAATTAAGTATTTATTTATCTATAGGAAATCTTAGAAAATTCATAACTTTTACGTTTTAACTCCGATTTTGGTGATCTTTGCGTCTGTGTGATCGTAGAAACGTGTAGAAGAGTTTTATAAACTTTTATTACTGTTTTGTTACTGTTGGTGTACTGTTCTAATTATATCTATTTGTTTGCTTCGTGTATGTTTGATTGGATGCATGTATGTTGTTGATTGATGATCGAGTATAGAAGGTGAGCAGTACTTGGACGATTCGGAGTATTACTTTGAGCCAAGTCAGCAGTATCATTTGGAGAGCTTTGATCAAGGCAAGTATAACACAGGACTATCCTTGTTACCTATACATTGAATTATCATACATATGCATGTGCTTACCTTGACAACCTTAGAGATTATAACTTAGTGATTGTTATCTTGATTCCTTGACAACCTTGGGAATGCATATGGGTAGCTATTGCTAGTGCTTAAACTAAGAACAATGATCTTGTAATTTGATTAATGGATTAAGCAATCAACTATTAAGATGATTTTATTATTGTTAAAAGGGGGCTAGAGCTTGTGTATTATTTTGATGCTCTAGTTACTCTCCGTAAGGACTTATCTGTACGTGATCATCCGGGATATACAGTACAGCTGTGAGGGCTATATGGCTCTGGCTTTAGTTGTTCAAGAGACCTTTTCTAGCTTGTTAGTGGTTACCTTAAATGGCGTAAGAATGGCTTGACACTTTGGGTGTAGTGCGAGCCCCTGGCCTAGTGTGTATAGGCTGCGGTTGTTGTGCCACAGGGAAGGGGGGTTCTACATCTGCCTGCCGAGTGAAATCTAATGGCCCTAACTTGTTAGACGAACTTTTGAGTGGCTTTATATGGTTTTTGGGTGTTTGGGCTTGATCTCCCCACTCATTTGGAAATCATGACTCACAGTGAAAGTGTACACCTCTGCGCAGAGTTAAAAACTGGTATACTAGCCGTGCTCACGGATACGAGCGGCCTTGGAACATTTACAGATAGATGATCACCATTGTTATATCATGTTTAATTACTGTTGTTATTATTATGCTCTTGTTAATGCTATTCATTATCCTTATTACAATTGATCATTGGTTCTTTAATGGGAAGTGGTTTATCTTGATGCTACTCAATTGCTAATATATGATTAAAAAGCTAAACGCAGTTAAATAGTGTCTAGCCTTTTTGAGCCTCATGAACCCTGTGTTATATTTGTGGAGTTCGACATGAACTCACTCTTGCTATTTCCACCATAACAGATGAAGATAATGAGGAAGATTATCGGAATGAGTACTAGTCTTGGTGTCAACCAGTCAACCGTGTCCCTGTGTGGAGTTTCCGCTGAAGAATTATTATTAGTTATTATTATCTATCGTTCAAGACTATGTCTTAAATACTTATTCGTTATGTAATAAGCACTGTGATGATACTTTGTAATTTGTCAACTTATGTGTGCGACTGGTTCCTGGGGCGCACATGAGTCTTTTATACATCCTATTTTTATCCTTAAAAATGGGTGTGACATAGCAAGAGCATGAAAAAGCTTTGTGTTTTCATCTCCTAGGCAGACCCAGCGAGCAGTACTACGCTGCTTCCAAAAAGTACGTTTACCCTCAAGAAGGAACAAAATATGACAGCAAACAAGGCGCCTGAAATTCATTTCCACTCGGCAAAGGGGACGTTGCTCCTCTAGACCATCTAGTAAGGCAAGAGTCCAACTGCAATTCTCTATTAGCTTCCCCAGATTAGATAGGGACTTTGCCCAAATTCTTAAACCATGTCTGACCTTCTTTAGTTTGATATTCAAGTCCTTGGCCGACTGGAGAAAATAGGGAGCTGCATTCCAAAGGTTAGTAACCGTAGGCATAAAGGAGGCAAAATCAGCCCAATAATTCTCAAAGCGAAACACGCTACCTCTCGGAATGCCACTGCTAAACTGTGTCACATAAGGTACATGATCTAAAATTGGTCTAGAGAGGGGCTGCACAACAGAGTTTGGGTAAGCCATCAACCAATCCGTGGAGCAAAATACCCAATCAAGCTTCACTAGTAGAGGGGGCGTCTGCATGTTACTCCAAGTAAAGGATCTACCAGTGAAGGGCAAAGCGATCCAATTATGGGAGCTAATAAGGTCATTAAAAATCAACATTTCTGAGTCAACAACCCCTAGGGCACTCCTATTCTCTAAGGATCTAATGAGATTAAAATCCCTCAAAAGTAACCACACCTTAAGTGCTTCTATGTCAACATCTTTGAGCCAATTTACAAAAGAAACTTTTTCTGAAGAGTTAGAGGGGCAATAGACATTGGAAATAAAAAAAGTTTGGCTGGACAGTGGACATGTGAATTGCAAGGTTAGGACATTTGGAGTAGAATGAATCATAGTTCTAGAGAACAAACTATCAGACCAGACCGTGAGAAGACCACCAGAGGCGCCAACAGAGCTATGGTAAGCAAATTGATTCAAGTACCGAGGGCAGAATTTTGACAAATAAAAGGAATCAAAGGATTCACACTTAGTTTCCTAGATGCAAATAATATTACAGGCACACTCTTGAATCTTTGCACGAAGTCAATCATGCTTCTCCTGCGAGTTTAAACCTCTCACATTCCATGACAAAACATTCCAGGATCTAAAAGCCATTGAACAAAACTAGGAAGAAAGCAAGAAGACCAGCAAACGGAGCTACTGGCCAACACAAATAAGCCCATAGGAGAATAATTAAAACCAGCCTGATTAAAGCAAAAGACAAAGGTTTGACACACTGAAAGATTGAATAGGCAATGGGCCATGCAAGATCGCCTAATTATTTGGAGGCTACCACGTAGGGTCAGCAGATAGCGATAATCAAAAAAAGCTTGAAAGGCTAAGCAAGATAAAAAGCATCTAAGCAGCTTCTTCATCATCACTGGTCATAGGAGACACCACCAGAGCTTCTTCAGAGAGATCCTCAGGATTCATCTTCAAAAAGCTCTCACCGATGCCTTGCACAATCTATAGCGGAAGAAAAGGAGCTAGTCCATCACGTGCAGCACCTTCAGAGATCACCGCAGAGCAGAACATAGCAGTCGCATCCGCAGCTTCCTGAGTGCGAAATCCAGCCCTATCAGGGTTTAGCTTAGGACTGCGATGAAGGAGTTTGACATCAATTGGGCACCTAGGCTTACGGCGATGGCAGTGGGGAGTGAGATTTGCTGGCTAGGGGACCTCCACCACTTCAACATCTGTCATCTCTAGCACTATAGATTTTCTAGAAGTCAGAGCCACATTATTTTCATCTTCTAGATTAGCTAGCTGGGCAACCTCAACCACTTCATTATCTGTCATCTCTAGCACTGTAGAATTTCTAGAAGTTAGAGCCACAATATTTTCTTCTTCCAACTCAGTGAGGACACAAGTATTCTTCACCTTAGGCTCAGTGATCAACTACACAATAAAGCGCTGCATGATTGGGTGGCCATCTTTCTAGACCAAGAAAGTGTCTAGGTGGGCACTGACAAATTATGTAGTGGAATGGTCCAAGACTGAAATAGCTCTAGGGATGTCAATAACACAGTTGAAGTAATCTTGAAAAGCAGCCTCACACAAGTCACAAAGGGTCATACCATTGCTACTCTGTAGCAAAGACTGAATCTGTACAACAGGAGGGGCAGCAATCCAAGGAATGATCTGACCAACAGGAGGCAATGCACTCTACAGCAGAGCCTAAGAACGAACAACAGGGGTGGGCACCGCATTCTGCAATGAGGCCTGCACTGCATACACTCTAAGAGGATTCTAATCATCAAAGACTGGCACAAATGTGAACTCTGAATTCTGGTCATCTTCCATTTCATCCATCTGCACAGCTGCAACTGGAGCCTCATCTTCAGCATCAACAGAAACAGTGCGGTGTCCTCCAGCATGTGCCATCCAGTGCTGAGCCAAAGCAGGCAAAGGGTTGGGAAACCCAAGCTCAGGCGGTGGTGACTCATTACCTAGGAAAGTGAACCCATCTTCTTGCAGATGAACAACAATCACAATGAAAGATCTGGTATTACAACTCGAACCACAAGTTGCAAGGAAACGGATAGGGATCTTAGCATCATCATTCATTAGCACCTTGACTATCACACGAGACAGAGCAGACTCGACATGCCAATGAACCAACTGACCAAAGAAAGCAACTGCCTTGTCTAGGTGCCGGGTATGAACAAAATCCATAGGAAAACCAATGAACATCATCCAGGCAAAGCGATCTACTAAAACATCTCTCACATTCGGACCTTCATCATGCTTAACAAAGGTGAGAGAGTAGGGAGCAATGGAGTGTGGGTTGCCTCTAAGAATGCCCTCATGCTCTAAACCAGAGTTGAAAGTAACGATAGCAGATCCAATAGCGCTTTGCTCAACACTAACATAGCGCGCATGACACTGATTGATGAAATCATTTGTGGCGACCGCTGGATTGAAGATGGCGTATGCCACCGATTCATGCTTCTTCTCCTCCCAGTCACCAAGATACACACGTGGGCATTCTTCTTGCTACTGGAGCGCAGCTTCTAGAGGCCATTGCTCCAAGCGAAAGCCACGGGGCACCAGAGGGCAAGGATCGACCTCAAAGTTCGCCATAGGAATGGCGGACGCGGGGTTAACTGTTGAGGGAGATGAATGAGTGAGCTCGTCAAGAATGACTCAGGGACGATCTGTTTCGCCACCTGGGTCAATAATTATCTCCGTGCTAGGGCTAGAGGCATCTGGATCCTGGAGTGGGCCTGCAGATGATTTAGGCCGATACACTTTCCTTACCGATCGAGCACGATGGCAAGAGAAGGAAAGATGTCTGTAATTGAAGCACGCTTTACATCTGGGTGGATTGGAACATGATCTCGTCGAGTGATCGCCGGCAAAGCAATTAAGGTAGCCATTAGCAGAGTTTGAATTTTGGAGAGGTCGGGAAGACCGCTCCGGCCAAAGAACATGGGTTGGATGTTTGCTTGTTGTAGAATTCTCCATCCCAGAAGAAGGAACATCAGCAGCATGAAAACCAAAAAACAAATTCTTTTGGGGAGACGAGAAATCCGTAGGACAATAGAACTACCCAAATTTGATAGAGAGATTGCGAGGCATGTGCTTGATCAGTGGAGAGTCTTGGCTGAGTTTATCAGCAAAAGAGACATGGCTAGAGGTATGAGGTTGACGAGTATGAGAGACCGTAGTCCACTCAGCCAAGCATTCTCTATTCCAACGAGCAAACTCTCGATGATAATTGGCACCACCATCTCTCCAAAGGTCAAAGCGGACCATAAACTTGTCACATCTATATGATTTCAGAGCTTAGCGAGGACGTCTACTGCAATATTTGAATCACGCTAGACATGTAGAATTTCTAGCCCTTGAAAATGTTTCTTGAGTTTGCGTACTTCAGCATAGTAGGCGCCCATGTTGTCTTTGGTGCAATCCCAATCTTTATTGACTTGGTTGACGACCACTGCTGAATCACCGTAGATGAGTAGTCGTTTGATTCCAAGAGTGATGGCTACCTGTAGCCCGTGGATAAGAGCTTCGTATTTATTTGTGGCTTGCCAAAGGATTTAAAGAACATATTTGAGTTATTTTCCATCTAAGATATGAAGAGGACACCAGTGCCAACTCCTCCTAGTTTGAGTGATCCATCAAAGTACATTTTCTAGTGATCGAGGATGGTTTCCGGTGTTAGCTGTTGGATTTCTGTCCATTCTGCTATGAAATCTATGAGTGCTTGAGACTTAATGGCCTTGCAAGGAGTGAAATCTATGTTCAGTGCCCCCAAGTTTGATTGCCCACTTAGAAATGTGCCCAGTTGCATCTCTGTTGCATAGGATATCTCCGAGTGGAAAATTTGTTACCACTATGATCTTGTGACCATCGAAGTAGTGTCATAGCTTGCGAGAGGAGATCAGGAGCGCATAGAGTAGTTTTTGAACATGTGGATACCGGACCTTTGAGTCTGACAGTACCTCGCTAATGTTGTGGATGGGTCGTTGTACTTTGTAAACGTGTCCTTTTTCTTCTCTTTCTACGACGATTGTTGCACTGACCACCATGGAAGTTGCTAAGATATGTAATAACATATTTTCATGCTTTTTTTTGGGGTGTGAGAATGGGTGAGGAGGTGAGGTATATCTTAAGCTTCTCAAAAGCATTCTTGTCTTCCTCTGTCCACTCGAACTTGCCCGTTTTCTTTAATAATTTGAAAAAGGTAGTCTTTTTTCGTTGAGTTGCGAGATAAAGCGATTGAGGGCTGCCATACAACTTGTCAGCTTTTGAACATCCTTGACGCAGCAAGGGGGGCCCATCTCTATTATAGCTCAGATTTGCTTGGTGCCAGCCTCGATCCCACGATAACTAAACCATAAAACCAAGTAGTTGTCCTAATGGTACTTCGAAAACATATTTGTTTGGGTTTAGCTTCCACTTCCACTTCTTCAAGTTCTCAAAAGTTTGTTTCAGATCTTCAATAAGCATGTCTAGTTTCTTTGTCTTTACTACAACACCATCAACATAAGCTTCCTTGTTGTTGCCAATCTACTCGCTAAGGCAAGTTTGGATGGCTCTTTGATAAGTAGCCCCAGCGTTCTTGAGTCCAAATGACATGGTTTTGTAGCAGTAGGCGCCGGACGATGTAATAAAAGAGGTCTTACTTTGATCTTCTTCTATTAATGCAATTTGATGATAACCTGAGTAGCAGTCGAGAAAGGATAGTAGAGCAGATCCTACTGTTGAATCAACAATTTGGTCAATACGCGGTAGCCCAAACGGGTTCTTCGAGCAATGCCCGTTGATATCCATGTAGTCGACGCACATGCGCCACTCAACCATGTTCTTCTGTACTATGACTGGATTGGCCAACCAGTTGGGATGGAGAATTTCCCTTATGAACCCGACTGTCATCAGTTTCACAATTTCTTTCTTGATTGCTGCTTTCTTATCGGGTGAAAAACATCATAACCGTTGCTTTACAGGCTTGGAGCCTTCGTTAACGTCGATTCTATGCTCAGCTAACTCTTTTGGGACACCTGGCATGTCAGCCGGCTTCCAATCGAAGATATCTTTGTTATCCTGAAGAAAGTTGGTGAGCGTGAGTTCCTATTTGGCAGAGAGGTGGGTACTGATGGTCACCGTCTTGGAGGGATCATCGGTGCCTAGGTCGATTTGTTTGACGTCGGCTTCTTTCGGTGGTGCAAGGATGCTGGGCCTCTTAGCCAGGATCTCTAGCTCTTTCGGGTTTATTTCTATAGCAATAGTGGCTACCTCTTCCCTTCCGCTGGCTGCTCGTGCCTTGGCCGCAATTTGGATTGCTTGAACATCGTAGTCAAAAGCACGCTTCAGATCACCTCGGAGAGAAAGAACACCATTGGGTCCTCGCATCTTAAGCAAGAGGTACGGGTAGTGCGGTATCGCCATGAACATGGCTAATGTTGGTCGCCCAAGGATGGCGTGATATGATGATTCAAAGCCTGCAACCTCAAATTTGATAAACTCGGTATGGTAGTTCACGGGAGTTCCAAATGTGACTGGTAGGGTAATTTGTCTGAGTGGCATAGCAACCTTACTAGGTACTATCCCATAGAAAAGGACACTTGTTGGAGTAATTATCCCTACGAGTTCTAGCCCCATCTTCCTTAGCGTATCTGAAAACATAATGTTGAGTCTAGCTCCTCCATCGATCAGCACCTTTGTGACGGCCATACCAGCAATGGTTGGATCCAAAACTAGTGAGTAGTGGCCAACATTCCCTATGCTAGTCCACTGATCCTCTCTTGAGAACTAGATTGGATACTGCGACCAATGGAGGTACCTGGGAGTAGCCGGTTCTGCTGCCATGATAGTTCGAAGAGCCAGCTTATCTTGATACTTGCTTCTAGAACCCGGGACTCAAGCGAAGATTACTGCCACCGTCCCCTTAGACTTCTAGAATCCCTTGTCTTCATGATTGTCTTCATCCTTCTTCTGGTCATCCTCTTTTTTCTCTATTGTTGCCCTTTCTTCTATATCGATCAACAAAGATGCGACAATCTTCGGTCGTGTGATTTCTGTTCGGGTGCCATATGTAGTGCATATTTTTAATATCATCAAATTTCCTATGCATGGAAAACTTCTTTGCTTTGTCTGCTACCGCCACAGTGTTGTCAGGCCCATGTTTTCTGTCTTGATGCCCATTATTTCGATGATTTTGTCTATCAGGTTGTCCCGGTTGTTCCAATCTGGAAATCTTTCTTGGGTCTTCTCCTCCGCAGTGATCATCCTTTCCACCGTGCGCTTGAATTTTTTGTTGCTTCACGGGTTCTCTTTGTAGAAATCCTAGAATTGCCACTTGGCTAGAATCCCATAGGAGAAAGCTTCAATGACCTCCCGTTCAATGATGTCATGTACTTGAGCACGCAACTCACCGAACCGTTAGTAATAATCCCTTAGACTTTTGCCTCCTTTCTCCTTGAGGCCTTTCAGTTCTGCATGAGTGATAGGGTGTGTGATGATGCCTGCAAAATTATCATAGAAGGCTCTCTACAAGTCCTCCCAGCCCCTGATTGATCCTGGATTCAGCTTGTTGAACCATTGGAGCGGCATAGCCTCTAGTGCCATAGGAAAGAAGAGTGCTTTAATGTCATCATCACCACCAGCTAGCTCGATTGATTGAGAATATATCCTGAGCCACTACTTAGGTTTGGTCTTGCCATAGTACTTGGAGTGGTTACGAGGCTTGAATTTGTAAGGTAGCCGTGCTGAAAGAAGTCGATGCAAAACAAGGGAACCTGTCGGGTACTCTAGCTTCTCTGTATTCAGATTTAGCTCCACCTTCCTGCTAGCTATTGATTCAGTGCGAGTAGTTTTGAGGACCTAAAGGAATAGGAGGTCTAGTCCTATTTTCCCTTGTTTGCTTGACTCGAATGCTTTGATTATGGTCTCCCTGCTTCCTTTGTTGCTGCTCCCATTTGGACCTAGCCTGTCAAAAGCTAATCTTCGTTGACTCCGATTATCCTGCTTCTATGAAACTGACCTAGCGGGTCATTTTGAATTGGTCCTTCCACCCCGTATCTATAGAGCTGTTGATCAGAGAATTTCTCTGAGGCACTCTTGCTCCTCATTGGGATGAGAGACAACTTCGAGTTCTTCAACTAATTCTTGAATTTGGTGTATGGAGAGTTATGTGTTCTCCCGGCCGCGCGCCTTTCTTCGGTTTCTTGCTCTGATTTTCTTCTATTGTACTCGACCAGATCAGATTCATATTTGACCTAGGCTTCCTTGCACTGCTGGACATGGCGTCGGCGTCCTTACTTCATCTTGTTCCTTCGCTCTCTGGCTTATTTCTGGCTTTCAGTTTGACTATCATGCCCCTGGGCGAAGGGTGATACATTGGATTCAGATTCATCAGATGACCTAATGTTGGGTGCTTCTGGAGGGACCAATGGTGATCAGGAACGATGAACCATGAATACTTCTCGAGTATGAAGTGTTCTATTATTGATGCCAGTTCCCATACTATCAGAGTTGTTGACAACTTCAGTAGAGGCTTCAGTGTCACAAATTGAATCTCCTTCCTGGTAGGGTAGGATCATCGTTGTGCTAACTAGTCGTGTACTGTCATCTCGAGGAATAGAAACCGGCCAGAGGATGATGTAAATGTTAAAGTCAGTATGATGCCTTCCTGAGATCCTGTCAGTGGCACCCTTCGCACCGAACTGGTTGATCCTTGGAGTAGTGTCTGATAAGACATTGCCATGTTATGGAGTCTAAATGGGAAAGTGTAACAGAACTGACCAATTATACGAAATTAAGTAAGAAAATCACCCACCAAAGCAGATTATTTAGCAAACTTAAGCCTGTATAACCTGGTAGTCCGTGAAACCATGAAGGATTTCAAACCAACCAACATACAAACTAAGATCGTACAAGTTTAGTAGCCACAGTCACATATTACATAAAGTTCGTAACAACACTGAGATACATCGGAGTTTAAAACATAAAGTTATTACAAACCAAGTTCATAATAAAGTAGCGGAAGCAAATAGTTTCATAAACCACACACACACATTCAGTTCAGATACAGTGTCAGGAGATAGTCATTTCCAACAAAAGCATCAGATAAGATATACGAAGCGACCATTGCCCTTGGTCCTAGTTGTCGCCCATCGCAGGGTACAAGCAATTGATGCAATAACCGTAGTACATCTGACCATCTGCAACAATAATGGGAACAACGCCCTAAGTACGAGAAAGTACTCAGCTAGACTTACTCGTCTTAAACTAAAATAAAATAACACCAAGGAGTATGCAAGGCTTTCTTTTAGTGGACTAGCTGACTCATTTGCAAAAAGTATAAACTATCATAAATAAACCATTTTAAGTATTTTGCAACATCTTTATTATAACCTATCAAGCTAGGTAAGCACCTATACTATAGCAATCACTTGATTAACCAATAACATCCAGTTACCACTTGGATTTAGCATTTCTAACATCATCCATATAACCATCAGTGTTCTATCATCATTACTACGATGCCGTAACTCGAGTCAAGTGCTCACTATCCAAGAGCGATGGCGATTCGAATTGATTCCTAACCAGCTGGTGATTTATTCCTCACACAAACCACACTCATCGATCAAGTGAGCTACAAATCACCAATGACACTTTTCAAGTAAACGTCACGAGATAGCAATCATGGACCGCAATACCCAGGGACCGCCCGACTGCCAGGACACACCTTGGGCTCACTCTTCGCGTCCCCGTCTATCCCCTTTGGCACCAGTCTGCCAGCCTGAGTCTATCCTGACCCAAATAGTGTCACTAGCTTCGTGGTTGAAAGGTACTTTATTCGGTCAGCTAAATGTGAGGCGTGCGTTCAACATGATAAGAGGGACGAGCAACGATCGGTCCTTAACTAACATAGACGAAAAACTAATAACACCCTAGAACCCTATCTGGTTGTCTCCAACTTTTCTGTCTGGTCTCCAATTATCCATAAACACATGGTTATTTTCAGGATATCATCCATTCCATAGCTAAAGTATTCCAGTAACCACCTATAATTGCAGGTGACCGGAAATTACCGATCGCTACCGGTCTAAGCAGGGCTAAGCAGTTATTCAATCCTAAACCTATTAGGGTAAGAATATCATTAGGTAGGCAAGGATAGTAATAAATGCATCAACGGTTTCACTCAACTCCTATAACTTAATGCAACAATATATAAGACTCATATATATAAAGAATTACTTTTATAAAGTAGAAGACTTAGAATGCTCTGGGGCTTGCCTCGCTCAAACAAACTAGGTTGATGATCCATGCATTCGGGCAGGTCTTCTCCTTGTTTCTCTTCCTCTGGCACCTCCTGTGCCTAGATTTCCTGTGGGTCAGTCCTGATCTGCTCCTCTTACACTGCTACAGGCACTTCCTCCTGCGATCCTGTATGATGCAATTGTATAAGTAGATATGCAAACGGTGCATTGGATGCGATGACATATGATGATCATGATGACATGATATGCAGATGAACACATTGACACTTTATTGGATAGAATAAAGGTAAAACCTTTATACAAGGTAGTCAACATCCAAGGACAGTCACTACGAAAACATGTCATCTACTGCATTCTCTTCTACTACTAATGCCCGTTATTTTTACGCTAACTAACATATAACCCTAACCAAGTGCTACTGCCCTGTCTCAACATAACTACACTAACATACCAAAAGACATTAGCAAATAATTGATGCTTCAAAGATACACCAAAGATACACCATTAAACTAATCATGCATAAAGAATATTATTTTATTTCAATTTAATCTAGGGCTACAACAACAACATGTATTTCTGGTGCATCTAAAAATCTATAAAAATTACAGTAGCATATTCCTACTCTAAGTAGCCCACCATAAAATTTTCATGGTATTTGGATAAGAAAAATAGCCTACACAAAAATGACAAGCTAAGACATATAAATGAGCATGAAAATACTTTGTACTACGAAAAGTATCAAACAATAGATTTAGTATTTTTCCCATAATCTACACAGTAAATAAACATTATACAAAAATCATCATATGCATGTTTTATACTAATTTTTCTCTCTAGCAAAAATAACAAAAATCAGCCAATGAAGGCACTTGAACTAGACATCAAAATTTTTCTATAGAACATGCATGACATATATTTTTCATACAAAGTGCATCATATAAGAAGACTAACAAAACTAGAATCATATTTTTCGGATAAATATTCTATTTACTATGCATTTTCTAAGATAATAGCAATTACAAGAATTAAATAAATCTCCACAAAAAAGTATCACAAAATTAACATGCAATATTTTTAAACTATGTATCTACTTCTAAGAAGTCTACCAAAATTTGTTTCATCATTTTTGGAGTCATATTGAGCAAGTTATGATTTTTCAAACATGTAAAAGCATTTCTGGAAATTCATTTTTCAAAACTCTTTAAAAACCAGCCCCCAGACCTGCCCCCAGTCGCTGCAACTGGGCCCCGAGGTCAACGGGGACCCCCCCGTAAGACACAGAGAAGGGAGGGGAGGTTTGACAGGCGAGATCTCGCCGTCGGCGAGGTTGCCGGCGACGAGGTCACCACCGTCGTACTCCACACGACGAGCCGCACTGGTAGAGGTAACTATCAGAGCCAATGGCTCACCGGCGTATGCTCGCCGGCGTCCATGGTGGCAAGGTGGTGCTGTGAGGTGATGGGGTCGCCGTTCTCGGCCATGGCGGGGCCAGGAAAGGTGCGCACAGGGTTCACGAGAGAGAGGCGGACACAGGGCTCAAGAAAACAGAGAGAGCAATAGCGGAAGAGCTCCGGCCATGGTGAGCCGAGCTTGGTGTTCATGGCACCGTGGCGGAGGGGAAACACCCGACTGGATGTTCACCTAAGCGCGAAGGGCGACGCTAGTGTGAGCACGGGCGAGAGGAGAGTGAGACGGAGCCGAGGCTGCGATGAATCGACGGTGGACGGATCGATAGCCGTGCTCTACGGTGGCGGAACGACGGTGTTGGTGTGCGGTGGTGGAGGCAAGCACGTTAGCTTGCGCTGCTGCTGGCGCGGTGGAAGGAAAATGGGAGGGAGCGTAGTGGAGGCGGGCGCGCGCGCGGTGTAGGCGAACGCGGAGGGGCGCGGGGGCCACCGGCGTGCCACCCGGCCGACGTCGCCAGCGTACGGCCGCCACGCGGCGGTCACGGCCTGCGTGCGGGAGGGGGCGCAGTGGAGCGGCGAGGCCAAGCTGGGCCACGCTGGCTTCGCGGAGCGGGCCGAAAATGGAGCGTGCGGCCCAACAAGGTAAAACTGATTTTTCCTTTTTGTTTTTCAAATTCAAATTTAACTAAATAGCCGCAAAACTCCCATTTTGAGTACCAAAAATCTATTTTCACAAGTTGGTCCAAAAATAAAAGTTGTTTAGAATTTTAGACTCTACAACTTTGCTTTAGGGTAAATTTTGAAATTCCAAATAGATTTTGAATTAGATATTCAAAGTTTATTTTAATTCAAAAACTCATTTTTCTAACTTATTTTTAAAAGCCAATTTTGAGAAACTTTTGAATACAAAACTTGCTCCAAAATGTTTGCCAAACATTTCCAAGTTGATTATCTACTCAAACAAACACATACAAGGCATGACAAGCATCAACATAACATTAAATCTATTGAAACAAAACATTGCAACATGCATGTTTCGGAAATCTGTTTCAATTCATTATTTCATGTGATGCTTATGTATGCATAATGATGATTATGCTCATGATTTGCAAATACTAATGCATGCTTAACACCTAGGGTGTTACAGAAAGGACCCGGCTTCTCGAAGGAATTATGAAAGTATTCCGAGTTGAATTCTTGATGGACTGAAGCCATGTTGTGGAGTCCTGGCAGGAAAGATCTTGGTCCATCATAGAAAGAACCCGGATAAGACTCCATTTTGGATGCGAAGCCTAAGTTTGAGTCAAAATCAGTTGGCCACAAAATTTGAGTTGGAACAGACATCGCGAGCCGCACGAATCTTTCGGCAAGTTGATTTGTCGTAGTCGTCGAAATAGCGAGGTCTTCATCGTGAGCTGAATCTTTGAGGAGATAGCCTTGGACCTTGTCGTCATCATCCGCCTCACAGATGCATGATCTAAAGATGAAGGTTGATCCCATCGAGAAGATTATGTTGTCAAGGTCTGTTGAGCTCTCGGATGTAAATCCACCGAAAGCCCCTATCTGGCACGCCAACTGTCGATGTTTTACCACCGATAGCCAGCCACGGGGTACCCGAGACAGTTGTTCAGGCTTTGGCATATGCTGAACTTGACGATTAACGCAAGAGACAGTCGATTTATACTGGTTTGGGCCCTTATAATTGAGTGATAGCTTTTACGTCCAGTCAGCGTTAGCCTTTGCGTTGGATTGATTGTTACGATCGTGTTCTTTGGTCCATACAGGGTTTAGACCATGAGGTATGTTCCTATTGTCTATTATGACCTGACAATCTAGGGGGCCCTGCCCTCCTTTATATAGTCCAGGAGGCAAGTCTCCTAGTCGGTTATAATGTAGAAGTCCTAGTAGGATTACGGGATAACAATGTTATTAGGATTATATATAGGGAATCCTAGTCAGACTAGATCTCCTCCCTTCCTTGTGGGGTACCCCGTGGATCCCATATCGATAGCTGCTCATTGGGACCGGTGCGTCGCTGAGCTCCTGGCCCCACAGGAGCAGTAGGATGCCACCGAGGACCTCCGTGTCGGTGCCCTCAAGCAGTTCGATGGCCCGGTGGTCACCGACAATTGTGGTAGGCTCTTCGATGGAGGCAACGACTCTATCAACTAGCACTGCGAGGCACAACCCATGGTCACCGACAACTGGGGCAACTTGTTCAAGCCTGGCCTCGTTCTAGAGGAGCACGTCTATGAATCGACTGACCTCTTCGACTCTGCCTGCGTATTCCCTGACGCGTTCGACGCTCTGCCACTGAGGAAGTCGTGGGATGCCATCGAGGAGCTCCGCATTGGTTCCCTCAAGCAGCTCAATGTTCGAGAGGTCATCTCCATCGACGAGCCCGGCCTGACTCCGTGGTGACTCGCGCCAAGCCCGATGACCCCACCTGGTCCACGCCGTGCCTCCACGAGCTCATCACAAGCTCCACGCGTGTCTTCCCTGGGGATCTAGATCCTCGTGATCGTGTTGAGTTAGAGATGCAGGAGACCCATTGGTCCCTGCACGTCCTCGATCGCCTCAGCCTCCTTCCCAACATGCTCATCGGCAACATCGTCTCCACCTTCCCATCAAGGATGTCGCGCGTACAGTGGTGCTCTCCCACCGCTAGAGGCCCCTCTGGCACGCCGCCCCATTCATGTCACTAATCGGTAGGTGCAGCCCTACTTCCTCATGGTGCAGTTTGAGTAGGACACGGTGCTCGGCAGCGGTGAGTTTGTGTCCATCGGCATGAACATATAGCGGCTCCTCAATGACTTCACGCTCGATGACCCCGGCCTTCTCCGCCACATCCGCCTTGGCTCCATCGAGTGTGCACTTTGCGCCACCCCGCTCGTTGGCTATGATGGCTCCCTCGACGATGACCCAGAGTCTAGCTTCACCTGCCCTGACGTGCCCCTCGATCGAGCTATTGGTCACATTGGCTAGGCACTCGCAGCGGCCGCTGCGCTTCGCGCTAATGCTATAGGCACAGCTGGTGGTGGTAAGGTAGCATGGATCATGGTTGAGGGGTCGATGCAGACCAGCTGTTCGACGGTTTGCCTGGCCAGCAGTCGCTGCTTCGCCAACATCCCTGATGGCGCACTCTGGGAGGAGGTGCCACACTGTGCTGATGACAACTATAGGCTGGCCCCGATGTCCTGGACAGTCTATCTCCGCCTCACATTGGGCGGCATGCTCTCCAACGATGGCATAAGCGAGCAGCCACATCTATTTTTCAAACATTCTCAGTTTGAACTTGGTGTTGCTTCCATGAACTCAGTGGGATGGCAGGTGTTTGTCCGAGGAAGATGCTAGAGTTTTACAACAACTCAAGGTTGGATTAATACCAAGTATAAGCTGAATGATGAGATAAATGGCCTAGGACTTGATAGTCAGGTGTCTGTCAGTACATGCTCACACGTGGAAGATCATCAGTTAAACATCATCATTTTCAGTTCAGATGCCAAGGGAGTAGTGGCAGGTCATTGGTATGGGTATGTTGTTCCTGCTGATGTGCCCGTTTTGTTGCATAAACATGTTGTCACAGAGAATGTGCTTTCTATTATGCTAGGGATGCTCAAGCGAATTCTATCATGCATGGTTCCAAATGAGCTATGCCTAGGAAATTATGTTTCTATCTTTACTTCTGATGGCATGTCTTTGTTGTGGCCATCGTGGGTGCAGGGAGACAATCATCACCAACCATGGCCACCACCTAAAGAACTAAGGATGACAACTTATGATCCTATGCTATGGCTTATACTATGGCAGTTCAACATGATCGAGAGGTGCTCTGTCATGTGTCAGTCTCAGTCCTGTTGGATTTGGAAGCCCCCATGGCATGTACCAGTTCAACAAGAAATTAGCAGGCTGCAAACTACTAATTTTGGGAGATCCTGGCAATACAAAGCTTCTGTGTCTGCGATTCCTTCACTGTTGGTTGAGCTACTACAGAGCTTCCATGACCAGATTGCTTTTCATAGTGGATTGTGCAGCAGACTTGATCTTCCGGACATGAGTTTATAATTTCATTGGGATCCCAGTGGTGCTAAGCTTATCCATCGTCTTAGGGGTAAGCCAAAGCTAAAGAAGGGGGAATGTCAGTATACACCTTGGGCACATATGAAATTGGTTACTCACATAGCTGTAGACACAAATCTCAACTCATATATGTTGTTGATCAGTAAACTGAGGAATATGGTGTTGCCCTCCAAGACACATCATTTGCCATGGGATCCAAGAGGTTCAGAGCTTGCTATCTGCATTGTTTAGTGGTAGTGTAGTGTCCTTGTTAACCTTCATCACCCGTCAAGCCTAGGAACAGCTGTAGCAAAGATGGAAGTCTATCCAGAGTGGCTTGGGGGCAAGCCTCTTTTCAAGAAGCGAGGAATGTTAGGAACTAGCATCAAATGGACCTCTGGTATGGGCCATAGGCCTTTGGCCCACACGACAAGCTATGGCAGTAGCTATATACCTGAGAGGAGGAAGCATCAGGGGGCATCGAACAATTTATCAGAAAACATATTACCTTTCATTTACTGTTCTTCTCCTTCCCAAGTCTACCTTTCTGTAATAGTTCTTCCTTTCTTCACTACTCCGATCTCTCTTCCCCTAAGATCTTGTATCCCTACTACTTGATTTGAGTTATCTGTTAGTCAATCGAGTTGGGTTGCTAACACGACACTAACCGGAGGGTAGCAGGCTACGAGAGCTTGTGCAGCAGCTCCCGGTCATCATCATCATCATCCATGATTTCGTCGGCATCAATCTTGTGGATATTGTACCCGTCGTTCTAGTCATCTAGCGCCAGGTATAGGTGTTGCTTCCGCCGTGGCCTGCTACTCCTAATAATCACGTAATCATGGTTCCACTTGTGCCACTTATTAGACAATGAGGACGAGCACAACGATATCTCGCCATTGCGGCCAGTTTCAGAGATACAAGTCCTAAGTCCCCAACCAGGAAGGAGCTCTGTTCGATCTAGGATGTTATCTGTCGGCTAGGGGATTGTTTTATAGATGGAGCTACATTTAGAGTGCAGAATCAAAGTCGTAATTGGCGAAAGGAAAATAGATTCTGATGAAAGCAAGTCGGCAACTCAACACACCAAGGTAGCTTTTGTGCAGCCGCAATTGAATTCGAATTAGAACCAACATGGAATCAAAGTCAACTGTCACTGTTAGCAGTTTTTCCTTTTTTATAGATAACGGTCAGCAGTTTTTCCTAGATTAAGGAATTTTATTTCAGGCTCTAATATTTTTAAACTCAATCATCATCCATTGTTATAAAGTTTTTCTACATCTCAAAAAACGATAAAAGTGTTTTCCTCTCACAGGGCGTATTGAAGTAGTACTGAAGAACATGGCGTTAGTTCTTCAGTACTACTTCAGCAGTTCTTTTCAACGAACAAATAGTATTTCCTCTCACAACAAATCAGCATAAGCAGCAGCATAAGCCAAATTTCAGTAAAGCAAATAGGACCATGGCATGGTGGTGATCTCCCATGCAAGCTCACCGTCGGCAAAACCTGAAGCTAAACAAACATGATCTCATGAAGCCTGGATCGACGGCATGGTGGAGATCTCAACCAGGGTCTTATGCAGCGCCTGTGGCTTGGAGATCAAGGGTGCGTGGTTTGCCCCCATCAGCAGGGGCAAATCTAGCAAAATCAGGCATCGGGGTCACCCTCAAAGAAGCTAGTGTGATATGATATTCTGTTGAAAATTGTAACTAAATAAGAGCTTAATATATAAAGGATTAGCGAAGAGTTACCTAGGTCGGTGTTGACGGTAGTTATCATCCATAAAAAACTACCAACATAACTTGTGTAAATACATAAAAATAATCACCAACATAAACTTAGGGGTTTAAACTGATAATTTTCATGAGTTTTGGTGAATCTATATTTTTAGCAGGGTTTATCCAGAAAACTGACAAGCTGGATCAAATCATCAAATTAAATCACGTTTATTCGTAGCGTAAACAACTCTGGAAGCTTCCAGAGACTCCAGATGGCAACCCCCAAAGCAGAGGGCAGGAGGCTGCCTAGCCCCACCTGCAGGCCAGCCGGCCCCTTGGGCCCACCTGTCATGCTTCGCTTCGACGTCGGTTCCTCCACCGTCTCCTAGATTGCATCTATGCCGTTTATTCAAGTTAGTTTGATCTGAGGGCTCAGAATTGACGCTCTGGCCTATATATACCAGCCCCTGCCCCCTCCCTCAGAGAGAGTTTTCCATAAGTCAAGATTAGATCAGAAATTAGGGTTTTCAGAGAGAAGAATAGAGCTTCAATTCTTCAAAGTTCTAGTATAGGCTAGCTAGCAAGATTTAAGTAGAGTTCAGGCTATTGCTCAAGATTCCAGATTCGCTATCTAGAGGCTGGTAAAGCCATTGTATTTCTATATTTGTGACTTTGTGCTACTTCAATACTATGTTTCTATTTGTTATGTTACTGGTTTGCTCTAGTTGTATGCTTGATATAGTCATGATTAATGATGAATTTATGCATATGTTCGCAAAGCGCTTAGCTCAATACCCGAGTGAGTTAAGTGGTCGATATTATGTAAGCATGGTGCTTAAATATTGTTTACCTGCAGATGCACTCTACACTCCGAGTCATGTGGTAGATCACGAGTGTGACACTCTCGTTGAGTCCTTTTGTAGTCCACTCCCCGTTTGTAGAACAAGTAGAACCCGGTTGCGAAGAGAGTCAAGCTCTGTTCTTGATCTTCTTAGTAATGTTCCTTATGCATAGATACAAAGTTAGTTATGCTATAGATGAGAGTGTATATACTTGGGTGTACAAAAGACTTAGTAAATAAGGAATGACTTGGGAATCTTTTGCTCTTGACTAATCTCCTGTCTAGCTATACTACATTTATGAGTATCTATTTCTATCTCTGGAATACTATCAATGCCTTGCACTTATCATTTATTTATCATTTGACTTACCCCTGCTATAGCATGAGAGTTAATGGTCTTGTCATAAGTATGCATATTTGTCAATATCTCTTGCCACCCCATCGCTCCTCTCTGTGGATAAAATATAAATAACGATACCTGGTATACTTTCGGGTAAAATGTTACAGTGGTATATTATCTATGCGCTTGCAGATTACTTAATATATATAAATTTACAAGTGTTCTCAATAATTGCTAACAACGCATTTCTGGCATCATTGCTAGGGATGACATCTTAGTATTAAGGTGATGCTAAGAAGTGCCAACAGTCGGTGGACCCCGATGATGTATTGTAGATCCACCCCCTGCCCTTCAGCCACAACACCTTCTCTACTGGGTTGGCACCACACATGCTATGCTGGAGAGGCAGAGGAATTGTGTTATCCTCAGTGGTCTCCACATAGAAAAAAAACACAGATCCATGGCCTATAACAAGACCTTCACCAACGATGATGTACAGTGACAAATATGAAAAAACCGAGGGTAAAATCCGTAGAGTGATTTTGTGTAATCCAAAGACCAAGGGTAAAAAGGTGAATTTAGTAAAGGTCTCGAAGACTCCCTCTCCTATAAATACCAACGGCGGATGTACAATGACGAATATGAAAAACTTTATCCAATACAGTTTGTTACACATGAATGTTAACATTTGATGCTTGAGTATATTTGTACCGAACAATCATACAAATAGCATGAGTCATAAGACCAACACTTTACAGTGCATAATCCTTGTTAACATATCACCAATTTTGATTACAACCCAATATTATGCATAGCAAAGAGAATCATCATCTACACAAACTTTCAGCAAAAAAGCATGCTTGTCTAAAGAACTTTAGTAAATACAGATCCATGGCCAATGACAAGACCTACCAACTAGCTAGTAATAAGATTACCTATACTTTCTACAACCATATATAGTTCGAAGGTCTACTCTATTCGCTCTCCTAGAAGTATGACAACACAGTTTTGAAGTAAAAGTTAATTAGACATCCGTATACCATCCTGTGTTTCGGTGTTAGCTATTTCTTGAGCTTCAGCCACCTGCAGTGCAGCCCTTTGCTACTGATCCATCAAAAATTCTTCGGTATCTGCAAGGAGGATGGGGCTTGTTGATTGCCTCAGTCATAGAATTCACAGCAGAAAGCCTGAAACCCTCAACTGCCTCTTGGCCCTAGTAGCAACGAAGGCTGCTTCACGGAGGAGGAGGTGGAGGAGGCCATCAGTCTGTGCCATAGTGACATAAAGGTCCAACTAACTAACAAGCGGCAGCGGCTCTGCCCCAGCCTTCAAAACCTGTCTCATCAAGTCCAACACGTCTTCCCGCTCAGTCCGCAACCCTTCTTGCCACTAATCCCTTTGAGTTTCCATATAAACAATTTCACATTATCAAGTACTTGTTTAACCAAGCCTGAGCTCCTCTGTAGTTCTTGTAAGCATCGGCGAGATGGTTAAATCCAAAAAGTAGATCTTTCTGAAGCATGTCGACATTCCCATCATGGTAAGTTATGATGACATCATTCCGTTCTTGAAGATGGTAAATCCCAAGATTGAAGTCGGGGGCAGGTCTATTCTATGCGCTCCCCTATAAGTATGACAACACAGTTTTGAAGTAAAAGTTAACTATGCATCAGTATACCATCCCGGTGCCCTTACTTTCCCCCAGTTCTAACCTCAAGAGGCTTAGCTTATTTGATAATGCAGGGGCAATACCCCATACCCCCGTGCTGCCTGATTTCTGCCCCGATACTTTCAGTTGACTCCACCCTTTTATCAAACTGGTTCCACAACTTGTTGATGTCGTGCTTGCTCTTTTTCCCTTTGTCATTTTCCATGTTGAGAATCCCTTCCATCATTGCATCAAGGTCTTCATACTCAGCAAGAAGTTCCTGAGCCTTATGGTTTATGATTCAGTTTGGCCTCCGTATTTTCTTGGGACAACAATATGTTTTCCTTTAATTGAAAGTATTCATTAATGCGCTTGACAAGTAAATTATATTCGTTAATGCGGGTTGGTGGCGACGAAGATGTTGGTGCCCATGGCGGCGAAGGCCAGCAGGCTCCGGGAGCTTGTGCAGCAGCTCCCGGTCAGTCGCTGCTGCAGCTGCGGCTTCATCGTTGTCGTCGTCATCCATGATTTCGTCGACGTCAATCTTGTGGATACTGTACCCACCGTTCCAGTCATCCAGCGCCAGGTACAGGTGCTGCTTCCGCCGCGGCCTGCTGCTACTCCTAATAATCGCGTAATCTGGTTCCACTTCTGCCGCTTAGATGATGAGGACGAGCATGACGACGTATGTCTCGCCCTTGCAGCCGACTCTGAAGTCCCCAACGAAGGAAGGAGCTCTGTCTGATCTAGAATGTGTTCTGCCGGCTGGGGGGATTGATTTATAGATGAACCTGGTTTTCGAAAAAAAATTATAGATGGACCTGCATTTAGAGGGCAGAATCGAAGTCGTTATCGGCGAAAGGAAAATCGATTTCGATGAAAGCAAGTCGGCACCTCGACACCAAGGTTGCTTTTGTGCAGCCGCGATTGGATTCGAATCAGAACCAACACGGAATCGAAGCAAGCTGTCATTGTCAGCAGTTTTTCCTAGATTAAGGAATTTTGTTTCAGAAGACTAATATTTTTAAACTCACTCATCATCCATTGTTTTAAAGTTTTGCTACATCTCAAAAAACGATAAAAGCAACCCACAACAGCCCTCGCTCGTCACACAAAAAGACGAGATCTTTTTATAAGTCTAAACACAACATTACAAAAATCTCCTGAAAAGTTCCTATGGTGCTTTGAAATACTTTCTCCGTCCCTAAATAATTGTCGTCGTTTGTGTGCATGCTGCAAGTTTGACTCGATTCGTAGAAAATACGTTCAACATTTATATCTTCAAATAAATTTATTAAAAAAATAGATTCAAATATCTTTCCTATGATACTAATTATGTACCATAAGTATTAATATTTTTTTAATATATATTTAGTCAAAGTTGTTTCTCCGAAAACGAAAACGACTATTTAGGGACAGAGGGAGTATCAATATTGGAGATACAGATAACCTGAGTGGCACAGTGGCACTCAACTCATACATGATATAAGAATGCTACTCGCAAGCATCAGATCATAACTGAAGTTACGTGGTGCTTAGGTTCTGCACTATAATCTGGGATTCGAGAATTAGTTATGATGATTCCTGTTATTATTGTGACCTTTAGAAAAAAAAAAGGTATGCAGAAATTAGCACTTACAGAATTGATCCCACATAATCTTGTATTTTATCTCTAGTTCAGTATTTCTACATTGGGTTATTACGTGTAACAACACTACTAAAATCTTACCACCCCAGAAGACTCCAACCCAAGTCCACTAAGGCACTAACACTTAGATTAACACTCCGCTCATAGTTTTCATGCTGCTGCACCTGCACTAGCTATTTCTTACCTAAAATGCACGGAATGGAAGAAGATACCATTGGCAGCCTACAAGATCCTACAGCCCACAAATCGCGGCCATCATCAAGCAGAGTCTCATTTCGATGAACATGGCACTCTCAGAATCATCATAATCCCTGCAGGTGCCTGTGTACAGGGTTTTTCTCGTGCTAGGCATTTGGTTTTTTTTCCAGTATTCATTTTTCCTTAATTTCTCAATGATTTTTTGACAGCCTAGCCTATGTACATATGTTTCAAACTCCTATATGAAATGGCAGAACACCTGCCACATCGCACCCAAAAAATCAGTATTCTTACAGTTTCTAGTGAAAGCATGAAGAGAACCAGGGGAATTATATGCACCAAATGAGGCCTCGTTTAGTTCGTGGGTGAAAAGTTTTTGGGTGTCATATTGGATGTTTTATAGGATATCGGAAGGAGTGTTCGCATATTAATAAAAAACAAATTACATAACTCGCCTAGAAACCGCGAGATGAATTTATTAAGACTAATTAATCCGTCAATAGCACATGTGTTACTGTAGCAATTATGGCTAATGACGGGCTAATTAGGCTTAAAAGATTCGCCTCGCGGTTTCCATGTAAACTGTGCAATTAGTTTTTTTTTCTACATTTAATGCTCCATGCATGTGTCCAAACATTCGATGTGACGGGGTGAAAAGTTTTTGGGTGGGAACTAAACAGGGCCTGAATTGGATATATGCATCAAGATGTCAACACCACCTCAATGGAAGCAGACATCACCAAGTTCACCTAGTAAGATGTACTATGCTTGATGAAACGAACACACTGGTAAGCTTTTGTAAGCCTTGCTTCAGAAGAAGGCAAGGAGAACAAGAAACCTCAGCTCCATCATTACCAATTCAAAGGTACAAAAAAAGGGGTCTATAATTGCAAACGAACCAAATTGTAATGACTGCACAAATAAACGCCCTGTTCGCTTGTAGGCTACTGCATCAGGGTTGATTAAAACCCACTCAATACTCCTCGCACCAAAGAAATCGGAGCATTTGTGGCTCTTCCAAGGGCCAACGCGTGGCATAGGATATTTTACAAAAAAGGCCCCCGAGTTCTTGGAATCAACCTATGGTCCAATCAGGGTTGATTAAAACCCACTCGATACTCCTTGCACCACAGAAATCGGAGCATCCATGGCTCTTCCAAGGGCCAACGCGTGGCATAGGATATTTTGCAAAAAGCTCCCCAAGTTCTTGGAATCAACCTACAGTCCAACTGGTGTGATGTGAACAGTAGACATGTTCTAATATTTTCGTATAGATCCCTATATTTTATTTTGACATGAAGAAGAGAAAATTCTAAAATCAAGTTGGTGTTTCAAAAACCCCCATGCAATTTTTCAGAAACCCCCCTCCCACCCCGCAGCCCTAGCCCGACCCGATGACCCTACAACCTGCATCATCTCTCTCCTTTCTCTCCTCTCCCCCCGCCTCCACCATCGCAGCTCCGCCCCTTCCTACTCTCTCCTCCCCATGCAGCCTCTACACTGCCATCACTCGAGCATGGAAGCTGCGGGGCCTCTGTGGCACGGCGGAGCACGTGGATCCATGCGAGATTTGGTGGTGTGTGCGTAGACCTTGTTGGCCCCCACGACGCCATGATCGACGGCGGAGGAGGAAGTGCTAGCCCCTCCCAGCCCTCTCATCCCCGTCATCGCTCGAGCATATGGGAAGCCTCTATGATACGGGGGAACACGTTGAGCAGCACGATATCCAGCGGCACGCAGATCTGGCGAAACTCGCTAGCTCCTGTGGCCATGGTTGGCAGATGATGATGAATCACCTGTGCTTTCCTATTTGTGTCCACTAAAGAGGCTTGAGGTGAGAAATATTCTACACATATTTTCTTGATCGGATGTCCTCGCTCAGACCTACCGTTTTTGTTTGTGAGCTCACATTTCACTGATCTCATGTTCTGGATTCAAGGTTTCGAGCACGTAAACAGGTGAGTGAAAGGTCCTTTTTAGTTTTGGTAATTGAGTGACAACCTTAGGTGGACTAATTATATTTATATGAGATACACAGGGAATTAGTCCACAGGTGATTGTGTCATGAAGGAGCTCATTGCATATGAGACATGACATGGAGTCATGTGACCAAGGTGGCGAAGATCAAGATGAGGCTTGGCTTGATGGACCGGTTGCAAGTGTGAAGGGCATGTCAGAGACTTTGAAGCGAGGGACCATGTGTGACAATGAAGCTTGAGCAAGACTTGGCGTCGATGGATCAAGGCAATAGTGAAGAGCAAGTGAGGTCAAGATCGATGAACTAATACGGTCACGTGATGATATGAAGTGGATCATATTATTTGGTGAATGGTTGGTGCATGTGTTACATCAACATCGAAGGAGATGAAATGGAATGCGCAAGACAAAGGTATAACCTAGGGCATTTCATTTCACCAGTCATAGGTGTGTAGAGAAGTGCATGACCGGGTTTAGAATATATGGTCATACTATCAAGAGGGGCAAACTTGTTTGCATATCGGTCATCTAGTGCCACTCGAGTGATCTAACTTTGCATCGTTGCTAGAATCGGGTGGCGTGGCAAGTTGAGTGGCTAACTCCTTTAAAGAAAATGATTGTGAAAATGCTAACACATATGCACAAGGTGGTGATCACTTGTTGGTGTTGGCACATTTGCACAGGAGGTGAAGTTTGAGCGGTAGAGATGGATTTGGGGCCCTTTCTTCCTCCCGCCGAGCTTGCGAGGCGAGATTCGGCGCTTTTTGTGGAAGTGAAACGCCTATTTTTCACTACGCCGGTGGCAAAGATTTTCTCTAAGCCATGGTGGATAGAAACGGAGGTGAACGGAGGTCACTAGGGTGACCGGATGCTGAACCGGACGCGGTCTTAGTATGACCAGACGTGTCCGATCAGTGGCAGAGCAGTGCATGGCGCGAGTGCGGTTAGTTCGACCGGCACGTCCGGTCAGGCGTCTAGAGGGACAACAGATCACAAGGTCGATCGGACATGCTGTGCGTCCGGTCGCGAGTGGATGCTTATTGGAAACGACCGGACGCTGGCACTGTGGAGTCTGGTTTGTCAAGCGTACGCGTCTGGTCGAGGTTTCACGCGCGTGGGTTGTTGATATTTGTTAACGCACACAGAAAAGAATCCGCAAGCGCACGGATATCGGTGAGCATTTCACCCGGGAGATATTTCCAAAGTATCGTATTTGTTTATCCATAAGGAGAAAGCATGCGATGACTAACCTAAATCTATACTTAACCCCTGGGCCGCACTACAAGGTAGCGAAGATATAAGCGATTAGAGAGGATTACAACGATAGTCTGGTTCCAACCTATGGTAAGCTATAAAACTATTGGTCTATGGGGACATACCGATGGAAAAGAGACACCACAGAGGATGCTTAACCAGGGCACTTAATCCTACCAATCCTTCTAACGGGATGTGGGGTACAAAGGAAGCAACAGAATTGTCACATCCCGCGCTACTACCACGGATCCGACCAGATAGGGGATATCTACGAGTATCTCTAGCCTAAGCACCACGCTTACGCTACAGACGATTACCCTACCCTCTACCACAGAAGAGAATAAAGTAAACTTATAAACTATAGAACAATAATAACAATGTACTTACTTAGTATTATAAGTTGAATTTACCGAAGAGTCCTAGAACCAAGCCTCGGGTTAGGAGACTTGATCCCGCAGGTACAAGCCGGAGAGGAGACACCGACATGTCGGGCTTCCTCCAACTCATCTTCCACTCTAACTCTCTTAATCTAGAAGAATAACTCTAATCTCACATAGAGACTACAAAGCTAAACTCTCTTATATGTGCCCTAAGAGAGAAGATCCATTCAAGGGACCCCTCTTAGCTGATCCCAACTGGAAATAATGAATTAGGGTTTTAAGGGATTGCTCCTCCAGGGGCCAGGGGCCTTGCTTATATAGTCCTCTAGGAAGCACTACAGCCCTCGGATCAAACTGACCTTGATCAACGATTATTATTGATCCTCAAAGGCGGTGGAGGCATGATCTAGGACCTTGCTCCTGATTGGCTACCTGGGTGAGGCGGGCGCCCAGGCCAAGGGGCGGCCGCCCCACTTTCGAGCCCGTCTTGCCTCCGATTTGTTTCTAGAGTCTTCTCGTATCTTCCAGATTACAGAAAAGTTATGCGTGGCCCTGTTGTCTCTATGTAAACCTGACATGTGGGCCTTCCTTGGTTCTTTTCAGCTGACACCCTGTAGAAATAGATATTCACCAAAACTCATAGAATTATGTCAGTAAACCCCCTATATCTAAGTGGTAATTATTGTTTAGTCCTTTTTTATGCTAGGTTGATGGTTAAAATTGACACTTATCTACCGTCAACACGGGTGGTGTGCGAACTACACGTCCGGTCTGTGTCACTAGCGCGTCCGGTTGCGTTTGACCGTTGGAGCACTGAGTCGACTGTTGAGATCGGGTGGCCGCGGTTGAATCCGAGAGGACACGTGGATGGCGCAGGGCGACCGGACACGGTGCAGCGTGTCCGGTCAGTTCGACCGGCGCGTCCGGTCGTCCCGAAATTTGCCCAGTGAAAGGGACAACGGCTACATTTGTTTGTGGGGCTATAAATACTTGTAGTGGCTGGCCTTGGCTGGTGCTTGGCACCCTTGTGACTTAGTGTCCATGCTTTGGGAGTGCTAGGAGAGCCTCTAACTCACTTGTGCTTGCAAGAGTGCGAATCGATTGCGAGTGAGTGTGATTCTAGTGCATTGCATCATGAGGATCGCATCGAGTGGCACTAGGTGTTCGAGTTGCAAGCCGGTGGTGCTTGTTACACTCGGAGGTTGCCACCTCCTAGACGGCTTGGTGGCTTGAGTCTCCGTCGAAGCTTGCAAGAAGATTGTGCGAGACTCCGGAGAAGATTTGTGAGGGGGATTGTGCTCACCCCATGGGGATCACGAAGAGCAACTCTAATAGAGTGTCATTGAGCTACCACACTTGATGGTGGGTTCTTGCGGTGCTCTTTGGGAGAGCTCAGTTGTGGATACCGATTGGCCACCGAGCCACGAAGTGTTGGTCGACACAACGGGGACGTAGCTTGGTGGCAACCAAGTGAACCTCGGGATAAAATCACCATGTCAACATTGTCTACTCTTCTCAGTGGTTTTGCCTTCGTGCAACATAAGCTTGTATTTACTTTCATATATACTTATGCTTGTGTAGTTACTCTTGTGACTAGTTTGCTTGTGTAGCTTGCTAGTTATCTTCTTGCTTGTGTATCTAGAAGCTTCCCTTTACGTGGCTAATTTGGTTTGTGTAATCTTGTTAGTCACATTGCTTAGTTTGTGTAGCTAAGTAATTTGCGCTCTCTAATTTGGTATTGGTTGCCTTGTTATTGAGCATTGCTAATGAGCCTAGGAGCTTTGTGCTTTAGCTTACTAGAATTGTGTAGGAGCTCCCCAGTACTTGAAGTACTAGTTGCATAGGTTTGTGTGACCTTGCAAGCTAGAATTGTTTAGGTGGGCTCTTGCTAGTCTGGCACCTTATTTGCTTGATTAGGATCTTTTGTAAGGTGCTAAAGTTATAGATAGAAGGGTGTAGTCTTGGCTAGACCGATAAGTTTAATTCCGCATTTGTTTCGGTTAGCCGGCGCGATTAAGTTTTAGAAAGGACTATTCACCCTCCCTCTAGTCCGCCATCTCGACCCTTCAGTGAGTCACGATGGCGAAGGAATCCAAGCCAGATGTGACGTTGTTCTAGCTCCTCAGTGACCTTCTCCATCTAGCAGGTATGCTGCTAGCCCCACTGTCCTGATCTACCAATTGTCTTACGTTCTTCCATGACCGCCAATTTGGTTAGATTTTCCATTCTACCGCACCAATTTTGTTGTTGTGTTTCATGGATCTCGATTACAGTATGAAACTATTGGTAGTATCATCAATAACTTTTGCATCCAAAATAGCCTTAGATTGCAGTCACGTGTGTCTAATACCACCATTCCAGGCCCTTGTAAATAAACCTAATTAGTTGTGGTGGTAGGTAGCACCTCTAATGCATAGCTCGAAGGGATGCTAGCGTGAGGTCTGGTTACTGCTGAATTCCCTTGTGTGTAACTCCTCGTGTTTCCTAATTGCTTGTACTTCCTAAACAATTATCCTTTCCTACCAGCCTTTCAAATGTGTGCATTTTGCTTGTGTTATGACAAGACAAAATAGGGACAAATATAATTTTATTTTGTGTCCTGGCTCATGAGAAGACAAAATATGGACAATCAGAGTCATACTTGTGCTGTTTCCCTTGCTTCTTCCAATGGTGAGTAGAGCCAGCTGAGTTGATCTTGTCAATTTATGTCTGAAGCCAGTCTGGCTGAAAATAACTACGGATATCTTCCATTAAGTTTTGCCAGATTACTCAACGAGCATAACTCTGATCCCAAAAGAGAAAATGCAAACATTGCTGGAGTCAACGGAAACACTTTGCCACTTATTGTCCATTCACAGCTTAGAGAGAACTATTTTGTATTGGAAGCTGGTCTTAGAAAAATCCTACCCATGCTGGCACCATACACAAGACACGGAATCGAACCCTTGGCTAGCTAAAATATTTCTTGAAAGTTGTGAGAAATGCTGAACTAAACCTATTGCATATTAGCATCATCTTCCTTCAACAATAATGGGTGATTTGTTTGTTCTGAAATCTGAATTGTGCTTTCATTCATTTGCGTAATAAATAAAGAGCAATAATCTAGTATAGCAATGGTTGCCATGTTGTGATGTTTTGCTACCACTGACATGTTAGATTTTTTTTCATTCATTGTCTTTCAAACTGAATCCTATTTTGTTCAATTGGAAACTTTTATTTTCTGTTTTATTTTTCTGACTGACCGGTAAGGCATATTTTCTTCAATTTACGTAATTGGTCAACTGCTCGTGGCTAGATTAACCTACCATGTGGTTAGATTAGGTCTTAATTAATTCAGACTAATTTCAGTTAGGCATCAGCAAAACCTAAGTCCTTTTTTACAAATGAAGTAGGCAACCCAAATTTATTAACATCGTAACTAATGATCCATGGTCAATAACTGGCACTTGGTTTCTTTAAAGTGGCTGATACTTATTTTTTCTTTTTGGCATATGGATTGTTTTTTTATATCTTTAATACAAAGACATGCAGCTCTCCAGCATTGTTTGAGAAAAAAACATGGGAAAACTAATCTAGGGCACTACTGGTTCAAGAATTGGGTTGAAGGAAATTATTAAAATAAAAAAAAGGAATTTAGTTTGAGGGCATTGATAGAAACATCACACATTTCAAGGAACCTATGGTTCAATGATAATTATGATTATTGAACAATGTATTTCTGACTTATGGTAGCAGAAAGACGGAAACACTTGTTGTATCTGTTCGTTGATTATTGAATGATAGATATTTGATATAAAAAATATAGGTTGAGTCAATGAGTAACTAGGAAGAAATAGGGTTGCGTTCTAATATCGAAGCATTAGGATTTGACATGTGTGTGTAACGTTTTGACAAAGCTCCTTCCGTGGTTTAACGGTAAGTTCACATTTCACTGCTTAGTATTTGCTCTAGAGGCCTCTGAATCTTTTAGTGTTCAACCTTCAAAAAAATCTTTTATTTGTTTCAGTGTTAGGATATTCGGTTGCTTACATAATTTGTAGTTCTTGGTGATACGGCCTGGACCTTTCTTCTCCCCATGGTGGTGAATTGATATAAGCCTGGTTTCTTGAGAGCTCATGACTTCTTGTGATAACCATATCCCCTGGGAATTTAGATTGAATACCTTTTATGCTTTTGTGAAATATCTTGGCCAGGCATTAAATATCTTGGCTACGCGTTAAACTATTCAAGAGACTTGAAGCAGCATATCAATGTCTTACATATATTCAAGCCGCCCGAGGAATAAATGAGATTAGATAGGTTTTTTTTGTTGAGGAAATGAGATTAGATAGATATATGTGTAGGGTTTTGTTATGGGTTGTCATTACAGATTGGATAGGTTAAGTGCCACTATTATTTGCATCAAGGCATCGGGCCGTTCACTTATGGACACATGTTACATGTTTCTAATTACAGTTCATGTGTGCCTTCATGATGATTATATTTTGTATTTACAGTCTGTTGATATTATTGGCCGACTCTAATTTCCACGATTCGTTGCTTAGGTTTCTTGGACAAAAGGAGCAAGCCAGTTGATCACCAAATATGTGAGGGGATGGCATACAGTATGTGCGCCCCCAATAGTCCCCAACATATTAATTACAATGACTTAGTTGATTATATTGTAATAACTTCATTTATAGTTTCTTTTTTGTGCTTTCCTGTCTTCCATCTGCAACTATATGCCACCTTTAATTAAAGTGCCGTCTGATGCAAAAGTCTTCAAAGATGTATGGTGAAGTTAGTGTTATCTGACTTTAATTTGTTTTAGATTGTGCAAGAAGTCTTGCTGTTTCACATAAAAAAATATTTGGTTTTGTCATTTTATGAAGCAAGAATATCATTGTAGTAACTTTGGTCAGATATCTAGCCAAGTAGTTGTAAGATCACTTAAATAGTCAAGGCGCCTAATGTTCTAGTACCAATTATTCCAAAAGAACTGAGAAGCAGAACAACAAAGGCACAAGCTGCATTCCAGATAAATGCATATGCTACTCATAAACATTCATTTCACATATTCAGAATTGGCATCCAATTGCCATGAAAAAACACATGAATGATGAATCAAAAAGTTATGCAGTAAAAGAAAGTAGCCACATTGTAAGTAAAATGGACAGAGTCAAACATGATAGATTATTACACAGGGAATTCATCAGTTAGTGGATGAACAAGAATGTAGATGTAAAAGGTAGTTAGGATGCCAAGGCATTTCAAACAATGGCACAAGCACCCAACGTATATACCAAAAATGACACTAATACCCAAATCTTGAACCATACAATTTCACAAGAAGTGGGTGTACCATGCCTTTCCTAGTCTTACCAGTCATTTCACAAGAAGTGGGAAGAAAAATGCTATGGGATCGGACAGTTCAAATTCAAACCAACAATGCAATATGGCTTTACAGAGACATTATATTTACTAATAACTGAATGTAGGCAATGCAATTTAGAACTGAACCCATGAAAACCTTACACGAGTCAAATGGAGAATCAGTATACCAAGTTTCCCAGCATAATAAGACATTAAGACCACATTGTGGATATATCAAGTAGCCGTAAAATAAAGTTGTAACATTTTAATAAATCATTGCACATAGTTATCGATCAGTGCCTATGTAATGTCAGACATGTCAGACACGGATCACATACATAGATAGATATGCAGTAACCCAGAAATGCTTAAGCAGGCAAGCAGCCACCCATCGATGATGGAAACAGGCGTTGTCACTGAAGAACACTTTCATCATCTGTGTCTGAGTAGGCACATTCATCGTCGTTATCTGAGTAGACACGACCGCCGCACACTTCCTGCTGTGTTTCTGAGATCATGGCTCTGTCGGCCCTGTTGGCGAGGTATTCCTCATCCACCTCGACATGGTGCTTCTCCCTGTAGTCAGGGCGTCTCAACAATTTCTAGGGCCCTTGGACAAGCAAGACAGCAAGAGCCTAGCAACCTAATATTTTAACACGATGGTTGAATTATATAGTAGTAATAAAAATTAACTTGCAACATATACTTAGTTCAAAAAAAATAGTCATATTACAGCAAAGAAACTAAACAATGGTGAAATAACTATATTATAAGTCGCTGAGAATATACGGACGCAAACGGCCACAACACATGACACTCATACCGTCATGGAAAGTCATGAATGCAAACGACGAGTGAATATAAAGATTTGCATACAGGCATGCACGGAGCCGTGGATTAGTTGTCGAACGCCACGCACACGAGTGGACCTAAACGAGTGAACTATAAGCCAAATACTGAAATACATATATTATAGATACATATACTCATGGGCTCCAATCGACATGGGCCCCCGGACGTCGCACTGGCTGCCCCTACCCCTAAGACGGGCCTGCCTGTAGTGTTGGCGGACCTCGTCCTGGAACTTGAAGAAGCTTTCTTGCCCATCGTAGAAGATTGTCACCGCGTCGTAAAAGAGCTTGGTGGACTCGTCCATCTCCTCATCTGGCGGCGGAGTCAGGTCGGGGTTGCTGCGCCTCAGGGCCTCGAAGTCTCTCGGGGCGCGAAACTCCCGGCCGAGGATCCAGTCGACCTCCTCCTGCGGCAGCCTTGTCATCTTTTTCTCCAGAGCCTTTTCTTCTTTCTGATCCTTTTCTCCAGAGTTCTGGTCTGCTTCCGCAGCCGCAGCCGTCGCTGCCCCCGCCTTCCTCTTGGGGTTGCACGGCTTCAGCAGATGATCCTCCGAAGTAGACACTTCGCCCTCCGCCGTCGTACCTCCGGTGATGCAACGCTTCAAAGGACCCTCTTGGCCTCTTCGCCAGCCATCAATCAATGATACGGTGGACCGCACCTCGCCTCGCCAGGCCTCACGACGTCGATCACGAGAATTGGAGCCCTGGCTGAGCCGCTGTATATGTGGAACAGAGGCGGGGGCGAAGCCGGACGCTGCCTGCGACCGAGTCCGTCCCAGCTCTCGGCGGCCCAGACTCAACCAAATTAAGGACTCAACACGGGAAAATTGCAACGAAAGCCTAGCTCAACATTGAAGGATCAAAAGAAACTGGAAAGGACAGAGGGATTATTAAGAGAAAATTAGTACCCTGGTCTGTGTTTTCTTTTTTTCCTCTATTTTTCTGAACTTCCCTATTTAGCTCCAAAACGAAATTAGTTTGTTTTCTTGGCTCTTCTGTTAGTTCGAAGCTCTAACGGTGTTAACTTACGCAAAATTAACCTTTTACATCTAGCGCCGAAGGCAATATGTGCAACGTAACTCTAGACTATCAAAAAGCAAACGTTGCACATGAGGCTGCGGTTGGACTGTTGCCTTCAGCGCTAGGGGTAAACGGGTAATTTTGCGTACAAGTTAACACTGTTAGAGCATCAAACTAACGAAAGGGCCAAAAAAGTAAACAAATTTTATTTTAGGGCCAAATGGGGAAGTTAAAAAAAAGAGCCAAGAAAGAAACCTAACTTTTTTTTAAGGCCAAGCAACTAATTTTCTCAATTATTAATATGCTACCAATGGAGCCAGCCCTCCTGCTTCGATAATGTTGAACAGGGGTGTTCCGTCCGGACGGCTCGTTCCCGGACCTGCCCAACGATCGGGTCCAACAGGCCTCCTCGGATCCACCTTCAGTACGACGCGGTTTCTCTAAAAAAATATTAAAAAAAACACAGCGATATTTTCTTTCCCCACTGCCGCACGCATGCGACTGTCGCAGGTGCATCTACCACATCGCCCGCCCGCCCGCCGCTAGCCTTCTCCAACGCGTCGGCCTTCTCTAACCGCGGTCGTCCCATCCGGACATCGCACATCCACTCTGTCTCACTGCTGCCACGCGCCCATCCCACGCCGCTCGCTCCCGCCCATCGCGTACGCCGCCCGCCCGGCTGAGCCAAGCCCGGTGGTGCTAGCGATGGTGGTGGTGGTGCTCGCGCAGCGCCGGCTCCGACCCTGACGAGTGGAATCACCCGGCTCTTGGCTTTCCTATATTGCAAGCGCATGTTTCAAGTATTTCAGACGTTTCGTAGGTATGCTTCAAGTATTTCATGCGGATGTTGTAATGATTGTACACGTATGTTGCAACTGTCTGTTCCTAATGTTTCATCTGTTTTTTTTCCAGACGTATGTTGCAAGTGTGTTTATTTAGATGTTGTATATGTTTCACAATATGTTGCAAGTGTTTTATCTAGATGTTGCATATGTTTGCAATTGCTTTTTAAGTGTTTTTGCATGTGTTTCGTATGCATGTTTCGAATGTTTCAGTTGTTTCGTATGTATATTGCAATTATTTCATTTGGATGTTTTCAAAAGTAGATCGGGATGTTGAGCATGTTGAAATGTGATCCAGCTGTAGCTGCTGGGGCACTGTGCATATGGAGGGGCACGGCGCAGCAGGTGTGGAAGGGCACGGGAAGCATGGGGGAGTGGCGCAGGCGGGCCCTGCCTGTGGTGCAATAGGCGCGGGCGTCCGGACGCAGGGATCCGTCCGAACGTCCGAGCGCTATTGCTGCGGTTCCTGCTTCGTCATTTAAAAATTAAAAGTTATGCCATTCGTATTTTAGAGAGATGTCAGATAGACTAGGGCCAACATGTCATACTGATGTCTCCTGAAACTCCACCGTTAAAACTTTGTTCGCGATAGTTTTTTTTTTCCGAAAGATCGTTCGCGATAGTGACGCCAGGTGTATGGGCATGTCAATGTTGCAGATTATGGTAATGAAGATTGCCGTCAAACATTTTCAGTTATCTTCTAATAGGTTTATAATGTTTTGTTTACTGGTCTTCAATTTTATTTGCTTTATATCTAGACGAGGCTGAACTATAATAATGAATTGATCGACTTTTAACATTCTTAGAGTTATAGAGGCCGGAATAAAAAAAATTCTAATATAGAAAAGGATGCCAGATGCGAGTGTGTCATGGAAGGATGCCATCGTCGAGACGACGCTGAAATTCTAGAGCCCCTACTTGCTGCCGCACCGCCACAAACCATACCATCCTCAGCATGTACAAGTGTACAACAGCCATGCAGGTTCACCGGCCGGCAAAACCTGAAGCTAAACAAACACGTTCTCACGAAGCCTGGACCGGCGGCGGCATGGTGGCGATCTCGACCAGTGTCTTGTGCAGCGCCTGCGGCTTGGAGAAGAAGGGTGCATGGTCCGCCCCCTTCAGCCGCAGCACCTTCTCTGGTGGGTTGGCACCACACATTCTCTGCTGGAGAGGCAGAGGAATCGCATTGTCCTCCGTGGTCTCCACATAGAACCGCCGCACCGAGCCGTAGTTCTCGGCGGTGAGCACAAGCTTCTCCAGCACAGGGGCGAAGGGGATAGGCCTCATGGACACCGAGGCCAGCGACACGTCCTGCACAAGCACAAGGTAGGGGGTGTCACAACTTTCAGAATTCAGAACTAGGATTCAGTGATGTGATTGGAAGTGATTGTCAGTGACAGTAACGGAGTACTCCAAAGTCCTAGTACCTTGGAAGGGCTCTGGTTGAACAACAGGTCTCTAAGCAATGCCCTGTCAATGTTGATGGCGGTTGGAGGACGGTCCTTGCCGTTGGAGTAGACGAATTCCTGCGCCTTTTGGAGAGTACCGTTTGTGTCCATCTGGAGTGGAAGGACGGCATCAGGTCATAATCATAGGAGACAATGCTAATTTTGATGCCAGACAAGGCAACATTTAATGTTCTTGCCTTTTTTATTCGTTAATGTCAATTGTTCAACAAATTAACTCTGGGACAGGAGACCAACCTGCTGTTGGAACATGTCAAGGGCACTGTTTCCATTTGTCAGCATTGCTGCACAAAGGAAAATGGCCTTGGCAACTTTGGATGGGAACATCTCCATTGCATAGGATACACAGACACCACCAAGATCATGAGCGACCAAAATTACCTGCATAATGTTGGAGGTATTCGATTGTTATATTTCTGGTCAGATAGGAATACACTCAAAACAAAATCAAACAAAGCAGGGATCTTCACATAAGTCTAAACACACCAGTATAAAAGTCTCTTGAAAAGTTCATATGATGCTTTGAAATATCAATATTGGCATTGCTAAAAACTTATCTAAAAAATCTTGGAAAATATTTAGATGATGCATTGTAGTCATGTAGTGTACACAAAATATTTCCAGGGATCATTTTAAGAGATACAGATCGACTTGAGTGGCGCTCAACTACCTAAGTCACTGGTGCATACATAATAATATTGTCATTCCCAAGCATCAAATCATAACTAAAGTTAGGTGGGGGCTTAGGTGCTGCACCATAATCTGGGACCACTTCAGTCTGGGATTTGAGAATTAGTTATGATGATTCCTGTTATGATTGTGATCTTTACAGAAAGAAAAAGTCTAGAGAATTTAGCACTTACAAAATTGATTCCACAGAATGTCAGGCATATTGTACTTATGTCTATGGTTTTTCCTACTTCAGTATTTGTACATTGGGTGATTAAATGTAACACTATTAAAATCTTACCATCCCAAAAGTGTAAAGTCCAGCCTGAGTCCATTGACATTTATATTAACACTTCACTCACAGTTTTCAAGCTCATGCACTAGCTATTTTTACCTACAATGTGCGAGATGGAAGAAGATACCATTGGCGGCCTACAAGATCCTAAAGTATGGCGCTGTACCGAAATTCATGTGCCTGCAACTTGCCATGCTCACGCAGAAATGTAGAATACATTTTTTTGCAGGTACAAGTATTACTTTGCCATTATAGAACTCTCAGCTAATGATAGTTTAGTAGCTGCCATCCCAGTTTTTATTACAAGATTGTTAAGGAGTACAATCGAAGCATGAAAGCGGGTAAATTACCAAATATCATGCACAATGCCACAATAGTCAATGGATACTACAAGATCCCAAATGGAATGTAACTTTCTAAATATTCGAAGTATCTAAAATTGATATATGGAAAGAGGGCTAACCTTTTCAGCACCACCTAAGCCTTTAAGGTAAGACGTAAGTGGTTCAGCGTACTCTGAAAGACTGCTAATCTTGTTTGTGTTGTAAGAATGAATCCCAGAGCCTGTTAAGTCGATGGCGTTAACTTTGAACCCACTATCTTCGAGAAGTGATATAGTCTTGTACCAACACCAAGCACCAAATCCACCTCCATGAACAAGAACAATGACGTTGGTTTCCAAATCCTTAGTATTCAAATCCTGTTTGAGAAATGAAGCAAAAAATTGCGGTTATATAAATCCAGGAACAGGAGCTGTCAAATACTAGAATTCAAATGGGGAGGAAACTAGACAAAGACAAAGTATCTGAGGTCCTTTAAATATGCACACAATATACTGAGTCACAAATGTGGACTGTGGAGATGATTGTTTGCTGAGCACGAAAAGACAGAAACGCCTCTAAATGTCAAATACCATGCTGATTCTGTTCAACTTTTCAGAGTTTCCAACAAATTTAGCATACCAGCGTCTGCATTCGGTAGCTGACAGATGACTTTGAAAATGTCAAACACAAACCTCCCAATACCAATCATCCTCGGTTTCCTTAGTGGCCGCTATCCTCTTACTAGTCAACACGAATGTTAGTAGTCAGAAATGCCAGTATATAATATACTCAAGACAAATTAGTAGCCACGCCGGCTGCCCATCCCATTCATGATCAGGGCAAACCTGGGAACATCATATCTTGCGTCGATACTGAAACAATTTGAAGTAAACAATATCCAGATCCCCCACGATTGCACAAGTTGGGACCTCCTAGGCTCTCCTTTGTCCTTTCTCCAGAGCAACGAACACACAAGCCAATATGATCCCACCAGAGCTAGAAACAATAATCAATCAGTTTCTACATCCCCTATGCATAAGAGCTTCTGAACAAAACCAATGTATGACCAACCACTATCAGTCAACAACCGAAGTTTCTCAGTTCCTCTAAATTTTGACCAAATCAGTGCTTGGTCGTTGTGAGATAACTACTTGTTCACACTTCTCTCAACAGTATTTATCAACTACAGATGACAAAGTCAGGTCTTAGTCTAATCAGGAATGCATGTCACCGTAGAAAACGATACTATCAACTTGTCAAGAGATGGACGCAAGCGCGAGCATTGCACCGGTTCGAATTCGCAGGCGTCCCGGTTTGAACGGTCTCGACCACAGATGGGCTATGGCATATCCGTATATGGTAACCCGATTGCCCGGCCCCACACACTAGACACCGTCACAAGCTGCGAAATGTAATTGTCTCATTGCCTGCCTAGTTCTTACCGGAGCCAATTCGTACTTTCGTAGAAACAAATCAGGGGTGTATTCGTCCTCGAAGCAGCATCGAATTAAATTGCAAACTGGCCAGGCATTGAGGCATGCCATAATGCAAGACAATAAATCAGAAAAACGAGAAGAATCTGAACCACCAAAGATCATGCCTTTCTGGAACTGAGTCAAATGAATCGAGCAAACATGAAAGGAATCTAAATTTCATCGAAGGAAACGTAAGAAAATAGAACCGCAACAACGAGAGAACCGAGCAGGGGGATCCATATTCCCATAGGCCCTGCCTTCCTTACATTCGACGCGACGACAACCAATCGCAGTGGAAATTCGCAGAAAATAAGGCATAAAGTCAAACGAGACTGCACAAGCAATCAACGCGGCGCACGCGGCGGCACGCACACCAGCGACCAACCGAACCAAGCAATGGGGACTAGAGGCCGAGAGGGACAAGCAAGCTATGGAGCAAAGGAGTATAGTATGGTACTATGATTCTCACCTTGGCTAGGAGCTGCTGCGGCTGGAACTCGGGGTCAGCGAGCGACCTCGGGCGCGTGCTGCAGCTCCGGGGCAGCGGCGGGCCCTGGCTCTGGCGCTTGGCCGCGTACCGCACCGACGCGGACCGCTCGAAAGCCCCCAGGCCACCGGCGGCGCCCCTCTGCCCCAGCACGAGCGCCGCTGCCGCGGCCAGCGCCTCCTCGTCTATGGACACGGAGGCCTTGGCGGAGTCCCTCCCGCCGCCGCCGCCACGGCCGCGGGAAGAGGTGGAGGAGCGCCGCTTCGGCTGCAGCGGCGGGGACCTGTTCCCCGACGGGCAGGGGTCGGAGAGGCAGGACATCAGCGAGCCCATCGGGCTGAGCCGGGTAGATTCGGAGCAGGAAAAATCCTTTGCCTTGGCTGCTCCGGTGCTGCTGCCGCGATTCAATTCAGGGGAGCTTGACGAGGAGGGGAAAGAAGAGGAAGCAGGGGGCGGCAGCGGCAGCCGGCAGCAGGCAGGCAGCGGGCGCGGCAGAAATGGCAGGCAAAAGGATACGAAAATTTATACTTCTTCCGGTGCCGCCACTTTTGCACATAAGGGCTGCTTGTTTAAGGAATTTTGTTTCAGTCTACGACTAGCCTTTATTGATGCATTCAGCGGCAGGAATTTTTTCAAAGATTTATCAACGTTGTGCATTCAGCGGTATACGATATTCTCATCAGCTCAATCTTCGAAGAAGCTCATACAGGTAGGGTTTGCACATGTATGTTTATCGAGGAGAATGCACGTGCGTTATGATTTATGAGCGTCTTTACTTGTCGAGACGAGGCAAAGAAAAGCCATCTAAACTCCCACGTACCGCCTAAATGCGAGCGTCATGTTTGGTTAACAGCAACCGTCATCAAAAAGTACAGGAACTACTGGTAGTAGCATTTTCTTGGTCCCGAAATTCCAAGCTCTACTCTTGCCCCGGTCTTGGTGTCATGGCCAGAGTCGGTCATGGTGTGAGGATTAGGGATGAAAACAGATCGGATATTATATTTGTTTTCACATTGCTGTCTGGATTCGGATACGAATACGGATAGTGTCAACCATGCCGGATAGGATACGATTGAATATCGACATCGTAAATATACGATTTGAGTATTCAGATATGGATACGGTATCGGATGTTAAATATCCAGATTCGGATACGGACAGATCTGAATCCCTCTAAACGGATTCAATCTCAAATACGGTCGGAAAATATCCATAACATTTTCATCATCCCTGAGGATGCACGCTGGCTGGTATCTCGATGAAAAAGAAGAAAACGTGCTACTGCGCCAGAGCATTGCCCAGCCCGATACGTAACGGACAGGGACAGACGCTCTGCCCTGCCGCTATCGGCTCTGTCTCTCTCCCATGACCTGTCGCTTGCCTTTTCTTTGCTGTGGCAGGCCTTGTTTAGTTCGCTGGAATCAGCGCCGGCTGAATCACTGTATTGAACTGTAGTGCACCGTAGTATTTTGTTTTTATTTGGTAATAATTGTCTAAATATTGACTAATTAGGCTTAAAATGTTCGTCTCGCAAAGTACAACAAAATTGTGCAATTAGTTTTTGATTTCATCTATATTTCGTACTCCATACATATGCCAATATTTTGATGTGACATAAATCTTCTTTTTATATAGTAGAATGTGAGGGTAAATTTGGGGAATTAAACATGGCCGCAGTCTTGATGGCTCTCTCGGGGCTGCCTCGAGTTGAGTGAATGCGTAACGACTTTCAACGAACGCGGTGCGCAGTGCCAGTGCAGGCACGACAAGACGTCGTACCCGGTCACCGCTGTACGAGACTTCCGTCCTGCTTGTCCTGTCCTCACTGCCATTGAAATGTGTACTCCGATTCTCCCTAAATTTCACTATAAAAAAGAAGATTATCTGTCACATCAAAATGTCGGCAAATATATGGAGTACTAAATATTGATGAAATAAAAAACTAATTACACAGTTTTGTTGTACTTTGCGAGATGAACATTTTAAGCCTAGTTAGTCAAAATTTAGATAATTTTTACCAAATACAAACGAAATGTTACAGAAATTCTGATACAGTATTTTCTGTACCAAATTCACCGAAGTAAACGAGGCCGTGGCCGGAGGTGCGAGCTAGCACGGGAAACGGTGCCCTCGCTGCCTGTCCTGTCCTTGCCACAGCGGGCAGATCCAGCCAAATCCATGCAGGCCGTGTTTAGTTGCGCCAATTTGGCGGCAACAAAATCTGCATGGTGTAGGCTCGTGCACTGTAGCATTTCGTTTGTATTTATGAAATTTTGTCCAAACATTGACTAATTAGGCTCAAAAGATTCGTCTCGCAAAGTACAACTAAACTGTGCAATTAGTTTTTGATTTCATCTACATTTAGTATTCCATGCATGTGCCGGCATTTTGATGTGATGAGAATCTTCTTTTTGCATAGTGGAATTTGGAGATGAAATTTGGGATCTAAACAGGCGCGCAGTTTAGGCTGAGCTGATCCGGTCCAATGGTTCTGAACTGAACAAGGAAGGTCCTCAGGTCAGTGACGATGTGCGCGCCGTGCGCCGGTGGCCGTGTCCACGGAGCTCGTCTGCCGGCGGCGCCGAGAAGTCGACCTACAAAACTCTGGGACGCTGGATTTGAGTATTCAGCTGACTACTGATTGATTGATTGACTGACTGACTGACCCAGCACAGCAAAGGCAGCCAAATTCCTGTTCCGGGAAAGAACAAGAACAAAGACGCCGTCGGCGGCCGTGGCCATTCCTGGCGAAGGAGGAACGCGCCAAATGGCTGGCGCACAGACCGATAGGACGACGCGTGCGCGAGGGATGCTTCCCTTCCCTGTCCACGACTCACAAGTCACTCACAAGGGAATACTAGTAAAGCCAAAAATTGACCAGGCGGTTGTTGAGTGAGTCCAATTGAATAGGGATGAAAACCGACAGAATTTTTTCCGTACCGTTCCGTTCCGTTTTCTATATTTTTCCGTCCGTTTCTGTATTTGCGAGATCCCGTTTTCGTATTTGCGGAAGTAGAAAAATGATGTTTTCCGTTTGTTTCCGAGTAATCCTGTTTTAATACGGAATAGCCCCGTATTTATCCCGTTTTTATCCTGTTTTCAATCTATGCTTAACATGCTCAACAATTACATGTTCTTATGTTATGTTAATATAACTACGAATCACCAAATATGCATGTTATGTTCACGTACATAGCATGTAAATGAATATTAAACTTTGTATATATTATTACATGACTTTATATATATGTATACTTTGATAATATTAAATTATGTGATCTTAATTTAATTTTTCGACTCTCCATCCGTATTTGTCCGTTTCCATATGTCCGCATATTCTGATTCCGTTTTCGAACCCGCATTTTCCGAACCCACTCCCGCTTCCGCCAAAAAAATATAGAAACGGAAGTAGAAATATGATTTTTCCGTCCGTTTTCATCCCTACAATTGAAGCTGAAAGCAATCCATACCAATATCAGAGTCAAACAAAACCCATGCCGTGCCGAGCTACTATACATACTACCCATATTTTTCTTCTCTCGACTCGATCAGCATATACTAGTTGATTTGACTCCACGGGTTGAGAGCAGAGAACGAGTGAACAACGTGCTTGGTTTGACCAGGCTCATCCGCAACCGCAACAAACATGCATCATGCATGGACATGACTCGTGCTTTCCTTGAGTTCATATAAAAAGTCTGCTGGAATGGGAGGTGTATATGTACATATCAGCAAACTGATTGGGACATCCGGTGTTTGTTGGCAGTCGTGGCGATACGGATCAAGACACGACTACTTTCATATCTTTCCTTCAAAAAAAATTGTAATACTATATCACGGGCAGTACGCCCCCCTTCGTTCAAAAAAATGGTACAATTCTAGGTACAATGCTATGTCACACCATCTTTAATTTAGTCACTTTTTTGGGAAAAAAAAACTTATTTCTGACCATCGAATTATTTGTACTGTTTGGTTTTAGGCATATTACTTGAAAATCAGAAATATTTGACAATCCAACCACCGAAATCGTTCGAATTTAGCCATCTAGCCGTTCTGAAGGATGGTAAGGATACGTGTCAGTGTGACCCATGTATTAGCATGTTTATTTTCTCTCTCCCGTCTCTTCCTTTTCTGTGTTCTCTCTCTTCTCCTTCACATCTCGGCGTGGGGTGGACAACACCATCGGCGGTCTAGAGCACAGTGGGCAATTCTTAGACTATGTGCGACGACTCAAAATAGCAGGCAAAAAAGAAGCAGACGAACACATCTTGAAGCAAAATCTTACTATCTCCGTCCTGAAAATAATACACTTCTAGCTAGTTCTATCATTAGTTAAATATATATGTGGGCAGGCTTATAAAAAAACCATATTGATATGTATAACATCAAATAGGTATACTATCAACATACATTATATTATGGATAAATAAAATATATTCCATTATGAATACAATGATACTCGTCAGTATAAATATACTCGAACTGAAGATAACTTTGACTTTGAATTTTGCGACAGTTGTAACGGACGGTATTCTTTATGACGACCAAATGAACACCTCTATGCGTCGGATCAGTGTGGATGTCCTGCCAGCCCATGATGTCCTTGCGCCCATTGAATATCGCCAATGCAATTTGCCATGGGATGCACGGCGATACGGCTCACGCGGCCACCGGTGACGCTCCATGCTGCCTCTTTGCTTCCTCTTCGGCTGTTGGGATCCTGATTACGGAAAGGATCACATTTATAAACTAGCCCTTTTAGTTCTCCTCCAAAAATACAAAAAGTGTAAAGATTCCCTATCATATCATCGTCACATCAAATCTTTGAATACATACATGGAGTATTAAATGTAGATAAAAAAATAACTAATTACACAGTTTGCTTGTACTTTGCGAGATGAATCTTTTAAGCCTAATTAGTCAATGTTTAGACAATAATTAACAAATACAAACGAATGCTACAGTTTTTTTTACCCCTCTCTACCTTTAGAACTAAACAATGCCCTAGTGCAAAAGCTCCCAACTCCCATCCCATCCGGGGCTCCACCTCCTCCAGCCGTCCAGCGATAGCCTTGCGTAGTCGCACGCACGCACGCACTTCGCCAAGACTTGACAGGTGTCGAGGTGGTCTTGTCAAATGCCTTTGGCGGCTTGGCGCCATGCCGCGCACCAACCGCGCGGAACACATCAGTAGCTGCGCGGCTCGTCGCGTTTCGGATCAACCGCTGTGGAAATGAAAACACAGGGAGTGGGGGCGTGGTGGTGCAGCAAGTCAGTAAGGCTGTGTTTAGTTGTGTAAAAATGTGTAAAAAGGTATAAAAAAAAGTACTGTAGCACGTTTTGGTTTTATTTGGCAAATAGTGTCTAACCGTTGACTAATTAGGTTCAAAACGTTCGTCTCGCAAAGTATAACCAAGTTGTACAATTAGTTTTTTATTTCATCTACATTTAGTATTCCATGCATGTATCGCAAGTTTAATGTGACGGGAATCTTTTGTTTGCACAGTACTTTTTTTAAAGGAAGTAAACACAGCCTAAGTAACTTTTTAGTTTCAGATATGCAGGGATGAAAACGGTACGGATATTTTCCGACCGTATTCGAGACCGAATTCGTTTAGAGGGGTTTTAATCCGTCCGTATCTGAGTCCGGATATTCAACATCCGATACCGTATTCGTATCCGAATATTTAAATCACATATTTATGATGTCGATATCCAATCGTATCCTATCCGGCATTTTTTATACTATCCGTATTTGAATCCGAATCCGGACATAAATATGAAAACAAATACGATATCAGTTATATCCGTCCGTATCCGATCCGTTTTCATCCCTACAGATATGCGTGTGGGAAATTCAACTACGGCAGGGCACCCTCCATGTGTGAAGTGGTTCCTGTCATCGTTCACGGGTTCTCCATCAGTCGGCCTGCTGTCTTTTTCTGAGCTAAACTCTGTGGACAAGCTTCTAATAAAATATGAAAAGCATTAACCTTAGCTTCTGAAAATATGTGTTTTTACCCTTTCTGATGAACAACACACAGAAAAGGTTAGGTAAGGGCACCGAATTGGGATCGATGGTTTCTCATTCTCCAACTAAAAATAAAAGACTGTTGGGCTGCTAACTACAAGTGCTCAGCATGATTAGTTCGCACGTAGTAGATGACACAAATGGGGCACAAATGGGCAGTTCTTTCTATAAGATTTTGAGTTTTTTGGCCCCCAGATGCAGACATGTGGTAAGGATATATACTTGTCACTTGTCAGTCATGGGCTTATTGTGCTTTCCAAACTGCATGTCAGCAGTGCAAACTTAATTGGGCGGTTCATTTGTCCAAGCACTAAGCAACCATAATAGTCCACACATGTGATTGGCACCTATCAACAAAGCTTCAGCAGCGAACACCAAGAATGATGCAACTTATTAAGGCCTTCAGTACTCACCAATCCAACCCAAAGAACATATAAAACTTTCTTACAAGTTGCAACTTTACTAGAATCACCACGGATATTCTCTGAAAAGATTCTCTTTTGAGGACTAACTACTACTCGCTGCACAGTGAAAAAAGTTGAAAAAAAAACGACTTTTGCTACTAACCCGGCCAGTCACAGTTACCAACATGCACATCTCCTCTCTTTCTTTTGTCAATTTTGTTGACAAGCAGCACACAAAAATAGGAAGACTAAAGCCTAAAGGTGGATTTTTTATCTGATTTTGAGACAGATCAATTCACATCTGATCTCCAACAGCTTGCTCACTCACATGTTACCCACCAAAAGCTGAACTGGAAGTTTCTTCTGGGCCATCCTTTTGGAATGTGAAGGAAAAAAAGCCCCCAGATCAGGCAGAGATGAGGAGCATCATTGTTCACTTCCGATCCCATGGCATCAGATCAGAGCCACCCACAAATATCATGAATCACATGAGACTCCGTGTACGGTTTATATCTTTCCCTGCCCTTTTTTAGCTTCATCACAAAAGAAGCAGGGATACGGCCCCTCATGACTAATCATAGAACAGCATCATCTGAACACCGTGTGGGTGCTTCGACTACGAGTCATCATTTCCTCATGAACTTCTGGAGTGCAGACTACGGCTCCAAGAGATTCTGCTGCCTCAAGCCTGCAAAGCAAATACTTAGCAGCATATCATATTATTGGTATGGGTGGTGTGTGTTGATCCTGTACGTCAGCTTGTGAGATACAGTAGCAGATAAAAGTCAAGTAAGATTACTGGAACTTGATTATAAGGTATAAGCTCAGCAGTCTGAAGAATTCCTTGTCTTTGCTGTCCTAGATAGCGAGCATTGTTTCCGGTGGCTCATCAGAAAGATGTGTGATCATGGCCCAAGCATATGCCATACATGTTCAAAGTTGAAGCAGGAGAGTGAGAAACCTAGGCTGTCTGAAATTGACTGAAAGCAATGGTTGATTGATTCTTGCCATAAAGAAGAACCTTAAGATATGCTAGTTATACTTAAAGCACATAAGCATTCCAGGACAGGCGTTGGCCGTTGGGACCAGCAGGGGTCAGTTAAACACCGACTTAAGTCAGGAGCAGACGGATCCACACCTGCGACTGCGAGCTACGTGAGTGTACGTCCTTCAGTGCGCACAGGCATCCGGTTCTTCATCAAACTGAAAGCAACTGATTGAAGATCATGTGGTGGTTGAACTGCTAACCAGCGGTATAGACCTGTGCTGTGCATGCATGCAAATACAGAAATACTATACCTGCTGAAGCTTCTAACCGTCCTTGCATTTTTCAGAGTAAAGAGTGAAGATAGAGACGAGCAGCTGAGTCGATCGATCAGGTTAAAAAACCTACAGACGTGCATCTACTTCCATGGACGGAGCCAGTGGGTGGCACGGGTATGGTGTGGCATACCCTAGGCTGATCAGATAGAAAAAATTATAAATTATGAGGCAAATTTTGCTGCTGTATATCGAATTGCTAAATAGGTCTTTACCAAATTGGATATGAGAATTTTGGTGCGGCATACCCTATGCCAAAATCCTAGCTCCGTCACTGTCTACTCCACATGATCCCCAACAAATAAAACAAGTACGACCTCAAGGTCCCCAGCCACCTGAACGAGCAGTTTGTGGTCCAGGAATGCGTGTGTGCAACGCTAGGATGAACTGCATCTGCAAGCGTGCGTGCAGCATCCATACAATCATGTGCGCAGAAAGCCACCGATAGATCAATCGATCAGGAGACTTTTGCACTGTAAAATGCTTCTGGTTGCCGAGACGATTCGCATCAAGAGCCTATTTAGTTGGCAAAAAGTGCCAAAAAAGTTTACATAGTAACTGTCACATCGAATCTTTGGATACATGCATGGAACATTAAATGTAGGTAAAAAAATAAGTAATTACACAATTTGTCTGTAAATGTCGAGACGAATCTTTTGAGTCTAGTTAGTCTATGATTAGATAAATTTTATCAAATAACAACAAAAAGTGCTACAGGAATTTTACTCAAACTTTTTTCACATCTAAACCGGCCCAAGTTCTTTTAGGGCAGAAATCGCACACATGTGACAAGTGGGCCGTTAGGGGCAGCAGCTGAGTTGAGTTCCATCTACCAACAGGCTCATTCATTTAAAAGTTTAAGCTCTGCTCAAAAAAAATTTAAAAGTTTACACGTAACTCCAAAGTCACTATAATTCGAAAAGTTGGTATACAGTGTCAGTCAACAGTACAGGTTTCTCTTTTTTTTTAAAAAAACTACACGGTACAGCCACATAGTCGCTCATAATCACACACGCAAATTCTCCGTCTAGGAGCATTTTGGACAAACGGGTTTGTAGCCTAGTTGGTCATATAGGCCTTAGGGTGTGTTTAGTTCCCTATTTTATCAAAAAAAAAGTTTTGGTCTATTATTTTGCAGAATGAAACTAAACACCATGCAAAATTTTTGGCAAAAAGGTATTCATTCTTTATTTTGGATTTTGACCTCAAGAGGCCAAAAAGCTCTCATCACCCACCTCATAAAAAATTTGGCATTTTGGATGGAACTAAACACATCCATGAAAATTTTGGCATTTTGCATTTCATCATTCCAAAGTAGTTGGCATTTTGCATTTTGTATTTCATGGGAACTAAACACAGTCTTAGTACTATCTTAAGTCCTAGGTTAGACTCCTGGTGAAAACAAATTTAAAACAAGCCTACGCTAAAAAAAACTTCCTCTTATCAACTGTGGTTATGAAATAAGTATACGAGTAACCACTTAGCCCCTTTTAGTCAGATACACATGCTTCAGTCTGTGTCCTGGGCATTCGTTGGCACATCCGCGACAACCAACTTTCAGCGTATTTCTTGGCTTGCGTGCGAGAAGGTTCTTTTATTGCCTCACCCTTCGATTTGCAATACCGCGGAGGCGGTCTTTCTCCTACACGTTGAGTTTTTATGACTATATTAGAAAAATTGATCCAGCGGATCTCGAAGTTGATGAAATCATTACAGGAGTCTTGATATGGATGGACACTCATTTTTCACGAAAAAAAGAGTAATGCCGTTAAATTCTAAAATAATTTAAGAAAAATATAAGCATCAATATCAAGTCGATAACTTTTAAACCAGGTTAACATGTTTTGCAACATAAAGAACAAAATCAGCTGAAACGGAAAAAAAGGTTTGCACTGTAATTCGACCTAAAGTAAGTACTCCGTGTCAAAAAAAATCATGCCACAACGCTGTGACACCCTAATTTTTAGTATTATTTAAAAATAGATAAATTTGATTTAAATATGCATTTGTTTGTGCATTCAAATTTAGGGAATAATAAATTTTGTGAAAGTAAAATTAATCATAAGATTAGCAACTTGTTTTTGCACTCATGTTGTTGCATTATATTTTATGCAATGTCTGGTTTTATCTAAATGCCATAAGGGATTTGAAAATCATTTGAAAATGTATTTGGAAAAGTCATTTTAGAAAATGAAAAGGGAATTTTCCTTCTCCCTCTTCCCTCCCTTCCATTCGGCCCGTTGGCCCAATTTTTTTCCGCCGGCCCGCTGCCCTCCTTCCCTTCTTTCCCCCCGTGTTCTCTCCTGGGCCGGCCCAGCTCGGCCAGGCAGTCGCTGCCGCGCCTCCCTCCTCTCGCAGTCACTGACAGCCGAGGCCCGCCCGTCAGTTCCTCCCCTTCCCCAACCTCCCGCTCCTCTCTCTCGGTCAAGGACGCAACTGCCGCCCGCGCCCACGTCTCGCGTCGTGGGGGCATCCTCCGCGTTCCCTGCCTCTTCAAAAGGGAGCCCGGACTCCAGCCACCACTCCCCAATGCAGTTTCCTCCTTCCCTTGAAGCCATAGCATCCCAACCGTAGTAGCAGAGCAGACCGCGAGCTCGCGAGCGCCATTGCTCGCCGTCCGTCGTCTCTGGTTCGCATTCGCCTCAATTGAAGCCACGGTGAGCTCTGTCTGCATCTCCTCTCCCTTCTAGTGTCTTCTATTTCACGTTTCATGGCCACTAGGGCCATCTTCTGTGTGCGCCGACATGTACACCCGCCGCCGGCCATGGCGGGTGCCACTCGGGTTCTTCCCCGGTCGCACTAAGGGCCTAGGCAAGGTCGCCTTGTTCCTCTCTCTCTCGGTGCCTTCAATTTGGTGAGTCGTGGTCTCTAGGGTCAGTTTCGCGAACTCCGGCGAGCTTCCCCCCACGGCCGGCCATGGCGAGCGCCGTGCGGGACTTTCCTCGGCCGCAAAAATGGCACGGTCGAGGTCGCCATCATCTCCGCGTCACCCCGGTGCTCTCGGTTTTGAAAACCGTGCACCATAGCGCCGGTTTGGGTCACTCCGGCGAGTTTCCACCGCCGGCAATGGCGGCGCCGCCGCGTCCTCCCCCCAACTCTGGCGTCTTGCTTCCCTTTCCTTTCCCTGGACTAATCTCAGCCGCTCGTTTAAAATCCTACGGCCACGAGCACACCATACCCCTTCGTGGATCTTTTTCTAAAAGAGCCCCTCGGTTTCTGGCAAATCTAACCCGTCGTCCTTGGCGTACTCCCGGAATGCACATTCTCTTTTTGAAGACGTATTTCCTTCGGTTTAAATGAAAAATATGTTTCCAAATTAATTACAGTTTTGCCACTGCAGTAAAACGCTTATAAAATCGTTGTTTTAGCTCCGATTGGATCCGTTCAACTTGCGTTAGTTTCATAATTTCATGATCTACGCATTAATGCCACTATTAGTTAGGTTTGCAACATTTAAAATTCTAGATTAGGTTAAGTTAATTAACTCGCTATAGGAATCTTGTTTAAATCGTAACTTTCGCGTTATAGCTCTGAATTTTGTGAACTTCGCGTTGATGTGATCGTAGCGAGACGTATAATATTTTCATAAATATTTTATCTTGTTTTTATACTGCTGGTGTACTATTCTGATTATAGGTTTGTTTGCTATGCATGAATACTCCTGAAATGTGTATGTTGCCGTGTTGGTCGAGTTCAGACGGTGAGGAGTACGTTGAGAATCCGGACACGTACGAGGAGCAGCAGGACCAGCAGCAGTTCGTGAACCAAGGCAAGTATAGCATGGGCCTTCCTTGTTGTCCTATTCAATATATAATGTACTCATTATGCATGTGTCTAATATTGCTCGACTATAAGGACTCCCTAGCTAATTGATGACCTGTACCTTGATTCCTATGGGTTTTATTTGCATATGGGTAGAATGCTAGTGCTCTAACTAAACATGATCTACATTATGACTGATGAAACCAATGGATAAACATGATGGTAACAGTGGAACTATAGGGTAAAGGTGCAGATGATGTTGATCATGTTGCCCTAAACCCTCCGTAAGGACTTATCTGTAGGGCAAAAGCTGGGACATACAGTGCAACCGTGAGAGTCATATGACTCTGACTTTAGCTCAGTAATAGGATCTTTTCTAGCTTGTTAGAGGTTATCCGAAAGGGCGCAAGAGGGGCTTGCCACTTTGGGTATAGAACTGCCTCTGTTCTGATGTGTATAGCCTGCGAGAATTGTGCCATCGAAAGGAGGGTTCTCTATATCTGCCTGCCGAGGAAACCTCGCGGCCCTAACATGTTAGAAGAGGCCTATGGAAGGCTTCATAGTGTACCCTGCCTACTCACCTTGGGAGTGTTAGGGGGTCGACGGGCCCCGGGCAAATGGGCAACACGACTCACGGGTAAAGATGCATAATATCTGCAGAGTGTTAAAACTGTTATAACAGCCGTGCTCACGGTCACGAGCGGCCCGAAAAACTCACAGAATAAATGTTTACTTGTCATATGGATGACTTATGATGATGATAATGAGATTATACGGATGCTCAATTACTCTCCTTAATTCTAGTAGGTGATCATGTGGGTTAAACGGGAGCTTAAGCATAATTAAGTAATAATAAGTAATAATGAAATATTGAACTATTAAAAATGCTAACTGCAGTCAACCGTGTCTATCCTTTTTGAGCCTCATGAATCCTTATACTATACTTGCGGAGTACAAGTGTACTCACACTTGTTGCTATTTTATTTTTGGATAAAAATCCCGGATGGGTAACAGATGACAGTTTCTACGAGGACTTCCCGGAAGATTTCTAGGTTTGGGTCAACCAGTCGTCCTTCCCTGTGGATCAGACGCTACGCCTGAGAGTTGCTATATACTTTTTCGCTTGTTATGTAAGAACTACGTGATGTAATAACGTTATGTATGTACACAGTGATGATACTTCTGTTAATTTGTCGGCTTATGTGTGCGACTACTCCTGAGGCGCACATAAGATGTATGCACTCTATATTGTCCTTTAATTGGAGTGTGACAAACACCCTGGCGACGGAGACATGGACACGTCTTTTCGTCGGCCGCTTTTTCAGGAGCTTGGACTAGCACGACAGTTTAAACAGTAACCGCTCAATTTGAATAGTAACATAAATAGTAACGCATGAATTTTAAATTTGAATCTTAAGTTTTGAAAATTTCCCTAGTATTAACCAGGCTCCGATACCACTACAGGGGAATACTGAGGAAAATTTTCGAAACCTAAGATTCAAATTTGAAATTCACGAGTTACTATTTAAATTCAGCGGTTACTATTTAAATTCGTGTCACTATTCAAAATGCTTGGGATTATGAATAGCGCACGAACACTAACTCGGAAGTGACTCAGGCAAGCACCCAAATTCTTTACTATTTACCTTTAGAATATTTTATTATTCAATTACTATTCAAGCACTGTATGCCTTTGGAATTATTAGAATATTTTATTATTCGTGACAGCCGGTAGATGCGGAATCGATTAAAATATATTAAATGACCTATTTAGGGAAAGCGACGTGCGTTATTGGCCCTGTTCATCCGGCTTATAATCCGTACTTTTTAGCTTGTTTTTTCAGCCGGAACAGTATTTTTCTCTCACTACAAATCAGCCAACAGTGTTTTTCAGTCGGCTTATCAACACAGTCGAATGGGGCCATTATTAGCTACGTGATTAATGAATATACGGATTGTGTGTGCGCGTGATTCACAAGATCTTTGTAGGCTAGCGAGACTAAAGATTTAGCCAGACGTGAGACTATGTTTGTAACAGTCCTACTCGGTACTCACCATATGTATCACTAGCTCACTTCAGAACCAGGCTAACTAGCTCTTCTCCCTCACTGTCCCCAGCCACGATCACACAGGACTCTGGCTCTATCGTCTCTCCAGGCAGTTTCACCCAAAGGGAACACTTCTCTGCGTAAATAAGGTTATCTACAAACGTCTCTACCAGGGCTAACACTAGAACAACACACGCAGAGGTTTCTCCTCTAGGGTCCCTACCATAAAAGACTTCGCCCCATATGAACGAGTTTGAAGAAAAACAGGGATTAAAACAGAAAAGCTTAATTCATTTTCACAGAGCAAGCTTACATACGACTTTCTCTTTCAGAAAACCCCAAGCACTTACCACAAAATTTAGGGATTACCTTACAAGCACAGAAAGATCTTAGGGACTTTCTTTATTCTCTAATTTACAACAGTGATGGAGTAGTACTGATTAGGTGGCTAATTACAAGTGGTGGATGATCTTCAGAGAGTTTCTAAGATCATGTCTTCATGGTGTATTGTGAAAGTGGAGTGGTGGTGGAGTGGAGTGTGGCTGGTGTGTCTTTGTCTTCCACGATGGTCCGGTTAGAGCTTCGATCGATGATAAATGCAGGCGCCCGATTTCTCCTTTTAAAGAGCGGAAGGAGCCTTCTGGATTGCCTTCGTGGATAAGTTTTTAGTCTTCTGGAGGATAAGGATACGACATCTTCAATTATTCTCCTTTACTATTGCCTAGACAGCTGAACGGTGCGCTATCTCCAATAATTATCCTAGCTACAGTAGTGTCACTGTATATTTCTTTTGCTGCTGGTTTTATGAAATAATTTACTCCCAAAATACTTCTGGCATATGAAAGAGCTTGATCAATATCTGAATATTTTTTTCTATGATACTCCTCCATCATTTTCTCTTTTGACTTGTTGAGCTATAATTGATTCAAATGTTACATATATTCCTGGTGTTTTTCCTCTATATATTACATATATGAGTTTTTTCTCTATATTGCCAGATAGTTCTTTTGACTGTATTTTTTCATTAATCATATGAAAAAAATTCAGCTAAGCTATTTAATATTACTAGCATATAACCTTTATCTTCTCTCTTATTATTGTATTAGAACCAGAAATTGTCTAAAATGCATTCTTATATTTCATCTAGAACAATATAATCTCAAGGCTTAAATTTAAATGTATTTGGTGAGAAAATTCTTAACTTATTATCAGTTCTAAAACTGAAATATTCACCTCTGGTAGGGCTTGCTCCTTTCTTCATTCCTGCAAAATAGATGACCGTGAAAATATATCAAGTAAAGTATTATCTTTTCCTTTTATATACTTAAATATTACTTTATAACCATTTCTCGTAATAATATCTTCTAATAAAACCCATCGCCTAATTGAACTTTTCTTACTATTAACTTTATTATAATATTTGCAAATAGCTTCACAGTATGTCCTTACTGTGAACTTTATGAATCCTAGGTATAATCCAAAAGCATTTATTGCATTGATAACAGCTAAAATTTCTCTATATGTATTATTTATTGTTTTTAACTTATATTTATCTGGAGCGTATCTACATATTTTTTCTTCTAATTTTGATGAGTATTTGTGCGGCTTTTGTTTAAGTATTACACCCCATCCTAATTCTGATGCATTTGTCTCTATAATAAAATAATTATTATCTAAAGGTAGCTCTAAGGGTTTTTAATCTTTGACCCTTTTTTATAATTCTTACTAGTTTTATATCTTCAAAGTTAAAATGTTGTTGCTCGTTTTTTCTTAACTTTGCATACAGTGGACCATCTAACTTTGCTAAATTCTTAATATAATTTCTAGCATAATTTACTATTCCTAAGAATTGTTGTAGAGTCATTTTATCATTCATGACATCAGGAAATTATAAAATTCTCTTTGCAATATGATCTTGTAAATGAATTTTCCATCCCCAATTTCATGACCTAAGAAATTTATCTTTTCTTTGCATATTTCTGTTTTTCTTTTAGAGAGTATTAACCCATGCTGCTCTACCTTTCTAAAAAATATTTCTAAATGAGTCATATGCTCTTTATAAGATTTTGAAAAGATTAAAAGATCATCAATATAGACCAATATGAATTCTTGATTTTTTGCATTTAGAAAATAGAATAAATAATTTAGAAGCAGAATTAGAAGAGCTAAGAAGATCACTAGCTTGCTTCAGAACCAGGCTAACTAGTTCTTCTCCCTCGCTGTCCCCAGCTACGATCACACAAGACTTAGGCTCTATCGTCTCTCCAAGCAATTCCACTTGAAGAGAACACTTCTCTGCGCAAACAGGGTTCTCTACAAAGCCTCTACTAGGGCTAACATGAGAACAATACTAGCAGAGATTTCTCCTCTAGAGTCTCTAGCATAAAGACTTCGCCCCATATAAACGAGCTTGAAGAAAAATAGAGATTAAAATAGGAAAGCTTAATTTATTTTCCCAGAGCAAGCTTACATACGGTTTTCCCTTTCGGAAAACCCTAAACACTTACCACAAACCTTAGGGATTACCTTACAAGCACAGGAAGATCTCGGGGACTCCCTTTATTTTCTAATTTACAACACTGATGGAGTAGTACTGATTAAGTGGCTAATTACATGTGGTAGATGATCTTCATATATATATATATATATATATATATATATATATATATATATATATATATATATATATATATATATAAGTCGTTAAGGTGGAACTTTCTCAACTTTAGGGGTTGTTTAAATGCTTTTAGAATGGCAAAACTTTTGCCCCTAATCTTTTGCTGCAAAGCTTTTGCAATTCAAACTTTTGGCATTTGGTGTTTAGATGCATGGCAAAACTTTAGCTATGCAGACACAGCACGCGCCCCCAATACGCTTTGTGCCCAGTTTTGGGCCTCTTAGGTCCCAAATGCTAAAAGTTTTGCAGCACAAGTTTTGCTGTTTGTGGCAGAATCGTCCGATTTAACACGTCTTCAGAGGCACTTGTCTTTCACTAGACACTAAGTTCCCTGAAAGTGAGCTAAACCCAACAATTCCGTTGAGCACACCCAACGGGAGAACTCGAACAGTCCATATTTTACACCCGGGATCCAATAATGAGGACAAGGTTACAATACTTAGTCCATTTCATACAACATAAAGTCTCAAAAATCATTTATTACATTACCAGGGTTCAGAGTGCGATAAATTAAACAGCGGAAATAATATAAACATCTAGCAGAGCAAAATGAGAATCCGTCTGTGCCCACCAGAAGAATCCTCCACACAAGGTCTATCTGCTCAAGGTGCACCTGCAACAGGGGTAAAATAAACCCTGAGTACACAATGTACTCGCAAGACTTACCCGACTGGGGATATATTTCCTGACTCTCAAGGATTATGATAGGCTTTATGGCTTGTGGGTTTATTGTTTGCAAAAAATAGCACTAAGAGTACGTCCTTAATTCCTTAAACTTTTGGTAGCCGTATTTTATTTATTATCCAACATTCTATGTAAGCACCTAGTCTATAATCAAGCAGGGTTGAGCAATCAGAACTATTTTCTCATCTTTCAACTGTCAGTTGTTACTACGGTGCCAGAGCATAGTCAAGCCGTACCGTCATGTAGAAACGGCGATTCGTGAATCAATGTGCCCAGCTGGATACCCCAAAAAACACACACCTCACTTGCACCCCAGGTATAAACAAGACCAACCCGTTCCACTCCTGTCACGGGTTTCAGTTCCCCGTCCAAACTTGGACCCCAAGCCCCCACACTTGAGGCCTGGCCTCAATGTGGTGCTTAGACCTCCACCTATCTTCACCTCCAATCAGTCGGTCTGGAAATAGCCGGAGCCCGTGACAAGAGAGTAACAAGCCTTCCCGCTCTCATAAACAAGTATGTGCTCGGGATAATAAGTCTGTGACTTGACCAAGGTCCATGCAATGATCGGTTCTTAATCGACACGGACAGGGAAACAGTGCAACCTAGCTATTCCCCGTGGTCGCGGGACACAACTTGTTACACCCACCAATACCCATACCCAATCCCTGCCCGGTCACTATTTCCTTTCCACCATTTTATCAAGGTTGTAATAATGATATTAATAACCATCTATTGTGAGTAATGACAGGTTACCCAAGCTACCAGTAAACCTAAACAAGGCAACTACACGATCCTATACTAGTAAGACTCATGGAGTATATATATATATATATATATATATATATATATATATATATATATATATATATATATATATATATATATATATATATATATATGTGTGTGTGTGTGTGTGTGTGTGTGTGTGTGTGTGTGTGTGTGTGTGTGTGTGTGTGTGTGTGTGTGTGTGTGTGTGTGTGTGTGTGTGTGTGTGTGTGTGTGTGTGTGTGTGTGTGTGTGTGTGTGTGTGTGTGTGGGTGTGTGTGTGTGTGGGTATCATAAAATTCCTGCAACGTAATGTACAACATTTAAACATATATATATGACGATTTGCAAAATAAGGGTTATGCACCGAGGCTTGCCTTGGGCAGGTGCAAGGTCAGAGGTGTCAGTAGCGGGCGGCTCCTAGAACTCCTCCGACACAAAGATCTCCTCCTCGTACACCTCGATGACTTCCTCGTAGTCCTGCTCCTCCGCGACCACGTATTCAACTTCCTCGTGATCTACATGCATGCAATGATAATGCAACACTTAATATGGTGACAACAGTAGCTCTTATAACCACAATAACTACTAACTATTAAGCAAAAGCTAACCGGTCTAAATGCTTTCTACCCATTCTATTGCATCATCTTCTTTTGTCATCGATTCAACGTATAACATAACTAGGAGAACTTATCTACCACATCTGACAAGCTAATAAGGTGCTACAAAATTTCAGTAAGCATCTCACACAGCCAGTAAGCTACCATAAAATTTTAGGGTTAAGGCTATCACGGTGTTGCCACAACAATTTCTACAAAAATATAATATCTCAACAATAGTCGTTTTTGCATCAATTTAATAGACATAGTATCACTACCGATATAAATGATTTCATCAACTGATAGAACATGAATTTGTGAATCTAACAAAACTGGTTTTGTGATTTTTGGATGCTTACGTGACCTATTACAATTTCTAAAAGTTTAGCCCTTCACATGAAATAATAAGCTACATGATTCACTTAAGAAAATGGAAAGCTCAGTTCGGCAGCGCGGCCCAAACCAGGCGGCCTAGCCACGCACAACGCGCGTGCGCACCCGCGACCTGAGCACGCGTGGCGGCCCAACACTGTGCGGCCCACTAAAAGTCCTATGTTTGGTGTTGGTAATTAGTGACAATGCCTAAGTACTAATCCTATGCCTAAGTTGTATGTAGCATATGAGGATTAGTACATTCCAAGGTTGGTGGCAAGATGGACATGGTGATCATGATGGCCACACTTGGATTTGGACGCAACCCTATGTGATCAAGGCAAAGGTATATGCTTAAGGGTTGTGTTTTAGTAACCAAGACACCTAGTAGGTGTGGTTACATTATAGGATAGATAGCCGTACTATAAAGAGGGGAATGACGCGGCTATTGAACTCCTAAGTGCCTCTAGATGTGCATTTCATAATCATATGCATTTGGATAGAACTAATAACGCCTCGAAAAATGATTGTGAAAATGCTAACACACTCACACATGACGAGATCACTTGGTGGTGTTAGCACGTTTGTGAAGGCGGTGGAGTTTGAGCGGTAGAGAGGGTTTGGGGTCCTCTCTCCCTCCCGCCGAGCTTGCGAGGCGGGATTCAGGCGTTTTTGAGGAGTTAAAATGACTATTTTCCACTACACCGGAAGTCTGGAAAAGAAACGGAGGCGAACGGAGGTCACAGAGGTGACCGGACGCTAAACCGGACACGGTCTTTGCATGACCGGACGCGTCCGGCCAGTGTTCAATGTCTACGCGTATTTCAGTTTGATGATCGGATGCGAAGCGCGTCCGGTCACAGTCGATCGGACGCGTCCGGTCGTTCAGGGAGCTTACTGGGCTCTAACCGGACGCTGGCACTGTGGCGTCCGATCATTTCTCCAGCGCATCCGGTCATTGTGTTGTTGTGCGCTGCTCAGGCTTGACTAGCGCGTCCGGTCAGTCACGGGACCGGCGCGTCCGGTCATTTGCAGCGCGTCCGGTCTGCGCGTCAAGCGCGTTCGGTCGTTGCTTCGCACTTAGCCGTTGCGCGACCGGCGCGTCCGGTCAGTTAGACCAGCGCGTCCGGTCAACGCGATTTTGACTGATTCAGTTTCTAACGGCTCTATTCGAAGGGGTACGTCTATATATACTCGTTGGTCGGCTCAAGGCTCTCTCTCTCTCGAACATTTGACATACTTGTGAGCACTTTGAGCTAAGCAACTCCCCTCTCACTCATCTCTCTTGCTTCTTTGCATATTCGAAGTGAGATTGAGTGATCCAAGTGCATTTGCATTGTGAGATTGCATCTAGTTGGCACTTGGTGGTTGATTTGCTGCGGGATTCTTGTTTCTCTTGGTGGTTGCCACCACCTAGACGGCTTGGAGCAGCTTGGAGGCGTTGGCAAGAGTTGATGATTGTTCTTGGCTACCTCCGGTGATTGTGAGGGGTTTGTGCCTACCTCGGCGAAGCGCCAAAGGCAACATTAGTAAATTGCTCGTGTCATTGTAACCTTTTGCCATTTGGTAGGTTCTTGTGGCGTCTTTTGAGAGACTCGGTGTGAGACCGATTAGCCACCGAACCACGTGGTGAAGAGGGACACAACGGGGACTAGCGTGCCGGCAAGCATGTGAACCTCAGGATAAATCTTCGTGTCATCACTTTCATATTGTGATTGATTGATCCCGGTGTTCGGTTATCTTGGTATTCATTGTTGATCATATTGATTGGCTCAATACTTCGCCCCTCGGTGAAACTCTCCTAACTCAACTCTGCATTACTTTCTTAGTTATCTTTGCTAGCTAGTCAGCTTTGCTAGAGTAGCCCTTTTTGTGTAGCTTGCTAGTTGTAGTTGTAGTTACCTTCTCGGTTTGACTTGTGCGGTTGAGTGCAATTACTAGAATTGTGTTTTGGATAGGTGGCTTGCAAACACCCCGTAGGCTAAGCAAAACTCACATCTCGCTATTTGTTATATTGATAAACTTGTTTAGCTTGTCTTTGTAGAAAATTTTAAAAGGCTATTCACCCCCCTCTAGCCATCTAGACCTTTCAAGTGGTATCGGAGCCGTGGTCACCATTTTCAAGGCTTAACAACCTCGGTGTAAGATGGCTCAAGTTGTGTTCAACCATGTCGGGGGCAAGCCTCCATTCTTTGATGGTGTCACATCTTTTGATCATTGGAAAAGAAAGATGAAGCAATATCTTGGCTCTATTCATAAGAACGTTTGGAAGGTGACACACCATGATTATGCTATCATTGATCCCGACAACCTCACCAACAATGATCGCATCAACAACCAATGCAACACTATGGCTCTCAATACTCTCTACAATGGGATTGATGCAAAGGTCTTTAAACAAATCAAGGATCTTGAGATGGCAAGTGAAGTGTGGACAAGATTAGAGAAAATATATGAGGGCACTTCAACGGTAAAGAGTGCCAAGCTCTATATGCTCAAGAATAAGTTTGCAAGCTTCAAGATAAAGGATGATGAGTCCATACCAGAGATGTTCTATAGGCTACAAGTTATTGTCAATGATCTCAAGAGCCTAGGAGAAGATGTCAAGGACAAGGACTTCTCATATAAGTTCTTCATGAACTTACCTAAGAAGTTTGCTATCTTGAGGAAGATGATCCAAAGAGAGGGTTTGGACAAGGTGACTCCAAACCAAGTGCTTGGAGATGTCATGACCGATGCTTAATATGATGATGATGAAGATGAAGATGAGAAGAAGGAGATCAAGGTCAAGCAAGAGAAGCCCATTGCATTTAAGGCTTCATCCTCTAAGGGCAAGAGCAAGGTGGAGAGCGATGATAATGATCCATTTGATGATCAGACCATGGCCCTCCTAGTGCACAAGATGGGGAGGTTCATGAAGAAGAAAAGATATGGTGCAAGAAAGAGAAGGGACTTCATGAAGGCAAAGGAGGTGCTTTGCTACAATTGCAATAGCCCCGATCATATAGTGGCAAAGTGCCCCTATGAAGACAAAAGATATCATGATGGGGAATTGAAGTTGAAGAAGAACAAGAAGGAGAAGAAAGAGAAGAAGAGCTTCACTATCAATAAGAAGAAGGGTGGTGGCTATGTGGTCACTTGGGATAGTGATAACTCCGATAGTGATGATGATAGCTCTAGTGATGATGAGAGGACCACTCGACGAGCTATTGCAAGCATCGCTCTCTCCAACAAGCCATCCATCTTTGACACTACATCGACATGCCTTATGGCCAAGCCTACCAAGGTAAAACATGATGATAGTGATGATGATTCTTGTGCTAGTGATGATTGTAGGAGTGATGATGAGGAGGATAAGGACTACTCCAAGGATGATCTATTGGGTATAATAGATTAAATGAGCAAGGGCTACAAGAGAACAACCAAGAAATATAAAATCTTGGAATAAGAGCTCATTGCCAAGAGCAATAAAAATGATGCCTTGATAGAGGAGCTTGTTGCTCTAAAAAAGAGTAAGGAGTGCAAAGGAATTGAACAAGAGCTCAAAGCTCTTAGGAAATCCTTTGATAAGCTAGAGGCCTCTCGTGAGTGTCTAAAGGAAGACCACGAGGACCTTGAAGTTGCTCACACTAGGCTTAAGGAAGCCCACTCCACTCTACTTGAGCTCATCAAGGAAAAGGACCTCAAGTTGTAGAAGTTCATGAAGGAAGCTAAGGAGGAGCAAGTGATTGTCACTTGTGATATTGGACTAACATGTGATATTATTGATGATTCTTTATTTGTTGGTCCTACTAATGCTTCATGTAGCTCATCATCATCCACCACAACCAACTCTATCTCTACTACTAGTGATTCATCACTTGTGGTTGAGAATGAGACTCTCAAGAGAGAGGTGGATGATCTCACCCGCGCATTAGGCAATGCCTATGGTGGGGATGCCCACTTACTAAAATGCTTGGATAGCCAAAGGTTCTCTCTTAACAAAGAGGGTTTGGGCTATACTCCCAAGAAGGGCAAGGCGGCATTTGCTACTCCAAAGCCTCGCTTTGTGAAGAGCAATGGTCGTTATTGCAATAGATGCAAGCAAGTTGGGCATCTAGAGATTAATTGCAACAAAATAAACAAGAACAAGAAAAATGCTAATGTACCTTACATTCCTTTTGATTCTTGTTATGTACTTACAAAGGGTGAGAAGGGTGTGCAAGCTAAGTTTGTTGGTACACCAATTGTGGGTCCAAAGAAGAAGGCCATTTGGGTACCAAAGAGCTTAGTGACTAACCTCCAAGGACCCAAGCAAGTATGGGTACCTAAGAAACATTAATTTGTTTTGTAGGTCAATTATAAGGCCGGAGGAAGGCATTGGGTGCTTGATAGTGGGTGCTCTCAACATATGACCGGTGATTCAAGAATGTTCAACTCTCTCAAATTAAATGATAGTGGCATTGATAGTATCACATTTGGTGACAATAGCAAGGGTGATGTGAAGGCTCTTGGAAGGATTGCAATCTCAAATGATCATAGCATTTCCAATGTGCTCTTAGTTGAAAAGTTGAACTTCAATCTTCTCTCAGTTGCTCAATTGTGTGATCTTGGTTTCAAGTGCATATTTGGTGTTGATGATGTGGAGATAGTTAGTGTTGATGGCTCTAACTTGGTCTTCAAAGGCTTTAGATATGAGAATCTATACTTGGTTGATTTCAATGCTAGTGACACTCAACTTTCAACATGCTTGCTCACCAAATCAAGTATGGGTTGGTTATGGCATAGAAGACTTGGTCATATTGGCATGAAGCAATTGAACAAGTTAGTGAAGCATGACTTAGTTAGAGGCTTGAAGGATGTCACATTTGAGAAAGATAAGCTATGTAGTGCATGTCAAGCCGGAAAGCAAGTGGGCAACACTCATCCATTGAAGAGCATCATGAGTACTTCCAAGGCATTTGAGATGTTGCACATGGATCTATTTGGGCCAACTACATACACAAGCATTGGTGGCAACAAGTATGGCTTTGTAATTGTGGATGATTTCACTAGATACACATGGGTATTCTTTCTTGTGGACAAGAGTGATGTATTTGACATATTCAAGAAGTTCATCAAGAGAGTGCAAAATGAGTTTAAGACCACAATCAAGAAAGTAATAAGTGACAATGGAAGTGAGTTTAAAAACACAAGAGTTGATGAGCTATGTGATGATCTTGGAATCAAATATCAATTCTTGGCCAAGTATACACCTCAATCTAATGGCTTAGTTGAGAGAAAGAATAGAACCTTGATTGATATGGCAAGATCAATGTTGAATGAGTATAATATGAGTCATTCATTTTGGGCCAAAGCAATCAACACGGCTTGCTTCTATAGCAACCGCCTCTATTGCCACAAGTTTTTAGAGAAGACACCATATGAGATCTTAAATGGAAGAAAGCCCAACATTGCATACTTTCGGGTATTTGGTTGCAAATGCTATATCTTGAAGAAAGGCACTAGATTGAGCAAGTTTGAAAAGAAATGTGATGAAGGATTCTTACTTGGTTACTCAACTACTAGTAAAGCTTATAGAGTTTGGAATTTGGCTAGTGGTCAACTTGAAAAAGTGCATGATGTTGAGTTTGATGAAACAAATGGCTCTCAAGATGAAGAAGATAACTTGGATGATGTGAGAGCAACTCAATTGACCAATGCTATGAAAGAAATAGATATTGGTGATATTAGGCCAAAGCAAGTGATTGATGTGGATGATGACAAAGATCAAGTGCTCCAAAGTCCAATTACACAAGCTAGTGGTTCTCTAATGCAAAATTAAGCTAGTACATCATCTCAAGTGCAACAAGATCAACAAGTGGCTAGTTCATCATCTCCAACTCATGATCAACATCAACATCCAAGCAATCAAGTCCAAGTACTTCAACCAACTAACATTGCAAGAGACCATCCATTGGATTCCATCATTGGTGACATACAAAGGAGAGTTCAAACTAGATCAAGATTATCATCTTTTTGTACTCACTCTTCTTTTGTGTCAATGGAAGAACCCAAGGACATTGATAAAGCATTGAGAGATCCGGATTGGGTAAATGCAATGCATGAAGAGCTCAACAACTTCAAGAGAAACGAAGTATGGGAACTAGTTGAGAGGCCTAAGGATCACAATGTCATTGGAACAAGATGGGTCTTTCACAACAAACAAGATCAAGATGGGATAGTAGTAAGGAACAAAGCAAGACTAGTAGCTCAAGGTTACACACAAATAGAGGGTCTTGACTTTGGTGAAATTATGCCCCGGTTGCAAGATTGGAAGCAATTAGGATCTTACTTGCCTATGCTTGTGCTCACAATATCAAGCTATATCAAATGGATGTGAAGAGTGCATTTTTCAATGGGTACATTCAAGAGGAGGTGCATGTGGAGCAACCTCCCGGTTTTAAAGATGACAAGAAACCCAATCATGTATACAAGTTAAGGAAGGCTTTGTATGGATTGAAGCAAGCACCTAGAGCATGGTATGAAAGATTGAGGGACTTCTTGCTATCCAAAGGATTTGTCATGGGAAAAGTTGATACAACACTATTCACCAAGAAGACTAGGAAAGACTTGTTTGTGTTGCAAATATATGTTGATGATATCATATTCGGTTCAACCAATCAAGATTATTGTGATGAGTTTGGAAAAATAATGGCAAAGGAATTTGAAATGTCGATGATTGGTGAACTTAGTTTCTTTCTTGGACTTCAAATCAAACAAATGAAGGAAAGAACATTTGTAAGCCAAACCAAGTACATAAAGGATATGCTAAAGAAATTTGGTATGGAAGATACAAAAGGAATCACTACTCCAATGAGCACTAGTGGAAGCTTAGATAGTGACAAGAGTGGCAACATGGTGGATCAAAAGCTATATAGATCAATGATTGGTAGTCTACTCTATGTGACGGTATCAAGGCCCGATGTGATGTTTAGTGTATGCATGTGTGCAAGATTTCAAGCCTCACCAAGAGAAAGTCATTTGAAGGCAACAAAGAGAATATTGAGGTACTTAAAGCATACACAAGATGTTGGATTATGGTATCCCAAAGGTGCAAGCTTTGAGTTAGTTGGATATTCGGATTTCGACTATGCCGGTGATAAAGTGGAGAGAAAGAGCACTTCCGGGACTTGTCAATTGTTGGGAAGATCACTTGTCTCATGGTCATCCAAGAAGCAAAATAGTATTGCACTATCTACCGCCGAGGCCGAATACATCGTCGCGGGTAGTTGTTGTGCACAAATCTTGTGGATGAAGGCAACATTGAAAGATTTTGGAATCAACTTCAAGAATGTGTCATTGCTATGTGACAATGAAAGTGTCGTAAAGCTAACCAACAATCCGGTTCAACATCAAAGAACAAAGCACATTGATGTTCGCCATCACTTTATTAGAGATCATCAACAAAAGGGTGACATTGCTATTGAGAGTGTGGGCACCGAAGATCAATTAGCTGATCTATTTACCAAGCCACTTGATGAGAAGATATTTCACAAGCTAAAGAATGAGTTGAACATACTTGACTTCTCCAACATGAGTTGATGCACCCCATATATGGCACGCCTCTCCTTCGAGCCCTAAGGTACAATTGGTTGACATGTCATACATTCTATGTTAAGGACTTGTTTAGTGCATCTAGTCATAATTTACATGTTCTAGGCTCATTCATGAAAATCAAATGAATTTGAAGTTTATATGGTGCCACTATTGTTTCCATGACTTGTATGATCTAGTGGTAGCATATAACTTGTTTAAGTAGCTTGTGATCCTAAGTGTTTAATCTAGAAAACTTGTCTAAATATTTGCTTCAACATGGTGCATGATAACCCTTCTAGTGAGGTGTGAAGAAGCTTGCCCTTGGATCAAACCGAAGCATTTTATTTATGCAAGCAATCTAGGTTGAATCACAAACTTAATCCTCACCCCATAATTTAACATGATAATATATCTAAAATTGGTCCGTTGTGGTCATTGGTGCCAAAGGGGGAGAAATTGTTGTTCACAAAGATAGAACTCAAAGGAGGAGAAGCCCAAAGGGGGAGAAAAATATTGTTCACAAAGATAATTTTGAGCACACAAGTAGGGGGAGCAAGCTCTTAAGCATGATTGTTGCATTTCCATGTGCACTTCATATGTATGATGCATAGTTATGCATTTCTTTTTCTCCGATACTTTGCTTGTGTGGTGACTTGCTAGTATAATTTGAATGATGTTTTGAGGTACTAGCATGAATAGGAAGTAGTTAGATTTTTCTTGCTTCATGTTTTTCAAAGTGGTACTAGAACCTTGCTTATAATGTTGATCTCACGAGGTTTCTAGTTATGTTTGTGCTTTTCCAAGTGGAATCTAACTACACAAGGTGCTAAGATGGTGTTTATCGCTACTCCGATGGTATCACGCTTCAAAGGTCTATAATCTTAAACACTTAGCACCTATTGGTAGTCAATGCTCCTAATCTTTCCTATCTAACATGTATGCTTCCAAAATCCAAACATATAGCATACATGTAGAGGGAGCCATTGCTATCAATTTGAATTCATGATCACATGTCCATAATTCTTACACATGGTAATATACTTGGACAATGTGATATGGGTTCAATCCAAATTTTATCATAATATCTTTGTGAAAGGTTTGTCACCAATTACCAATAAGGGGGAGATTGAAAGTCCTATGTTTGGTGTTGGTAATTAGTGAAAATGCCTAAGTACTAATCCTATGCCTAAGTTGTATGTAGCATATGAGGATTAGTACACTCCAAGGTTGGTGGCAAGATGGACATGGTGATCATGATGGCCACACTTGGATTTGGACGCAACCCTACGTGATCAAGGCAAAGGTATATGCTTAAGGGTTGTGTTTTAGTAACCAAGACACCTAGTAGGTGTGGTTACATTATAGGATAGATAGCCGTACTATAAAGAGGGGAATGACGTGGCTATTGAACTCCTAAGTGCCTCTAGATGTGCATTTCATAATCATATGCATTTGGATAGAACTAATAACGCCTCGAAAAATAATTGTGAAAATACTAACACACTCACACATGATGAGATCACTTGGTGGTGTTAGCACGTTTGTGAAGGCGTTTTCGAGGAGTTGAAATGACTATTTTCCACTACGCCGGAAGTCTAGAAAAGAAACGGAGGCGAACGGAGGTCACAGAGGTGACTGGACGCTGAACCGGACGCGGTCTTTGCATGACCGGACGCGTCCGGTCAGTGTTCAGTGTATGCGCGTATTTCAGTTTGATGATCGGACACGAAGCGTGTCCGGTCACAGTCGATCGGACGCGTCCGGTCGTTCAGGGAGCTTACTAGACTCTAACCGGACGCTGGCACTGTGGCGTCCGGTCATTTCTCCAGCGCGTCCGGTCATTGTGTTGTTGTGCGCTGCTCAGGCTTGACCAGCGCGTCCGGTCAGTCACGGGACCGGCGTGTCTGGTCATTTGCAGCGCGTCCGATCTGCGCGTCAAGCGCGTCCGGTCGTTGCTTCGCACTTAGCCATTGCATGACTAGCGCGTCCGGTCAGCGCGATTTTGACTGATTCAGTTTCTAACGGCTCTATTCGAAGGGGTATGTCTATATATACTCGTTGGCCGGCTCAAGGCTCTCTCTCTCAAACATTTGACATACTTGTGAGAACTTTGAGCTAAGCAGCTCCCCTCTCACTTATCTCTCTTGCTTCTTTGCATATTCGAAGTGAGATTGAGTGATCCAAGTACATTTGCATTGTGAGATTGCATCTAGTTGGCACTTGGTGGTTGATTTGCTGCGGGATTCTTGTTTCTCTTGGTGGTTGCCGCCACCTAGACGGCTTGGAGCAGCTTGGAGGCGTTGGCAAGAGTTGGTGATTGTTCTTGGCCATCTCCGGTGATTGTGAGGGGTTTGTGCCTACCTCGGCGAAGCGCCAAAGGCAACATTAGTAAATTGCTCGTGTCATTGTAACCTTTTGCCATTTGGTAGGTTCTTGTGGCGCCTTTTGAGAGGCTCGGTGTGAGACCGATTAGCCACCGAACCACGTGGTGAAGAGGGACACAACGGGGACTAGCGTGCCGGCAAGCACGTGAACCTCGAGATAAATCTTTGTGTCATCACTTTCATATTGTGATTGATTGATCCTGGTGTTCGGTTATCTTGGTATTCATTGTTGATCATATTGGTTGGCTCAATACTTTGCCCCTCGGTGAAACTCTCCTAACTCAACTCTGCATTACTTTCTTAGTTATCTTTGCTAGCTAGTCAGCTTTGCTAGAGTAGCCCTTTTTGTGCAGCTTGCTAGTTGTAGTTATAGTACCTTCTCGGTTTGACTTGTGCGGTTGAGTGTAATTACTAGAATTGTGTTTTGGATAGGTGGCTTGCAAACACCCCGTAGGCTAAGCAAAACTCGCATCTCGCTATTTGTTATATTGATAAACTTGTTTAGCTTGTCTTTGTAGAAAATTTTAAAAGGCTATTCACCCCCCTCTAGCCATCTAGACCTTTCACCCACGCGCGAGCGCAGCCCAGGCGGGGGAAACCGCAGGCGCTCAGGACAAATCGCCAAGGAGCCCCCAAACTCCCAAGCATTTCACGAACTCTAAGCACACTATTCCTCTAGTCTGCAATTAAGCATGAAGGACCCTAGCAGAACTCGCCTTCACAACGAGGAGGTCCCCGACGCCTCCCCGCCCACCGGTGCGGCGAATCGCGGCATAGGGCGGATACACCGGCCAAATAGGAGACCACCACCATCCAAATAAAGGCTGATGCTCACCTACACAGCGACGCACGACGATGGGTGGTGGTTCAGGGGTCAGAGACGGAGTAGAGCCTCTTCTCCGTAGCAGTGGCGACCTGCGGCGGTGGCGAGAGCGTTCCGGTGAGCCGAGAGTCAGTGGGACAAAAAGGAAGGGTTGGGAAGCAACAACAGCATGCCAGCAACCTCACCGCAGAGAAGGTGGAAGCAGAGAGGTAGCGTGGGTAGACCGCCCGCGTGCGACCTGAGGGTGTCGCGGCGCTCCGCGGTGGCGTGGCCATGTCAACGAGTCCAAAGGGGTGGTAGAGGTGGGGCTAACGTGTGTGGGGCATCAAGTGGCTCAAGGCAAAACCGGTGGTGCAACAAGCTCGCTGCGAGACGGTCAGCAGGGCGACTGCCCTTTGACGCACGCTGATACGCCCTTATCGGCTCACCGGAGGGAAAACACCAAAATTAGCCCCGGCTGCGACGCGATTACAGGCGGGGTAGGGTTGCTCGGCTATAGGACATGAGGCTGAAGCCATGCAAGAGGGGAATTGAGAAGGGGACATGAGTCTGAGGCATGGCGACAGTGTGGGGAAGAGAGGGGAGACCTGCTGGCGCTGGCGATGTCGCGGCGTAGGGCGGACAAACCGCAGTCGCCCCATGCGTGCAAGGCGACACGGCACAGCAACAAAGCAGGGGCGACAACGAGGCATGGGCGGGCGCGATGACTGGCAGGGCGACCGCCTGGACAGTGCCTCTGCGGCGCCTAGAGGAGCAAACGGCTAGGGGGGCAGCGGCTACGGCTAGCCCGGTGGGGGGGTCAACTCCACGCCGCGGCCCGCTACGGCCAGGCCAGAAAGGGACCCGGCCGGCAGCGCGCGCGATCAGACGAGCACGACACGAGGCGCCCCGTGCGGTGACCGCGCACAGAGGGGGTCCCAGGCGCCGACGGTACACGCGCACGAAAATTAAAGCGCAACTAACCTAGGTCAACATCGGCTCACTCATCTAGACTACGACCAAGAGGGCACCAAGGGCGATTCCTAGGAGCCGAAACACGACTAAGTTACCAACACGTTTTTGCAGGATAAAGTTCGTGAACAAGAGGTTGTCAAGCTGCTCCAAAGCTTACGGTTCTCGTCATAATTTTGGTTTTAACTTCGATTTCCAAGCTAGTCAAAACATGAGCTAACATTCTTATTTTGCTAATACAAACGTTGCACCGCCATGTACAAAGTTTGTACTTCAATTTTCATTAAAGTTCTACATCTATGTTCTATAACAATTTTGCTAGATAAAAATTCGTTTTGAACCTTAAACGATAATCACGGGCTATTGCGGCGACTTCCATTTAATATTTTCATTAGCTATTTAGAATACTAGAATAATACTACAAACTTCGACACAAGCGAAATCACATAAGTATGATGCTCATGCTATGCTTTGGTGCATTACTGCACAGTAACACCGAGGGTGTTACACTGTTTTTTTTCCTATGGTGTTTAGATCCATTTTGCTAAAAGATAAGATAAAACAACAAAAGTTTTAGCTAAAATGGGAAACTAAGCAGGCCCTTAACTAGATTTGCAGAAAATACGTACAACACTTATATCTCTAAATAAGTTTATTATGATAATATATTTAACGATCAATTTTATGATACTAATTATATATTATAATTATTAATATTTTTTTATATATAATTAGTTAAAGTTAAAAAAAAAAGTTAACTTCTCGCAGACCAGCCCGCACCCAGCCGGTTATTCTGCTATCCAGCTCGCCCAGGGTCTCCATCGACGCCACGTCTCAGGTCCGACACGGCATCATCTTCATCCTCCTTTTTTTCATTAAAAAAATCAATATATTTTATAATTCTTTCAATTCTAAATCGCTCGCGAGTGTATATGGGACGACGACTTGGGGTTAAGACTATCAGGGGTTGTTTAGCTCCTGGGGTGAAAAATTTTAATGTGTCATATTAAATATTTTATGGAATGTCAGAAAGGGTATTCAGATACTAATAAAAAAACTAATTGCATAACTCGTTTGAAAACCACGAGTTATTTTTTCGTGGATATGTTTACTGTAGCACAATATTGTCAAATTATGGATTAATTAGGCTTAAAAAATTTGTCTCGCAAATTTATTGTAATCTGTGTAATTAGTTATTTTTTCTTCTACATTTAATACTTTATGCATGTGTCCAAACATCCGATGTGAAGGGGTGAAAAATTTTAGGAGAGAAACTAAACACCCCTCAGTACCGCAAGCGTCCGGACGGACTTCTACGTAATTGTTTTCTGCGCGTGCCTATACTCCAGCCTGCGCCCATGTGGGCCCGCGTTGCCCGGACGTCATCCGTGTCGTCAGACCGCTCACAGGGCCAGCTCGCGCCCCTTACGCTTCTCACGCACATTGCAACATGCGTAACACCCCATCTACTTTTGAAACATCCAAATACAACACTTGTAACATACGTTTGAAGATAGATGAAATATCTAAAACATGCTTATGAGCTTACAAAAACACATGAAAAACACTTGAAACTATTGCAAACATACGCAACATTCAGATAAAATACTTACAACATATATGTGAAACACATGCAACATCTAGATAAACACACTTGCAACATACGTTCGAAAAAACAAATGAAACATTGAGAACAAAAACATGCAAAATATGTGTACCACCATTGCAACATAGACAATATCCCGATCTACTTTTGCAATATCTATATGAAACACTTGCAACACACCTATGAAACATCTGAAACATTTGAAACATATGATTGCAATATGCTTTTTTCACCCTTCTTCTTCCGGACGACGTAGAGCAGAGTGGGGAAAGGTCGGTTCTGGCCAGCCGGCAGCCTAGGATTGTGGCACGGCCTGGTAGCAGCTAGCTGCGCCTGCGCATGGCTTGGACCCGGCCAACGAGGCCCTCTCCTGTCCGCTTGGCCACACACGGAAGGAGCTGCCGATCTCGGCGATGTCAGAGAGGATGCCCGCAAGGAGCGATGGGGACGGCGGCGCGGCGGCGGGGACAGGGATCACTCTGGGCACAAAACCCGATACCCGAACCCCGAACCCGAAATACCCGGATCCGGATCCGAAGTACCCGAACCCGCACTACCCGATCTCTTGTTCGGATAGTAAATCTTATTACCCGAATTTATATCGGGTAATTCGGGTAGTTACACCCGGTACCCGAAAAACCCAAATAGGAATACGTATCAGGCTGCCAGCGATTAAGTGCAGTAGCAAACTAGTCAAATTTCTCGTGGCCCTCCTCGGCTTTGCTTCCCAATTAACTCACCTCTTTACTTCCGTCTTCGTCTCCTTGACTCCCCGAGACTCCGAGTTTCCGTGTGAAGCACAAGCACTGTTGTGATGGCAGGCAGCAGGCTTGAACTTTGCTCTTGTATCTTGTCAGTAGTAATAAAGTAGTCAGTACCTCAATACATGTGTCGTGGTTTGGACCTGCGGTTAAAAACTTGAATGCGTCGTTTATTTGTTATGTTAATGAGTTATCATCTATTCTGTGCAAAATTATATGATGTTATCACTTTTGCTATGATTTTATATATTTCGGGTATATTGGGTATACCCGAACCCGAACCCGAATTTGCGGGTACCCGAACCTGCGGGTAGTGGTTTTTTGGGGCTGTTATCGGGTAACAATTCTCATTACCCGAACTTTTGAAAACCCAAACTACCCGACCCGAACTTTGCGGGTTACCCGAACTATCAGAGTGAGACAGGGAGCGGCACGCGCGTCGGTGGCCGATCGGGGTGGGCGACGATGAGTCAGTGTGGTCTAGGTTGAGGAGCGGGTGCAGAAAGCAACACACGTGCTTTCGAGCGAGCAGGCAGTGGCTGTATTTCCTGTCTGGAGAAAGGAGAAGAGGAGCTGACGTTCGGGCCCGCGTGTAAGAGAGAGGAAGGGAATAAGTGGGGTGGCTGGTTGGGCTGCTGGCTATTTAGCCCAGGCAGAGGGAGCGAGCGCGGAGCAGTGCGGACGGACGGACGCTCGCTTGGTAGCATTACCCTAAGACGATCGGTGAAAAAACCTTTCTGAAAACAAATCGATGTATGTCAGTATGTGCACTCCAGCTATTCGTTTCAAAAAGCTCATACAAAATGCTTCTGCATTGCTGCTCGTTCAGGTGGCAGCTGATTGATCCTGTGGGCTGTGGCTGCGGATTCAAAACGCTGCATTCAGATAAATCTCAGCCCAGTATTAAGATGAGTGCGAGTTCGCTTTGGCCCACTAGCCTTCCCCTATCTTCCTCGTTTTCGTCGTTCCATTCCAATTCCAGGTTATGAACATTCAGAAAGCTTGCTTGGTTCAGAACCCCGGGTAACATCAGGTCCTTTTAGAAATTCTGTTTAATTATAAGACCGCAATAAAAATGTAAAAATTGACAACTAGTGATAAGATCCATCATGTTAGTAGAACATAATCGTAAATCTCGCATATCCCTGTGGATGGGCCGAGATTCTAAACTATCTTCAGGCCCGTTTGGATGGACTTTGATCCGGCCCGTATGGCAATTCTTTCAACTCAAACAAAGCTTTGCGAGGCCTCAGTCCGTTAATCCCGTGGCCCAGATAAGTTACCATCAGTCTCCAACTTGTTCTTCACTCTCCATCAGCTCAGGTCGTCTCTCAATCTCAGATCCAATCTTCTGAGAATAGTTAGATTGCAGACTCAAAAAAAAGAATAGATAGATTGGTGTTGCAGAGAACAAGAACGTTCAGAGCCTCTGCGTGCTTCACTGTACCTTACTAGCACACATGCATTGCCCCGTCCTGAGAAGTCATTGCTCAGTAAATTCCCAATCTGCATACTGTACAATAATGCACATGCTTAGCTAGTAAGCTTAACCGACGACATGATTTGTCAATGCAAGGTACAAGGCAGCAAGGCACACATGCACGGCTGCCGTAGCTACATGCTAGGCATGTGCTCCCTTGCTGCCAACTGCCGAGTACGGTCAATGCAAACAGTGTCAAGAAAGCAGACTATTGTAGCTAGTTATTATATATTGGTTCGTGGTTCGTTAGTTTATTATGGCAGATCTCAACTGCGATCTGAATCTATCTTACTAGCGAGATTGGTCTACCTATAAAGACTACCGTACAAAGCATTTTTTTCTGTGAACTTCCTATGTGATTCATGTGAAATTCTTGTGTTTTAAAGGGTCCCTTAGTGGTTATGCATATACAAAATATTTATTTAATTATTAAAGCTTTGTGAAAATAATTATGGTGTTTCCCTCAACAAAAAATAATTATGGTGTATATATAGACGCGTTTGAAGAGAAAAATGTAGAGATCTAGAGGTGCTTGTCAACCACGTACATACGCGGTGAACAAGAAAGCTTGGACCATGTATGTATGCTGGAGTGTCAGGCTAGCTAAGACTATCCTTACTCATGGACCTCTATATTCATCATTTATACGTCTTAGTCAGCAAGATTCTCTCCTCTATACTTAATTCTCCCGCACCCATCCATCTTCTATATCATCATCTATCCACTCTATCCACTGTGGGACCCACTTGTCACTTTATCTAAATATATCCATGTGTGATCTAGTTTTGAAGGATTTATTGAGACGAATTTAATGGTGCAATCGAAATTTAATTTGGATTTTTGGTTTGTGAGTTATAACATTTTTTCCTTTGTTTAGCTAGTGGGGCTTGCCACTGCACACTATAGAGTAAGCATTGTACTACTCTAAATATAGAGTGAGAGAAAAGATAGAGTATCGTTTTAGAGTACCCAGTGCAACAATTTTTACTCTATATTCATACTTAAAACTTTAAAGTATCCTATAGAGTATCCCACTGCGGGTGGTCTAACCGTAGTTGCATGTGACTGGCACGTTATCATCGTCTCAGCTTGTGCGCGTGTTTTACCTCAATTTGCATTAAAAAAAATTGAAACCTTTCTCAAGAAGTACGATAGCAGATCGCAAGAAGGATCCGGGTGATCTCTTTGAAAGCGGTCAGCCCGAAAGAGTTGTACAGCAAATCTTCAACGGTCCAACATGGCTTTCACTTTTTTTTGAGCAATCCAACATGGCTTTCACTATTGCCCATCGTTTTAACTAATCCACATGCCTCCAATTCATATGGTTCTTGTCAGGTTGCCTTCTAATATAATTACTACTCCGATCCCTTTGTTCTAAGTTTTTGAGTTTGTCCTAATTCCTAATTTAGACTTGTCTAATTCTGATCGAATTTATAGAAAAAATGACCAACATATAAAACATCAATTTAATTTTATTAAATCATTCATGAAATATGTTTTTATTGTAATTATTTGGACTTGTAGATATTCATTTTTAGGTTTAAATTACTTACCCCATATAGGAAAGCTGTCTAGATGACCCTCTAAAGTAATTTTGTTTTCTATCAGCCTACCGTTTGAACTTAAAAGTCAACTTATAAGTGGACAAAATAAATGACAAATCTTGTTAATGGGTAAATTGGACTAATTTAATACAAAATTAGTTTAGGGATTTATTCGAACAAAGTGTTCTTTGCGTATGGGGGGTTTTTCTTCTCCAAAAATCTTGTCAAAGTAAGAGTAATTCGACTTACGACAAAGTTAAAGTGAACTATAGTTAGAAACCAAAGGAGTAGCACCAATATCATTCCTCCAACTAAGCAAACTTCCCGTCTATCCAATCAATGAACTTGATCGCCTTCACTCTCCTAGACATGGCCACACAGTATGGCCAAAATGCACATATTTTTTTCTTCCTGTAGCACCCTAAAATTTGGCATGATTTAAAAATAGGTGAATATGATTTATTATGCAATTTTGTGAGCATACAAACTTAGAAGGATAATAATTTTTATTAATTTAAAATCAAATATAAGGGTAGGAACATGATTGTGCACTCATGCTGTTGCATTTGATTTTTGTTTAGAGTGGCTTGATTCAAATTCAAAAGAGAAATTCAAAATCTATTTGAAATTTCTTGGAAAAACTAGAAAAAGAAAAAGAAAATGTTTTCCATTTTATTCTTGGTTTTTGGCCCATCGACCCAGCGGCCCGGTCTCCTTTCCCTCCGCGGGCCAATTCCCTCCTCCCTTCGGTTTGGCCCATCGGTCTCCTCCTCACCGAGCTGCCGGCCCAGCCGTGCAGGCGCCCGGTCCTTTCCTCGCCCCGCTTTGGGCCGAGCCGCCGCCGGCCCAGATCGCACGCGAGCGTCGTGTTCCCCCTTTCCTCTCTGCGTTTCGCTGACATCACGGGGCGTGCGTCAGGGCTGCCTCCTTCCTCAAGCCGTTGGCAATGACGCCTTCCAAAATCATCACCGATCGAATCCCTCCCTCAATCTCTTCTTTTCTTAGTTGGAGCGCCTTCGGGCTATATAAGCCGAGCCCGTGCACCCCTCCACTTCCATCTCGCCCTCTCAAAGCCGCTGTGGCTCTTGTGAGCATTGCCACCGCGAGCACGAGCCCTACCCACTGCCATTGAGTTCGATTCGTCGAATTCGTTGCTTCTCCGATCTCGTAAGATGGTTTCCAAGCTTCGCGTCACGTTTCCGAAGTCATCGAGCCTTCTTTTCTTTTCCCTAACTGACTCATGTCGTATTACCGTGTTCACAGAAATTCGCCGCCACCATCCCGAGCCAAGCACCACCCTCGGTCCATCACTCGACCTCGTTCTTGTGCGTGGTGAGCTCGCCATGTCCCGCTCTCCCTCCCTGTACCCTCCATTTGTCGAATGGTGCCCAGAGACGCCGTTTCATCGAACTCTGGTGAGCTCGGGCCGAGTCCGGCCATGGCGCCGCCGTAGGGCGACTGTAGATGGCCGGCGGGGCTCTCCCTTTCTCGCTGGATTTGATCTGGGCCGTTCAAATCGAATCCAACGGCCGAAGATAGAAGATACTGTTTTGCATGTACCTTTTGCTAAAGAGTCTCTGTGGTTTTGCGTAATATAACCCGCAGTCCAAAACGTAAAACCCGAATCCGTTTTCTTCTTTTGAAACCGTAGTTGCTCTCGGTAAATTCAGAAATACGTTTTAACTTATTTACAAGTTTGCACTGATTTTATTTTAGCCATAAAATGCTCATTTTGACTCCGTTTTGACCCGTTTGAATTGCGTTAGGTTCGTATTCGCGAGCTCTACATGATGATGTTACTGTACAGTAGGTTTATAACATTTTGATTTTGAGTTTGAATTAAAGTAATTATTTATCTATAGGAAATCTTAGTAAATTCTTAACTTAGTCGTTTTAACTCTGCTTTTTTTTATTTTTGCATCTGTGTGATCCTAGCGAGTTGTAGATTCGTTTTAAAAACTTTTTATCTTATTTTATCTCTGTTGGTGTATTGTTCTAATTATAGTCTTGTTTGTTTTGTATGATTGCTTTTGGATGAATGTTGTTGCTATTGTTGATCGAGTATAGACAGTGAGCAATTCGTCGGTGATCAAGAGTTTTTCTTCGAGCAAGATCATCATGACCAGTTTGATCAAGTCAAGTATAACATGGGATTTCCTTGTTGTCCTATTCACTTTAATCACATAAAATCATATTGCATGTGTCTACCATGAATGTCATTAAGGATTTTCTAGTTTTGATCTATACCTTGTCACCTATGGGAATTTTGCATTGGGTAGCTTTTGCTAGCGCTGAACATAAACTATGATTTTGTAATATGATTAATGGAATATGTAACAACGCTAAAAGATGACTTTTTGATTTCTATTTAAAGAGGGCTAGAGCATGGGGCTAATTTTTGGTGCTCTAGTTTCTCTCCTTAAGGACTCATCTATAGATGAACATCCGGGATTGATAGTACAATTGTGAGGGCTATATGGCTCTAGCTTTAGTCAAGTATGAGGATCTTTTTTAGCTTGTTAGAGATTACCCGAAAGAACGCAAAAGGGGTGTTTCTCGGGATGGGTGTAGTGCGGCTTCTGTCCTTATGAGTATAGGCTGCGGTTATGTGCCATAGGAAAGGAGGGCTCTACATTCGTAGGTTACAGAAACCTAGCGGCTGTAAGGTCCAAATAGGCTAGAGGGGGGGTGAATAGCCTAATTAAAACTTTTACAAGAATTACTTAACCACACGTTAGTACGAAAGGTGGCGAAGCAAATGCACTAGCTCTAACTAATTAAGCAAGCCACCTACACAAGTCTATAACAAAGCTATTCACTAAACACAACAACAACTACAAGCTAGAAACAAGAAGTAATACAAGAGAAGAGCTTTGAGTGATTATACCGCCATGTAGAGATGAGAAGTACCAATCAATCAATCGCACAAGAGAAATCCTCGGGAAGAGAATGACACAAGAATTTATCCCGAGGTTCACTTACTTCCCGGCAAGCTACTCCCCGTTGTGGCGATACACCCACTTGTCGGTTCGCGAGCTAATTGACTATCAAGAGTCAAGCCCTCGGCAAGCGCCACACAACCACATACAAGATGGGGATCCTCCAAGCCACGAGCTCCACTAGAGTAACCAATTCGCGAACTCCCGCGGGGAAGGATCAAGAACCCCTTACAACACTTGGTGAAGGCTCCAACAATCTCCAATTGTGAGCTCAATCACCTCCGCTGCTCCAAGCCATCTACCGTGTCGGGAAACACGGAAGAGTAACAAGAAATCCACAGCAACTCGAAGATCAAGTGCCTCTAGAATGCAACTCTCAAGCAATGCACTTGAATCTCACTCAATCTCACTCAAGATGTGCAACTATGCAAAGAGATGAGTGGAGGGGTTGTTCTCTAGCTCAAAGTATGTCTCTAGGTCTCAAAATGTGCAAGAGATACCCTCAAACCCCGGCCAACGTCTATTTATAACGAAGGGGTACACAGCTAGCCGTTAGGAACTCAAACAGCTGAAATCGCGCTGACCGGACGCGCTGGTCACGCTGACCGGACGCGTCGGTCGCGCAACAGCTAATTTCTAAAACACTGACCGGACGCGCTGGTCAAACTGACCGGACGCGCCGGTCACGCAACGGCTAAATTCCAAAGCACTGACCGGACGCGCTGGTTGTGACCGGACGCGCTGGTCCCGCAACTGACCGGACGCGCTGGTCAGGCCTGAGTAGCGCTCAACGAAATAATGACCGGACGCGCTGTTGAACTGACCGGACGCCACAGTGCCAGTGTCCGGTTAGAGTCTAGTAAGCTCCCTAGATGACCGGACGCGTTCGGTCATCAGTGACCGGACGCGCTGCGCGTCCGATCATCAAACTGAAAACCGCGCAGACGCTGAACACTGACCGGACGCGTCCGGTGCAGCGTCCGGTCACCACAGTGACCTCCGTTCGCCTCCGTTTTTTTTTCCAACTTCTGGCGCAGTAGAAAATAGGCATTTCACTTCTCCAAAAAGCGCCGAATCCTGTCTCGCAAGCTCGGCGGGAGGGAGAGAGGAACCCAAACCCCTCTCTACCGCTTAAGCTCCACCGCTTTCGCAAATATGCTAACACCACCAAGTGTACACCACCATGTGCATGTGTGTTAGTATTTCACAATCATTTCTCAAGGCGTTATGTTAACTCTTTTACTAGATCCTAATGCATATGCTCAAGACAATGATCTAGTGGCACTTGATTTCCGAGCTAACCGTGATTGCCCCTCTTGATAGTCGGCTATGTATCCTAAACCCGGTCAATCACTTCTCTACTCATCTTAGACCGGTAAAAGGAAAACCCTATGGCTATACCTTTGCCTTGTGCTCTTAGATCCTTCTCTTCCACTTGATCATCATGTACTTCATTTTATGTGCATCTCCACCATGATCATCATTTCATGTCCATGCACCATCTCTTTGTGATCTTGTGGCCACCACTCCTTGCCACGTACACCTTCATCACATGTGTTGCTTATGCCTAACTTAAAACACTTAACACATGGCATTAGCAACTTGGTGTCATTAATTACCAAAACCAAACTTGGGCTTTTAATCTCCCCCTTTTTGGTAATTGATGACAACCATCACAAAGATATGAAATCAAATCAATTTTCAATTTCGATAGTATTAGCTCCCCCTACATATGTGCTTCCATGAGTTTGGTTCAATTGTGCACGTATGTATGGATTTGAATTTTGGGAGAGTTACTACTATCAAATTGATGCTAAGGTATATAGAATGGACCTTTGAAGCGTGATACCAATCGGAGTTGCATTTATATACCACCCTTAGCATCGATGTAGCTAGACACCACTTGTAATACATCACTTGTAAAGATCACAAACACTAAAGTGCCTCGTGAGATCAATATTATAAGCAAAAGGTGTCTAGATACCACTTGTAAAGCTACTCTCAACAAATCATCATTCAAGTTCTATTCTTAGCATACACCATACAAACATGAATATGAATTTAAGCTTTGCAATGCAACAATTCATCATGTTAATGCACATACAAATGCAACAAATAATTCATGAGCTTGCTCCCCCTACTTGTGTGCTCAATTTTAATTGATCCCTTGAATTCTCTCCCCCTTATTATATCTTTCTATTTTCTCTCCCCCTTATTATATCTTTCTCTCACAACTTAACTTTTTATCTTGTGACATTTCTATCTTTATGACTTTTCTCTCCCCCTTTGTCAACAATCACCAAAAAGGTGTCAATTTTAGTGAGAGATAAGTCAATCAATATGAGGGAGGCCAAATTATGGTTCAATCTAGATCACTTGCCTAGAATATGTAATTCGGTTTGAACCAAGGATAAGCTTTTTCACACCTCATAAAGTATAAGGGTTATCTTGACCATATTGAATTACACATCATGAGCTCATTTTCTAGATTCAACACTAGGTTTGCAAGCCCACGAACATGTCATATGCTACCACTAGATCAATCAAACATAGAAGCAATAGTGGTACCATATATACATCAAAATCATTTGATTTTCATGAATGAGCCTATTTGTCATGCAAATATATCTATATGTTCTAACCATGTCCTTAGCAAAGTATGAATGATATGACAAACAACTTTACCTTGCTATGTTGGAGGAGAGGCATGTCATATAAAAACGTGGGGGTGCACTCATCTCAAGTTGGAGAAGTCAAGTATGTTCAATTCATTCTTCAACTTGTAAAATCTCTTCTCATCAAGTAGTTTTGTGAATATGTTGGCTAGTTGATCTTCGGTGCCAATGCTCTCAATGCTAATATCACCCTTTTGTTGATGGTCTCTTATGAAGTGATGCCTTATGTTAATGTGCTTGGTTCTTGAATGTTGAACTGGATTTTGTGTCATCTTGATAGCACTCTCATTATCACAAAACAAAGGCACATTCTTAAATTTAATTCCAAAGTCATTCAAGGTTGCTTTCATCCAAAGCAATTGTGCACAACAACTACCGGCACTAATGTATTCGGCCTCGGCGGTAGATAGTGCAACACTATTTTGTTTCTTTGAAGACCATGAAACAAGAGACCTTCCAAGCAATTGACAAGTGCCACTTGTGCTCATTCTATCAATTTTGCATCCACCATAGTCGGAGTCCGAATATCCAATCAACTCAAAATTAGACCCCTTGGGATACCATAAACCAACATCATGAGTGCCTTTAAGATATTTCAATATCCTCTTGGTTGCTTTCAAGTGACTTTCTCTAGGTGAAGCTTGATATCTTGCACACTTGCACACACTAAACATCACATCCGGCCTAGAAGCGGTGACATAGAGCAAACTTCCAATCATAGACCGGTATTGCTTTTGATCTACCATATTTCCACTATCATCAATACCTAATTGATCATTTGTGCTCATTGGTGTACTCATTGGCTTAGCATCTTGCAATCCAAACTTCTTGATCATGTCCTTGATGTACTTGTCTTGACTTACAAAAGTGTCATTCTTCATTTGCTTGATTTGAAGTCCAAGGAAGTAACTAAGCTCTCCAATCATAGACATCTTAAACTCATTAGCCATCATATTTTCAAACTCTTCATAAAAGTATTGGTTAGTTGATCCAAAGATAATGTCATCCACATAGATTTGCAACATAAACAAGTCATTTCCAAGCTTCTTGGTGAAGAGAGTGGTGTCAACCTTTCCTATCTTGAACCCTTTAGAGAGAAGAAAGTCCCTCAATCTCTCATACCATGCCCTAGGTGCTTGCTTCAAACCATATAATGCTTTTTTTAGCTTGTAAACATGGTCGAGCTTCTTATCATCTTCAAAACCGAGAGGTTGCTCAACATAAACTTCTCCATTGATGTAGCTATTGAGAAATGCACTCTTGACATCCATTTGATAGAGCTTAATATTGTGTGCACAAGCATATGCTAATAAGATTCTAATAGCCTCCAATCTTACAACCGGTGCATATGTCTCTCCAAAGTCAAGACCCTCAACTTGAGTGTATCCTTGTGCTACTAATCTTGCTTTGTTCCTCACAATCATGCCATCTTGATCTTGCTTGTTTCTAAAGACTCACTTAGTACCAATCATATTGTAGTTCTTTGGCCTCTCAACAAGTTCCCAAACTTGATTTCTAGTGAAGTTGTTTAGTTCTTCATGCATGGCATTTACCCAATCGGAATCTTTCAAAGCATCTTCTATTTTCTTAGGTTCTTTAAGTGACACAAATGAGTAATGCTCATAAAAGGATGCTAGCCTTGATCGAGTTTGAACACCACTTTGAATTCCACCAATGATTTGGTCCAATGGATGATCTCTTACTATGCTAGTAGGTTGGAGTATTGGGAGTTGATTGCTTCCACTTGTTTGACCTTGAACTTGAGCTTCATCATGAGAACCACTAGAGCTTGCTTGATTTGTATCAATTTGCACACTTTGGTTTATCACATGAATATCATCATCATCAAATTGCCTTGGCCTAACATCACCAATGTCTATGTTTTTCATTGCATTTGACAATTGATCTCCTCTCACATCATCAAGGTTTTGAGCTTTATTTTGAGATCCTTGGGTTTTATCAAACTCAACATCATGAACTTCTTCCAAGGTGCCATTTGTGAGATTCCAAACTCTATATGCTTTGCTTGTGGTAGAATAACCAAGTAAGAACCCTTCATCACATTTCTTTTCAAACTTGCTCAATCTAGTGCCTTTCTTGAGAATATAGCATTTGCAACCAAATACTCTAAAGTATGCAATGTTGGGCTTTCTTCCATTCAATAGCTCATATGGTGTCTTTCCAAGCTTCCCATGGCAATAGAGATGGTTGCTACAATAGCAAGCCGTGTTGATGGCTTCACTCCAAAATGAATGACTAATATTGTATTCACTAAGCATTGATCTAGCCATATCAATCAAGGTTCTATTCTTTCTTTCAACTACACCATTGGATTGAGGAGTGTATGTTGGTGAGAATTGATGTCCAATACCAAAATCATCACACAAATCTTCAATTCTTGTTCTTGAACTCACTACCATTGTCACTTCTAATCTTCTTGATGGTAGTCTCAAACTCATTTTGCTCCCTCTTGACAAAAGACTTGAATAGATCATAAACATCACTCTTGTCATAGAAAAAGAACACCCAAGTGTATCTAGTGTAGTCATCCATAATCACAAAACTATATTTGTTGCCACCAATGCTAGTGTATGTTGTTGGCCCAAACAAGTCCATGTGCAATAGCTCAAATGCCTTTGATGTGCTCATTTCACTCTTACTAGGATGTGTATTTCCAACTTGTTTGCTGGCTTGACAAGCACTACATGGTTTATCCTTTTCAAAAGTCACATCTTTCAAGCCTCTAACTAAGTCATGCCTCAAAAGTTTGTTCAATTGTTTCATTCCAACATGACCAAGCCTTCTATGCCACAATCATCCCATACTAGATTTGCTAAGCAAGCATGATGTCAATTGTGTCTCACTATCATTGAAGTCAACCAAGTATAAGCTACCATGTCTAAATCCTTTGAATATCAAATTTGATCCATCAACACTTATGACTTCAACATCATCACTACCAAATATGCACTTGAAGCCAAGATCACAAAGTTGTGCCACCGATAAAAGATTGAAATCCAAGCTCTCAACTAGCAATACATTAGAAATGCTCATGTCATTTGAGATAGCAATTTTACCAAGCCCCTTGACCTTGCCTTTCTTGTTGTTACCGAAAGTGATAGCATCAAAACCACCATTTTGACTTGTATCAATTGAATTGAACATACAAGAGTCTCTGGTCATATGTTGAGTGCACCCACTATCAAGCATCCAATGCCTTCCTTCGGCTTTGTAATTGACCTACTAGACAAGATCAATTCTTTTTAGGTACCCAAACTTGTTTAGGTCCTCCAAGGTTAGAGACTAAGCTCTTTGGTACCCAAATGGCTTTCTTCTTTGAGCCCATCTATGATGCACCAATGAACTTAGCATGAACACTATTTGTACCCTTGGTAAGCATATAGAAAGAATTAAACTTAATTGAGGATACATTAGCATTGGATTTCTTGTTCATACAATGTTGCTCTATGTGACCAACTTGCTTGCAACTTTTGCAATAGCTACCATTGTTCTTCACAAAATGAGTCTTGTGAGGAGCAAAAGCGGCCTTGCCCTTCTTGGGGTTATAGGCCAATCCCTCTTTGTAGAGAGAAGCTCTTTGGCTACCCAAGCACATAAGCAAGCGGTCCTCACCACCATAAGCCTTAGCTAAGGTGTGATTGAGCTCTTTTACCTCCTTCTTGAGATTTTCATTTTCAACTATTAGTGTGGAATCACAAGTGAAACCGTCACTACTAGATGAGGATGATGTTGATGCGCTACATGAAAGGTTAGTGGGAGCAACAACAATAGGCTTATGAAAGGATTCATTTACTATATCACATGATATGTCTATGTTGCAAGTTTTAGCTTTCTCAACATTAGTTGGCATGTTTTCACATTTTTCAACTAGAGAGGAATGAGCTTCTTCAAGCTTGGTGTGAGACTTTTGAAGCTTCTTATGGTCTACCTTTAGACTCTCATAAGATGCCCTAAGCTCATCAAGTTCTTGCATAAGGTTTTTCTTTTCCTTAAGTAAGCCCTTGCACTCCTTTCTAGATTCTTTAAAATGTTGAGTACAATCTTCTAGCATAGTGATTAGTTCATCTTTAGAGAATTCTTCTTCATCACTATCACTATCACTAGCATTATCATGATCACTCTCATCGTCAGATGATACCTTAGCGGCCTTAGCCATGAAGCACGATGGAGTGTCGAAGAGGGAGACCTTCTCTTGGATGGCAATGCTAGCATGTCCCTTCTTCTTGCTCTTGTTGTCATCCTCATCATCACTTGAGGAATCATCACTATCCCATGTAGTAATATGAGAATCATTCTTCTTCTTATAAGAGCTTTCCTTCTTCTCTAGCTTCTTCTTTTGCTTCTTCCTCTCCTTCTTGATAGCATCTTCATCATCACTATTATAAGGACACTTTGTAATAAGATGGTCCTTGCTATGGCATCTAAAACATCTCATGGTATGCTCATTCTTCTTGGATGAGTTCTTCCTCCTTCTTGCACGATAGCCTTTCTTCTTCTTGAATTTGCCAAATTGCTTGACAAAGAGAGCCATCTTCTCATCAATGTCATCACTGTCACAAGAGCTTGAGTCTTCATCACTTGATGATTCAATCTTGGATTTGCTCTTGGATGTGGTGGCTTTAAATGCCACACTCTTCTTCTTTTCATCATCTTTCTTCTCATTTTCCTTCTTCTTCTTCTTGACCAACTCATCCTTCTCATCATCTTCTCTATATGAATCATCGGTCATCACTTCTTGGAATATTTGTTGAGGAGTTGAATCCTTCAATGTAGTCCTTACTAGCACGGTGATTAATGTATCAAATCTCTTGGGTAGACTTCTCAAGAACTTCATAGAGAATTGATTATCCTTGACCTCCTCACCAAGTGCCTTGAGCTCATTGACAATGACTTGCAACCTATGAAACATCTCCGGTACACTCTCATCATCTTGCATCTTGAAGCTTGAAAATTTTTCTTGCAAGATATATGCTTTAGCGGTCTTTGTGCCTTCGGTGCCCTCAAATGTTTCTTCTAGCTTGGCCCAAGCATCATGAGCAATTTCAATGTTCTTCACTTGCTCAAAAGTCTTGTCATCTAATGCCTCATGAAGAGCACTAATGGCAATGTCATTGTATTGGAGCTTCTTCTCTTCCACCGGTGTAGGTGCTTCCGGATTTGCAACCTCAAATTTTGTTTTGGTGACCTTCCACACTTCTCTATTGATTGACTTGAGGTGTGCGGTCATCTTAACCTTCCAATATGCATAATTTGTGCCATCAAAGTAAGGTGCCTTCTTGGTGTTGTTGATATGCAAGCTTAATTGAGCCATTTCTTTTTCACCGTAGGTTGTTAAGCCTCAAATAAACGGTGCCTCGGCTCTGATACCACTTGTAAGGTCCAAATAGGCTAGAGGGAGGGGTGAATAGCCTAATTAAAACTTCTACAAGAATTACTTAACCACACGTTAGTACGAAAGGTGGCGAAGCAAATGCACTAGCTCTAACTAATTAAGCAAGCCACCTACACAAGTCTATAACAAAGCTATTCACTAAACACAACAATAACTACAAGCTAGAAACAAGAAGTAATACAAGAGAAGAGCTTTGAGTGATTATACCGCCGTGTAGAGATGAGAAGTACCAATCAATCAATCATACAAGAGAAATCCTCGGGAAGAGAATGACACAAGAATTTATCCCGAGGTTCACTTGCTTCCCGGCAAGCTACTCCCCGTTGTGGCGATACACCCACTTGTCGGTTCGCGAGCTAATTAACTATCAAGAGTCAAGCCATCGGTGGGCGCCGCACAACCGCACACAAGATGGGGATCCTCCAAGCCACGAGCTCCACTAGAGTAACCAATTCGCGAACTCCCGCGGGGAAGGATCAAGAACCCCTTACAACACTTGGTGAAGGCTCCAACAATCTCCAATTGTGAGCTCAATCACCTCCGCTGCTCCAAGCCGTCTACCGTGTCGGGAAACATGGAAGAGTAACAAGAAATCCGCAGCAACTCGAAAATCAAGTGCCTCTAGAATGCAACTCTCAAGCAATGCACTTGAATCTCACTCAATCTCACTCAAGATGTGCAACTATGCAAAGAGATGAGTGGAGGGATTGTTCTCTAGCTCAAAGTATGTCTCTAGGTCTCAAAATGTGCAAGAGATACCCTCAAACCCCGGCCAACATCTATTTATAACGAAGGGGTACGCAGCTAGCCGTTAGGAACTCAAACAGCTGAAATCACGCTGACCGGACGCGCTGGTCGTACTGACCGGACGCGCTGGTCGTACTGACCGGACGCGCCGATCACACTGACCGGACGCGCCGGTCGCGCAACGGCTAATTTCTGAAACACTGACCAGACGCGCTGGTCAAACTGACCGGACGCGTCGGTCACGCAATGGCTAAATTCCAAAGCACTGACCGGACGCGTTGGTTGTGACCGGACGCGCTGGTCCCACAACTGACCGGACACGCTGGTTAGGCCTGAGTAGCGCTCAACGAAACAATGACCGGACACGCTGTTGAACTGACCGGACGCCACAGTGCCAGCATCCGGTTAGAGTCCAGTAAGCTCCCTGGATGATCGGACGTGTCCGGTCATCAGTGACCGGACGCGCTGCGCGTCCGATCATCAAACTGAAAACCGCGCAGACGCTGAACACTGACCGGACGCATCCGGTGCAGCGTCCGGTCACCACAGTGACCTCCGTTCGCCTCCGTTTCTTTTCCAACTTCCGGCGCAGTAGAAAATAGGCATTTCACTTCTCCAAAAAGCGCCGAATCCCGTCTCGCAAGCTCGGCGGGAGGGAGAGAGGAACCCAAACCCCTCTCTACCGCTTAAGCTCCACCGCCTTCGCAAATGTGCTAACACCACCAAGTGTACACCACCATATGCATGTGTGTTAGTATTTCACAATCATTTCTCAAGGCGTTATGTTAACTCTTTTACTAGATCCTAATGCATATGCTCAAGACAATGATCTAGTGGCACTTGATTTCCGAGCTAACCGTGATTGCCCCTCTTGATAGTCGGCTATGTATCCTAAACCCGGTCAATCACTTCTCTACTCATCTTAGACCGATAAAAGGAAAACCCTATGGCTATACCTTTGCCTTGTGCTCTTAGATCCTTCTCTTCCACTTGATCATCATGTACTTCATTTTATGTGCATCTCCACCATGATCATCATTTCATGTCCATGCACCATCTCTTTGTGATCTTGTGGCCACCACTCCTTGCCACGTACACCTTCATCACATGTGTTGCTTATGCCTAACTTAAAACACTTAACACATGGCATTAGCAACTTGGTGTCATTAATTACCAAAACCAAACTTGGGCTTTCAGCGGCCCTAACTTGTTAGATGAACCTTTGAAAGGCTTCGTAGTGTTACCCTGCCTGCTCACCTTGGAAGTGTTTTGGGAGTAATTAACCCGGGCATATGGGTAATCACGACTCGCAGTGAAAGTGTACACCTCTGCGCAGAGTTTAATAAACTGGTATACTAGCCGTGCTCACGGATACGAGCGACCTTGGACCTTCACAGAATAGATGAACATTTATTGACTTAATATGTGTTTTGCTATTCGTTATATATATTTACATTGATCATATGTTTATTGTGCATTTAAATGCAAAACTTGTCGCTACTCATATGATAAAACTGTGACAACTAAAAGCTATATGCAGTCGAACCGTGTCATGCTTTTGTTGAGCCTCATTATACCCCATGTTATATTTATTGAGTACGATATGTGCTCACTCTTGCTATCTCCACACACATCAGGATGGACAAATGAACAGGATTGGCAAGAGGATTATCGTGATGAGTATTAGGCTTGTTGTCAACCAGTCAGCGTACCTGTGATTGGAGTCACCACGAGAGAGTTATCTTTTCAATTTTTCCGCTTCATTTGTGTAAAGACTTTGAGTTAATTATTGTGATGTAATAAGCAATGTGATGATACTCTCCTTTAATTTGTCGACTTACGTGTGATTGATCTCTGGGCGCACGTAAAGTTGTGCATTCCATTTTATCCTTAAAATGGGTGTGACACTTCCAGTCAAGGGAATGATAGCAAATTGCTCTTCAAGCTAAAGACATGATATACACTCTCAATAAGCTGGAGTTGTTGAGGAGCATACCTTGAACGGTCGCCTTCCCAACACGAGATTGTCAACCTTGAGCTATCCTCCAACAACACCACTCTTCGTTCCTTGTAGTCATCAAGGTCCATCAATACTTGTCATCACAAGCCATGTGGTTGGAGTGCCCAGAGTGGATGATCCAGTCCTTCATGTAATTAACTATTGGATTAGTTGTTGATGCAAAAACCTTCCATGTCCTCCAATTCATCCTATTCCACACAACTTCATTGATGCATGAATTCACTTTTCCTCCTCCTTGGTGGCGGTTGGGATCTTCAAAGCACCTCCTCGATAATTATCATTTTTAACGAAACCTTCTTATCATAATTGAAGCATCTACTATTTTTTTCTTTTATTTCTTATATTTCCATCCATGGATTCCCCCTAATGAGTTGTTTCTCTCCTTTGGATGGTACTTGGCAGGGGTGGATCCAAGATCAAGCTAAACCCCGGGCTGAAATATACATGAAAGTGCTACAACTAGATTACCAGAGTATGCTTTTTCATTGTTTAGGTGATTTACCATTGATTTGCTTAGCTAGGCCTCGGGCTGCAGCACGGCTAGCCCGAGTCCTGTGTCTACCACTGGTACTTGGCGTGCTTTGTCCACCTTACCTTGGCTTGAGAACCTACCTTGTCCATGAGGTGGACTCTTCTTCTTGCTAATGAAGGTCACCTCATCTTCTTTAATTTTTTTATAGTAAAGTTCTATATCTTTTTAGGCAGCATAATTAGCTAACAGTTCTCTAAGATACATAATAAAACCTTTTCTAATTTGGGGGCATGCTTTATTAAAAATTGCTCTGGGGTTTCCAAATCCTAGGCCACTTCTGGAGTTTATGTGTTTCAGTTGTGATCCAGTACATAGGTCCTCATTAATTGTTGGCTTTCACCACCCTTGTTTGGCGCACTCTTATTTAGTGTAGGAGGAGTTCGAGCCACAAGAAGTTGTGCCATATAAGCCCTCGATCAGTCTAAGGACAAGACGAAATCCAATTGATGAAGAAATCTATGTCGCCCCAATAAATTGAGGGGTGTAGTATGATTGACAAGACTCAATTGATATCTTGTGTATCGCCCTCATCGTAGATGGTACAAGTTGTGTATGTTCCATGTTAGGCGCATCTCTGCATCAACACATGGTTGGCTCAATTCTTGCCAACTATGGCAGCTAGAGATCGAAGGCTTTGGCAAGGTTAGTCAGCTGCATTCTAAAAAAAAAATCAGCATGACAAGGTTAGTCAGGTCTCGGGTGTGGCTAACTACAACTGCAGTTGCGCATGTGAGCGGCACGTTAGGAGTATCTCAGCTTGTCCGCGTTATTTACCTGATATACATAGCTACTCGGTATTAAAAACTTTTGGGGCCCTTTAAGTACAACAGCTTGAAAGAATCATGTTGATCTTGACTTTGAAGTCGTCGTCGTCGGTAGCTTAATATACTCTGAACTGAAAGCGTCATACACACATGACCAAATGATGTGCAACCTGGCTTTCACTCCCACCGTTTTAACCAAGGCCTTGTTTAGATTGAAGATTTTTTCAACCTGATGAATAGTACCACTTTCGTCTTATTTGACAAATATTGTCCAATCGTAGACCAACTAGGCTCAAAAGATTCATCTCGTGATTTTGAACTAAACTGTGTAATTAGATATTTTTTTTACCTACATTTAGTACTCCATGCAAGCGGCTAAAAATTGATGTGATGGAGAGAGAGTGAAAAAACTTGGAATTTTGAGGTGATCTAAACATGGGCTAACTACTAAATCCAAAAAGCCTCAATCTTGCAGCATTGACATACCAGTATACCAGAAGCTAAACAAACAGGCCAATGAAACGTCGTGTTGACACTGAAGAAAAAACGCACACGTCATACGCGCCAGGTTTTACAAATAAAGCGTAGTTGAAGTAGGAGTACGTAACACAGTAGCAGTCACACGCAAGAACACCATGATGAACCTATGATCATGTACTGCTCTCCACTGTCGCAGGGCACATGAACACCAAATTAAAGCAGCCCACCAATAATTTCCCCAGCTGTGCTTACCTACGCAGGCTTGCCGGTTTAGGCCACTGATTATATATACAGTATTGTCACGTACCACGGACCCATGGCTGGCATCCATGTGTGGGGGCTGGCCATGCACGCATGCATCGTTCTCCTCCGTGGTTGTCATTGTGCCCGGTTTTCTCCGTGTCTGCTTATGTGCAAAATCTGTACCGTCCGGCCGGCTCCAGTAGAGTAGGAGTACGTAGGGACAGATAGCGAGCGTAGAGTACGTACGTACGCCCCCTGATGAGGCAAAGGTGGCGTACTAGGGCCTCGTATAGTTCCAAAATTCAGAATTCAAAGAGTGCTACAGTAAAACTTGCGGTGTGGAGTACTAAATGTAGACGAAATAAAAAACTAATTGCACAGTTTATGTGAAAATTGTAAAACAAACGTTTTGAGCCTAATTAGTCCGTGATTTGACATTAAAGCGCTACGGTAACGCTTTTATTAATGATGGATTAATTAGTCTTAATAAATTCATCTCGCTGTTTCTAAGCTAGTTATGCAATTAGTTTTTTTATATCCAAAAACCTCTTCTGATATCGCACAAATCATCCAATATGATATTTTGGCCAAAAACTTTTCTGAACTCAAAAGGCCCAGCTGTCTAGCTCCAGAGGGGCAGAGAATCGGATGTTTTTGGCCTCAACCTTTAATGATGTCCCATCCACCTTGACGCGATGTCGCGATGGCTGTTCCATTCATGTTTCCCGGCCCAGAACGTGTGTCCCTTCACGTTTTTGTACGGTCTGTTCCATGCGAATTGTGTCCCAGTGGTACGCAGTCGTTCTTTCGCTAGGCCGGATAGCTAGCTACTAGCTCTGATCTAGAGGCCCAGTCGATGGCTCGAATGCCAATACAACTGCTAGCAAGCTGAAGCTGGAGCAATTTGGAGACATGTGCGTTTGCTTTGTTTAGATTTTTATAAGGGTGTGAATGTAGTGAAAATGTAGATGTAGCTATATATAATCACTAAAAAAACTCTATATAGATCCGCCTCTGACTACTCGAGTACTCGTATGCATATTCACGTGCAAATTTCATATATACGAAACATGCTAGAGCCTCCAACCATGCTTGTTTGTCTGTGCGCGCGCGCGCGCGTGTTGCGGCCACTGGCGGAGCCAACGGCGGGTCAGCAGGGTCATGGCCCCTGACAATACAAACTTTTTTATAATATATAAAGAATTTAATAGTCTATGTTTATATTAAAAGGCTATAATAAATAAAATTATATTATATATGTCTACTAATATCCTCTAGACAACAAATTTGAATAGAATACAATTACAATAAAATATTTTGATTTATCTAAGTTTGTTTGTCTATCATAATAGGGCTTATATATCTATTGAAATTGTTGGTTCTACTATAATACTTATGTTTCATTATACTTTATATTTTACTGAACGCATACTTGACTAGCAACAACAATTCAGTGATCATCTCTTTTTATTGTGAATCGCATTATAGATGTAGACGCTAATATACATGCATGCACATCACTTCTACGAACAAATACACATCTCCTACTCTACTATGAGCATTTTCGAAATACTGAGATGATATATTTTAAGATTTATGAGTCATCACATGTACCACATTGTCGACAAAACACTCACTTACCATGGGTATGAGCACTTCCGAAATACTAAGCTAGTAGATTTTAATATTCATGAGTCATCATATGCACCCCAAAGTAAACAGACACGGTCGTCTACCACAGGGAAAATAACGAGCATGTTAAATCATCAAATACTGAAATAAAACTAGGAAAATAGAGCTTAACCCCAGAATAAAAATCTAAACAATTAAGCTACAGTCAATTCTCATATGTCGAAACTTTTTGACCGGCCCCCTATGCATAATTCTTGGCTTCGCCACTTGCAGCTGATGCTTAAACGCGTAGGTTCAGCGATACACATGCATCATGACAAGAAAGTGTGCATGGTACGTAAAAGCATGAAGTTCTCGAGCAGTCTGCACGAACTAAACTGTTGGATGAAAAGTTCAGGTCAGACGACACAATTCACACAATCATCAGAAAAATTTTATCCAAGACAAAATTACGTGCAAAGTTGCATTCATTTCATGATCGTACCATACATGTCAGAGGGAGTATTTATAGGGCCCTAGTCTTCATATTTTACATAAATAACTTTTTTATTCCTGACCCTAATATTTACAACCATTCATCTATGTAAGGGCGAAGTAGTCATTTCCTCCTAATTTAGTCTTCTTTTTCGCGTTCAATCTTCTTTTCCCTTAATGAACTTGTTTTCTTCAGATTATCTCTTGTTTCTTGTCTACTTCTCTGTCCAGCGAAGTTGATTTCCTGACGACGAAGTCGACAGGCGAAGTTGAATTTCTGACGACGAAGTCGATAGGCGAAGTTAAATTCTTGACGACAAAGTCGATAGACGAAGTCGATAGACGAAGTCGATAGGTGAAGTTAAATTCTTGGTGACGAAGTCGATAGGCGAAGTTGAATTCTTGGTAACGAAGTCGATAGGCGAAGTTAAACGACAAAGTTGATAGGCGAAGTTGAATTCTTGACGACGAATTTGAAATACATTCTTCGCTGTATTTTTTCCTGCAGGTGAATTTCATTAGAATATTTTTATATCTTTCATACTCCAAAGTTTGGGCTTGAGTTTTTTCGGACGAAGTTAATTCCCCAACAATAGCCCCTCGCGAATGAAGGCCTACTCCAAAGGTCTGAAATTCGTGAATTTTGAATTTTATACAGCGAAGTCACAAAAAACACCGTCCCGAACTTTGGAGTTGGCCGTTTATAACCGTTATGCTATGAACAGTGTTTTTTAACGGTTATTTTTCGAAGCCGCCTATATATACTGCGTTGTGTTCCCTCTTTAGGGTACGCGATCGAAGACGGGGATGTGACGCTGAAATTTTAAGTTTCCGCGAAGTCGGTTTTCGTCGAAGTTACTTTATTCTTTCGTTTCTTCTTTTGTTGCGAAGGTAATTTTTCTGAGGTTAATGTTTTTTAGTTTATGTTTTGTACTTTCATATGCTTATTTTTGTTTATATATTGTTATATATATATATATATATATATCAGACATGGAGAAGAATGCTTCTGAAAATTCGCCAGCTAAATCTGAGCATTCTGTTTCTGATGAAGATTTGTCTAATGTTTCTACATCGGAGTCGGAGCTTGTTGGTGATGATACGAAGTCTCTGAACTTTGGAAAATCCTTGTTTGATGAATCTGAATTGCAGTGGATGGTAAAAATAGAATGCTTGAAAAAGCTGATGTTAGATTGCCTCTGCAGAATGAGACAATTCCTAGGCCAGAACCTGATGAATGTGTTGTGTTTCGTGACTATTTTGCTACTGGTTTTCGTATGCCATTACAAGATTTTGTTGAAGAAATTCTGAAAGCTTATAACATTGAGATGCATCATTTGACTCCAAATGGTATAGTAAAAATCGTTCTTTTTATTTGGGCAGTGAAATCTCAGAGAGGAAATCTGGATATTGGAGCTTTTTGTTCTATTCATGAGATGCATACACAATTTCAGAGTAAAATGATTGATGGAAAAAGTGTCATCAAATATTTTAGAAGTTGTAGTTTTAAGCCAGCTCGTGGTGCTAAACAGATAGCTCCTGGTTCAAAAAATAAGTGAGTTGAAAATTGGTATCGCTATTGGTTTTATCATAAAGTTCCTTTGGTTGAAGAGAAGAATCAAGCTAACAGAGTTGTTAGAAGATATCCTTTGGCTGCAAGGATGCACAAGAACAGTTTTGTCTATAAACCTGAATTTCAAAGTTCAAGAAGTTCTAAATCTTGTGAGAAGTTTTATAAGGTTGCTGCAAGTATGCAAAGTACTCGAGATCTTTGCGAAGAGTATATTGCTGCTCGGATTTGGCCTTTGAAGAAAGGTTGGAGCTTTGTTCGATTTCATGAAAAGGTGATCAGAGGGAAAACTTATATCTTTCTAGATAATAAAGTTTTTCGTCCAAAGAAGTATACCGAAGATAGAATTTGTTTCTGCTGTTGAAATTAAAGCTGTTGAAATTCTTGGGAAATTTTTGAAGAAAGAAAAAGATTTGATGGATAAAATCTTGGTTCAGATTATAAGAGACTGAATAGAGTTTTTTATATTGCTCAGATAGAATATGGTGAAAGGCCAGCTCCTGTTTATGCTAGAAGTGCGAAGCCTAGTGTCGATAATGTTACTAGAAAAAAGAGGGGTGAGCCTCTGCTTACTTAAAAAAGTTTCAAAGAAGAAAGTGAAGACTGCTGATTTTTCTGATTCTGAATTGTCAGAAAGTTTTGTTGATGAAGCTTTGAAGAAAATGTCTTGTGATGATGAGGTGAGAATGTTTAGTTTAGTTTTTGATTCTAGTGGGTTAACTCCTCCTATGTTGACTCCACTTGATAACTATTTTTAGAATTTGATGGCCAACATTTCCCATGGTGGTGTTGCTGAAGCTATCTTGACTTCGTCACAACAAAATGTTGGCGAAGATATTGTTTCTGATCAAGTTAATCTGGTTTCTTCTCCGGTTACTGTGGCTGCCACTGTTGGTGGTTCACAAGAAGAAGGTGAGGTGTTGGCTTTGCAAGAGACTGTTGGGCTATCTTCTCAAAGATTTTCTGTTGAAACTCCCCGGGATGAGCCATGAAATTTTGGTGATGAGATTGAAGCTGTAATTTCGTCTGGAGGTGCTAATTTAGGTTGTGAAGTTTTAGAGAATGTTTCGCGGGTAGAACAAGATGCTACAGTTGGTGGTGAAAAGAGTGCTTCTGAAGTTGTTGTGCCTAGTGCGAAGGCACAAAAAATTAAGGGTACCACAACTCTCACCCTTGATTTTGATGAATCTGATGATGAAGTTTATGACGAGGAGGCGGAACATGACCGTGTTTCTCATCTTTCTGAGTCTACTATCAATATGATTACTGGTGAGAGGGTGTCCTTCAGCTTGAAATGGGTGTTTCTACAGGTGATTTTTTTTACTTCGCGTATTTTTGTTTTGTTTGTCTTCTTGTAATTCTTGTTGTTTGTCTTCGTAGAGAAATTTTTCCCTGATTCTTCTTCTCAGAGGGAGGCAACTATTGGTATTGGAAAGATAAAAGAAGTTGCCAAGGAACCTGCGACTCCAGCTGAAGTTTTGGAAACAGTTTCTGATAGTGTAAATCTTGAAGCTTATAAACGTTGTATGAAATACTGCCAAGCTCAAGATGTGAACTTAGATACTTTTAAATTTGTTGGGATTGGTTTGGACAAACTTCGTATTATGCTGAAGAAACCAGAATTAAAGTTGTCAAAGTGCATTGATGATGCCTTCGCAGTTCCTGATGCGGAGGCCGAACTCATTGGCAAATCTTCGCTTGAGTTGGCGGATGCCAGTGTTTCCATGATTTACAAGGTTCGATCATTTTGACTGTTCATCTTTATTGCGTAAATTTTTTTTTAGATTTGTTATTTCGATTTGTAATATATTTTTGACTTTGTATGTAGAATGCACTTTTGCAAAGGAGTTTGCGTAAGTCGATTGAAGATGATGCAAAAAATGCTGCACTTTGAGAAAAAGTTTGGTTGAAGAGATTAATTCTCTAAAATCTCAACTTGCTGCTAAGGAAAAAGAAAGAATAGAAATAGTTGAAGCTCTTCATAATATGGAGTCTAGATATATTTCTGTCGGAGCTAAACTTGAAACGAAGACTGAAGAATACGATAATTTGAAGAAAAGATCTTGAGAAAGTTGTGAGAGAGAAGAATTATCTTGAGAAAAAATCTCTTGAAAAGGATTGGAATTTTTATAATAAGTGCAATCGCTTGTGGGAACTTTGTAAAAATTGCTATGATAAATTTGGTGCGAAGACAGAAGATCCTTGTTGGGAGGTTGGAGAATTCGATCTATTCTTTGCTTGGCTTTGTCGCCAATATGAAGATTTGCCTACTGTTTTACAGACTTCTGCTGATTTGAGTTGTATGTATTCAAGTCATGCCATTTTTCACTTGATGAAGGAGGCTAATGATCCCTTGTATGAAAAACTGTATGATCAAAGTTACAGGTTTCCGTCAGTGGAATCTCTTAACCAAGTTTCTTCTCGTACTCAAATACATTGCAAGAAGTATTTTTATGAATACTGGAACCAAGGTGGAAGGGAGTATGCCTTCATGAAAGCCAAGCAAAATATGGAAAAAAATATGTTATCTATATGTGATTTTAATTCGTTGTTTTTTCCTTGTGTTTTTTCTTATATGTTGTTTTATTTTGTTTTGTAGTAGCTTAAAAAGAGAATTGCTTCTGATGTGGAGGCAAAGAGGAGGCAAGAAAGAATTGAACAAGAGAGGGCGAGGGACGATGATGCTCGTGATCATGTACTTTAGTTTGTCGTAGTTTAGATTTTAGCTTTGAGGGGTAAGGTTTTGAAAATCTTTTAATGTTTTTGTAAATGTTGAGCTTTGGACAGGATAGAGTTATGGTTATGCCCTTGTTAATGTGTAAAGGTAACTTTGTTGCTGAACCTTCTTTATGGTTAGAGTATGCTAGTGAAGAAGCAAAATCTTCTTTTGATGTGTTTGTGAAACGTAAGCAAACATAAATTTTGTTGTTTGTGGTTTTTTTATATATTTTCCTGATGGGATGTGCTTGTTTCTAGAATTTAAGAATTATTTCTCTATTGCTGAAAATAAGAGATGTTTGTCTCGTGTTGTTGATTGCAACAAATTTTCTCAGGTATTTGTGCTTATGTTGTGATGTGGAGACATTTGTAAAGCAAATTTTGATGACATTTTCCTTGTGTGTTTTCAGTCTTCGTGTTCAAGTGCTTCGCCGAGCTATATTTCCGAAGACTATTTTAGTTCGGAGGTTGATCATGTTTTAGATAGAGTTGTTGAAGATTTGATTGATGAAGCAGCAGCTATTGTTGCTTTAGAAAATATTTGATATGTATATTTGTTGACACAATAAAGTGTTTTTATGTGTGTATTTGTGTAGATATTTTTATGTAATATGATTTATTAAGTGAAATGAATGATGTTCCCTTATTTTTTAGCGAAGGCGAAACACAGCTTTTTTTATTTTTATTAAGCGAAGGCAACGCATAGACTTTGTTATTTTGTGAAGACATACTCTTGAGTGAAGGCGGTGTCAAGAAGGCAGTGTGTTGAATTCATATTTGGTGAAGTCAAATTTTTCCTTGGTGAATCTAAAAACATCGTTCCCTTACTTTTAAATGAAGGCAATGCATAGGCTTCGTATTTTATGAAATAAAATTTTGCTTTAGTAAATTTGAAAATATCGTCCCCTCACTTTTTGAGCGAAGGATATGAATTGACTTCGTTATTTTCTGAAATCAAATTTCACTTAGGTAAATTTGAAAACACCGTCCCCTCACTTTTTTAAGCGAAGACGATGAATTGACTTCGTATTTTGTGAAATCAGATTTCACTTTAGGTAAATTTGAAAACACCGCCCCCTTACTTTTTAAGCGAAGGGGATGAATTGACTTCGTATTTTGTGAAATCAACTTTCACTTTAGGTAAATTTGAAAACACCGTCCCCTTACTTTTTAAGCGAAGGCGATGAATTGACTTCGTATTTTGTGAAATCAAATTTTTACCTTAGTGTTGAAGTCAAAATTTACCTGACTTTATTTTTAAAGTTAAAATTTACCTCAGTGAATTTGAAAATATTATTCGCTCTTTCTGGCGAAGATAACATGCAGACTTTATTTTTGAAGTCAAAATTTACCTTATTGAATTTGAAATATTATTCGCTCTTTCTGGCGAAGATAACATGCAGACTTCTTTTTTGAAGTCAAAATTCACCTTAGTGAATTTGAAAATATTATTCGCTCTTTCTGGCGAAGATAACATGCAGACTTCATTTTTGAAGTCAAAATTCACCTTAGTGAATTTGAAATATTATTCGCTCTTTCTGGCGAAGATAACATGCAGACTTTATTTTTTAAGTCATAATTCACCTTAGTGAATTTGAAATATTGTTCGTTCTTTCTGGCGAAGATAACATGTAGACTTCTTTTTTGAAGTCAAAATTCACCTTAGTGAATTTAAAAATATTGTTCGCTCTTTCTGGCGAAGATAACATGTAGACTTCATTTTTAAAGTTAAAATTCACCTTAGTGAATTTGAAAATATTATTCGCTCTTTGTGGCGAAGATAACATGCAGACATCATTTTTAAAGTCAAAATTCACCTTAGTGAATATGAAATATTGTTCGCTCTTTCTGGCGAAGATAACATGCAGACTTCATTTTTTAAGACAAAATTCACCTTAGTGAATTTGAAATATTATTCGCTCTTTCTGGCAAAGATAACATGCAAACTTCTTTTTTGAAGTCAAAATTCACCTTAGTGAATTTGAAATATTATTCACTCTTTTTGGCGAAGATAACATGCAGACTTCATTTTTAAAGTCAAAATTCACCTTGGTGAATATAAAATATTGTTCGCTCTTTCTGGCGAAGATAACATGCAGACTTTATTTTTGAAGTCAAAATTCACCTTAGTGAATATATTTTATGATTCTTTTGATAGGTTAGCATCATTTTTTGCTTGTTCAAATAATGATGCTACCTACTTTGGGTGTTTTGTCGATACATGAGTATATTTAAAGTATACTCTTCGGTCGTTGATAAGATTGTTTTTAGGGGAACTAGCTTTCTCATTTATACTTTGATGAGAATTTACAATGGAGACTGCCTTGTTAAAAAACCACTCACCCTGCGAAGGGTTCCCCTTGAGTGGAAAAAGAGTGCAGCTCGTTTACATTTGAATTAAATTTTTTTTAGGATGTAAAAGCTAATCTATTTTATACAAAGATGAAAACAAATTCTAGGGATAGTATCTTCGTGAGTCTTGAATATTGAATGTGTGATCAATTTCCTTCCCACTCATGTCTGCTAGGTGAAATGCTCCTGGCTTGTTGGTTCTTATGATGAGAAACGGTCCTTCCATTTTTGCTGAAATTTTCCGACTGTGTCTTCATTTCTTTTTTTTTTCAAGACAAAGTCTCTTGGTGATAATTGTCTTGGTTTGACTTTCTTATTGTACCAACTTTCTGCTTCCTTTTGATATTTCTCAAGATTCTGAATCGCCTTCATTCTTTCTTTCTCTAGTAAATCTTTGCTTGTCATTTGTTGGTCTTCATCTATTATTTCAATATTTCTTCTTGGTCCTTGAAATTGTATCTCTTTAGACGTCATCGCTTCTTCTCCATAAAGTAATTTGAAAGAGGAGAAGTTTGTTGATCTTGAAACTGTGTTGTTATGTAACCAAACAACTTTAGGTAACTCATCCACCCATTTGCCTTTTGGAAGCCCCACGAGGTATTTTGATATTCCTATGCATATAATTTTATTTGCTCGTTCAACTGCACCGTTTGACTGTGGGTGTTTTACTGATACGAAACATAATTGAATTCCCAGACTTTCACAATACTCTCTGAAATTTTGACTGTCAAATTGAGTTTTATTATCTACTGTTATGTGCCTTGGAACTCCAAAACGACAAATGATGATTTGCCAAAGAAATTTCTTCATTATGAAAGATGACATGTTTGTCACTGGTTTAGCTTCGATCCACTTAGTAAAATATTCCACTGCCACTACTGCATATTGAAGGTTTTCTTGTGCTGTAGGTAGCTTTCCAATGATGTCAATTCTCCATCTCGCCAATGGCCAAGTTGGTTCTACTGTTTGTAGATTTGTTGCTGAAACCTTTACTTTGCTTGCAAACATTTGATAATTATGACAAGATTTGATAATTTTTTTGCTATTATTTTGGGCTGATGGCCAATAAAATCCATGACGGAATGCTTTTTCTGCCATTGTTCTTGCTTCAGGATGTGTGCCGCAAATTCCTTCGTGTATTTGTGATAGTAGCTTTTTTTCCTCTTCTACTGATATACATTTAAGTAATGGCGCACATATTCCTTATTTGTATAGCTGATTATTGATGATCTTGTAATTTCTTGTTCTTTGCTTCATTCTTATATTGTTGACTTTATTTTTAGGCTCATAGTGCCCACGAAGGTAAGCCATAATTAGGGCTCTCTAGTCTCACTTTGTATTATATGGACTTCTCTGGGTGTAGCTTGCACTGCTTTGATGGATGCTTGTTTCAAGATTGGATAGAAAACATCTTGAGGGAGACTTGAATTTTATGCTGCAGCTTTTGCTAGTTCGTCTGCATCTAAATTATCATTTCTTGAGATGTTTTTGACTGTGAAACCTTCAAAATGTTTTTCTTGATCTCTGAGAAATTGTAAGTATTTTGCTAATTCTGGATCTCTTGCTTTATAGTCTTTTTTAATGTGTCCTGCTACAATTTGCGAATATATTTTGATTACCAATCTTTGGATTTCCATTACTTTTGTTTTGCGAAGTCCCAGTAAAACGGCTTCGTATTCTGCTATGTTGTTTGTACACTAAAATTCTAGTCTTGCAGCATATTTCATCTTTATGTCTGAAGGTGAGGTGATTATTGCAGCTGCTCCAGCCCCTGCGAAGCCCCACGCACCATCACAATATATTGTCCATTCTTGTTGCTTCTTGTCTTCTCTTAAACTTTGGGAGGGTGTCTAATCTGCTATGAAGTCTGCTAAGACTTGGGATTTTATTGATGTTCTTTTTTCAAATTCTATAAAATGTTGAGATAATTCTGTTGTCCATTTTCCCAGTCTTCATGTTGTTCTGTAACTTTGTAATACTTCTTTCAAAGGGTAATTTGTGAGAACTCTGATTTTTTGGGCCTGAAAGTAATGCTTCAACTTTCTTGATGCTGTTAAAACTGTATATGCGATTTTCTCAATCTCAGAGTAGTATACTTTTGATACAGATAATGCTTCTGAAACATAGTAGACTGGTACTTGATATTTTGAATGATTTGTTTCTTGTTCTTGGACTAGTACTGCACTTACTGTTGTTTCTGTGACTGAGACATATAATAGCAAATTTGCTCCTGGTGTTGGTGAAATCAATGTGTTTGGCTGTAGTAGATATTTTTTATCTCTTCAAATGCATGTTGCTGCGAAGGTCCCCATACGAAGTCTCTTTTGGATCCTTTGAGTGCCTGAAATATTGGTAAGCTTCGTTCTGCTGATTTTGAGATGAATCTGTTTAAAGCTGCAAGTCTTCCAGTCAGTTTTTGAACATATTTTATATTTTTAGGAATTCTCATGTTCAAAATTGCTTGAACTTTGTCTGGGTTTGGATCTATCCCTTTTGCTGATACAATGCAGCCTAAAATTTTTCCTTTCTATACTCCGAAGGTATATTTTTCGGGATTTAGTTTCAAATTTCCTTTTCTCAGATTTGAGAATGTTTCTTGAAGGTCTTGAATATGATCTTGTCTTTTCTTGCTCTTGACAACTATGTCGTCGACATAAGCTAGCAAGTTTTTGCCAATCTGACTTTTGAGCACTGTTGAAGTTATCCTGACAAATGTTGTGCATGCATTGCGAAGCCCCTCTGCCATTCTTACAAAGCAGTATATTTCAAATGGTGTGATGAAACTTGTAAATTCTTCATCTTCTTTTCTCATCCAGATTTGATGATATCCTGAGAAACAATCTAGGAAACTTAGCATTTCACTTCCAGCTGCTTGATCAACTAGTGTGTCGATTCTTGGTAGTGGGAAATTATCTTTTTAGCATGCTTTGTTAAGATCTGTAAAATCGATACACATTCGTCATTTCCCGTTTTTTTCTTGACCATGACGATATTTGCTAGCCAAGTTATTAATTGAACTTATCTTATAACTTTAGCATCTAGCAACCTTTGGACTTCAGCTTTTGCAGCTTGTATTCTGTCTTCAGCTAATTTTCTCAGTTTCTGCTTTTTGGATCTATAATTTTGATTGATGTCAAGTTTGTGCTCAATTATATCTCTACTGACTCCTTCTAAATCATTGGATGTCCATACGAAGATATCTTTGTTACTTTGAAGAAATTTTATGAGTCTGTTTTCTTTTTCTTGAGAAAGTCATGTCCTTATGATTACTTGTTTGTCTAGGACTAATGAGTCAAGGGGTACTTTCTTTGTTTCTTCGACTACTTGAGTTTTTTCCTGTGGCTTCGCATTTTCTGTTTCTTCTTTCTCTTCTTCTTTGATTGTATGAACATTTTTCCGACCAGGAGTGTATTCTTTTTCAATGTTTCTTGCTTCGGTTTGATCTCCATGGACTGTGATAACTCCATTTATTGCAGACATCTTCATACATAAGTAAGACTAGCTTATTACTGCTTCAAATGCATTCAAAGTTCTCCTTCCAAAAAGTGCGTTATAGGGATAGTGGATGTCCACCACATCAAATGTAATTTGCTCTGTTCTTACATTGTTTACTGTTCCAAATGATACAGGAAGACCTATTCTTCCTATTGAGTGAATTGGCTTCCCACCGAAGCCGTAGACTGGGTGCTCAGCTCTTCCTAAAAGTTTACGATTAATTTTCATGGCATCAATTGTTGTTGTGAATATAATGTCTGTAGAACTTCTACCGTCAACTAAAATTTTTGAGACAGCACATCCATCAATATTTGCTCCAACTACCATTGCATCCATGTGTGGATAGTCTTTCAGTTGCAAAATTTTTTCTGAGAATGTGATTGGTAGATGATACCATCTTGTCTTTTTGTATGGGCTTTCTGTTGAGATAGAGTTTACTCTTCGAAAGTAATTGTAACACCCTAAAATTTTGAAAGAATGGAAAATAGGAAAAATATGATTTTTTTTGTATATTTTTTTGTGAGCATGCAAATTTAGAATAAGAATAATTTTTATAAATTTAAAATTTAATATAAGGGTAGGAACATGATTGAGCATTCATGCTGTTGCATCTGGAATTTTGTGATGAGTGCTTTAAATCAAATTTAATTTGGATTTGAAAATACTTTGAAATTTGGCTTTGAAAAATTAGAAAAAGAAAAAAAAAAGAAAGGAATCTCTTTTCTTCTCGGGCCGTTTTCTCCTATCGCAGCCCACGCCTCGGCCTGCCCTAACCGCGCGCGGCCCGCTCACTCCCGCGCCCCGCTCCCGCGTGGACCGAGCCCAGGCGCGGCCTACCGGCCCAACTCGCGCGCGCTGCTTCACCGAGTCGCTGACGAACCAGGCCCGCCTGTCAGCGTCTCCTTCCACCTTCCTTTCTTCTTCCTCCGGCCGAACGCCGCCTTCCCTCTTCACCAGATTCGATCGACCGAATCGATCTCGAATCTCTCCCCTTTCCTTGTTTTCTCGCGTCTACGGGCTATAAAACGGAACCCCCGTGCTATTTCGCATCCGTCCCATCCTTTTGGAGCCGCTCTAGTCGTCTCGACGCGCCACCGTGAGCACCACCGCCTCCACCGTCCGCCACAGCGAGCTAGCCGCCGCTTTCCGGTCATCCTCCGGTCCCATCTTCGCGCGGGGTGAGCTCGCCATGTCATTCTCTCTCTCCCTGTGTTTTCCGTTCGTAAGCTCGTGCTCTGTAGCGCGAGGAAGCCATCTCCGGCCATGGCGCCGCCGCGGAGACTGCTGTCGCGGTCCTGTTCCGATCGGAGCGCCGCCGGCACCCTCTTCGATCCAATCCGAACCGCCCAAATCAGATCCAACGGCCAGGATTAGAAGTTACCGGTTCGGTCGGCGTTTTTGCTAAAGAGACCCTGTGTTTTTCAATTGATTAACCCGCGGTCCAAAGCGTAAACCGGAAAATACGTTTTGATTAAATTGAAAACGTAATTCGTTTCGGAAAAAGAAAAATACGCTTTCTGATATTTACAGTTTTGCCACCGAGTTTGTTTTAGTCATAAATTATCCGTTTTAACTCCGATTTGATCCATTCAAATTGCGTTAGATTCGTATTTGCGAGCTCTACATGATGAAAGAACTGTACAGTAGGTTTGAGATAATTTATTTTCGAGTTTATATTAAAGTAATTATTTATCTATAGAAAATCTTAGAAAACTCATAACTTTTACGTTTTAAATCCAAATTTCGTGATCTTTATGTCTATGTGATCGTAGTAACGTGTAGAAGAGTTTTACAAACTTGTTATACTGTTAGTGTTACTATTGGTTAGGTTTTCTATCTTTAAGTTCCGATATGAGATTTAATCTATTACTTTAATAAAGTAAATCTTGTTTAAATCATATCTTCTACGTTTTAGATCCGTTTTAGCTCATTTGAGTTGCGTTAGATTCATAGCAACGAGATCTACGCGTTAGTGACAGTATTTACCATATTACTAATTCTGAAATTTTATGGTTTAAATCATATCTTGATTAATAATTATGCAACTGGGTTTTGTAAATAAAATATGATTTGTTTTACTTTAGTTTCATAATTTGAATCTAAATTTGACTTAATTCCATATATAGTATCTATAAAATATCTTATATATGTTATTATATAATTAAAACACATGAAGCTAATAGTTTTATAATTTCTCCTATGAGCAAATCTTTTGGTAGATGTATCTTTTCAACCGTAGCTCTGATTAGTGTGCTTTTCGCGTCTGTGTATTCGTAGCGAGACGTAGACTTGTTCTACAAACTTTTCATCTTAATTTTATGTTTGGTGTACTGTTCTAATTTAGATCTATTGTTTGCTTCGTGTATGATTGTATGGATACGTGTGTGGTGATTTATGATTTCGTCCAGTCGGTGAGATATACGAGGTTATCAAGAAGAAGAAGAAGAACGTTGAAGATTAAAGCTTACCGAAGGATCGGTGTTTAAGGCAAGTATAGCATGGGATTATCCTTGTTTCCTATTCACCTTTAATATACCTAATTCATGTGCATGTGTCTACCTTGTTACCACTAAGGATATCCTAGTTTTTGTATCTTGTACCTTGACACCCATGGGACGTTGCATTGGGTAGTATTTATGCTAATGCTCAAGATAAATAACCATGATCTGTAACTTGACTAATGATATATGCAATAAACGTTTAAATGATGCTTTAAAGCAATATGGCTCAAGAGGGCTAGAGCATATTTGGTTGTTTTTATGGTGCTTTAGTTTCTCTCCCTAAGGACTTATCTGTAAGCGAACATCTGGGACTTACAGTACAACTGTGAGGGCTATATGGCTCTGGCTTTAGCTCAGTATGAGGACCTTTTCTAGCTTGTTAGAGGTTATCCTTGTGGCGCAAATGGGGTAAAGCAGACTGTGGATCCCTGCGTGGTGTATCACACGGACTGACTTCTGAAACCTAGCGGCCCTAACTTGTTAGACGAACCTTTGAAAGGCTTCATAGTGATTCCTTGCCTGCTCACCTTGGAAGTGTTTTGGGAGTCGCGATCTCGGGCATATGGGTAATCATGACTCACAGTGAAAGTGTACAACCTCTGCAGAGTGTAAAACTGTTATAACAGCCGTGCTCACGGTCACGAGTGGCCTTGGACCCTTACAGAATAAATGATGAACACTGATGATAATGATAATACTGATGATATTGATGCTCACTAATGATTATTGTTTCTTGCTATACATTATTCTCGTTTACATGATCATGAGGTTATTTGGGATTTTGGTAAACTTGTTGCTACTCAATTGTTAAAGAGATGACTCACTAAAAGCTATTGCAGTAAACCCGTGTCAAACTTTTTGAGCTTCATGAACCCCATGATATATTTGCTGAGTTCGACATGGACTCACTCTTGCTATTTCCCCACATCTCAGGAAGGGTACCAGACTGTTAGATTCTGGAATTGTTAGGCTTGTGATCAACCAGTTAGTTTGATCCTAGAGTGAAGGTTGCACCCGGTGTTCGGAGTTGTCTTTCCGCTGTGTTGCTCTTTAAGGTATATTTTATACTATTGTGTTATGTATATTAAGCATTTGTCTCTTGATATTACACTTATCTGTGGCTATATGTGAGATTTGTCTTCTTTATTTCACATATGGTGTATGTCTGGTTTTGTCCTTAAAACCGGGTGCGACAGAGTGGTATCAGAGCAATGCTGACTGTAGGACGCAAGCCTAGTTAGAACTGGACGTTTAGCATGTTCTCATTGTTGCCTATTTCTTGCTTCTCTTTAACTTTGTTATTTTCTCAAAGTTATGCTTAATTCTATCCCCATTCTGTTATAAAAACCTTGTCTCTATTTTGAACCTTTTCTCCTTGTCTATTAGACGGCTCGTGACGAGAAGACTGTGGATTTCAGGGGTTAAGAGGACTGAATTGTATTGCTCTTGCTCACTTTTGACAAGAAACCATTAGCGATGCAAAACCAATTACTAGAAGAAATGGCTCAACATGGGAATTCTCAACGATGCTCATCTCAAGATCAAGCCAACATATCCAAGGTGCCAGAGAAGATACAAGTAGCAGAAGCTTGGAAGAATATGAAATCCAATAAAGATGTTGATAATAAGGCATTTGGAGAGCAGGAACAATGTCACTGCTGTAAGCATTATGGTTTTCCCTATCTTCGAAATGAGTCTAATAAGGGGAAAATCAAGGTGGATCCAAATTTTGAGAACAACATGGACAAGAAGAGAAAGGCAATCTCATTAGAACCACTAGTGGAAAGCAATGAGCAAGCGAGTTCTACTACATTGTCACATGCAGCCCTGATCCCCTGTCAAACAAATCCAAACCCTGAAGAGTTAGAAGCCCCTCCCGCTAAAACTACTCCCCATGAAGTAGTCATAGATGGATGGACAATTACCTATAAGGAGTATCAACCCCGAAAGGCCAAACAAGCTAAGAAACAAGCCAAAGGGACGAAGGTGAACTTTTATGGCCAGCAAGATACCAACATACCAAACAACAGTTCCTTGGAGTATGACATCACAAAAGATCCAGCTAAGAGAAAGTGTTATCATTGCCAGCAGGAAGGACATTATATCAAATCTTGCCCACAGAAGAATCCACAACAGCGAGACCCAGGACAGGATGTCCAAAAGGAGCATGTGCAGGGAAATAAATTAAAGAGAAATTACAATCATGGAAGGTTGAAACATATGGATATTTCCACCATTCCTGGAGCTAAGGAGGTCGTGTTTGGATCAATTCCAGTAAGTTCAGAAAATGCCAAGGTTTTGTTTGACCCCAGTGCCTCACATTCGTTCATATCTAGACAATATGCAAAAGATCATAACATACTTATGCTTCCAAAGGGAAAACAGTTATGGTTGAAACTCCAAGAGGTGAAATAAAGGCAGACCGCGTATGCCCAAAAGTTAGTCTTGACATAAAGGGGGTAAATTTTAAGGTAAACCTCATTGTTTTGGAATTAATGGGCATTGATGTTATCCTTGGAATAGACTGGTTATCTACTTGTAAAGGAGTGATTGAGTATGCCCAATGTTCAGTGTTTCTAACTACACTTTCAGGAGAAAGGATTAAGTATAAGGGTATTAAATCTATACCTGAGGGATGCCAGGTTGACCCATCTTAAGGTATAAGTTATAAGAATGGTAGATGCAGAGATTCAGATGTCCATATAAAGCAATAAGGAATGTAAGAGACGTTATCTACTCTGGATGCTGCTACAATCACACCATGTTTAAGGAATAGGAGTTATGTCCCGTGTAATAAAACCGTTAGTAGCCAAGTTGAGTCGTCTTAATGTGTGGCTAATGAACATTTAAGTGTTTAGTTGCTTTGTGCTTATGTTTATGCTTGAGTTGGAATTTTATAACGAGTGGAATGATCTCGTGGGTTTTGACCATGATTTCATTTAGTTTATATGTATAAGGTATAAGGATTAATGAAATAAATAGCTGGGTTTTGTTTATCTCCTGCTTTCTATATCTTGTCTTTCGGAGCAGCCTGTCTTTATCAACTTATATCTTTGTTCTTGAAAGACCAAAAAAAAATCATGAGAGAATTCTGGACAAGAGTGGACTTCAACATCTATCTCTAAATGCAAGAACCACCCTCATAGTTGTTTTGGTTTGGAAGATACAAAAAGCATAAGGCAATGTATATGTGCTGTCATAAACCTGGAACAGTTTCTGATAAGTACTGTTTTCGACCAAGTTAACTACAGAATCTGGAAGTGTGTTCTATAAGAAAGTTGCAAAGAATTTTATAAGCTTTCCATCGGTGTAAACTACAGCTTCATTGGATTAACAGAATGAGAGTTACAGCTGTTTTACTGCACTGCTGATTTTCTGCTCGTGAGAAATTTCAGATTTCTTGTTCTTACCCATACACAGGAGTATCATTGGGATGTCAGAACACTTTTTAGCTCATCTAGAAGGAGGGTTCAAGCTACCCTATTTGGTGTCCCTTATTTTAAGGGGGGTAGCCAATGCAAAGAAGATTTATTAAGTTTTAATTCTTTATTTGAAAGTATTGTTTAGTCCCCATGATTGAGTTGCCACTCTCAAGCAAGAAATGTCTATATACAAGGTTGATAATTCTGGATCCACGGAGGCGAGAGTTGTCCCTTTAGATAGCTCATGATTATGATCATCTGTACTTGCTCGTGATTGCTGATGTTGGTCACTTGATGACAGGAAGTGTCGTGTCTCATGACTCAGGAGTCCTATATGACGTCTCGCACTGATATGTGGGAAAAGACTGATGTTTCTGCTATTGAAGGATATTATGGGTATGATGAAGCTGAGCACTATCAAAACAACAATGTTGAAGAGCAAGTTGGGAGTGAACTAAGTCAGAATCCACAACGACGAAAGCGAAAAAGGAAAGTCCATAAGAAGCCTGCTCAAGGAAGCAAAGCGCAGCTAAACTATGTCAATGGAAGACTGAGCAATGTGGATATGGATAAAATTCATGAGGTTACCAAAGTAGTGGGAGGTTATATTCAAGTAAGTTCAGTACAAGTTTTTGCTTTATTTGACCCTAGTGCTTCGCATTCTTTCATTTCCGCCGACATGGTAGAGACGTGCAAGATGGTAAAGTGTCTAATGAGGAGGCCTTTGCTAGTTCAAACCCCAGTGGGAGAAATGCAGACAGATTAGATATGCCCGAATGTCAGTCTTGTCATAAACAAGGAAAACTTCACCGCGACACTCATTGTGTTGGAGTCACTTAAAATTCGCGTGGTTCTTGGTAATGGATGGCCTGTGCACACAAAGGAGTGATTCATGGTACTCGGTGCACAATGCTCTTAACAACACCGTCAGGGAAAAGAATTGAGTATCAAGGTGGTCGACTTTTACCTGAGGGAGATGAGAATGATCAATTAGAAGATAGGTACACCAAGGATAGCAAAGTGGACCATGAGTTTACTGAAGTCATAGCAGAGGAACAAATAACTTTGGAGGAGCTCAATAGGAGAGATGATCATGCTTAGGTAGATTAGTTAGTCAGGATAAGAGAAACTGTCTCATGACTCTGAGCGAAAAGAGTAATTTGGAAAATGAGGATCAAATAAAGACAAAGTGTCATTATCTCTTTTATCATCATTTTCCGAATCTCGGGACGAGATTCATTTTAAGGGGGGTAGAATTGTAACACCCTAAAATTTTGAAAGAATGGAAAATAGGAAAAATATGATTTTTTTTGTATATTTTTTTGTGAGCATGCAAATTTAGAATAAGAATAATTTTTATAAATTTAAAATTTAATATAAGGGTAGGAACATGATTGAGCATTCATGCTGTTGCATCTGGAATTTTGTGATGAGTGCTTTAAATCAAATTCAATTTGAATTTGAAAATACTTTGAAATTTGGCTTTGAAAAATTAGAAAAAGAAAAAAAAAGAAAGGAATCTCTTTTCTTCTCGGGCCGTTTTCTCCTACCGCAGCCCACGCCTCGGCCTGCCCTCCCCGCGCGCGGCCCGCTCACTCCCGCGCCCCGCTCCCGCGTGGACCGAGCCCAGGCGCGGCCTGCCGGCCCAACTCGCGCGCGCTGCTTCACCGAGTCGCTGACGAACCAGGCCCGCCTATCAGCGTCTCCTTCCACCTTCCTTTCTTCTTCCTCCGGCCGAACGCCGCCTTCCCTCTTCACTGGATTCGATCGACCGAATCGATCTCGAATCTCTCCCCTTTCCTTGTTTTCTCGCGTCTACGGGCTATAAAACGGAACCCCCGTGCTATTTCGCATCTGTCCCATCCTTTTGGAGCCGCTCTAGTCATCTCGACGCGCCACCGTGAGCACCACCGCCTCCACCGTCCGCCACCGCGAGCTAGCCGCCGCTTTCCGGTCATCCTCCGGTCCCATCTTCGCGCGGGGTGAGCTCGCCATGTCATTCTCTCTCTCCCTGTGTTTTCCGTTCGTAAGCTCGTGCTCTGTAGCGCGAGGAAGCCATCTCCGGCCATGGCGCCGCCGCGGAGACTGCTGTTGCGGTCCTGTTCTGATCGGAGCGCCGCCGGCACCCTCTTCGATCCAATCTGAACCGCCCAAATCAGATCCAACGGCCAGGATTAGAAGTTACCGGTTCGGCCGGCGTTTTTGCTAAAGAGACCCTGTGTTTTTCAATTGATTAACCCGCGGTCCAAAGCGTAAACCAGAAAATACGTTTTGATTAAATTGAAAACGTAATTCGTTTCGGAAAAAGAAAAATACGCTTTCTGATATTTACAGTTTTGCCACCGAGTTTGTTTTAGTCATAAATTATCCGTTTTAACTCCGATTTGATCCATTCAAATTGCGTTAGATTCGTATTTGCGAGCTCTACATGATGAAAGAACTGTACAGTAGGTTTGAGATAATTTATTTTCGAGTTTATATTAAAGTAATTATTTATCTATAGGAAATCTTAGAAAACTCATAACTTTTACGTTTTAAATCCAAATTTCGTGATCTTTATGTCTATGTGATCGTAGTAACGTGTAGAAGAGTTTTACAAACTTGTTATACTATTAGTGTTACTGTTGGTTAGGTTTTCTATCTTTAAGTTCCGATGTGAGATTTAATCTATTACTTTAATAAAGTAAATCTTGTTTAAATCATATCTTCTACGTTTTAGATCCGTTTTAGCTCATTTGAGTTGCGTTAGATTCATAGCAACGAGATCTACGCGTTAGTGATAGTATTTACCATATTACTAATTCTGAAATTTTATGGTTTAAATCATATCTTGATTAATAATTATGCAACTGGGTTTTGTAAATAAAATATGATTTGTTTTACTTTAGTTTCATAATTTGAATCTAAATTTGACTTAATTCCATATATAGTATCTATAAAATATCTTATATATGTTATTATATAATTAAAACACATGAAGCTAATATTTTATAATTTCTCCTATGAGCAAATCTTTTGGTAGATGTATCTTTTCGCGTCTGTGTATTCGTAGCGAGACGTAGATTCGTTCTACAAACTTTTCATCTTAATTTTATGTTTGGTGTACTGTTCTAATTTAGATCTATTGTTTGCTTCGTGTATGATTGTATGGATACGTGTGTGGTGATTTATGATTTCGTCCAGTCGGTGAGATATACGAGGTTATCAAGAAGAAGAAGAAGAACGTTGAAGATTAAAGCTTACCGAAGGATCGGTGTTTAAGGCAAGTATAGCATGGGATTATCCTTGTTTCCTATTCATCTTTAATATACCTAATTCATGTGCATGTGTCTACCTTGTTACCACTAAGGATATCCTAGTTTTTGTATCTTGTACCTTGACACCCATGGGACGTTGCATTGGGTAGTATTTACGCTAGTGCTCAAGATAAATAACCATGATCTGTAACTTGACTAATGATATATGCAATAAACGTTTAAATGATGCTTTAAAGCAATATGGCTCAAGAGGGCTAGAGCATATTTGGTTGTTTTTATGGTGCTCTAGTTTCTCTCCCTAAGGACTTATCTGTAAGCGAACATCCGGGACTTACAGTACAACTGTGAGGGCTATATGGCTCTGGCTTTAGCTCAGTATGAGGACCTTTTCTAGCTTGTTAGAGGTTACCCTTGTGGCGCAAATGGGGTAAAGCAGACTGTGGATCCCTGCGTGGTGTATCACACGGACTGACTTCTGAAACCTAGCGGCCCTAACTTGTTAGACGAACCTTTGAAAGGCTTCATAGTGATTCCTTGCCTGCTCACCTTGGAAGTGTTTTGGGAGTCGCAATCTCGGGCATATGGGTAATCATGACTCACAGTGAAAGTGTACAACCTCTGCAGAGTGTAAAACTGTTATAACAGCCGTGCTCACGGTCACGAGTGGCCTTGGACCCTTACAGAATAAATGATGAACACTGATGATAATGATAATACTGATGATATTGATGCTCACTAATGATTATTGTTTCTTGCTATACATTATTCTCGTTTACATGATCATGAGGTTATTTGGGATTTTGGTAAACTTGTTGCTACTCAATTGTTAAAGAGATGACTCACTAAAAGCTATTGCAGTAAACCCGTGTCAAACTTTTTGAGCTTCATGAACCCCATGATATATTTGCTGAGTTCGACATGGACTCACTCTTGCTATTTCCCCACATCTCAGGAAGGGTACCAGACTGTTAGATTCTGGAATTGTTAGGCTTGTGATCAACCAGTTAGTTTGATCCTGGAGTGAAGGTTGCACCCGGTGTTCGGAGTTGTCTTTCCGTTGTGTTGCTCTTTAAGGTATATTTTATACTATTGTGTTATGTATATTAAGCATTTGTCTCTTGATATTACACTTATCTGTGGCTATATGTGAGATTTGTCTTCTTTATTTCACATATGGTGTATGTCTGGTTTTGTCCTTAAAACCGGGTGCGACAGTAATTCTTCTTTTGATTGTTGTTTTCATGATCAATACTGTTTCCTCCAATGATTGTCATGATTCTTCCTTTGCTTGCCATTGAAGTTGATGGAGAGTTGTCTTGTTTATTGTTCCCTTGTGGATTGCTATTTGCCACAGAGGATTCGGACTGTACTTGAAAAATTGTTTGTTGTTGATTTTGCCTCTATTGATTTGTGTCGTATATTGCTACTGGTCCATAGCTATATGATGATGGGCCTAGGATCATTGCTTGGAAGTGTCCAAACTGAATTGGGTAATAAGAGTTTTGTTGGCCTTGAATCATATGATTAACAGCTTTTGATTGACTTGAGATTTTATTTTCTTCTTGTATTTCTTTGATGCTTTTCTTTACTTTTGGACACATTTTTTATGTGTATCCAGCCCCTTTGCCATGAATGATGCAATACATGTCTTCCGGTCTTAGGGGTGTTCTTCCTCTTCCTCGTCCTCCCCTTCCTCTTGAATTGAAGCCACCTCTTTCGAATGTCCTTTGGTTGTACTGACTGTTGTATTGATTTTGAGGTTCAAAATTTGTTTCAGTAGTTGAATTGTTGTTTTCAACTTGATTGACTTGGGTGAAGTGTCTTCGCTCATAGTTGTTTTTGCTTTGGGTGATGAAAATTCCTGCTTTTGTTTTGATTTCTGAAGCTGTTTTCTTCATCAATTCTTTTTCTGTAATCTTCATCAGACTTGCAGTACTTTTGGATTTCTTCGTAAAGCTGAGCCAGTGAAGTTGGCTTTTCTCGAGTAAGGTGTGTTGCACATTGTCCTGCCCGAAGTCCCTTGATTGCTGCAATTATGACAACTTCGTCTGGGATATTTATGATTTGAGATTTGATTTGAATGAATCTCTTATAATATTGACTTAGAGGTTCTTTGGCTATTGTTTACAGTTGAATAAATCCATGTCTGTAAGAGCAGTTGGTTGAAATCCTTGAAAGTCAACAGGTAGATTTGTCTTTAATTGGTCCCATGAATGTATGGATCTTGCTTTTAGAGATGAATAACATTGTTGAGCTGGACCTTTTACTGCCATGAAAAGTGACTTTGCAAGTGTGGTTTCGTCCCCACCTCCTGTAATTATTGCAGCTTCAAACTCATTAAGAATTGCCTTGGGTCTGAATCACCATCGAATGTTGGTATCATGTTGAATTTGTATCCTATAGGTCATTGAGCTAGCTGCAAATTTGTTGATAGTGGGGAGCTGGTATCAATTGATATGAATGATTTCTGAATATTTCTCTCTTGAGAGATTCTTGTTGCTGGATGTGATTCTTCTTGATTCATAACTTCATGATTTGCATTTTGCAGTTGCTCGTTTAAATTGCGAAGGGTAACTTCGGCCTCTTCTATTCTTTGTTTGAGTGTCTTTTTTCGTGCTCTGGTGCGACATTCTTCAAGTTCTTTTTGCCTTCGTAAAACTTGTTCTTCAAGTTCTTTGAGTCTTTGTTTTTCATCTTCGCCCGTTCTTGAAGAGTTTGCACCTTGAGAGACTTCTTTTGTAAGACCTCTGTCTTCTCCGGGTGGTTGTTCATCTTCGGTTTCTTCATTGACGGTCTTCTTGTTTGGTCTTGCCATTTTATTTCTTGTGGTCGTGAAGATCTTTAGATGCACGCACAAACAGTGGGCGCCAAATGTTGGGTGAAAAGTTCAGGTATGATGACACAATTCACACAATCATCAGAAAAATTTCATCCAAGATAAAATTGCGTGTAAAGTTGCATTCATTTCATGATCGTACTATACATGTCAGAGGGGGTATTTATAGGACCCTAGTCTTCATATTTTACATAAAATGACTTTTTTACCTCTGACCCTAATATTTACAACCATTCATCTATGTAAGGGCGAAGTAGTCATTTTCTCCTAATTTAGTCTTCTTTTTTGCGTTTAATCTTCTTTTCCCTCAATGAACTTGTTTTCTTCATATTATCTCTTGCTTCTTGTCTACTTCTCTGTCCAGCGAAGTTGATTTCCTAACGACAAAGTCGACAAACGAAGTTGAATTTCTGACGACGAAGTCAACAGGCGAAGTTGAATTCTTGACGACGAAATCGATAGACGAAGTTGAACGATAAAGTCGACAGGTGAAGTTGAATTTTTGGCGACGAAGTCGACAGGCGAAGTTGAACGACAAAGTCGATAGGTGAAGTTGAATTCTTGGCGACGAAGTCGATAGGCGAAGTTGAACGACAAAGTTGATAGACGAAGTTGAATTCTTGATGACGAAGTCGAAATACATTCTTCGCTGTATTTTTTCCTGCAGCTGAATTTCATTAGAATATTTTTATATCTTTCATACTATAAAATTTGGACTTGAGTTTTTTTTTACGAAGTTAATTCCCCAATATAAACTGATCATCGATCAGCATTTCCGCGGCTCATTCAGCCAGAACAGCAGAAAAAAGACCAACGCAAATTAACTAACGAAACATCAATAATAGTAACTTGAAGCGACCCATGCACCTCCGTTTCAAAACAAGTGTACGTACTACTCCGTTCTTTTTTTTCATCCAGGAAACGTGTTTGTGAGAGAAATATGGTTTTCTAGAGACAAACATTTAGGAACGGATGGTGTACGTATGGGCAGCAGTGACGTGACAGCAACATGCACCAGCTGCCATGCATGCGCGCACACACACAGAGTAAGTTTCCTCTGTCCAAGAAAGCATGCAACTATGCGTTACGTGCTAAATAAAATTATTCACGTTTGATCAAGTTTTTAAAGAATAATATTTATATTTATGACCCCAAATTAATTTATTATAAAAATATATTTCATAAGTAATCTAATGATATTTATTTTATATTATAATTATTTTTAGTTTTTTTATCTATAATTATTCAAATATGATATACTAGAATATGGTACTGTGCTAGAATTGTACTACTCTGTCCCTTAATGTTAGTCGTCCAAAAAACATGTCTGTAAAGGAAACACGGTTTTCTAGAGACAAACGTTTAGAGACAGAGGGAGTATGTTTTTGTGGACGGAGGGAGTAAACGGAATCGCCGATCGGACTAGCTACTCCGTCGTCGTTGCACAACGAAGAGCTAACGACCTCGCACATGCTCATTGGTGCGTGGCGTGTATGCTTTGCTATCCATCATTTTACTGCCGCACATATCGTCTCAGGGGGGTGTTTTCAAAATTCCAAATTTTTACGCCCTCCCTCCATCACATCAATCTTTAGACGTATGTATGGAATATTTAATGTAGGTAAAAAAAATAACTAATTATACAGTTTAGTTATAAATCACGAGACGAATCTTTTGAACCTAATTAATCTATTATTGGACACTAATTGCTAAATACAAAACGAAAGTGCTACAGTATCAAAATTCCAATTTTTTTTTCTTCTAAACACCCCCTCAGCCCAGTGCACGCACAGCTCCCCTTGTGTGCGACGTGGCAAGGGGGGTGTGTGTGGGGTGGGGGGGCCCTCCGGCCGGCCTCTTGCACTCCTCACTTCGTGCAGCCACATCACACACGCAGACGCAGGAGGCTAGCTAGTAGGCTACCTAGGCAGCAGTCCGCAGCACGGAAGCAGTAGCACAAAGACGTTGCCTTGCGCGCGTTGCGTTGCTCGGCGCGGATCGGGACGTACGCGAGCCAGCAGCAGACCGGCCGATTGATGGCACCCGTCGAGATGTGGATCGCCAGCGTACCAAACGATGGAACGAAAACGTTAGTGGCCGACCGGGCACATGCATGCTTCATGCTCGCCCCATCTAGCAACCATGGCATATGCTGGCATGCTATGCTATGCTATGCTATGCAAGGCCGGCCGAGCTAGCGCGGCAAGACCGGAATCTATCATCATCGATCGGCGGGCCGGTCGATGAATGGATGAAGAGCCACGCAGGACGAAGTAGCTAGGCTGCCGACCGACCGGGCGGCCGGCGATGCATGCATGGCGAGGCCGTGCCGAGGGGGGGGCACCCGCCCACGGCCGTCATGTGAGACTGGCGGCCTGTACGTACTATTTAAAAGGGACCTTGCATGCACTGGCTAGCTTTGCATTGGTTGCCGTCTTGTTCCTGTCTCTCGGCGGCGCTGGGTAATCGTATGCACATATGCGTGTGCATGATGGATATATACTAGGTTTTCTGGTGGTCAATTATTATCCAATCACAGGTATATATATATATATATATATATATATATATATATATATATATATATATATATATATATATATATATATATATATATATATATATAATGCTCTGCTCCTCGCTCGCTCACAGTCAGTGGCGGATCTAGGAAATAAGTTAGTAGAGGCTTATCTCATAATCTTTCATTCCAATCATCTCCTTCTAAACGAATATGTACAAATTTATAGTGGGGCCTTAGAAGGGGCTCCATGGTCCGAGCGGCGGTAGCGGGAGCTCGAACCCACCCGCCTCGGTGCTGGATCCGCCCCTGCTCGCAGTCGCAGCACTTGCGCCTAGCATCAAGCGCAATCATGCATGCATGGAAATATGGAATCAACAATCATGGATCCATTTGGAAGGAACACACACGGTTTCTGTGAAAATTTCACGCACGTATACTGCTCATGCCATGTTGGCATGTTCACTCGAACCCACAGCCATCGCACCGTTAGCCCTGATAAAAAGGTGCCGTGTGCAGTTGCAGGCGGGGGCGACTCTCTCTGACGAAACATGCAGGCGACCTCGCACGAACATGCAGGCGACTCTCCAGAGAATCCTGCAGGCAGCCTCCAAGCGGAGCGGATAGATTCTGCTGCATGCAGATGCAGCCTGCGCTGCAGGGCGCAGGCTGCAGGCGGGGCAGGAAATGGTGGCGCACACGGACGCACGCCGGCCTCCGCCCCGCGCACGTGGGGTGCCTGCTCCGGTTCGGTGTGTGCTCGTGCTCCACCTTGCTGGCCTGCTGGCTGCTGTCGCCTCCTCCTTATCCTCGAGATGGCAACGGGTACGTACCCGACGGGTAGTGCTCATCCGTACTCGTATCCGTACCCGTAAAATTTTACCCATCGGGTTACCCGTACCCGCATGCGGGTAAAAAAATAGTTCTATACCTGTACCCGCCGGGTAATTCTCACCCGACGGGTAACCCGTACCCGATAACATACCCGAAAATTACTTAAAAATATCAAATAGTCACATGTAAAAATAAATAATTCTAAGCTTCCAACAAGTTACAAACATGCTAACAAATATTATTAGCATCATTACAACAAAGACAATCTACTAGAAATATAGTGGATGTCTCAATGGACCAAATTCATGACTTATATGCGCTAAAATAACTGAGGTTGACTAGTTATTTTTGCGGGTATGTCTTACCCGCGGGTATGCGGGTATGGGTAGTATACACCCGCACCCGTACCCGCATACCCGATGGGTATAGGATTTTGCCCAATAACATACCCACGGGTAGAAAATTCATTTCATACCCGCCTCTTTATCGGGTAATACCCGTCGGGTACTCGGGTTTTAGATACCCGTGGCCATCTCTTATCCCCCCACCCACTTGCGGACTTGCCACTTGCCGTCGGCTCGCCGTCCCAGCTTGGAGGGGACCCGCCCGTACCTACGTGCCTATAGGCCATGCTGCCGTGGATAACTGCCACGTACATGTGCCGGCCACCACTTGAAATCTCTCTCTCTCAAGTGCAAATCGCTCGCTTCCAAATTAATTGACCCTTAGGTTTTCTTTTATTAATAAAGCGACCATGTTTTTCTTTGAAAATTTTGAGAAATTTCACTTACTGTAGAACAAATAAAAACAACATATATCTTATGACGGATGAAAGTATTTTGTACCTGTTGTTCGACCTCGCAGAGGCCCGAGTCCTCTGTCTAAATCGTGCAACCTGCATTCATATGTGCACTAAGATGGCCACTAAGATTTATAACTCTTGTCAATGGAGTGGAGCACTCCATCATAGAAGTAGCCTCTTAATAACTTCATAATGTTGAATAATCTTCTATTAGACGAGATAGAAGACAAGAACTAAGGGACGGATCCGAGGATCCTCATACCTAGAGACTGAGAGGACGAGGCTAGATCAATGCTCTAGTCTAGGTATAGATGGCTAAACGTCGTGTTGTATGATCGTGCTGGTCTATGACGGTGGAGATACGCCACCGTAGGGGGGAGAAGAGGAGAGGAGTTGAGAGAGGCAAATAGCCAAGCCAAAGTGTAGAGAGAGAGGAGGTGGGAAATGAGCTAGGATTCAGGGTTGCAGACACGGCTGGAAGGACGGACGCTGTCGGTGTTTATCGACCGGCAACCTGCCACGGGATTACCCGAGACAGTGTTTGGAGGGCTTCGACGTAAACTGATCTCGACGGTTTACACAAAAGACAGCGATTTATACTGGTTCGGGCCCTCGTAATCAAGTAATAGCCTTTACGTCCAGTCGCGCGTGATGCCTTTTGTGTATTGTATGATTGGATTGATTGTACAAAGGGTACCGCTTGCCTCTCTTTATATAGGCCAGAAGGCAAGGCGGTTTAGACTAGTCCTAGTCGGTTACAATTGGAGAGTTCTAATTCTATTATAGAGACTACATTCCTTAATTGTCTGACTAGGCCGGTTCTTGAATCCTCGGAGATCACGCCACATTGTACCGTGTCTTCAAGCAAACCTTGGGCCGGCCCAGGATAATACCGAGTACTCGGCCCACTGGGGAACCCACATGATCCTGATCCAGCAGACGCTTATATGTGTCACCCACCCCAATCAACAGTCGAGAAGTGGTGTCAGAGATCTAACGACTACCAGGGAGTGGTCGTGCCTGCATAGTGTCGGCCCATTAGATGTGTCGTGTGTATGGGACAGCACTGCAGGCTAGCTTAGCGGCCCAGGCAGCATGACCCTGTAGCAGTGCCCCTGTCGACACTAGCCCTATGGACATCAGGCTGGGCCTAAGGCCACCCAATGGGCCTAGCCCATTTATTTATCCATCTATACTCCTCCCTTGCTTCCTTGTTCTTTCTTGTTGGGACCTATCCCTAAGGAAAACCTTGTAAGGTGCATAGCACCCCACTACCGAGCATCGACTTGCTAGGATCTATATGGTAAAGTATTTATTAGGGCATGTTTGGCACGATTTCGATGCCGGCTCCGGCAGCAGCTTCTGCCGAAGAGTCAGAGGGAGCCGTACCAAATACTTTAGGAAGAGGACTAGAGGAGCTGTTTTGTCATAAATAGTAAAACAGTAGAAGCCGCAATTTGTGGCTCCTACTCGAGTGCTCTTTGCGTTTCTAAAGGAGCACTTGAGTTTTGGACTATACCAAACAAGACTTTAGTGGAGCGCTTACCTCTTTGGTGTTTTAACCACAACTAACATATCTTCTCTGATTCAGTAGTACTAAGGATGTTCCATGCAACTTGCTCAATCTATCGCTATGCTCCAATCCTCGCATCGAGGTGCACGGTGTACTTTCTCGTCCGATTTAATCATTTTAACAACTCCTGATCCGAATCATGTATAATGGCATGCTTTCACGCATGTACGGCTGGCGCACAGCCTGCTACGGTTTGGGACCTTTGGATTGTCCCATGGCTACTTATGGCCAATAATACGTACAATCAGAGTACAATTGTACATGCAAACAGCCATTACCTAACTGAACAAAAGAAAAAAAATGCATAAACTATCTGAATATTCTTTCATCATTCAGAATTCAGGGTGTTTTCCTGCTACATACGTGCAGCACTCATGTGTTGTCAATTATTAATATTCCCCATGTCCAGCCTTCAGAAAAAAAAAACATCTTTTTGACGGAAGAAAGAAACAGAATGCATGTATATATGGCTGTACCAAGCTAGCACCACGAGCTGTCATGTGACCGAGATGCAAACTGCACGCTAATCCACAAGTTCCCTGCCAGTTTATCACTGGAATGCTGATGAAATGAAATGCACACGGAGGGTGAACATGCATGCTGCATGATGGATAGGATAGCATCGTGTATGGATGGACCGGTCCACCAGAACGCACTACGGCCCAGCAGCAATGCATGTGTGATGGACAGACCTTGACTTGGTTTAACCGAATATTCCATGACAACAATAATGCCAGCAGGATAGACTAATAAAGTATTTTATTTTCCTTTTTCTAATGCATTTTTCCAGGTGTTGTGTGATCTATGGCTAGCTCCTCTGTTATCCTTGTCACCTGCAAGATTCTCTCCTATTTCCAACCCCCCCCCCCCCCACCCCCACCCCACATGATGAAGAGAAATAAAATAAATAAAAAGAAGTGTCGTCAGCAAGATCTTGCAACTTGTACCTGAAAAGAGACCGAGGCCACGTTTAGATTGCAAATATTTGTAACCCGATGAATAGTATCACTTTCGTCTTATTTGGCAAATATTATCCAATCGTGGATCAACTAGGCTCAAAAGATTCATCTCGTGATTTCCAACTAAACTGTGTAATTAGTTATTTTTTTACCTACATTTACTACTTCATGCATGGATCCAAAGATTAATGTGATAGAGAGAGTGAAAAAAATTCTAATTTTTGGGTGCATCTAAACAAGGCCCGAGTATATATATTTGTGGCAGGTTTTGTTCGTTGCAGTGTTTGCAACAATCGCATGCAGGGTGGGCAGGTGCTGCTTACTTCAGCAGGTCGCGTTGGTAAGTGTCGGCACACCTACTACTGACAGGGCCAAGGTAACCATATCCCCCTGTTAATCTATAATGCGTGATGACACTGTCAGAATCAGAGAGAATCTCGTGCCAGAACGATCGTTGTGTGTGTGTTTTTCTAGTACCGGCTGGTTGTGTGTGTGTGTTGTAGGCCAAGCTGGTAGGACGGTAGCAGCCTAGGAGCCTATCAGGTGTGGCGTGACACTCTTTTCGCTTCTATCTTCTTTCGTGCATAGTATTCTTTTACTACGATCGACTTGTACTCTACAGCTAGGATGTTAAACATAACCCAAGATAATTTCACGACCTCACTTTGCACGTCCTTCCAAAACCCTAAATAAAACCACCAGGCGTTCCCTTTCCCACACTCCAGATCGAGACATTACGTAGATGCTACACGTACCCGCTGCTTCTGGTAGGGCAGCCTTGCATTGCCTACACCTTCTATCAAGAAGCCACCATGCCGGGCGTTGCCAACTTGCCATGCTCTGCTTGACTGCTTCTCTATCTCCTGCACACTGCACTGCACCAGCCACCACCGCTTCGCTCTGGTCAGTGGTCACTGGCTCATCACGCTCACTGCACGTTGCCGCACCAGAAAACTGACTGGCCAGTAGTGTGTAGTGGCGTGTAGTACTAAAACCTGACGGTGACCACAGCGACGTGGGAGCGCAGGCGACGACGTGTGGCGTGCGGCCGTGCGTGCATGAATGCGTTGCGAGCACCGAGCAGGGCGACGTCGACGCTGCAGGGCGCGCCGTCTGCCCAGCCCACAGCTTCCATTCATTGCGTCTCCTTCTCCGGTGGCGTGGAGATGCAGCGCACTGCGTTCCATTCCACCACGTCGCTCTCCGTCTCGGGGCCGCACTGCTTGGCTGCTTGCGAATGCAGCTTAGCGCTTGGCAACAAAACAAAGGGCTGCACCTGCATGCATGCGGGGGAAGCTGTAATGCTGAATGCATGTCTAACTCGTGTCCGGTTGCTGATGAGCAATATAGTGCCAGCTAGCTACCTATACTAATACTGGTATCAGTATATGTGACTTATTTGGGCTTACAATTAAGAGATGTTTAATGACGATATAGTACGTAGCGAAAGCGATTAATTAATTATTAGGGTAAGTGGGGCGTCTCACTCTCACTTAAGCATAATAACCTAATAATCATTTTCTGAATGGAGCGCAGCAGGCAAATAAAGGTTGACTTATCACAGGACGAGTAGCTTAGCTGCTCTGGACATGCACTGAGAGCGACAGTGCATGCATGCCAACGGATGATGAGTGGCAGGGACTACTGTACTGGTGGCGCAGGCCGAGTCCACGCCCAGCGAGCTCGCTGGTTCGTCGCTTTTGGTGGCGTCCAGTTCACTGTATCTGCATGCATAATGCACGCGACGACGAGCGAGAGGCCAAGGCCCAAGGAGGCGCCGCTCTCTGGGTCTCTCAGCTTGACGCGCCTCGTGTACCTGCCGCCGTTGACGAGGCCGGTTAGACGGATTGGATTGGCACGACCGCCCGCCTGTGGACAGCACACAGGTATCTAGTGTGTGGTACGGTGCTCTTGTCATACCATCATGTTAGTACTACTATGTCCTTTTTTATTGGTCGTCCGGAAAGCGTGTCTGTGAGTGAAACACGGTTTTCTAGAGACAAACATTTAGGGACGGAGGGTATACTACGGTAGTATCTTGGTCCGATGTCCCTGCTGTGGTGCTGTTCCATCCGTTCCATCACCACTTATTATGATTCTCTTTAGAGCAAGTTTAATAATCCCAGCCTGCATCCGGCTGCAAGAAGAACAAAACGGTGACTTCCAGCTAGCTCCCAGCCTGTATCCGGCTGCAAGACTGTTTTTTCCTCTCGTACTCTGTGTTTCAGCCGGCGGCAAGCTAAGCGCTCGCTCAACCTTCTCTCTCCTAGCGTGGCAAGATTTTTGGTGACATGGAGTTCATCTCGCCGGCTCACATACGTTATTATACCTGCTCTTAGGATACGTATACTCATGAGTGGCTGCACTGCAGAGGCCACGCACACACATTTTTTAATGATTACTTCTCAATTTCTTCTTCTTTTGTAGCTCACCTACAAGGGGGAATAAAAAGAACAAAATATGTAGTAGTACTCATTTTATTCTGACTTCTAGCCTCTATGCATAAAAGCGATGCACGTATACGTTTTGAAGCCAAATTGAGTGGAAGCATGCATCCATGACTCCAACATCACACCAATACTGCATTTCCATGAGAAAAGCAGTAGTTACTATACACACACACAATAGCTTATTTTGTAGCCAGACCGACTGACTGCACCACCTGTGACCAACCGCACCACCTGCTAATCGAGTCGTCATTTACTGCAATGATGCAGTCATGCAGGAACCTTCCTGTGCGTTAATAATGAGAGCCCCTCATCAACGCTGCCGGTAATTACGTTAATTGTTTTTAAATAATTGCCACATCTGGAGGCTTCCATTTATGCAGGAGACTTGTCTAAAAAGTGTCGTAACTTGGTTGTCCTTGTCCATGTAATGGCCTGTTACTGTAATGGCCTAGAAAATGTACCATGCATGCAAAGTTTACGAGAATAGATTGTGAGCCTCAATTTCTCTTGGCGCACGCAAATATTCGTGTTACGATAATACTAGAATATACCTTGTCCACAAAAAAATAGAAGAAAATATATTCTAGTTACTATAATTAACACCAAATGATCTTGTTACGAAAATTTTCTAGTTACTATAGTTAGCACACAAATGTTCTAGGTGCACGCAAATGATCTTGTTACGATAATTAGCACGAGAATTTAGCACAAATTGACGTCAAATGGTTTCTGATAACTAGTTACTATAACATTGAGATCATTTTAAGATAAAAATAGTTACGATATTTTGAATGTCTTAAGATGATCATTAGGATAGGAATTTGTAGGACAGGATTTTATCAGAAATTGACGTCAAATGGTTTATGATAATTAGTTACTGTAACACTCAGATCATTTTATGAAAAAAAAAAACTAGTTACGAGAATTTGCACTAATAGTATTTACGAGAATCTGCACTAAGAAATATGTGTGCTAAAAAACTAGTTACGAGAATTTGCACTAATAGTATTTACGAGAATCTGCACTAAGAAATATGTGTGCATCAAAATTAAACAGACAAATGAGTACGTGAAGGCCTCTATATTTGTTCAGATCCGCAAAAATCATTAACAAAAATCCATTACATGGATCTAATACAACATCCATTATTCAGCAGAGTTCCTTGAGAGAAGAGGCTCCTCTGTTGACCAAAGAATCCGGATCCGTGCACTCCGTCAAAGGCCTTCCAACCCGGCTGTCAGTGGCGGACCCAGAATTATTTTATTGGGTAGGCATACAGTATAGGAACAGTGCTCTACAGTACGCTACAGTTCTCACTACAGTGCTCCGTTACCTTGGTCGTCGGGAATCTGGGTAGTCCTGGGCCTACCTAAAACATAGCTGGGTCCGCCACTGCCGGCTGTCACTGGTGTGGATGGGAACGAACAATTAACAAACAAATAAACAGGAGAAGGATTCGGATCCGTCGGTGATTTCACACTCACCGGAGGAGAGGACGTTGTATCTCTATCACGAATCCACGCTGTCATCCGCGCACGATGGGCATCGACAAAGACGATTCGACTCAATGGTGGAGGCACCGCCGCCGGATGCAGGGGGTGTCCGATGACGATTCAACGTTGAGGAAGGGGCGTCGTGGATCCCATGGGGATGACGCGCACCGCGGGTCGGGGAAGGATCAGATCGACGTGCCGTCGTAGTGTCCCGTTTGGTGGAACATCTCCAGCAGCGAAGAAGCAAAGAGTGTTTTTGTGGCCGGATTTTTGGGCAGCGAACCAGGCAGGTGTTCTCGGCCGGTGGAAGGAAAGGGAAAAATCTGGGGATTAAATCAATGCATGCATGAATTAGTTCGAGGGGACCACCTGAGTCAAAGCCAATTCCTATTTTGTAGCAACGCACGTGAGCTGGCTTGGCTCGCTCCCGAGTTGCAGTGGGTTTCTGGCTCGCGAGTTTTTGTCCGGCTACAAAATATGGTATTTTGTAGCTATATATATATATATATATATATATATATATATATATATATATATATATATATGTATATAGCTACAAAATATATATATATATACCATTTATGCTCTAATAAGACTGCCTCCAACAGTCCTTACCTAAATGCGAGATGCATTTGATGGTTTGGGTCGCGCATAGAAGAAATGTCTAGCACCCAAAACTTCTCTTTTCCAACAGAGGATGCAAAAAAGAAACCCATAGCGCCGCTCGCACCTCCATGCATGTGACCCGTCGGCATGGAGCTGCCTCGCCGCGCCGGCCGCTCCTCGCTGCGGACCCGCCTCGCCCTGCGCGCGGATGCCTCGCTGCGCCGGCGACTCCCCGCCGCGGTCTCGCCGCCCCAGCGGCTCCCTGCCGCGAACCCGACTCACAGCGCCGGCCGCTCCTCACCGCGGGCATGCCTCGCGGACCCGCCTCGCCCCGCCGCCTTGTTGCGTCGGCGACTCCCCGTCGTGGTCCCGCTTGGCCAAGCCCCGCCGCAGGCACGCCTCGCGGCCCCGCCACGACCCTGCCTTGCCGTGCCGGCAGCTCCCCGCTGCAGTCCCGCCTAGCCGCGCCCCGCCGTGGACCCGCCTCACCACGTCAGCCGCTCCTCGCCACCTCCTACGGCCCACCATATCGACGGCGCAAGGATTTGGGTCGAGAAGAGAGATGACGGAAAGAGGACGCATATCTGGGTTCTCTCTCCTTCTACCCAAAATAGGTGCTCCCTTTGTCTGTTTTGCTGGATGACATTTTTCCATTATGCAGGACGTAAAATGGGTTTGGGTAGCGGTATACATAGCTTGTTGGAGACAGTCTAATACCCTGTATGTTCCAAAATGACTGGCGTTTTTTTATTTATATGAAGTCAAATGTCTTCAAATTTGACCAAATCTATAGAAAAGAAGGGAGCTACCAACATTTTCAATATACCAAATAAATAAGATGCAGAAATATGTTAAACAACTGTACATTTAGAGTGTGTTTGGTTTGAGGAATGAAGTGATTCATCTTCTCACTCCTCACTTTTTGTATTTAGTCTGTGGAATGAAATGAGATGATCCATCACCACCTTATTCCTTAAAAACTAATAATTAGTATACGCATGAGGAATGCGTTGATTTTCCATCAAAATTCATAGGATGAACTCATGATGCATCACTTTATAAAGCATGGGGTGCCTCCACGAACCAAACACACCATTAGTAAAAACTAATTTTGTGCCATAGATAAATGCCTGCATTTTTTTCTATAAAGTCAATCTGACTTAAAGAGATTTGACTAGGGAAGAAGTTAGCAAGCACGTTATTGGAACATAAGGAGTATAAGTCATGTTAAATTGTACTCCCTCTGTCACAGATACTTGAGATTTGGCCGCTAGTTCAGTATATCTTGAAGAGTATTTTAAGAAAAAGCTGCCATACTCAAAACTCGGCGATGAACCTAACAGCATCTAGTACCAACTATTTACGACCAGGCCACCAGGGTGAGTAGCACACACGCCTCCAGCGGCACGACACGACGGAATGTTCATGAGCAGTGAAGAGTGAAGCCCTGATGCAACTGCAATGCATGTGTGCCAGCAATGTCCTGGCCTGGTTTAGATACCTAAATTCACCCTAAATTTTACTATGCAAAAAGGAGATTCTCCATCACATCAAAATGTCGACAAATGCATGGAGTACTAAATGTAGATAAAATCATAAACTAATTGCACAGTTTTATTGTACTTTACGAGACGAACATTTTGAGTCTAATTAATAAATTTTTGAACAATTTTTTGCACTAAAAAACAAAAGTGCTACCGTGCTCGAGGGTGGCACTATACCAAATCGGTCACCTCCGAGTCGGTCATCTAAACAAGGCGCCTGTCGAGTTTCACCGTTGTCGCAGGTAGCCAGCAGAGCCTGAAATTTTTGCAGGTTGGAGGGAAGGGAAAGCGTTGCGTTGGCGGGAAGCAAAGGGGAAGTACAGTAAGTGTTTAGTTCCTTCAAAATTCCAAAAAAATTTACAAGATTTCCCATCACATCAAATCTTTGGACGCATGTATGGAGCATTAAATGTAGGTAAAAAAAATAACTAATTGCACAGTTTGTCTGTAAATGTCGAGACGAATCTTTTGAGCCTAGTTAGTCCATAATTGGATAAATTTTACCAAATAACAACAAAAAGTGCTACAGTAACTTTACACCCACTTTACAGCCATCTAAACACACCACAATGCTTGCGCGTTGTCCCCCCTGACATCGCACGTACGAATTCACGAGCGGCGAGCGTAGTGTACCTGGCGGGAAACCTAACGGACTCCCTTCAATTCGCAGCGACCGATCCTTGCACCTAACCTAACCATCACTGCTGTTGCAGCATTCAAGCCTGTAAAAAGTTTTTTCGTCACACGTCACGCGCTGGCTGGCGGGAATCAGATCAGAAATTGAGAAGCCTCTCCCAAGTTGGGCGCCGGGCCGGGATAAGATCGTTATGGCTTCGTTCATGCATCTTGGCAAGTATGGTTGTATCTGTATTGTATATATGGCATACAAAATCTCAGCTTAAGTTTTACCTTTCAACTTTGGTAGCAGAAATTGAGCAGTACTACTTACTGTACTAGTAATGTAGTACATGATAAAGTCTTGCCTTGATCTAGCCATGCATCCGAAGATAAGACCTTGAGCACTGCTTCAGCAGCAGCCAACGAACGAGTGGTGTTTTCCTCTCACAATAAAATCAGCATAAGCCAAATTTCAGCGAAACGAACAGGGCTGAGCAGGAAGGAGACAGTGAAAATTTCGAACAATCATCCATCGTCACCTAACGTTGGTGTACGTACTACACTGATGTGATTCCGCTAGATGGTAGATATAGCATGCATGGAGGAGGAGAAGAAACAACGAGGGATGAATGCAAGCAGGCAACGCAGCATGATGATGGCGGGGAGGCAAAGAGAAACAGGCTTGGGGGTCCAGTTCCTCTCCAGCCCACGCAGCAGGTCGCCAGCACTGGGCAGCCATGCCCCCAGATCCACCCGCCTCGCCTCCATGCGCGTGTCTCTCTCCGGCTTGCCTTCTTGTTCGCTTCCAGTTAACGCCGATCTCCGATCCGGCCGCCAGTGCCGGGCCAACCCGCCGCTGGCCCGCAGCAGCAGAGTTTTATCTGAGTTGCTCGCTGGTCGCTGCGCCCTTGCCGCAGAAAGTTACGGTGCCAGAAACCAACTCTCTGCTTCTGACTTTGCAGAGTTGCAACCACAGCCATCCAGCATCTGGCTAAGTGGCTAGGCCGGTTTCCCCGGACCGAGTCCTCAGCGGCCTCGCGCCCCTGCCTCCCTCCACTCTCCACTCCCCGCGGGCGGGGCGGCGTCGATCGGGACTTGTGACGAGCGGCGGCAACCCCGCCATGGGAGTGCTCCCAGTCGCAGCCATCCCGCGCTCCTTGATTGGCGCAAACGGTTTTAGTTTTACCAGCGCCGCCCGGCCGGTAACGTGATGTCACGAGAGGGGGCTCTGTTCTGATCGGGCTGCGCCCGACTTGTTTACTGCCAGCCATGCACGCACGCATGCACTCAGCTCTCGCCATGTGAATTCCAGCTCCCAGGGATTGCTAATGGCCTAATGCTAGCCTAGATGTGAGACGAAAGCCGATGCATGCATCAGGACGGATTAACTAACGGAAGTAAACCTAGGAACAGGTGCCTCATCAGGATATATTTGTTTGCAACAGGCAACAGCATTACAGTAACACCAAAGGCTAATTAACCAGAAGATACTCCTACGGCAGAGGCAGCCATTACTGAGTGCTTTTGCTTGTTGGTTAACCGACCATCCCCCACAGTATTAATTAAGTACAACCTTAACAACGTGTCGATGCTATATAAACCTAACCTAGTGTAGTACACTAGTACTGTACTGCTGCCATATGGTATTAGTATTACTACTAGACTAGAGGAAACCTTTTTTTTTAGGGGGCTTGATTAGCAGTAGTAGTAGTGTGTTGATGCCACACGGTGTGCTTTTTTTTTTTTTTTTGGATAAGCACACGGTGTGCTTGTGTGCGAGTGACCCGGTGCGAGCTTTTTCCTTAAAGCGCACTAAAGTCCAATGGCCGTGCATGTTACACGTAGCTGTGCGTCATAATTGTCCTGTCCAAACTAACATCACAACACTGTCTCGCTCGCAAAACCATCATCTTCCCAGATCCGTTCTCGATTGGGAAAATTCCGACATCTCCGTTGCCCGTCCGTAGCAAGCAGCACTACTCCGTTTGTAGTACTACTCCGCCTGGAAATGGATGTAATTTTACAACAAAATATCAATATTCATAGAACATAAAATCTTTAGGTTACGAAAATATATCACATCACAATGATATTTTTTTTAAAAAAAAAGTTAAGATCTTGTTTGGATATAGTTGGATTCGCATAAATCCACATACATTTGGGTGAAACTTAAACTAAGTTCTACCTCGATCCACCCCAACACAGGTGGATTGATACGATCCAAACAAGGCTTAAAGTGGCTCGGAAGTCCTTGTTAGTTCATGAGACGGTGGGCAGGACAATCACAAGAGAGGAGCGAGGAGGCCGGCATTGGATATACGTGTTTCACCTGGATCGCAGGTGTGGCTGTACATGCATGCCAGCAGCAGTAAAAGCTGTCACAGGTTGAGAGTTGAGACAGCGTGGAGAGTGCACGGCGACACCGTGCAAGCAGCACTTGGTCGTGCACGACGCAGGCGTGACTCCGTGATGGCGTATCCGGATGCGGGCATGCATGCAGTCACTTCGTCCTCGCCCGCTCCCGGCCGTGACGAATTTTACCTTACTTGCCAGGCCCACAACGCTGCAAACTGGGATCTGTATCTTGTACAGTCGTACGTATACCGCCACCCGTCAGATCAGATCGATCAGCGTCACATGTACAAGCAGCAGGCTCACACGGCCGGGCGGGCCTGCAGGTACGGTACGATGTGGTAAACGGCATGCAACAGCCACGGCCACTGGCTCGCGCTGCCTGTCTCCCATGCAGGCATTCGATCGGAGGGCGCGTCGCGTACGTACAACCAAACAGAGCAGACAGATGACGAGTGCAATGATGAGCAGCTAGCCTTGCTACAGTACATATGCGTCGTATATCCATATATATGCGATCCAGGAGCCCCGAAGAGGAGACCAATAGGAGTACATGACAACCTATCGTGTTCTCAGGATCTCAGGTACTCGATCGCAAGCTAGGCATGATGCCTAGACGGATGTACTCCCTCCGTTCCAAATTACAAGGCATTCAAAAAAATCTTAGAGAGTTAAAGCATCTTAAGTTTGACTAATATTATAGAGAAAATTACAAAAATTTATAACAACAAATAGGTATACTATATGAAAATATAATTAATGAAGAATCTAATGATACTTAATTCGTGTCATAAATATTATTATCTTATCATATAAATTTGGTCAAACTTAAGATCATTTGACTCTCCAAAATTCTTGGAATGCCTTATAATTTGGGATGGAGGGAGTTGCTTATACGCGTGCGGACCCGGGGGCCGGCAGGCCCTGGCGTGGACGACTGCAGCACTGTTCCTCTCATCATCCTGGCAAAAGGGTGGCGATGCCGACGAGCGAGCGGGCCGCGACCTACCCCGCGCTGGCATGGATAGACTACGCCGCTCGCTCATCGATCATCGCTGCCTGCCACTCCGTCCGTGCTGGATGGATGGCATTGCATTGGCATGCGCCTCTCGGTCGCAGTAACGCGGCACAGCGACCCGGGGACCCGTGGACAGTAGACTCTCGTGCCGGCGGCTGGTGCGCGCGCAGGCGCAGGCGCAGGCTGGCGGGGCGGGCGCGTCACGAATTGAAGGGGGCCTGGCTGCCTTCCCGTCTCCTCCTCCGCCATGCGTAATTGCGTATGCGTCGTGCGTTGTTTCCTCGATCAAAACTCCTGTGCGCGCGCGGGAGGTCTGACAGGCATCACATGCCCGCGCACACCCACAGGCTCGGCTCGCAATGATCAGCCCCTCACATGGGGGGAGGGCCGACGGCCGAGGGAGGGGCCTTGTGATGCAGCGGGAGCAGGTAGCAGGACCAGGGACACGGCCTGACCCACTCCCTCGGCAGTCGGCCCGATGGCCCCTCTCTTATTTCTACCCCATCGCCCATCACACACGCACATCCCGCCGGCCTTCCTCTTAAATCCACAGGCCTCCTTCCCCATCCCCACGACGAGAGCCTGCATGGCCATGGCGCCGCAATGATAACATTCCTCTGAACTCGCCCCCATCCCAAAACCAAACACACAAGACAACTCTGCTCCGGCTTCTACTACTACATCCGTAGTACCTGTGTCCGCGTGCAGAACTGCTTCTCCTTCAGCCTGACTGCCGCCTCGGAACCTGCTCTGCCTCCAGAGGACACCGCTCGTCGTCGCATCTGAATGCGAGCCGGCGATCGTCCTGCAGCGCGCACGTCGTTCCGCGCCGCCTGATCGGGCTGACAACAACGAGAGCTTGTGAAGATGCCCACCAGGATGCGCGGCGGCTTGGCCGACGACACGCGGGACCTCCAGCGCCAAATGGGGTGCATGGCCGGCATATTCCAGATCTTCGACCGCCAGCGGCTCATCACTGGGGCCGGTCGCCGCGCCGCCCGGCAGGCGCAAAAGAGGCTGCCTCCGCCTTCCACTCCACCAGGTAATGACTTCTCTCCTCGCCGTCTGCATCTCTGCTGCGCTATGTTCGCGTTCACTTGGCTCAAGTTTTTCACAAACAGCCTTGTTTTTTTTTCTTCTTTTAACTTTGTTAGTAGCGTTTTGCTTCTAAGAACTGATCCGGTCTCTAGGAGTTACTTGGTTTACGGCCAAAGTTTGCCATACAAAAGATTTGACAAGTCGGCTTACATATTTTGGAAGCCATCCAAGCAGCCCCTGATCACGCCCTTCTCCAAATCGTTTACTAGGTAGCGCAGCTACTCATCCTGGTATGGTTGACTAGGTGTCATTTACTTTTACTTACAACAACACCAACATAGTCTTTTGTCCCAAGCAAGTTTGGGTAGGCCAGAGATGAAACCCAAAAGAGACATTTACTTTTACTTATATATATAAAAATTTGCTTCAAAATGTGAAAAGAAGCCCTTTCATACTGTCATTCAAAGTTTGGTAAGATTGACAGTTGGAGGGTTTAGCAAAGAACAACCTATCAAATTAAGGAATAAACAACACTTGGTTGGTAAAACTGCTTATTATATATACAAGTATTAAAACTGGTTGGCTTGCAACATGGGCGAGCCACGTCCTGTAAAGTGGAACTTGCAAAAGAAATTGCCATGTTGGTACCAGAATACTAGTTTTATTTCCACTTACCCTTTTTTACTGACAAGAGACTAGGAGGTTTGTTGTGCAAGTTAGCAGTACATCTGTAAGGAAAAAACATGTGTACAGTACTATAGCAGTGGTTGACTCTAGTAATTGTGATCATAAAAGCATTTCCTTAATATTGCACTAAATGACAGCACATGATACTACTACCTTTTAGCACTAGATGAGCACGGCATCGGCGTAATGACATCCAATGATGAGGATTCGGGTACCCAGAACCGGAAATAGAATGAGGAAAACTATTTTCGCTGATGACTGAGGAGGACAGCTGAACAGTATATTATAAATTCATTTATGTAATCGAACTGAAGAGGACGTCTTAACATTTTGCATTTTTAAGTAAACCCTTCTAGCAATGCCATATTAACTGAAGAGGACAGCTTAACATTTACTACTTTTTTAAAAAATAAATTCTTCTAGTAATGACAGATTAACTGAAGAGGACAGCTTAACATCTGATTTTTTAAAAAAAATAAATAAATCCTTCTATCAATTACAGATTAACTGAAGAGGACAGCACAACAATTTGATCGTAAGTTACATCATTTATTAATGAATTTCCCCCCAAATAATTCATCACCTTTGCCCTTATCCATCTTTTGCATTACCATCATTGCATAACAAATTGCTCGATTTTCTCTGGTTAGATATTTTATTCTAATAATGCATCCTTATGTTTTCCAGGCAATACTCATCCAAAGAGCAGTAGCAATGTTCCAGTTCAAAGTTCAAGTACCTCAAAGATCGTTCTGGTAATATTAGATTGGACTGAACTTCCTTTTTCTTTTTGGCTGGGAAAACTCATGCTTCAGAATTTTAGAAGTATGTTATGAATGCATAAAGAAGTTGGCACTGACCTCCCGTTTGCTTATGCAGGAGAAAACATTCAGCAAATGTATGACCGAGAACAGCAGCCTTTCAATCGAATCATCAAGAGCTTCTTCTTCCTCCTCTTCATGCTCATCCTTCTCCTCCCTTGACGGCAACAAATCAGTCCAACAGGAGCTTCCTTACATCAATGAGGAGCTCTTTGTGCAGAGGTCACTGAAGAGCTCGCCAAGTTTGAAGGAATCTGACATGAACACCAAGTCTGGGCATCCTAATGTCGGTTTCAGAGACATAGTGAAGGACTCCATCAACCGGGACCCTGGAGGCCTGACTGTAAAAACCTCGGTGCAGGAGGCAAGAAGAAACGGGCAGTACAAGGACTCACCGAGGCCACTGCTGCTGTCCAAATCAATGGATGGAACCTGTATCATTGGGATCGATAGGACCACAAAGGTTCCTGCAAATGTCGCTGAATCTAGAAGGTGTTTGCAGGAGCAGTCACGCTTCTCATGTGATGACCGAAGACTCCTGCGGCCAGCTGAAACCCAGGAAAGCAAGAGGCCTTCCTCGACGCCAAAAGAGCTTCCTAGATTATCCTTGGACAGTAGGAAGGAGTCTCTGAGTCCAGGCTCACGTCAGAAGAACCTCAGTTACAGGAGAACTGATGATATTCTTCTGGATACTTTGAGGCCTCAAGATTCCCCCAGCCATAGGAGAGCTAACAGTGTTATTGCCAAGCTGATGGGGTTGGAAGAAGCAACAAATGCTACAGGGGCGCTGACTGCTGAAAACTGTGAACCCACAAGATCACCGAGACCAGCTCAAGCCACTCACCATGAGCATCCATCACGCTCCCCCAGAAGCACTTGCCAGGATTCCTGCAGCATGCAGCTGAAGAACGAGTCCTCAGTACTGAAAACCAAGCCTTCCCCACGAATTGTCACAGAAGCAGCTCCTTGGAGGCAGCAGGACAGAAGTGCCACCAATATCAAGGCACAACAATGTCGAGAAGCTGAAGGGAGGCCAAGAACAGCATCTGTCTATGCTGATATAGAGAGAAGGGTCGGGGGCTTTGACTTCTTAGAGTGTAATAACAAGGACTTCAGGGCTCTCAGAATATTGGGTGCATTGAACGCAAAAGATGCTAAGAGCAAGAATGACAGCAGTGGTGGATCAGTGGCTAATCACAGGACAGGATATGATCTCACCACTAACTCTGGAACCTTCCAGGCTCCTATTGTGGTCATGAAGCCTGCAAGAACCACTGAGAAGCATGGGGTTTCACTGGCTTCTGTTGCTCCCATGGCAGGCCTCAGAAGCCTCAGAAAGTTGCCGGCTAGATATTCATCTTTCACCGGCACAAATGAGACAGGCACAAATGAGAAGATGCATCTTCGGATGTCAAGAGCTCAACTGAAGTCTGAAGAAACTGTCAGCAGTGCTAGCTCGCCAAGGCCTACAAGCTCATCAAGCCCCAGAAATGTGCTCAAGAAGGCAGAGCCTGAAAGGAGGTCTCGTCCACCTGTTTCACCAAAATCTCCAAGCAAGAAGTCCAATGAAGCTGTCTCTCCAAAAGGAAGAATAAGATCAAAGCCTTCTCAGGTGAAATGCCACCGTGAAGAGGTCTTGCAGAGAACAGGGAACAGAATAAGCTTAGCAAAGCAGGTTGATGTCAGCGTTATGGATCGTGCAAAGCCTCCGGGTGGCAACTCAACCTTCGTTCCACCAAGCAATGCTGCTGCAACAGCAAGTCACAAGGTACAGATAAAACGGAAAGAAAGTTCATACCAATAATCCATCTAATTCTACATTTTTCATGCATTCTGTATTCATTGTTTACTAAGAAGCGATTTCTCTCTATCCCCTTTCAGGCTCCTTCAATTCTGGGTTCAGACCAAAACATTCATTCACTGGACAACATTCCAAGCCCTGTCTCTGTCCTTGATACATCCTTCTATCATAAAAGGATCTCAGATTCATTCAGAGGTGAGAAGTTATTTTCTTAGTTACCGGTATTAATTTGCATTAGATATCCACTTGTTTCATGCAAGAACATTAGCATGATAGATCCTTTGGTTTGGTCTTATTCAATTCAGAAACCCATAGTGTTACTAAAAGGACAAGCATAGCTAGCTGTCAGCGTGCTGATAACGCTAGTGACAGATAATCTGCAATAAAAGCTACCAGGTAGCTCGTGGTCCTGCAATTAGGAAGAACAGTGCATGGCTGCAACCCCACAAGCAGCAATGCTTATGCAGGAGCATGATATGTGTCTTTTGGTGTGCATACATGCTAGTATAGATGTGCCCACCAATGTCCCCCTATACAAATACACCCAGTATGTATGATCTGTATGTTTATTCTAGGTAGACAGTGTTTTTGTGTCTCCTGTCTGATACATGCTTTCTTCAGTTGAATTGTCAGGCAGCGAACTCTGTATTTTCTTTTGGTACATTAAATTGTTCTGCACTGTATAGGAATTGTTTTCTGAACATACCCTTTTACCTGTTCAGATGGTGAGACACATTCTTCAGAGGAATGCTGGAACCCAAACAGCCTGCCTGACACGCCACAGTCAAAAGCGAGCAGTGAAGTCAACCAGATTAAACCAGAAAATTTGGAAGTTCTGATCCAGAAGCTTGAGCAACTGCAATCAATGAATGAAGAAGACGCAAGTATCAAAGAAGTCATGGCATCAGTCACTGCAAATAAAGATCACCAGTATATCTATGAGATACTGTTGGTATCTGGTCTTTTGCACAAAGAACATAGTATCGCAGTATTACCTGGTCAACTCCAACCATCAAATTATCCAATCAATCCGGAGCTCTTCCTCATTCTTGAGCAAACGAAACCAGACTTAGTTTCCGCCTTCCAAACTGTCAGCGGAGCTAAGAAAAGTTGTAAGCCTTACACAGGGAGGCTTCATCGAAGACTTGTGTTTGACCTGGTAAATGAAACAATAGCTCAGAAGATGAGCATCTGCAGATCTGGAAGGCAGACAGTAAAGTTTCTTCAATCAAGGAAATTAAGTGGGTGGCAACTATTCAGGGATTTATGCACTGAGGTTGACAGGCTAATAAAATGCTCCGAGGAGGAGGAGAATGAAAACATGATAGTAGATGAGAATACAGTCAATGGAACGAAAGACTGGATGAGCTTCGACACTGTGCTACATGGCATGGTTTGGGAAATTGAACGATCCATCTTCAAGGGCCTTATCGACGAGGTCATCGGCGGTGAGACTACAGAGAAGATGCAATTTGTACAAAGGAAGCTGCAGAGGCAGCTTTCTTTCAGTAGTATAAACTGAATATGCGCTGTAGTAGTCATTTCCATTAAGAAGCTTATAGCAAGTAGCAACTAGTAAATGTGACATTTTCTATTTTTCTGAAGACTAAACTGTAGAAGGAGTATAAATGATCCTCAACACTAATCTTGCTGCCAGAAGCAAGAAATATAAATATAATATTCTTAGTAAACTTCTGTCTAATGGTGTGATGTTGTTTTGATTGAATCATGCCGCACAATTACACAAGCCCTTGTTTCTTTTTTCATGAAGCAGGGACCATTTGGCTTCTATAGTTTTGGAACATCTCATACTATTATAGATAACAAGATGTCTTCAGCCACTCTGGCAGAGTGCTAATGACACCAAACTTGGGTTCTAAAACTGTAGTCCAAACTGTCTTACTGTTTAGCCAAAAGAATGCAACAGTTCCAACCCGGCATTCACACATGATCAACAAAACGTGCCACTACCCTCCCCAAAGTAAACGGAATCGATAAGTGGTGTGAAGACATCTAGCACTGCAGTGCCAGATCATGTAGGACACGGGATATGACACCGGATGCAAATTGGGAGCAGAGAGATGAATTGAACAGACAAGGACAGGACAGGCATTTGCTGAAAGTGACAGCGCAAGGCGTACCTCCAACTCCAATCCCAGACCGGCATGCATGCCTGCCATTTTCCAAACTGTGCCCGCACAGTGAATAGCCCAAGATGCAATGATCCACCTCCCGGAGTTATCTGACAACGACTTCCACAGAACTCCGGCACTCGATGCCCCTTGAGACTGTTAATTTTACCAGTCATCGGCTCGGACATGTGTACTGCCACGGCCCCCCGTGCGGTTAGCTCGCGTCATCGCCAAGGACGAACAGTCCTGAGCTTGGGAGGAAGCCTTTCGGCACCGCACATGGAATGCCGGCGCCGCCATGTCAGCGGAAGCAATAAGTTAGCATCGTCCCCATCAGCGGGTCATCTGCAACAGGACCTGGCACCGATGGTGGGCGACGCCGCCAGCTAGCACGCGCGGCCCAGATGCGAGACGCTGCTCTCCCAGTCAGGCAATGGCACATTAGGAGCAAGCGCCCTCCGGCGCCACGCACAGTGCGCGCGCGCGTCTCACAAGCGTCTCGTCGAGCACGCGGTCGGCGCGCCACTGCCAGCTGGCTAGGAACGGTGAGCTGACGATCGCGATCTCGGAGAACGCATCGCCGCCTCCACCCTCCTCGTCAAATTCATCATCTGACGCCACCACTGCAAGAGGTGGGACGACCGACGGCGGCCCGGCGGCCCCGCAGCGGCATTGGAGCAGTTAGTAGTGGTGGAGGTGGTGGCCAGTGGCCACAGGCCAATCGTAGTGGAAATTGGAATGGCGAGGCCACCGGCGACCGCCCGCCCCACGCTACAACTTAATGGGCTGGGAAACTGTTGGGCGGGCCTAGATCAGCCAGGCCTAACACACAGGGACGAAAGTCACATGGGCCCTAAATTATAATGTTTGGCCCGTGGAGGTGTTTTGCACGCGTGACTGGGAAGGAAAGGAAATGAAACGGCGAAACCCACCCCAACCGCACCCTCTCCGTCACGCGTGTAGCCCATGGTAACCGGCCAGCTAATTCTTTTCGTTTCGAAGCTAGCTGGGTGGAAGAGGAGCAGTGCGCGTCTCTGGTGGAAAACGCCTGGAAGCTTGCTTCACAGGTGCGGGGTGGGCATGTGGTGGATGCGGTGAAGGAAGTAGCAGGGGAGTTAGGAGAATAGAGTCGAAATATCCTTGGTGACTTGGAGAAAAGGATCAAATGGGCAAGGAAGATGTTGGAGCTGGCAGCCGATCTCTAGCACCTCGGTGGGTCGGGAAGAGGTCTTGAAATACAAGTTGGAGAAATTGGAGGAGCAGCGTCATTTGTACTGAAAACAAAGGGCACATGCAAGTTGGCTGGAGAGAGAGGTGACCGCAATACAAAATATTTCCATCAGTATGCCTCTGAACGGAGAAGAAGAAGTCGTATTCACAGATTAGTGACGGATGATGGTGTGGTCATGGAGCAGGAGGCGGAGAAGCGGGCGCTCGTCACTAACTATTATAATAATTTGTTCCAGTCTAATACAGGAAATCGACTGGATGAACTGCTGCAATATGTACAGCCGAAAGTCTCTACTGAAATGAATGAGGCATTGATCAAGGAGTTTACTGCTGAGGAAATTAAACTGGGGCTGGACAGCATTGGCGATCTTAAAGCCCCAGGCAGTGATGGTATGCCTGCTCTTTTTTATAAGAAGTACTGGGATATATGTGGTGATGATATTATTAGGGAGGTGAAACATTTCTTAGAGGGGGTGCAATGCCTGAAAAATGGAATGAAACAATTGTTGTGCTGATTCCAAAAGCAATGAAACCAGAAAAACTCAAGGATTTGCGACCTATTAGTCTCTGCAATGTGATATACAAAGTTGCATCCAAAGTCCTGGCAAACCGGCTGAAGGTGATACTCCCAGATATTATAGCTCCCAATCAAAGTGCCTTTGTACCTAGAAGATTAATTATGGATAATGTGTTAATTGCCTACGAGATGTCTCATTATTTGCAGAATAAGAGATGGGGTGCGGAGGGGTATGATGCGCTCAAACTAGATATGAGCAAATCATATGATTGTGTGGAATGGTCCTTTTTGGAAAAAATGATGTCTAAGATGGGTTTCCATGCGAGGTGGTCTGAGCTGATTATGAAGTGTATTTCTATAGTGTCTTACCGTATCAAGGTAAATGGGGAGCTTACAGATGAGATAGTGCCAACAAGGGGGCTGAGGCAAGGGGTCCGCTATCCCCCTATCTTTTCTTGATTTGTGCCGAAGGTTTTTCAACACTGTTGAATGCAGCTGAAGAGAGAGGTTTGCTGGAAGGGGTGACTATTTGCAATAATGCACCGAGTATTTCTCACTTATTGTTCGTTGATGATTCATTGCTTCTCTTAAAAGTAAATGATGAGAGTGCACATCATCTGCGAAACATACTACAACTCTATGAGAATTGTTCGGGGCAAATTATCAACAAGGAAAAGTCATCCATTATGTTTAGCAGGAACACCAGTGGGGCTGCCAAGCAAAGTTTCATGGAGATTATGGACATCCCACAGGAAGCTGTGAATGGAAAATATTTGGGCCTTCCAGTATATATGGGGCGGTCAAAGAAGAAGACTTTTGAATATCTGAAAGACAGAGTGTGGAGAAAGATTCAAGGTTGGAAAGAAAAACTTCTCTCTAGGGCGGGGAAGGAAATTCTTGTCAAGGCCATTGCCCAAGCCATTCCAACATATGCAATGTCATGTTTCGATCTTACTAAATCTTTGTGTGATGACATTAGTACTCTAATCAACAGATTTTGGTGGGCACAACAGAAGAATGAAAAGAAAATGCATTGGCTGTCCTAGGAATTACTTTGTTGCCGGAAGGACAAGGGTGGCCTTGGTTACCGTGATCTCCACTTGTTCAACCTTGCAATGCTTGCTCGGCAAGCTTGGAGGCTAGTCATGGCCCCTGATTCGTTGTGTGCTCGTCTCTTGTTGGCAAGGTGTTGTCCGGATGGGGACCTCATGGCTGCACAAGAAGGACCGGGCATTTCCTATTCTTGGCGTAGTATCATTAGGGGAATCTAGGCCCTGAAGAAAGGTATCATTTGGAGGGTGGGAGACGGTGAACAGATTCGCATTTGGGATGATCCTTGGATCCCACGAGGTCAGACACGGCGCCCGAACACTCCAAGAGGTGTTGTCCTACTGACAAAAGTCTCGGAACTCATTGATCCTGGTACAGGTTCTTGGGATGTCCAACTGCTAAACGATATTTTCTGGGAAGAAGATGTTAAAGAAATCATGGCAATTCCAGTAAGAACAAATCAGGATGACTTTGTTGCTTGGCACTTTGATAACAAAGGCACTTTCTCAGTCAAATCGGCATACCATGTATTGCATGATGTCCGGGAATATGAAGCCACAAGGCAACAGGGGAGTTCTTCTTCCTCTGGTCCTGGATCGGCGAAGGGTTTAAAGTGAAAGAGAGTTTGGCACTTGACATGTCCCCCAAAAATTAAATAATTTGTTTGGAGGCTCACGCACAACAGTTTGGCACTGAAGATGAATATCAAACGCCGGGGATTACGGACTGACACACTTTGCCCAGTCTGTAAGCGTCTTGATGAGGTTGGAGGTCTGTTGATGCAAAAGTAGATCTGCAAACACAAAGGGCTAATACCCGAAATCGATATCTAAAGCGTGCCAGTCGATTTGACCTGTTAATCGACAAGGATGAAGATACGAGCACTTTGGTCCTGATAACAGCGATACGCCTGGAGGTCACGGCCAAGAGGTACTCACGCGGAACTCGAGGATCGCCGAAGATTGCACTGGAGCAATGCAACTCGCCGAATCGATGAGAACTCGTAAAAAAGAAAAATATGCAAATTGACAAAGTCGTCGAAAGTAGATGTAAATAAGAATAAAATTTGTTTTTGATGTATTGATTGCCCTTTACATTGCCCTTCACCCTATATTTATATCCTGATCTATAGAAACGTAACCAAATACGACTAGAACACTAAATCCAAATATATAGAAACACATGACTTTGATACAACTCAGACTCTAATAAACGTATATAAGAAAATTAACTCCTATCTTATTCCATAGTTCGCCTCAGTCACGATGGTATTCTCATCGACCTCTTTTTTATCGGCACAATCCCTGTTCTATCGGCAGCAGCCTTCAAGTTCCTTTCATCAGTACATTCCCTGTTTCATCGGTAGCAGTCTTCAAACCATCTTTCATCGGCATCGGCAATAATACCCTTAACCTTATTGGCAACATTTCAATTTGAACCCATACGCCGCTACCACTCATAAGCAAACTCATTTTCATCAGCTATCAATCTACACAATAATCTTTCCTGTGCTGATTAGCCCTTCCTGACCGTCTTGACACGTGCTAAAAAACGATGTCAACACATGCACCCCAATTTTGAAGTATAAGATATTGATGCTCCGAAATTTACTCCAGATAATGCCTGTTATTACCTATTTTTTAACCCATTCTCCAAGCATAACATGATCTGTTACTAGATTTAATCAAATCTAGATCTAATCCATGTATCTCAGTAAATATCGCACATTTTCCAACTGTTTTTTGCCTCAATTACGGTTGAGATATCAAAATAACAATCCATCGGCAAGATCTTATCACAGCAACATCACCATTTTAGAACTGAAAGATCCTATATCAAAATATCCTTCAAGTCATGACTTCTTGCCATGCCATCAAATCTTCTATACAATCATTGATTATCGTGCGAATAGTTACCATATCTATCTGAACCACCTCGATCCATCCGCGTACGGCATAGAGATAAGTCAAGAATACCCCTACCCCAAATGACCTATAAATAGATTTCTCCGAACTGCTCATCTTCTACCTTCAAATTGCAACCTTTGACATTCTCTCTCCGGCGGCAACCCTAACTGCGCATCCTCAACCCACCAGAACTCCTTCCATTGTCATTTTCCAATCTCCAGCTCGTGCCCTCATCCTTCTCGAAACAATGGCGGTCAACTTCAACGTCCCTGCGGTTCGTTCTTTTTTTATTACTTTTACTTCGACCCTTCTGGCCCCTTGCGAATTCTTACAGTTGGTATTTTTTCTACTTCTTCCATTCTCCTGATCTTCCAAACTCAGGAACTACGCAACACACTGGTTATTCCAACCAACCTCCCCTCCATTGCCTAGGTCCAATGGGTGATCCAGATCCAACCGACCTGATCAATGCAGAGGCTAATCGTATTCCCTTCAAAGCTCAAAATTTCTCTTTGAATCTATGGAAAGATACATTTCGATCTTGGCCCAAACCTACCAAAGGGTGGAAAACTGGTACTTGAGAGTCAACAGATCAATGCAAGTGTTCTGGGCAGAACGGAAGATAGATCAATGTATCAGGCTATCCATTGCTGATATGCAAAGGAATGAATCCATGATGATAGTTGCTACTCATTTTTGGTCAGATACCATAAATACCTTCATGTTCGGTCATGGCTCATGTGCCCCTACCCTTGCCGATGTATATATGTTCACCGGCTTGGATATCTCAACTGTCGATGAAGGCCACATTTTTGGCAGAAAAGCTGAGTATAGAGTAAATACACGCAACATCGGCGGCTGGACATGATACATCCAAGAGTACCAAAAAACTGGTACTGTCAATCAAAGGGAACACGCCATATTCCTGAACATGTGGCTGGAGAAGTTTATCTTCTGTGGTCGATCGGTAGGACCAACTAACGCCTTCCTCCTAGCAACGGAACTCTTGGCCAACGGTGTCAGATTCCCACTTGGCCGATACCTCCTGAGTTCATCTTACCATCTTCTCCACCAAGTGTCTCAGAAGCTTCTGGTTGGTGAACCCATCGGCAATCTGGGAGGCCCGTGGAGGTTCATCAATATGTGGTTAAACGCTCACATGCATAAGCGTCTACAATGGGATTTCTTTACCCAAGAATTCCCACGAGAGATCGCCGAAGATTACGTCCTTGGAGATGATGAATCGGCAACACACCCTCCTCTCAACTTCGGCGAAGCCATAATCATCCTTCCTGGAATAGAGTCCAATGAAGATCAAATTGGTAGGTTTTTTCAGAATTTCTACCATGGTCTCCCTCATGATCTCAGAGCTTGGGTACCCTATATCGATGAGGATAACAAGTTCTCTCTTCTTTTTAATTTTGCCGATAGTGATCTGAACCAAGATAATGATCTTATGATGGCTATTATTACCCCCAGAGCAATCCCAGTAAACACATTTGGTAGCGGGAAGAATTCCCATATTACTTATGAATTCTACAATCCATCGGCATTGTCTCGCCAATTAGCCTTTGGGCAACTGCCAATCAAACTATGCTTTGCCGATGTGATTAAGCCCAGAGAAATTATTACAGCTGGAACTGAATGGAGTAGAGTAGTAAGACTTGCTCCTGATGCCGATATTTCAAATGTTGATCTCTCCGCCTGGTCACCAGTGTCTTTCATCACAGAGTCATATAAGCAATGGTAGCAAGAGTGGAAAGAACAGTTGTTTTCAACATCCGTTCATACATATCGGCACATGATCGATCCCGACTATGCTATTCCTGACGATGTAGTAAGTTCCTTTTAACTTTCGTCTCTTTCCTTTCTTTTATATGTATATTGGTAACTAATCTTCCCTGAAACAGGCCGATGATCCAGTTTTATCAATAAGCAAAAGTGAAAGACCCTTCAACCTCCACCCTATTTCTCCAGTCTCAATAATTGGCTACAACGCCCCTACCTTAGAGGCCTTAACCTTCCAGAGGACTCGCGCCAAAACTATCACCTCCAGACCAAGACTAGCAACATCCAGGGCCACTCCAATGGCTGCTGCTTCAAGCCTAATCAAGGTTTTTAAGGTAATAACCTTGCTTACTTTGTTTTTCTGTCGATGCACACTATATTAACATATAACTATCAGGATGTGAGAGCTGCAGTTGGATCGTCATCAGCAACTCTTCCAATATCAAGCACCACGACCTCTACTCCTCCTTCAGAGGTATTCTCTTATTTTTTTTACATTTTTTCTGTTAAATATCCAATCTTATACTCGTTTTTGCAGCAACAAACGGGCACATCGGCAAGCACACCAAGCATGCAAGCTCCCCAATCAACACATGTCGATGCCCCCCAGCCAATTGTCGCTGAGGCCCAAACAAAGCGCAAAGCTTTAACGATGCTGAAGCTCAACAAAAGCGACAGAAATCTACACCAGCCCCTTCATCCGCTCTAACACCTGTCAATCGACCCACTGATATAATTGAACAAGCTACTTCTTCTGTACAAGATACACCATCAGCCATTATACCCCAAGGGCCGACTACTGATGAGGTCATAGAAGACATTCCATCGGCATCCTCTGTCGATCCTTCGCATGATCTTTTTCAAGCCGCTCCCTCAAGTCAGGCTCAAGAAATTGCCTTGAAGCAGGTAAACCGATTAACTATTTGGTTTATAATATCCCCAGACACCACAAATAGGATTCCTAACTCTCTTTATTTCACAGGAACATGATTCTCCCGATAGCTTGTTTTTTTTGCTATCGACGTCTCCGATGATAACGGAGAAGAGGCGAGTTCTTCCCTGGCATTGAGAACAATATCGGCAGATACCTATGGCAAACTAGAAGTTCTCCTGAATCTGCTGTAACAAGATACTGCTCAACTGGTGATCGATTCAGACCCTGCAAGGACCATCTTCAAAACAATCCGTGGCTAAGTCCCTGCCGATGTTGAAGAAATCATCTTCCCAGCAGTCCATCTGGAGAGCAGACAACTTCAATATCAAAAAGTTGTTCATCGTATTGCCGACAGAGCAGCTCAGGCTCAACTTAAGGAAGAAATGCTGCAGCTGAAGCAAACTGCCGATGAGAAGCACAAAAGCATCAGCAACTTGCAAGCCTCCGGTGCTGATCTTAAACAGAAAATCTTAGACCTATCGGCAAAAAGGGCAGCTCTGCTAGCCGAACTGAAAAAGGTTGAAACAGCCCTGACTCAAGCCAAGCAAGAAGAAGACCAGCTTCCTGACGCTATTAAGGCCCTTCAGCAAGAACGAGACGTCCAAGCTCGCAAGGCCTTAGTTCTCAAGAAGAAACTCAAGCCTGTGGAAGGAAGTGCCGATGAAGATGCCAAGAAATTAAAAGAAACCGATGAAATTCGCCTGCGTGCGATATCGGCTATCCAAGCTTTGTTAAATTAGCGCATCGGTAATAATTGATACTTTGTTTTGATTCTAGCTGATAGGATTGTTATCGGCAATTACTCTTTTATGCATCCATCCAGATACTAGGGTAATATTTTTTTTAAATATTTTCCATTTAATGCTCTGGAAAATACAACTCCTTCGAGAGTTTCAAGAATATATGCATTACCAGGAACAGATTGATTTATCCGATATGGACCTTCCCAATTAGGTGACCATTTGCCAAACTTAGAACTTTTAGTCCCAATCGGTAAAATCAACTTCTAAACCAATTCTCCATCGACAAATTCCTTTATCTTCACCTTCTTGTCATACTATCTAGCTACTCTTTTCTTATTCTCCTCGATGCTAACTAAAGCTTTTAACCGATGACCTGCTACATCTTCCAACTCATCCTTCATAAGGATATCATAATCATCGGCTGTTAATTGATCTTGAGAGCGTATTCGCCTAGAACCAATTTTAATCTCCTAAGGTAAGACTGCATCGTGTCCATACACCAACTAATAAGGTGTTACCTTGGTTGCACCATGACACGCCATCCGATATGACCACAAAGCTTCATTTAAAACTGTATGCCACTTCTTAGGATACTCTTTAATCTTGCGCTTAATGAGCTTGATAATTCCTTTATTAGATGCTTCAGCCTAACCATTAGCCTGGGCATAATACGGTGAAGAATTCAAAACTTTAATCCCCATTCCTATAGCAAACTCATCAAATTCACCCGATGTAAACATAGTGCCCTGATCGGTAGTGATGGTTTGAGGGATGCCAAATCGGTAAACGATATGCTCCTTCACAAAATCAATCATATTAGCCGATGTCACCTTTTTTAAAGGAATTGCTTCAACCCACTTTGTGAAATAATCGGTAGCAACCAGAATAAACTTATGCCCTTTACTCGATGGTGGATAAATCTGACCGATGAGATCAATAGCCCAACCCCGGAACGGCCAAGGCTTAATTATAGGGTTCATAGCCGATGCGGGTGCCCTTTGAATATTACCAAATTTCTGACATTTATGACATCCTTTAAAATATTTAAAACAATCTTCAAGAATAGTCGGCCAATAATATCCATTTCTTCTGATCATCCATTTTATCTTGAAGGCTGACTGATGAGCCCCACATACTCCTTTATGAATTTCACCCATCAGGCCTTTTGATTCCTCTATGCTAACACACCTGAGTAAAACTCCATCTATGGTACGGTAATACAATTCATCATCGAGGAGTACATACTTGGTAGCTTGGAACCATATACATCTTTCAACCTTTTTAGATGGATTCTTTAAATAATCAATAATTTCCTTCCTCTAGTCATCGGTATCAGCTGCTGATATTAATACTTTTTCAACAGGTTGATATCCTGAAGCATGCTGAGCCAATCGGTTAGCCTCTTCATTATGCATCCGAGAAATATATTCCAGATGAAAACTCCTGAACCCTTTTAATAATCTCAAACACTTTTCATGATATGAAATTAGAATTTCACTTCGGCATTCATAAATCCCAGTCAACTGATTTATAACTAACATAGAATCACCAAAGATCTCAACAACATCAGCATGTACTTTCTTGAGCAATTCTAACCCTTTTATCAGGGCTTGATACTCAGCTTGATTGTTTGTCGATGTAGCAACAATCGGCAATGAGAACTCATACTTCTTCCCCTGAGGGGAAATTAATACGATACCAATGCCTGCCCCTTCACCATAAGTAGACCCATCAAAGAAAAGTGTCCACGGAGCAATTTTCAGAGAATCCACCGTGTTGCAATGTTGAGTAACAAAATCGGTCATAACCTGTCCTTTAACTGCCTTAGCCGATTCATAACATAGGTCAAATTCTGATAATGCTAAAATCCATTTACCAATCCTACCATTCAGTATCGGCATTGACAGCATATATTTGACCACGTCATCTTTACATATGACAGTACATTCAGCCGATAGTAAATAATGTCTCAGCTTAATACAAGAAAAGTATAAACATAGACATAATTTCTCAATGGCCGAATACCTGGTTTCAGCATCTATTAACCGTCTGCTCAAATAATAGATAACACGCTCCTTTCCTTCAAATTCTTGAATAAGAGCTGAACCGATAACAGCATCTTCAGTTGATAAATACAATCTGAAAGGTTTTCCATGTTGGGGTGGAACTAACACTGGAGGATTTGTTAAATAACTCTTAATTTCATCTAAGGCTAACTGCTGTTCATCCCTCCATTTAAATTCCTGATCGGCTTTCAATTTCAATAATGGACTGAAAGCCTTGATCTTACCCGACAAATTAGATATGAATCTTCTGATGAAATTAATCTTACCGATCAAGGATTATAATTCAGTTTTATCGGCAGGAGCAACAATCTTGTTGATTGCCTCAATAGATTTTCTACTAATTTCAATATCTCGCCGATGCACCATAAAACCCAAGAATTGTCCTGCCGATACACCAAATGCACATTTATTAGGATTCATCTTTAATCCATGCTTTCTTGTGTACTCCAATATCCTCTGTAGATCGGTTAGATGCTTTGTGATATCTTCAGACTTAATCACTATGTCGTCAATATAGATTTCCACCAACGTGCCGATATATTCATGGAAAATAAAGTTCATAGCTCTTTGATAAGTAGCACCGGCATTTTTCAAACCAAATGTCATAACTATCCACTCAAATAATCCCACATGTACTGGACATCTAAAAACAGTCTTAGAAATATCTTCTTCAGCCATGAATATTTGATTATAACCTGCATTACCATCCATAAAACTGATAATCTGATGCCCTGCTGCAGCATCAATCAACAAATCAGCAATCGGCATTGGGTAACCATCCATCGGTGTGGCCTTATTGAGATTCCTGAAATCAATACAAACACGAAGTTTCTCATTTTTCTTGTATACAGGAACCACATTAGAAATCAACTCTGCATATCGACACTGTCGAATAAACTTTGCCTTAATTAATTTAGTTATTTCGGTCTTAATATCAGGAAGTATATTAGGATTGCAGCGACGTGCCGGCTGCTGATGTGGCCGAAATCCAGATTTAATAGGCAACCGATGTTCAACTATAGATCGGTCTAACCCAGGCATTTCAGTATAATCCCAAGCAAAACAATCTTTATATTCCTTCAACAAATCAACTAGTTGTTGTTTACACTTAGAATTTAACTTAGCGCTAATAAAAGTGGGCCTTGGCCTATCGCCTTCACTAATATCTACTTCTATTAAATCATCTGCCGATGTAAATCCTTGACCTAATTTTCCATCATCGGTAAATCTATCCATTAAAACTCTTCTTCAGAACCGACTGCTTGGATCGGTAGAATTTCGTAATCGGCAACCCTGAGGAACTCTTTTTCCCAAGCTTCTCTTGATATGCACCTAGTTCGCTCATAAGTGTCTGATTCTGCCGATGTGATGATATAAGAAGAATCACCAGGAACAACTTCAATTTTGTCTCCAACCCATTGTATAAGACACTGATGCATTGTAGAAGGAACACAACCATTAGCATGAATCCAATCCCTTCCTAAAAACAGATTATATGCACCCTTGCCATTAATAACAAAGAAAGTTGTCGGTAACGTTTTACTGCCGATGGTCAATTCAACACACACTGCCCCTTTAGCTGGTGATACATTGCCTTCAAAGTCCTTTAGCATCATATCAGTCTTAGTTAAGTCTTGATCTCCCTTACCAAGCTTCTGATACATCACATAAGGCATAATATTAATTGCAGCTCCTCCATCAATAAGTATCTTAGATACAGGCTGCCCATCAACTCTGCCTTTTATAAATAAAGCCTTGAGGTGTTGTCTCTCATCATCGGCAGGCTTCTCAAAAATAGCCATCATTGGATCTAGTGTTAATTGAGCTATTTGGTCAGAGAAAAAACTTCTTCTTTGCTATCAGATAGAGCCAAAAATTCCATCGGCAACATAAACACCATATTGACATCTGCCGATGGGCCTTTATTTCTGTGCCTTATCTGCCACTGCTGATTACCAGATTTCTCATTGGAGGGACTTCCTTCTTGGTAAAAGTCTTTTTGACGCTCTCGCTGTATTTTCCTCTTCTATGTCTTTGTCAAACCCTCTGGACATCATTGAGGAAGTTTAGTTTTCCATACTGGCTGATAAGTCCTGATTGTCTCCACACGACGTATATTAGGATCCCTGTAAAATATTTCTTCATTAGGAACTCTTGCATTTGCCATCTCTTCAAGTTCCTCTTGGTTTCTCAGAAAATATGCAACGTGTTTACCAAGCCTTTCATGTACACTGAGCCTGCCCCCCAGCCGATCATATATTGATGCTCTCCTTCTGATCGGCTCATTAATGGACAAACCTTGATTACCAGATTGAAATCTTCTTATAGGACGATTAACTCCATAATAACCATTGCACTCTGGGCAATCTTCAACAGTAGGTAACTTAATACCTTCCTCCCAACAATGAATAAAAAACGGACAATTTCAATGATCCTTATGCCGATTCCACTCTTCTTGACGTCTTTCCTCTTGCTGTTGTCGATATCGGTCCCTTCGCTGACGCCAGTCTTCCTGTTGTCTTTGTTGAGTAATCATGATGCCAGATCGAGGAGGCTTTCCAGAACTGCCACCTTCTGTCAATAACCCCTTGCCTTTTGCATCATCGGTAGTTATCCGATGTTGGGGATCTACTGATGCATTCTTTTTAGCAGCTTCCGATGTCAACACCTTAATTTTACCTTCAGTATCCAACATATTTGCTGGAAAAGGATGTTGATCAATTTTCATCGGCTTCTGAATCTTGGAATTGCCAAATTTTATTCTCCCAGACTCAATAGCTAACTGTAATTGTTGTCTAAATACTTTGCACTCATTTGTACTGTGTGAAGTTGCATTATGCCATTTGCAATACAGTATATGCTTCAACTCTTCTGCCGATGGGATCACATGATTAGGTGACAACTTAATCTGGTCCTCCTGAAGCAAAAGATCAAATATCTTATCGGCTTTGGTGACGTCGAAAGTAAACTTCTCTGGCTCTTTGTGACCAAACGAACAAGATATCGGCTTTTTATTCTTAACCCACTCAGCCAAACCGATAACTGGTTCTTCATCCGAATCAGAATCTTCTACTTCTTCAACAAATAAAACTTTCTTATTCCAATTCCTTTTAGGTTCAAAAACCCTAGTGTCTTGATCAGAAATTCTTTGCACTAGATGACTTAGGCTTTCGAACTCCTGAGAAGCATATCTGTCCTTAAGGTGTGGCAACAATCCCTGAAAGGCCAAATCGGCGAGCTGCCGATCATCCAACACTAGGCTATAACATTTGTTCTTTACATCTCGTAGCCTTTGCACAAAGCCTTCTACCGATTCATCATTGCGCTGTTTCATCTTTACCAAATCGGTAAGCTTCTTTTCATGAACTCTAGCAAAGAAATACTTATGAAATTGCTTTTCCAGACCAGCCCAAGTAATAATAGAATTTAGCGATAGTGAGATAAACCATGTAAATGCTGATCCAGATAGAGATGATGAAAACAAACGAACTCTCAATTCATCTCTACAAGCTGCCTCTCCACATTGAATAATAAAACGATTAACATGCCGACAATTTAGCTGGGGCTCAGGATGCCTTAATGACTGAAGCTACAGCATGTTGGAAGGCCATCGAGGTGGCAGTAGCACATGGTATTTCTCAATTGCAGTTGGAAACGGATTCAGTCTTGGTGCGGGATGCTATTCAGTCTACATCACTGGACCAAACCTCATCGGGGGTGTTTTTCAGAGATATTCGGGCTATTATTAGAGAGCACTTTTATCTCTTTGAATGTTTTTATGTTCCAAGAACCTGTAACTCATCTGAGCATGAGATAGCTGCTATAGGGTTGAACCAAAGTTCTAGTTCGGAATTTGTTTGGGAATATCCGATTCCTGAGTTTGTAAGCAGTCAAGTTGCCGGAATTTTAGCCAGGCATGAAGTTAATTGAAAGGCCCGAGAGCCAAGTTTCAAAAAAAACTTCGGTATGGCCCCACACATCAGAGAAACATCACTAAACCCTATTCGAAACCCTCTTGCCCTAGTTCGCAAAAAAAATCCCTCTTGCCCTGTTTCGCTATAAACCCTTCACGCCCCACGTTTCACGCCCCGGTGTCCGTGGCTCGCTTCTGTTCGTGCCGCCGACTCGCCTCGCGTTCGTGTTCGCGTTGACTCGCTAGGGTTTGCCGTTCCCGTCGTGGGCGAAGGCGGCGTCGTCTCATGGCGGCGCCGTCTCCGTGGGCCTTCCCGCTCCCAAGGTTCGCATCCCTTTCTCGCGGCCGAAGGCGGCGGCGTCTCGTGGTGGCGCCGTCTCCGTGGGCCTTCCCGCTCCCAAGGTTCGCATCCCTTTCTTTTCCCTCTTTCAATGCTTTTCGATCCCTCCGCATAGGTTTGATTGTTTGAATGTGTGTATTACTGGCGATCGGGTTGTCTCGACTGTGGTGGTGCGTTGTTTTAGTAGCGAGATTACTTCGGAATCCAGTGGCTGTAAATTGCGAATTGGGGAGGGGGTAGTTTCTTTCGTGTCGAGATTATTTTGCAATCGAGGGGTTAGTAGATTGGAATTCGTGTTGTGGTTCTGGCTGGAGTTTTTGTTTGTGTTCTGATGGCGGCATGACAATCAGATCCTCTTGCTTCCTACACCTGTGTAGGATTAGACGGAAGTTGTGTTTCCTATGGTGAAAAACGATCAACCTCTTGCTTCCTACGCCTGTGTAGGATTGCATGGAATTTATTTCTTGTGGTGGAAAAGGTTGGGTTAGATGGAATTTAAGTTTCCTTTGCTGAAAAAGATTGACATTTATTCAATATAACAGTGAACTAGCGTGAATTTGTCTGGTTTTGATTTGCTGCTAAGCTAGTCGCAGCTCCCAGTACTGTATGAAAATGCACAATGTGGAATCAGGGCATTAAGAAGGAAACATGAATTCATGAACAACCATCATGTTGTCTCCTGTCGTTTGTACTTCTGGTTGGCACTTGGCAGCCAGCACCGAACTTCTGGTCAAATTCAACAACATTGATATATTTTGTTAGACGTAAGTTTGTACAATGGGCGTAACTGATTTTTGTTTACTTGAATTATTTCCTTTCTTAAGAAGTTCAATCTTTTTTCTATGGATATGGATGTTGTTAAGTTGTCTTGCTTAACTTTCTGAAGAAAGAGATGGTAACTACATACTTGAATAGGTTGTTGGATGATTTACCTTGGGGTTGCTTACTGCTTCTTTTTCCAATGTTTCAGTAACCTTCCTACTTGGGTGCTTGGCAAACTAGATAGAATCTTTTCTTGTTTCCTTTTCATTACACTGGATAACCGTGCATCTCCTAACAGTCCACTTCAAGGCGCTTAAATACTAATTTTGCTATACCTTGTGCAGCAATGGCCTTGGAAGCTGGGAGCCCGGCTACTTCTTTTACTCCACAAGTGGTATTGTTTTTCAACCCTTTAATTAACCTTTACGTTTGCCAATAATTGCTGAGTTGGACTGAAAGTAATGATGTTTCTGCTTACAGGTTGCTAAAGCATTTGTTAAACAATACTACCAAACTCTTTGTTACACACGAGAGGATGCCTATAAGTTCTATAATGACTCAAGTATTCTTGGTCGAACAGATTCTAATGGGAAAATGATGAATGTAACCACAATTAATGTAAGTTCTCTGCAACGTCATGATGCTAGTGCTATCAATGGAGTCTAGGAACTTTGGTATAGAAGTTTTGTCTGGTTTCAATGTCAGAATGTGAATTTTGATGACATGTTTCTTATCTGCCTTATTAATTTAGAAGCTAATCAAATATATGGCTGATAGGTTTAACTACGCTAATATATCATGGCCAACAAACTGTTCTTTTACGATGATTCCTATTTTTTTAACTAGAAAAAAATAGATGTTGTGGGCCACTCCATAGATCAAACCAAACACTCCCATAGGCTCCTATCTCGATTAAATCTTGGTTTCAAATTGAACAAACTTGGCAATGCCTTATCTCTATATGTATAGAAGTAACAAGAAAAACAAGTGAATTTAGTCACTTCAAACGTAGGCATAACAAGTGAATGGGTGGAGCATGGACTAGTACTTGAAATTATGATTTTTTAGCTCTGATTTATTGTTTATATCTTGTATAAATCAGTCATAGCTTTTTATTCCTATGTTGATTCTGATGGGCTGATCAATTTATTTTATGTGCTTGAGCAGGATATCAAGGAGCAACTTGTGTCTGCAGACTTTGCTGACTGTTTGATAAAGATAGAGACTGTTGATGCACAGCCATCCCATGTGGATGGTGTGCTCATTTTGGTTGCTGGATATTTTACAACCGATGCTGTGAAACAGAAGTTCACACAGTCATTCTTTCTTGCTCCACAGGAAAACAGAGACTATTATGTTTTGAAAGATATGTTCAGACTTACCCAGATTTCAACTGAGGTGAAGGAAGTTGTAGCTAACCATGATAATAAAAGCGCACAGATTACAACCCTGCCCAATGGTGAAGTTGTCAGCACCTCTGCAAATGTTGTTTCTCCATTTAAAAATGATCCTGTTGTTGAGACATGTGTGAAAGTGGTTAACAAGGATGTGGACAAGGTACCTGAGGCTTCAACTCCTCTTACTGCTGAGAAAGCAGCTAACAAGGATTTGGAGAAGATTCCTGAGGCTGCTCCAGCACCTCGCGCACCAGTTGAGAAGGCTGCTCCTGCTCCTCGCGCACCAGTTGAGAAGGCTGCTCCAGCACCTCCCGCACCAGTTGAGAAGAAGGGTGCTCCAGCAGCTCCTGCGCCAGTTGAGAAGGCTGCTCTAGCTCCTCGCGCACCAGTTGTGAAGGCTGCTCCAGCTCCTCGCGCACCAGTCGAGAAGGCAGCTGCAGCTCCTCCCACTCCAGTTGTGAAGTCTGCTCCAGCCCCTCCCTCATCAGATGAGAAGGAAGTAACTAGGAAGACTTATGCATCAATTGTGAGTTTTTATTTTTTATTTTTACTTTCATGTACCTTTTACTGCTGCAAGTATCTAATGTGTCTGAGTTATTATATTGCCTTTTTTCAATCATCTGGCGAATTGCGTGTTGGCATATTTATTTGTATTGTCTGTTGGTGACTTGTAGGTTAAAACCATGAGGGAGAGCACACAGCCTGCCCCAGCTGCCAGACCCGCCAAACCCAATCCAAGGCCAAAGGCGGCTCAAAATGTGGAGAAAAATGTGTCCTCACCTTCAAAACCTGCTCATTCTACTGATAATGCCCCCCAGGCGATAAAAGTGTTCCTAAAAATAAATCACATGATGGTTAGTTTCTCTTCTCTACTTCAGTTTCTTGTTTAAAGAAACAAGAAAATAATGGGGTTTATTCTGAATTATAACACTGCCTTGCTTTGCAGAGCCAGGGTACTCAATTTTTGTTAAGAATTTACCTTTCGACGCAACTGTTGAAATGGTGGAACAAGAGTTCAGCAAGTTTGGTTCTATTAAATCTGGTGGTATACAAGTCAAATGCCAGGTTAGTTTAAGTTGTAGGTTTATGGGTGTTTGGTTTTGAGGGGTTCATCCATCATTAGGCGATTCTATGAATTTTAGTGGGATGGTCCCATTCATCATGTTTATACTAATTGTATGCAAAAGGGGAATGAAGTGGTGATGGGTCAACTCATAACATTTCTCAAACCAAACAAGAATTCGAGGAGTGGGATGTGCTTTAGTTTCTACACTTGTTGACATTTTCTTCATGTTGTTGCAGCCTGATCAGTTTTGCTTTGGCTTTGTTGAATTTGAGTCTCAGCAATCCATGGTAGCAGCAATCGAGGTTTGTTTGCCTTCTTGTCTAGTTGACTTGTTTTAGAGCATGGCAGCATGCTTTGCAGTTAAATTCTTCTGTTGCATTCATGTATTTTGTTACTTTTCTTGGCATCTGCAGTCTATCAGCTACATTACTGAAGTAGTTTCAGTTAGCTAGAGAACATTTATCTATGTATTTTGACTTACGCTGAACGATGTGCATGTGCTGTGGGTTTATAAAGTTTGAATAACTCAATGATGGCTCACAGTATTTACAAATAATAATATTTCCTTTTTTAGGCTTCTACGGTTTATTTCGGCACAAGAGAAGCATATGTTGAGGAGAAAAGAACCAAAACACGAGGTGAGGAAGCATTCCGATCTACATAAGTCTAGGCGAATGAACATGTTTTGGTTCATAATTGTTGACATACTGCCTCAGCATGTTCGCTGTAGAGATAGGTGGCTTTGTAAAAGTAATGGCACCCTGACCTGTTACTGTCATAAATTCTGAATTATATTCCCAGAGAAGAGAAGTCATGGCTGTGTTTGTTAGCAAGAATTTTTTACTAGATGGAGTCTGCAGTTTGGTTTGGTTCCATTCTATCCTTGGCTGGCTAAATGTTTCCATACACGGCGAACTAGCTCATGTGCAACTCCCTACATTTTCTTTATAGTTAATTAATTTAAATTCTAGCAACTAATAGCTGCTTACCATTATTGGGCCTTTTCAGTTGCCTAACCTTTGACGATATAATTATCTTGGTCTTGTGCTTGAACTAGTTTGTGCCTGTGTTCAAAAAATTTTTTTTGTTTGAATTCATTTGACATGCTTTTTTCTTTTTCATTTCAGTTGTCGATGGTGTTATCACCCGTGGGGATGACAATGGCAATGGCTTCCAGTCTGGGAGAGGTGGTTACTACGGGGACAGCTACAAGCGGCAGTGGGGTGGTCAGAACAACAGCTACTACCATGATGGAGATAACACGAGGAACGACTATTCAGGTCGTGTCCGAGGACCACAAGGGAACGGCTACCCTCAGAACGGCAACGGCTACCACCAGAACAGGAATAGCTACCAGCAGAACGGCAACGGCTACTCTGGGAATGGCTACCAACAGCGACGCCCCAGCAACAACAACGGGAATGGGAGGGTTGAGCGCAACAATGGCCCTAGGCATCAACAAGGCCCTGCTGCTGCGTAGACTGACATTTTGCAGTTCATCCATGAAACGAAAGCAGTGGGATACTTTCATGTCCTAGGAACTAGGAACACCAGGCTTGTCTAGATACTTTGGCATGGGCTGCATTTTTGGCGCAATTGATAAACGCAATTGTGCGTCTTGTCTGGAACTGCTATATGAGTACTAGTGGGGAGCAGGTATTGCAAAAAATCATCTATCTACTGCAAAATCGCTGCTGCTCTATGTTGTGCCGTCCTCTTCAAGCTGTCCGTGTGCACGGCGATTTATCTGCTAGGCAAAGGCTTCCAATTTTCCAAATGTCTAATTTTGCGGGCCGCGTCCCGGGACTGGCAACTGGACTGATGTGTTGTAGGCGAGGAGACAAGCTCTTCTCCTTTTTTTTTTTGGGCCGGACCACTGCTGGCCACAGCTTTTCCAGGGGAGCTTCGCCAAGCGCCACAACCCACAGGGATCGCATCGCATTCACGCGCTCCCACCTCCCTCCGACCCTCCCTTTCCGTCCGCGCGGCGCGGGCATGGGATGCGGCATCAAATCCGGCCGCGATCCGCTTCGTTCCCCGGGGGCGACACATGTTTTGTTCCCAGAAACTCCGCGGTTGCGTGCGTCTGCCTCGCGCAGTCGCGCTCGCCCGCTCCGCACCTGGCGCGTCGCGGCCATGAGATACTGTAGATATTTCGTGGCGCGTCAATGTCACACCGCACACGGCTAGACCACCACCACAGGACCAGTCCAGGCGCACGCGCACGGCAACTTGCTCTCCTCTCCGTGGTGCTGGTGCGTGCATGCACTGTCCCTGTCCGCTTCACTTCACAGAGAAGGAAAAGAGCGTGACCGGGCGAGGGAACAAAGAGGCCAAACTTGTGTTGTGGTGCATACACAGTAAATACTACCATGCCTGTCCGCTTCATCACACAAAGAGAGGGAAAAAGGCGTGACCGAGCGAGAGAACCAGATGCCAAACTTGTGTTTGTGTGGTGCATGCACAGTAGATACCATATTAGTTACCGCGGCGTGTAGAGGTTGCCATCGGACTGAGAAGGACACAGCTAGCATGCCTAGGATAGGATATATCGGCCGACAGTCACGGCTATGAGGCCGACAGTCACTGTGCAATTAGTTTTTTTTTTCCGTGTACTCCATACATGTGTCCAAACATGCTCTTTTACTATAGAAGACAAAAGTTTTTAGGAACTAAACGATGCATGGTTATTTGTACGAGAACATGACATTTCATACGACCATAAATACTAAGTGTTATGTTCATGATGTATGAATCTTTAATAAACATCTAAGTGTTCTGTTCATGATATATATGTCGTCTAGCTTATGTAATGTAGCACTAGTACTTCTTCTTTACATGTTGTTCATGAACAAAGTTAAAAGATTGGGTGCTACCAGAGCGTGCGCGTGCAGGATCTGGGTTTTCCGCCCGCTCACCTCCTCCATAGCAGATTCTAGTCAGAAAAAAACACAACAACTCTCTTTTCCCCGACTCAGGCGCACCCTCGCACCCGCCGCCACCGCCTCACCGCATCGAGCTATGGTTTCTCCGGAGCTCCGGTGAAACCAAAGCTCGCCTGCGGCGCCACCTTCTCCCCCTCCCCCCGCCGCCAACGCCACCATGGTCGGAGCTCCCCTGGCCCGACTGCTCCTACCGCCACCAACTCCCCTAAATTGTCCATCGACCATCCCGCCTGGCCTACCAGCCTCCCCCCCGGGCATTCTTTAGCCCACCGGTGTTGGAAGAGATGATAGGGAGAGCTCGCCAGAACCCTAGAAATCAGATCCAGGAAGAGGAGAGAGGAGAGAGGAGAGAGGGGTGGAGGCCTACCGGGAGCGGATTCGTTGCTGCTGCCGCCGGATCCAGCAGATCCGCCATGGCCGGCGCGGGCGCGGGAGCGGGTGGACACCGTCGGGAGCGAGCGAGCAAGCGAGCGAGAGAGAGAGAGAGAGAGGGAGGGAGGGAGAGGGAGAGGGAGAGAGAGTGGGTGCTTCTGAGTGCGAGCGCGGGCAAGGCTGAGTGTGGGAGGCGTGCGAGCGGGTGAGGGTGGGGCTAAGTGCGGGTGGCGTGCGAGCGCCTTGGCTAACGCGTGCGCACCCGTAATAAATCATTTCCGTAAAAGATGAACTGGATGAGAATCCTAAACCAATCGATACTGATCTAATTCCCCAAATGGCACGAAGGAATATGTTTTGTCAACCAACGAACTAAGGGCAGTTGTCAAAAAAAACTAAGGGCCTGCTTGGATTGCGAGAAAATTTACCTGAGTGTTTTTCCTGTGATGAACTGAGTCTTATGAAATTTCAGTGCGATTTGTATGAAATTCTTTCGTTCTAAACATGCTGTGCGTGAACACAAAAGTAGTAGTACGGAGTAGTATAAGATATCCCTCGACCAGGAGTTTTTTCCTGCCTCCTCCGCGCTCCGACAACTGTTCAACGTCGTTCATGACGTTAACGTCTCAACACTGTTTATGACATAACATCGACATTTACTGTTTACTTTCATCTTTCTTTTCACTCAGTCAAATTTAAAATGTTTTCCCCACCGTTCATCGCAGCGCGCCCAACCGTACTAAATATAGTGTTATTAGTATGTACATTCCCCCCTCCCAGAGATTCTGCAAACTAATAAAGGGCACCCAGATGAATTATGGCATGACCGCGCGCACAAACCAGCAAGTTGCACGTATTGTATCGGCTCAGGTGCATGCACGCACGCTGCCGTGCCGAATTAGTGTCAGAGTTTGGTTGGGCCGATAAGCCGGCTGAAAAACACCGTTGGTTAATTTGTTGTAAGAAAAAATACTGTTCTGGCTAGAAAAATAAACTAAAAATACGGATTATAAGCTAGATGATCAGACTCTTAGTGCCAGAGGCAGCAGCAAATTGGCGTCGTGGCGACACTGAATAGTGGTCGGTGGATAACATAAACTATCACACGCCCTGGGCCGGGACGGGCTCCGTGCATGCATATCCCTCTCTCTCTCTAGCTATCTCTATCTAGATCTCGGAGAGCGATGTGACGAGGCCGGAGAGAGGGAGAGAAGGAAAAGGAGCAGCAGCGAGCGAGTAGCGGCAGGAAGATGTAGAAAGGTTAAAAGGCGGCAGGGCAATATATATTCTGCTCCCAACTTGTGCAATTTGGCTTCTGCGTCTGTGGTCAAGGACCTTTTTCTCCCGTGCTGCCTTTTACACGTATATATCGGCAGCTTGCGCCCCCGTCCTGTTGCTTGAGGGTTTAATGCATGATGTGCATGCGGTCGCGGGATGGACGCGATCGACCGAGGAACTTACGTGTGGTAGACTGGTGCCCGGTGGCGCTGGTGTTAACACACTGGCTTCGGTGTCGTCACTTCGTCACAATTAAAATCCTGGAGAAGAAGTGGTACCGTAATGAAAAAAGAGATCACTAGCATATAGATCAAGGAATCGTCTCTACCTAGTTCATCAACCTGCAAATCTCGATCGACCTGTAGCATTTTACCTGTCGACTGAAACCGAACCGCCGAGCAAAATGCACGCACGTGGATCGGAGCATGTGTGTACAGACAAGGCGTGGGAGCCGTTCGCTGGAATTATAAGCCGGCAAATTTTGTAACTAATGATCGTCACGTCGTTTACCAATAACAGGTCTCTATATATAGCCATATAGGCAGTGGCGGGCCTACCTTTATTCAAGGGTATTCAGTTGAATACCTATTATTTTTGCTAAAATATTTTGTACATATAGTGTATACATAAATGTATATATTAGAAAACATGAAGATAAGGCCACTATAACAGAGAATTTCTAAAACCAGCTCAAAACAAACCCTCTCTTATCCCTCTCCCTCATCACTCATTGGCCCACCAAGGCCCAATGGTCACTAGACTACCTTCTCACTTGTTACTGCGTATGTACGGCTCTATCCCTTTCGCACAAGCGCACATGCTATGGGTGAGTGACCTATCATGGCTTTCTGCTCATCACTCAATTGGCTTTGCATTTTAATACAGAGAACAAGTAACTAACTGAATTTAGATCAATGATTTTAATTTTTAGGTTCCAAGTATGAAGGACCTGTAATTTGTATGCTTTTTACCGTTTTGTTGATTCGTATACTTTATATAATTCAAGTGCTGCCACTTTGGTATTGAACATTTGGTAGTACTTCTTTATGTTAACTAATTTTAATTTATATGCACAATTCTATGAAAATATGAAATTATATTCAATTGCGTGTTATATTGCTATATATTATACAATTACAACTATGTAATATTATACATGCTAAATATTAGGCTTTAGGGTGCAAATTTTTTTTGACATGCCTTTATATTTTGAATACCCAACCTTAAATTCCTGGACCCGCCACTGCATATAGGCTACCTAACTACAAACTCGTTAATCGTTATATGTAGAGTTCCAGTAACAAAAATAATAATAATTGTGCCCAATAAGGCTAGAGAGCTAGTACTAGTTGCATGCCAAACCAAAAGCCTCATGCCTAACACACTAGTCTACTCCTAGCTAGCTGCAGATAGCAAACATATATTCAGTCACTCCATCCATGCCCTTCTTTAGTTCCCTCAATTCTCCCCAAATTTTACTATGTAAAAAGAAGATTTCCTGTCACATCAAAATGTCGGTAAATGCATGTAGTACTAAATGTTGATGAAATCAAAAACTAATTGCACAGTTTTGTTGTACTTTGCGAGATGAACATTTTAAGCCTAGTTAGTCAAAATTTGGATAATTTTTACCAAATACAAACGAAATGCTACAGAAATTCTGATACAGTATTTTTCTCCCCAATTCACCGAACTAAACGAGGCCCATGCATGATCGTGTCAGTGCGTTTTTTTTTTGGCTGGCTAGCTGTTGACCTTTTAGCTACGCTAGACTAGAAGGTACATTTCCCAGTTGGCACACGCATCATCATGAACTTGATCAACTTGCTCCTTTCTGGTGTGGGTTAGTGCAGTACTTAGCACTAGTAATTAATAACAGATTTCATCATGAGGTGCAAGTTGGCCATTAACAACGACAATAAGTTAGTCCCTACGCTACGCTGGGATGCAGCAAGGATCGCATGGCAACTTGCGCTTTATTTTCAAAACCGCAGGCTGTCCAACAATCGTGGCCGGTTATATTGCTAGTTGCGTGTTGGGATCAGACTTTCTTTATTAATTAATTTATTTTGGTATAATATAAAGCAGCTAGTACGCACATAGCTAGTTAGACACGGTAAACATCACTATCATTGTCGACAAAATAAATGCATGGAAAAACTTATCGTCCTGTGGTAGCATCTTTTTGTTGGATTTGTGCATGGACCGTCATCAACTTGAGTGATACCTATTTGGTTGCAAACTATAGCTCACTTTATTATTGTCTTAAGTCGAACTTCTCTAACTTTACTAAGGTTATAGAAAATACAACCGTATCAAATTGGCTCTATCACATTCTCCGTGAAATAAGACTTTGATAATGTGTTTATTTAAAATTGTATATATTAATATATATTTTTTTCTTAAAAACTTGGTCAGTTTTAGAAATCTTGAATTAATATAAAACTAAATTGTGCTATAATTTGAGATAGAGGGAGTAGCATTTTATCGAGCACTGAAAGTCTCTGGTAAATGGTGTACCACGCCACTCACCTCAATGATCCTTGCACTGGAAACTCGTACACACTATCATGGTCCGATACATTCTCTATGCCACAAAAAGATAATAATTCTCGTTTTTCAAGAAGTCAAAAGTTTTAAAGTTTGATTAAACCTATACGAAAATATTGACATTTACGATACCGGACAACATTAGATTAATCATAGAATATATATATATATAGGTAATAATAAAATATTTTTTATAACTTTAGTCAAAGTTAAAAAAAAGTCTAACTTAATCCAATCCAATAATTACATGTTATTTGGAATTGAGGTAGTAGATGTCATAGAATTCATAATCATAATGTAAAAGCGTATATCGCGCGTCGTTTTCATTTATGTGAGATACCAAAGAATCGAATATTTTTAAAATTTTAACTAAAGTTTTAGAATCTAAATAAAATCTCATCACAATGAAGAATATAATAAAACTTTCGTTGTATACATTTACCAGTCGACACTACCGAAGATCACGTATTTTAACCGAAATTCCGAACCGTGAACCCGTTATTTCGATTTTTTTTATTTTTAGTCAAAATTTGAAACAAATTTTAAATTTGACCCGCGTTTGATTTTTTTTAAATCTAACCCGTTTGGCCCCGTCACCATGCATGGCGGGGCAAATGCACTGAACCCCGCCATGCATGGTGGCGGGGTACAGGTCCCACGTGGCGGGTGACGTGGCATGCCACCCGAGTGTACCCCGCCATGATTCGTGGCGGGGTATGCCAAACCCGTCACCCATCATGGCGGGGTACACCCCGCCACCCATCATGGCGGGGCACGGCCTAAATAAAAACCGCGCCCCGCCACGCCCGCTCGGCTTTGAAGCCGCCGTCGGAGCCGCCACCGTCGCCCGGAGCCCCTCCCCCGCGCCCCGGCCGCCCCGGCCGCGCCCCGCCGCCCCCCCCCGCCTCGGCCGCTCCCCGGTGCGCCGTCGCCCGGAGCCCCTCCCCCGCGCCCCGGCCGCCCCGGCCGCGCCCCGCCGCGCCCTGGCCGCTCCCCGGTGCGCCCCCGTCGCCGCGCCGTCACGCCGTTCCCCGCGCCCCCGCCGCCGCGGCCCCGCCGGCGCATCCCCGGCCACCGCGCCCTCGGCCGCGTCTCCGGCCGCCGTTCCCGCGCCGCCACCCCGGCCGCGGACCGTCGCACCCCGGCCCGGCCCCGGCACGCCGCCGCCCGGCCAACCTCGTCACGCCGCCGCAACCCGTTTTACGGTAATTTTTTTTGTCGTTACTATTATTTATTTGTAGTAAATATTATTAAGTTATTATTATTTATTTAGTTAATTATTTAATATTCTTTGTATTAAACGATTATTTAGTTATTTAACATTAGTTATTTAGTTAGGTATTGAATTATTTAGTTAGTTATTTAGTTATTTAGTTAGTTAACGATTATTTGTAGTTAGTTAGTTAATATTATTTGTAGTTAGTTAGTTATTTAGTTAGATAACGATTAATATTAGTTATTTAGTTAGTTAGCGATCATTTGTAGTTAACAATATTTTTGATAGTTAGTTAATATTAGTTTTTAGTTAATGGTTCGTATTAGTTATTTAGTTATTAGTTAATTAGTTATTAATTGTTCTAATGTTATTAATTGTTCTAATGTTATTAATGTTGTCTTTGTTTTTTCAAACAGGCAGGTTCAGAGTTGCAAGATGGAGGCGCGGGCTTCTCATCCGCGCTTTAGCCTCATTGAGGCGAACTACGACAAGGACCACCGGGCCCAGGCCTTGTCGGAGAAGCAGAGGCCGTTTGCGTGCGCTTCGTGTTCGCATGCACCGCGTACATAGCTGGGACGAGCGATACGCGAACTACATACAGCGGGCAGGCTTCCTTGAGATCGTTCGGGTCTACAACAGTACACTCCCCACACTAGACCCTGCACTTCTTACTGCCTTTGTTGATAGGTAACATTGCATTTTGCATTTATTGTCTTTGTTTTGTAAAATTGGGCTGTCAACTTGCCTATAACCAGAAACTTGTAATGATGCAGGTGGAGACCGGAGACACACACCTTCCACACACCATGTGGGGAAATGACTATCACGATGCAGGATGTCAATATGATATTATGTCTCAGTTTGGTTGGTCATCCGGTGACTGGGGTCGTCGACGAGTCTAATTGGGTAGACTTGGTGGAGCAGTTCTGTGGTAGGAGGCCATCAGAGGCTGAAGTTAAAGGCACAAAGTAAGTTCATATTTGCGCCCCATTGAAATCACTAATACAACTATTTCAGCTACATCTATTTTTGTAGAATAATGCTTCAATTATAATTGCAGGAAGACCTCAGGAGTGTCGACGTCATGGATAACGGTGCTGGGCCTCCGATCGGTGCTCCAGATCACGAGGTCGAGGTGTATGCAAAGGTGTGGTTGTGGCACTTCTTGGACGCTTTCTTGTTCCCCGACTCCTCAGGCGACAGCATCAGCTGGATTTTCTTGAGGATCCTTATCCAGCCACTGGAGAACATTGCAACCTATAGCTGGGGTACCGCGGTCCTTGCTTGGACATACCGTCAGCTTTGTACCGCCTGTCGTCGCTAGTCGACCAATGCCAACCTAGGTGGCTACTCGTACCTACTTCAAGTATGTATTTGGGAGCGGTTTCCGGTTGGGAGGCCTACTAAACCTCCGCATTTGCCTGTGAGTACATTGACTACTTTGATATCTTCATACGACTAAAGAGATTAGTGACACCGTGTTTCTGTGACTTGCAGGTTTGGCAGCATGAAGACGTTCTACCCACCGCCCTTTTCATCTGGAAAAACGCTAAGGTAGTGAGGGGCGAGCTGGAAAGGAGGTACAAGCAGTACACGGATGCGATAGACGTATTGACACACAACTACGTAAGTTATATCCACATTTCCTACTAAAGGCACTATCAATGAGATTGATACTAAATTAAGTTTTTTTACTTTGCAGGTAACATGGACACCGTGGTCTAGGTGGGAGCTAGAGGACTACCTTAGTCCGCGCTGCGAGGAGGAAGGGGACGAGTGGCTTTACGAAGGGCCACTTATCTTCTTCCACGTCGTCGAGATGCACTACCCTTTCAGGGTTTACAGACAGTTCGGGAGGTTGCAGGGAATTCCACCGCTGTACTCCACCAACGCTCAGCTGCATGGGTACGATGCCAATATGTTTATTCTACTTAAGTGCCTCATTTCTAATGCAATATGGCAATGCAGGATCGATCGAAGGCTTCGGACCACGCAAAAAGGATTGGGCGGTGACGCACGAACCACATTTGCTTAATTGGTATAACAGGCATCCTCGCCACCTCAACGAACTTCCACAGCACAACCCGGCAAGATGGATGGAGTACCTGCAATGGCTGCAGCGAAGTACGAGGACTCATCTCATGGTCCCGTACACCAACATGCCTGCAGATGCGGCAGGTGAGGATGACATCACCGATGCGTTCGACGATGCGCAAAGGGTGCAAACACAACTTCTTAGGGCCTCTCTAAATAGATACGTGGTAAGTACTTTGCACTTATATCCTCAAGCGAGGTAAGGATTTTAAAATTCAATCAAAATGATCGAGTTAACCTTGTGTGATGTTGTAGGCACAACAGTTGTCGAACTACTCCGAGGAAGCTTCCAGGCAACTTTTTCGGACTAGGGACGACAAGACCAACCCTCTCCGCGCCTTTGTCAAGGTACTTTTGATAGTAACATTTGTGACTACAACTCAGTTACCTTTAAAATTCACGCTTAATAATGGTTGTTGTCATCTAAACCTGTAGAGAATAAAAAAAAGGCTGTAAAAAGTTGGCTCAGAAGCTGAGCTGTGCGGACACGACTTTGGACGTACCTTACAACCCCACGTGGTCTAGGAGCCAGACGATGTCCACCGCAGCTGCTTCTGCTAACGACACCAGGGCTGTATCCTCGTCTATTCGTACTCCGCAGGACAGAGGAAAGGGTCCAGCGGCTGCGGACGATGTGGATGAGGCACTTTAGTATGACACAACGAGTGGCGACGACGACGAGGACGTTCACCAGTGGGAGTACACCGGTCACGAGGAGATGGGTGCCTCACAGCTATACGGTGCTCCTTTTGGTACACAGAGGGTCGACTACACACAGCAGGAGAACTACACACCAGCCGAGCAACAGGTCCCTATGCTTTGCTTTTTCTTTAATTCTACTGTTCGTAGCTCAACATTTAGAGTAGCTCATCAGGTTGCTTGCTTGCAGGGGCCGTCCTCGACGCAGCAGTTCGATCGTGGACATAGGCGGCAGCGCGAGAGGCAGCAACGGGACCGCACAGACATTGGCTGGAGAAGCAACGTGGTCCCTACGAATCCGAGGAGGCGACGGAGACCGCGAGACCCCTACACCCCTGGCGATTAGTAGAGTAGTCATATTTAGCAGGCGCCGGACACATGTTATCATAGTTATGTAGTGCTAAAACAATTAAATTATGTGTAGGTGTAGCAGCAGTACTCTACTTGGTTATTTCGATTGGACTAATGTAGTTGGTAACACTCGTTTAATCTTTGGCGTAAACGCAATTCTTCGTGCCATGGCTTCCGTAAACAAGGTCCGATGATGGGCCGGTAGCCGACGGGGAGGGGCCCTAGGCGGGAGGGGCGCCGAGGGGAGGGGAGCTCGGTCCTGGGGCGGAGAGGGGCGCTGCAGGAAATGGAATGGATGAATGGCTAAAAACAAGAAGTGCCCGGACTTTTAAATAGGCGGGGTTGTACCCCGCCATGATGCATGGCGGGTTAGGGTTACCCCGCCATGAATCATGGCGGGGTACTCCTTTCCACGCTGGCCTACAGCGTGCCACGTGGGACCTGCACCCCGCCACCATGCATGGCGGGGTGCAGTGCATTTGTCCCGCCATGCATGGTGGCGGGGCCAAACGGGTTAGATTTAATTTTTTTTTCAAATGCGGGTTAAATTTAAAATTTGTTTTAAATTTGGGCTAAAAATAAAAAAAATCGTTATTTCAAACGGTAAGATGCCGCCTGGCTAGCACGGTAGCGTCGGAAAGCAACCTTTGCCCTTTACACTTTGCTAAAATAAGCCGATCCCTTTTGTTTAGGTGAGCTCATCTCAGTGTGCTGCCGCCCGAACAGCAGTGGCAGTGGGTGGCGTTCAAATGGGCGCAACTTGCCGCGACCAAGGCCACGTTTAGTTCTAAAATTTTTCAAGATTCCATGTCACATCAAATATTTAGATATATGTATAAAGTATTAAATGTAGACAAAAAAAACTAATTACACAGTTTGGTAGAAAACCACGAGACGAATCTCTTGAGCCTAATTAGTCTATGATCGGACATCAATTGATAAATACAAACGAAAATGCTACAGTAGCCAAAGCTAAAAAATCACCGCCAAAACTACTGTAGCATATTTCGTTTGTATTTGGTAATAGTTGTCCAACCATTGACTAATTAGGCTCCAAATGTTCGTCTCGCAAAGTACATCCAAACTGTACATTTAGTTTTTGATTTTATCTACATTTAGTACTCTATACATATATCACAAATTTAATGTGATAAGAAATTTTCTTTTTACGTAGTGCTAAATTCTAGATCCTGCAGTTAACTAAACAAGGCCAACCGAACCGCGGGAAGCCACGCCGAAGCGCCGCTTAAATTATTGGCGGTTTGAATCTGACACTGACAGCGTCAAATCGCCGACCCCAGATTTTTTTTTTTGCCCTCTCTCTCTCTTTTCCCCTTCCATTCTCTCTGTGGCCAACATCGTACGAGATCGATATCCCCAAGATTCTGCTCCCCGCCTCGCGGATTTGCTGGATCGCCTGCGGACACCGAGCCTGCAGCCCCAGTACGCTGTGCTGCTCCGTGTGCACTCTGCAGCACACTGCACACACACGGTTGTGCACACCGCAATCATTGGTGGTAGCGGCGTCGATGGCCAGTCAATAAATGGTGGCTGCATAGCGTCAAGATCACTCTGAGCTTAAGCTTATCCGGGGCTCATGAGATGGGGACTTGTGATTTTTTTGATAAGGGGGTGGTTCTTATCTGAACCTTGTAATGTAATGTTGGTAGTACTCCAGTAATGTGGATTACAATATCACTATGCTGTCGTGTTTGCACGCACTAGTTTGTAATTGGATGAGTAGATTTTTAACGCGGGGCAACCAAGTATGTACGTGGAATATAATACCAACGTGCCATTGTGTTTTATCCGCCCTGATGGTTTTTGCGGCTGATAAGCCGACTGATATTGTTTTGTTGTGAGAGAAGAGATTAGAGATATCGATGAAGCAATATCGTTTAACTAAGCTCTCTGTCACGGTGCTCCGTAACCAGGGAGGTACAAGCTCGGCTTGCTAATGCTTTGCTAGGATTCGGTGAGGATAAAGTATTCAAATGCAATTTAGTCCTTTAATTCCAACTTAATTATAGCGTATTTTGGTTTTTATATACATTGCTTTTACTATGTGGCTAGAGATAGTGTATATCTAAGTGCACAGTAAAAGCCATGTATTTAAAAAAACTAGAACGCTTTATAACTTGAAATAGAGGGGGTATTTCAATATTTAAAATCTTAGCTATTGACCATATAGGGAAACCATGAAAATCTAGTACCCCATTCCAAATTGTATATCGTTTTATCTCTATGTTAAAGTCAAACTTCTCGAATTTTACCAAAGACAGAGAAAAATGCATCAACATCTATAACATCAAATCAATTTTACTAAAATTTATCTCAACGATGCCCTTATTTGTTTTTGTAGATGTTATATATTTCCAAAATTTTGATCATTTTTAAAATATTAAATTTAGAACAAAACGTAAAATAATTCGGAGCGAAGGGAGTAATAAAAAAACTTTATATTGTTGAGCTAGGCACAATTTGCTAGACAGAACTTTCCTCTAAGTTCATTGGATTCTAGTAACCTAACCCTCAAAACTAGAACCCTCAGTCTCTAACATCGCAAAAAAAAACTCACTAGTGTTCGAAAAAAGAGTGGTTGTGTAAGAAGCTAAAAAATTTAAACATAAGAAAGAATATTTTGACTTATCTACTCCCTCCGTCTTAGAAAGAATACATTTCTAGCATGGTGCTAGGTCGAATCATATTTAATTTGACCAGACTTATATATAAAAATATAGTAATATTTATCATTTATTTCCATATCAGTTTTTATTTGAAGTTACAAATATTTGTACTATCATCTATATATTTAGTTAAATTTCAATATTTTGACGAAGACTAAACCTAGGATTGCAATCTCTTAGGACCAAGGTAGTACCGTATAGGAAGATTTTTCAAAGCAAAATTTGCGATTTTTTTTGAAACTAAAATTTGGGAAAATTACTACTGTTTACCTCCCATCTTAACAAAGAGGAAATTGATATTATATCTCCATCGTCTCAGGGTGTGGATGATAATGGGCGAGGACCTTCACAACCCGTCACACTCACACGTCCAATGCTGCAATCAGCCGCTCAAACAAAGCATTTGTCACGCCCGCAGGCGATCAGCGACTCCACGGCAGTGGGCCCACAAGCATACACTACCCGCCGTCCACTTGTTCCGCGGGTCCCACACTCGGGGGACAGCCGGGCTCCATAGCTGCCGTCCGTTGTGCCCCGCGCCGCCGCAGCCGACACCTGGACACGGCGCGCCAGTACTTCGCCGTCACCCCCACCCGGAGTGACGTGTCTCCCTCCAACCGCAGGCGTCGGGACAGCGCCGCCCACCGATTTACGGGGCCAGCACGCCGCGGGCCCGCGTGTCATGCAACGCGGACGAGGCGACAAGACGTGGCCTCCGTCTCCAGCAGCCCAGCGCGGCAACTCCCAGCCGAACCGCCATTCATTCATAGCACCACCGATTTGCGGACCCGCCTGTCATGTAACGCGATCGAGCCGTGTAGACCGGGGATCCATCCGCAGCAGCCCCGCACGCCACACCAACCAGCCGCACCACCACGCATCCCGTCCCGCGCCCGACGACGCGGGGGTCCCACGCAGTCCGCGGCCCCACGCGTCATTCGAGCCCGGGCGTGGCTGCGGCGTCGCCCGCGAGGGCCTGCCTGGCGAACCGGCAAGTTGGCCTCGGGGCCAGTGAGCTGCCGTGGGGCTCACACGAGGCGTGCCGCGGCGCGGCACGTGGCGAGCGATGCGGCGGCCTGCGCACACACGTACCCCCCCTGGTCCCCGCGCGGGGCCTGCTGCAGCTTTAAAAGCGGATGCCAGAGACGTGTCGCTGCTGCGTAGGCCCCCGCGCGGCGCGACACCTGTGGGCCCCGGTGGCGCGGCAAGTTGCAGCTGTTTCGTTGGGTGCCAGTTGCAGGCTAGCCATCGTAGCCTGCCTGCCCCTACGTGGTCCCTGAGAGCCGTCTCTGGGGTGGCCCGAGCCGCCAAGACGAGTCGACCAAAGCCAAGCCAAGCGGGGCGTTGCAGTAAACGGCTCTGGCCCGATTTTCTTTTACCTCATTTTTTTCCTACAAATATAGGAGTATTTGTTTGGTGTTTTTTAACTACTAGGTCAATAATGGTTATAAACTTATAATGACGGGTTCTTATTATTACCCTTTGCAACAACGCGTTTAGCGATTCGCCCTATGCGAATCCACGACGTATATTTACATATAAATGACTTGTTATAGATAGAGACAACAATAGTGTACGAGTATACTATGAGCCATGATGCTCGTAATTCTTGTATATTATTAGTATGTTAGTGTTGTACGTGATATAAAATGTGAGAAAGTAAAACTAAGATTAAGGTAATGATAATTTCTAGTTTCCCACTTAGATTTCAATTTATAGACCTAGCCACCCGTCTTCCTCTCATTAGTGGTGGAGCTTCACTGGGACCAAAAGAAGCTATAGTCATCTCTATATTTAAATGATTTATTAATAAAACTAGTGATTTCAAAGTATTATGTGGGAAAATAAAGAGTAAAAATTGCTATATTAGGTTTGGCTCCTTCGTCATTGGCTCATCCTGAGGTTTCAAGCAAACTTTGCCATATCATTCCTCATCTTCATACCATTATGTCATCATAATGTTTATTGTACTTTTACTTGGGGTTTTGTGTTCGTTCCCCTACTTCCAAATGTTATGGACTTAAGGTGAATTTTTTAACACTTCCCCTATTTTCATTTGGTATTTTTTTAATACCATGCAATCAAAACAATTTTTCTAACTCTTTGTATTTTATGACCTAACCATTTTTGTATTTTTTTCTAAAATGTTCAATGGTTTATTTCATTCGTTGTTTCTTCTTATTCGACGATTATTGGCACCAACAGGTGTCACTTTGTCCAATCCTCAATGGTTAGGACGGGGAAGTCCGTAGTCGTGAATGGATGCATGGAAGTGTCAATTCTTAGAGCAAGAACTGTTCTCAATCACCCAAAATTCAACGACAAAGGAACAACAACAATTTTATCGTTGTTTATTTTAGAAAGCTCCAGCAATACATGATCTTGGCAAAACAAAAAAAGAGAAACAATTTTCCTCACAAGTCAGGTTTAATTTGCCTTAATTTTTTCCTCGTTGGCTCAAAAAATTTTCCACATTAGGTCTTGTTTAAACGTAGTCGTATTCGCACATGCAGTATTGTTTTTTTATGTGCCCCGTCATTGAGCACTATGCGACTGATGTTCTCTTAAGAAAAAAAAAAACTAAGGCCCTGATTGGTTGTCTCTGTTTTTTAACACACATCATATCGAATATTGCGGTACATGCATGAAGTACTAAATATAGACTAATTACATGTATGTCGGCACAGATTAAGAGTAATTTATGAGATAAATCTATTAAGCCTAGTTAGTCCATGATTAGACACTAATTGTAAAATAAAACGAAAATGCTACGGTACCCATTAAACTTTAACACCAAACACCACCTAAATATTTTTGCACCCCGGATTGCCCGTAGCCCGATCGTCTCATGCCTAAGACCGACTGCACCGGCGTTCGGCAAACCTCCCTGGTGTACGTGATAGAGGAGAAAACAGCTGCAGCGGTGTACTCTATATACTCCCTCCGTCTGGGAATATATGCAAATCTAGCTTCCCAAGGCAAACATAGTGGAGGAGAGAAAAGACGCATGTAACCCTATATTTTTCCTCTGCAGAGACTCTGTGATGCCAGCCTTTTTCTCTTTCCTCTGCACTTGCTCACGGTCTGGCTCTCTCACCGCTGGACGGATTCACCAGGAGCTGACATTTTTTGTCAGTGGATCCCACTACTACTAGCTTCTATGGGTCTAAAATTGCTTGCTTTACCGGACAACCCTCAAATCCTACAATTACATATATTACCGGACGGAGGGAGTACTACTCTATCGTACAGGATTGGAGGTCATCTCTCTATTTACCGTGAAACAGTTCGTCTGCTCGGGAGGACAGCCCCGCGCGTGCGAGACATCAGTAGTATAAAGAGAGTGCATGGGAGAACGTGCCGACTTTTTTCGGTTAAAAAAATATTATAACTCATAAACTAAAAAAACTAAATTATATTCCGATTGCACCATTAAATTCGTTTTAATAAATACTTCAAAACTAGATCTCACATGGATATATTTAGATAAAGTGATAAGTGGGCCCTATAGTGGATAGAAGATGATATAAATGATGAATGAGTGCAGAAGAATTAGGAATAGAGGAGAGAATCTTGATGACTAAGATATATAGAGGATGAATTTAGAGTACCACGTGTGCAGATAGCCTAACGCCAAAGCGCCCCGGACACGTCACACTTTTTTATAAGCCCCAGCCCCCAAACGCAGGGGGCCGAAGCCGAGCCGCGAAGCCCCCCTACTCCGGCTCGGCTCGTGGCGAACCAACACGTGTCCGCGCTGTCCGACACGTGGCCAGCTACCGTGCGCTCGTAGTCCCATCCGACTAGCTACCCCAACAAAAACCAATTTTCCGCTCGTATGCCGGAAAAAAATCTGCGAAAACCTTCCTTTTTCTTAAGCGGGGGGCGCAAGAGCAAGCTGTAAGCAGATTAGAGAGGCACGAAGGTCGCCCCTGCTCTGCTCTCTCCTAGCTAGTCCAGTTCTGCTCTCTCCTCCTAGTCCTCGAATTCGGCTTTCCTTTGCTGCGGTGTTCTGCTCTTGGTCTCGGTTTCAGACGTGAGATTTGGAGCAGAGGACACCGAATTCTTGGTTTTCTTGGCCGCTGCAATGCTATGGCGCTTGGGGCATGTAGAGCCTGAATTCTGTGATGACGGGGGAGTTCGCGTCGTGGGGAGATTTTTATTTTTTACTTTCTCTTTTCTTAGCTGAGAAATCCAGTGATGTTTGGTGCTCGCCGAGCCGAAGAACGTAATCGTTCGTTGGTGTGTTGTCTGTAGCAGAATTTTTGGTCATTGAGAAGCGTTCTTCCTCGGGGAATCCGTGGGAAGAAGCGGTCTCCGGCGCAAACCCATGGCTTCTAGGGATTTCCTGGGCGGGTTCGGCCGGGATGGAGGGCAAGCGCCTGCGGGTGGCGCCGCCGCAGGGGCCGGCGGGGAGTCGGACGAGATCGAGCTCAGCCTCGGCCTGTCCCTCGGCGGCTGCTTCGGCGCCGACCCGTCGCAGGACGGGAAGCTGCGGCTCCAGCGCTCGTCCTCCATCGCCTCGATCTGCTCCTTGCCTGCTGCCACCAGCTGCGGGGCGCAGGCGCAGGACGCCGCCCCCGCTACCGCGCCTCCGCCGGACCAGCTGCTCCGCACCTCCTCCCTTCCCGCCGAGTATATGGAGGACCGGCTCCGCCGCCGGGCGATGCAGAGCCAGCGACGCCTCGAGGCAAAGCGCAAGCGCCTCGAGCGCCGGAACTCCAAGAACTCGGGCAGGCCAGTTCCGGCGGCTGGTGGTGGCGCCGCCGGCCGCGACGAAGGCCTTGAGCACACTGTGCCCAGCGGCTTCCAGCTCCGCCGTACTGTCGCCGCCTTGACGACGGCGGGTTCGCCAACGCCAAGCCGGCCGCAGCAAGGTGATAATCTCCACTGTTTTATTGCGCTTACCCATTGCATTCATTTCCTTGTGTTGGTTGCTAGTAGCTTGTTCTTGACGGTGCATGAACAGATTTTGCTGGGTTGGGTTGGGTTCCGTGATGAGGTAGGAGATTCAGGGGCAGAGAGATCTAGGCCCAGTTTAGATCTAGAAAATTTTGCAAAAGAACAGTAGATTTCTCGTTACATCGAATCTTTAGACGCATGTATGAAGCATTAAATATAGATAAAAAATAAAACTAATTACATAGTTTAGATAAAATGGACGAGACGAATCTTTTAAGCCTAATTACACCATGATTGGACACTAATTGCCAAATAACAACGAAAATGTTACAGTTGTATTTTACCAAAAATTTTGGCAACTAAACGAGGCCCTAGGTGCATCAGGTTTCATCAACACACGGATCTTTGTGGTTCGGTTGCTGCATATTCTGACGATGTTCACTTCATGTTCATGATGATTTTCCTGTGTTCAGAAGTACTAGTAGCCATTTTGTTACTGATTTTGGATTTGCGACACCGACACGCATCGGCCTGATCTTGGGCCCAGTTTAGTTCCTAGAAAATTTTGCAAAATTTTTCAGATTTCCCGTCACATCGAATCTTTGACACATGCATGAAGCATTAAATAAAGATAAAAAATAAAACTAATTACACAGTTTAGACGAAATGGACGAGACAAATCTTTTAAGCCTAATTAGATCATGATTGAACAATATTTATCAAATAACAACAAAAAGCGTCACAGTACCATTTTGCCAAATTTTTCGGATCTAAACCGGCCCTTGGCATCGGTGGAATTTTCCTTGCCATGCCCTAGTCGTCTTGTTCCATCAGTTTGGGAAAATTGTTGGAAACATGGCTTGTGCAGTCGCAATGCAAAACTATGGCACCGTTTAGATGTCAAAAATTTTGCCAAAATTTTCAGATTCTCTGTCACATCGAATCTTTGAACACATGCATGAAGCATTAAATATAGATAAAAAATAAAACAAATTACACAGTTTAGACGAAATGGACGAGACAAATCTTTTAAGCCTAATTAGACCATGATTGGACAATATTTACCAAATAACAACGAAACTGCTACAGTAACGTTTCGCCAAAAATTTTGCCAACTAAACAGCCCCTATCTTTGTTAAGATAGGGTGTGTTCACTTCGCGAAAAGTAGGTGAAAAGTTACTGTAGCATCTTTTGTTGTTATTTGGTAAAATTTGTCCAATCATAGACTAACTAGGCTTAAAAGATTTGTCCCGACATTTACAGACAAACTATGCAATTAGTTATCTTTTTTACCTATATTTAATGCTCCATGCATGCGTGAAAAGATTTGATGTGATAGGTGGAAGAGGAAATATTTTGGGTTGGGATGGGGAAGTGAACAAGGCCATAACCAAATTCACCCCAAATTCCACTATGCAAAAAGAAGATTCTCCATCACATTAAAATGTCAGCACATATATGGAGTACTAAATGTAGATGAAATCAAAAACTAATTACACAGTTTTGTTGTACTTTGTGAGACGAACATTTTAAGCCTAATTAATCAATGTTCGGACAATTATTACCAAATAAAAACAAAATTGCTACAGTGTGACGCGATGTTTACTTACCAACTTTGGGTACCGAATTTGGTATCTAAACAAGGGGAAAGATGCATGCGTGATGAGTGGAGACATCAGGTCCTGCTTGCTTGTAGTAGCATGTGTTTGCTTCGATTGCTGTCAGTTTCAGGATTCTTTGATGTGCACGCACAGCACCATCGTAGTTTACAGTGCATGATGCTTACACCAGGATAGATGCTAGACCAGATATAGGAGTAGTTAAATCTGCATATAGACCTCGTTTAGATTGTGAAAAGTTAGAATTTTTCTATCAGTAACATTTGTTTGAATTTGATAATTAGTGTCTAATCATGGACTCTGTTCACCCGGCTTATAATCCATCTTTTTCAGCTTGTTTTTTTTTTTCAGTCGAAACAATATTTTTCTCTTTTAACAAATCAGCCAACAATATTTTTTAGCCGGCTTATCAGCCCATCCGAACGGGGCCTATGCTCAAAAGATTCGTCTCGTGATTTATAACTAAAATGTACAATTAGTTATTTTTTATCTATATTTAATGTTTCGTACATACGTGCAAAGATTGATGTGACGAAGAGAGTGAAAAAATTTGGAATTTAGAGCCTATCTAAACAAGGTCAAAGATAGGCAGCAGAGTCATTGGTTGGCATTAAGAGTGATTATGGGACTAATCATTGTCTCGGCTGGTGTGTATGGTCTACTCCATCTGCCCTATTTAAACGTCGTTTTCGATTTTCGTGCCACAAGTTTGGCTCGATTTATAGAAAATACGTGCAACAATTTTATCTTCAAATAAATTTATTAAAAAACTAGATTCAAAGATCTATCTCATGATACTAATTATGTACTATAAATATTAATATTTTTTAATATATATTTTGTTAAAGTTGTTTATCGGGAAGCGAAAGCGACAAATATTTAGGGACGGAGGGAGTACTTTATCCCTGCACTGTCCATCGGCAAAAAGTTCAGTCCAGGGCCAGTTTAGATGCAAAATATTTTGCAAAATGATATTGTACCAAATTTCGTTGTTATTTGGTAATCAGTGTCCAATCATGGTCTAACTAGGCTTAAAAGATTCGTCTCGTCCATTTCGTCTAAACTGTGTAAATAGTTTTATTTTGTATCTATATTTAATGCTTCATGTATGTGTCTAAAGATTCGATGTGACGGGGAATGTTGAAAAATTTTACAAAATTTCTAGCAACTAAACGAGGCCTCCGTGCGATGTGTAGAAGAATAGGAGCCAACAGAATCTCGTATTCCACTCTGTGTCGTACATATACAATTTACAGAGGTGCCGGCGCAGGGAGCGCTCGGGCGAGATCGTGGGCACCGTTCGTGGTCACCACGTTCACAGTATGACTAACTACCTTAGTCTACACAGTTACAATAATATCCTTAGTCAATACCCCCTGCAGTCGCATGGGTCGGCTCATCGACGCAAAGACTGGACCGGAACGTCGTGAACGTCGAAGTAGGCAATCCCTTGGTCATGACATCTGCGTACTGCTCGCCGGTAGGAACGTGAAGAACGCAAAGATCACCAAGCTGGACTCTCTCCCGAACAAAGTGAATATCCAGCTCAATGTGTTTTGTTCTTTTGTGATGAATGGGGTTTACTGACATATACACCGCCGAGACGTTGTCGCAATACGTCACGGTGGCCTTGGTGACCGCGCACTGGAGTTCGCCGAGGAGTTGTCGAAGGCATATGCATTCCGCGGCAGCGTTTGCGACTGCACGGTACTCCGCTTCGGCGCTTGACCTGGAGACAGTAGGTTGCCGCTTGGATGACCACGACACAAGAGCGTTTCCCAGGAAAACACAGAACCCAGATGTAGAACGCCTGGTGTCGGGGCACCCCGCCCAATCGGCATCAGAGTATGCCGTGATGGAGAGATCTTGGCTGCCACAGATGTGAAGTCCCAGATGGCTGGTGCCTCGAACATACTTCAGGATCCGCTTCATTAACGCCTGGTGAGGAACACGCGGGTCGTGCATATGTAGACACACCTGCTGTACCGCGAAGGCCAAATCCGGGCGCGTCACAGTAAGATATTGTAATGCCCCGGCGAGACTCCGGTATGAAGAGGCGTCATCAATTTTCTGCCCATCAGCCGATAGCTTACCCTTGGCATCAATTGGTGTCAGTGCAGGCTTACAATTCACCATGCCGGCTCGATCAAGAACATCCACAGCATACCTTTGCTGTGACAGAAAGAAACCAGTCGGTGTGCGGCGAACTTCAATTCCAAGGAAGAATCGGAGCTCGCCACGATCTTTGATTGCGAACTCTGCGCGTAGCTTGTCGACGATGTGTTGCAGAACGGCTTGACTTGATCCAGTCAGCACCATATCATCCACGTACAGAAGCAAGTACGCGACGTCTTGTCCTCGCCGAAGAACAAACAGCGAGGAGTCAGAGCGCGTTGGTGTGAAGCCGAGGCTGATTGCGAACGTGGCAAAGCGGTCGAACCAAGCGCGTGGCGCCTGCCGAAGCCCATAGAGGGACTTATCAAGCAAACACACAGCGTCTGGCCTAGCAGGATCAACAAAGCCTGTTGGTTGCTGACAGAAAACCTGTTCACGAAGAGTGCCATGAAGAAACGCATTGGACACATCGAGCTGACGCGTCGGCCAGCGCTTAGAAGCTGCGATGGTAAGCACGGTGCGAATAGTAGCAAGTTTAACCACCGGCGTAAATGTTTCGCCGAAGTCGACACCGGCTCGCTGTGTAAATCCTCTGACAACCCATCGGGCTTTATAGCGATCGAGGGATCCGTCAGGCTTCAGTTTGTGGGTGAAAACCCACTTGCCAGAGATGGTGTGAGCACCTAATGGGCGATCAACAAGACGCCAAGTCCGGTTGGACAAAAGGGCGTTGTATTCACTCTCCATTGCTGCTCGCCAATTTGGATCACGGAGCGCAACCCGTACAGAAGATGGCAAGGGGGAAACATCGGCAGTGGAAGAGGAAGCCGGTGTCACAGAGGTGGAGGACAATGCATAGCGAGGGTTTGGTTTGAAAATACCCGCGCGAGCTCGAGTGAGCATAGGATGCACAGTAGGCGTTGGGGACGGCGGTGTCAAGCTAGATGGTGACGACTCGCTGGTGGGTGTACTGGATGGTGGACTGGCATGGCCCACGTTTCCAGAAGGGGAGGCCATGGCGGTCGATCCAGATGGTACTAGGGAGGGAGCAGAAGCAGAAGGAGGTGCGGACGATTCAGAACTGGATGGGTGAATCGCTAAGCGAGCTGGTGCAGGGTGCGTCAACACAACAATATCTGTTATCGGTTGATGAACAGTGTCACTGGGCACTGAGGAAGAGACAGGCTGCTCATTGCGGAAAGGGAACCGGGTTTCATGAAAATTGACATGTCGAGAGGTGATGACACGTCGCGTGGCGAGATCGAAACAGCGATAACCACGATGATTTGGTGGATATCCAAGAAGAACACAGGCGCTAGAACGCGCACTGAGTTTGTTTGGTGCAGTAGCAGCGAGGTTGGGAAAGCAAAGGCAACCAAACACCCTGAGATGAGTAAAGTCAGGTGGTGCGCCAAGCAGAACCTGATATGGGGTAAGCTGGCCAGTTGCTTGACATGGCCGGCGATTAAGAAGATATGTAGCAGTGGATAGGGCTTCAACCCAGAAATAGGAAGGCATCCCGGCATGGAATAGCAAACTGCGTACACAATCATTCAGAGTTCGTATAATGCGCTCGGCTTTCCCATTCTGAGAAGATGTATATGGGCAAGAAAGGCGTAGAGCAATGCCATGTGTGGTAAGATAGTTCCGAAAAGCATGGTTGTCAAATTCCTTACCATTATCGGTTTGGAAAGAAATTAGTGGAAGCTGAAATTGTGTGGACACATAAGCATGGAATGAGACTAAGCAAGCATATACATCAGATTTGTTTCGCAAGGGAAATGTCCACACATAATGGGTAAGGTCATCAATTAAAACAAGATAGTACTTAAAACCGGAACAACTGGATACAGGAGATGTCCATACATCGGCATGGACAATCTGGAATGGAACATGACTAACAGAGTTCGACACTTTAAAAGGAAGACGAGTATGTTTACCAAACTGACACGCATGACAAGAGTGAGACATAGACCTATAACAAGTGAACTCAAGTTGAGGCAAAGACTGATGAAGGATAGAACGCCCTGGATGACCCAACCGCTGGTGCCAGAGATCAATGGAGGGAGCTGCTGCAACAAGCGCCGACGGCGATGTGGACGCCAGAGGGTAAAGATCGCCGGCACTGTTACATCGGAGGAGCACCGTTCGGGTCGGGATGTCCTTGATAGAAAAACCAAAGGCGTCAAATTCGACAGTCACATTGTTGTCGCGAGTAAGAGATCGAACAGAAAGAAGGTTTTTGACTAGGGATGGGGAAACCAGGATGTTTTTCAGGGAAAGGGGATTCTTTGAAGTAGCAATGGTGGAGGAAGCACGGTGAGTCACAGGCAAAAGTGCACCATTGCCAACAGTAATTGGAGCAGAATGTGGTAGGGGTTGGGAGGAGGGGAAATTACCCGCCTGAGACGCCATGTGCGACGTCGCACCTGTGTCCAAGAACCACTCAGTGGCTTGAGGACCACTCGGTGGAACACCGGATGTAGCAAGCGCAGCTAGCATTGCCTGGTGATTCCAGACATCAGGCTGTTGTTGGAACGGAGCAGGAGTTGGTTGCTGGAACGGGGCCGGAGGTGGTGGTGTGCCGGCGAAGTAGGCGTGCTGGGGCGGCGTTCCGGGGCGTGTACCGAGGACACCAGCACCGGGAACGCGGAATGGCATAGGCCAAGCCTGCACCATCCCGGTCCATGGATTAGCGCCCGGCGCCCAAGCCTGAGAAGCATGAGGCTGAGGTGTCGAGGTAGATCCGGCTTGGTGCTGGTAACCACCGCGGCCACGACCGCGGCCACGTCCACGCTTGCCAGTAGCAGCGCCCGTTGGTGGACGAGGAGTAGTAGACTGGGCGCCTTGGCCAGCACTGGAACCACCCTCCCCGGCAGCGGGAGCAGGAGGTCGAGGACCACCGGCAGCGAGGAGAGCGTGTTGCGCGTCGGACTTGGCATGCTCCGTGTCGTATTGTTCCTCGAGGAGCAGGTAGGAGCGGGCGGAGAGGAAGGTGTGAGGCGGGTTCTTGCTGGTGATCACCGGAACAGTGTGGCGATACTTGGAAGAGAGACCCCGGAGCATGTTGAGGAATTGCGATGTCTCGCGCACAGGCTGGCCGACATCACGCAACGCGTCGGCGAGCTGCTTCAGCTTGCCGGTGTAGGTCTTGATATCCATGTCGCCTTGGACCAAGCTCCTGAATTCAGCCTCCAGGTAAACAGCGCGGTGAAGCTCATGGCCCCGGAACTGATCATGGATCGCGTTCCAGATGGTGTAGGCCGTAGCCTTGGGGGAACGGACAATAGCACGCACATCTTTGGAGATAGTGTTGTAAATCCAGCTAAGGATACACTGATCTACCATGGACCACTCGGGATCACGGCGGTTGGCTGTAGTAGGTCGAGAAGAAAGATGGGAGCCGATGCCAAACTTCCCAATGAACGCATCGAAGAAACACCTCCACTCGGTGTAGTTCGATTCGTTGATGTCGAGCTCGACAGGGATGTGGGATTTGATGTTGATGGACTACAGAACGTTGGTGGGAAGGGGAGATGCAGCGGCAGTATAGGACTCGCTGGCGTCAGTGGAGGAGGAATTGGACTCGACATCGGAGACGTCGGCGTCGAAGAGGGGGTTAGAGTCCATAAGATTGGATCTCGGCATGGGAGGTGGGCAGCGGAAAAGAAGAGCGAAAGAAGAACGACGCGACGCGCGACGCGGCGAGGAACGGCCGCGGCAAGCACCGCGGCGAGCGCGGAGGGAGAGCCGAACGGCGAGGGTCGGCGGTTGCGAGGGAGCAGGAGGATCAACCCGCGCTCTCCGATACAATGTAGAAGAATAGGAGCCAACAGAATCACGTATTCCACTCTGTGTCGTACATATACAATTTACAGAGGTGCCGGCGCAGGGAGCGCTCGGGCGAGATCGTGGGCACCTTAGTCTACACAGTTACAATAATATCCTTAGTCAGAACTTCACATTTGTTAATATTGATGAAACATTAACACAAGCATGTCAGAGTTTTCCTAGTCAGTGCTAATGCAGTCACTGGAATCTGAGGCCCGTTTGGTTTTCAGTTGTTAAAGTTTAACTCTCATCACATCAATGTTCCCTCAAATGTATGGAGTACTAAATGTAGACTAATTGTATGCATATCGACACAGATAAAGAGTAATTTACGAGACTTAATCTATTAAGTTTAATTAGTCTAAGATTAGAAATTTTTTGTTAAATAAGACGAAATTGTTATAGTATTTGTTAAACTTTTAAGTCCTCCAACCAAACACCCCTGAAACGCGGTGCTTCTGTTGTTGACCGCAGGACTGGCGGAACGCCGAGCGGAGGCGAGCAGCTCGGCGGCCGCTCCCACGTCGTCGGACGGCGTGAGCGTCGGGCAGAGCAGCTCCCTTGTCCCGAAGGAGGCAACAACCACCGGAGGAAGGCCGTCGTCGGACGGCGGCGCGGCCTGCCACGAGCAGCAGCCGCCGCCGGCGCCGCTGCGCACGCTGCGGTCGCTGACGATGCGAACGGCGAGCACGGGCGACCTCCGGAATACCATGGCGGAGGACATGCCGATGGTGTCGTACAAGGCGGCGGAGGGCCCCAGCGGCGGCGGCCGGAAGACCGACGGGTTCCTGTACAAGTACAGGAAGGGGGAGGAAGTGAGGATCGTGTGCGTCTGCCACGGCAGCTTCCTCACGCCCGCCGAGTTCGTCAAGCACGCCGGCGGCGGCGAGGTGACCAACCCGCTGCGCCACATCGTCGTCAACCCGCAGCAGTCGGTGTTCTTGTAGCGAGATGGCCTCGCAGAGCTGCAGCTGTACCTAAGGTGCCGTCGGAGCTTCCCCTTTTAGGGGGCTCAGGCAGGAGCTGGAAAGTTTTTGAGGAGCAGAAGCTGTGTGGTGGAGGCAGCAGATGAGCTGACGAAGAAGCTGCTTAACTTTTTTTTGGCAGGAGCATGTTGAAGCTTTGAGGGCGGAAGAGCAGACGAAGCAGCTTAAACCTTTTCTTTTGTTTCTTTTCCGTTTATTGGTACTCATATGATTAGTAGTAGTAGTTAATTATGCTAGCTATTCCATGTTGGATCCTTTAGGATCTCATAGAGTAGAAAAGTGGGGTAGATTTTTTGCATTTCGGGTATAAACAACAAAAACCTAGTATAAGGTCTACCGGATCCGAGGGAGAGAGAGAGAGAGGAGGAAGGAGCAATGTGAAACCGACCATCGGTGGGCATAGAGGTTGCGGGGTAGACGCTAGAGCCAGTGGCCGCCATCTCTTGCGTCGGAGAGGTGATCTGCGCTAGGGCAGCGGCGATCGGGGACGAAATGGCGGTGCAGTGGAGATCGTTGACGCAGTGCAGTGACGGCGGCGGTGCTTTCCGTCGCTCACAGCGCGACCCTCGAGATCGGTTAGGGTTGTAGGTGGGGAAAGGCGGCTCAGGTGAACCTCGTGACTCGAGCTCCGGCTCCCCACCTCCTTTATATAGCGCTGCACGACGGGGGCCCACCAGCCAGTATTGGGCAGGACGCCCCCGATCAGGGCGCAGATCAAAGGCCTAATGAGTCGTTTGGCTTATTAGTGGAGAGATTAACCTAACATTCTCCCCTTTGATCTCACTCATACTTTAACCTTTCATCTTTGACTTCAATACTTTTCGCTTTACTCGTTTCATCACAAATAAGCACATAGAACATGTTTCATCGTCACGGTCAATCGCCGATAGATTTGGCAGCTACAATGCACATCTCTGATCCGAAACAGTTACTTTAACTTTGGGCCCTTATAGTCCAGGAGTCATAGTCTTTCCCTTAAACCCATGTCGGCTACATGTTCTCTGAACACGTTGGGTGATAAGCCTTTTGTAAGTGGATCCGCGAGCATCTTTTCAGTGCTTATATGCTCAAGATTTATAATTTGATCCCAGACTTTATCCTTCACAACATAATACTTTATGTAAATGTGTTTGGCAGCACCACTTGGCCTATTGTTGTGAGTGTACTGTACTGCTGGATTATTATCGCAGTATAACTTTAGTGGCTTATGTATACTGTCGACCACCTTTAAACCGGGTATGAACTTCTTTAGTCAGTTCACCTGTCCCGTTGCCGCATAACACGTTACAAACTCAGCATACATCGTGGACGATGTAGTGACAGTTTGTTTTGAGCTTTTCCATGAAATTGCTCCTCCTGCGAGAGTGAATACATATCCTGACGTGGATTTTCTATCATCTCTCGCATAATCAGAATCCGAATACCCCACTATCTGGAGAGAATCTGATTTTATGTACGTCAACATGAGGCCTTTCATACCTTGCAAATATCGCAAGACTTTCTTTACTAATTTCTAGTGCTCAATCCCTAGATTATTTTAAAATCTGCCAAGCAACCCAGTAACAAAAGCTAAGTCAGGACGCGTGTACACTTGAGCATATTGTAGGCTTCCGACAATAGAAGCATATAGAACCACTTTTATTTGATCGAGCTCGTATTGGTTCTAGGGCATTGAAAATCCCCATATCTATCGCCCTTGACCATGGGTGCAGGTGAGGCACTACATTTATGCATACTGAATTTCTTTAAAACTTTTTCTATGTATGTCTTTTGTGATAGTCCTAATACCCCTTTACTTCTATTTCGGTGAATCTCTATGCCCAAAACAAAAGACGTTTCACCAAGATCTTTCATATTAAATTTTGAGGATAAAAACTTCTTTGTCTTCAGTAGTAGGCTGACATCACTACTAGCAAGTAAGATATCATCTACGTACAGGATTAGAAAGATATACCTTCCATTCTTAAACTTTGCATAAACACAATTATCCTTAATATTTTCTTTAAACCCAAAATTCTTTATTGTTCTGTCAAACTTCAAGTACCACTGTCCCGAAGCTTGCTTTAACCGATAAATTGATTTCTTTAAGCGGTATCCTATTTGTTCTTTTCCTTCCACGACAAAACCTTTTGGTTGTGCCATGTAAACATTTTTCTCCAGATCCCCATTCAGGAATGCCGTTTTTACATCCATCTGATGTAACTCTAAATTATAGTGTACCACTAATGCTATTATAATTCTGAAGGAATCCTTACATGAGACTGGAGAAAACGTCTCATTGTAATCAATCCCTTCTCTTTGCATGAAACCTTTTGCCACAAGTCACGCTTTAAACCTTTCAATATTTCCTTGGGAGTCATGTTTTGTCTTGTAGATCCATTTACATCATACTGTCTTGGCTCCTTTAGGAATAGGTTCTAAGTTCCAAACTTTGTTAGTACTCATTGACTTTATTTCATCTTCCATGGCCTCAAGCCACTTGGATGAATTATCGCTTCTCATGGCTTCTTCAAATGAAGTGGGATCACCCTCCATTTGAAATTCTTCAGTATTATACACCTCATAATCATCAGGTATAGCTGATCTTCTAACTCTTTGAGACCTTCTCGGGGCCTCCACATTTGGCATATCTTCTGTTTGGGGCTGTTGTTGCTCCCCCTCATCTGTGGCATCAGTTTGTATAGGTTCCTCATCATTATTTACTGTCACCACAGGAGAACTGACAATAGGTGTTGGCACTACAGTGTCTTGCACTGTTGGTGCAACCAGAACAGGTAGTTCAAAGAATGGTTCCTGAATTATCGGAGTGGGCACACATACCTGCTTCTCCTCAAGAATAATTTTTCGAGCCAACATGTTCCCCCTCATCATTTCATCCTCTAAGATAACAACGTGTCTCATTTCTACAAATTTTGTGTATCTGTCTAAATAATAGAAACGAAAACCTTTTGACTTTTCAGGATAACCAATAAAATGGCAACTAACTGTTTTGGGATCTAGCTTCCCAATATTTGGGTTAAACACTTTTGCCTTAGCAGGACTCCCCTCCACACACAAGTGTTTTAGTGAGGGCTCTCTTCCTGTCCACAACTCATATGGTGTTTTGGGCACCGCTTTACTTGGTACTCTATTTAGAATATGAATGGCGGTTTTTAACGCCTCCATCCATAGACTCAATGGCAAGTCAGAGTAACTCATCATACTACGCACCATATCCATCAAGGTACGGTTACGCCTTTCAGCTACTCCATTCTGCTGAGGTTCGCCCGGTGTAAAATACTGGGCTACTATGTCATTCTCTTGTAGAAACCTTGCAAAGGGTCCAGGAACTTGGCCATATGGGGTATGCCGACCGTAGTACTCCCCACCACGATCAGAACAGATCACTTTAATCTTTAAATTATGCTGATTTTCAACTTCAGCCTTAAATATTTTAAATTTATCCAACGCTTCATTTCTTTCTTTAATTGGATAAATATAACCATAATGGGAGTAATCATCTGTGAATGTTATGAATGAGTCAAAACCATCCACACTTTTCACAGGAAAAGGACCACAGATGTCTGTGTGAATTATCTGTAGAATTCATGTGCTTCGTTTAGCATCCTTTTTAATTTGCTTTGTGTATTTTCCTTTAATACATTCTCTACAATGTTCAAAGTCTGAGAACTCTAATGGAGGAAGAATATCATTCTTAACTAGTCTCTCTATTCTACCCCTCGAAATATGGGCTAAACAACAATGCCATAATTTTGACGACGTATCTTGAGTTCTCTTTCATTTTCTATTCGCATTTACAAACGAGGATACGTTCTCATTCGCATCACATACGGAATTCATATTTTCACGAAGTGATAACAAATAAAGATCTTGCTTTTGAAAAGAAGGCCAACACATTCATTATTACACAATATCTCACATTTGTCATCTCCAAAATGATAATCAAATCCATCATTGTCCAAACATGACACACTAATCAAGTTTCTCTGTAATGAAGGAACAAATAAAACATCTCTAAGCAAAAGAATAAAGCCATCAGAAAGCTCTAAAGGAACATCGCCAACAGCTTCGATATCTGCTTGGACTCCATTCGCAACTTTAATGTGTCTTTCGCTTCTTTGCGTAGTCCTCGTCGAACGGAATCCATGTAAGGAATTAGCAACATGAACAGTTGCGCCTGAGTCAATCCACCAAGTAGATTTCGAATACTATACATACAGTGATTCATTTATGAACGTAATAATGTTCTCACCTTTCTTTGCTATGATCGTCTTTAAGAATTCAGGACCATCTTTCTTGTAATGTCCCTCCTTCTTACAGTAGAGGCACTGATCTTTGTTCACTACAAATCTGTTATGCTGAGGCTGATGCTGCATGGGACCCTTGCCCTTTAGCTTTGAGTGAGAGTTGGCATTGGCATTGAAATTCTTTTTCTTATTATCTTTTATAAAACTGAGAGTACCACCATTGGCGGCCTTTATTCTCTCTTCCTCTTGCACACATTGCCATACAACGTTCTAGATCCCATTTCTCGGGCTGAATGTAGTAGTTGACAACAAATGTGTCAAACTCTTTTGGTAAGGAAGCAAAAATCAGATGGACAAGAAACTCTTCTGTAAGAGCCAGATCCATTGGTTTTAGCTTGTTGTTCAAATGATTCATCTTTGATATATGCTCTCTAATGCCATTGCCATGTCCACCTCCAGTGTATCTTTCTGTCACCAGCTGCTTTATCAGCTGAGTAGCATATGTCTTTGAAGAGCCATAGAACTGACTCTTTATCCTTTCTAAGTACTCTGTGACAGTGTCACACTATTGGATTGAGCCCATTATGGTAGGCTCAATCGTGTTCTTTATTACAGCAATATTTTTTTTGTTGGCATTGATCCACTTTTGCTTTTGTAGGTCATATGCCATCTGTATGGAAGCATGGTCCCTCTCTTTCTTTTGCCATTCAACATCAAACTCATTGGCCTCCCTCACCAGTGCCACAGGTTCACTGGGGCACGATGTGGTGACCACCCAGTCTACCTCAGTCAAGACAAAAGCGAGGTCAATTTTCTTTTTCTATTCGGTGTAGTTGTCACCTTTGATGGGTGGAATATTTTTGATAAACCCCATCAAAGAGTAACCTTCTGAAAACATAAATCATATAGAGTGAGAACATAAGTACAAAATTAATTGCATGCTTTAATTCCAACATTGGTCAAAATTGAAACATACAAATTATTCCTTTTACACTAATTCTAGATCACCGTTGGGCAGAAATAGAATTAATGCATGAAAAAAACATAAATAACATCATAATACTGCTATTAATCAACGTTGGTCAGAATAATAACAATATTATGATCATATTTTAAATTTATCTATTTTTCAAAATTAAATTCTCCCGTTGTTTCGAATTTAATAATGAAATTAATAACATCAAGTACGCAGCGGAAACACTTTTAATATTCTCATAATATTTTTTAGAAGCACTTTAATCACTTTACTATTGTCTGAACAAATAATATCGTTGGATAAAAATTTGCACAGAAATTTGCATAAAATTTGAATCGAAAATGATCAAAATATGCATCAAAATTTGCTTCTAAAAAATACTAAAAGAAAAAATCGAAAGAACTTCTACTTGAGGCCATTTCGGCCCAGTCGCGCAGCAGCCCATGCCACAGCGGTGGCCTAGTGCGCACATGTGCTCGCCGTACGGTCCAGCTAGCGCACTTGGCCCAGCAACCTCTCTCTCCTGTTCACGGAATGCGGCCCGGCCTGCTACGCTCGATCAGCATCACAAAACGGCCCATGGCCAGCCTCGCAAGCGACCCGCGCCGCGCCCAGGCCGCAACCTGGGCCTGGGCCGGCAAAGGTCCTTCCCGCCTGGGCCACTTCTGGCCCGACGCAGTGCTGGCCATCCTGGTCGTCCACGCAGATCAAACGGTTCCACGTTGATCTCAGAGAGTCAAAACCAGGTGCCGGCCGACGGTCACCCAAACCCTAGAACATTTCTCATTCTTCCTTCTCTCTCTACTCTCCAAGAGAGCAGCAGCAGCTGCCATCCATGGCGACCGGTGGAGGAAGAAGACGGCGCCGTCGTGGGCCCCCTCGCCGGCGCGCATGCTCGCCTGTGGTTGAGCACGCCCCCGTCGAGCGGCCTCGCAGTGGTGCCACCGGCTCGCGCGCGTGCACGGCGGCGTCCCACCGGCCAGCGGCGGCTTCTCTGTTCTTTCGCGCACGACATCCTTGACGTCACGGGTGGTGACGAAAGTGGAGCCGACGGTAGGTCAGTTCCATTTCCGTCCTTTTAAGTTTGTTAGGGTTAGGGTTCCAGTGGAGATTTCTTTCCGATTTGAAATCGGTGTTGGTTTTCTATCTTTCTTTTCTATCCCCAAGTTGGATCTACACCTAAGTAGGCGTCTGATACCATTGTTGGATCCTTTAGGATCTCATAGAGTAGATCAGTGGGGTAGATCTTTTGCATTTCGGGTATAAACAACAAGAACCTAGTATAAGGTTTACCGGATCCGAGGGAGAGAGAGAGAGAGGAGGAAGGAGTAATGTGAAACGGACCATCGGTGGGCACAGAGGTTGCGGGGTTGACGCTAGAGCCAGTGGCCGCCATCTCTTGCGTCGGGGAGGTGATCTGCGCTAGGGCAGCGGCGGTCGGGGACGAAATGGCGGTGCAGTGGAGATCGTTGACGCAGTGCAGTGACGGCGGCGGTGCTTCCCGTCGCTCACAGCGCGACCCTCGAGATCGGTTAGGGTTGTAGGTGGAGAAAGGCGGCTCGGGTGAACCTCGTGACCCGAGCTCCGGCTCCCCACCTCCTTTACGTAGCGTTGCGCGATGGGAGCTCACCAGCCAGTATTGGGCTGGGCGCCCCCGATCAGGGCGCGGATCAAAGGCCTAATGAGCCGTTGAGCTCATTAGTGGAGAGATCAACCTAACATTCCCTGTGTTCTTTCCGATCGAGTGAAGGACGCAGGGCCGGGGAGCTGGGTACTGCTGTAAGTTGATGAGCGAGCAAATATCCGAAATGGATGTTGGTTCAGTTTTAGGCGCACACATGAGACACCTGGCCTGCCTTCCTCTTGGTGTCTTGCATTGCTGCCGGTGCGGTTTGGCTCATCGGGTCATCGACTCATCGTCGTCGTCGTTTGAAGAATGAAGAGTTGCGTGACGAGGACTGAAGAGGTGACAGAAATCAAAAGACCACTCGATCTGTCCCTGTGAATTGTGTGCGAAAGGTGCGTGGCAGCCCTCCGTGGTTGCCGTAGGACGACGCGATCATGGAAAGGTTGATCAGGACATCATCAGGTGCGGACAGGTGAAGGTGGGCATCACCCAGTCCAGCACCAGACTTCAGCCGTCGATTCTTGGACACACAGACAAGGCACAGCCGGCATCACGACTCCAGCTCCAGGTCTCCAGCGATGATATTTTCGGGACGAACCGAACTGACGCGAAGGTCGGACGCGTGGTTCGCCCTGGCGGCCTCCCTCAGTTGCGTAGGTCTGCTAGTGCAGCGCCGCAGCGGCGTTGTGCGATCTGACGCAACGCACGGCGGCCAGCCAGATCAGAATATCAGACGCGTCATATGTGCAGAAAGATATGGATAAAAACCTGGGACTATGCATGTGTATAACGCGACAGGATAGAAGGTTGGACCATAGGCTTAGGCTTGCTAGCTTCCAAACGACAAACTGCTTACACTACAAAGCTCTCGATGTCGATGACGTCAAGGGACAGCCTGGTGCTGGGGCGGGTGGTCGGCGACGTGGTGGACCCGTTCTCGCCGACGGTGGCGCTCCGGGTCTCCTACAACGGCCGGCGCCTCATCAACGGCTCCGACCTCCGGCCGTCGGCGGTGGCAGCAAGGCCTCGCGTCGAGATCGGGGGCACCGGTTTCAGGCAGTCCTACACGCTTGTAAAGTGTTCCTCTACGCATCTCTTTTGGCTGATATTCGTTCTTATTATCAAAAAGCAGCCTTGCTTGTTGTGTGTGCTTGCATGTCCTATTGCCATTCCTAGCTAGTAGCTAAGCTAACTGATTGTTCATGATGTGTTCATTTACATATGCCGTCCGCGTGGCTTTTGGATCATCAAATCAAAAGGTTATGGTGGATCCTGACGCTCCCAACCCGAGCAATCCGACGTTGAGGGAGTATTTGCATTGGTACCATATGTGTATATAATTAGTCCTCAAACATACTTTATCCGTTCCAAAATAACTTCACATCTTAAGAAATGAGTCAAATGCTATTTTAAAATTAACTAGATTTAAAGTTGAACTTCGAAATTTAAGTGAGACGTGCAGCTATCATGGGGCGGAGGGAATATGTATATTGTTTATGTTCTAAAAGCCATGCATAGTTACATTTGGATTTCATCGATCACCTTTCATTTTGCAGGTTGGTGACAGATATTCCTGGGACAACTGAAATTGAATATGGTGAGTAGTGAGTAGAAAAGAGCAGTAGCTCGAAATGCGTTGTGCATGTCAGCAACATCACATCTCGATTGTGATCCACTTTTGAGTGAGGGAGTAAGAGAGCTCAAATCAAAATCAGATAATTAAATGCATCTATATTACATCATACAACTAGACAATATTCTATGTACCAATATAATTCAAACGGAAGAATTCTAGCCCATCGGTGATGAGGTGCTCATCATCGCCGAACCAAAAGTCGCACCGGTGGTCCGTGGGGTCAAAGGATCATATGCCGATTGAGCTAGCGATGATGAAATCTTCATCATCGTCGAATCATATACCAAATCAGTGGCGATACTGCCCTTATTACCGCTAGATGAAACACCGAGCCGATGGTGATAACCCTGGATATCATCGTCCACTTTCATCACCAATGCTGATGAAAACTGGTGGCGAGGTGGAGGGGAGTTATAGCCGCCAATGATGAGGTTTGTGCAGTAGTCGAGTATCGGAGAGCATCAACTAATAAAATTATGTCATGGGCCGTTTCTTTTTGGTCCTAGACTATAGGGACTCTGGGTTTTAAGTGTGGCGCCTTTTTAGAAATTAAACTTAGCTAGAGTGGTTACTATGTTTGTCTTGATGTGTTATGAGTCGACAAACGCTTCCTTTTCACATTATACACGAATATGATTTTGTACAAATTAATTATAGGATTCAGTATGTATCCTGTTATTGTATAATCATAGCCATTCCAATTATCTCTAGCTAGCTTCATGCTTTCATCGACCGCGCCTTCTACTCTCTGTAAGTAAACCTTTACAGTTTGTCTTAATTATTTGTCAATAATGAGCTTGCTTAGATATTGGCCAATTGAAACTGAAAAGATGGCATGCTTCGTTCTAAATCTAGGAAGGCCCCAAAGCACCTGCCTTATTTCATATTGCATCAGGTTAAAGCATGTATAATTTGGTACTTATGCATGCATTACGATCATTGCATACAGATACAGACATCTTGCAGTATAATCTGACTGGTGGCAAGATGTTTGAGTTATTGAGTAGCTTTCTTTTTTTGTGCATTTCATACCTCAATTTTTATATTACATGCATGTAAAAGTATCATACAGAGTACAAATCACAAAAATTAGACGCCACCATCACACTACAGACTGGTAAAAGATGCATACATAGAACACGATTAAATTCATGAATGATGATTTTGCTGATAAGGAAGTTAATGAAATGAACATGCGCACACTGTGAATAGCTAATTAATGTCACCTAACCTACCATGGATGACGGATATGTTCTTGTAGGAATCACAACCAGAATTCCAGACTTCTCCTAGTGAGATTGGTTTTTTCTAGGGTTTTAGCATTTAAAATTTAGTATAATTTTTCTCTACTAAATGTCTCCTAGTGAGATTTCCATGTGCTACGACTAGTGATAGCATTTTATTACTGCTTAAAAACACTAGGAGAAGTCCGCTATTTTAGCAGGGAATACTTCCTTGTTTTGAAACCTTGCAGTTGCAGGTTGGATACCTGTAAAGACTCGGGATTTCCAAAATAGAAATCCCAACTCTTTTGCCCCTCTGTGATAATTCCAGGATACCCCCGCTATCACGGGCAACCAATTTACAATTAATTACAGAGTCATACAACATCAGAGTGTATAAATAAATATATTACAGTAGTTTGGATACAACTAACAACAAACAAAACACTGTTAGTCTACCGTGGAAGCGAAGCTTGGCGATCTTTAATCCAGAGGCATCCTTGAGTGTAGAATGAGACCATCTGAATTCTACCAATCTCAGCTGTTGTAGATGTAGATGGCTCCAATCCTGCTAAACAATTATCAATACGATTTGTACTGGCCACTAGCTCCCAACCTATGCTTTGCGTTTGTTTTGTGGTAAGTGGAATGCAAGGGTAGAGCAAAAGACCTATTTTTTGCTGTAGTTTTTCTATGCAAGTATAATCAAAGTTTTATAATAATTCGTCAAGTTTTAACCCGTCTTATCCACACATTCACCCATCCCATCACACACATCTCACCACACTCTCACTCTTGAGACGACAAGGACGACTCCATCTCGTACCTTGCCTCAACGGCCAAAGCCGGAATCCAACACCCAACCTAGGGGAAAGAAGAAGAAATGATTCCTTTCTCTAATCAAGGGAAGTGTAGGTCATAGGAATGTCTATATCCGCGGATGCGACTACACGTATAGATCGATCAACTCTGCAGAGTGTGTACACCTGAAACCACAAGATCATCATCATCGACGGTGGCCACCGTCTAGGCTGATACTGGGCTATCTTCCAAATTAGTGTGATACCACCCTGCCACTCAACCCTGAGTCACCCCGGAGTCCACCGGCATGCTGAGACTGTGAGACATAGTATCGGGCCCTCAAGATCACTACGCTGTCTTAGGAGGGTATGAGTCATACATCCGTACCTCTCTACACTATCACCTACATCTTAGGCGGTAGTGGCACCGCCCTAGCTGGTCAACATCCGTCCCCCGCCCGACCAGGGACGAGTGGTGTGTACGTAGGGTCCTATGATTCGGTTCTCTCGACATACTAGTCCTTAGGGGATCAGACGTGACATCTTCTCAAGTGGGGTTAACCGACACCCCGTGCCTCGACGGCACCTCCTTCCCGAGGGCTCACCCCTGCGAGGCACCCCGGGGTCTACTCCACTCTCATGTACCCGCCACAGGTACCTCTCATCATAGAGGATGCTCAGGTCACACCCTCCCGGCAAAACTTGTCCCAATGACTCGTCGTAGAATCCTGTCCGGTCGACTCAAGCCTCACCACACACCCAAGATGCACGCCAAGATCTCTCCAAGTTATCACCACATTATCGGCACCGAGTGCCATAGCCACTCACAAACAATCCTCCACCAAGCATCACATTACAGACATAATGCGTAGTAGAAGTAAGAAGTAAGTAGTAAGCGAGCATCTAGACTAACAGCGAATGTGCAGGGGTAAAGGTTACGTTAAGGTAAGCAATTCTTACATGTAACCTATCACAGCTCAATTGCAGAAAATAAAGCACTAACAACTACATTATTGCATGTCTAATATGATTGTTCTGGGACGTGGCGCCTTCGTTCCGTTGTCACCCACTCGATGTACGCCGGGTCAGCTTCGTCTCGCGAGTCCTCTGGCGTCTGGCTACGTCCGCGCGGTCTAGCGTAACCACGCCTGGCGATCGCGGCCTGGGGCGGGTCCGTGCTGGCGTCACGACTCATGCGAGGGCATCCGAGGGGCAGCTTGGCTTCTTGCGGGCGCTGGCCATCACCGACGGAAAGCAGCGGCGACTTCCTTTGACCGGACGAAAAAGCAGAGCGGGGCTGGGAACAAAAGCAGAGAGGGAGCAGGTAGAAGGAGACGGCGCGGTGTTGACGGAAGGGAGACGGGGCTACGGTGTCTTCGGCTGGCTGGCGGGTACCGCGAACGACGTCGTTGTCTACCCATCGTAGCAGTGGGGCTGGGGTCGTACAGGCGTATGCAAAAGAGGACAACCGAGGGGAGTGGGTTGTGGCCGCTCTATGCTCGCTTCGTACGTGAGTGCGGGGAGCGGTGCGGACGGACCAGTGCTAGCGGCGGTGGTGGCTCCCAGGGGTGGAGCGCGAGTTCTCTTAGGGTTCGATGGCAGCTAGGCCAAGTGGGAGGCTGCCGGTGAACGGCTCAGCTGGGCTTCAGTTGCTGGGCCTCGAGGGCGTGAGCAGGACTGCGACCTGGGCTGTGGTGTCGTGCGGGCCTGCGGGGTGAGAGGGGCCGAGCGGGCCAAGGAGGGGTGAGTTGGGCGGCAGCGGCTGAGGGCCTTGGGCCAGGTCGGCGCAAGTGAAGGGGGGAAGGAGTGGGCCGGCTGGGCTAGTTGGGAGGGGAAAAGGATTTTCCTTCTCCTTTTTGGTGATGGTTTTCCTATTTCTCCTCTAGGGGGTTTTGGTCCAAACAACCGGCTAATCCTACAATCAAACAATAAACTCCCGACAAGATCAGACTCAAGGCACTCACTATGCAACTAAATTATATGCAATGCAGAAGACTATAGAGTCGAGAAGGGAAAGAATTGGCTTAGGTTTGACCTAGCGGCTATATGCTTCACACGTTGTAGGATAAATTTTAAAAAGTCCGTATTTTTGGTTGCACGAAAACAAGGGTTGTTACAGTACCCTCAGCATTTATCATTAGATCCTTGCATCAATTCTAGAACCTGTGAAACATGCATAATCAAACACTTTGCAAATTAAGTTATAATATTAAACATTTGTTTATGTGATTTCTGTGAATATCATTTTTTATTTGTGGAGAAATTATGTTTAGACTGTTGAGTTTTCATAAACTTTTTTACTAAAATAAACTGTTTTAAAAAGTTGAATATTACTTTGTTCAATTAATTATGACCATCATAGTGTTATTAGTTCGTAAACGGATGCACATGGTTCCAAGAATGTACGTCGTCCATCCTATATATCTTCCAAAAAAAACTTGGAGCTCAAACCCACTTTGAATGCCGCCACACACAAAAGGAACTTGGGCTACATGTATTTTTGGGTTATTCGCAAAAAAAATGTATTTTTGGGTTATATTATATTATAACATATATACGCAATTCTCCTTTTTACAGTAAATTAATAAATCTATATATATATTATTCTCACTATAATTTTGTATCAACATGTAAGAGCCATCCACATCATCTATTGCTAATTATCCACATCATCTCTCACTAATAGTCATCTTATTCCACTAACTTTTAACCTCATCCACGTCATCTCCACTAAACGCAATTACTACTTTCAATATATAAGAAATATAGAAATCATTCACAGATTGCTATTTGTTTTGTCCTTTTATCATCTATAATTTGATTTAATTCTATTAGTTTTTCAAGGATCCTTTCATTGTCTTGCTTAATTTTGATAAGAATGGATGTAAAAACATGCATGTAGGTTTAACTTATACATGTAATATTTTTTATATTTCTAAGAAAATCCCACATGAACGCATGACATATCATTATATAGTAAAAAAAAAGGAGAAATCCATGCATGGGTGATTCCGTATGCATGGATCTGCGTTTCCAATAATTGACTGCATACACGCACGCATGCAGGTCGCGAGGTGATTTGCTACGAGAGCCCCCAGCCGCCGGCGGGGATCCACCGCGTGGTGTTCGTGCTCTTCCAGCAGATGGCGCGCGGCTCCGTCGACCAGCCGCCGCTTCTCCGCCACAACTTCTGCACCCGCAACTTCGCCGTCGACCACGGCCTAGGCGCCCCCGTCGCCGCCGCCTTCTTCACCTGCCAGCCCGAGGGTGGCACCGGCGGCCGCCGCCACGACCTCCGGCAGCCAAGGACACCGCCGGGCGCCAGCGTCCTAAACTAGCTAGCTGCAGAATGGCCGTCAGTACGCGTACGCACGTGACAAACGTACATGCTATGACGACGACGACGACCCACGTACGTACTCAGTTTATCAGCACGAGAGTATGCTCTACAATGTTGACAAGTGTATAAAAAGGACTATGCATAATATGGATATATGTAGAGTATATATATGCCCAACCAATATATAAAGATACACAAGGATATAATCAAGGTATGTTTGCACCTCGAGTCTAATGGATATATGGCCTTTTAGTTTATAGGCAGGTTTTGAGTAAGTTCTATAACTCTTGTGGTGCGTTTGCACTTTGAGATGGGTGTGTAGAGCCTGCTTGGCTGAACACCAAATTTTGTCATGCCAATTTTAAGGCAACCCAAAATGTGGGTACACCAATATTTTAAGCCAATATTTTTGTAAGGCAACCAAGGTTAATACTTGGTTTGCTACCAGTAAAAGAAACGAATGTTGTCTTGCCAGAATTTTAGAAGGAATTGCCGATATTTTGGCACCAATCCAATTCATGCCAAATCTTTTGAACTTGTCCATGTTTTGACTTGGAAAGAATTGGCTTGCAGCCAAGCAAGCCCGTAATAACTGCGGTCAGATGGTCTTTTTTTTTCAAAAGAAATCTCAAACCGGCATGTTCTTCTAATAGAATCAAGGATAAGTATGAACACTAGAAAACCCAGGCGCGGCCCGCGCCATCTTGAGCCAGCCGTGGTGATTCCGTGTGGGATTCACAATGTTTAGAAATTGATTTGTCTGATTACCTGATTACTTCGATCAATTGAAAAGAAATAGAGTCACATTTTGTATCAACAAATACAAGGACATGAAAAGCAGCTTTGTACCAATAGCGTAAGCACAAATATGTTGGATCATTTATTCTTCTAATTAAAAAAATATGCTTTTAATTGACACTGCAAAGTCTTTCAGCTTCATAGCATACATTGAGCTCTGACATTATGTAAATGAATTGTCTTCCAGTGACATTTGACTCAAACTGAGCAAAAAAAATGTCATCTCTACTACCTGAAATTGCATTGTCTTCTTTAAACTATATGATTTAAGCAGCAAGATCTCACAATTGTAAAATTACAGTGCGATGAAATTTGGTTGCTGGAATGTAGATAGGTTCTGTATTTCCGTAAACGTAGTCTGAATTTTATTATATTAGAGGATATAATTAATTATCTACGTACTACAGGCAATCATAAAAAAAAGAAGATCATAAGTGAGTTTCTCAAGAATAAAGACAAGTACTATAATCTTTTAATAAAATCCCTCAGCAATATCAGAAACCAGGTCTTTGAGTAAAATGCCTAGAGGAATAAAGATAGTAAATGAACTGACGATAGCCGGAGATGGTTTCATATGTATATAAGCAAAAACTGTTGTGTTGCTTTTCACTTCTCAAACATTGGGAACCTGAGTGTCCAGTCTCTTAATGAAACATGTGTTAAGCACGTTCTCAAAAAAATGTGTCCATGAAATCTTATTTTACAACTGAAAATAAAAATAGCATAGGCTTAATTTATCTTGCAAGCATATCATATCCATTGGTCATCTTCACCATCTCAGTTCGGCAAGCTTCTTTCTAACTTATCCTATTGAGGTGCAGTTTGGGGCTAGGTTTGCTTCCCGCTGACAGTGCTGTCTGTATAACTTGTGTTATTTAATGGAAAATATTGGCATCTAGACAAAATGAATGAATAATTCTCATGCATACTTTTTGGTGCTGAATCGTTGAAGCATCCATAATTAATCTACTTCCTTCAGGCTGTTCTTGTCTACAGTACTCCAAAAAAGTGCCCAAGGGAGAAGCCTAACAGAGATGATGGAAGGTATACATGAGAAATCCATCACTTGCAGACTTTCTGGAAGCCGATCTTTAGTTATTTAGTATAGGATAGGACAGGTTATCTAGAAATGAAAATGTATTTTATAAATGAAGGCACAACAACATACCAATCCATGTAAGCAATAAAGTGATCAGGTTTGTTCCACAAAAGTAATATGCAAACTCCGATTTGTAAAAGGAGGCTTCAATAGATTCATCACAGAGCATCTACCTGAACTGTTGCGTGGACATAACATGGCATGTTCCTCCATCTTGTATTTTTACTATTTTGGAGAAGAACTGATATATAGGAACATTCTCAGGTCTACAGGGTTGCTTAATGAAACATTGTAACTTTGGTTCAGATTTGAAATGAAATGAGAAAGTTCATTCACGATAATTCAATCTTGCTTTGTTAATTTATTAATCTTTCCACTCTGTATATGTGTATTTTAGGGAGCACATATAATTAAGTAACATATTAACATCAGTACAGGTTAATGGCAGTAGGAAATCATTTAATCTGATAACCTGGTGCATGCTTGTTCAGAAAAAAAAAACTGTGGTGGTAGTCTAGGATTTAATAAGAATCTTAGATTTAGATTTGTCTAACCCAATATTACAACAACAAACGCAGGGATATTTTAGAGTGGAAACAAGTCTCAATTCATAATTCTCTATCTAGGAAAATGGATCACAATTTTAAATCTTCTATTTAGATATTTTGCTAATTTAGGGGGTGTTTGGTTTGAGGAGTTAAAGTTTAACAAACACTGTAGCACTTTCGTCTTATTTGACAAAAAGTTTCCAATCTTGAACTAATTAGACTTAATAGATTCGTCTCGTAAATTACTCCTAATCTGTACCGACATGCATGCAATTAGTCTACATTTAGTACTTCATGCATTTGAAGGAACATTGATGTGATGGGAGTTAAACTTTAACAAAATGAAACCAAACAGGCCCTTAATTTGAACGCAGATTTTTCAGCCAGCATCAATGGAACTATGGAAGCAGCTTCTAAAATTCTCAACCAAATCAAGCAAAGAGTGGTGAATATAAACAGCACTTACCTTATGGTTTGAAGACATGATTGGTGCTGGCTCCACGTGGACGACTACCGTGCCGGCCGACTAACAAGCTGAGGAGATGAGAAGCAGCACATGGATACCACCCCCACATCATCTATCTGTGACACCTGACAGGCACAGAAGATCTGAGTACTATGCAGTAGAGAAGATGGAGCTCACGGAGAGAGTGGAAGCGTCGGAACAATGCCCTTTTTTTGGGGGGAGATGGAAACTCTAATTAGAATTTTTGTTAGCAATGGATGAACATATGTGCTACATTTAATTAGCAATGGATGAATATATGTGCTGCATTTAAATAAAAATAGTGAGCAGTACAACCGTGCATGTATTTGGTAATAGATGATGCTATATTCCGAGAAAGGAACAAGCCATAATTCTCCATTTGCTTCTGTGTTCTTTTAGTTTGAATTGGTCACAAAAAAGAAGAAATGTCTTTAGTTTCAGTTTGACTTTGAAGGCAATGACTCAATTCAATACTTAGAGCATCTCCAAGAGTTCCTCAAATCAACTTGCCATCCCACAATTTTTGGCAAAACAAGAAAAATCCTTCTCCAATGGCTTGGCAAATGGACTTGGTAAAGTTGGCAACTTGCCATCCAACCGGTCCGCACGCGCATATTTGCGCGCTGGGCTTCACTTGCCATCGCGTTTTCTGCCGCCGCCAACTCCTCTCCCGCGCGCGCGAGGAAACTTCACCGTGGCCCCAGGACTCGAATCGATCAGATCTCGACGGAGTCGCCCAGCGCCCTCCGCCCGTCCTCGCTGTGGAAGCCGAGCGCCGCCGAGCTCTCCACGCCGAGGCCGCCCGGGCGCTGCCGCCGCAGCACCGAGTCGCCGAAGTCAAGGGGCTCGACACCGCCGCCGTCGTGCTTGCCTGTGACCTCACCACGGCAACCTCCGGGATGCTGTCGAGGAACACGGAGCACCGCGCAGCCCATCACCATCCTACCTCCTTGCCCCGCCTCGTCTTGCTCCACCCGCCGCCGCAGCGTATCCCGCCACCGCTTCACTGCTGTCCCACCACACCGCCCCGCTCTGCTCCGTCCGCTTCACCCCGCGCCTCTGCACCACCGCCTCCGCCCTGGCCCGCGCTCACCGTGACCCCAGGCAGCACCGCCGCTGCTGCTCTGGAGCCAAGCACCGCCAGAACGACCCCGCATCGCCGCCATGTCCTGCGCCTCCACCTGCTCTCTCTCTCTCTCCCTTCCCCTTCCCCTTCCCCTTCCCCTTCCCCTCTCTGCTACTCGCTCCGCTCACGAGGAAAGGACAGGGATGACCAGGCGAGAAGTCGCGACGCACGGCCAGGCGAAGAGACGGCGAAAAACAGTTGATCCGTTGGTTGGATGTGGGCCTACTTTTCTAATTTTACCAAACCTAAATAGCAAACTATTGGAGATACAATCTTTTTTCACTTGTTATATGTTTTAGCCACTTGCCAAATCACAAGATTTGCCAAGTGAAATTTGACAAACTCTTGGAGATGCTCTTATAGCAAAACAATTTTGCAAAATGATTAAGTCTCTGAACAAATTTAGTACTTGCAATCTTGAAAGTTTGATAAGATATATACCTAATATGAAATCTGAATATTGCTGAGTGAAAACGTCTTTGCAAATGAATACCCATAGTCGCTGATCTTTGTACCTGCTAATAGAAATTTGCTTCAGAGACTAATAGATTGAACTTAGGAATAATGGGATTCATCTATTTATATCATGATGATATGGCCATTTTATCGAACACATGACATAAAAACTCAAGCTTTCCTGGAGTACGGGAGGGCAGAGACAAATTGGAACCACTTGATATTATCATTACCTCACCTGCAGACTAGCTTCATCACAGCCGCAGTACAATCACGGAGATTTGCTATGTTCTATTCTTATCCAAGATGTACGGGCATATTGAGCATGTATGGAGGCAGAGTCCATGGAGATGGGGGCAGAGAAAGCACACACTTACGGGCTCGTCTCTGACGTCGTTGCCGGTGGGCCCTTCGCTAACGCCGGTGGTTCACTGAGGCCGCGTCCATGCCGGTGGCACGCAGTTGCGGTGACGTGCGTCTCATCGGGGAGCTACATCTGTGTCATGGCACGCCGCCTCGCCGCTGGGCCGACGAGGAGCAGCGAGCCCCTGTGCTCAAATCTACGTGCCTCCATAGGACCAACGGTGGAGGGCTACAACACCATTGCATCTGCAGGAAGATTTGGAGCGGGTGGAGGGGCTGCGTTGAGCAGGGGATCGGAGGAGGGTGGAGCAGACGACGGCCGAGCGCGGTGGACGGAGGGAGGCGCCGGTGTGGCAAGAGGACACCGGCGGACAGCAGAGCAGGTGGAGAAGGGACCTTGTAGGCATTTTATCGAGCATGCGTTGAGCGCCGTCGCTAGCAGCTACTAGTGTGTTTTCCTATTGCTCTGTGTGGCGTAGGAGCGAGCACAGGGGAGTGAGAATGGTGCCGCGCCGTCATTGCTGGCATTTTTTCTGGTGCCAGCGACGCTTGCCTTCTTCCTCACGACGGCGACAATGGCATCTTTGCCTGCTTGCGTCGATCAGCAGAGGAGGCAGGCAGGGAGACTAGAGCTCGACTGCTCGAGCACCTTCTCCTCAGGGTCTCCACCGCATTCGCCAGCGATTTGCTTCTGCCCGTCGCTCCTGGGGCCGCGTTCACCACCGATGCGGCGGCAAGAACTGCTGGCGCGGTCTCGGCACGTGCCCGACGAGGCGGCCACGGCCATCACACACGGGCGGATCTGTGCATAACTCTATATTCATCCTCTATACGCAATAGATAACAAGATTCTCTTCTCTATATTTAATTCTTTCACATCTATATATTCTCTATATCATCCTCTATCTACTCTATTCACTGTGTGACTTACTTGTCACTTTATCTAAATATATCCATGTGTGATCTAGTTTTGAAGAATCTATTGAGACGAATTTAATGGTGCAATCGAAATTTAATTTGGATTTTTGGTTTATGAGTTATAACATTTTTTCCCTTTATTTAGTTAGTGGGGCCTGTCACTGCCCACTATAGAGTAAGCATTGTACCACTCTAAATATAGAGAGAGAAATAATAGAATATCGTTTTATAGTACTCAGTGCAACAGTTTTTACTCTATATTCATACTGTAAAACTTTAGAGTATCCTTTATAGTACCCACTGCGGGTAGTCTTAGACCATGTGGGTGCGACCGCACCTAGACGGAAAGCGAATTAAGCTTGTTACTACTCCCTCCATTCCAGACGTTTGACTTTTTTATCTTAAGTTTGATTACTCGTCTTATTAAAAAAAATTATACAAATATAGTTAAATTTAAGACATTCTTGAGGAACTTTTATTAATATACCAAGCCACGATAAAAGAATTGATATTTTACACAAATTTTTAAATAAAATGAGTGGTCAAAATTGATGTCAAAAAGTCAAACGTCTTATAATTTGAGATGGAGGGAGTATCAGTTTTTGATCCAGTTCACACCCCTGAGCCAATAGTATGCACCCAAAGCTTAGGGTGTGTTTAGTTCGCGAAATTTTTTTAGCTTTGGCTACTGTAGCACATTCGTTTGCATTTGTCAATTAGTGTCTAATCATTGACTAATTAGGCTCAAAATATTCGTCTCGTGGTTTTCTACCAAACTATGTAATTAGTTTTTTTCGTCTACATTTAATGCTTCATATATATGTCAAACATTCGATACGATAAGAAATCTTGAAAATTTTTGGGAACTAAACATAGCCTTAGGCTATCCGCACTCATGGACCTCTATATTCATCCTCTATACGTCCTAGTCAGCAAGATTCTCTCCTCTATACTCAATTCTCCCGCACTCATCCATCCTCTATATCATCCTCTATCTACTCTATCCACTGTGGGACCCATTTGTCACTTTATCTAAATATATCCATGTGTGATCTAGTTTTGAAGGATTTATTGAGACGAATTTAATGGTTCAATCGAAATTTAATTTGGATTTTTGGTCTGTGAGTTATAACATTTTTTTAGTTAGTTAAACACGTGGGGCCCGTGTACCCCTCTCTCTCTCCTCTCTCGCTCACCCTGCTGCTCACTTGCGCGCATGCACCGTACCGTCCGCTAAAGCGTTGCCAGTCCGCTGGATTTGTCGGATCCGCTCCGGTAGCGTACAGGCGTTCAGTACCCGCTGCGGGGACGCCGACCCTCTGTACCCGAGCTGACATCAGGTAGCGGACGGGAGACAGGACCCAGCGCGGGTGGTCTTAGCTATGCCAGCCCAACAACGCCGACTAGCCCATCTCATTCTGACGTTGCCTCCTCGTTTCCCACGCACACACCAGCAGGTAGTATTGTATTGCTCGTTATATATATATATATATATATATATATATATATATATATATATATATATATATATATATATATATATATATATATATATATATATATATATATATATATATATATATATATATATATATATATATATATATATATATATATATATATATATATAGAGACACACACTATCTCCCGTAGCGTGGCCCGCTCAATCTTTCTCTATTTGACTAAAGTTATATAAAAATGTACTAACATTCGACAAGTATCATTATATTAGTTATAAAATATATTTTTATAATAAATTTATTTATTAGAAATATAAATGTTAATAATATTTACTATAAACTTGATTAAATTTGAGCTATTTTAATTGGGGCGGATCTCATAATTAGATTTATTTTATGAACAGAAGGATATTATTTTGCGTTGTGAAGATCCAACATCATTATATATGGTTGTAACTGAGATGGAATACCACACCCCCTCATTTTTTTCTCTAGCTCCGCCACTGCCTTCACACGCGTCCGCTGAACACGGCTGAGGCATGAGGTTCCTTAAAGACCCCTCCAATTCGCAGCGACGAGAGAATTCGAGGCATTGCTGGCTTCTCTGTGCGTCGACACATGTCCCTGTCTATTTTGCAAGAAGAGCCTTCAAGTTTCCAGAATCAACCCGTGCTCCATACCTTTCCGCCCCCAGCCTCCCACCCCGCAACCCTAGCCTGCGTTTCAAACTCTCGATCCTCTCTCCTTTCTCTCCTCTCCCCTCCCCCATCGCCGCCGCCGCCAGCCGCCACCACCGCCACCTCTGCCCCTCCCTGTCCTCTCCTCCCTACGCAGCCTCCACACGGCCAACGCTCGAGCAAGGAAGTCGCGTGGCCTCGCTGCGCAGTGGAGGGCGTAGAGGCACGCGAGATCCGGAGGTGCGCATATCGGGCGAACCTTATCGGGCCCCATGGTGGTCATGGTCGGCGGAGGAGGAGGCGGCACTGGCTCCTCCCTGCCCTCTCCTCCCCGCACCGCCTCCATCTCTGGGGCAAGGGTGAGCGCGTGGACTCCTCGCCTATGACCGCGCGCGCCCCTACCAGCTCGCCTCCTCCTCCACGAGCGCATCCAGGGACGCGGCTGGGGGCGATCTCTGTCCAGGCGAGGGGCCTGAATACGGCGGCGCCGGTCACCCTTCACCACTGACTAATGGGAGGCATGTTACTCTACGACTATTCTTCTCCCCCTTTTCTCTTTCACTCCTCTCAGATCCACTTGTCACCTTCTTCACTTTTCTCTTTTGGATCCGGCGAGATCTAGCAAGAGTACAGCTTTGACATCACCCGAGGCTGTAGAGGACCGTCTGAAAGCGCAACGACTTGGGAGCGCTCTTTCTCCTCGACCTTGATTCGGTCGCTGCTGTACTGCGCAGACAGACATCAGCTCCAACTCATTTCACGGATGATGCCCTATGTGTTCGATAAAACGTACACAAGGGTTGCGTGCTTTCTTTTTTCCCAGTTGAGTTTTGCTTGCTGGTTACAATCTGATGCATTACGCGTGCTACCTGAAGGAAAGAAGTAAATCATTTCTTTTAGGTTGAGAGGTATGAAGTAAATTTCATATCTTATATTTGGCTTAAATTGGAAAAGTGCAGTTGTCTTAAGATTTTCTTCAGTAGTTAATTTCCTCATATTTATTTCACTTTTTTTTGTTAAGGGTCTGTTTGTGTACCCACTGTCTTTTATAAGCATGGATGGTTAGTAAAAACTCTAGCTTATAAAGCCACCTTATGTTATTCAGCCTCCCATATCTTATATGATTCTATGGGTTGTCTTCGACCAGCTTATTTGGGCCTTGGTCTTCTACACATATAAGATTATTATATAATCTGGCAAAGAAAAATAAACAGGATAAATCTATGAAAATCTTTAGATGAAAATTTGCATCGTTATTTGATCTTTTTCCTCAATCTCTAGATGAAAGAGGTGTGTGTTTTCAGTATACTTTTATTGTTCATGTCCTGTTTGTTCAAGGCAGTGCTGGATTGTTGACTTTCTTGTGCAGAGATTGATGTTCGGATTCTGGTTCTTTATCTTTAGGGAGCACATCATAGGGAAATAGGCACCGATACTCCTGTCTTCAGGTGTAGTTGTGTCTGATCCCTCCCCCTAGGTCTTGGTTAAACTCTGTTCTGTTTCGAAAGTTTTCCTGTGGTTGTGTGGCATTAGGAAGAGATACTTTTGGGGCTTGGCCTCATCCCCTAGATCAGCATATTATCTTACTTTTCGGTACTTGAAATTGAGTGGTGAGTGGTGACTGGGGTTTTATAAAGCTACATGAGTTATGCTTTGAAAACAAATTTCTAGCACACTGGGGTTGTATGCTTGATGTGTTTCCTACCGTAATAAAAATATGAACTTGCATGTCTTGTCATGGCTCCTGATGGTATGTACAATAAGGAGCTTACATGTTTGTGGTTGTTTGCCTAATCTATCTCTTTGTGGATTTATGATAAGCAGATATGATTTAGATGATGTGTTGTGGGCATGAGCTGAAGGCATGATATTTTTTCCTCACTTTATTGAGTACGAAATTACAGTTCAGGTCATGGATCTCGTGTTGCACAATATAGTACTTGTGTGTTTATTTTGTGGTGTTGTGGGCTATTTGTCATTTCTAACAAGCCTGCTGGAAGCCATGGAAGGACTCCATTGAATTATTGCTAGCTATCCAATTTGTAGTTTAAGTACAATGTGTCAGAAGAAACTGGACTTTTGGTAGGATGCTTTGCAGCATGAGGCCCAAATAGAACATTTCGAGGCTTTTAGCTCATCAAAATATCTCTATAAGAAGATGGGCAGTGCACAATATTATAACAAATACTCCTGTTAAATATGCTAAAACAAGATGTCTACATGCAGAAATAGGCACTAATTTTTCATATATATACTTTATGGTTATCGAGTTAGCTTCCCTCACTGTTTTTTGAAAGCGTAGGTGGCTCATGTGGCTCACAGGCAGGGAGTGTGGTGTACCGAGAGGTCCTTGATGGTTGCTTATGCAGCATCAGCCTAGGGCTCTTGCAATGCATTAGATCTTGGGCCTTGCTGTATATATGTGTTTTTGAGAGTGTTGGCTGGCCACCTGCATTTCTTATTTTGCATTGAGTGTAACATGTTGCATATGATGTGTTTTTTTTACTAAGATTTTCATCTTTTCATCTAATCTTTGTCTCATGAATGAACATTACCGTGAGCTGCCTGTTGTACTAATTCTACCTCTCATTCTGTGCCTGCGGATGGGAGATAGGCTGATTCTTGGTCTTATGCCTGGAAAGTGCACATATGTGTTCGTGTGTCTAGGTTTTGGGACTTCTATGATCCACAGGATGAAACAAGATTGCTGCATAGTGACCTGGTGTTGATTGATGAAGAGGTACGGATTGTCTCTTGTCTGCCTGTACACAGATCTGTGTATTTTTACTATGGTAGCTAGCTGTAGGATTCCAAACATCAAATAAATTAGAGATCAAGTATATCTGAAATAGGAAGACATGCTGATTATAAGATGTACATTTGCCTATTAAAAAAACAGAGATGAAAAATTGCATGAAGTTCACTGTCTGAATGTTATCATGCAGTGAGATAAATATACTGAAGTTTATTGACCTTCCGTGTATACAATGGTTTTATGGTTCTAAGTCAAACTGTTTGAATGTTATCACGCAGTGAGATAAATAAACTGAAACTTACTGACCTTTCCATGTATATCTCATGGCCTCTCATGTTTACAGTGAAATCGAAAGTTACTAATCAACAAAGGAGGTCATGGTGCTTTTGACTCTGCCGGTTGCAGCAGGGGGTGTCGGAAGCTGAAGTTCACCGCTCTTAGTTTTATATATCTACTCTATCTAATCGTTGTATATTTGGATCGGTATTTTAAGCTACCAATTATAGTGTTCGGTAGTCATGAATTCCGGTTATAAACTGTAATGCATGGGGTATGTAATGTATAGCTGAATAGAACCATAATGCCTAAGATGTGCATGTACTATATGTAATGTACGGCCCGATATTACCATATTGGCTACGGTAGCCGTGCATGTAGTCTGGCTGAACAGAACCACAACAGCTGTGATGGACATAGATTTGTTTTATATGTGACTGCTTAATGATCTATACTAGCTATCTGATGGTGTGATATCTTTAGTCTGATGCTATGATAATATTGGTGATACTTGTGCTGACAATAAATTATTTTTTCTCAAATCATTGTAGGGCGTCCAAAGGGCGCCTGATGTTCTAGTGTAGTAAGGCAACTGCAACTTGCGGCAGCGACCCGGCCATCCGTACGTGTTGCCGTGTCAGTTGTCTGCTGTATTTGTTAGATCCGGACCGCCCCCAAAGTACTCGGGGGGTTTTTTTTTTTGACAGGATGCCAAAGTACTCGTTGGCGGCAACATGCATTGACACACAGGTGCACGCGTGACGCGTCCTGTCCTGTCTAATCTAGCTACCGTTGCTCCGTTATTTATCTTTATACTATCTATTATTTACTAGTGAGGTAAACGGAAGGAGGAGATAGAGCCATGGTCTCATGGAGAGAGGAGCGGGCAGGGAAAGGTTGAGAAAGCCACGAGCTCTCGTGAAGAGTCATGAGAGCAGTATGGTCGAGGACCCGAGAGCAATGGCTCGATTGAAGGCAGCATAGGGGATCCAACGGCTGAGCTTCGTTAGTGACGTGGCCCAGTGATAAGCCAGAGCTTGAATTCTGGATTCGAAAGTTAAAGATATATGCACACCACCACAAATGTATTTCACACTCGTGAAAACGTCGTTTAGAGAAAAACTTATGGTTTAACACCTAACAATTTCAAAAAACGAAAAAAAAACTCTAAGCTTCTAAAACTAGTGGGAAATCCTAGAGAGAGATTGAGACATGAGAAACAAAATAAATAGAAATCACGAAAATATACTTCAAAACTCTCAGTGATTAAATTTAGCTCTATCAAAATGGAAAAGTATCTAGAAAGTTCATAGAACATTCTAATCAATGTCTAACGTGTTTTTGGAAAACTCTGCATAGCAGAAATATGAGATGCAACCAGCATCAATACAACATACGTTAATGTTGAATGCATTCTTGTCAGTTTCATATTGTCTTTTTATTACATAAAGTTCTTAAAATATGCTGAGACATTTATATAACGTTTTAGGAATTCCATAGATTTTTCTTGATTTTTTCTTATTTTCTTAGTGCTAAATATATATTTTAAAGCTTATAGATATATTTTCACGAATCTAAAGATTTTCTTTAAGTTTATAGAGTCCCTTTATATCTATAGAATTTTCTTGAAATTTTAATAAGTTGTACTCCCTCAGTTCTCAAATAAATCAATTCCTAGAATCCGTGCAAGTCAAACTATCACAAGTTTGACAAACTTTATAGAAAAGAGTAACAACATATATGACATAAAATGAGCACATTATGAAAATATATCTTATGACATATCTAATTATACAAATTTGATATCATAAATCGTGATGGATTTTTTGTAGAAATTCGGTCAAAGTTTAAAATTTTTGACTTAAGATAACTCTAGGAATCTATTTATTCAGGGACAGAGGGAGTACATATTTTTCATGGTTTAGACCTTATTAAGGTGTTTGCAAGATTTCTTAAAAGTACTGAAAACCACATTGAAAACAACTTCTAACCGGGACATTGAGGTACTCCTATTCTTTTTTACATATCATGTTAGTTTTGCCGTAAGTCTAATATTACTATTTTTGACTATCGATTTCAAAAATAGTTATATATTATCGAAGTATTTCTCATAGTAAATCTAAAATATAAATCTCGCGTCATGAACCTATATAATTTTTTTTGAAAATGATGATTAAAGATGTAAATATTTAATTTAGGACAAAACTGACATGATATGTGATATGTAAATAAAAATGGAGGAAGTAATTTAAATTATTTTGAGAGTTAAGTGAGGACTAAGGCGATAGCTGAGTGATGCAAGAGGGCTTTTTTCCAAATTTAAATGGCCCACGTCACAGGTCACAGCCCATAACTATTTCGACGACTCTCTAGGCCCAATCTACCTTTGCGACCCTGCCAAAGGTAAGAAAATCCGAACGGACCAACACATTTCTGGTACGATCGTGTTTCTTGCTAGCTGTAAAAAATATCCGTTCTGCAATGGTAATATCTCTTCGAAGAAGCTGTAAAATCTCCAACAAAAACCAGCCTAACAATATCACTCAATTCCCGCGTCCCGCTAGAATATTCCTCGAGCCATCTCCTTATATAGGCATATAGCGCTAGCCGCCGCGGCGGTCCAGTCCACCTCCTCGATCCGAAGCCGGCGATCGCAGCGGCGGATATGGCGTCCCTCCGTATGGTGTTGGTGTTGGTGTCGGTGTCGGTGTCAGTGTTGGTGGCAATGGCGGTGAGCGCGGGCGGCGTCGCGGCCCGGCCTCTGGTCGGCGATGGCGGCGCGTGGGAGGACAGGGCGCCGCTGCAGACGTCGCGCCCCTTCAACATCGCGCACCGGGGCTCCAACGGGGAGCTCCCCGAGGAGACGGCGGCGGCGTACGTGCGCGCCATCGACGAGGGCGCCGACTTCATCGAGGCGGACATCGAGGCCACCAAGGACGGACACCTCGTCTGCTTCCACGACACCACTCTTGACGACACCACCGATGTCGCCGACCACCCGGAGTTCGCCGGCCGCCGGCGCACCCTCGAGGTGCAGTGGGCCAACGTCACGGGATACTTCATCAGTACGTCCGTTGCATGGTTTCATGCGCACCTACGCCGGAATGGATAGATTCAGTCGATCCGTAGTTTCGCTTCCATCTCATTGTCGATCTATCTAGTCGATATACAACACTAGGCAACTGACTGTTGCAGCTGATTTCACGCTGGCGGAGCTCAAGACGCTGAGGGCGAAGCAGCGATGGGACTTCCGTGACAATTCCCACAACGGTGAGCAAGTTGATCCGGCGTCCCGGCCGGCGAGACCCGACGGCGGCGCGCCATTATTAGCTTGTTCCGTTGACCTGTACAAACAGCAACATACGTGATTATTTCGTTTCCGCAGGCGTCTCGCCGATCATCACGTTCGACGAGTTCATCGACATCGCGCTGAACGCCAAGAGGGTGGTCGGGATCTACCCGGAGATGAAGAACCCCGTGTTCATGAACAAGCACGTGCAGTGGGCGGACGGGAAGAAGTTCGAGGACAAGTTCATCGCGACGCTCAAGAAGTACGGCTACGGCGGCAAGTACATGTCGCCGGCGTGGGGCGCCAAGCCGGTCTTTCTCCAGTCCTTCGCGCCGACGTCGCTGGTTCGCGTGGCAGGCCTGACGGACTCGCCACCGTGCGGACCGAGGACACCAATCAGCCGTACGACGAGATCACCTCCGGCGAGTACCTGGACTACATGAAGAGGTACGTGGTGGGCATCGGGCCGTGGAAGGACACGGTGGTGCCGCCGACCAAGGGCAACCTGCTGGCCACGCCGTCGGACCTCGTCGCCATGGCGCACGCACGGGGACTGCAGGTGCACCCCTACACGTACCGCAACGAGAACGAGTTCCTGCACTTCAACTTCCGGCAGGACCCCTACGCCGAGTACGACTACTGGATCAACGACGTCGGCGTCGATGGCCTCTTCACCGACTTCCCGGCGAGCCTCCGCCGGTTCCAGGAGTGGACCGCCAAGAAGAAAGACTGATTGTGATCCAGGAGTAGATAGCAAAGTTACTGTCTTGGTAACTGGGTTCTTTGATTCAGTCATTCATAAGTTATGTAGATGTTTTCAGAGTAGAGACAATTCTTTGTTTTTCCCCCCAATGGACATATATTGCTCGATTTGATCAGTATCAATTAGCACTCTTATCCGTCGTCCATCGTGCTAACAGACCAGTATGTGATCCAATCTTCACACGATTTTCCTGTGCAGTGTGAGTGTGACAATAAACGTATACATTGGTTAATGCATATAGGCACGCACAACAAACTAATGAACTTGTACGTGTTGCACACACATAGCAAAGCACTGAACAGAGCAGGCAGTCAGGCACAGAAACAGTATACACTTTGACATTTACATAGTTAGTACAAACTGAAAGCCTGACTTAATATAAGCCTGAATGAGCAGTTTTCAGTAGAGACTACAAGAGTTGCAATGCATACCAGCGTTGCAAAGAGAAGTTAGAACCCTTTGGCTTCTTCAGAAACAAATCATAGATGGTAGATGCTGTGTTTTTTTTTTCATTTGATGGTTCAGCAGATTCAGGGTGACAACTATTACTCTTTTGTATGGCCATGCAAATAAGTAGTAGCAGTAAGATTATGGCAATAATGCCAAAAACAATGAGGTTTCCAGGATTCCCTATTTGGCTATATTCATGCTCTCTCCTTGCTAGAATCATTACTCGTATAAGAACTTTGATCTTCACATAAAAATTTAAAATAGAACCTAGACAACAGGTAAATAATTCAGATTTTGGAAACATAAACCACAGAACTATAGAAGACCTCTCGAGGGACATTGTGGCAATATGTCAGCATGTGGAACGTCAGGAGCTTATGGCAACGTCAAGTACCCTAGTTCATGCTGGCAACATAAGTATGGGCCTATGGGGTGTATATATACACACTAAATGTAAGGAAATGATAGAAGAATACAGTCAGATAATCTTAACTGAAATCTTTGGCATTAAGACAGTTAATTTACACCTGCACTTCTTATCAGCAGATACATTAGTGACTAGTGAGAGATTCAGAAGAAAACTATATTACACAAAGCTGCCATCTACAGGATAAAATCTAGTCAAACAGATGATTAGAAAAAAAAAAATCATCAAGGGCGCAGGTCACAGCTATCTTTACCTTCTCCTACATGTAGAATATGTAAAATTATTCATCTCTATCGATGTTCACGAATTGGAGGCTGTAGCTGCTTTAATCGCTGAACGACCTGCTTCATAGTTGGACGTATAGAGAGTGAATCAACAGTGCACATCACTGCTAAATGCAATGTTTCTACCAAGTCGTCATGTGGGCCAACATCCCACAGACCATCAATAAAGAATTCCCTGGCACGGCCTTGACGAAGCAGCATGCAAGCCCAAGCAACTATGTTGAATCCATTACCATAAGGAGAAAATGACGGGTCCAAGGCCTTCTTGTCTGAGATTAGCTCCATCAGGACAACACCATAGCTATACACATCAGCTTTATCTGAAACACGACAAGTCATAGCATATTCTGGAGCAACATATCCAAATGTTCCAGCTACACCAGTGGTTGCATGTGTTTCTGAATTTCCCAAGAGTCTTGCCAGTCCAAAGTCCGAGAGATAAGCAGTATTGTTAGTGTCCAACAAAATATTGCTCGGCTTCACGTCCCGGTGAAGGATACGAGGAACACAGGTATCATGCAGATAAGCAAGTGCTTTGGCAACGTCCAATGCAATCTTGTGCAGCATTTTCCAGTCTACCAGTCTCTTTGATCTCTCCTGTATAAACCTCTCAAGGTTTCCTCCAGACAAGTAGTTATATATGAGAAACATTTCAGACTCGCCAAGATGGTAACCTACCAATGTAACAAGATTTGGATGTCTTAATCTCCCTAGGGTTTTTATCTCAGCATCAAACTGTTGGGCTCCCTGAAATCTCCCGACAGAGAGCCTCTTAATAGCTACCAACACTCCAGGTGCAATTTCAGCCTTGTAAGTGGCTCCAAAGCCTCCACTTCCAATGCAATTGCTTGCATTGAAATTTCCAGTGGCTCGAACAACAGTCTCATAAGTGATTGGGACACCAATATCTTGGAAGAGTGTAACTTCTCTCCTTCCAGAAGACCGAGCTGACATCCGGGGAGCACACTTCCTTGTGTATATGAAGAGCACGATCAGTGCAAGGAGGACAGAAACGATGGCTGTTGCAGAAGTTATTGAAGCAATCTCAATTGCATTAAATGAATTGTTTGCTCCTTCATGCGAGTCTGAAGGTGCTGTATCATTGTTGCCATTCGAATTCAAGCCTCGACCCTGCTGAGCAGCTGATGGCACAGCCAAAGTGTACACATGACAAGATTGCAGTAAAGGATTCCCAATAACGCTGTCACATCTAACTGTATTACCATTTGTTGGCACTGGACCAGACAAATTGTTGAATGACACATTAAACGTGGTAAGCGATGCTGAGTTAGAAAATCCAGAAGGAATCTTCCCAGTAAGGTTATTGTTATTAAGGAGTAGAGCAGTGAGATTTCTCAAGTCAGCAAGGGCACCAGGGATCACCCCTGTAAGGAGGTTGGATGACAGGTCCAAAACCTTGAGAGCATGCAACTGATTAATATCGGCTGGAATGGTGCCATTCAGAAGGTTCTGAGCCAAAGAGAGGCGCTGTAAATGCGGCAAGTTCTTCACAGAAGTAGGAATTACACCACCGAGGCGATTCCTACTCAAATCCAAGCTGATAAGGTAACTTAACTCCCCAATACTTGATGGTATCATACCTGAAAGCTGATTACCAGCAATACCAAGAACAACGAGAGAACTGCACAGCGAGCCAATGTCTGCAGGAATAGCTCCACTTATCAAGTTGTTACTGACTTCCACGACGAAGCCCCTTGAGCTGTTGCACTTGTTAAATAGACTAGGTTGAAGCTGACCACCAAGATGATTCCCATCAGCCAAGAATGCATAGGACCCCTGCATCCCCAACTTTTCAGTAGCAAGAGGCAAGGATGTAACTGCACCAGTAAAATTGTTCCTGGAAAAACTATGGTAGCTTGTCAAATGCACACCCAATGGTGATGAGGATGACATAAAGCCAGCAAGCGCTTGATATGTGAAGAAAGAAGAATACTCTGACACCAAGTCATCCAATGGAGGCTGGGATGAAAGACAATTCTTTTTTGAGATAAATACTGGAATCGAGCCAGACAGCTGGTTTCCAGTGACATCAAACACGTCCATGCAAGGCACTGGCAGTGAAGGATCAATTGAACCTGTAAAGTTGTTCATGCTCAAATTCAGGAACTTCATGTTCTCACATTCCACCAGCCCCTTGGGAATCCCGCCGGAGAACAGATTCTCCCCCAAATTCATCATCTCCAAGCCCTGGCAAGAACTCCAATTACCCGGCAGCTCTCCCTCCAATGTGGCCCTTGGCGCCCACAACATCCTCAGCTTCGGCAGCGTAGCGATAGCATCCGGAATCCCTCCTTGGAAGTAGTTGAAGTCATCAGGCTCACCATAGTCAGAAGAATCAGAACCACCAGGCGACGCATAAGGATTGGACAACACAAGCACTGACAGCTGAATGCAACCACCAAGCTCCGCTGGCACAGGCCCACTCAAACTGTTCCTGGACACATCCAAAGCACGCAGGTTCTTGAGGTGACCAATCTCCGGCGGGATGATGTCATCCAGATTGTTGGAGGACAGTAACAGCGCCTGCAGCTCGGTACAGTTCCCCAGGCTCCGGGGGATGCCACCGACGAGCATGTTCCCAGAGACGTCGAGGAACTGCAGATTGCGGCAACCGGCGCCACCGAGCTCGTCAGGGATGGCGCCACCGAAGCGGTTGGAGGCAAGTGACAGGCGCCGCAGCACAGGGAGCGCGCCGAGGGCGGCGGGCACGGAGCCGTTGAGCTGGTTGTAGGCAAGGTCCAACGTCTGGAGGGCGACGCAGGCGAGCACCGCGGGGATCCCGCCCTGGAGGCGGTTGCCGGAGAGGTCGAGCACGCGGAGGCGGCGCAGCGTCCAGATCGCGGGCGGGAGCGGGCCCGAGAGCGCGTGGGACGGGAGCGCGAGCACGCGGAGCTCCCGCAGCGCCGCGACGGCCGGGGACAGCGCGCCCGCGAGCGCGCGCCCGGGCGAGGAGGTGACGTTGAGCGCGACCACCTCCCCGGCCGCGCCGCACGACACGCCCGGCCAGCGGCAGTGGTCATTGGACGCCGGAGCCCAGTCCCGCAGCAGCCCGCCCGGGTCAGCCGTCACGGCCGCCTTGAACTTCAACAACGCCTCGCGCTCGCCGCTGACGGAAGCCGAGGTGGCGTCACCGAGCAGCAGCAAGAGCAGCACGAGCAGCAGCAGGGTTCGAGCGGCCATGGGCGGAGTCGGTGGCGGCGGCGGCGGCGGGGGCCGCCGTCGCATTGAGGCGGGACAGTGGGGGAGTGGCGGAGTGCTTGGCCCGCGGTGGAGTGTAGTAAGAGTGTGGCGGCGGCGGCCGGCGGCGAGAGGGACGGGGCACGCGTGGATCTTTTGCGGAGGGGACCTCGGGGTGGGTGGGGTTTTGCGCTTTGCGCCCTCGGATGGAGGTGGTGGGGGTGGGGGGTTGCTTGGTTTGGAAGCTTGGAGGCTGGAGCATGTGACCCAGCGGCTGGGTTGCACCCCGCACAGTGTGGTTTACGGCGAACGCCTCCGGTTACCCTCAAATTGCACGCACCGTAATAGCATTGGGATGTGTTTTGGGCTGCTGGTTAGATATGGAAAATTCTTCCTGGAATTTCTACACGAGGCAATGTAGGTGAAAAAGTGAATGTTATGTCAATCATAGGCATTAAGCACCGTAAGATTCTGAGATAAAGGCGAATAACTAAAATTACTAAATTAGGTTATCTTAAAGTTGGAACATAAAAAGTATATGGTTGATAGTTGCTCTAGTGTTAACCAACTAATACCCAGTTTGTTGGTGTCCGTGGTACCTCCCGTATTGCCTAGAAAAAAAAAGATGTGTGCATAGATAAACTCTAAAATGAGAAAATTAGCATCATTGAAGATAGTTGTCAAGTATATCACGTCTGTGTTAATTGATAAGCAGCTTGATAAATTTCGCAAGGACCAAATAGTAAAGAAGATCATATTATACTTAAATATAGTGTAAAGAAATGGAACGGTCAATTCTATCCCAGGTGTCAAAAGGAAAGACGGCATATAAACAAGGGATGTGATCATAAGAAAAATGCAAATGTCAGTTGGAAGATAAGGAAGAGATGGTATATGACTATGCAACCATAACATCAAAGAGAATATAATCAATATAATGGAAAATTTGGGGCAGTAGAAGAGGTTATTCGTTGATGTGCATTATATTATGACGTATTGGTACTTAGTTCTCTTGCGAAGAAAAATACGTATATCTTAGGACCCGCTTGGCAATGCTCATCCTCAAATGTTCCTCCAGACCGATTGATGGCCTGGTATCCACTAAAAAATGACTTCTCCTTCTATAGTGTTTGATAGGAGTCCTCTGTCTTCTCTGCAGAAGGTGCTGACAGAGTCAAAATCATGTCAAACAGACCCTTAGTTTCGTCGCACAATCACTAGAGATGTGCATAAAATTGGACCCTACTTTGTTCAACTACCAAGTGTATCAAGGAGCTAATAGCCTCTAAACTCTCCTAATTCTTTCGTGAAATTAACCTCAACGACATATGCAGCTGTTGTTATGTTTCTTCTTTGCTAGAATGATTATTTTGCTAAGAAGAGAGATTTGACTCACATCAAGTGCTTCAAGTGTGAAGATATGGGATATTTTGCCTCGGGGTGTCCTACCAAGTTTGAGAAGAAGGCTCAAGCAACTCATGAGAGGCAAGGCAATGAAGAGCATCACATGAGCAAGGAAGAAAAGGCTCAACCAAAGGGAAGATGCTATTCATACCGGGAAAGGGGACACATGGCTCATTCATGTCCCTTAGGTAATAATTCTAAGTCTAGTTCAATTAATGATACTAACATGCTTAGAAAGAATGGCAATGGTATCTCATTAGTTGGAATTGCAAAACATCCCGCTATCTATACTAAGGCTTTGTCTAAGTATGTTGCTCCTAACTTGAGAGGACCCAAACTTATTTGGGTACCATCAAAAAGTGGATGATTGTTTATAGGTACCATCGGTATTAGAGGCTTGATTTATTTGGATTCATATTGGTCATCATATGTTGAATCAAGTTTTAAAGCTTAGTGCATATTCTATCCCAATGCCAAGTCAAAATAAGTGGAGTCCAAATACTACAACATACAAGTGCAACATTCAAGATTATGATAATTTATTGGATATATTTGATGGCTTGCAAATATTTATGTTGGATCTTGCTAAGAGGATGATCATATGATAACCAAGGTATATCTCTAGTTGATCATTTTATTTAGGTGCATATGAGATAATTGTATGGATTAAATGCCTAGCAATCAAATTTGGATTGATTTGTGTTGGATAAATTCATGAGATGACATTTAGTAAGTGGATTGAATGGATATATGTCTTATGAAAGTGTTCAAATAAGTTAGTTTCAAGATTGATTCAATTTGGTGAAGTATAGCTCAATGTATTGAAATATATCCATTATTAAAAATCTGAGCTAGCTGAGATCAAGTCTGAGTTTGAGTGACTAAATCATATTGAATTTGCTTAAAATTTGGTATGCATGGTCTAGACTTATGATACGAGATGCTGTATAAATTTCATGATAATTGGATGAGAAATGCTATGATTTTAGAGCACATCTTGTAAGCTATAGTGCAACAGTTTTTAGCATATAGCAGTGGTGGAAGATTTGAAATCTAGTAGCAATATAGAAGTCAAATGAAGCTCAAATTTTTACAGTTGTTAGATGACTTAGTAATTCATATCTCCACCAAATTTCGTGGCATTTGGACTTGTACATTTGGAGATATGAATTATTCTTTAAAGGGTACAGAATCTGCCAGAAAAGTGATAATTATTGAATTGATCTAGAGTCACTTTAAGTGAAAGGTCCTCAAGTTGGAAATATATTTATAAGTGTTTGAGGTACCTAAGTTTGGTTTTGAATTGATCTAGAAGCATGACAAGAAATGAGTACAAGGACATTGATTATGGAATGTACTTAGTGTACAAATTTGGTACTCAAATTTAAAAATAAAGATCAAACTCAAGATAAAGATGAGGTTCAAGTTCTAGTAATGATTGGAGATCATTTGGTAGAAAGAAAAGGACTTAAAGAATAATTCAAGGTTACTCATCAAGTTAAGTCCATAGATCAATCAATCAAAGACAATTCAAGTAAGTGTCAAGGATGATTCTTTGGAGAGAGGTCACTTCTCCCTGCTGAGGGGGCTTGCCGCCCATGGGTGGGTAAATCGAGCACCGGCTTGGAAGGCTAACATGGAAGTGATGAATTCAAGAGACATTTGAGATGCTTAATTGAAGCAATCAATAGGGTTGATCAAGAAAAGCAAGCAACACCCAAAAGAGAGCTAGTCATGGTTATAAAATTGGTATCATAAGTACTTTTCTCATGCAAGCATTGATCAAAGAGAAAAAGCAAGCCAACCACAACAAGAGATAATGCACTTGATTATTAGTGGTTCTCATTTTATATGGGTGAAGAATGGATTTCTCTATAATAATTGGTCTTCACTAAGCTTATAAATTGGACTTCACATTGCTATTGGAGTAATGAATTAGAATCTATGTGACTATCCTCTACTCCAATATAACAAAAGTATCATTGCAATGTGTATGATCATTTTATCCCTTACTAGTATGCAATTAGTGCATATAGTACATGCTTACTAGGATCATGCATGACAAATGAAATATTTAAATTCATAGCCTACCACTATTGCTTGAATTATTTAAATGATCTAGTGGTATGTGTATGAATTTGTTCATGAGTTAGTGAACCCAAGTACTTGATCTAGTTTGGATTGCTAACAAGTGACAAGTACAACATTGGCAAGATAACCCTTAGTATGAGGAGTGAAGAAGCTTGTCATTGGATCAAACCAGACTTAGAATCTTAGGTAAATCAACTTAGTTCAAGTTATACTAGAAGCTCATGACAATGATATGGGTACAAGCACAAGACAACAATGCAAATGGATATCTAGGGTGTTTCAAATAGTATCTAGACTCAAAGTATTTCTTCAAGTGGTATTTACAAATGGTGTCTACATCATGATCTACAAGTGATATCCTACAAGTGGCACTCATAAAGATAGCAAATGTTCAAGAAAAGATCATATTGATAAATCCTACAAGTGGTTCCATGATAGAGGATTCTTCAAATTGGTATCACACCCTTATTCATGGTATTTCTACACATGATAACATTTATACAAGACGGTGGTTCCACAAGTGATCCTCAACTTTAAGTGATCATCAAATGAAGAAAGTTTCCTCACACACAAGAGCTCAAGATTATCAAGTGAATGACCCATGCTATGACATAGGGGGAGGAGCCCCACCTAATGGTATCAAGGTCAAAGATCCTAAGTGGTATCTCAAGAGCAACATACAAGTAATGTCATTCCAACATATGTGGTGATGTCCATAAAAATGCAATATTCAAGTCTCAACCATCTACCCTAATGCAAGCCTTTGTATCAATTGAGAAGAACACATTTTATGAAAATTGATGACAAAGGGGGAGAGATTGTACAAAGATATGAGTATAGGGGAGAGATAGAAGATAAAAAGTATGGGGGAGAGATAGAATATAAAAGATGGACATTGACAAAGAGGGAGCAACATTAAAGAAATGAGAAGGATCAAAATTCTTGGACAAAAGAAGCACACAAGTAGGGGAAGCAAGCTCATGAACATTGATTGGTTGCATTTGATATGTGCATATTCATGTGTTTGCTTGCATTTCATAAGTTTTATATTTAATATGCATGCTTGTATGTTGTATGCTAGTTATAGAACTTGAATGATGATATGATAACTAGCATGCATAGGATGATAGCTAGACTTGTATTTCTATATGTGGTACTAGAACCTTGCTTATAATGTTGATCTCACAGGGTTTCTAGTATTTTTGATGTCTAGCTACTCATGATGCTAAGGATGATGGCAAACTTGTGATTTTCAAATGGTATCGAGCTATCAAATGGTATCGAACTACAAAGGTTTATTCTATACACCATAGCATCACTTAGTAATGCTAACCCTCCCACAAATTTCATATTTATGCATATGTGCAAGCTTGAAACCAAACTATTTGAGCATATATGTAGGGGGAGTTATCACTACCAAGTCAGATTTTATGGTGCTTATCCAAATCCTAACATAGAGCTTAAAATGGTGGATAAGTGGCATAAAGTCCAAAAGAACTTAATTTCCATATCTTTATAGAGTTGTCATCAATTACCAAAAATAGAGAGATTGAAAGGTCTTTATTTACTTTTGGTAATTGAGTGACAACCTTAGGTGGACTAATTGTGTTTAATGTGAGATACACAGGGAATAGTCCACAGGTAATGATGTCATGAAGGAGCTCATTGCATATAAGACATGACATGGAGTCATGTGACCAAGGTTGCAAAGATCAAGATGAGACTTGGCTCGATGGACCGGTTGCAAGTGTGAAGGGCAAGTCAGAGGCTTTGGAGCGATGGACCGTGAGGCGGTGAAGCTTGAACAAGACTTGGCGCCGATGGACCGACGCAACGGTGAAGAGCAAGTAAGGTCAAGATCGATGGACCAAGGTCACATGATGATTTGAAGTGGATCATATCATTTGTGATATGGTTGGTGCATGTGTTGCATCAACGTCGGAGAAGATGGAGTGAAATATGCAAGACAAAGGTATAACCCAGGGCATTTTTATTTCACCAGTCATAGGTGTGTAGAGAAGTTGATGATCAGGTTTAGTATAGATGACTGTACTATTAAGAGGGGCAAACTTATTTGCATATTGGTCATCTAGTGCCACTTGAGCGATCTAACTTTGCATATGTGTTAGGATCGAGTGGCGAGGCAAGTTGAGTGCCTAACTTCTTCGAGAAAATGATTGTGAAAATGCTAACACACATGCACATAGTGTTTTACACATGGTGGTGTTGGCACATTTGCAAAGGAGAAGGTGTTGGAGTTGGTGTTGATCAACTTGGAGAAGAGAGAAAGGTTTTTCGGTGTTCTCCGGACACTAGGATGGCTCTTGGAGTAGAATACTGCTTTGATCCATTGTGAATTGGATCAAGTGCTTTAGTGGGTTGTGTAGCCCTCTAAGTAAGCTTTCCAAAATATCCAAGATCATAAAAATCGGAGTTCGGAGCTAAGAGTTATCGTCGTTTTACCGAAGAGTGGTCTGTGACCGGACTCGTGACCGGACGCGTCCGGTCAGCACCTGCGTGTCTGATCAGTGTTTTTCGCGGGCAAAAGTGACCGGATGCTGCAGCGAGTCCGGTCAGTGATGACCGGACGCGTCCGGTCGCTTCGAGAGCTTACTAGAACCTCTCTGTTCGCTGTTTCGCTGCGACCTGCGCGTCCGGTCCCATTAGTGACCCGCGCGTCCGGTCAATACAAGTTTTTACGCGTGAAAACTAGCTGTTGGAGCACGCTAGTGACCTGCGTGTCTGGTCCGTTCGACCGGCGCGTCCGGTCGACCCGAAACTTGCCCAGTGAGAGGACTAATGGCTCTATTTCGTTGTAGAGCTATAAATAGATGTTGTGGCCGGCCATGGCCGGCAGCTGAGCACCCTTAGGCCTTGGTGGCTTGTGTTGGTGTGCTTGGGAGCCCTCTAACTCACTTGAGCTTAATAGTGATCATCTGATCGAGTGAGAGAGCGATTCTAGTGCGTTGTATCGTGAGGATTGCATCGAGTGGCACTAGGTGATCGAGTTACAAGCCGGTGGTGCTTGTTACTCTTGGAGGTTGCCACCTCCTAGATGGCTTGGTGGCTTGCGACTCCGTTGAAACACGCGTGGAGATTGTGCGTGACTCCGGAGGAGGATTTGTGAGGGGGATTGTGCTCACCCCGCGGGGATCGTGAAGAGCAACTCTAGTAAAGCTCATGGTTTAGAGGATCCCCATTTTGAGAGTGAATGTGCGGCACCCGCTGAGGGTTTGACTCTTGATAGTCAATTAGCTCGTGATCTATCAAGTGGATGTATCGCCATAACGGGGACTAGCTTGGTGGCAATCAAGTGAACCTCGGTGAAAAACCGCCGTGTCAACATTGTGTACATCTTCTCGGTGGTTTGCTTTCGATTCATAAGCTCGTATTTACATTCATATACTTGTGCTTGTGTAGTTGCTCTTGTAACTAGTTTGCTTGTGTAGTTTGCTAGTTACCTTCTTACTTGTGTAGCATAGAAATAGCTCCCGTTGCGTGGCTAATTTGGTTTGTGTAACCTTGTTAGTCATATTGCTTAGTTTGTGTAGCTAAGTAATTTGCGCTCTCTAGTTTGTCATTAGTTGCCTTGCTATTGAGCATTGCTAGTGAGCATAGGTGGCTTTGTGCTTTTGCTTACTAGAATTTTGTAGGAGCTCCCCGGCTCTGCTAGAGTACTAGTGCATAGGTTTATGTGACCTTGCTCTAAAATTGTTTAGGAGAGCTCTTGCTAAGGAAAGTACCTTAGTTACATAATTAGGATATTTGTGAGGTGCTTGTGAACTTAGATAGAGGGGTGTAGTCTTGGCTAGACCGATAGTTTTAATTCCGCATTTGTTTCGTTTTGCCGACGCGACTATTTTTAGAAAGGAGTATTCACCCCCTCTAGTCCGCCATATTTTTAGAAAGGACTATTCACCCCCCTCTAGTCCGCCATCTCGACGCTTCAATTACTTGATTTAGAAATACGAGCAAGCACGTGCAAGCAGCTACCATGGTACTAGCACGTTATACATGTGACAATATGTTACCACTCACTCTAATACGCCTGCATTTGTTAGCTGAGGCCTTGTTCACTTCCCCATCTTAACCCAAAATATTTCCTCTTCCACCCATCACGTCAAATCTTTCGACGCATGCATGGAGCATTAAATGTAGGTAAAAAAGATAACTAATTGCACAGTTTGTCTGTAAATGTCAGGACAAATCTTTTGAGCCTAGTTAGTTCATAATTGAACAAATTTTACCAAATAACAACGAAAGATGCTACAGTAACTTTCCAGTTACTTTTCGCGAAGCGAACACACCGTGAACTTAGCTGTAGGGAAGGGAACCAGGGTCAATGGGTGAGGGTCGTTTCTAAGAATACGAGCAAACCAACGTGGGCGGCCGCAAAACCCCACTCTGGAAAACACTCGGGAGCAGAGCACCAGCGCGGCGCGCCCGCGTGCAATTTCGCGAAAAGGCGGTGTGGAAGGCGAAAAGGCCCCCACGCTTTGCCTTTTCCTCGCCCAGCCCAGGCCGTGTTTAGTTGGGCTAAATTGGCAGCACCAAAATCTGCACAGTGCAGGGCCAGACACTGTAGCATTTTGTTTGTATTTGTAAATTTTTGTCCAAATATTGACTAGTTAGGCTCAAAAGATTCGTCTCGCAAAGTACAATTAAACTGTGCAATTAGTTTTTGATTTTATCTACATTTAGTACTCTATACATGTACCGGTATTTTAATGTGATGGAGAATCTTCTTTTTGCATAGTAGAATTTAGGGAAAAAATTGACATCTAAACATGGCCCCAGCCTCGCTCCATCCATCCACCACCCCCGTCCCGCGCCCCTCGGCGGCCTCTGCTTTCCAGCGCCGCCTTTCACACCGCGCCCCCAAAGGCCTAACTAAACCCACCCGGCTCATCCCCCACCCACAGCATCCCCGCCGTCCGTGCCCGATCCCGTGGCCTCCCCGCGCTCGGCGGGACGCGGGTACGCCTCGCGCCCGGTGCCGTTCGGTCGGTCGCCCCCACCCCCCGCGCGCTGGTTCGGAATTCCGAAAGCGACCCGTGTCCGCGCGGAGGTCGGGACCACGGGGACCGCTGTCAGCGTCGCGCGAGGGCGCCCGCGACGGTGAGAAAAAGGCTGGCGGACGGACGCTCGCCCCGTCGGCTGCCCGGGACCCGCAGCCGTCAACGTGCCGCCGGGCCGCGGTCAAAGCGACTGGACTGGAGGCGGCTGCATGCGCATGCGCGATGCCACCACCCGCGCTAGTGGGTTGGGCCGGCGTGTCACTAGTGGGTGGCGGCGTACGCGCGCGCGGGCGAGCCGGTGGAGGGAGGAGCGCCCGTCGTGTCAACTTTTGTTTCGGTTGCGTGTTAGGCTGTCGTGACGAAAAACCAGACACTGATTCTTCATGCGGCAACAGAGGACACGAGTCAAAGACTCAAAGATTTCGTTCATCCTTGCACGCTATAAACGCGCACTAATGTTTTCTTGGACCGTGGCATGCATGGCACTACGAGCTTCAGTCCTTGCTACTTTCTGCTTTCTTCCGTGACGCTTCATGATTCGTTGCTCTGGAATTCGTAACGAGACGGATCGTGATTCGTGGGCCGGTTTGGAGTTAGGTCGCTTGTGTTTTGTCGCTTGTGACGGCCAAGTAAGATAAAGGCCGCCGCCAAGCCAAAGGAAGAGATGATCGCTGCTGCTCGTGACGCACTGCGGACTGCGGTTGGGAGGAAAATCTCGGCCGAATCGGGCTGTGCCTGTGTCTGTGTCCTCTCTGAAATAAACAAGACGAGAGAAACGCCAAAGTGGTGGCGAGCAGAGTAGGCGCCAACGGAGGGAGGTGCAAAAGGCTCGCCTTTCCGGTTCCGGAGGCATATTTATCCGCTCCAGCAGTGCAGTGCAGTGGATTTCATCTCATCTTTCGCTGCTCCTGATCACTGATGCTTCTTCTTCTTTTGGCTCACGTAACCAGACCTGCCTAATCGCGATTAACCTTTGAGAGCTTTTGATTGAAGAACGGACTTCTCCTTTTTCTTTTCTTTTCTTTTCTTTTTTCTTTTGATGAAAAAAAGAGTTAAAAAAAGAGAGAGACGCGTGTGGAGCTGGGCCACATGTCAATGTGCTTAGTGGGCTGATCCAGCTGGTTCCTTCGTGTCCATGGGCCTGATGACACATCGACGTGTGGCCCGGACCGATAGGCGTTCAGGTTCCCCTACCCGGCTAAACCCGGGAGGCCATTCCGGTTGCGGTAGGGTTTAGGAGGAGAGAGAGGACTGGGAAGCCCCCGCGCCGCTCTGCAAAGCCTGAGGCGGCGACGGCGATAGATCACGGTCCTACTCCACAGGTAACGAATTCCTTGCCCCAATCTTCGGGATCGTAGCCGCGGGAGTTGTCACCCCCGCGGCGCGGAGTTGCGTTGATTCGAGACGTGCGCTAGGGCTGTGATTCCTTCAATTCAAGGTGCATGGTTGAGGCCTGAGGGTTCTTGTAGTATGGATTGTTATGTTCGCCTGACCGCATAGCGTGTTAGCTGTATAAGTAAGAACATCGGTTTGAGTCCAGGCTTCGCAATTCTCTAGATTGTGGGATGTACTAGTATCTATGGATTTTTTTTTAAAAAAAGTTGTGTCTACTGTAGGTCCTGCGATCAGAGGAATGGGACCTTATTACAAAATTGTCCCTCATACAGTTGCATATAGTGCGCACAATAATATGTTCTTCTCTTTCTTGGGTTGATAATTTTGCACAAGTGCTTATAGTTTTGTGTCAGACCACTGAACAGTTTGTTTTTCTTTCAGTGCTTGTGGCTGCCTTCCGGTGGAGAATTTGAGGGATGGCTTGCGTCAGAAGAATTGGAAATGCGCTCAGGAGAACTTCAGTGTCCACTAGCTCTCCACTGCTTCAGCTAGTAAGATGCATGTCTTCTTCAAAGCTTTTTGTTGGAGGTATGTTCAGATCGATTTTATTCTCCTATGGTACCTTCTGGTTATAAGATATTCTTTCTTTTCTTCTATGCTGTCTGAGTATCTAATTCTGTTTCTAATGAACCTGCCTGTAGGACTTTCATATGCCACAGATGAAACAACTCTGAAGAATGCCTTTTCTGCGTATGGGAATGTCCTTGAAGGTTATTTGTCCAATTTATTTTAACTTGTATTCTTTTCTTGGGCATTTTTATCGGTGTCTAACACTTCTCTATTCTCGGTTTGCATTCAGCTCGGATCATCACTGATCGGGAATCAGGGAGGTCAAAGGGTTTTGGATTTATAACTTATACATCCACTGAAGAGGCCTCAGCTGCAATGACTTCCATGGATGGCAAGGTATGTCATTCGTGTCTATTGTTTTATTCTATATCATCTTTGAATTGTCTCACTTCCAAAGGTAATTCCAAAATGATCATCTGAATACCATGTTTCGCATCCCTTGTTACATAGGAACAATTCCCAAGTCCAAACTCTTTGTTCAATTTATCCCCACTTCATCCAAACTAAAACTCTAAGAGAAACATTATTGGCTAACACTCAAAGAAATAAGAAACCATTAACTATTATTTTTTCGGCCAGGAAAAATGTTGTACTAATTTTTTTCCTTGGCGATATGGTGGCATATATACAAATAATGGTCTCGACCAAAATATTCTTGGGAAAGTCATAGACCCTTCTTACTGGCGTTTGAGTATGAACTGAAATATATTATTGCAATGAATGTTAGGTTTTTTGTCCTCAGTATGCAACAATCCAGTTGGTAGTCCGTAAGCACTAAAAGAGTTGCAAACCAGGGCAGCGAATGAGATAAATCATTTTTTTTTACAAATACTTGAATTGCTTCTACAGAAGTTAATTCATGCCTATGATTTTTACAACAACAACATAGCCTTTTGTCCCAAGCAAGTTGGGGTAGGCTAGAAATGAAACCCAAAAGAGACGAGAAACAAGGAGACACATAAAGGGACATAAATGGCACAAGACAAAAAGATGTCACGGTTCAAGCACGTTGATTGCCAATCTCCAAGCGCTCCTGTCCATAGCTAAATCCTTGGAGATATTCCACTCCTTAAGATCTCTCTTAACGGACTCGTCCCAAGTTAGTTTAGGTCGACCTCTACCGCTCTTTACATTATCGGCCCGCTTTAGAACTCCACTACGCACCGGCGTCTCAGGAGGCCTCCGTTGGACATGTCCAAACCATCTCAACCGATGTTGAATCAATTTCTCCTCAATTGGTGCCACCCCAACCCTATCCCGAATATCGTCGTTCCGGACTCTATCCCTCCTTGTGTGCCCACAACACCAACGCAACATACGCATCTCTGCTACACTCAATTGCTGGACATGTCGCCTATGATTTTTAACAACAACAACAACAACAACATAGCCTTTTGTCCCAAGCAAGTTTGGGTAGGCTAGAGATGAAACCCAAAAGAGACGAGAAACAGGGAGACACATAAAGGGACATAAAGGGCACAAGACAAAAGAGGTCACGGTTCAGGCACGTTGATTGCCAATCTCCAAGCGCTCCTGTCCATAGCTAAATCCTTGGGGATATTCCACTCCTTAAGATCTCTCTTAACGGACTCGTCCCAAGTTAGTTTAGGTCGACCTCTACCGCTCTTTACATTATCAGCCCGCTTTAGAACTCCACTACGCACCGGCGCCTCAGGAGGCCTCCGTTGGACATGTCCAAACCATCTCAACCGATGTTGAATCAATTTCTTCTCAATTGGTGCCACCCCAACCATATCCCGAATATCGTCGTTCCGTACTCTATCCCTCCTTGTGTGCCCACAACACCAACGCAACATACGCATCTCCGCTACACTCAATTGCTGGACATGTCGCCTTTTTGTAGGCCAACACTCAGCACCATATAACATCGCCGGACGAATCGCCGTCCTATAGAACTTACCTTTCAGCTTCTGAGGCACCCTTTTGTCACAGAGAACGCCAGAAGCTTGACGCCATTTCAACCAGCCGGCTGAAATTCTATGCCTAACATCTTCATCAATGTCTCCATCCTTTTGTAGCATCGACCCTAAATACCGAAAAGTATCCTTCTTGGCCACCACTTGCCCATCGAGGCTAACGTCTCTCTCCTCGTGCCTAGTCGCGCTGAAATCGCACCTCATGTACTCGGTCTTAGTCCTACTAAGTCTGAACCCTTTCGACTCTAACGTGTGCCTCCATAGTTCTAACTTCCTATTAACCCCCGCCCTACTGTCGTCAACTAGCACCACATCATCAGCAAAGAGCATACACCAAGGGATATCACCTTGTATGTCCCTTGTGACCTCATCCATCACCAAAGCAAATAAATAAGGGCTCAAAGCTGACCCCTGATGTAGTCTTATTTTAATTGGAAAGTCACTGGTGTCGCCATCACATGTTCGGACAAACGTCACCACATCCCTGTACATATCCTTGATGAGGGTAACGTACTTAGTTGGGACTTTGTGCTTTTCCAAGGCCCACCACATGACATTTCTCGGTACTTTATCATATGCCTTCTCGAGGTCAATAAAGACCATGTGCAAGTCCTTCTTCTGCTCCCTATATCTCTCCATCAATTGTCGTAATAAGAAAATCGCCTCCATGGTCGACCTACCAGACATGAACCCAAACTGATTTTGGGTCACATGTGTCACTCTCCTTAGGCGATGCTCGATAACCCTCTCCCAGAGCTTCATCGTATGGCTCATCAACTTAATCCCACGGTAGTTAGTACAACTTTGAACATCTCCCTTGTTCTTGAAGATAGGTACTAATATACTTCTCCTCCATTCTTCAGGCATCTTGTTAGACCGAAAAATAAGGTTAAAAAGCTTAGTTAACCATACTATCGCTCTGGCGCCTAGGTATCTCCACACCTCAATGGGGATACCATCAGGGCCCATCGCTTTACCTCCCTTCATCCTCTTCAAAGCCTCTCCGATCTCTGCCTCCTGAATTCTCCTCACAAAGCGTCTGTTGGTATCGTCAAATGAGTCGTCCAACTCAAAGGTAGGACCCTCATTCTCCCCATTAAACAGCTTGTCGAAGTACTCTCTCCATCTGTCCTTGATCTCCTGATCCTTCACCAGAAGTCGATTTGTCCCATCCTTGATGCATTTTATTTGGTTGATGTCCCTTGTCTTCCTCTCGCGGATTCTAGCCATCCTATAAATGTCCTTCTCCCCTTCGTGCCTAGCCGCTGATAAAGGCCATCATACGCCTGACCTTTTGCTACACTCACAGCTCGCTTTGCAACCCTTTTCGCTATTTTATAGCCCTCGATATTGGCTACACTCTTGTCATGGTGGAGACGCTTGAAACACTCATTCTTCTCCCTAATAGCCCTTTGCACCTCGTCATTCCACCACCATGTGTCTTTCGCTTCCCGTTTGCCTCCCCTACTCACGCCAAACACTTCCGAAGCCACCTTCTGGACACATGTTGCCATCTTTAGCCACATGTCGTCGGCATCTTCTCCTTCTTCCCAAGGCCCCTCGTCTAGCATCCTCTCCTTAAACGTTTGCGCTGCTTCCCCTCTAAGCTTTCACCACTTCGTTCTCGCAATCTTGGCCCGTTTGTCCCGGTGGACACGTACCCGAAAGCGAAAGTCCGCCACCACAAGCTTATGTTGAGGGACAACACACTCCCCAGGTAACACCTTACAATCAAAGCAAGCACGTCTATCCTCCCTCCTTGTAAGGATAAAGTCGATCTGGCTCGAGTGTTGTCCACTACGAAAGGTTACTAGATGAGATTCCCTCTTCCTAAAGAGGGTGTTCGCTATCAACAAGTCATAGGCCAGCGCGAAGTTCAAAACATCCTCCCCCTCTTGATTCCTACTACCATACCCGAACCCCCCATGCACCCGCTCGAAACCTACATTAGTCGCACCAACATGGCCGTTGAGGTCTCCTCCTATAAAGAGTTTCTCGCTGATAGGCACGGTACTAACTATGCTATCAAGATCTTCCCAAAACTGCCTCTTGGTGCCCTCGCTAAGACCTACCTGAGGGGCATAGGCACTGATCACATTCAGAGCCGAATCTCCAACTACCAGCTTGACCAAGATAATCCGGTCGCCTTGCCTCCTAACATCAACGACTCCATCCTTAAGGCTCCTATCGATCAAGATGCCTACACCATTCCTACCCGATGTTGTCCCCGTGTACCAAAGTTTGAAGCCAGTATCCTCCACCTCCTTCGCCTTCTGGCCCTTCCATTTAGTCTCCTGAACGCATAGAATATTTACACGCCTTCTAATTGCTGCATCGACTAGCTCTCTTAGCTTACCCGTTAGGGACCTTACGTTCCAGCTACCTAGACGAATCATAGTTGGCTCGGCTAGCTTCCTTACCCTTCGCACCCGTCGAGGGAAGTGCGAAGACCCTTGCTCATTTTTCACTACACCCGGGCGTAGATGTAGCGCGCCACTAAGGTTGCGACAGCCCGACCCTTGCTCATTTTTCATCGTACCCGGGTCACGATACAACGCGCCACTAAGGGGATGACGACCCGGCCCTTGCTCATTTAACACCACACCCGGATTCCGATGTAGCGCGTCGCTAAGAGGGTTACGCCCCAACGAATCTCTTGTGGGTTTCAAATCCATGAGAGTGGCTGTTTTTTTTACTGTTGGTTCGCCAGACCTTAACACACCCTCCTCCTTTACCCGGGCTTGGGACCGGATATGTTGAGACGACTTAAGAAAGTCTTCTAGTCAACATAGGCGGAGTTGTCGCCTATGATTTTTAGTTTGGCTTAAAATGATTGGGCCTGTTTGGGAGAGCTGCTGCTTTCCAAGGATTCTTGGAGCTGGAGTTGGAGGTAGATTAGGGATTTCTCGGTGAGCTGTGTTGTTTCCAATTTAGACTAAAAAAAGGCTTATACCACCACACGATCCATGGGCATCTCCTCTGAACAGGAAATCCCAACTTGCTGCATTGAAGTGATGCAAGAAATTCTCAGCTTGGAGTTTGAAGTGGCTGGTTCGCCATCTTCTGTCTTCATTTATAGCTGTTGGTCCATGATAATACTCACTCTGTCTGGTAGTGCCATTTGAACATACTCTCGGAGCCCCATGGCTCCACCAAATTCATTGTCCGTTGGTCCTTTCCCAGTAAACATTTCTAGCAATAGTATACCATAGCTGTAGACATCACCGTGGGTGGATACTTCATTGCCCAGTCCATACTCTGAAACAAACCAAAATGAGATTTTCTTTTAAACTCAATAAAATAACATGTATGTATTAAATTAGTTTCTTGTAATTCCACAGATATAAGATTTTCAAATTTCGTAAAAAGTTAATTTTGCTGAGCTCAACATATTATATATCTAAGTCAACACTAATAAGAAAGCCATGGGCTTTGGTTGAAGCCATCATTGTGGAGTACATTTGAACAGAGCAAATGAAAAGTACCTGGAGCTGCATTTGTTTTAGCTTACAAGTTCAAGATGCTGAAAGAATACATGAGTTTGAACTCTCCCGAATCAGACCCTCTCCCTGGAATTTGCAAAAGAAAATGCCATTTCTCATTTTCATACCACAAGTGATTTGGAAAGTTATTTTTACTTTGAATTTGTAGATACTTGTCTCTAATAAACATTTTGTTTCCTGAAACATAAATAATCTTCCTGTTTGCAAAGCATTGAAACTATTTCATCTGATACAGGAGCTTCAAGGACGAAGTATAAGGGTGGACCATGCCAATGACCGCGCTGGTGGGATACACGGAGGTGGCGGATTCGGTTCTGGTGATGGAGGTGGATATCCTACTGGTGGATATGGTGGTGGCGGTGGTGGTGGATATAGTTCTGGGGGTGGTGGTCGATTCGGTTCTGGTGGTGGTGGTGGTGGATATCCTACTGGTGGGTATGGCGGCGGCGGTGGTGGTGGCGGCGGTGGATATAGTTCTGGGGGTTATGCTGGCAATGGTGGTTACAGTGTTGGATCTGGCAGTGGCTATGGTGGCAACTACAACAATGCTTCAGGCGGTGGATATTCCGTCAATGATGGTTACGGCGATGGAGCTGACAGTGGTGGTTATGCTAACAACTTGAGCAGTGGAAGGTATAATACCACCGGCAGTTCTGATGGAAACACTGGTGGGTACAATTCTTCTCCCAACACATACGGTGCAGCCAACTACAATACAGGAAGTTCCAGTGGTGGAACCTCAGGAGAATTTGGTGGTGAATTTTGTGGACGTTTTGGTGGCAACAACTTCGCTGGAAATGTGACAGGTGGTGGTGGCTACAGTGGCAGCAGCAGCACGGGAGAGTTTTATGGCGGCGGGGCAAGCTATGGAGCTAACAAGCCGCAGTACAATGGCCAAGACGACCTGATGGGCGATTTCTTCGACAAGGAAGTGGAGGGTAAATAAGGGAGCTGCGTAGTTGCATCTCTAGCACGATGCTGCAGATCTCTTTTTTCAAGTTGTATCTGATCGGCCATGCTAAATGGAGCAAATAAAAACTTTGCTTGAGCTTATTAGGGTATAGAACGTAATCCTTTGTTCTTTTTATTCCGTTTTCTGACAAGGCACGTATGTCCTTTTTTTTACTCAGCTGGCGTTACATCTTATCTTGTGAGAAGAAAGGGTGGTTATATCCTCTTGATAAGAAATGATGTTAGTCCAGGTGCTAATTTTCTGAGCCTGTATATTCTGACATGCCAAGCCAAACTGGTCAAGTCCAAGTGACGTGGGTAATGTGGCATGCTGCCATGGGCCGTTTGGTTGCAGCTCCACGGCCACACAATGAGCTCCAGACGCTCAAAATCCTATGCACCTGCGACCGCGAGTGCTCATAGCGCTCCAGACGCTCAAAATCTTAACAAAAAAGGCTCTGCATACACCGAAGCCTGAACAAAGCCGCATAGACACATGACAATGGCTAGGGTGGTATTTTTGGTTCTTTTGCCAGGGAAGGTAAGTTGAGCAAGGCTAGCAAGGCAAGAGAAGGAGAGATTGTTTGGTTGTTTAGCCCTGTCAAGCGAGTGGAGCGAGGCATCCAAACATGCCATAAGCCTCCTCGCGTGAGATTTTTTCTATTTCTATATATTTTCTGTAAAAAATAAAGTAATTTATGTGAAATTCCTGTTCAATTACTGCATTCCAATTCTAATAACACAGAATAATCTCGGGTGAATCCTCATGAGAAGCTTTCATCTCTTATATCTGGACCTGCCACTGTAGGCTAGCTCTATGAAACAGTAACGTCTATGTTATCTGGACTAGCCAGTTGTCATCCACTGGATTACTACTGCAGGCTAGCTGCTCACACGATAATAAAGAAAAAATTTAAACGAGTTGCATAAGCTGGAATAGCTCAGTTGGTTAGAGCGTGTGGCTGTTAACCACAAGGTCGGAGGTTCAAGCCCTCCTTCTAGCGCATTTTTATTTTTGCCTTTTCGTTGCACCTCATTTCATGTAGCTGTTTTCTTTTCTTATTTTGCCTTTTTTTTGCGGCTCAATTAATTGTGACTCGTTTGCATTTTTTTGCCGTTTCCCCCCATTTGTATTTTTGCCTTTTTGTTGCACCTCATTTCATGTAGCTGTTTTCTTTTATTATTTTGCCTTTTTTTTGCGGCTCAATTAATTGTGACTCGTGAGCTTTTGTATTTTTAACATCATTTTACCGCTCAATCCATCATGACTTCGTGAGCTTTTGTGTTTCTGCCACTTTTTAACCGCTCAGTTCATCGTGAGCATAGTCTAGGGCTGTGGCAACGTTCTTTTTCTTCAATTTTTGCCTCCTTTTTGGCTGTTTAGTTCAATACTGGGTAAGTCCAGACCCTTACAGGGCGCCATAATTCATCGAGCTTCATTGCCCAGTCTGGCGTGAGTGTGAGTTGATTTCTCCAATCAATTTTATAGACTCCTAATTTATTGACCAACAAATTTTATCACTAAATTAGATAAAAATAAATATGTATTCCTAGCAAGAGATACCAGCGCAATTTAGAGAATTATATAGAAATATTCTTGCTAAGATAAAAAAATAAAGTCAGAATCTACCCTTAATTTACACAAATACAGTAAGATGCAATCTAGGCACTCTTGTCCCGACTAGGTGACTAAAGTTGAGCCTCCCCATTGTCGAGACTCGAGAGTACTTGGTGCTTTAGATTTGTGCTCCACAACTTGGAATTGCAACCAAGCAAATCCAGACCTCATCACCGGTTAACATATCCATTTTCACTGCTAATTTAGTACTGATTAAATTAAAATAGCGGTGCACAAAGCATATACAGAGGCGTTTGACTGACCACACACGATCAGAGCAACAACATGAAACGAGATGCAAAAGTGACCACACACGATCCAGTGGAGGTATATATACACAAAGCGGGACATTAGCACGATTATTTCTATGCTATTTGTCCTCGATCCATTGCCCGATGGTCACTTCACACATCAAACCACTCTGGCCTATAGTGTTCAAAATCACTGCAGCTTCATCAGTCTTTTCGAAGGAATGATCGGCGCCATCCATGTACATGTTAGCCTGGAGAAAAAGGTTTGTTCATCAGCAAACCTCAAGGAAACCAATGTTCTTTATGGACTAGTATCCTTTTAGGAAATCAAATAGCCTTCTAGCTAGGACGTGCCGCCTCACAAACTTGATTTACTTCTCATAGATTTCCTCTAATTTCTTACTTCCAGCTTCAGCAACCGAATCAGCTTGGGAGCATAATTCAGAACCCTGCATTATCCACAGATTGCTGTGCAATTTCGAATTCAAAGGTATCATGTAAAGCAATAAACGCAATGTGGCAACTCATGCTGTGCAATTTCGAAAAGGATTCTAACTTAACAGCAGAACATTCAAGATAAGAACATCACCTTTTTCAATCTTTTCCTTTATTTTTGTTTTTTTCTCCTTCTCAAGGCACTTGTGCTCCGATTCAACTTCAGATTCCAATGCAGTCATCTTCTTTTTTTCGAAAGCGCGCATTAGCACGTGTTTCATTAAGTGAAAATGAGAGTTTTACACGTTCCACGGACGGCACGGCGAGAGTCCGTAGCCATCCGGGAATACACACAAACAAAAAACACCAACTAGTGGTGAAAAAGCTAGGTTGTACTAAGTGATACACGATTGTACGACGGAGGAGGGGCACAAAACACGCCACAATCAAGCAATAAGCGCGGTAAGCAGTGCCAGGCTGCTGTAGCCTGCTCCAACCCATGCGCCCACCTCCTCGAGTATAGCCACGACAAGCTGACCCGCTGTGGTAGAACGTCGCTCGAACGTGCGGTTATCGCGCTCCTTCCATAGGCTCCAAGAGACGAGAAGGACAAGAGAGTCAAAGCTCCTCCTTAGCGCCTGCGGCAGCGAAGCTCTTCCGCGTACCCACCAGTCGAGCAAGACGGATGTCCGCTGTGGTGGCGCGGTCAGCGAGCCCATGGCGGCCAGTAGTCTTGCCCATACCTCGCGTGAGTAAACACAGGAGCATAGCAGGTGGTCGGTCGTCTCATCAAGCTGATCACACAGTGCACATGTCGCCCCAGGCTGTAGTCCGTGCCGCTTCCTGCGCTCAGCTGTCCAAAGTCTACCATGCAGGGCGAGCCAAAAAAAAGAACTTGACCCTGGGCGGCATCGCAGCACGCCAGAGTTCTTTTGCTCCCGCCATCTTCATCCATCCGGTGAAGAAGACCCGGTAGGCGGATCTGACGGAGTATTGGCCATCGTCCGTCCAAGGCCATACAAAGCGATCAGGCACAGAAGGCCGCAACTCGACGTGCATAAGGCGTTCCCAGAGGTGTATGTACTCACAGATCACGGATGCAGTGTGTGCTCCAGTGATATCACTTACCCACCGTCCGCCGGTGAGTGCGTCTTTCACAGAACGGTGCACGCGTCGTCGGCCGACCGCTGCGAAGAGGTTGGGCACGAAGCTGCAGATCGCCCCTTCGGGCAGCCATGCATCCGTCCAGAAGCGCGCGGATGCACCATCTCCAATCTCCACGAACACGGAAGCACTGAACATGCAAGAGATCAGCCCAAGCGGAACCTGGCTCAGTCCTGCGTAGCCACTCCCATCGTAGACGTAAAGCGTAGCCAAGTATACGCAAGTCGGGGATGCCGAGGCCGCCGTGTTCCTTCGGCGCGCAGACGATCGTGTTCTCTCCAACTCCTTGATCCCATTCTCCTTTGCGTTCAGATTGGCCTCGTTCTCGAGTACTAAAAGAAAGATGTTCATGCACAGTAATGTGATGATAACATCTGAACTAAGAACTGACTTGATAATACTTGAGCAATGCTAAAAAGATACTAACCTTTCAATTGCCATTCAGCTGCTTTATTGCGAAGTGCCTTTATCTAAAATTTTTGATCACTAATCTTCTCTTTGTGTGCTTTAACATCCTTCTCAGAAGCTTTAGCACCAGCGCTCTAGCATGAATAATATATTTGTAGTCATTGTTATAGCAATTTGATTCAAGCGTGCAATCAGCCAAAGGAAAAAAATTTTGCATGAAGGAAAGCTTGCTGCTAATCATACTTTTTCATGTACAGCAGAAATTTTTAGAGAGATGCTTCGCTAGTTTCTCAGAAACCTGCAAAATAAAGATGCTTATCATGCAACTACATCAATGGAGTATACAGGAATAAGAAAGGTCAAGCCTCACAAGAAACAACAATAAATGTCAAATGGTTCTTGTGATTTGATCATTTGAGCAATTGCCCATCAGCTGTAGTAAGAAAAGAATGATCCGAGGCTGTGGGGAGAACTAAATAGGAACTCAAGATTACCAGAAAGAAAACACTATTCATGAGCACATGATCTGTATTGTTCACAAGAAATTTATAGCAACAAGTGTGAAATTGTTGCACCAATCAGCATCAGGAAGAGTGCATCATAAAGAGTACCTTAGTATATGTCTCAAGAGTATTGGTTCTCTTGGACTTTCTGATTTATCTCTAAGTTCTTTAACTCATCATGGACTGCTTTCTTCTCCTCAAGGTTCCTCTGTGATATAGAAAATAAAATCCGTAGTTATTATGGAAACTAGCACAAGATGTTGATTATGTGATTGAAGCTCATAATTCTGATCCAAGCAATTTGACAATGTATGCACATCAAAAAATACACTCATAGCACATAAAGAAGCGATTAATGATTCTGGGGAAAATGAAGACTTTTTAAAAGTAATGCAATCTTTGATAGAGCACCCTGTGACAATCGCAATGATATGTTAGAATGAATAATTCAGTCATAGTTATGGTGAACCGTGAAGAGAAAGTCATTCCGGCAGTTGAAAGGATGGCAGCATATTTGCTAGTCCTAGTAGCATTGAGTAAGACAATTAGGGAAACTATGGCTTGCTGTTCTACCATGGAAAGTAATTCTAGAACCTTGTATGAATGGTTTTCAGCATTTTTAGCTTAGGCATTCCAACACATTCAATTCCTGATGAACTCTATGCCTGTAGCAGTTTAAAACAAACAAACATACAGCCTACCTGGAGCTTTTCAGGGGAATGAACAATTTTGGCTGATAACCTTTTCTTTTCTTGCATAACTTTCACCAACTCGAAATCAGCTTGGTTGATCTGCCAGGAAAAAAAATACAAGCAGTGATCATAATATTATGAAGTATTGCTTTGAATAGAGTACAAAAAAATCAAGTTCTGCTGGTCAATGTCCACATATACAAAACAAAGCCAATGCTAATAAATACCAATTATCAGATAGGAAGAAAAAAAAATGTCAGCATTCAGTGGATGATTAAATAATTAAATGTCTTCAAATTATGCTGAAAGATCGCTTTCTTAAACAAGTAAGCATACTTCCAGTGCTTGAAGACGGGTTTGGCCTGGAACACCTATAACATACAGAAGGTGTGGTCTATGGAGCTTTGGCTCCTCAAAAAAAGCCAGAGTAAGAGGGGTGTCTGACCTAACAACTCTAGCTTCTCCATTTTAAGTCTAATGAGATTTTCAACATATGTATAACCAAAACCAGTGGCAAGTTATATGATTTGTGCCATGAATTGGGTGAAATATTTCCAACTGACCACGCCAATGAACCTACTAAAAGGCAGCTTACTATCACCTATGCCTTCATCCAGACTCAATGTAATCCAAAACTACTGGTGCTAGCTTCAACCAAGAAGCCTGAAACTAAATACTCCCTCCATCCAGTAAAGAACGCAATTATGGGAAGCGTGCCAGTCAAACTAGATCGAGTTTGATCAAATTTATTGAAAATATAGAAAATAATATTAGCATTTATATCTCCAAATAAATTTATTATGAAAATATATTTTATAAGTAAACTAATGATACTTATTTTGTTTCATGAGTGTTAGTACTTTTCTATATAATTCTAGTCAAAGTATGAATTGTTTGACTTCTCGGGATGTGAGAATTGCATTCTTTTGTGGATGGAGGGAGTATAGGCCAAACAAAACCTACTGACTTCAACACAATTTGTTATCTTGTTGGCATTGAACAGAATTCTTGATCATATGACTTACCAAGTACCAACTAATTTCAATGCTAGCTCATACTACTTCCAAATTCCAATAGTGTCCATTCTGTAGGCACATTCTCAATATGACATGCTTGACTACATGCATGGGAAACTTGCTCTTTTCATATGCTAGTAGCATACCATGGTGAGCAGTTGAGCAACAACCAGATTATACATACCTCTTAGTTTTCATGGATAACAATTTATTGACAGAAGATATCAGCAATACGCCAAATAAGAAAGCTACTCGTAAACCTCAGTTTCTGAGTGTCTCCTCTTTCTTGTCAACTATGGCTTTTGATGCAACTCGCAGCGACAACTGCTCTCTGTTGTACTCACGAAGCCTCTGCTGGACCACGGGCGGCGCCCTCAAGCAGAGGCGCGTTGCATCAAAAGCCATAGACGAAAAGAAAGAGGAGACACTCAGGAAGCAGAGAGCTCATGAGTACAGAAGCAGCAGTCTACGGTACCACACCTCGCGCGCTCGTCATGGCGTCGCCGTTCACTGCGGCGGCGGCTGCTGTGGCTCGCGAGAAAAGCGGGGGAGTGAAGGATAAGAAATGGCCTAGGGTTTAGGGTGCCAGCTGCAGCTGCTCGGTTTTGTTGCTCCGAGAATGAAGCGCAGCCGTCTGTTGCAATCGGACGGCGCAAAGAGCTCGTGGCCTTGAGTGGGCCTGCGGGATAAGTTAGCCCGAGCTGAAATCTTGGCCTGGGCCCAGGTCTGGATGCTGCTGAACCGTGCAGCTGGCGGCCTGCCACAACAACAAGTCTGGTGATTGGGCTCCCCGCTCAACCCAAACCCTCTCGCTCCCGTTGCCGGTGCGACGAGGTGACCACGGCGCCGGAAGAATGGTGAAGGGCGGCGGTGGCAGCGGGCTGATCTGGGCGACGGCGGAGGATCTGGCGCGGAACAGGCCAGTGGTGCTGTCGCTGTACCGGCAGATCCTGCGGGCGCTCAACTCGCCGGAGCTACCGCTGGGGCACGCGGCACGGCTGGCCAAGAAGGCCGAGTGCCGGGCCATCTTCATCTTCGGCGCCGAGGAGAGGTCGCTCCACAACATCCGTGACCTCGTCGAGGCTGCGCGACACACGCTTGGACTGCTCAACCGTGGCCGCCTCCCATAGACAGGAACAAGGAATCTATCTGTAAGATTTGGTATCGTCTGTTGTAGTAAGCTATTATTCATAATATACTGTGTTCTTGCTAATTAAAAGAAAGAAGTTTTCAGTATGAATGAACTGCAACTTGAGTCATTGAAAAGCTGCTGCTGGTCTTCTCAAATTTGAGTCAGGGGATGCGTGGTTTTGAAGGTGTTCTGCTGGATTCAGCAAATTGTGGCATTCAGGAATTAGTATTAATAGCATGCTTTTGGGTTACCCGAATGACTGGTGCATGTGCATTACATCATTGATGTTTGCACTAATGTTTAGATTTTACCATTTCTGCCATCGACTGTATTTCAAATGTGCTGGGCTAACATAACTGGTTTGGATCATAATTTGAGAAGTATCCTTTTGCGGACAGTCATAACTGGCTCGGAATCCATTCTATCCCTTTCTTGATTTTATTTTTTAGTTGCAAATTATGGTTTGACATACTGTTTGGTACACTGGACTGCAGTGCCTGCATGTTTGAGAGCTCGCTAATTTAGTGTATTCCTGCGTGTGCCTGATTCCATGTATTCTGTAGCAGCTTAGCTCGTAGTTTCACATGGTGTCGTGTAATTCTCTTACTATACGTTTTCCTGTTCGTTTCTAGGCGACATATTTGCTTCAGATGGCAAATCCTCTCTTTATGTATTGTATGCAGACCTGAGCTTGACATGGTAAACGTTTTAGTTTCATGGTTAGTTTTGAGATGTTTCTAAATTCAAACTGTTCTACAGATTCGACCAATTTCTGGAAAAGATTTGAGTATTTGACCACTGCAGTTGCTATTTTCTGCTTCTGCCATGTTTTTGCTATACTATGTTGATAGGTTTCATATGATGTGAATTCACGGGCTATGACTCTGTGTGCTTAATATGAACTCATTTATTTATGTGAACTGATCTGGGAGTGCTTTGAGATGAAATTTGAACTATATGGATGGATTCGACTTGAAGTCTTGAACCTTTCCCTATGTTTTGTGGTTGAGACGGCACATGTGCTGTTGGATTCTGGGTATTGCCACCTGCATGGCTATATTGGCTTTTATGGTGTGGACAAATTTAGTGACTGCTCACCTTTTGTAGAGTTCAGTTGTGACCTTCAAGACTTGTGTGGAAAAGCAACACACAGCTGACAGAAGTTCATGAATTAATCATTTACATTTGTACGGGCAGACTGCCGTTTGGGTTATAATATTCTGTTTACAAGAGCAGAGACAAACTCATCCTCAAACTACTAAATTGTCTCAAGTGGCAGATTGTTCTAAGTCTAGGGACCTGCCAAAATAGTTTCGAAGTTTAGATACCTGAGGCCACCTCACAAGTTATGGCATCTCGGAATCAATTTCCGCTAGCGGTCTTTCTGAGATGTGCCCCATAATTTTGCTCATGAAAAAGCTCAGAGCTGAATCTTACAGCTCCTTTGGTTGCTGTAGTATGTGTTCATAATCAACACCGATCTGCTGTAATGGTATTTTGAGTTTTATGAACCTGCTGGAAAAAATGATGAGCCACAGCGCACGTGCTGAATTGTTCACAACTCTGGTTTTGGACCTTTAAGTAAGTTTTTGTGAATGTTATGCTATTGTCATATTTTGGCCATGTGCAAGTGCAATATCCCAGGTATATGCAAGATAATATTTCACCTGTCTCTGCTTGGGTACCTGCTGACACTGCACTAATGAAGGAACCAGGTGGGTTTAAGTTTACAGTCAGAGTTTAGCCTCTCTGTCTTGCTGAACGGTCCATGGATGACAGGTTCACCTTCTTTATGAGTGGAAGTGCATGGCATGCAATTTTTATTGTGTGTACTGCATAACATATCAGTACAAATTATTAGAAAGTACAGATTTCGGAAGTGTTCCAGTGGATGGTGAATAAAAAAATACACATTTCATGACATGCAATTTTTATTGCTTGTCTTCCATCAAGGTATATGGAAGAAGAGTTGCCATGAAATAGCTTTAGGTAATATGGTCTGTTGAGTATGAACATCTATGGTAGTGCGTTTTCTTCTTATTGTAATGACCAACTTGGGAGAAGCAAATGGAACTTGAGGTACTTATTTTGTGTCCTAGTTTTCACAGGTGTTATGTACTGCTTAATTTTACACAACACTTAAAACCTACGCTTGTGCTGTTTTGCCAATTATTCAGTATTGGATGGATACAGTCTGCTGTGCTCTGTTATGACTCTGCTCAAAACATGTAAACATGTCTGCATGTGATGCAATGCAGTAGATGCCTTTATCTTTAATAATTTCATAGTAGGGACTAGTCTAGAAAGTGTAGGGGTAATCTGTCTTATCTGCTTGAGTATTTGGTAAAAGATGGGTACATCATGCTTCTACTTAAGAAATTCACATTCCTAAAGTTATTTCTTCGTCAAAATTTCTAATCCTGGTTTTTTTTTTTCCAATTGATCTTGTTGATCATTTCTTGCAGTGATTGATGGTATCAATATCATAAAATATCTATTCATGCTTTGATCTAGACATTCTCACAGTTGTGAACTCTGCACTGTGTCTTCTCAGAGCTGCAGTTGCAGATTGCAGTGAGTTGACCGTAGGTTACTTACATTTCCTATTTTTCCAGGGAATAACAGATCCAATTCAGTATATTGCGATGCTGTTTAGTATGTTTTCCTGGCATGTGCAAAATAAATCATTACTTGTACAGGTGCATGGTCTATATATTACATTTTTTCATGTTTGCACTTTCTCCTGTATCTTGGCCTCGTTCGGCCGACTGATGGCTGGTGGCTGGTGCTGATTTGTTGTGAGAGAAAAATACTGCTGGCTGGCTGGTGGCTGGTGCTGAATTGGTGTGAGAGAAAAGCACTGCTGGCTGGCAGCCAGCCAGCCAAGCCGGCTGAAAAATACTGTTGGCTGATTTGTTGTGAGAGAAAAATACTGTTCCGGCTGAAAAAACAAGCTGAAAAAGACGGATTATAAGCCGGATGAACATGGCCTATGTCTGTTGTTGCCATGATACTGCTCGTCAGACACTTTCTACTATTCTCGTGTGACTTATTACCATTCTGCCAGTATTAACAGTCAGACCTTGTTCACTTCACATCCCAACTCAAAATATTTCATCTTCCACCTATCACATCAAATCTTTCGACGCATGAATAGAGCATTAAATGTAGGTAAAAAAGATAACTAATTGCATAGTTTGTCTGTAAATGTCGGGACGAATCTTTTGAGCCTAGTTAATCCATGATTGGACAAATTTTGCCAAATAACAACGAAAGATGCTACAATAACTTTTCGCCTACTTTTCGTGAAGTGAACACACCATGGTATGATTGTAGTAACAATGTTTATTGTTCTTCAGACGTGATTTCCATGATGCTGCAACCGGAGTTGTCTTGTGCAAATTCCTTTTCACTGTGAGGATTTGCTCAGACTTAGTATCTGAGAGCTATAACTGTTCCCGCAGCTGTTTATTTCAACCTTTGTCATGAGGCTGTCCTTTCCTTTTTCTTTTTATGAAACACAGAACAGAATGTGGTGTCCTTATTTATGCTCATTTGGCTCTTACTACAAAGGCATTTTGTGTTGAGACCATGTCTCAGCTGGAATTGTTTGGTTTTGAATTTTGGAATGCCATTGCCATGCACTGCTTGACGTGTGGAGTGTGGATAAGGCCAGGTTTGTTGGGCCATCACAGTCCAAGCAGGACCTTCCAAAACTCAGACAGCATAGTTATGCGATGCGAGAGCGTCATCACATCACATGTTGGTTCAGCATATTTGTCCCCAGGGCCCCTTGCCATCTCTTCATGTCGTGTTGGGTGAAGTGTTTTGTATCCATTCCTCCGTAGGAGTATTTTGTTTGAGAATCCAACTCAGGCCCTGTTTAGATGCTTTAAAGTTCCAAAAATTTTACAAGATTTTTCGTCACATCGAATCTTTAGACGCATGCATGGAGCATTAAATATAGATAAAAAAATAACTAATTACACAGTTTGGTTGTAAATCACGAGATGAATCTTTCAAACCTAATTAGGTCATGATTGGACACTAATTGTCAAATAAAAACAAAAGAGTTACCGTGCTTCCAAAAAATTTACACAACATCCTCAAATGATCAAGAAAATGCTGACGAGTACTACCACCAAAGCAAAGCAACAACATTCTGTTTTTGTATGGTTACTGCTGGATAAGGAGTGAAGTACAACATGCGCATCGGATGATAATCCAATGGCTAAGCACTGTAAAACATCATCAACCTCCGGTTCCCAGATCTCGCACCACCACCACCTCCACCTCCAGAGAAGCTCGACATGTCTAGAAAACAACAACAGAAGGCAAAATGACAAACGGTCCATCACATACCGGAGGAGAGGAACGTGCGTACCGGCAGCGGACGGGTCGTGGGAGCAGAGGAAGAGCAGGAGGAAGCACACGAAGGTGAGCAGCGGGATGAGGTGGATGGCCCTCTCGTCCCTCGCCGTCGCCGACCACCCCCTGCTGGGCTTGGAGTGCGAGTGCGAGGCCGACGACTCGTCCTCCGCCACCGCCATCGTCTGCGCCGCGTCGCCGCTGCCGTCAGGAGGTTGCTGCTGCTTGGGGCTGGCGGAGAGGCTGAGCTGCCTGTGCATCTTTGAGGCGCGCGCGAGTGCGAGGTGGCCCGAAGCTTTCCGCAGTGCGGTTGGCGCAGGCGCGCTGAATAAATGCGGCGAGAAAGGATTGGGGGTGGTTTGAATTGCAAGCAAAGGAGTAGGAGTACTACGCTACGCGGCGCAAATATCTTGGGCCTCGTTTAGTTGTGAATTGGGGAGAAAAACGCTGTATCAGAATTCCTGTAGCATTTCGTTTGTATTTGGTAAAAATTATCTAAATTTTGACTAACTAGGCTTAAAATGTTCATCTCGCAAAGTACAACAAAACTGTGCAATTAGTTTTTGATTTCATCAACATTTAGTACTTCATGCATTTGCCGACATTTTAATGTGACAGGGAATCTTCTTTTTGCATAGTGAAATTTGGAGGAGAATTGGAGAAACTAAACAAGGCTTGCAGAGATCTTGCAAGCTGAATCACGCCTAATAAAGCTGACCTGCTAGTGGTCTGGTGACTGGTGGAGACGTGGGGCAGCCTTGGACGGTTGGACCTCAACCATCCATGTCACTCCACTCTCAAGATGGCAACGGGTATATACCCGACGGGTAGTGCCCACCCGTACCCGTACCCGCACCCGCAAAATTTTACCCGTCGGGTTACCCGTACCCGCATGCGGGTAAAAAAATAGTTCCATACCCGTACCCGCCGGGTAATTCTCACCCGACGGGTAACCCGTACCCGATAGCATACCCGAAAATTACCTAAAAATATCAAATAGTCACATACAAAAATAAATCATTCTAAGCTTCCAACAAGTTACAAACATGCTAACAAACATTATTAGCATCATTACAACAAAGGCAATCTACTAGAAATATAGTGGATGTCTCAATGGGCCAAATTCATGACTTATATGCGCTAAAATAACTGAGATTGACTAGTTATTTTTGCGGGTATGTCTTACCCGCGGGTATGCGGGTATGGGTAGTATACACCCGCACCCGTACCCGCATACCCGATGGGTATAGGATTTTATCCAATAACGTACCCACGGGTAGAAAATTCATTCCATACCCGCCTCTTTATCGGGTAATACCCGTCGGGTACTCGGGTTTCGAGTACCCGTTGCCATCTCTACTCCACTCCAGTTGCGAGCGTCGGTGCGACAAGCGGAGCCGCGGCAAAGCACGCCACTCGAGCCAGCCGGGCAACAAACCCATAATCCAGCACCAGCCGACTTTTTTTTCCCCTTTCGGCCTTTCATATTACTTAATTAATTAGTTTCCTACAAAAATAATTTCCCGTTAAAGAATCTGACAAAAATGTACTGCCCTGCTATGTCTTTGCAGTCTTCAGGCGGCTTTCGCTCCTAGCTTATATGAACAGTGACGTGAACCATCAGACTGGAGGAGCCAAAGCCGCTTAAAGCATGTTAATAATTAGGGCGAACGATTAACCAACATGGCTAAAGTTTAGATGGCGAGATTTGACGCGGCATGGCTGGGAAGGGCGCGTGCCTGGTTAAGTGGTTATGCTTATGCAATAAACATTGGCAATTGAAATGGCTAGAAATTATAAACTAGTGGGAAAACAAGGAAAACTGCTTTTCTTATATTCTGAAATATGTGGTGGAAAAAGGGAAAATGTTGCTGTCACGTATAATTCATAACATTTCCCTAAAAGGCAAGCGTATGAAATAATAAAGCTACCGCTCGACGAGTGGGTTACGCTGCCCAGCAACAGCAGCGATGGTGGCAAAACAACAAAAACACCGGGCAACAGAATAACAGTACAAAATACATCACCGACATGACATTCAAATACTATGCTATGTCAGCAGGGACGAACTGATCCATAGAAGTCTCTCCAAGAATTTTTTTGTCATGACTGCTTTAGAAAAAAAGAGATCAGTGGCTGCCATGATTACTTTAAGGAAAAAGAAGTTGGCGGTCCAAGACGAACTTTCAACCCTCTGAACTTCCATCTAGATCCGTCACTATACGTCAGACAAGCATGATAAGTAGAGTGAGAGCACGAGCTGCAACGTGCAACTATTAGTGTGTGTTTAGTTCGCGAATTTTTTTGGCTTTGGCTACTGTAGCACTTTCGTTTGTATTTGTCAATTAGTGTCCGATCATGGACTAATTAGGCTCAAAAGATTCGTCTCGTGGTTTTCTACCAAACTGTGTAATTAGTTTTTTTTCATCTACATTTAATGCTCTATACATGTGTCCCAACATTCGATGTGACGAAAAATCTTGAAAAATTTTAGAAACTAAACGTGGCCTTATTGCTCCACCTCCATCCTGACACAGCTAGTGTTTCTCCCAGAATAACATACCGCGGGAGATCACCATTCACCAATGATCAAGATAGGGCAAGGTCGAATCATCCTGCCCAATTCAAATTGCATCCAAGTTCTCCATTCGCGGAGAATGAAGCTTGTCCAACACTCCTGTCCTCAATCAATCTGTGTCCTCACGCTAGCATATAGTGTATCCTTACAGGTACTACCTTCTGGCTGTACAAAGCACACGCTGAAGCAGCCTTCACAAGCCTCTTGCAGCAATAGTGTATCCTTACTACTGCCTACTGGCTGTATATGCAGACATACGGCTTCTCATACAGATCTCCGGCGAGCCATCAACTCGTTGATGAGCTTTCCGACATCGTCATACGAAGTGCCGCCCTTGTCTGTTGCGCTCCAGGCCTTCCGACGGAGCTCCATAGCCATTTTCCTTATCGCCTCGGCCTCTTGGTTCCCACCCATCACTCCGTCAATGGCTTCCGCGATCTTCTCACCGCTGATCACCTCGCGGCGGACCTCAAGGTGGGAGGCGTAGTCGCCGGCACCGACACCGACCCCCATCTTGAGCACCTCGACGACGAGCTTCTCGTTGTAGAACTGGTCAGCGTGCCGAGGCCACGTCACCAGCGGCACCCCAGCGCTGACGGCCTCCAGCACCGAGTTCCATCCACAGTGCGTCACGAACCCACCGACAGCGGAGTGGTTGAGGATAATCCTCTGCGGAGCCCAACCCCGGAAGCTGAGGCCGCGTGCTCCGACATCAATCAGCTCGGCGAAGCCTTCGGGCATCCATTCCGATGCATCCTCCGTCGTGTCCGCTCCTCCTCCACTCATGACCCACAGAAAATTCTTGCCGGACAGCTGTAGGCCGCGCGCCACCTCCCGCAGCTCCGCCGCCGAGAAATGGGCTAGTGTGCCGAATGCGAGGTACACAACTGAGCCACGTGGCTTCTCGTCGAGCCACCGCAGGCACCTGTCCGCCCCGGGCGCCATGTCGTCCTCGCTGGCGGCGTTGGCGTGGGCGACCGGGCCCACCAGCCACACACGGCGGCCGAGCGCCGTGCGGTAGTGCTCGACGTAGTCCGGCTCCAGCTCGGCGAAGCTGTTGAACACCTCGCCGTAGCTCCTCCGGTCAGCGGCGTACGCGAGCTGGTAGTAGTCCCACTTCCACTGATCCTTTCTTGGGTCCATCACCTGGCTGCGCCTCAGCGCGACGCGGTGCGGCAGCTCCGGCAGGGACACGACGGCGTCGGGGTCATCCGGAGCGAGCGCGAACGGGTTGTTGCGCAGCAAGGAGTCGTCACAGGCCCGGGCGAACAGGCTGCTCCCAAGGAAAGACAGCCGTGGGATGCCGTGCTCGGCGGCGACGTCCGCGGCCCACAGGTAGAAGCTGTCGACCACGACGGCGTCGGGGACGGGGTGGTGCTCGGCCAAGAACCGATCCAAGGGCTCGCGGAGCCGCTGGACCCCTTCCAGCAACTTGTGGAGGTCGGCCTCTGAGGAGATGCCTACAACGCTCTCGACGCCCGGCGGGAGTCCGACATCAGGGAAGGGGATGGTGGAGATGTGGATCGCCAGGGCGTCGGTGCCGCGGAAGGCGTTGTTGGCCTGGTCAACGGCCGAGCGGATCACCGTGGCGTTTACAGGAGTGGTGAGTATGGTGCACTTGATGCCACGTGAAGCAAAGAGGGCGGCCATGGCCGCCACCGGTATGAGGTGGCCATGCGCAATATACGGGAAGAAGAGAATATGTAGTGGCTGCTGCTGCTCATCACTGGAAGCCATGGCTGCTTGGCAGCGCCCTTCTTCCTTTGCAACACAGTTAAACACATCAGAGCTCAAGTATGGCTGGGTTGAGTTTCCACCTAAAAATTTTTCACCTCATCACATCAAATTGTTAGACACATGCATAGAGTACTAAATGTAAACGAAAAAAACTAATTGCACAGTTTGGTTGAAAACCACAAAACGAATCTTTTAAGCCTAATTAGTCTGTGATTAGCCTTAAGTGCTATAGTACACACATGTGCTAATGATGACTTAATTAGGCTTAATAAAATCATCTAATGACGGCTTAATTAGGCTTAATAAATTCGTCTCGTGCTTTCTAGACGAGTTATGTAATTAGTTTTTTAATTATTGTTTGAAAACCTCTTCCAACATCTATGGAAACATTTGATGTGACACCCCATTTTCTTTTACGAACTAAACAAAGCCTATCTTTGGCGACAAGATAAGCCTTGTGATGGTTGGCGACAATTTATAAACAGTTATAAGCAGCCTTGTGGTTGTTGGACCTCAACCATCCACGTCACTACAGTAGTCCAGTCCAGTTGCGAGCTCCACCGGGACAGGTGAAGGCGACCCAGCAACAGTAAGGACTTCTCGAGCCAGCCGGCAAAAGGCCATAGGCCCATAGTCAAGCACCAGGCGATTTTTTTTACTTCCATACTACTTATGAAAAAAAATCCACGTTACCTTGTCTACTTTCGTTAAAATCCGTTTTCCCTCCTTGAACTCTAAAACCGGACAAAACATCTTCCTCAACTTTTAAAACCGTTTATCCTGGCCTGATTATAAGCGGTTTTGAAGGCGGTTTTGTCTTTTTCTTTTTTATTTATTTCGGCTAAATCTTTGAAAAATCATAGTAAGTAATAGAAAAATCATAAAATAGAAAATCTAATTTTGTTGGACTCCACATGAGTAGATCTACCCAATGCTTTAGTACAAAATTTTTGTTGTAGCTTTAGATCTATATCTTTCTATAATTATATGGAATAATTCATAGCTGCAGTTTCTATGGTTCAATTGTGGTAAAATTTTTATGGTAGACTAATTATTGTATGCATAAACTGTAGTAAAAATTTCATATTCATTGAATCATGTAAGTTAAACTTTGTACTAAAGCATCCAAAAAATTAGTTTGTCTACAGAATCTGGCAAAAATGTACTGTCTTGCTGCGTCTTTCCAGGATTCAGGTGGAGGAGCCAAAGCCAAAACCGCTTAAAACCCTGTTAAACAGGGCAAAGGATTAACCGACATGGCCAAAATCTAGACGTTGAGATTTGGCGTGGCGTGGCACGGTTGGGGAGGGCGTGGTTGCGATGAACATTGGCAACCGAAGTGGCTAGAAATATAACTGTACTAGGGGGAAAAAAAACAAGGAAAACTGCTTTCTGATATTATTGAAATATGTACGGTGGAAAAAAGAGGAAAATATTTGTATCAAATAATTGATAACATTTATATATGTTGACGTGCATGCAAATGAAATAACGAAGTTACGTCCCTCGGAGAGTGGGTATTACGCTGCGCACAACCAGCAGCAGCAAAACAACAGGCACCGTTTGGTAGGGCTCCTCTCACCGTCTCATCCAGAGAAGCCCTACCAAACGGTTTGCTAGGAGGAGCCGTTTGGAGCTATTTTTCAGTGAAAAAAGATAAGCCCTCCCAAACACACCCTAACTCCAGACAACACATTAACAGAAGGCAATAACAGTACAAAATAACATAACCGGCATGGCATCCAAGACAAGAACGATACCAGTGCAGTGAGAGCACCTGCTAGTGTTGCTCCACCCCGACACAGCTAGTGTTTCTCCCAGACTTAACCTACCAGGGGAGATCACTATTCACCAATGATCAAGCTAGGGCAAGCTCGAATCATCCTGCCCAATTCAAATTGGATCCAAGTTCTCCATTCGCGGAGAATGAAGATTGTCCAACACTCCTGGTCCTCAATCAATCTGTGTCCTCACGCTAGCACATAGTGTATCCTTACCCTACAGGCTGTACAAAAGCACACGCTGAAGCAGCCTTCGCAAGCCTTTTGCAGCAGCAGCATTGATGTAGTTGGCAGCTCCGTCCGCATCCAGTTGCTTCCCTTCCACCAGTCCCCTTATCAGAGTGGCCGCATATGTCTCTGATGGAGGTGCTAAAGGCAGCTCACCAGATTTGAACCTCGCAATATCTGATGCGGGGCACCTGCACAGACCAGAGGAAAATTAGTTAAGAATAACATTGCAGGGAAAACACATTTTGACTGCCCTTCAAAAAGTTGCATTCAACTGCCATTCGGAAATGAGAATTTTTTTGGGGGAAAGACTTGATGAATAAAATGAAACTCACGTCATAGTAAGAATTGGAAGTTCATCCTCATTCCCAAGATAAAGTACATTGGAGTACCAGCTATCCTGCAAGAAATTCATCCATCAGACATTAGACGTTCCATAACTTTTGAAACTCAGTATGCCACATAGGTTTGAAATTAGTCCACTGATGACATGAAACTGTTTTTGTGTGTGTGCCACATAGATAATACAACAAAATTAAACATGGTGTCACAATTACGCTGATAAGGCTGGGTTTGAAATTAGTCCACTGATGACATGATGTGTTTTAGCTTACTAAAATCAGGCTTCATTTCAACGTTGCTTACGATATCAACAGAGATTTTGGCGCCCTGGCAACCTGGTCATACAATCATTTCTAAGACCAGACAAACTTGAATACTCAAAGAGGCCGCTTCTGCTCCTTGCTAAACAGATCAATATTAACAGTTCCTACAGGGATCAAACTAAAACTTTAAAGGAAACACTCAAGGTAAAAGTGTCTATGTCACTATGGGAAAAGGACTTGCCATCTATCAATAAGCTCTTAGAACGGCAGTCGTCAGCCTGTCATACATTTAGCAGTGATGTTTTCAACAGCACACTAGTACGGTGTTATTTAATCTCATTAAAAAGCATATAGAAATTCTGTACAAAGGGAAGGGTACAATTGTAGAAGCAGGACAAGCAAATCAAACCTTAATAGGTTCAAGATGAATATCTTTGTTTGTAGATATAAACTTGATTTCAGATGAACCAATCAAAGGAGAGTCAGGATACACAACGTTTCCGTCTTTGCCATCCTCTAGCACTAAACAATTCTCCTGAAACAAGATGTCATTGAACTGCTCCAACCTGTTGAAGACAGGCGCAAATCAGATGAGATGCCAGGTACTAACAGAATGACAAAATGCCACCCTGCCTAAATTGAAAGATCAATAACGTGTCAATGTAACAAACATACGTTATTTTGTACATGCAGATATACGACTTCTCATTGTAGTTTATCTCAGGGTTGAGAAAAGCAACACCACCAGTTCCCCAACAAGGGGTAGACGATCTACCAAATACCAACCTGTGAGGTACAGTCTTCCACATGGTTCCTTTTGGTGAGCTTGTGTCACGTGATCCGCAGCACGCTATACTCATACCCTCAGCCTGCTCCAAATCAAAAGGAAGATCAAATTTATCTCTTAAAGCATACTACTTATATAAGATAAAAACATCAAGGACTATATTGACAGGAACACTGGAAACCAATTTATTCCTTAAGTATTGGCATATATCCCAAAAGAATCACGAAGGTCTTCAATGCTGTGACATCAAACAAGCAGACCAGACTGATAAAGGAACCAATGCTCCATGAAAAAAATATGAGTCTTGAATTTTACCTTCCCTCCTTGAACATAGCATAGAAATCTTGGTCTCCACATGTTTGAACCAAAACTGGCATACCAGACATCAGTTTTTGATAAATCTGATCGGCAAGCAAGAGATAAATCAGATATTCTTTTGGTCAGCACCACAGATGTATTGTTTTGTACTTTTACTGAATCAACTGGATGCTGTTGTGCTGCTGAGCAACTTGAGGTAGTCTTCACTGCAAGGTTGTCATCATCAATTTTCATCTTTGAGAGGTGCTCACTTATAGCATCACCAGCAACTTCAATAAGATTGATAGATGCAACAGTGCCAAGGAGCTCAGCAACATCTTCACTATCAGATTCGGACTCAGAGGAAGCGTCGAGCTGTTCATTAACATAAGGAAATACAAAAGGAAAATTATTCAATTATTCAAGCCTGACTATTGGATTAATGCGTCTATATAAATTTTGTCTTAGCCATCAGTGAGTCTCAGTGCAGTGCGCCAAATAAATGATAAAAAATGTAACATCACTAATAATTTTAGATAAAATTGTCAACAGATTTGAGCTATATAACTTTTTTTTGAGCATTAAGAGCTATATAACTCACATATGATTTCTATGATTTCTATCATGTGGCATCTCAGGAGTTAGGATCTAGCAATAGACATGAAGCATTTATCCAAAGGAAAAAAGGATGTCTTGATGACATGGCATGTGGATTTTGACCCACATTGTAAGCATTACACAGGGATTTCACAATCGCACATTGTGAGAGGAATTCACAATCAATTTGTGGCTGATACAGAAGTATCTTTTCTCAATAGTTCATCTTCATCAGGTGCTCTGAAAAATGATAATATGCAGTAGCCTATAAACTGAGCTTCTTAACATGGTTCATGTTCATGAAATTACAATTTGAATAAATTGAACTACAATACACTGTATTAAATCCTGCACTGGAAAGTCCAATTTCATAATTGGGTAAAAGCTGGAACTATTTTGACAACGTATCACCAGAAAAAAAAATGAATTTGGAGCAGATAGGGTCAAGTTACCAGAAAGCATGGCTAAGAGATAAACATTTCTTACACCAAAGCACAATTCATTAATCCAAGCGTAGGCCAAATGAGAAAGGGGAAATATACCTCGCTTGGTGAAGGCCTAATCCTCAATGATACATTTTCTGGCAGATTGCTACTCAGAACAGGCCAGCATGTCTTCAATTCATTGCGTACCTAGCCAATGTGGAATTCAAAAGACAAAGCAGCTATAGATATCCGCAGAAAGTAAAGAACTAGACAGCAATAGTGCATGCAGACCATTACCGCTTGTATAACTCTCCATGTAGATTCAAATGGCTGAATCTCTGGAGCGTTGAATGTGAATTTGTCTCCCAAGAGAACTTTTGCACAAGCACAAACTGAATTTGCTATGGACCTAAGGTTATAGCCTCCTTCAAGGGCCATCACTATCCTTCCTTGAGCAAATCCTAACAACTGCAGAATTTGGCATACAGATGAGAAGGACTGGCAATGGGATTTTTTAAAGGGTCTTTTGTATAGGCTTTGCATGATATGCCCAAGGGCCAAGATGCATAGAGGAAACACTAGATAGATGGACGAAATCAAATGAAAAATTTAACAGGCATAAAAGATGGAATGCTAGAGGTTTTAGACAACTTTGATCCATTTAACCTATTCCAGTTCATCTGAACTGTTTGAAAGTTCAAGCAACATTAATGTCTGCTTTAGGGACAGGAAAATGCATCATGTGGTGAAAATTCAAATACGATTAAAAGCTATTTTTCTACAACTCCATACCTTTGTTAGTAGCAGTGCATATCCATTTGGTGTAATGCAGCACCCACCGAGAGGATCACCCAATGCTAACCATGGAATGAAACACAATATCAGAGTAGAATTTCAAAACCAGTGAACAATAAGAACAGACATGATTGTTCACCGGCTTCGTCACTCAGGTGTGTATCACCACACCCCTCACTCACACACACATACACTGGAGGTTGAAGAAGAGAAGATCAGAGCGCACACACACACATGAACACGTTAAACGTGAATTGGAGCTGCTGAACTCTCTAGGCTGCAGCTAGCCAATGCCTTCATATAGAAGCAAAGAATTACAGAAGCTAAACTAAGGGCCATGCTACCCGCTACTTGTTACTATGATTGCTACCTACTACTGTACATGTTACTATAGCCATACCCCCAACTACTGCTGTCCTGTTGACAGGAAGGAGGGAGCAGGCACTGTTCCTATGTACCTATGACAAAAGAGAGATGTGAGAGTAGCAGATTATCTATCAATGCCTACCACAAAGATGCACCACGCACCAGAACTCCATAAGTATAGATTCTAATATAGTGTATCCACAGTTAAATGCTGAAACAAAGCTTCACAAGATTTTATAAATTCATCAGAAGAAACCTCACTTATTATGCAACAATATAATCAAGTAGATAAGTTGTACTAGTCCGAACAGTGCTCAGTTAGCCCATGGAATATTTAAAAACACTTGCCAGCACAATGTTGTCTTGATTTACATAAATGTTTAATGTAACAAGTTGCTAAGTTAGTGGAATGGAAGAGTATCAAAGAACTTTACAACTACATACCTGCATCAAACCCAGCTGATACCAGTATTATATCAGGATCAAAAACTTCAGTGACAGGAAGCAGTACATGGTCCCATGCAGCAATATAATCAGCATCCCCACACTTCCCATGCTCCCAGGGAACATTGATGTTATACCCTTTACCAGCTTCTTCCCCAATGAAACAATGAGAAGCATCCCCTTCAGCAGGATAGAAGCTTCCATAATCAAATCTACAAAACAAACATTAGAACAATAAACATTACGGTTATGCAAATGAGCAAATCAACCACAATAAGACTACTGTGAACTGAAAAGAAGTCTATCTTCTATAAGCATGCAAATAGCATTATACATTACTAAATTTATAAGTTTGATATGCCATATCAGTGGAACTGGTTAGATGGTTCAAGGAGACATCTTAGCCACATATCAAAGGGTACAGCATGTGAATCCATTATAAAGCTGATTCATACAGCAATAGGTCACCTTGAGTATCAAAGGCCAATGTATGAATTGATTAGTGTGGACAAAACTGGATAGTGTCAAATAGTCATGATTAAGAATCTAAGAGTGTGTGTGTAGAGGTGTACGCGCAAGGTGACTTTTATTAAGAAGAAAATAGGCACCAAAGGTGAGAGGAAAAGGACGTAAACCTTGGTAAGGAGAATGTACGCCGCACCCTCCAACTAAGTGCTAGGCTCAATTCCTATCACTATGGTTGAAGCATTCAAGAGTACCATATTCTTACAAGCTTCAATGGCCACAGTAGGTGTTTGGTTAATAGGTTCCATGGCACAATATGTTAGGTGAAGAAATTAGATTTGTAAAACTGACCCCTGAGGTGATTGCGCAAGAACCATGCTGTTCATCCAATCTTGGAGTGATAAGACAATATGATTTGATTATTTTCATGTTGTAAAGGGCGAGTAATGAGCAAGGTGAATTTGTGGAATGTGACCACAAATCACATTGGATTGCATCGTATAATCAAAAGGCATCAAAATACAGTCCGCTTGCTCTACCCTAAATGACTCTGTTGATACCATACAGATAATCATTGGAGGTTTTCAATTATTCTATTAACTGCAAGCTTCATGTGTCTCCAAGGAAAGTAAACCATGATATGGATATTATAGACGTTCCAGGAACAATAATTCTCCAAAGAAAACAGAAAAAAAATGCCATAACTTTGCTAACATAATATTGTAATGGTATTGAAGCTACTCTGAAGTCTAAAGAAAACCAGCAAAGAAATATCAAAGTGTCTTGTCAAACCTGTGAACTGAGAAGAACAATACATGAGGATCATTGTAAAACATTTTCTGTGTGCCATTTCCATGGTGAACATCCCAATCGACAATCAATATCTTCTTGATACCTAAATCAGGCTGCAATAGAAAGAACTAAGTTCAAAAGTGAACAAAACCACATTATTTGATTATGTTAGAACAAAGCATAACACTTGCTTCTTTGTAGGAAGTGCTGAACATAGGTACCACCTTTAAAATGCACCCCCCCCCCCCCCCCCCCCCCCACACACACACACACACAGAGAGAGAGAGAGAGAGAGAGAGAGAGAGAGAGAGAGAGAAATTTCAGTACATACCCTCTCGTTTAAGAGATAATTAGCTGCAACCGCCACATTGTTGAAGAGGCAAAATCCCATTGCCTCATCATGTTCTGCATGGTGGCCTGGAGGTCTGACTAGAGCAATAGCAGAACTTAACTCACCTGCAGCAACTTTCTCAGCTACCTAATTGCCAAATAATCCACTTTTCAGTTATTTCCTACCAATGAGGCGGGGTATATATAACTACAGAAAAGGAGGAAATGGGATTATGTAAGAAGATGTAAAATGACCTATATGACAGAACCAGCTGCAAGAACAGCAGATTCCGAGGAACCCTTGTTGAAGTAAATGGAATTGAATTTCCTCGCAATCTTGTTCCTGCTGGCATCATATTTCTTTGAGCTAATCTCCTTCATCAGCTTTATATGGCTCATGCTGTGAACAGAAGCTATATATTTGTCCTCAGCTTCCTTCGCCTTAAGGGCCACACACCTGGAAGAGATTTATGTTACAGTAGCATTGCAGAACCCCACTGCCGCCGTCCTTAATATATAAGGGAAAAAAACCACTACCCTAACTGGCTAAGCAAAATAGTGAACCAGATCAACATAACAAAGGTTGTAAAGCTGATGTTTAAGGTTTAGTTTACTAACATCGAAGTTAAAGCAAGAAGCAAGACCTGCATCTAGAATACCATAAACAACTTAATGTTTACATCTGTAAGTGTACAATCGAAGTGACTTTTTAAGGAATCGATGCATTGTTTGAACCAAATGTTTCACAAAGTTATTTTGCTTTGCACTACTCTACATTTTTTTTTCACATGTTAGACATTTCGCATTTGATACCTAAACCTAGGGGGGGAGGATCATGAACTCCAACACCCATGCTAATTTACGCAGTCATTAGGTCAATCATCATCATATCGAAATGGGCATGGCCACAGCAACAACAGAGGGAGAGCAGAGTAAGTAAAAGTCATGGCGCACAAGCGGCGGAGGCTTTCGTTTCGTTCCAGGCAATTCGAACGGAAAAATGAACACCAAGGGCACCGGTGCGCCGTGCAAGCCCCACCCATCCCTACCAAAACCACGACGCTCCGAGCTCGACACAAGGGAGCGGGAGAGCGGCCTCTAGCGCCATACCTGGACGCGACACCCGCGGCGTTGAGCTTGCGCCAGATGGCGCGCAGCCGCTCGGGGTTCTCCGGGTGTTCCTCCCCGTCAGGCGTCGCGTGCGCGCACATCCGATCGTCGTACAGCAGCCCCACCCGCGGCGCGGCCGTTGCGGGAGCCGGAGCCGGCGCCGCCATCGCGCGGTGCGGAGACGAAGCACCGGAGCGGAGGACGCGAAAGGGACGAGCAGGCGAATGGGAAGTCGGGGTTCAGGAGTGACGGAGTCGGAGGACTTGAAGTCGGACGTGGGTCCGACCTGGAAGTGGGTAGCGACGGGCTTTCATTTGAGTTGTGTTGGCTCGATCGAGCACCCTCCGTCCCATAGCGTTCATTTGAGTTGTGTTAGCTTAGATTTGAATTTTGAAGTAAAGCAAACTTTCGAAAATTTCATACTTAGGGCACGTACAACGGGCTTTGAGATGCCGTCTCCATGATGACAAAATTACAGAAAACACCTCCATCCAGCGCAATAAGGCCGTGTTTAGTTCCCAGAAAAATTTTGCAAAATTTTTCAGATTCCCCGTCACATCGAATCTTTGGACACATGCATGAAACATTAAATATAGATAAAAAATAAAACTAATTACACAGTTTAGACGAAATGGACGAGACGAATCTTTTAAGCCTAATTAAACCATGATTGGACAATATTTACCAAATAACAACGAAAAAACTACAGTGTTGTTTTTGCAAAAAAATTTGCATCTAAACCAGCCCTAAATGAAGAAAGAGGGAGAAGCAAGAGCTCGTGCTCCCAGGCGATCTCGTCGAGCCAAGGTGCATCGTGCGGATTGGCTGTGGGTGTGCACGAGAGATGAGCATTGCGCCCCAAATCCCTTCCGTTCCGTCGCGCCCGCAAAGCGCTGGTCGCGCCTGGCATGGACTCTGACACGGTTCATTATTCATCCTCTATACGTCCTAGCGAGTAAGATTATCTCATCTATACTTAATTCTTCTGCACCCATCTATCCTCTATATCATCCTCTATCCACTCTATCCACTGTGGGACTCACTTATCACTTTATCTAAATATATCCATGCGTGATCTAGTTTTGAAGGATTTATTGAGACAAATTTAATGGTGCAATCGAAATTTAATTTGGATTTTTGGTTCGTGAGTTATAACATTTTTTCCTTTGTTTAGCTAGTGGGGCCCACCACCATTGAGTATATAGTAAGCACAGTACCACTCTAAATATAGAGTGAGAGAAAGAATAGAGTATCGTTTTAGAGTATCCAGTGCAGTAGTTTTTACTCTATATTCATACTCTAAAGCTTTAGAGCATCTCCAGCAGTACTACCTAAAACAGACTACCTATTTCTCTGTTTAGGTAGCCACCAATTCTCAGAGTACCTATTTTTTGCTATCGTCTCCAGCAGTACTACCTAAAACAGACTACCTATTTCATTTCTCACAAATGCATGTTGCCCCTCTATAATCTTCATTTCTCCTCTACAATTTAACCAAAAGTATTTCAACCAAAAATAAAACACATAGTTCAAACATAATTAATTGGAACATAATAAAACAAAGATAAAAATAAAGCACATAGTTCAGACATAATAAATAGGATATAGGATCCTACAAAGTTCAAACATACTTAAATAAAGTATGATGACAACAATTGGAAATAAAGAAACAAAGCCACAACGAAAATCACATGGTCAATTATATTAGTTAGTTTTGACTGCACAAATCACATGGTCAATTATACTGTAAATGTATTTATTTCGCCACAAAAATTCTGCAAATGTTTTTGGAATCATATATAATATCTTCTTGCAGAATTTTATTTCTCAAGTCTCACAGTACATACTGAACAAGGGAAAGATTATGTTTGCACTGAATTAAGCAAATCATCTCGTGCATTATTTATGTCAGTGAACAAGGAAATATGCAATCCTCCATAGTTCAGACACCTGTCAACCCACCATATCTGAGATGACTAAACTAGCAGAACAGACGAAATTCCTAGTCAAAGCCTCACAGGATTACACGAGCTAGTTCACCGAAACAGAAGCAGAACTGCAGAAGGGGTCACCTTTCGAGCGTCAGATCCTTGCTCTGGAAGGAAAGAACGAGCGTCAGATCCCAGCGCCGGAGGAGGTGTCGTTGGTGCCGGAGGGGGCAGGGGCACGGGCACGGAGGGAGGCTTCACGGTGCCGGGAGGACGACCGGCGTGGCCTTCTTCTTCGTGAGGACTACGGGGAGGCGGCCCTCCAGATCCGGCGGAGGAGAGTGCGGGCCTAGTCGGAGAAAGGGCAGCGCCGGTGAGGAGCACGGGGCAGAGCCGGTGAGGTCACGGGGCGTCGCCGGTCATCTTCCCGGCGCTGGTGGAAGGGCACAGCGGCGGCCCAGCTCTTGGCGGCGGCGGAGGGAAGCGCCGGGCACGAGCGTGGGAAAGAGTCGGGCACGCGCGGGTAGGGGAAACGACCGAACAGATTTTTAGCTGGCCATTTGTTGGGCCAACAGATGTAGGCAGTGGGAGGGAGAATTTGTTGGGCCAACAAAAGTAGGTAGTCAGATAGGTAGTCTGTTGGAGTGCATTATTTGGCCCTCACTACCTAAATATAGGATAGGTAGTGAGTTTAGGTAGCCTGCTGGAGATGCTCTTAGAGTATCGTTTTATATACCCACTGTGGCTGGTCTTATACTAGCAACTGATACATAGATGACAGCTCGTCTGCATGTCTGATATATACAGTGATCCTCCCTTGGTCTATGGGGTCGGTCAATGATCCTGAATATTTTGGTCCGTAGAAGATTGTAGTATGTAAACATTTAGGAAGAAAGCATTTTGGCATGGAATAAATTTGATTTAAATCTAGATATAAATAAATCATATATCATTTATATTGATGAGAAATATTATAATCATGGTTCGTCTTATTTATGTTTGATTTCTTTTAGCAACATAATGGTATACATGAACCATATTTACATTTAATCATTGCTATATGTAAGCATTAAATGATTTATAGACAGTTCAGCAGACAACTCATTATACAAGCTGTCTGTTGAGCCGTCTATATATATGAGATGGAAAAAAACTTGTAGACGGCATGCTGTCTATGGGTTGTACATGCCCTTACACGCTCTCTCTTCTCCGGCATAAAGCACACGTCGTCCGTCCTATAATAGATGACGTTTTAACTCTGGGCACAAGGACTAAGGAAAAGAGGAAAAAAGTGTATTTCACAGGAAACGAGGAGGAGAGAAATAAAAATGTATTGAAAAAAGAGAAAGTTGTGTGGAGAAGTGAGAATGACATTTATATTTTGGGACAAGTATAGAAGACTAGAATGATACTTACTTTGGGACGGAAGAAGTCCATTACATATAGCCTTTATATATTTTGGGACAAGTATAGAAGACTAGAACGATCTAATTGTTAGCTAGCTAAAATTAGCTCTAACGTATCCAAATACGAGGGATAATAGGTGGACTAAGTTTTTAGTCAAACTTTCAATCGTTGTTATCCAATCCTAACTAATTTGAACTTATTTTTAGTCTAGTAACTAGCTATAATAATGATCTAAACTCAAAAAAGAGCTAGCCTTTGTAGCGACTGCATCAACTCCTTCAGGAGGATTATACGGTACAAGACTAAAAGCCGACTCTGGTGCTGCCTCATGCCGCGTTTGGTAGCGCTCCCTAAACCACTCTGGAAACGGCTTCGTCCCTTTGCCAATCAAACAGCACCGCGGATGGCCGCTTCGCTCTACTCCACCCGTGTTTTCTGCTCTCTGAAGATACCCGAGGTTTGCACACGTGCCCTCAAGACGCCCCTCCTTGTGGGCGAGGCGCCGGGACGGATCCATTGGTGCGTGGGGGCGCGGAGTCATCGAGGTGGTCAAGACGCAGAGCCACTGGGACGCAAGGTGGTCAAGGCGTAGAGACAGTGGGGCATGAGGCGGCTGAGGGCGCAGGGTGACCAGGACGTGCGGCAGTCGAGGAGTGAGGCCAATGGCGGTAGGGCGGCCGACACGCAGCCACCGGTGTGCAGAGGAGGAAGATGGAGGCATCGGGTACCACTGCACAAAGCAGTCATGGCAGATAAAAAGAAAGAAGAAATAGGAGGGGAGAAAATAAAAGTATTATGGACCTTTCACTATTTTTATCTAACATGTGGACCTATTTTTCTAAACATTTTACTAAATTCGACGGAGCTGCTCAAGAAAATGAAACACAAAAAGCTACTCCACCACTAAGGGGGTGTTTAGATGCAAGCGACGGTACCAAGCGCCCTTAGATACTGGCGGTGGAGCTGAACTTTGTCCCGTTCCCATCCGTGCAATTTGAAAAAATTTCACGATCCTCCGCAGGAATGCAAGGCCAGCAGGGGCATTGAAAAGGCAACGACACGCAGGCCCCTGCGGTACTGCAGAGTGCGGAGGATCTGTGTCATCTCTTTTCACAAAAGAAAAAACTCAAACTCAAATTACACACTCTATAATGCTGCTAAAATCAAAGTACGTGAGATCATCATTTTCTCTGAAATTGTTCTTAGGAAAAAGTCTACTCCACCCCCTCAACTATTGGGGCTGGACTACTTAACCTCTTCAACTATGAAATGGTCTATTCTATCCCCTGAACTTTCCAAAACCGGTTAAATTACCCTTAGTGGTTTTGAAACGGCGGATTTGCCACAGTAACCGGGATTGCTACAGTAACCGCCAGTGCCAGCGGTTTTACTTCTTTTTTATTTATTTCAGCTGAATCTTTAAAAAATCATAGTAAATCACAGAAAAATCATAAAATGAAAAATCTAATTTTGTTGGACTCTACATAAATATATCTATACAATGAACATATAATATGATATGCTTTAGTACAAAGTTTTTGCTGTAGATTTTGATCTATTTTTTTCTGTAATTTGGACTTCCAATTTTGTTGTAGTAAAGCATACCATATTATATATTCACTGTTTAGATCTACTCATGTGGAGTCCAATAAAATTATATTTTCTATTTTATGATTTTTCTATGATTTACTGTTGGAGTGTGAATGTATTAGGCTCATGAGGCTAGGCCCATGTGGCCCATGTATGGTACCTATATAGCTACCCTTCTAGGGTTAGCCCAAAATTAATGGAAAATCATTCTCTAATATGGTATCAGCAGTCTAGGGTTAGGTTCTCCTCTCCCCACCTCTCCCTGCCGCCGCCGCACCCCTGGTGGCCGCCGCCGCCGGCCCCAGGTGCCATGGCCGGCGCTGCTCCCCCTCCTCCTTCTATCTACAAGATTTTTCCTCCCCTCTCTTCTTCCCCCTGGGCCCATCCACTGGAGGCGGCACATCCTGGCGGCACTGCTGCTCCACTGGAAGCGGCCCCGGCCGCTGGCCACCGTCCCCTCCAGCCACCGCCCGCCGAACACCTTCCCCTCCAGCCACCGCTCCCGCATCTCCCGCCGGCATCCTCTCCCACTGCCGCCGGTCCTTCCCTGGCCCGCGCGGGCGCTGCAGTGGGGGCGGGCAGAGAGTGCGCCGCTCCACCCGCCCCCTCCCGCGGGCGCTGCAGCCGGCCCCTCCCTGGCCCGTGCGGTCGCTGCAGTGGGGCGTGCGGGGAGTGCGCCGCTCCACCTGCCTCCTCCCCCCGGGCTCAACCCGCCCCCTACCGCCGGGCCCCCACCTCCCCACCTGCCATCTCCCACCGGCCTCCACTCCTGGGCACCAGTTGCCCCTGCTGCTGACCCCCAGCTGCTGCGGGCGCCGGTTTTCTTCCCCGGCGACCCGGCTGGTGCGCCTCCTCCTGCTGGGTCGCCCTTTTCCACCCCGCCCCCTGCTGCTGGGAGCGCGGCAGGCGATCCTCCGGCGCAAGCTGGACGGGTACCACCTACTGCCGGGCATCCAGGAGGTGGCCGCGACATCAGCCAGGCGTCGCACAAGGTCCGGCAGCCGATCATCCTCTTCGACACCGCCCAACCTCCCTGCGCTACTGCCGCTCTGGCAGCGGGCGCGGGCGGTGTGGCCGCAGGCGTGGGACCACTGGGCGCCGCTGCTGCCGCGGCGCCAGGCGACCTCTACGCCGGTCGTGCTGACCCTACCCTCGTCGCTCCGGCTCGTGTCCGACTCGCTAAGACGGAGCACCGCCTCCATCTCCCTGCCTCACAGCCATCGGTGCCACCACAGAGTGACCTTCGCCCGTCGATGGCCATGGTCACTGGTGCTTCCCCGGGATTTCACCCCACATCCCTGTGGGCTGTACCTCCCGGCGCCTCGCCCGGGCTTGTCGGTTGGGACCCGGCTTCCTTGGCATACTCCTTCAGCACCACCACCAGTCCTAATTGGATCGCCGACTCGGGAGCCACATTCCACACCACACCCGATGCGAGTCTACTTTCTTCTCTTCGTCCTCCCCACCCTTCCTGTCCCTCTTCCATCATGGTCGCCAATGGCACCTGCATTCCTGTCTCCTCCGTGGGCACTGCCCGTTCCCACGGCTCCTTTCATATTCCTGATGTTCTTGTGGCTCTCGGTATGGTTCACAACCTTCTCTCTATTCGTCGTTTCACAACTGACAACTCTTGTTCGGTTGAGTTTGACCCCTCTGGCCTCACCGTGCGGGACTTGGCCTCCCGGGTTCCTCTGCTTCGGTGTAACAGCACTGGGCCTCTTTACACCCTTTAGTTTCCGGCGTCTGTTTCACCCTCTGCGCCTTCCTCGGCGTCTGTTTCACCTTCTTCGTCTTCCTCTGCCGCTTTCGCCGCCACTCCTTCCTCCACCACCTGGCATCGTCGCCTCGGCCATCCTGGCCGGGACGCCCTGCTGCAGCTCAGTCGTAGTGCCGACATTCGGTGCTCTCGGGCTCACGATGATCACTTGTGTCGTGCGTGTCAGCTGGGCCGTCACGTTCGCCTTCCCTTTCAGTCCTCTTACTCACATGCCACTCGTGTGTTTGATCTTATTCATTGCGACTTGTGGACTTCTCCTGTTCTCAGCATGTCGGGCTACAAGTACTACTTGGTGGTGGTCGATGATTTCTCCCATTATTCCTGGACTTTTCCCCTGCGTGCCAAGTCCGAGGCGTTCCCCACTCTCAGCCACCTCTTTGCTTGGGTATCCACTCAGTTCGGCCTCACCGTCAAGGCTGTCCAGTGCGACAATGGCCGTGAGTTCGACAATTCCACCTCCCGTGCCTTCTTTCTTTCTCATGGTGTCCAGCTGCGCATGTCTTGTCCGTATACCTCCTCTCAAAACGGCAAGGCAGAGCGCATGATCCGCACAACCAATGACATCATGCGCACCCTTCTGCTCCAGGCATCTCTACCCGCTCGCTTCTGGGCTGAGTGTCTGCACACCTCCACCTATCTCCTTAACCGCCTTCCGTCCACTGCCTGCCCAGCTCCCACGCCTCACCACGCTCTTTTCGGTACCCCTCCTCGGTACGACCACCTTCGAGTCTTCGGATGTGCGTGTTACCCTAACACTGCCGCCACTGCTCACCATAAGCTGGCTCCCCGGTCGACTCTCTGTGTCTTTCTCGGATACTCTCCGGATCACAAGGGTTACCGTTGCTTTGACCTTACCTCTCGCCGTGTCCTCATCTCTCGCCATGTCGTGTTTGATGAGTCGACATTCCCTTACTCCACCACCTCTACACCCATACCTCCCACTGACCCTGCGGAGGCCTCCTTTCCCTCTGACCCGGCGATTTTGCCACCCCTCTCCTTCTACCCTGCAGGTACTGCTTCGGCGCGCTCTCCTGGTGGTCCCGCCTCGCCCCTGCCGGACTCGTACCAGGACCTTCCTCTGGTACCTGACACGGCCGAGGCAGCCCCGGAGCTTCCACCCTCGCTCCCGGTGGCTTCGCTGCCTCCTGTTGTGCCTGATGCTGCCGTTCCGATCGCGGGACCGAGCGCACCGGCCCTACCTCCCCCCGGGCGCTTCGGACTCGTCTACCAGCGCCAGCGGGAGCCGCGTCCGCCCTCACCTCCTCCCGGATGCTTCGGCATCGTCTACGAGCGCCGGCGTGAGCCGGCTACGCCGCTCTCGTCACCTGCGCCGTCGTCGTCGGTCCATGCTCCGCCGGCATCACCGCGCTCTCGCGCCGACCCGCCGGTGTACCACCCACCTCTTCTTCACCGGGACCCTCGTCACACTCACCCGATGGTGACGAGACAGGCGTCTCGCCCGCAGGCCCTCACCGCCGTCGCCTGCGAGCCGGGGATCTCTCCGGTACCTTCTTCCATCCGCGCGGCCTTGGCTGATCCTCACTGGCGCCGCGCGATGGACGAGGAGTACGCGGCCCTCCTCGCCAATCAGACGTGGGACCTAGTGCCTCGTCCGCCGGGCTCCAACATTGTCACCGGCAAGTGGATCTGGACGCACAAGAGGCGGGCTGATGGTTCCCTGGAGCGCTACAAGGCTCGCTGGGTCCTCCGCGGCTTCACTCAACGGCCCGGCATTGACTATGCCGAGACCTTCAGTCCCGTGGTGAAGCCAGCTACAGTCGCACCGTCCTCTCCCTGGCTCTCGAGCGCTCCTGGCCTATGCATCAGCTGGATGTCAAGAATGCATTCCTCCATGGCACTCTGACTGAGACGGTCTACTGCAGTCAGCCGACAGGTTTCGTGGATTCTTCCCGTCCGGACTTCGTCTGCCGGCTCAACAAATCTCTCTACGGGCTCAAGCAGGCACCCCGGGCTTGGTACTCTCGATTCGCTACCTTCCTGCAGACTCTTGGGTTCACGGAGGCCAAGTCTGACACCTCCCTGTTCATATACCACTATGGGGGTGAGACTGCTTACCTACTCCTCTATGTGGATGACATTGTTCTCACCGCCTCTAGCGAGTCTCTGCTCCACCGCATCATTGCCTCACTCCAGAAGAAATTTGCTATGAAGGATCTTGGGGTGCTCCACCACTTCCTCGGCGTCACTGTTGAGCCCCGACCTTCAGGCCTGTTCCTCCACCAGCGGCAGTTCACTTGTGACATTCTGGAGCGAGCAGGGATGACCGCCTGCCAGTCCTGCTCTACACCGGTGGACACCCAGGGCAAGCTGTCAGAGGCTGGGGGTCCGATGCTTGGGCCAGCGGACTCTACCGCCTACCGGAGTCTTGCTGGCGCGCTTCAGTACCTCACCTTCACACGGCCGGACATCACTTATGCCGTCCAGCAGCTCTGCCTCTACATGCATGCTCCGCGGGAACCCCACCTGGCTGCTATGAAGCGGCTTTTCCGGTACCTCCGTGGCACACTTGGCTACGGGCTGCTCCTCGGCCGGTCCTCCACTGCCGAACTGGTTGTCTACACCGACGCTGACTGGGCGGGATGCCCGGACACCCGCAGGTCCACCTCCGGCTACGCTGTCTTTCTCGGCGGCAACCTGGTCTCTTGGTCGTCCAAGCGCCAGCCGGTGGTTTCACGCTCCAGTGCCGAGGCGGAGTACCGCGCCGTGGCCAACGGCGTGGCCGAGGCCGCCTGGCTCCGCTAGCTCCTGGCTGAGCTTCACCGCCCACTCGCCAGGAGCACGCTCGTCTACTGCGACAACGTCAGCGCGGTCTACCTCTCCACCAACCCCGTGCAGCACCAGAGGACCAAGCATGTGGAGATCGATCTCCACTTCGTCCGCGACCGGGTGGCCATCGGCGACGTCCGGGTTCTTCACGTCCCGACCACCTCCCAGTTTGCGGACATCTTCACCAAAGGTCTCCCTTCCTCGACCTTCTCCGAGTTTCGCTCCAGCCTCAACGTCTCCGGTGGCTAGTTGTGGTTGTGGGGGGTCCTGTGTGTTACTTGTTTTCTTTCTTGTTCAGCCTTGAACTCCGCTGCGCCGGTAGTTCAGACTGCGGGGGGTGTTGGAGTGTGAATGTATTAGGCTCATGAGGCTAGGCCCATATGGCCCATGTATGGTACCTATATAGCTACCCTTCTAGGGTTAGCACAAAATTAATGGAAAATCATTCTCTAACATTTACTATGATTTTTCGAAGATTCAGCCGAAATAAATAAAAAAGAAAAAGACAAAACTACCGGCCGTGGCTACTGTAGCAATCGTGGCCACTGTACCGACCGGTGGTACTGTAGCAAAACCACCATCTAAAAACCGCCTGGGTAAAACCGCATGGGGGGTAATTTGATCGGTTTTAAAAAATTCAAAGGTAAAATAGACCGTTTCATAGTCGAGGGGGCTAAGTAGTCTACCCTGAAGTAGACTTTTTCCATTGTTCTTAATATACCTCACAATTCACCAGCCCTCCGGATTTTAATATCTTATCTCAAAGAACAGCCTGAACCTGATACTGAATATAAACCTCTCTAGCAATGACAAGTCGGCTCTCGACCAAAACTGCCACTCGCGCAAACAACGTGAACTTTGTCAGTCCCAAGTACTCAAAAACTGCTTGCTACCAAGCTCATCCAGATCCAGGGCTAGTATCACGTATATTTACATACCCCGAAGGCTTTGAGTCCGTTTGGTAGCGCTGGCCACAGCTCCGCCAAAACCTATATTGCTCCATCCATCAGGCTGTTGCAGAAATCTGAATGCTGGCCAATATGAGCCAAAACTGCAGAAAACAAGAAATGCGCCACATGTTTTTTTAATAAGAAGGAACATGCCAGTATGCCACATGTTAGAAATCTGTTAATGCTGCACTAGTACAATTTAGCAAATAAAGATTTACCAAACAATAACACACCACAACCGTGAACTGTAGAGAGTAACCTTGAGGCGCTAATCTTCAAACAAGTGACCGCAATTCGGTTCAAGTGCAGTCAATCTTACATACTGATAGTAGGCAAAACTGTAACAAAAAATAGAGCAGATTTCTTTATATGCCCATCAATTACTTCTATCAACTCGAACAAGGACAACATCCTCTGTTTTGAACTACTACCTCCATTTTAAATGTACGACGTTTAGGACAAGCTAATTAGTTCAAACGTCATATATTTTAAAAAAGGTGTACTATCTAATTATGCAGTTATTTGTTTTGGCAATTACTTGTAGGAACCCTGCAACAACTGAACAAGACATCAAATTAAAAAAGTGTCATCTAAAATTATGTCTCAAAGAGGAAGCAATACTGAAAAGATTATAACTCCTACAAGGTAACTAAAAACTATACAGAATCCTAAAGAATAGAAACACACTTACAGCTGGCATGATTCTCCCAACACACAAAACAAACCGATGGATAATCAGTAAAAAAACACAATAAAGACAAAAAAAAGGGAGGGGGGGGGGGGGGGGGGGGGTGAACGCATCGGGAGAACAACATCACAAATCATGGGAGAGACAGTAAGGGCGCAAAATCAGCTGAAATGACAAACTTAATTAGCCGACTAATGTTTAGCGATTCCCAATAAATGTACTTGAATTTTTAACGAAAATATCATAAATAACAGAATAAAACACTGCAAGAGGTGGGGTTCTATCATAAAAAAAATATGTTGGCAAGTAAGCTGTAATGTAAAAATTGAATAAAATCACAACAGGCAGAACCTATAAAGACACTGCCACATCGGCGATTATCATCAATACTGAATCTTTTGTCAATGTCAGATAAGCTGAAGCAGTTCAATTTTTATTAAAAACATGGACTGCGAAAGCATATACCTTATATTTTGGTATGTAGAACCCAGAAACAAAAAAGTAACAACACTCACTTGCAGAAATTCAACACGATCCACACCCGTGTGAAAATGATTTCTATGAATTCACCGTGCATCAGCCAATCAACTATCAACATTCTTTTTCCCAAAGATAGTATGCAGCCCTCTCTGTGTACAGTTCAATACATGTATCGTTATTATAGTGTATCTACATCTAAGATTTTAACCATTTGAAATGAGTTCTGAAGTTACATGTTTTCTTCTACTCCCTTTTCTACTCTTACAATTGTCAATGTCAAAAGGATGTGTCCTTTTAGCACATTGATCAATAATATTATGCTAAAAAGAATTTGCAGTTGATCTTACAGCTGAAGATAGTGCCCTGTACCATTGATGCAAGCAATCATGAGTGTTATTTCTTCTTAACAATTCTAACCTTCTAGTCTCATTCTCTGTAACACCACTTACTAGAATAACCCTTAGTGCCTGGAATGTTGTATCATTTGGTGGTATGTTGGATGCCAACATCTTCGTAAATATTTTAAAAGCCTCCTCCATTCTTCCACTAGATACTTACATAATTGTAGCTTAGTAACTGAGTTAGAAGTCCTAAAGCTAGCATTTCCTTGCAAATCATGTGAGCCACATCAAAGAGACCAACTTTCTTGTACATACACACCATCATTGCATGTGAGAATTCATTTGCACTTCCCCTAACCTTCAAACTTTCAAAAACCTCACGTGCTTCCTTCACCATACAATTATCACTGTAGAGATCAATCATGCAATTAGATGCATAAAGGATGGCATCCGTTTCCAATGATCTGAGTAACTCATATGTTTTTCGGGCCTCTGCAACATACCCTACTTTTGTGTAGAGCTTTATCAAAGAATTGTAGATCGCAACGTTCTCACATAAACCATCCTTTTTCATTAAACCAAAATATGCTGAAGCTTGTTGGACATTTCCAACTTCAGCGTATGCATCAATTAAGATAGAGTAGAGAAAAACATCAGCACAGACCCCTGACATGATCATTTCTCTAAATAGGTATTCAGCCATTCATAGATCACCATTCTTGGCAAAGCTACCAAATACCACATGATGAGGACATCACTTCTATAGATATAACCATGCCACCTACAGCAGCACCTACAGCTACAACACCACCCATTTCACAACCTGAAGCTAGGCCAGCAGTTCATAAATTTTGCACAAGAAGAGACCGGAATGTAGTTGTAATTAGAAACCAAGGTGTTGAACCAAGAGATATTTGAGCTGATGTTTTGGGCTGCCTTTGTGGCTGTTCACAGGCAGTCACCACTTGCAGCTAGCTATCTGTCCAGATTCAGCCTCCTTTTCAATAGTAGTAATAGGCTTAGCTGTTTCCAGTTGTACTATAGTAGCAGCAGTCATTTTGGCTATAAAAGGAGGGGTACCTCCATATGTAAGGGTTGAGTTTTGTTATAGTTCAGTTTAGTTCATTGGGAAACTACTGCTTGTGTATTCTCTTGTGTCGTCGAGACCAACAGATTCACCTATATTTCAGAACCCCACTTGATCCTTCACCTCATATCAGCAATTTCAGATTGCTTGCACCTTGTTCTTGCTGGTTTTCTTCCATTTCTTGCAGGAACAGACCCTAGTGGTCAGGTCAGCTTGGTTTTGGCTAGGCTGATAACATCTCAAGGGTTGGTTCAGCGGTTGCTAGGCTATTGGAACCTCTAGGTCAGAAGCCTGGATCGTGAGTCACCCCCACAATTGGAAGACATCTCACCTCACCGAAAGGTTGGGACACTAAGTAGTACATCACCACAGAGTATGGGACACAGTCTGATAGCAATTTCACTGCTTTCATTTTTTCCAAGTAGTAAATAGCCTTCTTTGGCTGTTTAGCAGTTGACAGAAGTTGAATGAGAGAACTGTATGTCACGTAATCTGGCAAAATGCCATACTTATCCATGTCATCAGCTATCTCACATGCTTCGTCAAGCTTCTCGGCCAACCCATATGCTTTGATCATAACATTGCACGCAGAAACACTGAACATCTTCTTCTTTCGGCAGCATATAAAAGCCTTCTCTGCAAGAACTATGTATCCTTTCTCTCCAAATGCATCAATATTTGCATAAAAGCAATCAGAATTCATATGGTGATGGAACCTGTCAAACCAACACCAAGCTTACTCGAGCATTCCAACATTTACATACATCCTTGTCAAAGCAGATTGTGTGTATTCATCTATCACAAAGCCCCTCTCATCCATTTCCTTTATAAGGTCTCCCGCTTTAGTGACCATGCCCATGCCCCTGGTAGAGTATCCATATAAGAGTGTGCGGCAGCTCACAGCATCTGGTACCAAGTTTTCTGCTTTCATCTTCCAGTAGTAGTACTCTGCACTATCCATATCATTGCTTTCTCTGTACAGTGGGATCAGTATATTGTAAGTCCTAGTGTCAGGAAAGCACTGGAATTCCTCCATCATCCGAACCAAAGAAGCAACTTGCTCTATTCTGTGGTGCACTGGTGCTTACCCCAAGCATGGATCATTGAGTTAAATGTAACAACCTTTGGCGCAACACCTTCTCTCAACATTTGGTTGAATGTATCTGATACTTTCTCAAGATGACCAGCTTTTCCATAAGTATCAATCAAGGTGTTGTAAGTACACAAGCTATAGTGAGGACGTCCCCCCATCCTTCTGATTGAATCCGAGGACCACCTTTTGAAGAATAGCTCAGCTGTTTCATACTCTCCAGCCTTCTTATGCGCCTGCATCACAATGCTCATAGTGACCTCATCAGGCATCAAACCACGCTTGCACATGTCTCCGAGCCAAACCAAAGTCGCAGATCCTCTCCCCCCTCTGCAACACACATTGATCAGTGTACCATATGTTGAGTTGTCCGGCGCCACACCAAAGGAATGCATCTCATGCCACAGCCTAAGAACGAGGCCCCACCTCCTTGCCTTTCCAACATTATAGAGCACAACATTGTGTTAGTGCGATAGCACCATTAGGACAGATCCAGTAGGGTACACAGGTATTTCGAGTACACATGAAGATCCTAATATATGATCTACTAACCGAGAGAGATAGGGAGGGTAGGAGAGACATGGTGCAAACCATCAGTGGACACAGCAGGTGCGGAGTTGGAGCTAGAGCCAATCGTCATTCCGCGGAGATGATGATCTGCGCTAGGCCAGCGACGGTCGGGGAAGCAGTGGGGATGCAGTGGAGATCGTGGCGACGCAGTGCAGTGCAATGGCGGTGGAGGTGCTTCCCGTCACTTGGCTACGCACCCTCTCTGGATCGGAGCTAGAGTTTGTCGGTGGGGAGTCCGGCTCAGCGAACCTCGTGCTTTGAGCCGTCGGCCCCCATCTTTTTTTATAGCGCAGGGTGACGGGGGCCCTCCAGCCATAGATAGGCTGGGCGCCCCCGATCAGGGCGCGAGTCAAGGTCCTAGAAGGCCGTTGGGCTTTCTATAATTAGGAGATCATTCTAACATTCTCCCCTTGATCTCATTATTTACTTTAATCTTTAAACTTTGCCTTTAACACTTTCACTTTACTCGTTCCATCACAGATAAGTGTATAGAGCATGTTTCATCGTCACGGTCAATTGCCGATGGATTTGACAGCTACAATACATATGTCTGATCTGAAACAGTTACTTTAACTTTGGCCCTTTATAGTCCAGGAGTCATAGGCTTTCCCTTAAACCCATGCCGGCTATATGTTCTCTGAACACGTTGGGTGGTAAGCCTTTTGTAAGCGGATCCGCGAGCATCTTTTCAGTGCTTATATGCTCAAGATTTATAATTTGATCCCAGACTTTATCTTTCACAACATAATACTTTATGTCAATGTGTTTGGCAGCACCACTTGACCTATTGTTGTGAGCGTACTGTATTGTTGGATTATTATCGTAGTATAACTTTAGTGGCTTATGTATGCTGTCGACCACCTTCAAACCGGGTATGAACTTCTTTAGCCAGTTTCCAGTGTTCAATTCCTGGATTACTTTGAAATATGCCAAGCAACCCAATAACAAAAGCTAAGTCAGGGTGCGTGCACACTTGAGCATATTGTAGGCTTCCGACAACAGAAGCATATGGAACCACTTTTATTTAATCGAGCTCGTATTGGTTCCTAGGGCATTGAAAATCCCCATATCTGTCGCCCTTGACCATGGGTGCAGGTGAGGCACTACGTTTAAGCATACTGAATTTCTTTAAAACTTTTTCTATGTATGCCTTTGGTGATAGTCCTAATACCCCTTTACTTCTATCTTAGTGAATCTCTATGTCCAAAACAAAAGACGCTTCACCAAGATCTTTCATATCAAATTTTGAAGATAAAAACTTCTTTGTCTCCAGTAGTAGATGGACATCACTACTAGCAAGTAAGATATCATTTACATACAGGATTAGGAAGATATACCTTCCATTCTTAAATTTTGCATAAACACAATTATCCTCAACATTTTCTTTAAACCCAAAATTCTTTATTGTTTTGTCAAACTTCAAGTACCACTGTCTTGAAGCTTGCTTTAACCCATAAATCGATTTCTTTAAGCGGCATCCCATTCGTTCTTTTTCTTCCACGACAAAACCTTTCGGTTGTGCCATGTGAACATTTTCCTCCAGATCCCCATTCAGGAATGTTGTTTTTACATCCATCTGATGTAACTCTAAATCGTAGTGTGCCACTAATGCCATTATAATTCTGAAGGAATCTTTACATGAGACTGGAGAAAACGTCTCATTGTAATCAATCCCTTCTCTTTGTGTGAAACCTTTTGCCACAAGCCGCGCTTTAAACCTTTCAATATTCTCTTGGGAGTCACGTTTTATCTTGTAGACCCATTTACAGTTTACTGTCTTGGCTCCTTTAGGAATAGGTTCTAAGTCCCAAACTTTGTTGATACTCATTGACTTTATTTCATCTTCCATGGCCTCAAGCCACTTGGATGAATTATCGCTTCTCATGGCTTCTTCAAATGAAGTGGGATCACCCTCCATTTGAAATTCTTCAGTATTATACACCTCATAATCATCAGATATAGCTGATCTTCTAACTCTTTGGGACCTTCTTGGGGCCTCCACATTTGGCACATCTTCTGTTTGGGGCTGTTGTTGCTCCCCCTCATATGTGGCATCAGTTTGTATAGGTTCCTGAAGGACAGGTTCCTCATCATTATTTACTGTCACCACAGGAGAACTGACAACAGATGTTGGCACTACAGTATCTGTCACTGTTGGTGCAACAAGAACAGGTAGTTCAAAGAATGGTTCCTGAATCATCGGAGTGGGCACACATACCCGCTTCTCCTCAAAAACAATTTTTCGAGCCACCATGCTCCCCCTCATCATTTCATCCTCTAAGATAACAGCGTGTCTCGTTTCTACAAATTTTGTGTATATGTCTGAACAGTAGAAACGAAATCCTTTTGACTTTTCAGGATAGCCAATAAAATAGCAGCTAACTGTTTTGGGGTCTAGCTTCTCAATATTTGGGTTAAACACTTTTGCCTCAGCAGGACTCCCCCACACACGTAAGTGTTTTAGTGAGGGTTCTTTTTCTGTCCACAACTCATATGGTGTTTTTGGCACCGCTTTACTTGGTACTCTATTTAGAATATGAATTACGGTTTTTAACGCCTCCATCCATAGACTCAATGGCAAGTCAGAGTAACTCATCATACTACGCGCCATATCCATCAAGGTACGGTTACGCCTCTTAGCTACTCCGTTCTGCTGAGGTTCGTCCGGTGCAGAATACTGGGCTACTATGCTATTTTTCTGTAGAAACCTTGCAAAGAGTCCAGGAACTTGGCCATATGGGGTATGCCGACCGTAGTACTCCCCACCATGATCAGACCTGACCACTTTAATCTTTAAATTATGCTGATTTTCAACTTCAGCCTTAAATATTTTAAATTTATCCAACGCTTCATTTCTTTCTTTAATTGGATAAATGTAACCATAACGGGAGTAATCATCTGTGAACGTTATGAACGAGTCAAAACCATCCACACTTTTCACAGGAAAAGGACCATAGATGTCCGTGTGAATTATCTGTAGAATTCCTGTGCTTCGTTTAGCATCCTTTTTAATTTGCTTTGTGTATTTTTCTTTAATACATTCTCTATACTGTTCAAAGTCTGAGAACTCTAATGGAGGAAGAATATTATTCTTAACTAGTCTCTCTATTCTCCCTCTCTAAATATGGCCTAAACGACAGTGCCATAATTTCGACGACGCATGTTGAGTTCTCTTTCGTTTTCTATTTTCATTCACAAACGAGGATACGTTTTTATTCGCATCACATACGAAATTTACATTTTCACGAAGTGATAACAAATAAAGATCTTGCTTTTGAAAAGCAAGGCCAACACATTCATTATTACATAATATCTCACATTTGCCATCTCCAAAATGGTAATTAAATCCATCGTTGTCCAAACATGACACACTAATCAAGTTTCTCTGTAATGAAGGAACAAATAAAACATCTCTAAGCAAAAGAATAAAATCAGCAGCAAGCTCTAAAGGAACATCGCCAACAGCTTCAACATCTGCTTGGACTCCATTCGCGGCTTTAACGTGTCTTTCGCTTCTTTGCGTAGTCCTCGTCGAACAGAATCCCTGTAATGAATTAGCAACATGAACAGTTGCACCTGAGTCAATCCACCAAGTAGATTTCAAATACTATACATACAGGGATTCATTTATGAACGTAATAATGTTCTCACATTTCTTTGCCATGATCATCTTTAAGAATTCAGAACAATCTTTCTTGTAATGTCCCTCCTTCTTGCAGTAGAGGCACTGATCTTTGTTCACTGTAAACCTGTTTTGCTGAGGCTGATGCTGTATGGGACCCTTGCCCTTTGGCTTTGAGGGAGAGTTGGCATTGGCATTGAAATTCTTTTTTTGTTATCTTTAACAAAACTGAGAGTACCACCATTGGCGGCCTTTATTTTCTCTTCTTCTTGCACACACATTGCCATACAACGTTCTAGATCTCATTTCTCGGGCTGAATGTTGTAGTTGACAACAAATGTGTCAAACTCTTTTGGTAAAGAAGCAAAAATCAGATGGACAAGAAACTCTTCCGTAAGAGCCAGATCCATTGGTTTTAGCTTGTTGTTCAAATGATTCATTTTTGATATGTGCTCTCTTATGCCATTGCCATGTCCACCTCCAGTGTATCTTTTTGTTACCGGCTGCTTTATCAGTTGAGTAGCATATGTCTTTGAAGAGCCATAGAACTGACTCTTTATCCTTTTCAAGTACTCTGTGACAGTGTCACACTCTTGGATTGAGCCCATTATGATATGCTCAATTGTGTTCTTTATGACAGCAACACATTTTTTGTTGGCATTGACCCACTTTTGCTTTTGTAGGTCATATGTCATCTATATGGGAGCATGGTACCTTTCTTTCTTTTGCCATTCAGCATCAGACTCACTGGCGTCCCTCACCGGTGCCACTGGTTCAGTGGGGCATGGTGTGGTGACCACCCACTTCACCTCGGCCAAGACAAAAGCGAGGTCAATTTTCTTTTTTCATTTGGTGTAGTTGTCACCTTTGAGGGATGAAATATCTTTGATAAACTCCATCAAAGAGTAACCTCCTGTAAACACAAATCATATAGAGTGAGAACATAAGTACCAAAAATAATTGCATGCTTTAATTCCAACGTTGGTCAAAATTAAAACATACAAAATTATCATTTTTACACTAATTCTAGATCACCGTTGGGCAGAAATAGAATTAATGCATGACAAAACCACATAATAACATCATAATACTGCTATTAATCAACGTTGGTCAGAATAATAACAATATTATAATGATATGTAAATTTATCTATTTTCAAAATTAAATCCTCCCGTTGGTTCAAATTTAATAATGAAATTAACAACATTAAGTACGCAACGGAAATACTTTTAATATTCTCATAATATTTTCTAGAAGCACTTTAATCACTCTACTGTTGTCTGAACAAATAATATCGTTGGATAAAATTTGCCCAGAAATTTGCATCAAAATTAAGTTTAAATTCATTAAAAATATGCATGAACAATTGTTTCTGGAAATAAAATGGAAAAACTTTATCTTTTATGCCATTTGAGCCCAGCAGTTCCTGCGGCCCAGCTAAGGAAACCGGCCCGCGGCCATTTCGTTGCCGCGCTCACCCGTGCACAAGGCCCTAACCTAGGCCTGGGTCGGAATTTGGCGCGCCCGCCTGGGCCGAAAGAAGCCCAGCAGCCGTGAGTTGATCTCGCCCGTTCATTTTGATCCAACGGTGAGCCATCCAAATCGGGAGATCAAAAAACCCCAACCGTCGGCTGCACCCAAACCCTAGGTTCATTTGCATTCTTTCCTTTCTCTCTCCAACTCTTGCGCCGCGGCAGAGCATCAGCTCTCGCCCATGGCTGCCGAAGGAAAAAAAAGGTGGCGCCGCGCGGAGCAAGTGCGGCCGAGATCGCCTTCCTCCTCCTTTCTTTTCTCTCTTCCATTCACTGTCACCAGCCGAGCACAGAGGCAACGGCGGCCCCCATGGCGATGGCGCCGTCCCGCGCCCTCTCGTCGGCGTGTGTGCTCGCCCGAGGCTGAGCACACCGCCGTCGAGGGGCCACGTGGTGGTGCCCTGTTGCCCGGAGTCCGCGGCCGCGGCAAGATCTCGGCGCACGGTGGCCATCGCACACAGCGACGGAACTCCTCCATCCCGCACAACGACGGTGGTGCCGGTGTGGAGGGATACCTAGGTAGGTCCCACCAACCTCCGACCATTTGTGTTAGGGTTAGGGTTTTATTATGATTTGCCTCTCCCGATTCGAAATAGGTTTTGTTCTTTTCTTTCTTTTACCCAAGGGCTAGATCTACATGTTATTTAGGCGTCTTCTTTCTCTTCTTTGACCCTTCTAGGGTTTCATAGTTAGGGTTGTTCGAGTACTTTCCGATCCGAAAACTGAACCGGTGTTTGTGTTATTCATTTCTTTTCCCCAAACTGGATCTATATCATTGTTAGTGCGATAGCACCATTAGGACAAAGATCCAGTGGGGTACACAGGTATTTCGAGTACACATGAAGATCCTAATATATGATCTACTAACCGAGAGAGATAGGGAGGGTAGGAGAGACATGGTGCAAACCATCAGTGGACACAGCAGGTGCGGAGTTGGAGCTAGAGCCAATCGCCATTCCGCGGAGATGATGATCTGCGCTAGGGCAGCGACGGTCGGGGAAGCAGTGGGGATGCGGTGGAGATCGTGGCGGCGCAGTGCAGTGCAGTGGCGGTGCTTCCCGTCACTTGGCTGCGCACCTTCTCTGGATCGGAGCTAGGGTTTGTCGGTGAGGAGTCCGGCTCAGCGAACCTCGTGCTTTGAGCCGCCGGCCCCTACCTCTTTTTATAGCGCAGGGTGACATGGGCCCTCCAGCCATAGATGGGCTAGGCGCCCCCGATCAGGGCGCGAGTCAAGGTCCTAGAAGGCCGTTGGGCTTTCTATAATTAGGAGATCACTCTTACACGTTGTAGTGAATCACATTAAGCTCATGGCCCCGCTCCCTGCGAAACCAGTTGAAGATCTCGACCCCCCGTCGTCAATCTTTCTGCTCCTTGAGGATGATCGTCCTCTCCCTGTTGCTCAGGGTGTCCTTCCACGCCCAGAGCGCTTCCCCGACGTCCTTGACATGCTCCAGTGCCTCCAGCATTGCTGGAAGCGACCCACCGTAGTGGACCCAGTTGCCTTTCTTCTTCTTCTTCTTCCCTCCGACAGTCTGTTTGGGAACCGTGCATGGAACTACCAACTCCGGGCAAATTTCAACAGTCCTGGCTGGCGCAGAAACTGCATTGATCTGGAATTTGAGAACATTCGAGGGCGCCGGAGCTGTAAGATTCGGCAACCGAGCCCGTGGCTGAGCGGGAACTTTGAGAAAGCAATCGCACGGGGTCAGCATCTGGTTCTGCCCTTGTCCACCCTGAAAAAAAAGTGGTGCCGTTTGGACAACGGGATATGAGGGGTAGGGGAATGTAAAGCTCATCCGCTGTTTGGTTCATGCGAGAGGAAAATGGGAGGGGAAAGGGAAATGCGGACCTCTGGTGCCGGGACAGGAGCTCCGCACGCGGCACGCGGCCGCAGGTTAGTGCGCTCGCCCTTCGGTGTGCTCAGCCCGGAACCGCGCTCGCCTTCCACACGACGGGCCGCCGGAGGCCCGGAGCCGCCCACACCTAGCTCGCGCGCGCGGGCCGCCGGAGCGGCGCGCGTCAGGGCGTCGGAGCCCACGCTCCTTCCACGCGTGGGGCCACCGAAGCCGCGCTCTTTGCACGGTGCCGCGCGAGCTAGGACTCGGAGCTGTCGCCTCCCGCTCGGTGAAGAAGGGGCATGACTGGAGGAGGACGAGGGAGATGACGCCGGGGCGGGATCACCGGTGGCGCGGGTGAACTCGGAGGACCGTCGCGGAGCAAGCGTGCGCCGGAAATCCAGGCCGTCCGCCTGGGCGTGCGTGAGATTGCTCGTGTGGGCCGGCCCGAGTTGGGCCCAAGTGCATTTTGAGTGCAGAAATTTTAAGCTCTAGCACCTCCTGACCTCCTGCAGTGGATTATACGGATGCTGGCATGCTGCAGGCCGTCCACCGATATGGCGATCTCGATCGACGGATGGATCACCGCCTCCGGACACGGCAGCCGCTACTGTATCGGCGGCGGCCGGCAGGAGACAACAAGGCCAGCCACGCGGGGTAGGCGATCTAGCATCGCATCAACGAGGCTTCAGTACTTCCTAACAATCTTAAAGATTAATTTAAATTTATCTTTTTATAAGATTCCTAATAACTTGTCAATCTGTTGTCACCGTCTCGATCCGTGCACACGCAATGACGAAACATCTGCATCCATCGTTGGCAGTGGTCCGGAGAATCCGGAGTACGGCGTGCACAGCACTTCTCTCCTCTCGCGACGAAGCAAAAACCGGACCCGTGTGACTGTTTCATGTCCTCTTTTCTTGTGCAATTTCCTTCATGCATGCCACGCTCGCTAAAGCAGACTTTACCGGATATGTGCAGAGCCTCATTGAGACGGTCAACAAATACATCAAGACTAAGTATCTAGCAAGACTAGATACTAATTGTCAACCGGGGATGAAGAACCTTTGGCCTCCGTCCGACGACGCTTGAGGTCCTCGACTTTCGCCTCCAGCTCTCTAAACTCGAGCACGCAGGGTCTCGTTCTCCTTACGTGACTCCACAGCTCTGTTTCAGGAACCGGTTCTTAATGAAGGCAGACTTCGCTGCAGACCTCCTTTGAGCACCCAAGGAAGGAGAAAGTAAACGATAAGTCTACAATCGACTCCGGTTAAAACCCATTGTATAATTTATTTACAACTGTGGAAGCACTTCGGCCCCACCAAAATCCCTACGACGACCGAACTCTCGCCAACTTCCGTCAAACTCAAACCTGCTCCGGCTGCTCCACGCCTGCGTTAGCAACGGACAGTTCGACGGTCAAACTTTTAGCAACCGACAACATGTTAGAGCTTTTAGCGATTGACAGTCCAATGCTATAATATTTTTTAGCGACCAACAGTCCGACGGGCTCAATTGTAAATAGACAAAAAAAAAAAGCTGGTCTCAAGGTATAGCTAATGATCAAACATTAGCCATACATTGATTCACGTACACAAAAATGATGACATTCAAAAGTGATCACATTACATTGATTCATGTATCGAACAAGTACATTATACATGTAATGTCACTTAACATCAAACTAGTCCCTGTTTGAAGCATCTAATGATCAAAAGAAAGGCTAATCCTAGCTGATGATCAAAAGTTTAGCATAGCACATGTCCATGAAAACCAACAAACATTGGGCAAAAGCTCAAAATCCACAACCATACAGCCGACTATGATCAAAAGTTTAGCATAGCACATGTCCATGAAAACCAACAAACATAGGTCATGACCAATGAATCGGTTGGTTGCACATCCATTAGTACTATGATCGGCTTGCTGTTCACAAGCTGGTAGCAGCATCCAAAAGTTCCTGAAAAATGATAGAATCAGTAGTCTAATGAAGTACAAGTTCCAATGTACAATTTATAAGGGAGTGAGAAGTACACAGTTTCACGAATATAAATCATATTCAGTTTGCCTCCAAAAACGAAACATCCAGTGCTTACCCCTTAGCTGTTTGTGTTTTATTTTCACCACTCAAGACTTCACTACTTGAGTTTATTGTTTCTCAGACTTTTCGGTGTTTTGATGACAGGCTCAGAGCAAACAACAAAGATAATGATTCAACAAGACAAGCTGATAAGCTATCCTCTGTTCAATCCACACATCCAGTACTTGTAAATTCAACTTGTAGATCAATAAATCTAATTGGAACAGAAATGGAGTTGTATTTAGAGAACCTATGCGGTCTTTATTATGATGATGGCTTCTAATTCAGGGTGCAGCTCCATTTGGACACTGGAAATTACTTTAGCTTTTATATTAGCTAACCAAATTTATGTGGGTTAGAACTATGACGATGTGGTTCTAGGTTTCATAACATTCCCACGTTTGGAAACAGAGAAGAAGTGATTTCAACATTCTCAAGGCACACCAAAAAATAGTTACCTGTCATCTTGTTGGATGAGGTATTCTTGGTAGTCCTATAGAACCCAATAGACTGTGAGGCCCTAGTGAAAATATCATAGAACAGCTAGAGTCAGAGAGGCAATGTGCAGGCATACTAGTTTAATCTTTGAGAGGTAATAACAGATATTATGATCGATACCTGCTGAATCATTTTGCTAGAATAGAACAAACATATTACTTGCTGGTTATTGTACTGTCTCAAAGAAATATTAGCCATGAATTTGCCTAACTGAGCACATCAACACATTGAGCCAATTTCATCTTCAGCTGGACCAATTTGAGTCTGTAGGCACCGTGGATATGGTGCATAGCACTGAACTCATAACAGAGTCCATACATATCTGTGGATAGATATTCAGATGTAGCGTCATTATCAGACAAAAGAGTGCAAAGTAGCAGCGCAAGTATATTGGTGAATCGGCAAAATAGAACAAAAAGATTTGCTCTAAAATGTAACTGTACCCAGCTGTAGTAGGACCTTCCTCTTATCAGTGTCCCAGTGTATGGCAGGCGTACATGGTGTTCAGTAAAAGAAAAGGAATTTTACTTTCTCACAGCAGCAATGTACTTGAAAAAGAGAAGAATCCTATCCAAAGTAATGAAGGAAATGTCCAAATTAAATTGGGGATGGAGAGGCAATCTGTAAAATTTGGCATACTTCCTAATATGGACTGAGCATAACTTGAGATTTAGATAATTCATCACAAAACGATGTAACGATGAATTATTTCCTGATGATATGTTTTCCGGCATAACAGGGTGTCAATAAAGGCAACAACAGCGCATTTACTTTCAGAAGATATAGTTCCAAACACCAGAAATTCACTTTCAGAAGGTAATAATTAAACGTTGCTGCCAAAGTTATATCATGGGCAGGTTTGACTGTGATGTCACGGGCGTATGGAAATCTTAAGATCAACTTAGGTTCATACGACATAGAAAACACCAGTTCACAATCACAGAACAAACTGAAGAAACATCAGCAATCGCCCTGTGTGAGCTCCTCCATGACAAGATCGTCACGGACCTCCAGGAAAGTGGGGAAAGGCCGCTGGCGGGTGATCCACGTCCGGAGGTGGGCGAAGCGGTCGCTGAGCCCCCGGAGGACGTTGAGGACCAAGATGCGATCCTCCACGGGCCACCCAAGGTCCCCCCCAGAGAGTCAGCCATGCCCTTCATCTGACGGCAGAACTCGCCGACAGAGAGGTCTCCCTGGACGAAGGTGTGGAAGCTCGCGTCGAGACGCAGAGCCCGGGCCTCGGCGTTGCCCAGGAACTGGCCCTCAAGAGCGAGCCACGCCCGGCGCGCGTCAGGGGAGGTGCGGACGAGGTCGTGGAGGTCCAGAGAGATCGTCCCCAGGATCCAGGAGAGGACGATGCTGTCGAGACGGAACCACGACGGCGTTTGGACGGAGGCCGAGGCCTCGACGAGGACGTGGTCGTCGAGGGCATAGCGGCGAAGGGTGAGAAGCACCAGATCCCGCCACCGGGCGTAGGAGGGCGACTCCGGCTTGAGGACGACCGGGACGAGAAGACGAATGTTCTGAACCCTGCAGCTGAGCCACGAGCGGGTCGGCCGGGTCGTGCCAGAGAACGGCAGTGTGTGACACACGGCGCCCCGGCGAGGCAGAGGTGGCTCCGGCGTCCGGGCCCGCGGGAGTTGAGGAGCTGCTCGGCCTCGGCGATTTGACGGGCTAGGGCGTCGGCCGCGTCGCGCTCGCGCTCCCACACGAGGGCAGCCGCGCGCACCCGGGCCTGCCCTTCCGCCGCGGCGGCCCGGGCAGCGACGAGGGCCGCAGCGAGTGCGGAGTCCGGCCCTGGAGCGAGGCCGAGAGCGGCAGCGGTGACACCGGATGGCGATGGAAGTGGAGCGCCAGGAGTTGCAGCAGGATGGTGCGGCAGGACTCCACCGGCGGGCAGTGAAGCCGAGGAGGAAGGAAGAGCCGCCGATGAAGAAGGAAGGGCCGCAACCACAACGCCCTCGGCAGTCTCCCCAGGGCGCCCGCCGTGCGAGGATCGGCAGCGGCGGCCCCCAGGGCGGCAGAAACGCCAGGAAGGGTCGGGTGGGTGGATCGAGCAGTAGGAGCAACAGGGTGGGGAAATCGGGCGGCAGAGGTGGGGAGGATGTTGTCAGAAGAGGCAGGAAAGCCCCCTAGCAGCGGCGCTCCGGGAGGAGGAAGGGCGCGGCTGGGTTGGCCGGCGGCGGCTGGAGCAGCCATTGGCGGCGCGCCGGCGGTAGGGGCGGCTCCAGAGAGCACCTGCGCCCAGGAAGGAGGAGAAAGGGGTGGGAAAAAGGAGTAGAGGGAGGGAGGAGGTGGGGGGCGGCCATCCATGGTGGGAGGAGCCGGCGGCGGCACAGCCTGGCAGGGGCGGCGGCCAGCAGAGGAGCCTGGCGGCGGCTGGGTGGAGGGGAAAAGGGAGAGAGGCTAACCTAGGCTGGATACCATGTTGGAAAGTGATTCTCAATCATTAGGGCTAACCCTAGAAAGGTAGCTATATAGGTTCCATACATGGGCCACATGGGCCTTAGCCTCATGGGCCTAAACACATAATCCAACAAGTCCTATGTGAGACCCCACTAAATGGGCCAATCGGGCCGGTCTGATTGGGTTGGGCCGAATGGCCAGATACTGTAGCACAGAGGTGTCGCATGCACTGTAGCATCGTGGAACACTGTAGCTACATGAGTTTAGTCCCATATCGGAACCTGAGAGGGAGTTGGACCAGCTTAAAAGCCTGTACCTGGGAGGTTGTTAACTCCGGATCGATCCTTTTGCGTGAAGTGAGGACGAAAGCGCAAGAGAGTTTATTAGCAGGTGTGGTCCATTCAACGTGTAGAGTGGGTCTTAGTCGTCATCCCGGATGTGGGGCGTTACAAATGGTATCAGAGCCAACTCTCGCGGTTTTACGGACGTACGGCTCAGGATCTCGGACATGTTGTGTATGGCTCTGCAAGAGCATGGCACTTGGCCCGAGGAGCTGGGAATACGGACGTGGCCAAGAGAGTCGATCCTGAACATTTGTCCCGTATGGGTAAGCTAGTTCGATAGCTCGACGAGGACGTCGAGTCCTCAAGGGTGGGTGTATATGAGACCCCACTAAATGGGCCAATTGGGCCGGTCCGATTGGGCTGGGTCGAATGGCTAGATGCTGTAGCACATAGGTGTCACATGCACTGTAGCATCGTGGAACACTGTAGCTACACGAGTTTAGTACCATATCAGAACCTGAGAGGGAGTTGGACCAGCTTAAAAGCCTGTACCTGGGAGGCTGTTAACTCCGGATCGATCCTTTTGCATGAAGCAAGGACGAAAGCGCAAGAAAATTAATTAGCAGGTGTGGTCCATTCAACGTGTTGAGTGGGTCTTAGCCGTCATCCCGGGTGCGGGGCGTTACATCCTGACCCCTGCAGTTTCTTGGCACCAGCCATGCACCATAAGGCGTGCTCATCCTTCAGTTCACACAAAATTGTGTCAACCGAAGGAGAAGCCCCCTCAAACACACAAGCATTTCTATGTTTCCAAATAGTCCAGGCGCCGAGAATAATTAGAGTGTTCACTCCTTTTTTGTGCTCCTTTTTAACTCTTCTCATTGTCTTGCGCCACCAATCTGCAAAGCTCCTATCATTTTGTATACATCTATTTATATTTAGTAATGTTGATAATAATATGTTTTTTTCTCTAAAGACTTTGGTTGAGGATGAGAAGATTGACTTGGGAATAAACCAAAAGTACCTACATTTTGGAACGGAGGGAAAATAATGGCTGCTGCCTTTTGCTTTGGGCAATGGGCAGTGAGTTGGCGACACTGTTGAAAAGAATGAGTCCCCAGATTGGCAAATTCCATTCAAATTTCCAGCAGTTGTTGCATTCTTGAACATTTCAAAATTAAGACGTACACCTATCGACATTTCCAAGCTACTCTAGGATACGAAGACACGGGGTCAACCTGATGATCTACGAAGGTGCAGAGCAGCAGAGGCTCTACTGCTCCTCTCAGGCGATTCGACAGAAGAGCGAACACCAAAACCGTCGCACAGCTCTCTCCAGTTCCTACCAGTAGCAGGTACCAAAACAACGCTATTCTCGACCCGGGCAACAGAGCCGCCACTAGGGCGATAGGGCCGTACCTGGACACGACGCCCTCGTCGTTGAGCTTGCGCCATATGGCGCGCAGCCGCTCAGGGTTCTCCGGTTGGTCCTCCCCGTCGGGCGTGGCGTGCGCGCACATCCGCTCGTCGTACAGCAGCCCCACCCGCGCCGTCCCCGCCGCGGCCTCCGGGGGAGGCGAAGCCGCCGCCATCGCGCGCCGTTGGAGGAGCAAGCGTGCGGCGGAAATGCAGGCCGTGCCCGCCTAGGCGTGCGTGAGATTTCTTAAGTGGGCCGGCCTCGAGTTGGCCCAAGTGCATTTTGAGTCCAGAAATTTTAAGCTCTCGCACCTGACCGCCTGCAGTGGACTACACGTACACGGATGCTGGCATGCTGCGTCCACCGATCTCGATCGATGGATCGCCGTCTCCGGAGTCCGGGCACGGCAGCCACTACGGTATCGGCGGCGGCCGCCAGGAGACGACAAAGGCCAGCCACACTCGCTTCGCGCGGGACGGCGCTCTAGCACCGCATCAACGAGGCTACAGCGCAATTCCTAACTTGTCTTGTAAATCTGAAAGATTAATTCAAATACTAGGAGTATTTCTTTAAAAAAAAAAGATTCCTAACTTGTGCTTGTCAATCTGTCATCGTCTCGATCCGTGCACGCGCAATGACGAAACATCTGCATCCTTCGTCGGCAGTGGTCCGGAGAATACGGACTACGGCGTGTACAGCACAGTATAGCACACTGCACTCCCTCCTCTCGCGACAAAGCAAACAGGGCCACCCGTGTGACCGTCTCAGGTCCCGACGACCTGTTCCCGTCCGTCCCACGTTTTCGAACAGTACTTCCCCTTGTGTAGAGCACAACGGCACCATTTCTTTCTGTTTCATTATATTTAGGCTCGATCAGTGATAGATGAATGGAGCAGGACTGCAGGACGCACCTGTTCTCTAGGATCGCATCGCAGACAGGTTCGTGCCGCTCGAGGCCAGCGGTGCCCTGGTGATGCTACTCCTGACTCCGCGGCCGAGACCGAGACGCCGTTGTGCGCTCCGTGAAGATGAAGGCGCGCAGCCGCGCAGGATCCTCCTCACCGCGCTCGCCTTCCGCGGCCACGTCGCCGAGGCGCTCGAGCTTTTGGACGAAATACCCGAGGCGAGCCAAGTGTCGTCCGCTCCTGCCTCCTGGACAACGCCGCTCACCGCTAGGTTCGCGCATGCAGTCCGGCAGGGCAGCAGGGAGGACGTACGCCGGGGTGGCTCCTAACGCGAGAGTGCGCCGTTCGTTCTCGCCGCATGCGGCATGCGCCGACGTTGTTGTTGGCGACCTGGACCTAGATAGGACGCAAGGTGCAAGCTACACGTACAAACGTACACCAAAGACGACCAAACATCAGCCGTTTAGCGTGATGATCGCCGATTCGCCATCGCCGTACCCGTACGGATGTCGATCGATCCCGATCCATGGATCGCCGTCTCCGATCGATCCGGACACAGCCGGCCGGTACACAGGAGACAAGGCCTGTCACGCTCGCTTCGCGCGGGACGGTGATCTAGCACCGCGTGCGTGCACTGACGAGGTTACTTCGTGTCGACTGTCGATCCCCACTGGGCCGGCGAATCCGGCAGGACGATCCCGATCGATGCGGAGCACGGCGTGGACAGTTACGCGCGCGGCCACCACAGGGAACGCCCGGCACGTGTGTCTATCCATGAATGCATGTGTACGTTGTTCGGCTATGCTCTGCAGTGCAGGAAAAGTCGTCGGGGAAGCGGCCGGGCGGGAGGCGTGCGAAAACTGCGACCGGCAAGGCAACAACGGATTGGGCCATCCTAGTCCTAGCTAGCGCGCAGCGCGCGGTCCTCGCATACCGCAGGCGTCACCCATCGATCGAGGTGAACGTGAACATCCCACCACTAGTCACTACCAGCGTACGTTTGTTGTCCCCCGGCAGGTAAATCACCGCGCACAGCCTCCACAGGATTGGCGGCATGAGATACACGCGCTGTACGCCATGCTCTCCTCGCTTCGCCTCGCCATTAGTACAAAATTAAACATTCGGTCGCCTAGGCGGCTATCTCGCTCTCCCTTAGCTTGTGTGCCGCCAAAAGAATTTAAATAATGGCTAGCGGCTAGACAAACTTTGGTTGCAAACGAAATAGAGAGATATGTGAGATCATATCAAAATAGTTTAGCAAAACCAAACTTTGGCTTGGCACTTTGAAAGCCAAACGTACGTACCCTGCTGGCCAATGGCCACAGATCGAGCAAACACGGCCTCGTAATGAACACCCTGTCTCACTTCTCATCATCGTCAATCATCATATCCTTTCGCACGTTGGGCGCCGCCGGCCGAGACGTGCGGCAGCATGTCCAGTTCGTGAACGTGACCGCCACGGGCGACGACCACGGCACGTGTCGAGATGTTCAGCGGTCCAGTGACACGGACGACGCGCGCGGGCGCGGCCAGGGTCAAGATGGCAACGGGTACATACCCGACGGGTAGTGCCCACCCGTATCCGTACCCGCACCCGCAAAATTTTACCCGTCGGGTTACCCGTACCCGCATGCGGGTAAAAAAATAGTTTCATACCCGTACCCGCCGGGTAATTCTCACCCGACGGGTAACCCGTACCCGATAGCATACCCGAAAATTACCTAAAAATATCAAATAGTCACATACAAACATAAATCATTCTAAGCTTCCAACAAGTTACAAATATGCTAACAAACATTATTAGCATCATTACAACAAAGGCAATCTACTAGAAATATGGTGGATGTCTCAATGAGCCAAATTCATGACTTATATGCGCTAAAATAACTGAGGTTGACTAGTTATTTTTGCGGGTATGTCTTACCCGCGGGTATGCGGGTATGGGTAGTATACACCCGCACCCGTACCCGCATACCCGATGGGTATAGGATTTTGTCCAATAACGTACCCACGGGTAGAAAATTCATTCCATACCCGCCTCTTTATCGGGTAATACCCGTCGGGTACTCGGGTTTCGGGTATCCGTTGCCATCTCTAGGCCAGGGCAACCGCCGGGCCGACGCATGCATTGCATGGCTCTGGCTCCGATCCTAGCTAGCTAGCACCTACTACCTATAGATCGCGCCTGGCTACTCCCTCTGTCCTTTAATCGTTGGTCATAATTTACGTATCGATAATTTTAATTTAATTTATAGAAAAATACGTGTAATATTTTTATCTTTAAATGAATTTATTAAAAAATTAGATTTAAATATCTATCTAATAATGATAATTATGTATCATAAATATTAATACTTTTTAATATATATTTAGTTAAAGTTGTTTCTCAGAAAACTAAAAAAACAATGGATATTTAGTGACGGAGGGAGTACGGGCTACTGCACGGCGGCCACGCCACGTTCTCGTGTCCTGCTTAGGTATAGCCTGCCGGCTGCCGATGACAGGACGGAGCGGGGCACGACGACGAGGGAGCACGTACTGTACGTACGCTAACACGGTATTCGTCGGTACTCATGTTCGCGCGAACGTACGTATCGTCGCTAGTCGCTACTGATGGAACATCATTTTCTTTGTACTTCACGCGACGACTTCTAGGCGTTGGCTGCTCGCCTACATCGGCGATAAGGGCTCGTTTGGCAATAATAGAGAAACCGGACTACCGGAGTAGATAAAGTCAAAACAATGGTTTCAGGCACCGCGATTCCTTTAACACGGTTCCTAGATTATTGACGGGAGAACAAAGATAAACAACTTCTACTATATTTAGCGGCTACAGCAGCGTGTCAAAAGAAGTTGGAGCTAAAAAAAGCTATGCCTAATGAGGCCTAAGCTTTCACGTACGGTAAGCTTTTGCACCAGCAGCAGAGAGCCGCCTAGGCCTATAGGCTACAGGGAACACGTGTGTTTGAAAAATCTATACAACTGTCATCAACCAATTCTTTTGTTTAATGGCCTCTCATCCTCCTTTTTATTCCACTCTTATCCCATGGTTGTGCAATTTATACTGAGGCCAGATCCTATGTTAGCCTTCACAATTCTTCGGTGAGCTCCATAAAAACACTTCCCGAGTCTTTTGCAAAATTTTCAATTCTTTAGCCTCTTAAAAATATATTTTGAATCATCTTGTACCTTGCTTATGTCTATTAAATGGAGCCAGTATTTCTTCGAACATATCAACACATGGTGGATATATGTCCAGCATGTATATGCATGGATGATGAATGATTGTCAAGAGATAATCGAGCTTTTGGTTTAGTGTGTTGAGACTAACCATGGTGTGAGTAGAGTATGTGCAACATGTCTCTGGTCTCATTACAAGAGGACATCCCGTTTAGTAACGTATACATATGTTGCTAGAAGTCTATATATGCGTTTTAAGCGTCTTTACCAACCTGGTTCCCATGGGATTGGAGGAAGATGCGGTGCAGACTGGATGGGGAGGCCGACAGACATGAGATCCAAGGATGAGGTAATACTCATCTATGTGCAGGCATCAGGGAGGGCTGATGAGGACTTCGAGTTTGACAGACGGCAGTCTACCGCAGCGGTGAACCTAAGAAGTTTGCATGGGTAGAGGCTAGCTTGAATTGAGAGCTTTTTTATTGTTGGACGAGGAGATGGGCAGACAATAAACAGTCATCAACGCATCCAGTTTCGTTCCAAGCACGTGTTGCAAAATGGGGGTTGGTGGAGTAGTATCCTGTGATGTTCAGGTGTTGAGCATTGAGACGATCAACGACAATGGAGAAGGTCAAGCGAGTTCGTGCCGATGGACCGAGGACGAAGGATGGACATGGAGGCATGAACCGGGGGCCGAAGGATGGACCGTGGACAACTAGCACTTGGCGACGTCAACAAGCAAGCATACATGTGATGGAGTGTAGATGGTGTTGACTGAAGTTTTGTGTTGTGCGTCCTACCTTAGTTTATCTTAAGACCTTACCGCTGCCACCCTTGGGTACAATTTGACATCTCCATCCACGCCCGACAAGTGCGGCATCCACGGGTCCAATTGCTATTCTAGTGAGAAAGATATGGATGGAGGTGGTCGTCGCAGTGCAAGTGTTTGTTGGTTAGCCTAAGGGTGGGTTTGGATCTTTATGCCTAATCTTTAGTCTATGTTTGGAGGTCAATTAGGAGGACCAAATATGAGCTAACTATAAGACTAATTGCATAAGCGGATGCTAATTTGTGAGAAGAATTTATTAAACCTAACTAAGCCATGATTAGCATAGTATCACATGAGCAAATCATAGACAAATTAGGCTTAATGAATTCATCTCACGAATTCGCCTCTATTTATGCAATTAGTCTTCTAATTAGTCTATTTTTAATACTTTGGTGATCTAAACATCTCCTAAGTCGAGAGACGGTGTTCGTTACCACTCTCCTGTGTCGACAAATAGTAGATCAACCAACGGTAAGTCCATTCAACAGCCTTTAGGTCCGAATCTTCCGGTCCCTTCCCAAAGACGCTCCTGTGTCGACAAATAAATCAATCCATGGTCAGTCAGTGTCAGTCCATTCAGCCTTTTCAGTCCTTCCCAAAAGACGTCAGGATCGAAGCTCAGGGCTTCCCCAACGCGGCAGCGTGGAGTGCTGCCCCGGACTCCACGTCTGCGTTAAACGTCCATGTCATGGACGCTGGTGGCCTCGCAGAGGTGCAGAGGCTCTTGCAGAAGCTCCCACAGCTTCAACTGACGCAGGGCAGAAGCACTGCTTCCTACTGAGAGGGAAAAGCAAAAAGACTACAGTATGACATGCTTTTAACTCTGCAAGAGCAGCAGACATACCGACGAGAGCACTCATTGCGTTGGGAGAGTTGATAGAGTACGTGCTGCCCCGTCTACATGGCCTATTGTTCTTTTCTGAGGCGAACGCTCATAGCAGCCTGCGTTGCTGCTGCCCTCAGTGCTCGGATTAGTGAGGCACTGCCAGCATGCAGTGGTTCCTGTTCCTGACATACACGGCGCTATCACGTTTCAGTTCTCTCCGAGTATCGATCGGCGCATCTGCGACGTGGTTATAGTTGAGCCGCATCACATTAGATATTAGAACCCCCGCGTCGAAAATCGTCTCAGCATTACTCTTGATAGTCTTTGTCTTGTGTTCGGTGTGACATGGGCGCTGCGCTGAACAAAATATATAGGCTAACGTACGGCAGCAACACAGTATTCTGTATTCAACGATGGTTCTTGCAATCTTGCTCTTCCTGTGAACAATCAGAGGAGATGCTGCTGGTGCTCTGGGTTCTGGTGGTTGCGTCTTCAGTCGCAAGGTGTGATACAGCCTGCTGGGTTGCGTCTTCCACTCGCATGCAAGCACAAAACGGACACCGAAGGAATTAACAAAGTGTTGTTTCGAGCTTTCGGCTACCTTGTGATCTTAGGATAAATAGTCGATGAAATCAAGTCGTAAATGAAAGGCAAATAAGGAGAATATAAAATGTCTGTTTTTCTTGTCATTCAAATCTTGAGCTTAATTTTTCGTTTGCAAAAAACTGTCTGTCCACTTGTACTTTTTTCACAAGAACCGGTGCCATACTAATGTTTTTATGGGGATTCTAGAGCTTTGTTAGGTTAGTGTTGTAAAAGCATATCTATTTTTTCCTCCTAAAAACTTGTAGTTTTGCAACTCCTGAAAAGGTATTAGGAGGAAAAAAGAATTTCATCTCAAGAATTTCTAAGAAATAGCTTAAAAAAAGTCAAATTTGGTGGTATCCACCGTGTACACGTCAGTCTTCTCCCCGCGGGTGTAGGTCGTGATCCCCATCATGTGATCGCGCGGGAGGGGGAGGACGAACCGCTCCGTGTCACGGAGGCGGAGGCGGCAGAGGAGGTTGGGGTCCTCGGCGATGCAGCGGCGCGCGTCCCTGCACGTGGCCGCACACTGCACAAAGGTGGCCCGGTCGGATCGTGCCGCCCCCCGGCTGTCCTCAGCTCAGCAGCAATGGCGTGTACGTATTTATGTGGGGTACAGTGTGAGAGATGAGCAGCACAGCTAGCTCCCTTGCGTACGTACGTTACGTAGGCCTCCCGTACTTGTCCTTGAGTACTACTCCTATATGGTTTGTCTTTGATGATGATGAGCGTACTCGCTCATCGGCCATTTGCCGCCGCCTTCGTCCGTCTGGCACCGCGTTGCGCGACGGCAGCCTGGACGCCGCCGGCCCCGCGTACACTTCCTCGACGCTGTGCGCCTGTGCGTGTCCTGCGCCAGGGCCTCCGCCTCCCTGCCCCTGGGAGCTCGCGACTGCTCCGCTTCCTTGCCGTCGTGCCGGAGCTTGCAGATGGCCGAGCCGGCGAGGTGTGGCGGGAGGAGCGCGTGCAGATGAAGCTCTGCGACGCCAAGCTCGTGCTCGAGACCAAATACACGCGCCTCAACCGCCTGCAGCGGAGATGGAAGCGTTTACGCGGACGGGCATCGCGCGTATCTATACGCGTGAGGGCGTCGGTTTTCCGAAGTGCTAAAAAATTAGGTAGGAGATGGTTTTTTTTTTGTATTTTGTAATCTTGTTAAAAATTCTAGATTGGGAGAATGCTTTAGAAATTCCTGGAGATGCTCTAATTTGCCACGTCTAACCTCATGTAAATTGTAGCCGCTGCATAAAAGTGTGGTGAGTAAAATTGAAGCCACACATGTGGTAAAGTATGACAAAAAAAAATCTATGCCATGCAAAATAAGGTACTAAGAAAGTGTAGCGTTGTGCTATAGTTCTAGCAACGAACCAACCATCTACTTAAACAACATCTTATAATAGCTCTTTGAAAACAAGTGGAACTAACCCCGCGAGAAGGACGAGGGCAATGGCAAAGAGAACAATATCAGTGAGCCTATAGACACAACAAACACCAAACGTAGCAGCATTGTTGATCTATAAGAGCGTGGGCTCTATTCTATGTTCTCGTCACGCTACAGGGTACGCGGTCACTGTTAATTTATAGGAGATATTCTCCCTACGTTTAAACATTTATATAGATTGATTGAAGCCATTTTTTGGAGCCGCTTCTACGTCCGATTCTTGTGAAAAGTGAGTCATGCCTCCTGACACGATGCTTCAAGTCTGATTCTTATGACTGGGCGTGCGCAGTCGAGCCGATTCTCGGATACAACGTGAAAGAAGTTTTTTCCTACCATGCTTCCGCTTCTTCCTCTCTAGCTCCTTCGCACCATCGAGCTCCCGCTTCTTGTGCCGCTGCCATGCTCATCCTTCTTGTGTCACCGCCAAACTCCTCCCATGGTCCTCCTCTTCGCCATGCTCTCGTTCTCCTCCCGAGCTTCTTGTGCCGCCAGCCCGCCACCATGCTCCTCCCCGTAGATACACGATTTGAAGAGTGAAAGCATATAGAGAATGATTTTTATTAAATAACTCTTAAACAATGATTTTAAGAACTTAATTTAAGAAAGACTATCGGAGATGCAACAAGGTCTAAATCCCATCCACGTCCGATTTTGCAACACACGAGTAGGGGTCACATTTTTTCCGGTAGTTCTTGGTATAGGACGTCCGTCTGCGCCGGACACTCTAGATGGTGGGCCACCCGCGCCAGCCCAGCAAACGCCTCTTATCTCGCCCCAACTGTCCTAAAAAACTCACCTCACCTCACCTCACCGCAACGCCGCGCCGCCTCGGCGACCGCGCCTCTACTCTGCCAGCCGGCATCTCCACCGCCCAGAGCGCAGCAGCCTGTCTTCCTCCCTCTCCACCGTGCCTCTCGCCCGCTGCGGCCTTCCAGAGCTTGTGGACCCGCCGCCTTCTCCACTGGAGCGGCGAGCGGCGCGCCACCGGCAAGTTTTACACCAGTGAACTCCACGCGGCGACGAGACTCCATTCTGAAACAACAAAGAGATATTGCGCTGAAAGCGTATGTTGCAAGTGTATGTTTCAAGTGTTTCAGATATTTCAGAGGTATGTTGCAATTGTCTTATGCGGATGTTGCAAAAGTAGATTGGGATGTTGCACATATTATAATAGTTGTGCACGTATGTTGCAAGCTTTTGTTCTCAATGTTTCATTTGTCTTTTCTAGACGTGTGTTGCAAGTGTGTTTATTTGAATGTTGCATATGTTTCACATATATGTTGCAAGTGTTTTATCTGGATGTTGCGTATGTTTTATAATGTTTTTTAAGTGTTTTTCATGTATTTTTGTAAGTGTTTCAGATGCATGTTGCAATTGTTCCATCTTCTTTCAGACGTATGTTACAATTTGTTGTATTTAGACGTTTTAAAAGTAGATCGGGTGTTGCATTTCTCTTCTCGTTTTACGTTGCTTCGTCTCGGTGTCTCCTCCTCTGGCTCATCCGCCGCTCCCTCTCTGTATTTCTCGATGCTGGTGATGTTTGGGGTGGCACGGGCCGCACGTGGGCGGGTGAAACGCGTGAGAAACGACGGTTGACGAGAACTTCTCGACACTAGCAAAGCACGTTTTAATTTCGAGGAAACTCACGATCCAAGTGAGGTGTTTCTCTTTACCAAAAAAAAAAGTGAGATCTTCCTCGCAAAATTCTCTCTCTTTTTCCCCAATTTTCCCTCCCATTGTTTTGGCCTCGTTCGTGTTGAAAGATCATCTGTGCCTAGCCCGAAGCAGTGTGGCACCACACGACGCCACGCGGCTTCCACCGTCCTCGCGCCCTTGCAGCGGAGAGCACACATAGCACACAGCTCCAAGCCTCGACCAGCGCGGGCAAGCGCGCCGCTAAACTCGACCAGATGCCGCTACTCCTCGCCTCCTCCTCCCTACCGGCGCTGCCGCTACCGCCGCTGGCCGCGTCGCCCAGGTCCCGCCTCAGGGTCGCGGCTTCCACCGCCGCCTCCGCCCCGGACGGGGCCGGCGCCACTGCCAGAGGCACCAGCGCGGCCGGGTTCCCGTCCTTCCTTCCCCAGGCGGTGGAGCGCATCCGCGACGGCGCCGCCATCCGCCTCGCCAAGCGAATCGAGCGCGTGCCCGTCCAGGCGAGCCGATTTCTCCCGATTTTACTGTGCTGTGTCGTACGCTCAATGCGCAATGGCTGTGTTTCTCTGAAGCCGGAACTTATCCTATCTCCATCTTCAGACCGGTTTCTCGGGGAGCGCGATACCGAGCAGCTGTGTCAGGCCGCTCAAGCAGCAACAGGACGCTGATCCAGTCGTGCTGCTGCATGGCTTCGACAGGTGAGTTCCATTCCACAGCAAATTTCATGGTTCAACTAGAAAGGTCTGGTTTCAGTGCTGCTCATCATCGTTGTCTTGGAGCCTGTCCCAAAATACAATGCTGCATTTCTGCTATGTGAGTATGTGACTATTAGTGTGGACCATTTTAAAGTATTGTCGACAGTTCTGTTCTAGAATGGAGATACACCTACCCTTTGCTTGAGGAGGCCGGATTGGAGGCTTGGGCTGTGGACATCCTTGGTTGGGGCTTCTCTGATTTAGGTACGCCCCATCCTGTAAACCATGTGATCTGGTTTGGTTACTGTACCTGGTTGGTTTGGTACTGTACCTGGTAAGGTTTTAATTTCGTACTTTGTAGGCCCCTTGTAATATCGTTGATTGTCTCATTCGTAGAAACACGGCCACCATGTGATGTTGCATCCAAACGCGAGCATCTTTATCAGGTACTGTATATATGTACTATCACTGATGCTGTACTTTTTGCTAATTGCCACATGATGTGTCCTTTTCCTTGTGGTGAACTTATTTCTGATTCTTATATGGCAAACGCTAGAATGCTACTCAAGTACTGATAGTAGCTGATTTGAACAACTTGCTTATAACATTAGAGCATTATAGTAACTGATTTCAACAACTTACTTAGCATGAGAGTAACAACTTACTTAGCATGAGAATAACTGATCCACCGTCCTTGCCAGGCATGTTATAAAATACAGAACTTTCTCCTGAATTGCTACAATAGTTTTCAGTTTATTTTCCACTTTTGTATTTTTTTCTCGAACACGTAGGAGAGCTGCTTATCATTTCATTAAAAGACACCACACCCACCACTCCTCCCTATGCCTAACAGTTCAGCCAATTAAGACCAGGCAGTTCTTGTCGAGTTGTCGTGTACCGACGCTACTATCTAATGGTTACATTGATCTGTTATTTTCTTAGTTACAGTGATGTGACCCTTACAACTTATCTTGTATGTGTAGTTCTGGAAATCATACATCAAAAGGCCTATGGTGTTAGTCGGGCCCAGCCTTGGTGCTGCTGTTGCCATTGATTTTTCAGTCAACTACCCGGAAGCGGTACATGCTCAAAATAGTTTTGTTGTCTATATTTCTTTATTACTGCAGACTACAGAGTAATACAACAGATTAAACTGAGGTATCTGTAGTGCTTCCTTTTATGTGAATTTTGACTACTATGCCACAAGCCTTCATACAAGACTGATCTTACAAGTTTGAGAGTTTTATATTCCAATTAGCTAATTTAAGCTTGGTTTCACAGGTCTCGAAATTGATCTTCATTGGTGCAAGTGTATACTCTGAGGGCCCAAAAGATATGACTAGAATGCCTAAATTTGTTTCATATGCCGGGGTGAGTCATTCTGACTTCCATGCTAAGCTTATTTAATTTTCCAATTTTACATGTTTTATTTTTTGTGTCGTTATGTCTTTATTTTCCATTGGGTGCTTAGTAATATTATCTCTTATTGGTTATGGCTGTGCTAATTTTTTTCGATAATGATGGTTGTGCTACTTAAGAGGAATGTCTCTAATTGGATCAAAGAAATCTTGTGGTGTGTGTCTATATTGTCTGGGCGACTGGACTACTGGAGTAAATTGATCGTTTTCTTTGCTTCCCCAGGTGTTTATATTGAAGAGTCTTCCATTGCGATTTTTGGCAACAGGATTGGCATTTAAAACAACTCCAAATGAATTCTTTGATTGGGTGCAAGTAAGCTTCTATGGATCACTTTGAACTTTAAAAAGAACATGAAAAGAAGAGAAAATCATGTTCTACTTGTTGCTCTAGTAGTTTTCTCTACCTTCTGAAATTAGGGAGAAGTCCATTTTCTCTTCCAATAAAGTTGCTTTCTCCAATGCTGCAAGAAACTGGCGGTAACAGTGTCCCTGTTGGAACTACTTGTACAATAATCATGTTTCTGTTGATGGGAGCAAACATGATTAATCCAAACTTTTCTGATTCATGCTAAAATTATATTAAAAATAAATTATCATCTGACACTCCAATTCTCCTTTTTTCTGTTCGACATCCTAACAGTGCAAAAGTATTGCCATAACTAATCTAATAGATTTTGCAAACAGGCTATTCAAGCTTTCCTGTTCCCTGTACCTTGAGCATATGAAGTCATGCATTTTGACATGTTTCCCCTTTCAGATTGGCCGTCTGCATTGCCTACTTCCCTGGTGGGAGGATGCTACAGTGGATTTTATGATTAGAGGGGGTTATAATGTCATAAACCAAATAAAACAGGTTCTTTTCTTTAAATACCCTGCTTATGAATTTTTCACTGTTCAAGGATGAAGTTTCTATTTTTTCTAGTTCATCCGCCCCCCTCTGTGCACTGATGATATTGTGACAGGCTGACAGCTATCAGTCACTAGTCTCGACAATGACAGTTGTCTTTGACAATGCTGCAACACGACAAAATGGTCTTGAGATGATAACTACTAACTACTACTGTTATATATGATAACACCCTAATGCTAAATGAAACTTTCTCTGCATGTTGATAATTATGTACTACTCCCTCCGTTCTGAAATATAAGGTATTGAAGCATTCAGAATTTGTCCCAAATTATAAGGTATTCTAGGTGAAGTAACTATCCCAAAGTCCCAATCACATGCATCCCTGCTATTAGTGTGTACCATCATGCTCAAAATATGGTAAGCACAAAGTCTCTCTATAGTTAAGGGAGGGTTACATGCGTCATTTGCATTACCCCATAATCTGTCCTAGAATTCCTAGGACTTATCTTTCAGGATGGAGCAAGTAAGATATAAGTAAAACCAAGAACAGCACCATAGCATGAGGAAGGATGACTTCCATAGTTTCTTTGATGCTAGTTATGATCATTTAGCTTTTCCTTTATCTCTCAGGATTGCTTCCTTTTATCCTAGATATATTTTTGTTCTTGTTTTAAGAATGCGGTAAGAGTAACAAAGTACGGCTGGGAACACCAGCTTACAAGAAAGCATCCAAAAGGCAAAGCAATCTTCTAGCCTATTGACAATTATAATTCACTAATATAAGAAATGACTAAATTTGGGGTTTAAAGTTGTTCATCCAGCCATAGATGATCTCCATGATCTTGTCATATCCTTCCTTGTCCTTTGGTTTGATCAGGATAGACCACTTCTACAGAAAATGATGAATCTGAAAATGTCACATCAGAAGGTTTGCTTGGGAAAACCTTTTCAATCACCATCTTGTTGCGTTTGGTCCATATGGCCCAGGCGAGAGACCTGCAAACAGGAACATAGATGTTTGAGGGATGTGTAGTCTGACGACTGACGTTTATCCAACTTCGCATGAAGTCCAATCAAGAGATCTGGTGGGCGGTTCAGTTAAAGACGTCCCTCAGGATGCACCATGCAAGACTTGTCATAGGGCAGGTGATGACCACTACTCAGTCTCCGTGCCGAAGAGCTCTCTGCAATCCGATAGAGTTCAGGGCACTTCTTCTGTAGCACCGGTGGAGCCTAGTAGAGTCCATACTGGGCTCCCCCTCCTGGCTAAGAAGATTAATGAAGGTTTTACATATATATTTGCAAGTCTAAACAGTCCGTCCGAAGAAGGTAGATATTGTAAGCTTGGTTCCCTGGAAACTGCGCATGTAACGGCCTCATGGCCCATCTATCTCCAGTGGCTAGTATTAGCTGACCAAAACTGTGATTAATCTAGTAATAAAGCTAGTTTTATCATATTTTCAGGCTCCGCCATCTGTAGAGGTGTATCCCAACCATACATCCTGCCAGAAGTAAGCTTTGCAGCCATTCTTCACGTTGAAGGTGGCCCCCCATTTGAATAGGTGCTTAACTTTTTGTAGCCCCTGCCCAAGTTGCTATGTGCCTTTGTGTTTAGAATTGAAGAAGTTCCCATTTGGCATATATTTAAGCATGTGTCCTCAGAGCCCTGCATAATTTTCCAAATCCGTTTAACTAGTAAACACTCATTCATTACTTTTGTGTTGATTATCCCTAGACCTCCTTGGTATTTTGGTCTTGTCATCATTTCCCACCTGGCCATGTGGTACTTGTGTTTTTTCCTCAGCCCCCTGCCAGAAAAAGTTTGCTCTTATTGGGTCCATCTTACTGTGTGCCCCATCTAGAAGCCGATATAAGTTGGGATACTGCTTAAACAAGTATTGGTAAGAATTGGTCTCCCTCCCAAGGTTATGATTTAACCCTTGCATGGGTCTAACCTTTTGGTCATTTTACCGAAATTTTCGGAGAAAGCTGATAAGGGCAAGTGTACATTTGACAAGATATATTTTTTGTTATCTGTATAAGGGCTTTGAATTGCTTCCTTGTCATTAACCAAACCTATTGGGTGAGAAAATGCAGTACCTTGAATATTTCATCTTCGTGAAAACACCAATAGTTGTTGCACTGTTGTTCCGTCATACTCTTGCCAAGATTACAGAGAAGGGATGCTGCGTGCTCCATCATAGCTTTATAGTACACTATATAATGCTGTCACTCACTGGCGGAGCCAGGGCCCCCCCCCCCCCCCCCCCCCCCCAACATAAGTGCAAACTTTTTTATGTAATAGATAATTTAATGATCTATATTAGAAGGATATAATAAAAGCTTTGTTATATATTTTTTGATGACTTCTGGACAATAAAATCACACAAATTTGCATTTTATCTTTGGATGAGCCCATCCACAGTGTAAAAATCCAAACAAATAAGCTACACTCAGTTATTTTATGGTTGAAACTCTTTGGACCGGCCCCCCTGTCCATAATTTCTGGCTCCGCCGCTGCTGTCACTGTAATAAAAATGGCGTGTATGATCTGGCCTTTCTGGATCGAAGTCAGGCATGAAAGTAACTGGAATGGGTTCAGTTGAACAGATACATTACTAATGATGTTCCTATTTTTGTTTACAGGTGAAGCATAAATGCCTGATCATGTGGGGAGAGGATGATGGAATAATAAGCAGCAAACTAGCATATGTAAGTTGATATGTTATGCTTTGCGGGGTAATAAAAACACTCGGAGCACCAATTTCAAGTGCTATTGCTATTTAAACCGCGAGGAAAGCTAATGCCATGTCAACATAATAACAACATAAAGCAGCGTCACGGCATCAGTATGTGCCCTACCAGATATATGCTCACGCTATTTGTATCTCTCTGCAGAGGTTGCATCAGGAACTCCCAGATGCAATTCTGAGGCAGGTCCGGCTGTGTGGTCATATTCCTCATGTCGAAAAGCCAAGGGAGTCGGTAAAACATGTTCTTGAATTCCTTGCAAGAAACACGTCTAATAAGTCGGATCAGTCTCCTTCTGAACCGTCAGTACTTGTGTAAGCTACCACGACTATCCTGCTGGATGCTTCACTGTTTGTGCATTCATTCATGAATACTGTTGTGTACCGATTTATCGCTCAATGTTCATGCCCCGAAATGGTACAGGAACCGCTGAACAGATCCATGAGGCTTGGCTGTATGAAGTGAAATGTGCCTAACTGTCGATGATGGAAACGGATACGCCGGCTATGCTCAGCAAAGCTGCTGCTGAAGGCTGAAGCTGAACTCGGCGATGTTTCGCCGCAAGGTTACCGTCTGCCTGCCACTGCACCGGCGAACAGCCCATTGGACGGCGGCCGAGCTTGGTGCCAAGGCCTTCTTCCTGTCGAGTTGGCACGAAGTGACACTAGAAGATGGAGTGCGTGTCCCTGTCCCTTGTGGTATATCAGCTGCTGTTTTTCTAAGCTAAGCTCGTTGGTCAGTTAGGAGTTAGGACTAACTGTACTCTACGGTAGCACTGCATTTCAAGACACAGTGGATTGGAGCAAGGTGATTTCGGCCGTTGCCAAATGCCAATGTATACAGTACCATGTAAAAGTATTCTTCTCTGTGCTCCGCACCACTGCACCTGCAGTTGCTATCTGCCTGGTTCCTCGCGTGGTACCCGCAACGGCGTGCCGCGACCGTGATCGTCCGAGAAATTCGCCGCGATTTGCAGCCAGCGATTAGGCCAATCCACCACTCGGTCTCGGTTTCCAGCCTTCGGAATCGGACCGCCGCACAGACGTCAAGGCTGAGGTCATGGGGGATTTGGCTGTTTGGTTTGAGGCCATTGGGCCAGAAGGTCCGTCCCGCTTAGGAAAAAGTCCATATTACCTCCCTCAACTTTCATAAAATTTTGTTTTTTCTCCTTGAACTCTAAAACCGGACAAAATACAGAGGCTTTCGGCTGTAGAGCCGGGACTCGGGAACCGGCGAAGAAAATGGGTGCGTCCCCCAAGTGGCATGATGAAGCTGAACGTGGATGGTGCTTTCAGGGAGTCTGATAAGAATGGTGGATGGGGCTACGTCATCAGGGATGAAAACGGAGACGTGATCCAGTTAGGCTCAGGAAGAGTGCTCTTTGCAACGAGTCCGATGCATATGGAACTCACTGCTTGTATTCAAGGGGTGACGGCAGCGATTTCTCAACAATCTTACTTTGGAGACCGATGCACAGCAGGTGGTGCGGGCGATACAGGGAGATGACTTCAGACTTGCTGTGGTGGGCGGATTAGTCCATGAGCTTAAGGTTTTGCTAGCAGAATACTTTGCATCTTTTCTTGTCAATTATGTCCCACGTGAATGTAATAGGGTAACCCATGAGCTTGCTTCTATAAGGAGCAGGAGTCAGAAGTTGGCGCCCTTAGTTCTGGCCAGTGTGCCAAATTGTATAACCTTTTTTTTTGTGTCAAGCGATTTAGCTGACATGGTTGAGTAATGGAATGAAAATTCCGATAAAAAAAACCGTTCATCTTACCTCTCTAGCTCGATTATAAGCGGTTTTGAAGGCGGTTTTGTCTTTTATTTATTTATTTATTTCGGCTGAATAATTAAAAAATCATAGTAAATCGTAGAAAAATCATAAAATAAAAAATCCAATTTTGTTGGACTCCACATGAGTAGATATACACAATGAACATATAATATGGTATGTTTTAGTACAAAATTTTTGTTGTAGCTTTAAATCTATGCTTTTATGTAATTAAATGGAATAATTCATAGCTGCAGTTTCTATGGTCCAATTGTGGTGAAACTTTTATGGTGGGCTAATTATTGTATGCTTAAACTGTAGTAAAAACAGGGCCAGGGAGGTAAGATGAACGGTTTTAAAAGTTGAGGGAGTGTTTTACCCGGTTTTGGAGTTTAGAGAGAACAAGCGAAGGATTTTCGTGAAAGTTGATGAGGTAACGTGAACTTTTTCCTCCCGCTTACTGTGACTGCTGAGTTCGGCCCATATGCATGTAAGAGCGAGTCCAGCCCATGGATGTACGTACGTATATAGAACGTGACACAGGGTGCCCAAAATAATCTGAAAAGCTACTTCTGTGCGTCCCTACTTTCTCGAGAAATTCTTCCCAACAATCGTCAGTTGCGTCTCCATGGATCGGGGACACAGCGGGTTAGGGTTTCGTAATTAATCAAGTAATGTCGTTTACCACTACCTGCTGTTAGTACTTATTGCACTATAAGTTTGCCACTTGTATCTCAGTTTATGTGCTGCAGAACTTTGTTATTTCTCGATTTCGTCGTCTTGTGACAAGTTCACGTGCATCGTCCTGATTTTCTTTTTCTCGAAACGGCAGAAGCCAGAAGCTCCTCGCTTCCCGAGAAACAACTTTGACTAAATATATATTAAAATATATTAATATTTATGGTACATAATTAGTATTATTGGAAATATCTTTAAATCTAGTTTTTTAATAAATTTATTTGAAGATACAAATGTTACACGTATTTTCTACAAATCGAGTCAAACTTGCGGCACAAACACCAACGGCGACAGTTATTTTAGGACAGAGGGAGTACGTGCGAGATAGTAGAACGAAATCAAATGGTCGTCATGCTGCTGCTACACATACACTGCCATGAAAAAAAGATAAACTGAGCTAGCTCGATGAGCAGCTGCCGTCCGAGCTCATACTACGAAGTAGTTGAACGCGTTTGGCCGCACGAAGAAGACGGTGAGAAGATGCAGTGGCCGGCGCCGGCCGATCGAGAGGCACCGGCCTGTTCTTCCGGACGGATCCGGATCGAACCAGTTCACCTAACGCCCTGTTCGTCTAGCTGATACGTCATGACTGAAAGTGTTGTTCACTGATTTGTTATGAGAGAAAAATACTGTTAAATGACTAACTAATTTGGCTGATAAGCTCAAGCGAACAGAGTGTAAACTTCTTTCAACCTTTAGTCTAGGGGAACTAATGCAAGCCGGCCGGCCGGCGCAGTTAGACGCGTGGAGAGTTGAGTTCTTCGCAAACCGGCGGCCACTAGCAGATTAAGAAGCGTTTTCAGTCCTTCCAGTCAAAAAAGAGTGACGTTTTGGGTAACCTTGTTTTCAGATTTGGACCATCGTCATGACTTTTTGAATATCTTGACTTGATCAAACTTTTCAAAAGGAAATAACTAGAGTTGTTTTTGAAAAGCAGTTCTATAAGACAAGACTTTTAAGAACGCACGGTGCATCCATGACTTCTATAATACCAGGTCGTCGTCTAGCTTGCCTTGTCGTTGCGTGGTACAAAATCCCTTCTTCTTTTTTACAGGTATGCAAAGTCAGATAATTCGATGATAACCTGCTCATTCTAAATGAAATAGTGGATCATAAGTTCATCGGTACACACAAATTCGAAGATATGGCTTGTCATCTTTTTCTTCACGTGAGGTGTTCTGTGTTGACCTACAGACGAATTGACAGGCACACTTGCTAATTTGCTATTGACGGGCACCATTCAGTACGCCCGCGCGCCAACATTAATTCTCTACGTAACCACGCAAGGTCGCGATAATATATATATATATATATTTCTATTTCCTGTTTTGTCCACTATGTCTTTATATAGATAGTCTAATTCATTTGCAGGTGTTGAGCTTGGAAGTTATTGGTGTTGATGGTTTCTGCGGCTGAAAAATACTGTTTCTGCTTATTTGTGTGAGAGAAAAAATACTGTTTTACGGCTGAAAAGTAGAGCTGATTTTGGCACGGTGGTTTGATCAAGTAAAGAGAGGCCTAGCTAGTATATATTGTCCCTGTATATATTTATATATATCCATCAGCGCGACCTGCCGGGCGGGGGTAAGGGTGTCAGTGCCTGGGCAGTGGGCCCTGCTGGGGCAAGCTCGTGCTGGGTGGCTGCTGGCCGGAGGATGGGCTCGGTGGAGACTGTTAGACTGGAAGGAGACGGTGGTGGACCCGACGGCCGGTAATAAGAGAGAAGATGGCGTGCGTCACCGGCGGCTAATAACATGCACTGCAGGCCCGCTCGTCAACAAGATGACCACGTCTCGCGTAGCTAGTTGGTTGCTTGGCCAGCCAGTTACTGACAAAAATATGCATGGCACGCCCAAAGTAAAACCCCGTCACTGCCAACTGAATCTGCAGATCGATCGGTCGATCGCCCGAATCTCGTTGGAAATGCAAAACGTCTCGCTCACTCACTGGCTTTCAGGTACCAACCATCATCATGACATTATTCTCCATTGTGCGCAGTATACCGCGGCAGGATACGGCATGCACAGTTGGGCACTTTCTAGCTAAGCTTATTATAGGCTTATCTCTTCACGATGGCCTTATTCGCTAGACTAGCTAGAGTAATCCTAGCTAGCTCCTTTTTGACGCTCACCGTACCTGTCGTTAGAATTGCATTGGAACAAGTCTTCCTTCCTTCTGCACCAGCTCGTCATGATGTCTCGATGACATCTATGTATATCGTACGTGCCGACGAGCGGCCCCTGATCTTGGCTCGTGTGGTACGGTTTTTTTAGGTCAATACCGGGAGGATCATGAATTTCATTTCCACTGATGTCCGGGGGAATAAAGCTGGTTGGTGGGGGGTAAAAATGCCGCATGATTCAGGATGGTGGGCCGGGAGAGAGGTTACATGGGTAGAATACTATGCCAACTCCTAAGTAAAGCGTCTGACTTCTTCAATATACGGCAGAACCAGAGGCAGAGCCTCGTCGTCTCTCTGCAATGCCGTGGTCTAGTTAGAGTCCCCGGAATACCATATCATGGCGGTGCTTCCAAATCTCCCAGCAGCATAGCAGAATCATGGTACGTACGGGCAGCGGCTTTCGGAACCTGAGGAGGAGAAGAGGTCTTCCAGAGCTCCGGCCCCTGTCACCTCGTTCTGGCATGACTCATGGCTGGGCGACGGCCCGCTGGCGTACCGACAGGCATGTACGCCAGCTTCGCTGCGTTGGCGCGCGCATACGTACGGACGGGCGAGACAGCGTTTGACCTTCTTCGCACGTACGTGCGTCCTCCAGCTTCGCTGCGTTGGCGCGCTTTGGTTCTCCAAATTGACCAAATCCCGGCCCGTTTCTCCGGCCGACTGTTGCATATTGTTGGATTGGGTTCCGCCTCCATTTCCTCGCCATTTTTCTTTCCAAGACCTACAGTATTTTATTGTCGCATATCGTTGGACTGGGTGTTCTCGCCTCCATTTTCGTTCGTGCTTTTCGATGGCTATTTATTTATATTTATAATATAGACAGAAAGCTAAGAAAGCGACCGGCCGGGCCGGGACGTACAAACTTGTTCTCGTCTCGATTCCACACGGCTTCGCTGTTTTGTATAAATGCGGCCGAGCTTGCACACGGCAGGCACTTGCGCATACACACACAGTGCGAGATCGAGACGTGGTTTCAGGAGAAGGGAAGAGCTAACTAGGGGGATATGGGCGGCTTCATGGCGGACACGGTGGTGTGCGTCACCGGCGGCAGCGGCTACCTCGGGAGCTGGCTCGTCCGGAAGCTCCTCGGCAAAGGCTGCGTCGTCCACGCCACCCTGCGGAGCCTCGGTATCCACGCGCCTCCGAACTCTCGCTCATACGGCCATATCATCTGACCTTCATGGGCGCCGCTGACGTGCAGCGGACGAGAAGAAGACGGGGCTGCTCCGGGCGCTCCCCGGCGCGGCGGAGCGGCTGCGGCTGTTCGAGGCGGACATGTACGACGCCGACACCTTCGAGCCCGCCATCGCCGGCTGCCACTTCGTCTTCCTCGTCGCCACGCCCTTGGCGCACGACCCCACCAGCACCAAGGTATGTACTACGCTCCCCTCCGCCGCCGCCGGGGCAGGCAGCTAGCGCCAACGATCAATCTGCGCTCTTTGCCGCCTTGGGCTTCTGATCTCGCTGCCGTGCGCTCTCTCTGCGGCTGCGGCTCTGATTTACCATGCCTACGTCTAAGATAATGCATAGTCCACGTGTTAGTTGCACAGTCCGCACGGTGTCCTGGTGAGATGGTCCAAACCGAATTTCTTTCCACAGAGACAATGCTTGCATGGACTAGACCTCCGCGGATGACGGATCTCAGTGCATCATGGACTGGCCGGTTCCATTTCGGAATAGACTATATGTTGAGTTGGCAGCTTCCACGATCCCTAATAATTTACGCCGCCCGCCCTCCACCACCTATCCCGATTAGAGTAGACGACTGTGGGCATCGATAGATCGTTGGGTTGGATTATTCCATGCATACACCTTCAGCTTACACTAGTTGGCCTCACCCACCGCAGCGAATATTGATCCACCCCTGAGTACGTTGCATTATTGCGCCATCGCGGTCGATTCCTCCCATCAAAGTTTGAAGTGTTTCAGACTCCCATCAGTTTCCCTGTCATCACCAGAAAAGGAAAAGGGAAAAAATCACATATGGTTTTGTTACAAATTTGCATTTAGAATAATCTACTTGTTGGGCTAGCCTTCGGCAGTGAAGTCTCAGGCAACCCAGTGGAAATCTAAAATAGGCCTGCCTTGGCTCCGCATGGGCGCACACCATGAGCCCAATAAGTTCATGACCCAAGCCCCCACGGTCGCGCGCCTTCCGCCGCCTGTCTAGACGCCTTGCCTTGCCACGGGCGTCCCCCATCGCCCACCTAGACACAACCTTTGTTGTGAGTCTTGAACCAACTTTTGGATGAAGCTAGAACGTTTTCTTGCGAAGTGTATATTTCTTTTGTTTCACGATAAGAAAATTCTAGGTTCATTTTTTTTTTAAATATTCCTTGTGAGAATATCATCCAAATATATACTTGAATACGGTCTTTCTTTAAAACTCTTATTGTAACAGAGACATTTTTTAAGGGGGTGTGGTGTTAAAAGAGAAATAATGTCATCGGGTTTGAGGGTCCCTCTAGAAACTGTGGTGAGACATGATGTCCGGTGTTTGATGAAGTAAAGAGAGGCCTATTACTGCTAATATATTACGCCCCATAGAAATTTCTCCGAATCGTCAAAAACATCAGAAGGTCGTGACCCAGTGGTAATTGGACGAGTACTATCTCCTACAACTAAAAAAACGAAAGGAAGACAATTCATTCGTGCGACAAATGCTTCGCATCGGGTGTGATTGGTTGCTCTTGGGCTCATGGTCCGAGATGGAGGGGTGGTCCTGGGTGGTTTGGTACATGCTAGAATCATACATTTCGGTCTGTTTGGTTGCAACTTGTGCCCCTATACCGGATGAAGGTGAGTTTGATTGGTTCATAGCTTGCACCAATTTGATGAACGTTCTGGCCATGCATCTTGTGTTTGGTTGGTGAAGGGTCGAGATGGCGGACTAGAGGGGGGTGAATAGTCCTTTATAAAATTAATCGCGTCGGCAAACCGAAACAAATGCGGAATTAAAACTATCGGTCTAGCCAAGACTACACCCCTCTATCTAAGTTCACAAGCACCTCACAAAGATCCTAATTATGTAACTAAGGTGCTTTCCTTAGCAAGAACTCTCCTAAACAATTCTAGAGCAAGGTCACACAAACCTATGCACTAGTACTTTAGCAAAGCCGGGGAGCTCCTACACAATTCTAGTAAGCAAAAGCACGAAGCCACCTATGCTCACTAGCAATACTCAATAGCAAGGCAACTAATGCCAAACTAGAAAGCACAAATTACTTAGCTACACAAACTAAGCAATATGACTAACAAGGTTTCACAAACCAAATTAGCCACGCAACGGGAGCTACTTCTATGCTACACAAGCAAGAAGGTAACTAGCTAACTACACAAGCAAACTAGTTACAAGAGCAACTACACAAGCACAAGTATATGAATGTAAATACAAGCTTGTGAATCGAAAGCAAACCACCGAGAAGATGTACACAATGTTAACACGACGGTTTTTCACCGAGGTTCACTTGGTTGCCACCAAGCTAGTCCCCGTTGTGGCGATACATCCACTTGATGGATCACGAGCTAATTGACTATCAAGAGTCAAACCCTCAGCGGGTGCCGTACATCCACTCTCAAGATGGGGATCCTCCAAGCCACGAGCTTTACTAGAGTTGCTCTTCGCGATCCCCGCAGGGTGAGCACAATCCCCCTCACAAATTCTCCTCCGGAGCCACGCACAATCTCCACGCGTGCTTCAACGGAGTCGCAAGCCACCAAGCCGTCTAGGAGGTGGCAATCTCCAAGAGTAACAAGCACCACCGGCTTGCAACACGATCACCTAGTGCCACTCGATGCAATCCTCTCGATGCAACGCACTAGAATCGCTCTCTCACTCGATCCGATGAACACTATCAAGCATGAGTGAGTTAGAGGGCTTCCAAGCACTACCACATAAGCCACCAAGGCCAAAGTGTGCTCAGCAACCGGCCATGGCCGGCTAAGGCATCTATTTATAACCCCACGGTCAAATAGAGCCGTTACCCCTTCACTGTGCAAATTTCGGGACGACCGGACGCGCCGGTCGTAACTGACCGGACGCGCTCAGCCGCGTCCGATTCTCCAACGGTCACTGACCCCCAACGGTCAAACCAGCGACCGGACGCGACGCTGCCATGACCGGACGCGCCCCTGGCAATGACCGGACGCGCCGATCGCACAGTACCGCGCGCGCAACGACATGACCGGACGCGCTCCACGCAACGACCGGACGCGACAGTGCCAGCGTCCGGTTAGAGTCCAGTAAGCTCCTTCCACGACCGGACGCGTCCGATCGTACATGACCGGACGCGCCTTGCGTCCGATCATCACTCCTGCGCTCTCTGCCCCTCTGGACGCCTGACCAGACGCGCCGGTCCTGTGAAGGACCGGACGCGCCGGTCGCGCGCTCTGCTTCTGCGCACAGGTGAACTGACCGGACGCGCTGGTCAAGCCAGACCAGCGTCCGGTCACTCACCCTAGGCACGCTGACCGAATGAACTGACCGGACGCGCTGGTCAAGCCGTGACCGCGTCCGGTGCAGGGTCCGGTCACCACAGTGACCTCCGTTCGCCTCCGTTTCTTTTTCGACTTCCGGCGTAGTGGAAAATAGGCATTTCAACTTCTCAAAAACGCCTGAATCCTCTCTACCGCTCAAACTTCAACGCCTTCATAAATGTGCCAACACCAACAAGTGAACACCACCTTGTGAACGTGTGTTAGCATTTTCATAATCATTTTACCGAAGGAGTTAACCACTCAACTTGCCACGCCTCTCGATCCTAGCAACGATGCAAAGTTAGATCGCTCAAGTGGCACTAGATGACCGATATGCAAACAAGTTTGCCCCTCTTGATAGTACGGCCATCTATCCTAAATCCGGTCATCAACTTCTCTACACACCTATGACCGGTGAAATAGAAATGCCCTAGGTTATACCTTTGCCTTGCGCATTCCACTCCATCTCCTCCGACATTGATGCAACACATGCACCAACCATATCACAAATGATATGATCCACTTCATATCATTATGTGACCTTGGTCTATCGATCTTGACCTCACTTGCTCTTCACCGTTGCGTCGGTCGATCGGCGCCAAGTCTTGCTCAAGCTTCACCGCCTCACGGTCCATCGCTCCAAAGCCTCCGACTTGCCCTTCACACTTACAACCGGTCCGTCGAGTCAAGCCTCATCATGATCTTTGCCACCTTGGTCACATGACTCCATGTCATGTCTCATATGCAATGAGCTCCTTCATGACACCATTACCTGTGGACTAATCCCTGTGTATCTCATATTAAACACAATTAGTCTACCTAAGGTTGTCACTCAATTACCAAAACCAAACAAGGACCTTTCAATCTCCCCCTTTTTGGTAATTGATGACAACTCTACAAAGATATGGAAATTAAGTTCTTTTGGACTTTATGCCACTTATCCAACATTTAAGCTCTATGTTAGGATTTGGATAAGCACCATAAAATCCGACTTGGTAGTGATAACTCTCCCTTTATATGTGCTCAAATGGTTTGGTTTCAAGCTTGCACATATGCATAAATATGAAATTTGTGGGAGGGTTAGCACTACTAAGTGATGCTAAGGTGTATAGAATAAACCTTTGTAGCTCGATACCAATTAGTAGCTTGGTACCATTTGAAAATCACAAGTTTGCCATCATCCTTAGCATCATGAGTAGCTAGACATCAAAAACACTAGAAACCCCGTGAGATCAACATTATAAGCATGGTTCTAGTTTTTGCATGATAATCATAAGTCTAGCTAACATCCTATGCATGCTAGTTATCATATCATCATTCAAGTTCTATAACTAGCATACACCACACAAGCATGCATATTAAATATAAAACTTATGCAATGCAAGCAAACACATGAATATGCACATGTCAAATGCAACCAAACAATGTTCATGAGCTTGCTCCCCCTACTTGTGTGCTTCTTTTGTCCAAGAATTTTGATCCTTCTCATTTCTTCAATGTTGCTCCCTCTTTGTCCATCGCCATGTCCAAACTCATTCCCAAACCTCTTTCTCTTGGTGTATTGACATATCTTTGTTCCAACTTCTCCCCCTTTGTCATCAATTTCCATAAAGGGTGTACTTCTCATTGATGCAAAGGCTTGCATTGGGGTAGATGGTTGAGACTTGAATATTGCGTTGTTGATGGACATCACTGCACATGTTGGAATGACATTACTTGTATGTTGCTCTTGAGATACCACTTAGGATCTTTAACCTTGATACCATTAGGTGGGGCTCCTCCCCCTATGTCATAGCATGGGTCATTCACTTGATAATCTTGAGCTCTTGTGTGTGAGGGAACTTTCTTTATTTGATGATCACTTAAAGTTGAGGATCACTTGTGGAACCACTGTCTTGTATAAATGATATCATGTGTAGAAATACCACGAATAAGTGTGTGATACCAATTTGAAGAATCCTCTATCATGGAACCACTTGTAGGATTTGTCAATATGATCTTTTCTTGAACATTTTCTATCTTTATGAGTACCACTTGTAGGATATCACTTGTAGATCATGATCTAGACACCACTGGTAAATACCAATTGAAGAAATACTTTGAGTCTAGATACCATTTGAAACACCCTAGATATCCATTTGCATTGTTGTCTTGTGCTTGTACCCATATCATTGTCATGAGCTTCTAGTATAACTTGAACTAAGTTGATTTGCCTAAGATTCTAAGTCCGGTTTGATCCAATGACAAGCTTCTTCACTCCTTATACTAAGGGTTATCTTGCCGATGTTGTACTTATCACTTGTTAGCAATCCAAACTAGATCAAGTACTTGGGTTCACTAGCTCATGAACAAATTCATACACATACCACTAGATCATTTAAAGAATTCAAGCAATAGTGGTAGGCTATGAATTTAAATATTTCATTTGTTATGCATGATCCTAGTAAGCATGTACTATATGCACTCATCGCATACTAGTAAGGGATGAAATGATCATGCACATTGCAATGATACCTTTGTTATGTTGGAGTAGAGGATAGTCACATAGATTCCAATTCATTACTCCAATAGCAATATGAAGTCCAATTTATAAGCTTGGTGAAGACCAATCATTATAGAGAAATCCATTCTTCACCCATATAAAATGAGAACCACTAATAATCAAGTGCATTATCTCTTGTTGTGGTTGGCTTGCTTTTTCTCTTTAATCAATGCTTGCATCAGAGAAGTATTTATGATACCATTTTTATAACTATGACTAGCTCTCTTTTGGGTGTTGCTTGCTTTTCTTGATCAACCCTATTGATTGCTTCAATTAAGCATCTCAAATGTCCCTTGAATTCATCACTTCCATGTTAGCCTTCCAAGCCAGTGCTCGGTTTACCCACCCATGGGCGGAAAGCCCCCTCAGCAGGGAGAAGTGACCTATCTCCAAAGAACCATCCTTGACACTTACTTGAATTGCCTTTGATCGATTGATCTATGGACTTAACTTGATGAGTAACCTTGAATTATTCTTTAATTCCTTTTCTTTATACCAAATGATCTTCAATTATTACTAGAACTTGAACCTCATCTTCATCTTCAGTTTGATCTTTATTTTCAAATTTGAGTACCAAATTTGTACACTCAGTATATTCCACAATCAATGCCCTTGTACTCTTTTCTTGTCATGCTTCTAGATCAATTCAAAACCAAACTTAGGTGCCTCAAACACTTACAAATATGTTTTCAACTTAAAGACCTTTCACTTAAAGTGACTCTAGATCAATCCAATAATTGTCACTTTTCTGGCAGATTCTGTACCCTTCAAAGAAAAATTCATATCTCCCAATGTACAGATCCAAATGCCATAAATTTGGTGGAGATGTGATTCGCTAAGTCATCTAGCAGCTGTAAAAATTTGTGATTCATTTGACATCTAGATTGCTACTAGATTTCAAATCTTTCACCACTGCTATATGCTGAAAACTGCTGCACTATAGCTGACAAGATGTACTCCAAAGCCGAAGCATCTCTTATCCAATTCTCATGAAATTTCTACAGCATCTCATACCATAAGTCTAGAGCATGTATACCAAATTTCAAGCCAATCCAAGTAGATTTGGTCATCCAAACTCAGACTTGATCACTGCTAGCTCAGATGTTCAACTTTGGACAGATTTTAATACATTGAGCAATGCTTCATCAAATATGAATCAAACTTGAAACTAACTTGTTTGAATACTTTCACAAGACATATATCCATCCAATACACTTACTAAATGTCATCTCATGAATTTATCCAACACAAATCAATTCAAACTTGATTACTTAAGCATTTAATCCATTCAAACATCTCATAGTAAGCAACATTGCATATATATATCCAATTCAATCAACTCATATGCACCCAAGTGAAATGATCAACAAGAGATATACCTTGGTTAGCTCATGATCATCCAATAGCAAGCTTTCAACTTGAATATTTGCAAGCCATCAAATATATCCAATAAATCACCACAATCTTGAATGTTGCACTTGTATGTTGTAGTATTTGGACTCCACTTATTTTGACTTGGCATTGGGATAGAATATGCACTAAGCTTTAAAACTTGATTCAACATATGATGACCAATATGAATCCAAATGAATCAAGCGTCCAATACCGATGGTACCTATAAACAATCATCCACTTTTTGACGGTACCCAAACAAGTTTGGGTCCTTTCAAGTTAGAAGCAACATACTTAGGCAAAGCCTTAGTATGGGTAGCGGGATGTTTTGCAATAGCAACAATAGAGGTACCATTTACATCCTTTCTAAGCACATTAGTATCATCAATTGAAATATGCTTAGAAGTGTTACCTAGGGGACATGAATGTGCCATGTGTCCCCTTTCCCGGCATGAATAGCATCTTCTCTTTGATTGAGCCTTTTCTTTATTGCTCATGTGATGCTTTTCATTGCCTTGCCTCTCATGAGTTGCTTGAGCCTTCTTCTCAAGCTTGGTAGGACACCCCGAGGCAAAGTGTCCCATATCTTCACACTTGAAGCACTTGATGTGAGCCAAATCTCTCTTCTTATCTTGAATCTTGCTCATCATCTTGGCATCTTGGATTTGCATTGGATGTCTTCCTCTTCCACCCCTTCTTGTTTTCTTCTTCTTCATCATCAAGTCACCATCATCATCCTTGTGGTTGATCTTGACTTGAGATTGGGGTGTGGTTTCTTGCTCAACTTGTGGCTTTGGTTGAGGCTCTTTTTGTTGCTTCACTAGTTTCTTGGTTGGGCACGTTGAGGTGAGATGACCCCAAGTGCGATACTTGAAGCACTTGACATGCTTGAGCCTCTCTTCTTCTTTCTTCAACTTGAGCTTTTCTTCATTAGGGCAACCAATTGCAAGATGTCCCATTTCATGGCATTTAAAGCACATAAAATGAGAGAGCTTCTCTTGTTCTTGCTTCTTTATCTCTCTTTCATATCTTCTCTTCCCCCATCTTTTGCCTTTGATATTGCTCTTGTTGAAGTCAATGCCGCTCATGTCACCGTAGCTTCTTTTGTTGTTCAACATGTGCTCAAAGGTGACTTTTGAGTTGTAGCACCTCTCTAACTTGTTGCTCAAATTCTTCACTTTATTTTTGAGCTCATTGTTCTCCTTCAAAAGGTTAGTCTCATAGGACATAGAAGTAGAACAAGCATATATATGTGAAGAACATGGCATATCTAATAAGTCATCACAAGAGGTGGATACATGCTTTCTCCCTACATCACATGGGTTAGTCATATTTTGCAATTGATCATTTGATCCATGTGATGAGCCCTCATTAATTTTAATTTTCTTTAATAACATCTTAAAGAGAGAAGCATGTTCTTGTACCAAATTATCATGAGCAATACTAAGTTCCTCATGAGCCAATTTTAGCTCCTCATGTGAACAAGTAGTAACATAAAGTAGATGCTTTTGTTGTTCACATGTGGTTTTTAGAAATGAGTTTTCATTTTCCAATTTCATGGTTTTAGCTTTCTCATTTTCTAAAGACATGTTTATGCTAGCAAGTCTACTAACAAGCTAATCATATGAATCAACATGATCAATCACATTATCATTTGATACCTTTGTGTCACCTAGTGACATGAAGCAATGTGATGTAGTGGATGGGCTTGTAGTAGCATCATCAAGGCCCGAGCATGAACCAATGTTGTCACCATCAAGTGTGCTTGGGGTAGAAACATCACTTGCAACACTTGATGCATCATCACCATTCTTGTCAAGTGAACTTGTGGTAGATCGATCATCATCATCACTTGACCATGAGGTGGAGCAATCCTCCACAACCATCGTGTTGTGGTCATGCTCAACATCATCATGTGCAACCTCCTTGGGCTTGACATCATCGTCATCATCGGTGATAGCTCCATACTTTTCATTGAGATAGGCCCATATCTCATGAGCGGATTTGAGGTCCATGATCTTACCAAAGATGCTATCATCCAAAGATCTATACATGATGTTAGTAGCTTGGATGTCAAGATCTAGGCATTTCTCTTGTGCTTGAGTTAGATTATCTTCATCCAACATATGAGAAAAGCCTACATCTACCATCCACCACATTTGAGGGCAAATAGACTTAAAATTGCATATCATCCAATTTTTCCACCGTGCAAAGTGTGTGCCATCAAACATGTGAGGACAATCAACATCTAGTCCATATTCTGCCATCCTCTCGGGTCGGTGAAGACCACAAATGAGAGACCGGGCTCTGATACCAATTGAAGGGTCGAGATGACGGACTAGAGGGGGGGGGGGGGTGAATAGTCCTTTCTAAAATTAATCGCGTCGGCAAACCGAAACAAATGCAGAATTAAAACTATCGGTCTAGCCAAGACTACACCCCTCTATCTAAGTTCACAAGCACCTCACAAAGATCCTAATTATGTAACTAAGGTGCTTTCCTTAGCAAGAGCTCTCCTAAACAATTCTAGAGCAAGGTCACACAAACTTATGCACTAGTACTTTAGCAAAGCCGGGGAGCTCCTACACAATTCTAGTAAGCAAAAGCACGAAGCCACCTATGCTCACTAGCAATACTCAATAGCAAGGCAACTAATGCCAAACTAGAGAGCGCAAATTACTTAGCTACACAAACTAAGCAATATGACTAACAAGGTTTCACAAACCAAATTAGCCATGCAACGGGAGCTACTTCTATGCTACACAAGCAAGAAGGTAACTAGCTAACTACACAAGCAAACTAGTTACAAGAGCAACTACATAAGCACAAGTATATGAATGTAAATACAAGCTTGTGAATCAAAAGCAAACCACCAAGAAGATGTACACAATGTTGACACGACGGTTTTTCACCGAGGTTCACTTGGTTGCCACCAAGCTAGTCCCCGTTGTGGCGATACACCCACTTGATGGATCACGAGCTAATTGACTATCAAGAGTCAAACCCTCAGCGGGTGCCGCACATCCACTCTCAAGATGGGGATCCTCCAAGCCATGAGCTTTACTAGAGTTGCTCTTCGTGATCCCCGCAGGGTGAGCACAATCCCCCTCACAAATTCTCCTCCGGAGCCACGCACAATCTCCACGCGTGCTTCAACGGAGTCGCAAGCCACCAAGCCGTCTAGGAGGTGGCAACCTCCAAGAGTAACAAGCACCACCAGCTTGCAACATGATCACCTAGTGCCACTCGATGCAATCCTCTCGATGCAACGCACTAGAATCGCTCTCTCACTCGATCCAATGAACACTATCAAGCATGAGTGAGTTAGAGGGCTTCCAAGCACTACCACATAAGCCACCAAGGCCAAAGTGTGCTCAGCAACCGGCCATGGCCAGCCAAGGCATCTATTTATAACCCCACAATCAAATAGAGCCGTTACCCCTTCACTGGGCAGATTTCGGGACGACCGGACGCGCCGGTCGTAACTGACCGGACGCGCTCAGCCGCGTCCGATTCTCCAACGGTCACTGACCCCCAACGGTCAAACCAGCGATCGGACGCGCCGCTGCCATGACCGGACATGCCCCTGGCAATGACCGGACGCGCCGATCGCACAGTACCGCGCGCGCAACGACATGACCGGACGCGCTCCACGCAACGACCGGATGCGACAGTGCCAGCGTCCGGTTAGAGTCCAGTAAGCTCCTTCCACGACCGGACGCGTCCGATCGTACATGACCGGACGCGCCTCGCGTCCGATCATCACTCCTGCGCTCTCTGCCCCTGTGGACGCCTGACCGGACGCGCTGGTCCCGTGAAGGACCGGACGCACCGGTCGCGCGCTCTGCTTCTGCGCATAGGTGAACTGACCGGACCCGCTGGTCAAGCCAAACCAGCGTCTGGTCACACGCAATCGTAAATGTGCCAAACTTCAACACCTTCATAAATGTGCCAACACCAACAAGTGAACACCACCTTGTGCACGTGTGTTAGCATTTTCATAATCATTTTACCGAAGGAGTTAACCACTCAACTTGCCATGCCACTCGATCCTAGCAACGATGCAAAGTTAGATCGCTCAAGTGGCACTAGATGACCGATATGCAAACAAGTTTGCCCCTCTTGATAGTACGGCTATCTATCATAAACCCGGTCATCAACTTCTCTACACACCTATGACCGGTGAAATGGAAATGCCCTAGGTTATACCTTTGCCTTGCGCATTCCACTCCATCTCCTCCGACATTGATGCAACACATGCACCAACCATATCACAAATGACATGATCCACTTCATATCATCATGTGACCTTGGTCCATCGATCTTGACCTCACTTGCTCTTCACCGTTGCGTCGGTCCATCAGCACCAAGTCTTGCTCAAGCTTCACCGCCTCACGGTCCATCGCTCCAAAGCCTCCGACTTGCCCTTCACACTTACAACCGGTCCGTCGAGTCAAGCCTCATCATGATCTTTGCCACCTTGGTCACATGACTCCATGTCATGTCTCATATGCAATGAGCTCCTTCATGACACCATTACCTGTGGACTAATCCCTGTGTATCTCACATTAAACACAATTAGTCTACCTAAGGTTGTCACTCAATTACCAAAACCAAATAAGGACCTTTCAGTTGGTTGCATGGCACAAGGTGTGAGCACCCATGTATAAGTTTAGTGATCTTACCACCATTTTTTTGAGGAGAAGGACAACTCAAACATTACCTGAGATCAAATTGTATCATCATGAACTAAGACCTTGGAGCATAAGAGATATTACAAAGTAATAAAGCAGTCCAACCAACAAAACTCAATCAGCATAACGGTCCCAGTGCCTCACAAGGTCAAAGTCGAAACATGATTATAGGGTTTCAAACTAGATCATCATTGGTAGTTCTTCCCACAGCTGAAAATGAACAACATCAGCACCAGCAACAATAGAGATTGAAACATGCATATATGAAATAACAAAGAGCTTTTGCCAATGACAGTGGCTATAGGCTTGATAAAAACTTTCTCATCTTCACAATCTCTGAACTCCAAGTAGGATGCTTCTGCCTCCTCCCTTAAAGGAAAGCTTTTGTAGCAGCAATTAGCAAAACCAGTAACCTGATGAAAGTCCCTAGTTTGGTTTTGGCTAATTGATGAAATCTAGGACTAACCTTTGTATCTAAGTGGATGATTTAGATAAAGGTGGTCATTGAATATGAGACATGACATTGACTCATGTGACCAAGATGATGAAGACCAAGATGATGCTTGGCTCAATGGACCGGTTGTAAAGGTGAAGGGCAAGTCGAGGCTTCGAAGCGAAGGACCATGCGATGATAAAGCTTGAGCAAGACTTGGCGCCGACGGACCAATGCAATGGTGAAGAACAAGTGAAGTCAAGGTCGATGGATCGAGATGGTCATGTGATGATATGAAGTGGATCATATCTTTTAGAAAAACAAAATGGGCTCAAGGCAAAGGTATAACCATTGGGCCATTTTGTTTTGCACTCAAGACACCATAGAGGGTGTGAGTGGTTTAGGATCGATAGCCGAACTATTAAGAGGGGAAGTATTATCGGTTATTCGACGCACATTTGCGAAGGTGTTGGAGTTTGAGCGGTAGATAGGGTTTGGGTCTCTCTCTTCCTCCCGCCGAGCTTGCGAGCGCGGGATTCAGGCGTTTTCGAGGAGTTGAAATGCCTATTTTCCACTACGCTGGAAGTCAGAAAAGAAACGGAGACGAACGGAGGTCACAGAGGTGACCGGACGCTGCACCGGACGTGGTTATGGTATGACCGGACGCGTTCGGTCAGTTCAACGCAGCAGTCAGGCGCGCGGGTGTTAGGGTTTGCAACCGGCGCATTCGGTCACTCATGGGACCGGCGCGTCCGGTCAGGCGCCCAGAGGAAACTGAAGTTTGCAAGGTCGATCGGACGTGTGGCGCGTCCGGTCACACGCGATCGGACGCGTCCGGTCGTTGTGGGAGCTTACTGGACTCCAACCGGACGCTGGCACTATCACGTCCGGTCGTTGCCTAGAGCGCATCCGATCAATTGAGAGGTGCGTCTGGTCGTTGTATTTGACCATTGGCTCAGTGACCGTTGGAGGATCGGACGCGGTTAGGCGCGTCCAGTCAGTTTCGACCGGCGCGTCCGGTCATCCCGAAAAACATCCAGTGAAGGGGTACAACTGCTCTATTCATTTGGGATGCTTATAAATACTTGTTGGCCGGCCCTTGGGGAGGCAATTCGTGATTTCTAACACTCTTGTGTATCCTTTGAGCTAGAGCTTCTCCCTCCCACTCATCTCTCTTGCTTGATTGCAAATCAAAAGTGAGATTGAGTGATCCCAAAGTGCATTGCATAGCTTGAGGGCATCTAGTGGCACTTGTGGGTGGTTTAGCCGGTGGATCTCTTATTACTCTTGGAGAGTACCGCTCCTAGCTGACTTGGAGATTGTTGGAGGCATTGGCAAGAGAAGGAGATTGTTCTTGGCCACCTCCGGTTGATTGTAAGAGGTTTTTGTGCTTTTCTCGGCGGAGCGCCAAAAGCAACTCTCGTGGATTGCGCGTGTCATTGAGTTACCTCACTTGAGAGTGGTGTCTTGCGGTGCCTTGTGGGGCGTGCCTCGAGGGGCAAGTGACTTGAGGGTCACACCGAGGAACCATCTAAGTGTTGGTCGACACAACCGGTGACGTAGCTTGTCGGTGCACAAGTGAACACCGGGTGAACAAAAATATTGTGTCTCTTGTCTCCCAGTGATTGGTCTTCATATTGTGTTGTTGTCAATATTGATTGATTGTATATCATCTTGGTGATTGGCAACATCTTCACTCCACCGTCGGTATAAGATTCACAATCCTCTCTCTCGCATTTACTTTTACTAGTTATCTTATGTAGCTCTAGTGTTAGCCTTTGCTAGTAGTTGTTAGCTTGCTCTCTAGTGTAAGTTTAGTGACTTAGCCCTTGTGTGAACTAGAGATCATAATCTACTAGACTCGTGGTTAAGAGGCTTGCATCACTACCGTAGACTAAGCAAAACTCGCTTTACGCCGTTTGTTATTCTAACAAGTTTGCTTAGTGTTTCTTGTAGAATTTTTATAGGCTATTCACCCCCCTCTAGCCATCTAGGACCTTACAAGTGGTATCAGAGCCGTGGTCACCATTTTAATCAAGGCTTAACATTCTTCGGTGTGAAAAATGGCTTAAATTGTGTTCAATCATGTTGGGGGCAAGCCACCGTTCTTTGATGGTGTTAGTTCTTTTGCTCATTGGAAGAGAAAAATGACAATGTACCTTGGTTCTATTCATGAGAGAGTTTTGCAAGTCATCGAGAATGATTTTGCTATCATTAATCCCGATCATCTCACCGATGAAGATAGAGCAAATAGAACATGCAATAGAATGGCTCTCAATACACTTTACAATGGTATTGACACAAAAGTATTTGAGGGCATCAAGGATTTAGAATTGGCAAATGAAGTATGGACAAGGTTGAGTGAAACATATGAGGGCACTAAGGTTGTAAAGAGTGCCAAGCTATATGGGCTCAAGAGTGAGTTTGAGAACTTCAAGATGAAAGAAGAAGAAACAATCTTAGAAATGTTTCATAGATTGCAAGTCATTGTGAATGATCTCAAGAGCTTAGGGTACAAGACACAAGACCAAGACTTTTGCCATAAGTTCTTGTTGAGCTTACCAAGAAGATTCAAAATATTAATCATGATGTTACAAAGAGATGGGCTTGATGCAATGAAGCCCAATGATTTACTTGGTGAAGTCTTGACATATGACAAGTATGATCAAGATGCCGATGAGAAGGAGAAGGAGGAAGAAAAGAAAAAAAGACCATGGCATTCAAGGCCATCTCCTCCAAGGGCAAAGCTATCATCATAGAAGAAGAAGAAGACAATAATGAAGGTGAAGATTTTGAAATTGATGATGAGGCACTTGCTCTTGTAGTCAAGAAAATGGGTCACATGTTCATTAAGAGAAGAGGCTTCAAAAAGAGAAATGACCATTTCAAGAGCAATGAGCAACAAAGGAAGTGCTTTAATTGTGATAGCACCGAACATCTTCAAGCCGAATATCCCTATGACAAGAAGAAGAACAACAAGAGGGACAAGTTTGAAAAGAAAAAGAGAGAAGCCAAGATGACTTTCAAGAAGGGTAAGAATAGAGCCTATGTGGTCACTTAGGAAAGTGATGATGAAGAAGAAGAAGAATCATCATCCAACAAGGCTTTTGCTTCCATTGCTATCAACAAGAAGCCATCACTATTTGATTCATCCTCTTCATGCCTCATGGCCAAAGAAACTAAGGTATTATATGATGAGAGTGATGATGAAAGTGAAATGGAATATGCTCATGATAGTGATAGTGATAATGATAATAAAAATGATGATGATGAACCAACTAAAGAACAACTATATGACTTGATGCAACAAACTAGAGACATAGCTATTGCCAAGGACAAGGAGTGTAAGAAGCTTTCAATGAAAGTAGCAATACTTGAGAAAGTTCTTAGTGAGCTTAAGACCACTCATGAGAGTCTAGTGGAAGACCATGAGGATCTTGGTAAGGCTCATTCCAAGCTTTAAAAAGCTCACTCATTGCTACTTGAGCAACAAGCAAAGAAGAAGGTTGTTGTATCATGTGATATAGGTGTTACATGTGATATAATTGATGAATCCTCTTATGAACCTATCATCATGTCAAATGCTAACCCTTCTTGTAGCTCTTCATCCACCAACACCGACTCTACCTCCACTACTAGTGATGGTTTTACTTGTGATGCCTCACTATGGTTGAGAATGAGACTCTCAAGAAAGAGGTGGATGAGCTTACTCACGCCCTAGGCAAGACCTATGGTGGTGAGGCCCGCTTGCTTAAGTGCTTGGGTAGCCAAAGGTTCTCTCTTAATAAAGAGAGGTTGGGCTACACCCCCAAGAAAGGTAAGTCGGCCTTTGCAACTCCAAAGCCTAGCTTTGTGAAGGGCAATGGTCGGTTTTGTAATAGATGCAAGCAAGTCGGGCACCTAGAGCATAATTGCAATAAAAAGAACCAAAGCAAGAAATTTGTTAATGTTATACCTTTTGATTCTTGCTATGTGCTTACCAAGGGTGTGAAGGGTGTGAAAGCTAAGTTTATTGGTACACCCATTGTTGGCCCAAAGAAGAAGGCTATTTGAGTACCAAAGATCTTAGTTACTAACCTACAAGGACCCAAGCAAAAATGGGTACCTAAGCTTCATTGATTTGCTTATAGGTCAATTACAAAGCCGGAGGAAGGCATTGGATTATTGATAGTGGGTGCACTCAACACATGACCGGTACATCAAGAATGTTTGACTCAATCAATGACAATGATAGTGGTGTTAATTCTATCATATTTGGCAATAACAAGAAATGCAAGGTTATTGGCTTGGGCAAGATTGCAATATCAAATGACTTGAGTATCTCCAATGTGTTGTTAGTTGAAAGCTTAGATTTCAATCTTCTATCCATGGCACAAATATATGATCTTGGTTATAAATGTATCTTTGGGGTTGATGATGTGGAAGTCATTAGTATGGATGGCTCAAATGTGGCATTCAAGGGCTTTAGATATGAGAATCTCTACCTAGTTGACTTCAATGCTAGAGAAACTTCTTTGACAACTTGCTTAATCTCTAAATCAAGCATGGGTTGGCTTTGGCATAGAAGGCTTGGTCATGTTAGCATGAAACAATTGAAGAAGCTTACAACTCACAATCTTGTCAATAGATTGAAAGACGTTGAATTTGAGAAGAATAAGCTTTGTAGTGCATGTCAAGCCAGAAAAGCAAGTTGGAAGCTCACATCCAAAGAAGAGTACAATGAGCACATGCAAAGTATTTGATTTGATGCACATGGATCTATTTGGCCCAACAACATACTCAAGCATAGGTGGTAATAAGTATGGTTTTGTCATAGTGAATGACTTCACAAGATTCACATGGGTATTCTTTCTTAGTGATAAAAGTGAAGTGTTTGACACCTTTAAGACCTTTCTCACTAGAGTTCACAATGAGTTTGAGATTAGAATCAAGAAAGTGAGAAGTGACAATAGAAGTGAGTTCAAGAATACAAGAATTGAAGAACTTTGTGATCACTATGGCATTGGACATCAATTCTTGGCCAAGTACACTCCACAATCAAATGGCCTAGTTGAGAGAAAGAATATAACATTGCTTGATATGGCTAGATCAATGCTTCATGAGTACAATATAAGTCAATCATTTTGGGATGAAGCAATCAATACCGCTTGCTACTACATCAATAGACTATATTGTCACCCATTGCTAGAGAAGACCCCATATGAGCTACTTCATGGAAGAAAGCCAAATATTTCTTACTTTAGGGTGTTTGGTTGCAAATGCTATATCTTGAAGAAGGGCACTAGATTGGGAAAGTTTGACAAGAGATGTGATGAGGGGTTCCTACTTGGTTATTCAACTACAAGCAAAGCTTATAGAGTTTGGAACAATTCAAGTGGCATTCTAGAAGAAGTCCATGATGTGCAATTTGATGAAACCAATAGGTCACAAGATGAAGAAGAGAATCTAGATGATGTTGGTGGAACTCTATTGGTGGAAGCAATGAAGAACATGGACATTGGGGATATTAGAGCAAAGCAAGTAATTGATATTCAAGATGATGATAAAGATCAAGTGCTCAATTCTCCATTCAAGCTAGCTAATAACTCTCAAGTGCAAGATCATGGTGCTAGTTCATCTCATCAAGATACATCAAGTGATCAACCAAGCTTAAGCAATCAAGTGCAGGTACTCCAACCACAACATGTTGCAATAGATCACCCCATTGATAGTGTTATTGGTGATATTAGAAGTGGTGTGCAAACAAGATCAAGATTGACTATGTTTTATGAGCATGCATCATTTGTGTCAACCACAGAACCAAAGAAAATAGAAGAAGCTTTGAGGGATGTCGATTGGATCATGGCTATGCAAGAAGAACTTAACAATTTCACAAGAAATGATGTTTGGAAATTGGTAGAAAGGACAAATGACTACAATATGATTGGAACCAAGTGGGTGTTCAAAAACAAGCAAGATCAAGATGACATTGTGGTGAGAAACAAAGCAAGACTAGTTGCTCAAGGTTACACTCAAGTATAAGGTCTTGACTATGATGAGACATATGCTCCCGTGGCAAGATTGGAGGCAATAAGGATTCTATTGGCTTATGCTTGTGCACACAATATCAAATTATATCAAATGGATGTCAAAAGTGCATTTCTCAATGGGATCATCAATGAGTTAGTCTTTGTTGAGCAACCTCCCGGATTTGAAGATGACAAGAAACCCAACCATGTGTACAAGTTGAAGAAGTCTTTATATGGCTTAAAGCAAGCACCTAGAGCATGGTATGAGAGGCTAAGGGATTTCCTTCTCTCTAAGGGATTCAAGATGGGTAAGGTTGATACAACTCTATTCACCAAGAAGATTAGAAATGATCTATTCATAGTGCAAATATATGTTGATGACATCATCTTTGGATCAACCGATCAAGCTTATTGTGAAGAATTTGGTGCTATGATGACCAAAGAGTTTAAAATGTCTATAATTGGTGAACTTAGCTACTTTCTTGGTCTTCAAGTCAAACAATTGAAGAATGGGACATTTGTGAGTCAAGGGAAATACATAAGGGACATGTTGAAGAAATTTGGAATGCAAGATGCAAAGCCAATTTCAACTCCAATGGGTACAAATGGCAATTTGGATAGTGATTTTGATGGCAAAATGGTGAATCAAAACGAATATCGGTCTTTGATTGAAAGTCTATGTAATAGAACCGTCCAAATTATAAGAGCACAAGTACAAAAACAATCACCGAAGTGATCAAATTCTCGCACTTGAGCCCATATAACTCCGGTAGTCCAATGAAATCACGAGGGATTTCAAACCAACCAACATACAAGCCAAGATCATAGTGATTCAACATAACAAGTCACATGTCATAACCATTTCACAAGTAAATCAATTTACATCGGAGTTCAACAAAGTTATTACAACTTACATTGAAAAGTAGCGGAAGCAAAGTAATTTGAAACTAACATTAATCTTATTTCAAATACATGCCAGTACCACGGTCGACTTCCAACAAAAGCATTAGAGATAAGGTAAATAAGAAGGATCATACCCGTGATCACACTCCGCCTCTACGGCAGGAGCCAACCAACTCTTGCAGTCGCCATGATACAGCATAACCTGCAACAAGTGGGGATAAAACCCTGAGTACGACAAAGTACTCAGCTAGACTTACCCGTCAGAAACCAGAAATAAGGCGACACCAAGGATCATGCAAGGCTGATATAAAGTGGGGCTAGCTTGACAACATTTTGCATAAAAGCTTATTACGGATAAGTAATCATTAATGCTTAAGCATCAAGTTAATCATCATTAGCCTGTCATCTATATTAGCACCTGTACTAGAGCACTCACTTTATTAGGAGCAAACAATATTAACCATAGCAGGTATAAATTGAGGCAACCTTTCCATCGTTATCCAATTAACCATCTATTCAATTTAAGGGAATCTACGTTGCCGCTGCTCAAGTCAAGTGCTCACTAACCGGGAGCGATGACGATTCGAATCGAATTCCTATCCAGCTGGAGGGGTATTTCTAACACTCACCGTGCAGACCCCTGCCAGGGTCGCACAGGCCACCTTTTCATATGATTCAGGAATCGCGGGTCCGAATGATGTCGCGACCCCAAGGGCGACACTCTGCCAGGTGATAGGGACTCTAACCCCCCTTGGTCTCACGCCAATGTCCCCAAGCACATCCTTTCTCTCCTCCAAGAAGCAACCTACCATTCGATTTCCGGCCTGAATCACATTACTCGGTTTCGCGGTCGGAACGGCTTATCCGGCCAACTAAGTGTTAGACTGCGTTCAACATGACTCAAGGACGTACAGCGAATCAGTCCTTAAACGACTCAGACGGGGATAGATTCACACCCAAGACCTTCATGCCTTGTCGCTTCACTATCATCATCCCGTCCGGTCTCATTTTATTTTATTAACACATGGTTCCTTTCCACGATAGCAAATATAGCCAACCGTGCCATATATGAATATCCCTATATCTCGCAGGTGACAGGAAATCACCTGACTTCTACCGCTTAAAGCAGGGCTAAGCATCTACTCGATCCTAATCTATGTAGGATTCAAGGATTCATATATCTGGACAAGGAATGATATAATGCAGCAAGGTTTCCAACCAACTCCTACCACTTAATGCAACAATACTTATAACATATATATAATTAATTGCTTTGAAAGTAGGAGGCTTATAATGCTCTGGGGCTTGCCTGGGATCCGACTCAAGTTAGAGTATGTCAGATGAATTCACTTGGCGAGCATCTCCCAATCTATCACTTGTCCGGTCTTTCTATCTTCGGGATGGATCCACCAACTCCATCTTTGGGTTCAGCTCCACATCTTGCCATCCACGTAGTGCATCTAACGTACCTAAATGAGATATGATGATGCATGTGTATGAACATGATGAATGGCAATAAGAATGCATCACATAAGACAAGCACAATATTTAAACAAGATACAAGCCCTCATAGCCACTCACTGACTATAGCACACCAACCATTCCATGCATAAAAGTAAAGCATAATCTTCACAAGTTTCAGGTGTACTAACTTCATCACCAAGTACATGAATCACACTTAGCAACATGCAAAGCAACTCAAGGTGAAGCAACAACGATAACTGGAATATGCCAATTTCTGGACTAGCAAACAGTAGCTTCATAAACCAATCATATCTGGAGTTTTATAAATCCAAATGACTTGCAAGAAGACATTATGGAAAGCTTATAAAATTCTCTACATTTAATTTAATATCATCACAGCATGATTCCAAAGTTTAACATGTCGAATTTACACAATATAGAAACTGGTCTAACAAGACAGAGAGCAAGCAATTCTATAACCCAACTTTAAACAGCTATAACTCCTAAACCACATGGCCAAATGCCACCAAATTTTAACAGAAGCTAGATACATAAATTATCTACAACTTTTGTATAAATAAGTTTCACAACAAAGCACATTATCATGAAAAACTTTGCTAAGTTCCCAGATCTGTCTAGAAACCTCATTTGCAAGAAATAATTATTAACTTATGTTGCAAATATATAATTTAGACAAAACCAACTTTACCAACATGTCACACATGACTAATGAACACCAGAAAACATAGTGTCCATTCCTAAATAAATTCTTTTAATGCATTTTCTTAATTTATTTAGATAATTAGGTGGAATTATGAACACATATCCAAGGTGCACAATAAATTCTACCAAAATTACAGTGGCCTAAATATGCTCTCAAAAGTCTACTGTCTAACTTTCAATCCATTTGGGCAAGTATATCAACCTTTATGAAAAAGACAAATAGCTATTGCAATAATCATGTGAGAGCAAGTTAAACTTAACACTCAATATTTTTTTTGTGAACACAAAGCCATATTATGAATCAATATGATAGAGAAACATCATACTAAGGTAATGGAACAACATTTTCTATTTTATCATTTATATATTATTTATAAGCTATTTATCAAGCTATAAACAAGTTAAATCAATAACTTGAGCATACAGTAAGCAATGACCATGAAATTTATACCACAATACATCCATAGCATGAAAATCCTACCATAAAAATTTCACATCAATTGGAGCATCACAACTCAAGATATAAAAAGAACAAGGAAAACAAGTGTTTATTTTCCATCTAACAAGATCTAGGTAAAACATCCTAAAACCCAGAAACAACCTATAAGTTTTATATTTTTCTTAGCAAGTACACGTCATCACAAAATTAACAAAACAAGAATCATCATTTTTGGAGTTCTAAAACTCTAGATATGGCTCTGCTCAAGTTGGTAAGCATTTTTGGAGCATTTTTAAGGCTTAAATAAAGACATCAGAAAATATCTACAACATGTAACATATTATGACTTCACTGCATAGATCTTTTCCCAAGGTTTCCAAAAAGTCCACTTTTGCTATTTTTTGATTTACCTGGCAAGAGATATGCATCTTAGAAGATTTACCAAAAATCTGCATAAAAGAAAAAGGAAAAAGGAAAAAGGAAAAAGGAAAACACTTTTGCCTCGAGGCCCTTGGGTTTTCGCTAAACCAACCCGAGCTCTGCTCGAACTGTTCATATGAGTCACATACTTCACAGTTAGGCCCCTGAAAGAATCTTTAAATAAACTAAGCAAATAGGTCCTACCCGCACTATTTAAATGAGTCTACGGATTTGCATTTAGGACCCTTAGTTAACTTGAATTCATGCCCGCGAGGTCCCTCCCTGGCTTCACTGTAGATCGGAAGCAGGGGAAATTGGGGGACGGCCGGTCTCCGGCGATGTAGTCACCGACGGTGATGGCGAAGGGCGGCACGAGTACCAGCGTGCCTACCCACACCCGGGGGAAGGTCGAATCGTGGTCGGAGAAGAACCGTGGACTCCCAGCCACACGTGCGGGCAGCCCAGCTATGGCTATGCTGGCGACGGTGGCCGTGGCCGGTGCTCCTGGCAGCGGGAGGTGGCGCTAGGGCATCCTGGGGACCCTACGTGCCAGCGGGGCTGCTCGGCTCAGACGGAGATGACCCGAGGCGACCTAACCACACGCGCCGGCGGTGGCTCACCGGTCATGGCCGCGCGGTGGCGCGCTCCGGTGACCGCTGCAACTGGCGAAGAGGTGCGTGCGGTGTAGTGTGACATGGAGAAGGTGATGCCGTGCACGGATGATGTCGAGGAGGTGCGGAATAGCGGGAACACGGCGACGGCTGGAAGCTCGGCCATGGCGGAGGGATGGTCGGCCGCGGTGGCGTCTGTGCCCGCGCGTACGCGTGCAACAGCGAGGAAGGGGCGAGTGAGTGGCCTGTGGCTAGCTTTGGTTCTCCACAACGTGAGGGGGGGAGAGAAATTGGGCACGTGGACAGGGAGTAGGGGCGCGGTGCGGGCATGAGCGCCACGCCCTCTTCCACGCGTCGCCTTTGGAGCAAAAGTGCGAACAACTGGCATGTGTCCGAATGGACCGGTTAGAGCTCCAATTTGGGCCTGATCTGGGCCGATCTGGGTCTTGGACCTAAAGGCAAAGTTGTAGCCCATACCATGCTCTACATTTCCTATTTAGGGGTCATAGTCATTAGAGCTGTAGATTAGGAGATAATTAGTCCCAAAATTACCAGTGTCAACATGTTAAGCTAGGGCTCGGTTTTGGGATTTTGCAATGCCAAACTTGGTCAAATTGATCACAACTTTTTACATGTTGTTCTCCATAACATAAACTCCAACTTTTGTTAAGGGGTCAAATCATGTTGGTTAGCAAAATCACGAGAACGCGGGATGCCAATGTCGATGTTACTGGAATTAGGGCTTAAAAATGGCTAAGTGCTGAAATCAGCCCTAAAACTAACTTGTGGTCCCTGTTTGAGCATGTTCCACACATTTTCATGACTTGACTCTTAAATAAAGTTTGTTCCTTATAAAATTATCTACAACTTTGTCAAAGGGTGAACAGTCATGCAAAGCTTCTAGGTCACACTTTTAAAATGGTCAAACAAAAGTATTCTCAGGTCCATACATGGTCAACCATCACTTAGAAGCACATTTAGGCAAAATGATCAACATGAACATTGTTCCATTAAGTGCCCTAAGTGTAGTTAAGGTGTTATAGAGTTCATCTAGAGTCATTTGGACAGTTTGCAAGGTTTGGTGGATGTTCTATAGTTTCATTAACTTAATGGGGCAAATTCCAATAGGAATGGAACTTATCATTTCATGTGACTTTTTGATTCCAAACTTCATGAAACTTTTCCAGGGATCAATATAGATAGTTATTGATGTGAGACATGTGAAGATACTTTGATAACAACACCCAAGCATATATCATAAAAATGGCCTATATGCAAAGAAGGGTGCAACATCCAAGTTTAGATTAGGGTTTATTTCCGTAGGTTTGACTTTGGCATCGTCATCTCCACTAATTTATCGTGTTTGAGCTTAAACCCACTACTTAATTGGTGATCAACACCTGGGGTGTTACAGCTCTCCCCCCTTAAAAGAATTGCGTCCTGAGATTCGGAATGGAAGATCTTTTAAGGAAGGGAGACACGTTATCTAGTTCCCAACATCTGCTATAGCATTCAGCTTTAAAGCTTCAACATCGGCGAACAATTTGGTCAAAGGCACTTTCTGATACTTACTCTTTATGGTAAAATTTGTCTGAAGAATTTCCTTCATTGACTTCCATGAAGCATTGTTACTTTGGGAGGAATCCAAGATAGCACATACTGCATTCTCCGTGCACGGAGATCATTTGGTCCATGAGTGAACCACTCACAAGTATCCGACTCTCTAATGAGCACAACATAGGCCATATGAACTTGACACTAGATCGAAATTATCAGAAGTATACTCGTTGAAATGACTCTATGTTCACAAAGTTTGAAAAGCAGTCCTCTACCAAAATGGCTTGAGCACAACCTTCCAAAAGTGTGAGACCATAGACGACAAACATCCTCTGAGGTTATATGGTACTAACTAACCAATAGACAAGGTCTATTCTGGTCGTAATGGTTCAATCCTTTAGATATCAACTAATGGAACACTACTTAAGGTTTCATGTACGCAGTTCTCTTTCTTTGATGACAACACTATATTATCTGAGTCTGTCGAAGGATTAGTGAATGTGATAGCTGACTCTGTTGGCTTCGTATTTCTGCCAAATGTCACCTAAGAAGATTCTCTTATCCAAAGGCAACAGTTATCTGGATTGAATCAGATGCAACCTCTTGGGTAAAACATGTATAAGGTACCAAAGTATGTCATCATTGGAAAATAATTCCCAAGGAAAGATGTAACGACACCTTAAGGACAACAAAAGTTGTAAATATTCACTAAACCATGGGGAGTAGTCTACCACCAAGCGGTTGAGTAAAATTTTCCTTTGTGACTTAGTTGCACTGTAAGTTAAGTTGACTTGCAATGTAGCAACTTTGTCAGGCCAACTTTCACCTTGAGTTTTCCTTTTTAGGATCAAACAGCAGCTCTAAGATGGAAAATCTGTTGTTTGACACTTCTCAAATTGCTTTCAAATTTTCCTCAACATGTTGTCCAATAAAGTTATGAACAAACCATTTGTGGCACCTAAGGGCACATGGATGTTGATCGAAACTAGGGCATGCATTTCTCTAATTCTTCACCGCAGCTGTTTGAACACCTTGCACTATCTGTGTGATTGTCCAAGATGGAATTGACTTGATCACAATAGCTCTAGAAGATAGAATATTAGAATATCACCCAAGTTGTTGGCTAGTTGATTAACTTCTTATGGTTATTGCTTTGTAAGACATAGCCTTAGTAGCTACCGAAGAGTCGTTACCTAGCTGGAGATTAACCTTCCTATTGGTAACTAATCAGTTGTCTCTCAACACTAAAAGTTCCAAATCTTCACTCTTGATCACAACAACTGTGGTTGATGCAGAACAGATGGTTGCCATTAAAGTTAGCAAATACGAAGTTATTCTAGAGATGGTTGATTTTGATTGTATGGTCATTATGTACCCAAGATTGTGACTTGGATAGCTCCGGTCATATGCACAATGCGACAATCGATTCTCATCCCACAGATAACTTGTCCAACATTAAGGGTTGTGTGTCCTTTTTATCCAATAGATGTGAGATACTTGCTTACTAGATGGTGGTCACCAATACTTGGGACAACTAAGTAGAGTCACATTTTTACCACTTCTTGTGGTCTGTTAATGTTTATGTCGGTGACCTGTTCTTCAAAGGTTATCCTCTTAGCAACTTCAGGAGGAAGCTCTACTACATTTGGTCCAATATAAGGGTCTTTTGATAAGATATGGAAAAACAACCAAGGAAGAAGGTCACGTGAAAATCACATCAGCGTTGTTCTGCGATGGACTATGATTACAAACCATGATACCAGCGCGTGCCGAGCAGCACAACCTTGTGTGTGCACCCACAGGAGGCTCTCGGTTTCGTCGAGACACCATTAGTTGCTACTCATAACACCATTACTGAACATACACCCAATGAGGAATTTCAAATGACACAGATTGGGTTGTCCAAACAAGCACCATACCAAGGAGGGATAGCAAGCAAAGGTAGTCACAAGGTTTAGAATCAACACAAAAATGATCCGATGATCAAAATATAGCACAAGAGAACATCGCACAATTGCCAAGGATAACTAAGCAAGAGACTCTTGCTTAACTTCTATGTACGACTTGCGTCCACCGAGATGAGTTCCAGATAAAAGATTAATAGGAGATTCATTCATGTTGGGCAACAACATGAGATCAAGACTGTTAAACATCTCGAGACTGAGAAGGTTGGGGACGGATTAAGAAATTTTCAAGGTGAAAACCGATATGTAGTCATAGATTGAGTTGATAAGGTAGATGCATGAATTTGCAAGCACACGATTTAGAGGCCACAACAAAAAGACATTTCGTCGCATTAGCTAACCTTTGGGAGAGGCAACCGGGAGGTCCAACATAAATTTGGGTGCGATCTCCACAACTGGCAATGTACGAACCATGGTCAAAGGCTAGTGTTGATGGAAGTTAACTTAGTGGATCAGTTGACAAGGGTCTTCACAAAGAGGGTTGCAAAACATCCACGGCTTAGGCAAACATATAGGAGAACTAAACTTTGGGCTTTCGGTCAAGCAAGGGCATGGATACAAACATTCAAGGACTAACCACTAAGTCTATATGCTCAAGCTCCTAAGATAGAGAACCTAATGGAAGACAACAACCATACAATTACGTATGTGAACTTTGTTCTAGGATAAAGCTATGTGACCCTCGTATGCTCACCGAGGACAAACGAGGTGACAACTAGAGCACTACCCAGATACAAACACACATACAACATCACAATCAAGCAGTCCTTTGAGAAAATTCAAACGAATGGTTTAAGCAACCAATACAAGGCACAAGGCTCACCCAAAACAAGCATTTATCTCAAGCATGAACTAACTACAAGTTTAGCTCAAAACAACGCTAGCTAAGGAAGCCAACTTAGCATGTGCCCAGAATCTGGACAGCAACGCAGTACTTACTTGTTTCAACTATAACTGAGGTTATAGACATCCCACAAAGGTGATCCTAGACTTTCTAGAAAGCTTAGGAAGATGTCTAAACTTTAGTTATTCATACCAAAAGTAAATTCATAGATTAACATGACCAAAATTGCTAATGTTGCAGATCTGTACCAATATGGACAGAAAACTGATAATAACTTCAAAAATGTACAACTGGAGTTCTAGGGACCCAACAAGGCTGATCCTTCACTTTATATAAAGCTTATTAAGTTGTATATAACTTTCTTAATATCATATTAATGTGATTCTACAGCTAACAAGGCCAAACAAGATAAAGAAGACATCTCTGCCCAGATTTGGACAGATTCTGTCATTCCACTTTGCATGCTCATAATTAGAGATTTAGACCACCAAAATTAGTGCTATAAGACATTTTGGAAAGCTTAGAAAAAGTACTACACTTCTTCTATTATCTCCAAGACTTGATTCCATATTAACACAGGTAAAACAAATCAAACATTCAGATCTACTCAAAGCATAAGCAAAACCTGATAGTAAACTTCTAAAAGTTATAACTCTCAAACCATAAGGCCTAGGGTCATGAAATTTTAGTAAAAGCTAGAAAAGTAAGTTAGCTACAACTTTGGTATTCTCTATAACTATAGAAAACACCATTATGATCATGAAAGCATCACTACAACAGAAACCGCTCTAGCAGCCAACGTTTAATAAGCAAAACAAAGTTTGCCTTTGTTCTACTTAACAAGAGAGCACACAAACATATCATCCTAGTGGCTCTAAACATTGTTACCTTAGACCAACACCAATTTAATTCATTCATGAGAATCCAATTTACTTAAGTGAGGTCTAAAACATTTTCAAAAACTTGTATGACAGCATATCCACCACTTGGCTAAACTAGAGGGCATCTATAGTTCAAACATGTAACCATAATTATTTCTAGCAAGGCTAAGCACACACCTTTTTTTTTTCAAGCGCTTTCTATTCAAGCAATCATTGAAAAAGGCATTCATATATAACTCCACACAAGAAAGATAGTGTACCACATCAATCATAAGTTACTTCGTATAGGACAAGGGTGAGAGGAGCATAGTTATGCATAAAGCAACAATCATGAAGATGCATGCTTTGTCCTATTCGTCCTCACAAGATTGCCAACCTAAGGTGGCGATCACGTTCTATGTCGGTGGTATAACACGCACTCTCTCGATATATAGCTAGTCGACAGCTACATTCGACTTACGCATTCATGATTAGCGTACCTGCAGAAGAGTTTCATTGCAGCCCAACATTTCCCAATATAGCACACAATGAAAGTAGAGAAGTAAAATTCTAAGTACTCCCATGTACATATACCCCCGTATATATACATGTAGCACAAAAACTTCCCGAATCATTTGATCACCCACAATTAAGTACCTTCGTATATATATGTGTGTAACATGTAAATAATCCAGTAACCAAAACTAGCTCTCCCCTAGACCACAGGTTGTACAGTCATGCCCTCACAACTCACACTTACCTGAGCGTAGGTGTGATGTTACATAAAAGTAAACTAGCGACATATATGACTATCTCATATATGAAGGCTACCACCAATCTAACACACCGGGTAGCATAGTGTGGGAGAGTCATCACACATGCATAAATGAAAAACCCCCAAGTTAGTACTTATATAAGCCACCTAATAATCCTTATATGGGCATAAGGAAATTGACCACTGGCATACTTAGGTTTAGAATTCAGATTTCACAAACCTATATATAGCTATAAGTTGATAAAACTGATTTTATAAAACAAAACCTTTGTTTTAAATACACATACGACAAGTTTAATGTTGAATCTTGCTCCGATACCAGCTGTAACATAACCGTCCAAATTATAAGAGCACAAGTACAAAAACAATCACCGAAGTGATCAAATTCTCGCACTTGAGCCCATATAACTCCGGTAGTCCAATGAAATCACGAGGGATTTCAAACCAACCAACATACAAGCCAAGATCATAGTGATTCAACATAACAAGTCACATGTCATAACCATTTCACAAGTAAATTAATTTACATCGGAGTTCAACAAAGTTATTACAACTTACATTGAAAAGTAGCGGAAGCAAAGTAATTTGAAACTAACATTAATCTTATTTCAAATATATGCCAGTACCACGGTCGACTTCCAACAAAAGCATTAGAGATAAGGTAAATAAGAAGGATCATGCCCGTGATCACACTCCGCCTCTACGGCAGGAGCCAACCAACTCTTGCAGTCGCCATGATACATCATAACCTGCAACAAGTGGGGATAAAACCCTGAGTACGACAAAGTACTCAGCTAGACTTACCCGTTAGAAACCAGAAATAAGACGACACCAAGGATCATGCAAGGCTGATATAAAGTGGGGCTAGCTTGACAACATTTTGCATAAAAGCTTATTACGGATAAGTAATCATTAATGCTTAAGTATCAAGTTAATCATCATTAGCCTATCATCTATATTAGCACCTGTACTAGAGCACTCACTTTATTAGGAGCAAACAATATTAACCATAGCAGGTATAAATTGAGGCAACCTTTCCATCGTTATCCAATTAACCATCCGTTCAATTTAAGGGAATCTACATTGCCGCTGCTCAAGTCAAGTGCTCACTAACCGGAAGCGACGGCGATTCGAATCGAATTCCTATCCAGCTGGAGGGGTATTTCTAACACTCACCGTGCAGATCCCTGCCAGGGTCGCATAGGCCACCTTTTCATATGATTCAGGAATCGCGGGTCCGAATGATGTCGTGACCCCAAGGGCGATACTCTCCTAGGTGATAGGAACTCTAACCCCCCTTGGTCTCACGCCAATGTCCCCAAGCACATCCTTTGTAACACCCCTGGGTGTTAAGCATGCATTAGCATCCAAAGCATTAGTCATAATCATCTCATACATAGTTATCATTGCATGCAATATAGACCCTTTTAAATTTAAAATTGAAAAACAATTACTCAAAACCCAAATTCTGCATTTAAGTGCTAAAGAGTGGTGAAATTTTTGTGTAGCTACAATTTTAGATAATCTAGAATAAATAAACATGATTTTTGGAGTAACTCTTGAATTCAAATTCCTTCAATTTTTTGCTTTTAAAAATATTCTAGAAAAATGAATTTTTACTTAAAAATTTAGCTTTAAATCCCAAATTCAAAATCTATTTAGAATTTTGAAAAGTGCCCTACATGAAAGTTGTAGAGAATTAAATTTTGAACAACTTTTATTTTGGGCAAAAGTTCTGAAAACCTCTTTTTTTCATCTTCAAATTCAAATTTGAAACAAATAGAGAAATCTGAAAATTTAATTTATAAAAGAAAAATGGTTTCTCATTTTAGTGGGCCGCGGCTTCCCTTTCGGCCCGTGAGCAGACGCCGGCCTGGCCCGCTCACCCCCGCTCCCCTCCCCGCGCGCGCGCGCCCGCGCCAGCGCACGCCGTGCTCAGGCCGTGGCCGCCGCGTGGCTGCCGCTCGCTGTCTCCGGCGTACGGGTGGCGAGCCGTGGGCTCCACCGGCCGCGCCACGCGCCCTAAAGCTGCACCCGCTCCTCCCTCAGTCTCACTCCCCATCACTTCGTCCTTCTCGGCTTCGCGCGAGCAGCAGCAGCCGCCGCTCCCGCCTCCTCGCGCCGCCGCCGCTCCGCCCGAGACGAACACCGCTGTTCCCGCTCAACGGCTGTGCCACCTCCCGATTCGTCTCGCCACCGGCTCCGCCACCTTCTCCTCTTCTCCGAACGGAGTTCGGTATCCCTTGTTCGATGACGGTGAGGCTCAATTTCTCTTTTTCCCGCGCGCGCCACCGTCGCTGGCCGCCGGGCTCGAGCTCCGCCACCGACGCCCTCGCTCCCTCCTTCTTCCCTTGCTTCGCGCGATCGTGCTCGCCATCCTTGCGCGGGAGACATGCATGCTCGGGGTTGTAACTCAGAGCCGGAGGACGGCCGTTGGCCGACAGCGACCACCGCTTCGCCCCCGCGACGTCGGGACGCCGGCACCTGTGGCCGCGCCCCGCGCTTCGCCCCCCCTCTCTGCTCTCTGGGCCAAACGGCCTTGGGCCGAACCACCGAGCCGGGCCGCCTCTCTTTTCCCGCGCGGCGCTCCGGCTGAAAACGGCCGTGGGCCAGTGGTTTCAAGTGGGCTGGCCCGTTAAACGATTTCCAAATTTCGTTTTTGAATTTCTATTTTGTTTTGGGAAAAGAAAATACTTGGAAAATGTTTGTGTACAATTTATAGCTCCAAAAATCATAAAACAAAGTTTGAAATGTTCCTCTTGAATAGATCTACAGTTTAAAAATATCTCATATTATTTTTGTAACACTTTACTGTGCAAATTTATTTAATTACTATAAATGCTGATATCTTAGAAAATATGTAGTAAATAAAATAATAAAGGGAAAAATGTGATTATTGTTGATTTAATCTTTTTTAGTGATGTACTTTCTAGGAAAAATATTAGTGAAGCATGTTCTGTGAGAAATTTTTGAAGTGTAGTTCAAATGCTTTTAATTGATAATCTTTGTTATTTTTAGTAGAGGGCTAAATTTGTATAGAACATACATGTGATAATTTTTGTAGTATGTTAGTTTACTGTTAGTAACATAGGAAAAATATGAAATCTTTTGTTTGATACTTTTTCTAGTACAAAATAATTTCATGCTCATTATTATGCTATAACTTGTTTATTTTGTATAGATAGTTTTACTTATTCAGTTCTCATGAAAATTTAGTAGTAGGTTAGTTAGGGTAAGCGTAATCTACTGTAATTTTTGTAGATTTTTATCTACACCCAAAATAGGTGTTGCTGTGTAACCCTAGTTAAATAGGGAATAAAAGATTATTCTTTATGAGAAATTAAGAGTAATAAAATATGTTTGGTGTATCTTTGAAGCATCAACATGTCTTGCTGATGTTGTTTGATGAGTTAGGTTGGTGAGCTTTGGTAGCTTAGGTTCACTTGTATGTGTAGATGATAGGCTAACTAATAGAAGAATAAGGTGCATGTTTTAGGGTACATGTTCTTGGATGACGTTGACTACCTTGTAGAAGAAATAGTTATATTCAAACTGCTCATTCCATGTGCTCATCTGCATCTCATGTCATCAAAGCACTCCACCACAATCCGATGCATCATTCGCATGTTTGCTTATGCACTTGCATCATACAGGATCGCAGGAGGAGTCGCAGGTAGCAGTACCGGAGGAGCAAGTTTGGACGGATTAGCAGGAGCCCTAGGCACAGGAGGTGCCCGAGGAGGAAGAGTCAGGCGAGGATCTGCCAGAGTGCGTCGACCACCATCCTAGCTCGTTCGAAAGAGGCAAGCCCCGGAGCATTTTAAGTCTCCTATTTTATAAAAGTTGTTCCTTACTACATGAACTATAGTTATATATATTGTTGCATTAAGTTATAGGAGTTGAGTGAAACCGTTGTTGCATTATTACCTTGGCCACCGAATTATCTTTTACCCTGTTAGGTCAGGATCGAGTAAATTGCTTAGCCATGCTTAGACCGGTAGAAGTCGGGTGATTTCCTATCACCTGCGAGTTATAGGTGGATACCGGGTTATGGTTAGCTATAATTGTGATCATAAAAAGTAACCAAGTGTTGATGGATAAACGAAGACCGGACGGAGTCTTATAGGGTTTTGGACTATAGTGATTCCGTCTGTGTCAATTAAGGACCGATCATTGCTCGTCCCTCTTGTCATGTTGAACGCATGCCTCACATTTAGCTGGCCGAATAAAGTACCTTTCGACCGCGAAGCTAGTGACACTTTTCGAGCCGGGATAAACTCGGGTTGGCAGACTGGTGTCGAAGGGGGTGTAACGGGGACGCGAAGAGTGAGCCCAAGGTGCGTCCTGGCAGTCGGGCGGTCCCTGGGTAGTGCGATCCATGATTGTTATCCCGCGGCTTCTTGGAAAGTGTCATTGGTGATCTACGCGACCCTGACGGGGGAAACAGGGTTTGTGTGAGGAATAAATCTTCAGCTGGATAGGAATTCGATTCGAATCGCCGTCGCTCCCGGTTAGTGAGCACTTGACTCGAGCTATGGCATCGTAGTAACATTAATGGAACACTGATGGTTAAGTGAATGATGTTGGAAATGCTAAACCTGATATGATAATCTAGATTGTTAATGATGAATCAAGTGATTGTTCTAGCAATAGATGCTTACCTAGCTTGAATAGGTTATACTAAAAGTGATGCAAAAAGTACTGGTATAGTTTTTCATAACAACTTATGCTTTTTGCAAATGAGTCAAGCCAGTCCAATCTATAAAGCCTTGCATGATCCTTGGTGTCCTTTATTTCTAGTTTTTGACGGGTAAGTCTAGCTGAGTACATTCTCGTACTCAGGGCGTTGTTCCCATTATTGTTGCAGATGGTCAGATGTACTATGGGTACTGCTCCAACTGTCTGTATCCGGCGATGGGCGACAACTAGGACCTTGGGCAAGGGTCACTCTGTTCGTCTTATCTACTGCTTTTATGGACCATGACTATCTACTGGCACTGTATTTGAACTAAGTGTGGGTGTAAAACTACTTGCTTCCGCTATGTTATTTTGAACTGTGTTGTAATAACTTTTATTCCGAACTCCGATGTACTCCACTTTTATTATGAACTCTATGTATCATGTGAACTGTGGCTGCTAAATCAGTACGATCTTGGTTGTATGTTGGTTGGTTTGGAAATCCCTCGTGATTTCACGGAATCTCGGGTTATACGGGTTTAAGTTTGATAAATTAACCGCCTCGGTGGAAGATTTTCTTACTTAATCTCATACAATTACGTTGATCCGTTACAGCTGGTATCAGAGCATGGTTTAGCATGTTACTGTTCACATGGGTATTTAAAAACAAAACTATGTTTTCAACTAAGCTTTTAAATTTGAGAGTGTGCCAGTGGTCATATCCTTTATGCCCAATAAGGACTCTAGGTGGCTTAATTAAGTACTAACTTGGGGGTTTGCATCATATTTGAAATTTCGTCGCTCATACGGCATGCTATTGTATGAGTGCCATTCAATTGAGTGGTAATGTATGGATCAATTCCCTCTACGCCCTGGTAAGTGAGAGTTGTGAGAGCATGGTCGGATACACTGCCGATCTAGGGGAGTGCTTATGTGATACCGAAATACTTACGTGCCATGCGCATGTTCGTATGAGGGTATTCAAATGGTGGGGACTTCCGTCATGCGGTGACGATGTCGTCAATAGGGCGATGATTCAGGTAGTTGTTACCGTTATACTCGTATCTGGGGATGCGTGTAGAGCGAGTAACTTACTTTACTGCTTTCTTGCATATTTTCATACTGTGAGGTTTGGGCTGAAGTGACTTTGTGTAGGTACATAACAACGCTTTCGAGTAGTACGTATTAATTACGTTACAAGAGATCGTTGTATGCCACCGTTTATTCCGTTAGTAGTTATTAGTTTTCTAAGTTTGTGAGGACGTACGGAACGTGCATGTATCATGATTGTGCATTTCATTCATGGCATTGTTCCTCCCCTTATAAGTTGATTATCTCATTTCGATAAAAATGCCAACTTAAAAATCTGTTCTCACCACGGTAATAAAATTTTGCTACAGATGGCACGTACCAAGCAGACAGCCCGCAAGTCCACCGGTAGAGCTCTCCATCATCAGCTTGCTCCACGCACTCGTCAGTGCCACACTTTTCTTGGAGAGTTTGGGATACCTCCGCTCTTGTGGAGAGTACTCAGCTATGTAGGCTATCCTGATGGGATGGAGCCCCGCTACTTTTGGTCGAATGAGCGGTTGGGGGAAGGACTTTTGGTGACTGTGGAAGCAGTAGTTCATCCCCGAGGTGATGGTTCTGAGTGGACTGGTTGGCATTTTGAGTCAACTGGCAGGACCCCTGAAGAAGCCGCTGAGAGGGCAGCCTTTGGGATCCTGAGGGATATCATGGATCGCTTTCCTCAGGAGTTGGCAGCAGCTATAGTTGGAGTCTTTCCAAGGGGCAACCTCTCCACTGACTCGTGGCAGAAGGCAAGAGGAAGATCTCTGGAGATTAGCGTCGCAGAAGCATAGAACAGTGACAACCCCGCTATGAGTGCCATGTTCGCAGTGATGAGGGCCTTTGATGGAGTGGAAGGTAGCCTGAGACGTGTGTCTAGTGCTCTTGGTCAGGCTCGTGATGACCGCCGTCAGCTTCAGAGAGATCACGACGCCGAGATTGAGAGGCTCAACACAGAGATGGCTCAGTTGACTCGCCAGAGAGATCAGGCTACCCAGAGGACTGTGGCTTTTGAAGGAGATGTACGTGCCCTGAGAGAGCAGGTTGGGCGACTGACCACCGCCAACAGGAACGCTGAGCGCATGTTGACTCATGTGCTCTATCAGAGGAATGAAGCCTGGTCCGTAGAGAATGTGTTGAGGGCTAGACAGTTTGAGCTAGAGCAACAGTTGGCATATGCAGAGGAATATAATGACAATCTGCATGAGGAGGTTCATCGGCTAAACAATCAACTCAACCCCTATGTTCCTCCTAGTGTGGCAAAGATGGATTTGAATGAAGACGAAGATCCTGAAGAGCCCGAAGCACCAGTTAGGGAGCACCACGACGCTGCTAATGGCGACGACGCCAATGTCTCGGACTTAGACAGCGACCACGATGAGTAGGCTAGTAGTTGTTGCGCTAGCTACTAGGTTCCATCTACATGATCTTTTGTTTTGTTGGCACGTTGGGCATGTATTAATGAGTAGAAAGACTAAGGCTTTGATGTAATGTTGGAAAGCTTGGATGTGTTTGTGGCGGTATCCGAACGTCAAAAAAGTCCAGTGTATGTATGCTAGCAACTTGGTTATAATGGACGCGATGTGTGCACTTTAAGTAATCTAATTAGTGATGTTATGTTAATTGGAATGACTTATTGTGCCCCTATTTTATTGTATGAATTTATTCTCTCCAGTGAATTCAGTTCGACATGATTTTTCGTTCGGTCACAATTCATACAACATCACCTAATAATTACTGTTGCTGAAACATGCAGATGCCGAACACTCGTCGTACCGTGTATGGTGCCACTGAGGCTGGTGGCAGTGCAGCTGCTAGTGATGACCGTGATCCACCACCGCCTCCTCCACCCTACACTGCGGAATAGTTTTCGCACAATTTCTTAGAAGCCAACGTAATATGGAGAGTATGCAACAGAATATGGAAGCTGCATTGCACAGTATTGCAGATAACACCCGTCGAGGGATAAACCCGGGTGGGCACGAAGCAAATCAGTACAACAGTTTCAAGGACTTCATGGATACTCATCCACCGATCTTTAAGGAAGTCGCAGAACCCTTGGATGCAGAAGAATGGATTAATACTATGGAAGACAAGTTCCGTGTCTTGAGAATGACTGAAGTGTTGAAGACTGAGTATGCAGCTCATCAGCTTCAAGGTCCAGCAGGAATGTGGTGGAAACATCACCGCACCACTTTTCCTCCCCATGCTCACATCACTTGGAAGGAGTTCACCGAAGCCTTCCGTGGAATGTACATTCCACCTGGTCTGACCGAGATGAAGCTTGGGGAATTCCTGGCACTGAATCAAGGCACAAAGACTGTAACTCAATATCTACATGTATTCAATAACCTGAGCCGTTATGCCCCTGATATGGTGAATACTGAGGCCAAGAAGATCGCTAGCTTCAAGAGAGGCCTAAATCCCAAGATGATGAAACATGTGGGTACAAATATGAGGACTGGTTTCAATGATTTCGTTAGTGACTGTCTGAAGTAAGAGAAGAACAACAATGTTTATGCTGCTTCCAAGATCCGTAAGAGAGCTTTCGAGTCTGGTTCATCCCAGTCCAGAGCCCCAGTGGCCAACCGTCTAGCTTATCGATCGCCTGCCCTAGGTGCAAGGTTTAGGCCACCGCAAAGAAAGAATCAGAATACTCAGCAACCCCAGAGGAACCAGAAACCATTCAAGATGGCATTGCCTCAGGCGAAGACAGGACAAGGCAGTTCATCTGGAACTATGGCTCAAGTGAAGGGACCGTGCTTCAACTGCAACCAACCCGGACACTTTGCAAAGTTTTGTCCCTACCCTAAGAAACAACAGACGTAGTATCAAGCTCGTGTGCATCACACCACCGTGGATGACATCCCTAAAGGAGAACCGGTAACAGCTGGTATGTTTTCTATCAACAATCATCCTGCAGTAGTCTTGTTTGATTCCGGATCATCTCATTCCTTTGTAAGTCAAGCATTTGTTAAGAGGCATGAGCAAAAGATAGTTGAATTGGAATGTGCATATAAAATCAGTTCAGCTAGGGCTGATCTGTTGACTAATCAGATAGTTCAGGGAGTAACCCTAAACATATCAAACCAGCAATATAAGCTTAATCTGATAGTCATGCCAGGGTTAGTTTTGGATGTGATCATGGGTATGAACTGGATGAATAAGATGGGGGTAGTAATCGATATTGGAGGAAGGAGTATCTCTCTTAAGGAACCCAGTGGAGAAGGCACCTTTCGGGTGGTCCTACCTCAGAAAGTAGACCTAGCTAGCACGACTTGTGCGGTCCAAACTACTCTGCTAGCCCAGATTCCAGTGGTTTGTGAGTTTCCAGATGTGTTTTCGGATGAGTTACCTAGCCTTCCACCAGACCGAGATGTTGAGTTTGCCATTGAGTTAATTCCGGGAACAGCACCGATCTCGAGAAGGCCCTATCGGATGCCTCCCAATGAGTTAGCCGAATTGAAGAAGCAACTCCAGGACTTATTAAATAAAGGTTTGATTCGTCCCAACTCATCTGAATGGGGATGCCCCGCTCTTTTTGTGAAAAAGAAAAAGGATAACTCCTTACGCATGTGCGTGGATTATCGACCACTGAATGCAGTGACAATTAAAAACAAGTATCCTCTTCCTCGAATTGATATCTTGTTTGACCAATTATCTAAAGCCAAAGTGTTCTCTAAGATAGATTTAAGATCAGGATACCATTAGATAAAGATTAGGCCGCAAGATGTGCCTAAGACTGCGTTCTCTACCAGATATGGCTTGTACGAGTATCTTGTCATGTCCTTCGGATTGACAAATACTCCTGCATACTTTATGTATCTGATGAATTCTGTTTTCATGCCAGAGTTGGACAAGTTTGTGATTGTGTTTATTGATGACATTCTAATATATTCAGAGAATGAAGAAGATCACGCAGATCACCTCAGGATTGTCTTGACTAGACTTAGGGAACATCAACTGTATGCGAAGTTCAGCAAGTGTGAGTTCTGGCTTAAGACAGTTTCTTTTCTTGGCCACGTGTTGTTTGAAAATGGCATTTCAGTTGACCCTAGTAAGGTGCAAGAGGTTATGGTCTGGAAGTCACCAACCTCAGTGCATGAAGTTCGTAGTTTTCTTGGTTTAGCCGGTTACTATCGTCGCTTCATACCGGATTTCTTAAAGATTGCCAAACCAATGACAAGCCTGTTACAGAAGGATCATAAGTTTGTATGGACAGAGGAGTGCGAGGCAGCTTTCTGCACCTTGCGAAAGTTGTTGACCACTGCTCCTGTTCTGGCCCAACCGGATATAGAAAAGTCATTTGATGTGTTCTGTGACGCATCTAAGAATGGGTTAGGATGTGTACTAATGCAAAATGGAAGGGTCATTGCCTATGCCTCATGTCAATTGAGGAAGCATGAAGTTAACTATCCTACACATGATTTGGAGCTTGCAGCAGTAGTGCATGCTCTAAAGATTTGGAGACACTACCTAATGGGTAATGTGTGTAACCTCTTTACAAATCATAAGAGTCTCAAATACATTTTTACCCAATCTGAGTTGAACATGCGACAGAGAAGATGGTTAGAGCTGATAAAGGACTATAATCTGAACGTGCATTATCATCCTGGGAAGGCTAATGTAGTAGCAGATGCACTGAGCAGAAAATCACATGCTATTGATGTGCAACCGTTGTTTGAAGAAGGGTTCAATTTGTTACATCCTGCTGTGTTGCATAATATTCAGATCAGTTATACTCTGGAAAACCAGATCATTGAAGGTCAGAAGACAGATAAGAGAATCTTTCATATCAAGGAGAAGATAAAGAGGGAACCCACCAAACACTTTCGATTGGATGACCAAGGAGTGTTATGGTTTAAGGATCGCCTGGTGGTACCAAAGGATAGAGAGCTTAAGAACAAGTTGATGAATGAGACCCATCATTCCAAGCTATCTATTCACCCCGAAAGTAGTAAGATGTACCAAGATTTGCGACCCCGTTATTGGTGGACTAAGATGAAAAAAGAAATTGCAGCATACGTTGCTCGTTGTGACATGTGTTGTAGAGTTAAAGCTCTTCACATGAGACCTGCAGGACTTCTGCAACCCTTGTCTGTACCTGATTGGAAATGGGATGATATAAGTATGGATTTCATCACTGGTCTTCCCACCACACAGAAGGGACATGATTCTATTTGGGTAATAGTAGATCGTCTCACCAAGACAGCTCACTTTCTGCCAGTTAAGACAACATTTCGACCACCTCAATATGCAGAAAAGTATATTGCTGAGATTGTCCGATTACATGGTATACCAAAAACGATCGTGTCTGATCATGGTTCACAGTTTACCACTTATTTTTGGGAACATCTTCATAAAGGTTTGGATACTAGTTTGATTTGTAGTACGGCTTACCATCCACAGACAGACGGGCAGACAGAACGAGTTAATGCTGTACTTGAAGATATGCTTAGAGCTTGTGTACTATCATCCAGAGGCTCATGGGAATCCTGGTTACCATTGGCAGAATTCGCTTACAACAACAGTTACCAAGAGAGTATCAAGATGGCACCTTTTGAAGCTTTATATGGCAGGAAGTGCAGGACACCGTTAAATTGGGTAGAGCCTGGAGAAAGAAGGTTTTATGGAATTGATTTTGTAAATGAGGCAGAGAAGAAGGTCTGTATTATCCGGCAAAACATGCAAGCTGCACAGTCCCGTCAAAAGAGTTATACAGACAAGAGAAGGAGACCATTAGATTTCCAAGTGGGTGACTATGTCTATTTGAAGGTTACCCCCATGAAGAAGAAACGGTTTGGAATCAAACAGAAACTATCTGCTAGATATATCGGACCATACCAGATCATAGAGAAAAAGGGTCCCGTGGCGTACAAGTTGCAATTGCCAGAAGGGATGAGTTCGATCTTTCTCGTCTTTCACGTATCCCAGTTGAAGAAATGTCTGCGTGTTCCGGAAGAGAGAATGGAACCGCAGGGTATTCGGATCAAGGCGGACTTGGAATATTGTGAACAACCAGTTCGAGTTCTAGATACAAAGGACCGAGTCACTCGGAATAGAGTGGTAACAACCTACAAGATTCAGTGGAGCCATCATGATGAGAGTGATGCTTCATGAGAAATGGGAGAATATCTTCAAACCGCGTATAAAGATTTTTACGATAAATGGTTCGTAACTCAAAATCTCGGGACGAGATTCTTATAAGGGGGGAGGGTTGTAACACCCCTGGGTGTTAAGCATGCATTAGCATCCAAAGCATTAGTCATAATCATCTCATACATGGTTATCATTGCATGCAATATAGACCCTTTTAAATTTAAAGTTGAAAAACAATTACTCAAAACCCAAATTCTGCATTTAAGTGCTAAAGAGTGGTGAAATTTTTGTGTAGCTACAATTTTAGATAATCTAGAATAAATAAACATGATTTTTGGAGAAACTCTTGAATTCAAATTCCTTCAAATTTTTTACTTTTAAAAATATTCTAGAAAAATGAATTTTTACTTAAAAATTTAGCTTTAAATCCCAAATTCAAAATCTATTTAGAATTTTGAAAAGTGCCCTACATGAAAGTTGTAGAGAATTAAATTTTGAACAACTTTTATTTTGGACAAAAGTTCTGAAAACCTCCTTTTTTCATCTTCAAATTCAAATTTGAAACAAATAGAGAAATCTGAAAATTTAATTTATAAAAGAAAAACGGTTTCTCGTTTTAGTGGGCCGTGGCTTCCCTTTCGGCTCGTGAGCAGATGCCGGTCTGGCTCGCTCGCCCCCGCTCCCCTCCCCGCGCGCGCGCACCCGCGCCAGTGCACGCCGCGCTCAGGCTGTGGCCGCCGCGTGGCTGCCGCTCGCCGTCTCCGGCGTACGGGTGGCGAGCCGTGGGCTCCACCGGCCGCGCCACGCGCCCTAAAGCTACACCTGCTCCTCCCTCAGTCTCACTCCCCATCACTTCCTCCTTCTCGGCTTCGCGCGAGCAGCAGCAGCCGCCGCTCCCGCCTTCTCGCGCCGCCGCCGCTCCGCCTGAGACGAACACCGCCGTTCCCGCTCAACGGCCGTGCCACCTCCCGATTCGTCTCGCCACCGGCTCCGCCACCTTCTCCTCTTCTCCGAACGGGGCTCGGTATCCCTTGTTTGACGACGGTGAGGCTCAATTTCTCTTTTTCCCGCGCGCGCCACTGTCGCCGGCCGCCGGGCTCGAGCTCCGCCACCGACGCCCTCGCTCCCTCCTTCTTCCCTTGCTTCGCGCGATCGTGCTCGCCATCCTTGCGCGGGAGCCATGCATGCTCGGGGTTGTAACTCGGAGCCGGAGGACGGCCGTTGGCCAACGGCGACCACCCCTTCGCCCCCGCGACGTCGGGACGCCGGCACCCATGGCCGCGCCCCGCGCTTCGCCCCCCCTCTCTGCTCTCTGGGCCAAACGGCCTTGGGCCGAACCACCGAGCCGGGCCGCCTCTCTTTTTCCCGCGCGGCGCTCCGGCTGAAAACGGCCGTGGGCCGGTGGTTTCAAGCGGGCTGGCCCGTTAAACGATTTCCAAATTTCATTTTTGAATTTCTATTTTGTTTTGGGAAAAGAAAATACTTGGAAAATGTTTGTGTACAATTTATAGCTCTAAAAATCATGAAACAAAGTTTGAAATGTTCCTCTTGAATAGATCTACAGTTTAAAAATTCTCATATTATTTTTGTAACACTTTACTGTGCAAATTTATTTAATTGCTATAAATGCTAATATCTTAGAAAATATGTAGTAAATAAAATAATGAAGGGAAAAATGTGATTCTTGTTGCTTTAATCTTTTTTAGTGATGTACTTTCTAGGAAAAATATTAGTGAAGCATGTTCTGTGAGAAATTTTTGAAGTGTAGTTCAAATGCTTTTAATTGATAATCTTTGTTATTTTTAGCAGAGGGCTAAATTTGTATAGAACATGCATGTGATAATTTTGTAGCATGTTAGTTTACTGTTAGTAACATAGGAAAAATGTGAAATCTGTTTTTTGATACTTTTTCTAGTACAAAATAATTTCATGCTCATTATTATGCTATAACTTGTTTATTTTGTATAGATAGTTTTACTTATTCAATTCTCATGAAAATTTAGTAGTAGGTTAGCTAGGGTAAGAGTAATCTACTGTAATTTTTGTAGATTTTTATCTACACCCGAAATAGGTGTTGCTGTGTAACCCTAGTTAAATAGGGAATAAAATATTATTCTTTATGAGAAATTAAGAGTAATAAAATATGTTTGGTGTATCTTTGAAGCATCAACATGTCTTGCTGATGTTGTTTGATGAGTTAGGTTGGTGAGCTTTGGTAGCTTAGGTTCACTTGTATGTGTAGATGATAGGCTAACTAATAGAAGAATAAGGTGCATGTTTTAGGGTACATGTTCTTGGATGACGTTGACTACCTTGTAGAAGAAATAGTTATATTCAAACTGCTCATTCCATGTGCTCATCTATATCTCATGTCATCAAAGCACTCCACCACAATCCGATGCATCATTCGTATGTTTGCTTATGCACTTGCATCATACAGGATCACAGGAGGAGTCGCAGGTAGCAGTACCGGAGGAGCAAGTTTGGACGGATCAGCAGGAGCCCCAGGCACAGGAGGTGCCCGAGGAGGAAGAGTCAGGCGAGGAGCTGCTAGAGTGCGTTGACCACCATCCTAGCTCGTTCGAAAGAGGCAAGCCTCGGAGCATTTTAAGTCTCCTATTTTATAAAAGTTGTTCCTTACTACATGAATTATAGTTATATATATTGTTGCATTAAGTTATAGGAGTTGAGTGAAACCGTTGTTGCATTATTACCTTGGCCACCGAATTATCTTTTACCCTGTTAGGTCAGGATCGAGTAAATTGCTTAGCCATGCTTAGACCGGTAGAAGTCGGGTAATTTCCTGTCACCTGCGAGTTATAGGTGGATACCGGGTTATGGCTAGCTGTAATTGTGATCATAAAAAGTAACCAAGTGTTGATGGATAAACGAAGACCGGGCGGAGTCTTATAGGGTTTTGGACTATAGTGATTCCGTCTGTGTCAATTAAGGACCGATCGTTGCTCGTCCCTCTTGTCATGTTGAACGCATGCCTCATATTTAGCTGGTCGAATAAAGTACCTTTCGACCGCGAAGCTAGTGACACTTTTCGAGCCAGGATAAACTCGGGTTGGCAGACTGGTGTCGAAGGGGGTGTAACGGGGACGCGAAGAGTGAGCCCAAGGTGCGTCCTGGTAGTCGGGCGGTACCTGGGTAGTGCGATCCATGATTGTTATCCCGCGGCTTCTTGGAAAGTGTCATTGGTGATCTACGCGACCCTGACAGGGGAAACAGGGTTTGTGTGAGGAATAAATCTCCAGCTGGATAGGAATTCGATTCGAATCGCTGTCGCTCCCGGTTAGTGGGCACTTGACTCGAGCTATGGCATCGTAGTAACATTAATGGAACACTGATGGTTAAGTGAATGATGTTGGAAATGCTAAACCTGATATGATAATCTAGATTGTTAATGATGAATCAAGTGATTGTTCTAGCAATAGATGCTTACCTAGCTTGAATAGGTTATACTAAAAGTGATGCAAAAAGTACTGGTATAGTTTTTTCATAACAACTTATGCTTTTCGCAAATGAGTCAAGCCAGTCCAATCTATAAAGCCTTGCATGATCCTTGGTGTCCTTTATTTCTGGTTTTTGACGGGTAAGTCTAGCTGAGTACATTCTCGTACTCAGGGCGTTGTTCTCATTGTTGTTGCAGATGGTCAGATGTACTATGGGTACTGCTCCAACTGTCTGTATCCGGCGATGGGCGACAACTAGGACCTTGGGCAAGGGTCACTCTGTTCGTCTTATCTACTGCTTTTGTGGACCATGACTATCTACTGGCACTGTATTTGAACTAAGTGTGGGTGTAAAACTACTTGCTTCCGCTATGTTATTTTGAACTGTGTTGTAATAACTTTTATTTCGAACTCCGATGTACTCCACTTTTATTATGAACTCTATGTATCATGTGAACTGTGGCTGCTAAATCAGTACGATCTTAGTTGTATGTTGGTTGGTTTGGAAGTCCCTCGTGATTTCACGGAATCTCGGGTTATATAGGTTTAAGTTTGATAAATTAACCGCCTCGGTGGAAGATTTTCTTACTTAATCTCGTATAATTACGTTGATCCGTTACATCCTTTCTCTCCTCCAAGAAGCAACCTACCATTCGATTTCCAGCCTGAATCACATTACTCGGCTTCGCGGTCGGAACGGCTTATCCGGCCAACTAAGTGTTAGACTGCGTTCAACATGTCTCAAGGACATACAGTGAATCGGTCCTTAAATGACTCAGACGGGGATAGATTCACACCCAAAACCTCCATGCCTTGTCGCTTCACTATCATCATCCCGCCCGGTCTCATTTCATTTTATTAACACATGGTTCCTTTCCACGATAGCAAATATAGCCAACCGTGCCATATATGAATATCCCTATATCTCGCAGGTGACAGGAAATCACCTGACTTCTACCGCTTAAAGCAGGGCTAAGCATCTACTCGATCCTAATCTATGTAGGATTCAAGGATTCATATATCTAGACAAGGAATGATATAATGCAGCAAGGTTTCCAACCAACTCCTACCACTTAATGCAACAATACTTATAACATATATAGAATTAATTGCTTTGAAAGTAGGAGGCTTATAATGCTCCGGGGCTTGCCTGGGATCCGACTCAAGTTAGAGTATGTCAGATGAATTCACTTGGCGAGCATCTCCCAATCTATCACTTGTCCGGTCCTTCTATCTTCGGGATGGATCCACCAACTCCATCTTCGGGTTCAGCTCCACATCTTGCCATCCACGTAGTGCATCTAACGTACCTAAATGAGATATGATGATGCATGTGTTTGAACATGATGAATGGCAATAAGAATGCATCACATAAGACAAGCACAATATTTAAACAAGATACAAGCCCTCATAGCCACTCACTGACTATAGCACACCAACCATTCCATGCATAAAAGTAAAGCATAATCTTCACAAGTTTCAGGTGTACTAACTTCATCACCAAGGACATGAATCACACTTAGCAACATGCAAAGCAACTCAAGGTGAAGCAACAACGATAACTGGAATATGCTAATTTCTGGACTAGCAAACAGTAGCTTTATAAATCAATCATATCTAGAGTTTTATAAATTCAAATGACTTGCAAGAAGACATTATGAAAATCTTATAAAATTCTCTACATTTAATTTAATATCATCACAGCATTATTCCATAGTTTAATATGTCGAATTTACACAATATAGAAATTGGTCTAACAAGATAGAGAGCAAGCAATTCTATAACCCAACTTTAAACAGCTATAACTCCTAAACCACATGGCCAAATGCCACCAAATTTTAACAGAAGCTAGATACATAAATTATCTACAACTTTTGTATAAATAAGTTTCACAACAAAGCACATTATTATGAAAAACTTTGCTAAGTTCCCAGATCTATCCAGAAACCTCATTTGCAAGAAATAATTATTAACTTATGTTGCAAACATATAATTTCGAAAAAACCAACTTTACCAACATGTCACACATGACTAATGAACACCAGAAAATATAGTGTCCATTCCTAAATAAATTCTTTTAATGCATTTTCTTAATTTATTTAGATAATTAGGTGGAATTATGAACACATATCCACGTTGCACAATAAATTATACCAAAATTACAGTGGCCTAAATGTGCTCTCAAAAGTCTACTGTCCAAATTTCAATCCATTTGGGCAAGTATATCAACCTCTATGAAAAAGACAAATAGCTATTGCAATAATCATGTGAGAGCAAGTTAAACTTAACACTCAATATTTTTTTTGTGAACACAGAGCCATATTATGAATCAATATGATAGAGAAACATCATACTAAGGTAATGGAACAACATTTTCTATTTTATCATTTATATATTATTTATAAGCTATTTATCAAGCAATAAACAAGTTAAATCAATAACTTGAGCATACAATAAGCAATGACCATGAAATTTATACCACAGTACATCCATAGCATGACAATCCTACCATAAAAATTTCACATCAATTGGAGCATCACAACTCAAGATATAAAAAGAACAAGGAAAACAAGCATTTATTTTCCATCTAACAAGATCTAGGTAAAACATCCTGAAACCCGGAAACAACCTATAAGTTCTATATTTTTCTTAGCAAGTACACGTCATCACAAAATTAACAAAACAAGAATCATCATTTTTGGAGTTCTAAAACTCTAGATATGGCTCTGCTCAAGTTGGTAAGCATTTTTGGAGCATTTTTAAGGCTTAAATAAAGACATCAGAAAATATCTACAACATGTAACATATTATGACTCCACTGCATAGATCTTTTCCCAAGGTTTCCAAAAAGTCCACTTTTGCTATTTTTGGATTTACCTAGCAAGAGATATGCATTTTAGAAGATTTACCAAAAATCTGCATAAAAGAAAAAGGAAAAAGGAAAAAGGAAAACACTTTTGCCTCGAGGCCCTTGGGTTTTCGCTAAACCAACCCGAGCTCTGCTCGAACTGTTCATATGAGTCACATACTTCACAGTTAGGCCCCTAAAAGAATCTTTAAATAAACTAAGCAAATAGGTCCTACCCGCACTATTTAAATGAGTCTACGGATTTGCATTTAGGACCCTTAGTTAACTTGAATTCATGCCCGCGAGGTCCCTCCCTGGCTTCACTGTAGATCGGAAGCAGGGGAAATTGGGGGCCGGCCGGTCTCCGGCGATGTAGTCACCGGCGGCGATGGCGAAGGGCGGCACGAGTACCAGCGTGCCTACCCGCACCCGGGGGAAGGTCGAATTGTGGTCGGAGAAGAACCGTGGACTCCCGGCCACACATGCGGGCAGCCCAGCTATGGCTATGCTGGCGACGGTGGCCGTGGCCGGCGCTCCTGGCAGCGGGAGGTGGCGCTAGGGCATCCTGGGGACCCTACGTGCCAGCGGGGCTGCTCGGCTCAGACGGAGATGACCCGAGGCGACCTAACCACACGCGCCGGCGGCGGCTCACCGGTCATGGCCGCGCGGTGGCGCGCTCCGGTGACTGCTGCAACTGGCGAAGAGGTGCATGCGGTGTAGTGTGACGTGGAGAAGGTGATGCCATGCACGGATGATGTCGAGGAGGTGTGGAACAGCGGGAACACGGCGGCGGCTGGAAGCTCGGCCATGGCAGAGGGATGGTCGGCCGCGGTGGCGTCTGTGCCCGCGCGTACGCGTGCAACAGCGAGGAAGGGGCGAGTGAGTGGCCTGTGGCTAGCTTTGGTTCTCCACAACGTGAGGGGGGAGAGAAATTGGGCACGCGGACAGGGAGTGGGGGCGCGGTGCGGGCATGAGCGCCACGCCCTCTTCCACACGTCGCCTTTGGAGCAAAAGTGCGAACAACTGGCATGTGTCCGAATGGACCGGTTGGAGCTCCAATTTGGGCCTGATCTGGGACGATCTGGGTCTTGGACCTAAAGGCAAAGTTGTAGCCCATACAATGCTCTACATTTACTATTTAGGGGTCATAGTCATTAGAGCTGTAGATTAGGAGATAATTAGTCCCAAAATTACCAGTGTCAACATGTTAAGCTAGGGCTCGGTTTTGGGATTTTGCAATGCCAAACTTGGTCAAATTGATCCCAACTTTTTACATGTTGTTCTCCATAACATAAACTCCAACTTTTGTTAAGGGGTCAAATCATGTTGGTTAGCAAAATCACGAGAACGCGGGATGCCAACGTCGATGTTACTGGAATTAGGGCTTAAAAATGGCTAAGTGCTGAAATCAGCCCTAAAACTAACTTGTGGTCCCTGTTTGAGCATGTTCCACATATTTTCATGACTTGACTCTTAAACAAAGTTTGTTCCTTATAAAATTCTCTACAACTTTGTCAAAGGGTGCACAGTCATTCAAAGCTTCTAGGTCACACTTTTGAAACGGTCAAACAAAAGTGTTCTCAGGTTCATACATGGTCAACCATCACTTAGAAGCACATTTAGGCAAAATGATCAACATGAACATTGTTCCATTAAGTGCCCTAAGTGTAGTTAAGGTGTTATAGAGTTCATCTAGAGTCATTTGGACAGTTTGCAAGGTTTGGTGGATGTTCTATAGTTTCATTAACTTAATGGGGCAAATTCCAATAGGAATGGAACGTATCATTTCATGTGACTTTTTGATTCCAAACTTCATGAAACTTTTCCAGGGATCAATATAGATAGTTATTGATGTGAGACATGTGAAGATACTTTGATAACAACACCCAAGCATATATCGTAAAAATGGCCTATATGCAAAGAAGGGTGCAGCATCCAAGTTCAGATTAGGGTTTATTTCTGTAGGTTTGACTTTGGCATCGTCATCTCCACTAATTTATCGTGTTTGAGCTTAAACCCACTACTTAATTGGTGATTAACACCTGGGGTGTTACAGTCTACTCTATGTCACCGCATCAAGGTCGGATGACATGTTTAGTGTTTGTATGTGTGCTAGATATCAAGCCTCACCTAGAGAGAGTCATCTCATGGTCGCAAAGAGAATATTGAGGTACTTGAAGCAAACAAGAGATGTTAGACTATGGTATCCCAAGGGGTCAAAGTTTAAATTAATTGGATATTTGGACTCTGACTATGGGGGTTGTAAGATCAATAGAAAGAGCACAAGTGGCACATGTCAATTACTTGGAAGATCACTTATGTCATGGTCCTCAAAGAAACAAAATAGTATGGCAATCTCTACCACCGAAGCCGAATATGTGAGTGTGGGGAGTTGTTGTGCACAATTGCTATAGATGAAATCAACTTTAAAGGATTATGGCCTCAACTTCAAGAATGTGACATTGCTATGTGATAACGAAAGTGCAATCAAGATGACACAAAACCTGGTTCAACATGGAAGAACAAAGCATATTGACATAAGGCATCATTTCATTAGAGATCATCAACAAAAAGGAGATATTGCCATTAAAAGTGTTGGCACCGATGATCAACTTGCCGATATTCTCACCAAGCCACTTGATGAAAAGAGGTTTTGCAAGCTAAGGAATGAGTTGAACATTCTTGATTTCTCAAACATGAGTTGAATGCATCCCACCCACTTATTGACATGCCTCTCCTTCGACATTGCAAGGTAAAGTTGATTGACATGTCATTCATCCTATGCTAAGGACTTGCTAGAGCATATAGACATAATAAGTGGTACGCATGAGCATTCATGATAAATCAAATGAATTTGATGGATATATGTTACCACTATTGCTTCTATGCTTATTTTGATCTAGTGGTGGCATATGACATGTTTGTGAGCTTGTAAACCTAGTGTTGAATCTAGAAGATTTGCTATACGTGTTTAATTCAACATAGGCAAGATAACCCTTATTATGAGGTGTGAAGAAGCTTGTCTTTGGTTCAAATCGAATTAAATATCTTTGGCCAGTGTTCTAGGTTGAACCAAATTTGATAAATTTTAACCTACTCCATCAAACATTGTTTTTCTTTCCACAATTTGATCCCATTTTTGGGTAAGTTGTTGACAAAGGGGGAGAGAAAAAGATGATTCAACATGATAAAGGGGTAAATAAAATTTTGATGCACACAAGTAGGGGGAGCAAGCTCATAAACAAAGTTGTTGCATTTGTTTGTGCATTCTCATATGACTTGCTCACTGCACATGTATTTAAATTCAATATACATGCTTGTGTGGTGCAATGCTAGTATAGAACTTGAATGATGAAATGATCTACTAGCATGCATAGGAATAGTTTACTTGTGGTATCTAGACATGCTTAAAACTTTACAAGTGGTCTAAGAACCTTTACATATAATGTTGATCTCATGGGGTTCTTGAGTTGTGATGGATGTCTAGTTACTTCATGATGCTAAGGATGGTGTAAAAGGCAACTCCGATTGGTATCATGCTTCAAACGTCCATTTCTTACACCTTAGCATCATTTTGGTAGAATTACTCTCTCAACACGTCTATCCATGCATATGTGCAAAGCTTTCAATCCAAACTCTATGCACATATGTAGGGAGAGCTAATGCTACCAAAACCAAGCTTGTGATAATTGTCCAAACTTTACTTACGAGCAAAATGATTAGACAAGTATGACAAGTTCAAAACTTTTATTATCAAAATCATCTTTGTGAGGGTTTTCATCAATTATCAAAAAGGGGGAGATTGAAAGTCCCTAGTTTGGTTTTGGCTAATTGATGAAACCTAGGACTAACCTTTGTATCTAAGTGGATGATTTAGATAAAGGTGGTCATTGAATATGAGACATGACATTGACTCATGTGACCAAGATGAGATGAAGACCAAGATGATGCTTGGCTCAATGGATCGGTGTGAAGGTGAAGGGCAAGTCGAGGCTTCGAAGCGAAGGACCATGCGATGGTGAAGCTTGAGGAAGACTTAGCGCCGACGGACCGATGCAATGGTGAAGAGCAAGTGAAGTCAAGGTCGATGGATCGAGATGGTCATGTGATGATATGAAGTGGATCATATCTTTTAGAAAAACAAAATGGGCTCAAGGCAAAGGTATAACCATAGGGCCATTTTGTTTTGCACTCAAGACACCATAGAGGGTGTGAGTGGTTTAGGATCGATAGCTGAACTATTAAGAGGGGAAGTCTTATCGGTTATTCGACGCACATTTGCGAAGGTGTTGGAGTTTGAGCGGTAGATAGGGTTTGGGTCTCTCTCTTCCTCCCGTCGAGCTTGCGAGCGCGGGATTCAGGCATTTTCGAGGAGTTAAAATGCCAATTTTCCACTACGCTGGAAGTCGGAAAAGAAACGGAGGCGAACGGAGGTCACAGAGGTGACCGGACGCTGCACTGAACGTGGTCATGGTATGACCGGACACGTCCGGTCAGTTCAACACAGCAGTCAGACGCGCGGGTGTTAGGGTTTGCAACCGGCACGTCCGGTCACTCGCGGGACCAGCGCGTCCGGTCAGGCGCCCAGAGGGAACTGAAGTTCGCAAGATCGATCGGACACACGGCGCGTCCGGTCACACGCGATCGGACGCGTCCGGTCGTTGAGGGAGCTTACTGGACTCCAACCGGACGCTGGCACTATCACGTCCGGTCATTGCCTGGAGCACATCTGGTCAGTTGAGCGGCATGTCCGGTCATTGTATTTGACCGTTGGCTCAGTGACCGTTGGAGGATCGGACGCGGTTGGGCGCGTCCGGTCAGTTTCGACCGGCGCGTCTGGTCATCCCGAAAAACATCTAGTGAAGGGGTACAGCGACTCTATTCGTTTGGGATGCTTATAAATACTTGTTGGCCGGCCCTTGGGGAGGCAACTCGTGATTTCTAACACTCTTGTGCATCCTTTGAGCTAGAGCTTCTCCCTCCCACTCATCTCTCTTGCTTGATTGCAAATCAAAAGTGAGATTGAGTGATCCCAAAGTGCATTGCATAGCTTGAGGGCATCTAGTGGCACTTGTGGGTGGTTTAGCCGGTGGATCTCTTGTTACTCTTGGAGAGTACCGCTTCTAGCTGGCTTGGAGATTGTTGGAGGCATTCGCAAGAGAAGAAGATTGTTCTTGGCCACCTCCAATTGATTGTAAGAGGTTTTTGTGCTTTCCTTGGCGGAGCGCCAAAAGCAACTCTAGTGGATTGCGCGTGTCATTGAGTTACCTCACTTGAGAGTGGTGTCTTGCGGTGCCTTGCGGGGCGTGCCTCGAGGGGCAAGTGACTTGAGGGTCACACCGAGAAACCATCTAAGTGTTGGTCGACACAACCGGTGACGTAGCTTGTCGGTGCACAAGTGAACACCGGGTGAATAAAAATATTATGTCTCTTGTCTCCCGGTGATTAGTCTTCATATTGTGTTGTTGTCAATATTGATTGATTGTATATCATCTTGGTGATTGGCAACATCTTCACTCCACCGTCGGTATAAGATTCACAATCCTCTCTCTCGCATTTACTTTTACTAGTTATCTTGTGTAGCTCTAGTGTTAGCCTTTGCTAGTAGTTGTTAGCTTGCTCTCTAGTGTAAGTTTAGTGACTTAGCCCTTGTGTGAACTAGAGATCATAATCTACTAGACTTGTGGTTAAGAGGCTTGCATCACTACCGTAGGCTAAGCAAAACTTGCTTTACGCCGTTTGTTATTCTAACAAGTTTGCTTAGTGTTTCTTGTAGAACTTTTATAGGCTATTCACCCCCCTCTAGCCATCTAGAACCTTACACCTAAGAATGGCTAGAAGCCTGTAACACCCCTGGGTGTTAAGCATGCATTAGCATCCAAAGCATTAGTCATAATCATCTCATACATAGTTATCATTGCATGCAATATAGACCCTTTTAAATTTAAAGTTGAAAAACGATTACTCAAAACCCAAATTCTGCATTTAAGTGCTAAAGAGTGGTGAAATTTTTATGTAGCTACAATTTTAGATAATCTAGAATAAATAAACATGATTTTTGGAGCAATTCTTGAATTCAAGTTTTTCTCAAATTTTGTTTTAAAAATATTCTAAACGAATAAATTTTTGATTAACAATTTAGCTTTAAATCCTAAATTCAAAATCTATTGAGAATTTTGAAAAATGTCCTACATGAAAGTTGTAGAGAATAAAATTTTGAACAACTTTTATTTTGGGCCAAAATTCTGAAAACCTCTTTTTTATCTTCAAATTCAGTTTTGAAACAAAGAAATAAACCTAAAAATATTATTTATAAAAGAAAATGGGTGTTCCTCTTTAACTGGGCCGCGGCCTCCTTTTCGGCCCAGCGGCTCTGGCAGCCCGGCCCGTGCCCGCGTCCGTGCCTGCCGCCCGCGCGCGCGCGCGACGCCGTGGCGCCGCGGCAGAACACCGCCGCCCCGTGTCCGCCTTGCGCCGGCGCCGCCCGCCGCGTGGCCGTCCGTGGGCCCCACTCGCCCGGCGCCTTGGCCACGCACCCGCTCCCCTGCCTCCTCCCTCTCCCTCACTTGCTCTCGCTTCCGCCGTTGCGAGCTCGCCGCGCGCGTCCACATTCCCCGCACGCTCGCCGCCGCGGCTGCGCACTTCCTTGCCACGTTCCGCCGCCGGCCGGCCGCCTCCGAGCAATTGCTCGCAAGATCAGCTCCGCCCAGTCCTCCTCTCCTCCGAACGCACCCCCACGCTCTACCTCCGCCCCGCGGTAAGGCACCACTTCGCGCGCCCCGCCGCGACGCCATTCCGGCCACCGCGCGCTCACTCCGCCGTTCCGGCATTCTTCCCCCCGCCTCGTCACTCGTGCGCCGCCCTTCGGTGTTCGCCGTCACTCCAGGATCTCCGTGCACCCGTTCGTTGGCTTTCGCACGGCCGGAGCCGCCCGTTAGCCACCGGCGGGCATCACCGCCGCCGCGACGTCGTAGCCGCGCAGCCACGCCCCGCGTCCCGCTCCACTCCCCTCTGCTCGCTGGGCCAAGCGGCCTTGGGCCGAGGCCCGAACCAGGCCGCTTTTCTTTTTCCCCGCTCGGCGCTCTGGCTGATTTCGGCCGCGGGCCAGTGTTGCCAAGTGGGCCGGCCTGTTCAGCGATTTCCAAATTTCGTTTTTAAATTTCTATTTATTTTGGAAAAAGAAAGTACTTTAGAAATGTTTGTGTACAATTTATAGCTCCAAAAATTATGAAACAAATCTTGAAATGTTCCTCTTGAATAGATCTACAGTTTAAAAATATCTCATGTTATTTTTGTAACACTTTACTGTGTAAAATTATTTAATTGCTATAAATGCTGATATCTTAGAAAATATGTAGTAAATAAAATAATGAAGGAAAAAATGTGATTCTTGTTGCTTTAATCTTTCTTAGTGATGTACTTTCTAGGAAAAATACTGGTGAAGTATGTTCTGTGAAAGATTATTGAGGTGTAGTTCAAATGTCTTTAATTAATAATCTTTGTTAGTTTTAGTAGAGAGCTAATTTTGTATAGAACATGCATGTGATAATTTTTATAGTATGTTGGTTTACTGTTAGTAACATAGGAAAAATGTGAAATCTATTGTTTGATACTTTTTCTAGTACAAAATAATTTCATGCTCATTATTATGCTATAACTTGTTTATTTTGTATAGATAGTTTTACTTATTCAATTCTCATGAAAATTTAGTAGTAGGTTAGTTAGGGTAAGAGTAATCTACTGTAATTTTTGTAGATTTTTATCTACACCAGAAATAGGTGTTGCTGTGTAACTCTAGTTAAATAGGGAATAAAAGATTATTCTTTATGAGAAATTAAGAGAAATAAAATATGTTTGGTGTATCTTTGAAGCATCATTATGCCTTGCTGATGTTGTGGTTGAGTTAGGTTGGTAAGCTTTGGTAGCATAGGATCACTTGTATGTGTAGATTATGTGCTAACTAGTAGAATAATAAGGTGCATGTTTTAGGGTACATGTTCTTGGATGACGTGGACTACCTTGTAGAAGATGTGGTTATAATCCAAACTGTCCATTCTATGTGCTCATCTGCATATTATGTCATCAAAGTATTCCACCGTAATCCGATGCATCATTCACATGTTTGCTTATGCACTTGCATCATACAGGATCGCAGGAGGAGTCGCAGGTAGCAGTACCGGAGGAGCAAGTTTAGACCGATCAGTAGGAGCCCCAGGCACAGGAGGTGCCCGAGGAGGAAGAGTCAGGCGAGGAGCTGCCAGAGTGCGTCGACCACCATCCTAGCTCGTTCGAAAGAGGCAAGCCCCGAAGCATTTTAAGTCTCCTATTTTATAAAAGTTGTTCCTTACTACATGAACTATAGTTATATGTATAGTTGCATTAAGTTATAGGAGTTGAGTGAAACTGTTGTTGCATTATTACCTTGGCCACCGGATTATCTTTCACCCTGTTAGGTCAGGATCGAGTAAATTGCTTAGCCATACTTAGACCGGTAGAAGTCGGGTGATTTCCTGTCACCTGCGAGTTATAGGTGGATACCGGGTTATGGTTAGCTGTAATTGTGATCATAAAAAGTAACCAAGTGTTGATGGATAAACGAAGACCGGGCGGAGTCTTATAGGGTTTTGGACTATAGTGATTCCGTCTGTGTTGATTAAGGACCGATCGTTGCTCGTCCCTCTTGTCATGTTGAACGCATGCCTCACATTTAGCTGGCCGAATAAAGTACCTTTCGACCGCGAAGCTAGTGACACTTTTTGAGCCGGGATAAACTCGGGTTGGCAGACTGGTGTTGAAGGGGGTGTAACGGGGACGCGAAGAGTGAGCCCAAGGTGCGTCCTGGCAGTCGGGCGGTCCCTGGGTAGTGCGATCCATGATTGTTATCCCGCGGCTTCTTGGAAAGTGTCATTGGTGATCTACGCGACCCTGACGGGGGAAACAGGGTTTGTGTGAGAAATAAATCTCCAGCTGGATAGGAATTCGATTCGAATCGCCGTCGCTCCCGGTTAGTGAGCACTTGACTCGAGCTATGGCATCGTAGTAACATTAATGGAACGCTGATGGTTAAGTGAATGATGTTGGAAATGCTAAACCTGACATGGTAATCTAAATTGTTAATGATGAATCAAGTGATTGTTTTAGCAATAGGTGTTTACCTAGCTTGAATAGGTTATACTAAAAGTGATGCAAAAAGTACTGGTATAGTTTTTCATAACAACTTATGCTTTTCGCAAATGAGTCAAGCCAGTCCAATCTCTAAAGCCTTGCATGAGCCTTGGTGTCCTTTTATTTCTGGTTTTTGACGGGTAAGTCTAGCTGAGTACATTCTCGTACTCAGGGTGTTGTTCCCATTGTTGTTGCAGATGGTCAGATGTACTATGGGTACTGCTCCAACTGTCTGTATCCGGCGATGGGCGACAACTAGGACCTTGGGCAAGGGTCACTCTGTTCGTCTTATCTACTGCTTTTGTGGACCATGACTATCTACTGGCACTGTAATTGAACTAAGTGTGTGTGTGTGTAAAACTACTTGCTTCCGCTATGTTATTTTGAACTATGTTGTAATAACTTTTATTCCGAACTCCGATGTACTCCACTTTTATTATGAACTCTATGTATCATGTGAACTGTGGCTGCTAAATCAGTACGATCTTGGTTGTATGTTGGTTGGTTTGGAAATCCCTTGTGATTTCACGGAATCTCGGGTTATACGGGTTTAAGTTTGATAAATTAACCGCCTCGGTGGAACATTTTCTTACTTAATCTCGTATAATTACGTTGATCCGTTACAAAGCCCATGTTCCATAGACCCCAGGTTCTCTGTCATGGTATACAACATACCAAGCCATTTTCCCTTCAAACAAACACAAACAACAAATCATAAGATTTTGCAAAATAAGAACTGCTGATCATATGATTTGCCTCAAATAAATACGCCTCTCCACTGGACCTTGAGCCTAGAGCATAAGGAATAAACTGCCAGCAGCTAAGCCTCAACATGGTGGAACCGAAACCTTAACATCCCAATTTCCAGTACCTCAACAGGTCAAGGTCATAAGTTGTTCGAATTGAGGGCAACTGGGACTAATCATCACAGACACTTCTTCCAGCCAAAAATAATGAACAAAAGGAGCACCACCACCAGAGAAGAAAGCATAATACAAGCAACAAACAAGCACGGTGATTTGTTAACCACCGCTAGAGGAGCCTCCACCAACAGTGGCTGTTCTTCACAAGCAATGAACAAGCAATGGACAAGTAATAAAGGAAAAGGACAAATGTATTTGCCTCAGTCATGCAACATTGTTGAAACAAACCATGTTGATACAAATTAGAGAAAATAGGTTGACATCATAGGCAAATACAAAAACAAAGCCTCAGCTACTGCAAGAATATCAGGTGGCCTCAGACATTGAATTTGATGATTTGATTCATATATACATGTCATTGGTGGCTGCCATCCAAATGAAAAGAACTAATATCATAGGCAACTTTCTTAATAACCAAACACATGGTAGCAATGGAATCTGCTTGAACATCCACTGTTTGCCATCAACTTAAGTATGACACAGATGTTGCTAAACAATGGATGATTCCAACAGATCTGATGAATGACATGACAAAACAACAGGAAAAGTAAGCATAAACAAGGCAGCCACCTCATTCTTGTATTTTTCATCATTAGCCATAATAGGTTCCCAAGTGTACATATCATTAGCAAATACAAAAGCAAGACCTCAGCTTAAGAGCATAAATAGTTCAGGCAGGTTCATGGTAGCCATGGAAGCATGGCTACACCCATCCTAGCCTTCAGGAAAGGCATGCCAAGTCCAGTTGCTTGGGAATGGATGTCAGTCATGGTTTGATGATCAACAAGAGTGAATAAAACAAGACAACAGTAGAGAAGAAGCACAACCACCTCAAATTAGTATAAGTTACATCATAGGCCAAGTATAAACCCCAACATAAAAGATATTTAACTGCATATCAAATGTTTCAAGTCCACATAATAAGAAAGCATCACCAAGTGTTAATGTCTACACCACATAGATGACCCAGTCTCACATCCATCACCATATGATAATGTCTACACCACATAGATGACCCAGCCTCACATCCATGACCATGTGGTAATGTCTACACCACATAGATGACCTAGCCTCACATCTATCACCATGTCTCCTATGCTATACAAAATAGGGTCTGCCTTTCTCAGGCAACACATGGTTCATGTTAGCACCACTGCTGGTCAGTGCTACACAACAAAAGAATTGCTACAGCATAAGATAGTTAGCAAGGCTATATGCAAAAGGGGAGAGGCTGTAAGCAACTAGGCTCTAAGCAAAGTAAGTTGTGCTCAGGTAGGTCCTAAGCCACAGGATCCTATGAGCCTCAGTCATTTGAACAAAGCACAGACCCTCTGCCTTGTTCTTTAGCAGGTATCCAAGGGCATACATCAGAGCTTCCTGTGTGTAACCAGGGCAACCCATGACACACCCATAGAGGTCCTCATGCACCTCATTGTGTTGTGGAGCTTTAAGTGCCTCAACAACACCTTGCACAACCTTAATCATGCCTTTCATGAGCTCAGCTTCCTCCTGGGATATCTTTCTCCTTTTCCCACCCCTTTCCTTGTCTTCATTTGCTGCAAGTAGCATCCTTTGCCTTTCTAGAATTCACATTAGTCCTAAATGACTTAGTGTTTTCATCACCAGTAGTGTCATAGCCTAGGTCAGTAGGTGTGCCAAGAGGCTCATTGGATCCCATGGCATATCTGCCAGTTGCCTGCACTCCACCATAGATGGCTTCTAGCTCCACATAGTACTCAAGGGGAGTGTTCAGGAACTTAGCATCACCAGGGTGGTCCTAGTTAATCCAACACAGTAGAATGTTAGACATAAGTAAGAAGAACTAAGTCAGTCCTAAAACAGTAAGTTTTCAACCTTAGTGTGGCCAATCAAGTGCTCATCATCTAGCACTATCATGTGCAGCTCCTCATCCCAAAGAGCCCCACTAAGATCCTTAATCCTAGTGTACTTAACTTATCTTGACCTCCACTTGCGCAGGTGATTGTAGATCTAGTTTACTGAGACAGCAATCCCAGCAAACTCTGAAAGCATGGCAGCAACCTACCTAACATGGACCTCTTTGAATGATTTGTCAGTTTTGACCCCCAGCTTAACAAGGTCATGAAACCTTCTAAGCATGAAACCAGACTGCACATTAGTCTAGTGCATGGGGCCATTGGCCTGTCCAGCCGTAGCATTCTCAACCTCAACTGCTTTAGCAAGAGGATGGTTGTACCCAGCTAAGTGATGACCCTCATCAATGTTGTTAATCTGGTCACCCAACCCTTCCATTGCCTATCCAGAATTTGAAGCATTTGTGGCATGAGGAAAACATCACAAGATAACTTAAAGCAAATAGTACCAGATGCTACAAAGTCACAAAGTTTGCAGGAATCACATTTTTCTTACATCATTGCTTAGTGCTTAGGTCTCATAAATAAGTTATAACACATCACAGAAACCCATTAGAACAAACAACACAAATGGTTCAACAACTAAATGATCTAAACTCTAGATGCCCCCTGTTCTGCCACATTTGGGAAGCCCAAGCCTCTCTCTGCTGGGACCATGCCCCATTATCTGGGACATGATCAGGCTAGGTAGCATTGTCAGTGATGTTGGGCGTCCAGGTGGCTTCATCAGGAATGTAGTCTTTATCCCCATGCTTAAGGATCTAGTTGTATAGAATGCAGCAAGCCAAAACCAGCTTCACTTGTGTTTTATAAGGGTGAAATGGTTTGTTGTCCAAGATTCTAAACCTATTCTTCAAAGCACCAAAGGCTCTCTCCACAGTCACTCTTAAAGAGGAATGCCTTAGATTGAAGAGTTCTCTTTGGTTTTGAGGCCTGTTGGCCCCATACTCTCTCAAATGGTACCTTACACCCCGAAATGGTGGCAAGAAACCAGGCCTCACTGCATATCCAGCATCAACAAGGTAGAACTTTCCTATAAATGTTAACACAAGGACATACTTCAATTGGTTGGACAGGTATCTGTATTGAGTATTGAGAATGGCTGCATTAGGTTTGTATAGTACCTAGAGAGACTCTAAGGCCATCCTGTCTGTCAAGGGCATCAGATAGGATAAGGGCATCATGTGCAGACCCTTCCCAGCCAGCTAGCACATAAGTAAACCTCAAATCAAAGTTCACTGCAGCAAGAACATTCTGTGTGGTTGTGCTCTTTCTACCTCTAAAGGCAAGCTGCATGTTCTTAGGCACTCTAGCTAGTACATGGGTTCCATCAATGGCTCCTATGCAGTCCTAGAAAAACATAAGACAAAATAGTTTGGGTTATATAATGCATGTGGTCAAAGATGTTATGACCAGCAAGGCAGTAAAGGGGTACCACCTTCTGCTCCCCAAGATCCTAGGATGCACATTGGAGCTTGGAGGCACAATCAGCTCATTTCTCAACTCCCCCACTGCATATAACACCTTTTGAAAGAATCTGCTAATTGTTTTCCTAGATCTCCTAAATGTCAGGTCTACCACTCTGAATCTCTCATTGTGGCCTACTACATGCAAAAACAAGGCAACCTGTTCTTCAACAGTAGCATTAATGCTATCATTGACCAACCCTCTTTGGCGAAAGAGGTTGCAAAGTTGAAAGAAAGGTGCCCTCCTCATCCTAAGAAGATCTTTGCAGTGGACATCATCTGATTCATAAATGTATCTAAGGTTGTTAAGCCTTTGTTGGTCCCTCTCTGTCATGGGGCCATAGGTAATGGACCGAGCATCTTCAACCCTTCTCCTAAACCACAAGGAAAACCACGACGCCACTGCTACAATCATAGCAGCAGTAGCACGACGCCTAAATTGCAAATCCATCTCTAGGAACACAAAGGATAGTTTACCACCAATTAGAAAGAATTGAACTACTTGTGCTGTGAGCTAAAGAGTAACCAAAGATTCAGCCATTAAAAAGGCAAGTTAGACACGACTGCCACACCAAATGGTGCTCCTCCAGCGCCTAAACTATCACAAGTAATGTAATCATCGACCTAGGAACTGAGCTCACTAGGCATATCAAATATAATGCATCATCATCGACAACATCTTAAGCATATAAAAATACCACATCAAATTTCCGCTGCACCAACAAAGCCACAGATCTAAGTACCAAACATCTAGGAATAGCTGGATCTGAGCCAAAATCACACCGATTTGTTCTCACCGGGTGATGTCCTCCATCCATGGATTGCGGCCTCAGCCATCACGCCAGCGGTGACGAGCCTTGCGAGGGTGGCCTCCGTACTCACCGATTTGTTCCACTCTGCCGCCATTAGATGTGATCTAGCTCCATGGCCCCCTCGCGCCATCCCCTTCCTCTTCTCCAGCTGCGGAATGCGGCTTCAGTGTGCGGTGTGGCGTTGAAGCGGCCAGATCTGGTGGAGATGTGATGCCTGCAACTGCTGCGTATGGTTGGATCTAGGTTTTGGATTTACAGATACATCGGCCATGGAAATGGCAGAGATGGCGAAGCGAGCAATATGGAAGATGAACTGACGTGAAGTGGATGAAGTGGGAGAAGTGGAGCGCCGCCGCACAGGTATTTATAACAGACGGAGTGACCCTTTGACTTTCAGGGTTTTTGGGTAACTGCGCCCGACGTGCTGCTTCCGCTCCCTCAATCATTATTTCCAAGCGGGCTTTTATGTGGGCCTTGACTATGGTGGAGGACCCCAGAGCGGGCCTGTTTCACCATTTTTTTGTACGATCTGATTCTAGTGCGCTAGTGCATTTTATGGCCCCACAGCAGAGCTGGGGACTGCTGCGTGGCAGGCCTATCCGTATGCATCAGTTTGATGCCCTTTTTTCCATAGCTAAGCAGGGGACTGAATCGGCAGTAGAGCTACGGAGTGGGCCCGCAACTGAGTTGGGCATCGTCTCGCAGTAGAGTTGGGGGCTGCCGTGTGGCAGAGCCATGGGCTGTTTCTATTTTAGGGCCCACAACTAAGTTTAGGGACGTCTCGTAGTGGAGCTGGGAGTTACCACATGGCAGAGCCATGGATTTTTATCCACGGCAGAGCTGGGGACTGTGCCATGACAGAGCCACGGTGCGTAATTCTCAACTAAGTTGGGGATTTTGCTCTTTGGACCTTGGCACCATGTGATCAAGTCACCTGCTGTCAGGTTCGGGGACTAAGTGGGCATATTTCACCTTGCGGTGAATATGCTTAACTTTTTTTGCAAACATGATTTGCTGCATAGTGCCAGAGGCGCGATCCCTACCTTAACATGACTAGATCCTGAGGATCACATCTCTTAACATTATGGCAGAGCCGATGGTGCCAATCATCATTAACTTTCCACAATGAAACTTAAGTGGGCACACTTCATCAAAGATGAACTGTTTTTCTTTTTTCTCGGAGCACCATGTATTTTTCTGACAAGGCGTTTTCCGACAATTGCGGTGATTGGCTATTAGCTGAGCTGGTTAGAAGGGTGGGAATATTCCTTGGCAGACCACCCTTCTGGTCGGGTGCTTCAGGACTTCAAGCCTCACTGGTCGAAGAAGGTCAAGACAGCTTGTCGCTTTAAAATACATAGTGCTCGGGGACTAGCGGTGGGGGTATAGACCCGTATACCCTCATGGCTCCACATGGGCCGCGCCAGACAAGGTGGCCCAACTCACCAGAAAGGGTCGTGCAGATCTTCGAACTGCTCGGCGAACCGTGCAGAGCAAGCAGAGACTACTTGATGATCAAAGAAACCTAGTTGGTTAGGATAGATATCGTGTCCTCCGTGGATACAATAGTTGTAACTGATTGGAACTAGATTCCTCAGATCTGTAATCTTGCCCCCGTACTATATAAGGCGGGCAAGGACCCCCTCAAAACACATCATCATTACGCATCAATACAATCCACAGAGACGCAAGACGTAGGGTATTACGCAGTTCGCGGCCTGAATCTGGATAAACTCTGTGTTCATCTTGCGTCACCATCTAGTTCATTGTCTTGCGCACCTCCATTGATAATCTACTACCGTGGGACATACCCCTCAGTAGACTACCGACCACATCTTGTCGACAAGTCCCCTGACTCCTGAAGGTTTGGTTGAAAAACCTATGTTCTTTGCTTGGTGTTGGCGGCATTGTGAATGTCATTTTCCTTCTTTGAGGCATCGCTACCGAGAACACCCTCCCTTCATCAAGCTCCGTGCTTGTTTTCTATGGTGTGCTGGGTGGCGTCCGTCTACCGCTACTTTGGTGGTTTATAGCAGGTTGTGTTTGTTGCGGTGGTTGTCTTGCTATCGCTTGTACCGTGAGTGTTTGTTTTTGTTTTGTGTATGTTTGTTGTACGTTACTCTTCTTCTCTATTAATATTTGCCTGACGATTCTCTCGCATGTGGCTTTTCAAAAAAAATCATCAGAAGAGGAAAAGGGGAAAAAACGTATATGGTTTTGTACATATTTGCATTTAAAATCTTCTAGTTGGGCCGGCCTTCAGCAACGAAATCTCAGGTAGCCCGGTGGAAATCGGAACAAGGCACTCCTGGGCTCCGCACACCATGAGCCAATAAGTTCATGACCCAGCCCCGTGGCCGCGCGCCTTCGGCAGTCGCCCGCCTAGACGCCTTGCCACGGACGGCCCGCGCCACCCGCCGTGACTCTTGAACATCTTTTGGACGAAGCTACTCCAATGCGGTGGGTGTACTCTAAACAAAAGAGTTTAGATGCCAATTAGTAGAGTATTTTATTGCGTAGGTGTACTTCTTTTTTGTTTCACGATAAGAAAATTCAATGTTATTTTTTTGAAAAATGTTTTTTGTGAAAATACCATCCAAATATATATGCCCCAATGCGGTCTTTGCTTTAAAAAAACAAAACTCTTGCTGTGAGAGATTTTTTTTCAGGGAGCATAAAAAAGAGAAATAATGTCATCAGATTTTGGAGGGTTCCCCTGAACACTACGGGGAGGCATGATACCTGGTGGTTTGATCTAGTAAAGAGAGGCCTATTATTGTCCCTATATTACAGCCTAGAAAATTTTTCGAATCGCGTCGAAAACACCAGAAGGTCGTGCCCGATGGTTTGGATTGATAATGTTTCAATCAATAGTAAAGTACTACCCCGTCCCACAAAGACCATAAATCTTGATCTATATTTATATCTATATCTATACCTAATAATAAAAAGGCAAAATTTCTCTCAATCTATTTTTTTTGTTCGGCCATCCCTTAACTAATTTTGTGAAAGTGAAAAACCACATATAGTCTTTCTCTTTATATAACTAGAAATTCTAATCCAATTAGATCTCTCCAATTTCAGGTAAGGATTTTAATCTAAATAGAAAAAATATAATAATATGGACAACTAGAAATCTTAATCCAATTAGATCTCTCCAACTCCGAGTAACCGAAATAGGAATCTTAATTCAAATGCAAAAATATAAGATAGTTTGTTGTACCTTTTTTTTCTTTTTTTTTCTTTTTTTAGCTTTCCTTTGTAGCTACGGCCGGCCAGCCAAAACCAAACGGACACTCCTTCTTTTCTTTCTCTTAATACTTAATATACGATCCTTTCTGATAAAAAAATATACGATCCTTGATTTTTTTTTCTATTTTTATTTTTATATGTACATACATATAGATGAGCTGCTACCACGCTAGCACATATATGTGATATATCCATATGTAATATTAAAACAAAACATGTTTAGGTAGTTTCTCATTCTCCATATGAACTAGAGTATTGTGTGATTGAAAATTAAAGTGTATAACGTGATCACTGATTAAAATCTTGAAGTCTCTCGTGCAAATATGAGTAAGTGTAGCGCACGTCCAGACAGAGTATGAAAGTCCAGCCTAAGCGTCCCAGTCCAAGAGAAATTGAAACGCATGATCATTGGATAAATGTCGAAGCCATCAGTTCCCATACAAGTTATTTAAGTATGCATTCAGATACTATAAAATGAATTGGAACATAAGACTAATCTAAAGTCAAGTTATTCTTATAACTGCATAAGTTGTACGTCCCGTTGCAACGCACTAGCATATTTGCTAGTACATATAAAAAAGTATTGATGTTTACTATACGTAATAAGTATTATTAAATTAATTATATGATATTTTTCATAATAAATTTATCTAGATATCTAAATGTAGATTCTTTGATTCCTCGTAAAACGAAATTTATATAGTTTTTATTGGGACGGAGGTAGTTTTATTGTTGGAATACTAGTACTACTTGTATGTAGTTATAGCCATCGGCGACCTGCCGGGTAATTCCTGGCCTAGTTATTTGGACAGGACCGGACCGGACCGACGATCGAACTGGTAAAAGACTAAATTAGGGACTACATCGACTCGGTTCATTTAAAAGACCATTCATACAATCGGATCGCTAAAAACCGTTGAACTGGCCGATTTTTTAAGGTTCTGTATGGACCGTCTCCGTCTGGGGCTCTGGTCTCGTGGTGCGCGCTGTTGTCTCCTTCTGCCCGTGTGCGTAGCTGCCGCTGGGCCCAGCCTGGCTGCTACTGTTGTCGGCGCCTGTGAACGTTTGGAGGACGTGTGGGCCGTGAACGTTGCCTACCACGCTTCATGCACTTGTTGATTTTGGACGCCGCATTTCTAAATTAAAAAAATGATAATTTTTATATGAGCTCTTAATTAAATAAATAATATATCCATCTTGATTATTTTGATGAGCTCTTCCCAATAATACGCTCTATTTCAACATTTGAGATTATTTTGATAACAATGAATATTTAAATTACTATTTAAGTCTTTTTCGAACCAATTCGTAAGTGCTCTATATATTATCTTTTCATGCATATCTTTTTGTATATATAATTGTAGCTAGATTAGCTTGAAAATGGTTATATAATTGTGTTCTTTATTAGATTATTTGTATATATGATTAACTATATGTTGCTAATTAGCGGTTTAATTCATCTGATCCAAAACTATCCAACAGATAACGGTTGAACCAGTGTCCGGTTCAGTCCAAATGACTATGGTGCCTGGGGCAACCTCGTACCCTGGCACGCCCTGCTTGGTGGACGTGGATCGATCTGCTCTGCCGGCGGAGGATCAGCACGGTGGCGAAGCGGAGGAGAGACAGTGTGGTGGACCCGCGACGCCCGGTAAGAAGATAAGGTGGTGTCACCGGCAGCTAACATGCATATCGGGTCCAGGCCGAGGCCGGCTCGTCAAGCTCTAGTCGGCAGTCGCTAGCTTGACCTGTCTACTGCAGTGATCTATTTACTGAGCCCTTGTTTAGTTCTCCTAATTCTCCCCTAAATTTCACTATGCAAAAAGAAGATTTCCTGTCATATCAAAATGTCGGCAAATGCATGGAGTACTAAATGTTGATGAAATCAAAAACTAATTGCACAGTTTTGTTGTACTTTGCGAGATGAACATTTTAAGCCTAGTTAGTCAAAATTTAGATAATTTTTACCAAATACAAACGAAATACTACAGGAATTCTGATACAGTATTTTTCTCCCCAATTCACCGAACTAAACGAGGCCTGACAAAAATACGGCACGCCCACCCAAAGACCAAATAAAAGTAAAACCCCGCCCGTCTCTGCAGATCGGCCGAATAGGGCCACAGTTAGATTGCAAAAAAATTTCAAACCAATAAATAATACCAATTTCGTCTTATTTGACAAATATTGTCTAATCATGGACCAACTAGGCTTAAAAGATTCATCTCGTGATTTTCAACTAAATTGTGTAATTAGTTATTTTTTTACCTATATTTAATACTCTATGCAAGCGGCTAAAAATTGATGTGATGGAGAGAGAGTGAAAAAATTCTAAGGCTGCGTTGAGATGCAAAATTTTTTGCAAAACGACACTGTAGTTTTTTTCGTTGTTATTTGACAAATATTATCCAATCATGATCTAATTAGACTTAAAAGATTCGTCTTGTCCATTTCATCTAAACTGTGTAATTAGTTTTATTTTTTATATATATTTAATGTTTCATGCATATATCTAAAGATTCGATGTGATGGAAAATCTAAAAAATTTTGCAAAATTTTGAAGGAACTAAACAGGGCCTAGCTTTTGGATGCATCTAAACGAAGCCTAGAAATGCAAAACGTCATCTCGCTCGCTGACTGACTCGCTGGCCACCATGTCCTCCATCCAATCTCCCTATATAGCGTGCCTGCGCAGTCTATCGTGCCCAGGATACGGCTTGCGAGTTGCGATGCGGACCCCTGCGTGCACAATCGGGGCACCTCCGCACTTCTCTGGGGAGTTCGCCAATTTTTTTTTTAAAATGGTACTGTAACACTTTCGTTGTTGTTTGGTAATTAGTGTCTAATTATGGTCTAATTAGGTTTAAAAGATTTGTCTTATGAATTTCGTCTAAACTATATAATTAGTTCTATTTTTTATCTATATTTAATGTTTCATACATACAGCTAAATATTTGATGTGATGGAGAATTTTACAAAATTTTGCAAAATTTTAGAACTAAACAGGCGCTGGGCTTACTATGGACCTGAGGCAGCTACCTAGCTGTGCGTTTATGGACTGCAACCGTGTCGAGTTGGAGCGGCTGTGCATTCATGGACCCGATCCGGCGCCAGCGCACGAGAAGATGGTGTTTCCCTGTTACATCGAACATGCGCTGGCCGGCGCTGCAGACTTTCCGAGGTACACGCATCCCGGCATGTTTAGATCGATGGCCCGGAATCGGCAGTAGCAATTTTTGTTTTTTATACAAAAAATTGTCTAAAAATGACAAATTAGACTCAAAATATTCGTCTCGCAAAGTACAACAAAATTGTGCAATTAGTTTTTTATTTCATCTACATTTAGTACTCCATGTATTTGCCGACATTTTGATGTGATGGGAAATCTTCTTTTTACATAGTGGAATTTGGGAGAGAAATTAGAAACTACACAAGGCCGGGGTTATTTTGACGTACTAGTACGACGCTTCCTGGCCAGTTCCCATCCCGGCCGGCCAGTAGCTGGCCTTGTTTAGGGCTTGTTTTCTAGAGGTGTTAAAGTTTAATAAAACACTGTAACACTTTCGTTTCATTTAACAAAAACTTTTTAATTTTGGATTAATTAGGCTTAATAGATTCGTCTCGTAAATTACTCCTAATCTGTGTTGACATACATGTAATTAGTCTACATTTAGTACTCCATGTATTTGCTGCAACATTGATGTGATGTAAGTTAAACTTTAACATTCATGAACCAAACCGGCCCTTAGTCGGCCGAAGCTGGCGCTGCTGAAGTTACTGTGCGGCACTGTAGCGCACTGTAGCATTCGTTTGTATTTGATAATAATTGTTTAATCATTGACTAATTAGACTCAAAACGTTCGTCTCGTAAAGTATAACATAGCTGTGTAATTAGTTTTTGATTTCGTCTACATTTAGTATTTCATGCATGTATCGTAAGTTTAATGTGACGGAGAATTTTTTTTACATAATGCCAAATTCAGAAGTTTAGGGTAACTAAACAGGCCCTAGCTGAGCTCGCACCTCCGAGATTTTCCGTGGACGAATCGCAAAAAAAAATCTGTGGACGCTAGCTAGTCGGGGCACTCATAATGCAGACTATATCATAAAGTTTAAAGCTATTTATTACCTCGAATATCGTGGACTTAAAGTCTAAATAAGACTTGAAGTCTTGTTTTTTTGCTCTTTCTTCAATAAATATATTGTCACATCAGTAAAATATCATAAATAAAGTGTAATAAATAGTCTTGGACGGGAGTGCCCTCAGCTAGTACTAGTATTCGTGGAGTGCAGTGTGTAGAGGTGACTGGTGACCGTGAGAGAGCCTGGATATTTTCGGCGATCGTCGTCAATATATGGCCACCACATCACGGTGGCGCTGTTGCTGTACCTCTCAGTACTTATCTTAATTTGTCGTTCAGGGCAGCACGGCTGTGCACAGTGACGTGGTTTATTTCAGAAGGAAGGGAAGAGCTAGGATGGGCAGCACGGCGGAGACGGTGGTGTGCGTCACCGGCGGCAGCGGCTACCTCGCCAGCTGGCTCGTCTGGAAGCTCCTGGGCAGAGGCTGCGTCGTCCACGCCACCCTGCGGAGCCTCGGTGCGTGCACGAATGTATACTCTGTCACAGATTTGAGGTCATCGAGCGAGCTAATAAGGCATGGCTGGACAGGGCGTTGTTGACGTACAGCGGACGAGAAGAAGACGGGGCTGCTCCTGGCACTCCCCGGCGCGGCGGAGCGGCTGCGGCTGTTCGAGGCGGACATGTACGACGCCGACACCTTTGAGCCCGCCATCGCCGGCTGCCACTTCGTCTTCCTCGTCGCCACACCCTTGGCGCACGACCCCACCAGCACCGAGGTATGTATATGTACTCTCTCCGTATCGGATTTAGAAGTCGTTTTAATCATCAATCACTTTTAAGTTGTTAAGTTTACAAATGTAAAAATTATATAAATAGATTTATCTTGAAAAATACTTTCATAAAAATATACCTATATCATTTTTCCATAAATATTTTTATAAAAACAAAAGATTAAAATTGTGTTTTGAAGACCGTATCGCTGTCCTAAACAACTTCTAAATTCGATACGAAGTAAGTACGGTGTACGCTCCCCTCCTCGCCGGCTGCCGTGGCCAGTTCCACTTCGAAAGGGTCTGAGGGGCAGTTCCACTTCGAAAGGTCTGAGGATTCATGTACTGCTCTTTTGACTATTTAGGGTGCCGTTAAGGTATATTGTATTAAATATTTTCTCTATCTTAATATAAAAATACGTAAATCTTTTGCGTGACGGAGAAAAAAACTTCGAAATAAACTAGTATGACGAGTTGGTCAGTTGGAGGACGTGTGGCAGCCACGACTCTACAGGAGGAAGCCAGCCATGTGGTCGGCTCCGCCTCCACCTAGCTATCCCCATTGGCCATTTCTCCATTGGATTGGATTCCAATTTCACCTTCACTTCCTAGTTTGTTCGCTGGTTGGGCAAGCGGAGATTATAAATGACCAAATTGCACTCCCTTTATTTTCCATCTCCATCGTTCTTGTCATTGTCTATGACATTTTTATAGATAGAAAGCGATTGGGACTGTGCTTCCCTTGGCCTCAAAACGAACAGAGTAGAAACTTAATGAGTTTGTCCGAAACAAAACTATTCTACATTTTACTAAACGCATAGAAAAATAATAATAACATTCATAATTCAAACGAGTATCATTATGTCCGATCCATTCACTAATTAATAAAATGATTTTCAGACGTGTTTTTTAAAATGTTTTCATTCTTGCTGCATCTAGAAACGCATATAGAAGGTCTAGCTTCACCCTGAGAATATTTTCTTGAAGGTCTGTTTGGTAAAGCTCCACTAACTCTAGATTTACCACATCACGGTGGCGCTGTTGTTGTACCTCTCAGTACTTATCTTAGGTCGTGTTCATTTGTCATGTATATCTAAAATATTTTCTCTTCTATTCGTCACATTGAATTTTTAGACGTATGCACGAAGCATTAAATGTAGGTAAAAAAATAACTAATTGCATAGTTTATCTGTAAAGTTCGAAACGAATCTTTTAAGTCTAATTAATCCATGGTTAGACAAATTTTACCAAATAACAACGAACAGTGCTACAGTAACTTTTCACCCAAATTTTCACAACTAAACACAGCCTTAATTTGTCGTTCAGGGCAGCACGGCTGTGCACAGTGACGTGGTTTATTTCAGAAGGAAGGGAAGAGCTAGGATGGGCAGCACGGCGGAGACGGTAGTGTGCGTCACCGGCGGCAGCGGCTACCTCGCCAGCTGGCTCGTCAGGAAGCTCCTGGGCAGAGGCTGCGTCGTCCACGCCACCCTGCGGAGCCTCGGTGCGTGCACGAATGTATACTCTGTCACAGATTTGAGGTCATCGAGCGAGCTAATAAGGCATGGCTGGACAGGGCGTTGTTGACGTACAGCGGACGAGAAGAAGACGGGGCTGCTCCTGGCACTCCCCGGCGCGGCGGAGCGGCTGCGGCTGTTCGAGGCGGACATGTACGACGCCGACACCTTTGAGCCCGCCATCGCCGGCTGCCACTTCGTCTTCCTCGTCGCCACACCCTTGGCGCACGACCCCACCAGCACCAAGGTATGTACATGTACTCCCTCCTCGCCGGCTGCCGTGGCCTGTTCCACTTCGAAAGGGTGTTCATGTACTGCTCTTTTGACTATTTAGGGTGCCATTAAGGCTGGACGAAAAACTTGAAGCTCGTTAGCTCGCTCGGCTCGTGGCTGACTCGGCTCAGCTCGGCTCGGCTCGTTATGATAACGAGCCGAGCCGAGCCAGGATTTTAGCTCGTTAGCTATAACGAGCCAACTCGAGCTGGCTCGTGAGGCGCTCGCGAGCCAAACGAGCCGTAGTTTTAGAGAAAAAGTCATCATAACTTATATTAGTTTTGTATTACTTCATGTTTTGCACTTCACAAATAGATGATATGTTAGCTCGTATGAATATTTTGTTCGATTTAAGGCTATTGAATATATTATTTTTATATTATTAATATTTTTATGCTTTAGATAAATACAAATATTATATTTTGTATTTTTTTCCCTAGCTCGCGAGCCTAACGAGCCAGCTCGAGCTCGTAACGAGCCGAGCCGAGCCGAGCTGGCTTTCTGGCTCGTTAAGATAACGAGCCGAGCTGAGCTGGCTCGTTATCCTAACGAGCCAGAACGAGACGAGCCGAGCCGAGCTGAGCTGGCTCGTTAGCCAGCCTTAGGTGCCATTAAGGTATATTGTATTAAATATTTTCTTTATCTTAATATAAAAATACGTAAATCTTTTGCGTGACGGAGAAAAAAAACTTCGAAATGACGAGTTGGAGGATGTGTGGCAGCCACGACTCCACAGGAGGAAGCCAGCCATGTGGTCGGCTCCGCCTCCACCTAGCTATCCCCATTGGCCATTTCTCCATTGGATTGGATTCCAATTTCACCTTCACTTCCTAGTTTGTTCGCTGGTTGGGCAAGCGGAGATTATAAATGACCAAATTGCACTCCCTTTATTTTCCATCTCCATCGTTCTTGTCATTGTCTATGACATTTTTATAGATAGAAAGCGATTGGGACTGTGCTTCCCTTGGCCTCAAAACGAACAGAGTAGAAACTTAATGAGTTTGTCCGAAACAAAACTATTCTACATTTTACTAAACGCATAGAAAAATAATAATAACATTCATAATTCAAACGAGTATCATTATGTCCGATCCATTCACTAATTAATAAAATGATTTTCAGACGTGTTTTTTAAAATGTTTTCATTCTTGCTGCATCTAGAAACGCATATAGAAGGTCTAGCTTCACCCTGAGAATATTTTCTTGAAGGTCTGTTTGGTAAAGCTCCACTAACTCTAGATTTACCAAATCTAGATTTTTAATCTAAAAAATAAAACTGGATTCGGATCCGTGCTTTATGTATGTAGCTGGAGATTTTCGTTTAGGCATATCCACTACTGCAGCCTGCTGTAAGACATTTCTACCTTGTTTTTTTTTTCATTATTCATCTATCTCTAATTTCTCAGATCAGTACGACCATATATCCTATCCTATCCTATACATAGACTTTAGTAGTGCTCGTCGTCACTGCATTATTGGCGGCCCGCTGCTCCAGGGACATATAATGATCAGCCGCATGGTTTTCCCGCAGTACAAGAACACGACGGAGGCGACGGTGGACGCGATGCGCATCATCCTCCAGCAGTGCGAGCGGTCCGGCACGGTGAAGCGCGTCATCCACACGGCCTCCGTCACGGCCGCGTCGCCGCTCAAGGAGGACGGCAGCGGGTACAAGGACTTCGCCAACGAGTCCAACTGGACGCCGCTCAACCTCTCCCACGAATTCAGCAACGCTCACCTGAACGTACGTAATAACTCAACTGAGATGTACAGAAATGCTACCTGATCGTCATGCCATGCATGCATCTGGATGAGCTGATCGAAACACGCGCGTACGCACGAACAAACGCAGGATTATGTGCGGTCCAAGTCGCTGTCGGAGAAGGAGCTGCTGAGCTACAACGACAAGTCCTCCAAGGATCAGCCCCGGGCACTGGAGGTGGTCACCCTGGCGTGCGCGCTCGTCGGGGGCGACACCATCCAGACGTACCTGTGGAGCAGCATCCCCGTGATCGTGGCGCCGCTGACGGGGCAGGCGATCTTCCAGAACGCCCTCCTGTTCATGCAGGCGCTGCTGGGCTCCGTGCCGCTGGCGCACGTGGACGACGTCTGTGAGGCGCACGTCTTCTGCATGGAGCAAGCGTCCATGCCCGGCCGCTTCCTCTGCGCCGCCGGGTACCCCAACATGCGGGACATCGTCGACCACTTCGCCGCCAAGCACCCCGACCTCAAGATACAGCTGACGGAGTACGTTCTGGCATGCTCTCGGTCTCGATCGGTTGCTGTTTGACGCTTGTTATTAGCCAGCTCTGGCGATTGCTAGCTGCTTGACCTTGTGTGGTGGTGACTAGTGATCTTGTTATATAGGGTGACAGGGGAAGGCGTCAGGATTGTATTTGTACCCAACACCAGCAAGCAAGCTGGAGGACTTGGGGTTCAGGTTCAAGTAAGGAGTGGAGGAGACGCTGGACTGTAGCGTCGAGTGCGCCAAGAGGTTCGGAGAGCTCTAGAGTCTAGATGCTGCTACACATGCATACGCAGCATTGGAATTCAGCTACTGTAATATGGTGGTATCGTGTTCGTACGTGTGTGTGTTGTGGTCGATTCCTCCCACCAGAGTATGAACATTGAACTGTTCCAGAGTCCCATCAGTTTCCCCGCAATCAGAAAAGGAAAATGAAAAAAAAAATCCTATATGGTTTCGTGACTGATTTGCATTTAAAATCTACTGTAGTTGGGCCGCGGCCTTCGGCAGCGAAATCCGAACTAGGCCCGCCTCGGCTCCGCACAGCCGCACACCATGAGGCCATGGACCCATGGTGCCATGACCCAGCCCCCGCGGCCGCGCCCACCGTGAGCACCCGGCGCGTCAGCATCCATCCCGCGCAGCCAATGGCCACACCATGATCTGCAACGTGACAGGGCAGGGCAGCACAGCCTGCTCTGCTCTGCTCCTGCGCGCGCGCCATTACCAGTTTACCACCCCGCGCCCCGCCCGGCCCCGTCGGGTACACGCCAATCATGCTGCTCGCTGCGCGACACCATGTGCGCCCGCATGGATCCAGCAGCCTGACCGCATCATTCATCGCTCGTCACGCAGCTCTCGGCTGGATCCAGGGCGCCGTCGTACGGCGACCACTGCCCGCTCCCCGGCCGTGGGGCCTGCGGGTTTGCAACTTTGCAAGTGTTCGTGTGCAGCTTTCAGCAAGGCAACAAGCAGTGACAGTGACACAGAGCGAGGGAGCCCCACTCCGCTAGCTAGGGCGGGACGAGCGCTGACGCGCCACACCACCTAACGGTAACATCAGTTTGCAATGCAATGCCGCCATGCTCTGACGATAACAACGAGGCCCGACGGCATCAGCAATGGAAGCACCATTCTTTCTTTCTCTTTTCCGAGAGAGCTGTATCAAGAATAGTTAGACAGATATAGTGGATGGAGGTTACAGAGTTCTAACTTGCTTGGCCTCAATTCATGCAGGTTCATCAAAGTGCGCCGAGAATATGGGCCACCGACAGGGCGACAGCGGTGACGGGCCTGATGACATGCAGGTTGATAAAAAGCAAGGCATTGTTTGTCCCAGTAGCAGCATTCTCATTCCAGCCAGCCTTGAAGAACTAATTAACCTACCAGTGCCTTCCCTACATTTACATGATTAATAACAGAATAGAAAGACAGACAAATTGTCCTTGCATGACAGAGACAGACATCCTACCAGACTACAGAGTAGTACACAGAACATGAGGTGGTCATCACAGAGGAGCCCAAACGAAAGGGCACCCCACCCATGAGCCCCCCGGCGGCACGGGATATTTAACTATTTGCCATCCTTATGGAAGGCACCTCTTCAAAAACCATCTTTATTTTGGCAATTACACATTTGCCACTTTTACAAGCGATCGTTTACACATTTGTCACTTTTGCTGACGTGGCACGCCAACTCCTCACGCCACGCTGGATTAGGCACGCGAAAAGACAATATTGCCCCTACCTTCCTCAACTGACTAGTTGCTAGCCCACTCTTCTGCCACTGACATGTGGGGCCCACACGTCAGGGTCATCCCCTACCTCCCCCATCTTCTTCCTCACTGCCTCCGTCGACGAAGCATGGTTCGACCTTCCGAGCGTTGGCGCCCAGCGCTCCTCTCCCGCGTGCGGCCCGAAGCGCAGCTGCTGTGTGGTGGGGCACCAGCGGTAGGCAGCCCGCCCTCTTCACGCATAGCTCCCCAAGCGGTAGGTGCGTGGCTGCCTACCCGCTCGAGCGCGGCAGCGGCCGGTGCTGGCGCGTAGCGCTCCCTCGCATGGCGCACGAGGACCCGGGGAAAAAGCAGCAGAGGCCGCTCAGCCTCCCCTGCGCATGGCCCAGAGCGGCCAATTGCAGCGGCGCGGCGACAATTGGAATTTTTCCCTGGTGCAGCGGCGCGTTGAGGAACTATGCTTTGTCGACGGAGGCAACGAGGAGGAAGATGGCGGGAGGTAGCGGGTGACCCAGACGTGTGGGCCCCACACGTCAATGGCAGAAGAGTGGGCTGGCAACTGCTCTCTTGAGGAAGACAGAGGCAACATTGTCTTTTCGCGTGCCTAATCCAGCGTGACGTGAGGAGTTAGCGTGTCTTATCAGCAAAAGTGGCAAATATGTAAACGACCGCTCGTAAAAATGGCAAATGTGTGATTGCCAAAATAAAAATGGCTTTCGAAGAGGTGACTTGGCAAATAGTTAAATATCCCCGGCGGCACCGAACAAGAAGCAGGCGCTAGTGGGTTTTTCAGATAGGATGCATTAGGTTTTTCTCCCTTTCTCCATAGATCATCAGAGTACTCCTGAAATGCCCCTTACCAAAAGGGTTGTGCTTTCTACTAGCAGGTAGGGTCTTGTTTCAGAGGTCATATCAAGCGTCATGCGAGCACGATGGCGGAGAGGAGGAGCGCAATGAAGGCAGCGCTCAGTCCAGCCCTTGGGAGGAGCAAGCCCGCCGCTGCCGCTGTGTCCATGCCAGCGTTTGTGCCTGGTCCTAGGCCGCCGAACCCGGTAGTTCCGGTCGTAGTGCCTGTCCCCATGCCAGTGCCGGTTGTGCCTGTCCCGGGCGTGAAGGTCCCTGGGGTTCCTCCCATTGTGCCTCCAGTGGTCGGGGTCATGGTTCCAGCGGCGCTGTATAGAGAAGGCAATGCTGTTAGTGTTGTGGTAATATTGATTCAAGCCACATGCTGAATGTTCTGTAATTATTAATACAAGCATCTGAGCTATGGATTACCTACTGTATTATATGCAGTTGTTTGCTACTTAACCCACTGCAGCAGTCAAGTTGTTCAAGGTGTGGAATTACAAAAAAGATCTCTGGCATGGAGCTATCGAAGCGTCATCAGTGACCACGGAGTACTGTGCATAGGATTACAAATCTGGAAATTCATAGCCTCTTAGGCATGCTGAATGTTCCTGTAGATCAACTGATCTGCTGATGTCTAAATTCCAGTTTCCTATTCCATGAGTTACGAGTAGTTTGGAAGAGCATCAATTAAAATTCAGTGAACCCACTGATGATTTCAAAAGATCTGACTCAACATGATGCATAATTTTCTTGGGGGTACCAGTTCCCAAAGTGCACAAGTTTGAAATATGAATTACTCAGTCAGGCCTCAGTGCTAATAGTTCTACATGGATCATGGTGCAGTGTTAATTTAACTTCACGATGTACCTTGCACTGGTGGGGTAAGAGCAGCCAGAAGAACCTGAAAGTTTAGAACACAAAGATCATATAAGATACAGGTAGAACTCTGATTGAGTGATAAAATGGATAGTGTCACCCAACCAGAAGAACAAGGAAGCAATAGAACACAGACATCATATAAGACACTGGAATCTGTCTTTTGAATGATAAAACAAAGATCGCAAGAACAAAATCTGCCTTTGCCGCGTTACAGTTTACTTTCCTTTTGGAAAGTAGGGCAAAAATGGATGCGCTTTCATGCCAATGCCTGCCCCAGTACACACCAGAGAATATTGGGTCAAGAATAAAGCATACCGCAACAGCTTTGAACTCTGGAAATCTTGCTATTCATTCAGAAAGTTTGTATTTTTTACTATTTTATTAGTTGTTAGGCTAGTCCACACCAATAGCCTAATTCAGTACCTGTACAGAACCGGATTCCCTAAAGCTTGACCAGTACACCTAAGATAGCTTTAGCTTATGCTAACTGATAACAAAATGAAATGTGCCAAAAATGATTAGATCCACAATGTTGCATGTCAAAAGTCGAGTTCAGGTGGTCCAAGCACACAAGTCTGGAAAACCTTTAACAATGCTAGTAGACGGCATGAATATTGGTTCCACTAACCGCGCAAACTTTTCTTCTTCTTGGCAATTCTAACCCAGCAAGGAAGGACTAATTAAACACTAACGATCAGCAGCTATAGCTTAATCGCTAGCGGACAATCCTTGAAGAAGTTGAACCTGAATGCACGGGTAATTAATGTGATAATCTAGGCATGAGGAAGGCCATTACTTGGGTCGCTGGTGGTGAGGGTGGCGGTGCCGGTGAAGTCGCAGGTGGCGCCCTTGGCCTTGTTGTTCTGGTAGTAGCTGTTGGCCGCCCAGGAGCAGTGCGCCGGGACGGTGTTGGGGTTGTAGCACGCCCCGTTCTCATGGATGGAGTTGCAGTCCGCCCCGGAGCCGCAGGCGTAGTCGATGGTCTTCTGCAGCGCGGCCTGCGCCGCGTCCTGCCTGCACACGCACCACTCTGCACCAAAGATTCGGTTAGAAGGGATGCTAGAGACTGAAGGGAACGCCTGGCCTGGGCGTTCCAGGGGATGCGCCAGTTTCTTCTTCGACGTGGTATGTGGATGTCACCAAATGCGATGGCCAGGGGAGCGTGAGCACAGCAAGCAGACGGAGCGTGCGCTGCATTTCAGTTGTTAAGCAAAAGCACAAAAAGGGATTGTCAAAAAGGAAAGTTGTTTTGGGGGCACAACTTCAGTGTCCATCAGCAAACAAGAAGAAATTTCCCTCTCCTCCTGCTTTGTTCCTGAACGAATCTCTTGGAAACAGAAGCGGAGGAAATACTGGAACGGATGCAGCCGATGAGTGCCGTCGGCTTGAACAATGTCAGGAAAAGGAATCTTGAAGAAACTCAACGGCAAAAACAGTACGTACATCTCAGATGCAACGTTGCTTGGTTCATCCACGATCGCCCTGTTCGTTTAGACTTATCAGCAGAATCAGCAGCCATCCAGCAGTGTTTTTCTCTCACAACAAACCAGCGAACAGTGCTTTCAGCACAATAAACCAGCGAAACGAACAGGCTGGATAAGGAAAAGGAGAGAGAATTTTTTTTTATGTTCCAGATGAAACGAGCTGAGAAAAACAGGCACAGAAAACAGAGCCGGGGATGTCAGCACAGAAAGCAGTAGAAGAGCTTGCCGTGGCGACTCTGCAGAATTATGAACGAGAAACCCCGAGGTTTGCGCGCGCGCGCGCACAACACACACACCAAGAAGTCCGAACTCCGCAAACAAGAGAAAAGACGAGGCGGCAGTCATTGTGGCAGTCGACGCTGACGCTAGGAAGGAAGGAAAGAAAGGTTAGAAAAAGAAGAGTGCTCACGTGACGCGGCGAGGGTGGAGGAGAGGAGGAGAAGCACCGTCACCACCAGCGCCTTCATGGTCTACCACCGCTGCCACGGACGAAGCCGCGCCTGCGACTGCGAGCACGCGAGCGAACTCCGCACGGAGACGGGGGTGAGAGAGGCAGTGCGGTCGGCCTTGCCGAGAAGAAGATAGATAGACCGATGGGGATTGGGGAGTGACGAAGAGGGCGTGTGTGCAGTGCAGCGGCTGGCGGCCACTCCTGGACTGGACAACAAGAGCGGCTGGCACTGGCAGGGCAGTATGGGGAGTGCGTGCACTGTGCATCTGCGCGAGATGCGCCTGTAGGAGGAGTATTGGTCCGGCACGGGCGCCTACTGGTTCCAATCCAAATTTATCTGCGCCGTCGACCGTCGTCCTACTCTACTGCCACTGCTACTTGCATCGGCGACGGACGACGGTTACGACCTCTCGGAGACCGAGCGCCTCGCACCCACCACCACCGCTCTGCTTTGCGGGCCTTTGCAGGTTCCCGTTCGCCGGCCTACGTCCAGCCCGCCACGCTACCGCTGCAAAAATGCCACGGGCAGCGTATTCCGTGTGGAATTCGCCCTCCCCTTTGTGCGTCCAACTTTTGCAAAAGCTTTTGGTTCTTGCCGCCGCTTCCTCTCTATCGGGGAATTTTGTTTTCGAAACAGTATCCGTGGTCCTCTCTGGATGGCGTTTCGAGGTCAGCATGCAATTTGGCAGTGCTGCCATTTTCTCTCTCTTTTCTTCTTCTCCTGTTTCAGAGTAACGGAAGCGAAATAGTTATTACTGCTAAGTAAATGAGGTAGTAAGCTTCCCCCCCAAAAAAAAAGAGGTAGTGATGGAGACTGAAATCTTGTGGGTGAAACAACAAGCGCTACTTACTGTTTGGCAGATCTTGATGGCGTTTGTAAGTTTGTGGTCCGCTTTACTACATTCATTCTCTTGGCGTTTTTGCGAGAGAAAACCTGCGCTGTTGTTGACTACTCGTACGTACGAGTACGTACACGCATGCTCAGCTGGGGCCTGGGGACGGTCGCACCAAACGCACTGGGGCCATGGTTGGCACGAGATCGATTTGAGACTTCCAATCTATCCGACCAATAACCCTCGCTTGAACGCGGGTTGTCCGCTGCAGGAGGCAGTTTTGAATCGCAGAGCAGGAAATAACCCCATGTATAAGCTCACAGGTGAAAACTCGGCACTCAGCAGTGAACTTTTTTCAGTACGTACTGTAGTACCGTGGTGACAAAAGCAAACGGTCGCATTGTCAGAGAGGGTTGGCCGGTTGGGGGAGGAGGCTTCAGCTTCAGCCTTCAGGCCTTCAGCAGCGGTAATGCGGTCTCCGAGGATGGGGCTCATTATTTTGGGTTGGTGTGTGTTGGCCACTGGTCAGGGCCCAAACTGCGAGAGCCAAAGAGAAGGAGACGGACACAGACACACCGCACACAGCCACACAGACCTCAGTACAGTCCATATTCCTTCCGTCCCTTAAAAAGAGTTATTTTCGCTTTTAAAAAGTCAACAATATTCAAGTTTGATCAAATATATTTAATAAAATATTAATATTTATAATATATAATTAATATCATTGGATAGATCTTTGAATATACTTTCATAATAAACTTATTTAAAGATACAAATATTGTACATATTTTTTATAAATCTGATCAAAGTTAATCCATACCAACCCTTTTAAAGGGACAGAGGGAGTATGCCATCGCTCGCCTGGCTTGCTTGGATGGTTGGATCTCTTGCATGGTGCCTAGGTCCACCACCTGCTTGCAATGGGCCATTAGCCCTACGTCATGCACTGCCCCACCGAAACGATCTTTTTCTTTCTCATTAGGCCAAATTTTATGTCACTGTTTCCAATACATTCAGATTTTAGAAATAGTGCAAAAGAGTTCTATTCTTATAAAACTCTTATCATCTCTCTTCATTAATATGGTGCCACATCAGCATAATTAATGTTCATAAAACTCTGATGAAACCCCATTGAGACTGTGTTGACATCGTTTTTTAGCACGTGTCAAGATGGTCAGGAAGGGCTAATCAGCAGAGAAAAGATTATTGTGTAGATTGATAGCTGATGAAAATGAGTTTGCTTATGAGTGGTAGCAGCGTATGGGTTCAAATTGAAATGTTGCCAATAAGGTTAAGGGTATTATTGCCGATGCCGATGAAAGATGGTTTGAAGACTGCTGCCGATGAAACAGGGGATGTACCGATGGAAGGATCTTGAAGGCTGCTGCCGATGGAACAGGGATTGTGCCGATGGAACAGGGATTGTGCCGATAAGAAGGAGGTCGATGAGAATACCATCGTGATTGAGGCGGACTATGGAATAAGATAGGAGTTAATTTCCTTATATACGTTTATTAGAGTCTGAGTTGTATCAAAGTCATGTGTTTCCATAGATTTGGATTTAGTGTCCTAGTCGTATTTGGTTACGTTTCTGTAGATCAGGATATAAATATAGGGTGAAGGGCAATGTAAAAAGGAGATCAATCAATACATCAAAAACAGCTTTTATTCTTATTTACATCTACTTTCGACGACTTCGTCAATTTGCATATTTTTCTTTTTTACGAGTTCTCATCGATTCAGCGAGTTGCATTGCTCCAGTGCAATCTTCGGCGATCCTCGAGTTCCGTGTGAGTACCTCTTGGCCGTGACTTCCGGGCGTATCGCTGTTGTCAGGACCAAAGTGCTCGTATCTTCATCCTTGTCGATTAACAGGTCAAATCAACTGGCACGCTTTGGATATCGATTTCGGGTATTAGCCCTTTGTGTTTGCAGATCTACTTTTGCATCAACACATCTTTTGGCATGCCTGGTGGGACCGATCTAGTCAAGATGCTTAATCCTGAGATCGATGCGGAGAACATCATCGCGGTAACAGAAGAAGATCTTAAAGACGATCAGAAGCAGGCTATGGAGAGGGCTATAGAAGAATATAGACAGCTCTGCTTGAAGTCATTCAGTTTGAACAAAAGTGGACAAGTCATCCAGAAGCAAGACTTACCGTTGCCTCGGCAAGTTACCTTTGATTCTAATCCGGGTAAACTTCAAGAGATGGTTAATTCTGCAGTGAATCATGCTTTAATTAATCATTCCAATGTGCTGTCCAATACTGTTCAAATGCTGTGATTCGAACTTTCAAAGAAGGGCAAGCGTCACCTCGTTACATTGGGCCTGCTTATCATCAACCAGAATCAGCATCTGCTATTGCTCCATCGGCTCCCCCGGCCGTTGCGGGTATAGAGATTTCTTCTCTTCCAGTATCAGCAGGTTTATCTAACGTACAGTCTACACCGATACGTCCGGATTCAGCATTATCAGGATGAGTTCAGCTTAATACAGATCTATCAGCATCGGCTTTATCAGGTCCTGTACCACAGAATAATCAGACTCCTGCTAATTGGTGGGGATATGGTATGCCTCTAGAACCATCTGTTTTAAACCATGGATCACCTCAAGTGTTTGATGCAACGGGAAAAGCTCCTATGCTATCGGCCGGTTCACCGATAGCTCAAGTACCCCAATATACTACAACAACTACTGTACAACCAACTCTAGGAGGTTTCCAGGTGTCTTTCGGTCAAACATCTAGTTCAAGTCCATCGGAAAATTTGTTACCGATGCAACAGAAGGCTCCAATCGTAAGTCAACCTGGAGTCCAGGTTTTACCTCAAGTTAGTTGTAATTATCCGGCAATGCCAACAAGTTACCAACCATTGGCAAATTTTGTACCGATGAACGCTAATAATTGGCCAGGGCAGTTTCCTACTCAACATTCAGTTCAGCCAAATCAGCAAGCCACAGGTGTTCATCAAGGTCACATGCATGCTGGTTTTTAGAATCAAGCATCGGCAGCTCAACCGATGAACCCTTTTCAGCAGGTTAATGGACCACAGATAGTGACAAATATGCCAATTGCTGGAGATCGTGGGCCACAAAGGTATGCAGAAGGGTATCAGCAAGTACCTCCAGTGGAGATTCAACCATGTCGTCAACAAGATGTTGATGCTTTTTGGGCCAATAAAATAGCAGAAATTATGAAGAATCAGTTTGGGATCAAGCCCAAAGTTAATACCTATTCTTATCGGACTCCGTATCCTCCGGCATATGATTTAATTCCTCTCCAAATCGTTACAAGGTGTCGGATTTCACTAAGTTTTCTGGGCAGGACGATACATCAACCATGGAGCATGTTAATCATTTTATTATTCAATGTGGAGAGGCAGCTTGTAGAGATGAATTGAGAGTTCGTTTGTTTTCATCATCTCTATCTGGATCAGCATTTACATGGTTTATCTCACTACCGCCAAATTCTATTATTACTTGGGCTGATCTGGAAAAGCAATTTTATAAGTATTTCTTTGCTGGAGTTCATGAAAAGAAGCTTACCGATTTGGTAAAGATGAAACAGCGCAATGATGAATCGGTAGAAGGCTTTGTGCAAAGGTTACGAGATGTAGAGAACAAATGTTATAGCCTGGTGTTGGATGATCGGCAGCTTACCGATTTAGCTTTTCAGGGATTGTTGCCACACCTTAAGGACAGATACGCTTCTCAGGAGTTCGAAAGCCTAAGTCATCTAGTGCAAAGAATTTCTGATCAAGACACTAGGGTTTTTGAACCTAAAAGGAATTAGAATAAGAAAGTTTCATTTGTCGAAGAAGTAGAAGATTCTGATTCAGATGAAGAACCAGTTATCGGCTTGGCTGAGTGGGTTAAGAATAAAAAGTCGATATCTTGTCCCTTTGGTCACAAAGAGCTAGAGAAGTTTACTTTCGACGTCACCAAAGCCGATAAGATATTTGATCTTTTGCTTCAGGAGGGCCAGATTAAGTTGTCACCTAATCATGTGATCCCATCGGCAGAAGAGTTGAAGCATATGTTGTATTGCAAATGGCATAATGCAACTTCATACAGTACAAATGAGTGCAAAGTATTTAGACAACAATTACAGTTAGCTATTGAGTCTGGGAGAATAAAATTTGGCAATTCCAAGATTCAGAAGCCGATAAAAATTGATCAACATTCTTTTCCAGCAAATATGTTGGATACTGAAGGTAAAATTAAGGTGTTGACATCGGAAGCTGCTAAAAAGAATGCATCAATAGATCCCCAACATTGGATAACTACCGATGATGCAAAAGACAAGGGGCTATTGACAGAAGGTGGCAGTTCTGGAAAGCCTCCTCGATCTGGCATCATGATTACTCAACAAAGACAACAGGAAGGCTGGCGTCAGCGAAGGGACCGATATCGACAACAGCAAGAGGAAAGACGTCAAGAAGAGTGGAATCGGCATAAGGATCATTAGAATTGTCCGTTTTTTATTCATTGTTGGGAGGAAGGTATTAAGTTACCTACTGTTGAAGATTGCCCAGAGTGCAATGGTTATTATGGAGTTAATCGTCCTATAAGAAGATTTCAATCTGGTAATCAAGGTTTATCCATTAATGAGCCGATCAGAAGGAGAGCATCAATATATGATCGGCTGGGGGGCAGGCTCAGTGTACATGAAAGGCTTGGTAAACACGTTGCATATTTTCCGAGAAACCAAGAGGAACTTGAAGAGATGACAAATGCAAGAGTTCCTGATGAAGAAATATTTTACAGGGATCCTAATATACGTCGTGTGGAGACAACCAGGACCTATCAGCCAGTGTGGAAAACTAAACTTCCTCAATGGTGTCCAGAGGGTTTGACAAAGACACAGAAGAGGAAAATGCAGCGAGAGCGTCAAAAAGACTTTTACCAAGAAGGAAGTCCCTCCAGTGAGAAATCTGGTAATCAGCAGTGGCAGATAAGGCACAAAAATAAAGGCCCATTGACAGATATCAATATGGTGTTTATGTTGCCGATGGAATTTTTAGCTCTATCTGATAGCGAAGAAGTTTTTTTCTCTGACCAAATAGCTCAATTAACACTAGATCCAATGATGGCTATTTTTGAGAAGCCTGCCGATGATGAGAGACAACACCTCAAGGCTTTGTTTGTAAAATGCAGAGTTGATGGGCAGCCTGTATCTAAGATACTTATTGATGGAGGAGCTGCAATTAATATTATGCCTTATGTGATGTATCGGAAGCTTGGTAAGAGAGATCAAGACTTAACTAAGACTGATATGATGCTAAAGGACTTTGAAGGCAATGTATCACCAGCTAAAGGGGCAGTGTGTGTTGAATTGACCATCGGCAGTAAAACTTTACCGACAACTTTCTTTGTTATTAATGGCAAGGGTGCATATAATCTGCTTTTAGGAAGGGATTGGATTCATGCTAATTGTTGTGTTCCTTCTACAATGCATCAGTGTCTTATACAATGGGTTGGAGACAAAATTGAAGTTGTTCCTGGTGATTCTTCTTATATCATCGCATCGGCAGAATCAGACACTTATGAGCGAACTAGGTGCATATCAGGAGAAGCTTGGGAAAAAGAGTTCCTCAAGGTTGCCGATTACGAAATTCTACCGATCCAAGCAGTCGGTTCTGAAGAAGAGTTTTAATGGATAGATTTGCCGATGATGGAAAATTAGGTCAAGGATTTACATCGGCAGATGATTTAATAGAAGTAGATATTGGTGAAGGCGATGGGCCAAGGCCCACTTTTATTAGCGCTAAGTTAAATTCCAAGTGTAAGCAGCAACTAGTTGATTTGTTAAAGGAATATAAAGATTATTTTGCTTGGGATTATACTGAAATGCCTGGGTTAGACCGATCTATAGTTGAACATCAGTTGCCTATTAAATCTGGATTTCGGCCACATCAGCAGCCGGCACGCCGCTGCAATCCTAATATACTTCCTGATATTAAGGCCGAAATAACTAAATTAATTGAGGCAAAGTTTATTCGGCAGTGTCGATATGCAGAGTGGATTTCTAATGTGGTTCCTGTATACAAGAAAAATTGAAAACTTCGTGTTTGTATTGATTTCAGGAATCTCAATAAGGCCACACCGATGGATGGTTACCCAATGCCGATTGCTGATTTGTTGATTGATGCTGCAGCAGGGCATCAGATTATCAGTTTCATGGATGGTAATGCAGGTTATAATCAAATATTCATGGCTGAAGAAGATATTTCTAAGACTGCTTTTAGATGTCCAGGACATGTGGGATTATTTGAGTGGATAGTTATGACATTTGGTTTGAAAAATGCCGGTGCTACTTATCAAAGAGCTATGAACTTTATTTTCTATGAATATATCGGCACGTTGGTGGAAATCTACATTGATGACATAGTGATTAAGTCTGGTGACATCACAAAGCATCTAACCGGTCTACAGAAGATATTGGAGTGCACAAAAAAACATGGATTAAAGATGAATCCTAATAAATGTGCATTTGGTGTATCGGCAGGACAATTCTTGGGTTTTATGGTGCATCAGCGGGGTATTGAAATTAGTAGAAAATCTATTGAGGCAATCAACAAGATTGATGCTCCTGCCGATAAAACTGAATTACAATCCTTGATCGGTAAGATTAATTTCATCAGAAGATTCATATCTAATTTGTCGGGTAAGATCAAGGCTTTTAGTCCATTATTAAAATTGAAAGCCGATCAGGAATTTAAATAGGGGGATGAACATCAGTTAGCCTTAGATGAAATTAAGAGTTATTTAACAAATCCTCCAGTGTTAGTTCCACCCCAACATGGAAAACCTTTTAGATTGTATTTATCAACTGAAGATACTGTTATCGGTTCAGCTCTTATTCAAGAATTCGAAGGAAAGGAGCGTGTTATCTATTATTTGAGTAGACGGTTGATAGATGCTGAAACTAGGTATTCGGCCATTGAGAAATTATGTCTATGTTTATACTTTTCTTGTATTAAGCTGAGACATTATTTACTATCGGCTGAATGTACTGTCATATGCAAAGATGACGTGGTCAAGTATATGCTGTCAATGCCGATACTGAATGGTAGGATTGGTAAATGGATTTTAGCATTATCAGAATTTGACCTATGTTATGAATCGGCTAAGGCAGTTAAAGGACAGGTTATGGCCGATTTCGTTACTCAACATTGCAACACGGTGGATTCTCTGGAAATTGCTCCGTGGACACTTTTCTTTGATGTGTCTACTTGTGGTGAAGGGGCAGGCATTGGTATCGTATTAATTTCCCCTCAGGGGAAGAAGTATGAGTTCTCATTATCGATTGTTGCTACATCGACAAACAATCAAGCTGAGTACCAAGCCCTGATAAAAGGGTTAGAATTGCTCAAGGAAGTACATGCTGATGCTGTTGAGATCTTTAGTGATTCTATGTTAGTTATAAATCAGTTGACTAAGATTTATGAATGCCAAAGTGAAATTCTAATTTTATATCATGAAAAGTGTTTGAGATTATTAAAAGGGTTCAGGAGTTTTCATCTGGAACATATTTCTCGGATGCATAATGAAGAGGCTAACCGATTAGCTCAGCATGCTTCAGGATATCAAGTTGTTTAAGAAGTATTAATATCATCAGCTGATACCGATGACTGGAGGAAGGAAATTATTGATTATTTAAAGAATCCATCTAAAAAGGTTGAAAGACGTATAAGGTTCCAAGCTACCAAGTATGTACTCCTCAATGATGAATTGTATTACCGTACCATAGATGTAGTTTTACTCAGGTGTGTTAGCATAGAGGAATCAAAAGGCCTGATGGGTGAAATTCATGAAGGAGTATGTGGGGCTCATCAGTCAGCCTTCAAGATGAAATGGATGATCAGAAGAAATGGATATTATTGGCCGACTATTCTTGAAGATTATTTTAAATATTTTAAAGGATGTCAGGAATGTCAGAAATTTGGTAATATTCAAAGGGCACCCGCATCGGCTATGGACCCTATAATTAAGCCTTGGCCGTTCTGGGGTTGGGCTATTGATCTCATCGGTCAGATTTATCCACCATCGAGTAAAGGGCATAAGTTTATTCTGGTTGCTACCGATTATTTCACAAAGTGGGTTGAAGCAATTCCTTTAAAAAAGGTGACATCGGCTAATATGATTGATTTTGTGAAGGAGCATATTGTTTACTGATTTGGCATCTCTCAAACCATCACTTCCGATCAGGGCACTATGTTTACATCGGGTGAATTTGATGAGTTTGCTATAGGAATGGGGATTAAAGTTTTGAATTCTTCACCGTATTATGCCCAGGCTAATGGTCAGGCTGAAGCATCTAATAAAGGAATTATCAAGCTCATTAAGCGCAAGATTAAAGAGTATCCTAAGAAGTGGCATACAGTATTAAATGAAGCTTTATGGTCATATCGGATGGCGTATCATGGTGCAACCAAGGTAACACCTTATCAGTTGGTGTATGGACACGATGCAGTCTTACCTTGGGAGATTAAAATTGGTTCTAGGCGAATACGCTCTCAAGATCAATTAACAGCCGATGATTATGATATCCTTATGAAGGATGAGTTGAAAGATGTAGTAGGTCATTGGTTAAAAGCTTTAGTTAGCATCGAGGAGAATAAGAAAAGAGTAGCTAGATGGTATGACAAGAAGGTGAAGGTAAAGGAATTTGTCGATGGAGAATTGGTTTGGAAGTTGATTTTACTGATTGGGACTAAAAGTTCTAAGTTTGGCAAATGGTCACCTAATTGGGAAGGTCCATATCGGATAAATCAATCTGTTCCTGGTAATGCATATATTCTTGAAACTCTTGAAGGAGTTGTATTTCCCAGAGCATTAAATGGAAAATATTTAAAGAAATATTACCCTAGTATCTAGATGGATGCATAAAAGAGTAATTGCCGATAACAATCCTATCGGCTAGAGTCAAAACAAAGTATCAATCATTGTCGATGCGCTAATTTAATAAAGCTTGGATAGCCGATATCGCACGCAGGTGAATTTCATCGGTTTCTTTTAATTCCTTGGCATCTTCATCGGCACTTCCTTCCACAGGCTTGAGTTTCTTCTTGAGGACCAAGGCCTTGCGAGCTTGGACGTCTCGTTCTTGCTGAAAGGCCTTGATAGTGTCAGGAAGCTGGTCTTCTTCTTGCTTGGCTTGAGTCAGGGCTGTTTCAACCTTTTCCAGTTCGGCTAGCAGAGCTGCCCTTTTTGCCGATAGGTCTAAGATTTTCTGTTTAAGATCAGCACCGGAGGCTTGCAAGTTGCCGATGCTTTTGTGCTTCTCATCGGCAGTTTGCTTCAGCTGCAGCATTTCTTCCTTAAGTTGAGCCTGAGCTGCTCTGTCGGCAATACGATGAACAACCTTTTGATATTGAAGTTGTCTGCTCTCTAGATGGACTGCTGGGAAGATGATTTCTTCAACATCGGCAGGGACTTGGCCATGGATTGTTTTGAAGATGGTCCTTGCAGGGTCTGAATCGATCACCAGTTGAGCAGTATCTTGTTACAGCAGATTTAGGAGAACTTCTAGTTTGCCATAGGTATCTGCCGATATTGTTCCCAATGCCAGGGAAGAACTCGCCTCTTCTCCGTCATCATCGAAGACGTCGATAGCAAAAGAAAACAAGCTATCGGGAGAATCTTGTTCCTTTGAAATAAAGAGAGTTAGGAATCCTATTTGTGGTGTCTGGGGATATTATAAACTAAACAGTTAATCGGTTTACCTGCTTCAGGGCAATTTCTTGAGCCTGGCTTGAGGGAGCGGCTTGAAAAAGATCATGCGAAGGATCGACAGAGGATGCCGATGGAATGTCTTCTATGACCTCATCAGTAGTCGGCCCTTGGGGTATAATGGCTGATGGTGTATCTTGTATAGAAGAAGCAGCTTGTTCAATTATATCAGTGGGTCGATTGACAGGTGTTAGAGCGGATGAAGGGGCTGGTGTAGATTTCTGTCGCTTTTGTTGAGCTTCAGCATCGGTTAAAGCTTTGCGCTTTGTTTGGGCCTCAGCGACAATTGGCTGGGGGGCATCGACATGTGTTGATTGGGGAGCTTGCATGCTTGGTGTGCTTGCCGATGTGCCCGTTTGTTGCTGCAAAAACGAGTATAAGATTAGATATTTAACAGAAAAATGTAAAAATAAGAGAATACCTCTGAAGGAGGAGTAGAGGTCGTGGTGCTTGATATTGGAAGAGTTGCTGATGACGATCCAGCTGCAGCTCTCACATCCTGATAGTTATATGTTAATATAGTGTGCATCGACAGAAAAATAAAGTAAGCAAGGTTATTACCTTAAAAACCTTGATTAGGCTTGAAGCAGCAGCCATTGGAGTGACCCTGGATGTTGCTAGTCTTGGTTTGGAGGTGATAGTTTTGGCGCGAGTCCTCTGGAAGGTTAAGGTCTCTAAGGGAAGATTAGTTACCAATATACATATAAAAGGAAGGAGAGAGACGAAAGTTAAAAGGAACTTACTGCATCGTCCGGAATAGCATAGTCGGGATCGATCATGTGCCGATATGTATGAACGGATGTTGAAAACAACTGTTCTTTCCACTCTTGCCACCATTGCTTATATGACTCTGTGATGAAAGACACTGGTGACCAGGTGGAGAGATCAACATTTGAAATATCAGCATCAGGAGCAAGTCTTACTACTCTACTCCATTCAGTTCCAGTTGTAATAATTTCTCTAGGCTTAATCACATCGGCAAAGCATAGCTTGATTGGCAGTTGCCCAAAGGCTAATTGGCGAGACACTGCCGATGGATTGTAGAATTCATAAGTGATATGGGAATTCTTCCCACTGCCAAATGTGTTTACTGGGATTGCTCTGGGGGTAATAATAGCCATCATAAGATTATTATCTTGGTTCAGATCACTATCGGCAAAATTGAAAAGAAGAGGGAACTTGTTATCCTCATCGATATAGGGTACCCAAGCTCTGAGATCACGAGGGAGACCATGGTAGAAATTCTAAAAAAACCTGACAATTTGATCTTCATTGGACTCTGTTCCAGGAAGGACGATTATGGCTTTGCTGAAGTTGAGAGGAGGGCGTGTTGTCGATTCATCATCTCCAAGGATGTAATCTTCGGCGATCTCTCGTGGGAATTCTTGGGCAAAGAAATCCCATTGTAGACGCTTATGCATGTGAGCGTTTAACCACATATTGATGAACCACCACGGGCCTCCCAGATTGCTGATGGGTTCACCAAGTAGAAGCTTCTGAGACACTTGGTGGAGAAGGTGGTAAGTTGAGCTCAGGAGGTATCGGCCAAGTGGGAATCTGACACCGTTGGCCAAGAGTTCAGCTGCTGGGAGGAAGGCGTTAGTTGGTCCTACCGATCGACCACAGAAAATAAACTTCTCCAGCCACATGTTCAAGAATATGGCGTGTTCTCTTTGATTGACAGTACCAGTTTTTTGGTACTCTTGGATGTATCCTGTCCAGCCACCGATGTTGCGTGTATTTACTCTATACTCAGTTTTTCTGCCAAAAATATGGCCTTCATCGACAGTTGAGATATCCAAGCCGGTGAGCATATATACATCGGCAAGAGTAGGGGCACATGGGCCATGACCGAACATAAAGGTATTTGTGGTATCTGACCAAAAATGAGCAGCAGCTATCATCATGGATTCATTCCTTTGCATATCAGCATTGGATAGCCTGATACATTGATCTATCTTCCGTTCTGCCCAGAACACTTGCATTGATCTGTTTACTCTCAAGTACCAGTTTTTCCACCCTTTGGTAGGTTTGGGCCAAGATCGAAATGTATCTTTCCATAGATTCAAAGAGAAATTTTGAGCTTTGAAGGGAATACGATTAGCTTCTGCATTGATCAGGTCGGTTGGATCTGGATCACCCATTGGACCTAGGCAATGGAGGGGAGGTTGGTTGGTTGGAATAACCAGTGTGTTGCGTAGTTCCTGAGTTTGGAAGATCAAGAGAATGGACGAAGTAGAAAAAATACCAACTGTAAGAATTCGCAAGGGGCCAGAAGGGTCGAAGTAAAAGTAATAAAAAAAGAACGAACCACAGGGACATTGAAGTTGACCACCATTGTTTCGAGAAGGATGAGGGCATGAGCTGGAGATTGGAAAATGACGATGGAAGGAGCTCTGGTGGGTTGAGGATGCGCAGTTAGGGTTGCTGCCGGAGAGAGAATGCCAAAGGTTGCAATTTGAAGGTAGAAGATGAGCAGTTTGGAGAAATCTATTTATAGGCCATTTGGGGTAGGGGTATTCTTGACTTATCTCTATGTCGTACGCGGATGGATCGAGGTGGTTCAGATAGATATGATAACTGTTCGCACGATAATCAAGGGATTGTACAGAAGATTTGATGGCATGGCAAGTAGTCATGACTTGAAGGATATTTTGATACAGGATCTTTCAGTTCTAAAATGGTGATGTTGTTGTGATAAGATCTTGCCGATGGATTGTTATTTTGGTATCTCAACCGTAATTGAGGCAAAAAACAGTTGGAAAATGTGCGATATTTACTGAGATACATGGATTAGATCTAGATTTGATTAAATCTGGTAACAGATCATGTTATGCTTGTGGAATGGGTTGAAAAATAGGTAATAGCAGGCATTATCTGGAGTAAATTTCGGAGCATCAATATATTATACTCCGAAATTGGGGGGCATGTGTTGACATCGTTTTTTAGCACGTGTCAAGATGGTTAGGAAGGGCTAATCAGCAGAGGAAAGATTATTGTGTAGATTGATAGCTGATGAAAATGAGTTTGCTTATGAGTGGTAGCGGCATATGAGTTCAAATTGAAATGTTGCCAATAAGGTTAAGGGTATTATTGCCGATGCCGATGAAAGATGGTTTGAAGACTGCTGCTGATGAAACAGGGGATGTACCGATGGAAGGATCTTGAAGGCTGCTGCCGATGGAACAGGGATTGTGCCGATGGAACAGGGATTATGCCGATAAGAAGGAGGTCGATGAGAATACCATCATGACTGAGGCGGACTATGGAATAAGATAGGAGTTAATTTCCTTATATACGTTTATTAGAGTCTGAGTTGTATCAAAGTCATGTGTTTCCATAGATTTGGATTTAGTGTCCTAGTCGTATTTAGTTACGTTTCTGTAGATCAGGATATAAATATAGGGTGAAGGGCAATGTAAAAAGGAGATCAATCAATACATCAAAAACAGCTTTTATTCTTATTTACATCTACTTTCGACGACTTCGTCAATTTGCATATTTTTCTTTTTTACGAGTTCTCATCGATTCGGCGAGTTGCATTACTCCAGTGCAATCTTCGGCGATCCTCGAGTTCCGCGTGAGTACCTCTTAGCCGTGACTTCCGGGCGTATCGCTGTTGTCAGGACCAAAGTGCTCGTATCTTCATCCTTGTCGATTAACAGGTCAAATCGACTGGCACGCTTTGGATATCGATTTCGGGTATTAGCCCTTTGTGTTTGCAGATCTACTTTTGCATCAACAGACTGGTCATTAAATAGGCTGATGTGGTACTGTATCGATGAAGAGAGATGATAAGAGTTTTATAGGAGTAGAGAGAGTGTTGATGCAAAAGTGGATCTGCAAACACAAATGGCTAATACCCAATTCGATATCCAAAGCGTGCCAGTCGATTTGACCTATTAATCGATAAGGATGATAACTCGAGTACTTTGGTCCTGACAACAGCGATATGCCCGGAAGCCACGGCCAAGAGGTACTCACATGGAACTCGAGGATCATCGAAGGTCGCACTAAAGCGATGCAGCTCGTCGAATCGATGATAACTCGTAAAAAGAAAAATATGCAAATTGACGAAGTCGCCGAAAAGTAAGTAGATGCAAAATAGGAGTACAATTGGTTTGCTATTTGATTGATATATCTTTTACATTGTCCCTCAGTCTATATTTATACCCTGATCTGAAGAAACATAACCAGACACGACTAGGACACCGAGTCCATATCTAAGGAAAAACGTGACTCTTACATGAATCATACTCTAACAAATATAGAAAAGAAAAACAACACCTATCTACTTCCTTGTACGCCTTAATTACGATGAAATTTCCATCGGTCTCCTCTCCATCGGCATGCTTTCCATCAACACAAGCTTCATCGGCAGTAGTCTTCAGATCTTTCTTCATCACAATCGGCAATAACATCTCCGATCTTGTCAGCAACGCCTCTGAGTCTAAGTCAAACGACAACCTTTCCATCGGTTACCACCATTCATCGGCAACAATCCTCACAAGCTAATCTTCATCGGCACCCTTCTACCAGCGTAATACAATAACTTTCCTTCTGCCAATTAGCCCACTCTGATCATTTTGACACATGCCAAAAATGGTGTCAACACATGCCCCCCAATTTCAGAGTATACAATCATTAATGTTCCAAAATTTACTCTAGACAACGATTGCCTTTACTCAATTATCTAACTCATCCTCCAAGCATGACATAATCTGTTACCAAATCCAATCGAATCCAACCCTGATTCACGCGTCTCAGTAAATATCGCACAATCTTCAATCACTCTCGTTTCGATTATGGTTAAGATACAAAAACAATAGTTCATCGGCAAGAACCTAACATAGTACCGCTGCCGATCTTGGAATTAGAATATCCTGTACACCGAGATTTCTTCCGAGTCATGATTGCTTGCCATCAAACCACCTGCACAATCCCTTGAATATCGTGTGAACAGTTACCATATCCATCTGAATCACCTCGACCTACATGCGCGCGGCAGAGAGATAAGTCTAGAATGCCCCCATTCCAATCGGCCTATAAATACATCTCTCCCAAATGCTCGTCTTTCACCCTTAGACTCCAACCTTCAATACCTTCTCTCTCCGGCGGTGACCCCGACGAGCAACCGTGCGACCCCAACCAGCAAGAACCTTCCCCAGCGGCAACCTCGAGTCTCCAGCCGTGTCTCTATCTTTCTCAAGATAATGGCAATCAACTTCGATGTCCCTGCGGTTTGTTTCACCTTCATCCCCTTTTACTGCAATTCCTTTTGCCCTTACAAGTTCATATAGTTGGTGATTCTCTTTCTCTTTTCCTCTGTTCTTTTGATCTTCCAAACTTAGGAACTATGCAACAAGCTAGTCATCCCAACCAATCAGCCGCACATCTAATGTTTAGGTCCAATGGGCAATCCAGATCCAACCGATTTAATTAATGCAGAGACTAACATAATTCCCTTCAGAGCCTAGAATTTCTCTTTAAATTTATGGAAGGATACCTTCCGATCTTGGCCTAAAACCACCAAGGGGTGGAAAGAATGATATCTGAGGGTAATCGGGTCGATGCAGGTGTACTGGGCAGAGCGAAAACTAGACCAATGCATCAAACCGTCCATTGCCGATATACAAAAGAATGAGTCGATGATGATCGCTGCCGCTTATTTATGGTCAGACACAACAAATACTTTCATATTTGGACACGGCCCAGCTACTCCCACTCTTGCTAATGTGTACATGCTCACCGGCTTAGATATTTCAACTGCCGATGATGCCTCCGTTTACGGCAGAAAATCTGAGTACAGGGTGAATACCCGTAACATCGGTGGTTGGACAGGGTATATCCAAGAATACAGGAAGGCCGGGACAGTTGGTCAGAGAGAACACGCCACATTCCTAAACATGTGGTTAGAAAAATTCATTTTCTGTGGTCGATCGGTAGGGCCAACCAATGCTTACCTCTCTGCAGCTGAACTACTGGCCAACGGTGTAAGGTTCCCTCTTGGCTGATATCTCCTGAGTTCCACTTATCACCTCTTACATCAAGTGTCTCAGAAGCTTCTGCTTGGTGAACCCATCGGCAACTTAGGAGGCCCGTGGTGGTTCATTAACATGTGGCTGAATGACCACATGCACAAACGCTTGCAATGGGATTTCTTTGCTCAGCAATTCCTGTGAGATATCGCCGAAGACTATGAACTTAGAGATGAAGAATCGGCAACACGCCCACCCCTTAATTTTGGTGAAGCCATAATAGTTCTTCCTGGGACAGAGGCTAATGAAGATCAGATCGGCCAATTTTTCCAAAGCTTTTACAATGGTCTCTCCCGTGATCATCGGGCCTGGATGCCCTATATAGATGAAGAAGCCAGATTCCCCCTTCTCTTCAATTTCGCCGATGATGTCTTGAACAAGGATGATGAACTTATGATGGCCATCATTACTCCCCGGGCAATCCCAGTGAATACATTTGGTAGTGGGAAGAACACCAACATCACCTATGAATTCTACAATCCATCGGCAGTATCACGTCAATTGGCCTTTGGACAGCTGCCAATTAAACTTTGCTTTGCCGATGTGATTAAGCCGAGAGAAACAATCACCAGCGGATCGGACTGGAGCAAGGTAGTGCGACTCTCCCCTAATGTCGATACTACAGATGTTGATCTATCCACCTAGGTGCCAACCTCTTTCATCACTGAATCATATAAGTTATGGTGGCAAGAGTGGAAGGGACAATTATTTGCAGCATCTGTTCATACATATCGGCATCTGATCGACCCTGAGCATATTATACCTGATGACGCAGTAAGTTTCTTTTAACACTAGTTTTTTTTTCACTTTTTTTTACTTTAAATTTCATCGGCAACTAATTTTCTTGTGACAGGTCGATGACCCAGCACCATCCATGAGCAGGAGTGGGAGACCCTTTGACCTTCGACCCGTATCCTCGATATCACCGATCGACTACAACGCCCCTACCCTAGGTGCTTTGACTCATCAAAGAACCCATGCCAAGAAAATCACTACCAAGCCAAAACTAGCTAAGGCTAGAGCCACTCCATCGACTGCCGCTGTGACCCTAATAAAAGCGTTCAAGGTAACAACCATGTTTATTCCAACTCACACCGATCTCAGACCGTACTAACACTAATTTTCAGGATGTAAGAACTACTGCTAGATCATTATCGGCAACTCCTCTGGTATCAAGCACTACCATCTCTGACAAATTTTTAGATGTAATCCTTCAACTTTACCTTTAATCTGTTAAAAATCATATCTTACACCCGTTTTTGCAGCAACAAACGGGTACATCGACAAGTGTACTAGATGTTCGACCTTCACAACCAACAAGTACCGATGCCCCCAGCCAACCATTGCTGAGGCCCAAACAAAGCGTAAAGCTTCAACAGATACTGAGGCACAGCCAAAATGGCAGAAGTTCGTACCGATCCCAACATCTGATCCAGCACCTCCGAGCCAACCAGAATCGGTCGATGCAACTAAGCAAGCAGTCGATCCTCCTGCACAGGGCACATCATCGGCCGTCATATCCCAAGGACCAACTATTGATGAGACCACGGAGGAATTGCCATCAAACTTAGCACCAGTTAATCCTGAAGTTGAAAATATCTCATCGGCAAGCTCAGCCGATCCTTCACATGGCATACTCCAGGTTGCTTCCTCCAGTCAAAGGCAAGAAATTACCTTAAAGCAAGTAAGCCGACTGGCCTAGCCGATTTATAATATTTATACTTGTCCTCAACTGACCCCTTTTCTTCTTTTAGGAACAAGACTCCCCAGACAGTCTATTCTCCTTTGCCATCGACGTTTCTGACGATGACGGAGAGGAGGCAAGCTCTTCTCTTGCACTGGGGGCAATATCGGCAGAAGTCAAGTCCAAGCTGGAGGTTCTACTGAACTTACTACAGCAAGATATCGCCCAGCTGGTAGATGATTCGGACCCTGCAAAAGCAATCTTCAAAACAATCTGTGGCCAGGTCCCTGCCAACATCGAAGAGGCACTCTTCCCAGCAGCCCACTTAGAAAGCCGACAACTCCAATATCAGAGGGCTGCTCAACGCATTGCCGATAGAGCCGCTCAGGCTCAGCTTAAAGAAGAGATGCTACAATTGAAACAGACTGCCGATGAGAAGCACAAGAACATCGACAGTTTGCAGACTTCGGGTGCCAAACTTAAGCAGAAAATCTCAGACTTATCGGCAAAGAGAATGACTCTACTGGCTGAACTAAAAGAAGTCAAGGCAGCTCTAACTCATGCCAGACAGGAAGAAAGCCAGTTACCCGATGCTATCAAGGCTCTTCAGCAAGAAAGAGACATCCAAGCTCGCAAAGCTCTGGCAATAAAGAAAAAACTTAAGCCAGTGGAGGGTGCTGCCGACGAAGATATCAAAGAGATAAAGGAAGCCGATCAGATTCGCCTACGTGCGATATCGGCCATCCAATCTTTACTAAATTTGTAAACCCTGTTTATTGCATCGACGCTCTATGAAACACTGATACCCTTGTATGATTCTGGCCGATATGACTGTTATTGGCACTTATGCTTTTATGCATCTATCCAGATACTAGGGTAATATTTCTTTAAATATTTTCTATTTAATGCTCTGAGAAATACAACCCCTTCAAGGGTTTCTAGAATATATGCGTTGCTAGGAACAGATGGGTTTATCCGATATGGACCCTCCCAATTAGGAGACCACTTGCCAAACTTTGAACTTTTAGTCCCAATCGATAAAATTAACTTCCAAACCAGATCTCCATCGGTAAACTCCTTTACCTTCACCTTCTTGTCATACCATCTGGTTACTCTTTTCTTATTTTCTTCGATGCTAACTAAAGTCTTCAACTGATGACCTGCCACATCTTCTAACTCGTCTTTCATAAGAGTATCATAGTCATCGGTTGTCAGTTGATCTTGAGAAAATATCCGCCTAGAGCCAGTTTTAATTTCCCAAGGCAATACTGCATCGTGGTCGTATACTAACTGATAAGGCATTACTTTGATTGCACCATGACATGCCATCTGATATGACCATAGGGCATCATTCAATATTGTATGCCACCGCTTAGGATTTTCTTTAATTTTGCGCTTAATGAGTTTGATAATTCCTTTGTTAGAAGCCTCAGCCTGACCATTAGCTTGAGCATAATAGGGAGAGGAATTCAAAACTTTAATCCCCATACCAATAGCAAACTCATTAAATTCTCCCGATATAAATATAGTACCCTGATCGGTAGTGATAGTTTGAGGAATACCAAATCGGTAAACAATATGCTCTTTCACAAAATCGATCATACTAACCGATGTCACCTTTTTAAAAGGAACTGTTTTAACCCATTTTGTGAAATAATCGGTAGCAATAAGAATAAATTTATGTCCTTTGCTCGATGGTGGATAAATCTGACCGATGAGATCGATAGCCCATCCCCAGAACGGCCAAGGTTTAATTACAGGATTCATGGCCGATGCAGGCACTTTTTGAATATTACCGAACTTCTGACACCCCTGACATCCTTTAAAATACTTAAAGCAATCTTCAAGAATAGTCGGCCAATAGTATCCATTCCTTCTGATCATCCATTTCATCTTGAAAGCCGATTGATGTGCCCCACACACTCCTTCATGAATTTCACCCATCAAGCTTTTCAATTCATCCCCACTAAGACACCTGAGTAAAACTCCATCTATAGTCCGATAATATAATTTATCATCGAGGAGCACATACTTAGTGGCCTGAAATCTTATACGTCTTTCAACCTTCTTAGATGGATCCCTTAAGTAATCGACAATCTTCTTTCTCCAGTCATTGGTATCAACTGCCGATGTCAGCACCTCCTGAATAGGCTGATACCCTGAAGCATGCTGAGCTAGCCGATTAGCTTTTTCATTATGCAATTGAGAAATATGTTCAAGATGAAAATCTTTAAACTCTTTCAATAATTGCAAACATCTCTCATGATATGAGATCAACACTTCACTTCGGCATTCATAGATCCCAGCTAATTGATTTATAACTAGTATAGAATCACCAAAGATTTTGATAGCATCGACACGTATCTCCCTAAGTAATTCCAATCCTTTTATCAAAGCTTGATACTTAGCGTGATTGTTTGTCGATGTAGCAACAATTAGCAATGAAAACTCATACTTCCTTCCTTGAGGTGAAATCAACACAATGCCGATACCTGCTCCTTCATCATATGTAGACCCATCGAAGAAAAGTGTCCAAGGAGCAACTTCCAGAGAGTCTACTGTGCTGCAGTGCTGAAAGCCCAAGTTTGGTTTTGGTAATTAATGACACCAAGTTGCTAATGCCATGTGTTAAGTGTTTTGAGTTAGGCATAAGCAACACATGTGATGAAGGTGTATGTGGCAAGGAGTGGTGGCCACAAGATCACAAAGAGATGGTGCATGGACATGGAATGATGATCATGGTGGAGATGCACATAAAATGAAGGACATGATGATCAAGTGAAAGAGAAGGATCTAAGAGTGCAAGGCAAAGGTATAACCATAGGGGTTTTTCCTTTTGCCGGTCTAAGATGAGTAGAGAAGTGATTGACCGGGTTTATGATACATAGCCGACTATCAAGAGGGGCAATCACGGTTAGCTCGGGAATCAAGTGCCACTAGATCAATGTCTTGAGCATATGCATTAGGATCTAGTAAAGAGCTAACATAACGCGTTGAAAATGATTGTGAAATGCTAACACACATGCACATGGTGATTTACACATGGTGGTGTTAGCACATTTATGAAGGCGGTGGAGTTTGAGCGGTAGAGAAGGGTTTGGGTTCTTCTCTCCCTCTTGCCGAGCTTGCGAGGCAGGATTCGGTGCTTTTTGGAGATGTGAAACACCTATTTTCTACTGCGCCGGAAGTCGAAAAAGAAACGGAGGTGAACGGAGGTCACTGTGGTGACCGAACGCTGCACCGGACGCGGTCACGGTATGACCGGACGCGTCCGGTCAGTTCAATCCAGTCAGCACACCTAGGGTTAATGATCGGACACTGGTCTGGCCTGACCAGCGCGTCCGGTCAGTTCACCTGTGCGCAAAAGCAGAGCGTGCGACCGGCGCGTCCGGTCCTTCACGGAACCGACGCGTCCGGTCAGGCGTCCAGAGGGGCAGAAAGCGCAGGAGTGATGATCGGACGCGGGGCGCGTCCGGTCATGTACGATCGGACGCGTCCGGTCATGATGGGAGCTTACTGGACTCTGACCGGACGCCAGGTGAGGCGCGTCCGGTCATACGCTAGGGCGCGTCCGGTCATACGCTAGAGCGCGTCCGGTCATAGCAACGGTAACTTCTGACGCGCAGTGTTCACGCTTGTCCTGTAGTGACCGGACGCGTCCGGTCACCCTGACCGGAGCGTCCGGTCATCCCGTTTTGAACTGCGTCGTCCATAACGGCTAGCTGCATACCCCTTCGTTATAAATAGACGTTGGCCAGGGTTTGAGGGTATCTCTTGCACATTTTGAGACCTAGAGACATCCTTTGAGCTAGAGAACAACCCCTCCACTCATCTCTTTGCATAGTTGCACATCTTGAGTGAGATTGAGTGAGATTCACGTGCATTGCTTGAGAGTTGCATTCTAGAGGCACTTGATCTTCGAGTTGCTGCGGATTTCTTGTTACTCTTCCGTGTTTCCCGACACGGTAGATGGCTTGGAGCAGCGGAGGTGATTGAGCTCACAATTGGAGATTGTTGGAGCCCTCACCAAGTGTTGTAAGGGGTTCTTGATCCTTCCCCGTGGGAGTTTGCAAATTGGATACTCTAGTGGAGCTCGTGGCTTGGAGGATCCCCATCTTGTGTGCGGTTGTGCGGCGTCCACCGAGGGCTCGACTCTTGATAGTCGATTAGCTCGCGAACCGACAAGTGGGTGTATCGCCACAACGGGGAGTAGCTTGCCGGGAAGCAAGTGAACCTCGGGATAAATTCTTGTGTCATTCTCTTCCCGAGGATTTCTCTTGTGTGGTTGATTTATTAGTACTTCTCATCTCTACACGGCGGTATAATCACTCGAAGCTCTTCTCTCGTATTACTTCTTGTTTCTAGCTTGTAGTTGTTGTTGTGTTTAGTGGATAGCCTTGTACTAGACTTGTGTAGGTGGCTTGCTTAATTAGTTAGAGCTAGTGCTTTTGCTTAGCCACCTTTCTTACTAACTTGTGGTTAAGTAATTCTTGTAGAAGTTTTAATTAGGCTATTCACCCCCCTCTAGCCTATTTGGAACTTACAAGTGGTATCGGAGCCGAGGCACCGTTTATTTGAGGCTTAACAACCTACGGTGAAAAAGAAATGGCTCAATTAAGCTTGCACATCAACAACACCAAGAAGGCACCTCACTTTGATGGCACAAATTATGCATATTGGAAGGTTAAGATGACCGCACACCTAAAGTCAATCAATAGAGAAGTGTGGAAGGTCACCGAAACAAAATTCGAGGTTGCTAATCCGGAAGCACCTACACCGGTGGAAGAGAAGAAGCTCCAATGCAATGACATTGCCATTAGTGCTCTTCATGAGGTATTAGATGACAAGACATTTGAGCAAGTAAAGAACATAGAGATTGCTCATGATGCTTGGGCCAAGCTAGAAGAAACATTTGAGGGCACCGAAGGCACAAAGACTGCTAAAACATATATCTTGCAAGAAAAAATTTTAAGCTTCAAGATGCAAGATGATGAGAGTGTACCGGAGATGTTTCATAGGTTGCAAGTCATTGTCAATTAGCTCAAGGCACTTGATGAGGAGGTCAAGGACAATCAATTCTCTATGAAGTTCTTGAGAAGTCTACCCAAGAGATTTGATACATTGATCACCGTGCTAGTGAGGACTACATTGAAGGATTTAACTCCTCAACAAATATTTCAAGAAGTGATGACCGATGATTCATATAGAGAAGATGATGAGAAGGATGAGTTGGTCAAGAAGAAGAAGAAGGAAAATGAGAAGAAAGATGATGAAAAGAAGAAGAGTTGAAAGTCCTATGTTTGGTGTTGGTAATTAGTGACAATGCCTAAAGTACTAATCCTATGCCTAAGTTGTTTGTAGCATATGAGGATTAGTACATTCTAAGGTTGGTGGCAAGATGGACATGGTGATCATGATGACCACACTTGGATTTGGACACAACCCTATGTGATCAAGGCAAAGGTATATGCTTAAGGGTTGTGTTTTAGTAACCAAGACACCTAGTGGGTGTGGTTACATTATAGGATAGATAGCCGTACTATAAAGAGGGGAATGACGTGGCTATTGAACTCCTAAGTGCCTCTAGGTGTGCATTTCATGATCATATGCATTTGGATAGAACTAATATCGCCTCGAAAAATGATTGTGAAAATGCTAACACACTCACACTTGACGAGATCACTTGGTGGTGCTAGCACGTTTGCGAAGGCAGTGGAGTTTGAGCGGTAGAGAGGGTTTGGGATCCTCTCTCTCCCTCCCACCGAGCTTGCGAGGCGGGATTCAGGCGTTTTCGAGAAGTTGAAACGACTTTTTCCACTACGCCGGAAGTCCAGAAAAGAAACGGAGGCGAACGGAGGTCATAGAGGTGACCGGACGCTGAATCGGACGCGGTCCTTGCATGACCGGACGCGTCCGATCAGTGTTCAGTGTCTGCGTGTTTTTCAGTTCGATGATCGGACGCAAGGCGCGTCCGGTCACTGATGATCGGACATGTCTGGTCGTTCAGGGAGCTTACTGGACTGTAACCGGACGCTGGCACTGTCGCGTCCGGTCATGTTTCTTCAGCGTGTCCGGTCGCTGTTTCGTTGAGCGCTGCTCAGGCGACCAGCGCGTCCGGTCATTCTCGGGACCAGCGCGTCCGGTCGTTTCCAGCGCGTCCGGTCTGCGCGATGAGCGCGTCCGGTCGTTGCTTCGCAGTTAGCCGTTGGGCAACCGGCGTGTCCGGTCAGTTGGACCAGCGCGTCCAGTCAGTACTTCACGAGTTAGCCGTTGTGTGACCGGCGCGTTCGGTCAGTTGGACCAGCGCGTCCGGTCAGCACGATTTCGGCTGTTTAAGTTTCTAACGGCTCTATTCGAAGGGGTACGTCTATAAATACTCATTGGTCGGCTCAAGGCTCTCTCTCTCGAACATTTGACATACTTGTGAGCACTTTGAGCTAAGCAACTCTCCTCTCACTCATCTCTCTTGCTTCTTTGCATATTCGAAGTGAGATTGAGTGATCCAAGTGCATTTGCATTGTGAGATTGCATCTAGTTGGCACTTGGTGGTTGATTTGCTGCGGGATTCTTATTTCTCTTGGTGGTTGCCGCCACCTAGATGGTTTGGAGTAGCTTGGAGGCGTTGGCAAGAGTTGGTGATTGTTCTTAGCCACCTCCGATGATTGTGAGGGGTTCGTGCCTACCTCGGCGAAGCGCCAAAGGCAACATTAGTAAATTGCTCGTGTCATTGCAACCTTTTGCCATTTGGTAGGTTCTTGTGGTGCCTTTTGAGAGGCTCGGTGTGAGACCGATTAGCCACCGAACCACGTGGTGAAGAGGGACATAACGGGGACTAGCGTGCCGGCAAGCACGTGAACCTCAGGATAAATCTTCGTGTCATCACTTTCATATTGTGATTGATTGATCCCGACGTTCGGTTATCTTGTGGTATTCATCTCTTGATCATATTGATTGGTTGGCTCAATACTTCGCCCCTCGGTGATATCCTCCTAACTCAACTCCGCATTACTTTCTTAGTTATCTTTGCTAGCTAGTTAGCTTTGCTTTAGTAGCTCCTTCGTGTAGCTTGCTAGTTGTAGTTGTAGTTACCTTCTCGGTTTGACTTGTGCGGTTGAGTGCAAATACTAGAATTGTGATTTGGATAGGTGGCTTGCAAACACCCCGTAGGCTAAGCAAAACTCGCATCTCACTATTTGTTATATTGATAAACTTGTTTAGCTTGTCTTTGTAGAAAATTTTTAATAGGCTATTCACCCCCCTCTAGCCATCAAGACCTTTCATGTGGTATCAGAGCCGTGGTCATCGTTTGTAAGGCTTAACAACCTCGGTGTAAGATGGCTCAAGTTATGTTCAATTATGTAAATGGCAAGCCTCCATTCTTTGATGGTGTCTCTTCCTTTGATCATTGGAAAAGGAAGATGAAGCAATATCTAGGCAATATACATGAGAAGGTTTGGGATGTGACCAAAGAAGGATACATCATTCTTGATGAGGAAAACCTCACTCCCAATGACCGCATCAACAAACAATGCAATACGGCGGCACTTGACACAATCTACCGTGCCATTGATGACAAAGTATTTGAGCAAATCAAAGATCTTCAAAAGGCAAATGAGCTTTGGATAAGGCTTGAAGAAACATATGAAGGCACTTCAATGATAAAAAAGTGCCAAACTATATATGCTCAAGGATAAGTTCTCCACATTCAAGATGAAGGATGATGAATCCATCCCGGAGATGTTCTATAGTCTCCAAGTCATTGTCAATGATCTCAAGGGGCTTGGGGAGAAGGTTGAGGACAAGGACTTCTCACACAAGTTCTTGATGTGCTTACCCAAGAAGTTTGCCACCTTGAGAAGAATGATCTTTAGAGAGGGATTGGACAAGGTCAAACCAACCAATGTGCTTGGAGATATAATGACCGATGCCCAATACAATGATGATGAAGATGAGGTAGAAGAGAAGAAGGAGACCAAGGTCAAGCAAGAGAAGCCCATTGCATTCAAGGCTTCATCCTCTAAAGGCAAGAGCAAGGTGGAGAGTGATGATGATGATCCATTCGATGATGAGACCATGGCCCTCCTTGTGCACAAGATGGGAAGGTTCATGAAGAAGAAAGAATATGGGGCAAGGAAGAGGAGAGACATTATAAAGGCAAAGACCCTTTGCTACAATTGCAATAGCCTCGATCACATAGTGGCGGATTGCCCCTATGAAGATAAGAGATTTCATAATGGGGACTTGAAGCTCAAGAAGAACAAGAAGGATAAGAAAGAGAATGAGAAGAAAGCAAAGAAGAGCTTCACTTTCAACAACAAGAAGAAGGGTGGTGGTTATGTAGTCACTTGGGATAGTGACAACTCCGATAGTGATGATGATGAAAGCTCTAGTGATAATGAGAGGACCACTTTGCGAGCCATTGCAAACATCGCCCTCTCCAACAAGCCATCCATCTTCGACACTTCATCAACATGCCTTATGGCCAGGCCTACAAAGGTAAAATATGATGATAGTGATGATGATTCTTGTGCTAGTGATGATTATAGGAGTGATGATGAGGAGGATGAGGACTACTCCAAGGATGATCTATTGGGCATAATAGATCAAATGAGCAAGGGCTACAAGAGGACAACCAAGAAATACAAAATCTTGGAACAAGAGCTCATTGCCAAGAGCAATAAAAATAATGCCTTGATGGAGGAGCTTGTTGCTCTCAAAAAGAGTAAGGAGTGCAAAGGAATTGAACAAGAGCTCAAAGCTCTTAGGAAATCCTTTGATGAGCTAGAGGCTTCTCGTGAGTGTCTAAAGGAAGACCACAAGGATCTTGAAATTACTCACACTAGGCTTAAGGAAGCCCACTCCACTCTACTTGAGCTCATCAAGGAAAAGGACCTCAAGTTGGAGAAGCTCATGAAGGAAGCTAAGGAGGAGCAAGTGATTGTCACTTGTGACATTGGACTAACATGTGATATTATTGATGATTCTTTATTTGTTGGTCCTACTAATGCTTCATATAGCTCATCATCATCCACCACAACCAACCCTATCTCTACTACTAGTGATTCATCACTTGTGGTTGAGAATGAGACTCTCAAGAGAGAGGTGGAAGATCTCACCCGCGCATTAGGCAATGCCTATGGTGGGGATGCCCGCTTGCTAAAATGCTTGGGTAGCCAAAGGTTCTCTCTTAACAAAGAGGGATTAGGCTATACTCCCAAGAAGGGCAAGGCGGCCTTTGCTACTCTAAAGCCTCGCTTTGTGAAGGGCAATAGTCGTTATTGCAATAGATGCAAGCAAGTTGGGCATCTAGAGATTAATTGTAATAAAATGAACAAGAATAAGAAAAATGCTAATGTACCTTACATTCCTTTTGATTCTTGTTATGTGCTTATCAAGGGTGAGAAAGGTGTGCATGCTAGGTTTGTTGGTACACCAATTGTGGGCCCAAAGAAGAAGGCTATTTGGGTACCAAAGAGCTTAGTGACTAACCTACAAGGACCCAAACAAGTATGGATACCTAAGAAACATTAAATTGTTTTGTAGGTAAATTACAAGGCCGGAGGAAGGCATTGGGTGCTTGATAGTGGGTGCTCTCAACATATGACCGGTGATTCAAGAATGTTCAACTCTCTCAAATCAAATGATAGTGGCATTGATAGCATCACATTTGGTGACAATAGCAAGGGTGATGTAAAGGCTCTTGGAAGGATTGCAATCTCTAATGATCATAGCATTTCCAATGTGCTCTTAGTTGAAAAGTTGAACTTCAATCTTTTCTCGGTTGCTCAATTATGTGATCTCGGTTTCAAGTGCATATTTGGTGTTGATGATGTGGAGATAGTTAGTGTTGATGGCTCTAACTTGATCTTCAAAGGCTTTAGATATGAGAATCTATACTTGGTTGATTTCAATGCTAGTGACACTCAACTTTCAACATGCTTGCTCACCAAATCAAGTATGGGTTGGTTATGGCATAGAAGACTTGGTCATGTTGGCATGAAGCAATTAAACAAGTTAGTGAAGCATGACTTAGTTAGAGGCTTGAAGGATGTCACATTTGAGAAAGATAAGCTATGTAGTGCATGTCAAGCTGGAAAGCAAGTAGGCAACACTCATCCATTGAAAAGCATTATGAGTACTTCCAAGGCATTTGAGTTGTTGCACATGGATCTATTTGGGCCAACTACATACAAAAGCATTGGTGGCAACAAGTATGGTTTTGTGATTGTGGATGATTTCACTAGATACACATGTGTATTCTTTCTTGTGGACAAAAGTGATGTATTTGACATATTCAAGAAGTTCATCAAGAGAGTGCAAAATGAGTTTGAGACCACAATCAAGAAAGTAAGAAGTGACAATGGAAGTGAGTTTTGAAACACAAGAGTTGATGAGCTATGTGATGAGCTTGGAATCAAACATCAACTCTCGGCCAAGTATACACCTCAATCAAATGGCTTAGTTGAGAGAAAGAATAGAACCTTAATTGATATGGCAAGATCAATGTTGAATGAGTATAATGTGAGTCATTCATTTTGGGCCGAAGCAATCAACACGGCTTGCTTCTATAGCAACCGCCTCTATTGCCACAAGTTCTTAGAGAAGACACCATATGAGATCTTAAATGGAAGAAAGCCCAACATTGCATACTTTCGGGTATTTGGTTGCAAATGCTACATCTTAAAGAATGGCACTAGATTGAGCAAGTTTGAGAAAAAATGTGATGAAGGCTTCCTACTTGGTTACTCAACTACTAGCAAAGCTTATAGAGTATGGAACCTATCTAGTGGACAACTTGAAGAAGTACATGATGTTGAGTTTGATGAAACAAATGGTTCTCAAAATGAAGAAGATAACTTAGATGATGTGAGAGGAACTCAATTGACCAATGCTATGAAAGAAATGGATATTGGTGACATTAGACCAAAACAAGTAATTGATGTGGATGACAACAAAGATCAAGTTCTCCAAAGTCCAATTACACAAGCTAGTGGTTCTCTAATGCAAAATCAAGCTAGTACATCATCTCAAGTGCAACAAGATCAACAAGTGGCTAGTTCATCATCTCCAACTCATGATCAACATCAACATCCAAGCAATCAAGTCCAAGTGCTTCAACCAACTAACATTGCAAGAGACCATCCATTGGATTCCATCATTGGTGACATACAAAGAGGAGTTCAAACTAGATCAAGATTGACATCATTTTGTGCTCACTCTTCTTTTGTATCAATAGAAGAACCCAAGAACATTGATAAAGCATTAAGAGATTCGGATTGGGTAAATGCAATGCATGAAGAGCTCAACAACTTCAAGAGAAATAAAGTATGGGAATTAGTTGAGAGGCCTAAGGATCACAATGTCATTGGAACAAGATGGGTCTTTCGCAATAAGCAAGATCAAGATGGGATAGTAGTAAGAAACAATGCAAGACTAGTGGCTCAAGGTTACACACAAATAGAGGGTCTTGACTTTAGTGAAACCTATGCCCCGGTTACAAGATTGGAAGCAATTAGGATCTTACTTGCCTATGCTTGTGCTCACAATATCAAGCTATATCAAATGGATGTGAAGAGTGCATTTCTCAATGGGTACATTCAAGAGGAGGTGTATGTGGAGCAACCTCCCGGTTTTGAAGATGACAAGAAACCCAATCATGTATACAAGTTGAAAAAAGCTTTATATGGATTGAAGCAAGCACCTAGAGCATGGTATAAAAGATTAAGAGATTTCTTGCTATCCAAAGGATTTGTCATGGGCAAAGTTGATACAACACTATTCACCAAGAAGATTGGGAAAGACTTGTTTGTATTGCAAATATATGTTGATGATATCATATTCGGTTCAACCAATCAAGATTATTGTGATGAGTTTGGGAAAATGATGGCAAAGGAGTTTGAAATGTCAATGATTGGTGAACTTAGTTTCTTCCTTGAACTTCAAATCAAGCAAATGAAAGAAGGAATATTTGTAAGCCAAACCAAATACATAAAGGATATGCTAAAGAAGTTTGGCATGGAAGATGCAAAGAGTATTACAACCCCAATGGGCATTAGTGGAAGTTTGGATAGTGACAAGAGTGGCAACATGGTGGATCAAAAGCTATATAGATCAATGATTGGTAGCCTACTCTATGTGACAGCATCAAGGCCCGATGTGATTTTTAGTGTATGCATGTGTGCAAGATTTCAAGCCTCACCAAGAGAAAGTTATTTGAAGGCAACAAAGAGAATATTGAGGTATTTGAAGCATACACAAGATGTTGGATTGTGGTATCCCAAGGGTGCTAGTTTTGAGCTAGTTAGATATTCGGATTCCGACTATGCCGGTGACAAAGTGGAGAGAAAGGGCACTTCCGGGACTTGTTAATTATTGGGAAGATCACTTGTCTCATGGTCATCCAAGAAGCAAAATAGTATTGCACTATCTACCGCCGAAGCCGAATACATCACCGCGGGTAGTTGTTGTGCATAAATCTTGTGGATGAAGGCAACATTGAAGGATTTTGGAATCAATTTCAAGAATGTGCCATTGCTATGTGATAATGAAAGTGCCGTGAAGCTAACCAACAATCCCGTTCAACATCAAAGAACAAAGCATATTGATGTTCGTCATCATTTCATTAGAGATCATCAACAAAAAGGTGACATTGCTATTGAGAGTGTGGGCACCGAAGATCAATTAGCCGATCTATTCACTAAGCCACTTGATGAGAAGAGATTTCACAAGCTAAAGAATGAGTTGAACATACTTGACTTCTCCAACATGAGTTGATGCACCCCATATATGACATGCCTCTCCTTCGAGCCCCAAGGTATAATTGGTTGACATGTCATACATTCTATGCTAAGGACTTGTTTAGTGCATCTAGTCATAATTTACATGTTCTAGGCTCATTCATGAAAATCAAATGAATTTGAAGTTTATATGGTGCCACTATTGTTTCCATGACTTATATGATCTAGTGGTAGCATATAACTTGTTTAAGTAGCTTGTGATCCTAAGTGTTTAATCTAGAAAACTTGTCTAAATATTTGCTTCAACATGGTGCATGATAACCCTTCTAGTGAGGTGTGAAGAAGCTTGCCCTTGGATCAAACCGAAGCATTTTATTTATGCAAGCAATCTAGGTTGAATCACAAACTTGATACTCACCCCATATTTCAACATGATAATCTATCTAAAGTTTGCACCTTGTGGTCAATTGGTGCCAAAGGGGGAGAAAATGTTATTCACAAAGATAGAACTCAAAGGGAGAGAAGCACAAAGGGGAGAATTGATAAAAGAAGGGGATCAACTAAAATTTTGAGCACACAAGTAGGGGGAGCAAGCTCTTAAGCATGAATGTTGCTTTTACATGTGCACTTCATATGTATGATGCATAGTTATGCATTTCTTTTTCTCCGATACTTTGCTTGTGTGGTGACTTGCTAGTATACAATTGAAAGGTGTATTGAGGTACTAGCATGAATAGGAAGTAGTTAGATTTTTCTTGCTTCATGTTTTTCAAAGTAGTACTAGAGCCTTGCTTATAATGTTGATCTCATAAGGTTTCTAGTTATGTTTGTGTTTTTCCAAGTGGAATCTAACTACACAAGGTGCTAAGATGGTGTTTATCGCTACTCCGATGGTATCACGCTTCAAAGGTCTATAATCTTAAACACTTAGCACCTATTGGTAGTCAATGCTCCTATACTTTCCTATCTAACATGTATGCTTCCAAAATCCAAACATATAGCATACATGTAGGGGGAGCCATTGCTATCAATTTGAATTCATGATCACATGTCCATAATTCTTACACATGGTAATATACTTGGACAATGTGACATAGGTTCAATCAAAATTTTATCATAACATCTTTGTTAAAGGTTTGTCACCAATTACCAACAAGGGGGAGATTGAAAGTCCTATGTTTGGTGTTGGTAATTAGTGACAATGCCTAAAGTACTAATCCTATGCCTAAGTTGTTTGTAGCATATGAGGATTAGTACATTCCAAGGTTGGTGGCAAGATGGACATGGTGATCATGATGACCACACTTGGATTTGGATGCAACCCTATGTGATCAAGGCAAAGGTATATGCTTAAGGGTTGTGTTTTAGTAACCAAGACACCTAGTGGGTGTGCTTACATTATAGGATATATAGCCGTACTATAAAGAGGGGAATGACGTGGCTATTGAACTCCTAAGTGCCTCTAGGTGTGCATTTCATGATCATATGCATTTGGATAGAACTAATATCGCCTCGAAAAATGATTGTGAAAATGCTAACACACTCACACTTGACGAGATCACTTCGTGGTGCTAGCATGTTTGCGAAGGCGGTGGAGTTTAAGCGTTAGAGAGGGTTTGGGATTCTCTCTCTCTCCCTCTCGCCGAGCTTGCGAGGCGGGATTCAGGCATTTTTGAGAAGTTGAAACGACTTTTTTCCACTACGCCGGAAGCCCGGAAAAGAAACGGAGGCGAACGGAGGTCACAGAGGTGACCGGACGCTGAACCGAACGCGGTCCTTGCATGACCGGACGCGTCCGGTCAGTGTTCAGTGTCTGCGCGTTTTTCAGTTCGATGATCGGACGCGAGGCGCGTCCGGTCACTGATGATCGGACGCATCCGATCGTTCAGGGAGCTTACTGGACTGTAACCGGACGCTGGCACTGTCGTGTCCGGTCATGTTTCTTTAGCGCGTCTGGTCGCTGTTTCATTGAGCGCTGCTCAGGCGACCAGTGCATCCGGTCATTCTCGGGACCAGCGCGTCCGGTCGTTTCCAGCGCGTCCGGTCTGCGCGATGAGCGTGTCCGGTCATTGCTTCGCAGTTAGCCATTGGGCAACCGGCGCGTCCGGTCAGTTGGACCAACGCGTCCGGTCAGTACTTCACGAGTTAGCCGTTGTGCGACCGGCGTGTCCGGTCAGTTGGACCAGCGTGTCCGGTCAGCACGATTTCGGTTGTTTAAGTTTCTAACGGCTCTATTCGAAGGGGTACGTCTATAAATACTCGTTGGCCGGCTCAAGGCTCTCTCTCTCGAACATTTGACATACTTGTGAGCACTTTGAGCTAAGCAACTCCCCTCCCACTCATCTCTCTTGCTTCTTTGCATATTCGAAGTGAGATTGAGTGATCCAAGTGCATTTGCATTGTGAGATTGTATCTAGTTGGCACTTGGTGGTTGATTTGCTGTGGGATTCTTGTTTCTCTTGGTGGTTGCTGCCACCTAGACGGTTTGGAGCAGCTTGGAGGCGTTGGCAAGAGTTGGTGATTGTTCTTAGCCACCTCCGGTGATTGTGAGGGGTTCGTGCCTACCTCGGCGAAGCGCCAAAGGCAACATTAGTAAATTGCTCGTGTCATTGCAACCTTTTGTCATTTGGTAGGTTCTTGTGGTGCCTTTTGAGAGGCTCGGTGTGAGACCGATTAGCCACCGAACCACGTGGTGAAGAGGGACACAACGGGGACTAGCGTGCCGGCAAGCACGTGAACCTCGGGATAAATCTTTGTGTCATCACTTTCATATTGTGATTGATTGATCCCGACGTTCGGTTATCTTGTGGTATTCATCTCTTGATCATATTGATTGGTTGGCTCAATACTTCGCCCCTCGGTGATACCCTCCTAACTCAACTCTGCATTACTTTTTTAGTTATCTTTGCTAGCTAGTTAGCTTTGCTTTAGTAGCTCCTTCGTGTAGCTTACTAGTTGTAGTTGTAGTTACCTTCTCGGTTTGACTTGTGCGGTTGAGTGCAAATACTAGAATTGTGATTTGGATAGGTGGCTTGCAAACACCCCGTAGACTAAGCAAAACTCGCATCTCGCTATTTGTTATATTGATAAACTTGTTTAGCTTGTCTTTGTAGAAAATTTTTAATAGGCTATTCACCCCCCTCTAGCCATCAAGACCTTTCAAGAGTGTGGCATTCAAAGCCACCACATCCAAGGGCAAATCTAAGATTGAATCATCAAGTGATAAAGACTCAAGCTCTTATGATAGTGATGACATTGATGAGAAGATGGCTCTCTTTGTCAAGCAATTTGACAAATTCATGAAGAAGAAAGGCTTTTGTGCAAGAAGGAGGAAGAACTCATCCAAGAAGAATGAGCATACCATGAGATGCTTTAGATGCCATAGCAAGGACCATCTCATTGCAAAATGTCCTTATGATAGTGATGATGAAGATGCTATCAAGAAGAAAAGGAAGAAGCAAAAGAAGAAGCTAGAGAAGAAGGAAAGCTCTTATAAGAAGAAGAATGATTCTCATGTTGCTATATGGGATAGTGATGATTCCTCAAGTGATGATGAGGATGACAACAAGAGCAAGAAGAAGGGACATGCTAGCATTGCCATCTAAGAGAAGGTCTCCCTCTTCGACACTCCATCGTGCTTCATGGCTAAGGCCGCTAAGGTATCATCCGATGATGAGAGTGATCATGATAATGCTAGTGATAGTGATAGTGATGAAGAAGAATTCACTAAAGATGAACTAATCACTATGCTAGAAGATTGCACTCAACATTATAAAGAATCTAGGAAGGAGTGCAAGGGCTTGCTTAAGGAAAAGAAAAACCTTATGCAAGAACTTGATGAGCTTAGAGCATCTTATGAGAGTCTAAAGGTAGACCATAAGAAACTTCAAAAGTCTCACACTAAGCTTGAAGAAGCTCATTCCTCTCTAGTTGAAAAATGTGAAAACATGCCAACTAATGTTGAGAAAGCTAAAACTTGCAACATAGGCTTATCATGTGATATAATTGATGAATATTTTCTTAAGCCTATTGTTGTTACTCCCACTAACCCTTCATGTAGCGCATCTACATCATCCTCATCTAGTAGTGATAGTTTCACTTGTGACTCCACACTTATAGTTGAGAATGAAAATCTCAAGAAGAAGGTAAAAGAGCTCAATCACACATTAGCTAAGGCTTATGGTGGTGAGGACCGCTTGCTTATGTGCTTGGGTAGCCAAAGAGCTTCTCTCTACAAAGAGGGATTGAGCTATAACCCTAAGAAAGGCAAGGCCGCTTTTGCTCCTCACAAGACTCGTTTTGTGAAGAACAATGGTAGCTATTGCAAAAGTTGCAAGCAAGTTGGTCACATCGAGCAACAATGCATGAGCAAGAAATCCAATGCTAATATATCCTCAATTAAGTTTGATTCTTTCTATATGCTTACCAAGGGTACAAATGGTGTTCATGTTAAGTTCATTGGTACACCATGGATGGGCTCAAAGAAGAAAGCCATTTGGGTACCTAAGAGCTTGGTCACTAACCTTGAAGGACCCAAACAAGTTTGGGTACCTAAAAGGAATTGATCTTGTCTTGTAGGTCAATTACAAAGCCAGAGGAAGGCATTGGGTGCTTGATAGTGGGTGCACTCAACACATGACCGGGGATTCTTGTATGTTCAATTCAATTGATACAAGTCAAAATGGTGGTTTTGATGCTATCACTTTCGGCAACAACAAGAAAGGCAAGGTCAAGGGGCTTGGTAAAATTGCTATCTCAAATGACATGAGCATATCTAATGTGTTGCTACTTGAGAGCTTGGATTTCAATCTTTTATCGGTGGCACAACTTTGTGATCTTGGCTTCAAGTGCATATTTGGTAGTGATGATGTTGAAGTCATAAGTGTTGATGGATCAAATTTGGTATTCAAAGGATTTAGATATGGTAGCTTATACTTGGTTGACTTCAATAATAGTGAGACACAATTAACATCATACTTGCTTAGCAAATCTAGTATGGGATGGTTGTGGCATAGAAGGCTTGGTCATGTTGGAATGAAACAAATTGAACAAACTTTTGAAGCATGACTTAGTTAGAGGCTTGAAGGATGTCAATTTTGAAAAGGATAAACTATGTAGTGCTTGTCAAGCCGGCAAACAAGTTGAAAATTCACATCCTAGTAAAAGTGAAATGAGCACTTCAAAGGCGTTTGAGCTATTGCACATGGACTTGTTTGGGCCAACAACATACACTAGCATTGGTGGCAACAAGTATGGCTTTGTGATAGTGGATGACTACACTAAATATACTTGGGTGTTCTTTCTCTATGACAAGAGTGATGTTTATGATCTATTCAAGTCTTTTGTCAAGAGAGTGCAAAATGAATTTGAGACTACCATCAAGAAGATTAGAAGTGACAATGGTAGTGAGTTCAAGAACACAAGAATTGAAGATTTGTGTGATGATTTTGGTATTGGACATCAATTCTCACCAACATACACTCCTCAATCCAATGGTGTAGTTGAAAGGAAAAATAGAACTTTAATTGACATGGCTAGATCAATGCTTAGTGAATACAATGTGAGCCATTTATTTTAGAGTGAAGCTATCAACACGGCTTGCTATTGTAGCAACCGTCTCTATTGCCATGGGAAGCTTGGAAAGACACCATATGAGCTATTGAATGGAAGAAAGCCCAACATTGCATACTTTAGAGTGTTTGGTTGCAAATGCTATATACTTAAGAAAGGCACTAGATTGAGCAAGTTTGAAAAGAAATGTGATGAAGGGTTCTTACTTGGTTATTCTACCACAAGCAAGGTATATAGAGTTTGAAATCTCACAAATGGCACCTTGGAAGAAGTTCATGATGTTGAGTTTGATGAAACCCAAGGGTCTCAAAATAAAGCTCAAAACCTTGATGATGTGAGAGGAGATCAATTGTCAAATGCAATGAAGAACATGGACATTGGTGATATTAGGCCAAGGCAAGTTGATGATGATGATATTCATGTGATCAACCAAAATGTGCAATTGGAGATTGTTGGAGCCCTCACCAAATGTTGTAAGGGGTTCTTGATCCTTTCCCGCGGGAGTTTGCAAATTGGATACTCTAGTGGAGCTCGTGGCTTGGAGGATCTCCATCTTGTGTGCGGTTGTGTGGCGCCCGCCGAGGGCTCGACTCTTGATAGTCGATTAGCTCACGAACCGACAAGTGGGTGTATCGCCACAACGGGGAGTAGCTTGCCGGGAAGCAAGTGAACCTCGGGATAAATTCTTGTGTCATTCTCTTCCTGAGGATTTCTCTTGTGTGATTGATTTATTAGTACTTCTCATCTCTACACGGCGGTATAATCACTCGAAGCTCTTCTCTCGTATTACTTCTTGTTTCTAGCTTGTAGTTGTTGTTGTGTTTAGTGGATAGCCTTGTACTAGACTTGTGTAGGTGGCTTGCTTAATTAGTTAGAGCTAGTGCTTTTGCTTAGCCACCTTTCTTACTAACTTATGGTTAAGTAATTCTTGTAGAAGTTTTAATTAGGCTATTCACCCCCCCTCTAGCCTATTTGGACCTTACAAGTTCTGAGTAACAAAATCGGCCATAACCTATCCTTTAACTGCCTTAGCCGATTCGTAACGTAAGTCAAATTCTGACAATGCTAAAAATCCACTTGCCGATTCTACCACTCAATATCGGCATCGACAACATGTATTTGACCACGTCATCTTTGCATATGACAGTGCATTCGGCCGATAGCAAATAATGCCTCAATTTAATACAAGAAAAGTATAAACATAGATATAGTTTTTCGATGGTCGAATACCTTATCTCAGCATCCACCAATCTTCTACTCAAATAACAAATAACACGTTCTTTACCTTCAAATTCTTGAATAAGAGCTGAACCAATAACAGTATCATCAGTTGATAAATACAACCTGAAGGGTTTCCCATGTTGGGGTAGAACTAGCACTGGAGGATTTGTCAAGTACTTCTTAATTTTATCTAGGGCAAACTGCTGCTTAGCTCCCCATACAAATTTCTGATCGGCCTTCAATTTAAGCAACAGACTGAAAGCTTTGATCTTACCCGATAGATTAGATATGAACCTTCTAATAAAATTAATCTTGCCAATCAAAGATTGCAATTCAGTTTTATCGGCAGGAGCAACTACCTTGTTAATTGCATCAATAGACTTCCTACTTATTTCAATACCTCTCTGATGCACCATAAAACCCAAGAATTGACCTGCCGATACACCAAACACACATTTATTAGGATTCATCTTCAATCCATGCTTCCTCGTGCACTCCAGTATCTTTTGTAGATCGGCTAGATGTTTTGTGATATCCCCAGACTTAACCACTACATCATCAATGTATATTTCCACTAATGTGTCGATGTACTCATGAAAAATAAAATTCATAGCTCTCTGATAAGTAGCACCGGCATTTTTCAAACCGAAGGTCATGACTATCCATTCAAACAACCCACATGACCTGGACATCTGAAAGCAGTCTTGGGAATACCTTCTTCAGCCATGAATATTTGATTATAACTTGCATTACCATCCATGAAGCTGATAATTTGATGTCCGGCTGCAGCATCAATCAACAAATCAGCAATAGGTATTGGATAACCATCCATCGGTGTGGCTTTGTTGAGATTCCTGAAATCAATACAAACACGAAGTTTCTCATTTTTCTTATAAACAGGAACCACATTAAAAATCCACTCCGCATACCAACACTGCCGAATAAACTTTGCCTCAATTAATTTAGTTATTTTGGCCTTAATATCAGGAAGTATATTAGGGTTGCATCGGTGCGTTGGCTGCTGATATGGCCGAAATCCAGATTTGATAGGTAATCGATGTTCAACTATCGATCGGTCTAATCCAGGCATCTCAGTATAATCCCAAGCAAAACAATCTTTATATTCTTTTAACAAATTGGTTATTTGCTGCTTACACTTAGAATCTAACTTAACGCTAATAAAAATAGGCCTTGGCCTATCATCATTACCAATATCTATCTCTACTAAATCATCAGCCGATGTGAACCTCTGACCTAATTTTTCATCATCGGCAAACCTATCCATTAAAACTCCTCCTCAGAACCGACTGCTTGGATCGGTGGAATTTCATAATCAACAACTCTGAGGAACTCTTTCTCCCAAACTTCTCCTGATATGCATTTGGTTCGCTCATAAGTATCTGATTCTGCTGATGCAATGATATAAGAAGAATCACCAGGGACAACCTCAATCTTATCCCCAACCCACTATGCGAGGCATTGATGCATTGTGGAAGGAACACAATAATTGGCATGAATCCAGTCCCTTCCTAGAAGCAGATTGTATGCACCTTTACCATTGATAACAAAGAACGTTGTCGGCAAGGTTTTGCTGTCGATGGTCAATTCAACGCATATTGCCCCTTTAGCTGGTGATACATTGCCTTCAAAATCTTTCAGCATCATATCAGTTTTGGTCAAGTCTTGATTTCCTTTGCCATGTTTCCGATACATTACATAGGGCATAATATTAATCGCAGCTCCTCCGTCGATAAGTATCTTAGATACAGGCTGCCCATCAACTCTGCCTTTCACAAACAAAGCTTTGAGATGCTGTCTCTCATCATCAGTAGGTTTCTCAAAAACAGCCATCATTGGATCTAGTGCTAGCTGAGCTACTTGATCGGAGAGAACAACTTCTTCCTCATCATCAGAGAGTGCTAGAAACTCCATCGGCAACATAAATATCATATTAACATCTGTCGATGTGCCCTTATCTTTATGTTTCACCTGCCACTGCCGATGTCCGGACCTCTCATTAGAAGAGCTTTCCTCTTGGTATAGGTCCTCCTGTCGCTCACGCTGCATCCGCCTTTTCTGTGTCTTTGTCAGACCCTCAGGGCACCATCGAGGAAGCTTAGTTTTTGAAACTGGCTGATAACAGGTCCTGATAGATTCTACGCGACGTATATTAGGGTCCCTGTAGAATATTTCTTCATCGGGAACTCTTGCATTTGTCATCTCCTTAAGCTCCTCTTGATTCCTTGGAAAATATCCAGCGCGCTTACCAAGCCTTTCATGTACACTAAGTCTGCCCCCCAGCCGATCATGTACTGATGATCTGCCTCTGATTAGCTCATTGATAGATAAACCCTGATTATCAGGTTGAAACCTCATTTCTGGCCGATTGGCCCCATAGTAACCATTGCACTCAGGGCAATTTTCAACAGTCGGCAATCTAATGCCTTCTTCCCAGCAATGGATGAAAAACGGGCACCTCCAATGATCTTTATGTCGATACCACTCTTCCCGACGTCTCTCTTCTTGCTGTTGTTGATATCGGTCCCTATGCTGACGCCAAACCTTATGCTGCCTTCGATGGGTAATCACAACGCCAGGTTGAGGAGGTTTTTTGGAACTACCACTTTCTCCCAGCAGACTCTTGCTTTTTGCGTCATCGGTAGTTATTTGATGTTGGGGATCCACTGATGTGTTTTTCTCAGCAGCCTCTGATGTCAATACCTTGGTCTTACCCTTAGCATCCAACATATTTGCTAGAAAAGGGTGTTGATCAATTTTCATCGGCTTCTGGGTCTTGGAGTTGCCAAACTTAATTCTCCCAGATTCGATAGCCGATTGCAACTGTTGCCTGAACACCTTGCACTCATTTGTACTATGTGAAGTTGCATTGTGTCATTTATAGTACATGATCTTCTTCAGTTCTTCTGCTGATGGAATCACATGATTAGGTGACAACTTAATTTGACCTTCTTGAAGCAAAAGATCAAATATTTTGTCAGCTTTGGTGATGTCAAAGGTAAATTTCTCTGGTTCTTTCTGACTAAAAGGACAAGATATCGGCCTTTTATTCTTAACCCACTTAGCTAAACCGATAACTGGTTCTTCATCAGAATCAGAATCTTCTACCTCATCAACAAATGATATTTTTATGCTCCAATTCTTTTTAGGCTTAAAAACCCTAGTGTCTTGATTAGAGATCCTTAGTACAAGATGACCCAGGCTTTTAAACTCCTGAGAAGCATACCTGTCCTTGAGATGTGGCAATAACCCTTGAAAAGCCAGATCGGCAAGCTGCCGATCATCCAACACCAGGCGTAGCACTTATTCTTTAAATCTCGTAGCCTCTGCACAAAGCTTTCTACCAATTCATCATTACGTTGCCTCAATTTTACTAAATCGGTAAGCTTCTTTTTATGGATTCCAGCAAAGAAATACTTATGAAATTATTTTTCTAGATCAGCCCAAGTAATAATATAATTTGGTGGCAATGATATGAACCACGTGAATGCTGATCCAGACAAAGATGATGAAAATAATCGAACTCTTAATTCATCTCTGCTAGTTGTCTCTCCACATTGAATAATGAAGCGATTGACGTGTTCCATCGTTGACGTATCATCTTGTCCAGAAAATTTGGTGAAATATGGTACCTTGTACCAATTTGGGAGAGGAATTAAATCATATGCTGGAGGGTATGGAGTCCGATAAGAATAAGTATTAACCTTAGGTTTTATCCCAAACTGATCTCTCATGATTTCTGCTATCTTATCGGCCCAAAAAGCATCAACCTCCTGCTAACGAACTGGCTGAATTTCTACAGGAGGTGTCTACTGATATCCCTCCACGTATCTTTGTGACACACGATCTCCAGCAATCGGTATATTTGTCACCACTTGTGGCCCACTAACCTGCTGGAAAGGATTCATCGGCTGAGCTGCCGATGCCTGATTCTGAAAACCAGCTTGCATATGACCTTGCTGAATTCCTGCAACTTGCTGATTCTGCTAAACTGCATGCTGAACAGGTAATTGTCCTGTCCAACAATTATTATAACTCATCGGTACAAAGCTTGCCGATGGCTGGTAACTTGCTGAAATTATTAGATAACAATTAGCATAACCGTCTTGAGGCATGAACTGCATCCCAGGTTGACTCATAGCAGGGGCCTTCTGCTGCATCGGCAGTAGGCTTGCCGATGGACTTGTATTGGGTTCTTGAAACGAAGGCATCTGGAAACCTCCTGAAGTTGATTGCATAGTAGTTGATGTGGCATATGGAGGTACCTGATTCATCGGTGAAACGGTCGATGATACAGGAGCTTTTTCTGCTGCGTCAAACACTTGAGGTAAACCAGAGTTGAAGGTAGACAACTCCGAAGGCATACCATATCCTCACCAATTAGCAGGAATCTGGCTGTTTTGAGACACAGGCCCTAACATAGCTGATGCTGATAGATCTGTATTGAGCTGAACTCGTCCTCCTGAAAGTACTGGATCTGATCTTATCGGTGTAGATTGAACATTAGACAAACCTGTCGAGACTGGAGGAGAAGTAACTTCTGTACCCACAACGGCTGAGGGAGCCAATGGAGCATTGACCGATGCCGGTTCTGGTTGATGATAAGCTGGCCCAACGTAATGTGGTGGCACTCGTCCCTCTTTAAAAGTTTGAACCATAGCATTATGAACAATATTGGACAGCACATTGAAGTGGTTAATCAAAGCATCATTTACTATATAATTAACCATCTCTTGAAGTTTACCAGGATTAGAGTCAAAGGTAACCTGCCGAGGCAATGGCAGATCTTGCTTCTGTATGACTTCTCCGCTCCTATTCAAACTGAATGATTTCAGGCAAAGCTGCCTGTAATCCTCTATAGCCTTTTTCATAGCCTGCTTCTGATCTTCCTTAAGATCTTCTTCTGATATCGCGATGACGTTCCCCAAATCGATCTCAGGATTGAACATATTGATCGTGTTGATTCGTCTCACTGGGCATGCCAAAAGATGTGTTGATGCAAAAGTGGATTTGCAAACACAAAGGGCTAATACCCAATCCGATATCCAAAGCGTGCCAGTCGATTTGACATGTTAATCGACAAGGATGATAACTCGAGTACTTTGATCCTGACAACAGCGATACGCCGGGAAGCCACGGCCAAGAGGTACTCACACGGAACTCGAGGAGCGTCGAAGGTCGCACTAAAGCGATGCAGCTCGTCGAATCGATGAGAACTCGTAAAAAGAAAAATATAAAAATTGACAAAGTCGCCGAAAAGTAAGTAGATGTAAAATAGGAGTAAAATTGGTTGATATTTGATTGATATATCTTTTACATTGTCCCTCAGTCTATATTTATACCCTGATCTGAAGAAACATAACCAGACACGACTAGGACACCGAGTCCATATCTAAGGAAAAATGTGACTCTTACATGAATCATACTCTAACAAATATAGAAAAGGAAAACAACACCTATCTACTTCCTTGTACGCCTTAATTACGATGAAATTTCCATCGGTCTCCCCTCCATCGGCATGCTTTCCGTCAACACAAGCTTCATCGGCAGTAGTCTTCAGATCTTTCTTCATCACCATCGGCAATAACATCTCCGATCTTGTCAGCAACGCCTCTGAGTCTAAGTCAAACGACAACCTTTCCATCGGTTACCACCATTTATCGGCAACAATCCTCACAAGCTGATCTTCATCGGCACCCTTCTACCAGCGTAATACAATAACTTTCCTTCTGTCGATTAGCCCACTCTGATCATTTTGACACGTGCCAAAAAACGGTATCAACAGAGAGTTTCATCGGGATGAAACTCTTTTGTATTGTTTCTAAAATATGGATGCATTGGTAACAGAGCCATAAAATCCTCACTGAGATTGTTACAGGAGTTTCATAAACATTAAATGAAGTGATGTGCTAGCAAATTTTACTGTTTTGCAGGTATCAAATAAAAGAAAAATGATTGAAGTTTTATGGTCACAAAACTAGCCAGCGTTGTTTTCCATGCGTTGGAAAGCAAACCAAACCTACACGGAGACCCTGTTTAGTTCTAAAAAATTTTACAAAATTTTTCAGATTCTTCGTCACATCGAATCTTTGACACATGCATGAAGCATTAAATATAGATAAAAAAAATAAAACTAATTACACAGTTTAGACGAAATGGACAAGATGAATCTTTTAAGTCTAATTAGACCATGATTGGATAATATTTACCAAATAACAACAAAAAAATGCTACGGTGTCATTTTACCAAAAATTTCGGATCTAAACCGGCCCTGAGACGCGTCATTTCGTTTCATCCGATCCAGCGTGGCCAGTTGCGGCAGAAACTCCTCGTGCGCTCCTCAACTGTCGTTCCGTAGGCTCGTATCCCTTGTAGCAAGGTACTAAATAGCGTATAGCGGGTTAGTAGCGGATTGGCATCGAGGTAACGGATTGCGGATAGCGAGCGATATTGCGGACGATAAGTTCCAATAGCGGCACCCCGATAGTCTTATATAATTTTAAGTACATATATCATGAATAATGAGTATAAATAATTTTAAGTGCATATATCATGAATAATTTTAAGTTCCACAGTCGATGCGTGAGTATTTAAATTTGAGGTGTGAGTCATAGTGGGCTGAACTAATTAGGGATATTTGCTTACATGCTATTGCGGTCTGCTACACGTAATTGCGGTCGCAATATCGGCCCGCTATTCAAAATTGCGGCCGCAAAGTTCCAAGATGCAAAGTTCAGAGCGCTACCTCGTAGCAGTAGCGGCAATAGACCGCTACCGCTATTACGGGTGCAATTGCGGCCGCTACCACCGCTATTTATTACCTTGTAGCTCGGTGAAGATCGATCCATCTCAGGAGGCACGACGACGAGTTTGTCCGGCGGCAGAGGACACCTCAACATGGCACGGCTCCGGCGGAGAAAAGGGAGCAATGCGACGACGTCCTCGCTTCGCCGCTGCCGACCTTCTCGCATGCGCGCCGCCGATCTAATCTCTCTCTCCCCTTCCGCAGAGCAGCCGCCAAATCTCGATGGCCCTCCTGCTCCCTTTCCCTCCGGGCTCCGGCCATATGCTCGGTCTCCATATGAATGTGGTGCCACCGCCGCTGAGTTCCCGACGGGAGAGCTTTTTCATTGGATAAGACAGGGGAGCAAAGGTTGAGGATAAGATATGCTTCATTTTTTTGACGAAAAGCTGGTTTCATCTTGCTCCGTTTCTCTTATTCTGATTCTTTTTTATCCTTTTGCATTTGTTTTATTTTGTCTCGTGTTGATGAATATGACTATACATAATATATAATATGATATGATATGTTGTGTGAAAGTGTGACGTTCTAGTTTTTTTTTAAATATAAAATAGCTACATAGTTCATATGACACAATTGATCATATCATCCTTTAAGAAATAAAAAATTGCAAGTAGACTATGAAACATTGAAATGAAAATATGCATTGAGAGAGTTGTTTCATTCACTAGTTACCAATACTATCACATTTTGAAAACAGTGGGATGAAACCTCCTATTGAAACTAGGGGCCAGTTTAGATGCAAATTTTTTTGCAAAATGACACTGTAGTAAATTTCGTTGTTATATGGCAATTAGTGTCCCATCATGGTCTAACTAGGCTTAAAAGATTCGTCTCGTCCATTTCGTCTAAACTGTGTAATTAGTTTTATTTTTATCTATATTTAATATTTCATGCATACGTACAAAGATTCGATGTGACGAAAAATATTGAAAAATTTTGCAAAATTTCTGGCATCTAAACAGGGCCTAACCTTAATTACCGACACGAAGAAACGAGGTGGCCATTGCCCATCGGTCAAGCTTACCTCGCTGACCGGTTCGGCTTCTGCTTGGAGGAGTTGGAGCCGACAAGAAATGCCCCCAGCGAGAAACGCGAGAGACCCGTCACCCCGCGGCGCGCGCCACTTGTTGCACCCTAGCTGCCCTGAGGAAAGCTTCTAGTCCGAACGGGCGGATCGAAGCCGTCCGCCGAACGGCGCGCGGGAAACCGCGGCCCGCGCCCACGTGGGAAGCCGCGGCGACAGAAGCACGTACGGTTCTCTGTTTTTTTTTCTTTTTTCTTTTTTCTTATTCTTCTCATTTCTTTTCTTTTATTTCCCTTTTCTTTTCTTTTCTTTTCTTTTCTTTTCTTTTCTTTTCTTTTCTTTTCTTTTCTTTTTCTTTTTCTTTTTTTTCTTTTTCATGCTTCATTTTTTATTTATATTTCTTTTTTGTTTTATGTGATATTTTATTATTTTTCATGTTTATGTTTCTTTTATTTCTTTTTTTTGCTTTCTTTTCTTTTATTTCCATTGCTTATTATTTTTTATTTCCTTTCTTCATTTTTATTTTTTTCATTTCATGTGATTTTTCATTATTCTTTTTTATTTTTATATTTTTATTTATTGTATTTCTTTTTGTTTTTACTAGAACTAATTATTTGTTATATTTTATTTTATTTTATTTTTATATTTTATTCTTTTTTGTATTTCATTTTCTTTTTCTCTTTTGTCTTTATGTTTTCTATAGATCTTTTTATTTTTTATTTTTCTATTTTACCTTACTTAATTATATTTTTTATGTTTATTTTTTTATTTTCTATACTTTATGAGATGATATGTTTATATAGTATAGATGTGATGTTCTAGGATCTATTTTGCGATGTTCACATGGTATATAATGTCATGTTATATGATGTTTTTTGTGATGTTCATGTAGTATACATGTTATGTTCTATATTTTTCTGTAATGTTCAAGTGTTATACATGTGATGTTCATGTGGTATACATGTGATGTTTTAGATGTATTTTATGATGTTCACGTAGTATACATGTGTTGTTCACGAAGTATACATGTGATGTTCGATGATGTTTTTTATGATGTTTACTTAGTACGCATGTGATGTTCTACGATAAATTTAGTGTTGTTTATGTAATATATATGCGATATTCTATGATGTATTTAGTAATGTTCTACGATGTATTTAGTGTTGTTCACGTAATATATACGCGTTGTTGCATGATGTATTTAGTGATGTTCACTTAGTATACATATAATGTTCTATAGTACTACATTCGTCCCGAAAAGAATGCAATTTTAATCCAGTGTCACGTTTTAGTATCTTAAATTTGACCAATTATATATAAAAAGTTTTCATATTTATGATACCAAATAAATACTATTAGATTAATTATAAAATGAATTTTCATAATAAGTTAATTTAAAGACATAATTATGAATATTATTCACTAAAAACTTTGTCAAACGTGAACCCTTTTTCGTGGCACACAACTCATAGTTACACTCTTTTCAAGACGGAGGTAGTATATTTTAGAATGTTTGAAAAGTCACGATGTGATGTTTTTTTTAATTTTCCTCTATTGCGTGTTTTTATTTTTTCCTTATGCTTTGCTCTAAATTTTATTACTATTTATTTATGTTATGTATTTATTTATTTACTATTTATATATTTCATCATTTTTGTTATCATTATTTTTATTTTTATGTATATTATAATACTAATCGTATGAACCTAAAACTAGAATATTGTTTTTCTAAATTGAGAGCATTTTTCTTACGAAGACGAAACATTATTCTCTGAACTCAGAACATCGTCTCTGCTCAATAAAGTTCTATATTCATAAGATAAATGTTCGTTAATAAAATTTTATCTAAATATATCCACGTGGGATCTTGTTTTGAACGATTTATTGCAAGAAAATTGATGGTGTAATCGTAATTTAATTTGGATGTTTAGATTAGCAGTTATGACTTTCTTTAGTTTGTAAACACATACGACGTCATTGCACGCAAATCGAGGAGAAAATTGCTATTATAGGACGTGAAACAATGTGCTTCGCTAGTATAGGACTCCAAATGTTAACTTGGCTAAAACGACCTTTGAAGCGTTGGCACTTTGTTATACAACACATTTGGCCTCTTTAATTACTTTTCTCAACTCAAATACATGTATTTTGCCATGATGTGACCGTATTGCCCTCAGGGCTTGAAGTGACGTGGGATGGGGCTACTGGCCGCTCGCCTGGCCTGGCTGGTTGGCTGGCCGCCGCCTGGTCATGGCTGGCCGTCGCCTGGCCATGGCTGGGCGTGGCCTGGGCTGGCTGGCCGCCACCTGGGCATGGCTAGCCGTCATGTACAGTTTAATACGTGTAATATAAATTATCAAAGATGGTGCATACACAAACGAGCTCATCTCAAATATGATCCATACACAGACGAGCTCATCTCATAAAACCATGCTTATAACATAAACAAGTTCATCTAAGAAGACCATAATTTAGTTCCAAACGAGATCCAAGTCATATAAAATAAAACATGATTTTATATCTCATCACAAATAAAATAATTCATCCAACGTGAAGCTTCCTCTTTGGAGTCATCTTTTTGGGTGGAGCCGCCGTAGACATCCTCACAGGACTAGTGGTGTCGGTTTGCGAAGAGGTGCCCTCTTCTAACAACATCGCAAGCTTGCTACACATAGATGGAGTAAATAGATCGAGCTTAGAGCATTGACCACTTAGATGCATATTTATCAAAACGCTCATGCATTGAATTAATGTACAGTAAACAGACTTGTACAGTCAATAGATGCATTACAGAAAGGCAACATTCCTTAGAGCATCGAATATAATATATTTAAACTAACTTATACAGTAAATATGTCAATATTCCTTACCCTCTAGGGACTCTTCCTGGACTATCCCGTAGGATTTCTTCTCTAGTCGACCTCCGTGGGGTGCTAGGTTCGGCTGACGCAACTTTTGTAACATTCTTCCTAGGTTGCCTACGCTTCCTACAAGTAATGAAATAAATTAATAATGACATTTTCATTCAAGTTTGTGGTAAAGAAAACAATTACTTACCTCTTTTTGGCTGTCCCATTGAGTGGGCACTTGGCACTAGCTTGCCTATGACCTTTTTCACTGCATTTTTTTTTGTAAGTCATGGGTCCTCTAATCATCTTCTTTCCCTTTGCATTGGTTGGAACAGTGTCGTTGTCACCTCCATTTTGACCTTCACCCTTGTTGGTACATTCACTATCTTTCGAACCTTTCTTTTTGTGGCCACCTTCTATCCATCCCTTCCTTCTTAGTTTGCTTCGTCTTCCACCAGGTAATTTAGCAAGAGGTGCACCAACTAAAAATGGTAGGTCAACTTGTGGCCACTGTGTTTTTTGTCATAGGTTCAATCTCTCTACCATAACCAGCCCTGAATCTATTCACCGAGTAATAGTCGTGCACAAACTGTTCCAAGTCAACTCCCCGCTGACGGGTTACATAGGCCAACACATGTTGACAAGCTTACCAGTGTGCTAAGACAAGTACATGTCATTTGGTGTAACTTGGTAATATGCCTCTCAACTCTGCTGCTAGGGTCCCACACCTCTGCACTCCAATTAGAACATCCAACAATTTTCAAGTGTCCCAACCCTCTAGTATTTGCCTTTAGTTGATACATAATAGCTGGAAGTATCCTGCCTTCAGGTAGCCTGTATGCAATATTCCTTCTCTTGTTCCAAAATACCATGATCATTTCTCTAATCTTATCAGCAAGGTCAGCAACAGATAAGTCTTTGTGGTCTTTAATCCAGTTATTAAATGTCTCAGCAATATTACTAGTTATGTAGTCACACTTAATTTCTAGGTTGAAAGCACACCTATACCATAATAGCTTATGATTGGTCTGTAACCATTTCACTGCATCAGCTGACTCACTTACCATTTTTGCTATATTATCATAGAATATGTCTTCTCTGTAAGCCCTAGCCGCAGAATATATCTAATCGAACCCTCTAAATCTCTTCTGAAAATTTTTGACCATAAACCTCATTAAGAGCTTTCTTTACCCCACCATACAGTGTCATATGCAATTTAACACTAGTGATCTGTCTGCAACTTCTTTTGCAATTCCTTAGCACCAATATTTGGATCATCGCTAAGGATACTCATAGCCTTGTTAGCTATCCACTTGCAATTTGGAGTTGTAGTTATATACCTCATGCTAGACACACATGTATGGTCATCGACTAAGACGGTTACCTGCAAAACAAAAAAATCAATGAGATGTTGTTTAACAAAAAATTGAGCTAGCTGCACTACTGCAGAAGGTGCAGCGGCTGCAGAAGGCCTACGTGAACAGAGGCATGCATCATGGAGCTACTGCATGCTGCTGCTAATTTAATATATGTATATATAGTACTACATGCAATGCAAGCAAGATTTTCATTCATCCAGGCAATTAAGCAGGCAAACAGCTAGTTGCAACGTCTATTTTCTGCATATCTCACTTGTAACAAAAAATCAATGAGATTGATATTAATGTACATAACAAGTAGTATTAATGAAATAAATTAAATTATTCACCTCCACAGTGGCTTGGCCTTTTTGTTTAGTGCCATTTATCCTCCAAGGGCAAGGGCAATCTTCATCACCGGACTTGCAAAAAGCCCTATATCTCATCTTACATGACTTCTCTACTCCTAAATCTAACTCCTTATTGATGACAAATTACCGCACTGCCAGCTTGAACTCCTCCATTGTTGGGTACACTGTTCCTACCTCCATTGATGGGTTTTTCTTATCATATGAAATGACCATCTCATCTGGCATGACATCACTAGTGGGAATGGCAGCACCATCAGTATTTTGCCCAAGCTCATTATCATGCCCCTGTTCATGCATGTGGCAATCAAAGCCCTATGCACGGTTATTTGTTGTGTCCTCCTCTATCATGCCTAAAAACTCACAAATCTGCGACTCACTCATAAGTGCAATACGATCTTCGTCATCATGTGTCTCCACTATCTGTATGCTATCCCAATCTACTCTTTCCATATTTTCCACATGAACTTGGGACCTATAAACAAGCGAAATCAATTTTTACTACGATTGTCCACTACTGTACTGGTAAAAATAACAGAAATCATTATGGCCATTACTTTTACACATCAAGAACTTGAAGATTGTACTCTACTGCCAGATGAGGAACAGTGGGCAACAACGATCTCACTAGGGCTAGAGCACTGGACATGGGGGCTTCTGCCGACGCGTCCAGACCTTCTGTTGCTGCCACATCCATGCCCTCACCTGGCGCAGGCAGGCCAAAAGCCAGTGCGGCCAGGCCAGAGGTCGTCGTGGACACGGCTAGGGCGGCCATGCCTTGGGTAGCCTGGACTTCGGGGGCCGCGGCCATGCCTAGGGCGGCCATGTCCAGCCCTTGGCCGGCCGGCGTCATGCGTTGGGCGGCCGCCGTGGCTTGCCCTAGGTCCACCGGTGTGTGGGCTTGGCCGGCCCGCGCGTCCTGGCCAAGGGAGGCCGCCGTCAGGGGATCGCCAGCCGCCATAGGGGGATATCCGGCCGCCGTCGGGCGATCGCCGGGATGGGGCTCCTCCATGTTGGGCAGTGGGTTTGGGGCAGCGGGAGAGGAACAGTCGGTCTCGAGTCGAGCGGATGGAAGGAAACGAAACGTTGGAAGGAAACCAAGCGTCGATCTCTTACTTGAATCAAGCAGAAGGGCAGTACGGTCACATCATGGCAAAATACATGTATTTGAGTTGAGAAAAGTGATTAAATGGGCCAAATGTCATGTAAAACAAAGTGCCAACGCTTCAAAGGTCGTTTTAGCAAAATCAACGTTTGGAGTCCTATAATGGCGAAGCCCATTGTTTCGCGTCCTAGCAATTTTCTCCAAATCGAGCAGATAATAAAAATCATGCATGCATGCTGGTGGGCTCCGTCCCGCGCGCGTCGGACGCTACCACCCCCCGCTGCCCGGCTGCCCCAGTTGCTGTTTTGGTGTGGCGGGACATGTTGTCGCTCGCTCGCTCACAGTCAGCGCTCGGCAGTCAATCAGTCATATCCTCCGATCGGATCGCTCCCTGGGTGATCCGGTGATGATCTACCACTCCAGCCTTTGCCGCAAATTTTGAAGGACCCGATCCTTCCTTCATCACTAGTATAATGCCCGTGCTAACGCCACGGTTTTATTTTGGGAATGCACATGAAAACAATTTTTTTTGTATAGTTCAACTTTTACACAATTATATTTAAGCAAGTATACAATCCATGAACATTTTAGGAGTTCAGACTCCCTCCCGTAGCAGCCAGAAGAACCTAAAAGTTCGGAATTCAAACATCATATAAGAGAAATAGATAGTATCACCAGGCACCAGCCAGAAGAACATGGAAGCAATAGAACATAAATACCAGTCTGGAAAACCTTTAGGAATGCTAGTAGACGGCATGAATATTGGGGATTTTGGTACAAGAAAATTCACTTGAAGATATAGAGTGCAAATGATAAACCATTAAGTAATAATCTTTAGAAAATGAAATGGTTTACCAAGATACCCAAAAATAAAAGTACCAAGCATATGCCCAACAATATGCTTGGTGTGTTTACCCGCTATAGAAATAAATTGGTTCAGAAAAAAAACAATGACAGCTAAGTGGTGGTGTGTTTACCCGCTACAGGCATGCATATAAAAAACACTAAAATTGTATTAACATGGAAAAAATTAAAAAAAAACTATAGTTTTGTGAAACAGTATACTACCTTTCGGATAATTACAAATTCAGCAGCTGACAAGGTAAGCTCAAACTCACTTTCAGATTTTGAATAGATCAAGGGCCTGCACAGAGAACAAAAAAGTCACATTCAACATAAGCATCCCAGAAGACAACAGCAGCTTGTACATTTGCTGAAGATTTTAATAGCCAAGACTGTACACAACAAATAAAATCAGTAGACTAAAGGTAAAGCAAATTCAGCATTAGGAACACAGACCTGTGTGCCAAATGCTTTCAACATGTTGCCACGCTCCTTTTCCATCTGTGAGCGTGCCTTTCCAAAGCATGTAGCAGCTTTGGATAAAGTATCACCACTCGTACATATTTCTGGCCATCATCCGACAATTTATTTGATGGCACAACAGCATGTACAGTGGTTCGATCATTTGCAAGATCCAAATGTTGAAAAGTAGAAATACTTTCTTCTTTCCTTGGGGAAACTGATGTTTCAGACAATCAGGTATGCTCCACAGCCTGATTATTGGTGAAAATGGTCCCCTCTGCTGACACATGACTTTGTTTCCAAAATTCAATTGCTACTGTCCTGCCCAGAAGAGCGCTGCTTGTTTCAGACAACCTTTGAAGTCAGACATAGGAAACAATTTTCAGATGAAAAATACATGTCTTTGATAAACAAATAGTACTTTGTCTTTTCATATTGAAGATATTGTATGTCAGTCAATGATTTTTTTTTGCTAAACAAACACAATCATTTCCTTACACAACTATTCCCTCCTACTTTGTAATCATGCAAGGATAGAGAAAAAGGGGAATTATTTTCTCAAATAAGAAATATCTTTCATCAACAGAAGTGGTTTAGGCATTAAACTTTTTTTCATCAAAAGAATTGCTTTAGGAATAATAAGTTGATATAGGATAATGGAATCTGTAAACCAAATGGAGCAATCTGCTAAAATCTAAATAGACATAGAACTCTGAACTGATGGAATTTATACTTTAGAAGAAAAAAAGCTGACCGAATTTGAGAGTATCATGTTATCTCTACTATTTGACTGAAGGTGGACAAATTCCAGAAGGCAAACAGTCAACACTACTCTAAACTGGTTACTAAGCATACAACAAATGGGGTCTATTGAATAAACCAGTCAATCTCATGTATCCTCTATTAGTGGGCACATGAAATAAGTTATATCAATGCATTTTCTTCCAAACAGGACAATCACAAAGTCATGCATATCCTAACAATGTTTTTCAAGAGAGGATAAGCAATGGATTCTCACCATCAGCATTGGGAGGAGGGTTTTCTGCATGCTGTGCCTTATCATGGAAAACTCTCATAGGAAGGCTACCTGAGCTACCATGCACTGTTGCCTTCACCTGAGCAGGCTCTGTATTATGGCACTCTGCACCTGAAACCTAGCCTTGTCTCTAGATAACACCATCTTCGCTTCTGCTTGGTAAAATGCTGTTACCCGGAATTCAGCTAGTAGCATTTCACGACAGCATGGATTGATTCGATAACAGAGGGAGTTATCGCGTGCATGATGAAGTCTCGTGGCCTATGGCCTTGTTCGGCTGGCTGGCTCCCAGCCAGCCAGCAGTGCTTTTCTCTCACACTAATTCAGCACCAGCCAGCAGTCACCAGCCAGCCAGCAGTATTTTTCTCTCACAACAAATCAGCACCAGCCACCAGCTACCAGCCAGCCGAACGAGGCCTATGTTTTTTTTCAAAAAAGAAATTGAGAAGGAGGGAGTCTGGGTGAGGGAGAGTGGGAAGCCGCTTTAAACTTTTAATCTCAGCCGTTGCATCCGTAGTTGGTGTGCTGTGAGTTGTTGATCTTGAAAGAAGGAATTGGTTTGGAGAAGATTTCAATTACAGTAGAGATGGAGGACCTTGCTCCTCAAATGACTCGTGTATCTCAACAATCTCAAAGCTCATATATCCCCTTTGCTCCTTCCAATCTATTTCCTATTCCAATCTGACGGCACGTTATCCACGTTAAGTCTTTCCTTGCATCGGAAGGCACCGTACCGGCAGCCAGCAGCTACGCGCGCCCGATCGAGAGTTCATCCTTCCATCAGAAGGCACCGTACCAGCAGCCATCAGTACGCGCCTCACTCCTTTGCTTGGAGCTCCGGCTACGGCGGCGCGTTCGCACACCACTGCGTGGCGGCCAGCGTGCTAGAGCAGTTCACAGCAAAGCTGTCCGACCTCGTGAGCAACTGATCCATCGCGCCGCCAAACCCGTTCCTCGGCCACGCGCACGCCGCGGCTTTCGATAACAACACCGCGGTGGCCGCCTTGGGCCACGCCTGTTGGCTTACAAGCTGCCGATAGGGCAGTTTTGACGTGCGTCGGCTGCCATGCGTGCGCCATGTAGGCCTGTCGGCTTACGAGCCGCCGATAGGACGCATATCGGCCTTTGAGTGGCCGACAGGCAGTTTTGACTTGCGTCGGCTGCCACGCGTACGCCACGTAGTCCTGTCGGCTGCCGAGGTACCGATGGGATGCATATCGGCCTTTGAGCGGGCAACAAGTATCTATCGGCTGTTGAGTGGCCGACAGGCTGCTATATGTGAAATTCTTGTATAACAGCTTCTACATTTACAAATCATCACAGACAAACCATCATTTTTGGAGCTGCATTATTATTCAATGAGTGCTGATTCATTTGTATGGGTATTTAGAAATTTTTTGAAAGCAATGTATGGGAAGCAACCAGTCACCATTTTCACAGATCAATGTGCTGCAATGGAAAAGGCAATTAAGCTTTGTTTTTCCAAACTCAAGCCATCGCCTTTGCCTATGGCACATATATCAGAATGCTGCAAAACACCTTAGCCAAGTAATATCCGATAATGAGGATTTTCTAAAGGACTTCAAGTATTGTGTATATGAAGAAAGATCAATAGCGCATTTTAACAAGAGGTGGAAAGGGTTATTGGCTACTTACAGCGTTGGGCAGAATTCATGGTTGCAAAATTTGTATGCACTACGTAAGAAATGGGCCACCGTGTATTGTCGTGATTTGTTTTGTGCAGACATGACATCCACTTAAAGGAGTGAAGGTATGAATAATGTATTTAAAAGAACTTTTCGCAGAAAGCTCTCTATTTCAGAACTCCTAGTGGAATTTGACAAGTGTGCTGCACGTCTTCGTGGTAATGAGTTATATGAAGATTACAAATCACGGAGTTCAGAACCGGTTCTCTGTGTTAGTAACTTACCTTTGTTGAAGGCAGCTGCTGAATCATACACAAGAAATATGTATAGCATTTTTTAGGAGGAATTCAAAAAGCAGTTTGTTCTTTCATGCACATTGCTATCTCACGAAGGGACAACAAGGTCGTACAAGGTAGCATCCATGGAGTGGAGTTGGGGTGAAGCTACCGTCACTTTTGATTCAAATGATATGCAAGTGTTTTGCTCATGCAAAAAGTACGATTGTCTTGGTAAGTGCATGTCACTAATGAGTTGTGCAATCTAATTGTATCAGTATGGCATATCTAATAGTTCTTATTCATGCAGGCATGTTATGCAAGCACATACTACGAGTCTTTAGCCAAAACAGTATTATCAGTTTGCCTCCTATGTACATATTGAGTCGATGGACAAAATATGCAAAAAGAGGCATCCTTTCTAATAACAAGCAACATCGGCGTGATGACTTACCAGCTCAAAGTGCACTTCTCTCCCAAAAGATGATATAGTTGCGCTGAAATGTGCAGTTTCAAAAAAGGTTCTGCAGCACTTAGATGACGGTTTTGATAAACTGACTTTAGAAGTCGAAAATTTATTGAGTCAGATCAACTTGAATGAGAAAGAAGCACCGCAATGTTTTCTCGAGTGTACCCAAGAGGTTGCTGAGGAGCGCATATCATTTAGAGTACCTCCACACATAAAAGGCCCCACGCTTAAAAGATAAAAAAATGTACTTGAAGGAGGAAAGAAAAACCCTTCAACTAAAAAGAATGGAGGAAAGAAAAATGCTGCTACAACTAAAAGAAAGAAAGGTACGCATATTAACTTGTATGACATTTACGAATTTTCACTGTGTACCAACTGATTGTTTGCACATATTTACAGCAGATGATTCAAGGCAACCATACAACATAAATCTACATGGAACTTCACAGCAGGCTGTAAGATTAACCAAAGCTCATGTCTTGTTCATTAACGATTTATTTCAGTTTGTATTTTGTTTTCATTATGGCAATATAATTGGTCCAGGGTCATTTCAACTCAAATGCTACAAGGCCAACCTCTGTAATTGGTTTGTATGCGCTTTCTTCGACCGCATCTGCTCCTTCCATCCAAGGTGGACTTACAAGTCTCTTACAACGAGTTGAGCAAATGGCCACATCGTCATCATCCGCTAGAAAGTTACATTTTGATTAATAGCATTTTGTGCTCCCTGTGAGACTTGTTCTTATTTATACATGTCTGCCACTTGTTCTTATTTATACATGTCTGCTCCTTATCCATTAGAAAGTTAAATTTAGATGAACATATGTAACTGTGTTGTTATCAAGATGTCACTTTGCAGTACTGTTTTATTAAGTATGAGGTATTTTGGGATTGATATTGGTATTTATGTATAAGATTTCTGGTTTCAAAGACCACCTGTAAGATTTACAGTGTGTCTGTCTCAGTTTCTGGTTGTTTCACTGTAATCATTTTCAGCAAAAACAACCTTGTATACAGGATTCAACTCTGCCAAGATGCCATATGTATTTCAGATAAAAGTTTACAATGTGCATACATCTTGTGCCATTTGGACAGCAACTCTTACAAAGCAATTTCAGAACAAAACCATTGTCTAAGCTAGACTGAAAAATTTGTACACTGATCTACTCGTGTCCTTTGCAACCTCTATGAGATATCCTTCAACAAAAGTCCTGCACATATGTCCACACTTTAGCAAATTCTTGGCTTTAGTAGCTTCAAGAGGAACCTGCATGAAACTGAACCTCCTCCGATGGCAACAGGAATGGATGGTAGGTAGCATCGCCATGGATCATTGATATAGCCTTTTTTTTTACCAATGCAGAGAGCTAATTCTTCAAATGACATAGACACAACTGATCGCTGATTTATCCCCAGTGCATCAAAGGCCCTAGCCAATACCACTGTTGTCCTAGAAGTTCTGAATCTTCTCGAGCATCTTAAGTCCCAAATAATGAAACGAATGATAAGTTGGAGATGGAAGCCAAAGAATTAATTTGGAAATTGCAGAATGTGCTACGGGAAGCGCCTTGCCAGTTTTCTTGAAACAAATTCTCCATTTATAACTGGAACTGCTGTGCATAAACTGTGAGGGATTTCCTTGCTACTTCAAATACTCAGCCCTCTGATGGCTATGACACAAGTTAAAGAGCTAAAACAATTACATCAATGCTGCATCACAGAAATGCATACCTTCTCAAGCTTTTTTTCTATTACCTACTTTAACTTGCTCCTCTCAGTTTCTCTCTGTTTAGAGGCAGTCTTCGCAGCAAGTTGAAAACCCCGTCGAAGATGCCGAAAAGGTGCGCCGCAGGCAGAGCGCGTCGGCTTTTTACATGCACCCGACAACAGCAATCAGTCTTTTGTATACACGGCCTATTTTAGTGTATATGAGCCAACTAGAGGATTACAGCTGCAGTAGTACAGTAACCACAATTCACAAGCATTGGAAAGTAGCTGGAACAGCCGGCAAACATGCCAAAAGGAATAAGACAGAAGTCTCGATTAAAATTCAAACACAGTTGGAGATCCACCATGTCATCCAGGCATCCAGCTACTACAGCTCATCAGTCTGGATCACTTCCCAGATCTTCGGCTTCCTCATTATCATCCTCATCCACCTCTTTGTTTCCTGCCTACAAGTTTGCAAGATGATGAAAAATCATTCACAAATTTATTGCACATTACATGTTATCTCTATATAAGTTTTTCCATGTAGCAACTGGCAACTAAAAATAAGAATCCCATGGACTGAAAATCAGGTTTAGTGGCATGCTCAAATTTGAGTTTATTTGCCATGGCTGTAGATAAAGCATCCACCTCAAGAACATCCATAACTGAACCAACAATTTTAGAATCTGAAAACAAAAAGATGAACATAGGAAACTAATCGATGCCTTTTTGCTTGCCGCATTTTTAAATTAACACATAAAAAAACATTACTGAACCATCACCTTTTCTTGCTGCCGCTACCCAATCTTTGGTGCAAATCAATGCCTCTACCATCTTGGGATCAAGTCGACTACGGTAAGGATCAACAACACGACCAGCAGCACTAAAAAGCGGACTCGGATCAATGTCGTCATCTATATTTCCCATTAATACATCTGCTGTATCACTAGGTCCAGCTGCTGCACTACTATTTGATTGTTGAGGAGCAGAAGTAGTTTATGCATAATACCTTGTCATAAAAAATGCATGCTAGTGCACTATTGTAATGAGCAAATGAATGTGAAACTACTGTCCCAAATGGCATGCAAAGAAGTGACTGACATGTGCGAGCAAAACATGAATGGAAGAGTACTAAATTTCACAGCAATAGGGGATGCCAAGCAAACAAAGCTCTGTTGAAAATTTTAAAAGCCGGCCTGAACATTACACAGTATAGTTGTTATCAGCTGGGCAGCTTCTCGCTGGAACACGGCGGGCAGTACGGAACGGCAGATTGAACCAAAAAATAAAAAATAAAAAATCGGGCTGTTGGAAGTGATCTCCCTCCATTAGGCCCAACGGCCTTTTGGGCCTTGTTCTCGCGCCCTGATCGGGGGCGCCCAACCTAATATGGTTGGTGGGCCCCCGTCGCACAGCGCTATAAATAGGAGGTGGGGGCCGGGGCTCGAGGTACGAGGTTCGCCGCGCAGCCAGTTCCCCACCAACATTCCTAACCCTAATCCCGATCTTGAGAGGGGCGCTGCCAGCGACGGGAAGTACCACCGACGCCGTCAACACCACCCGACGCCACTGCACCGGTCATCTACATCACCAGCGAGTCCATGGCGTCCACGAACGAGAACGCTCCAACCACTACGGCTTTTGATGGTTTGCGATACTACTGCACTTCAATCTTTTCTCACTCTCTCACTTGCAGTAGTATGGATTAGGTTTTTGTATACACTGTGAATCATTGTTCAGTTATTCTCCATGACGAAAACAACCCGATCTAATGAACTGATGAACTTTGAATCCCAACAATGGTACCAGAGCGAGGTTAAGAAATAAGAACCCTAGATCGGGATACAATCAAACGAAATACTCGAACAACACGAACTCGATTTAGATTTTGGATCCGAAAGAAACCAGTCAAACGAACCCGAATCGAACCCTAATGAACCGTTTTCGGACCGGATCAAATCGATAAAATGAACCCTAGAAGGTGAAACGATGGAGAAGTAGAGGAAACTACCAAGTTTGTCGCCGCCGTTCACCGACGCGCCACCAGGGAGCCGCCGGCGGGGCGCGGCAACACATCGGGCACCGCCCGCTAGGCCGCTCGACGGCGACGAGCTCAGCCTCGGGCGAGCACGTGCGCCGGCGAGGGGGCCAGCGGCGATGCCACCCTTTTCCCTCTCCAGCCGCCATGGGTAGCCACTGGCTGCTGCTCTTCGAACGGCGCTGCGAGCTAAGAAAGGAGGAGGGAGGGAGAGTAAGAAAGGCAGGAGGAGGGGAAGCCGCCCGGACTTGCTCCGGCGGTGAACCCTTTTCCGTCGGAGCCGACGGCCGCCGCGCGGTGCTCTCGGTAGAAGAAACGAGAAAGAGAAAATGAAACTAGGGTTAGAGAGGGAGCGGCCGGCCGGGCGGTTTTTTATTCGGCCGAGAAGCGCGCTCAGCCGTTGGATAGAATGGACGGTTAAGATGAAGTCGCGCCTTGAAACCCTAGGGCGCTGCCCTGGGCGGGCCGCTGGTGGGCCGCTTCACGCGCGTGGGCCGTGGCGTATAAGAAAGGCCTGCGGGCCAAATTGAAGAAGAAAAATGAAATTTTCGTTTTACTTTTTCCAGAAGCAGTTTTTTGAAATGTATTTGATGAATTTGAATAGAATTTTGATATGAACTTTCCGTGCAATTTTGTCCAACGACATTTTGCTCAGAAATAATGAAATTTTGTTTTTTTAGTGCTTCTAGAAAACAACATTATGAGAATTTTATTATTGTTTCCGCTGCATACTTGATATAATTATTTTCATTATCAAATTCGAACCAACGGGAGAATTTGGTTTTGAAAATTGAATAATTATTGAAAATGAATTATAGTATTGTTATTTTCTGACCAACGTTGTTAATAACAATATTATAATTTTGATTCATGAAAATTGTGCATTAATTTTATTTCTGCCCAACGGTGATGTAAAATTATTGCATAGATGAATTATATGTTTCAATTTGACCAACGTTGAGTTAAAGCATATGATTCCATGTATAAATATTTCTCACTTACTCTGATGTGGTTTCAGGAGGCAAATGCATTGTGAACATCGCGAACATTCCGACACTCAACGGGACCAATTACCGTGTGTGGCGGGAGAAATATGAACTTGAACTTGCGTTGGGAGAGGTCGATTATGCCATCATCTCACCGTGTCCCACTGAACCTGTGGATCCGGTGAGAGAAGAAAATAAATTTGACGCTGATTTCACTACTCGAAAGCGTGATCATGCTGAGATAAGAATGAAATATGATCTTGAACATAGGCAATGGACCCTCTCCAACCGCAAGTGCTTATTGGTAGCTAAGGCCACCATAGAAGAACAGATAAGGGGCTCAATCCCTGAATGTGCTACTGCCACAGAATATCTTGATAAAATCAAGAGTCAGTTTACTGGGTCTACCAAGGCCACAGCAAGTTCACTGATAAAGAAGCTTGTGAATGAAAAATATACTGGTGGTAGCATCATAGAGCACATTTTGAAGATGAACACCACGGCATCTAAGCTAAAAGAGATGAATTTGAAGGAAGATGATTTTCTGATTCATTTGATTTTTGCTTCCCTACCAAAAGAATATGATACTTTCATTGTGAACTATAATATGCAGCCTGAAAGATGGGGCATAGAAAGACTTATCTCAATGTGTGCTCAAGAAGAGGAGAGGATAAAATCCTCACAGAGTGAGTCCGCCCATTTTGTGAAGGATAATAAAAGAAAGAACTTTAATAGCAAGAATTCTAAACCACAGGGGAAACCCAAGTGGGACAAGGCCTCTTCCTTAAACTCACAGGGAAAGAAACCCCAGGAACCTGAAAATCAGCAGAGCAACTCCTATGGTGAAGCTGAAAAGGATCAATGCAAGCACTGCTTTAAGAAGGGACACTACAAGAGAGACTGTCCGGACTTCCTGAAATCTCTACTGAAAAGAGGTGATGAATTTATTACATTTGTAGATGAATCCCTGTATTTATGTTATGCTAAATCCACTTGGTGGGTTGATTCAGGAGCAACTACTCATGTTGCAAATTCCTTACAGGGGTTAAGTGGGACGAGAACCTTGCAAAGACGATAAAGAACGATTAAAGTGGCAAATGAAGTATAGGCTGACGTTGAAGCGATTGGAGATTTATCTTTAGAATTGAACAATGGCTTTATACTTAGACTTAAAGAAGTACTTTATGTTCCCTCTTTGCGAAGAAATTTGATAAGTGTTTCAAAACTTGATGATGACAGAATTGATTGTCATTTTGGTGATGGCAAATGTAAGATACTCGTTAACAATAAATGTGTTGGTCTTGCCTTCCGACAAGACAAGTTTTATTTGTTATCTCTTGATAAAAATGCGAACAATGTATGCGATGAGAATATGAATGATTCCTCATCTGCGAATGTAACTAAGAAGCGGAAGCGAATTGATGATGCCTCTTCAAAATTATGGCACTGTCGCTTGGGCCATATTTCGAGGGGGAGAATGAAACGGCTAATCAAAGAATCAATTCCTCCGCACTTAGAATTTTCAGATTTAGAACAATGCGTTGATTGCATCAAAGGAAAGTATGTCAAGAAAATTAAGAAAAATGTCAAACGAAGCACAAGAACTTTAGAAATAATCCACACTGATATATGTGGTCCATTTCCTGTGAAAAGCGTGGATGGTTATGATTCGTTTATAACATTCACAGACGACTACTCTCGTTATGGCTATATTTATCCAATTAAAGAAAGATCGGAAGCATTGGATAAATTCAAAATATTTAAAGCTGAGGTTGAAAATCAGCATGATAAGAAAATAAAGATAGTACGATCAGACCGAGGTGGAGAGTACTATGGGCGACATACCCCATATGGCCAAATTCCTGGACCGTTTGCAAAGTTTCTACAGGAAAATGGCATAGTCGCTCAGTACTCCACACCGGGGGAGCCTCAGCAGAATGGAGTGGCTGAAAGACGTAACCGTACCCTAATGGATATGGTAAGAAGCATGATAAGTTACTCCACTTTGCCGATTAGTTTATGGATGGAGGCACTGAAAATCACCATTCACATACTTAATCGAGTACCAAGCAAATCGGTGCCTAAAAAACCATATGAATTATGGACAGGAAGGGAACCCTCACTTAACCATTTGCGTGTGTGGGGCTGTCCAGCTGAGGCAAAAGTGTTTAACCCAAACATAGGAAAGTTAGACTCTAAGACAGTTAGCTGCCATTTCATTGGCTATCTAGAAAGATCAAAAGGATATCGGTTTTATTGTCCTGACAGACATACGAAAATTGTAGAAACAAGACACGCTGTATTCTTGGAGGATAACATGATCAGGGGGAGCATGGTATCACGAGAAATAATCCTACAGGAGAAACGGGTACATGTACCCACTCCAATGGTTGAAGAACCATTCTTTACGCTACCTGTTGCTGTTGAGCCCACAGTGCAGGACACTATGGAGCAAACACCTGTTGCAAGTTCTCCCGTGACGACAATAAATGAACATGAGGAACCTGTCCTTGAGGAGGCTGTCCTTGAGGAACCCATAGAACCAAATATCGCACATGAGGAAGAACAACAATAGCCCAATGTGGAACAAGTGCCAGAGGCCCCTAGAAGGTCTCAAAGAACAAGAAGGTCAGATATTTCTAATGACTATGAAGTTTATGAAACAGAAGAATTTCAGATGGGGGATGATCCCACCTCATTTGAAGAAGCCATGAGAAGCGACCACTCATCAAAGTGGCTTAAGGCCATAGAAGATGAAATGAAATCAATGAGTACCAACAAAGTTTGGGACTTGTTGCTGTTGCTGTTGAGCCCACAGTGCAGGACACTATGGAGCAAACACCTGTTGCAAGTTCTCTCGTGGTGACAATAAATGAACATGAGGAACCTGTCCTTGAGGAGGCTGTCCTTGAGGAACCCATAGAACCAAATGTCGCACATGAGGAAGAACAACAACAGCCTAATGTGGAACAAGTGCCAGAGGCCCCTAGAAGGTCTCAAAGAACAAGAAGGTCAGCTATTTCTAATGACTATGAAGTTTATGAAACAGAAGAATTTCAGATGGAGGATGATCCCACCTCATTTGAAAAAGCCATGAGAAGCGACCACTCATCAAAGTGGCTTAAGGCCATGGAAGATGAAATGAAATCGATGAGTACCAACAAAGTTTGGGACTTGGAAATTATTCCTAAAGGAGCCAAAACAGTAGGTTGTAAATGGATCTACAAAACAAAATATGACTCCCAAGGGAACATAGAAAGATTTAAAGCGCGACTTGTGGCGAAAGGCTTTACGCAAAGAGAAGGGATTGATTACAATAAGACGTTTTCTCCAGTCTCATGTAAAGATTCCTTCATAATTATAATGGCACTTGTGGCCCACTATGATTTGGAGTTACATCAAATGGATGTAAGAACGGCGTTCCTTAACGGGGATTTGGAAGAAAATGTTTATATGGCATAACCGAAAGGTTTTGTTGTAAAAGGAAAAGAAAATATGGGATGCCGCCTAAAGAAATCAATCTACGGATTGAAGCAAGCCTCAAGACAGTGGTATTTGAAATTTGATAGAACAATAAAAGGTTTTGGGTTTAAGGAAAATGTTGAGGACAATTGCGTTTACGCAAAATTCAAGAATGGAAAATATATATTCCTAATCTTGTATGTGGATGATATCCTGCTTGTTAGCAGTGATGTCAATCTACTAATGGAAACGAAGAAATTCTTGTCTTCAAACTTCGATATGAAAGATCTTGGTGAGGCCTCGTTTATTTTGGGAATAGAGATTCACCGAGATAGAAGAAAGGGGGTACTGGGATTGTTGCAGAAGGCATACATAGAAAAAGTTTTGAAGAAATTTAGTATGCATGCATGCAATTCTTCACCTGCTCCTATTGTCAAGGGCGATAGATTTGGGGAACATCAATGTCCCAAGAATGAATATGAGATTAATCGAATGAAAGCGGTACCGTATGCTTCAGCAGTTGGAAGTTTACAATATGCTCAAGTGTGTACACGCCCTGACTTGGCTTTTGTCACCGGGTTACTTGGCAGATATCAAAAGAATCCAGGAATAGAACATTGGAAATTGGTGAAGAAAGTCCTGCGTTATTTGCAGGGTACGAAAGGCCTCATGCTAACATATAAAAGATCTGATACCCTGAAGATAGAGGGGTATTCAGATTCCGATTATGCGGGAGAAGAAAGAAAATCCACGTCAGGATATATATTTACTCTCGCAGGAGGGGCTATATCGTGGAAAAGCTCCAAACAAACTGTAACTACATCCTCGACAATGTATGCCGAGTTTGTAGCATGCTATGAGGCAACGGGGCAGGTGAATTGACTAAAGAAATTCATACCCGGATTGAAAGTTATTGATGATATAAATGAACCGATGAGGTTGTATTGTGATAACAACCCAGCGGTACAATATGCTTACAACAATAGATCAAGTGGTGCTGCCAAACACATTGACATAAAGTACTATGTTGTAAAAGATAAAGTTCGGGATCATATTATAAATCTTGAGCATATAAGTACAGAGAAAATGCTCGCGGATCCACTCACTAAGGGCTTACCACCCAACGTGTTCAGAGAACACGTAGCCGGCATGGGTTTAAGGGAAAGCCTATGATTCCCGAACATACGAAGGGCCCAGAAGAAACTTCATTCCAAAACAGAGAAATGTGTTGTAGCTGTTAGTCTAACGGCACTAATTGCTGTGACGATGAAACAGTTCAATACACTAATCTGCAATGGAATAGGATAGAAACAAGAAAAATATGAATCGAAAGATTGAGTATGAAATTAAAGAACAAAGAAAGTGATGAGAGATCAAGGAGGAGAATATTGGAAGTGATCTCCCTCCATTAGGCCCAACGGCCTTTTGGGCCTTGTTCTCGCGCCCTGATCGGGGGCGCCCAACCCAATATGGTTGGTGGGCCCCCGTCGCACAGCGCTATGAATAGGAGGTGGGGGCCGGGGCTCGAGGTACGAGGTTCGCCGCGCATCCAGTTCCCCACCAACATTCCTAACCCTAATCCCGATCTTGAGAGGGACGCTGTCAGCGACGGGAAGTACCACCGACGCCGTCAACACTACCTAACTCCATTGCACCGGTCATCTACATCACCAGCGAGTCCATGGCGTCCACGAACGAGAACGCTCCAACCACTACGGCTTTTGATGGTTTGCGATACTACTGCACTTCAATCTTTTCTCACTCTCTCACTTGCAGTAGTATGGATTAGGTTTTTGTATACACTGTGAATAATTGTTCAGTTATTCTCCGTGACGAAAACAACCCGATCTAATGAACTGATGAACTTTGAATCCCAACACGGGCACCTTCTCGCTGGAACACGGCGGAGAGCGCGTTCCTCGATGGCGGCCTGGTCCTCCTGCCCGCAGTATCCTGACGAACAGCTAAACAATCCGGCAGCGTTAACCAACCGCGTCGCACATCCGGGCGCTCCCCGCCGGCCAGTGCGGGCACAGCACGTGCATCGCCCATCCGAGTAGGACCGGCCCGGCCTTGTCATAGGCCCGCCACAGCGCGTCGCCGCCGGCGGGCTCCCAGGCCCCGCGTCCGAGGCCGTAGCCTCGCGGCGCCGGAGGGGGAAGGGGGCGAGCCGGCGAGAAGCGGCGCCCGCATGGGGGTGAGGTAGGAGGGCCGCTGGGGCCTGCTCTCACCGATGCGCCGTCGCCTCGGGAGAGAGAGAGAGAGGGAGGGGCGGTATTCTTTTTGTTTTCTTTTCGTGGGAAAAAAGACAGGCTGAGGAATGAGGAATCGAACCGTGGCTGGTGAGCGGGCATGGGGGATGGAAGGCAATGTCTGTTGTTCACGGTCTGTCGATGCTAACGGCGTCTGCGTCTCCAACTGAGAAAACTATGGCAGCTCGCTTTGAGATTGGTGTATGCCACGTGCAGGTAGAGGAGGGAGGTCTCTTCAGATAAAGGAAGAGAGAATTCCTATGAGTCATTATAAAATATGCTACTTCCCTATATGACACTAGAAAAGTTCATCTTCCTTATCGACAATCAGTTCATAAATTTCGTTCCCTGCGAGCTACTACCGTGAACTTTGCCTCTGACGAGCCTTAAGTGAAGGATGAAATGTCCATTCTGCCCCTGCTTACGGGCCTTGCAAAAAGCTCAGTGCTCCTAGCCACCGTTTTGGCGTAGGCTGGCCGCGGCGATGGGAGCGCCAAGCTCTCGGTGGCGTGGTTCCTAAACCTGGCGGAGGGCCTGGCGTATGCGATCCGTTAGCCAGCGCTGAGCCTCCTGAAACTGGTCACGAGCGCGCAGGTCGTCCTCCCTGCCCGCGGCGACGCGGACGGTTGCGCCGAGAGCTTCGACCTGCAATTCTGCTGGAGACCGCTCGCCCCTCCTCCTGGGACACAGAGTGGGCGCTGCTCAACGCCAAGTCGCCAATGCGAGCGCCGGGGCGGTGCTGGGTGGACGCCGTGCGCACGTCATCCTTCGGCGCGGATGGGAGCCGGTGTACACGATGGACGCTGCAGGGCGCGTCGACGCGTGGGAGTGGGACAGCGTCTCCAGTCTCCACGACGCCGGTGACACCTAGCAGGGCGGTCGCGCCGCTGTGCGTCTGCTCGGCCCACTCGTGCGCCATGTCGGTAGGGTGCGGCAAGTACCGCGTGGAGCCATAGGAACGTCCGCGTGCTGGGCCGGGTTCCGCTTCTTGTCGCGGTCCTTGCTCCCGGCGGTGTTCTTCCTCTTGGCTCAACTCGGTGGCGGTTGTTGAGGGTGGCGCGGTGACGCTGCTGGAGTTCAAGCGCGTGCTGGAGCACGTGGACGCCCGCCTCTCGACCTGGGGCGGCGCGAGCGCGGGCGTGAGCCCAGGCCCGTGCGGGTGGGCCGGCACTGCCTGCTCCGCCGGTGGTGAGGTGACCGGTACTGTGTCACGTTCCACGGCCTCAACCTCCAACGCGACCTCTCCGCCGCCATATCTGCGCGCTCCCGCGCATCACCGTCTATCTCCAAGAACGCACTCAGGCCCATCCCCATGACCTCGCCACCTGTGCCGCGCTTAAGGTCCTCGACCTCAGCATGAACGCCGTGCCCCACCCTAACCCTGTGGGCGCCCTGACTGAGCACCAGAAGGATGACGCGCGGGGCGGCGGGGGCCACGGCTACGGCCACGAGCATGAGGAGGAAGCAGAGGCGGCCGTTTGCCTAGAAGGCAACTCCGAGGACGATGAAGCATGTGTTGGCGTTTGAAGTTCTTAGGGTTCATCAGATCGAGTACATGACAGTAGGAATACGAGTTCTTGATTCACAGTACATGTAACAAACCCTAGTACATCTTCTACCGCAAGTCAGAGAGGGAAAAAGATAGAGGTGGAGTATAGGATCGCAGACCATCGAGGGCCATAGTGGTAGGAGCAGTGGTGACGGTCGAAGCGTCGGCGGCCATCTCGTTCGCTGGTTCCATCTACGCGCTGGCGGCGACGTTCGGAGGAGATGGGAGTCGGTGTAGTGAAGTGGTGGCGCAGTGAAGACGGTGGTGGCTTCCCGTCACTAGCTGTTCCCCTCTCGGATCGGGATCGGAAATATTGGTGGGGAGTGGCGGTTGAGGTGAACCTCGTCCTTAGAGCCGACCGGCCCCCACCTCTATATATAGCGCAGTGTGATGGGGACCCACTAACCATGTAGGGTTGGGCGCCCCCCGATCAGGGCGTGAGAACAAGGCCCAAAAGGCCATTGGGCCTAATGGTGGGAGATAAAAACCTAACATTCTTCCCCTTGATCTCTCATCATTTTCTTCGTTCTTTAATTTCATACTCAAAACTTTCGATTCATATTTTTCTTGTTTCTATCCTATTCCATTGTAGATTAGTGCATTGAACTGTCTCATCATTACAGCAATTAGTGCCGTTAGACTAACAACCACAACACATTTCTCCGTTTTGGAATGAAACTTTCTTCTGGGCCCTTCATATGTTCGGGAATCATAGGCTTTCCCTTAAACCCATGCCGGCTACGTGTTCTCTAAACACGTTGGGTGGTAAGCCCTTTGTGAGCGGATCCACGAGCATTTTCTCTGTACTTATATGCTCAAGATTTATTATATGATCTCGAACTTTATCTTTCACAACCTAGTACTTTATGTCAATATGTTTGGCATCACCACTTGACCTATTGTTGTAAGCATATTATACCGCTGGATTGTTATCACAATACAATCTCAACGGTTCATTTATATTATCAATCACTTTCAATCTGGGTATAAATTTCTTTAGCCAATTCACCTGCCCCGTTGTCTCATAGCATGCTACAAACTCGGCATACATTGTCGAGGATGTAGTTACGGTTTGTTTGGAGTTTTTTCACGATATAGCCCCTCCTGCGTGAGTAAATATATATCCTGACGTGGATTTTCTTTCTTCTCCCGCATAATCAGAATCTGAATACCCCTCTATCTGCAGGGAATCGGATCTTCTATACGTTAGCATGAGGCCTTTCGTACCCTGCAAATAACACAGGACTTTCTTCACTAATTTCCAATGTTCTATTCCTGGATTCTTTTGATATCTGCCAAGTAACCCGGTAACAAAAGCTAAGTCAGGACGTGTACACACTTGAGCATATTGTAAACTTCCAAGTGTTGAAGCATACAGTACCGCTTTCATTCGATTAATCTCATATTCGTTCTTAGGACATTGATGTTCCACAAATCTATCGCCCTTGACAATAGGAGCAGGTGAAGGACTGCACGCATGCATACTAAATTTCTTTAGAGCCTTTTCTATGTATGCCTTTTGCGATAATCCTAGAACCCCTTTCTTCTGTCTCGGTGAATCTCTATTCCCAAAATGAACGAGGCCTCACCGAGATCTTTCATATCAAAGTTTGAGGACAAGAATTTCTTCATTTCCATTAGTAGATTGACATCACTACTTGCAAGCAGGATATCATCCACATACAAAATCAGAAATATGTACTTTCCATTCTTGAATTTTGCGTAAACGCAATTGTCCTCAACATTTTCCTTAAACCCAAAATCTTTTATTGTTCTATCAAATTTCAAATACCACTGTCTTGAGGCTTGCTTCAATCCGTAGATTGATTTCTTTAGGCGGCATCCCATATTTTCTTTTCCTTTTATAACAAAACCTTTTGGTTGTGCCATATAAACATTTTCTTCCAAATCCCCATTAAGGAACGCTGTCCTTACATCCATTTGATGTAACTCCAAATTATAGTGGGCTACAAGTGTCATTATAATTCTGAAGGAATCTTTACATGAGACTGGAGAAAACGTCCCATTGTAATCAATCTCTTCTCTTTGCGTAAAGTCTTTCGCCACAAGTCACGCTTTAAATCTTTCTACATTCCCTTGGGAGTCATATTTCGTTTTGTAGATCCATTTACAACCTACTGTTTTGGCTCCCTTAGGAATAATTTCTAAGTCCCAAACTTTGTTGGTACTCATTGATTTCATTTTATTTTCCATGGCCTTAAGCCACTTTGATGAGTGATCGCTTCTCATGGCTTCTTCAAATGAGGTGGGATCATCCCACATCTAAAATTCTTCTGTTTCATAAACTTTATAGTCATTATAAATAGCTGACCTTCTTGTTCTTTGAGACCTTCTAGGGGCCTCTAGCACTTGTTCCACATTGGGCTGTTGCTGTTCTTCCTCATGTACGACATTTGGTTCTATAGGTTCCTCAAGGACAGGCTCCTCAAGGACAGGTTCCTCATGTTCATTTATTGTCGCCACAGGAGAACTTGCAACAGGTGTTGGCACTATAGTGTCCTCCATTGTCGGCGCAACAGCAACAAGTAGCGTAAAGAATGGTTCTTCAACCATCAGAGTGGGTACATGAACCCGCTTCTCCTGTAGGCTTATTTCTCGTGCTACCATGCCCCCCTGATCATGTTATCCTCCAAGAACACAACGTGTCTTGTTTCTGCAATCTTCGTATGTCTGTCAGGACAATAGAATCGATATCCTTTCGATCTTTCTGGATAGCCAATAAAATGGCAGCTGACTGTCTTAGAGTCTAACTTTCCTATGTTTGGGTTAAATATTTTTGCCGCAGCCGGATAGCCCCACACATGTAAGTGGTTAAGTGAGGGTTCCCTTCCTGTCCATAATTCATACGGTGTTTTAGGCACCGATTTGCTTGGTACTCGATTAAGTATGTGAATGGTGGTTTTCAGTGCCTCTATCCATAAACTAATCGGTAATGTGGAGTAACTTATCATGCTTCTTACCATATCTATTAAGGTACGGTTACGTCTTTCAGCCACTCCATTCTGCTAAGGCTCTCCCGGTGTGGAGTACTGAGCGACTATGCCATTTTTCTGTACAAACTTTGCAAACGGTCCAGAATTTGGCCATATGGGGTATATTACCCATAGTACTCTTCACCTCAGTCTGATCGTATTATCTTTATTTTTTTATTGTGCTGATTTTCAACCTCAGCTTTAAATATTTTGAATTTATCCAATGCTTCCGATCTTTTTTTAATTGGATAAATATAGCCATAACGAGAGTAGTCGTCTGTGAATGTTATAAACGAATCATAACCATCCACACTTTTCACAGGAAATGAACCATATATATCAGTGTGGATTATTTCTAAAGTTACTGCGCTTCGTTTGATATTTTTCTTAATTTTCTTGACATACTTTCCTTTGATGCAATCAATGCATCGTTTTAAATCTAAAAATTCTAAGTGTGGAAGAATTGATTATTTAATCAGCCGTTCTATTCTTCCCCTCGAAATATGGCCCAAGCGACAGTGTCATAATTTCGAAGAGGCATCATCAATTCGCTTCCGCTTCTTAGTTACATTCGCAGATGGGGAATCATTTATATTCTCATCGCATATATTGTTCGCATTTTCATCAAGAGATAATAAATAAAGCTTGTCTTGTCGGAAGGCAAGACCAACACATTCATTATTTACAAGTATCTTACATTTGCCATTACCAAAATGGCAATCAATTCCATCATCATCAAGTTTTGAAACACTTATCAAATTTCTACGCAAAGAGGAAACATAGAGTACTTCTTTAAGTCTAAGTACAAAGTCATTATTCAATTCTAAAGATAAATCTCCAATGACTTCAACATTAGTTTGCACTCCATTTGCAACTTTAATCGTTCTTTCTCCTCTTTGCAGGGTTCTCGTCCCACTTAACCCCTGTAAAGAATTTACAATATGAGTAGTTGCTCCTGAATCAACCCACCAAGAGAATTTAGCATAACATAAATACAGGGATTCATCTACAAATGTAATAAATTCATCACCTCTCTTTAGTAGAGATTTTAGAAAGTCTAGACAATCCCTATTATAGTGTCCCTTCTTGAAGCAGTGCTTGCATTAATCTTTTTCAGCTCCACCATAGGAGTTGTTCTGCTGATTCTCAGAGTCCTGGGGTTTCTTTCCCTGTGAATTTAAGGAAGAGGCCTTATCCCACTTAGGTTTCCCTTGTGGTTTAGAATTCTTGCCATTAAAGTTTTTTCTTTTGTTATCCTTCACAAAATGAGCGGATTCACCCTGTGAGGACTTTATCCTCCCATCTTCTTGAGCACACATTGAAATAAGTCTTTATATGTCCTATCTTTCAGGCTGTATATTATAGTTCACAATAAATGTGTCATATTCTTTTGGCAAAGAAGCAAAAATCAAATGAATCAGAAAATTATCTTCCTTCAAATTTATTTTCTTTAAATTAGATGCCGTAGTATTTATCTTTAAAATATGCTCTCTTATGCTACCGCCAGTGTATTTCTCATTCACAAGCTTCTTAATCAGTGAACTTGCTGTGACCTTGGTAGACCCAGTAAACTGACTCTTGATTTTATCAAGATATTCTGTGGCAGTAGCACATTCAGAGATTGAGCCCCTTATTTGTTCTTATATGGTGGCCTTGACTACCAACCGCCACTTGCGGTTGGAGAGAGTCCATTGTCTATGTTCAAGATCATATCTTATTCTTATCTCAGCATGATCATGCTTTCGAGCAGCGAAATTAGCGTCAGATTCATTTTCGTCTCTCATCGGGTCCTCTGGTTCAGTAGGACACTGTGAGATGATGGCAAAATCGACCTCTCCCAACGTAAGTTCCAGTTCATATTTCTCTCGCCACACACGGTAATTGCTCCCATTGAGCGTCGGGATGTTTGCAATGTTCACAATACATTTGCCTCCTAAAACCACACCAGAGTGAGTGAGAAACATTTATACATAAAATCACATGCTTTAACCCAACGTTGGTTAAATTAAAACATACAAATTCATCTATGCAAAAATTTTACATCACTGTTGGGCAGAAATAAAATTAATGCACAATTTCTCATGAATTAAAATTATAATATTGTTATTAACAACGTTGGTCAGGAAATAACAACATTATAATCTCATTAAAATTATCAGAAATTCATCACTTCTTTTAAAATTAAATTATCCCATTGGTTCAAATCTAATCAAAAGAGAGTGTTCATTTAATCGCAGCAGAAACATAAAATATTCTCATAATTATTTTCCCAGAAACAATGATGTACTATATTGTTCTTTGAACAAACTTGTCGTTGGACAAAATTTGTATAAAAGTTTGACTGAAAAAACTATTCAAAACATTAAAAAAAATTCATTTATCATTTTCTGGAAAAATAAAAGGAGATAAACTATCGCATTTCACTGTTCTTATGGCTATTTCGGCCTAGCCGCGCGCCTTGCGCCCTCCCGTGCCCAGCAAAAATGCGGCCCGCGGCCCGCTTTGCACGCGCATGCGCACCAGCGCTGCAAGCCTACCGCCGCGCCAATCGGTTTTCTAGCACAGCGGCCAATTCAGCCCGGCCCAGCGGCGCGCAGGCTCGCCCCCGCGCCGAGGCCGCAACCTAGGCCTGGGCCGGATCCCGGCCTCGCGCTCACGCCCTCTTGGGCTGATTTCGGCCTGCTGACTTCCGGCGAGATCTGAGCCGCACGTTTGATTTGAACGGCTGTCCTCATTTTTCGCTAGATCAAAAACGCCTGGCCGTCTACAGTCCCCAAAACCCTAATCTTTCTTTCCTCATTTCATTTCTTCCTCTCGGCCGCACAGCAGATGAGGGTGGCGGACGGCGGCCGCCGGCTATGGGCGGCTCGCCGGAGCATCCATCACCTCTCCGCATTTCTTCTTTCCTTCTTCCCACTTTCTCTCTAGCCGCGTGACATAGAGCAGCGGTCAGTGCCGATCCGTGGATATGGCGACCAGAAAGAAGTGGCGACGCCGCCGTGGTTCCTCTCGCCGGCGCATGCGTGCAGCTTGGGGCCACGCGCTGCACCATCGAGGGAGACCACGGTGGTGCTTCTTGTGGCCCGAGCCGAGCCCGCGCGGTGGCGTGGCTCGCCCGTCGCGCCTCGGCAAGACCGCTGGCGAGGCGGTTCTGTTGGTTCATCCGCACGGCGTCGAAGAAAAAAACCGCCAATGGTAAGGACGGCAGGACCCAGCGAGGCCCGTTCCTTTCGATTAGGGTTAGGGTTCATGGTGTTCGATTCGATTCCGATTTGAGATCAGTACTCATTTCTTTCCATTTTGTTACCCCGATCTAGATTCTAACCGTGAGCCTGGCTCCGGTACCATTGTTGGCGTTCGAAGTTCTTAGGGTTCATCAGATCGGGTACATGGCAGTAGGAATACGAGTTCTTGATTCACAGTACATGTAACAAACCCTAGTACATCTTCTACCGCGAGTCAGGGAGGGGAAAAGATAGAGGTGGAGTATAGGATCACAGACCATCGAGGGCCGTAGTGGTAGGAGCAGTGGTGACGGTCGAAGCGCCGGCAGCCGTCTCGTTCGCTGGTGCCATCTGCGCACCGGCGGCGACGTTCGGAGGAGATGAGAGTCGGTGCAATGAAGTGGTGGCGCAGTGAAGACGGTGGCGGCTTCCCGTCACTGGTTGCGCCCCTCTCGGATCGGGAATATCGGTGGGGAGTGGCGGCTGAGGTGAACCTCGTCCTTAGAGCCGGCCGGTCCCCCACCTCTATATATAGCGCAATGTGACGGGGGCCCACCAACTATGTAGGGTTGGGCGCCCCCGATCAGGGCGCGAGAACAAGGCCCAAAAGGGCGTTGGGCCTAATGGTGGGAGATCAAAAACCTAACAGCATGCGGCGCAAGCGTGTGCAGCCGAGGAGGGTGCGGAAGCAGGGGAAGTAGAGTAGGGCTAGAATGGCCATTAATTGAAAAATCTGACACCCACGTCCGACGGTGCTCTAACAGTGATGACGGCAGGGGATGAAATTTGTGAACCGACGACAAGAAAAATGAACTTTTCTGATGTCATACAAGGAAGTCGCATCTTTTATAATGGCTGCTAGGAAATTCTCTCTAAAGGAAGGGGTGGGTCTCTCAGAATTTGCCCTCCCCTTTTGTCCCTCCGGCCTCCGTCTCCGAAGTCCGGCCGCGAGACGTTGAATGAAAAAGCAGGCCTGGCCAGGTGCTCAGTTCAACCCAGGCAGGCACCATCTGCAGCAGGGCAGCAGCTCGTCGTGGTCGACCCCTTTGACACCCCCCCCCCCCCCCCCCCCCCCCCCCCCCCCCCCCCGCACTCGGAGCTCAATCGCACGACAGGCAGGGTCCGAGTCCGGCTGATTGATTGGTGGCAGGGCCGATGTGGTGTGGGGTGGGCCACCGGTGACCCGCCGGCCGCCGGCCGCCGCGAACGGACCCCGAATATATGCCGCCTGCCTGTCAGTGGGCTGCGAATCATTGGGCCATGTCCACGGTCCGGACACACGGTACCTGGCATTTTTCTAGCGCGATGGATGCACGTTTAGCTCGTTCGTTCGTAGCACTTGTTTATTTTCCTTCACCCGCTTGATCGTCTCGGGGCGGATCAGCTGGACTTGGACCGTGCTGGGTGTGGACTGGGGAATGCCGAGCGCACGTGCGGCAGGGAGGAGTGTGCTTGGTTGGAGCTTTGCTCAAAGTGCTCAACGGCCACTGACTGACTACCCTGTCTACCTGCAGAGCTCGAGGAGTCATCAATCCACTCGACAGGTAGCCATCGCCCATCGCCGCCTCCGCCGTTCTGGATGCGTGTCCGGACAAGACGAGAATCAAGGCCACGCTGGCTGCCGGGGGTGGAGCTGATCGTGGAATCCTGTCGTTCTGGGTTTCGGCTGATGAAACCAGTCCCTGTCTGTCCCTGCGCTCGGGAGCTTTCCGAATCCGAGCTGCAACTGCAACCGTGGGCAGCCGCCAGCCCGCAGCACGGCAGGGATGAGAGCCGCCTCCTGGTTGGTACGAAACAAACCTGTGCCGCCGCACCGCACTGATCAGGGCCACGGCGGGAGACTCCGAAAAGGAACGCTCTCCGTATGGGAACTGGATGTGGGCTGCTGGGTAGGTTGGGCGTGGGCAACTCACCAAATGGGCTGTTGGGTAGGTTGGGCTCCGCCGAAATAGGGCCTTGATCAGATTGGGCTCGGAGTTTCATTTTCTCAAGCCTGTCTGGAAATATACATTTTCTTTTTAATTTTATTAGAAACAACCGGATTGTGTCGCGGATTTGCTAGCATTGTTTCGTTCGAGTCAAAAAAGGCTTCTTTAGTTATGATGAAAACAATATTTCAGAATAAAAACATTAACATCTTTAGTACCTACACCATCAAGACATATTTTATGGTGGTTCCAATGAAGCTAATTTAATATTGTATACATTGATGTATTTTTAGAAACTTATCGTTCTTTTCAGGTCAAGATAGTTTAGAGAACGCGAATGGAGTCCACTCAGTTGGCAAGGTCTTTGGAATCTGTCCATTCGGTTTAAGTCATCGACTTGATATTAGCATTCGTACTTTTCTGAATTTAGTCTTTCGGAGGTTTTCATAGGGGTATAGTTTGTATATGTGTGTTCATAGGGGTCAAGTCCTCGACTTTGGCATGGGTGTAAGGATTTAACAGTGATATGTCGGCACAGTCTTTTCAAAGGTGGTCATAGGAGTAGGGTTTGTGTATGTGTGTTCATAGGGGTCAATGTAACGGATCAACGTAATTATACGAGATTAAGTAAGAAAATCTTCCACCGAGGCGGTTAATTTATCAAACTTAAACCCGTATAACCCGAGATTCCGTGAAATCACGAGGGATTTCAAACCAACCAACATACAACCAAGATCGTACTGATTTAGCAGCCACAGTTCACATGATACATAGAGTTACAATAAAAGTGTGTCACACCCATTTTTAAGGACAAAAATAGGATGTATAAAAGACTCATGTGCGCCCCAGGTACCAGTCGCACACATAAGTTGACAAATTACAAAGTATCATCACAGTGCTTATTACATAACGAATAAGTATTTAGGATATAGTCTTGAACGATAGATAATAATAACTAATAATAATTCTTCAGCGGAAACTCCACACAGGGACACGGTTGACTGGTTGACACCAAGACTAGTACTCATTCCGATAATCTTCCTCATTATCTTCATCTGTTATGGTGGAAATAGCAAGAGTGAGTTCATGTCGAACTCCACAAATATAACACAGGGTTCATGAGGCTCAAAAAGGCTAGACACTGTTTAACTGCATTTAGCTTTTTAATCATATATTAGCAATTGAGTAGCATCAAGATAAACCACTTCCCATTAAAAGAACCAATGATCAATTGTAATAAGGATAATGAATAGCATTAACATGAGCATAATAATAAACAACAATAATTAAGCATGATATAACAGTTATGATCAACTATTCCATAAGAATCCCCAAGGCCGCTCGTATCCGTGAGCACGGCTAGTATTCCAGTTTTTAACTCTGCGCAGAGGTGTACACTTTCACTGTAAGTCATGATTTCCAAATGAGTGGGGAGATCAAGCCCAAACACCCGAGAACCATATAAAGCCACTCAAAAGTTCGTCTAACAAGTTAGGGCCATTAGATTTCACTCGGCAGGCAGATGTAGAACCCCCCTTCCCTGTGGCACAACAACCGCAGCCTATACACACTAGGCCAGGGGCTCGCACTACACCCAACAGGGCAAGCCATTCTTACGCCATTTAAGGTAACCTCTAACAAGCTAGAAAAGGTCTCTTGAACAACTAAAACCAGAGCTATATAGCCCTCACAGCTGTACTGTATATCCCGGTTATCACTTACAGATAAGTCCTTATGGAGAGAAACCAGAGCATCAAAATAATACACATGCTCTAGCCCCCTTTTAACAATAATAAAATCATCCTAATAGTTGATTGCTTAATCCATTAATCAAATTACAAGATCATTGTTCTTAGTTTAAGCACTAGCAGTAGCTACCCATATGCATTCCCAAGGTTGACAAGGAATCAAGATAATAATCACTAAGTTATAATCTCTAAAGTTGTCAAGGTAAGCACATGCATATGTATGACGATTTGATATATAGGTAACAAGGATAGTCCTGTGTTATACTTGCCTTGATCAAAGCTCTCCAAGTGATACTGCTGACTTGGCTCAAAGTAATACTCCGAATCGTCCAGATACTGCTCACCTTCTATATTCGATCATCAATCAACAACACACATGCATCCAATCAAACATACACGAAGCAAACAAAGAGATATAATTAGAACAGTACACCAACAGTAACAAAACAGTAATAAAAGTTTATAAAACTCTTCTACACGTTTCTACGATCACACAGACGCAAAGATCACCAAATTCGGAGTTAAAACGTGAAAGTTATGAATTTTCTAAGATTTCCTATTAACAAATAAATACTTAATTATAACCTCGAAAAATAAATTATCAAAACTAACTGTACAACTACACTAACATGTAGAGCTCGCAAATACGAACCTAACGCAACTTGAACGGATCAAATCGGAGTTAAAACGAAGATTTTATGACCAAAACAATTCTAGTGGCAAAACTGTAAATACCTGAAAACGTATTTTTGACTTATCCGGGAGAAAATACGCTTTCAAAACACGAAAACAGATTTAGGATATTGCGCTAAGGACTGCGGGTTCTAATCTGAAAAAGTCTAGGGGCTCTTTATAAATTTTACCCGCGAAGGGGTATCTTCTAATCTCAGCCCTTCATCTCGAATCCAACGGTTCATGTTCATCATCAAGTGCACAGTGACCATCCGATCACCTCTATCAAGTCCGGCCGGCGGCTCCTCCATGGCCGGCGACTCCTCCATGGCCGGAGAACTCCGTCTCCCCTTTTTCCGACCACGATTCACTCCGCAACCGACACCAATCGAAAGAGAAGGTCCACTCGAACTTATCTACGCGGTTTAGGAAGGCTACGACGGACCGAGGATGAAACGCGGCTCAATTAGGGCGGCGACGCCATTGTTGGCCACGGTGAGCTCCAAACCCGCGATTTAAAGCACAAAAACTTAAAAGAAGAGCATTGGGAGGGAGAAGAGAAGATGGCGAGCTCACCAAAACGAAGAACACGGCCTCAAATTCACCCGCAAGCCCCGACGACGTACCGGCCGCAAGAACCTAGGGTTCCGGCCTCCTACGCTCAACCTCACGTGATGAAGCTCGAGTTTTAGATGGAAAACGAAAAATAGAGAGTCTCCTCTTCCTATTTGTAGCCCCAAGATGCCGTATACGGGTAGGAGATCCCGGAAATCACAGGACGGATGTTGCGTTCGCTTCCGGTTCGAAGTCCGGCTCGAATACGAGAGGTAGAAGAAGACCGACGTCCGGGCCCCACCTGTCAGCGGTGGAAAGGAGGGAGGGCGCGGCGATACTGGGCTCGGCTGGCTCGGCCCGCAACGCCACCGAACGGCCCACGCGGCATAGTGAGGAGGAAGCAGACCTCCCTGAACGGGCCGCGGCCACCAGCTGAAGGTAAGTTGTTTCTTTTTTTATTTTTCTTTCTTTTCTTTGTTTACTTGTTTTCAAAAATATCTCAAATAAAATTTTCTAATCCAAAATAAAATAAAATAAATCCACTCCACAAAATAAAATAAATGCAACAGCATGAATGCAACACCAAATATTTTCAAAATTTTAATTCCCTTTCTTTAAATTATTTAAAATTTGTTACTCCTAAAATTTGGGTGTTACAAATTCTACCCCCCTTAAAAGAATCTCGTCCTCGAGATTGAACTGCTTACTCAAACAACTGCGGATATGATTTTCTCAATTCATCCTCTCTTTCCCAAGTTGCCTCTGCCTCTGAATATCGATTCCACTGCACTTTGCACATCTTAATAATCCGACTTCGAGTAACTCTCTCAGCAGTTTCTAAAATCTTGATCGGAAACTCTTCATATGTAAGATCTTCCTTAACAGTCAACTCTTCTAAAGGTATCTGCTCCTCAGGCACACGCAAACACTTCTTAAGTTGTGAAACATGGAACACATCATGTACTCCAGATAAATTCTCAGGCAACTCTAATTGATAAGCAACTTCCCCACGTCTAGTAATAACTTTAAATGGTCCAACATACCTTGGTGCTAGTTTACCTTTCATGTTAAACCTCTTCACACTTTTCATAGGTGACACCTTCAAATAAACATAATCACCTACCTCAAAAACTAAATCTCTTCTTCTATTGTCAGCATAACTCTTCTGACGAGACTGTGCTACTCTCAAATTCTCACGAATCACTCGCACTTGATCTTCTGCGTTTCTAAGAACATCTGTACCAAACACCTGAGATTCACCTGTCTGATCCCAAAACAATGGAGTTCTACACTTGCGTCCATACAAAGCTTCAAACGGTGCCATCTTAAGACTCTGTTGATAACTATTATTGTAAGAAAATTCTGCATAAGGCAAACTCTTATCCCAACTAGTTCCATATTGCAATGCACAAGCTCTCAACATATCCTCTAATACCTGGTTGGTCCTTTCAGTCTGTCCATCTGTCTGTGGATGATATGCTGTACTAAAATTCAATTTTGTTCCCAATGATTCATGCACAGCTTTCCAAAAATGCGACGTAAACTGCGATCCTCGATCAGATACAATCTTCTTTGGTACTCCATGCAAACAGACTATTCTCTCCATATACAACTCTGCCAATTTTGGTCCATGGTAAGTAGTCTTAACTGGTATAAAATGAGCAACTTTAGTTAACCGATCTACTATCACCCAAATAGAGTCATAACCTTTCTGAGTACGAGGTAACCCTACTATAAAATCCATACCAACTTCCTCCCACTTCCATTTAGGAATCTTCATTGGTTGTAACAATCCAGCAGGTCTCTGATGCTCTGCTTTCACTCTCTGACAAGTGTCACACAATGCCACATACTCAGCCACATCTCGCTTTAATCCAACCCACCAATATTTCTGTTTCAGATCCAAATACATTTTAGTACTACCAGGATGAATAGAATAAGCTGACTCATGAGCTTCGCGAAGAATTGCCTGTCTAACAGTTTGATCCTCAGGTACACACAGCCTCTTTCCAAACCACAAAATTCCATTATCATCCATTCGAAAGCCTGGTGACTTACCAATCACTATATCTTCTGCTATCTTCTTTAGTTTCTCATCCTTCAACTGACCTTTGTAAATTTCTTGCTCTAAGGTAGGCTCTAACACTAATTCCATTGTATTAGTAACAATTCCTAAATTCAAATATTCAAATTCAGCACATAACTCACTAGTCATAGTCAATGTCTGTATCTCATTGACATAGCTTTTCCTACTAAGAGCATCAGCTACTACATTAGCCTTACCAGGATGATAGTGTATCTCAATATCATAATCCTTAATCAATTCTAACCATCTGCGTTGCCTCAAATTCAGATCTGACTGAGTGAAAATATACTTTAAACTCTTATGGTCAGTGTATATATCACTCTTATGTCCAATCAAATAATGTCTCCAAATCTTTAAAGCATGAACTACAGCTGCTAATTCCAAATCATGTGTAGGATAATTCAACTCATGCTTTCTCAACTGCCTAGATGCATAAGCCACAACTCTGCCTTCTTGCATAAGAACACATCCCAAACCTTGACGAGAAGCGTCACAATAAATAGAAAACTTCTTACTCAAATCTGGCAAAACCAAAACAGGCGCTGTAGTCAACCTCCTTTTCAACTCCTCAAAACTAGCTTGACATTTATCTGACCACACAAACTTGGCATTCTTCTCTAACAGAGATGTCATAGGTTTAGCAAGTTTAGAAAACCCTTCAATGAACCGTCTGTAATATCCAGCTAATCCCAAGAAACTACGAATCTCGCTAACATCAATAGGTGGTTTCCAATTTAATACATCCTTTACTTTACCTGGATCCACTGATATCCCTCCATTAGAAACAATATGACCAAGGAAAGAAACTTCCTTCAACCAAAACTCACATTTACTTCGCTTCGCATACAGTTTATGCTCTCTAAGTTTCTGCAATACCAACCTCAAATGTTCAGCATGCTCTACCTCTGTCTTGGAAAATACCAGTATATCATCAATAAACACTACCACAAACTTATCCAAATATTCCATGAACACCTTATTCATCATGTACATAAAGTATGCAGGTGCATTGGTCAATCCAAATGACATAACAGTATACTCATACAATCCATACCTTGTAGTAAAAGCTGTCTTTGGAATATCAGAAACACGAATCTTCAACTGATGATAACCAGAACGTAAATCAATCTTAGAGAACACACATGCACCTCTCAACTGATCAAACAAGTCATCAATCCTGGGCAAAGGATACTTATTCTTGATAGTTACCTCATTTAATGATCTATAATCAACACACATCCTCTGACCGCCATCTTTCTTATCAACAAAAATAACTGGTGCTCCCCAAGGTGATGAACTAGGTCTAATAAAACCTTTATCTTGTAATTCTTTAATTTGTTTCTTAAGTTCTTCTAATTCATCTACTCCCATCCTATATGGTCGTTTGGCTATAGGTGCAGTTCCAGGAAGTAATTCAATAAGAAATTCAATGTCTCGATCAGGTGGCATACCTGGCAATTCATCAGGGAAGACATCCGGAAATTCCTCAATCACTGAATTCTCCTTAATAGTATCTTCAAGCTGATTCACCACAGCGGTTGGTTGCTTCTGCACTGCTACATCCACATTGATTTTATCTCCATTAGGTGCATTCACAACTACCACTTTCTGCTGACACTGAATCTCTACCTGATTTTGCTTCATCCAGTCCATACCCAATATCACATCAATACCAGATGTCCTCAACACTATAGGAGTTATCTTAAACTCTACTCCCCTTAATACCATACTAATTGGAAGACAACGATTACTGGTTTGCATGGTACCTCCAGGTGAATTTACTAAGAGAGATTCTTTCATAGCTAGCATGGGTATACTATGCATTTTAACAAAAATGTTGGATATGAATGTATGAGATGCTCCAGAGTCAAAAAGAACAGTTGCGGGAGTGGAATGTACATTGAACGTACCAATCATAACTTCTGGGGCATCATAAGCTGTATCAGAAGACACGTGATTCACCCTTCCAGTACCAGATTGCTTCTGGTTGCTCTTCTGGCTCTGAGGAGTCTGCTGATTCTGCTTCTCAGGACAATGGTAAGACATATGCCCCTCTTTACCACAGACAAAGCATCTAGTAGGCGTGCTGGGAGCACTATTCTTCATGGGGGTAACATTGGAATTTCCAGTGCGAGGAGTCTGTTGCCCGGTCTGCGGATACTGTTGACGTTGTGGATATGATGAACGCTGTTGTGACTGATTACTTTGCCAATTCTGGGACCATCTCTGATTCGGATTGCGATTCCATTGACTAACCGGTCCTTGAAACTTCTGATGGAAACCATGCTGAGAATTAGTGCGCTGACGGTTGTTACTTCCTGAGCTTTGTACCTTCATCTTCCTCTTCCTGTCCATCTCTCTGCGCTCATTATCAAGCACAATAGCTTTATTTACCAGCTCTTGAAAACTAGCATAGTTGTTCCCCTTCAACTGCAAGCGAAGATCATAATAAATTCCCTTCAAGAAAAGACGCTGTCTGTCTGCATCTTCTCTTACTTCATTAGGAGCATAGCGAGCCAACTGGGTAAATCTATCATGATATTCACTAACGCTCATCTGTCCCATCCTAAGGTTTCTGAATTCTTCCTGCTTCAGCTCAATTATACCTTCAGGAATATGACGAGCTCGAAAATCTCTAACAAACTCATTCCAAGTGATAGGAGGAGCATTGTCAGGGCGTGCAGCTTGATACGACTCCCACCAAGTCTGAGCTGTCCCCTGTAACTGACCAGATGCATATAACACCTTCTCCATATCATTGCATTGGGCTATATTCAGCTGTTTCTCCACTGCCCTCACCCAATCATCTGCCTCTAAAGGATCAGCAGCATGAGAAAACACTGGAGGGCGTCCCTTTAAAAATTCCCCACGCTTATCCCTCACTTGCACAGGCGGTGGTCCTCCTGCAGCAGGATTGTTCTGCATGTGCTGCATAAACATCTGCATCATCTGGTTCTGAGTTTGCATGAGTTCCTCCATAGTAATGGGTAGGTTAGCACCTCCACGACCTCTGCCACGACCTCTGCCTGACATCTGTTTCCAAAAACACAGAAATTGAAATTCAGTACGATCCGAGATGATGTATTCAATAGATAAACAAAATCTGATTTTTCTGGGCGATCTCCAATTTCAGCAACTCAGTAAAACTGTCATATCTCGAGCTACAGACGTCCAATTCAGATGATCTTTACATGGTTGGAAAGCTTACAAAATTATCTACAACTTTTATTCACAACACTTTTTCTGATTCTGTCAATAAATTGGCCAAAAACTGAACTTAACCGAAACTGTTTCCGAATTCCAGACTGTGCAGTTACTCCAACTTGGAACAGGTATATCTCCTAGCTCATAATAGATATTAAGGTGATTCTTATGGAGTTGGATAGATATAGAAGTCTAATTATTCCCAGTAAAGTTTCTTAAATTTCTCATGAACGGATTTTAAGTTATTTCTAAAACATCCCAGACTGATCCAAAAATCAGCAAAGGACAGAACTAAGTTAACCTCATATTCAACTAATATATTTTGATCAAACTTAATATTCTTAACCATGGAACTTGTAGGCATGTCTACAAAACTCCAGCACACATTACAAAGATCCAAATCACACATTATCATAATAACAATCCATCAATCACACAATTGTTCACACCACAAACTGACTCTTAAAACAATCCAAACTTAAAGTTAACTCGCAACTACTATCGTTCCTATTACATAGGGATTTTTCCTATTGCCTAATTAAGCTTCTCATAAATCTTGGGACGACCTAACTCCGCCCTTAATTGGTCAATCTCCTTATAAGCTTGCTCCTTAAGTTCTTTTTCCTTCAGCAACTCATCCTTCAAATCCGCCTCATGGAGAATCAATTCACGAACTAATCCCACCGTAGCTTGTAAAGTCAAGGAGGAATCATCTGCAGGCGGCACGGTCCAAATACCCTTGTCATGTAAGAAACAAGGAAAATGCCGGAGTGCACCCTTTAACGTCTTGTCCGAGCGTAGACCATGGTAGTAAACAAATGCATTGAAAGCGACATCCTCCATGCTTATCTCCACAGTTGCCCGGCTCACTCTGGTAATGAACTTTGACTCCACCTTAGACTCCTTAGTGGTAAGATCCCTTTTCTTAACCCATAACTCTGTTTCCCAATAGGAATCCATCCATGGATGACTATACTCTGCACTACGATACTCCAACGTAGCTTCCCAGTCGTAGTAGTAGTTGTCCAAGGTTCTTGCCAACATGTCATGGAAGAAAGCATCAGCTTTAGGAACCATGATATGAAACTTCGTAGTCCATCCCATAACTACATTCTCCATTGGTGTATCACCAACTCTTGATTCAGCATCAGATAGCTCTTGCTCACCATCTTCATACGGCTCCTGAGGTTTGAAACGGGCAACGTACTGTGCAGCTGACAAACGGGGATGAGGAGGCATCTATAAAATTTAGACATAGATTAGATAGAATCAATGTATTTTCGCAATAGAATAAAGTAGAGGAAGCATAAAACTTTAGTAATTAACAAGGTGAAAAGAGGAAGCATGAATTAAGTGAAGTATGGATGCTATTAACGACCATTCTAACTAGGCTTGCGTCCTACAGTCAACATGGCTCCGATACCAATCTGTCACACCCATTTTTAAGGACAAAAATAGGATGTATAAAAGACTCATGTGCGCCCCAGGTACCAGTCGCACACATAAGTTGACAAATTACAAAGTATCATTACAGTGCTTATTACATAACGAATAAGTATTTAGGATATAGTCTTGAACGATAGATAATAATAACTAATAATAATTCTTCAGCGGAAACTCCACACAGGGACACGGTTGACTGGTTGACACCAAGACTAGTACTCATTCCGATAATCTTCCTCATTATCTTCATCTGTTATGGTGGAAATAGCAAGAGTGAGTTCATGTCGAACTCCACAAATATAACACAGGGTTCATGAGGCTCAAAAAGGCTAGACACTGTTTAACTGCATTTAGCTTTTTAATCATATATTAGCAATTGAGTAGCATCAAGATAAACCACTTCCCATTAAAGAACCAATGATCAATTGTAATAAGGATAATGAATAGCATTAACATGAGCATAATAATAAACAACAATAATTAAGCATGATATAACAGTTATGATCAACTATTCCATAAGAATCCCCAAGGCCGCTCGTATCCGTGAGCACGGCTAGTATACCAGTTTTTAACTCTGCGCAGAGGTGTACACTTTCACTGTAAGTCATGATTTCCAAATGAGTGGGGAGATCAAGCCCAAACACCCGAGAACCATATAAAGCCACTCAAAAGTTCGTCTAACAAGTTAGGGCCATTAGATTTCACTCGGCAGGCAGATGTAGAACCCCCCTTCCCTGTGGCACAACAACCGCAGCCTATACACACTAGGCCAGGGGCTCGCACTACACCCAACAGGGCAAGCCATTCTTACGCCATTTAAGGTAACCTCTAACAAGCTAGAAAAGGTCTCTTGAACAACTAAAGCCAGAGCCATATAGCCCTCACAGCTGTACTGTATATCCCGGTTATCACTTACAGATAAGTCCTTATAGAGAGAAACCAGAGCATCAAAATAATACACATGCTCTAGCCCCCTTTTAACAATAATAAAATCATCTTAATAGTTGATTGCTTAATCCATTAATCAAATTACAAGATCATTGTTCTTAGTTTAAGCACTAGCAGTAGCTACCCATATGCATTCCCAAGGTTGACAAGGAATCAAGATAACAATCACTAAGTTATAATCTCTAAAGTTGTCAAGGTAAGCACATGCATATGTATGACGATTTGATATATAGGTAACAAGGATAGTCCTGTGTTATACTTGCCTTGATCAAAGCTCTCCAAGTGATACTGCTGACTTGGCTCAAAGTAATACTCCGAATCGTCCAGATACTGCTCACCTTCTATATTCGATCATCAATCAACAACACACATGCATCCAATCAAACATACACGAAGCAAACAAAGAGATATAATTAGAACAGTACACCAACAGTAACAAAACAGTAATAAAAGTTTATAAAACTCTTCTACACGTTTCTACGATCACACAGACGCAAAGATCACCAAATTCGGAGTTAAAACGTGAAAGTTATGAATTTTCTAAGATTTCCTATTAACAAATAAATACTTAATTATAACCTCGAAAAATAAATTATCAAAACTAACTGTACAACTACACTAACATGTAGAGCTCGCAAATACGAACCTAACGCAACTTGAACGGATCAAATCGGAGTTAAAACGAAGATTTTATGACCAAAACAATTCTAGTGGCAAAACTGTAAATACCTGAAAACGTATTTTTGACTTATCCGGGAGAAAATACGCTTTCAAAACACGAAAACAGATTTAGGATATTGCGCTAAGGACTGCGGGTTCTAATATGAAAAAGTCTAGGGGCTCTTTATAAATTTTACCCGCGAAGGGGTATCTTCTAATCTCAGCCCTTCATCTCGAATCCAACGGTTCATGTTCATCATCAAGTGCACAGTGACCATCCGATCACCTCTATCAAGTCCGGCCGGCGGCTCCTCCATGGCCGGCGACTCCTCCATGGCCGGAGAACTCCGTCTCCCCTTTTTCCGACCACGATTCACTCCGCAACCGACACCAATCGAAAGAGAAGGTCCACTCGAACTTATCTACGCGGTTTAGGAAGGCTACGACGGACCGAGGATGAAACGCGGCTCAATTAGGGCGGCGACGCCATTGTTGGCCACGGTGAGCTCCAAACCCGCGATTTAAAGCACAAAAACTTAAAAGAAGAGCATTGGGAGGGAGAAGAGAAGATGGCGAGCTCACCAAAACGAAGAACACGGCCTCAAATTCACCCGCAAGCCCCGACGACGTACCGGCCGCAAGAACCTAGGGTTCCGGCCTCCTACGCTCAATCTCACGTGATGAAGCTCGAGTTTTAGATGGAAAACGAAAAATAGAGAGTCTCCTCTTCCTATTTGTAGCCCCAAGATGCCGTATACGGATAGGAGATCCCAGAAATCACAGGACGGATGTTGCGTTCGCTTCCGGTTCGAAGTCCGGCTCGAATACGAGAGGTAGAAGAAGACCGACGTCCGGGCCCCACCTGTCAGCGGTGGAAAGGAGGGAGGGCGCGGCGATACTGGGCTCGGCTGGCTCGGCCCGCAACGCCACCGAACGGCCCACGCGGCATAGTGAGGAGGAAGCAGACCTCCCTGAACGGGCCGCGGCCACCAGCAGAAGGTAAGTTGTTTCTTTTTTTTTATTTTTCTTTCTTTTCTTTGTTTACTTGTTTTCAAAAATATCTCAAATAAAATTTTCTAATCCAAAATAAAATAAAATAAATCCACTCCACAAAATAAAATAAATGCAACAGCATGAATGCAACACCAAATATTTTCAAAATTTTAATTCCCTTTCTTTAAATTATTTAAAATTTGTTACTCCTAAAATTTGGGTGTTACAAAGTGGAGTACATCGGAGTTCGGAATAAAAGTTATTACAACATAGTTCAAAATAACATAGCGGAAGTAAGTAGTTTTACACACACTTAGTTCAAATACAGTGCCAGTAGATAGTCATGGTCCACAAAAGCATTAGATAAGACGAACAGAGTGACCCTTGCCCAAGGTCCTAGTTGTCGCCCATCGCCGGATACAGACAGTTGGAGCAGTACCCATAGTATATCTGACCATCTACAACAACAATGGGAACAACGCCCTGAGTACGGGAATGTACTCAGCTAGACTTACCCGTCATAAACCAGAAATAAAGGACACCAAGGATCATGCAAGGCTTTATAGATTGGACTGGCTTGACTCATTTGCGAAAAGCATAAGTTGTTATGAAAAACTATACCAGTACTTTTTGCATCACTTTTAGTATAACCTATTCAAGCTAGATAAGCACCTATTGCTAAAACAATCACTTGATTCATCATTAACAATCCAGAGTACAACTGATCTGAATATTATGCAGCACAGCAGGATGTAACAATTTGAACCCTTCTTCAAACAACGGTTGCACATTAATAGCATGTGATTTTCTGCTCAGTGCATCTGCTACTACATTAGCCTTCCCGGGATGATAATGCACGTTTAGATTATAGTCCTTTATTAGCTCTAATCATCTTCTCTGTCGCATGTTCAACTCAGATTTGGTAAAAATGTATTTGAGACTCTTATGATCTGTAAAGAGATTACACATATTACCCAGCAGGTAGTGTCTCCAAATCTTTAGAGCATGCACTACTGTTGCAAGCTCCAAATCATGTGTAGGATAGTTAACTTCATGCTTCCTCAATTGAAGTGAGGCATAGGCAATGACCCTTCCATTTTGCATTAGTACACATCCTAACCCATTCTTAGATGCGTCACAGAACACATCAAATGACTTTTCTATATTCGGTTGGGCCAGAACAGGAGCAGTGGTCAACAACTTTCGCAAGGTGCAGAAAGCTGCCTCGCACTCCTCTGTCCATACAAACTTATGATCTTTCTGTAACAGGCTTGTCATTGGTTTGGCAATCTTCGAGAAATCCGGTATGAAGCGACGATAGTAACCGGCTAAACCAAGAAAACTGTGAACTTCATGCACTGAGGTTGGTGACTTCCAGTCCATAACCTCTTGCACCTTACTAGGGTCTACGGAAATGCCATTTTCAGACAACACGTGGCCGAGAAAAGGAACTGTCTTAAACCAGAACTCACACTTGCTGAACTTCGCATACAGTCGATGTTCTCTGAGTCTAGTCAAGACAATCCTGAGGTGCTCTGCGTGATCTTCTTCATTCTCTGAATATATTAGGATGTCATCAATGAACACAATCACAAACTTGTCCAACTCTGGCATGAAAACAGAATTCATCAGATACATAAAGTATGCAGGAGCGTTTGTCAATCCGAAGGACATGACAAGATACTCGTACAAGCCATATCTGGTAGAGAACGCAGTCTTAGGCACATCTTGCGGCCTAATCTTTATCTGATGGTATCCTGATCTCAAATCTATCTTAGAGAACACTTTGGCTTTAGACAATTGGTCAAACAAGATATCAATCCGAGGAAGAGGATACTTGTTTTTAATTGTCACTGCATTCAGTGGTCGATAATCCACGCACATGCGTAAGGAGTTATCCTTCTTCTTTTTCACAAATAGAGCGGGGCATCCCCATTCAGACAAGCTGGGACGAATCAAACCTTTCTTTAGTAAGTCCTGGAGTTGCTTCTTCAACTCGGCTAACTCATTGGGAGGCATCCGATAGGGCCTTCTCGAGATCGGTGCTGTTCTCGGAATTAACTCAATGGCAAACTCAACATCTCGGTCTGGTGGAAGTCCAGGTAACTCATCCGGAAACACATCTGGAAACTCACAGACCACTGGAATCTGGGCTAGCAGAGTAGTTTGGACCGCACAAGTCATGCTAGCTAGGTCTACTTTCTGAGGTAGGACCACTCGAAAAGTGCCTTCTCCACTTGGTTCCTTAAGAGAGATACTCCTTCCTCCAATATCGATTACTACCCCCATCTTATTCATCCAGTTCATACCCATGATCACATCCAAAACTAACCCTGGCATGACTATCAGATTAAGCTTATATTGTCGGTTTGATATGTTTAGGGTTACTCCCTGAACTATCTGATTAGTCAACAGATCAGCCCCAGCTGAACTGATTTTATATGCACATTCCAATTCGACTATCCTTTGATCATGCCTCTTAACAAATGCTTGACTTACAAAGGAATGAGATGATCCGGAATCAAACAAGACTACTGCAGGATGATTGTTGATAGAAAACATACCAGCTGTTACCGGTTCTCCTTCTGGGATGTCATCCACGGTGGTGTGATGCACATGAGCTTGATACTACGTCTGCTGTTTCTTAGGGTAGGGACAAAACTTTGCAAAGTGTCTGGGTTGGTTGCAGTTGAAGCACGGTCCCTTCACTTGAGCCACAGTTCCAGATGAACTGCCTTGTCCTGTCTTCTCCTGAGGCAATGCCATCTTGAATGGTTTCTGGTTTCTCTGGGGTTGCTGAGCATTCTGATTCTTCCTTTGCAGTGACCTAAACCTTACACCTGGGGCAGGCGACCGATAAGCTGGACGGTTGGCCACTGGGGCTCTGGACTGGGACGGACCTGACTCGAAAGCTCTCTTACGGATCTTGGAAACAGCATAAACATTGTTGTTCTTCTCTTGCTTCAGACAGTCACTAACGAAATCGTTGAAACTAGTCCTCATATTTGTATCCACATGTTTCATCATCTTGGGATTCAGGCCTCTCTTGAAGCTAGCGATCTTCTTGGCCTCAGTATTCACCATATCAGGAGCATAACGACTCAGGTTATTGAATGCATATAGATATTGAGTTACAGTCTTCATGCCTTGATTTAGTGCCAGGAATTCCCCAAGCTTCATCTCGGTCAGACCAGGTGGAATGTACGTTCCACGGAAGGCTTCGGTGAACTCCCTCCAAGTGATGTGAGCGTGGGGAGGAAAAGTGGTGCGGTGATGTTTCCACCACATTCCTGCCGGACCTTGAAGCTGATGAGCTGCATACTCAGTCTTCAACACTTCAGTCATTCTTAAGACACGGAACTTGTCTTCCATAGTATTAATCCACTCTTCTGCATCCAAGGGTTCTGCGGCTTCCTTGAAGATCGGTGGACGAGTATCCATGAAGTTCTTGAAACTGCTGTACTGATTTGCTTCGTGCCCACCCGGGTTTATCCCCCGACGGGTGTTATCTGCGATACTGCGCAACGCAGCTTCCATATTCTGTTGCATGCTCTCCATATTATGTTGGCTTCCAAGAAATTGTGCGAAAAACTGTTCCGTAGTGTAGGGTGGAGGAGGCGGTGGTGGATCACGGTCATCACTAGCAGCTGCACTGCCACCAGCCTCAGCGGCACCATACATGGTACGACGAGTGTTCGGCATCTGCATATTTCAGCAACAGTAATTATTAGGTGATGTTATAGGAATTGCGTCCGAATGAAAAATCATGCTGAACTAAATTTACTGGAGAGAATAATTTCATACAATAAAACAGGGGCAAAATAAGTCATTTTAATTAACACAACATCACTAATTAGATTACTTAAAGCGCACGCATCGCGTCCATTACAACCAAGTTGCCAGCATACATACACTGGACTTTTTGACGTTCGGATACCGCCACAAACATATCCAAGCTTTCCAACATTACATCAAAGCCTTAGTCTTTCTACTCATTATTACATGCCCAACGTGCCAACAAAGCAAAAGATCATGTAGATGGAACCTAGTAGCTAGCGCAACAACTACTAGCCTAGTCATCGTGGTCGCTGTCTAAGTCCGAGACGTTGGCGTTGTCGCCATTAGCAGCGTCGTGGTGCTCCCCAACTGGTGCTTCGGGCTCTTCAGGATCCTTGTCTTCGTCCAAATCCATCTCTGCCGCACCAGGAGGAACATAGGGGTTGAGTTGATTGTACAGTCGATGAACCTCCTCATGCAGATTGTCATTATATTCCTCTGCATATGCCAGCTGTTGCTCTAGCTCAAACTGTCTAGCCCTCAACACATTCTCTGCGGACCAGGCTTCATTCCTCTGATGGAGCACATGAGTCAACATGCGCTCAGCGTTCCTATTGGCGGTGGTCAGTCGCCCAACCTGCTCTCTCAGGGCACGTACATCTCCCTCGAAAGTCATAGTCCTCTGGGTAGACTGATCTCTCTGACGAGTCAACTGAGCCATCTCTGTGTTGAGCCTCTCAATCTCGGCGTCGTGATCTCTCTGAAGCTGACGGCGGTCATCATGAGCCTGACCAAGAGCACTAGACACACGTCTCAGGCTACCTTCCACTCTATCCAAGGCCCTCATCACTGCGAACATGGCACTCATAGCGGGGTTGTCACTGTTCTGTGCTTCTGTGGTGCTAATCTCCAGAGATCTTCCTCTTGCCTGCTGCCATGAGTCAGTGAAGGGGTTGCCCCTCGGAAAGACTCCAACTATAGCTGCTGCCAACTCCTGAGGAAAGCGATCCATAATATCCCTCAGGATCCCAAAGGCTGCCCTCTCAGTGGCTTCTTCAGGGGTCCTGCCAGTTGACTCAAAATGCCAACTGGTCCACTCAGAACCATCACCTCGGGGACGAACTACTGCTTCCACAGTCACCAAAAGTCCTTCTCCCAACCACTCATTCGACCAAAAGTAGCGGGGCTCCATCCCATCAGAATAGCCTACATAGCTGAGTACTCTCCACAAGAGCGTAGGCATCCCAAACTCTCCAAGAAAAGTGTGGCGCTGACGAGTGCGTGGAGCAAGCTGATGACGGGGAGCTCTGCTGGTGGACTTGCGGGCTGTCTGCTTGGTACGTGCCATCTGTAGCAAAATTTTGTTACCGTGGTGAGAACAGATTTTTAAGTTGGCATTTTTATCGAAATGAGATAATCAACTTATAAGGGGAGGAACAATGCTATGAATGAAATGCACAACATGATACATGCACGTTCCGTACGTCCTCACAAACTTAGAAAACTAATAACTACTAACGGATTAAACGGTGGCATACAACGATCTCTTGCAACGTAACTAATACGTACTACTCGAAAGCGTTGTTATGTACCTGTAGAAAGTCACTTCAGCCCAAACCTCACAGTATGAAAATATGCAAGAAAGCAGTAACGTAAGTTACTCGCTCTACACGCATCCCCAGATACGAGTATAACAGTAACAACTACCCGAATCATCGTCCTATTGACGGCATCGTCACCGCATGACGGAAGTCCTCACCATTTGGATATCCTCATACGAACATGCGCATGGCACGTAAGTATTTCGGTATCACATAAGCACTCCCCTAGATCGGCAGTGTATCCGACCATGCTCTCACAACTCTCACTTACCAGGGCGTAGAGGGAATTGATCCATACATTACCACTCAATTGAATGGCACTCATACAATAGCACGCCGTATGAGCGACGAAATTTAAAATATGATGCAAACCCCCAAGTTAGTACTTAATTAAGCCACCTAAAGTATTTATTGGGCATAAAGGATATGACCACTGGCACACTCTTAAATTTAAAAGCTTAGTTGAAAACACAGTTTTATTTTTAAATACCCATGTGAACAGTAACATGCTAAACCATGCTCCGATGCCAGCTGTAACGGATCAACGTAATTATACGAGATTAAGTAAGAAAATCTTCCACCGAGGCGGTTAATTTATCAAACTTAAACCCGTATAACCCGAGATTCCGTGAAATCACGAGGGATTTCAAACCAACCAACATACAACCAAGATCGTACTGATTTAGCAGCCACAGTTCACATAATACATAGAGTTCACAATAAAAGTGGAGTACATCGGAGTTCGGAATAAAAGTTATTACAACATAGTTCAAAATAACATAGCGGAAGCAAGTAGTTTTACACACACTTAGTTCAAATACAGTGCCAGTAGGTAGTCATGGTCCACAAAAGCATTAGATAAGACAAACAGAGTGACCCTTGCCCAAGGTCCTAGTTGTCGCCCATCGCCGGATACAGACAGTTGGAACAGTACCCATAGTACATCTGACCATCTGCAACAACAATGGGAACAACGCCCTGAGTACGGGAATGTACTCAGCTAGACTTACCCGTCATAAACCAGAAATAAAGGACACCAAGGATCATGCAAGACTTTATAGATTGGACTGGCTTGACTCATTTGCGAAAAGCATAAGTTGTTATGAAAAACTATACCAGTACTTTTTGCATCACTTTTAGTATAACCTATTCAAGCTAGGTAAGCACCTATTGCTAAAACAATCACTTGATTCATCATTAACAATCTAGATTACCATATCAGGTTTAGCATTTCCAACATCATTTACTTAACCATCAGTGTTCTATTAATGTTACTACGATGCCATAGCTCGAGTCAAGTGCTCACTAACCGGGAGCGACGGCGATTCGAATCGAATTCCTATCCAGCTGGAGATTTATTCCTCACACAAACCCTGCTTCCCCCGTCAGGGTCGCGTAGATCACTAATGACACTTTCCAAGAAGCCGCGGGATAACAATCATGGATCGCACTATCCAGGGACCGCCTGACTGCCAGGACACACCTTGGGATCACTCTTCGCGTCCCTGTTACACCTCCTTCAACACCAGTCTGCCAACCCGAGTTTATCCCGGCTCGAAAAAATGTCACTAGCTTCGCGGTCGAAAGGTACTTTATTCGGCCAGCTAAATGTGAGGCATGCGTTCAACATGATAAGAGGGACGAGCAACGATCGGTCCTTAATCGACACAGACGGAATCACTATAGTCCAAAACCCTATAAGACTCCGCCCGGTCTTCGTTTATCCATCAACACTTGGTTACTTTTTATGATCACAATTACAGCTAACCATAACCCGGTATCCACCTATAACTTGCAGGTGACAGGAAATCACCCGACTTCTACCGGTCTAAGCATGACTAAGCAATTTACTCGATCCTGACCTAACAGGGTGAAAGATAATCCGGTGGCCAAGGTAATAATGCAACAACGGTTTCACTCAACTCCTATAACTTAATGCAACTATATATATAACTATAGTTCATGTAGTAAGGAACAACTTTTATAAAATAGGAGACTTAAAATGCTCCGGGGTTTGCCTCTTTCGAACGAGCTAGGATGGTGGTCGACGCACTCTGGCAGCTCCTCGCCTGACTCTTCCTCCTCGGGCACCTCCTGTGCCTGGGGCTCCTGCTGATCCGTCCAAGCCTGCTCCTCCTGTACTGCTACCTGCGACTCTTCCTGCGATCCTGTATGATGCAAGTGCATAAGTAAACATGCGAATGATGCATCGGATTGTGGTGGAGTGCTTTGATGACATGAGATGCAGATGAGCACATGGAATGAGCAGTTTGAATATAACTATTTCTTCTATAAGGTAGTCCACATCATCCAAGAACATATACCCTAAAACATGCACCTTATTCTTCTATTAGCTAGCCTATCATCTACACATACAAGTGAACCTAAGCTACCAAAGCTTACCAACCTAACTCAACCACAACATCAGCAAGGCATAATGATGCTTCAAAGATACACCAAACATATTTTATTTCTCTTAATTTCTCATAAAGAATAATCTTTTATTCCCTATTTAACTAGGGTTACACAGCAACACCTATTTCTGGTGTAGATAAAAATCTACAAAAATTATAGTAGATTACTCTTACCCTAACTAACCTACTACTAAATTTTCATGAGAATTGAATATGTAAAACTATCTATACAAAATAAACAAGTTATAGCATAATAATGAGCATAAAATTATTTTGTACTAGAAAAAGTATTAAACAACAGATTTCACATTTTTCCTATGTTACTAACAGTAAACTAACACACCACAAAAATTATCACATGTATGTTCTATACAAATTTAGCTTTCTACTAAAAATAACAAAGATTATCAATTAAAAGCATTTGTACTACACCTTAAAAATTTCTCACAGAATATGCTTCACTAATATTTTTCCTAGAAAGTACATCACTAATAAAGATTAAAGCAACAAGAATCATATTTTTCCCTTCATTATTTTATTTACTACATATTTTCTAAGATATCAGCATTTATAGCAATTAAATAAATTTGCACAGTAAAGTGTTACAAAAATAATATAAGATATTTTTAAACTGTAGATCTATTCAAGAGAAACATTTCAAAATTTGTTTCATCATTTTTGGAGCTATAAATCTTGAGATATGATTTTTCAAAGCTGTTTCATAATTCTGAGAAATCATTTTTCTTAATTCTTTTAAAAATTCGCCGGTAAAAACGCTGAATACACCCGGTGCAGTGCACCCACACGCGCTGACATGCGGGACCCACGGGTCAATAGACCCACCGGCCAGCCAGAGCAGCGCGGGGGAGGCGCTGACCGGTGGCGAACTCGCCGCTGGTGAGGTCTCCGGCGACGGGGAGGGCACCAACGTGCTCCCCACACCGAGACGCACCCAGCGCACCAACCCTGAGCGGCGCGGGAGCTCCGGAGGAGGCTCGCCGGCGAAGATAGCGGCACGGCGGCGCTGGAGCTCGTCGGCCGGCCAATGCAGGCCACGGGGGCGGCCGAGAAGGCGAGCGCGAGCACCGCTAGGCGAAGGGGAAGCGGATGCTTGAGACCGGAGGAGGCATGAAGGGCCAGGGAGCTCCGGCCATACGTGCCGCCCAACGGCGGCCATGGCGGCAGTGGAGGAGGGGGGGCGGTGAAAGGTCCTTGTTTGGTTTTGGTAATTGAGTGACAACTTAGGTGGACTAATATGTGGTTATGTGAGATACACAGGAGATTAGTCCACATGTGATGGTGTCATGAAGGAGCTCATTGCATATGAGACATGACATGGAGTCATGTGACCAAGGTGGAGAAGATCAAGATAAGGCTTGACTTGATGGACCGGTGTATACTTGTATGGTGTATGCTAGTTATAGAACTTGAATGATGATTTGATAACTAGCATGTATAGGATGTTAGCTAGACTCATGATTATCATGCAAAAACTAGAACCATGCTTATAATGTGATCTCACGGGGTTTCTAGTGTTTTTGATGTCTAGCTACTCATGATGCTAAGGATGATGGCAAACTTGTGATTTTCAAATGGTATCAAGCTACTAATTGGTAGCGAGCTACAAAGGTTTATTCTATACACCTTAGCATCACTTAGTAGTGCTAACCCTCCCATAAATTTCATATTTATACATATGGGCAAGCTTGAAACCAAACCATTTGAGCACATATGTAGGGGGAGTTATCACTACCAAGTCGGATTTTATGGTGCTTATCCAAATCTTAACATAGAGCTTAAAAGTTGGATAAGTAACATTAAATCCAAAAAACAAGTTAGCAATTTACACTTATGTGAAGTGCTAGCTTGAAAAAGCATAATTTCCATATCTTTGTAGAGTTGTCATCAATTACCAAAAAGGGGGAGATTGAAAGGTCCTTGTTTGGTTTTGGTAATTGAGTGACAACTTAGGTGGACTAATATGTGGTTATGTGAGATACACAGGAGATTAGTCCACATGTGATGGTGTCATGAAGGAGCTCATTGCATATGAGACATGACATGGAGTCATGTGACCAAGGTGGAGAAGATCAAGATGAGGCTTGGCTTGATGGACCGGTTGCTAGGGTGAAGGGCAAGTTGTGTGATGGCTTGGCGCCGAAGAACCGAGGCAATGGTGAAGAGCAAGTGAGGTCAAGATCGATGAACCAATACGGTCACGTGATGATATGAAGTGGATCATATCATTTGTGATATGGTTGGTGCATATGTTGCATCAACGTCGGAGGAGATGGAGTGGAATGCGCAAGGCAAAGGTATAACCTAGGGCATTTCCATTTCACCGGTCATAGGTGTGTAGAGAAGTTTATGACCGGGTTTAGGATAGATGGCCGTACTATTAAGAGGGGCAAACTTGTTTGCATATCGGTCATCTAGTGCCACTTGAGCGATCTAACTTTGCATACGTGTTAGGATCGAGTGGCGAGGCAAGTTGAGTGGTTAACTCCTTCGATAAAATGATTATGAAAATGCTAACACACGTGCACAAGGTTGTGATCACTTGTTGGTGTTGGCACATTTACGAAGGCGATGAAGTTTGAGCGGTAGAGAGGGTTTGGGTTCCTCTCTCCCTCCCGCCGAGCTTGCGAGCGCGGGACTCAGGCGTTTTCGAGAAGTTGAAACGATTATTTTCCACTACGCCAGAAGTCAGAAAAGAAACGGAGGCGAACGGGGTCACTGAGGTGACCGGACGCTGCACCGGACGCGGTCACTCGCCGGACCAGCGCGTCCGGTCATGCACCCAGAGAGATCTGCAGAACGCAAGGATGATCGGACGCGCGGCACGTCCGGTCACACATGATCGGACGCGTCCGGTCGTTCAGGGAGCTTACTGGACTCTAACCGGACGCTGGCACTGTCGCGTCCGGTCATGTTTCTTCAGCGCGTCCGGTCGTTGTTTCGTTGAGCGCTGCTCAGGCGACCAGCGCGTCCGGTCATTCTCGGGACCAGCGCGTCCGGTCGTCAGCAGCGCGTCCGGTCGTTGCTTCGCAGTTAGCCGTTGTTCGATCGGCGCGTCCGGTCAGTTGGACCAGCGCGTCCGGTCATCGGGACCGGCGCGTCCGGTCGTTTTGAGAAGCGCGTCCGGTCATTGTTTTGACCGTTGGGGGTCAGTGACCGTTAGAGAATCGGACACGGCTGAGCGCGTCCGGTCAGTTATGACCGGCGCGTCCGGTCATCCCGAAAACGACCCAGTGAAGGGGTAACGGCTCTATTTGACCATGGGGTTATAAATAGATGCCTTGGCCGGCCATGGCCGTTAGCTGAGCACACTATAGTCTTTTGTGACTTGTGTGGTAGTGCTTGGGAGCCCTCTAACTCACTCATGCTTGATAGTGTTCATCGGATCAAGTGAGAGAGCGATTCTAGTGCGTTGCTTTGAGAGATTGCATCGTGTGGCACTAGGTGATCGTGTTGCAAGCCGGTGGTGCTTGTTACTCTTGGAGGTTGCCACCTCCTAGATGGCTTGGTGGCTCGTGGCTCCGTCGAAGCTCGCAAGAAGATTGTGCGAGGCTCCGGAGAAGCTTTGTGAGGGGGATTGTGCTCACCCCGCGGGGATCGTGAAGAGCAACTCTAGTTGAGCGTGTCATTGAGCTACCACACTTTATGGTGGGTTCTTGCGGTGCCTTTTGAGAGGCTCGGTGTGTGACCGATTAGCCGCCGAACCATGAAGTGTTGGTCGACACAACGGGGACGTAGCTTGGTGGCAACCAAGTGAACCTCGGGAGAAAATCACCGTGTCAACATTGTCTACTCTTCTCGGTGGTTTGCCTTCGTGTAACACAAGCTTGTATTTACTTTCATATATACTTGTGCTTGTGTAGTTGCTCTCGTAACTAGTTTGCTTGTGTAGCTTGCTAGTTGTCTTCTTGCTTGTGTAGCTAGAAGCTTCCCTTTGCGTGACTAATTTGGTTTGTGTAACCTTGTTAGTCACATTGCTTAGTTTGTGTAGCTAAGTGTTTTGCGCTCTCTAATTTGGCATTAGTTGCCTTGTTATTGAGCATTGCTAGTGAGCTTAGGAGCTTTGTGCTTTTGCTTCACTAGTTGTGTAGGAGCTCCCTCTTGCTTGCAAAGTACTAGTGCATAGGTTTGTGTGACCTTGCTCTAGAATTGAGTAGGTGAGCTCTTGATAAGCTTAGCACCTTAGTTGCTTAATTAGGATCTTTGCAAGGTGCTAGAGACCTTAGATAGAGGGGTATAGTCTTGGCTAGACCGATAAGTTTAATTCCGCATTTGTTTTGGTTAGCCAACACATTTAAGTTTTAGAAAGGACTATTCACCCCCCTCTAGTCCGCCATCTCGACCCTTCAGGCGGCCAATTGGCCCTCACCTGAGCTCGAGCGGCGAAGTGGAGGCACGCACGAGGTGGAGGGAAGCGGGACGGAGCTGAGGCCGGGAGAAATCGGCCGGAGAAGCAGCCACGAGCGCGAACGACGGTGGCGGAGCTCCGGGAGCCGGTGATGGTGTGGCGGTGTGCTGCTGCTGCTGCTGGCGGAGCGAGAGGAGGGAATAGAGGGAGCAGCCGAGGCGGACGAGCGCATAGAGGGGGGTAAGCGGGCGCGGGGGACGCGGGGGCCACCGGGGCGCGTGTCGCGCGGCGTCGCCGTCGCTCGGCCACGCGGCGGCCGAGTCCTGCTGCGGCGCCACGGCGTCGCGCGCGCGGGAGGAAGCCGGCGCGGGCCGGGCTGCCAGCGCTGCTGGGCCGAAAGGAAGGCCGCGGCCCACTAAAGTGAAAAAACCGATTTTTCTTTTATAAATAAAAATTTCCGATTTCTATATTTGTTTCAAATTTGAATTTGAAGATGAAAAAGAGGTTTTCAGAACTTTTGCCCAAAATAAAAGTTGTTCAAAATTTAATTCTCTATAACTTTCATATATGGCACTTTTCAAAATTCTAAATAGATTTTGAATTTGGGATTTAAAGCTAAATTATTAATCAAAAATTTATTTGTTTAGAATATTTTTAAAACAAAATTTGAGAAAAACTCGTATTCAAGACTTGCTCCAAAAATCATGTTAATTTATTCTAGATTATTTAAAATTGCTAATACCCAAATGTATACTACCTTTTTGGCACTTACATCAAAGTTAGGGTTCTAATTATTTGCTTTTCAAGTTTAAATTTAAAAGAGCTATATTTCATGCAATGCTAGTCATGAAATGATGCTGAATGCTTTATGCTTTGAAATGCTAATGCATGCTTAACACCCAGGGGTGTTACAGTCAACTCCTCGACTTGGCACGATGTGCCGGCATAGTCTTTCGAAGGTGCTCATAGAGGAGCCCACGGGGTCAGTGTGCGTGCGTACAATGATGTGTCGGCACAGTCTTTTGGAGGTGCTCATAGGGGAACTCACGGGGCGGGGGAGGGGGGTTTTCAGTGTACGTGCATGTTAGTGTCCGCGTCTGTACTTTAATTCGCAAAAAAAGAGATAGTTTAGAGAACTTGAGATGCATATAACTTACCGTCAATTTTTATCTAGAAAACATAGTAGCAACCAAAGTTTGGTGTGTCGTACATATAAAGTTTTGGGGCTGAGTTAAAGCTTAATAAACTCATAATATTACTCTGTACTTATTCCAATTATATTCACAAAAATAGGTTCATCTAGATTTTACTAAGTCAAGCTTTTAACTTTCACATTCAATGGTTAAAATTTTATATGCATTGATTGACAACACATGTTTGGTATTACTAGATTCATTACATAAAAAGACTTTGACACGATACATAATTCTTAATTTAAGATAATGTAATTTTATTAATATTATAAGTTAGAATTAAGAAAATTTCACTTAGAACATGCCTAGTTAAGCTTATATATGTATGGTCAGAGAAAGTAATGCTTTGTACCGGCTAAGGCTATCCGTACTCATGGACCTCTATATTCATCCTCTATACGTCCTAGTCAGCAAGATTCTCTCCTTTATACTCAATTCTCCCGCACCCATCCATCCTCTATATCATCCTCTATCCACTCTATCCACTGTGGGACCCACTTGTCACTTATCTAAATATATCCATGTGTGATCTAGTTTTAAAGGATTTATTGAGACGAATTTAATGGTGCAATCGAAATTTAATTTGGATTTTTGGTTTGTGAGTTATAACATTTTTTCCTTTGTTTAGCTAGTGGGGCCCGCCACTGCCCACTATAAAGTAAGCACTATACTACTCTAAATATAAAGTGAGAGAAATGATAGAGTATCATTTTAGAGTACTCATTGCGGTAGTTTAAATGATATCTGTTCGGTTAATCAACACGCAATAGAGAACTAAGCTCATCAGGTGTAACAAAAATGTGTATCTTAAATTGAAAGTACTCAGAGGGGCTTACTGCAAAACAGCATTCCCAATCCCCAATTCCCCATTCTGCCATCCCACACCCCCTGTCGCTGAACATTGGGACCAACGACCACTGAAACCCTAACCAAATAAACCCAGGCACCCAGCGTTCGAACTCCCAAAAGGCCAAAACCCTCCTCCGAACCTTCCCGCCGCCGCCACCACCTCCTCGCTCTCCTACCGTCCGCCGTCGCCGCGATGGACGAAGACCCCTCGCGCCAGGTGCGCGTGCGCTTCGTCACGAAGCTGCCGCCTCCGCTGCGGGCGCCGCCCGCTGCCATCGCCGTCCCTGCGGACCTCACCCGCATGGGCCTCTCCGAGATCGTCAACAGCCTCCTCGCCGCCAGTGAGCGCCTACGACCCATCCGCGGCCTCCCTGGAGAGTAACCACCCACGGATTTCTAAGCCTTTCTTCGCTCTCGTTTTGCAGCCGAGCCGGACCGCCAGGCGCAGCCCTTCGACTTCATTGTGGACGGTGAGCTCGTGCGGCTGCCACTCCAGGAGTTCCTCCTCGCCAAGGGCATCTCCGCGGTACAATTTTTTCAGATGCATTTTTTTCGGAGGTGTTGCTGTGTAGGATGTGGTTGTGATTTTGCGAGGATTCGCTGTGAATGTGTTGCAGGAGAGGGTGCTTGAGCTCGAGTATGTGCAAGCAGTGGCGCCAAGGAAGCAGGAGGAACCTTGCCCCCATGATGACTGGGTTAGTGCTGTGGATGGATCGAACCCAAGGTATGGTTGAGCTCTTGTTTGTTATGTGCAAACCTGTTAGCTGTGGAAGTAACTATTCTGGTTTGGACTTTTTATCTTCTCTTATTTGTAGCGTGTGTATTGGGCCTGGGTTCGAATTTCGCAGTTGATGATTAGTTGATGCACAAATTCGATTTTTGACTAAGGTATAGGCTTCCAGTTTATTGCTGGTCTGAGAATCGAATCACATGACATGACTGTCTGCTCCCATGTGTACCCCGCTGGCGCTGGATACTTTAGTTGACAGTTGTTACGAAATATACCTATGTTGATAATGTTGGTACTGTTGTATTTCAACTAAGTTTTGCACACTGTATGCTGTCCCTGTTGTGCGCTGATCAGCTGCTACTCCTTCCACCTTCTTGGATTGGGTAGTGTTGACACCAATACTCCACAGAGCACTAGTTATGAATAAAAATCACAGGATGACCACATACCCTATTAAATCTGTCTCCTTGCTACATTGAACCAATTGTCTCCTAAACTGGCAAACTGTCCATCTTTAATCATAGTGACCAATCACTGATCAACATAGACATTAGTTTGTAGAATGTAGAATACACCAGATAAGCTAGGGTCACTTTAGAAAGATGTACTCATGTGTCCTTTGGAATAACGCAACTAATAAAATGGAACAAGTCACCTCTATATATCACATAACGCACAATGACGAGTTATCAGTTCTGTTGTTGGATATGCATTAGTCGTGCATTCACATAAAGATGAATATTTGATATCTTGAACCTTTATTGAAGTTTTAGTTTCATTTGGTTTGTATTACTGCTAAACCAGTTGTCTTTTGGCAGTTTTATATTATCTGGATGCTATGATGGCTTTGCAAGGTATGCATATAGTTCAAACTATAATATTTTTATTACTCTGGTACATTTGTTGCCAGTATGGACCTATTGTATGCCTTACCCTTTCATTTTTCTCTTAGATTATGGAAAGATGCAGCAGTATGTACACAAATTTTGGAGGGACACAGTGATGCAATTACTTCTGCCAGATTCATAAATAAAGGTAAGCACACTTGAAATAATAACTGTTTTGTATGAAGGCATCTGTTCCAAAAATGTTTCTGATTCGTTCTCGCATTTTCATGTTATTTTATAAGTGATTGGCATGAATGATGTTGTCATAGGATCTGAAACTGAGGGCAGTCTGCATGTAGTGACTGGCTCAAAGGATAGGTCACTACGGTTATACAAGGTAGTGGTCCCCTTTTACCTTTCCACAAGTCTTGTTTGTTCCGTTGTAATATATTTTTCTTATATCCTACATTATGCCTTGGACTCCTGAAGTGTGACACATCAGTCAGTATGGACTACCCAAAGCGGGTTGGGGCTTACAAAATTCTTCGTGGCCACACGGCATCTGTTAAAAGTATCTCCGCAGACCCTTCGGGCGATATGGTAATGATCACTCTGTCTCTCCTTCTGCATCAATGCTACTGCTATATTTACTTGTTATATATCCACATTTCCTTCTGACCTTTTCTTTTGGGTACCTAGCTATGTTCTGGATCCTGGGATAACACCATCAAGTTGTGGGCAGTTGAAGGATCTGAAGACGATGATGCTGTTTCATTGAAGAAGAGAAGGATGAATTCTGACTCATCTGGACCTGAAGAGTCTCAGTTAGAGGTACTAGCTATGTTCTTATCCTAATTCCTGAGTCTTGTATGCACAGCACCAAGATAAGAGTATGTCCATCCTTCGATTGACTGAGTTAAGCATGTTCATCACCTTATTTGCGATTTACTGGTATGCCCTTGGTGTGCTGACCTATGGTGATAAAGTCTATGTGTACTCAGCTGCCAATCAATGGTTTCTACTCATGATGTAGCCAACTCTTGACGTTTCCCTAGTGCTGTATCTGGATTAGATGAATTAGTTCCAGTTATTTGGTTTTGTTGTGAACTGGCAAGCTGATGGTTTTCAAATCCTTGTATATGATTGATTTAATGTGTATTGACTACCATGATTTTGTGAGAGATAGAAAGATGCCACTTTTCTGTTAGTACCTTTTTTTTTCTTTTCTCCTTTTTTAGTCATGAATTCATGAACTGCCACTCATCTCACAGTTTCGATTCTTGTAATCTAGGGTTCAGCCACTTCAACACTTCTGGGACATACACAAGGTGTAACTGCCGTTACCTGGCCTGAACAGAAAACGATATATTCAGCATCTTGGGATCATTCTGTAAGGCAGTGGGATGTCCAAACAGTGAAAGAAACATGGAATATGGTATGAACTTTATCTTTATATTCATGGAATATGGTATGAACTTTATCTTTATATTCCAAATTCTGTAAACACCATCTATTTGGTTTCAGTAAAGGAGTCCCGACTCACTTAATAGAATATTTGTGTATTGCAAAGGGGCTTTGTTTTTGTGTAAAGTACATTTTTCAACCTCCAGCTTGCAGGACAGCTCTATTTTCGACCTTAAAAGTACAAAACTGGGTATCGAATGCCCTGCAACTGTTGAAATTGGGCAAAACACAACCCCAAACTGGAGCAAAGTGGTTTCGGATGTGATTTTATAAAAATAATAAAAATCTGCTTTGATCTCTCAGAAATCATAACTAATTTATTTTAAATCAGAAAATATGAAACTAGTACCCATTTTTTTCTACAAATGTTATTTATCTGTTGGTGATCTATTTAGAGTTATTTGTAACTTTTTCATTTCTGTTCCTATTTTTTTATTGCTCATAGTCCTGCTCATTATTTATTTAAATTATTGTTTGCACCGTATCAGACCTTAGATCAACCAAGAGAATTTGGCAGCAATGAGTACATAGAAACACGACACAGACCTCACAGATGCCATGCTCTACCACATTTATAGATCCTATTTAGGCATTGCATGGATAGCAATTTATTTTATATTGATTTCCTGATTAGGTAATAGGTTTCAAGCTATACAACAACAATATAGCCTTTTGTCCCAAGCAAGTTGGGGTAGGCTAGAGATGAAACCCAAAAGAGACGATAAACAGGGAGACACATAAATGGACATAAATGGCACAAGACAGAAAGAGGTCACGGTTCAGGCACGTTGATTGTCAGTCTCCAAGCGCTCCTGTCCATAGCTAAATCCTTAGAGATATTCCACTCCTTAAGGTCTCTCTTAGCGGACTCGTCCCAAGTTAGTTTAGGTCGACCTCTACCGCTCTTTACATTATCGGCCCGCTTTAAAACCCCACTACGCACCGGCGCCTCAGGAGGCCTCCGTTGAACATGTCCAAACCATCTCAACCGATGTTGAATCAATTTCTCCTCAATAGGTTTCAAGCTATGCAGTGCATAAAAAATTATGCAATCAGCTGGCCATGCAATGAATATAAAGTAGATGGCAATAAACAATAGGCGTTGCTTCAAGCCATAAAACACTAGGAACACAAACAAATAAGATCTAAGCAACTCCAAATAGAGCACCGACAGATACGTAATATGTTTTTAGAAAAAATGGTTCTAGTTCCATATTATTCTGAATTAAAATAAATTAGCTATGAATAGAGATTAAACCAGAATTTTATTATTTTTAGGAACGAAAACCACCTTGAAAACCACTTTGCACTGGTTTAGGTTTGTGTTTCGTTTGGTTTTGACAGTTGCAGGGTGTTCGTATCCGTTTATAGATCATGGTTAAAAAATCGTACTGTTGATAACTGGAGGTTCCCTTGTTTTTTAACTAGCTAACAGAAAGAAGGAAACCAACTTTTCTATGCTAATTCACCTGGACATCTTTTAGATTAGGAAACAAACTTTTCTATGCTAATTCACTTGCTCAGGTTTTCTCCTGAGTTTGCCTAAGGAGACGCAAAAATGGAAATGGCTACTTTAATTCTTGTCTGTTAAATGCAGCAGATCCATTAACAATACAATAACAATAACAACATAGCCTTTTGTCCCAAGCAAGTTGGGGTAGGCTAGAGATGAAACCCAAAAGAGACGAGAAACAGGGAGACACATAAAGGGACATAAATGGCACAAGACAAAAAGATGTCACGGTTCAGGCACGTTGATTGCCAATCTCCAAGCGCTCCTGTCCATAGCTAAATCCTTGGAGATATTCCACTCCTTAAGATCTCTCTTAACGGACTCGTCCCAAGTTAGTTTAGGTCGACCTCTACCAATCTTTACATTATCGGCCCGCTTTAGAACTCCACTACGCACCGGCGCCTCAGGAGGCCACCGTTGGACATGTCCAAACCATCTCAACCGATGTTGAATCAATTTCTCCTCAATTGGTGCCACCCCAACCCTATCCCGAATATCGTCGTTCCGGACTCTATCCCTCCTTGTGTGCCCACAACACCAACGCAACATACGCATCTCTGCTACACTCAATTGCTGGACATGTCGCCTTTTTGTAGGCCAACACTCAGCACCGTATAACATCGCCGGACGAATCGCCGTCTTATAGAACTTACCTTTCAGCTTCACCCTTTTGTCACAGAGAACGCTAGAAGCTTGATGCCATTTCAGCCAGCCGGCTGAAATTCTATGCCTAACATCTTCATCAATGTCTCCATCCTTTTGTAGCATCGACCCTAAATACTGAAAAGTATCCTTCTTGGCCACCAGATCCATTAAGCTAATATATATATCATGTTCTATTTCATAACTAAATCTGTCTTATTTCACTTTTTCATCCAAACTTTTTCATAGTTTTGTGGGAAGGCCTTGAATTGCTTGGACTGTGGAGGTGAGGGTTCTTCATTGATTGCTGCTGGTGGCTCTGATCCTGTGTTGAGGGTATGGGACCCTCGCAAACCTGGTAAATATATTATAGATCTTTTAGATAGCTTTGTTGGACCATATTCAAACTAGCTGATATGTTTTTGTCTGCGAATAGGAACATTAGCTCCTGTTTTTCAGTTCCCCTCCCATTCTGGCTGGATCACTGCTTGTAAATGGCATCCAAGTTCCTGTTTCCATTTGGTATCATCTTCATTTGATGGGAAAGTGATGTTGTGGGATCTAAGAACAGCAGTATGATTCTAACAATTCATTATCTTCCTCATTTGCTCCTTGTACCATTGCATTAAATTTTCACTGATGATATTGCTCCTGTTGCAGTGGCCGCTGGCGTCTGTGGACTCACACGAAGATAAGGTACTCTTTTGTGCCATGTTTCTTTTTCCTTGTTTCAGAAGGGGAAATGAATGATATGCTTAGCTAACTTTGGCTATTACAGGTTTTATGTGCTGACTGGTGGAAAGGGAACAGCGTGATAAGTGGCGGAGCTGATTCCAAGCTATGTATCTCATCTGGTATTCAAATTGTGTGATGAAGTTCTTCCTTAAGCTTCTTGAGTCCATGCTATTGAGGTTCGAACTTTTCTCAATGGTCATCATTTTGAATGGTTGAATTTTACTTCTTTCCTGTTGCATACTCTGCTTTGCTGATGCTGAACCATTTAGGTGCTTGCTAGCCATAGCTAAGTATTGTTCAATTGCACAGATGATATGGGTTGACAAACCATTCCCAGAAGCCAAATAATGTCAGCTATGGTTGTGGGAAAATATTCAACCCTTCAGCTAAGATCAAGATACGGCACAGGGCTTGCCAGATGTGTATGCAAAAGTACATTTCATGCATTAGTAAGATCCATAGCAATTGGTAACTACATTTTGCTCATCAATTTCTGTGTTCGTTGGTGAATTTGATACCAAAATTACTCTATTACCCCAAGATCATGAATTAATAGTTGAAGTTTTGGCTGACCGCCTGGCACTTGGCAGGGTGGTATAAAGTAACCTAGCATATGATTGTGAATGTGATCGACGTTATCTCCTTATTAGGAGTTAAGGCCTCGTTTGGTACAGCTCAGCTTCACTAGTAAAGCTGTTTTCTTGAAAAATAGCTTCATGAGCAACTTTATAGGTGAAACTGAGCTGTTTTATTTCTAGGTGATAATAGCTTCACCCAAGAGCTGTTGTGAGCTATGCCAAACATGCCCTTACTGTGTGGATAGCGCAGTTATCTTAGCTCTGGCTGTGTCGACGGATGGGAACGTGAACTACACAATGTAAGTGGTCGTCGACGCAAACCTGCGTAACTGGAAGGAAAAAGAAAAGAAACAGAACGCAGAACCGTACTATATCATATTCCAGTCACAGTAGACATGGCCGCTTCCCAGTTCTCAAGTTTCTTAACTCACTGTACTGGCAACGCTTGTACAGTTGTACGACTCGTGCACAGTTGGTGCTTCCCAGTCCTCTTTACCGATGGCCTAACAAGAGTCTGCTGCTCGTATATCTGCACTCGACGTGCCGCACTGATCAGTGGTTGAGCACTCACCAAGACCGTCCCTTTCGTTTATCCTTTTTTCTCAACCAATCGTCTGTGTAGACTCTGGAGTCTGGAGCACAGCCTGCAGATGACCAACCAAAGTCCGGTCCGGCAGCTAGCTCTAGCTGCACTACCGATGGGCTATAAGTGCAGCATGGACCCTCGCCTCTTCCATCCCCACAGCCACGGGCCATACAGCACCTGCTTACAATCAACATGGCCTCCAGAACCACCATGTCCTCCCTGGCGCTCCTGCTCGCGCTGCTCCTCTCGTGCGCCGCCGTGAACAGTGCGGCGCGAAGGCTGGAGGAGGGGGAGCCCCACCTGACCGTGCCGGAGCTGCCAGTGCCAGAACACGAGCTGCCGCCGCTGCCCAAAGTCGAACTGCTGCCACTCCTGGAGGTGAACCTGCCGCCGTTCCCGAAGGTCGAGCTGCCGCCGAAGCCCGAGGTGCCGGCCATTCCCGAGCTCCATTTCCCGGAGCCGGAGGCTAAGCCATGACGCGCCACGGCTGTGTCCTACTTCGTCCTCGGTCGTACGTGTGTGTGAATGAATTATATAGTATGTTCGTGTTGGGATATGGATGTCCGCTCGATCGTTCGTCTGTGTGCCGTTTGCATTGGTGACTTGGTGTGTTGCTCGTGTTTAGACGCTTGTTTGCTTGCGGGATCCAGTTCTCGGCGTGTGTCCGCGCCAACGACGAACGTACTGTGCATAAGTGACTGTCTTGCGACTTGTCATGTTCATGTACATACTGCATGTGTATACTGTACCTCGATGCTTAATGTTTGTCAACGGAGTATGGATATCATCATTATCAGTGAAACAAATAATATGCTCTGACAAGTTCAGTCCACGTTGCTTGTATTGTACTGGTACTATCTGTTGGTCAAGCTAGTTCACTTTGCTTCTTCAGTTCACATACCCCATCTGTCCCAAAAATTTTGCAATTCTAGGACCTAGCATAGTTACCAAGGAGAGATGTAAAATTATAATAATCCCCTCGTAAAGTTCTGTCTGTTGCATCTGTTGCCAGCTCTTAGCTCCCTCAGAAGCTTTCCGAGCTCTCTCATCCTCTCAGACTATCCGCACTCATGGACCTCTATATTCATCATCTATACGTCCTAGTCAGCAAGATTCTCTCCTCTATACTCAATTCTCCCGCACCCATCCATCCTCTATATCATCCTCTATCCACTGTGGGACCCACTTGTCACTTTATCTAAATATATCCATGTGTGATCTAGTTTTGAAGGATTTATTGAGACAAATTTAATGGTGAAATCGAAATTTAATTTGGATTTTTTGTTTGTGAGTTATATCATTTTTTTTCTTTGTTTAGCTAGTTGGGCCTGCCACTATAGAGTATAGAGTAAACACAGTACCACTCTAAATATAGAGTGAGAGAAATGATAGAGTATCGTTTTAGAGTACCCAGTGCAGTAGTTTTTACTCTATATTCAGGCTGTGCACACCGCGCGCCTGCAAAGCCAACTGGACGTCAAATATAGCGCGTACACTCCTGCACCGCGCACCGGTAAACAAGCCTGCACGACTCAGGTCGGTACAGGAGAACGCTAAACCAAGCGTCCCTCTCTCCTCTCGCTAAGTTCCTGTGTGCGCGCCTGTGAAAGGGAAGAAGGATAGAGAAGGAGAGAGGAGGGAGGAGAGAGAAAGAGAGGGAGGAGAGAGGATATGAGATGTTTGTTGATATAGAGTATGATATAGAGTAAATATGGGTGCGAGAGGAGTTGGTATAGAGTTGAGAATACTGGATGATTAGGACATAATATCCCTTTAGAGATGTGTTTAGAGAGTGGTGCGGTGCGAATAGCCTCATACTCTAAAGATTTAGAGTATCGTTTTAGAGTACCCACTGCGGGTAGTCTCGCCTAATGAGCTATACCATCTGACACGACCCGATTTTTATTTTTTTTGTGCAGTGGCTTTTGTAGACGAGAAACACCCACGCGGCAATGGGAGTGCATTGAATTCTTACATGCGGGACCCATGTACTGTATTTAGCATTCTTTTTGGGAAAAAATCAAACTCTAGGACTGCAATTTTTACGGGACGGAGGGAGTATACTGTCTCGAACCTCTCACAACGTGTCGGTTCCCTGTGAGATTCAAACTCCTGTGATACTTGGTGATCCCTTTTCAAAACCGAAAGCAAAACAAGTGTGTACAAGTACAAGTGAGGGTTGGTTTTGTTTGTGTTTCTTTTGGTGAAAGATGTCCACATGATTGGAGTTTAGAACTTTTACAACTTAGTACGTTTTCTTTTAGTGGCAGACACTTAGCACATTTTTTTTCTAATAGTACGTAGTAGTTAACATGCGTCTCGATAATAAGGTGCATGTGGTGATTTCTTAGAACGGTACGGTGGATTGCATATTGTGTTTTGGAAAATAGAAAAAAAACTGTTTGAACAATCCACTTTGCCCTTGTTTAGTTCCCCCAATTCTTCCCCAAATTTCACTATGCAAAAAGAAGATTTCCTGTCACATCAAAATGTCGGCAAATGCATGGAGTGCTAAATGTTGATGAAATCAAAAACTAATTGCACAGTTTTGGCGAGATGAACATTTTAAGCCTAGTTAGTCAAAATTTGGATAATTTTTACCAAATACAAACGAAATGCTACAGGAATTCTGATACAGTGTTTTCTCCCCAATTCACCGAACTAAACGAGGCCTTTGTTTGCTTAACCCAAGGACCAGAATTTTGGCTCCATTTGCTCCCCTGAACTATTTCAATAAGTCCAACTCAACCTTAGATTTTTCTCTCCGCAGTCCGCACAAATCGAGCTTACAAATTAAGATAAAAATAAGTAAGTCCTTTTTCTGATTAACGCTGGTATCATTTTTTTAAAAAAACAACCCTAGTTATACAAAGTTGCATGAAAATATTGATGTAAAATTGTAAATGCGTTTTCTTTTGAAAACAGACTATAGACATATAGCCATTCAAATATAAATACACAACTCACCCATACAAGCACACACGTGCATGTGGTCCTCCTATGAGCATCTCTACAAATATTATCCTAGGTGTTTCGTTGTCGGTAGACATATGTTGACTACACTAAATGAATAACGTCATTTCTTTCTTTCTAATTAAATATAGAAAAATACAAGCACATATGCCGAGTACAGGACTTTAACCGGGAAGGCAAGTTCTACGCAAGGAACCCAAACGAATTGAGCTAACTTAACTCCTATTATAACGTGCATGCTTATTTGCTTCACAAAAAAAAAACTCTTGACTGCAGCTGCAGTTAACCTAACTAGGCCGACAGATCAGAATCTGGACATTATGGCATTGTGGTATTGGCTCCCTAATGTCACCGATTCACCACAAGAGTCACTAGAGATTAGAGAACACACGTACGAGAGAGCGTTGGCCACCTTTCCGGACTAAAACCTGGCATAACCCGTCTGTCCACTGTCCAGACTCCAGTACGTCCCAAGCTAGCTAGGTTCTGAACTGCACGCCTTGTCTGTGCAGCTGTACCTTTCTTCTACTGATTAATCTGGAGTATGGCCGGTGGCCTAACAATCATGCTCGTACCTGCCCCGCGCGGCCGCGCACGATGACATGCTCTACAGACTACAGCCGCAGATGACCAACCCAAGTCCGATCCTCGAGCGCCCGGCTGCTGCAAACACGCGCGACACCTCTGCTAACGATGGGCTATCTGTATAAGTACCGCATCGCTCTTCGCCTCTCATCCATCTCATCACCTGGAGTTTTGATCCCACAAACCCAATATAGCTCACAAATATCACAAGCATTATATGTTCCAGCCCAATATGGCATCGAGAACCGGCGTCCCGGTCCTCGTACTCCTCGCTCTGCTGCTCTCGTGCGCCGTCATGCGCAGCACGGCGCGGAGGCTGGAGGAGGCGGCTCCCAAGCAGGAGGAGTTCCCGCCACACCTGCCCGTTCCGGAGCTGCCGTTGCCGATGCCAGAGCACGAGCTGCCTCCGTTCCCGGACGTGCACCTGCCGCCAAAGCCGGAGCTGCCGCCGTTCCCCGAGGTGGAGCTGCCGCCGAAGCCCGAGCTGCCGCCAAAGCCCGAGATGCCCTCCATTCCCGAGTTCCACTTCCCAGAGCCTGAGGCTAAGCCATGATGAAACTGAAAGCCCATGCATGATGCACCCTACCGCTGGCTACTAGGCTAAGTTTTTGTAGCCACTTTGAGTTACGATAATATCTATACTAATTTACGAGATTATAGTAACTCCTTACTAAACGATTTACTATAACATTATGGTAAATATCCTCATGTGTTATAGTAATTCAACAATCATAAATATATACTGACATTGTCGTCAATTAGTATATAAAATTATCGTAAATGGAGGTGGCTACAAAATAACTTATTTTTTAGCTAGAGAGTATACTCTCCCTCTCTCTCTCTCTCTCTATATATATATATATATATATTGATGCATGTATACGAGTACTGTATGGTTGATATGTATACCTATATCTAATAATAAAGAGACAAAATTTCAGGCTATTTTTTTCGTGCACCATTTTTCTCTTTAACTACCGGATAATAGAGAGTTTCTTCCATTCAGACTATATATATATATAGCTCGTGCTTATATGTGTTATAATAGTTCGCGTCTAGACGGATATGGAGTTTGATTATAAGATTATTTGAGGTTCCGTACAAACGGAATAAGATTAGGATTCTTCCTTCTTCTTTCCTTCTAGATAGAGTTCGTATGTTTTACAGCAACAAGAGTCCGTAAGCAGCTTGTCAAGCAAAAAAAAAAAGCCAGTCATGGTACACAATTAGACACAAAAAGGAATTAAAGTATCCACAATATATGCTATATTTACATGCATGCCGTGATTAAGGGAGAATCCTAAAGAAGCTTAGGGTAGCCGGACTTGTTTATTTGGTATAATATACGTATGCACACGTAATCAGAGCCTTTTCATATGATTGGTTCAATACAAAATATGTATCTTCTTGGTTTAGAAAAGGACGACATGTTTTAGGTTTGGACTTTGGCTTGTTCACCGAACCAGTTTAGAAAATATGCTTGTATGATTTGAATCTATTGATTCAACCAGGAAATACCAGCCGTTCTATCTATATCTATACCTAGATACATATTGGAACATATCTCTCTCCTGTGTTGTATGAGTTAATGTGACGTGTCCAACCACTGTGTGGAGTCTTAATTTTAAAACAAATTGGTATACGAGTTACCACAGTTCAGATCTAGGTGGTACGAAATTCGATTTCGAGACGTATTAGAGCAGATAACGCGACCATTTCATAAATCTCTAAATCTCAAGTCATCCATGTAACCACTCAGTAAGTTGTACGTCCCCGGTGCAATGCACGGGCATGTTCTGCTTGTAATAATAAAGAGACAAAATTTCAGGCTCTTTTTTTCGTCCATCCATTTTTTGGTCCGTCTTCCTCTAACTACCGAATAATAGAGAGTTTCTTTTGTCCGGACTTATATATATAACCCGTGCTCATACGAGTTAAAATAGCTCGCGCTAGACCAATATGGAATATGAATCCTAACCTAAGTAGATTCCTCAGATTCTAAGTACTCTAAATAGAACTCTTAATAATAAATAGAAAAGAATAAGAGTTATGTTCTTTATTTTGCACCGCTTTCTTTATTTACGTACGAGTTAGAATAGCTTGCGTCTGGACGGGTATGGAGTAGGAATTTTAATCTAAATAGATTCTTCAGATCTGACGATAATGCTGTGCATTTATTTTCCTTTGATGAGATATATATATGGTAGATTATAGAGACCGGTTTCTTTTTTTAATGCTGGAAACTTTCTTTCCTCCAGAAAATGTTAGGAACTTCTATAATAGACCCGAGCCCGGCGTTTTTTTATGGTGGAAGGCTGAACAATTTAATCAGGAAAATAGAAAAGGAAAAAAGTACTATGGTTATGCCATCTTTTTTTATCAACCTTATTTTTTTCTCTTTGGTGGAAGGCCAAACAATTCAATTAGGAAAATAGAAAAGGAAAAAAATACTATGGTTATGTCATCTTTTTTATCCATCTTACTTTTTTTTTCTCTTTTGTCCTAACATGTTCTCTTTTTTTATCTTTGCAAGCATGTGCTGTCCGAACATCCGTGAGAGCATTTTACGGGGCGTTCACACGTTACCCGTTTATCTAAGCGATTGTTTTTTTTGTTTCTCCTACAAATATAAAAAATGACTAAATTCAACCGTCATGGATGTTTGAACCGTTGACCTTTCCCTATATAAAATAGAGAAATATTTTCTATACGAGTTAGAGCACCGTGCCATACATGGTGTGAAGTCTGATTCCAAAATAAATCGAAATGGATGATACAATGAGCATGAATCAAAAATAAATTGGAACACCTGATGTAATTATTAGATAAATATCCAAGTCTCCAATGTACATACGAGTTAGAACAGTGCACATCTAACAATAATATGAGGTCTAATTCAAGACGAATTATACACATGATGAAGCTTTTATTGAACAAATTTCTTAGAAGTTGAAACGGACAAGAACTTAGACTGAACACAATAAAATAGAAACAAAAAAGGAAACAAGCAACAAAAAAGGAACCGAAAGGCTAAACACAAGCAAGGCATAGAGTTCGATGCAAAGATAAATTTAAATATACGATGCAATCTTAAATACTATTCAAAATCTGATGCTCGATCATGTATAAGAGTTAGAACGTCACATGTTTGTTGGATAAATTTTTAACCTACAAATCATCTAGATAAATTACACAGCAAGTTGCGTCTCCCGTTACAACGCTTTCGCCGGTCAATCATAAAGGATGAATCTCAACTTGCATGCATATGCAACGACCAACGATATACTCAGAGAACTTCAGTTCAAGTTGCGTATACTATGCAAGTCTTGCTTTTTTCTTCCCAAAAAGAGTTTGCAACTCTTTCGGTCTAGGTGATCGTAATACGGTCAGAACTTGGTTATCTTTTTTCTCTATATTTTCTTTTGTAAATTAATAGAGAAATTTTACAGCGCTGGAAATAATGAGTCATTCGTATGGCTAGATCGGAGGGTTAAGAAAGATAAAGAATCTACTAAAAGGAACTTAAGCTGTGAGCCGGAACTAAAATTTACTGTACCAAGAACCGGCTCTAAACTAATTTTGAAGGGTACAATAGTACTTTATGTAAGTGGGTTTGGGTTTCTTCTCGCTGCTCCCTACTTGCACAATCCCGTGAACCACAAATCCATCGCCGTCTATTAGGCAGCGCGGCGGTAGCCAACGAATCGACGCCGCTAGCGGCGATGCTCTGTCGCTGCCTGCCTAGGCTTTGCTCGGTTTGTTGATCGCCGCCGTGGGAGAGCGCGACAGTACATGCATGCCGTCGTGGATGGCGGCGTCGAACACCGGCAGGATGTCCATGTCGAAACACTCGTTGCCGTTCACGGGAGGGAAACACACATGCAATAGGCTGCCAAGCGCGCGTAGGGAGCCGCCGGATTGCGTGCTGTTGCCGAACCTTCGAACACCGACACACCAGGACTAGCGAGCCGCCTGCCGTGGACAGCGTGTGAGTGCCGTGGCCATCCATGTTTCAGGGGCGTTCAATGCACCCGCAGCCGCTGCGTAGCACTTGTTGAAGTACCGTGCGCCGATCAGCTTCCAGTTACAATGGAATTTATCATCTTGGTCTTCGGCGCAGCCTCGTAGGCTCCTGGCAAGTGGATCGGCTGTCGGCGGCTGCGTCCGGCGACGAGGTTAGCGACGAGGTGGAGGGAGCCGTCGCTCCGTGGATTCAACTAACAGACAAAGCCAACTACGCACTGACTGGAGTAGTCCGGAGTCCAGACAGGCGGGCGGCGGTGGCGATCCCTACAGCCGGCCGAGTGGCAGGCCTTTGTAGGGATTGCCGCTTGCCGGTGAACCCTGCAGATGGTCTGCGGCGGGCCCTGTAGGCTGTCGGCAATGAGCCCTGGAGAAGCTGCCGCTGCACCCTGTGCAGGTAGGAGCCGGCGCCGGCGAGGCCCTCCCCGTCCCTGCTTTCCGTGTGTGAAACTGCGAGCTGCGTTCGTCGTGGCTTTGTGCGACAGGCGAAACAATACCGCAGCAAAATGACAAAAGTGCCCTTAATTGCATCTAATTAATTCGTTTTAATCAGATGGCTGCAAAAATTCCAATGGAGTGGAACCGCTAGTTCCTGCCAAGCACGGTAACAAATCTCTAGTTAATAACTATAATTATATAGAATTTGATTTACGGGGTCCATTATTCAAAATAAACTAAGACGCTGCAAGAGGTACGGGAGCAGGTGGGAAGTGATTTTGGTGGGGATTGAGCAGTGAGGAGTGAGAAGTGATTCTTGTCTAATTTTAATCGAAATCTGTATGTTTTTTTCTTGTTTGGCTAACAAAGAGTGATTTTTGCGGATAAGGTGCTCCAAAATGACCCCCTTACATTCATGGAATCAATTCTAGATTTCTAGGGGAGTTATTGCAAACATGCCCAAAGGGCTTCTATTAGAAAAGTGATTCTGATTGTCTGTAAGAAATGATTCTATTAGAAAAGTGATTTTATGGCTAAAAATGACTCTCTTTAGTTCTTTACAATTCTTTACAATAATCTCTACATAGAAAATGAGGAAAACCAAATTTTTAGCTCCTAATCTTCTAGTTGAATTCAAAGAATTACTTCACACAATCAGTATAGAATCACTTCACATAATCAGTACAAAATCACTTGTACTGTTTGGCGAAGCTCCTCCTTGATTTAGCTTAAAAGCTCCTCTCATAGTTATGCCCAGTAGGGCCTAGGAGGCTAAGGGTTTGTTTGGTTCAACTTAGAGCTGTGAAAACTTGTTAAGATTTGTGAGTTGTGGAAAAAGATGTTGTGAAAAGTTATAGGCTATTGGTTAAAATAACTATAAAACCTATTACATGTATTTATCTCTTTTGAAACATCTATAAAACGTCTCTTTATTTCTACTCATTTGGAAAAACTAAAATACAAAAGCAGGGTCCAATATACTACAAAAATTATACTACGCAAAAACATATACTTCCTCCGTCCCTTTTTGTGTGTCGTCCGAAAAGCGTGTCTGTGAAGAAAACACGGTTTTCTAGAGACAAACATTTAGGGACAGGGAGTATGTTCTAGAAAAGTGGCTTCTGATTCTACTCGTTTGGCTGCTTTTTGCCAGCAGAAGGATTTTTGAGAAGATAACCAAACACGGCTAAGGGCCTGTTTGGTTTGCATGAGTTAAAGTTTAACTCCCATCACATCAATGTTCCCTCAAATGCAGGGAGTATTAAATGTAAACTAATTGCATACATGTCGGCACAGATTAGGAGTAATTTACGAGACGAATCTATTAAGCCTAATTAGTCTAAGATTAGAAACTTTTTGTCAAATAAGACGAAGGTGCTACAGTGTTTGTTAAACTTTAACTCCTCCAACCAAACACCCCTGATACACTCGCTTCCCTGCGACCCTGCCCATACAAAATCGTACGTTTCATCTAGACGTACGACTGAGTTGATGGTACTGGCGGCAGGCACGCCGTTTCCTCTAACAACCGTACGCGCGCGCTTCGTGCTTTTTTTTTTCGCGAACGGGGCAACATATGGCCCGTATTTCATTAAAAGGATAAAGAGTTTCCATACAAGAACAACAATGCAGGCTCAGCTAATGGCGAGGGGCCATACAACGAAGCATGCAGCAACCTAACTACTGGATTCATCGATTATCGCTATTACAAATTAACCATATGTTGCAACCAGTGGGGGGGCGAACACGGAGATGCAGGAGAAACCTGCCTCGACCCAATCCTCTGCCTCCAGTAGTACGGCGTGAGCCACCGCATCAACATTGGAGCTCTGGGAGTCGAATGTGCGCCTATTCCTCTCCTTCCTCGCTTTCAAGTTCACAGAAACTGAGAAACGACGACAGACCTGGCCGGAGCCTAACCAGGCGTCACGGCACCACGCGACGATGATGCCTCCCGTGGCACCCTCAGATGGCAAGCACACATAATCAAACGCCACTCCCATTAGTTCAGAGATCATACAAGGCTGTAGTGCAGTGAGCTTTGTCTCAACGAGACAAACGACAGACACGCGCTCTTGCGCAATGAACTCACGCACTTCATACCTGTAGTCGAGCACACGACGTGGATCCACTGTTTGTGCACTCACCAGGCAGTTGTGGCGAGCTCTCTTTTCTCAACCAAATTGTCCAGTGAACACGACGACCAGACTCAACAGGCATCAGCAGTCCAGCTCCAACAGAGGATCGGACACCAAAACCAGGCACCAACCGTGTACCGTGCGTCCCTGCAGGTGACCAACCAAGGTCCTCGAGCGCTGGGCAGGCTAGCCGCGCGCGCGCTTGCGACACGCTGACACGTACGCCGCACGACGTATAGGGCTATAAGTACCGCGTCGCCCTAGGCCTACTGCATCCCAGAGTAACTGTATTCCAAACATCCAAGTTCCAACGCATCAATCAAAGCTCAAATAATTCACAAATCGCAACCATCATACGAGACACTATCCGATCCAATATGGCGTCGTCGAGAACCGCCGTGTCCTCCCTCGCGCTCCTGCTCCTGGTGCTGCTGCTCTCGTGCGCCGTGACAAGCAGCGCGGCGCGGAGGCTGGAGGAGGAGGCGCCCAAGGAGGAGCAGGATGAGGAGTTCCCGCCGCACCTGTCGGTGCCGCCGGAGCACGAGCTGCCTCCGTTCCCACAGGTGCACCTGCCGCCCAAGCCGGAGCTGCCACCGTTCCCCGAGGTCGACCTGCCGCCGATGCCCGAGCTGCCGCCAAAGCCCGTGATCGTCCCCGCCATCCCCGAGTTCCACTTCCCAGAACCAGAGGCTAAGCCATGATGCATTCTGCCACAAGGATGCATGTCGTCCGTCGTGTCTTGTTGCGTTGTTATGTCCGTTTTGGTACGCGTCGTGTGTGCTCTTGCTTTGTACTCCATGGTGTGCTGCTCGTACGTATTCCTTTTTCGTTTTCATTTATCGAGTGCGCCAAGCATGTATAGTATATATGAGTCTGTGTCCGGTGGCTTGGCATATGCACATATATTACTTCATATTCATATGTACTGATGCAAGTGCATTCGAGAGCCCTTGTGTGTTTGTCACTTTATTTTATATCAATAAAAGCATCACTGATTAAGGGGAAACAAGTACTTCGGGAAGTTGAGTGCACGCATGGTTTAGGTGTCCTTCGTTTGGTCATTTTGATTTTTTAGCACTGTTTATGTAAAGATGCAAAGAACGAGTCTACAAATACAATCCACTCACAAAAAAGTTTCAGTATTTTATACTAGCTAGCTTTTCTTTTACATGGTAAGAGGTACAAACACCTTCCAGCAGATAAAAAACCCACACATACCCGCTACGGCTTCACCGAGAGCTCCTAGCTAGGATATGTGCATCGACATATATTTAACTTCCTTCCTCTCATCTCGTGAACAATATGGTTGTAAGTGCCAAGGAACCCTCTCGAATACTCTTTGCTACATTGGCGCAGTCAATTGCCAAAAAAAAAACTACTAATTGCAAATCGTTAGCCAATGAAATGCCCTCCCTGCACGCCGAAGCTTCTAGCTTCTCTGGGTCTGTTATTCCTTCGATTCTCTAACTTTCACCAAGGCTCAAGGAACACCCCAGCGAACTCCTTGCCACTACCGCAACAACATCTAAGCTTGAATTCTTTGACACCGTCACCATTGATTTTCATAAGACCCGCTTGTGGAGGAATCCAACTAGGAACCTTTCCCTGTATTCTTTCCTCTAGCACCGGCCGGAGTTTTGATAGTTCTAGATCACCGAGAAACTTTTCCACGAAGCAGTGGATCAATAGCGGGCTTTGGAAAGAACTCTCATGTATAGCTTTTTGCCTAGCATGCCAGATAGCCTACATTCTCATTGCTAATCTAACCAAATCATCTTGCAACAATGTAGCGAACATCACCACGAGCCAACCCCTTGGGTTATTCTAGCTTGTAGCATCTGCAACAGATTACTTATACCCATGCGCAATACTAAAAATATGCAATATAAGGGATTATGGTGCTCCAACAGATTACTCATCCTATCCCCAATAAGTTACTTAAAATCCATCTCCTCTCCCTCAAATGTAGAAGATCCACACCCTATCCCCTATCCACTTTAAAGATATTGGTAATCTGTTGGGGGGAGAAGAAGAAAAAGCTACACTAATAATAATACGAGATTACCTATATAGACTTTTAGGAGATGTGAGATAAGTAATCCGAGATGCTCTTAAGATGTAGCACTAGTTACGTATGGCTGCGTCGCGAGAGAAACATGGGCTCAGTTGACCCATAATAGCATAGATATGACCAAAAATGGTGAAGGTGGAAAACAACCCCTAAGCAGTTTGGAAACAAGTACATTTACCCTCCTAAACTATCGTCATGGTCTGATTTTTCTTCTTGAACTCTAAAAATAGACATCTTAAACCCGAACTCTAAAAAACATTGAAATTACCTTCCTACCATGGATTGAAGTGATTCAAAGACGGTTTCGTCTTTTTTTAGTTAATAAAATTTCATTAAATACTTAAGATATTTAAACCACAAAATGTCTCTAAGCTTCTATTTTTTTTTGAGAAAAATCTTAGAAATAGATTGGGACACGACGAACCTAAATAAAGTATTTATACCTCATGAAAATATTTCTTGTTAGATTTAATGTGGGCATGACCCATATTTTATTTAATAATTAATGAAATAAATTCTAAGGCCATATTAGATGCTAGGTGCTATAAAATGGTGGACTTAATGTAGTTCATGGCTGAACTTGTAACGGTCATATTTATGGCTAACCCCCATGTTTATGGCAGAGGTTACTTGTAATTGATGGACGTTTCATGACATCCAGGTTCATCCTCTACGCTTCATCTTCTACCTTCTGTGCTTATAAAAAGGAGTGCTTTGTCTTCAGCTGCGTGTAGGAAATACAACACATCCAACATCATCGTTCTTCTGTTGAGTTGCTCCCGAGTATCTTCGTCGCAATCCTCTGCACGGACAGAGAGTTGGGAGAGCAGGCCTCCGGAACCGCCGTCTGTCAAGCGACACCTGCTCGGGTGTGCGGGCGATCAAGTTTTTGGAGAGCATCTCTGCGACTGCTCGCTTCTTACTCGTGATTACCGACGTCTTCTTCTTCTTCTTCTTCTTCTTCCTTGGATCGTCTACTTACTGGTGGACGTTCGAGGGACTGCACTGCGAACATCATCCTGCATCAACTGTGGTCCGCGACATTGAGCAATGCACTATGTCGACTAGTGCAGTGGAGCCACCAGTGCCTTGAGCATGGGTTCCTCCGCTGGGTATAATTCTATTCTTGAATTTCTTAAATTCGATATCTTTTCCGCTATGATCTGTATGTTGTTCATGTCCATATCTGCTACTAGTGCAAGTAGTAATATCACTCACATGCACATACATGTTGTTACCTATTTGTTATGGATTTTCTGCATTAAATTTAACATGAAAATGTCTAAATTCTTAACAATAAAAAAACATGATATTAGACAATTTTCTGTTAATGGTTTTGCTGCTGCATTGAAGCCGAATGATTTTGATGGCACAAACTACATGAGATGGCGTGCTAAGATAGTCCTGTGGTTGACCGCTATGAATTGCTATCACGTTGCGTAGGGGAGGCCTGAACAATTTACTCCTGAGGAGGAGCAAAAGTTTGTGGCAGCTGATAACCTGTTTCGAGGTGCCGTTATTAGCACCTTTCATAGCAAATACGAGGACAATTACATGATATTCACGACTGGCAAACAATTATGGGATACACTTGATGCTCAGTTCGGTGTTTCAGATGCTAGTAGTGAGCTGTACATCATTGAGTAACGGTATGACTACAAAATAGTTGATAACCGTTAAGTAGTGGAACATGCTCATGAGATACAGGCGTTGGCTAAGGAACTCGAACAGTTTCCTTGTGTGTTGCCTGACAAGTTTGTGGCCGGCGGTATAATCGTTAAGCTGCCACCTTTTTGAAAGGATTTTGGTACTTTTCTGAAACCCAATAGATAAGAGTTTAGCGTTGCTGAGCTTATTAGGTCTCTTGATATTGAGAAGAGGGCGACAGCAAAAGACACGTGGAAAAGGAGTTTTGTCTTCTGGTGCCAATATGGTGAAGAGGAAAAACAACAATGCATCTCGTAATAATAAGAAGAAGAACAAGAGAACAACTCAAAGCCTAAGCAAACAACCAGTTTTAAGAAGAAAAAGAACAAAGATGGTGGTTGCTTTATTTGTGGGAGTGATGGGCATTGGGCAAGTGCGTGCCCAGACCACAAATTTAAGCAAGAAAAGAAATCAGCAAACATGATTATTAGCGAGGCTGAATGAGAAACATCTAGGTATGGTTATTCTTTACGCACTGTTCTTTCAGTTTGTCTTTCGCTTGAGTGGTGGATGGATATAGGGGCTAACATAAATATGTGTGCTGATACTTCTTTATTTTCTTCCTATCAGGCCGGCGGGACTGGAGTCTTACTGATGGGAAACGGGTCCCATGTGCGTGTTCTTGGTGTTGCTACGGTCTCTCTGAAGTTTACTTCAGGAAAGACAGTGCTGTTGAAGAATATGTAGCACGTCCTCTCCATAAAAAAGAATCTAGTTAGCGGCTCTCAATTGAGTCGAGATGGTTATAAAATTGTATTCGAGTCCAATAAATGTGTACTATCAAAGTATGGAACATTTGTTGGAAAATGTTATGATTGCGGAGACTTGTTCCGCTTATCTTTGTATAATGATGTGTGTAATAAGGTTGTAAACAATGCTATTATCCCTGATAAGTCAAATATTTGGCATTCATGGCTTTGTCACGTTAATTTCAGTTGTCTATCGCGGCTAGCAAATCTAAATTTAATCTTGAAATTTAATCTAGCAAAGGTTCTAAGTGTGGGGGTATAGACCCGTATACCCTCATGGCTGCACATGGCCGCATCAGAGGAGGTGGCCCAATGTAACAGAACCGACCAATTATACGAAATTAAGTAAGAAAAACACCCGCAGAAACAGATAATTTAGCAAACTTAAGCCCGTATAACCCGGTAGTCCGTGAAACTACGAAGGATTTCAAACCAACCAACATACAAACCAAGATCGTACAAGTTTAGTAGCCACAGTCACATATTACATAAAGTTCGCAACAACACTGAGATATATCGGAGTTTTAAACATAAAGTTATTACAAACCAAGTTCATGATAAGGTAGCAGAAGCAAATAGTTTTAAAATCACACACACGCATTTAGTTCAGATACAGTGCCAGGAGATAGTCATGTCCACCAAAAGCATCAGATAAGACATACGGAACGACCATGCCCTTGGTCCTAGTTGTCGCCCATCGCAGGGTACAGGCAGTTGATGCAATAATCGTAGTATATCTGACCATCTGCAACAACAATGGGAACAACGCCCTAAGTACGAGAAAGTACTCAGCTAGACTTACCCGTCTTAAACTAAAATAGAGTGACACCAAGAAGTATGCAAGGCTTTCTTTAATGGACTAGCTGACTCATTTGCGAAAGAGCAAAGTTGACATAATGAACCATTTAAATACTTTGCATCATCTTTATTATAACCTATCAATATAGGTAAGCACCTATACTATAGCAATCACTTGATTAACCAATAACATCCGATGACCAACTTAGATTTAGCATTTCCAACGTCATCCATATAATCATCAGTGTTCCATCATCATTACTACAATGCCGTAACTCGAGACAAGTGCTCACTATCCAGGAGTGATGGCGATTCGAATCGATTCCTAACCAGCTGGTGATTTATTTCTCACATAAACCACACTCACCGATCAAGTGAGCTACAGATCACCAATGACACTTTTCAGGTAAACGTCTCGGGATAACAATCATGGACCGCAATACCTAGGGGCTTCCCGACTGCCAGAAATCAGGACCCAGCCTGCCCTTGGGCTCACTCTTTGTGCCCCCGTCATACCCCCTTAGCACCAGTCTACCAATCCGAGTTTATCCCGACCCGAATAGTGCTACTAGCTTCGCGGTCGAAAGATACGTTATTTGACCAGCTAAATATGAGGCATGCGTTCAACATGACAAGAGGGACGAGCAACGATCGGTCCTTAACCGACATAGACGAAAAACTACGAGCACCCCCAGAACCCTGTCTGGTTGCCTCAAACTATTCCGTCCGGTTTTCAATTATCCATCAACACATGGTTATTTTAAAGATATCATCGATACCAAAGCTAAAGTATTCCAGTAACCACCTATATTTGCAGGTGACAGGAAATCACCGATCGCTACCGGTCTAAGCAGGGCTAAGCAGTTATTCGATTCTAAACCTAATAGGGTAAGAATATAATAAAGTGGGCAAGGATAGTAATAAATGCATCAACGGTTTCACTCAACTCCTATAACTTAATGCAACAATATATAAAACTCATATATAAAAGATTGCTTTTATAAGATAGGAGACTTAGAATGCTCTGGGGCTTGCCTCGCTCAAAGGAACTAGGTTGATGGTCCATGCACTCGGGCAGGTCCTCTCCTTGCTCCTCTACCTCTGGCACCTCCTGTGCCTGGATTTCCTGTGGATCGACCCCGGCCTGCTCCTCTTGCACTGCTACTTGTACTTCCTCCTGCGATCCTGTATGATGCAATTGTATAAGTGAGATGCAAGCGGTGCATCAGATGCGATGGCATGTGATGATCAAGATAACATGCAATGTAGATGAACACACTTAGATTTATTGTATAGAATAGAGATAAAACTTTTCTACTAGGTAGTCAACATCATCCAAGGATATGTACCACGAGTACATGTCATCTACTGCATCCTCTTCTATTACTAACCCCCGTTAGCTACTGCTAACTACCATAAAGCCATAACACAAGTGCTACTACACTTCATCACCACAACTATACTACATGCCAAGTGACATCAGCAAGTTATTTGATGCTTCAAAGATACACCAAAGCTACACCATTAAACTAATCATGCATAAAGAATATTATTTTATTTCACTTTAAACTAATGGTTACAACAGCAACATGTATCTATAGTGCATAGAAAAATCTAGAAAAATTACAGTAGCCTATTCATACCCTAAGTAGCCTACCATAAAATTTTCATGGTATTTGGATAAGTAAAACAGGCTACACAAAAATGACAAGCTAGGGTATATAAATAAGCATGAAATACTTTGTACTATGAAAAGTATCAAACAACAGATTTAGTATTTTTTTCCATGTTCTACATAGTTTACAGATCTTGTACAAAAAGTTTCATATACATGTTTTATTCATATTTTTGGCTCTAGCAATTTTACAAGAAAAAGCAATTAAATGCACCAAAAATAGATAGCTATATTTTTCTACAGGTCATGCATGACTTATATTTTTCACAAAAAGTACATCTTAAGAATAGATCAACAAAATTGGAATCATATTTTTCTGATCCATATTCTATTTATTATGCATTTTCTAAGATAATAGCATTTTAATCATTTAAATTAAACTATATAGAAATGTATCCCCAACATAACATGCAATATTTTTAACATGTAGATCTAACAGTAAGGATCATAACAAAAATTGTTTCAATATTTTTGGAGCTCTATAACTTGAGTTATGCATTTTTCAAGCTCTTCCTCAATTTTTGAAAACCTTTTCAAAAACTCTTTTCTTCAAAAGCCGGATTTGAAAACACTATGTACACCCCACACTTTTCCCTAGATCCGGCCATGAGACACCCTACAGTCGCACGGGAGCAGAGGACGCCGTTGACCGGCTACTCCTCGCCGACGATGAGGTCCCCATCGTTGAGACCGGCACCATTGGCTTCCTCTCAGCGACATGAACACGCTAAGCTAGAAGATGGTGCGGATGGAGGACCGGAGCGAGCTCGCCGGCACACATGGTGGCGCTACATGTCAGCGAGCTCGCCGCTGCCGGCCATGGCGAGGCTAAGCGAGGCGTGCGTAGGCTATGCGAGGTCGAGGCGGATCCAGCGCTCGTGAAAAGGAGAAGAAAAAGGCATGGTGGCATGGTTGTCCACACGAGCCGCGGTGGTGCTCTCGTCGGCGGGGAAGGGACGGCCAAATACGGCCCTCACCTTGACGAGGGCGACTGTGAGCGTGCACAATCGACGAGGGGCATTGAGGCGGAGCTGCGGGCAAGACGACTCGAAGTCAGACGTGATGGATTAGGCGCATGACGTCAGCGATCCTCGCGGCGGCGCTCGGCTGCTGCGGCTGCTACTTGCTCTAGCAAAAGGAGGAGGAGAAATGGAGTGGAGGAGGGGATGCGGACGCACGAGGCAGGAGTAGGAAAGCATGGAGGGCGGGGGAGGGGGGCACAGAGGGACCACCCGTACGCCGGCGACGGCGAGCGCGCGCCACGCGGTGAGCGCATGCTGCCGTTGGTCAGGGCGCGGCGTGGCACGTGCGTCAGAGCGCGAGAGTGAGCGCGCGCGGGCGAGGCGCCGAGCTGGGCCTGGGCCGGCTTCGGGGGCAAGCCAGGAACGGAGGCGGCGGCCCAAAACTAAAAGAAATTCATTTTTCTTTTTATTTTTCAAACCATAGCACACCGAACTCCATTTTTGAGCAACCAAAAATTATTTTCACAAGATGGTCCAAAAATAAAAGTTGTTTAGAATTTTTAACTCTACAACTTTGCTTAAATGTGCATTTTAAAATTCCAACTATATTTTGAAATAGAGATTTAAAGTTCATTTAAATCAAAATCCCATTTTTCTAGGTTATTTTTTAAAAGTAAAATTTGAGGAAATTTTGAATGCCAAACTTGCTCCAAATTATTTACTAAGCATTTCTATGTTGTTTATTTACTAAAAGAAGCACACACAAGCATGACAAGCATCAACGTCACATTCAATCTACTCAAACAAAACATCACAACATGCATGTTTCAAAAACCTGTTTCAAGTCATTATTTCATGTGATGCTTATGAATGCGTAATGATGATTATGCTAATGACTTGAAAATGCTAATGCATGCTTAACACCTAGGGTGTTACACCCAACTTGTCAGAACAGCCCGCATGAATCATCCAACTGATCGGTGTACCACGCGGGATATGCGGAGACCAACTTGACGATCAAGGAACTTGGTTGGTTAGGATAGGTTTCATGTCCTATGCCGATACAATTGTTGTAACCGATTGGGACTAGATTCTTTAGATCTATAACCTTGACCCATACTATATAAGGTGGGCAAGGACCTCCCTCAATTCACTTGATACACAATCAATACAATCCATAGAGATGCAGGACGTAGAGTGTTACACTATTTCTGCGGCCCGAACCTGGATAAACCCTTGTGCTCACCTTGCGTCACCATCTAGTTCGTTGTCTCACGCACCTCCACCAATTAATCTACTACCGTGGGCGTACCCCTCGGTAGATTGCCGACCACATCTCATCGACAGTGGCATGCAAGGTAGGGGGTGTGCGTGCAGATCTCATGGCGAGCCAGATGGTCATCTTTCCTGCTTTCATGGACCTCCTGGCGGGCCAAACGTTCACGATCAGGACGTTCACCTGAACCACTAGCGTGAATGGCACCGTCGAAGTCATAGAGGCGGTGCAGGCTCCTCCAGCACCAACCAAATCTACACCAGCACCGGCGAATCTGATCTCGGGATTATTCTCGGGGTCGTCTTCTCCGGTAACTCGTCGACCGCTTCCTCGCTACCATGGGAGGCGGCTCTGATGAGGACATGGCACCTTCAGATATGAACAATGATTATAAGGTAAGCTCATTCCTACATTTGTATAGTGGCTTTGGTTATAATTCACTTGGTTCCACATGTACATGTCACTATTTAATTGTAGGTTCAAATGTGTTTCATAATGGAAGTTCATCAAAGTTGAACTTTTGGTTCGTTGACAGCCCGACAGTGCCTCATTGGGAAGGCCATAACTCATCTATCCGGAGTGTGATTGAGGTCAATGAGCACTTGATGGAAAGCTTGTTTGATAAGCTTTCAAATAGATCTGGTCCCATCTCAATATCACGTAGGAAAGGCCTCCAAATCACCAATATATTCTGTCGCTATTTCTGGCGAGAGCTACACTATCGTCATGGGCTTGTTAGACATCCTTGGGACCCAGGCCCAAGTTGGAGCACGCCCCAAGAAGATGGAGAACACCTAAGAGATGGCCTTGGACGTCCACCTCCTTGGCCACCACCATAGGAGGCCAGCAAGGACGTCCAAGCCAAGCCAGAGGCCCAGTCCAATCCGAGTTCGAGTCTGCCTCGGCCATCAGGATCAGTCTGCAATAAAATAGATGCCCAGGACGCATCCGAACTCCGTTTTCGATGATCCACATATGGATGGAAAGATAATTTGATAAGGAAGCCAATCCAAGTGGTCTCTCATCAAAAGCTCTTCGGAATCAACAGGAATCGTCGAAACAAGTCAGCATCCAGAATCTGTCAGGGTGCTGCGACACCTTCTTTTGGGTCGTTGGGTCTTGTAACGTATTGGGACACCTTTAGGACGTGAAGAGGGATCCTTGGACGTCCCTTAGGCTATATAATCAGTAGCCACCACCTACTTTAGGGTTTGGGTTTTGTTTTAGATCAATCTGTTATTGAACAGTCGCCGTTATCGCTTTGCAAGACCCCAACTTCGAGTGCTTAATCATTCATCTGCAATTGTCACTTCAATTGAGTTGCATTTTATCTTGTTCTTGCTTGTGTTCTTCAATTCACAACAGGGATTAGCCTTCTTGGCGAGGTCAACCGGATTGTGACACGGTTGATAACCAGAGGAGACGTGGTGCTAAGGTTGCAGGGTTTGGGTCTTTGTGATCTGAAGCTGGATTGGTGTGTCGCTCTCCGAACAAATCATTGTTTATCTTAAACCTGACGAAAGATCAGGACCCCATCTCCATTAGGCTCGACAACTCCGATCTGATTGAATCCATCGATTGGGTCACTATGAGCTTGGCCGAAGCCCTCACCTTGGTAGAGTCGATCAGAGATCAATCTGCCAAGGATGGCCATGGCCCTATCCATCATCATCGGACCGAGCAACCTGCTCGGGCTAGCCGCCAAAGGCGTCTAGATTCCGATCTGGTGATCACGGTGGCTCCTGAAGGGCGAACGATATGTTTTCGACCAGCTCTTGCCACTGGCCTGAGGTTGGCGGACTACGAGGTCCTGATAGAGCATCCATCCACTGTTTACCCATATGGGCTGGCAAACATGGTGTCTGAGTACATGGTCTGCTTCCCCCATCTATTCGTGGATCCCACTGAGCGCGACCATGTTTCGAATCTCTCCTTGTTAGAGCTGCCTGAAATCGGCCACCCTGCCCCCGTCATCAACATGGTGAACATTAGACAGATTGGTGGGGATTTGCTCTCTACCATCCGGGAGGAAAGCACCGGATCTACCGGTTCTATCCATGCCATTACCAATCCATACGAAGAGGAGTTCCCGACGTTTCCCCTGGCTTTGGAGGCGTAATCTTCGCCATCAGCATCGATGAACCATCCTGCGAAGGGGAGACAGACCAAGAGAGAGCTGCTCGGGTGGAAAGAAACACTGATCGCATGGCTCGCAGGGTGGAGCGAGAGAATGCTGAATACGCAGAGGGTCGGCGCTCCATTCAACGTGATCTAGACGATGCTTTTGACATGTGTGGCAACCAACAAGTCCACATGACACCAAGCGCCAACATTGCTATCGCTATGAACGAGCTCGCAAAGCTCCCGCAGTCCCCAGCGCTTGACATCATCTCGGCCTATCTGAAGGTCGCCATGGTCTAGGTCAATGAGAACTGACTAGGGGGACACGCATCGGCCCCTTCCATAGCTTCTAGTCGCAGCCGTCATCCCTATAGCTCCCGGCGAGGTCAAAATCAGCACCTGGCATCAAGAGTCCACCAGAGTCAGCAACAGGGGGGGTCCCTACCTCTATCAGGGGCCAGTCGAAAACTACAAGGTGCACCCACGTGAAGACAAATGACATCTCACCCCCGCGACTAGGGCAGGGGGCGTGACACCGACCAGGGGTGCGCACGCGACGCAGACCAGCACGGCAGACACGACGCTCATCGTGGGGGCAAATGAGGAGCAAATCAGGGTGGTGGTCGTAGCGGCCACTGCGGTGCCAACCAGGAAGTAGAGCAACAAGTCGGAGGTGACCTCCGTGACCATCTCAGCGCCAATATGAACCAGAGGGATCGCATCGAGAATAGCAGAGATGCGTGACATGCATCTGAGATGCGGCGCAGGCGTGAATACGATCAAGAACACAGAGCACCCTAGTGTGGTCGTGCACTGCCTGGGGGCAATATTTTAGGTCTCTGACCTTTCACTAACCGGCTTAGTGCCATCGTCTGGCCAAAAAACTTCAAGCTCCACGATTTGGATACATATGACGGAAAGGCCAACCCCGAGCAGTGGGTAACATTGTATGAGATCGTTGTCCGAGCAGTGGGAGGCGACGAAGATGTTATGGCCAACTACCTGCTTGTGGTCATCAATCAATCTGCAAACCAATGGCTCCTTAGCCTTCGAGAAGGCTCCATCAACACCTAGGCTAAGCTTAGGAAGGCTTTTGTTGATAACTACTTGGCCACTTGTCAGTAGCCTGACAACAAATATGATTTGGAGAAAGTCAGAGACTATCCAAACGAGCTACTGCATGACTGCATCCATCGCTTTTCGAAGACACGGATATCCATCCCCAACATCAACAACGATGAGGCCATCTCCGCGTTTATCAGGGGCCTCCTCTATCATGATGCAATTAGAACTAAGTTGCTTCGTAAGAGGCCTGAATTGGTCCAAGACCTATTCATGGTGGCAAAAGTGGGCAGATGCTGACGAGGCCGACCAGTAGATCAAGGAGGATGTCAGGCGAGCTCCTCATTCCGTCCAGCAAAATCACCGCTACGATGACTGGTGTGACGAGCAGCGTCGAGATGACCACCGCGATGATCGGCACAACGATAACCGCAACCGCCGCAATGACAACCGCGACCGACGTCGTGATCGGCAAGATGACACCAGGGACGGCAGAGCCGCAACCGACCAGTGGACAGCACCATCAATGCCGTCAAGCCAGGAGGCAAGCGTGACTATGAAGACACCTACTCCAAGGTCCTCCTGGGTCTCTGTCCGGCTCACCCGGATTTTGGCCACACGATGGGAAACTCCAAGGGGCTGAAGTCTATTTACCGCTCAGATCCTCGCAAGCGGATGCATGGTGGCGGCATGGATGATGAGCGCGACAACCAGCGAGATGACAAAAAGGGTGATAAGGAAGTGAAGGATGAAGAGGAGCGAGACAAAAACCCCTGTCATTTCTACAAACATCCCGACAGAACCATCCGCACCATATTTGGCGGCAAGGTAGCCTTGGAGACCGGGTAGGAGAGGAAGCTGACCACCCGAGCCGTCATGGCCCTCGCCAACTCTGATGAAAAGGTCGTTGATCCCAAGTTCCAGAACTGGTCGCACCGGACCATCACATTTATCAGAGCTGATCAGTGGGCAAAGATTCTAGAACCAGGCCGTTTTTCCCTTGTTCTGGACCCAGTCATCAAGAACGGTTGGTTAAAGAAGGTGCTCATTGATGGCAGTAGTGCCCTCGACATCCTTTTCTACAACACCCTAACTAAGTTAGGCCTTAAGCTGGGAGACCTCGAGCCGTACGATGCACCTTTCTAGGGGGTGCTCCCAGGGCAGACCTCTCATCCCCTGGGTCAATTCACGTTACCGGTCTAGTTTGGCACTCCTGACCACTTCCGCGTCGACTACGTCAATTTTATCATCGCGAACTTCAAGGGAACGTACCATGCTATCCTCAGTAGACCAGCCCTAGCCATGTTCATGGCGGTACCGCATTACGTCTACTTGCTGTTGAAGATGCCAACTGAGAAGGGCGTGCTCACCCTCAGAGGCAACGTGTTCATCGCCTACACATGCGAGAAAGAGAGTTTGGCAACTGTTGAGGCCCTCGAGCTCTCGATCCGCATGAAGGAGTCCTTCGCCAATTCTAAGAAGATTGCTCCGGAGGAGCTGGAGATCTCGAGCAAGAAGGCTACTCATGCCGCTGCAAAGTCTAAGGAGACCAAGGAGGTAGAGCTGGTCAAGGGCGATAAGACCAAGATGGCTTGCATTGGGGCCAACCTGGATCCCAAATAGGAAGACGCACTCGTCAGCTTCTTGAGGAAGAACGTGAGCGTGTTTGCATGGAAACCTATAGATTTTCCTGGTGTACCTCGGGAGTTGATCGAGCACTCCTTAGATGTTTCGAAGACCACCAAGCCAATCAAGCAGAAGCTACGGCGGTTCTCGCGCGATAAAAGGAAGGCGATTAGGGTAGAAGTAACCCGGCTCTTAGCTACCAGTTTTATTAAAGAGGTGTATCATTCAAAGTGGCTTGCCGACCCGGTTCTTGTATGAAAGAAGAATAAAGAATAGAGAATGTGCGTTGATTATACCGATCTCAACAAACACTACCCTAAGGCCCCATTCAGTCTACCTTGTATAGACGAGGTTGTAGATTCTACGGCCGACTGTGAGCTCTTATCTTTCCTAAATTCCTATTTTGGCTATCATCAAATTTCCCTGAGGGAGGAAGACCAGATCAAGACCTCTTTCATTGCGCCCTTCGGTGCTTACTGCTACATGACCATGTTGTTCGGGCTCAAGAACGTCGGGGCAACTTATCAAAGAGCTATCCAACAGTGCCTCAAAGACCAGATCAGAGATCAGCTCATGGAGGCATATGTTGATGTTGTTGTAGTAAAGACCAAAGTGGCCTCTAGCCTAGTTGATGACCTTGGCCAGACTTTTAAGGCCCTTAATGCCTTTCAATGGAAGCTGAATCCTAAGAAGTGCATATTCGGTGTCCCATCTGGTATACTGCTCGGCAATATAGTCAGTCATGATGGTATAAGGCCTAAACCAAAAAAAAAGTCTAGGCCGTCTTGAGGATGAAGCCACCCGAGTGCGTCAAGGACATCCAAAAGCTTACCAGGTGCATGGCTGCTCTGAGTCATTTTATATCACGGCTCAAAGAGAAGGGTATGTCATTTTTCAAGATCCTCAAGGCGAAGGAGACGTTCGAGTGGTCAGAGGAGGCTAACGTTGCTTTTGCAGAGCTCAAGTAGTTTCTCACACCCCCTGGTCCTGACGGTGTCCAAGGAAGGTGAAACCTTATTGCTTTACATCGCGGCAACTAATCGGGTTTTTAGTATGGCCATCGTCGTCGAGCACGAGGAGGTTAGGCATGTGTACAAGGTCCAATGACCAGTGTACTTCAATAGCGAGGTCCTCAATGAGTCCAAAACCTGCTATCCATATGTCCAGAATCTGTTGTACGCTATCCTGATCACCTCTCACAAATTGTGCCATTATTTCGACACCTACCCCATAGAAGTGGTTACAAAGTTTTCGCTGGGGGACATCTTGCGTAACAAGGACGCCAATGAGCACATCATTAAGTGGGCATTGGAGCTCAGCCCATATACGTTGGAATTCCAAAGCTGCCAGACCATTAAGTCACAGGCGCTGGTCGATTTCATCGTCAAATGGAAAGACATGAACATGCCCATCTCGGAGAGCTGCCCCGAGCACTAGATGTATTTTGATGGTTCCCTCAACATTGATGGTGCCGAGCATGCGTGTACTTCATCTCACCATCCGGGGACAAGCTGAGCTATGTTCTCCGGATCTACTTAAGGCCTCCAATAATGCCACTGAATACGAGGCGGCACTACACGGCCTCCGTATTGCTGTTGAGCTCGGCATCAAACGACTCATGGTTTTTGGTGATTCTGCTCTTGTCATCCATCAGGTTAACAAAGATTAGGACTACACTAGCGAGAAGATGGATGCTTATTGCACTCAAATTAGGAAGTTAGAGAACAAATTCTATGGTCTAGAGTTTCATCACGTGCTCAGGGCTGACAATTAAGCTGCAGATGAGTTGTCAAAGTTAGGGTCAACACGAGCAGGGATTCCCCATGGAGTTTTTGTCTAGGACCTTGTGAAGATATCCATCAAAGAGGAAGAAAAGCCCGTAGCTGAAAAGCCGCTCGCAGACCAGCTGGTCATCGCGGTTCCGACCAGTGGTGGCGACTGGAGAGAGCTGTTCATATGGTATCTCATGTCTGCAGATGTTCCCCATGACAAAATGGAGATGGAGCACCTTGTCCAACGTAGCAAGCACTATGTACTCGTCGAGGGGAAGCTTATGCGTAAGAATGCGAAGGAGGAATTGCTTCAGAAGTGTGTCTCTCAGGAAGAAGGGGTGAAGATTTTGGAGGAGATCCATGCTGGCACCTGTGGCAACCATGCTGCTTCACAGACTCTAGTCGACAAGGCTTTTTTGAGTAGGTTTTTTTGGCCCTCGGTCGTCGCTGAAGCAGAAAAGCTGGTCCGCCATTGCGAAGGGTGTCAGTTTTTTCCAAAGCAGATTCATGTTTCGGCCCACGAGCTTCAGACCATTCTAGCTTCCTAACCTTTTGCATGTTGGGGACTGGACATGCTCAGGCCATTGAAGCCGGCTCTAGGAGGTTTTTGTTGGATCTATGAAATTATTGACAAGTTTTCTAAGTGGATTGAGTATAAACCTTTAGTCAAGGGAACTGCAAAGAAGGCAGCCGAGCTGCTCGATGAAATCATTCACCGTTTGGCCTCCCCAACATCATCATTACCAACCTAGGATCCATGTTCACTAGTAACGATTTCTGAAACTTCTGCGATGACAGAGGCATAGTGGTCAAGTATGTTTCGGTGGCGCATCCCAGGGCTAATGGACAGGTCAAATGGGCCAACGGCATGGTTTTAGATGCATTGAAGAAAGGGTTATACAAGGAGAATGACAAGCATCCTGGGCGATGGTTGAAGGAGCTGCCAGTCGTGGTCTGGGGACTGAGAACCCAGCCCAGTCGTAATACTAGCGTCTCCCCACACTTCATGGTTTTTGATTCTGAGGCCATGCTACTAGCTGATATCACTTTTCGGTCGCCCAGAGTTGAGAATCATGATGAGAAGTCAGATGAAGCCAAAGAGGTTAATTGTGTCGAACAACAGTGTCTTGACACTTGCACACGAACGACAAAGTACTTATAGGGCTTGCGAAGGTACTACAACCGCAATGTCAAGGACAGGTTTTTCATCGTCGGTGATTTGGTTTTGCACAGGAAACAGAAGACAAAAGGCCTCCACAAGTTATCATCGCATTGGGAGGGCCCCTATATGGTCAAGGCGGTCACTAGGCCTACATCTTATAGGCTGTGTGATCTTGATGGAGTTGATGTTCCTAACTCATGGCACATCGACCTCCTTAGGCATTTCTACGCTTGATGTGCTCCTAAATAAAGATATGTACTCTTTTTGTGTTCTAAGCATTCAATAAAAGTGCTCGTCATGCGTTTTGCTACAACCTTACTATGTTTCTAGAATCCTCCTATATTTCTCTAAAACGTTTGTCGACTAGTTCTTTCTCCTACTTGAGTTTCTTAGAGCCGGCGCTGCCTCCGACTCCTCCCTACACATGCACGAGATCCGCTCTCTATGTTCCGGGTGGTCGGTAGTGGCTCTCTGGCGAGGCTAGTAATCTTACGCATGTCTGGGCTCCACGCCTCATGCTCTGGATTGTTGGTTAGACCAGAGCTAGTGGAACTCTAGGATGAATTAACTATTCATGCTAACTATAACATGACAAAATGGCTAAAAATAGAGTTTTTTCGCTTAACGCCATGACTACATATTATACTAAGTATAATACCTGGTATGAGCTAGCGCCGAGTGTTCCAACATAACTTACTTAATGATTTACAAAAGCACCAAGTGCTTCAACTCAACTAAACTACAAAAAATACTTCTTGACACTAATTTAATGAATGGTCTACCCAGTCTCACCAAATAGATCTACGTCGGCGATCATCTTCGCGGCCGTCACTTAGGAGGAAGCTCTAAGCTGCTCTACCTTCTCCTGGTCAATGCTGCTCGACACGCCGGCTTCAAGCCTTCTTAGTTCCACTTCGGGGTAATATGACCGCACCACAGCTAGGAGGTGGGTGGCTACATATTCACCGGCGTCTCAGATGTATTGTTTGAACCACGACCAGGAGTTCTTGCACTTGTCGATGATGGCGCCTGGTCGGGGTGCTCGGCCAGCTACTGGCTCTTCAGGCACCATCCCAATCAGGTTTAGAACTGGTGTGATGCCATCCTCCATCGCCTGACACTTGTCTTGGTATCATTTAACCTCCTAAGTGAGGACATCAAACTGTGCCTTACTGTTTTGGCGACTAGTGGCATTTACAACAAGAAGGCCATGCTGAGCATGAAGACTTAAGGAAGAGTTTATGATTGATTTATCGGACACTTACTCTGTAGTTCTTTGTCGAGCAGGTTCACCTATTTCACTAGCTCCTTATTTTCATTGGAAAAGTTGGCCACCTCCTTGTGCAGCAAGATTTTCTCTGCTTCTATGTCTGCCGAGCAGGGATTGGTTCATCAAGAAGTCAAAAGATGAACATGGTTAGAATTTTTACTATGCACCTCTTTTCTCTTGGTTGAGGCGGTTGCGCTCCTCGGCCATTGCTGCCTTCTCCATGTCCAGCGCAGCTCGCTTGTCCTAGGCCTCTTGCAGCCTCTCCTAGAGACGTGCTATGTCAGCCTTGAGCCTTTCATTTTCCTCGATCGTCGGGATGATGGTGTCAAAGCATCATCTGTGATACTCTGATGTTTTCTCAATGCTCTGCGGTACAACAATGGGTTACTCCTATAATGCTACAAGGGACTCATCTGCACAAGATAGGGCTTGTGGTGTTTTTACCTTGATCTGGCTCATCAGGTCATCCACGGTGCGCTGCGGCTTGGGACAACTCTATCAGAGTGCTCTTTCTCATGGAACACCCACTCACCTTGATGCTTCCTGGCTACGCGGATGCATTGTGGTTGCATTGTTTCCGTTGGAGCCCGATTGATCTCTTCGATCTTTGGCTCCTCCTCGATCGCTGTTGCTTCTGGTGCATCTCCTTCTGTAGCAGGATTGGCGTTGCCAGTCCTAGCGCCGAGTACGACACCCATGGTCCCGCCAGAGGCGGCATTGGGCATGGTAGTATTGGGCACTGAGCCCTTACTGTGCTGATCGGTGCCGGGCTGTTCGGCGCTACCAGCGTGCTCGACGTGCTTCTCTGCATGGCTACTTTCTACAGCCGCTGGCTCTTGGTCGCCAGCAGGGTGTTCCACATTTTCTGTGGACTCTGGCCTGTAGCACTGTGAATAAGAAAACACTTGAAGATAATTGCATATGATTATAGAGTTATTTACATGTCAGAGCGCCTGAATGCAACTCTGAATCGACGATTGTTGCGGCTACCACTCCCCATGGCATGGGTACTAGCCAGTTGACTATCACCTGCTTGTCTCGCTGTGGTTAGTGCGTGCTCAGGGACTACTGAGCTTGTCCCATAGGTGCTCGCCGATGGCGCACGGGGCGGCGTTGCTGCTCAGGGCGGCGTTGGTGCTCGGGGTGGTGTTGGTGCCCTCGGTGGCGTCACTGCTCGGGACGGTGTCGGCGGCGTCGGTGCTCGCGATGGTGTGGCTACTCGGGGAGGTGTGGGCGCTCTTGGTGGCATCGGCGTGCGGGGCGGTATCTACGCCCTCTGTCGGTGCATCAGCTGCGTCTCCTCCTCCTCATCCTCATCGGTCAAGCCGACCATGACCTTACGTCATTTTCGGCTGCTCTCTTCATCATCAATATTCAAGCGGCCTCCCGTGCCTAGGGGCCAGTGGATTTCTTCTTCTGGGAAGGCCCCTCTGATGTGGGGTGCTTTTTGGCCACCTTCCTCGTCACACGGGGCTCCCGGGCATCCACACCGGTTGGGCAGTCATCGGTGGGCATGTCGGAGATGTATACCACTGCCCGGTTCTGGCCATGGATCTTGCAAAGATTAGATTTAGCATTGTGGTTGCGAACCAGCAACTATCAAGTATGGAATTAAAATTGCGGATGACTTTGCACGTACCTGTGGTAGAGGCGAAGTTAATTTGTACACCCTCATTGCATTCGGTAATAGGTGATATCCTGCCAAGTCAAGTAGCTACGCCAGCCGCCTATCTATCTCCTCACTTGGGAGCCCCTCTAATGACTCTCGGGTCGCGTCATCGGCCCCGGAGTACTCGTACATCGGATGCACCCTTTCCTTATTGGGTTGCACCCGTCTGAAGATGAACTTGGTCAGACAATTGGGCCGTCAATCCGGTTCCTGTCAAACAACCTGAACAGCTCCTGCACTTGTTCCATCTTGGCACTGGTCGGTCTCGTCGACCAGCTCTCCTGCTTGTCAGGAATTTGGCTGACGTCACATGCCACAAATGGTTCCTGCTCTTGCTGCACGTAGAACCATTTGTGGTACCAATCCCTCATTGAGGTGTTCAGAGGGACATTCAGATAATGCGCTTTCAAGTTATCCCAGAGAAGTAGATATGCTCCTCCGGCTATTTTTGACCCCCTAGATCCCCTTTCTTTTTGAGGCAGAAGAAGTGGCGCCATAGATTGAAGTGGGGGTGGATTCCAAGGTATGCCTCACAAAGGTTGATGAAGATGGAGATGGACAAGATAGAGTTGGGATGCAGATTGCACAGACTAACTTTGTAGTAATCAAGAAGCTTGTATAAGAATGGGTGACAAGGAGTCCTAAACCCACGCTAGTAATAATCTTCAAACACAACAAGTTCACCAGGGCGGGGGTCTAGAAAGCTCTCATCGATAGACGGCCTCCACCCTCCGATGGCAGCATTAGGAAGCACACCACTGTCGATGAGCCTGCGGATGGAGCTCTCCGTGCTTGCGGATTTCATCCACTCCACCGACATCATCTGAGCCCTCCGTCCATGGGACCCACGGGCCATCTCCCTCTTCTTCGGCAACAAAATGAGGCTGTGCTATGCGAGATGGATGCGGCGTGGCTAGATTTGGCAAAACTACGGTGGCTATGAGTGGTTCTAATCTAGGGTTCGAGATGAAACTATAGTGGTTATGCGGGAAGTGGAAGAGACGGAGCGAGTGAGGAAGAAGAACCGACGAGAAATGCGAAGTGGAGAAGTGGGGCGGTGCCGCACGGGTATTTATATAAAATGGTGTGACCCTTTGACCTCTAGGGTTTTTGGGTAACCGTGCCCCGTGCGCCACGCCCGTTTCCTCAATTATTGGCTTTCAGTGGGCTGCTACTAGGCCTCGTTTGTTGCATATCATGGCAGTGGGCCTGAGTTTGCACTTTGGATTTTAGCACGCTAGTATTTCTTTGGGATATTCCGATTGCTACAAAGGGTCCATAATGGAGCTGCGGACTAGGCCCTCAGCTGAGCTAGGGACTGCCGCAACAACAAAAGCTGGGGATTGCTCCGTGGCAGAGCCATGGCTTGCTTCTATGGAATTTTGAGGTCAATACTCCTGTCTGCAGCAGAGCTAGGGACTGGGCCCACAGCAGAGCTGGGAACTTGGTCTCTAGCATAGATGGGCGTCGTGGCAGATTCGCAGTCCTTTTCTTGACTGAGTTGTGATTATTTCTTTTTGGACCCTGGCACCATGTGACTAAGTCACCTACTGTCAGACTCAGGGACTAAGTGGGCACGCTTCACCTAGCGGTGAATGTGCTTACTGTTTTGCAACAGAGTTGTCAGACAGTGCTAGAGGCACGACCCCTACCTTGGATATACTGATCTTGAGAATCATCTCTTGTCCATTTTGGCAGAGCCAATGGTGCAGAGCATCATTAACTTTCCACAATGAAACTCAAAGTGGGCACACTTCACCAGAGGTGAATTGTTTTTCTTTTTTCTCAGAGCACCATGTATTTTTTGGACAAGTCGCTTTTCTGACCAGGACGGTGGTCGGCATTCAGTTAAACTGGTCAGAGGGATAAACACTCTTCTGTTATGGATACCTCTGGTCGAAAGCCTTAAGACTTCAAGCTTCACTGGTCGGAGACGGTCAAAGATGGTGTGTCACATCAAAATACATAGTGCTCGGGGACTAGCTATGAGGGTATAGACCCGTATACCCTCATGGTTGCACATGGGCCACGCCGGAGGAGGTGGCCCAACTCGTCAGAACAGCCCACGTGGATCACTAACTGATCGGCGTACCACGCGGGATATGCGGAGATCGGCTTGATGATCAAGGAAACCTGGTCGGTTAGGATAGGTTTCGTGTCCTATGCGGATACGATTGTGGTAACCGATTGGGACTAGATTCCTTAGATCTGTAACTTTGCCTCTCGTACTATATGAGGTGGGCAAGGACCCCCCTCAATTCATCCGTTACACAATCAATACAATCCATAGAGACACAGGACATAGGGTGTTACACAATTTCTGTGGCCCGGACCTGGATAAACTCTTATGCTTGCCTTGCGTCACCATCTAGTTTGTTGTCTCACGCACCTCCACCGATTAATCTACTACCGTGGGCATATGCCTCGGTAGACTGCCGACCACATCTCGTCAACACTAAGTGTCATGTATGTGTGCAATCTAAGCAACCTTGCAAGCCTCACAAGGCTGTGGAGCGAGGAACTTGGTGCCATTAGAACTAGTTCATTCCAATCTATGCAAGATGAATGACGAATTAACTAAAGATGTCAAAAGATACTCCATGACATTTATAGATGATTGTACTAAATTTTGCTACGTGTACTTGCTAAAATCAAGAGATGAAGCGTTGCATTATTTTAAGACCTATAAAGCTGAAGTAGAAAATCAGCTTGAGAGGAAAATTAAACAGTTAAGGTCTGATCGTGGTGGAAAATACTTTTCAAGTGAATTTTTTGAATTCTGCATAGAACATGAAATTATTCATGAGAGGACACAGCCACACTCACCACAATCTAATGGGATTGCCAAAAGAAAGAACTACACTCTAACTAAGTTGGTTAACGCCATGTTGGAGACTATGAGACTATCTAAAGAATAGTGGGGTGAGGCTATTTTGACAGTGTGTCTTGTCCTGAATAGAGTCCCTACAAAGAATAAAGAAATCACACCATTTGAGGAATGGGAGAAGAAAAGATTAAATCTCTCTTATTTGTGCACTTGGGGTTGTTTGGCCAAGGTGAATGTGCCTATTAACAAGAAGCACAAATTTGGACCTAAAATTGTTGATTGTGTATTCCTTGGTTATGCTATTCACAACGTTGGATATAGGTTCTTAATAATAAATTCTGGAGTACCCAACATGCTTGTTGGTACTATAATAGAGTCTAGAGATGCTATATTTTTTGAAAGTAAATTTTCTATGAAAAATACACCTAACACATCTAGTCATGAATCTATAATACCCCATGAGTAATTTATTCCGATAGAACATTTTAAGGAACCCCCTGTGCAAAATCCTGAGGAGGATGACATTGTAGTCCCTCGAAAAGTAAGAGAAAAAGGATTGCAAAGTCTTTTGGTGATAACTATATTGTGTACCATATGGATGACACACCAAGAACCATGAAAGAGGCATAATCCTCTCCTGATGCTGACCTTTGGAAGAAAGCAGTACGGAGTGAGATGGATTCAATTATGTCTAATGGAACTTGGGAAGTTGTTGAACGTCCTTATGGGTGTAAACCTATAGGATGCAAATGGGTGTTCAAGAAAAAGCTTAGGCCTGATGGTACTATTGAGAGGTACAAGGCAAGGCTTTTGGCCAAGGGTTATACCTAGAAAGAAGGTGAAGATTTTTTTTTGAAACTTATTCACCTCTTGCTCGATTGGTCACAATTCGAGTGTTACTTTCCCTAGCAGCCTCACATGGTCTTCTCGTTCATTAGATGGACGTTAAGACAACTTTTCTAAATGGAGAGTTAGAGGAGGAGATCTATATGGATCAGCTAGATAGGTTTGTAGCAAATAGTCAAGAAGACATGGTGTGTAAATTATTGAAGTCCTTATATAGCCTAAAACAAGCTCCTAAGCAATGGCATGAAAAGTTCGACAGAACTTTGACATCTGCCGGCTTTGTTGTGAATAAAGCCGACAAATGTGTGTACTATTAGTATGGTGGGGCGAAGGTGTGATCTTGTGTTTATATGTTGACGACATACTGATCTTTGGAATTAGCTTTGATGTGATCAAGGAGGCTAAGCAATTTTTGTCTAATAATTTTGAGATGAAAGATTTGGGAGAGACCGATGTTATTCTTAATATCAAGTTATTGAGAGAAAGCAATGGTGGGGTTACACTTCTACAATCCCACTATGTGGAAAATGTTTTAAGTTGCTTAGGTTTAGTGACTGTCAGCCTGCTCCTATGCCCTATGACCCTAGTGTGGAGAATAGCAAGGGATCAATTGAGATACTCCTAAATTATTGGTTCGCTTATGTATCTAGCTAGCGCTACAAGGCCTGATATCTCGTTTGCTGTGGGTAAACTAAGCTGGTTTGTGTCAAATCAGGGAGATAATCATTGGCATGCTCTTGAGAGAGTAATGCGCTACCTAAAAGGCACTATGAGCTATGGCATTCACTATACCGGGTACCCAAAGGTACTAGAGGTTTATTGTGATGCAAACTACATATCTGATGCTCATGAGGTTCATGCCATAAGTGGATATGTGTTTCTGCTTGGAGGTGGCGCTGTTTCATAGAAGTCTTGCAAGCAGACCATCTTAACGAGGTCAACTATGAAAGCAGAACTCACAGCATTAGACACCGCCAGCGTTGAGGCCGAGTGGCTTCGTGAACTCCTTATGGATTTACCGGCAGTAGAAGAACTAAACTGACCATTTCTATGAACTGTGATAACCAGACTATGATAATCAAGGTAAACAGTTCTAAGCATAACATGAAGTCCACAAGGCATGTTAAGCGGCGGCTAAAATCTATCAGAAAATTGAGAAACTTCGGAGTGATAGCGTTGGACTATGTCCATACGTCTAAAAATCTGGCAGATCAATTCACTAAGGGACTATCACGTAATGTGATAGATAGTGCATCGAGTGAGATGGGCCTGAGACCCAAATGAAGTATACCATGGTGGTAACCTCGGAGATCCCATGGAGTAGAATGGTGAAACAAGTCAGGGGTAGACTGTGAGGAAAGAGTCTTAACTAAGCCCATGTCAGATGCACGTCTTTCCTTTGCTGTAAGACAGGTTAGTTTTTACCTTAATTTATTCCAAGTGGCTTGTTTAAGTAAAGATGTTGTCCTACAGAACATCTTTTGAGGAATACACCTATATGAGTTCGACTGCTACTCATGGTTTGTGAGATTTGGATGATCTTTAGATACTCGTGAAAGACCCAGGAGTATGACTTATATGCTCCAACCAGAGAGGATGCTTTAGGCAACCTAGTATCAGTAAAGGACTTAGGTGAAACTTATTTCGCATAAAACTGTCAATTCAAGGTATACTCTATTGTTTAGTTGTGAAGAAGTGTAACCTTTATTCTAGATGGATGTTTAACTTAACAGTCTCCATCGAAACACTGTTATATCAAACAATAGATAATTGAGAGCATTTTATATGCACCATAGAATTTCGTGGGGATTGTTAGATTTAACGTGGGCATAATCCATATTTTATTTAATAACTAAATCAAATAAATTCTAAGGCCATATTAGATGCTAGGTGCTATAAAATGGTGGACTAAATGTAGTTGATGGCTGAACATGTAACGATCATATTTATGGCTACGGTTACTAGTAACTCCCATGTTTATGGTTGTAGTTACTAGTAACCCCTACGTTTATGGCAGATGTTACTGGTAATTGATGGATGCTTCATGACGTCCAGGTTTATCCTCTACACTTCATCTTCTACCTTCTATGCTTATAAAAAGGAGCTGTTGACACCATTTTTGGCACATGTCAAAATGATCAGAGTGGGCTAATCGGTAGAAGAAAAGTTATTGTATTACGTTGGTAGAAGGGTGCCGATGAAGATCAGCTTGTGAGGATTGTTGCCGATGAATGGTGGTAACCGATGAAAAGGTTGTCGTTTGACTTAGACTCAGAGGCGTTGCTGACAAGATCGGAGATGTTATTGCCGATGCTGATGAAGGAAGATCTGAAGACTGAAGCTTGTGATGATGAAAAGCATGCCGATGGAGAGGAGACCGATAGAAATTTTATCATAATTAAGGCGTACAAGGAAGTAGATAGGTGTTGTTTTCCTTTTCTATATTTGTTAGAGTATGATTCATGTAAGAGTCACATTTTTTCTTAGATATGGACTCGGTGTCCTATTCGTGTCTGGTTATGTTTCTTCAGATCAGGGTATAAATATAGACTGAGGGACAATATAAAAAATATATCAATCAAATATCAAACCAATTTTACTCCTATTTGCATCTACTTACTTTTCGGCGACTTCGTCAATTTGTATATTTTTCTTTTTATGAGTTCTCATCGATTCGACGAGCTGCATCGCTTCAGTGCGAACTTCGACGATCCTTGAGTTTCGTGTGAGTACCTCTTGGCCATGGCTTCCAGGCGTATCACTGTTGTCAGGACTAAAGTACTCGAGTTATCATCCTTGTCGATTAACAGGTCAAATCGACTGGCACACTTTGGATATCGGATTGCGTATTAGCCCTTTGTGTTTGCAGATCCACTTTTGCATCAACAGGAGCGCTTGCCTTAAGCTGCGCATAGGAGATACAACACATCCAGCACCATCGTTCTTCTGTTGAGTTGCTCCCAAGTATCTCCGTCCTAGTCCTCTGCGCAAACAGAGAGTTGGGAGAGCAGGCCTCTGGAACCGCCGTTTGTCAAGCGACACTTGCTCGGGTGTGCAGACGATTAGGTTTTTGGGGAGCATCTTCGTGACTGCTCACTTCTTCCTCGTGACTGCCGACGTCTTCTTCTTCGGATCGTCTACTTCCTGCTGGACGTTCGAGGGACTGCACTATGAACATCGTCCTGCATCGATTGTGGTCCACGACATCGAGCATTGCACTATGTCGACTAGTACGCGTGGAGCCGCTGGTGCCTTGAGCATGGGGTCCCTCCACAGGGTATAATTATATTCTTAAATTTCTTAAATTCAATATTTTTTCCGCTATGATCTGTATGTCGTTCATGTCTATATCTGCTACTAGTGCAAGTAGTAATATCACTCGCATGCACATACATACATACATACATGTTGTCACCTATTTGTTATGGATTTTCTGGATTAAATTTAACATGAAAATGCCTAAATTTTTAACATTCTAGAAGCTTTGAAAATATTTGCTTCGTGCTAAATTATAAGTCGCTTTGACTTTTTTGATACATCAATTTTGCTATGTATCCAGTAGACATACATCATTTAGATACATAGTAAAATTAATGTATCAGAAAAATCAAATAACTTATAATTTGTAACGGACGGAGTATTATATTTAATTCTCAAAAAGGCGAAAATATCCAGCCCATGTTTCTATGGCTATTGCTGTGTTGATCAGCTTCCTATTTGTAGCACCCGGTTTTATGGACAAAACCAGATACACACCAGATGTGAGTCCAGAAAGTTAAATCACACATATGGCCACAAATAAGGGGTAATATCAAAAGACAAAACTTATAATATTTCGTATTAATACAAAGAATATAACCTTAGATAGCAGACAACAGAAAATACTCCGATCTTCAGGCGGAAGATCCAACTCTAACTGGTGTGGTTAAAATAGCAAGAGTGAGCACATGTCATACTCAACAAATATAATATGTGATTCATGAGGCTCAAAAGGTTTGACACAGGTTTACTGCGATAGCTTTTAGTGAGTCATCTTTTAGCAATTGAGTAGCAACAAGTTTAGCATAAGCCCCAAATAGCCACATGATTAGGTAAACATGAATAATGAACAACATAAACATAATTATCATTAATGATCATCTATTCCATAAGAGTCCAAGGCCACTCGTGACCGTGAGCATGGCTATTATAACAGTTTTACACTCTGCAGTGGTTGTACACTTTCACTGTGAGTCGTGTAGCCCATATGCCTGGGGTTTGTAAGGCCCCAAAACACTACCAAGGTGAGCATGCAAAGTACACTATGAAGCCTTTTGAAGGTTCGTCTAACAAGTTAGGGCCATTAGATTCACTCGGCAAATAGATATAGAGCCCCGCTTCCATATGACACAATGACGCGCAGCCTATACACATAAAGACAGAGGCCGCACTATATCCGATTCGTTATTCTTACGCCATGAAGGTTACTACTAACAAACTAGAAAAGGTCCTTCTATATGACTAAAGCCAGAGCCATGTAGCCCTTACAGTTATACTGTAAGTTCCGGATGCTCGCTTACAGATGAGTCCTTATGGAGAGAAACTAGAGCACCATAAGATAGCCCAATGCTCTAGCCCCCTTTAAGTATGTTACTAAAAAGTCATCTTTTAATGTTTATTATATATTCCATTAGTCAAGTTACAAGATCATGGTTATTCAAAAAGAGCACTAGCATTATACTACCCAATGTAATGCCCCATGGGTGTTAAGGTACAATGTACAAAAGCTAGGATATCCTTAATGGCAACAAGGAAGACACATGCTATATGATTATTATGACATTAATGTGAATAGGTAACAAGAAAGATCCCATGTTATACTTGTCTTAAACTATGATCCTTCTTCTAGTCCAAAGTTTAAGAAGAACTCCTTCTTGATCAACATGTAAAGCTCACCGACTAGACAAGATCATAAAGCACCACACAAGCATTCGAACAGACATGCATAGCATACAAATATAACTAAAGTAGAATAGTAAACCAATCAATAAAAATACTTGAAAACTAATCTACGTATTGCTACGAACACATAGACGCGAAAAACACTCTAATCGAAGCTACGATAAAAAAGAAACGACCACCGTAAGATTCACTCTATACGAGAAAAAGAAAAACACAGCTTCATTGATTTTAATAATTATATACAATATATATAAGATAATTTAGAGAAATACCTAAATTGAATTGAGTTAAATTATATTTTGAATTACAAAAACAAGATAAAACTAATCATATTCTATTTATAAAGGATCGAGACGGAAAACCTATGTTGCTTTTAATTGGAAAACTAATTACATATAGATTAATATTTTATTTGAATGCATAAATTAAAACATACTAAACAACAATACTATCGAGATTTTTTATATTATAAGGAAAAGAACTACGAGCTTGATTTACTTTAATTAAGAAAAACTATGTGAATAGTATTAATTCATATTAATCAAACATATTTAGTTTTTATAGCTAATCATGTTTTATTTATAAATATTATCATGTAATTCATTAATCAAGTTAAACTTTTATCTTTTCAAAAAGAAGTAAACAAGTAGCAACATCTAATTCGGATTTGTATAGGGAACGAGTTTAAACTAACCAAATTTAATTTAAAAACATATTTATGTTGCTATTAATCAAATTAGCAGTTAAATATAAAAGACCGATATTGTCCTATGTTGCTTTCATTTAGAAACTAGTTTCATGCATATTAATCCAATTAATATTTAATTGTAAACATAAAAACTCATAGCATGAAAAGCGTCGCTGCTAAACTGTAGATTACGTCAATATAATCTTAACACAACAAAAATGGACTAGCAGAACTAAAATGGACGATGAAGGTTTAAAGCTATAGAAAATTTTATGGTATTTTTACTAACAAAGCAGAATCGGAGACTTCACGAGAGAAGTAGATACGTACTGTGCTTGATCATATATCAGATTGGCAAGTCCCATACGTGATCTGCATTGCTGCTTGCTTTGCTTGAACTACATGACAATGATGCGATCATTTACTGAAGATACGTATAGGCACAAAAGCTAGTGACGGTGTTGCAGAGAAGAGATCATGCAGGGATACATGGAGATTCTCACCATGGCTGAAAACGAACGAACAGGCACAGATGACAGCATGCTCGCCTCAGACGATGACCAGCGGCGAGAGCTTCACCTGGTCGTGCCCCTCCATCAGCAGTCCCACGGCAGCCGGCAGGGCCTCTGGACAGTCTACACGTATTCACAATCTTCATGGCCATGGTCCGCTGGCCACCAATGGGCAGCGTCGGGCACAACAGCTCCAGTTGATGAACTTGTAGATGATGCTAGACAAACAATTGAGAGGATGAGCAGCTTCATACATACCATGGTTCGAGGCTTGCGGCTGGAGATCGATCGGTAGGATGCAGGGCACGTTAGGGAAACAGATAGCGTACATGGCTTAGGGCATGATATAGGCAATAGAGGAGATAGGGACGAGGACATGCAGGTGCTCACCAGTAGTCAGCTGCAGACGGCGTTGACAGATGACATGTGTGCTCAACTGGATGAGAACCGAAGATCGATGACCTTGGAGCGGTGACATGAGAATAGGAGAAAAATCTAATTTACTACACGAAGGATTTCCCAAACTTGAGGCTCCCCTTATACGGTAGCTTTGGTGTGCTTTATCCAAGGGGTCGGTACACATATATAAGGAGGAGAACTCGCCACATATACATCAATAAGCAATATGATACTAATTGATGTTGCACCCTCCATGTTTACTAATAGACCTAATTAATTTAAAGCCCATTAGTAAATAAAGACATGTGCTTTTTGAGAGTTATTAGCTTTTATTGCACACGGCTATGGTGGAAAATGAGATATATTTTTATTAATTTTGGAATTAATTAATGTCACGGAAAAAATAATTCTAAAAAAGTATAGAATTATTATTTAAGCCACGACAAATGCTCCGAAAGCTCAAAAGTTCGAGGAAAATTCTCAGAGATATTATGGAACATGAGGAACCTAAATAAAGTAATTGGAGCTCACTGTAAGGTAATCTCGGAGCATCTAAAAATTAGATTATGCTCACAAACTAGTGGAAACAAGCTACAGAAAAAGTCGAAAAAAATTCCGAGAAATTTGTAGAGGTTGATTGACGGACGAGGAACTGAAAGGAGTGATTTGAGTTACAAAGAAAATATTTTAGGAAGCTCTCAATGAAACTTGAGCTGAGAGACAAGGAATTTGACTGTAGAAAAAGATAAAGACGTGCCAAAGAAGGAAGATCGACCTACTGAACGCATTTTAAAGATTTTGTTCACTCTCAACACACAAAAGAGAAACAAGCAAATATCACATCAAATCATATGCACCAGTATGTATACACACAATGTTGCTAAACCCTATGATAAATTTTATTTTAATGAAAAATATTATTTTTCTATGTTTTCATCAGCACTAGAATACAAAATTAAATCACTTTGCATCTATTTTGAAAGGAGCAAATTTTAGAATGTTACACTATTGCTGTGCTGCTGCACCCAGACAACCAGAGCTGCAGGCCATTACAGCTAGCCAACACAAGCCTGCAGCACCAAACAGCCATAAAAATCAGAAATGAGCAGGCCAGACTTCTTCCCAGTCGTTTTGAGCTGGATCAAGCCCAGGTCGGACAAACGTTCTTCTTCATCGACAACACAGCGACAGCGGGCGTTGGTGTCGCGGCTTCCATCTCGATGGCATTTTGACGAGAACGCTAGTCTTCGATAAAGCCATGGAGATGGAGCCTTGGCCATTGCTATTGGCCATTGCTGCCTCCCTGCCGGCTAGAACGTAGGCAAAAACAGCATACGAACCTCCTTCACATTAATTAAGTGACTAACAATTCAGCCTGTGTTGGGCTCATGGGCCTGTTGGCCTTCAATCTACTTTCAACTGCAGCCATTAGCCAAGGAACCCCTTCCCTTATTTGCCCCTTGAATCGAGTATTTTGTATGTTTCAAAAAACTACAGTGTACAATAATGACTCGGAATTTTTCCTCCAACTTACAAAGTTGAACTGCCCAAATTAAACTCTCAACTGGTCAGCTCCTTGTCTTAAAAATCCAACCTTCTACTGTGAACTTTAACTTTCAACTTAGTTATACTAGAGAAGTTACTCGCCAAAAAAAAAAAACTAGAGAAGTAGGAAGCTTTCAACTCTGAAGAAAAAATAACATCTATTGATGATACGTCTATATGTATAGGCAGTAGCATTGATCGTTACCTACTCAGAAAAGAATGCAATTAGTAAGAGATAACTAGGTTTGAGAGAAACATGTCATAAGAGCAAAAACTCAAGCATTGTTCCTCCTGCCGTTCATGGCACATGGCAAGTTGGTATCCACAAAATATTTACTCCCACGTCCATTAATATAAGGCATTCTGAGTTGAGTAAAATTTGTGACCGGTTATGAAATTTATCTCAGAATGTCATTTTGATCTCCAAACTCTTAAAAATGTATTCCCTCCAATCTATTCCAGGTTATTAGACATTTGAGGTTTTCTAGATACGTAACTTTTACTGTACACTTAATTAGATATACACTATGCCTAGATATATAGTAAAACAATATATATCGAAAAGAGAAAATGTCTAGAGATTGGAAAGAAGGCAGTATTTTCAACTCTCCAAACTTATCCTACGGTGTCCTATAAACCACATACACTCAAAATACCATTTTTCATGTCCCACATCTTTTGTCCTAGAATATCATTTTCAATTTCAGGTGTGGGTAGGGGCCACATGTCATCCTCTGGCACTCCATCTCTTTGTTCCTCCTCCCCAACACCACCACTCTCTTCTCTAGCCCCAAATAGGCCGAAGACGTGGATGTCCCCATGAGAGGGTTTCCATGGCAGAACTCTCGTGGCAGCAAGGCCTTTGCTTGACTCAATGAAAAAAGACACGAGTGGAAGATTCTTCGTGCAAGATCTTCTTGGTGGATGTTGGATCCATACCTAATTTTTAACCGTAATGGGAATTCATGGAAAACAGTTGTTCTTCCTCCTTTTTTTTTTGCCTAGGGAGAGCCTTAATGTTTCCCCTACTTGGGATGTCATGGCCTTCGAGGTAGAGGATGAAGAAGGCAAAGGGGTAGGGATGACAATGGCTACGGGATCTGCTTGATGGCGTGGAGAGAGATAGATCAACACATGGGTTCTACTCTCATGTAGAACCCACTAGTGTGGATCTGAGCCACATGGAAATCCATCGCAGCTTTGTCATGCCAAGGTTTGTAGCTGATTGGATCTCGTTTGGACCTAGATGGTACTCTACGACAAGTTTGGAGATTCAAAAGTGGTATTCAGAGAGTTTTGAGACCTAGATGACATACCCTAGGCTAAATTTGAAGGGTTTTGAAAATACCTTTTGAGAGTTTATGGACCTAAATGACACCTCAAAACAAGTTTGGAGACCACTAGTACATTGTACTCTTCTGAGTTTTTTTCCTTTGTCCATAAATATAAAGAATTCAAGCACCTAGCACCCCGCAATTAACAAATTCTTTTCCATTCAATTGATATCCTTCCATTTAATTGAGAGGTGTGGCCCAACCATATAGCAAGAATTAAGGAACTAAGTATGGTCCTTAACCTTTACTCAGGGGCACACATGCATCTATTCTATATCTTTTGTTAATATGCCTTATGAGTTAATATTATATGATAATGCTTTGGCTAGGGCGTCTATCTCGCGTCGGACGTGGCTAGCTAGGCCTGCGGACCAGCGCATAGCCTGCTCCTGGCCCGCATACAGAGTTCCTCAAAAACAAAAACGAAATAAAATAGAGCAACGTATGGTTCCTCATTTCGCATTACCGATGCGGGCGCCTCCACCGCACCGCTGCCGTTAGCTCGCTTCTTCTCCACCGCTGCAGTTGTGACCCTCTCCCCCCACTCCATGACGGCCGCTCCCCCCACTCCATGGTGGCTCGAGCAAGCCTCCTCCCCTTCCCTGCATGGATCCAGCCACCCCTCCTCCACGTGCATCTTCCCTCAAGCTCGGCGGCCTCCATGGCGTTCCATCCCTCCACTCCATGGCGGCCACGACACTCCCCCGCGTCCCACCGGATCTGGCCCTCCCCTACCCCGGCCGACGGCGCCCTCCCTAGATCTAGCAGCGTCTCCTCTCCCTCGACCGATGGCGGGCATGGAGGGTGCGGGCGGGCACACACCATGCAGCGAGCCTGCGCCACCGCAGTTGCCTACCAGGTAGATCATGGCCGCGCAACGATGTTGTGTTTCAAGTGTTTCTAGACGCTTTTCAGACATGTTGCAAGTCCATGCATATTTCAAGTGTTTCAGTTGTTGCAGATGTATGTTTTAATTGTTTCATGAGGACGTTGCAAAAGTAGATCGGGATGTTGCATATGTTGCAATGGTTGTATACGTATGTTGCAAGCGTTTACCCCAATGTTTTATTTGTTTTTTTACACGTATGTTGCAAGTGTTTCATCTGTCTTCTTTTGTATGTTTCAAGTGTTGCATCTGGATATTTCAAAAGTAGATCGGGATGTGCACATGTTGCAATGGTTTTTTAACTATAAGTTCTAAATGTTTTATATGTTTTAAACGTATGTTGCAAATGTTTATCTGAACGTTGCAAAGTAGATCGGGGTGTTGCACGACACGGCCGGTGGCTCTTGCTGCTACTGGGGCGCAGCCGTGGGTCAACCCACTTGGGTTTCCCCATGCGGGGCGCGGGGTGGGCACGAGTCCCTGCGAGGGACGTGAGTGCGGGTGCTGGGGGGATGCGGGACGCGGGGTGTGAGGCGGGATGCGGACAGGAGCAGCGGAGACAGACAAAGGATACAAACAGGAATAGATTAATTAATTAATGGTAGTCCAGTAGCAGCATGTGTAGGCGGAGCAGACAAAGCACGCGTGAGCGTCTGAACAAGACTAGCGCCCGGGCGCTAGCCACGCCAAATATTATAAGGTGTCTAAAATGTGTTATATTTGTGGGCAGAGGGAGTAAAAACTAAAAAGAGATCTAAGAAGCCAATCGACTGAAAACAAGCAGTATTCGTTCAGGCAACAGCGAGCGTCGTGTCATGGCGTCATCCACCAAACCATCCCGCGTGTGTGGGGATATTTCCCGGTAACAACGAACAACTAACAACTCCTGATCGAGCTCTCGCCTCTTTGGCCAACAGCCGAGCCGCTCGCGGGCGTCGGCGGCAGCGCGTTCTGCGCGTCAGATCAAGTCCGCCCCACGGTCGCGGCCTACCGGCTACCGCACTGTGCCGCGACTGCGGCGTGATCCACCTGCTCTTGCTCTTCTCACACACCTCTAGATCGCGCACGGCGCACCTCATGCTAGCAGCTAGCTACCTACCTACCGCGACTTATGCAGCACGCACAGCGCCGTACGGCGGAGTCGTTTTCCTTTCCGGCGAGGGGGCCCGATCAGGATCAGCTCGGCACCGTACCCCGCGTGGGCGCCCGCCGCTGGCATCGTCACGTCGATCGCGCAGGGCAGGTGCGGCAAGCAAGCAACCCCGACGTACACCCGCTATGGCGACCTCTCGCCCGATAACAACACGTCAAGGCTCTGGCAAGTGGCCATTGGCCAACCAGGAGCGCTCGGGTGAGCCGCAAGACACCGGCCGCGGCCGGTATCAACAGCTCCGGCGAGCCTATAAATACCGCGGCTCGCCTCCCGTTCTCTGCACAGCCCATCATTCAGCACGCACACAGAGCTGGTCGGTCGATAAGCAGTAATGGCTTCCACGACCACCACCATGTCCTCTCTTGCCTTGGTCCTCGCGTTGCTGCTCTCGAGCGGTGGCATCGGCGGCGCGGCGCGGCTGCTGCAGGAGCTCCCAAAGCCCGACCTGCCGCCGTTGCCCAAGCCTGAGGTGCCACCGAGGCCGGACCTGCCGCCGCTCCCCAAGCCCGAGGAGCAGCCGCCGTTGCCCAAGCCGGAGCTGCCGGTGCCACCGCAGCCCCTCCCGAAGCCCGAGCTGCCGGTGCCCCCGCAACCGTTGCCCAAGCCCGAGCTGCCAGTGCCACCGGAGCCCCTCCCCAAGCCCGAGCTCCCCGTCCCGCCGCAGCCCCTGCCCAAGCCCGAGCTGCCGGTGGCACCGGAGCCCCTCCCCAAGCCTGAGCTCCCCGTGCCACCAGAGCCGCTGCCCAAGCCTGAGCTCCCCGTGCCACCGCAGCCCCTTCCCAAGCCCGAGCTCCCCGTGCCACAGCAGCCACTTCCCAAGCCGGAGCTGCCACCCCCGGTGCTGGCTGGCGAGCTTCCACCGAAGCCTGAAATCCCGCCGCTACTACCAAAGCCTGAGCTGCCCAAGCCCTAGATTCCGGCCATCCCTGAGGTGCACCTGCCGGAGCCTGCTGGGCCGAAGCCATGATCGATGAGCTACGAGGACTTCACCGACGCATATATATTGATTGATCGACACTGCGCTCCACGACTCAGACATATACGATTTGCTTATTTTCTATTCCATTTTTTGCTCATTCGTGTGAGTGTTTGGTTTGATTTGACGAGGTGTATAAAGGTAGCTATCAGAATTGCAGCGTGGGGTGTATATTGCCATGCCATCTGATCCGTGACCGTGATCTATATATGTATGTACTCTTGCTGAGATCCATATGTTTATATCTAATAAATGGTTTCGTTTGTATATGTACTTATGTACTCCTACTTGCTCCTTACCAACTAATGTCACGCCACCCTTGAATGCCTGATCAAATGGACTCCAGACTTGCAGGTGAACTCATCATGAACAGACAAAGTTAGGCCCAAGCACTTACAATGTACTGCGTACTTAAATTTGGTTCTTGGCTGATCAAATGGATTCTAGACTTGTATAAGTGAACCCGTTTTATGTTCAGATGTCACGTTTTCGTGAGGTTCTCGTACGTTGGACCTCTTGCATAAACAACATGTGGATCAAACTTTATTACTTGTGGTCGTTTATACCGTCAAATTAACCAACTGCTCACTGTACTCAGATGTGACTGTGTTTTTATAGCCTGACCAATGTTTTTTTTTTAAAAAATCCTTCTAAAGATGTCATGTGGAGTTCTTTAACATGTCCTCTTTGATTACTTTATGAACTAAATTGACAGAGACCTTTACAAACAGGTTCATTGGCAAATGCTAAAAACCTACCTTTGAATTTACTCTCTTATTGGATTTCAAAAAACAATAGTTTAATTTTGTCGAATAAATAAAAGGGTTAAGTCCACTTTACACCCTCCAACTTGCAGCAAAGTTCAGATTTCAACCTCGAACTTCAAAACCGGACAGCTTTGGTCCTCCAACTCTCGAAAAAGTTCAACTTTCATCCTTCTGGGCGGTTTTTGTGTGTGAACAGTAACTTTTGATATTTTTGGGAGCGCCAAAATTTTATATTATTTTTTCGAGCATCTTAAAGTCCTCAAATGAAAAAACTCAAAACTACAAAGTTGTAGATCTCATCGAGGTCTACAATTTACATATAAAAACTATCTTCATCCGACATCGTATTGAAGTGTTTTCAATTTTTTGAAATTTGAGTCTCATCACGTGAGAAAATATGGTGCTGAAATTTTATATTATTTTTTCGAGCATCTTACTGTCCTCAAATGAAAAAACTCAAAACTACAAAGTTGTAGATCTCATCGAGGTCTACAATTTATATATAAAAATTATCTTCATCCGACATCGTATTGAAGGGTTTTCTATTTTTTTAAATTTGAGTCTCATCACGCGACAAAATTGTTTCACGCGTGATGAGACTCACAAATTTTAAAAAAGGAAACCCTTCAATACGATGTCGGATGAAGATAATTTATATATATAAATTGTAGACCTCGTTGAGATCTACAACTTTGTAGTTTTGAGTTTTTTTATTTGAGGACAGTAAGATGCTCGAAAAAATAATATAAAATTTCAGCACCATATTTTCTCACTTGATGAGACTCAAATTTCAAAAAATAGAAAACACTTCAATACGATGTCGGATGAAGATAATTTTTATATGTAAATTGTAGACCTCGATGAGATCTACAACTTTGTAGTTTTGAGTTTTTTCATTTGAGGACTTTAAGATGCTCGAAAAAATAATATAAAATTTTGGCGCTCCCAAAAATATCAAAAGTTACTGTTCACACACAAAAACCGCCCAGAAGGATGAAAGTTGAACTTTTTCGAGAGTTGGAGGACCAAAGCTGTCCGGTTTTGAAGTTCGAGGTTGAAATCTGAACTTTGCTGCAAGTTGGAGGGTGTAAAGTGGACTTAACCCTAAATAAAATTATGGTTTGAATAATTGGAGTTATCTTAGAGATTGAACTTTGTTTGTTAATATAATCTACATGATACAGTTAACTTTCTTAAAACCATGACAAAAGACATCACAAAGTGTCTTTAGAGCCTCTTTTCATCCCCCAAACAATCATTAGAGCCTCTTTTAAGAGATTTTTTGGGTAGAAGTGACGTACTAAACCTATTATTCTATTGTATTTTGCATGTGGGATGCAACTATTTTGATTTTCATTTAGGAAATACCTTTTAACAACACTTTTGAACTAGACTAGTAGAAATACACGTGCGGCACACACATGTCTATTAAAAATTATCATACTCAACAAAGATAAAAAGATCATTTATAAAGAAACAAAACATATTGTTCTTAAATAAAGAAATATCAAGTAAGAAGTAATTATACATGGTCATAAGAAAATAGCATCAAATTAACATGATAGAACTTTTATCCTTGCCTAAATTATTACAAAAATTTCCTGATCCGAAGGCATAATTTTGAACAAGAAATGAAAATCATACTTAAGAAAATATGAATTGCCTTGGCGTCGAATGACACTCAAACAAGTGAGGAATTATCTTGGCGGTTTGTAATAACACTTAAAGAAATATGAAATTACCTTGGCAGCTTGGACTAACACTCTACAAAATATGGAATTACTTTGGTGGTTTGGTTAGCACACAAGAATATATATTTCCTTGTAGATTTCCTACAACCCCAATGTAATGATATATTTCTGGGGGTTTAATTTTGCCCATTAAGAAAATTGTTAACAGACAAAGATTAGTTTTCTGGTAGTGTTCGCAGTTTCGCACCCTGCTTTCCTTGCCATATTATATACAGAACATGCTCGGAAAGTAAGCACGGATATCCATCTGATGCCCAGCCCAGCGCATGGATTTGGTCCTCTACGGTGACAAATCTGCCTTTTCTTTTTCGGGTCATGAAATCAGGTTTTCCTAGGAAAACTTCTATTTAGCATGATTGCCGCCTGTCTACGGCAAGACATCCAGCTTGCCATGTTCGTTTCGCTGAAATTTGGCTTATGCTGATATTTATACTGATTTGTTGTAAGAGAAAAATATTGTTCGTTCGTTAAAAAGTACTGTTGATGAAATCACTCCCGTATGTGCCGCTCGTCCAACGACCCTCTCCATTACCTATACTTCGTTTCTAAAAAAAATTCACTCCCGCACGCCTCGCTCTGTTGTGCTCCCGCACGCGGCGCTCGACTACCCTCTCCCAGTCTCGTCGCGCGGCCGCCTGCGAGTCACTTCACGCGGCTACCGGCCTGCCAGGCGCGGTGCGTAGCCGCCTGCGAGTAGCGGCGCTCGGCTGCCGGCCCTGTGAGTTGCGACGCGCAGCCGCTGTCACACTGCCACGTCGCGCAGCCGCTAACTCTAGCCGCGCAACCGATCCACTGCCTACGAGCGCCGTCGGGCTGCTGCCTTCGCCGAACTCCACACCACGACAAGCCTCCATTCTCCCAAGTAGTAAGGAGATGCTGCGATGTGCTGAAAACACATGTTGCAAGCGTATGTTTAAAGTGTTTTGGATGTTTTAGAGGATGTTGCAAGTGTTTCAAATGTATGTTGCAATTGTTATACACATATGTTGCAAAGGTCTGTTCCCAATGTTTCATTTGTATTTTCAGACGTATTATTGCAAGTGGGTTTATCAGGATGTTGCATACGTTCATGCATACGTTGCAAATATTTTATATGGATATTGTGTATGTTTGCAATGGTTTTTAAGTGTTTTTCAGTTGTTTTTGCAAATATTTTAGAAGCATGTTTAAAGTGTTTCATCTGCCTTCTTTTGTATGTTGCAAGTGTTGCATCTGGACGTTTCAGAAATAGATCGGAGGAGTGCAGGGTCAGTGCGGATCAAATTTCCAGCGGTATTTCTCGCCTCCACGACGGTCAGTGGTGGCGGGCAGACCACGCCCTTGCTGCAGTGGTCAACAGTGGCTTAAGGCAGCTCTCGGACAATGCCTCCAGGAGGCACGGGCCTCGCGTGGGCGCGGGAAGCGGACTGCAGGCGCGGGGTGTCCGGGCGCCCGGTCCGTCCGGACGCTAGCAACACTGTAACTTCTATATGTCTTGCATGATTATCACTCATTTTTTGCACTATATGTGCCTAGTTATATACTCCCTCCATCCTCAAATACATGGTATCTTAGGAATTTTAGGATATATTTTGGAGTTAAGAAAATGATAGAGTTTCATAATTTTTTCGAGACAGCTAGCGCCCGGACGCCTGGCTCCGGGGACGTCCAGACGCACCTGCCCTCCTGCACGTAAACAGAAAAAGAAAGGAACCCCGCCGCCCAACCTTCCACAGAAAGAAGAAAGGAATCCCCCGCTCGCCCTTCCTCCACTCCCCGCGCAAGGAGGACGCTCCGCCAACGGATCAGCCCGCCCCAACCTTCACTGGCCCCAACACCTCCGCCCCGCCACCAGCTCGCCCCCAAAGTCCGCCCGCCAGCTGCAACAACGAAAAAAGGCTATTGCAACATTGAAAGACATCTAATGCAACAAATGAAAAAAAATTGCTGCAACAAATGAAAACAGCTATTGAAACATCAAAAGAACATCTAATGCAACAAACAAAATATGAACTGCAACATAAAAAAATGTCTACTGCAACATTCAAAAACACCCACTGCAACATCGGGGAGAATCTGCTGCAACAACGAGAAAAAGCTATTGCAACATCTCAAGCACTACTAATGCAACATTCAAAAAAAGAATGTTGCAACAAAATCCACTGCGACATCAGGGGGAAACTGCTGCAACAACGAAAAAAAACTATTGCAACATCTCAAGAACTACTCCTGCAATATTCCCTTTTCTAAAAAAAACATCAGAGAAACGCTTGTTGCAACAACCAAGAAAAAGTACCATTGCAACATTCCACGTCATCTGTTGCAACATTAAAAAGAATCGTTGCAACAACGACGAGATCTGACACCCGAGGGGCTCGCCGGAACCCTAGCCACCACCAAACCATTAGATCCAGAGGGGGGAAGGAGGAGGAGGACGGCCAGATCCAGAGGAGCAGAGCTCAGATCCATAGGAGAAGGACGAGGAGGAGGAAGGGGACGTCTCAGATCCACGAAGGATCCACCTACCTCGCCAAAAAGCCATTGCCGTCGAGCTTCTCTCCGATGGCTGGAGGTCGCCAGAGCGAGGGGAGGGAGGCAGGGGAGGAGGGGAGCGCGCGGCTCACAACCTCTGTCGTCGCCCTCTCTTTCAGTCGCATGGAGGACGCGGAGCAAAGAGGAAGGAAGGGGGGAGGAGAGGGAGGGAGGGAGGGAGAGGGAGGGAGGCGCGGCTCGCTGGCCGTCATGGCGTGGGCAGCATGGAAGGAAGGAGGCGCGGGTGCGAGCAGAGCACAGCGGTGGAGGAGGAAGAAAGGAGCAACGAGCGGATAAGGGAGTCGTGGGGAGCAGCGAGCGGCCGGGCCAAGTGAGCGGGTGCCCGCGTCCGGAAATGGCCGGACGTCTAACTCATATCATCATCGTAATTTTTTGGGTAAATTTGTCACGGATATTAAGTTACATACATGACAAATTTGCCCCCAAAAAAGAAATTTGGTAAAGCGCGGTTCAAGGTTGTGTGCAACGGCTCCAATTTTCCGAGATTATGACATGCCTGATGCCTGATGGCATATATATACCAACCACAACCAAGCATGCAAGAAACTGAAGCAAGCGTGTCCGCCTGCAGCAAATTCAGCACGGTTAGACCTGCGATCATTTTCAGCTGGATATGATATATCTTTGCATCGGAACAACTACCGTGCCGAGACGATAAATATATATCGATTCTGACATGTCTCACGCTTACCGTTCTTCCATTTCCGACGTGACATCGTCGGTGTTCCTGAGCCTTAAATAAGAGGACGAGCGAGCCAGCCCACATGTCTGCATTTGACCGTACTGCGCTAGCTTGGCGGTGAGCCGGTGACCTAAGCCTGCTGAACGCTGCTACGCGAAAGCGCGCTCGATCCATCACCGACCTGAACAACAATCGGTGCTCTCTTCTAGGAGACGAGACGATCCACCACTCTTCTTGCTCCTAAAAGGATAATGAAAACGACCAGAACCTACTACCACGCGCAGCAGCTGAGCTACCACGAATCCGGCCGTTTTTATGGCCAGATGATCTGCAAGGACGACTCGATCTTGCGATCGAGGTGTACTTGACCATGCATCTGAGACTGAGAGACAAGCTAGTTATTACTACTATTAACTATTTTTCTGGTTTATATATGTCCTGCTATGTACTGACTGTCGTACGTTGCAGGTACACGTACTAGCTTATTTTAGGGCTGTCGTCGTTTTCAACTCTATCTGGAACTACCAACACCAATCGTCTCGTCTGCTTATTTAGTTTTCAGACAGATGCTCTCTCTGTATCGATATCAGCTATCTACTGCTCTTCACATGCACGGCAGCTTGATCACTAGCTTTGCGGTATATATTCGGTAGCCTAACCACAGAAGATGTGCAGCACACGTGTTACCTACTAGCTAGGCACCACAGTAATAAGGGATCCACCAACCAGATCACGCATATTTCAGGGGTATTCTCAACTGATTTAACCAGAAAAAACAGGTAGCAGTAGAGAACTAGAGATCACACGGACACTAGTTGAGCAGATGACCTTGCTAGAGAGGTTTCAGGGGAAAAAAAATGCAGATGACCTACCATAACTGGCAGGCTGGCACGGTGGCACCAAATGTCAGACTCCCTCTTGCAGACACACACACACACGCATGGATATGTAACCATGCCTTCGATCAACTATAAATAGCATGCCGCTCTTCTCCAACCATCACAACGTCACAACAAGAACCAACTCTTAAGTGATACACAGAGGTCACAGCAGCACAGAAGCATAAGCGATTCGATATGGTTTTCAAGAGAACCATGTCGTCCTCCCTCGCCTTCCTGATGGCACTGCTGCTCTCATGCAGCACCATGAGCAGCGCGGCACGGTACCTGGAGGAGACGAGGCCTGCAGAGGAGTACCCGCCGCATCCGACTGCGCCGGAGATCCCCAAGCCAGAGCTGCCACCGCACCTCACAGTGCCAGAGCTCCCGAAGCCTGAGCTGCCTCCACACCCTACCTTGCCGGAGCTGCCCAAGCCTGAACTGCCACCGCACCCCACCGTTCCAGAGCACCCAAAGCCTGAACTGCCACCACACCCTACCGTGCCAGAGCACCCAAAGCCTGAACTGCCGCACCCCGCTGTGCCAGAGGTTCCTAAGCCCGAGCTACCACACCCCGCTGTGCCGGAGCTACCGCACCCTGCCGTCCCTGAGGTGCCAAAACCTGAGCTGCCACACCCCGCTGTACCGGAGGTTCCGAAGCCAGAGATGCCGCACCCTGCTGCACCGGTGGTTCCCAAGCCTGAGCTGCCCCATCCGGCTGTACCGGAGGTTCCGAAACCTGAGCTGCCACACCCGGACGTGCCAAAGCCTGAACTGCTGCCGCACGCCACGGCACCAGAAGTGCCTGAGGTGCCAAAGCATGAGCTTCCGCCTCTGCCGGAGCCTGAGCTGCCACCCAAGCCGGAGAGCCACTACCCGGTGCCAGAGGCCAAGCCATGATCGAACTACGTCACTGTTGTCTCAGGAATAAATATGTGTTGTACTAGTGTCTATGTGTATGGTGTAGGAGTAGTGTGACGTTCACTGTTGTACGTTGTGCTGCTTTGAGATCGATTTACGTGTCTATTGTCTTTGGTTTGGTGTACCATATATACATGTATATTCATATTGTTTCATGTGTTGTACTAGTGTCTATGTGTATGGTTTGGTGTACCATATATGTAGTTTTTGTTCCTAATTCATTACCACCAGCACAAAGTACAAAGTACAAACACACCAGTTTCAAGTCTGGAGCCATCAATACATAGTTTGTTTCACGTAGGAAAAGCAAGTTTTCCCGAAACATGAAAAGAGTTTTGTGTGGGAATCAAATGCCACTAAACTTCTTTGTACCGAAGCTAAAGAAAAGAAATATGAAGCATTTATTTAAAAGTCATATCTTGGTAAAAAAATATTAACCTTGATCAAATAACATCACCACATATAGTTAGCATCGAACCCAAATAATGAAGTATAGTTCATCTATTACCAACTAATTACAAAAATTGTTGCCCTAAAATTGCAAATGCAATTATTCAAAAATTACATTTTAAGAGCCCAAAATAGACAATTCAAATAATCTCACCAAGCCCACACCTGCGAGCATGTGAATTTTGAGAGGTTTAATTAGATCCAATTAGAGATGCAAGCGAGCTTTTATCCGTGAGTCCACAAATAATATTTGCAGGCTCGCGAATAGGCCCGCTTGCATCCCTAAATCCAATACATCATGTAACACAACTCAAGCACGCAGCAAGATGCCTGTGGTGACTCCATCAATCTCGAGAATTTTCCGGCTCAGTCTTCGAAGATGCTCATAGAGGTAGGGTTTGCGTGCGTACATACGTTGTGGGTGTCTACGTTGTAATGTGTAATTCTAAAAAAAAACACGCACTATCGCACTAACTGTGAACAAGTGAATTTGAACAAAAATCAATTGGACACACTTAATATGAGATCCACGACGCTATATATCCCACCAAAAATTGGAACGGAGGGACTTTGCTCTCAAGATTTTGCTAAGTAATTTTCAAAATTCAGAACGTACTGCTACGAAACCAAGCATGATGTCATCAGCGTGGACTTATAGCTCATGCTAAACTGTACGTTTCAGTCATGTCCTTCCAAACACACATATACGGTCGATGAGAGTACGATCGAGACACATCGAACACGTGTCACCAAAGAAACATGCATGTGCTTCCATTTCAAAAGAAAAAAAAGGTGCAGCTGCTCCAACCAATCAGATCGATCTTCTCAGTATGTATTCCCAACCGATCAAACCATACACAAGCAGGAAATCAGGTTGGAGATCAGAGGGACGAATTAAGGACCAAATCTTAACAACCACGGGGATGCAGATGACCTACCAGCTGCTACCAACGGCAACATACAAGAAATGCATGGTTCCAGTAAACGCTCACGGCTCACCTGATAGACGATCCGTGGTCACATGCGTATAGTTCAGCATCGCACTATAAATAGCATGCTTCTCTCACCCCTTCCAGCCATCACACAACGATCTAGTTCGCTCTACTGATCGATACTTGAACTTGACACGAGGCAGTACACAAAGCTCACGCACAAGAGGTGTCATGGCTGCCAAGAGCACCATGGTGACTTCCCTTGTCCTCCTTATGGCGCTGCTGCTCTCGTGCAGCGGCATTAGCGCCGCGGCGCGGCTGCTGGAGGAGGCGGCGCCCAAGGAGGAGTACCCGCACCCTGCCACGCCGGAGCTGCCAAAGCCCGAACTGCCGCCGCACCCCACGGTGCCGGAGCTGCCGAAACCAGAGGTGCCAGCACATCAAGAGCTGCCACCTCACCCCACTGAGCTGCCCAAGCCTGAGGTACCTGCTGAGCACTTGCCGGAGTTGCCCAAGCCCGAGCTGCCTCCTCCTCACCCAGCTGCCGTGCATGAACCTGAACTGCCCAAGCCTGAGGTACCGGAGCACCCCGCCGTTCCGGAGCTGCCGAAGCCCGAGCTGCCTCCTCACCCCGCCGTCCCGGAGCTGCCAAAGCCCGAGGTGCCGGCGCACCCCACCGTGCCGGAGCTGCCGAAGCCTGAGCTGCCTCCTCACCCCACCTACCCGGAAGTGCCGGAGGTGCCAAAGCATGAGCTGCCACCGAAGCCCGAGAGCCACTACCCGGTGCCAGAGACCAAGCCATGATCGCGACTGCATGCATTCGTCGCTGTCGCCCCAGTAATAAGCATGTTCTGTACTTGTGTGTATGATGGTGTAATACTTTTTATATTTCTATGTTTGTGATCTTGTTGATCACTAGCTAGCTAGGAGTGTGATGTTTCAGTGTTGTATGTTGTGCCCCATTAGTTTGTCCTTTGATGATGTGTACGAAAATACTGGCCTTTATGTACTATACAGAGTATATATATATGTGTGAATAATGTTTCATTCATGGTTGTAGTTACATTGCTTTCAGAAACAGTGAAGTAAGGGTTTGTTTATTGGAGCTCTTAGAGCAGCTTCTAGGTTGAATCCTAGGAGAAGCTCAGCCAGACAAGTATTTTACGGAAAAGTTATTATGTGCTAACGGAGTGCTTCTCTAAAATGAACTAGAAGCATGTGAGGTGGAAAAAATAGCTTATCCTAATTCACTTTGTTGTACATAATCGCTTTCAACATAGAGTTTATATATCCTAGCGAATCCAAAAATCACCTTTAAGCCAAAGAATCAGAAATAGGTGGCCAGGAGCCATATGAAATAGATCCTAAAATGTCTGGCTAAATCCAAATTCTAGACAATACATGTATATATACAAATTATGCATGACTGGTTATAGGATTATATTAGTTGATGCAAAGTACTAATTGTATTTGAAGGGGAAGGGCATATATATATATATATATATATATATATATATATATATATATATATATATATATATATATATATATATATATATATATATATATATATATATATATATATATATATATATATATATATATATATATATTGTTTGTGTTGGAGTTAGAATATTAATCTATGGGTGTCTTCTAAGTACTAGTAGAAAATGTCCTTTGCTTATTTGTTCATAGTAGTTTCTCTAATTACAAAAGTTCACGACACCACCGTTTTTGTTCATATATATGCATCACTAAAACAAATAGAGAACGATCAGTAAACCAATTATTTGGTGTTGAACCATCTAAAAACATGGCTAGTTTGGTTACAATAGAACAAAATTAAGATAGCAAAATTCAGTAGAACTAATTTTTTCTATTATTAATAAGTTTTCTGTGTACATATATTATAGAGCCCAAATTTTAAATTCAATTTGTAGAAACAAAAATTTAAAAGTTAGTTTTCAACCGCAAATATATATTGTGTTGTTGTATGGATGATGAAATGCAAATAAATTCTTAAATGATTGCATTTTCCAACAGGGAGCAATATATATGTTTGCTTAGCTGTTCGAACTGTCGCCACGTACACCATACAAACAGATGATAATATGCATGTTCTAGCAGTACACCGCCACATTTGTTGGCGTTTGAATATATGCAGTCCTCATGTACCAAATTAAGGGCCATATTTTTTTGTCACTTGTATGATGAGATCGTCCGGGAAGCTAAGTTTGCAGGCGGGTGTATGCTTTTACTCTGATGAACTTGCGAACAAAAGTTCCACAGAGCCATTAATGAGAATAATGATCTCAAAACATGTAATTGATTTTGTAACAGATCTCCTTAACATAAGTACTTAATTAGGTGATGAAAGCAGAAAGCAAGTTGTCTGGAAAATGGCCATCCCGTCATGTTCAACTCGCTTTACAACAACTGCTACTACAAAAAAAAAGGTTCCTGCTATCTTATCAGTCTGACCTTGAATGCACATCGTGTCATTATTTGCGTTATCGTCCGGTGGCCAAACACAAACACATCGATGAGACAGCGCAAGGTGATTCAACTAACCAGATCTCTCAGATGGTCTCAGTATTCCCAACAAACTATACCATACATGAGATGGATCAGGAGAGAGAGCAAGCACACACAGAGATCCAAAGTTGACAACCATGGGATGCAGATAGTAGCCAACCAATGAACCAATTACCAAACGATCACTACGTGGATCAGAAAAAAGAGTACACATCTGCTCGATCAGGGTTCCATTTGGCACTACAAATACCATGATTCCGCTCTCCCCAGTCACCACACAAGTACACAACGATCTTCTTCTCACTGGCCATAGGTGTGTAGAGCAACTCGATCGCTATGGCTTCCAAGCGTTCCCTTCCTCCTCATGGGGTTGCTGCTGCTCTCATGCAGCGGCACGAGCAGCACGGCGCGGCTGCTGGAGGAGGTGGCGCCCAAGGAGGAGTACCCGCACCCTGAAGTGCCAGAGCTTCCCAAGCCTGAACTCCCGCCGCACCCTACGGTTCCGGAGCTTCCTAAGCCTGAGCTATCGCCGCATCCGGTCGTGCCGGAGCTGCCAAAGCCCGAGGTGCCTGTGCACCCCGCCGTGCCAGAGGTGCCGAAGCCTCAGCTGCCACCACATCCCACCGTGCCCGAGGTGCCGGAGCACCCTGCTGTCGTGCCGGAGTTGCCAAAGCCCGAGCTTCCTCCTCACCCCACCGTGCCTGAACTGCCGAAGCCCGAGGTGCCGGAGGAGCACCCTGCTGCCGTGCCGGAGCTGCCGAAGCCTGAGGTGCCTGAGCACCCCGCCGTGCCAGAGCTGCCCCACCCGGACGTGCCGGAGCTGCCAAAGCATGAGCTGCCTCCTCTGCCTGAACCTGAGTTGCCAGTGCCACCAAAGGCCAAGAGCCACTACCCGGAGCCAGAGACCAAGCCGTGATCGGCCGGCCTGCATTAATGAACATTTTATGTATAATGTGTGTACGTACGTATGGTCTACACTTTGATGTCTGCCTGCGATGTTGTTGGCCGGTGCCCCATGCACACTACTCGCTAGGAGCGTGATGTTTCCAGTACAGTGTATGTATGTGTATTCGCTTTGTATGTATACGTCTGTACTTTTGGTTATAATGCCTATGCAGAATATATATCCATGTATCCCACACATTTCATTTATATTTATTTATCTTGGGGTTATACATATGCCTTAAAACTTCTTAACATTTTAGAAATTTTCTTTTTGGGAGTACGTTGCAAACTAGTAAAGTCCTTACTCCTTACAGCTAGCAGCAATAGCACTAGCACATGAATAAAGAAGGTTTATTTCAGAGCGACAAGCAGAACCCCAACAAACTAGTACTTCAGTTAACAAGTGATTGGTAACTAGACAAAAAAAAATTCAAAGCATAACTAGTGTGTTAGAATATGGACAAATGGGAGAGATCATGCAAAGATAAGAACTTTTGAATATTAGGTGTCAACCTCAGATTCATCCACAAACTTAAACATATCTTTTCTTAAAGTTACTAGCCTGCCTGTGGAGCACAGATTGATGGATATTATTACTTTGCCAAATTAAAAGAAATGGATTGGAAAAGGACGTGAGTTACAAACATAAAAAAAATAGAAGATGGCGCTCTAAATAGATTTACAGCGTGTTAGGGTCATTTTCAACTGGATCGCTTAAGTATTTTATTTAGAGCTAGTATAATTCCACCCATCCTCTCGTAAGCATAGGTGTATTCAATTATTCATGTTGGTTGATCTCTTTCTTAGTCGATTCTTGGCATGCAAGTCCACACCTTTGCGCAATCCGGTAGCCAAACAAATGTAGATTGATGAGATATTGTACATCGCACACGTGTAGCTATAGCCTACATTATTGCCGCTGCATCGACCAACCAGATCACTCAGGTCGTCTCAGTATTCCCAACTAATGAAACCATACACAAGTGTAGATCAGGAAAGTATCGCCAAGGACGAAAAGTTAAACAACCACATCGATGCAGATGACCTACCAGCTCTGAAACGACGAGAGCTAAGCCTTCGCAGAACGCTATAAATAGCAGGCTTCTCTACGTTCCTAGCCATCACACACAACCATCCCCAGCTCGATCTCCCTGAAACAAGAAGCACATAGAGCACGATCGAGTGGAAACCATCTAATCATGGCTTCGAGTTCCAGGAGCACCGTGTCTTCACTTCTCTTGGTGGCGCTGCTGCTCTGCTGCAGCGGCATGAGCAGCGCGGCGCGGTTGCTGGAAGAGGCGCCGCCCAAGGAGGAACACCCACACCCTGCCGTGCCGGAGCTGCCAAAACCCGAGCTGCCGCCGCACCCTACCGACGTCGTGCCGCCCGAGCTGCCCAAGCCCGAATTGCCACCGCATCCGGCTGTCCCCGAGCTGCCGAAGCCTGAGGTGCCTCACCCGGTGCCGGAGCAGCCGAAGCCCGAGTTGCCACCGCACCCGGCCGTCCCCGAGCTGCCCAAGCTTGAGGTTCCTCAAACAGTGCCGGAGCAGCCGAAGGCCGAGCTGCCACCGCACCCGGCCGTCCCAGAGCTGCCGAAGCCTGAGGTGCCGCACCCAGTGCCGGAGCTGCCCAAGCCCGAAGTGACTCCTCATCCGGCCGTCCCAGAGCTTCCAAAGCCTGAGGTGCCGCACCCAGTGGCGCCAGAGCTGCCAAAGCCTGAACTCCCTCCTCACCCGACCGTGCCAGAGGTTCCGGAGGTGCCAAACCACGAGTTGCCGCCTCAGCCGAAAGCTGAGCTGCCACCGAAGCCGGAGGGCCACTACCCGGAGCCGGAGGCAGAAAAACCATGAGCGGACGTACACAGTCCCACCAGTTATCTACACATTTTACCACATGTGCATGTTGTGTAGTTTATGCACAGTTATAGTACCTATATATATGAGTTGTGATGTTGTGTTCTTGCGTACGATTCAGAGCTTGCTTGTGATGAATAAAGATTTCTAGTTGCTATATTTACACTGTTGAGAGTTAATCATGTGTGCATAATATATATGTTTTTCATCTTGCTTATTATTGCTTTTTTTTAGTAAATGCTCATTTTGCAGGAAGTTAGTAAGAACAGATCATCTCAAGAGCAATAATATACATGTTGTATGCTGAAATGTGAAGTTTTCCAGCAAATGCCCAAGCTGTTATGTATACATCTGCATGCCATTTTCAGAGAGAACTCAAGGCCATGCATGTTTGGAATGAAACATGTTATTCACGTCTCGTTTGGATTAACTAAACTTTTTAAAAGCTGCTAATAGCTTCTTATAAGCTGGATGGTTGAATAGTTCAAAATGGGCTATAATCTAAAGCAAAAGTTGCGTTGTTTGGATCAACTAGAATTTTTTTAGCAGCTAGCCAGCTACTAGCAATTTATTTTAGTCAATCTAAATAGGTCCGGAATAATCTTATGAAGATTATATTGTTTGCTGGAAAAATAAAATGACAACTTAAGACTTGTTAGTCGTCCATGAGTGTGAGTCCCTGTATATCATTTCATTGTCGAATCATCATCAAGGGAAGTTAGATTTTATTCTTTTGTGAATTTGTCATGTACTATTTAATTTGTGTGCCCATTGTCGCTCTAGAAAAATGTTTAAAGTCGATCATGAGTGATCACTGATAATCAGTATAGGGCTATATAGAAAAGAAAACTAATCAAAGCTTTAAATCTATCTAAATCTCTAAAGGGAATAACCAAATAATAGTTCAAGAAAATCAAAGAAAAAATAGAATTTCCTTGGTGGCCAAGAATTTTCTAGAGTGCCAAAACCAAGTCGCTAAAGAATATTGCAATTTCTTAGCAGTTGTATAAAGTCTACAAGAAACTATATATTCCTTATAGTGATTACAACATTTTCTTGTCCCTTTGGAAAACTTGATAGATATCCCTAATTTTCTTGGCCGCCAAACCTCCAAGGAAATAAACCTTGAGGGTTAGACGCCAAGGAAACTGAATTTCCCTTGTGCTCTATCCTTAGTAGATTTTGCTTGATGGTTTGCCGTCAAAGATCTATCCTTCAGCGGTTTCAGTACTTTTCCCGACTGTTTTTAGCCACCAAATAAATTCCAGATTATGGTAGCGTACCAACAATTTTTTTCCTGAGAGATATCCATCCCGATGGTTAATGGATCATCTATGCATGATGTGATGTTATAATCCTGCAAGTAATCCATACAAGGAACACTTGGCATGAAGTGACATCCACTTTATCATTCCCTATAGTAGTTTCACCAAGCTATATGTATTGAACGGTAAACTAAACATCACACCAACAACTTTTAGCCCGTAATTGGTGTAGCTCTGACGGCACATCCACCAGAGCAAACAGAGCCACACCAAACATCCAGAGGAGAAAGAGCTGTTTGGGCATGGAATAATAGAGGAGCTGGAGGTGTTTTTGGCATACGAAGATGAACCACTATATATTTGAGGCTTCAACCTCTAGCTCAGGGCGCATCCAGGATATCATGTCATTGGAGTCAAGCACTAAAATCGGGTCAAAGATACGTTGATTCTCTATTTGAAAGAGTAATTTACAGGCAGATACATAAAACAACTTTTAGTTAGTTTTCATGAAGTTACCGGGGTGAGGCGACCCCAATGAAAACATGTAGATTCATCCCTACTCTAGCTCTGGCAATGGAGCGGACAGAGCAAGAGCTACAACAAACACGTGCTGACATGCATAGTTTCTTTTTAGATCAACATTATCTGACGGAGGGATGCACAGCACCACATAGATAATGCTATGATGGCTTTGGAGGCCTGCAGGGTTTAGTTTGTGAATGTTGTGGCTGAAAGGGATGAAGCCTCTCAACAACAGATGGCGCTCTACTCTCTGGCGTCCCTTGTGTTCCCCTCCCTGGCGCTCCTCTCCCTAGTGTCCCCTCCTGCTGATAGTCAAGGATAGCCATGGGCTCTCCCTCTACGCTCGCTTCTGATCTAGACTTCCACCCGGTGCTTGGTTTAGGCACCAATGTCTGGTAAGTTTTGGAAAAGTTGTTCATCACCCTTCGGAATGCCTTGATGGCTCGTTCCTTCTTTTAGCTTCCTTTCCCCAGTTTTGCTTCCGTTTAACGGAAGAATCAGTGGGTCTGGCTCTTCATGCTTGTCTGGGCGGCTCTGCCCTGGGTTTTCATGTTTCTCAGATCTCCCATCAAGTTTTCAAGTTTGCACTTTCTTGCAAACAAGTTGGACTGTTTGTTTACTCTCTAAAATCATATAGATAGATGACAAGTTTATGGTCCGCTTTGACCTTTGGAGAGATGGTGGTGCCAATTATCACCGTGAATTTGCTCGTTGGAATAGAGAATGCTTGGTTGAGTGGACTACGGTCTCTTATACTCGTCAACCTCATACCTCCAACCGTGTCTCTTTTGCTGATAAACTCATCCAAGACTCTCCACAAATCAAGCACAAGCCTCGCAATCTCTCTATTAAATTTGGGCAGTTCTGTCGTCCTATGGATTTCTCGTCTCCCCAAAAGAATTTGTTTTTTGGTTTTCGTGCTGCTGATGTTCCTTCTTCTGGGATGGAGAATTCTCCAACAAGCAAACATCCGACCTGTGTTCTTCGGCGGGAGCGGTCTTCCCGGCCTCTCCAAAATTCAAACTCTGCTAATGGCTGCCTTAATTGCTTTGCCGACGATCACTCGACGAGATCTTGTTCCAATCCGCACAGATGTAAAGTGTGCTTCAATTATAGACATCTTTCCTTCTCTTGCCTTCGTGCTCGATCGGTAAGGAAAGTGTATCGGCCCAAATCATCTGTAGGCCCACTCCAGGATCCAGATGCCTCTGCCCCTGACACGGAGATAGTTATTGGCCTAGGTGGCGAAACAGATCCTCCCCGAGTCATTATTGACGAGCTCGCTCATTCATCTCCCTCAACAGTTAACCACGCGTTCGCCATTCACTATACCACAGCCCAAACTGGCGTCCAACTAAGGGTCGCTAAAAGTATCGAAATAGCGTTGGATGGTCGGTCGCTATATATTTGTGGCAAACGGTCGGACGCTATATGTTACTGTTACGTCCGAAGGTTGGTCAGTATTTTTATTTTGGATCAGCGTCCGACGGTCGGTCGCAATAACTGATTAACTAGGTCAGTCGGTCGGTCGGTATATCAAATTGGGTCTGCGCACCCATGATTTAGCCCGTTTCGCGCCTAAAATTTGGAAGGCCCACACATCAGAGCAAAGTTGGTGCTGGTTGGCATCTAAAATTTAGGGTTGGAAAACCCTACCTTCAATTACATCCAGTCACGGCGGCGGCGGCGCCTGCCGTCATCAGCACGCGATGGCGGTGCCCCTTAGGCCACGGCGACGGTGGTGCAGCGGGAGGCCCAAAACGCGGACTGCTGCGCCGCCAGCCGCTGCATCCACCCTCCGATGCCGCCTCCGTCGTCCCTGCTCCCGCCCGAGCCTCGACAAGAACCGGGGCTTGCCGCGCCGCCGCGTCGTTCTGCTCCGCCACACGCCTCCGAAGGTCCGAGGAGGGCGGCGGCGCGGGGAGCCGCGGACAGGCTGCGTCACGGCGGAGCGACGACCGCGGGACGCGCGCTACGCGCGCAGGGCTGCGGCGCGACGGAGCACGGGCCGCGCGGATGGCCGGCGGCACGACGGTGAGGCTCCTCGGCCCGCGTTGGCATGCCCTCCTCCTGCCGCCGCCGTTGCGGCCGTGGCGGGCCGATATTCTCGACCGCCGCCTCTACAAGAGGGGCGCCCCTACAAGAGTTGCATACCATGTGCTCGATGGAATGCTTATGTGAGATATGGTTAGTAACTTACGTTTGCTGCCCTGTTCATGTATATTAGCTCCAACATCGATTAGTTGGTCACCTCATATGCTAATTATGTTCCTTTCAGCTTCCTTTTTGAACGCTTCAAGCCACTATTTTTACACCATATTATTTGTGATTCGCAACATACATGTATGACATAGGGAGGTGTTGCTGTTAGAATGACTGTTTCACCCATTCTGTTTAGCCTTTCTTACATGTTAATAACCTGATGCAGGGTTTGTCTCTCTCAGATGTCATGTTTGTCACAAAACGCAACATGGCAAATGCTGTTCAGAGCATGTCAAAGCAGTTGGAGCAAGTTTTGCTCTGTTCCAAACTTCATTTCATTTTGACTTCAGCATCTTTCATCTCTATAAGTGCAATTAATTTCAGAAAAGAAAAGGACATCTAACTCAACGGCTTGGCTTAGTGCTAATCATTTATAAGGACTTACTTTCATGTGTGTATTGTATTCTCAATCATTCCTTTGCTTTGGGGTTCTGATTATATACTGTTGCTTTATTTGTATTGAAAAAAGGAACTTGACATCAACATTTACCTTCCTTATTTAAATTATGCGAGTGTCTACTGATTTCACTTATAATATGTCCTATGCATTTATGTGCATTTACTTTATATATATCCATCATACAGTGACTTTGAGATGTACTCTGACTGGCCTATTTTTCTGCAGCTAATGTTTATCATTTTGATTTAAAGCCAAAAAATATATTAGCAAATGCTAACTACAAACTGAAGATATGTGATTTCGGGCTAGCAAGGGTTGCATTTAATGACTCTCCTACCACAGTTTTCTGGACGGTATGTTATTTTACAGTTCTACTTAGTTGATTCACAGTGTCGCTTTTTTATGGAAGCCTCTTATGAGTTATCAGCAACATTGTTGATTTAGTGTGTTCTGTACCAAAGAGTCCTGCTTCGAACTTAAGCCTCATTGTCTGCCCTAAAATGATTGCAGGACTATGTTGCTACTAGATGGTACAGGGCTCCTGAGCTATGTGGATCTTTCTTTAGTAAGGTACTCAATTTTCTCATACTATTGTTTTGTCAAGTCGTATCGGTTTTTTTTGGTTTCCTCCACCTTCAATATTTTTTTGGTGTCCCCCAAATTTCCACAAGCTCGACCACGTCGAGATACTGATGAGCGACGGGGGCGCTGTACGACACGCCTTCCTACTCTTCCTTGGGAGCAGTAAGAATTCATTCCTTTGATTAATTTTCCCTAGAAATTGATTGTGACAAGCGCTACGACCATGGATAAATTGATTCATTGTTGCTATACAATAGTATTGTAAGATTTTGGTAGTTTTGTGTCACGGGTGTCAGGTGGTTCTGATAATCCTATTTGATTGTGGATGGCGATATCATCGAATAGCAGAGTTAATTTCCTAAAATGTATTTCACTACGAGGAGTAGAGGAGTCACCCCACCAATTTCCTTGTACTACTAACAGTCTCCAATATCATTTCACCTTCTTTTTTTCTGCAATACTTCAGGTGGATTTACGTGCCAAATTACTGAATTTATGCAGCTGTATCAAACTACAAATAGTGACTACAGACTAATTGACATTTCTCCACAGTTGAAACTTGACAGCTAAATCATTTTTGAGTAAACCATTCTAAATACTGAAATGGTGATGCTATGTCACTCAGTGAGCGTCCTCTAAACTACCTTGATCTATATATTTACACCTATAAATGTTTTCTCAAATATTGTTGATTACTGCTACGTAACTCTGTTGAAATAAGAATAGATATGTCATTGCATGTTTTAAGTGGAAGACTCATGTTACTCTCATATTTTTGACAATCACAGTAGTATCTCTGGAGCAACTACTCAGTTCTCCTAAGCGAACCCATGATCCTATTCCTCGTTGTCAAGTTTGCACAATTTTTCAGTACCTCTCATTGCTATAAAGGAATCACTTTAAATAGTATTAGTTTAAGAATGATTACTAAAACAAAAGAATCAGTTCAAATGCAACAGCATCAGACAATGTAATATTAATTGCATGTTCACCTTCTGCAATAAAATTTCCCTTCCTCTCAATGTTCAGACCTAAATCTCCCATGTTACGGTAATATATTAAAATTTTCTATTGTATTGAAAATTAATTTATACAAATCACTATCACACCTACAACTGCAACAATGGGAAGAGTACCGGTTCTAACATTAGCAACTCAAGGGAGGAATACAAGTTTCAAAGGCCTCAACGCCTCCAATGACACCATATCGACATCATGACCATCATCGATTTGTTTAAATCCTGTACTGGCCCTCCACGGAGGGCGCGGCAAAGCCGCACCGGTCTTTCTAGTATCTCTAGTTTTCAGTTTATATATCTTTATTTCAGCTTATATCTCTCACATAGCTGAAAAAATGAGCGGGCAATTAGAAGTGCTACTTAGTATACATGTTTATCTTGGCCTTATACTTTGCATGGATAGGCTAAGTTTTATTTGTTTGGCAACAAAGAGGTAGCAGTATTTCTAGAAGAACTGATGGATGTAATCTTTTATTTGCAGGTGGGAGGTAATGGCTAGAGGGACCTGATGCATGCTAACTAGAGATGAATGCTTTTGGACATATCCTAACTAGCTAGAGATGAATGCTTTTGTTAAGACTTAAGTGATGAATTGTAATGAGTGCAAGCAAACCATGAGATGTGAACTGTGCAACTAGTGCAAACATCTGAGTTATGTATTATTCTATCTTGATGGCCAAACTGTCTTGATGTAACTTGTTTATCCAAGTTGTGAGCTTATGGATATATGATATAATTGTGAGCTATGATGAGCTTCATTATCATGATTTTGTATTGTCCAAAATGAAATTGGTGATTTTGTGGTTCATTGATGGTATGTTTGATTGCATGATTAGTGCTAATCCTAAGGTTAATTAAAGGACAATTATGCTGTTAATTTCTTGCATTGATAGCGTCTAATGGTTGGACGCTATATAATATATCGCGTCTGACCATTGGTCGCTATAAGTTTGTAACTGGCGTCGAACGGTCGGTCGCTATATGTTTAACGTATCGTCTGACGGTCGGTCGCTATAAGTATGGTCGGATGCTATAACTTATAGCGACGCCACTTATAGGGACCGTTCAAGTCGGTCGCTATATGTTTATAGCGACCTACCGTAGGTCGCTATACTGACTTATAGCGACCAACCGTAGGACGCTGTAGATAGGCTGTGGTATAGTGATTCCTATGGCGAACTTTGAGGTCGATCCTCGCCCTCTGGTGCCCCGCGACTTTCGCTTGGAGCAATGGCCTCCGGAAGCTGCACTCTAGCAGCAAGAAGAATGTCCGCGCGTGTATCTTGGTGACTAGGAGGAGAAGAAGCATGAAGCAGTGGTGTACACCATCTTCCAGTCAGCAGTCGCCACAGATGATTTCTTCCCCATGGCTGAGGCCCTTCGTGAGTATCTCATCAATCAGTGTCATGCGCGCTATGTTAGTGTTGAGCAAAGCGCTATTGGATCTACTATAGTTACTTTCAACTCTGGTTTAGAGCGTGAGGGCATTCTTAGAGGCAACCCACACTCCATTGCTCCCTATTCTCTCACCTTTGTTAAGCATGATGAAGGTCCGAATGTGAGAGATGTTTCAGTAGATCGCTTTGCCTAGATGATGTTTATTGGTTTTCCTATGGATTTTGTTCATACTCGGCACCTAGACAAGGCAGTTGCTTTCTTTGGTCAATTGGTTCATTGGCATGTTGAGTATGCTCTGTCCTGTGTGATAGTCAAGGTGCTAATGAATGATGATGCTAAGATCCCTGTCCCTTTCCTTGCAACTTGTGGTTCGGTTGGTAATACCATATCTTTCACTGTGATTGTTGTTCATCTGCAAGAAGATGGGTTCACTTTCCTAGGTAATGAGTCACCACTGCCTGAGCATGGGTTTCCTAACCTTTTGCCTGCTTCGCCTCAGCGCTGGATGGCACATGCTGGAGGCCGCCGCAATGTTTCTGTTGATGCTGAAGATGAGGCTCGAGTTGCAGCTGTGCAGATGGATGAAATGGAAGATGACCAGAATTTAGAGTTCACATTTGTGCCAGTCTTTGATGATCAAAATCCTCTTGGAGTGTATGTAGTGCCCACCCCTGTTATTCAGTCTCAGGTCGTGTTGCATAATGCAGTGCCCACCCCTTTTGTTCGTTCTCAGGCTGTGCTGCAGAGTGCATTGCCTCCTGTTGATTAGATCATTCCTCGGATTGCTGCCCCTCCTACTGTACAGATTTAGTCTTTGCTGCAGAGTAGCAATGGTATGACCCTTTGTGACTTGCGTGAGGCTGCTTTTCAAGATTACTTCAACTGTGTTGCTGACATCTCTAGAGCTATTTCAGTCCTGTACCATTCCACTACACAATTTGTCAGTGCCCACCTTGACACTTTCTTGGTCCAGAAGGATGGCCACCCAATCATGCAGCGCTTTATTGTGTAGTTGATCTCTGAGCCTAAGATGAAGAATACTTGTGTCCTCACTGAGTTGGAAGAAGAAAATATTGTGGCTCCGACTTCTGGAAATTCTATAGTGCTAGAGATGACAGATGATGAAGTGGTGGAGGTCGCCCCAGCAAGCAAATCTAGAAGATGAAAATAATATGGCTTCGACTTCTAGAAAATCTATGGTGCTAAAGATGACAGATGTTGAAGTGGTGGAGGTCCCACAACTAGCAAATCTCACTCCCCACCGCCGTTGCCGCAAGCCTAGGTGCCCGATTGATGTCAAACTCCTTCGTCGTAGTCTTAGGCTGAACCCTGATAGGGCTGGATTCCGCACTCAGGAAGTTGCGGATGCGGCTGTTATGTTCCGCTCTGTAGTGATCTCTGAAGGTGCTGCACGTGATGGACCAGATCATTTTCTTCTGCTACAGATTGTGCAAGGCATCGATGAGAGCTTTTTGCAGATGAATCCTGAGGATCTCTCTGAAGAAGCTTTGGTGGCATCTCCTGTGATCAGTGATGATGAAGAAGCTACTTAGATGCTTTTTATCTCGCTTAGCCTTTCAGGTTTTTTTTTATTATCACTATCTGCTGACCCTGCGTGGCAGCCTCCAAATAATTAGGCGGTCTTGCATGGCCCATAGCCTATTCAATCTTTCAGTGTGTCAAACCTTTGTCCTTTGCTTTAATCAGGGTGGTTTCAGTTATTCTCCTGTGGGCTTGTTTGTGTTGGCCAGTAGCTCCGTTTGCTGGTCTTCTTGCTTTCTTCCTAGTTTTGTTCAATGGCTTTTAGATCCTAGAATGTTTTGTCATGGAATGTAAGAGGTTTAAACTCACAGGAGAAGCATGATTGCCTTCGTGCAAAGATTCAAGAGTGTGCCTGTAATATTATTTGCATCTAGGAAACTAAGTGTGAATCCTTTGATTTCTTTTATTTGTCAAAATTCTGCCCCCGGTACTTGATTCAATTTTCTTACCATAGCTCTGTTGGCGCCTCTGGTGGTCTTCTCACGGTCTAGTCTGATACTTTGTTCTCTGGAACTGTGATTCATTCTACTCCAAATGTCCTAACCTTGCAATTCATATGTCGACTGTCCAGCCAAACTTTTTTCATTTCCAATGTATATGGCCCCTCTAACTCTTCAGAAAAAGTTTCTTTTGTAAATTGGCTCAAAGATGTTGACACAGAAGCACTTAAGGTGTGGTTACCTTTGGGGGATTTTAATCTCATTAGATCCTCAGAGAATAGGAGTGACCCAGGGGGTGTTGACTCAGAAATGTTGATTTTTAATGACCTTATTAGCTCCCATAATTGGATCGATTTGCCCTTCACTGGTAGATCCTTTATCTGGAGTAACATGCAGACGCCCCTCTACTGGTGAAGCTTGATTGGGTATTTTGCTCCATAGATTGGTTGATGGCTTACCCAAACTCTGTTGTGCAGCCCCTCTCTAGACCAATTTCAGATCATGTACCTTATGTTACTCAGTTTAGCAGTGGCATTCCGAGAGCTACCTATGGTTACTAACCTTTGGAATGCAGCTCCCTATTTTCTCTAGCCGGCCAAGGACTTGAATATCAAACTAAAGAAGGTCAGACAAGGTTTAAGAATTTGGGCAAACTCCCTATCTAATCTAGGAAAGCTAATAGAGAATTGCAGTTGGACTATTGCCTTACTGGATGGTCTAGAGGAGCAACGTCCCCTTTGCAGAGTGGAAATGAATTTTAGGCGCCTTGTTTGTCGTCATATTTTGTTCCTTCTTGAGACTAAACGTACTTTTTGGAAGCAACGCAGTACTGCTCGCTGGGTCTGCCTAGGAGATGAAAACACAAAGTTTTTTCATGCTCTTGCAACTAGAAGCTTTAGAAGGAATTTCATCTCCCAGATTAAGAGAGATGATGATACGTTGGTTTATGGCCATGATTTAAAAGCGGGTGTTCTTTTTAATGCTTTTAAAGATAGACTGGAGAAATATGAGTTTGTTGGTATTTCTTATTATTTGGGTTCTCTGATTCAACCAGTGACTCTACTGGTTCTTGATGGGCCTTTTTCTGATGAGGAAATACAAGAAGCTATTACAGCTATGCCATTAGATCATGCTCTAGGTCCAGATGGCTTCAATGGGCTCTTTTATAAAAAAATGTTGGCATCTCATTCTTCCTAACTTTAAGAGATTATGTGCTGATTTTTGTCAAGGTGTTGCCGACTTGTTGCCCATAAACAGCTCATATATCACTCTAATTCCTAAGAAGTCTGATCCTGAAGTGGTGAATGACTACCGGCCTATTTCTTTATTGAATTGTTCAGTGAAGTTACTCACAAAGATGCTCTATATTAGGCTTCAGTCTATGATAACAGAAGTTGTGCATTTGCATCAGTTTGGTTTCATTAAGGGGAGAACTATCCAAGATTGCTTCGCATGGGCATTTTAGTTTTTGCATTTTTGCCATCAGTCCAAGAAAGAGGTGCTCATTCTTAAATTGGATTTTCAGAAAGCGTTTGACAAAGTCGAGCATCCAGTTATCTTGTTGCAGCACAAAGGCTTTTCTCCAATGTGGGTCAGTTGGATTCATCAGGTACTTTCATCCTGTACCTCTGCAGTTTTGTTGAATGCAACACCTGGGAAAAATTTTCATTGCAAAAGGGGTGTTCGTCAAGAGGACCCCCTTTCGCCATTGTTATTTGTTTTGGTTGCGGACCTTTTATAGAGCATTGTGAATCAAGCAGCAGAGAGAGGACTCCATCATCCTCTAAGTGATCATTTTGGTGGAGACTTTCCGATAGTACAGTACGCAGATGATACTCTTCTCTTTCTTCAGGCTGACGCCAGGCAATTGTTCCTCCTCAAAGGCTTGCTAAGATCATTTTGTGACTCTACAAGTTTGCAAATTAATTTTGCAAAGTCTCTGATGGCACCGATCAATGTTAGTGAGGAGAAAACTGCTCACCTTGCAAGGACGTTTGGCTGTGCAGTGGGCTCACTACCCTTTACCTATTTGGGCTTGCCTCTAGGGACTACTCGGACTGCAGTTACTGATTTCATGCCGCTCATCTGCAGAATTGAACGGAGGCTTGCTAGGCTCAGTTAGTTCCTTTCTTATTATGGTCGGCTAACCCTGGTGAATTCCCTGCTGACATCATTGCCAATGTATTGGTTGAGCACTTTCAAATTCCTAAAGTCAGTCATAAAGCAAATTGATACCTTTCGTAAGAACTGTCTTTGGGAAGGCAATGCAATTCACAGACAAAGTCGTTGTTTAGTTGCTTGGACAAAAGCCTGTAAGTCAAAGCAAGAAGGGGGCCTCGGGATTCTTGATATCAAGGCGCAAAATAAAGCTTTTTTACTGAAATTTGCAGACAAATTTTATAATAACTGTGATACTCCTTGGGTGCAGCTCACTTGGCAAGCATTGTACTCTAATCCAGTTGCTCCACATGCTAAGCGCCTGGTTGGATCCTTTTGGTGGCAGGATGTCATGAGCTTGTCATTTGTTTTTAGAAGCTTTGCTTCCTGTGAGGTAGGCAATGGGCGCACAGTTTGCTTTTGGGAAGATATATGGAATGGCCGGCTATTAAAATTGGATTTCCCTCGGCTGCACTCTTTTGCTCGAGACCATAAAGTCTCAGTCAAGGCCTTTATGTCTAGAGCTCCAGAAGACAACTTCCTGCTACCCTATCGCTGAATGCTTCACAACAGCTAACGAGTCTATCAGATTTTCTTTCTGGGCTTCAGCTACTGGATAATGATGATGGCAGATGGTCCTATATTTGGGGAGATGGTTTTATTTGCAAACGTGCTTACAAATCAATTGTTGGTACAAGTTCAGCACCCCAACAGTTTGTTTGGCTATGGAAAAGTGGTTGCCGAGGGCGCCATAAATTCTTCTTTTGGCTCCTGTTACTAGACAGACTAAATACGAGAAACATTTTGCGCCGAAAGAATTTTTACCTGCAGTCTTACTCATGTGTTTTGTGCCAATCCAATGTGGAAGAATCCCTGGAGCATTTGTTCTTCGAGTGCACTTTTAGTGCATGGTGCTGGCGTTTAGTCGATATTTCTTGGGATTCTACACTGCCGATTATGGAGAGGCTGCAGTCTACTAGAGCTAGCTTTGGTGCCCCCATTTTTATGGAAATTGTAATTCTAACGGCTTGGTGTATTTGGACTATGTGCAATTGTGTCATCTTTGATGGCGCTTCTCCCTCTTTAGGACTGTGGAAGCGTAGTCTTAGGGAAGAGCTTTTTCTTTCTCTTTTTAAGTGCAAGCCTTTGAAGAAATATCTTCTTCATGACTGGCTTGCTCAGTTTTAGTTTTCTTTCTTTCCTCTTTTGTATAGACAAAATTTATAAAATGAATTCAGTAGGGGCTTCCCCTCCTATTTATTCAAAAAAACATTATCTGACGTGTACTTATGATAACTCTTTGTTAGCATGGTTTAAGATGAAGCAACTAACAATAAACTTATTTACACACCTGATCACCATCTAGATGTTGTTACGTTACATCAGTACTTACCGTGCATTACCAAGTCCTTTTTTGGAAACCAAGCATCGACCCTATTTGTGTCACACCCCAAAAATTCCATTTTAGGTTGGGAATAGTTAACACTAAATAAAATTATTGCTTTTGTCACTTTTCTTAAAATTTCCAAGATTTTATTGGGGTTTTAGGAATTTTAACTATGCAAATGTGATTTTAAAAAAAAGAGAATGAAAAGTTAAACTCCCTCTTTGCTGCACCAATTCTGGCCGGCCTGCAGCCCTACTCCCACGCCCCCTCCTCCTCTAGGGCTTGGCCCAAGCCTCCCTCCCGCACTCTCCCCCTTCACTTGAGCCAGCGGCCCGTTTCTGCCCGCGCAACCCCTCCCTCCACTCTCATAGACAGGTGGACCATGCCTGCCCCTCTCTTACCATCGCTGATGAATGGGCCCACCCCGTTAGCCTTCCCCTACCTTCATACCTCCTCCCTCTGCCGCAATGGCCGGGCAGGCCCGAGCCGCCCGTGCGACCTAGCCGTGCTCTGGATCGAGCAATCCGGCGCTACCGAGCCCCGTCCGCTCTCCTCCCGCGTCTACCGCACACGCTCGCTAGCGCAACCGCTTGTGACCTCTTCTCACGCGCACTCCACGTCCACCATTGACGGCATGCACTGGAGCTCATGATCCGGCCCCTCCCCTCACCTTTTCGCCCTATAAAAGCTTTCTCGGCTCCGTACCTACACTCTATAGCTACTCCGCCCCTCTCTATGACCTATCCCTCGCCGCAGCACCTCTGACCGTCGTCGCCACCGCCATTGCCGAGCTTGTCTCGAGCTCACGATTTCTGCCCTATAGACCACCTCTCGCTCCCCTTTTAAAAGCTCTAGTTTGGTTTTGGTGAATTGATGAAACCCTAGGTGCTAACCTATTGCTCTAAGTGATCATAAGATAGGGTAACACATTCCAAGTGGTGGAGCAAATGGTGGAGATCATGATGGTGGTGGCAGCCATGGTAATGATCAAGGTGCTAGGGCTTGGAAACGAAGAAAGACAAAAACAAAAAGCTCAAGGCAAAGGTGATAACTATAGGAGCTTTTATTTTGGCGATCGAGACACTTAGTGAGTGTGATCACATTTAGGATCGATAGTTGTACTATTAAGAGGGGTGGAACTCGTACCGAAACACAGTTATCAAAGTGTACTAGATGTTCTAACTCATTGCATATGCATTTAGATTCTAGTGAGTGCTAACACCCTTGAAAATGTTTATAAAAATATGCTAACACACGTGCATTTGGTGATACACTTGGTGGTTGGCACATTTGAGCAAGGATGGTGAAGCTGGAGAACAAAAGGAGAAGAAACAGGGGTGTCAGACCCTGCTCGCCTGGGTCCGACGGCTAACCCTAGCTGAGTGGTGTGAGTGCGGCGGTGTCGGACCAAGGCTCACGAGGGCGTCAGACCAGACGCGCGCACTGTTCCTCGGTGCGGGGTTTGGCGAGGTGCACGCTGGTGTGACGCGTGGCAGCGTCGGACCGGGGGCTGCATTCGACGATGGGCGTCGGACTCGGGTCTGATGGTTTTTACCATCTCTGGACCTTACTACACCAAGTTGGACCCTCCTGGTGTGGAGTCCAATGATGGGTCCGATGGCTGGGTTCGAGGCTTTGATCAGCACGTGGCAGGCGACCGTTGGCAGCAACGGTCGACTTCGTTTGAACGGGACGCATGGCAGCACGTGAGTGGACGCGGTAGGGCATCGCACCGAGTGTCGGACGGTCCGACAGCCCTGTGCTTCAGAATCCGATGGTCACTTATGTGACTAATGGCTCTATTTCGTGGGGGGGCTTTTATTTAAGCCCCATGAACAGCTCTAACTCATTCTCTTGGCCATTTGCATTGCCTATATCTCTTATGAGCCTAGCCAACACTCTCTCACTCACTTAGCTTGATTGGATTATCACTTTGGAGAGATTGAGAGCATCCAAGTGTATTGCTTTGAGTGATTGCATCTAGAGGCACTTGGTGATTGTATTTCGCTGCGGGATTCGCTTGTTTCTCTTGGTAGGTGCCGCCACCTAGACAGCTTAGTGCAACGAGGATCGTTGAGTGGAGGAAGATGATTGTCTCTAACTCCGATCATGGTGATTGTGAGGGGTTCTTGATCTTTCCCTGACGGAGAGCCAAAATGTATTCTAGTGGATTGCTCGTGGCTTGTGGATCCTCATCTTGTGTTGGTTGTGTGGCACCCGATTGTGGGTTAGGCGTGTGATATCTATTAGCGCGTGAACCTCTAAGTGAGTGAATCGCCACAACAGTGACTAGCTTGCCAGCAAGCAAGTGAACCTCGGTGAAAAATTATTGTGTCATCTTGTCACCGGGATTTCATTGGTATTCATTGTGATTGATTGATTGTCTCTTGCCACGGTGGTATAACTTCACTACCTCACTCTTGTATTTACATTCCTAGTGTTGCTAAGCTCTTTATTGTGTTGACATCGTTTTTTAGCACGTGTCAAGATGGTCAGGAAGGGCTAATCAGTAGAGGAAAGATTATTGTGTAGATTGATAGCTGATGAAAATGAGTTTGCTTATGAGTGGTAGCGGCGTATGGGTTCAAATTGAAATGTTGCCAATAAGGTTAAGGGTATTATTGCCGATACCAATGAAAGATGGTTTGAAGACTGCTGCCGATGAAACAGGGAATGTACCGATGGAAGGAACTTGAAGGCTGCTGCCGATGGAACAGGGATTGTGCCGATGGAACAGGAATTGTGCCGATAAAAAGGAGGTCGATGAGAATACCATCGTGACTGAGGCGGACTATGGAATAAGATAGGAGTTAATTTCCTTATATACGTTTATTAGAGTCTGAGTTGTATCAAAGTCATGTGTTTCCATAGATTTGGATTTAGTGTCTTAGTCGTATTTGGTTATGTTTCTGTAGATCAGGATATAAATATAGGGTGAAGGGCAATGTAAAAAAAGAGATCAATCAATACATCAAAAACAGCTTTTATTCTTATTTACATCTACTTTCGATGACTTCGTCAATTTGCATATTTTTCTTTTTTATGAGTTCTCATCGATTCGGCGAGTTGCATTGCTCCAGTGCAATCTTCGGCGATCCTTGAGTTCCGCGTGAGTACCTCTTGGCCGTGACTTCCGGGCGTATCGCTGTTGTCAGGACCAAAGTGCTCGTATCTTCATCCTTGTCGATTAACAGGTCAAATCGACTGGCACGCTTTGGATATCGATTTCGGGTATTAGCCCTTTATGTTTGTAGATCTACTTTTGCATCAACACATCTTTTGGCACGCCCGGTGGGACAGATCTAGTCAAGATGCTTAATCCTGAGATCGATGCGGAGAACATCATCGTGGTAACAGAAGAAGATCTTAAGGACGATCAGAAGCAGGCTATGGAGAGGGCTATAGAAGAATACAGACAGCTCTGCTTGAAGTCATTCAGTTTGAACAAAAGTGGACAAGTCATCCAGAAGCAAGACTTGCCGTTGCCTCGGCAAGTTACCTTTGATTCTAATCCGGGTAAACTTCAAGAGATGGTTAATTCTGCAGTGAATCATGCTTTAATTAATCATTCCAATGTGCTGTCCAATACTGTTCATAATGCTGTGACTCGAACTTTCAAAGAAGGGCAAGCGTCACCTCGTTACGTTGGGCCTGCTTATCATCAACCAGAATCAGCATCTGCTATTGCTCCATCGGCTCCCCCGGCCGTTGCGGGTATAGAGATTTCTTCTCTTCCAGTATCAGCAGGTTTATCTAACGTACAGTCTACACCGATGCGTCCGGATTCAGCATTATCAGGACGAGTTCAGCTTAATACAGATCTATCAGCATCGGCTTTATCAGGTCCTGTACCACAGAATAATCAGACTCCTGCTAATTGGTGGGGATATGGTATGCCTCCAGAGCCATCTGTTTTTAACCATGGATCACCTCAAGTGTTTGATGCAACGGGAAAAGCTTCTATGCTATCGGCCGGTTCACCGATAGCTCAAGTACCCCAATATACTATAGCAACTACTGTACAACCAACTCTAGGAGGTTTCCAGGTGTCTTTGGGTCAAACATCTAGTTCAAGTCCATCGGCAAATTTGTTACCGATGCAACAGAAGGCTCCAATCGTAAGTCAACCTGGAGTCCAGGTTTTACCTCAAGTTAGTTGTAATTATCCGGCAATGCCAACAAGTTATCAACCATCAGCAAATTTTATACCGATGAACGCTAATAATTGGCCAGGACAGTTTCCCACTCAACATTTAGTTCAGCCAAATCAGCAAGCCACAGGTGTTCATCAAGGTCACATGCATGCTGGTTTTCAGAATCAAGCATCGGCAGCTCAACCGATGAACCCTTTTCAGCAGGTTAATGGACCACAGATAGTGACAAATATGCTAATTGCTAGAGATCGTGGGCTACAAAGGTATGCAGAAGGGTATCAGCAAGTACCTCCAGTGGAGATTCAACCATGTCGTCAACAAGATGTTGATGCTTTTTGGACCGATAAAATAGCAGAGATTATGAAGGATCAGTTTGGGATCAAGCACAAAGTTAATACCTATTCTTATCGGACTCCGTATCCTTCGGCATATGATTTAATTCCTCTCCCAAATCGTTACAAGGTGCCAGATTTCACTAAGTTTTCTGGGCAGGATGATACATCAACCATGGAGCATGTTAATCGTTTTATTATTCAATGTGGAGAGGCAGCTTGTAGAGATGAATTGAGAGTTCGTTTGTTTTCATCATCTCTATCTGGATCAGCATTTACATGGTTTATCTCACTACCGCCAAATTCTATTATTACTTAGGCTGATCTGGAAAAGCAATTTCATAAATATTTCTTTGCTAGAGTTCATGAAAAGAAGCTTACCGATTTGGTAAAGATGAAACAACGCAATGATGAATCGGTAGAAGGCTTTGTGCAAAGGCTACGAGATGTAAAGAACAAATGTTATAGCCTGGTGTTGGATGATCGGCAGCTTGCCGATTTGGCCTTTCAGGGATTGTTGCCACACCTTAAGGACAGATATGCTTCTCAGGAGTTCGAAAGCCTAAGTCATCTAGTGCAAAGAATTTCTGATCAAGACACTAGGGTTTTTGAACCTAAAAGGAATTGGAATAAGAAAGTTTCATTTGTCGAAGAAGTAGAAGATTCTGATTCGGATGAAGAACCAGTTATCGGTATGGCTGAGTGGGTTAAGAATAAAAAGCCGATATCTTGTCCCTTTAGTCACAAAGAGCCAGAGAAGTTTACTTTCGACGTCACCAAAGCCAATAAGATATTTGATCTTTTGCTTCAGGAGGGCCAGATTAAGTTGTCACCTAATCATGTGATCCCATCGGCAGAAGAGTTGAAGCATATGCTGTATTGCAAATGGCATAATGCAACTTCACACAGTACAAATGAGTGTAAAGTATCTAGACAACAATTACAGTTAGCTATTGAGTCTGGGAGAATAAAATTTGGCAATTCCAAGATTCAGAAGCCGATGAAAATTGATCAACATCCTTTTCCAGCAAATATGTTGGATACTGAAGGTAAAATTAAGGTGTTAACATCGGAAGCTGCTAAAAAGAATGCATCAGTAGATCCCCAACATCGGATAACTACCGATGATGCAAAAGGCAAGGGGCTATTGACAGAAGGTGGTAGTTCTGGAAAGCCTCCTCGATCTGGCATCATGATTACTCAACAAAGACAACAGGAAGGCTGGCGTCAGCGAAGGGACCGATATCGACAATAGCAAGAGGAAAGACGTCAAGAAGAGTGGAATCAGCATAAGGATCATTGGAATTGTCCGTTTTTTATTCATTGTTGGGAGGAAGGTATTAAGTTACCTACTATTGAAGATTGCCCAGAGTGCAATGGTTATTATGGAGTTAATCGTCCTATAAGAAGATTTCAATCTGGTAATCAAGGTTTGTCCATTAATGAGCCGATCAGAAGGAGAGCATCAGTATATGATCGGCTGGGGGGTAGGCTCAGTGTACATGAAAGGCTTGGTAAACATGTTGCATATTTTCTGAGAAACCAAGAGGAACTTGAAGAGATGGCAAATGCAAGAGTTCCTGATGAAGAAATATTTTACAGGGATCCTAATATACGTCGTGTGGAGACAACCAGGACCTATCAGCCAGTGTGGAAAACTAAACTTCCTCAATGGTGTCCAGAGGGTTTGACAAAGACACAGAAGAGGAAAATGCAGCGAGAGCGTCAAAAAGACTTTTACCAAGAAGGAAGTCCCTCCAATGAGAAATCTGGTAATCAGCAGTGGCAGATAAGGCACAAAAATAAAGGCCCATCGGCAGATGTCAATATGGTGTTTATGTTGCCGATGGAATTTTTGGCTCTATCTGATAGCGAAGAAGTTTTTTTCTCTGACCAAATAGCTCAATTAACACTAGATCCAATGATGGCTATTTTTGAGAAGCTTGCTGATGATGAGAGACAACACCTCAAGGCTTTGTTTGTAAAAGGCAGAGTTGATGGGCAGCCTGTATCTAAGATACTTATTGATGGAGGAGCTGCAATTAATATTATGCCTTATGTGATGTATCGGAAGCTTGGTAAGGGAGATCAAGACTTAACTAAAGACTGATATGATGCTAAAGGACTTTGAAGGCAATGTATCACCAGCTAAAGGGGCAGTGTGTGTTGAATTGACCATCGGCAGTAAAACATTACCGACAACTTTCTTTGTTATTAATGGCAAGGGTGCATATAATCTGCTTTTAGGAAGGGATTGGATTCATGCTAATTGTTGTGTTCCTTCTACAATGCATCAGTGTCTTATACAATGGGTTGGAGACAAAATTGAAGTTGTTCCTGGTGATTCTTCTTATATCATCGCATCGGCAGAATTAGACACTTATGAGCGAACTAGGTGCATATCAGGAGAAGCTTGAGAAAAAGAGTTCCTCAAGGTTGCCGATTACGAAATTCTACCGATCCAAGCAGTCGGTTCTGAAGAAGAGTTTTAATGGATAGATTTGCCGATGATGGAAAATTAGGTCAAGGATTTACATCGACAGATGATTTAATAGAAGTAGATATTGGTGAAGGCGATGGGCCAAGGCCCACTTTTATTAGCGCTAAGTTAAATTCCAAGTGTAAACAGTAACTAGTTGATTTGTTAAAGGAATATAAAGATTGTTTTGCTTGGGATTATACTGAAATGCCTGGGTTAGACCAATCTATAGTTGAACATCGGTTGCCTATTAAATCTGGATTTCGGCCACATCAGCAGTCGGCACGCCGCTGCAATCCTAATATACTTCCTGATATTAAGGCCGAAATAACTAAATTAATTGAGGCAAAGTTTATTCGGCAGTGTCGATATGCAGAGTGGATTTCTAATGTGGTTCCTGTATACAAGAAAAATAGGAAACTTCGTGTTTGTATTGATTTCAGGAATCTCAATAAGGCCACACCGATGGATGGTTACCCAATGTCGATTGCTGATTTGTTGATTGATGCTGCAGCAGGGCATCAGATTATCAGTTTCATAGATGGTAATGTAGGTTATAATCAAATATTCATGGCTGAAGAAGATATTTCTAAGACTGCTTTTAGATGTCCAGGACATGTGGGATTATTTGAGTGGATAGTTATGACATTTGGTTTGAAAAATGCCGGTGCTACTTATCAAAGAGCTATGAACTTTATTTTCCATGAATATATCGGCACGTTGGTGGAAATCTACATTGATGACATAGTGATTAAGTCTGGAGACATCACAAAGCATCTACCCGATCTACAGAAGATATTGGAGTGCACAAGAAAACATGGATTAAAGATGAATCCTAATAAATGTGCATTTGGTGTATCGGCAGGACAATTCTTGGGTTTTATGGTGCATCAGCGGGGTATTGAAATTAGTAGAAAATCTATTGAGGCTATCAACAAGATTGTTGCTCCTGCCGATAAAACTGAATTACAATCCTTGATCGGTAAGATTAATTTCATCAGAAGATTCATATCTAATTTGTCGGGTAAGATCAAGGCTTTTAGTCCATTATTGAAATTGAAAGCCGATCAGAAATTTAAATGGGGGATGAACAACAGTTAGCCTTAGATGAAATTAAGAGTTATTTAACAAATCCTCCAGTGTTAGTTCCACCCCAACATGGAAAACCTTTCAGATTGTATTTATCAACTGAAGATACTGTTATCGGTTCAGCTCTTATTCAAGAATTTGAAGGAAAGGAGCGTGTTATCTATTATTTGAGCAGACGGTTAATAGATGCTGAAACCAAGTATTCGGCCATTGAGAAATTATGTCTATGTTTATACTTTTCTTGTATTAAGCTGAGACATTATTTACTATCGGCTGAATGTACTGTCATATGCAAAGATGACGTGGTCAAGTATATGCTGTCAATGCCGATACTGAATGGTAGGATTGGTAAATAGATTTTAGCATTATCAGAATTTGACCTATGTTATGAATCGGCTAAGGCAGTTAAAGGACAGGTTATGACTGATTTCGTTACTCAACATTGCAACACGGTGGATTCTATGGAAATTGCTTCGTGGACACTTTTCTTTGATGGGTCTACTTGTGGTGAAGGGGCAGACATTGGTATCGTATTAATTTCCCCTCAGGGGAAGAAGTATGAGTTCTCATTGCCGATTGTTGCTACATCGATAAACAATCAAGCTGAGTACCAAGCCCTGATAAAAGGGTTAGAATTGCTCAAGGAAGTACATGCTGGTGCTGTTGAGATCTTTGATGATTCTATGTTAGTTATAAATCAGTTGACTGGGATTTATGAATGCCGAAGTGAAATTCTAATTTCATATCATGAAAAGTGTTTGAGATTATTAAAAGGGTTCAGGAGTTTTCATCTGGAACATATTTCTCGGATGCATAATGAAGAGACTAACCGATTGGCTCAGCATGCTTCAGGATATCAACCTGTTCAAGAAGTATTAATATCAGCAGCTGATACCGATGACTGGAGGAAGGAAATTATTGATTATTTAAAGAATCCATCTAAAAAGGTTGAAAGACGTATAAGGTTCCAAGCTACCAAGTATGTACTCCTCAATGATAAATTGTATTACCATACCATAGATGGAGTTTTACTCAGGTGTGTTAGCATAGAGGAATCAAAAGGCCTGATGGGTGAAATTCATGAAGGAGTATGTGGGGCTCATCAGTCAGCCTTCAAGATAAAATGGATGATCAGAAGAAATGGATATTATTGGCCGACTATTCTTGAAGATTGTTTTAAATATTTTAAAGGATGTCAGGAATGTTAGAAATTTGGTAATATTCAAAGGGCACCCGCATCGACTATGAACCCTATAATTAAGCCTTGGCCGTTCCGGGGTTGGGCTATTGATCTCATCGATCAGATTTATCCACCATCGAGTAAAGGGCATAAGTTTATTCTGGTTGCTACCGATTATTTCACAAAGTGGGTTGAAGCAATTCCTTTAAAAAAAGGTGACATCAGCTAATATGATTGATTTTGTGAAGGAGCATATTATTTACCGATTTGGCATCCCTCAAACCATCACTATCGATCAGGGCACTATGTTTACATCGGGTGAATTTGATGAGTTTGCTATAGGAATGGGGATTAAAGTTTTGAATTCTTCACCGTATTATGCCCAGGCTAATGGTCAGGCTGAAGCATCTAATAAAGGAATTATCAAGCTCATTAAGCACAAGATTAAAGAGTATCCAAAGAAGTGGCATACAGTATTAAATGAAACTTTGTGGTCATATCGGATGGCGTGTCATGGTGCAACCAAGGTAACACCTTATCAGTTGGTGTATGGACATGATGCAGTCTTACCTTGGGAGATTAAAATTGGTTCTAGGCGAATACGCTCTCAAGATCAATTAACAGCCGATGATTATGATATCCTTATGAAGGATGAGTTGGAAGATGTAGCATGTCATCGGTTAAAAGCTCTAGTTAGCATCGAGGAGAATAAGAAAAGAGTAGCTAGATGGTATGACAAGAAGTTGAAGGTAAAGGAATTTGTCGATGGAGAATTGGTTTGGAAGTTGATTTTACCGATTGGGACTAAAAGTTCTAAGTTTGGCAAATGGTCACCTAATTGGGAAGGTCCATATCGGATAAATCAATCTGTTCCTAGTAATGCATATATTCTTGAAACTCTCGAAGGAGTTGTATTTCCCAGAGCATTAAATGGAAAATATTTAAAGAAATATTACCCTAGTATCTGGATGGATGCATAAAAGAGTAATTGCCGATAACAATCCTATTAGCTAGAGTCAAAACAAAGTATCAATCATTGCCGATGCGCTAATTTAACAAAGCTTGGATAGCCGATATCGCACGCAGGCGAATTTCATCGGTTTCTTTTAATTCCTTGGCATCTTTATCGGCACTTCCTTCCACAGGCTTGAGTTTTTTCTTGAGAACCAAGGCCTTGCGAGCTTAGACGTCTCGTTCTTGCTGAAGGACCTTGATAGCGTCAGGAAGCTGGTCTTCTTCTTGCTTGGCTTGAGTCAGGGCTGTTTCAACCTTTTTCAATTCGGCTAGCAGAGCTGCCCTTTTTGCCGATAGGTCTAAGATTTTCTATTTAAGATCAGCACCGGAGGCTTGTAAGTTGCTAATGCTTTTGTGCTTCTCATCGGCAGTTTGCTTCAGCTGCAGCATTTCTTCCTTAAGTTGAGCTTGAGCTGCTCTGTCGGCAATACGATGAACAACCTTTTGATATTGAAGTTGTCTGCTCTCTAGATGGACTGCTGGGAAGATGATTTCTTCAACATCGGCAGGGACTTGGCCACGGATTGTTTTGAAGATGGTCCTTGCAGGGTCTGAATTGATCACCAGTTGAGCAGTATCTTGTTGCAGCAGATTCAGGAGAACTTCTAGTTTGCCATAGGTATCTGCCGATATTGTTCCCAATGCCAGGGAAGAACTCACCTCTTCTCCGTCATCATCGAAGACGTCGATAGTAAAAGAAAACAAGCTATCGGGAGAATCTTGTTCCTGTGAAATAAAGAGAGTTAGGAATCCTATTTGTGGTGTCTGGGGATATTATAAACCAAACAGTTAATCGGTTTACCTGCTTCAGGGCAATTTCTTGAGCCTGGCTTGAGGGAGCGGCTTGAAAAAGATCATGCGAAGGATCGACAGAGGATGTCGATGGAATGTCTTCTACGACCTCATCAGTAGTCGGCCCTTGGGGTATAATGGCTAATGGTGTATCTTGTATAGAAGAAGCAGCTTGTTCAATTATATCAGTGGGTCGACTGACAGGTGTTAGAATGGATGAAGGGGCTGGTGTAGATTTCTGTCGCTTTTGTTGAGCTTCCGCATTGGTTAAAGCTTTGCGCTTTGTTTGGGCCTCAGCGACAATTGGCTGGGGGGCATCGACATGTGTTGATTGGGGAGCTTGCATGCTTGGTGTGCTTGCCGATGTGCCCGTTTGTTGCTGCAAAAACGAGTATAAGATTGGATATTTATCAGAAAAATGTAAAAATAAGAGAATACCTCTGGAGGAGGAGTAGAGGTCGTGGTGCTTGATATTGGAAGAGTTGCTGATGACGATCCAGCTGCAGCTCTCACATCCTGATAGTTATATGTTAATATAGTATGCATCGACAGAAAAACAAAGTAAGCAAGGTTATTACCTTAAAAACCTTGATTAGGCTTGAAGCAGCAGCCATTAGAGTGGCCCTGGATGTTGCTAGTCTTGGTTTGAAGGTGATAGTTTTGGCGCGAGTCCTCTGGAAGGTTAAGGCCTCTAAGGTAGGGGCGTTGTAGCCAATTATTGAGACTGGAGAAATAGGGTGGAGGTTGAAGGGTCTTCCACTTTTGCTTATTGATGAAACTGGATCATCAGCCTGTTTCAGGGAAGATTAGTTACCAATATACATATAAAAGGAAGGAGAGAGACGAAAGTTAAAAGGAACTTATTGCATCGTCAGGAACAGCATAGTCGGGATCGATCATGTGCCGATATGTATGAACGGATGTTGAAAACAACTGTTCTTTCCACTCTTGCCACCATTGCTTATATGACTCTGTGATGAAAGACACTGGTGACCAGGCGGAGAGATCAACATTTAAAATATCGGCATCAAGAGCAAGTCTTACTACTCTACTCCATTCAGTTCCAGTTGTAATAATTTCTCTGGGCTTAATCACATCGACAAAGCATAGCTTGATTGGCAATTGCCCAAAGGCTAATTGGCGAGACACTGCCGATGGATTGTAGAATTCATAAGTGATATGGGAATTCTTCCCGCTACCAAATGTGTTTACTGGGATTGCTCTGGGGGTAATAATAGCCATCATAAGATCATTATCTTGGTTCAGATCACTATCGGCAAAATTGAAAAGAAGAGGGAACTTGTTATCCTCATCGATATAGGGTACCCAAGCTCTGAGATCACGAGGGAGACCATGGTAGAAATTCTGAAAAAACCTGCCAATTTGATCTTCATTGGACTCTGTTCCAGGAAGGACGATTATGGCTTCGCCAAAGTTGAGAGGAGGGCGTGTTGCCGATTCATCATCTCCAAGGATGTAATCTTCGGTGATCTCTTGTGGGAATTCTTGGGCAAAGAAATCCTATTGTAGACGCTTATGCATGTGAGCGTTTAACCACATATTGATGAACCACCACGGGCCTCCCAGATTGCCGATGGGTTCACCAAGTAGAAGCTTCTGAGACGCTTGGTGGAGAAGGTGGTAAGTTGAGCTCAGGAGGTATCGGCCAAGTGGGAATCTGACACCGTTGGCCAAGAGTTCCGCTGCTAGGAGGAAGGCGTTAGTTGGTCCTACCGATCGACCACAGAAGATAAACTTCTCCAGCCACATGTTCAGGAATATGGCGTGTTCCCTTTGATTGACAGTACCAGTTTTTTGGTACTCTTGGATGTATCCTGTCCAGCCGCCGATGTTGCGTGTATTTACTCTATACTCAGTTTTTCTGCCAAAAATGTGGCCTTCATCGACAGTTGAGATATCCAAGCCGGTGAGCATATATACATCGGCAAGAGTAGGGGCACATGGGCCATGACCGAACATGAAGGTATTTGTGGTATCTGACCAAAAATGAGCAGCAGCTATCATCATGGATTCATTCCTTTGCATATCAGCAATGGATAGCCTGATACATTGATCTATCTTTCGTTCTGCCCAGAACACTTGCATTGATCTGTTTACTCTCAAGTACCAGTTTTTCCACCCTTTAGTAGGTTTGGGCCAAGATCAAAATGTATCTTTCCATAGATTTAAAGAGAAATTTTGAGCTTTGAAGGGAATACGATTAGCCTCTGCATTGATCAGGTCGGTTGGATCTGGATCACCCATTGGACCTAGGCAATGGAGGGGAGGTTGGTTGGTTGGAATAACCAGTGTGTTGCGTAGTTCCTGAGTTTGGAAGATCAAGAGAATGGAAGAAGTAGAAAAAAATACCAACTGTAAGAATTCGCAAGGGGCCAGAAGGGTCGAAGTAAAAGTAATAAAAAAAAAGAACGAACCGCAGGGACGTTGAAGTTGACTGCCATTGTTTCGAGAAGGATGAGGGCACGAGCTGGAGATTAGAAAATGACGATGGAAGGAGCTCTGGTGGGTTGAGGATGCGCAGTTAGGGTTGCCGCCGGAGAGAGAATGCCAAAGGTTGCAATTTGAAGGTAGAAGATGAGCAGTTCGGAGAAATCTATTTATAGGCCATTTGGGGTAGGGGTATTCTTGACTTATCTCTATGTCGTACGCGGATGGATCGAGGTGGTTCAGATAGATATGGTAACTATTCGCACGACAATCAAGGGATTGTACAGAAGATTTGATGGCATGGCAAGTAGTCATGACTTGAAGGATATTTTGATATAGGATCTTTCAGTTCTAAAATGGTGATGTTGCTGTGATAAGATCTTACCGATGGATTGTTATTTTGGTATCTCAACCGTAATTGAGGCAAAAAAACAGTTAGAAAATGTGCGATATTTACTGAGATACATGGATTAGATCTAGATTTGATTAAATCTGGTAACAGATCATGTTATGCTTAGAGAATGGGTTGAAAAATAGGTAATAGCAGGCATTATCTGGAGTAAATTTCGGAGCATCAATATCTTATACTCCGAAATTGGGGGGCATGTGTTGACATCGTTTTTTAGCACGTGTCAAGATGGTCAGGAAGGGCTAATCAGCAGAGGAAAGATTATTGTGTAGATTGATAGCTGATGAAAATGAGTTTGCTTATGAGTGGTAGCGGCGTATGGGTTCAAATTGAAATGTTGCCAATAAGGTTAAGGGTATTATTGCCGATGCCGATGAAAGATGGTTTGAAGACTGCTGCCGATGAAACAGGGAATGTACCGATGGAAGGAACTTGAAGGCTGCTATCGATGGAACAGGGATTGTGCCGATGGAACAGGGATTGTGCCGATAAAAAGGAGGTCGATGAGAATACCATCGTGACTGAGGCGGACTATGGAATAAGATAGGAGTTAATTTCCTTATATACGTTTATTAGAGTCTGAGTTGTATCAAAGTCATGTGTTTCCGTAGATTTGGATTTAGTGTCCTAGTCGTATTTGGTTACGTTTCTGTAGATCAGGATATAAATATAGAGTGAAGGGCAATGTAAAAAAAGAGATCAATCAATACATCAAAAACAGCTTTTATTCTTATTTACATCTACTTTCGACGACTTCATCAATTTGCATATTTTTCTTTTTTACGAGTTCTCATCGATTCAGCGAGTTGCATTGCTCTAGTGCAATCTTTGGCGATCCTCGAGTTCCGCGTGAGTACCTCTTAGCCGTGACTTCCGGGCGTATCGCTGTTGTCAGGACCAAAGTGCTCGTATCTTCATCCTTGTCGATTAACAGGTCAAATTGACTGGCACGCTTTGGATATCGATTTCGGGTATTAGCCCTTTGTGTTTGCAGATCTACTTTTGCATCAACATATTGTAATTAGTTTTGTGAGCTAGCTTGTGTCTTGTCTAGTGGTTAGTGAGGCTCTTTAGTTAGTCTTTGAGAGCTCACTAAATTAGTGGTAGTGACTTAGCCTCTTGTGTGATATAAAGATCATAGATAACTAGAATTGTAGATAGGAGACTTGTATTTTAAGTATGCTAGCATAACACTCGCTTCGCTTCATAATTGTCTAACAACTTGGCTTAAGTGTTGTTGTATAATTTTTTATAGGCTATTTATCCCCTCCTCTAGCCATTAGGACCTGTCATCTATTCCCTCCGTTAGCTTCACAAGTGGACATCGCACCTTCTACGCCACTCTTCGGCGCCCAACTGAGCCCACTGCGCTTTCCAAGCTCGCGCGGAGAGTTCTGTCTACTCCGTCGAGCCGCCTACTGTAGCCATGTTTGTCGTCCACCGTCTCCACCCATGAAACTAGTCGTGGTGAGCTCGCCTTTGCCTCCTCTATCTCCTAGTGCCCGTAGGCCATTTTTCGCACACGCGGCGAGCTCCTCGCTGCCGTTCATGGCCACCACCGCGCCGACCACCCTATTCCGCCCGGCAGTTTTGCCCCAAGCCACCGCAGTCGTCCGTTCAGATCAGACGATTGAAAATAGAACATACCCCTTCGCTACTCTTTTTGCTAAAGAGACCCTCGTCTTTCTATAAATTCTACCTGCAGTCCCTCAGCTGAGTTAAAATCCGATTTCTATTTATTTTAATTTGTATATAGTTTGGTTTATTTATGGTTCTGCCGTCTAGAGCCTAAAATCATCGTACCTTCTCCGTTTTAGCTCCAATTTAATGATTTTCGCGTCTGTGTGTTCGTAGCAATGTGTAGATTAGTTTTATAAGTTTTTCAACATCTTTTTCCAGTGTTGGTGTCATGTTCTAATTATAGTTCTTGTTTGCTTCATGCAGGATTGCCTATGGAGGCTTGTATGTTGATGTATAATCGAGTATAGACGGCGAGCAATACTATGGTGATCAGGAGCAATACTTTGACGACCAGGACCAGTAGGGAAACTTTGAGCAAGACAAGTATAGCATAGGATCATCCTTGTTATCCTATTCACCTTAATAACATTTAATCATATGCATGTGTCTACCTTGATACTCATAGAAATTTATCCTAGTTATTTTGATATCCTGATTCCTTGACACCTTGGGAAAATTTGCATATGGGTAGCTGATGCTAGTGCTCAATTAATTATGATCATGAACTGTAACTTAATTAATGGAATATGCAATGAAAAATAAAAGATGTTTTTAGCAATGTGAATTAAAGGGTGAGAGCATATGGCTTTATACATGATGCTCTTGTCCTTTCTAAGGACTTATCTGTAAGTGATCACCCGGGACTTACAGTACAACCATAAGTGTTATATGACTCTGGCTTTAGTTCAGTATGAGGACATTTTCTAGCTTGTTAGTGATTACCGAAATGTGCAAAAGGGGTGTGACGAGCTGGGAATAGTGCGGCCTCTGTTTCTCTGAGTACTTCTGCATGTGAGTGTGCCATTCAAAAGGGGCTCTATATCCCCTTGCCATGGAAATCTAGAGGCCCTAACTTGTCAGACGAATCTTTGAAAGACTTCATAGTGAATCCTGCCAACCTTCCTTGGTAGTGGATCAAGAGGCTGATCACCTCGGATGAAAAGGTAAATCACGACTCATGGTGAAAGTGTACAACCTCTGCAGAGTGTAAATATGATATATCAGTCGTGATCACGAATACAAGCAACCTTGCGATCCTTATGGAATAGAAGAACACATGTGATGAATTTGTTTATGCTATACATTATTCTTATTTTACATGATCATGTGGTCATATGGTTTGTGATAAACTTGTTGCTACTCGATTGCTAAAATTATGACTCACTAAAGCTAACCACAGTAAACCAATGTCAGCCTTTTGAGCCTCATGAACCCCATGTTATATTTGTTGAGTACGACATGTACTTACGTTTGCTTTACTTTTCATTACTTGGATAAAAATCTCAAATGAGTAACAGAAGATGGAGCTTGATTAAAGATTTTGAGAAGTGCTAGGCGTATGTACCCCCAGTCAACCGTCCTTGTGGTGTTTGGAGGCTTCACTTTAAGATTAGGATGTTAAATTTTCGCTATTCTAATAAATATCTTGTCTCCAGGTAATATCGTTGTTCGTTATATAATAAAGCATTGTCTCTTGATATTACTGTAATTTATTGTCTTATGTGTATGACTGATTCCTGTGCACACATAAAATTCTACAACCGATTTTGTCCTTAAATCGGGTGTGACAGTTTGTTTTGCTGAAATTTGGCTTATGCTGATAGTTATGTTAAAATGTTGCGATAGGAAAGCACTGTTCGTTAGTCGAAAATATTCGTTTGTTGAAATTTGGCTTGCGCGATTTTTTATCTGCAAAAGAGAAATCTCGGTCAACGCATGGGTGCAATGCAGATGCAGTGCGGTGCACGGCCACGCGATTCACCAACTAGTAGTAGCTGATCTGATTACTCTTTCTCAACTAAAAATGGAAGACTAATTGGAACAAGCTGCATGCGTCATCGGATCAGGAAACAGTAGCTGACAGCCCCAGTCAACCTGCAGCTGGACCAATGCAATCCGTCGGTGGCCTACCCCAATCACAAATGGTTCTGAAAGACAACACGGGCTGGCGCAAAGGATGAGCCGCAGCGAGAGGCCGTTGCTCGGGCGCGGAGGAGCAAGAGTTGCGTGATTGCGTCACGCCGTTTCTTTGCAACTTGCACGAAATCTTAAAGATATCGGTGTTTTGCATGTCGTTGGGAAGGGGCTGTTTAGCTAGGCGGCGCTTCAGTGTCTGAGCAACACCAAAAAAAAATGTGTAAAATTAGATGGCTATATCCATGATTTAGTCAACCTCTAAAATAAAAAACCTTTCAAAAAAACAAAAAATTCCAATAACCTATCCAATTACCATTCTATATATTTTCCACGCCATGTGTTTTCAAAAGGGCCAACTACCAGCGGCGTGAGGGAATACACCACCGGGAGGCAGATGGGTAGTGGTGCTGGTGTGGTATTTAGCATCCCATATCTCCAGAATAGATGGCTTGTTATTTTAGAATATGAGATACAATATCTGTTGGACTCTGTTTTCTTCCTAAAATAGTCAAATATGAATTCCACGACACGAATTCCTCTTCTCTTGAAGTTGCTCTTACGACCTGCCTCCGGTATCTGAATACGGCGTTGGATGGAAACTCCGGTATACCATCTCCGTTAGAGAAATTGGAGGACTTGTATTTGACTTATGGTAGGTAGACATGTGTCTTATTGACGTGTGTGTATATATATATATATATATATATATATATATATATATATATATATATATATATATATATATATATATATATATATATATATATATATATATATATATGTTTTTATATTTTATAAAGGGGTTTATTTAGGACGCATTTGGTTTCATGTTGAGTGAGCCTTGCTCGTATCAGAGATCCAGGCTCTGAATGGCCAGGTTTAGAACGTACAACTTTTGTTGTTCGGTTATTATTTTTGTTTAGTCAAGCCACAGGGAGACGATGTTTGGTAGTTCTCTTATCCCGCACTAGTGCAATAGTACTCTCTCATCTGGCATCTCACGCGCAAGTACGCTACTCCATGGCATCCTGATCCAACAGAAACGAGAAAAATTTTCGTATCCGCAGAGTGAGCATCAAGCGCCCGTTTTGCATGGCCTAGAACAGGTGCAATGGCTTGCACAACCAACCAATAGTGTGCTAGCTACATGTGGGGGTCTAGTTGGGCTGAAATCGGCCACCCAAACACGCCCTTGCACCCTCTAACTGATATAGCAATATACCTTAGCCTTGTTTCTTATCGAGTTACCTCATCATCTTTTGCGAAACACCTCCCACAAGTCCCCAACCATTGAAGCCAGCTGACCTTAACACACATGCTACTGTGATCTAGATGAGATGTATTATCGTGATGTGGTAGGGTCCGGCAAAAGTTTCGAGCTCCAATAAAACCCTACCACACATCGGCGGCAACTCGTCCCTCCTACTGCCATAGACCATAGTTAACGTCATTGCCTACTTTCCAACTCTATCCACTCAATACCCTCCATAGTCCATTTGAGTGCCTAGACCAGTGGCGCCATTGTCCCATGCTCAATTATTACTGGTTAGTACCAGTAAAAATGGTACGGATATTTTTCGACTGTATTCGAGACCGAATTCATTTAGAGAGGTTCAGATCTGTCCGTATCCGAGCCTGGATATTCAACATCCGATATCATATCCGTATTCGAATACTCAAATCGCATATTTACGATGTCGATATCCAATTGTATCTTATCCGGCATGGTTGACACTATCCGTATTCGAATCCGAATTCGAACAGAAATATGAAAACAAATGTAATATCAATTATATTCGTCCGTATCGGATCCATTTTCATGCACATAGACACCGGTGAGTGTGATTTGACACCTGCACGGTCGCACCTAATATGCATCCATTTCCTATCCTAACAATCTATTGAGATATTAGGTCATGTTGCCACAGTGTAGCTTAGGTAAAGTGGTGCAGCTTTTCTCCTCCCCCGTGGGCTAAATCATACAGAAAAGCATTCGCGAGCCATGGACCTGTAACCCACAATGCACAAATGAGGCCCATACGCGCGCACGGGCCATACGGCCCAACTCCCACAAGCCGCTGTGCGCTTAACGTCAAAACACGATCCTACGGCCCAGATTCCGCTCGCTCGATCGCACCTCGCACGGCACTGTGCCCAGCCGGCAGCCGCGCCGTTTTCTCGCGCTCTGAGGCTGAAGTCGCTGAACCGCCTGACCGCCTCGCCCTTCGTCGGATCACCAACGACCGAAGCCATACGATGCCTCCCCGTCCCCGCCACCGCCTCTTCTTTTTCCGCCGCCACCTCTCCACCTCCACGCCGTCTCCCGCGCCGGCCCCGGTGCCTAAGCCCACCGACCCGGCGCTGCTGCTCCGCCTCTGCACGATCCTCTACCAGCAGCAGCACGACCCCGAAGACGCGCTGCGCCGCCGCCTCTCCGCGCTGCCGCTGCCCACCGCGCCCGCCGACATTCGCGAGCTCTTCCTCCAGGCCTCCGCGCGGTTCCCGCTCTCCTGGCGCCCCGTGCACCGCCTCCTCGCGCACCTCTCCACCCTCCACCGCGGCGCCGGCGACGGCGACGGCGGAGGCGCTGGGTTCCCACACTCCCCCGCCACCGCCGCCCGCCTCCTCGACGTCCTAGCCAAGTCCGGGAACTTCGACCTGCTCCACTCCACGCTCTTCTCGCTGCCCCGCAGCCTCCTCTCCACCGCGGCACTCCGCGCCGCCGTGCGGGGGCTCGCCCCCGCCCGCGAGGTCGGGAAGGTCGCCGCGCTCGTGACGCTCTTCCCCGAGTGTCACCGCGCTCGGGTCCTCACGTTCGTCACCGACGTCGCGTGCTCGGAGCCGTGCAGGCTCCCTGACGTCGCGGAGAAGGCGATCAAGCGCGCCGAGCACCGGCACGGCGTCGCGCGCACGGGCAGGTGCTGCGACCTGCTGGTCGTCGCGTACTGCCGCGCGGGGTCTCTTGCGGACGCGTGCAGGGTGTGGAATGGCATGGAGAGGCGCGGCCTCGAGCCGGGTGCCGCGGCTTACCAGGAGATCGTGGTGACCATGTTCAAGAACAACCGCGTGGCCGACGCCATGAAGATGTTCGACGGAATGCGGAGGAGCGGAGTGCCGGACTACGGAGGCGGGTGCTGCTGCGCGGTTGTGTCGTGGCTGTGCAAGGAAGGGAGGGTGTGGGGCGCATACATGGTGTTGGCAGAAATGGTAAAACGTGGTCTGGAAGTGGATGGTGAGGTGCTGGAAGATTTGGTGTATGGGCTGATGGTGAGGAGAAGGGTGAGGGAAGGATACAGGGTGTTCCATGGCGTTAAGGAGAAGGACATTGCTCTCTATCATGGGTTGATGAAGGGGTTGCTGAGGATCAAACGAGCAGGGGAGGCAACTGAGGTGTTCAGGGAGATGATCACCAGGGGATGTGAACCGAACATGCACACTTACATCATGTTGCTTCAGGGGCACCTTGGGAAGAGGGGGCGGAAGGGGAGGGATCCATTGGTGAATTTTGAGAGCATATTTGTTGGTGGCTTGGTGAAAGCCGGGAGGACATTGGAGGCGACCAAGTTTGTAGAGAGGACAATGTGGGGTGGCGTAGATGTGCCGAGATTTGACTATAACAAGTTTCTGTACTATTTCTCGAATGAAGAGGGGGCAGTAATGTTTGAAGAGGTCAGCAAGAGATTGAGGGAGGTTGGAGCAATTGATCTTGCAGACATTTTGTCAGCCTATGGTGAGCGCATGACCACCAGGGATAGGAGAAGGCTAGCAATGAATGGACTTCTCAAATCGGTTTAGGATGTTGGTTACCAATCATCATCTCAGGAGCTAGGCGCTTGTGATGTTGTATTGACATCAAAGTAAGTATATTAGATGATCTACTCATGTAGTATTATTGTGGAGGAAAATGCAAATATTCTTCTTGTCGTCGTCTTTGTGGTTTTAAGGGTCAAATATTAGCATTGGGGTGATCTGAGTATTTCCTTTTAGATGATCCATTCATGCTATGTTTGCAGCTTTGCAGGTTTGAATCAAGTCATTTGCATCGCAGTAGGGTTTTTTTCGATCAATAGGATTGAGCAAGGGTCTTCGCACTTCCCTCGACGGGTGCGAAGGGTAAGGAAGCTAGCCGAGCCAACTAGGATTCGTCTAGGTAGCTGGAACGTAGGGTCCCTAACGGGTAAGCTAAGAGAGCTAGTCGATGCAGCAATTAGAAGGCGTGTAAATATTCTATGCGTTCAGGAGACTAAATGGAAGGGCCAGAAGGCGAAGGAGGTGGAGGATACTGGCTTCAAACTTTGGTACATGGGGACAACATCGGGTAGGAATGGTGTAGGCATCTTGATCGATAGGAGCCTTAAGGATGGAGTCGTTGATGTTAGAAGGCAAGGCGACCGGATTATCTTGGTCAAGCTGGTAGTTGGAGATTCGGCTCTGAATGTGATCAGTGCCTATGCCCCTCAGGTAGGTCTTAGCAAGGGCACCAAGAGGCAGTTTTGGGAAGATCTTGATAGCATGGTTAGTACCGTGCCTATCAGCGAGAAACTCTTTATAGGAGGAGACCTCAACGGCCATGTTGGTGCGACTAATGTAGGTTTCGAGCGGGTGCACGGGGGGTTCGGGTATGGTAGTAGGAATCAAGAGGGGGAGGATGTTTTGAACTTCGCACTGGCCTATGACTTGTTGATAGCGAACACCCTCTTTAGGAAGATGGAATCTCATCTAGTAACCTTTCGTAGTGGACAACACTCGAGCCAGATCGACTTTATCCTTGCAATGAGGGAGGATAGACGTGCTTGCTTTGATTGTAAGGTGTTACCTGGAGAGTGTGTTGTCCCTCAACATAAGCTTGTGGTGGCGGACTTTCGCTTTCGGGTACGTGTCCACCGGGACAAACGGGCCAAGATTGCGAGAACGAAGTGGTGGAAGCTTAGAGGGGAAGCAGCGCAAACGTTTAATGAGAGGATGCTAGACGAGAGGCCTTGGGAAGAAGGAGAAGATGCCGACGACATGTGGCTAAAGATGGCAATATGTGTCCGGAAGGTGGCTTCGAAAGTGTTTGGCGTGAGTAGGGGAGGCAAACGAGAAGCGAAAGACACATGGTGGTGGAATGACGAGGTGCAAAGGGCTATTAGGGAGAAGAAGGAGTGTTTCAAGTGTCTCCACCATGACAAGAGTGTAGCCAACATCGAGGGCTATAAAATAGCGAAGAGGGTTGCAAAGCGAGCTGTGAGTGTAGCAAAAGGTCAGGCGTATGATGACCTTTATCAGCGGCTAGGCACGAAGGAAGGGGAGAAGGACATTTATAGGATAGCTAGAATCCGCGAGAGGAAGACAAGGGACATCAACCAAATAAAATGCATCAAGGATGGGACTGATCGACTTCTGGTGAAGGATGAGGAGATCAAGGACAGATGGAGAGAGTACTTCGACAAGCTGTTTAATGGGGAGAATGAGAGTCCTGCCCTTGAGTTGGACGACTCATTTGACGATACCAACATACGCTTCCTGAGGAGAATTCAGGAGGCAGAGATCGGAGAGGCTTTGAAGAGGATGAAGGGAGGTAAAGCGATGGGCCCTGATGGTATCCCCATTGAGGTGTGGAGATACCTAGGTGCCAGAGCGATAGTATGGTTAACTAAGCTTTTTAACCTTATTTTTCGGTCTAACAAGATGCCTGAAGAATGGAGAAGTATATTAGTACCTATCTTCAAGAACAAGGGAGATGTTCAAAGTTGTACTAACTACCGTGGGATTAAGTTGATGAGCCATACGATGAAGCTCTAGGAGAGGGTTATCGAGCATTGCCTAAGGAGAGTGACACATGTGACCCAAAATTAGTTTGGGTTCATGCCTGGTAGGTCGACCATGGAGGCGATTTTCTTATTACGACAATTGATGGAGAGATATAGGGAGCAGAAGAAGGACTTGCACATGGTCTTTATTGACCTCGAGAAGGCATATGACAAAGTACCGAGAAATGTCATGTGGTGGGCCTTGGAAAAGCACAAAGTCCCAACTAAGTACGTTACCCTCATCAAGGATATGTACAGGGATGTGGTGACGTTTGTCCGAACATATGATGGCGACACTAGTGACTTTCCAATTAAAATAGGACTGCATCAGGGGTCAGCTTTGAGCCCTTATTTATTTGCTTTGGTGATGGATGAGGTCACAAGGGACATACAAGGTGATATCCCTTAGTGTATGCTCTTTAATGATGATGTGGTGCTAGTTGACGACAGTAGAGCGAGGGTTAATAGGAAGTTAGAACTATGGAGGCACATGTTAGAGTCGAAAGGGTTCAGACTTAGTAGGACTAAGACCGAGTACATGAGGAGCGATTTCAGCGCGACTAGGCACGAGGAGGGAGACGTTAGCCTCGATGGGCAAGTGGTGGCCAAGAAGGATACTTTTTGGTATTTAGGGTCAATGCTACAAAAGGATGGAGACATTGATGAAGATGTTAGGCATAGAATTTCAGCCGGCTGGTTGAAATGGCGTCAAGCTTCTGACGTTCTCTGTGACAAAAGGGTGCCTCAGAAGCTGAAAGGTAAGTTCTATAGGACGGCGATTCGTCCGGCGATGTTATTCGGTGCTAAGTGTTGGCCTACAAAAAGGCGACATGTCCAGCAATTGAGTGTAGCAGAGATGCGTATGTTGCTTTGGTCTTGTGGGCACACAAGGAGGGATAGAGTTCGGAACGACGATATTCGGGATAGGGTTGGAGTAGCACCAATTGAGAAGAAATTGATTCAACATCGGTTGTGATGGTTTGGACATGTCCAACGGAGGCCTCCTGAGGCGCCGGTGCGTAGTGGAGTTCTAAAGCGGGCCGATAATGTAAAGAGCTGTAGAGGTCGACCTAAACTAACTTGGGACGAGTCCGTTAAGAGAGATCTTAAGGAGTGGAATACCTCCAAGAATTTAGCTATGGACAAGAGCGTTTGGAGATTGGCAATCAACGTGCCCGAACCGTGACCTCTTTTTGTCTTGTGCCCTTTATGTTCCTTTATGTGTCTCTCTGTTTCTCGTCTCTTTTGGGTTTCATCTCTAGCCTACCCCAACTTGCTTGGGACAAAAGGCTATGTTGTTGTTGTTGTAATAGGATTTGTGGTATGGTAGCATTAGCTAATAGGAGCACTGGCGGAGCCAAGGCTAGGCCAACTCCTAAAAGTTGCTCCTAGCTCTGCCATTGAATAGGAACTACTTTTACTTTCGTTTTGTGTCATTTAGCATTTCTTTTCCAGGGACTTCCTTTGCCAATAACAATGTGCCAATGTCTAATCTTCATATTCTAAAGTTTAATGGACGAAAGACGCAAAGATCAGCTATGTGGAAGCCTAATTCTTCAAAGCTTTCTTGGAGTCCTCGCCAAAAAAAGGTATTATATTGGTCCGAATTTTGGTCCTAAACTTTTTTTTAATTTTTTTGTGGGTGTTTGCTAGGGACAAAGGAATCCCTGTATTGCTAGGTACACTTCTAGAAATAAGATTTGTTTATGATATATAATTTGATGCCAAAATATTAGAGCTCTAAGGTTGTAGTCAGTGTGGTTCTCATTGAGGTTTGCTTTATTTGGGTTTTTGTTGAGAAAAATCGACACAGAGGTAAAAAAATGAAAACCCGTCGGTTGTGATGAGAGTCAAATAGATTTGTATTCTTTCGTAACCACTCTGGTGTTGCTTATCTAGAAGCTTAATCAGCTCCACCTTTGTGCCCATGCCGGCAGTGGCTTGTCTGTCTAGTGACAGCAGGCTGCTAAAGAATGTTGTAGCGGCTAGAAGTAGGTAGAAGTATGGCCAGTATGGCCTTGTAGCTGGTAGTGGTAGGTAGTGACCTCATTTACCTCAATTTGATTTTGTTATAAGGATATAAGGAATATAAGAGGCTAGCTGTACCTGAATTCAGAATTTGGCAGCACCATTTGCATTGTGTCAATGTGTAAGTGATTGCTCTGTTCTCCACCACCTTCTACCTCCGGTGTGTGTGCATGCGCACTACTAGTGGTAGTGGCATACCTGTGCTCCTAAGCCAGCCAATAGACTATACACTGCCCCTACCTTCAATCGAGCGGCATTCACCTTGCGTGACCTCGTGCATCCCAAAGCGGTAAGCCCGATTCTTAGTTATTCTTTTGTGGGCAAACTCTTCATTCGTGTGAAAAGCAATGGAGGGACAGGATGGAATGCCGAAGCTAAATATTTCAAGAGGAAGGGCTGATTCACACGAAGATTCGTCACCAAGGCAAACAATCTAGCAAGATAAACAAGCCCTGAATTGATGTCCTTGTTCAGCCCCAGTGCCCCACTGATGTCACATAGAAGAGCGAATTAGATGCCGAGGTGATCAAGGTTGATCATGTGTGCCACGGGATCCTCGATTAGCGCAAGCACCTGGCTCCACACTGTGCTGTGTCACCAATGGTATATGTGCAATGGCACTGACAAACACAAGATTGACGACTTGAAAATTGTGTCAAACAGATACACCGCAAAGAAGCAGTTGTACACACATGAAGAATCAATGGTGATAGAGCCATCAAACTTGGATCAGAACCACGAATAGCTCGGACACAAAACAAATGAGGGTGCACAAGAATACAAATCACATGTTATTTGATATCTTGATGAAGTGCAAGCATGTGACGCGCCAAGCCAAAAGTTTAAATAACATCATTTAGGAGATGTATGGGGAGAGAAGAATGTACCCGTAACATAACATGACTTGAAGAACCGGTAAATGATAATAATACTAGTTTAAAAATATTAAATACAAAATCATTTATATTGATTGGTTATAAATACATAATCTGCAGGAAAACAATGAATGTGTGGGTGGAACATGCAAATGACATGAACAAGCTCTTATAGTTCTTCACATATTGCTAGGTGCAAAACCCGCAGTTCCACTGGGACGTCAAAATTGAAATAGAGGGAGTAATACATAGCTTATTCTGGAGTCATGCTAGCACGCAAGTATCTAAAGGATGAAAGAATGCCAACTTTCGAGTGGATGTTCCAAACCTTCAAAAGAATGCATGGGAGGAAGTAGAACAGAATGCATTATGACAGTTATATAGGTTAGGATAGTCGGGAAAAAATTGTTGAGCAATTGTACTTTTATGTGGTGGTGCATGACTAAATTTGGACATGGTCGGTGTTGTAATATGTGATAGCCCAAGATCAGCAAGAAAACCTGTACCATCAGCAAGAAGTATGCTAGAAGGATCAATATTGTTGCTGATCATCAGCAAGAATTACACTATAAATACAAGCTCTATCATTAGTTCTTGCCATGTTGCCTCATTAGCGAGTGGTTCAGCACAGAAATAAGCTTTACCTATACTTGATCTATAGTCGGGAATGTTGGTGTTTTTCATTTGAAGAAATTTTTTGCATGTCTTCTCTCAAGTTCTACTGTGTCTCCCTTTATATTACTTTGCAAACTTTACCTATACATGATCTATGTGACATTTTGTCATATGCTTGTTAAGTTGGATTTGCACCTGTATTGAGGCACACACACAGTCACTACAGAGGTGGGAGATGGAAGAAATACATTATTTTGGAAGGATAAATGGCTACATGGACAGAGTATTGCCCAGATTGCACCTACACTAGTTGAATTGGTGCCTAGAAGAGTGGTTAGCAGAAGGACTGACTGATTTGCAATGGGTTACTGATATCTGAGGGGCCTTGTCTGTTGTCGTCTTGGCTGATTACCTCCACCTCTGGGATCCAGTCTCGAACGTAATATTGCAGCCTGAAGTTGAGGATTCCCATATTTGCCGTCCTTCTACCTTTGGGAAATATTCAGCCAAATCTGCTTATAAAGGGATGTTTACAGGTGCAGTCACTTTCAGGCCTTGGGAAAGAATTTGGAAGACATGGCCGCCCGGTAAAGGTAGGTTCTTTATGTGGTTGGTGCCGCACAACAGATGCTGTACTGCAGATCGCCTTGCCTGACGTGGTCTCCTTCATCCAGGAAGATGCCCTCTATGTGATCAAAATGACGAAACTCTAAACCACCTGCTCATCTCCCGTGTTTTCACCCGGCAAGTATGGTTTCATCTCCTAGAGAAGGTTGGCTTAAAGTCATTGTCTCTGCTGGATGTCACCTCCTTTGAAGATTGGTGCTTGGGCTATCTCAACTCTATCTGTTAATGATAGAGTTGATGGCCAGGTCTGTGAAGGCTTAAATTCGGTCATCATCTTAGGTGCTTGGGCTATCTGGACTCACCACAATCGGTGTGTTTTCAACGGCATTTCCCTTTCTCTGACTGGTGTTATATCACTAGCTTTAGAGGAGTTGAGGTTTTGGAGTTTGGCTAGGGCTCGAGGTGTGTCTTATCTCCTCGCCCTTGCGCCAATTGGTATTTAAAGTTTTATTAGTCGCGTGAGTTTTAGTTCTACTGAGTGTTTCGTGTGTGGGTGTGTGATGTGTATGGGGGCTCTACCCCGCTTTTTTCTTCTTAATATAATGATACGCAGAGAAAAAAAGAAGAGACTCTGTTCCACAATTGGATTGCTAAACCTGTGCGTCGGGTACATAAGGAACAACATAAGGAACACACAGGTTTAGCAATCCAATTGTGCAATTCTAAAGTTTATACACCCTTGGAAGTTTAGGGCCCTAACTGCACTCTATTCCTTACTTTTGTTCACTATTCATGTTTCAAAAATTGTTTGCTGTTCAAATTTGGTTTTTGTATGGGGTCTTTCGATCACTTTTTTATCATTGACACAGGTTCTTTTAGAATGCCTTGTTTTTTGTTCAAAATTTAATTGGTGCAACTTGTGGTGGGTATCCAAGTGATGAATACTGGCCCGATCTTCCGAGAGGTGGTAAGTACGATTTGTGGAGATCTCGACGTTGGCGATCTGGCTTCAAATCAAACACGATTCGAACCCTGCAATCGTTACACCACTGCTCCGTTGGTTATCAACCAAGCACAACTTGATTGACCTCACCAAGAAGGCTTTTTCTGCAAGCGAATCGAAGAGCACAAGCAAGAAGGTAAAAACACGCAATCTGAAATTGCAAATATGAATGATGCGAATATCAATAGAGGGTTCAAGAACTCGGTTCCAAAGGACTAATCGACACAGTGGAGAAGATCAAGAACAGGGGCCCTGGATCACTGTAAAAGGATTTGTCACCACAGTTACAATGAACGATTCAGTTTCTCGATGGAAAACTAAACTCTAAACAAAACCTAACTGTCTAACAGTGGCGGCGGCTGTGTTTATAGTCTAAGACTCAACCTAGGGTTGGGAACGGCCAGGGGTTGGGCGCCCACAACTTGGGCTTAAGGCCCGACACGATACATGGCCAAGTTGGTCCAAATAGGTGACGCAGCACCTTGAAGTGGTCACACAAAATGATCCACGGACCTTCTAGAGCTAGGACCAGATCCAAAACGACGGCATCGTCGTTCCCTTTCCAACGCATCCAAGAACGCTCCGTTTTGATGTCGTATGAGAGAGTTATGACCAAAACAGTGACGACGTGTCTGCTGAATCCGAGGGTGACGTGACAGCTGAGTTGGGGACGAATTGCAACTTGGGAAAGACCATAACGTCGGTGTGTCCAGCGTGGCGATGTCCTCACCATCCTCCCCTTCTTGAATTGGAGTCGTCCTCGACTCCATCTTGGCGATGTCCTCATCATCCTCTCCTTCTAGAATTGGAGTCGTCCTCGACTTCATCACATCATCAGCGAACTCCTGCAAAAGGTTAGTGACAGCAGGCACTGCACCAGACAGAATAGGTTGACAAAACATAGTATAACATGGCGCATCAGGATTATCACATAACTCAGCAGTAGCAGAAGTTGTAGCAAGAAAAGTACCTCCTTTTAACTTAATCCCATTATTTTTAGCAATGTGAGTTGGAGGTTTATTTTTAATCTTATTAGCATGTTTAATAATATCCATAGGAGACAAAGGTAGCAATGTAATTTTCTTGTCCTTATGTATGATAGTGTATGTATTAGTTCTACCATGGTGTAAAGCATCATTATCAAATTCCCATGGGCGACCCAATAAAATAGAACAAGCTTGCATAGGAACAACATCAAAATCAGCAGTATCATGATAAGAGCCTGTGAAAAAGCTAATGCGTGCTGATTTAGTTACCTTAGTCTTACCACTATTATTGAACCATTGAAGTTTATATGGATACGAATGTTGTCGTGTGGTCAAACCAAGCTTGACAACCAAATCTGAACTCACCAAGTTATTGCAACTCCCGCTATCAATGATAGTGAGAACACGACAACCCTGCACAATGAAATACATGTGGAACAAATTGTGGCGTTGGATCGTCATCTCTTCTTCATGTCCTACACGTGTACTCAACACACGCTGCACAAGAAGGCTAGGGTAGTCTGCGGCAGTAGCCACAGAGTCAATGATGATGGCCTCCTTGTCTTGATCGCCCTCGGTGGAATCTGCATCAATGTTAGCAACAAGGGCTAAATCATCTTCAACATCACTAGCACTTACATATCCATCCTCGGTAGCAATAAAAGCATGACGACTGGGGCAATCCTTCATAACATGTCCCATGCCTTTGCATCGGTGGCAAATGATTTTAGAGCTGGACGAGGAGGAGCTAGGAGAAACACCTGGAGTGGCACTTTTCTTCTGCACATTAGACAATTTACTTACCCCGGAAGGTGTAGACGGCTGTGATGCAACAGGAATCTTGGGCGTCTCCGACGCTGAACGCTGCTGAAAATTCCTCCCATTGTTAGACCTGAAAGGCTGGTGTTGTTTGTGGCCCTGTACTTCACGTTCTGCCTTAATAGCAAGATGATACAATTGGGAAAAATTACGTCATTCTTTGTAATCTAGTATGTTTTGTATATCATGGTTTAAACCACTAAAAAATCTAGCACTAGAATCATTATCATCTTCATTTATACCACAACGGGCTAAACCAATAAGCAATTCCTGATAGTATGCTTCTACTGCTTTATCACCTTGTTTTAAAGTTTGTAGTTTCAAACGTAAATCACGTTGGTAATAAAGAGGAACAAAACGAGATTTCATATGTTGCTTTAAAGCATTCTAAGTTTAAGGAACAGCAGCAGCATTATTAGCATTGCAAAGATCACTCCACCAGAACAAAGCAAAATTAGTAAACTCACTAGTAGCAAGTCTACCTCTATGCTCAGCAGGAACATTATGAGAATCAAATTTTTGTTGAACAGCAAGCTCCTAATCTAAATAAGCCTATGGATCAACATTACCAGCAAAAGGAGGACGGCTAAATTTAATTTTAGCAAAAGGATCATTATTACCTTGAATATTACCTCCCATACCGCGACGGTTGAAGTTGAGGCAGCGACGGGCATAACCGTCAGCATCCGCATCTTCATCACCAAAATCATCCGCATCTTCATCATCAGCATGATGAGGTGGAGGGCATTGCTCGAGTTGTTCAATGCGGGTGACCAGATTGTTCACATTGCGCGTCAGCTCGGTCATAAGATTGCATTGTTCAGTCATAAACGTTGTAAGCTCGCCCTTGGACACTGAAAGCATATAGGCCCTGGTGTTGGTTTCGGCAATTGATGACAACGCATTATTACCATGACTAACATGTGTTTTGCAGAAATGTTGGTAAGTTAGGTCATGGAGTTGATAACTGCTTTGGGCACTGTGGTATTCATGTCCCTTGATGGAAATCATTTCGGTTTTCAAAGGATCAACGACAAGATTAAGGACGGTTAGTTCTGGATGTCAAGGTGTTGAGTTACATCTGGAATAGTCGTTAGGATCTTTGTTTCTTCCTTTGACCGTACTATAAAGGGGGTGTAGGGTCGAGATGGCGGACTAGAGGGGGGTGAATAGTCCTTTCTAAAACTTAAGCGTGTTGGCTAACCAAAAACAAATGCGGAATTAAACTTATCGGTCTAGCCAAGACTTCACCCCTATAACTAAGTTCACAAGCACCTCACAAAGATCCTAATTAAGCAACTAAGGTGCTTTCCTTAGCAAGAGCTCTCCTATTTAGTTCTAGAGCAAGGTCACACAAACCTTTGCACTAGTACTTTGCAAGCAAGAGGGAGCTCCTACATAATTCTAGTAAGCAAAGCGCACAAAGCCTAAGCTCACTAGCAATGCTCAATAACAAGGCAACTAATGCCAAATTAGAGAGCGCAAATCACTTAGCTACACAAACTAAGCAATGTGACTAACAAGGTTACACAAACCAAATTAGTCACGCAAGGGGAAGCTTCTAGCTACACAAGCAAGAAGACAACTAGCAAGCTACACAAGCCAACTAGTTACGAGAGCAACTACACAAGCACAAGTATATGAAAGTAAATACAAGCTTGTGTTGCACGAAGGCAAACCACCGAGAAGAGTAGACAAAGTTGACACGGTGATTTTCTCCCGAGGTTCACTTGGTTGCCACCAAGCTACGTCCCCGTTGTGTCGACCAACACTTAGATGGTTTCTCGGTGTGACCCTCAAGTCACTTGCCCCTCAAGGCACGCCCCGCAAGGCACCGCAAGACACCACTCTCAAGTGAGGTAACTCAATGACACGCTCAACTAGAGTTGCTCTTCGCGATCCCCGCGGGGTGAGCACAATCCCCCTCACAAAGCTTCTCCTGAGCCTCGCACAATCTTCTTGTGAGCTTCGACGGAGCCACAAGCCACCAAGCCGTCTAAGAGGTGGCAACCTCCAAGAGTAACAAGCACCACCGGCTTGCAACACGATCACCTAGTGCCACTCGATGCAACCTCACGATGCAATCGCACTAGAATCGCTCTCTCACTCGATTCGATGAACACTATCAAGCATGAGTGAGTTAGAGGGCTCCCTAGCACTATCACATAAGCCACCAAGGCTAAAGTGTGCTCAGCTACCGGCCACGGCCGGCCAAGGCATCTATTTATAACCCTACGGTCAAATAGAGCCGTTACCCCTTCACTGGGTTCTTTTCGGGATGACCGGACGCGCCGGTCATAACTGACCGGACGCGCTCAACCGCGTCTGATCCTCCAACAGTCACTGACCCCAATGGTCAAACCAACGATCGGACGCGCCCCAGGCAATGACCGGACGCGCCCGTCAAACGACCGGACGCGCCGCTTCAAATGACCGGACGCGCCGATCGCACTGAACCGCGCGCCCGCGAAGCAACGACCGGACGTGCCCCTCGCAACGACCGGACGCGCCGATCGCACAGTACCATGCGCGCAACGACATGACCGGACACGCTCCTTGTGATGACCGGACGCGACAGTGCCCGCGTCCGATTAGAGTCCAGTAAGCTCCCTCAACGATCAGACGCGTCCGATCATGTGTGACCGGACGCGCCTCGCGTCCGATCATCCTTGCGTTCTGCAATTCTCACTGGGCGCATGACCGGACGCGCCGGTCCCGCGAGTGACCAAACGCGCCGGTTGCAAACCCTAACACCCGCGTCTGCGCTGTACTGACCGGACGCGTCCGGTCATACCATGACCGCGTCCGGTGCAGCGTCCGGTCACCTCTGTGACCTCCGTTCGCCTCCGTTTCTTTTCCGACTTCCGGCGTAGTGGAAAATAGGCTTTTCAACTCCTCGAAAACGCCTGAATCCCGCGCTCGCAAGCTCGGCGGGAGGGAGAGAGAGACCCAAACCCTCTCTACCGCTCAAACTTCATCGCCTTCGTAAATGTGCCAACACCAACAAGTGATCACCACCTTGTGTACGTGTGTTAGCATTTTCACAAACATTTTCTTCGAAGGAATTAGGCACTCAACTTGCCTCGCCACTCGATCCTAACACGTATGCACAGTTAGATCGCTCAAGTGGCAATAGATGACCGATATGCAAACAAGTTTGCCCCTCTTGATAGTACGACCATCTATCCTAAATCCGGTCATAAACTTCTCTACACCTATGACCGGTGCAATGGAAATGCCCTAGGTTATACCTTAGCCTTGCGCATTCCACTTTATCTCCTCTGATATTGATGCAACACATGCACCAACCAATCACTAAATGATATGATTCACTTCATATCATCATGTGACCGTATTGGTTCATCGATCTTGACCTCACTTGCTCTTCACCGTTGCATTGGTCCGTCGGCGCCAAGTCTTGCTCAAGCTTCACCATCGCATGGTCCTTCGCTTCAAAGCCTCGACTTGCCCTTCACCTTCACAACCGGTCCATCGAGCCAAGCCTCATCTTGATCTTCTCCACCTTGGTCACATGACTCCATGTCATGTCTCATATGCAATGAGCTCCTTCATGATACCATCACCTGTGGACTAATCTACTGTGTATCTCACATAACCACATATTAGTCCATCTAAGTTGTCACTCAATTACCAAAAACAAACAAGGACCTTTCAATCTCCCCCTTTTTGGTAATTGATGACAACTCTACAAAGATATGGAAATTATGCTTTTTCAAGCTAGCACTTCACACAAGTGTAAATTGCTAACTTGTTTTGGATTTAATGTTACTTATCCAACTTTTAAGCTCTATGTCAAGATTTGGATAAGCACCATAAAATCCAACTTGTTAGTGATAACTCCCCGTACATATGTGCTCAAATGGTTTGGTTTTAAGCTTTGCACATATGCATAAATATGAAATTTGTGGGAGGGTTAGCACTACTAAGTGATGCTAAGGTGTATAGAATAAATCTTTGTAGCTCGATGCCAATTAGTAGCTTGATACCATTTGAAAATCACAAGTTTGCCATCATCCTTAGCATCATGAGTAGCTAGACATCAAAAACACTAGAAACCCCGTGAGATCACATTATAAGCATGGTTCTAGTTTTTGCATGATAATCACAAGTCTAGCTAACATCCTATGCATGCTAGTTATCAAATCATCATTCAAGTTCTATAACTAGCATACACCACACAAGCAAGCATATTGAATTTAAGAACTTATGCAATGCAAGCAAGAACATGAATTATGCACATATCAAATGTAATCAATCAAAGTTCATGAGCTTGCTCCCCCTACTTGTGTGCTTTCTTTGTCCAAGAATGTTTGATTCCCTTACATTCTTCAATGTTACTACCTCTTTGTCCATGTCCATGTCCAATGTTTCCAATCTTTCCCCAAAGCATGGTTCTAGTTTTCATATCTTTGTCCAACTTCTCCCCCTTTGTCATCAATTTCCAGAAAAGGTGTTCTTCTCAATTGATACAAAGGCTTGCATTGGGATAGATTGTAACACCTCTGGTGTTTAGCTCCATAATTGCATTGCATTTGCATGAGCATAAGCATGCATCATTTCATGTTATTTTATGTGGTTGCAACTAATGTGGTTGTTTTTAGAATTTTGTTTGGTTCACATCATGTGACACTAGGAAGTTGGTGTAACTAAGGGGTAGAATAGCTAATTATATCTTACAACACCTTAATTATACTTAAGGTCACTAATGGAGTAAGGTTCATGTTGACCAAAATCACCAAAATGCCCTCCAAGGTGTGGTTGACCAGCATTTAGCCCTAGGGTGTCTTAGTTTGACCAATTAAAAAGTCTAGCTTAGAGACCTTGCATAGAGGAGCACCCTTAAGCAAAGTTGTAGGGAATTTTATGGGGAACAAAAGTCTCAATATGACCATCTCATGAAACTGGCCAGAACATGCTCAAAAATGGCCCACAAGTCAGCTAGAGGGGCTATCTCAACACTTAGAATTTTTTTTTCTAAGTCTCAAAAGTGTCCCTCCAGTTTTACAGTGACCTACTTTGGAAGCTTGTAGTTTGTAAACCAGACCAAACCAGCTCCAACTCATGTTGACACTTTTGTAGTACTCACTTAGCTCTACAACATTGTCAACATCACCATCACCTAGTTCTAAATGGTTTAGGAGATATGGTGTCTAGAAAATCGGGTTTCAGTCGGCTTAATGACTGAAACTATGTTTCAGTTTTGAAGTGCACCACTTTGGAGCTCTGTGGTTTCAAATCCAGGCTGAACCAGTCCCAGTCCCAGTCCCAATTGGCAATTTTGTAGCCCTCATGTAGCTCTACATAATTGCTGTAATCACCTTCGACTAAATCAAGCTGGTTTAGGAGATTTTCTTCGACGAATTCGCGCTGTCAGTCGAACGATGACGGCCTCCATTCAGTCAACGGCGTCGCCATTTAGTCGGACAGCCAACCCGCGTCGTGGCACTCGGGCAGAGACCGGTGGCCGCGTGGCGTGCGCGTCCTGCCATCGCCTCCACGTCACGAGCCCAGGCGCGAGTTTGAACACCGAGCGGACACCTCCACCCCCTCACTCGCGCTCACTCTCTTCTCCCTTCCTCTCGCTCTGACCGGGGTCACCGAGGCGGAAATCAGAGACGCCATTGCCGCCGCAGCCTTCTCCGTGCTCGCGCGTGCTCACCACCGCACCACCGCTCACCAGATCACGTCCTCCACTCCGCCACACCGCCCTGCACCTCCTCGGCCAGCCGGTGGCTTTGATTGAGCCCGAGGTGAGCCGCAATTGCCACCTCCGCCCGTTCCCAAAGATCACCGGAGCTCTGCCATGTTAGGGTCACCGTGGCCAGCACCACACCGTAGTCCTCCACCTTCCCTCGCTCGTGTTCCCTCCTTCCTATCACACGTGTGTGCTCAGGTGAAGATGCTACCGCCAGCATCGGGTTGGTCAGGCCGGAACCAGACCGCGCATGGCCGCGCCATGGCTGTCGGCCAGGTGCTCACGCGGTCAAGCGGCTCCGCTCCACCCCCGTCTGAGTGAGTGGTCGCGAGAGGTCCGCTAGGGTTCCAGGAAGGTGGTGCACCCTTCGATCGGTCGTGCGACGGCCAGGACTCGCCGGCGTACCGCCAGGCGCCACGGCCGTCCGCCATCGCCGTCGGCATAGGTGCTACGGTGCAGCAGCTTTGGGGAAAATGGTTGGCCTCGGTGCGGTTAGGTCTGGGCAAGCCACCGGAGTACTCGGTTTGGGCGGAGGAGCCGCCGGCGGCGAGAAATCGCTCGCCGGAGCTCACGGCCGCCGCTCCCCTGCCCTCTGTCCCTGACCGTGGGGGACCGCCTGTCAGTGCCGTGCGCGGGCGGGAGCCCGAGCGGGCCACGCACGCGCGTCGTGGGCCGTGTCTGTTCCCGGGCCGGCCCAGTTTCAAATGAGATTTATTTCATTTTCTTTATTCTGTCACAGCTTTAAGTAAGATTTGGGAAAATGTATATCTAGGGTTTTACTTGTTCAAAAATTGTGAAGTAAATTTTGTTAGACCCTGCATGATGTGTAGTATTTTAGAAAAATATAAATCTGGTATGTGATGTTTAGTTTTTGGGAGAATTAAATAGATCTTTCAAATGTGTTGGGAAATGAAGGCAAATTTGTTAAATGTATAACTTGAGCTGTAGTATTCCAAAAATTATGAAATTTGGTGGGTAGGCTAATTTATACCTTCTTTAGCTTTGGTAAAAATTTGGGCAGTAGTGCTTAAGTACTTTTCAAGTTATAATGTTATCTTGTTAATTTAGGAAATAGTTAAATGAATTTTAGTATTTTTTCTACATGTGCAATGTTCTTATAACTTTTTGGAGAATGTCTTAGTACCCTAAAGTGTCCAAGAAAATTATGATATCTGTTGTTTGATACTTTTTAATATGATTTGTTAATTATACAAAAATCAGCCTTTTGGGCTTGTGAATTTTGTTTAGGGAGTTTCTGTAAATAATTTTAGTTCAAATTTTTACAGTGGTGTCTTTTTGGTTTATATAGTCTCCTGTAATTGTGGTAGAATTTTAGGAATAGTTTACATATATGTTTAAAATCCCACTTAATTAATTAAGTAAATTAAAAAATGAGTATAAATAAATATTCTAGGTGGGCACACCTTACTTTCTGGTGTTTTTGTGACCTATGTGAACTTGTGGTAACATTAGTTTGGTCTTAAGGGATGTTTGCCACATAAATAAATATTTAATCTTTGCAATTCTAGGTTTTCTGGATAGCTGGTAGTATTTCTAGGTTTGACCTTTGATAAAGGTGGTTGCTGAAAAACTTGTAAATACCAAAGTTGTAGTAAGCTTGATAAACTAGCTGGTGTAAAAATTTGGGAGCATTTGGCTTAGTAGTTTGGGAGTTATTGCTGTTTAAAGTGACAGTCCAGAATTTGCTACTCTCTGTTTAGAGGGGACAGATTCTGGAACTTGGGAAATTCGACATGGAAAACTTAGGAATTTAGGGTTGAGGTCTAAAAATGATTTGTAGGGCATTTCATAAGCTTTCCAGATTGTCTTAGATCATATCTTTTGGAGTTAGGAATCTTCAGTTATGTTAGAAATAGTTAGCTGCTGTCCAGGATGTCTTACTGTGATATTTTGGGTGTTGGATGTGGTGACCTAAGTAATGTTACTCTTGTGATTGTTAGGTGTTAGGGCCTTAACCGAAGATGAACAGCTATACCTTAGGTTGAGTAGATTAGGTGAGTACTTCTCTACCGGAGAGGAAATTTACACTTAATAATTGAAGTGATTTGAATAGAGCTTTAAGAGTGTTGTAATGCATTTCATTCCGAGCATGTTGCATCTTTCTTTATGCATCCATGAGATTTATTATGCACTCATGCAATAGGTGTTCCGGAGGGGGTAACGCTCCTCGAGTTCGAGCAAGTGATACCGGAGGAAGTCTAGGACCAGCCGGAGCAACCAGAGGAACCAACCGGCGGAGAAGTTCCCGCAGAAGACCTGCCTGAGTGCCCTGACCACCGACCATCGACCTTTCTAAAAGGCAAGCCCCGATGCATGCTGAACCCATCATTTTATAAATCTATCTTGAGTACTTTTAATTGTTTAATGCATTAAGTTGTAGGAGTTGTATGAAAACAATTGTTGCATTATACCTATCCTTGTCCAGATATCGTACTTAAATTCTAATTTAGGTTTAGGCACGTATCAATGCTTAGCCCTGCTTAGTACGGTAGAAGTCGGGTGATTTTCGGTCATCCGCGAGATGTAGGAAGGAGTCACGAGTGGCTTTATGACTATTGTGGATGGAACCATGCTTTAAAATGAAATTGAGACTGGGCGGGAGTTCGATAGTACAGCCGCAAGACACTTCACGTCTTGGGTGTGGAGCTATGCCCGTTTGAGTCGTTTAAGGACCGATTCGCTGTACGTCCTTGAGTCATGTTGAACACAGTCTAACACTTAGTTGGCCGGATAAGTCGTTCCGACCGTGAAGCCGAGTAATGTGATTCAGGCCGGGAATCGAATGGTAGGTTGCTTCTTGGAGGAGAGAAAGGATGTGCTTGGGGACATTGGCGTGAGACCAAGAGGGGTTAGAGTCCCTATCACCTGGCAGAGTGTCACCCTTGGGGTCGCGACATCATTCGGACCCGCGATTCCTGAATCATATGAAAAGGTGGCTTGTGCGACCCTGGCAGGGGCCTGCGTGGTGAGTGTTAGAAATACCCCTCCAGCTGGATAGGAATTCGATTCGAATCGTCGTCGCTCCCGGTTAGTGAGCACTTGACTTGAGCAGCGGCAACATAGATCTCATTAAATGAACAGGTGGTTAAGGGAATGATACAATGTTGCCACAATTCATACCTGCTCTGGATATAATGTTGATAATTGTTTGATTATAATCAAGTGCATGCTTAGTATAGGTGCTAAGATAGCTGACAGGTAAATGCTAAAAAGAACTGCTAGTACAGGTTATAAGAGTTTCAATTACTTATGCCTTTATGTAAAATGTGATGTCAGCTAGCCTCTTGTGTAAGCCTTGAATAATCCTTGGTGTCATCTTATTTCTGGTTTTTGACGGGTAAGTCTAGCTGAGTACATTCCAGTACTCAGGGTTTATTCCCTCCTGTTGCAGATGATATGCTCTATCAAGGCTTCTGCAAAACTTGTCTCCACCCTGCGGGTGACGAAGACTAGATCACTAGGGCATGATCATCTTTTATGTACTTTCCTGATGCTTTTGCGGGTTGTTGATCAACAAGACTAGCAGTAGTTAAACAACTGGTGTGTGTATGCTTCCGCTACTTTATAAACTTGGTTTGTAATAATTGTGACTCCGTGTGTGTAAACTTATTTCGGAACTACTTGTGAAATGTAATGTATGATGTTGTATGTTGAATGATGCGATCTTGGTTGTAAGCAAGTTGGTTTGAAATCCTTCGTGGTTTCGATTGACTACCGGGATTATATGGGCTCAAGTTCAAAAATTTGAGCGCTTCGGTGCTTATTTTTGTACTTGTGCTCTTATAATTTGGTCGGTTCTGTTACATAGATGGTTGAGACTTGAATATTGCATTTTTGATGGACATTACCATATATGTTGGAATGACAAACTTTATGGTTGCTCTTGAGATTCCACATAGGATCTTTGACCTTGATACCAATCGGTGGGGCTTCTCCCCCTATGTCATAGCATGTGTCATTCACTTGAGATACCATTTGAAGATGAGGGTAGCATTGCTTGATTTGATCACTTAAAGTTGAGGATCACTTGTGAAACCATCGTCTTGCATGAATGATACCACGTGAAGATACCATGAGTAGGAATGTGATACCATTTGAAAGAATTTTCTAGTATGGATCCACTTTGAAGGATTTAATAATAATATTCACTTCTTGAACATTTGCTATCTTTATGAGTACCACTTGTAAGATATCACTTGTAGATCATGATCTAGACACCACTAGTGAATACCACTTGGAAGATCAATTTGAGTCTAGATACCACTTGAAACAAACTAGATATCAATTTTCATTGTTGTCTTGTGCTTGTACTCTTATCATTGTCATGAGCTTCTTATATGACTTGAACTAAGTTGATTTGTCTAAGATTCCAAGTCCAATTTGATCCAATGACAAGCTTCTTCACACCTCATGCTAAGGGTTATCTTGCCAATGTTGTACTTGTCACTTGTTAGCAATCCAAACTAGATCAAGTACTTGGATTCACTAGCTCATGAACAAACTCATATCCATACCACTAGATCAATTAATCAATCAAGCAATAATGGTAGGCTATGAATTTAAAACTTTTCATTTGTTATGCATGATCCTAATAAGCATGTACTATATGCACTAATCGCATACTAGTAAGGAATGAGATGATCATGCACATTTCAATGATACCTTTGCTATGTTGAAGTAGAGGATAGTCATATAGATTCCAATTTATTACTCCAATAGCAATGTGAAGTCCAATTTATAAGCTTGGTGAAAACCAATTATCATAGATAAATCCATTCTTCACCCATATGAAATGAAAACCACTTATGATCAAGTGCACTTTCTTGTTGTGGTTGGCTTGCTTCATTATATCATCTTTGCTTATATGAGAGGACTACTTAGAATATCACTTGAAATACATGACTAGCTCTCTTTTGGGTGTTGCTTACTTTTCTTGATCAACCCTTTTGATTGTTTCAACTAAGCATCACAAGTTCTTCGAATCACCACTTCCATGTTAGCCTTCCAAGTCCCAAACTTGGTTTCACCTACACACGGCGGCAAGCCCCTCACTAGGGAGAAGTGACCTTTCTCCAAAGAACCACTCTTGATACTCACTTGAAATGATATAGTTTGATTGATCCAAATGATGAACTCAATCTTGATGAATAATCCTTGAATCTACATTTGAGTCCAACTCTTTCTACTTGTTTAAGTCCTTTTCTTTCTACCAAATGATCTCTAATCATCACTAGAACTTAAACTTTATCTTCATCTTAAGTTTGATCTTGATCTTCAAATTGAGTACTAAATAAGTACACCAAGTATATTCCACAATCAAATGTTCTTGTACTCATCGCTTTTCATGCTTCTAGATCAATCCAAAACCAAACTTAGGTACCTCAACCACTTATAAACAAGTTTCCAACTTGAGGACCTTTCAATTAAAGTGACTCTAGATTAATCCAATGATTGTCACTTTTCTGGCAGATTTTGTACCCTTCAAAGAATAATTCATATCTCACAATGTACGGATCTAAATGCCATGAAATTTGGTGGAGATTTGCTTCACTAAGTCATCTAGCAACTGTAAAAATTTGAACTTCTTTTGACTTCTAGATTGCTACTAGATTTCAAATCTTTCACAACTGCTACATGCTGAAAACTGCTGCACTATAGCTGATAAGATGCACTCCAAAACTGAAGCATCTCTTATCCACTTCTCATGAAATTTCTACAGAATCTTATTTCATAAGTGTAGAGCATGTATACCAAATTTCAAGCCAATCCAAATAGATTTGTTCACTCAAACATGGCTAAGATCACTGCTATCTCAGATTTTTAATTTTGGACAGATTTCAATACATTGAGCAATACTTCATCAAAAGTGAATCAAACTTGAAACTAACTTGTTTGAATACTTTCATAAGATATATATCCATTCAATCCACTTACTAAAGGTCATCTCATGAACTTATCCAACCCAAATCAATCCAAACTTGATTGCTAAGCATTTAATCCATTCAATCATCTTATAGCAAGCAACATTGCATATATATCCAATTCAATCAACTCATATGCACCCAAGTAAAATGATCAACAAGAGATATACCTTGGTTAGCTCATGATCATCCAATCAAGCTTTCAACTTGAATATTTGCAAGCCATCAAATATATCCAATAAATCACCACAATCTTTAACATTGCACTTGTATGTTGTAGCACTTGGACTTCACTTATTTTGACTTGGCATTAGGATTGGATATGCATTGAGCTTCATAACTTGACTCAATATATGATGAACAAAATAAAACCAATTGAATCAAGTCTCCAATGCCGATGATATCTACAAACAATCATCCACTCTTTGATGGTACCCAAACAAGTTTGGGTCCTCTCAAGTTAGGTGCAACATACTTAGGCATAGCCTTAGTATAAGTAGCGGGATGTTTTATAATTCCAACCAATGAGGTATCATTGCCATCCTTTCTAAGCATATTAGTATCATCAATTGAAATAGGCTTAGAATTGTTACCTAGGGGACATGAATGAGCATTGTGTCCCCTTTCCCAACATGAGTAGCACATTCTCTTTGCTTGAGCCTTTTCTTCCTTGCTCATGTTGTGCTTCCCATTGTCTATCCTCTCATGAGTTGCTTGAACCTTCTTCTCAAGCTTGGTAGGACACCCCGAGGCAAAGTGTCCTATATCTCCACACTTAAAGCACTTGATGTGAGCTAAATTTCTTTTCTCATTTTTATTCTTGTTCATCATCTTGGCATCTTGAATTTGCATTGGATGCCTTGCTCTACCACCTCTTCTTGTTTTCTTTTTCTTCTTCTTCATCAAGTCACCATCATCTCCATGGTTGATCTTGATTTGTTCTTGGGGTGTTTTCTCTTGCTCAACTAGTGGCTTTGGTTGAGGCTTTACTTGTTGCTTCACCAATTGCTTGGTTGGGCACATTGAGGTGAGATGACCCCAAGTGCGGCACTTGAAGCACTTGACATGCTTTAGCCTCTCTTCTTCTTTCATCTTCTTGAGCTTCTCAATGTTTGGGCAACCATTAGCAAGATGTCCCGCTTTATGGCATCGATAGCACATGGAATGCGAGAGCTTCTTTTGGAGTAGCCTCTTCATCCTCTTTTCTTGCTTTCTTTTGCCCCTTGTCATTTTCTTCTTAAAGCCAAGGCCACTTTTGTCACCAACGTTTCTTTGAGTCTTCATCATGTGCTCAAAGGTGACTTTTGAGTTGTAGCACCTCTCTAACTTGTTGCTCAAATTCTTTACTTCACTTTTAAGCTCATTGTTCTCCTTCAAAAGGTTAGTCTCACAAGATATAGGAGTAGAATAAGCATTTAATTGTGAAGAATATGGCATATATAATAAATCATCACAAGAGGTGAATCATGCTTCTTGCCTATATCACAAGCGTTAGTAATATGTGATTGATCATTTGACCCAAATGATGAGCTCTCACTAGTTTTGGGTTCTTCATTAGAAAGCTTATTAGTGAGTAAAGCATGTTCTTGTGCCAAGTTATCATGAGCAACACTAAGTTCCTCATGAGCCAATTTTAGCTCCTCATGTGAACAAGTAGTAACATAAAGTAGATGCTTTTGTTGTTCACATGTGGTTTTTAGAAATGAGTTTTCATTTTTCAATTTACTTGTTTTTGCCATCTCATTTCTTAGGGCCTTTGAGAGTTTATATAGAAGCTCAAAATTTGGACCATCACAATCAACAACAAAACCACCAATAGATACCTTAGTGTTACCATGTGACATGGAACAATGTGGTGATGTTGAAGAGCTTGTTGAAGCATCACTCTCATAGCCATCATCTTCACCATCAAGTGTGCATGGAGTAGAATCATTGCTTGCATCACTTGTGGCATTATCATTCTTTTTGTCAAGTGATCTTGTGATATGATCATCTTTGTCATCACTTGACCGTGAGGTGGAGCAATCCTCCATAACCACCTTGTTGTGGTCATGCTCAACATCCTCATGCGCCTCTTCCTTGGGCTCATCATCATTGGAGATCACCCCATATTTCTCATTTAAAAACACCCAAATTTCATGGGCAGACTCGAAGTCTATGATCTCATAAAGTATGCTACTATCCATAGATCGATAAAAAGCATTAGTAGCTTGGCTATCGAGATGTAGGCATTTACTTTGCGCTTGAGTTGCATTCTTTTTATCAATTGCAAAGGAAAAGCCCACATCTACGATCCACCACAATTGAGGAGAAATAAACTTAAAATTGCATCTCATCTAATTTCTCCACCGTGCAAAGTGTGTGCCATAAAAAATGTGTGGACACTCAACATCTAGCCCATAAGCCGCCATCCTCTCGGGTCGGTGAAGACCACAAATGAGAGACCCGGCTCTGATACCACTTGTAGGGTCGAGATGGCGGACTAGAGGGGGGTGAATAGTCCTTTCTAAAACTTAAGTGTGTTGGCTAACCAAAAATGCGGAATTAAACTTATCGGTCTAGCCAAGACTTCACCCCTCTAACTAAGTTCACAAGCACCTCACAAAGATCCTAATTAAGCAACTAAGGTGCTTTCCTTAGCAAGAGCTCTCCTATTTAGTTTTAGAGCAAGGTCACATAAACCTATGCACTAGTACTTTGCAAGCAAGAGGGAGCTCCTACACAATTCTAGTAAGCAAAGCGCACAAAGCCTAAGCTCACTAGCAATGCTCAATAACAAGGCAACTAATGCCAAATTAGAGAGCGCAAATCACTTAGCTACACAAACTAAGCAATGTGACTAACAAGGTTACACAAACCAAATTAGTTACGCAAGGGGAAGCTTCTAGCTACACAAGTAAGAAGACAACTAGCAAGCTACACAAGCCAACTAGTTACGAGAGCAACTACACAAGCACAAGTATATGAAATTAAATACAAGCTTGTGTTGCATGAAGGCAAACCACCGAGAAGAGTAGACAAAGTTGACACGGTGATTTTCTCCCGAGGTTCACTTGGTTGCCACCAAGCTACGTCCCCGTTGTGTCGACCAACACTTAGATGGTTCCTCGGTGTGACCCTCAAGTCACTTGCCCCTCAAGGCACGCCTCGCAAGGCACCGCAAGACACCACTCTCAAGTGAGGTAACTCAATGACACGCTCAACTAGAGTTGCTCTTCACGATTCCCGCGGGGTGAGCACAATCCCTCTCACAAAGCTTCTCCTGAGCCTCGCACAATCTTCTTGCGAGCTTCGACGGAGCCACAAGCCACCAAGCCATCTAGGAGGTGGCAACCTCCGAGAGTAACAAGCACCACCGGCTTGCAACACGATCACCTAGTGCCACTCGATGCAACCTCACAATGCAATCGCACTAGAATCGCTCTCTCACTCGATTCGATAAACACTATCAAGCATGAGTGAGTTAGAGGGCTCCCTAACACTACCACATAAGCCACCAAGGCTAAAGTGTGCTCAGCTACCAGCCACGGCTGGCCAAAGCATCTATTTATAACCCCACGGTCAAATAGAGTCGTTACCCCTTCACTGGGTTCTTTTTGGGATGACCGGACGCGCCGGTCATAACTGACCGGACGCGCTCAACCGCGTCCGATCCTCCAACGGTCACTGACCCCAACGGTCAAACCAACGACCGGACGCGCCCCAGGCAATGACCGGACGCGCCCATCAAACGACCGGACGCGCCGCTTCAAATGACCGGACGCGCCGATCGCACTGAACCGCGCGCCCGCGAAGCAACGACCGGACGCGCCCCTCGCAACGATCGGACGCGCCGATCGCATAGTACCGTGCACGCAACGACATGACCGAACGCGCTCCTTGCGATGACCGGACGCGACAGTGCCCGCGTCCGATTAGAGTCCAGTAAGCTCCCTCAACGATCGGACGCGTCCGATCATGTGTGACCGGACGCGCCTCGCGTCCGATCATCCTTGTGTTCTGCAATTCTCACTAGGCGCATGACCGGACGCTCCGGTCCCATGAGTGACCGGACGCGCCGGTTGCAAACTCTAACACCCGCATCTGTGTTGTACTGACCGGACGCGTCCGGTCATACCATGACCGCGTCTGGTGTAGCGTCCGGTCACCTCTGTGACCTCCGTTCGCCTCTGTTTCTTTTCCGACTTCCGGCGTAGTGGAAAATAGGCTTTTCAACTCCTCGAAAACGCCTAAATCCCGTGCTCGCAAGCTCGACGGGAGGGAGAGAGAGACCCAAACCCTCTCTACCGCTCAAACTTCATCGCCTTCGTAAATGTGCCAACACCAACAAGTGATCACCACCTTGTGTACGTGTGTTAGCATTTTCATAAACATTTTCTTCGAAGGAATTAGGCACTCAACTTGCCTCGCCACTCGATCCTAACACGTATGCACAGTTAGATCGCTCAAGTGGCACTAGATGACCGATATGCAAACAAGTTTTCCCCTCTTGATAGTACGGCCATCTATCCTAAACCCGGTCATAAACTTCTCTACACCTATGACCGGTGTAATGGAAATGCCCTAGGTTATACCTTAGCCTTGCGCATTCCACTTCATCTCCTCTGATATTGATGCAACACATGCACCAACCAATCACCAAATGATATGATTCACTTCATATCATCATGTGACTGTATTGGTTCATTGATCTTGACCTCACTTGCTCTTCACCGTTGCATCGGTCCGTCGGCGCCAAGTCTTGCTCAAGCTTCACCATCGCATGGTCCTTCGCTTCAAAGCCTCGACTTGCCCTTCACCTTCATAACCGGTCCATCGAGCCAAGCCTCATCTTGATCTTCTCCACCTTGGTCACATGACTCTATGTCATGTCTCATATGAAATGAGCTCCTTCATGACACCATAACCTGTGGACTAATCTCCTGTGTATCTTATATAACCACATATTAGTCCATCTAAGTTGTCACTCAATTACCAAAAACAAACAAGGACCTTTCAGGGGGGCATGAGCGAGTAGCTTGACCTAGGTGAGTCTTTTGTTTAGGTGTGGTGCACACTTGTCAAACTTAGCACTAGGTAGCTCTAGAAAAGCTCAAAGTTCAGTTGGAAGCAACTTGGTTTAAGTTGCGTCGTGTTTAGAAGACGTTTGAGCAGTTTACCCATGACCGGACGCGGTCTTTGTCATGACCGGACGCGTCCGGTCAGTTCTAACAAGTCACTGTGTCGGTAACTGATTGATCGGACACGGTCCTTGCGAGGACTGGACATGGTGGTCAGTCTGACACATGTTTCAGAGGGTAAAAGTGTAATCGGACGCGACTATGAAGTGATCGGACGCGTCCGGTCACGTTCCAGTAAGGTCCTAAGCTGACCTGACGCGTCCGGTCATCTGTGATCATACGCGGTCGAGCGTCAGGTCAGTTTCCAGTAAGGTTCTTGCATGATCTTACGCATCCGGTCATCCCTGACCGGCGCATCCGGTCATCTCTGGCCGGCGTGTCTGGTCACTCAGCGCTGACTTTTGGTTTTTTACCGTTACACTTGACCGGTGCGTCCGGTCATGTCGACCAGCGTGTCCGATCAGTACGAGTTTTGCTGATTCGGCAGATAACGGTTGGATTTGTCTGAGGGGTGTGTAAATACATCCCCTCCACCTCTTTTAGAGGTCTCTTGCTCATTTGTTCAACTGAGAAACACCTTTGGAGTGCAAGGGAGTGCAAGAGCCCTAGTGAGGATAGTGATTTGAGAATCAAAGTTTGAGATTCCTCTCTAGTGACAAGAGTATAGCAAGTGTGCATCCATCTTCTCATTAGGCTTGTTGTGGTCAAGTGAGAGTTCTAGCTTGTTACTCTTGGTGATCACCATCACCTAGATGGTTTGGTGGTGATTGGGAGTTTGGTGATCATCCGACGAGCTTGTGGGTGACCCAACTCATGTTGTGAGCGGTTTTGGGTGATTCGCCACGATGGAGTGTCGAAGAATCAACCCGTAGAGAGCAATTGATCCTTGCGCGGATCAAGGGGGAGCTACACCCTTGCGGGTGCTCCAACGAGGACTAGTGGGGAGTGGCGACTCTCCGATACCTCGACAAAACATCGCCGTGTTCCTAACCCTTACTTTCAAGCATTTACTTCCGTGCATTACCTTTATTGCTTGTTTACTTTCCTAGAATTGCCATGCTAGTCTAGGATTGGAACTTAGGGTGCAAAACTTTTACCGGTAGAATCACAAGGAACACTAGTAGGCACTAGGGGTGAAGTTTGGCTTGTATGATTTAATTCTTGCAATTAATTTTTAGAAAAGCTCAATTCACCCCCCTCTTGGGCATCTTGATCCTTTCAATTGGTATCGGAGCCGTGTTGCTCTTTATTTAGGCTTCACCGCCTAGAGCAAGATGTCTAATGTGGAAGGACCACCTCCCACTTTTGAGGGAGACGATTTTTCATATTAGAAAATTCATATGGAGGCATACCTCGAAGCCATAGATGTTGGGTGCCTTAGAGCCACAACCGAAGGGCTTCCTCCTATAAGGGATCCCGCCAACCTAAGTGGTGACGAGGAGAAGTACGACCGGTGGAATGCAAAGGCAAAAAATGCACTCTACTGAGGCTTAGGCAAAGATATCTTCAATCGTGTGCGTAATGCTAAAAACGCTCATGAATTGTGGGAAAATCTTTGTGCTCTCCATGAGAGAACTAAGAGTGAGCGTGAGGAACGCTATTACATTGCTTTAAAGAAAATCAATTCTTTTGAGATGCTTCCCAAAGAAAGTGCTAATGAAATGTACACTCGATTGAATGTTCTTGTAGAAGATCTCAATGCTCTTGGACTCACTCAAATGAGTCAATTGGATATTGCAAGGAGGATCTTGAGTGTTCTTCCCGTTGAGAAGTATGGACACATTGTCACCGTACTTCACCAAAGTGATCTCTCCGCCGCAACACCGACTCAAGTATTGGGAAAGATCAATGCACATGAGATGTACATGCACATCACTCCAGAAGAGGGCTCATCATCTTCCAAGAAGAAAGACTTGGCCTTCAAAGCTAGCCATGAAAAGAAAAAGAAGAAGGGTCAAGCCATGATGGTGCAAGAAAGCTCAAGTGAAAGTGATATTGATGATGCATCACTTGCACTCATGGTGAGGAAGACCACCAAGATGCTAAAGAAGCTCAACAAGAGTGGCATCAAGTTCGATGGCAAGAAGAAGAAATTCTTCACAAGTAGCAAAAGGAAGCCAATATCCGAAATGGATTGCTTCAATTGTGGTGAACTTGGCCACCTAGCTCATCAATGCTCAAAGCCTCCAAAAGACAAGTATAAGAACAAGTACAAGGGAAAGAAAGATGATTCAAGTGATGAAGAAGATGAGAAAAGAAAGAACAAGCCATACAAAAAGAAAGATGGCAAGAAAAGAGAGTTCTACAAGAAGAAGAAGGAGGCAAAGCTTACATTGTTGGTGATTGGCTCACCGACATTGAGTCATCATGTGAGTCCTCCGACGATGAGAGCAACGATGAGAAAGAGAAGGTCGCCGCATTTGTGATTGGGCCATCATCATCTTCACCAACATCTTCATCACCACCTTCACTGTCACCTTCATCATCATCTTCCGCTACTCATCTATGCCTTATGGCTAAGGGTGATCGAAAGGTACAAAACAATGATAGTGACGATGATGATAGTGATAGTGATGATGAATATGATGCACCTTCTTATGATGAACTTGTAAAATTGTTGAACAAATATTCAAAAATCATAAGAAGAACTAGAAATAAAAATGATGAGCTTCAAAATGAAAATGACTCACTCTCATCTAAGCTTGAGAATGCATATAAGACTAGTGATGAGCTCAAAGATCAAAATGAAACTATGTCTTCTACTCTCAAGTTGCTCAAAACTTCTAATAAAAAGCTTAGAGATGAACATGATAAACTTTAGAAGAAGCATGGTGAACTTATCACTAGACTTAACTTGCTAAAAGATGAATATACTACATTGAAAATCAATTATGATAGTCTTATTGTTGCTAATGAGCTTGCTCTTGAGACACATGATGCTACTAACCAAGTTGTTAAGATTGATATAGCTACATCATGTGATGATTTGATTGTTAAGAACTTTGAGCAAGGCTTTAGCGGCAAAGGCAAGAGTGTGGTTGAGGCCGACAACTATGATGACTATGTCAAGCTCAAGAGTGAAAATAAGATGCTTAAGATTGAGAACAAGAAGTTGATGGCTCTTGAAAAGCAAGCACCAAATGAGTCACTTATTGAAGAAAACAAAAAGCTTAAGCAAGAAAAAGAGCATCTCAAGACCGGCCTAAGCAAGTTCACAAGAGGCCAACATTTGCAAAGTGAGCTACTCATGAACACCGTCATGAAGATGGATAGAAGTGGCATTGGTTACTTGGCAAATCAAGAGAAAAAGGTCAAAGCTTAACAACAACAAAACAAGTCAAAGCCTAAGCCAAAGAGATGTGTTGAGTGTGGACAAGAAGGCCATTTTGCTCATGAGTGCAAAACTCCACCACCATAACCCTTGCCCAAGCATGCTAGACCCTTTACTTTCAATGCTCATTACATGCTTAGAAAAGATTCAAGTGGAAAGATGAAAGTCATGTTCTTGGGTCCCCCTAACAAGAATAGGCCTAAGAAAATATGGGTTGCCAAGTCACTAGTTGAGAAAGTTAAGGGTCCCTCTCAAGTTTGGGTCCCTAAACAAAAGGCTTGATCTTTTGTGTGTTGGTGAACTACAAGACCGGTGGATCTCATTGGGTGATTGATAGTGGTTACACTCAACATATGACCGGTGACCCTCGTATGTTCACCTCACTTGAAGAGAATGGGGTATGTAAAGACAAGATCACATTTGGGGACAATTCAAAGAGCAAAGTCAAGGGTATAGGCAAGATTGCAATATCAAATGATCACTCTCTTTCAAATGTGCTCTATGTTGCTTCATTGAGTTTCAACCTACTATCCATTGGACAACTTTGTGACCTTGGCTACCAATGCTTGTTCACTCCAAATGAAGTGGTAGTTACAAAGATAGATGACAAGCAAGTGATTTTCAAAGGTTTTAGATACAACAATCTCTATCTTGTTGACTTCACCTCCGAAGATGCAAAATTAATGACATGTTTGTTCACCAAAACTACACTTGGATGGCTTTGGCATAGGAGGCTTGCTCATGTTGGAATAAACACTCTCAACAAGCTATTGAAGAAAGAATTAGTGAGAGGCTTGAAGGATGTAAAATTTGAGAAGGACAAACCTTATAGTGCATGTCAAGCCGGCAAACAAGTTGCAAATACTCATCCAACCAAAGCTTACATGTCAACATCAAGAGTACTAGAACTTCTACACATGGATTTGTTTGGTCCTACAACCTTCAAGAGTTTGGGTGGAAATCTCTATTGTCTAGTGATTGTGGATGACTACTCAAGATACACTTGGACTTTCTTCCTTCATGAAAAATCTGAAGTGGCAAATTGCTTCAAGAAGTTTGCAAAGAGAGCTCAAAATGAATTTGAAGTCAAGATAAAGAAGATTAGAAGTGACAATGGCAAAGAGTTTGACAACACCAACATTGAAGCTTATTGTGATGAAATTGGGATCAAGCATGAAGTTTCATCAACCTACACTCCTCAACAAAATGGTGTAGTTGAGAGAAAGAACCGGATCTTGATCACCCTTGCAAGAACAATGCTAGATGAGTACAACACTCTGGAAAAATTGTGGGCCGAGGCAATCAACACCGCATGCTATGCTTCAAATCGCCTCTTCCTACAAAAGTTCCTTGGTAAGACCCCCTATGAGTTGCTAAATGGGAAGAAACCGGACGTCTCATTCTTCCGGGTGTTTGGTTGCAAATGCTACATCTACAAGAAGCGTCAACACCTAGGAAAGTTTCAAAGACATTGTGATATCGATTTTCTTGTTGGTTACTCATCAAAGTCCAAAGCATATAGAGTATTTAACCATGCCACCGGTTTGGTTGAAGAAACATATGATGTGGAATTTGATGAATCTAATGGCTCCCAAGGAGCTATTGAGAATTGTGATGATGTAGGTGATGAACCATTGAGAGAGGCAATGAAGAACATGCCGGTGGGAGACATCAAGCCTAAAGATGATGAAGACGATGTACAAATTGTCAATCCACCATCTTCATCACATGTGCCTCAAGATGATGACAAGAATGAGAGAGTTGAAAATAAAGATACTCATGTCTCTCATGAACAAGCCAAGGCACAAGCACAAGATGTTGATGCTCCCCATCCCTCTCATCAAGTGGTTGATAGAAGAAACTCACCTCTACTTCAAGCACATCCACAAGATCTCATCATAGGGAGTCCTACAAAGGGTGTAATGACTCGATCTCAAAAGCTTACCTCTTTTGTTGAACATCACTCTTTTGTCTCTTGTCTTGAACCTAAGAATGTAGAAGAAGCTTTTCGAGATCCGGATTGGGTGAATGCTATGCATAAAGAATTGAACAACTTCGCCCGCAATCAAGTTTGGACACTTGAAGAGCACCCAAAAGGTGCAAGAGTCATTGGAACCAAGTGGGTGTTCCGCAACAAGCAAGATGATCAAGACGTAGTAGTGAGAAACAAGGCAAGACTAGTTGCAAAGGGGTTCTCTCAAGTTGAAGGTCTTGATTTTGGAGAGACCTTTGCACCCGTTGCAAGACTTGAAGCCATTCGTATCCTCCTTGTATATGCATCACATCATGAAATGAAACTATATCAAATGGATGTGAAAAGTGCTTTTTTAAATGGCTTCATAAATGAACTAGTCTATGTTGAACAACCTCCCGGGTTTGAAGACCCTAGATATCCTAATCATGTTTATAGGTTGTCTAAGGCGCTATATGGGCTCAAGCAAGCCCCTAGAGCGTGGTATGAGCGTCTCCGGGACTTTCTCATCGAGAAGAGCTTCACTATTGGGAAAGTTGACACCACACTATTCACCAAGAAGTTCAATGGAGAGATCTTCATTTGTCAAGTCTATGTTGATGATATCATCTTCGGGTCAACAAATGAAGATTATTGCAAAGAATTTGGTGAATTGATGTCGAAGGAGTTTGAGATGTCAATGATTGATGAGCTAACATTCTTCCTTGGTTTTCAAGTCAAGCAAATGAGAGAAGGGATTTTCATCTCTCAAGAAAAGTACACTAAGGATCTTCTCAAAAGATTCAAGATGGAAGAATGTAAGCCAATCAAGACTCCAATGCCATCTAATGGACATCTCGACCTAGATGAGGGAGGTAAACCAATCGATAAAACTCTTTACCGTTCTATGATTGGTAGCTTGTTGTACCTTACCGCATCTAGGCCCGATATCATGTTTAGTGTGTGCATATGTGCTCGCTTTCAAGCGTGCACTAAAGAACCTCACCTAAGTGCCATAAAAAGAATCTTAAGATATCTTAAGTACACCCCAAGCATCGGTCTTTGGTACCCCAAAGGAGCTAGATTCCAACTAGTTGGCTATTCCGATTCGGATTATGCCGGTTGCAAAATTGATAGAAAAAGCACATCCGGAGGATGCCATTTGCTTGGGAGGTCCTTAGTATCTTGGTCATCTAAGAAGCAAAATAGTGTGACTTTGTCCACCACCGAGGCAGAATACATTGCCGCGGGAGCTTGTTGTGCACAAATCTTATACATGAAACAAACCCTCCTAGACTATGGAGTTGTTCTTAAAAAGGTGCCGCTTTTATGTGACAATGAAAGTGCCGTTAAAATTGCTAATAATCCGGTACAACACTCACGCACCAAGCACATTGATATCCACCACCACTTTCTAAGAGATCATGTTGCTAAAAATGATATATCACTAGAAGGTGTAAGAAGTGAAAATCAATTAGCGGATATCTTCACTAAACCTTTGATGAGGCTACCTTTTGTAGATTGAGAAGTGAACTAAATGTGCTTGATTCTAGTAACTTTAAAAAATGAGCTTGTGTTGTCCCTTGCATTGCATTGTATTATATGTCACGTTTAATTTCCCGCAATGCATCTAGGACTTGTCTAACACGGTTACGATAACCCTCCTTTGGAGGAGTGAAAAAGCCTAACCGTGGATCAAACTTGACAAGCAACCTAGTTTTCCTTTCTCGCTTTACATTGCATATGCATGGTTGTTGCTTTGTCGTTTCTTTTCGGTTTAGCTTTGAGTAACCTCTATGTTCGTCCATGAATAGAGAGAGCATTTAAAACTCCCAAGGGTTCATAAACTCTATTGCATGGCCATATGTTGCTCCTCGGGTGTTTATTGCATACTTTCTTAAAAATAATACTAGCCTAAGGCAAAATATTTTGAAATTTTTGAGGGTTTGAGTGAGGTCACTCATATTAGGTTCCAATTGGTGTTTATTTGAGTCTCTTTGAATTGGAACTTGATTGGGAGAAGTCGCGTCGAAAATCGGTTTGAAAAAGAGCGTTTTACAGCGACCGGACGCTGGACCGGACGCTGCATCGGACGCGGTTCTGCTTCACCACCGCGTCCGGTCCCGGTGTCCACCAGCGCATCCGGTCATTCCTGAAGGTCTTCTCCAAGATCTGTGACCGAACGCTGCATCGGACGCGTCTCTGCTAACCACCGCGTCCGGTCATCCATTTTAGTTTTTCGGGCAAAATATGACCGGACTCTGTCAGCGTCTGATCGTGCATAATCGAACGCGTCCGGTCGTTCCAGGAGCTTACTGGACTGTGACCGGACGCTGCCTCCACCGCGTCCGGTCATGTGACCACCGCGTCCGGTCATCGTATAAAGAGCGGATCTCACCCTTTTAACCGTACGTTTGGATCTCGCGTTTCATCTCCTTCTTTTCAATCCACCGCCGCCCGTACTTGCCGAGTTCCCGAGCGCCGCCGTCTCGCCAAGCCGTAGCACCTCGCCGTGCCCTTGCTCCCGCGCCCTGCAGCCGCGCCGCGCCTTCCTCGCCCGCGCCCGCGCCGTGCTTCCGCGCCGCGCTCCTGTGCCCGCGAAGCTCACAGCCGCAGCACCACCGCAGCGCCGCCGCATCACCGCAGTCGCCGTAGCACCATCGCTTCACCGCAGCAGCAGCACACCACCGACGTCGAGCCGTCTAGCGTGCCATCGCCGTCGAGCCGACCCTAACCCTAGCCACCCGAACCCGCCGCCGTTTCTCCGAACGCAACCCTAACCCTAGCCACCCGAACCCGTTCGTCGAGGCGTGTTTTTGTGAAGTTTTCAACTCCTCGAGCCTCTCCGTCTCCGCAAGGTGACATCACTGCCTTGGATTAGGGTTTGCCGTTGATTTTCCGGTGAATTACTAATTCGATCGTTGATCTCTCGGTACTCCAGGGTTTCGATCGTCGTTTCCGGGCTAGCGTGTCGGGATCGTCTTCCATTCCTTGGATCTTCGCTCTTTCGAGGTAGCTATCGTGGTCCATTCATATCTTACCTTATATGCTTGCTTGCATTAGGATCTTACTCATCTATTAGATAATATATGTTGCTTATAGTAGATCCATCTATTCTGTCGTTTCAGTTCGTCCTGTCGGTGCTGTGTGTGTCAGGTGATCAGTTGTGAATCCGAGGCTAAGCCTGCGGATACGGATTGAGGCCAAGCCTCACGAGTGTCAGTTCATCATCTGTTACTTTCCAGTGTTTCTCAGTACAGCAGTTTGTCAGTATGGTTCGCTGCAAGAACGCTGGTGGTGCACCTAGTGACGGGGACAAGAGTCCTCCCAGGAGGACAGAGGTAGCTTGCAGCAAGCAAGTGAAGATAGCCGCCAAGAAGAGAAAGAGGACACTTACAGAGACAGAGGTGGCTCAGGCAGTTGCAGATGCAGCAGAGGCAGCAGAGAGAGGTGGCAGGAGTAGTGGTATACGTATTGGCGAGAGTCGCTTTCACCTTGAAGGTCGACAGCTCGGTACAGAGGCCACAGAGGAGACTAAGGAGCAGAAAGTACACTCTCCACAGTGTCGTCGCTCAGGACGTACGTGAGCTCAGGTGACTCTCAGGCCAGAGGGTTAGCGTCATGGATGTCGTCCACCTCCCAGGGCTCGAGGTCACCCCCCAGTTGAGCATTTTGACATCAGGGGAGCTACAGCTAGATAGGTCCAGGCCCTCAGGTTCGTTGAGGTCACTCGGTGGTTCCCACCTCAGCGGGATCCCCGGGCTTCAGAGGGTTTCTATACTCCTCTGCACAAGGACTTCTATAGAGCCTATGTCGACAGCGGGATTGCTTTCAGACCTCAGAGAGTCTGTCGACTAGAGGCCTTAGTTGAGGAGGTTGGTGAGCAGCTTCGTCCGCATCTGTCCTTTCTACTTAGATTGTCAGATCTTCTTGGACGGACTGGAGCATACTGCGGGACCTGGGTCAGAGAGTTCTATTCTTCACTTTGGATTGACCCAGCACATGAGTTTATACATTTTGCATTCAGAGGTCGTGACCGCAGACTGTACAACACCAGGGTTCGGGAGATTCTCAGACTCCCAGCTTCAGAGACAAAGATACATCAGCTGTGTTTTGGACAGACTGCACCTCCGAGACACCCTCATGGTGGGACAGTGCCTCCTACAGATATGATCAGACCCTGTTTTCGTGAGCCTTTTGGCGAGGGGTCTCGATGTACACCAGCCAGCTTGACTCCCCTAGTCAGAGTTCTTAATGCTATTATGAGGCGGACACTACTTCCGAGGCTTGGATACAGAGAGGGATTGACTCGCATGGAGCTATGGGTAGTACATCACCTCATATCATAGACACCATTCAACCTTTGGGATCTGATGCTATGTAAGATGGAGGACACCTTGGCAGAGGGATTCAAGGGTCACAGGCAGCTTCCGTACGCTCATTGGATATACTTCATCATCAGATCTGCCTGTGAGCTGCCTGTAGAGATTAGAGCAGAGATTTCTGATACCACTACAACCTTTCCAGAGTATGACATTCGACAGTTGTGGGCATCAGTTACCAGAGAGCAGGCACCTGGCCCAGGACAGCGTCAGAGGCCAGAGGTACCGGAGACAGCTGCTGAGCAGGACGAGACCGTTGAGGGTCTTGCTGAGGCAGAGCTAGCAGATCTAGATGCTCGGCCAGCTGATCCAGCCGAGGATGTTGCTACTGACAGTACAGATGAGGATTATCAGCCCATCCCCCGGTACCGCTCTCCTCGGCCTCACGACCATGAGGCCAGTGGCTCAGGCTCAGCCTCCCGCTCAGACCCAGCCATGGTGGCTATTCTTGAGAGGTTGACCTAGGCCCAGGAGAGACAGGAGGTTCAGATGCAGAGACAGGCTCAGGACACAGCTGCCGCGTTCGCTCAGATTCAGGCTCGTCAGGACGAGCTCCAGAGGCAGCAGCTAGAGTTCCAGAGATAGCAGTTCGAGATGCAGAGGCAGCAGGCAGCCACTCAGCAGCAGTATCTAGAGCTCCTGTGTCACCTTGTCACTGTTGGGGTACCTCCACCACCGTCTGTCCTGACTCTAGCACTATAGTCCAGTGGACCTCAGAGTCAGGGCCAGTACACCTCCCCTTAGCAGCAGGTGCCTCAGACGTTTTAGTCCCCGAGCTACACTCCTATACAGACGGGATTCACCCCACCAGCTCAGCCGAGACCTCACCTCCTTTCAGGCACTCTCTTCACCGACTTGAGTGCCACCTACAGTGAGCTGACTGGACAGCCGTCACCCTCGTACACCACTGTTGAGACCACTACAGGGATGTCAGCTTCAGAGACTGTTCTTCCTCCAGTGTCAGGGGCCAGGACTACAGAGACTGTGCCATCATCAGTTGCATCGACAGATCCCCCTACTCTTGGTGTCTTTCAGGCTCAGGCGACAGTGACTGCTCCTATAGTTGCTACTACACCTTCAGTTCCTACACCTACTCTACAGACCTAGACTGCTTCACTGCCACGTCTATCTTTAGAGGGTCAGCCTGACAGTTCAGAGTCTGAGGAGGATACTTCGCAGCTCTTGATCACTCCTCGCTCCTCGGCACCCGACACGACAGCTTCTGTTCCCCCGTCGGATCCTTAGATTAGTTTTTGGCGTTTGATGCCAAAGGGGGGGAGAGAGCGTAGATTCAGGGGGGTGCTATTAGAGGGTTTCGTTCTTTGTGTGCTACATTCATGCATCATGTTTATTTTCTAGCCCTGCATTGTGTGACTATGAGTTCGTGAGACTTTATATCTTATCTTGTCACTTAATTGTGTTTAGCTCATAGGGTTGTGCTTCCGTGCCTTACTCTGATTTCATATGAGCTATATTTTATGTGTACTAACTCTTTATGTTTTATCTTATGAGTACACTCAGTTGGCTTGGAACACATAAGCAATGACTAACCCCTTGTGCTTACAGCTTTATGCTTATGTGAACCAAGCATGATCGAAAACCTCAACTTATAACTTCTGAATCTAAGTGTTATCATCAATCACCAAAAAGGGGGAGATTGAAAGCATCTAGGCCCTGGTGTTGGTTTCGAAAATTGATGACAACGCATTATTACCATGACTAACGTGTGTTTTGCAGAAACATTGGTAAGTTAGGTCATGGAGTTGATAACTGCTTTGGGCACTGTGGTATTCATGTCCCTTGATGGAAATCATTTCGGTTTTCAAAGGATCAACGACAAGATTAAGGACAGTTAGTTCCGGATGTCAAGGTGTTGAGTTACATCTGGAATAGTCGTTAGGATCTTTGTTTCTTCCTTTGACCGTACTATAAAGGGGGCCATGAGCGAGTAGCTTGACCTAGGTGAGTCTTTTGTTTAGGTGTGGTGCACACTTGTCAAACTTAGCACTAGGTAGCTCTAGAAAAGCTCAAAGTTCAGTTGGAAGCAACTTGGTTCAAGTTGCGTCGCGTTTAGAAGACGTTTGAGCAGTTTACCCTTGACCAGACGCGGTCTTTGTCATGACCGGACGCGTCCGGTCAGTTCTAACAAGTCACTGTGTCGGTAACTGATCGACCGGACGCGGTCCTTGCGAGGACCGGACGCGGTGGTCAGTCTGACACGTGTTTCAGAGGGTAAAAGTGCAATCGGACGCGACTGTGAAGTGATCGGACGCGTCCGGTCACGTTCCAGTAAGGTCCCAAGCTGACCTGACGCGTCTAGTCATTTGTGATCGGACACGGTCGAGCGTCAGGTCAGTTTCCAGTAAGGTTCTTGCATGATCGGACGCGTCCGGTCATCCCTGGCCGGCGCGTCCGGTCACTCAGCGCTGACTTTTAGTTTTCGACCGTTACACTTGACCGGCGCATCCGGTCAGTACGAGTTTTGCTGATTCGGCAGATAACGGTTGGATTTGTCTGAGGGGTGTATAAATACATCCCCTCCACCTCTTTTAAAGGTCTCTTGCTCATTTGTTCTGCTGAGAAACACCTTTGGAGTGCAAGGGAGTGCAAGAGCCCTAGTGAGGATAGTGATTTGAGAATCAAAGTTTGAGATTCCTCTCTAGTGACAAGAGTGTAGCAAGTGTGCATCCATCTTCTTATTAGGCTTGTTGTGGTCAAGTGAGAGTTCTAACTTGTTACTCTTGGTGATCGCCATCACCTAGACGGTTTGGTGGTGATTGGGAGTTTGGTGATCATCCGACGAGCTTGTGGGTGACCCAACTCATGTTGTGAGCGGTTTTGGGTGATTCGCCACGACGGAGTGTCGAAGAATCAACCCATAGAGAGCACTTGATCCTTGCGCGGATCAAGGGGGAGCTACACCCTTGCGCGGGTGCTCCAACGAGGACTAGTGGGGAGTGGCGACTCTCCGATACCTCGGCAAAACATCGCCGTGTTTCTAACCCATACTTTCAAATATTTACTTCCGTGCATTACCTTTATTGCTTGTTTACTTTCCTAGAATTGCCATGCTAGTCTAGGATTGGAACTTAGGGTGTAAAACTTTTACCGGTAGAATCACAAGGAACACTAGTAGGCGCTAGGGGTGAAGTTTGGCTTGTAGGATTTAATTCTTGCAATTAATTTTTAGAAAAGCCCAATTCACCCCCTCTTGGGCATCTTGATCCTTTCAGACACGCACTCATTGAAGTCCGTCGGAGATCCTGCCATGGTTAGAAGATAGAAAAAGACAACACCAAAGTATTATCCCTATCAACTAAAAGGAAACAAGTGGTGATGGTGAAAGTGGAATGCAAAATCACAAGCGGCTTATCACCGTCTTGCCTGTATTCTTATCAACGCCAAACAGGAACCAAACCAAAGTGGCAAAGTAATCTGTTGTTGAGCGTGGGTAACAGTTGCAAGATGAACCTGTGCTGACAGAAGAATATGTGGAGCTATGGGTAGGCACATAATATGACAGCAAGGATGAGCAATTAACGAATGCAGAGTAGCAATTGTTCAATCCGGATCCAAAGTATAAATCACAGCTGCTGGCTAAGACGTGTTGAGACGTAGCACAATAAGGTGAAAGCAAAGGACGAAGGAAAGAACTCACAGAACAAGCAAATAACCCGAATTTTTCCTTTTTTCTTAATTTTTCACGAAATTTTTCAAAAGGCACCAGTAGGAATCAAACTTTTTTTTTGCTATTTTTTATACTTTTCTCTGAACAAGGATAAAAAAATACAACTACAAAAATTAGCACCTACAACTGAGGTAGGATGTGGTCTACAGAAATACAGCACGTTCTCTGAAAAGCGTGCAAAAACTTTGACAATTTTTTTTCTTTATTTTCCTGAATTTTTTGGCAATTTTGATGAAACCAAACAGGGCAAAGCTAAGTTTGGGTCGGCTCCAAATGGTGTTAAGAAGCTGCTGTAAAAATTTCAGATTTTTCTGATAAACGAGCGAAAAGTTATGCCTATTTTACCGAAGGTATCTCAAGTTATATTTTCCGAAAGGCACAATACGACAGCGGCAGTTAGGGCAAAGCGTAACAGCAGTAGGTTCCTGTGACTAACACCGATCACAAGATGGTTCCTATGACTAACAGCAGTAGGTATTCGCCTGATGATGTAAGGAGGGCTGCGATGCAGGCAAAATAAGAGCGGCTGGCAACCTATCTAGGGTTTGCGCGGTGGCGAGAAGTTACACGAGGCGGCTAGCGGGGCAAGTCGAGTAATGTGGTGGCTTCGACTTGTTTGGAAACGGTGGATGGGTTAGCGGCGGAAAACAAAAATCACAGCAACGGGCGATTGAACTACGACTACGAACACAATCCTAAACCAGCAACAAGACTCGACCACGGACACAAACTCAACAACGCGAATCTGAAATAAAATTGCAAAGGCACAAAGGTGATAGGACAGCGGAAATTGAAATATTATTGGGTTTTTTGTGGACTCTAGGTAATGAACAAATATGAATCTAAGGCAAACGAGATTATACCTCGCGGTAAACCTGAAAGCTTTGATACCAATTGATGAATACTGGCTCGATCTTCCGAGAGGTAACCGGTAAGTTTGATTTGTGGAGATCTCGACGTTGGCGATCCGGCTTCAAATCAGACACGATTCGAACCCTGCAACCGTTACACCACTGCTCCGTTGGTTATCAACCAAGCACAACTTGATTGACCTCGCCAAGAAGGCTTTTCCTGCAAGCGAATCGAAGAGCACAAGCAAGAAGGTAAAAACATGCAATCTGAAATTGTAAATATGAATGATGCGAATATCAATAGAGGGTTCAAGAACTCGGTTCCAAAGGACTAATCGACACAGTGGAGGAGATCAAGAACAGGGGTCCTGGATCACTGTAAAAGGATTTGTCACCACAGTTATAATGAACGATTCTGTTTCTCGATGGAAAACTAAACTCTAAACAAAACCCAATTGTCTAACAGCGGCGGCGGCTGTGTTTATAGTCTAAGACTCGACATAGGGTTAGGAACGGCCAGGGGTTGGACGCCCACAACTTGGGCTTAAGGCCCGACACGATACATGGCCAAGTTGGCCCAAATAGGTGACGCAGCACCTTGACGTGGTCACACAGAATGATCCACGGATCTTCTGGAGCTGGGACCAAATCCAAAACGACGGCGTCGTCGTCCCCTTTCCAACGCATCCAAGAACGCCCCGTTTTGATGTCGTATGAGAAAGTTATGACCAAAACAGTGACGACGTGTCTGCTGAATCCGAGGGTGACGTGGCAGCTGAGTTGGGGACGAATTGCAACTTCGGAAAGACCATAACGTCGGTGTGTCCAGCGTGGCGATGTCCTCATCACCAAGTGTGCCTGTTTGCAAGTTACTGTGTAGGTGCATTGAAGGTTGCTGATATGTGGGCCCGCTCTCCCACCTGGACCACATATCAGTGACTTTCAATGCACCTGCAGGCTGCAGTATGGCAGAGCATATTGTTCCATTAAAAACAAGTACTAGATAAACAATACCAGATTCAGTCAACTATTCACACTTTTTTTAGGAAAGTCCAGCATTCTTTTTTTGACTTTAAGAACCATGGGCTCTGTATTTGACAGTTGACTCTGGGCAGGCTCTTTTATTCAGGACGTGCAATGCATTCAGTTGACTCTGATATGCTTTCTTAAGAAGCAGGGCTACTCTTCCTGAGACTCTGTACAGGCATTCAGATCTCCATATCTCTCACCCAGCTTTCATTTGAGGCTACACAAACAGAAGCAGGGGTTATAACCTGGTTTGTTCTTTCATCCAGCTTTTCTTTTTTTTTCTTTTTTTGAAGGAACTTTCATTTGAGGTCCCAATAACAAAATAGGGTTTGTTTTTCTTTTCTTTTCTTTCCCCAGCTCTTGTTTTGTTCGATCTTTTGCTAGAGAAATGGAGCGTGCGGTTGTTAGTGCTGCAGAAGGTGCCATCCATACTCTCCTGGGGAAGCTGGGCACACTTCTTGTGCAAGAAACCCAGCTTCTAGGTGGTATCCGGAGTGAATTGCAATATTTGAAGGATGGGCTAGAGAGCATGACAGCCTTCCTTCAGGACCTTGCTGAGAGAAATGAACAACGCAAGCAAGTTAAGATTTGGATGAAGCAAGTGCGTGAGATTGCATATGATGTGGAGGATTGTATTGATGAATTTGAACACCACCTTGGCAACAGCAATGGCAATCATAGTGGTGGTGGCCCTGTAGCGATTTTCTGCAGGATGACTCACGTATTGCTGACCACCAGGGTGCGGCATAGGATTGCCAAACAAATCCATGAACTTAAAATGCGCGCTAGAGATATAAGTGACCGAAATTCAAGGTAACTCACACCATCTCACTGTCTAACAGTATGAACAGCTTCCATGCTGTTGCTCTTTTACCTTTTTAAGGATTCATTTTTTAACTCAATGGCAAATCTACGGGACGTTGCACTTCGGTGTCACAGTGTTGCGCCCCCTCACCGCAACCGGCCGGCGCACCATCCCGGGACGGCCCTGGGCTGGTGGAGGAGCAAGTTGATGACCAACCACGACTCGCTGAGCTGGTGGTGGTGCCTCGCTCGATGGAGCTGGAGGCGGCGGAGCGGGACCTCGGTCGGGCGCTGGTTGCTGTGGTTGCTGGCACCAGGCCCCGGGTGTCCCCCGCCATGGTACGGGCCTTCCTCGACGAACACTACGCCATCAGAGACGCATCAGTGCGGCGTCACGAACCGGAAGATTTCGTTGTCAGGTTCGCCAATCATGAGGACATGATCAGGGTGCTGCACACGAGGATCCACGACCCGCCTTTCCTTCTCATCTGGCATCCTTGGAGAAGGACGTCCCTGGCCACGGCCAGCTTCTTTCACTACAGGGTGCTTGTGGCCCTGCAGCGCGTCCCGCTGCACGCACTGTAGAGATTATGAATGGCAGCCAACACATATTCTATTGATCTCAATGTGTATATGTAGTACAAGAGGGAGGTTGCGGCTTGTGCAAACCGTCCCGTGTTACAGCTGGCGCACGTCGTGCGTGTGGTGACCGCGCCCACTGCCTCTGGCAGTTTATAGTCAGGGTCAAACTCTACACCGAATACTACCTATCCTCATCAACCCCCCCCCCCCCGGAGTCTGACGTGTGGTAGGAGGTACACAAAGACTGGACCGAAAAGCTTCAAACGTTGTCGTCGGCAAACCCTTCGTCATGATGTCCGCGTATTGTTCGCCGGTGGGAACGTGGAGGACGCGGAGGTCGCCGAGCTGGACCCGTTCACGGACGAAGTGTATGTAGAGCTCAATGTGTTTGGTGCGCTTGTGGTGGACGAGGTTGGAGGACATGTATACCGCCGATACGTTGTCACAGTACGCGACGGTAGCCTTCGAGAGATGGCACTGGAGTTCACCGAGAAGCTGTCGCAGCCAAATGCATTCGGTCGCCGCGTTCGCCACAGCTCGGTATTTGGCCTCCGCACTGGAACGGGAGACGGTGGGCTGGCGTTTTGAAGACCAGGAAACCGGTGATGCACCAAGGAACACGCAGAAGCCTGACGTGGAGCGCCACGTGTCGGGGCAGCCCGCCCAGTCGGCGTCGGAGTACGCCGTGACGTCGAGCTCGGAAGAGGCGCGAAGATGGAGACCATGTGACATCGGGCCACGAACGTAGCGGAGGATGCGCTTGAGCATCGCCAAGTGAGGCGCCCGGGGATCATGCATGTGCAGACATGCCTGCTGCACGGCGAATGCAAGATCTGGGCGCGTCATGGTAAGATACATCAGTGCGCCCGCCAGACTGCGGTAAAAGGAGGCGTCGTCGATGGCGGCGCCGTCGGCGGGTAGCTTGCCCTTGGAGTCGATCGGGGTGGAGACGGACTTGCATGTCGGCAGTGCGCTTGAGAGAGGAAGAAGCCATCGACAGTGCGCTTGACGTCGATCCCGAGGAAAAAGCGCAAATCACCCATGTCCTTGACGGCGAATTCAGTGCGAAGACAATCGATGACGTGCTGCAGCAGGTGAAAGGTCCTTGTTTGGTTTTGGTAATTGAGTGACAACTTAGGTGGACTAATATGTGGTTATGTGAGATACACAGGAGCTTAGTCCACATGTGATGGTGTCATGAAGGAGCTCATTGCATATGAGACATGACATGGAGTCATGTGACCAAGGTGGAGAAGATCAAGATGAGGCTTGGCTTGATGGACCGGTTGCTAGGGTGAAGGGCAAGTTGTGTGATGGCTTGGCGCCGAAGGACCAAGGCAACGGTGAAGAGCAAGTGAGGTCAAGATTGATGAACCAATACGGTCACGTGATGATATGAAGTGAATCATATCATTTGTGATATGGTTGGTGCATATGTTGCATCAACGTCGGAGGAGATGGAGTGGAATGCGCAAGGCAAAGGTATAACCTAGGGCATTTTCATTTCACCGGTCATAGGTGTGTAGAGAAGTTTATGACCGGGTTTAGGATAGATGGCGATACTATCAAGAGGGGCAAACTTGTTTGCATATCGATCATCTAGTGCCACTCGTGTGATCTAACTATGCATCGTTGCTAGGATCGAGTGGCGTGACAAGTTGAGTGGTTAACTCCTTCGGTAAAATGATTATGAAAATGCTAACACACGTGCACAAGGTGGTGATCACTTGTTGGTGTTGGCACATTTACGAAGGCGATGAAGTTTGAGCGGTAGAGAGGGTTTGGGTTCCTCTCTCCCTCCCGCCGAGCTTGCGAGCGCGGGATTCAGGCGTTTTCGAGAAGTTGAAACGATTATTTTCCACTACGCCGGAAGTCCGGAAAAGAAACGGAGGCGAACGGAGGTCACAGAGGTGACCGGACGCTGAACCGGACGCGGTCCTTGCATGACCGGACGCGTCCGGTCAGTGTTCAGTGTCTGCGTGTTTTTCAGTTCGATGATCGGACGCGAGGCGCGTCCGGTCACTGATGATCGGACGCGTCCGGTCGTTCAGGGAGCTTACTGGACTATAACCGGATGCTGGCACTGTCGCGTCCGGTCATGTTTCTTCAGCGCGTCCGGTCGTTGTTTCGTTGAGCGCTGCTCAGGCGACCAGCGCATCCGGTCATTCTCGGGACCAGCGCGTCCGGTCGTTGCTTCGCAGTTAGCCGTTGGGCGACCGGCGCGTCCGGTCAGTTGGACCAGCGTGTCCGGTCAGTGCTTCATGACTTAGCCGTTGTGCGACCAGCGCGTCCAGTCAGTTTGAACGGCGCGTCCGGTCGTTTGACGGGCGCGTCCGGTCGCTGGTTTGACCGTTAGGGGTCAGTGACCGTTGGAGAATCGGACGCGGCTGAGCGCGTCCGGTCAGTTACGACCGGCGCGTCCGGTCGTCCCGAAATCTGCCCAGTGAAGGGGTAACGGCTCTATTTGACCGTGGGGTTATAAATAGATGCCTTGGCCGGCCGTGGCCGGTAGCTGAGCACACTATAGTCTTTGTGACTTGTGTGGTAGTGCTTGGGAGCCCTCTAACTCACTCATGCTTGATAGTGTTCATTGGATCGAGTGAGAGAGCGATTCTAGTGCGTTGCTTTGAGAGATTGCATCGTGTGGCACTAGGTGATCGTGTTGCAAGCCGGTGGTGCTTGTTACTCTTGGAGGTTGCCACCTCCTAGACGGCTTGGTGGCTTGTGGCTCCGTCGAAGCTCGCAAGAAGATTGTACGAGGCTCCGGAGAAGCTTTGTGAGGAGGATTGTGCTCACCCCGCGGGGATCGCGAAGAGCAACTCTAGTTGAGCGTGTCATTGAGCTACCACACTTTATGGTGGGTTCTTGCGGTGCCTTTTGAGAGGCTCGGTGTGTGACCGATTAGCCGCCGAACCACGAAGTGTTGGTCGACACAACGGGGACGTAGCTTGGTGGCAACCAAGTGAACCTCGGGAGAAAAATCACCGCGTCAACATTGTTCTTCATCTTCTCGGTGGTTTGCCTTCGTACAACACAAGCTTGTATTTACTTTCATATATACTTGTGCTTGTGTAGTTGCTCTCTTAACTAGTTTGCTTGTGTAGCTTGCTAGTTGTCTTCTTGCTTGTGTAGCTAGAAGTATCCCCTTTGCGTGGCTAATTCGGTTTGTGTAACCTTGTTAGTCACATTGCTTAGTTTGTGTAGCTAAGTGTTTTGCGCTCTCTAATTTGGCATTAGTTGCCTTGTTATTGAGGTTTGCTAGCGAGCTTAGGCTTTGTGCTTTTGCTTCACTAGTTGTGTAGGAGCTCCCTCGTTTGGCAAAGTACTAGTGCATAGGTTTGTGTGACCTTGCTCTAGAATTGATTAGGTGAGCTCTTGGTAAGCTTAGCACCTTAGTTGCTTAATTAGGATCTTTGCAAGGTGCTAGAGAACTTAGATAGAGGGGTGTAGTCTTGGCTAGACCGATAAGTTTATTTCCGCATTTGTTTTGGTTAGCCTACGCGTTTAAGTTTTAGAAAGGACTATTCACCCCCCTCTAGTCCGCCATCTCGACCCTTCAAGTGGTATCGGAGCCGGGTCTCTCATTTGCGGTCTTCACCGACCCGAGAGGATGGCGACTTATGGGCTAGATGATTGTGTGGAACACATTTTTGATGGCACTCACTATGCACGGTGGAAAAATCACATGCTTGATCATTTTCGTGCTCTTGGCCCTAAGTTTTGGTGGATCATAGTTGTTGGTTTTTCTCATGACTTGGATGGGTGTGGTAACCGTATCCAAGCTCAAAAGGATTGCCGAACACTTGATGCACAAGCTAAGTTTTATCTAATCAAAGCTTTGAATGATGAGATTTTTGACAAGGTGAGGGGTCTCTCAAGTGCACATAGCATGTGGACGGCGCTCAAGCATCACTATGGTGACTCCTCAATTTGGGATGATGGAAAATTTAAGAAGGATGATCACATAGTAATGGAGGTACATGAGGATGTTGAGCATGACCACAACGAGGTGGTTGTGGAGGATTGCTCCACCTCAATGTCAAGTGATGATGATGATCATGCCACAAGATCACTTGACAAGAATGATGATAATGCCACAAGTGATGCAAGCAATGATTCTACTCCATGCACACTTGATGGTGAAGATGATGGCTATGAGAGTGATGCCTCAACAAGCTCATCAATATCATCACATGGTGACACTAAGGTATCTATTGGTGGTTTTGTTGTTGATTATAATGGTCCAAATTTTGAGCTTCTATATAAACTCTCAAAGGCCCTAAGAAATGAGATGGCAAAAACAAGTAAATTGAAAAATGAAAACTCATTTCTAAAAACCACATGTGAACAATAAAAGCATCTACTTTATGTTACTACTTGTTCACATGAGAAGCTAAAATTGGCTCATGAGGAACTTAGTGTTGCTCATGATAATTTGGCACAAGAACATGCTTTACTCACTAAGAAGCCTTCTAATAAAGAAACCAAATCTAGTGAGAGCTCATCATTTGGGTCAAATGATCAATCACATATTACTAACCCTTGTGATGTAGCCAAGAAGCATGTATCCACATCTTGTGATGATTTATTATATATGCCATGTTCTTCACAATTAGATGCTTGTTCTACTTCTATGTCTTGTGAGACTAACCTTTTGAAGGAGAACAATGAGCTCAAAAGTGAAGTGAAGAATTTGAGCAACAAGTTAGAGAGGTGCTACAACTCTAAAATCGCCATTGAGCATATCATGACCAATCAAAGAAGATATGGTGATAAGAGTGGTATTGGCTACAACAAGAGCAAGGGCAAGATTATGAAGAAGCAAGATGCAAAGAAGCTATCCCAACTCATGTGCTACCGATGCCATGAAGTGGAACATATTGCCAAGTGTTGCCCTACTAAGAAGTCTCAAGTTGAGCCAAAAGCAAAGCCCCAAGCTAAAGTCAAGATCAATCATGAAGATGTTAGTGACTTGATGATAAAGAAGAAGAAAATAAGAAGGGGTGGTAGAGCAAGGCATCCAATGCAAATCCAAGATGCCAAGATGATGAGCAAGAATCAAATCGAGAAGAAAGTACATGCTCACATCAAGTGCTTCAAGTGTGGAGATATGGGACACTTTGCCTCGGGGTGTCCTACCAAGCTTAAAAAGAAGATTCAAGCAACTCGTAAGAGGCAAGGCAATGAGAAGCAACATATGAGCAAGGAAGAAAAGGCTCAATCTAAGAGAAGTTGCTACTCATGCCGAAAAAGGGAACACATGGCATATTCATGTCCCCTAGGTGAGAATTCTAAGCCTAGTTCAATTAATGATACTAATATGCTTAGAAATGATGGCAATGGTACCTTATTGGTTGAAATTGCAAAACATCCCGCTACTCATACTAAGGCTATGCCTAAGTATGTTGCACCTAATTTGAGAGGACCCAAACTTGTTTGGGTACCATCAAAGAGTGGATGATTATTTATAGGTACCATCGGCATTGGAGGCTTGATTCAATTGGTTTCATTTTGTTCATCATATATTGAGTCAAGTTATGAAGCTCAATGCATATCCAATCCCAATGCTAAGTCAAAATAAGTGAAGTTCAAGTGCTACAACATACAAGTGCAATGTTAAAGATTGTGGTAATTTATTGGATATATTTGATGGCTTGTAAATATTCAAGTTGAAAGCTTGCTATTGGATGATCATGAGCTAACCAAGGTATATCTCTTGTTGATCATTTAACTTGGGTGCATATGAGTTGATTGAATTGGATATATATGCAATGTTGCTTGCTATGAGATGTTTGAATGGATTAAAAGCTTAGTAATCAAGTTTGGATTGGTTTGTGTTGAATAAATTCATGAGATGATATTTAGTAAGTGGATTGAATGGATATATGTCTTGTGAAAGTATTCAAACAAGTTAGTTTCAAGTTTGATTCATATTTGATGAAGAATAGCTCATGTATTGAAATCTGTCCTACATTAAAAATCTGAGCTAGCAGTGATCTTAGCCATGTTTGAGTGATCAAATCTATTTGGATTGGCTTGAAATTTGGTATACATGCTCTACACTTATGAAAGAAGATGCTGTAGAAATTTCATGAGAAGTGGATAAGAGATGCTTCGGTTTTGGAGTGCATCTTGTCAGCTATAGTGCAGCAGTTTTCAGCATGTAGCAGTGGTGGAAGATTTGAAATCTAGTAGCAATCTAGAAGTCAAAAGAAGTTCAAATTTTTACAGTTGCTATATGACTTAGTGAAGCACATCTCCACCAAATTTTATGGCATTTGGATCTGTACATTGGGAGATATGAATTATTCTTTGAAGGGTACAGAATCTGCCAGAAAAGTGAAAATCATTGGATTAATCTAGAGTCACTTTTAATTGAAAGGTCCTCAAGTTGGAAACATGCTTACAAGTGGTTGAGGTACCTAAGTTTGGTTTTGGATTGATCTAGAAGCATGAAAAGCAATGAGTACAAGACTTTTGTATTGTGAAATATACTTGGTATACTTATTTGGTACTCAATTTGAAGATCAAGATCAAACTTAAGATGAAGGTGAAGTTTAAGTTCTAGTGATGATTGGAGATCATTTGGTAGAAGGAAAAGGACTTAAACAAGTAGAAAGAGTTGGACTCAAATGTAGATTCAAGGATTATTCATCAAGATTGAGTTCATCATTTGGATCAATCAAACTATATCATTTCAAGTGAGTATCAAGAGTGGTTCTTTGGAGAAAGGTCACTTCTCCCTAGTGAGGGGCTTGCCGCCGTGTGTAGGTGAAACCAAGTTTGGGACTTGAAAGGCTAACATGGAAGTGGTGATCCGAGGAACTTGTGATGCTTAGTTAAAGCAATCAAAAGGGTTGATCAAGAAAAGCAAGCAACACCCAAAAGAGAGGTAGTCATATATTTCAAGTGGTATTCTAAGTAGTTCTCTCATGCAAGCATTGATCAAAAAGATGAAGCAAGCCAACCACAACTCAAGAGATAGTGCACTTGATCATAAGTGGTTTTCATTTCATATGGGTGAAGAATGGATTTATCTATGATGATTGGTCTTCACCAAACTCATAAATTGGACTTCACATTGTTATTGGAGTAATGATTTGGAATATATGTGACTATCCTCTACTCCAACATAGCAAAGGTATCATTGCAATGTGCATGATCATCTCATTCCTCACTAGTATGCGGTTAGTGCATATAGTACATGTTTATTAGGATCATGCATAACAAATAAAAATTTTAAATTCATAGCCTACCATTATTGCTTGATTGATTAATTGATCTAGTGGTATGGATATGAGTTTGTTCTTGAGCTAGTAAACCCAAGTACTTGATCTAGTTTGGATTGCTAACAAGTGACAAGTACAACATTGGCAAGATAACCCTTAGCATGAGGTGTGAAGAAGCTTGTCATTGGATCAAACCGGACTTGGAATCTTAGACAAATCAACATAGTTCAAGTCATACAAGAAGCTCATGACAATGATAAGAGTACAAGCACAACAATGAAAATGGATATCTAGTTTGTTTCAAGTAGTATCTAGACTCAAATTGATCTTACAAGTGATATCTTACAAGTGGTACTCATGAAGATAGAAAATATTCAAGAAGTGAATATTATTGCCAAATCCTTCAAAGTGAATCCATACTAGAAAATTCTTTCAAATGGTATCACATTTCTACTCATGGTATCTTCACGTGGTATCATTCATGCAAGACGATGGTTTCACAAGTGATCCTCAACCTTAAGTGATCAAATCAAGAAATGCTACCCTTATCTTCAAGTGGTATCTCAAGTGAATGACACATGCTATGACATAGGGAGAGGAGCCCCACCAATTGGTATCAAGGTCAAAGATCCTATGTGGAATCTCAAGAGCAACCATAAAGTTTGTCATTCCAACATATGTGGTAATGTCCATCAAAAATGCAATATTCAAGTCTCAACCATCTACCCCAAATACAAGCCTTTGTATCAATTGAGAAGAACACCTTTTATGGAAATTGATGACAAAGGGGGAGAAGTTGGACAAAGATATGAAAGCTTTTGAGCTTTGGGGAGAGATTGGAAAGATTGGACATGAACATGGACAAAGAGGGAGTAACATTGAAGAATGTAAGGGGATCAAACATTCTTGGACAAAGAAAGCACACAAGTAGGGGGAGCAAGCTCATGAACTTTGATTGATTACATTTGATATGTGCATAATTCATGTGCTTGCTTGCATTGCATAAGTTCTTAAATTCAAAATGCATGCTTGTATGGTGTATGCTAGTTATAGAACTTGAATGATGATTTGATAACTAGCATGCATAGGATGTTAGCTAGACTTATGATTATCATGCAAAAACTAGAACCTTGCTTATAATGTTGATCTCACGGGGTTTCTAGTGTTTTTGATGTCTAGCTACTCATGATGCTAAGGATGATGGCAAACTTGTGATTTTCAAATGGTATCAAGCTACTAATTGGTAGCGAGCTACAAAGGTTTATTCTATACACCTTAGCATCACTTAGTAGTGCTAACCCTCCCACAAATTTCATATTTATACATATGGGCAAGCTTGAAACCAAACCATTTGAGCACATATGTAGGGGAAGTTATCACTACCAAGTCGGATTTTATGGTGCTTATCCAAATCTTAACATAGAGCTTAAAAGTTGGATAAGTAACATTAAATCCAAAAACAAGTTAGCAATTTACACTTATGTGAAGTGCTAGCTTGAAAAAGCATAATTTTCATATCTTTGTAGAGTTGTCATCAATTACCAAAAAGGGGGAGATTGAAAGGTCCTTATTTGGTTTTGGTAATTGAGTGACAACTTAGGTGGACTAATATGTGGTTATGTGAGATACACAGGAGATTAGTCCACATGTGATGGTGTCATGAAGGAGCTCATTGCATATGAGACATGACATGGAGTCATGTGACCAAGGTGGAGAAGATCAAGATGAGGCTTGGCTTGATGGACCGGTTGCTAGGGTGAAGGGCAAGTTGTGTGATGGCTTGGCGCCGAAGGACCAAGGCAACGGTGAAGAGCAAGTGAGGTCAAGATTGATGAACCAATACGGTCACGTGATGATATGAAGTGAATCATATCATTTGTGATATGGTTGGTGCATATGTTGCATCAACATCGGAGGAGATGGAGTGGAATGCGCAAGGCAAAGGTATAACCTAGGGCATTTCCATTTCACCGGTCATAGGTGTGTAGAAAAGTTTATGACCGGGTTTAGGATAGATGGCGGTACTATCAAGAGGGGCAAACTTGTTTGCATATCGGTCATCTAGTGCCACTCGTGTGATCTAACTATGCATCGTTGCTAGGATCGAGTGGCGTGGCAAGTTGAGTGGTTAACTCCTTCGGTAAAATGATTATGAAAATGCTAACACACGTGCACAAGGTGGTGATCACTTGTTGGTGTTGGCACATTTATGAAGGCGATGAAGTTTGAGCGGTAGAGAGGGTTTAGGTTCCTCTCTCCCTCCCGCCGAGCTTGCGAGCGCGGGATTCAGGCATTTTCGAGAAGTTGAAACGATTATTTTCCACTACGCCGGAAGTCCGGAAAAGAAACGGAGGCGAACGGAGGTCACAGAGGTGACCGGACGCTGAACCGGACGCGGTCCTTGCATGACCGGACGCGTCCGGTCAGTGTTCAGTGTCTGCGTGTTTTTCAGTTCGATGATCGGACGCGAGGCGCGTCCGGTCACTGATGACCGGACGCGTCCGGTCGTTCAGGGAGCTTACTGGACTATAACCGGACGCTGGCACTGTCACGTCCGGTCATGTTTCTTCAGCACGTCCGGTCGTTGTTTCGTTGAGCGCTGCTCAGGCGACCAGCGCATCCGGTCATTCTCGGGACCAGCGCGTCCGGTCGTTGCTTCGCAGTTAGCCGTTGGGCGACCGGCGCGTCCGGTCAGTTGGACCAGCGCGTCCGGTCAGTGCTTCATGACTTAGCCGTTGTGCGACCAGCGCGTCCAGTCAGTTTGAACGGCGCGTCCGGTCGTTTGACGGGCGCGTCCGGTCGCTGGTTTGACCGTTAGGGGTCAGTGACCGTTGGAGAATCGGACGCGGCTGAGCGCGTCCGGTCAGTTACGACCGGCGCGTTCGGTCGTCCCGAAATCTGCCCAGTGAAGGGGTAACGGCTCTATTTGACCGTGGGGTTATAAATAGATGCCTTGGCCGGCCGTGGCCGGTAGCTGAGCACACTATAGTCTTTGTGACTTGTGTGGTAGTGCTTGGGAGCCCTCTAACTCACTCATGCTTGATAGTGTTCATCGGATCGAGTGAGAGAGCGATTCTAGTGCGTTGCTTTGAGAGATTGCATCGTGTGGCACTAGGTGATCATGTTGCAAGCCGGTGGTGCTTGTTACTCTTGGAGGTTGCCACCTCCTAGACGGCTTGGTGGCTTGTGGCTCCGTCGAAGCTCGCAAGAAGATTGTACGAGGCTCCGGAGAAGCTTTGTGAGGAGGATTGTGCTCACCCCACGGGGATCGCGAAGAGCAACTCTAGTTGAGCGTGTCATTGAGCTACCACACTTTATGGTGGGTTCTTGCGGTGCCTTTTGAGAGGCTCGGTGTGTGACCGATTAGCCACCGAACCACGAAGTGTTGGTCGACACAACGGGGACGTAGCTTGGTGGCAACCAAGTGAACCTCGGGAGAAAAATCACCGCGTCAACATTGTTCTTCATCTTCTCGGTGGTTTGCCTTCGTACAACACAAGCTTGTATTTACTTTCATATATACTTGTGCTTGTGTAGTTGCTCTCTTAACTAGTTTGCTTGTGTAGCTTGCTAGTTGTCTTCTTGCTTGTGTAGCTAGAAGTATCCCCTTTGCGTGGCTAATTCGGTTTGTGTAACCTTGTTAGTCACATTGCTTAGTTTGTGTAGCTAAGTGTTTTGCGCTCTCTAATTTGGCATTAGTTGCCTTGTTATTGAGGTTTGCTAGCGAGCTTAGGCTTTGTGCTTTTGCTTCACTAGTTGTGTAGGAGCTCCCTCGTTTGGCAAAGTACTAGTGCATAGGTTTGTGTGACCTTGCTCTAGAATTGATTAGGTGAGCTCTTGGTAAGCTTAGCACCTTAGTTGCTTAATTAGGATCTTTGCAAGGTGCTAGAGAACTTAGATAGAGGGGTGTAGTCTTGGCTAGACCGATAAGTTTATTTCCGCATTTGTTTTGGTTAGCCTACGCGTTTAAGTTTTAGAAAGGACTATTCACCCCCCTCTAGTCCGCCATCTCGACCCTTCAGCAGGCCGGAGCTAGAACCGATGAGCACGATGTCATCGACGTAAAGCAGAAGATAGGCGATGTTGGTGCCGCGACGGAGAACGAAAAGTGATGAATCAAAGCGGGTGGCGCGAAAGCCAAGCTTGATGGCATAGTCGGCGAAGCGGTTGAACCATGTACGAGGTGCCTGCTGCAGTCCATATAAGGACTTGTCGAGGAGGCAGACGGCGTCGGGCTGATCACTGTCGATGAATCATGTGGGCTGCTGACACAAGACGCGTTCCTTGAGGTTGCCGTGGAGGAACGCGTTGGAGACATTGAGCTGCTTGGTCGCCCAGCGTCGAGATGCGGCAATGGTGAGCACCGTGCGGATGGTTGCCGGCTTCACGACCGGAGTGAAGGTTTCGTCGAAGTCCACGCTGGCGCGCTGGGTGAAGCCACGCACCACCCAGCGAGCTTTGTACCGCTCCAATGTGCCGTCGGGGTTGAGCTTATGCTTGAACACCCATTTACCTGAAACAACGTTAGCTCCTGGTGGACGATCGACAAGACGCCAAGTCCGGTTACGTTGAAGTGCGTCGAACTCGAGCGCCATGGCAGCGCGCCAGTTCGGGTCTTTCAGCGCAGCGCGAGCAGAGGCTGGTATCGCCGAGATCGCAGGAGCGGTGGTGTTCAGAGCGTAGCGAGGGTTGGTTTTATACACACCAGCTCGAGCACGAGTGATCATGGGGTGCGGCGCATTCTGCTGTGGCGCAGATGGCGTGGGTGAACAGACAGCACCGGAGGCTGGGCTCGATTCAGAGAGCAGCGGTGATGTGTGCACAATAGAAGGAGTAGTGTGTGAAGCCACTGGCGTAGCAGCACGAGGAGGAGAGTGCTTGCGATGCGCGGCAGAAGAAGGCACGTTTGCTGCAGGATACTGAACCAGAACGGTAGAGTCAAGTTCAGTCACTGTAGCGCGTCCAGCTATTGTCGGTTCAGACTGAGACGAACCGGATTTGAAAGGGAATTGTGATTCATCGAAAACCACGTGATGGGATGTAATAACCCGTCGTGTACGAAGGTCGAAGCACCTGTAACCCCTATGATCAGCCGGATATCCGAGCAAGACGCAGGGAGTAGAACGAGCACTGAGCTTGTGAGGAACAGTGGACGCCTGATTGGGGTAACAGAGACAGCCGAACACTCGAAGAGACGTGAAAGAAGGAGGGGTGCCTAGCAGAATCTCAAACGGGGTGCGAGCTCCGGTTGTCTGGCATGATCGGAGATTCAGAAGGTATGTTGTTGTGGCTAGAGCTTCGGCCCAGAACGAGGCTGGCATGCCAGCATGGAGGAGAAGAATACGAATGCAGTCATTCAGTGTTCGCAAAATTCGTTCGGCCTTGCCATTATGTGCTGATGTGTATGGACATGAAAGCCGAAGAGCAATGCCATGTTTAGCTAGGTAGGTGCGGAGTGCATGATTATCAAACTCCTTGCCATTGTCGGTCTGAATGGCGAGGAGAGGAAGCTGGAACTGAGTGCAAACATAAGCATGAAAATGCAACAAGCACTGTAACATGTCAGATTTGCTATGTAAAGGAAAGGTCTATACATAATGACTGAAATCATTTATAAGAACAAGGTAATACTGAAATCCGGAGAGACTAGGTACAGGAGATGTCCATACATCTGTGTGAATAATCTGAAAAGGAACATAAGACACTGAGCTAGATGATGAAAACGGTAGTCTGACGTGCTTGCCGAGCTGACATGCGTCGCAGGTGTGTGCTGAGGAGGCAGTAGGGGTGAACTCGAGATGCTGGAGCGACTGGTGGAGAACATGACGACCGGGGTGACCCAACCGTTGATGCCAGAGGTCGACACTAGGAGCGCTGACAGCGAGTGCCTCCAGCGATGATGGTGCCAGAGGGTAGAGTTCGCCGGAGCTATTACATCGGAGGATCACCGAACGTGTTGGAAGATCCTTGACAGAAAAACCGAAAGGGTCAAACTCCACCGAGACATTGTTATCACGAGTTAAGGAGCGAACTGAAATGAGGTTCTTGATCAAAGAGGGAGACACAAGTACGTTGTTCAAAAGCAAAGGGGAAGAGTTGGTACGAATAGTAGAGGAAGCCTGATGCGTGACCGGCAACGTGTTCCCATTGCCGACAGTAATGGGGAGAGAATGAGGAATTGGTGTAGGATGAGAGAGGTTACCGGCGTTGGAGGCCATGTGGGACGACGCGCCGGTGTCAAGATACCACTCAGCTGTCTGTGGAGCAGCCGCCGTGGTGTTGGCCGCGTTCAACGCGGCGAGCAGCGCCTGGTGGTTCCAGGGATCCATCGGGGAAGGCGGTTGGACGACAGCAGGAGGTGGATGCTGCCCGGCGAAGTACGCCTGGTGCGGTGGCAGGCTAGGGCGAGAACCAAGAACGCCGGCCCCTGGAACGCGCCACGGCATGGGCCAGGCCTGAACCATGTCAGTCCACGGGTTCAGGCCCGGAGTCTAGGCTGCGGGGGTGCGAACGGAGTTGGAGCCGGAGGTATGACCGCCTGGAGGAGCACCACGGCCGCGACCGCGTCCGCGACTGCGACGGTTGTCGGAGCGAGCGTTGGTGCCGGGGGGTCGTGGCAGGTGGCTTGGGCGCGTTCTGGTGACCGCCCGAGCTGGATCCAGAACCGCCATCACTGGGGGAAGGAGCGGGAGGACGGGAACTGCCCAAGTTGGATCCGGAGCCACCAGAGGCCACAAGGGCATGATGGGCGGCGGCCTTCGCGTGCTCCTTGTCGTAGTGTTCTTCGAGAAGGAGGTAGGAGCGGGCGGAGAGGAAGGTGTGCGGCGGCTGCTTCGCGGTGATCGCCGGAATCGCGTGCCGGTACTTGGTGCTGAGGCCACGGAGCATACTGAGGACCTGGCTGGTCTCACTCACAGGTTGCCCAACGTCACGAAGAGCGTCGGACAACTGCTTGAGGCGGCCCGTGTACGTGGAGATGTCCATGTCGCCCTGGACCAAGTTCCTGAACTCAGTTTCCATGTAGACAGCGTGATGGAGCTGGTTGTCGCGGAACTGCTCCTCGATGCCGGTCCAGATGATGTACGCAGTCGGCTTGGGGACGCGGACAATGGCGAGAACGTCCTTGGCAACAGAGTTGTAAAGCCAGCTGAGGATGCACTGGTCAATAAGGCGCCATTCCGGATCACGACGTTGTTCCGCCGTTGGAGGAGAGGAGAGAAGAGATGGTCACCAAGCCCGAACTTGCCGATGAACGCGTCGAAGAAGGTGCGCCACTCGGTGTAGTTCGGCTCGGTGAGCTCAAGCACAACGGGAACATGAGACTTGATTTGACCGTTTGGAGAACGGCGGAGGTGGGAGGCGCGGCGGTGAACGCGGCAACCGCGCTGGTGTAGGACGTGCCGCCAACAGAGGAGGCGGAGGAAGAACCGGCGTCGGAGACATCCGCGTCGAAAAGCGGGTTGACGTCCATGGCAAGCGCGAGGTGGAGGGCTGGGATCGCAGAAGAGGCAGGAAGCGATGGAGGGAGGCGGCGATCACGCCGGCGAGAGATTCGCACTACGGTTATGCAGCGATGCAGGAGGAAGAAACCCACGCAGCTGATACCATGTAGAGATTATGAATGGCAGCCAACACATATTCTATTGATCTCAATGTGTATATGTAGTACAAGAGGGAGGTTGCGGCTTGTGCAAACCGTCCCGTGTTACAGCTGACGCACGTCGTGCGTGTGGTGACCGCGCCCACTGCCTCTGGCAGTTTACAGTCAGGGTCAAACTCTACACCGAATACTACCTATCCTCATCACGCACGGTCTGCGAGCGTCGCGCAGGCCATCTTGGGGAGGGCATGTGCCAGGGTGGAGCCGGCCCCGCCTGATGCCATCTGCGAGGATGATGACCGTGAATTCTTCGTGGCGGCCTGGTGTTTGGACCCCCGCCTAGTTCCTGAGGAGCAATCCATCTTCATCCCTGAGCCCGGGGTGGCCGTCCCTGGGGGCGCACTTTACCTTGATGCTGATGAGACAGTCCTGGACAACCTACTGGGGTTACGTTACGTGGTGCGCGTCCGCATCGTTGAGGTCCAGGACTGGAGCCCTCCACAGGCTTCCGATGACGATGATGACTATCGCCGATGGGTCCGACGATAGTAATCATAACCGTCGCCACCCGGGAATGGACGTCGGGGGCAACTGGCAGCATGGTCCGCGGACGGTTCGCTGGCCCGGAGCTTCAGATACTGATCCGTGCCTCGGCGGGCAGCGTGGTACTACGTTCATGCCGCGCCGCAGGGTTCTTGTTGGGGCGTTTGCCTGCCCCGTTTCTTCGGGCGTGCGCGTAGATTGGGACCCAGGATGGAGGCGCCTCCGCCCCGCATTGTAGCTGAGCACGCGCCCGCTGGGGAGGTAGACTGGCGCGGCGGCGGAGCCCGGCATGATCGCTGCGCTGCTGCAGGAGGACCTGTCACTGCACATTGGGGGCGCTGGCACCCCAAGGGGAGCGCACGCCCCCTGACCAATCTACTTCGCCTGGGGGCGTGTGTGGGGAGGCTGTCCAGGACGTTGTTGGGAACGGCAACTTGCCTCCAGTCGCACAGGGTGGCCTGCTCATGGAGGATGGTGCTCCGCCTAGACAACCAGACCATGTCCTTCAAACTGTACAGATGGAGCCGTTGGCACATGATGCCGTGCACGCTGGCGTGCATCCGGGGACTGACGCATCCATTACTGATTCATGTGCTGGCACGTCCGTTCGTGAACTGGGAGCCCCGGTGGCCGTGCCCTCTGATGCTGTGTCGCAGCCGGGCGTGGTCTCGCTGTTGGCCCAGAACGTTGCGGGTGTACGCGGCTGCCTCAGCCTGAGGTGGCCGGGGCCGCGGACGACTCGCAGCTGGCTCAGACCGCTGCGGATGTGCAGCAGCCTGTGACCCTCCCGGACTTCATCAACTCCCTACGCCTGCCTGTGCAGGAACCGCTTGTGGAGTCTACTCCGCATCTCCCGCAGGGTCAGCCCGCCGCTGGTGCCGCGCCGGAGCATTCGTCTTGCCGCTCTGACGCACTGTCGTGACCCAAAACCGGAGCTGCAAGCCAAGAAGGTGCTGCTGCGCAAATGGCGGCCCGCCACGGACCTGCCTGACTACACCTACTCCGACAAGTTCCATCGTGCGTTCAGAGAGCCGCTCAAGGAGGCATTCCTCACGGAGCTGGAGGGCCTGGCCACCTCCTGCGTCGGCTCCTGGCTAATTTGTGGCGACTTCAACTTAATTTACCAGGCGCAGGATAAGAACAACGACAGACTGAACCGCCGTCTCATGCAGCGCTTCCGACACACGATCGACACGCTGCAGCTCGCCGAGCTCCATTTGAACGGCAGGCTCTTTACATGGAGTAATGAACGTAGCAGGCCAACACTGGAACGTATTGACCGTGTTTTTGCAACGGTGCAATGGCTGGAGGATCTGCACTGCCGCTCCACAGACTGCTCGGACCACGCGCCGCTGCTCCTGGTCCTCAGCACGGAGCCGTGGGCGCAACCGCGGCTCTGGTTCGAGTCGTTCTGGCCTACTGTTGATGGTTTTCTGGATGTGGTGGCCAACGCTTGGACATGTACACTACAGGTGGATGCGTGCCGAGCGTTAGATCACAAGCTGCGCAGCGTCGCCAAGGCGCTCAAAAGCTGGAGCGCTCAACAGATCGGGAGCGTTCGCTTTCAGCTTGCTGTGGCACGCGTCGTCATCTATGAGCTGGACGGAAGAAATCGAGCTCCGCCGCGAGCTCAAGACCAACACACTTGGTCTCGCCTCGCTGGCCAGGCAAAAATCACGAATTCGCTATCTACAGGATGGCGATGCGAACACTAAATTTTTCCACCTGCAAGCCTGTCATCGGAAACGTAAAAGCTACATTCCAACTTTTGCACATGAGGGCCGCACGTTCACGTCCGAGGAAGCCAAGTCCGAGGCGGTGTTCGACTATTACAATGGCCTCCTTGGCATGCGGTTCCGTCGCCTACATCGAATTGACCTGGATCACTTAAACTTGCCGAGGCTCGATCTGCAAGAACTTGCTGCACCTTTCACGGAGACGGAGATCGCCAGGATTGTGCACGAATGTCCTCCGGACCGGGCAACGGGGCCTGACGGATTCACCGCCAGATTCTATCGGTCCGCTTGGCCCGTCATCAAGCAGGACGTGTGCAACACATTCGAAGCTTTGTGGCAGCAAGATTGGAGGAGCTTCGATCTCCTCAATGATGCATCCATGGTCCTGCTCCGGAAGAACGAGACACCGGCCGGCCTCAGAGACTACAGACCCATCAGTCTCGTCCACAGCTTCAGCAAGCTGGTGACGAAGGGACTAGCAATGCGGCTTGCCCCGTTCATGAATGGCCTTGTCAAGCAAAATCAAACGGCATTCATTAAAGGCAGGCGCATCCACGACAACTTCCGGTCCGTCCAGCTTTACTGCCGTTGGCTGCACACTAGGCAGCATGCATGCATTCTGCTTAAAATCGACATCGCCAAAGCCATTCGACTCCATAGCCTGGCCGTTTCTTCTTGAAGTCCTCGAGCACCTGGGGTTCCCGCTCGCCTGGAGAAATTGGGTCGCAACCATCCTCTCGTCAGCAAGCACCAAGATTTTGGTAAACGGTCGCTTGGGCCGCCGCATTTGCCACGCACGTGGCTTACGTCAAGGCGGCCCCCTGTCCCCGCTCCTATTCGTCTTGGTAATGGAGGTACTCAACGCGATGGGCGGATCGGGTGGGCCTGTTGACTCCGCTACCGGGAAGCTGGACGGGCCAACGTATGTCCCTGTACACGGACGACTTGGTCATCTTCCTGTTGCCCAAGCCGGAGGATTTCACGTGTCTTCGAGCTATCCTCGACCTCTTTGCTGGAGCTTCTGGTTTGATAACCAGCTTGGACAAATGCATCATCTCGCCCATTAGGTGCTCAGAAGATGACATCGCTGCCGTCCGCCAGGTCTTCCCCTGTCAGCTTGCGCCGTTCCCTTGTCGATACCTGGGAGCGCCGCTGACGATCGGACGACTGCGACGTGCTGATGAACAGCAGCTCGTGGACGCCATAGCGCGCCGGATCCCGACTTGGAAAAGCAACCTATTGAACGTGGCCGGGAGAACGACGCTCACACGTGCGACGCTGTCAGCCATACCGGTGCACGTGTCCATTACATGCTGCCTTTCGCCGTGGGCCATTAGCCAGGTAGACAAGCGTCAGCGTGCATTTCTGTGGGCAGGCACAGACAATGTTGTTGGCGGCAAATGCAAGATCTCCTAGCCCGTAGTGTGCTCCCCCAAATGCTTTGGAGGCTTGGGCATCCCGGACCTCAGGGTCATCGGTTTTGCGCTGCGGCTGCGCCGGGGGTGGCAGAAAAGATTGCCTGGCGCGCCGCCTTGGATGAGGCTGCCTTCCAGGCCTGAAAAAATGGTGACCGCCATGTTCTCCAATTCCGTGCGCGTCGAGCTGGGGGATGGTTCCTCGGCCTGCTTCTGGACCGATGCCTGGTTGCCGGAAGGACAAATTAGGACCTTCGTGCCGCACCTGTTCCGGGCCGTTGGCAAGCGATTCCACAAGGTGACAGTCAAGGACGCGCTCTTCCAGCGTCGGTGGGTGAGACATATCACTGGGGCTCGCACTGTGCCGGTGATCTATGAGTACGTCGTCCTTTGGGAGAAGCTGGAGTCCGTCGTGCTCAGGCCACACGTCAGCGACCGCTTTCTCTGGAAGTGGACGACCGATGGTGTTTACTCGACTTCATCAGCTTATCGTTCCTTTTTCCTCGGAATGTCTTCCCTGCTTGGAGCGAAGGAACTTTGGAAGGCATCGGCGCCACCGAAGGTTAAATTCTTCTTCTGGCTTGCATTGCACGCACGTATTTGGACGGCACACCGCAGGATGAGGCACGGCCTGCAGGACTCCACCGAATGCGCGCTCTGTGGTCAGGAGGATGAGACGGTCGATCATCTCTTGGTGGGTTGCGTCTTCACAAGAGATCTGTGGTTCCGACTGCTACGGCCGGGGGGTTGGGAACCGTTGCTGCCCTCTCCAGGTTGTAGGCTCCCGGCTTGGTGGATGGACTCTAGGTCCCTGCTTCCTGCAAACCTAAGGAGGAGCTTCGACTCTATGTTGCTGCTTGTATCCTGGCAGGTTTGGAAAGAACGCAACGCCAGGGTCTTCAACAGGACAGCCTGTTCGGTCGAGCAAACCAGGCGAGCCCTTCTGGAGGATGCCGATGAGTGGGTCGCCGCCGGCTTCACAGCGATTTGCGAGTTCCTTATTGTACCTAACTAGGCTTCCAAAATGTAGCATCCTAAGACTGTCGGTGGGTTCTGTGTGTTGGTAAACTTCTCTATCCTGGTACCTCACTCGGATAGCGCTTGTTGTTTATGTGCTTCTCCTTCTTAATGAAATACACGTGAAGTCGTGTTCTAGAAAAAAAAAAGCAAATCTGGAATAGGACACCTAAAGTATCTCTAATTTGACCTTTTCTTTATATGCACCCTTTATCTTTTTTATTCATATATATAATCAGTAGGGGTTTTGCCCCCTCCTGTTTCCTAAAAAAAAGAAAACTTTTCTAAAATTAGTTGCACGTTATGTTCATTGTGAGAAGCCAAGAGGTATGGCAGGGTAAAACTGTATTTGACGGCCAATTGATTGAGAGTAATTGCTGGAAAAGGTGTCATCCCTTATCTCAACATGGCTTTTATTTTAGAGGTCATCCAGCATAACTTTAATTTTCTGGAAACCTTTTCTTTTTTTAAAAAAAGGCTTGTTCTCTGCAAGAATTATCTGCTGTTCAATCCAGTTTATATGTATAACTTGTAAATGTGAGATAACAGGGGCATTATGGCAGAGGAAGGAGCCGGAAGGGAACCCGGACTCTTGATACCATGTAGAGAATTAGGGGAACACCACACACCCATTAGGGAGGGGTGGATTTTATATATATAGTGAAGATACAACTTGGAGTACAAGTTACATGATTTACATGTGTTAGACCATACATATCTCTAATACATTATATAGTTTTTTTTGAGATAAGTAGAAGTGCATAGATTGATAAATCCTCCTAATAAATGATATTATGTGTTTTAATGAACTTTTGTGCCAGTGTGAATATAATGTCAAAAACTTTACCTCGTAGAATGAACTTTGCATCCTTGGCATCAAGTTCCTGCATCATTCTGCATATACTGTAGATATATACTTATGAACTAAAGTCAAGACAATCCTTTCTTATCCTTGTTAGTACTTTGATAATATGCTTCCATATGTCCAAGAAACTAGCTGTTTTCTGTTACTGTTGTTACAACTATTAACTCCTGCAGGTATAATGGCAATCATCACATTTTTGGAGCTGCTGGGAACAGCACAGCTGCTTATGACACCCCAGCTAATCATTTAGATCTCGATCTTCACAGAGCTGCACTGTTTCCAGAGAGAAGACAGCTTGTAGGCATTGAACCGCGCCAGGAAAATCTTGTGCAATGGTTGATGGAGGAAAATATACAACAATTGCGATTTGCGAGTCATATCCATATTCGGTTTCGGTGGTTTGGGAAAGACAACTCTTGCTATGACAATATACCAAAGTCTATCTGCAAAAGGTGGACGTTTTCAATGTCATGCTTTTGTAACTGTGTCCCAGAGATTTGATGTCAAGATGCTGATGAGAGACATTCTCGTACAAATTATCCAGCCAGTTTATCAAAAGAGTTTTCACGAGCCAAATGGAGCTACTGAAACATCCTTGGAAGACCTTCTCAAGGGCATGGAAGCATGGGACGTGGGGCAACTTGCAAGCATGCTGAGGCAGCAATTGGAAAACAAGATATATCTAATTGTTCTTGATGATGTTTGGAGCATAGCTGCATGGGAAGCTATTCGATTTTCTCTGCCTGACTCAAACAATGGTAGCAGAATACTGGTTACAACGCGAATCAGAGCTGTAGCACACACCTGTTGTTTCCATGAGTATGACCGAGCTTACGAGATCGAACCTCTCACAGATCATGAATCCAGAGACTTGTTCTTTAAAAGGATATTTGGCAGTACAGTTAATTGCCCAGAAAACTTAAAGGAAATTTCAGAAAAGATCTTAGGAAAATGTGGGGGTGCACCCTTAGCTATAGTGAGCATAGCAGGTCTCTTGGTCAGTAAGCCAGTGCTAAGTAAAGATCAGTGGCAGAAAATTTATAGCTCTCTTGGATCGGAGTTTGAAACTAGTCCATCACTTGAGAGATTGAAGAAAATACTTGAGCTAAGCTATAATGATCTTCCTTACCACTTGAAAACTTGTTTCTTATATTTAAGTGTATACCCTGAGGACCATGTTATCAGAAGGAAAAGTGTACTGAGACGATGGGTAGCCGAACGCTTTGTGACTGAAAAGCGTGGAGTTAGTGTCTTTGAAGTGGCAGAAAGCTACTTCGACGAATTCAGCAATCGAAGTATTATTCATCCAGTGAACATGAGCTTCACTGGGAAGGTCAAAACATTTCGAGTTCATGACGTGATGTTAGAGATTATTGTGTCGAGGTCAATTGAAGAGAATTTTATCACTCTGGTAGGTGAACAGCACACTTCAGTGCCACGAGAGAAAATTCGGGACTGTCTGTTCATAGTGGAGACATGAAAGATATTGCAACAAGCTACGTTACACCGATACTTTCCTCATCTGCCGTACCGGTATCGCGATACGTATCCGATACGGCGATACGGCGATACGCCACCGATACGGTATCGGCGAGGTATCGGGAAAATACAGCAATAAAAATAAATAAAATAAATCCCGATACTTGCTGATACTTGATCGATACTTGCTTGTCTGATACTTTGCCACCATCGCCCGCTCCTGCCGCCGCCAACGCTGCCCGCTCCTGCTGCCGCCGCCTCCGACGCCCGCCTTTCAAGGCGTGGAGGAGCGTCGCAGCCTCGCGCGGATGGCCGCGTTCTTCGGCTGGGCATGCTACCTGGGGTGGGCGAGCGCTGAACGCCGCAGCCGCAGGGGCCAGGGGCCGTCCGCTCGTCGCTCCTTCCGTCGAGTCATCGCTTCTTCCAATCCCCCGTGCGTGCTTGATGAGGCAGACCAGATAAGTCCTGGCTGGCTGGGTCGCTCGGCCCATAGTGCCTTGAGTGGCCCAAGACTCTTTCCTTTTTTTAATTTATTATTATTCGTTTCATCATTTTCCAATAGAAAATAAAGGGGAAAATCTCTTAAATTCTTCATGGTACTAGCAATGTCTATGGTTTGCCATTTTTATTTGATGATTGTTCTGGTAGAGTGAAATTTGTACAGAGTAGGTGTATTCTGATTTTTTTGGTATATTTATATACTTGCCGTATCGGCGTATCCTTATTTTTGAAAAATACCGTATCAACGTATCGCCGTATCGGTATCGGCGTATCCGTATCCCGTATCGGTGCAACGTAGGCAACAAGCAAGTTTGGTTGGATGAAACTATTGAGAATATTAGATTTAGAAGGTTATGGAATTCTGAGGAATAGAGACCTCAAAAATGTATGCAGCCTCTTTCAGCTGGAGTATCTTAGTCTCAGAAAAACACACATCATGGAACTCCCCGCACAAATAGGAAACCTGCAGAAGTTGGAGACTCTGGATATAAGGGAAACGGGTATCAAGCATTTGCCTCCAGGCATTACTTATCTTCCTCACTTAAGAAACTTACTTGGAGGGAGAAGATTTTACAATCACAATGGATTGTGGCCTGTTTCTGAGTATTGGGGGTTGCATGTCCCTAACAAAATTGGCAATTTGGATGCACTTGAAACACTTGAGCAGGTAGAAATCACAGAGTATGCTTCCCATTCCATTAGTGAGCTGGGGAAATTATCTCGTTTGAGGAAGCTTGGGGTAATGATGTTTGTTGATGATGACAACAGCTGGGCATCCTTGGTATCTGCACTTGAGAATATAAGCTGCAGCTTATGCTCGTTATTACTTTGGCGTCCTTATGGGACAATGAACTTCAATTCTCTTGATTCATTATCAAGACCACCATTGTTTATGCGAAGTATCAACTTTCGTGGTCAGTTAAGAAAACTACCGAAGTGGTTCCCATTTATTTCTAACCTCACTGAGTTAACCCTTCGTGCAACCGAACTAAGTGCAAAGGAAGACCTGGAGGTGCTTGCACGGTTGCCTAGCCTAATCTACCTTCGGTTGCATCACAGTGCATATGTTGAAACCGAATTTGCTGTTGCTGCATCAGAATTCCCAGTTCTTAAGCTGCTTGTCATTCATCTTGCCATGTTTGAAGCTTGGAGGGCAAGATTTCATGAAGGTGCCTTGCCTAGGCTTGAAAGGCTAGAGCTGTCATTGTTTGAACAAGCTTCCATCCAAGAGGTTTCTGGTATAGAGTTCCTTCCTAATCTTAAGGAGGTTTCGATTTCTGCTTGCCCAGGCAACACTATAGAGGATGCCATTCAATCTCTGAAGGATGATGCCGAGAAGAACCCTAGTAAGCCCACTGTCACTTTCAAAACGAAAAAGTGGGTACGGATGAAGGCAAGGACGGATCCACCTTTAGATCATAGGGGGAACCTACGGTCTTCATATTTAGACAACTTTTGATGATTTCTAATCTCTGATCACTCCCTTCCAAAACTGAATTATTATGTCTCTACAATGCTGTCGGTTGTACTCTCCTGTAGTTTCATCTCACCGTTGTTGGAGTATCATCATTGATTCTGTCATTAACTCATTAAGATGCAGTGTTGTCATGAAACAATAGCAGCACAGTTGCAATTTTTCTTTTGAAAAAAAGGAGGATAAATTGCCAATACAAATCAAATTAATCTGTGAATTATGTAGAAGTGTCTCTCTAGCCTGCCCCAACTTGCCTAGGACAGGAAGGCTTTGGGTTTTTTTTTTTGAACTTGGTTTTTTTTCTTTTTAAGTATGTTTGATTTTGCTGTTATGCAATTTGATGTTCAAAAGCGACAATAATTTCTCTGGCTCTAAAGAGAAGTCCACAAATGGTGCCTAAATGTGCTTCACCAATAATCTTGTTACGGAATGTATATTAAAAAAAAGTCTTATCGCGATTCTGATTCAGATGCTACAAAAAAGCGATTTGCCAACAATTTTATTGCCAAGGGCGAACAGAGGGGATGCTGTTGATATGATGAAAATTGAAGAGTGAAACACTTGGGTAGCGTTTGGTTAGGGCAGGACAGATACAAGGTGAGAGATCTTCCTTCATCTACTGAATGATTTGAGACACGGGGGACGAAGTAAGAAAATGTTCTCTCCAGATTTTGAGTCCAAACATCCCCAAAGTTTGAGCGGGCCACCTCGTCCTCATTTAACTCTTCTTCGCGTCGGGGTAGGCCATGACGCGCAGGGGGGCATGGAGCATGGAGGGCGAGGGTAAGGCCAGGAACGCCCGGCGGGGGCAGTCATGGCAATCGGAGGCAAGAGCGGCTTGCGGGTGAAGGACAAAGAAGACAGTGATGGAGGATGACATTCGGGCCCCACTTAACTGTCTAACAGATTTAAAATGATCATATATCCTCTCCCTCTACGTCCCATCTACCGAACACAAAACACGAACACAAAACAAGGATACAGACCGGGGACATTCTCACTCAACCAAACACAAACATGAAATAATCTCATTCCAGAAAAAGATCTCCCTCCCCGTCCCATGTACCAAACCAAACGCAAAACAGGAACATTAACCAAACACAAAGATGTGATAGGGACGTTTCCATTCCCTCAACCAAACACAAATATGAGATGGTTCTGTTCCAGAAAAACTGAAATGGAACTAACCTCGCACATTTTTTTAAACCAAGCGCAACCATCTTGCCCCCAAACTAAACGTAGCCTCAAGCAATTGAGCTATATTGGTGGAACCCAGCTAACACAAACGCCAAGACTCGAGCAAAATTTACATTTATGATTAGTCGATGGTAATGCTGCATTCGATCGATCTTATGTTCTCTTGGGCCTTGGCTGTCCTTGGAGTAAGTCGCCCAAGTTCAACACGTCATGCTATTACTTGCTGAAACCCAAACTGAAAATTCCATTTGGTTCTTGTTCAGCTCCCAACCAAGGAAGCCATCTGATAATGCCAAAGCCTCGTTAGTCAGTAGCCATGACACTACTCCAACATCTCAAATGAACACCATGTAAACGTACAACTAGGGGGAACAGTAAAACGGGGCACAAAGTGCGTCGGGTGGTACTTAACACTAACTCTATGTTCACAAGCCCGCAAGCCCATCCTAACCATGGGGACCAAAAGGCAGCAGCAGCTCGTTGCCAATTTCCATGAAACAACAGCCCTTGCGTGATTCCGCCACGAGTAGTGCAGAGAGTGAAGAGATTCCAGAAGTAGCACCATCCCAAGGCAGCACCGCAGCAGCACTGCATCATACACAACATATAAGCCATCCATCAGACCTCGGCAAATTGTATATAATAACTACATAGACAAAGGATCATCAGGTCTCCATGGTCATTTAGATGGACAGGTTGTGTCTACGACCTAATTGCTTGTGTGGGAAGGACAACACAAATTTTCCTTTGATGCAACTCAGAGAGACAGTGCAGTTCAAACCATAAAAAAACTACGGGAGGCCAAGAAAAGTACAACTTGAACAGTAGTAATTAGTATGGCATGGCTGCAGGAAATTGGTGGTTGGCTGGCCTAGTGTATGGGCAGCATAGATGGCAAGGATCATTTCATCCGTTAAAAACACCTGTTCTGAAGGCCTGAATTACATGGTAGATGAAACACAACGAAACGGAAAAAAAACAAAACATAACAAGGTGCTCCAAAAATAAAGGCACAACTAGGGTGCCATAAGCATCACTTTCTTAATTTTATAGAATCTACACAAAATCACCCGCTTAGCTATATTCTTTGTATATAGTAGGACTAACAATGGCAAACATGCCATATCATTATTCTGCATACCCATTATTCGCTATATGAAAAGGTTGCAAATGGCAAACCACAAGATAGATGCTGGCCTAGTGTTCAGCGCAAGAAAGCAAAGGTACAATTGCAGCATGTGCAAACAATAGAACACTATACAGAATTTGGAGAAAAAAAAAGAAAAGAACCACTAAAAACCAACCATATCAAGCCACAGCATTTGTTTATAGCTAATCCAGCATGTAAACTGAGAAGGAACTTACCATGAGCTGGCCTTCACCCTCGGTAGAGCCTATATATCACTACTTGTGAAGAATACTCTTCTTGGGAATTTTAGGCTTCCTTTGGACATGATTCTGAAGGATGGAAAAGCATGGACGAAATTAGAGGACACACGGAGAGGAACACGCATAAAGAAAGGAATAGACAAGTACCTTTTGTCTTTCCAGAGCCTCAACATCTGTCCTCTCCTTCCAGTTACTCTTACGCAATTTAATAGGGCGGTTCCCAACATACTTTCCTGAAAGAAGTTTGTTCAAAAGTTACAAGGGGAACAGTCAACCAAAATATGCACACAAGTGGCAGCAACTGAATCTGCAGAACATATTGGAGATACAAACCATTCGTCTCTTTTATTGCTGCAGCCAGGTCAGTAGGGTTTGAAAAGCTCACAAATCCATAACCTTTAGTTTTGCCAGTCCTCTTATCTCTAACAACCTGAAATAAAGAGTACAAAGGCAAATTAAGAATGTATAAAATCAAGAAATGCATGCCAAATGCTGCACATAATGACTGACATAAGCCCCGCTACTTATAACTCAGCATATGGATTTCTTTGTTTGTTAATCTCTTAGCTTCCCTCAATCAGGTAGATTATGCTTCTTTAGGCGAAAGGATTTATAAACATCAAAGGAAGCAGAGAACAAGTTCAACAAAGTGTAGATTGTTACTACAAATTTCTTCAGGGATGCATAAGCTTATACGAACCCCGCTGCTTTTGTTTTGGTTTTTGCTACTTCATGTGATAAGTCATTAACAAACAGCCATTAATGCAATTCTCAGAACTAGCTAGCATGAAGTAGCATATTACTATGAAAAGATCCATAGAAAATATCTTCTAACTGCTGGTTATCTCCAATGCATACAAAGTTTTATATAGAAAACAGTACCACTATGTGCATCGCTAATGTTCTGTAAACTGCTAACATTTGCAGAAATCAGTGTTATTTTGATTTGGATTTCTCATTTCTTTATATAGTCCCTTGGCAACAGTGGAAAATCCATTTTAATGCTTGCCAATCCTTCTCACTTCTTCCATACTTAATTATTACACCTTATTAGTGACTATTAAGGAACTTAGTACATCTGAACGGCTTACAGATTTATGTAGTCCATTATACAAAACATTTTCCATGTCATCATTTACCTACTATAAGTAACCTTGACAGATCTAAAGTATTCATGAATTTACTCATTCCAATCATAGAGGACATTTTGGAGTTTGGATGCCACTGTTACTTTTCTGTTGTTACAATTAAATTCACGCAAAATTCAGTTAAATTATTACATTAGTAAAGTACTCTTCTTCACAAATCTACACATCCTAAACATCTATAGAGAATGGTAGCAAAGGTTTAGCACAACCAATTAGACAGAACTGACGAAATTTTTTCATTTTGTAACCAGAGGAAGTAGTGCAAGGCGTGGTTTCATCAACAAGCAACTTCCTATTTAAATGCTATGGTGCGCATACCATAGTTCATACCTAAAGATCAGATAGTTGGACCTCACGTGTGCTACTGAAATAATCTAACCAGATTAATCATTTTGGGGGTATAGATTCAATAGTATCTCATGCAGGATGTAAAAGCTATCTTCGTCATGCAGGCAGTAAAAGTTATCTACCTAAAATCCAACATTAGTCATTTCAGACAAGACTGCACATATACATTCCCATAGAATCTATCCTAAGCCATGAATTTGCCAATAAACTCCCTATCAGCCTCTTAAGTACCTCATGTGGGATGTAAATGTTACCTACCTATGTTAGTCATTCCAGGCGAGACTATCTGGCTATCTGCATAACTTTTGACTTGTGAGGCAGAACTACATTTGAATGATAGTTCTACTACATATTGGACACGTTTAGCCATGCATTTTATCAGCTAATGACAGAATTAAAAGCCTGAGCATTTTAGTTAGCCTTATTCCATAAACTCTAAAAGAATTTGACAGTCGGTTACGCATAACAAATTTTAGAGAACCCGAGATACAATAATTTGGATCGTTGAACAAGTTTTGCTACAAACAAGCTTTTTGGATACAAAGGGGTATTTACCCTTGCCATGTTGAAGGATGGAAACCGTGAGAATGCTTTGGAGAGAACATCATCATTAACTTCGTTGCCTAGATCTCCACAGAACAGCCGGTAGTCGTCTGCAAGTTGTTAAGAGTTGAGACACAAGGAAACGAAATAAGGGTGAGGCATAAAACAAAGGAAACTGGATTAATAAGTTATACTTTCGGGCCAGTCAGTGAGGGTAGGATCCTCCCAGGATTGTCCGGCAGCGCGGCGGGGGATGGGCTTCTTGCTGATAGAGGGATCGGAGGGCCTGGCGTTGGCGGCGGCGGCGGGGTCGAGGACGTCGCTGGTGGCGAGGGCAGCCTTGACGCTCTGCAGCGCCTCGGGGGTGATGGTCTGCGCGTCCCGCTGGAAGAGCTGATGCGCCTGATGCAGCTGTTGCTGGTACTGCTGGTAACTGCTCGCCGCCATAGGCGGCGGCATCTGCGGCGGCGGCTGGTGCTGCTGCAGGTGGAAAGGGAGAGGGAAGTAGCTGGCCCCTGCCGGAGCCGACGACGACGACCCAGGAGGCGGCGGGGGAGGAGGATTGACAGGCATGGCGGCGGATCGACTCGGGAGTGGTTCAGACGCCGCCGCCCGCGATCAAAGCGTTAGGGTTTACTCGTCGCCCGTCAAGCGCTGCCGCCCGTGCCCTCACCCTGCATCTATGTGCCTGCCGCCGGCCTGCCCGCCTTCCGGGAGATCTTTCTAGGAAGCACGAGGCTAGGCTACGGATCTATGTTTTAGGGGAGCAGAAGCAATTGGGGGTGATAGGATTGGGGATGGATTTCTAGGGGCAGATCCTAAATATTTTCCCAAATTCCACTATATAAAAAGAAGATTTCCCATCACATAAAATACCGGCATATGTATGGAGTACTAAATGTAGATAAAATCAAAAACTAATTACACTATTTTGTTGTACTTTACGAGATGAACGTTTTGAGCCTAATTAGTCAATGTTTGGACAATTTTTATCAAATAAAAACAAAATATTACAGTAACACAGAGTGTGCTACAGTGTTTTGCCGCCCCCAATCGGGGAAACTAAAGGCCGATTTGGGAGATCCAAAATCTGCATAGTAACATATTTCCTACTGTAGCATTTTATTTGTAGTAGTGAATTTTTGTTCAAACATTGACTAATTAGGCTCAAAAGATTCGTCTCGCAAAGTACAACTAAACTGTACAATTAGTTTTTAATTTCATCTACATTTAGTACTCCATGCATGTGTTATCATTTTAATGTGATGGAGAATCTTCTTTTTGCATAGTGGAATTTGGGGGAAAATTTAGCATCTAAACAAGGCCCTAATTCCCCTCTTGGTTCTGTTTGCAATGAAGCTGGAAACGCTCTTTTCGCATGTAGCAGATGAAAGGTTTACGCCTCTTTTCTTTATTTTTAAGGTACTTGTCCACAAAATAATGTAATTATAGAAATAGTGTCGACCAAACTAGCTCAAATTTGAATAAATTTATACTAAATGATATTAATATTTATGTTTTCAAATGAAAATATATTCTATAACTAATCTAATGGTAGTTATTTTATATCATAAATGTTAGTATTTTTTATATAAATTTAGTCCAAGTTTAAATAGATTGACTTCTCTAAAATGAGAATTTGATTTTTTTAGGCACCCGCGATGGGTGACTCATAAGCTAGTTCTTAGTATTTTTTATATTTTAATAGAAGCGATAGAAAAGGTAGTTCTTGATCTAGTTTTAGGCTCAGTACACATATTCTAAGATCACGTGAGAGTGTCATGTGAGGTTATCCATATATGAGCTATATGTAAAAAGTTAGCACAATTGAGAAAGTTAGCTTAGAGTTAGTAACAAACTTATACCATTGCGGATGCTTTTATGGACGAATGCAGCACTATACTACTCACTCCATCCCAGAATATTAATTGTCTAGGAGTTTAAATTTTGTCTCTAAAAGAGTGTCGTTCTCTGCTCCCAGCGCAGCATCCTACTGGTCCCAGTGCCTAGCCAGTTAGGTGCACCGGTCTTTGACCCCTCCACAGTCCATTAGTTTAATGATGTACCATGCAAGTGTGGCTGTTTGTATACACATGTAGCATAAGTAGTTAATGCATCCACTCAATGATTATAACCATAGGGGCATGAAGGTCATTGGTTCACTTCCGTGGTAGTGTCGCTCAATCCTAAAAACAATTCATATATTGGGACAGAGGCATGGGCAGATACAAAGAGATACCCAATTTTTTTTATGTACTAAGTATATATAGGTATATTTATCTATATGTATACCTAATATATCTGCATTTCTATATTAAGGAGCTAAAATTTCTCTCTCATTTTTTATTTGTTCTATCCTCGTATTCTTTTTTCTAGATAGTTCCTATGTTAGCTTGATTGTTTCTTGCCGAAATTGTTCAATTTTGTTGTTTCTGCAAGTTAGAACCTAATTATTTATGTCCAAACCTCGTATATATTGACTCAAAGTTATAACACCAAATATTCAAGTCCAAATTCTTGCTTCCTAACTCCTTTCCAAGATACATCAGAATATGCACGTGGTAACATGCATAATAAAGAATTCTTTAGTGCGAGTGAGTGAGACATGAGTGGGAGGCAATTCCATAATCTCCATTCCTAAATCTCTAACACTAGCCGACCAAGCATGACGTGGTGGCGGCATTGCCGGCGTCCCGGGCTCCTGGCGGCACAGGGCGTGCGGCGCGAGCACGGCCTTTGTGTCTAGGCTACTCCTACGTGGCGGCCGGCGATGGCGTGCGTCGATCGTGAGGTTGGAGGCAGCAGCTGAGCGGCGGCCCACTAGGCACCAGTAAGGGAATACCCAAGGTTGAAATCTTGGCTCCGCCACTGGACAGAGGGAGTAAGTTTTCACGCGATACGATTTTCAAACAATTCGATTTTTTTGGCACCTAAAAAAAGATTCTTTTTGGGCATATTTGATTTTTTTTTTGTCCTCTTATAAATGTCGCTCCTTCAAAACCCATACAGAAGCATCTATACATTTACCACCGGTGAAAGTGAGAGAAATTTTCCTTATTTTCTTTCTTTCTTTCTTTTGTATAACGTGCGTGCCATGGACAGATGAACTATAGCAACTTAGGCTAGGTCAAGTGTGCTTACAAGATGAGTAAAAGTTTTCCTTGTTTCTTGCTAATTTTGCCGATGCGACGAGATGTGCTAACCTACCAACGTGGAGTGAAAAGACCAGAACGTCCCGTCCTTATTTTGTGCAAGCCATCCATCCATTTCTTCCTCCGTTGCTCCATCTTCAGGTTCGAAGCAGGCATGCCCATGCCACAACGCCCAGCCCGCATTGTCTTTCATCTTTGTCCCCTCCTTTCACTTGGCTCCACATGTCGTCGTCGTCCCTGAGTGCTGACCGAAAAGGCCGTCTTGTCACTTTCCACTAACGTGCAGGCAACCACTGGAGCATATCCACGATGTTACTGTGCCTCTACAAGGTCCCTAAGTGTGAAGGTGGCCTTGCCACGTTGCACCGGTCGAGCACATAACAACTGTCAGGGCACGGGATGTCAGCAACAAAGAAGTCACTGTCCTCCTTGTCGCCACCTGAAGAACCCTCCTTGTCGTCCTCATCTATGGTGAGCTTCAAGGTGAAATCCTTGCACCCAACACTTGTCGCCACCTGAAGAACCCTCCCTTGACTCTAAACCTCAGCCTGATGCCTAGCCTCCGAGCTCAGGATGCAGCGGGGCAGGTTTTTAACGTTGCCCACCAACCCGCCCTGCAAAATCAACGTTCGCAGACAACGCGGTTCAGCTGCAAGTTCCTTGTGGCCTAACATCGTTTGGTCCGCCAAGCCCACTGGACAACACAATAAGCTTTGCTAAGAACCTGCAAAAACCACAGCCGCTGTTGTCGAAGCTGACGGTGTCGTACTCCTCCGCTCTTCGTCTCCTTCGTCCACTCTACCTCGAAACCCCGCAGATGGAAAGTATGTGCCGCCATGCCAGGCACCGACGACATAGCCGCGGTGGAGGAGGAGGAGGCAGGAGAGGATGGGGCTGACATGGCTGCCACACAGATGCAGGCGTTCGCTTCTGGGGGATGCTGATGCGCCATAGTGGCTGCGGCTTCGTCATCCAGCGACTGGTTCCACGGAGATGAGGCCAGCGGTGGTCCAGTCATGTTTCTGTGGTCCTCACCTCACCTCCATTGTTTCTTGAATTTCAGATTAGATCAGTCCAAACGCAGCCAGTGCATTCTTGCACTGTCTTTTTTTTTATGTGCTCAGCACCCTACCATGCTATTCATATATATATTCATGAATTCTGACATATGGTTGAGAAATCGTAGCTGGTAGCTATTTTTTTCAGCCACTTAAGCTATTCATATGAAGCTCTGCAGCAACGATGTAATCTATATTTGATCATGTATACTTTTTTTTTACTTTAGAGCATCTCCAGCAATACTACGTAAAACACACCCCATACTTCTCTATTTAGGAAGCTACCTATTTTGAGACTACTAATATTTTACTTCTAACTCCAACAATACTACCTAAACCATACTACTCAAAATCGTTTTAGTAGTCAATGACACGTGAGGCACTTTTGTCATCTCTCTCATCCAGATTTTGCACAGTGAAGGGTAGGGGAGCCAACAGAAGCAGAGGGTGGAGGGGAAAAAGTAGAAGGCCAACAAATATGGGGTCTAGTAGGGGGCCTGTTGGAGTTGGGTTTTTTTTTTGCCTCCGCTACCTAAATCTGAAGTATGGGTCCTGTTAGAGATGCTCTTAGTAGCAACAATTGACACTATTAGTCATCTGCATAACTGCATTACAGAATTGGGCTGGCAAGTACTAGTACAGTACAGTAGAGGCAAGTAAGTGGAGCTGTGAGGTTAATTTAGTTGGCAACGTATCAGGTGGAAACCACATCTTTTGTGAAAACCTATGCAAACCACGACAAAAAAAGTCGTCTAAATTCACAAAAAAATCACATATGTAGATGATATGATGATACACAACCTTGTAAAATATCTTGTCCAAACTCGACTTCGTTTGTGAGATATAAAAATAACAAATTTCAAGCCAGAAAGTTGTCCAGATGATTTGTTAGAAATTTGTTATTTTTATATCTTACAAACGAAGTCGAGTTTGGATAAGATATTTTACAAGTTTGTGTATCACCATATCATCTACATATGTGATTTTTTGTGAATTTAGACGACCTTTTTGCTGTGGTTTGCACGGGTTTTTATGAAAGATGTAGTTTTCACCTAATACGTTGTCAATTTAGTTTTCCTAGTATTGCGGGCTATGCAGGTTTCTGCTAGTTCACCACCGAGCCCACAAACACAAGTTGAGCCACTAGAATTAACAAGCGGACAGCTGCATACCCACAGTATTTAGTTTGCGGCAGGCTTTGTGGGTTTGCAGCTGTCTGTAACCCGCCCGCCTGCATCCTGACTCCGAGCTGTTGACCACCTAACCGATGTTATTTTTTGCGCCATAAATTTATGTCTAGAGTGATATTTCTAATACATATACCATGTTGTTGTTCATCGTGAGCTCTCAAAAATCAAAATAATAAATTCATGCTGTATTGTTTATATGAAGATGGAAACATGACATAGATATGTTGTTAGAACACAAGACATTGTAGATTGTACTAAAGTTATATCTTGCTTGGAGACACATCTTTCTTCTATTTCCAATTTAGTTACTTTCCATATCAATGAAAGATCCTATGTTGCATTTAATTGAAGTGTATGATACTACATATTAAAGAAGTAGCATGATTAACATTGTATTTTATTAGGTATTCTAACCGAATGTTTTTTTTTCCTCACAGCGGTTACATCTCCAAGTTCTCCAACTGCAACAGTGCTGAACATTTTCAAGTAGATCGTTTCTGAAATGCTCAAAATAAAAAAAATATGAAATGCTATGTGCACTTCTAAACTTGTATGGTCAACAAATTCGCATGTAATAACTTTTTGTTAAAAAACTGAAATATATTCCGTGTAGTTTCTTCTATAAGAAAAGTTTTGCGCATATATTAGTTTTAGTTAATGTTTTTAAGGAGAGATGCTCTCGTACACTATATGAATGTGCAAACTTGCGATTTCAAGTTCACGTTTTTAGTTTTTCTTAAATACGTCCAACTATATAGCAAAACTAATATATCTGAGAGAAACGAAACGTCTTTTTTTTTAAACTAAAACGTCTTATAGTTTAAGTAACTTAGTACTCTTATAATATATGAAATGGCTATTAGCCATTAGACTTTTGACCCCATCCTACATGAGGTGCGATTTCAGCGCGACGAGGCATGAGGAGGAAGACGTTAGCCTCGATGGGCAAGTGGTGGCCAAGAAGGATACTTTTCGGTATTTAGGGTCGATGCTACAAAAGGATGAAGACATTGATGAAGATGTTAAGCATAGAATTTGAGTCGGCTGGTTGAAATGACGTCAAGTTTCTGGCGTCCTCTATGACAAAAGGGTGCCTCGGAAGCTGAAAGGTAAGTTCTATAGGACGACGATTCGCCCGACGATGTTATACGGTGATGAGTGTTGGCCTACGAAAAGGCAACATGTCCAGCAATTAAGTGTAGCAGAGATGCGTATGTTGTGTTGGTGTTGTAGGCACACAAGGAGAGATAAAGTCCGGAATGACGATATTCGAGATAGGGTTGGGGTGACACCAATTGAGGAGAAATTGATTCAGCATCGGTTGAGATGGTTTGAAAACATGTCCAACGAAGGACTCCTGAGACGCCGGTGTGTAGTGGGGTTCTAAAGCGGACCGATAATGTAAAGAGCAGTAGAGGTCAACCTAAACTAACTTGGGACGAGTCCGTTAAGAGAGACATGAAGGAGTGGAATATCTCCAAGGATTTAGCTATGGACAGGAGCGCTTGGAGACTGGCAATCAACATGCCTGAACCGTGACCTCTTTCTGTCTTGTGTCTTTTATGTCCCTTTATGTATCTCTCTATTTCTCGTCTCTTTTGGGTTTCATCTCTAGCCTACCCTAACTTGCTTGGGACAAAAGGCTATGTTGTTGTTGTATTCCGTGTAGGCTGTAACAGAACCGACCAATTATACGAAATTAAGTAAGAAAATCATCCATCAAGCAGACGATTTAGCAAACTTAAGCCCGTATAACCCGGTAGTCCGTGAAATCACGACGGATTTCAAACCAACTTACATACCAGCCAAGATCGTAATAAGTTTAGCGGTCACCATCACAAATTACATAAAAGTTCACGTCGCAAATATATCGGAGTTTAAATATAGTTATTACAAACAAGTTCAAATAAAAGTAGCGGAAGCATTTAGTTCAAACCACACACTCACACAGAGTTTGAAATAAAGTGTCAGCTCAGAATCATCTCCAACAAAAGCATCAGACGAGACGTAGGGAATGACCACTGCCCATGGTCCTAGGCTTCACCTATCGCACGATAAAGGCAGTTGATACAGTAGCCGTAATACATCTGCCCATCTGCAACAAGTGGGAATAAAGCCCTGAGTACGAAAAGGTACTCAGCTAGACTTACCCGACATAACCAAAAATAAATGACACCGAGGATCATGGCAGGCTTTATGGTAGGATAGCTGACTCATTTGCAAAAAGGTATTTTTAGTATTTAAAGAATCTTTTTCAGAAGCTTTGCATCAAGTTAAATCTTTATTAACCTGTCAACCACATTTGCACCTGTACTAGAGTAACATGTAATTAAACAGGTAAGGATAACCAATGATCATTAATAACTTCCATCATGTCATATTTCATATAATTGTCCAAGTGTTCTATCAATATTACTACGATGAAGTAACTCAAGTCAAGTGTTCACTATCCAGTGAACGATGGCGATTCGAATCGATTATTAACTAGCTGGTAATTTATTCCTCACACAAACCTCACTCACCCGCTAAAGTGAGATATTGGTCACCGAGTCAACTATTCAGATAAGTCTCGAGTTTGCCAGGAACCACATGTATCCGGGGGCCGCCCGACTGCTCTTTGGCCTTATCATCGCGCCCCCGTGTCCTACCACACCTGCTCCGGTACAGTACGTTGCGGGCAATTCACTCGGCCCGAATAATCTCTCAGCTTCGCGGTCGAAAGGTACATTATTCGGCCAGCTAAATGTAAGGCATGCGTTCAACATGACTCGAGGTCCAACAACGGTCGGCCTTTAATCGACACATACGGAAAACACTACAGTACGAAACCCTACAAGTCTCCGTCCGGTCTCAATTTCACATTAACACTTAGTTATTCTAAGATGACATACTTTTTCAAGCAGATCCAGGTAACCACCTATAGCTCGCAGGTGACAGGAAATCACCCGACTTCTACCGGTCTAAGCAAGCTAAGTATTTCTTGACTATGAATACCAAGGTAACAAGGATATGGTAGAACAGGGTAAACAAGGTATAATGCAGCAACAGTTGCAAACAACTCCTAAACGTAATGCATCAGTTAAAGTAAAGTATTAATCAAATATTTGCAAACCGGGAGAGAAATGCTCCGGGGCTTGCCTCTTTCGAAAGAGCTCGGGCGGTGGTCGGGACACTCTGGAAGATCCTCACCGACCTCCTCGTTGGCTTCGGGCACCTCCTGCTCTTGTACCTCGGGCTGCTCTTTCGGCTCCTCGGAAACTGCTACCGGAGTTACTTCTTACGATCCTGTATGATGCAAATGTATAAGTGTTGATGCCTAGGTGCATTGCAGAGATGACATGTAGAGATCATGATGAATGAGATATAGATGAACATGTTTACTTTATTGCGTAAAGTGGCAATACAACTCTTCTACAAGGTAGTCCACATCATCCAAGAACATGTACTCGTATACTACTACAAACATTCTCTACCATGCCAAGTCACCCCAGAAATCTAAGATGCTTCAAAGATACACCAAAGCAAACCTTATCAACTAATCTTGCATTAACAAGGTTAATTAAACCCTAGTTAGACACTATGTTTGAATAGCAACACTTCTTTTGGTAGCATAGAAAAATCTGATAAAATTACAGTGGCTTATTATCATCTAATCTAGCATGCCACAAAAATTTCATTACATTTGGAGTACTAGAACTGCCTACACAAAAATAACAATCTAAGGCCTAAAAATGAGCATAAAAATATTTTATACTATGAAAAGTATCAAACAACAGATTTAGCATTTTTCCTACATTCTACACAATAAACAATCACTATATAAAAATTATTATATGCATGTTTTATTCATATTTTTCTCTCTATCAAAAATAACAATTATCAACAATAATAAGCACTTGTACTACACATCAAAATTTTTTTACAGAACATGCATGACACATATTTTTCCTAGAAAATACATTACACAAAAAGATTAACAAAATTGAAACCATATTTTTCTGAGCTTTATATGATTTATTACATATTTATCAAGAAAACAGCAATTTCAGTGATTAAATAAAAACCCTACAGAAAAGTATTTCGAACTTGACATGCAATATTTTTACATCATAGATCTGGTCCTAAGAAGTCTACCAAAATTTGTTTCACAATTTTTTGGAGCCAAAATGAGCAAGTTATGGATTTTAGAAGCCTTTTATCATTTTCTGGAAAAACATTTTATTTAAATCTTTTTGAATCCGACCGCTCAAGCGCTACACGCACCCCAGAAATGAACCCAGAGAACATACACGAGACAGACATGTGGGCCCGTGACCCCACGGGTCAGTCATAGGGAGAGGGAGAGAGACGCCGGCGGCCACGGCTCGCCGGCGGTGAGGCCTCCGGCCAGGCCAAGGTCACCATGCGGACCACCTCGATCTCACGAACTCGATGGCACACACGCGGTGGCCAACTGAGCTCGGAGGACCGGTCACTGTCGTCCATGGTGGAACGGTGGCGCGGGTGGTCGCCGGCCGGCCATCCCCGACCACAATACGGTCACCGGAAGGGTGCTCGAGCACCGGTGAGTCGAGACGAACAAGATGCGCGCGCAACAAGGGAAAAAGGTGGAGCGGAGAGGAGTGGCCCACGGAGCGGAAATCTCCGGCGAGCTCGGCCGGAACTCCGGTGAGCGATTCCCGCGGAGGGAAGGCCTACCACAGACGGTTGAGGTGAGTGCGGGCTGCGCCAGAGGGAGGAGAAGCCCGGAGTAAGATGGAGCGGCTCGCGGTGAGACGGAACGGCCGGAACACGCGTCTCCCGTGATGGCGCGCGCGGTGGCGGAGGCGGAACTGTGGCCGGTGCGCGCGGGAAAGAGCCAGGCGAAAAGAGGGAAGAAGGGCGAGGCGCTACGGGCGGGTTTGTAGTGGCGAGCGCGCGCGCTGGTGGGGGCGACCGGGGCGCCATCTGGCCGGCATGCGCTCGCCACGCGACGGGCACGGCCTGCCGCGGTCGGGACAGCGAGGCGCGCGGGCGGGAGGAGACGGCCGCGCGGGCGTGGGCCGGGCCGTGGAGCTGCCGCGGGCGCGCGCGCGGGGGAGGGGGGAACTGGGCTGCTTTGGCCAGCGGGCCGAAAGGGAAGCGGCGACCCGATTCAGTAAGAAATGACTTTTCCATTTTTATTTCTAATAAATTTTCAAATAAATTCAATTAACAGTTTTAAAATCTCATTTTGAGCAAGAAGATGATTTTTTCTGAAAATGACCCAAAAATGAAAGTTGCTTAGAATTTAATTCTCTATAACTTTTATTAAGGGATCAACTCCAAATTCTCAACAGATTTTGAATTGGAGAATAAAAGCTAAATAGGGAGGGTTTTTGACCATTTTTCAATAATATTTTTAAAAGCAAATTTTGACAAAACTTTGGTTACCAAAGTTGCTCCAAAAATTGTACTAATTAGTTCTAGGTGATTTAAAATTATAGCCACACATGTTTTAGTAGCCTAACCAGTATAATCAAGGTGGAACAATTCTTAGACAATTATATGCAACAATCAAGGTTCACAGAAGTGCTTTAACCAAAAATGCACTCTACTACATATGTGATTATAAATGCAATGATGCATCATGCGTATGATCTACAATGCTAAATGTCTGCGTAACATCGGGGTGTTACATAGGCCATTTGTTCGGTGGAAACGTAGAACCATAAATCATACTTAGTAGTTTTTTTTATACATACAAAAACGAAATGATGCATATTCATAGTAGATTTATAGACGGACTTTGTCACAAAAGTTAAGATGCAAATTCAACCTAAAAAATCATACAAAAATGTTAAATTCCATCTGAACCTAGAATTTGTTATTTTTGTATATTTTTTACAATACAAACTTTCATCTCAACTTTTGTGTGCAAGCACATTTATAGGTTCACTATGAATATGCATCGTTTTATTTCTTAAAAGTATACTTCTCGTGAGAGTTTGCACTGAATACTTTCAAGGCAAACGGAAGGGCAGCAACTGCAACTAGGCCTCAGCGTGAACCCGCACGCCGAAAACAAGAACGGCTACCATTATTATCACAAAACTGAAACGGTCTGAAATTACTAATTTTCTGTCCCAAAATAAGTTTATTTCTGGCATGAAACAGAAGTAGCAAAAAAAAAGTATCTGAGGTGACTGTAAATTGCCAGTTTCCATAAAATTAGTGCACACACCGTAGTCATTCACATAATTAAATTTTCATAAAGAATAAGCTGCGACCCAATCATCCCAGGACTTCGTTAGTTACAAGTGTAAACAAAGCCAAAAACAACTAGAAGTCACGTAAGAAGTGGGGCCATGCAGATGCTACAGTTTTTATAAAAAAAAACTGACATTTTCGGATTTTCAAACAAACAAATAGTATGACAGCCTTATTAGCAAGTCCTAGCATCAACCCTGCGAGCAAAAATGATGATTGAGAAACTGAAAATTGCTTAAGAATCCTGGTACATCCAAGTAATTTACAAGCTACAATGTCCGTGCTCCCCAAACGGCCAGCAAACTCAGCACGAACTGCCTATCAAAAAACTGCCTACAACAACAACAACATAGCCTTTTGTCCCAAGCAAGTTGGGGTAGGCTAGAGATGAAACCCAAAAGAGACGAGAAACAGGGAGACATACAAAAAACTGCCTATCAAAATGAAAAGAACACCAGCGTCAGATAAAGTCAGGAGAAACAGCCAGGAAAGCATAACTAGCAAGATGCCACACTAATTGTCAGGGTGAAAACAGAACCACTACATGGGGCGAAATCCAGTAGATGGACCAGTACTTACTGCTTCAGTACACATGATTGTATTCTATGCTATAAAGCATCTCTCTTCGATTCTCACCACCCATTCGGTAGTTGAACTGCTTAGCCAGGGATTGGACTTTCTCATCACTGTCAAAGTCTGATTCACGAGAGCATCGTCTTCGAACCTTCCTTAGGGTATCCTTGGAAGGAGTGAAGCCAGCATCAACCTGAACCGAACATAATTAGAGAAAAAGTTTCCATGTGAAAATGCATTTTAAATTGTAGTTTGGACTAACCATCTCATCAATTATGGCAAGAGCAGCTTTTGGATCTTTGTTGGCAAGATGGGCATCGACAAGCAGGGAGTATGTTGTTGCATTTGGCTTAACACCAAGAGTTAATATATGCTGGAACACATTACATGCTTCTCCTGTCTGCAATACAAAAGGGCAAATGGATTTGAAGGAATTGTTGCGGAACAAGTTAAAAAGAGGCCATAAATTTTATCATACAAATAATGATACCTGTTTCAACTTTCCAAATGCACACAGAAGGGCATTGTATGAATGAATGTCAGGCGTGAGTTCAAATTTTTCCTTAATAGCCACAAAAGTTTCATAAGCTCGATTAATGTCCCAAATGTTTGCACACCCGAATATAACACAGTTGAGAGCAGCAACAGATTTGTATGGTGGATCTGCACGACTCAGATTCTCCAACTGAACATAAACCTGCAGAGAGGAATTTATGCGATTAGGGTTCCACCCTACTCCCTCCATTCCAATTGTAAGTCGTTCTGGCTTTTCTATTTACGTAGCTTTTATTACGTATCTAGACATAATGTATATATAGGTGCGTAGCAAAAGCTATGTATCTAGAAATGCCAGAACGACTTAAAATTTGGAACAGAGGGAGTACTTTGCAAAATAAAAGTACAAATGGCCATCTTAATGAATCATGTATAACAAGTGGTGTGAATATACCGAATCCAGTGTGCTAAAGCCATCTTTGCAGCAAGCAACAACAAGAGGATGCAAGGAAGTAAATGGTGAGAAGAGCTCTAAATCAATGTCCTCAGAGTTCCCATAGACATTTTCAAATTCACGCAATGTACCAAAAGCCCTTTGAAGCTGGCCAATTGATGAATGAGCATAGATCTTGGCAAGATATGTCTCTGGGGTGGGTGCCCTTTTCTGGCGCAGGGACTTCCGTAATAGCGACCAAGCAGCATTCAAGAGGTCAGTACTAAAAGTTCTGCCAGCAGCACTCAGAGCTGATATTACAAGACCTTCATTAACTGACAGCTGAACAGGAGGTTGAACATTCTCACCACGAGCAATCCATCTTGCAAGAAATTCCAAAGCAAAAAGAGCTAATTTGCTATTGTTAGCTTCAAATGCAGCTTCTGCTATGTCAATGCACCAGGCCCATTGTGGACACAAAACTTTGTTCTTATCAGTTGTCTGGAACAAAAAAAAAAAAGACAGCATCATAAAAAAGGCAGACAGATACTTTTCAAGTTGACATAAACATGCAAAAGGTTATATTCCAAAAAAGAGAATGCCAAAGGTTCAAAGGTGCATAACCAAAAAAATAACACTGAGAACTGAGACCAGCTGCAATTAACAATCCCAAATAACTCAGGTCCACCAGATTAAGCATTCCAAGAATATGTACCTTGCATTTCTCTATAATTGATGCCAACGTGTCCAACCTCCCGAATCTCATACATGCTCGGATATAATCAGTGTAAACAGTTAGGGATAGCGTGTAGCCTGATTTAAGAATCAGATCCAAATACTTCAGAGATGAGTCAACAAGGTTCTGTCTAATAAGCAGGCCTACAACCAAATTGTAGGATTCATCATCTGGAAATGTTCCTGTTTGCAGCATCCTGATTTCAACAAATAGAGAATCATTTCATAGTCAAATGTAATGTAGTAGAGTCACGAAGTGACCTTGAAACAACAAGTTTTGGTACAAATTATAGTATAGGTTGTTAGGAATACAAGAAATTTAATGTGCATAAAAAACTTTTCCAATACTACCTTTGTTATATCAATGCTGCACATATTTCTTTAAGAAGTAAACTACAGCAGTGTAGATAAGACCAGTTTCTGGAATTAAAAACCCAACCTAAAAGGCACTTTAATAAGGATACACTATGTAATGTAAAGGATACAGAGTTCCTATCGACCACACATCACAAATCCATAATATAGAGGTAGTCTGAGCAAGCCAATTTTCATAGAACCTCATGATCAACAACCTCCACACATCCATAAAAACAAAATGCAAAACCAGCCGACATCAAGCATGAGAGATCACGATATTTCCATTTCCCATCATTATGTGTGTCAATCCAAATTATATGCGGACCATGCCATGCACCTTAGGTCAAGCTATCAATCTATTAGCCTATAATAACATACCAATATCCAAAGTAAAACAGGTAACTATGCAAGTAATCATATCAGACTTGGCAACAGTTATCGGAATCAACCACATCCTGGTATCACAAAAGATAAATCAACACTGTAATCCATAGGCTCCCAGCAGATACTTGTATGCAGGGGCGGATTTTGGGCTAGGGCCACTAGGGCCACGGCCCTAGGCGTCGCCCAAAGAACACCTTACAGTATATGTCTTCTTGGCCTGGTTTCAGATGTTGGACCACAGCCTTCCGGCCCATCACAGAGAGGAGCAGTCGAGAGGCGCACGATTTGCGAGTGTGGCGCTCCTCTGAGGCTCCGACTCCGTTCCTGCTTCTCTCCGTGACCGTGACTCCGTAGTTTGAACCTAGCTACCGGGTGCCGTTCTTCACGGCACCGTGCCTCCGCCAGTCTTCCCTCTCGCTGGATGCCACCCTCCCGCCGGACCTTGACGGATCCACCACACTTGGGCTTGGCCGCAACGGCAGGCCGTAGATGCCCTGACCGAGGGCGCGACGACTCGGTGCGGTGGTGCCGCCGTGCCAGCAGCGGCAGCTGGAAGGAAGGCCGGCATCTCGGCCTTAGTGTGGCCCAGTGGCCGCGTAGGCAGGCAGCAAGCTGCGCCCTGCAAGCCGCACGCACACAGCAGCAGGCTGCCAAGCATGCGGCTCTGTGTTGCTTGCTGATTGCACAGACGCCTCCCCTGATTGGTAGTCCCCATTCCAATTCTCAAATCTCAAATCTAAAGTTCTTGGTACCAGGTCTGTCTCTGTTTCTTACCAGGTATGCGTCTGAATCATTATCTCGGACTTTATGTTTTATACTAGGAGGCTCTAGAAAAGACGAAGATATTTTATATCATTTCTAAGAACTGAAGTCTCGAATGAAAAAGTTACCTTCAGTATCTCAAACTTTATGTTTTCCATCTATTATTTTGTGAATTTAAGTACGAAATTGAGATATCATATAAACTTATGTATTTACAAGCTACTTTTGTTATCTATCGGTATTAGTATTTTGACCCGGTGTGAGTGCCGTGTAGTTTATACGATTTCACAGTGGCCCTAGTCGTGAAAATCAACGAGCTCCGCCACAAGTTGTATGGTTATACCATTATATAGTTTTATAGGTCCGCACCTAATAAAAGTATAGTAAATAAACTAGGTGCCGGAACAGAAATCAGAATACCTCATCCAGTGCACTTGGCAACGACAATGCCGCCAATACAAGAATAGCGCACTAACCGTTCAATGAGCTTCTCGGCGCCCTCGGACTCCTGCCCAGCGACCATGCTCTTGAGCACGAGGTTGTACGAGGCAGTGTTGGGCTCGAGCTCGAACTCGCGCATGTGGTCAGCGAGATCGAGCATCTCGTGCGGCAGGGCCCCCGACATGAGGTTGGCACGGAGGTAGTGATTGAAGAGGTCGACGTCGGGGTGGTTGGGCTTCCCCGTGGTGGCGTCGAGGGAGCGCACCCAGTGGTCGAACAGATGCTTCATGTCCTCCCACCGCTGCTCCGCCATATACTTGCCGAACGTCTCCTTGAGCCCCGCGGCGTCGGGCGTATCGTAGAAGGCAGCCATGCGGTGCTGCGCCCCGAAGTGGCTGCCGGCGACGACGGTGGGCAGAAGCGAGGAGGAAGGGTTGGCGGCGGCGGGGTTGCGCCAGTTCTGGCTGTAGAAGGGGCTCCCCGTGCTGGGGTTTGGGGGGAGTGGGGCGGGGTCGGGGTCGGGGACGCCGGCGGTCGGGTCAGGGGACAGCTCCGGCTGCTGGGGCAGCGCGCGGGAGGAGAAGATCGCGGCGCGGAGGAGGAGGAGGTGGGGGTTGCGGTGGTGGCGTAGTAGGAGCGAGGTGGCCGCCGCCGCCGCAGCCATGGCGGCGAGGGATTAGGGTTTTAGTGGAGTGGTGGGGGAGGAGTGGCGGAGCGAGGGAGAAGACGGCGGCTGAGATCTTGAGATGGGCGGGCGTGATGGGGTCAGGACTCAGGATTCAGGAATGGAAGAGCAGAGTGCCCCATTGGAGGGTGCTTCCGTAATTTTGGGTGTGTTCACTTCCCCATCCCAACCCAAAATATTTCCTCTTCCACTCATTACATCAAATCTTTCAACGCGTGCATGGAGTATTAAATGTAGGTAAAAAAGATAACTAATTGCATAGTTTATCTGTAAATGTCGAGACAAATCTTTTGAACCTAGTTAGTCCATGATTGGATAAATTTTGCCAAATAACAACGAAAGATGCTACAGTAACTTTTCACCTACTTTTCACGAAGTGAAAACACCCTTGATACTGACCATCCTCAACGTGAAAATCTAGGCATCTTTGAAACGCAAAAAATACTTCGAAAAAAAAAACTCAGCTTATTTTTTTTTATAGAAAACACAAAATATTCCGGTGTTGAGGATCCTAGTGTCAAAATCAAAACTTCCACACTTAGGCCTCCTCTAAAATGCAGATTTTTTTTTTATTTCTACGTTTTTTTAAATAAATTGATTCTTGTAAAATTTGTATACAATTCATGTAACTTTCATGCACTGCAAAGGGACCATTATAGACCAAATTAGACTGTCTCCAACAGCCAACGCATCAAGGCACCCAAACCCAAGATGCCTAACAGAAGACGCAAAGGACATACCCATTCTGGGTGGGACACGATGGGGAACACAAATAAGGGTCGCGCTGCATGCTTCTTCTTGCTCCAATCACGCTGCTCAAACTGTTGTTGGCTGTTGCCATGCCTTTTGCGTTCGCTGTTGGAGAAGAGAACTTTTAGGTCTATAACTCTTTGCGACAACGCGACCCAAACCATCAAATGGGTCTTAGGTCTGTGCTCTTTTGAGATAGTCTTTAGTGGGCTCTTGTGGATGAGTTGCGTTCATCCAAGAACAGATTCATTCTTTATTACAGTGGGATCAACTTGTAGTTGTTATGTCGTGAAATGTTGCAAAATTCCTACTAAATTCGTTCTAAATTATAAGATGTTTTGTTTTTTTTATATATATAGCAAATACATCATATGTAGAAACCATAATGCTATGATGAGGACATGCGTCCCGACGCCTCGTTCCAAGACCTGCAAATCGATTGGGCCCAACAAGCAACGCCCCGATCTTCTACTCCCAAACATTTTCCCCACTCGTGACCGCTACTCCTCGATTGGGCCCAACAGGCAATGCGCCGATCTTCTACTCCCGAACATTTCCCCCCACTCGTGACCGCTACTCCTTTCACCGTGTCGTACGTCAATTGCGTCGTTCGCCCACCTACTCTGCCTCGCCACTGCGCCCCATCCCACGCCGCACCCGCCCCAATCTCACGCTGTGTCACGCCCCATCCCGCGCCGCGTGGGGCATCCACCGTCGCGACCCATCCACCTCGCTCGTCGTGGCCATGGCGTACAAAGAGCCAGTGAAGGGAATTTTGTTTCTATTAAAGTTATATTGCACCTAAATTGTTATGTCGGGAGTTCAATTTTTTGTTGCCCGCTACGGTGAAAGCTGTATGTTTGGTGTTGGTAATTAGTGACAATGCCTAAGTACTAATCCTATGCCTAAGTTGTATGTAGCATATGAGGATTAGTACATTCCAAGGTTGGTGGCAAGATGGACATGGTGATCATGATGGCCACACTTGGATTTGGACGCAACCCTACGTGATCAAGGCAAAGGTATATGCTTAAAGGTTGTGTTTTAGTAACCAAGACACCTAGTGGGTGTGGTTACATTATATGATAGATAGCCGTATTATAAAGAGGGGAATGACGCGGCTATTGAACTCCTAAGTGCCTCTAGGTGTGTATTTCATAATCATATGCATTTGGATAGAACTAATAACGCCTCGAAAAATGATTGTGAAAATGCTAACACACTCGCACATGACGAGATCACTTGGTGGTGTTAGCACGTTTGCGAAGGCGGTGGAGTTTGAGCGGTAGAAAGGGTTTGGGGTCCTCTCTCCCTCTCGCCGAGCTTGCAAGGCGGGATTCAGGGGTTTTCGAGGAGTTGAAACGACCATTTTTCACTACGTCGAAAGTTGGAAAAGAAACGGAGGCGAACGGAGGTCACAGAGGTGACCGGACGCTAGACCGGACGCGGTCTCTGTTTGACCGGACGCGTCCGGTCAGCGTTCAGCGTCTGCGCGTGTTTCAGTTTGATGATCGGACGCGCAGCGCGTCCGGTCGTTCAGGGAACTTACTGGACTCTAACCGGACGCTGGCACTGTGGCGTCCGGTCAGTTCTACAGCGCGTCCGGTCGCTGTTTCGTTGAGCGCTGCTCAGGCTTGACCAGTGCGTCCGGTCAGTTACGGGACCAGCGCGTCCGGTCGCACCCAGCACGTCCGGTCCACGCAACGAGCGCGTCCGGTCGGTGCTTCGCGGCATAGCCGTTGTGCGATCGGCGCGTCCGATCAGCGTGACCAGCGCGTCTGGTCAGCGCGACTTCGGCTGTTTCAAGTTTCTAATGGCTATATTCGAAGGGGTACGTCTATAAATACTCGTTGGCCGGCTCAAGGCTCTCTCTCTCTTGAATATTTGACATACTTGTGAGCACTTTGAGCTAAGCAACTCCCCTCCCACTCATCTCTCTTGCTTCTTTGCATATTCGAAATGAGATTGAGTGATCCAAGTGCATTTGCATTGTGAGATTGCATCTAGTTGTCACTTGGTGGTTGATTTGCTGCGGGATTCTTGTTTCTCTTGGTGGTTGCCGCCACCTAGACGGCTTAAAGCAGCTTGGAGGCATTGGCAAGAGTTGATGATTGTTCTTTGCCACCTCCGATGATTATGAGGGGTTTGTGCCTACCTCGGCGAAGCGCCAAAGGCAATGTTAGTAAATTGCTCGTGTCATTTGTAACCTTTTGCCATTTGTTAGGTTCTTATGGTGCCTTTTGAGAGGCTCGGTGTGTGACCGATTAGCACCGAACCATGTGGTGAAGAGGGACACAACGGGGACTAGCGTGCCGGCAAGCACGTGAACCTCGGGATAAATCTTCGTGTTATCACTTTCATATTGTGATTGATTGATCCCGGTGTTCGGTTGTCTTGGTATTCATTGTTGATCATATTGGTTGGCTCAAAACTTCGCCCCTCGGTGAAACTCTCCTAACTCAACTCCGCATTACCTTCTTAGTTATCTTTGCTAGCTAGTTGGCTTTGCTAGATTAGCTCTTTTGTGTAGCTTGCTAGTTGTAGTTGTAGTTTTCTTCTCGGTTTGACTTGTGCGGTTGAGTGCAATTACTAGAATTATGAATTGGATAGGTGGCTTGCAAACACCCCGTATGCTAAGCAAAACTCGCATCGCGCTATTTGTTATATTGATAAACTTGTTTAGCTTGTCTTTGTAGAAATTTTTAAAAGGCTATTCACCCCCCTCTAGCCATCAAGACCTTTCATACGGGCCTTCAGCTAGTGTAAGGAATAAGAAACCCAACAATAGATTAGGCCCACAATAAATGAACTGACATATATTGTACTTCTAAATTCTCTAGTCACAAGATTGTTCTAAATGTTCTTTGAGCATTTTATAATAAATAACGTCAAAAGTATAATAGCCTTTTCTATCTTGTGTGGTGCAGCAGCTGAAGGTGTGGCAAGCAAAATTAATTAATGCTTCATTTTTTGCACTGGTAGTGTTGCGGTGCAACTTACTATATCGGTCTTTATCTCCATCACTGACGGCAACTATTGTTGTTTTTAGTACCGGTTCTCTCAGAGACACACAGGGAGTTGTTTGATATTCACTCCTCACTGTAAGCCTTGTTTGGATCTTCATGTATATATTTCGCTCCGTCCATATGTGTTGGAGTGATTTAGTGTGATAAATTAATTAAGGGAGATACATGGGCCCGTAGGTGTGGCAGTAACATCTATCATCCATGGACGTGCTGTAGTGTAAAATAAGCACATTAGCTTTTATTCGATCACAAGACAAATACAGGCACAGTCACAAAAAAAAATACAGGCACACAGCACACTAACGTGCATATCATGTGGCAGTAATTACTAGAGTAATTCTTTTTCAATGCTCCGACGCAGATTCTTTAATTGGTAATAGCTTAGACTATCCGCACACATGGATCTCTATATTCATCCTCTAAAAGAATATTTTATTCTAGTCACCACAAAATATACAGTTTCCCCACACTCATTCATACTCTATCACATCTTCTATATCAACTACCCCTCCGTGGGTCCCGCACGTCAGGATTTTTTTATCCTTCCTCCCCCGCCCTGTCCATTTTCTTCCTCCAATCTCGCAGGCAATAGCAGCAGCAGCGGGGCAGCGCCGCCGCCCACCGCGCCCTCCTCCGCTCCCTTCTGCTCCTCCTGGCGCTCTGCCCCGGCCAGTACGCCGTGCTCCTCCTCCGCGCCCGCACTCCTCGCTCCTTGCGGGACGGGCAAGGGCGCGATAGCGCTCCGCCGGCGCGACTCCACGTGCGCGACCCCGCCGTGCCACTGCCACCCGCCGGCGCTCTGCCACACCAGCAGAAGCAGTGCAGAGCACTCGCGCGCGAGGATCTGGTGGTGGTCTCCCCATCTCTCTGCCCCCAACAAATTCTACAGCCTTCCAGTAGATTGTGGCGAGTTGATTTGTATGATATTTTCCTATTTGAGCTGGTAGGAAGCGATTTGTTAAATAAATAGCTTGCACAATTAGTTGATAGGAAGCAATGTTGGGACGGAGGAAAGAAATATCAGATGCTAACGATAGCAATCTCCTTCCGCGAAATTTATTTAGGCCTTGAGGTGGTATCCTTGCTGGATTTTTAGATTAGACATCCTCATAAGCAGATTGATGATGGACCATTAGTTTTTCACTGTGGTTGCAATGGTGATGGCAATACTTCATGGGCAACCAAAGAGGGCTTTTTATTTGTACAATTCTCAGACAACTGCATATTAGTTTGTACTACCTGTTTGAATGGAGTAGTTCGGTTCTTGCTGCCATTTGAGGCCTGTACTTTTAGAGAAGGCATTACTTTGGATGCTGAGTGAATGAGTCATTTCATTATTCGATCAGCATCGTTGGTTTGCCAGTTATATGGTTAATTATTTGCCAAATGATTTCTGGACAACCTCTTTATTAACATAGGCACCTTTTATCTTTCGTGGCTGATTTGCAAGCAAAAATCTAGTAAATTTCAGTGAGTTGTACCTCATCTGTCAGCCACGCCATGGATGCCTACTCGACCTCCTCTCTGAGACAATGGATGACGGAGGAGGAAGACGACGACACTCTTTTCTTGCCTGATGATGATGAAGCGAAGGTCGCGACACACATTGCTGGCTGAATCTGAGAGTTCTAGCAGGCGCCGTCGATCTGATGCGCCACCAAAGGTAATTCGACCGAGGGACCTTCCTTCCGGTCACAGGAGGATCAAAGCCGACTACTTTGCTGCAAATCCAGTATACAATGACAAATAGTTCCATCGAAGGTAATGTTCAATACATTTGCAATATGGATCACTCGATGTCGTATGGTTGCTCATACCTAAACTATTATTGCAGGTTCCGGATGCAGCGACATTTATTCAAGCGCATTAAACAAGCGGTTAAAAATCATGATAACTACTTCAAAAAGAAGCTTGATGCCTGTTGCAAGGAAGGACTATCGGCTCTGCAGAAGTACGTTGCTACTATACGCATTCTCGCTTACGGTATCCCAGTGCGTATTGGCGAGTCAACTGCTCGACGATCTTTGCAACATTTCTGTCGGGCTGTTATTGAGGTTTTCGGGGATCATTACCTAAGGGCACCCAACGTTGCCGATGTAGCTAGGCTTCTTCAGGAGGGTGAGGAACGTGGGTTCCCGGGGATGCTGGGTAGCATTGACTACATGCACAGGGAGTGGAAAAACTGCCCATCAGCTTGGAAGGGTCAGTTCACGGGCAGGGGGAAGCATCCAACAATGATCTTAGAGGTGGTTGCATCGCATGATCTATGGATTTGGCATGCTTACTTCGACATGCCTAGTAGTAACAACGACATTAATGTCGTTTATAGATCTCGGTATTCTCGGCTTACATAAGGGGTCGTTCACCCCCCCCCCCCCCCCCCCCCCCCCCCCCCCCCCGTCTCGTTTCAAGCCAATGGAAGGACGTATAACATGGGGTACTACCTTGCCGATGGGATTTACCCTGACTGGGCGGACTTTGTTAAGAATATTCGTTACGCCATGGAGGTGAAGACCCAGCACTTTGCCACCCAATAGGAAAGTGCACACAAGGATATTGAGCGTGCATTTGGTGTCCTGCAATCTCGGTTTGTGGTGATCCGAGGACCCGCTTATGGTTGGGACCATTCGCAGCTCAATGATATCATGATGACTTGCATTATTTTTGCATAACATGATCATGGAGGATGAACAACACAATGCTAGTGATACTGATTTTCATGATACCGGAGATGTAGCAGTTCCATACAACAGCAATCCCGACCGTGAGGCATTTGTTGCTGCACAGCATAGGCTTCGTGACCCAGACAAACACTATCAGCTACAATCTGATCTCATCGAGCACCACTGGATGAGGCGGGGAGCTCAGCAGCAGTAGAGAGTCTACGAGCAAGTGCAAGGTCTGCTTGTCCCTTCTAGTTCATTTTGCATTTCAGATTTTGCCCTTACTTGAGGGTCAGAACAAGCTTGATTATGTCCTTACTCTTACTGTGATGTTATAGCAGAAATCAATGTTTCTTTCAAACTGTTCCTTCAATGAAATTTATGTTTGTGAAACCTTGCAGGGTTGGCAGGCAAGTTGGCAATGTCCCATCATTCATGCTGAGAGTGGAGTCTTAGAACCACATTGACTTTTCACTGTCAATCCAGGCAGGGTGAAGAGAAATAACCTGAAGAAGGCAAGTGCCGATGAGGATGATGAGTTAGGATGAACAAGTAGCATCACCCAATATAATATTATCTAGTTTTCATAAACTTGTTTGTGCCATGGATGGTTATCATTTTATCTGCTATGTAATGAGATATGAACAAGTAGCTGCTATGTTTGGAGTTTGACAAGATGTCCAGTGGTTACCTGATATGTAATACTTAGCCGCTATGATTCTGGGATGTTACTGCACCTGTAAACCAGCATGCTACTCTATATAATTTTGGTATATGTATTCTTGGCTTGTTCCTGTTGTTATGTTCCTGGGATATCACGGTGTCTGTGCTTTAATATGTACCCAGGCTGCATTATTTTGAGGTATGTTGGGTTATAAATTTGTACCTCCCAATCTTATGTATTCTTTGTTCCTTGCGAGTTCAAATTTTACTCACAGAACAATGAAATAACTCACTTTTTCTCCGGAGCTTAGTAACCTGGAAAAATAATGTGGCGCTGTGTTTGATAATTTGAGTGATCACATAGGATTGATTGGTTCATCAATGATTGTATCAAGTTCTGGAAAATAAATACATGACAATGTTTGTTATATCTCCCTGCACTTCTCATTCTGCGTGTTTATCAGATCCTCCCCCACCCCCACCCTCCTTGCAGGATCATAGTGAATCTTCTATGATCAGTTGAGTTGATTTTTTTCCTTATGTTCAGAACATGGTGTACTACAAGATCTCACATGTTTATCATCGGATCTCAAACCCAGAGCAAAGGATTGCAAGTGACATACCAAAGTTTTGCTCAGAATTAAGTGACCTTGTACAGGATGATCTGGCTGCAATTGTAGAAGGATTAATATACATCTGGCGTCTCTGCTCTTATGCAAGTCCAAAATATTCTCAGATTTAAATTTTACAAAAATTCAACAACATGTTCCCATAATTGCTTCATTGAGGGGTCACAGAATACATGATATATAAATATAAATTAGATGATTTAACAGCCATATACAAGTGCAACAAGATGGTTCAACAGCCATATATAAATAAGATGTTTCAACAGCCATCTTATATAAACAAGTTCCATAATGCAATCTTGATGGCACTTGCACAAGATATATAAATAAGATGGTTCAACAGCCATATAGAAGTGCATAGATACATTACGGTTCGACACAAGCTGAATGTTCTCAATGTCAAATAAATTACACAAGGCGAATGGTCTCAAGAGTTCGACTACACAAGGTGAATATTCTCATGACAAATAAATTACAGTCCGAATACACAAATAAATTGTCACAACTAATAAATAAGTACACCTCTCCGAATCCATGTTCTTCAGGGCCCTTCGCTCATTCGGCATTTTGTCGCTTGCCTCTCCAATATTTCTTGCTGACAAATCTGGTAGTAAGTACGCAATGCTGGTGTGCAAGCATCTAGATCAATGTTGAGGATCCTTTCATCTTCTTTCTTCTCCTCTCTGAGCTTTTCTGCCTCGTGCTTGCGCAGTTCAAGCTCGTGCTGCTCACGCATGAACTGAAGCTTCGACTACTCAATCTGTATCAATGCTTCATTGTTTCTTTGCATTTCCTCGAAGCGCCTCTCATCGATGGAGGCAAGCTGCTACAAACGATCTTTTCTACGCTCAGATTCCTCATGCATGATAGCATTTCTTTGCAATGAAAGTTCTTGCATTCTTGCTACGTACTCTGCAGAAGACGATGAACCGACATCGGAATTTGCTTTCTTCTTCGTTGCTTTGGCTGAATCCCTACCCATAGGCCTCCTCGCTTGAGCTCCGGATCGAATAGGGCTAGACTGGCCATCGACAAGGTCCACAGTTTCAGTTGTTGTGGTACGGTCTTCCCCAAATCCTTCACCTCGGGCAGCTGTTGCAACATCCTGTCATTTGGGCGCATCCTTCATTAGCTCCCAACAATGCAGGTAACCAAACTTGCGTCCCAGGAAAGCAGCAAAGTTCCCTACTGCATAAGTGGTCTGCAACAGAAATAAATGTGTTAGCATAGATTCAAACGTACAAACTGAATGTAAAGTAACTCTGCACAAGAAGCATATCTTATCGGCATCTGACATCCCGCTAGGATTCTCTCGAATGCTATCTGCATAGTAGGATGCAAACAGGGTAACTTCAGTCCTGATTGTGTCCCAACGGCTTTGTAGGGACCTCAAACTTCTCTCTGGGTTGGATGCTCTCCTCGAATTGTACTGGTTCATGATCCTCACCCACATGCGATCTTTTTTTGTCCAGTACTTGTAATTGGGTCACAACTTATTTCAAGCCATGACTTGATAAGGTTTTTATCTTCATCTGGATTGAAGTTACCCAACTTTGACTTACTGACTGATTTTTTGTTCCTTATTTTTCCTGTGGGATGTGGCACTTCCTCCAAATCTGCCTCAGAGTTGGGAACATTTGCTTATGATATTCCAGCCTGCTGAAAACCTTCTGGAACATAGCCACTTGGATTCATCATTGCAACATTAGGTGGACGGGTTGGAATCCTTGGGGGAACTAGCCTGTAGGAGGTTGGAACCCATACATGTATGGGTTCCAACCTAGCTGGTATGTATTCATGTTGCCACTAGGAAATTGCCCATGTGATCCTTCACCAACATTGGACTGGCTAGGGTCCATCCTGAAATAAGATGCACAAAAGGTAATTAGTTATAGCATACTCATGTCACACAAGCACATACGTAGCCCAAACACATGAAGAACAGTTAAATGTTGTAGACATAGTTTTTTTATGAATTGTGGCGTTGATCTTTTAGGTGTTGGGCTGCAACTGTGGATTACTAGATTGCTCTAACAAATTGATTGGGCAATTGCTAGGTGTGACAAAATAAAGGTTTAATTGGGGCATGCTTTCTATTCAAATCATTTGGATGCAGTAAAAATATGGACCCCAAAAAATCTAGCTGGTGGAAATACTTTTTGACGCAAGGTAATTATTCTGAACTTTAAAAACTATCATGAATGACCTAAACTATAATGAACAGCTCTTTGTTTTAACTTATAGTTTTTTAATGTGGTTTTCTATCCTTTCAAGCATGCTCATAATTGGTAATAGTGAGACAGGAAACTGATTCATGATTAAGTAGTGGCTGATTTATTAATTGCTTAGCTTCATGAGCAGTTTATATGTTTGAGAATGCACTACTCCTCTGTCCATACAAATATGATTCTGAAGAAGTTCACTTATCAGCTTCAATTTAAGAATGTTATCATGTGCCTCAAATTAAGATTTCTCGGCTGCATGTTACCATTTTTTGTGTTTATTTTGGAAATGCTATAGGAGTTACTACTCATGGTCTCCTCTCTTAGTTCAAACTGACACTTGCATCTAGCACATACCTAATCAATGAGATTATTCTGAATACTTGTTGATGTAAAGTAATTATTCTGAACTTTAAAAAAACTGTCATGAATGACCTAAACTATAATGAACAACTCTTTGTTTTACCTTAGCTTGAATGAGATGATTGCACAGCCCTATAGAACATCCAAGTAAATTTGAAAAAAAATCGACAACATGTCCCCATATAGAGCAGCCATATATGAATGAATTAGGCATGGTATATAAATGAGCTGATTGAATAGCCATATAAATGTGCATCCCATAATTAGGTCCAGTCATGTAAAACACACATCTAGAGACGCAAGCAAGTGTATGTTTAGTCTTTTATTTAGTTCACTCAAACATACAAGATTTGCTACTCCAAAAATGTTACTCGATAAACAAAAGTATGATGTAGTTGAAGCCCAAGATGGAGTAATTGGTAGCATTTTCTAAATGGAGCATTTTTTTAGTTTGTTTTCTAAATTTTGTGATAAAAAGACACACACCTGAGTCGGCAAGGACACCGGCTGGAGCGCGCGGTGGAGCTCTCCTCAGATGTCGCTGCCTGGACCGATGAACCTCCCTGCCGCCGCTTCGCCAGAAGCCTTCTAGTCCGGGCCTCTTCCTTTTCAACCCCAACTCCGAGGTCCCCTGATGTAGGGGGGTCTTTTTCGTTGTCCAGGATGCCCCCTGCTCCGGTGCCACTAGAGGCGGCCTCTACACTACTGTCGGTGTGAAGGGCAGAGGCAGGCGGGTGGGGTGGCGGCCAAGGTCAGGCCGGGCACCGTCAATCGGAGAAGATGTGGCTGCGGCGCCCTTCGTCGATGTCGGCAGCTGACGCGCGAAACCAGGGCCTTCCACCTTGGGGATGCCGGACTCGTGACAGATCTGGCCCCAACCGGCATCGTCCGCCTCACGCCGGCCTGCCGCGAGGGCCGAGGGGCGTCGGGCGGCTCTGGCCGGATGAACTGGACGATGGCGTCCTACCGAGGCGCCTGCGGGTCGGGGCCGCCACGCCGAGGACAGGCGGGGCGGGGAGCGACGCCGGGGAGGGGCGGGGCGGGGGCACGATGCCGAGGTGGGGTGGGACGGGGGTCACGCTGGGGCTGGGGCTCAATGGCGGGGCGGGGCCGCCACGCCGCACGACATCCAGGTCGAGGGATTTGGGCGGGGGCGTTGGGGGAGAGATGATGGAGGTGGGCCAGCGATGTGTAGGGGCCGAACGGAATCCCGCTGGATATGGCAGACGCAGTCATTCCGGACCGGGTAGCGGTCTCCACTGCGATGTTTTTTTTTACGCCAAACAGGATATCGGACGCGTTTCCAGGCTCCATTGCAGATAGTCTAAAATCTATGACGTCAGTAATACTTAATACATACTTTGTTTTTATAGAGATGCCCTCGCATGCTCAAGCATGGGGCATGTGCTCCTACTACCTAACTAAACCTTCACAATGGTTGCTTTTTCGTTCTTCTTCTTGACCTTCAAACAGATTTTATGGGGAGAGGTGGCGCAATCGTCTACTAGGCTGGCGGCGATGGTGGCCCCGGACCCAGTGAAGGATGACATGGATGCTGTGGCGGCGGATGCTTCGTCGTCCTCGTCCTTAGGGTCCTTGAGGCGCGTTATGAGCAGCTCGGGCACCACCCAGTTGGACACAAAGTAGAAGAGCAACATCAGAGCACTGACCGGGACGAGCGAGGAAATGTCGCTGGTGTCGGCAGGCGAGCCGGGCACCAGCTTGGGGCTGAGGATCTCGCTGATGACTTCCGCCGATGGCAAAGCCCGGATCCTGCCAGCGCATGGCTGCCGACGTGACATGGCCGCCGCTGGCCATGAGTGGGAGTAGCAGCAGCTGGACACTGCAGGGAATGGGAGCTGTAGCGGATGGTGAGCGCAGGCGTCGTCTCCATGGATGGATAAGAAAGATATATTTTTATCTACCGAGCTGACTGTGCTTAGCCGCACCCCTAAGTGGCTGACGCTGACCCTACCTGCAACTCGCGACGTGTTGGGTGATAGTACTCTCGTCGCAACCACTTCAACCACGCCACCCTCGTCAGGCTGTGGGGTGTCGTCGTCGGCGTCCACGCGGAGCATCGGGAGCTATCGGAGGAGCTTCTGCAGAGCCACCAACAGCTTCGAGCGTTGCACGCTCATGTGTGTCAGAACCGTCTAATCTAATGTTCTTCTAAGGGTACTTGTCTTCCGCTACTACGTATTCAAGAGAGAGCACTAAACTATACGATTTCGTCGAGCACATCATAAGGGAGAACTCAAAAATCCACCTTTTTACATCACTATCATAAATGATCGAGTAAAGCTTGCAACATCCTTGTCAATTCTTACATCACTTTTAATACAACATTAGAATAATTTGTTATTTGATTATAACAGCGGAATATGAAATGTTACCAGAGTTTCAGCAGAATGAAAATCATTTAATGCCAAGTTAAACATTATCCTAAAGAACATTTATATGCATGAATTGATAACATGTTATAAGTCTTTTTTCTGAAAAACATTCTTGGTGAAAGTTTAAACAACTCCATGTACGCACGTAAAGGAAATTCTTAATAAGCCCACCAGGAGGTTTCCACAAGTGTCAGCTCCAAAAACACCTGTCCAAAAATAGGGGGAATAAAACCGTGAGTACTCAATTGAACTTAGCAAGACTTACCCGGCGGGAGAAAATAAAAAGGCTCCAAGATTATGCAAGGCTATTTGGCTTGTGGGTTCATTGCGACCGCAGAAAACATTACTAAATGTGCATCCTTAGAATCAACTTTTATTAGCAGTTATATTCAGTTCCTTAACTAACCATTCTACGTAAGCACATATGCTACTTTCAAGCAGGTGGTATGTAATCAGAACCATTTTACCATTCTTCCCTGTTCCAGTTATTACTACGGTGCTAAACAGTAGCCAAGTCGTACCGTCACGTAGAAACGGCGATTCGCGAATCAATGTGCCCAGTTGGGTACCCCCGAAAAACACATGTCTCATCTGTACCCCGGGCACAAACAAGACTAACCTGTTCCACTCCTGTCACGGGGTCCAGGTCCCCATCCAAACTGGGACTCCAAGCCCCTAACACTGCAGGCTTGGTCTCAGCGTGGTGCTTAGACCCCCAACCCAAGTATCTATCTATAACAGTCCATCCGAAAAGAGCCGGAGCCCATGACAAGAGAGTAACAAGTCTTTCCGCTCCCATAAGCAAGTATGTGCTTGAAATAATAAGTCTGTGACCTGACTAGTGTCCAATGCAACGGACGGTCCTCAAACGACACAGGCGGGACCAATGCAACCAGAGCCCCGCTCTGTTGCCCAACCAAGTCCGAGCCCATCCAAGCCCAGTCTCGTCCGATCTCCAATTATTATCTATATATATTTGTATTCCATGTGAGAACAACATGATAGTAGTAACAATAATATATTTCCTATCTCTCGCGAGTGACAGGTAATCACTCGACTTCCACCGGGATCGTATAGCATAGCAAGCTACGCGATCCTATCATACTAGTAAGACTCACAGGATAAGGAGATATATATAGGGAGAGTATACTCTATAGCTAGCTATAAAATAAGTTATTCTATAGCCACCTCTATTTACGATAATTTTATATACTAATTTACGACAATGTCAGTATATATTTACGATAGTTGAATTATTATAACCCATGGAGATATTTACCATAATGTTATAGTAAACCACATAGTAAAGAGTTACTATAATCTCGTAAATTAGCATATATATATATAACTCCTTAAAACTTAATGCACAAGCATAAAATAAAGTGCATAATAATAGAGGTTATGCATCGGGGCTTGCCTGAGTAAGATTTAACCTAAGTTAGCAATTCACCATGGCGCCACGATCATCAAGGCACCATCTTTTCAGCTACCCAGATAACTTCGTGATTCATCATTGTTTCTATTGAGACATTCGTGGATGCAACGGAGAGACGCAAATAGACAATGATAATTGCAACTAAGAAAACACAATGCTCTTCGCAAGCTAACGAGCTAACACTAACATACCAGGCCATGTACCCAAGTTGTTGAATAAACATTATTTTTCCCAGCAAGTATTTTAGTTACACAAACCCAAAGTGGTGCTTTATCCATTTTATCGATTTAATAGATATTTAAATCGGGCTCGTTAACTATCCTAGCAAGCTAATTATTTTAGAGCTACAAAATTACCGAGAGTAGATAATTATATTATAAAATTACTGTGAAATTTTTAAAGCTAACACTATCATTATTTTGCTCCTAAATTCCTACAAGTTTTATCCCAATAATGTTAAGCATATCAAATTAATTAAGGAACTCTTAAAAATATTATGGAACTATGTGAACAGTTATACCCGCAGGTAGACCATGATTTTAGGAACTGAACAAACTTGGTTTCATAATTTTTAGACTTCTACACATTTAGATATTGAATTTATAAGTTTAGCCTAGGAACTAAATTAAGAAATTGCTTTGGAAAAGGAAAAGGCCAACGACAACATTTCGGCCCAGCAGGCCCTCCCGTGGCCTGTGCGCGTGACGCAATGGCCCAGCGCGGCCCACACGAGACGTGACCGCGTACGACCATCTGGCCCAGCATGGGGCGCGGACGCGCGCAAGACAGGCCGGCCCAACTGAAAGGATCTAATAGGCCTAAAAGAGGGCGAATAGGCAAATCTAAAAAACCTGAAACTCAGAACTCAAAAACGGAAGTCAAATACCTACCGGTACTACCGGTGAGAGATCACTGGCACTACCGACGCAAACCACCGGTATTACCGGTACCCTACTAAAGCAACGAAATCAGAGATCTGCGAGTTGTGATTTCAGATCTGAGTTTTACCCCACTACCGAAGATGATGTTGATGAAGTTAATGAACTCCCTTTTTGCTTGTTCCTTCGCCAAATCGTAGATCGGGCACCCACAACCTATGAGAGAGATGAGGATAGAGGAAGAACATGAAGAACAAGTAATATCTCAAGTAATCACAAGCAACAACAACAAACACGTGGGACACACGATTTATCCAGAGGTTCAGCAACCCCACAAAAGAGTTCCTACGTCCTCGTTGTTGAGGCGACCACTAAGGTCAGAGTCTCTTTCACCTCCTTACCTCCCTCAAGCAACCACAAAGGTTAGCCTGAGATTTCCACTAAGAATACAAGGGTGATACAAACACTTCGGGGTGCCCTCACAAGTAGAATAACACAGGCAACCACAAAGAACGCCTAGCCAGCTAGGGTTCCAAGAACTCAAGAGTAACAAACACAAACCAAGCCAACTAGGAGGGGAACCAAGTGCTCAAGATGCGAATCAAAGCTTTCCACTCTCAAATCTCTTCTCTCTAGTCAAATCTTGCAAGGGATTGGATTTAGAAGCAAAGAGGAAGAGAGAGAGGATGAGTCAATGCTTAGGAGTTGTTTGTCTGAAGGTAGGTGGAAGTAAATGGTGTGGGTAACAATTAGAAATGAAGTGGAGAGCTATTTATACACTTATCTTCGAAGCGGTACCGGTACTACCGGTGAGTACTCACCGGTACTACCTGTCCCAAGGGTTCCGACCGTTACAGTCAACCTACTAGAAATTTTGTGAGAAAATAGCCTACCGGTATTACTGGACTTTCACCGGTACCACCGGTCAAGACCAGTACTACCGGTCCATCCACCGGTACTACTGCTAGTATAGTTTACAGCGAAGAAGAGTTCTGCGGGAATTTGACCTACCGGTACTACCGAACTTTTACCAGTACCACCAGTCAAGACCGGTACTACCGATCCACCCACCGGTACTACCGCTAGTACAGAAACTTGCAGAACTAAGCACTGCCACCGGCGGGATTTATGTCTACCAGTACTACCGGTTGTTTACCGGTACTACCGGTGCTCCTAGGCATAAAATACCTCTCTTAAGTGTCCCTGAGTGCAAAAGTGTCTCTCAAACACATAAACAAACACAAATTGAGTACTAATTTCCCATCTAGATAGCCTAATTTGTATCCCTCTTGATAGTGCGGCATTTCCAATAACTCAAGCCAAAATATGAAATCTAATCGAGCCACTTGAGAAGGAACGCTTTCCAATCAATGGAATTGAGGGTGCTATCATCACCAAATGTAATCATTCAAATTCTTTCATCGGACTAACACCTGCATATTCACTTAGATAAACATGTTAGTCCCTAATCTGATTGTCATTAATTAGCCAAAATCCACATCGGGGGCGAAAGCACTAACACCAACTGGCCCACCCGGACACGACTGGCACAATTTTGCAGAAGGAGCCCTACACTTCTACACAAACGCACCACCACCATACCTACTATTCCTACAGTCGTCCACTTTACAACCAAACCCTCGAATGTTTTCGCCTTTACCACGGAGAGATCCCTGGACTCCCCTGCTCTCGCCAGCGTGGTGGCCGACGACATAACTCAGCCACGCCGAGCCAACCAACCGGCTACGCCTGAAGTGAGAGGCCGACCACCATCAACGACCAAACCTGCGAGGGTGGGTGGCGGTTAGGGACTCTGAGAGGTACCGCAACCTGGTCGACCACGATGGTGGCTGGAGTGCCCCGGTTCACGGCGGTGGCGGGGCTATTCCGATGAGCTAGCGCGACGACGAGGATAGCATGGAGGTGCGGGAGCAACAGGGGATTACCATGAGTCTATCCGAGATGACGGTTGAATCGGAGGTGGCCCGAACGATGCTGGCCACGTGCACGCCGCGAGGTCAGCGGCGCTCCTCCACGAGCACCAACGCGCCACCTCGTCACCGATGAGCTCCCTGGCCAAATTATCATGAGCACCAGCTAGAGGCAGTAACTGCGAGATCACATACACACGCAATCGAACTGCGACCAACCCTACATGCTGACCCCAATCCACACGCTACTCCGGCAGGAAAAAAATTGCCCAACAGCGAGGAAAACGCCAAATGGGCGCGGCGTAGGACTCGGCTAGGGCTCGATGCGTTCGAGCGGTAGGCTAGCTCCCACGTCGAGCTACAGGCGTGATCAAAAGACCAAACCGCTCGGGAAACGCCAATTTGAAGAGGAAGGGCAGCGTCGGCTAGCCGGTGAAGGATGGGCAGGGCAGGGCAGAGCGCGGACAGTGAACCGCAACAGCAACTGCCCTAACCCTCCGGTTGGACGCGACTCACGTCGGCGCAAGGGACAAGGGAGGGCTAGGCCTTAACGCGGCTCGTCCTTGCCTCAGTGACGCGCTGGTTGCTAGCGAGTGCGCTCGCGGATGGCGCCACAGACGAACATGCGCCAACCGGTCGGGACCTCGGCCCTGCGCAGCGCCATTCGTGGTGACGCGAGAACGCTTGGGCAGAGCAGGCAACAGCGGACGGCCAGCAGCCGACAAATGTCGGCCACTGACATGACCGTGACCAGGCGCGGCCACGCACGGTAGCGTGCATGCGAGGCGACTGCGGATACAGGCCAAGCGAGAGCGAAAGTTGACGAGCACGAGATTTAAAGCGAGTCGAAAGGTACTGATTGACACGACCAGCTGTCAACCCATTCCCTTATCTCAACATCGACGCTACCAGCTGTCTGGCGAAGCAAACGCCAAGACCCAAGGGCAATTGGAAATGTAAATATATGGACGCCAACGCGAGTCCATCGCTGGAGCACTGGTTCACGAACAGAGCACCAACATCAAGATTCTAGCGCGTTCTAGCGAAGTTTGAGCAATTTTTCCCGAGACCACGCGACACCCAAATGCGACTATAACATACACCATGCTCAAGTGCCCACCTGGATGCACCCAACTATGCAAAAAAAAACGTGATATGAATGCTTAGGCATTTTTTGTTAGAATTTAAACGCCAAGTAACCTTGTCATCACCTCTTTCCGACCTAGACGAGATCTAGAGTTGAGGCGGAGTTGGATTTCGAATTCAATTACTGAGCTTGCAAAACACTAGTTAACAATATTTATTCTCCAACATAAAAGTTGCACTTTCATCTACATAGCTTGCTCATCAATTTTTACTTAAACGCAATGCTCAAGTTACATTTTATTTTTGTTTGTAAAAATTTGTTTTTCATGCCAAACAATTAGGCAACACGTCCTATCCTTTTTGTTAGGATTTGCATTAGCACCTTTATGCACTAAGTAATTTAACTTAGTTATATATTTGATTTCTCTCAACTACCAATGTAAGTCACATAAGAGTGATTTAACATTTCATGTGTGTTTTAAATTTATCCTCTAGGAACTTGTTTAGTTAATTTCTTTTAGACCTTAACCACGGTGCTAAGCGAGTCCATAACACCAGGGGTGTTACATAGTTGTGGCTGGGTGAGGGCAGCTTCGGTCTTTGACTAGTCACTACTGTAGCAAAATAGGAGTAAAATGCCTAGAGCTATATGATTGTTAGGCCAATACATATTACATCCTATATAAAAGCAAATTTCCATTTGTGCATGTGAAAAAAGAAGAGGAAGTGTAAACAACAATGCTTGATAAGGCAATCAGTAAAGGTCACATTAAGGGAGTGTTGGATCATCTTATTCCTGAGGGAATTTCACACATTAAGTACGTTGATGACACAGTTATCATGATAGCTGGATAGATGGATCTATGAAGTCAATTAGAAATCTCAAACTTATCATCTACTGTTTTGAGTGGCTATCTGGTTTGAAGATCAACTTCCATAAGAGTGAAGTATATGTTTTTGGATATCAACAGCAAGATAAGGAAATTATGGCAAATATGCTGAATTGTGTTTTGGGTGAATTTCCCATGAAATACCTTGGTATCCCTGTGAGTGACCACCATCTGGGAATGGGTGCTTTCTCACCTATATTGCAAAAGATGATAAAAAGACTAAATCCATGGAAGGGTAAGCATATCACTTCTGGGGGGAGACAGATCCTAACCAACTCCTATCTTAGCAGCATACCACTCTATTCCATGGGGTTCTACTGGCTAACTGATGGGATGCACAAGCAAATGGTCAGCATCAGGGCCAACTTCCTCTGGCAAGGGACTAAAAGAAAGTTCAAGTACCACATGGCCAAATGGAAAATGGTTAGCAGGCCTAAAGACCAGGGGGTCTGGGCATAATTAACACTAGGACCAAGAATGATCGCTTGCTAGTTAAATGGATTTGGATAATTTTACAAGAACCTGATGAGTTGTGGTTCAAGCTAATTAAACCTAAATATCTTGAGGGTTGCTCTTTCTTTTCTGCCCCTAACAGAGGTAGCTCACAATTTTGGAAAGGTTTACACAAAGTGAAACACTTCTTCAAGTGGGGAGCCATCTTCAAAGTTAAAAATGGGTTGAACTGTAGGTTTTGACAGGATTGCTGGCTTTTGAATGTGCCTTTGAAAATTGCATATGAAGATCTATTCAAACTAGCTCGAGATCCTGATATCTCAGTAGCTGAATGTTGGGTGGAGGACAAGTGGTTTATAGACTTCAAAAGATCCCTCTCATTTCAGGACTTTGAGAGGTGGTCAGAGCTCAAGGGTGAGCTTGATAGGATTTCTCTAGAATATGATCAGAATGATATTGTGTCCTGGGGGCTATAAAACAAAGGCCTCTTCACAACTAAGTCTCTGTACAGATTCATCCTAAATGGAGGTAGCTTGAGCAGAATGGCTGGGCACATCTAGAAATGTAGAGTTCCTTTGAAAATCAAATTTTTTTTCTTTGGCAGATCTTTAGTAATAAGCTCCAATGTGTTGCCAGTTTGGTTAAGAGGGGCTAGAAAGGTGGTATAGATTGCTGCCTGGGGGATGGGCAAGAATCGGTTAACCACATCTTTTTCAACTGTCACATTGCTAAAATGATTTGGGGTTTTCTTAGGGAGACGTTCAGATGGGAAAATTTTCCCAGATCTATTAAGGAACTTTCTGAAACATGGTTACTGGGCAAGGGGCCCTACTGATCAAGTTAACTTTGTTCATATTTGCAGGTTTTGCCTAGGCAATATGGAATAACAGGAACAAGATGTCTATTGAGAACAAGTATTTCAAGAACCTGGCTGATGTGTATGTTGCCTTATCATTCATGCAGAAGTGGGGACTGCTTCTCAAGGAAGACTATCCGTCTGCGCTGCACTCAACTGAAGGATGAGATCCTGCTTTGGATGAAGAACTTCAAACCAAGCGCCTTGATGTCCACTGACGTTTATGAGATCTAGTTGTTTGCTCTTTTATCTGTGTTGCGTTATGTGTTGGCTGTCATGTAAAACTGGAATCCCCAGGATGTACCGACTCTGGCTTTCTTAAAAGCTGAGGTTTAATCCTCTTTAAAAAAAGTGTAAACAACAATGAGCAATATGTATGTACAATTTTCCCATATCTAACGCAAGTACAAAAAAGAAGAAAGAATCGATTCTAGGCTAAGATATCAGTGCTGTCAGTCTCCGGGCGCCCAACAATGCTAGCGTGACCGAGCAACGCCCACAGCACGGTTATGAACTCGCCACCGTGGTAAAGCGACTTGGAGTGCGAGGTCACGTTCTCCGACGGTGCGAGGTAGAGGATGAGCTCCGCCCAGAAGTCGGCGAGCACCTTCCACAACAAGGCCTCGTCGCTGACCTCCTCCACCAGCTGCCGCCCGAGCTTGGACGCCTTCCTCAACGTCGCGTTCATGCTCCCACCGAGGCACCTCGCAGCGCGCTCGTACGTCACCACCGGCCCCGCGCAGCGCGCGAGCACCCTCGTCACCTCCTCCGCCACTCCCTCGTAGAGCTCCTCCGTCCACGCGCGGTGGTCCGGCAGGAGGGCTGGCTTTAGCGCCACCAGGTAGGCGCAGTAACGGGACAGCCGTGTAGCAACAACCACCAGGTCGAGGTCGCTCTCCCCATCTGTGTCATTATTATTGTCGTTGTCGAGTTTGCCACCATGAGCTCCCTCGGAGCGCTTGAGCTCGACCAGCCTCGGGGCGAGATGCCACACAAGAATCTGCTCGGATAGGCTGTCCACGGCATTGTCGTCGCCGGCTTTAATACGGCAATCCCAGAAGAGGTTGCCCGCGACTCCGTTGCCTTGCAAGGACCGCTCGCCGTTCCCGAGCCTACCCTTGTTTGTTCTGAGCGTCACAACAATGGCGGATTTCACCGCCGCGGGCACTGCGACGGTCTTCTTCACGATCCGGTCGACTTGCCGTGAGACGCAGCAGCAGTAGCAGAACCGAAGCTGCAGGATGGACACCTGGCAGAACCGGTCGTCCCATTGCTGCATGGGCCGGAGCCAGAGCAGGCGGCTGAGCTTACGACGCGCCCACGGCGACTTCCGCCACGTCGGCCGTCGCGCGTACTCGCAGATGGCGGACACCTTGATCCAGTCGGAGCAGACGTAGTTGGCGATCTCCCACCCCTCCGTGAACACGATGGAGACGATGAAGGAGACGGAGACGAGTATGTCGAGGCCAACGATGACGTGGAACACCGTGTCGTGGTGCTGCAGGTAGCCCCGGAGGTTCTGGTAGCCCATGGCGAGCGCCGTGCCGGGGTTCGTCATGTCGTGCATGATGGCGCCGCCGGCCGCGAGGCAGCTGATCCACGTGGCAAGCACGAGGATTGAGTTGAGCGCCGGGAACCACCACCCGCTGGCGTAGAAGACGGTGAGCTTCGAGTAGAGGAAGTCGGCGAGGAAGGACAGCTCGGCCTCGACCACCCGGAACACCCTCTCTGGGCTACCACTACCAGCAAGGAGCCCGTCCTGCACGAATGCCATGGCACGGTGGCAGCCGGCCTCGGCGAGTGGGCACCCAATGAACCGCCGGAGCTGCAGCTTGAACAGGGCAAAAGAGAGGCACAGGTCCTTGATCTGCGGGCAGCATGCGAGGAGAGGGTCGCCGGACGAGGAAAGCGACCATATCCTGTCCACGGTGATGATATGCCCCGCGTTCAGGTCCATGGACAATGACGGCGGAGCTGCAGTAGTCCTGTCAATGTGGTACCCATGCGGCCTAGGCTTGATAGGCAGTTTCTCCTCACCCTTCACAAAGTAAGGAGGGGGCACTTCTAGTCCACCTTGGCCTGCCTGACCATGCCCATGCCCATGGAGTTGCTTCATGTAGTCGGCGACGAGGTACGAGTTGAGGCCGACAGCGAATGAGTTCTTGGCGAGCTCGGCAGCGACGAGCCTGTGGATGACCTTGAGGAGGCTGAGCACCCACAGCCACAGCAGGACGCCGGTGAGCAGTGGGCTCCCAGCGGCACCACCACTGCTGATGATGAGGAACGCCACCCACCCCATCCTCGCCAGCTGCTCGACCGACGGCCGGAACTTGCTTCCGTTGGAGCCGCTGCTGCTGATGGTCGAAGTGGAGGAGCGGGCGGTGTCGATGGTGTTGCGCAGGATCTGGAGGAAGACGGTCCAGGCGAGGAGGAGCGGGACGCGCGCTGATGCGTCCCACTTGGCCGCCGCGGAGACGGCGTAGGACACGAGCGGGAGAAAGAGAGTGGACGCGGCCCAGACGAAGAGGCGGAGTGCCGGATGACTGGAGCGGCGGCGGTAGGAGCTCAGCACAACCAGGATTGCGGGCAGTGGTGGAGCCACCCTAGGGGCGGGTGGGGCGGCCGCCCCAGCTACCGGCGAGCTCGCCCTAGACCCCCGGAACCCTTCTTCCCTAACAACAGCAGCGAGGAGCGGCGGCCACGAGCAGGCGACCCGCGCAGCGCAGGAGCAAGGAGGAAGAAGCTCGACAGCTGACGGATGGACCATTTCTCCACTTTGTTGAACCCAGCAAAGGTGAGAGGCCCATTGAAAGCCCATCATCGTAGACTCCTTCGTCCTTCCCCTAGGCCGAATCGGTGGAGTCGTTCGCTCCCCAAACTCCCAAATCTCCAAATCGCCGTCGCCGTCGCCTAGGTTGCGAGGAGCCAGCCACCGCGGCGCCGCGCCATTGCCCAACTGTCATGGAGCCGCCACTCGCCGGCTCGCCCGCTTCCCCATGGCCCCGCGTGGTCGCGCCCTCCCCCGCCTCCCACCGCTGCACGGCCGCGGCGGCGCCACCTGACGGTCGCCCGACTGTCACCATCATCCTGGAGCCTGGTAGGAGCGAGTGAGCGACCGAGCAGGCAAGCTGCGGCCTGGTGCGGCGGCCCGACAACAGCCCCGCCCGTGGTTGGCCAGGAGCTTTTGCTAGTCTACAGACTCTACTGCAATAGAGGGAGAGGAGGCATTGGCAAGCAAAACAATTGGTATTATTCATGAGCATCGCATCTCAATTTGTCAATTTAACAATTTATGTACATTCTATAGTAGTAGTAGAGCATGTCAATTTGACAAAAGTAAAGTGTTACTTGAATTTCTGTGTTGACTGAAGAATTCTTTTTAGTAGTAGAGATGTTCCAGGATTGGCACTGGCTCGCTACTTGAGTTAAGACTCTGAATAAATTGCACCCATCTTTTTGGTTACAACAATGCTTTGGGATAGCAATTCAGTCTCAACTATGTAGTAATGTGCCCTTAGTAGTTAGCAGATGATAACCCAATGTGTGCTAATATAATAGTCATCTGCTGTTGTGGAGTTTGAGCTTTGGACGATTGCATTCACCTACTAGTGAAAGCGCTGGGTTTAGGTGATTGATATTGTCTCGTAACCTTCTTAAGTATGTTTTTTTTGCGCTTTTAGTTTATCTTGTGTATAGAGTTCGCCCCAGCTAAACAAATATCCTGCTTCCGTCACTGATTGCGGGCAGGACAATGCTGACGATGGCCGCCACCTCCATGAGCAGCAGATTCACGAGGCTGGAGGCCATGGGGGTGGTTAGTTCTTTTCCTTCTCCCTTTATCCACCTCTCCTTGTTGGCAATGAGCAAACATGGAGAGAGAGAGAGCTCTGCAGGCTTCAAAGCTAAATGCGGTATATATAACAACACAGGCCTTGTTTAGATGACATCAAAATTCCAAGTTTTTTCACTCTCTCTCCATCACATCAATTTTTAGCCGCTTGCATGGAGTATTAAATGTAGGTAAAAAAAATAACTAATTACACAGTTTAGTTGAAAATCACGAGATGAATCTTTTGAGCCTAGTTGGTCCACGATTGGACAATATTTGTCAAATAAGACGAAAATGATACTATTCATCGGGTTGAAATTTTTTCAGCATCTAAACGAGGCCACAGTTTGTTTTCATGCTTGTGATGGCTTATGGCTGACTACATTGCAATGAAGGTCAGGTGGATGCATGTGAGGACTGATTAGGAGAAGGGTGGACGACAAGCCAAGTTAAAGACACGATTCTGTGTGCTACACAAAAAGCAAAGGCATCGCCTTTTATGATGGATGACAGAGAGTACTTGCAGCTAGGGGCTACATACCTACGTGTTGCGAATTTGAAGCTCTGGTCTAGGCTCGGTACTCCCCCAATGCCATAAAAAGAGTCTGCTATCTATTATAAAAAAATAGAAATCTTGGGCGCCGCGTTGCCGCGCACCATCTTTGAGGTAACCATTGTTGATCTTCAAGTTTGTAATCAGATAAATCAAATTTTGGATTTTGCCATGCCATCTCTAAGGTGACCATTGTTAATCTTGTAGTTCCTGTAGTTGGATAGCTAGATTAGACATGAAGAAAATAAATTGAATTTTGGGATAGCAGATAACGCATGATGTGCAATGGAAGGTCTATCTAAAAACATCCATATCCCTTATATGCTAGTACGTGACAGCCTATTTTCAGGACAACCGGTGATTTAGATATGTGTAAATATAAAGGTAAAATATTATCAAATACAATTACTACGGGGGTGTTTGATACCCCAGCCCGAAGGCCCGGCTGCACCCTCCAGCTGCAACTCTACCTATTTCATGTCATGAACCCACTATCGGGTCAGGCCAGATGCGTGTTGTAACACCTCAGGTGTTAAGCATGCATTAGGCACTGCAAATCATGCGCATGAGCATCATCGTACATTCATAATCACATGAAATATAAAGGATACGTCGGTTTGAAACATGTGAAACATGACTTCAAAACATAAATGTTGCAATTTACTTATTTAAATAAAACTAGGCCATGAGTGTGCTTGATTAGGTCAGTAAACAAGTTTGTTTGGTAGTGAAAAGAATTTAGAAATGTTTAGCATGAAATTTGGAGCAAGTTTTGTATTTAAAAGTTTCTCAAAATTTGCTTTTAAAAATAAGTTAGAAAATTGAGTTTTTGAATTAAAATAAACTTTGAATCTCTAATTTAAAATCTAGTTGGAACTTGAAAATGCACCTTTAAGTAAAGTTGTAGAAAATCAAATTCTAAACAACTTTTGTTTTGGGGTCAAGTTTTGAAAATGTAATTTTCTTGTTCAAATTTGAATTTGGGACTATTTAGTTAAATTTGGAATTTTAAATAAAAGGAAAAACTCGTTTTCTCTGGAGCGGGCCGCCGTCCACCCTTTCGGCCCAGCTACCGAAGCCGGCCCGGCCCAGCTGCATGCCTGCCCGCACCTGCCTCCCTCTCGCGCGCGCAAACGCGACTGTCCCGACCGCGCTCAGGCTGCGGCCACCGCGTGGTGACCGTACGTCGGCGACGCCAGCCGGTGGCGCTCCCGCGGGCCCCGCTGTAGCCGCGACGTGCCATCACCCCGCGCTGAGCAGTTGCCCACTCTCTCAGCTCTCCATTTTCCCCTTCCGCCTCTTCGCGTTCGCAGCACCACCACAAGCCACCGCCGCCGCTCGCCGCCGTCGAGCGCCCTCGTTGATCCACCAGAGCCCAATACCCCGCGGCTCCGGCTCCGCCTCGAGCCTCACCACCCCGTGCGTGCGGCCCCGCCCGCATTCTCGCCAGGGTAAGGCCGAGCGAGCGTTTTCTTCTCCGCCACCGGCGCGATGGCCGCTGTGCCCGACCACCGTGGCTGGAGCCCTCCTCTCCATCTTTTCCCTCCTCCTTCGCAGGCTACGCGTCCGCCTTCCTCTCGCGGAGCTCGCGCGCGCCACGTTGGCCACCACCGCGGCTTGCTCCGGCCGGCCGCCGTGCACCAGTGCCGCCTTGCCACCATGCTCGTCGGCGAGCTCAGTGCCGAGCTCATATGGTCGTGTGATAGGTGCCACCAGCTTCACCTCTTTGTGGGAAAGCCGTTGGTGGTGACCTCACCGCCGACAAGCTCACCGGCGGCAAGATCCCGGCCGGTCAAGCCTCCTCTAGGGTGTGCGTCTGACGGGTGGGGTCCTCGTTGACCTCGGGCCCACCTGTCTGTCTCTCTATGCCCACGTGGGTGCACTGCACCGGGTGTACCCAGCCGTTTCTGCGGCTGGTTTTAAAAGAGATTTGAAAAATGAATTTCCAAAAAATGTGTAAATGATTTCAAAAATCATATATTCAGAAATATTGCTCCAAAAAATGATGAAACAAATTTTGGTAGACTTATTATGAGTAGATATATAGTTTAAAAATATCGTATGTTGATTTTGTGATACTTTTCTATGGAGCTTTATTTTAATTCTTATAATTGTTGTTTTCTTAGAAAATGCATAGGAATCACATGTTGCTCAGAAAAATATGGTTCCGGTTTTGTTAGTCTTCTTTTGTGATGTGCTTTGCATGAAAAATATATTTCATACATGTTCTATAGAAAAATATTGATGTCTAGTTCAAGTGCCTTTATTGGCTGTTTTTTTTGTTATTTTTGCTAGAGAGAAAAATTAGTATAAAATATGCATATGATAATTTTTATATTGTTTGTTTACTGTGTAGATCATAGAAAAAATACTAAATCTATTTTTTGATACTTTTCATAGTACAAAGTATTTTCATGCTCATTTATACCCCCTAGCTTGTCATTTTTGTGTAGGCAGTTTTACTTATCTAATTACTATGAATTTTCATGGTAGGCTAATTATGGTATGAATATGTTACTATAATTTTTATAGATTTTTCTATGCACTAAAAATATAGGTTGCTGTTGTAACCTTAGTTTAAATTGAATATAAAATAATATTCTTTATGTATGATTAATTTAATAACGTAGCTTTGGTGTATCTTTAAAGCATAAAATCCTTTGCTGATGTCACTTGGCATGTTAGTACGGTTGTGTTGATGAAGTATAGTAGCACTCATGTTAGGGCTACACGTTAGTTAGCAGAAAAGAACGAGAGTTAGTAATGGAAGAGAATGCAGTAGATAACATGTATTCGTAGTAACTGTCATTGGATGACGTTGATTATCTTGTAGAAAGGTTTTACATTTATTCTATCCAATAAAGTCTCAATGTGTTCATCTGCATATCATGTCATCATGATCATCGCATGCCATCGTATCTGATGCACCGTTTACATATTTACTTATACAATTGCATCATACAGGATCGCAGGAGGAAGTGTCGGTAGCAGTGCAAGAGGAACAGGTCGGGACCGACTGAAAGCCCAAGTTTGGTTTTGGTAATTAATGACACCAAGTTGCTAATGTCATGTGTTAAGTGTTTTGAGTTAGGCATAAGCAACACATGTGATGAAGGTGTATGTGGCAAGGTGTGGTGGCCACAAGATCACAAAGAGATGGTGCATGGACATGAAATGATGATCATGGTGAAGATGCACATAAAAGGAAGGACATGATGATCAAGTGGAGAAGGATCTAAGAGCTCAAGGCAAAGGTATAACCATAGGGTTTTCCTTTTGCCGGTCTAAGATGAGTAGAGAAGTGATTGACCGGGTTTAGGATACATGGCCGACTATCAAGAGGGGCAATCACGGTTAGCTCGGAAATCAAGTGCCACTAGATCAATGTCTTGAGCATATGCATTAGGATCTAGTAAAAAGCTAACATAACGCCTTGAGAAATGATTTATGAAATGCTAACACACATGCACATGGTGGTGTACACTTGGTGGTGTTAGCCCAGTTTGTGAAGGCGGTGGAGTTTAAGCGGTAGAGAGGGGTTTGGGTTCCTCTCTCCCTCCCACCGAGCTTGCGAGGCGGGATTCGGCGCTTTTTGGAGAAGTGAAATGCCTATTTTCTATTGCGCCGGAAGTCAGAAAAGAAACGGAGGCGAACGGAGGTCACAGAGATGACCGGACGCTGGACCGGACGCGGTCTCTGTATGACCGGACGCGTCCGGTCAGTGTTCAGCGTCTGTGCGATTTTCAGTTTGATGATCGGACGCGCAGCGTGTCCGGTCACTGATGACCGGACGCGTCCGGTCATCCAGGGAGCTTACTGGACTCTAATCGGACGCTGGCACTGTGGCGTCCGGTCAGTTCAACAGCGCGTCCGGTCAGTTCTCCTGAGCGAACCAGAGCGCGCGACCGGCGCGTCCGGTCCCTCACGTAGCCGGAGCGTCCGGTCAGGCGTCCAGAGGGGCAGAGCGAAGCGGAGTGATGATCGGACGTGCGGCGCGTCCGGTCACGTGCGATCGGACGCGTCCGGTCTCAACGGGAGCATACTGGAACGCGACCGGACGCGGGCACTGTCGCGTCCGGTCAATCGGTTCAGCGCGTCCGATCACGGCAACGGCTAGTTCTGACTCGCACTATTTCTTGCTGTCGTGTAGTGACCGGACGCGTCCGGTCACCCTGACTGGAGTGTCCGGTCAGCGTGTTTTTCGTTGCGTCGTCTGTAACGGCTAGCTGCGTACCCCTTCGTTATAAATAGACGTTGGCCGGGGTTTGAGGATAACTCTTGCACATTTTGAGAACTAGAGACATACTTTGAGCTAGAGAACAACCCCTCCACTCATCTCTTTGCATAGTTGCACATCTTGAGTGAGATTGAGTAAGATTCAAGTGCATTGCTTGAGAGTTGCATTCTAGAGACACTTGATCTTTGAGTTGCTGCGGATTTCTTGTTACTCTTCCGTGTTTCCTGACACGGTAGACGGCTTGGAGCAGCGGAGGTGATTGAGCTCGCAATTGGAGATTGTTGGAACCTTCACCAAGTGTTGTAAGGGGTTCTTGATCCTTCCCCGCGGGAGTTCGCAAATTGGATAGTCTAGTGGAGCTCGTGGCTTGGAGGATCCCCATCTTGTGTGCGGTTGTGCGGCGCCCGCAGAGGGCTCGACTCTTGATAGTCGATTAGCTCGCGAACCGACAAGTGGGTGTATCGCCACAACGGGGAGTAGCTTGCCGGGAAGCAAGTGAACCTTGGGATAAATTCTTGTGTCATTCTCTTCCCGAGGATTTCTCTTGTATGATTGATTGATTGGTATTTCTCTTCTCTTCACGGCGGTATAATCACTCGAAGCTCTTCTCTCGTATTACTTCTCGTTTCTAGCTTGTAGTTGTTGTTGTGTTTAGTGAATAGCCTTGTACTAGACTTGTGTAGGTGGCTTGCTTAATTAGTTAGAGCTAGTGCTTTTGCTTCGCCACCTTTCGTACTAACTCATGGTTAAGTAATTCTTGTAGAAGTTTTAATTAGGCTATTCACCCCCCCTCTAGCCTATTTGGACCTTACAAGTGGTATCGGAGCCGAGGCACCGTTTATTTGAGGCTTAACAACCTACGGTGAAAAAGAAATGGCTCAATTAAGCTTGCACATCAACAACACCAAGAAGGCACCTCACTTTGATGGCACAAATTATGCATATTGGAAGGTTAAGATGACCGCACACCTAAAGTCAATCAATAGAGAAGTGTGGAAGGTCACCGAAACAAAATTTGAGGTTGCTAATCCGGAAGCACCTACACCGGTGGAAGAGAAGAAGCTCTAATGCAATGACATTGCCATTAGTGCTCTTCATGAGGCATTAGATGACAAGACATTTGAGCAAGTGAAAAACATAGAAGTTGCACATGATGCTTGGGCCAAGCTAGAAGAAACATTTGAGGGCACCGAAGGCACAAAGACCGCTAAAGCATATATCTTGCAAGAAAAATTTTCAAGCTTCAAGATGCAAGATGATGAGAGTGTTCCGGAGATGTTTCATAGATTGCAAGTCATTGTCAATGAGCTCAAGGCACTTGGTGAGGAGGTCAAGGACAATCAATTCTCTATGAAGTTTTTGAGAAGCTTGCCCAAGAGGTTTGATACATTGATCACTGTGCTAGTGAGGACTACATTGAAGGATTCAACTCCTCAACAAATATTTCAAGAGGTGATGACCGATGATTCATATAGAGAAGATGATGAGAAGGATGAGTTGGTTAAGAAGAAGAAGAAGGAAAATGAAAAGAAAGATGATGAAAAGAAGAAGAGTGTGGCATTCAAAGCCACCACATCTAAGGGCAAGTCCAAGATTGAATCATCAAGTGATAAAGACTTAAGCTCTTGTGATAGTGATGACATTGATGAGTAAATGGCTCTCTTTGTCAAGCAATTTAGAAAATTCATGAAGAAGAAGGGCTATCGTGCAAGGAGGAGGAAGAACTCATCTAAGAAGAATGAGCATAACATGAGATGCTTTAGATGCCATAGCAAGGATCATCTTATTGCAAAGTGTCCTTATGATAGTGATGATGAAGATGCTATCAAGAAGGAGAGGAAGAAGCAAAAGAAGAAGCAAGAAAAAAAGGAGAGCTCTCATAAAAGGAAGAATGATTCTCATGTTGCTACATGGGATAGTGATGATTCCTCAAGTGATGATGAGGATGACTACAAGAGCAAGAAGAAGGGACATGCTAGCATTGCCATCCAAAAGAAGGTCTCCCTCTTCGACACTCCATCATGCTTCATGGCTAAGGCCGCTAAGGTATCATCCAATGATGAGAGTGATCATGATAATGCTAGTGATAGTGATAGTGATGAAGAGGAATTCACTAAAGATGAACTAATCGCTATGCTAGAAGATTGCACTCAACATTTTAAAGAATCTAGAAAGGAGTGCAAGGGCTTGCTTAAGGAAAAGAAAAACCTTATGCAAGAACTTGATGAGCTTAGGGCATCTTATGAGAGTCTAAAGGTAGACCATAAGAAGCTTCAAAAGTCTCACACTAAGCTAGAAGAAGTTCATTCCTCTCTAGTTAAAAAATATGAAAACATACCAACTAATGTTGAGAAAGCTAAAACTTGCAACATAGGCATATCATGTGATATAATTGATGAAACTTTTCATAAGCCTATTATTGTTGCTCCTACTAACCCTTCATGTAGCTCATCTACATCATCCTCATCTAGTAGTGATGGTTTCACTTGTGACTCCACACTTATAGTTGAGAATGAAAATCTCAAGAAGAAGGTAAAAGAGCTCAATCACACATTAGCTAAGGCTTATGGTGGTGAGGACCGCTTGCTCATGTGCTTGGGTAGCCAAAGAGCTTCTCTCTACAAAGAGGGATTGGGCTATAACCCTAAGAAAGGCAAGGCCGCTTTTGCTCCTCACAAGACTCGTTTTGTGAAGAACAATGGTAGCTATTGCAAAAGTTGCAAGCAAGTTGGTCACATAGAGCAACATTGCATGAACAAGAAATCCAATGCAAATGTATCCTCAATTAAATTTGATTCTTTCTATATGCTTACCAAGGGTACTAATGGTGTTCATGCTAAGTTCATTGGTACACCATGGATGGGCTCAAAGAAGAAAGCCATTTGGGTACCAAAAAGCTTGGTCACTAACCTTGGAGGACCCAAACAAGTTTGGGTACCTAAAAGGAATTGATCTTGTCTTGTAGGTCAATTACAAAGCCGGAGGAAAGCATTGGGTGCTTGATAGTGGGTGCACTCAACATATGACCGGAGACTCTTGTATGTTCAATTCAATTGATACAAGTCAAAATGGTGGTTTTGATGCTATCACTTTTGGCAACAACAAGAAAGGCAAGGTCAAGGGGCTTGGTAAAATTGCTATCTCAAATGACATGAGCATATCTAATGTGTTGCTAGTTGAGAGCTTAGATTTCAATCTTTTATCGGTGGCACAACTTTGTGATCTTGGCTTCAAGTGCATATTTGGTAGTGATGATGTTGAAGTCATAAGTGTTGATGGATCAAACTTGATATTCAAAGGATTTAGACATGGTAGCTTATACTTGGTTGACTTCAATGATAGTGAGACACAATTGACATCATGCTTGCTTAGTAAATCTAGTATGGGTTGGTTATGGCATAGAAGGCTTGGTCATGTTGGAATGAAACAATTGAACAAACTTTTGAGGCATGACTTAGTTAGAGGATTGAAGGATGTCACCTTTGAGAAGGATAAACTATGTAGTGCTTGTCAAGCTGGCAAACAAGTTGGAAATACACATCCTAGTAAGAGTGAGATGAGCACATCAAAGGCATTTGAGTTATTGCACATGGACTTGTTTGGGCCAACAACATACACTAGCATTGGTGGGAACAAGTATGGCTTTGTGATAGTGGATGACTACACTAGATATACTTGGGTGTTCTTTCTCTATGACAAGAGTGATGTTTTTGATCTATTCAAGTCTTTTGTCAAGAGGGTGCAAAATAAGTTTGAGACTACCATCAAGAAGATTAGAAGTGACAATGGTAGTGAGTTCAAGAACACAAGAATTGAGGAATTGTGTGATGATTTTGGTATTGGACATTAATTCTCACCAACATACACTCCTCAATCCAATGGTGTAGTTGAAAGGAAAAATAGAACTTTGATTGATATGGCTAGATCAATGCTTAGTGAATACAATGTGAGTCATTCATTTTGGAGTGAAGCTATCAACACGGCTTGCTATTGTAGCAACCGTCTCTATTGCCATGGGAAGCTTGGAAAGACACCATATGAGCTATTGAATGGAAGAAAGCCCAACATTGCATACTTTAGAGTGTTTGGTTGCAAATGCTATATTATTAAGAAAGGCACTAGGTTGAGCAAGTTTGAAAAGAAATGTGATGAAGGGTTCTTACTTGGTTATTCTACCACAAGCAAGGCATATAGAGTTTGGAATCTCACAAATGGCACCTTGGAAGAAGTTCATGATGTTGAATTTGATGAAACCCAAGGGTCTCAAAATGAAGCTCAAAACCTTGATGATGTGAGAGGAGATCAATTGTCAAATACAATGAAGAACATGGACATTGGTGACATAAAGCCAAGGCAAGTTGATGATGATATTCATGTGATCAACCAAAGTGTGCAAATTGATTCAAATCAAGCAATCTCAAGTGGTTCTCATGATAAAGTGCAAGTTCAAGGTTAGACAAGTGGAAGCAATCAACTCCCAATACTACAACCTACTAGTATTGCAAGAGATCATCCGTTGGACCAAATCATTGGTGGAATTCAAAGTGGTGTTCAAACTAGATCAAGGCTAGCATCCTTTTGTGAGCATTACTCATTTGTCTCATTAGAAGAACCAAAGAAGATAGAAGATGCATTGAAGGATTCCAATTGGGTAAATGCCATGCATGAAGAACTAAACAACTTTGCTAGAAATCAAGTTTGGGAACTTGTTGAAAGGCCAAAGAAATACAATGTGATTGGTACTAAGTGGGTCTTTAGAAACAAGCAAGATCAAGATGGCATGGTTGTGAGAAATAAAGCAAGATTAGTAGCACAAGGATACACTCAAGTTGAGGGTCTTGACTTTGGAGAGACATTTGCACCCGTTGCAAGATTAGAGGCTATTAGAATCTTATTAGCATATGCTTGTACTCACAACATCAAGCTCTATCAAATGGATGTCAAGAGTGCATTTCTCAATGGCTACATCAATGAAGAAGTTTATGTTGAGCAACCTCCCGGTTTTGAAGATGACAAGAAGCCTGACCATGTTTACAAGCTAAAGAAGGCATTGTATGGTTTAAAGCAAGCACCTAGAGCATGGTATGAGAGATTGAGCGACTTTCTTCTCTCTAAAGGGTTCAAGATGGGAAAGGTTGACATCACTCTCTTCACCAAGAAACTTGGAAATGACTTGTTTGTGTTGCAAATATATGTGGATGACATTATCTTTGGATCAACTAACCAAGACTTTTGTGAAGAGTTTGGAAATATGATGGCTAATGAGTTTGAGATGTCTATGATTGAAGAGCTTAGTTACTTCCTTGGACTTCAAATCAAGCAAATGAAGAATGGCACTTTTGTAAGTCAAGGCAAGTACATCAAGGATATGATCAAGAAGTTTGGATTGCAATATGCTAAGCCAATGAGTACACCATTGGGTACTAATGATCAATCGGGGATTGATGATAATGGAAACATGGTAGATCAAAAGTTATACCGGTCTATGATTGGAAGTTTGCTCTATGTCACCGCTTCTAGGCCAGATGTGATGTTTAGTGTGTGCAAGTGTGCAAGATATCAAGCTTCACCTAGAGAAAGTCACTTGAAAGCAACCAAGAGAATATTGAGATATCTCAAGGGCACTCATGATGTTGGATTATGGTATCCCAAGGGGTCTAACTTTGAGTTGATTGGATATTCGGACTCCGACTATGGTGGATGCAAGATTGATAGAATGAGCACAAGTGGCACTTGTCAATTGCTTGGAAGGTCTCTTGTTTCATGGTCATCAAAGAAACAAAATAGTGTTGCACTATCTACCGCCGAGGCCGAATACATTAGTGCCGGTAGTTGTTGTGCACAATTGCTTCGGATGAAAGCCACCTTGAATGACTTTGGAATCAAATTTAAGAATGTGCCTTTGTTTTGTGACAATGAAAGTGCTATCAAGATGACTCAAAATCCGGTTCAACATTCAAGAACCAAGCACATTGATATAAGGCATCACTTCATAAGAGACCATCAACAAAAGGGTGATATTAGCATTAAGAGCATTGGTACCGAAGATCAACTAGCCGACATTTTCACAAAGCCACTTGATGAGAAGAGATTTTACAAGTTGAAGAATGAATTGAACATACTTGACTTCTCCAACTTGAAATGAGTGCACCCCCTACATTCTTATATGACATGCCTCTCCTCCAACATAGCAAGGTAAAGTTGTTTGGCATATCATTCATACTTTGCTAAGGACATGGTTAGAACATATAGACATATTTACATGACAAATAAGCTCATTCATGAAAATCAAATGATTTTGATGTATATATGGTACCACTATTGCTTCTATGTTTGATTGGTCTAGTGGTAGCATATGACATGTTTGTGGGCTTGCAAACCTAGTGTTGAATCTAGAAAATAAGCTCATGATGTGTAATTCAACATGGTCAAGATAACCCTTATACTTTATGAGGTGTGAAAAAGCTTGTCCTTAGATCAAACCGAATTACATATTCTAGGCAAGTAATCTAGATTGAACCATAATTTGGACTCCCTCATAATTGATTGACTTATCTCTCACTAAAATTGGCACCTTTTTGGTGATTGTTGACAAAGGGGAGAGAAAAGTCACAAAGATATTGCAAAGAGGGAATAAGATATAATAAGGAGGAGAGAAAAGTCACAGGGGAGAGAAAAGTTACAAAGGGAGAGAAATCAAGGGATCAATTAAATTTGAGCACACAAGTAGGGGGAGCAAGCTCATGGATTACTTATTGCACTTGTATGTTCATTAACATGATAAATTGTTGCATTGCAAAGCTTAAATTCATATTCATGATTGTTTGGTGTTTGCTAGAAATAGAACTTGAATGATGATTTGTTGAGAGTAGCTTTACAAGCGGTATCTAGACACCTTGGCTTATAATGTTGATCTCACGGGGTACTTTAGTGTTTGTGATCTTTACAAGTGATGTATTACAAATGGTGTCTAGCTACGTCGATGCTAAGGATGGTATATAAAGGCAACTCCGATTGGTATCACGCTTCAAAGGTCCATTCTATATACCTTAGCATCAATTTGATAGTAGTAACTCTCTCAAATTTCAAATCCATACATATGTGCATAATTGAACCAAACTCATGGAAGCACATATGTAGGGGGAGCTAATACTATCGAAATTGAAAATTGATTTCATTTCATATCTTTGTGATGGTTGTCATCAATTACCAAAAAGGGGGAGATTGAAAGCCCAAGTTTGGTTTTGGTAATTAATGACACCAAGTTGCTAATGTCATGTGTTAAGTGTTTTGAGTTAGGCATAAGCAACACATGTGATGAAGGTGTATGTGGCAAGGTGTGGTGGCCACAAGATCACAAAGAGATGGTGCATGGACATGAAATGATGATCATGGTGAAGATGCACATAAAAGGAAGGACATGATGATCAAGTGGAGAAGGATCTAAGAGCTCAAGGCAAAGGTATAACCATAGGGTTTTCCTTTTGCCGGTCTAAGATGAGTAGAGAAGTGATTGACCGGGTTTAGGATACATGGCCGACTATCAAGAGGGGCAATCACGGTTAGCTCGGAAATCAAGTGCCACTAGATCAATGTCTTGAGCATATGCATTAGGATCTAGTAAAAAGCTAACATAACGCCTTGAGAAATGATTTATGAAATGCTAACACACATGCACATGGTGGTGTACACTTGGTGGTGTTAGCCCAGTTTGTGAAGGCGGTGGAGTTTAAGCGGTAGAGAGGGGTTTGGGTTCCTCTCTCCCTCCCACCGAGCTTGCGAGGCGGGATTCGGCGCTTTTTGGAGAAGTGAAATGCCTATTTTCTATTGCGCCGGAAGTCAGAAAAGAAACGGAGGCGAACGGAGGTCACAGAGATGACCGGACGCTGGACCGGACGCGGTCTCTGTATGACCGGACGCGTCCGGTCAGTGTTCAGCGTCTGTGCGATTTTCAGTTTGATGATCGGACGCGCAGCGTGTCCGGTCACTGATGACCGGACGCGTCCGGTCATCCAGGGAGCTTACTGGACTCTAATCGGACGCTGGCACTGTGGCGTCCGGTCAGTTCAACAGCGCGTCCGGTCAGTTCTCCTGAGCGAACCAGAGCGCGCGACCGGCGCGTCCGGTCCCTCACGTAGCCGGAGCGTCCGGTCAGGCGTCCAGAGGGGCAGAGCGAAGCGGAGTGATGATCGGACGTGCGGCGCGTCCGATCACGTGCGATCGGACGCGTCCGGTCTCAACGGGAGCATACTGGAACGCGACCGGACGCGGGCACTGTCGCGTCCGGTCAATCGGTTCAGCGCGTCCGATCACGGCAACGGCTAGTTCTGACTCGCACTGTTTCTTGCTGTCGTGTAGTGACCGGACGCGTCCGGTCACCCTGTTTTTCGTTGCGTCGTCTGTAACGGCTAGCTGCGTACCCCTTCGTTATAAATAGACGTTGGCCGGGGTTTGAGGATAACTCTTGCACATTTTGAGAACTAGAGACATACTTTGAGCTAGAGAACAACCCCTCCACTCATCTCTTTGCATAGTTGCACATCTTGAGTGAGATTGAGTAAGATTCAAGTGCATTGCTTGAGAGTTGCATTCTAGAGGCACTTGATCTTTGAGTTGCTGCGGATTTCTTGTTACTCTTTCGTGTTTCCCGACACGGTAGACGGCTTGGAGCAGCGGAGGTGATTGAGCTCACAATTGGAGATTGTTGGAGCCTTCACCAAGTGTTGTAAGGGGTTCTTGATCCTTCCCCGCGGGAGTTCGCAAATTAGATACTCTAGTGGAGCTCGTGGCTTGGAGGATCCCCATCTTGTGTGCGGTTGTGCGGCGCCTGCAGAGGGCTCGACTCTTGATAGTCGATTAGCTCGCGAACCGACAAGTGGGTGTATCGCCACAACGGGGAGTAGCTTGCCGGGAAGCAAGTGAACCTCGGGATAAATTCTTGTGTCATTCTCTTCCCGAGGATTTCTCTTGTATGATTGATTGATTGGTATTTCTCTTCTCTTCGCGGCGGTATAATCACTCGAAGCTCTTCTCTCGTATTACTTCTCGTTTCTAGCTTGTAGTTGTTGTTGTGTTTAGTGAATAGCCTTGTACTAGACTTGTGTAGGTGGCTTGCTTAATTAGTTAGAGCTAGTGCTTTTGCTTCGCCACCTTTCGTACTAACTCGTGGTTAAGTAATTCTTGTAGAAGTTTTAATTAGGCTATTCACCCCCCCTCTAGCCTATTTGGACCTTACACCGACCCACAGAAAATCCAGGCACATGAGGTGCTAGAGGAAGAGGGGCAAGAAGAGGACCTGCCCGAGTGCGTTGATCATCAACCTAGTTCGTTCGAGCGAGGCAAGCCCCGAAGCATTCTAAGTCTCCTACTTTATAAATGCAATCCTTTATATATATGAGTTTTATATATGGTTGCATTAAGTTATATGAGTTAGGGTGAAACCGATGATGCATTTATTACTATCCTTGCCTACCTTCTTACCTTCTTACTCTGTTAGGTTTAAGATCGAATAAACTATTTAGCCCTGCTTAGACTGGTAGCGATCGGTGATTTCCGGTCACCTGCAATTATAGGTGGTTACTGGAATACTTTAGCTATGAAATGGATGATATCCTGAAGATAACCATGTGTTGATGAATAATTGGAGACCGGACAAAAAAGTTAGTGGCAATCAGATAGGGTTCTGGGTGCTATTAGTTTTTCGTCTGTGTCGGTTAAGGACCGATCGTTGCTCATCTCTCTTGTCATGTTGAACGCATGCCTCACATTTAGCTGGCCGAATAAAGTACCTTTCGACCACGAAGCTAGTGGCATTATTCGGGCTGGGATCTACATGGGTGCGCTTACTGGTGCTGAAGGGGGTATGACGAAGACGTGAAGAGTGAGCCCAAGGTGTGTCCTGGCTGTCGGGCGGTCCCTGGATACTGCGGCTCCAGTTTGTCCCACGACGTTTACTTGGATAGTGTCATTGGTGATCTGTAGCTCACTTTAGCGGGTGAGTGTGGTTTATGTGAGTAATAAATCACCAGCTGGTTAGGAATCGATTCGAATCGCCATCGCTCCTGGATAGTGAGCGCTTGACTCGAGTTACGGCATCATAGTAATGGTGATGGAACACTGATGGTTATATGGATAATGTTGGAAATGCTAAATCCAAGTGGTAACTGGATGTTATTGGTTAATCAAGTGATTGCTATAGCATAAGTGCTTACCTAGATTAATAGTTATAATAAACATGATGCAAAGTACTTAAAATAGTTTATTCACGATAGCATATGCTTTTCGTAAATGAGTCAGCTAGTCCACTAAAAGAAAGTCTTGCATACTCCTTGGTGTCACTTTATTTTAGTTTAAGATGGGTAAGTCTATAGCTGAGTACTTTCTTGTACTTAGGGTGTTGTTCCCATTGTTGTTGCAGATGGTCAGATGTACTACGGTTATTGCATCAACTGTCTGTACCCAGCGATGGGCGACAACTAGGACCAAGGGCAATGGTCGCTCCGTATGTCTTATCTGATACTTTTGTTGGAAATGACTATCTCCTGGCACTATATTTGAACTAAACGTATGTGTGTGACTTTAAAACTATTTGCTTCTGCTATTTCATTATGAACTTGGTTTGTAATAACTTTATGTTCTAAACTCCGATGTATTCAACTCTCGTTGTGAACTTTATGTAATATGTGACTGTGGCTGCTAAACTTGTATGATCTTGGTTTGTATGTTAGTTGGTTTGAAACCTTTCATGGTTTCACGGACTATCGGGTTATACAGGCTTAAGTTTGTTAAATTATCTGCTTCGGCGGGTGATTGTCTTACTTAATTTCGTATAATTGGTCGGTTATGTTACACGTGCAAACTCTCTTCTCTCTCCTGGCTCTAGGGAACGACATCCCCCTTGGTTTATCGGTGGCCTAGCTCGCTTGAGCATCACGCGCGGTTTCGAGTTACCTCTTAGCTGTGGTGAGGCGCTCACCCTCTTCTCCTTGGACGTTGGGGTGGAGCATCGGGGTCTTGCTGACGAGGGCGTTGTGGGAGAGGACGAGTGGTCATGGAGCTGGAGCAGCGATGACAGGATCCGCCCGGTTGCCGTCGAGGTACAGGGCGGCGGCCGTGGCGAGCTCGGGCAAGACGCGACCGGAGAACACGTTGTGGCTGAGATCGACGGTGGCACCCGACGGGATGCGCCCGGCCAGACGGAGCTCCCCCGAGAAGGCGTTCTTGTGAAGCTGCAGGTACCCGATCCGGCTGAACACGAACACCTCCCCGGGGACCTTGCCGGAGAACTAGTTCCGGCCGAGGTTGAGGAACGACAGCCTAGGCGGCAGCCGCAGCGCGGCGCCGACGAGGCCAGACAGTCGGTTCCCCGTCAGCAAGAGGTACACCAGCGTGCCTGGCAGCGACGAGACCCGCCCGACAGGCGGTTACTCTAGAGGTCGAGGTGGAGTAGCGGCAATCTCACCGCCCGTGGGATCTCGCCGGAGAGGGCGTTGTGGGAGACGGACGCGGGTGCAACGTGGCGGCAGACGCGGGCGACGCCGCCTTGAGGAGGAGGAGTGGTGTGAGCGTCGGGAGGAGGCGCGAGGCCATGGCCTCGCTCGATTAGGCGTGGCGCCAGCAGTGGAGCGAGCTGACTGCGGCGCACTGGCGGACTCCACGCGTCTCCGCCGCATCGATCTCCTCGCCGCACTGCCTCATCTCCTCCCTTCTTCATGGCAGACTCCACGCGTGTTCGATGAAATAACTGAGAGGAGAGAAAGCAAGTGAAGGATGGTGGTAAATCTACCACTTCTTGATGCAAGGTAGCCATATCCACTGGTACAAGCAAAACAAACACAATCTCTATCTAGCCTGGCTCATTTGGTCCAATGAAACAAACACGTGAGGTTGCACCATGTGAGCCAGGCCTAAGCCGGCCACGGCCAGGCCAGTCGCCCGTGCCGGGCAGGGACAGGGATAGGATATCAAACACGCCCTATATTTGCATATTGGGCACTTCTATCTTTGGTTCACATTAAGAGTATGCAAGTGAGGAATAAAAATCAGAATAGCTTGTTATTTTATTAATATTTATGCTTTTGTACCTGTGTATCTGAAGTAGCAGAGATAATTAAATAACATTTCATCTCATTATCTCATCATGTTACTCATCGAAGCACAACCAACCAACATAGCTAGTGTTTTTTGATGGGCACGTAGAAATCTCAGTTGGGGAAACAAACAAAGACTATATTGGGTATATGCCAAATTTGAACTAAATTGCAACTTGATTGTTAATTATTTGAAGTCTTGAGAATTTGGTATGTAGTGAACATCTGAATATATAAGCATTCTAAATACTCCCTCGCAGTACAAAATAAATCAACTTCCAGATACTTACATGGACAAGTGCTTATCTAGGTATGTAGCTAAAGGGAGTAAGGTTGTGTTTAGTTCCCAAATTTGGAGTGTATTTCGTTTGTATTTGGTAATAATTGTCCAACCGTTGACTAGTTAGGCTCAAAACGTTCGTCTCGCAAAGTACAACCAAACTGTACAATTAATTTTTAATTTTATCCACATTTAGTACTTCATGTATATATCGCAAGTTTGATGTGACGAGAAATCTTTTTTTGCATAGTGCACTTTTTAATGGAACTAAACACAGCCTAAGTGAAGATTTACCTTAAGACTGCCTTTGGCATGGCAGGTGGGAGCCCCAGGAGGATCCGTGCCAAAGGGGCACATAGGCCTTCTGCAGTGTGACGCTAGAGTAGTGCCTAAATAGGAGAGATGATATAAGCATCACTGGCCACACTGTAGCATGTGGTGCCAGCTCCAGAAAAACTTGGAGTGACACAACTACTTGCCCCGATGCTTGCTCTGTGAAAAGACTGCTCTGATGCCACTTCTCTTTGCTACGCTGTTGCAGTATAGACTGTTGAGGACTTTTTAAATAATTTTGGCATGTGGTTTTGCATGCTTGGAGAATTTGGGCAGTGAAGCTCCACACTGTAACATTCTAGAGTGATGCCGGTTACTGTTTATTGGGCCTAAAGATTCTTTTGGGCACCACTCCACGTTGTGGAGGGTCTTAATATAGTGCACAAAATCACCACCGACACCTTCACTTCTTCATGGACTTAACCAATGAGACCTCCCAACTTAAAGATTAGGTAGGATTCCTTGAATCAATAACAAACATATTATATAGCATCTTTTTTTGAAGTATATTTTGTTTTATACGAATTGATTAAGCACAAATACTATGTCGTTGGTTTGTAATTTTGGATTGGAGAGCAGCACATAGCAAAGATATATAACAGGTTTTAGAATTTTAAGATGTAAACGATTATTTTTCTATGATTTTAGAAAATTTTCTTTTATGCACAAGTGTTCACGTTACGTGTATGCACAATTTTGGATTGGAGAGCGGCCCGGCACCTAGTTAGCTTCTTCGCTGTTCATTTTTCTTGACTGCATTCCATCCGCTCTTCCGTCAGGCGCATGCGCAACAGTGCAAGCAATTGCCTATTGCCTCCACCGCTGTGTCGCCGGACGAGGGACAACGCAAAAGCCGATCAACAACGCTCAGCTGAGCCCAGCACGAGGGGCATGAACGGAGAGAGAGCAGGCTGCAGGCGTACACCAAGTACCTTGTAGATCTTGTAGGAGTTGTCACGGTCTCACGGAGTGGGAATGTGATATCCAGGCATCCAGCCTTATGAGGTCCAAGCGGAAGCGGGTGAAGCAGCAAACTTCCCTTGCTGCTGTGGTGCGGCTGGGAGGGAGGCCGCGGTAACGGACCGAGCGAGGTGGCAGTCGCGAGATATAGGCCTCGTTCGGTTGGCTGATGGCTGGTGGCTGAGGCTGATTTATTGTGAGAGAAAAATACTGCTGGCTGGCCGGTGGCCGGTGGCTGGTACTGAACTGGTGTGAGAGAAAAGCACTGTTGGCTGGCTGGCAGCCAGCCGAACAAGGCCATAGCACGCGGCGGTCACATCATACAGTGGACAGCGCTAGAGAAGGATCTAGAAACGCTGGAAGTTACGTCCAGTTTCTAACGGCTCGATCAAAATCCAACGCTCCAAAAAAAGAGGCGACGTGAGTTTGGTGCAAGATTCGTTCTTTAAAAGATTCATCTTGGTAGCTGATGTGTTTTTCAGCAGGTGTGTTTTTCTTATCTGAAACTATAATCGTCCTGTTCGCTTGTCTTATAAGCTGTATTTTTTCAGTCAACTAACAGTGTTTTTCTCTCATAACAAATCAGCGAATAATACTTTCAACCATGGCTCAGTACTCTTTCTCCAACACCATAACATATCCTAGGATACTTGGCAGCACCTGCTAGCTTTCAGCGGTTGTATAGATGAAGATCTGGAAGGTTATGACCCACGAGGTACAAATTCTTTTACATGACTGCTACTTCGTTTGTGTTTTTTTTTGAAGAAGATAAATTCTGCTTATATTGAAAGGAAATTATCTTACTCACCAAACCAACTGGGGATACCTGCTTAAGGTAAAGATCAGTACTTAGGTGCTGTTTGGTTCATCATTTTAGACCGTAATCTGTTCACAGCAGTATCTGTTAGCGTCACTTTATGTTTGGTTGTTCCCGACCGTAATCCATTGCGGGCGTTATGTGATCCCGCGCTCTAATCCGCAGTCTCGTAGCACGTTTATGCTGATGCTTATGTTAAAATGTTGTGAGAGAAAAAAGTTATTCCATAGCTGAAAAGTAGTGCTGAATAAGCTCAAGCGAACAGGACGTAGTGAGCAACCAAACAAAACTTGTTTTTCTTTACCGTGTAACTGGTTGCGCCGCTTACAGATCACATTAACGTTGCCTTTGCCAGCACAGAACCAAACAGCACCTTAAAGGAAGCTATCCTATTACATCAAGTTTAAATTTCTCCCACATCTGAGAGCAATAAGGGACTGGGACTGAAGTTCTTAAGCCAAGTGAGCATGTGATCCACTGTCCTGCTCTTCACCCTTGAGCAACGGGATCCACTTCTGCATAAAGAAATGCCAAGAAACAGAACTTCAGAAGGTTTGTTAGGCAGGTATTTCTCAATTGTCATTTTGTTGCCAACATTCCATAACGCCCAAGCGAACATATGCAAAAACAAAAGGAGAGAAACCATGTGGTGCTTTGCATTTATCGAAGTGTAAAGTCCGATTCAAACCTCTGGAGTAGTCACTGAATTTGAAAGACCCCATCAAACTACACTACCGGACAACATATACACTGTAACTTTCAAAATGAGGCAAAATACCCCTCTTGACTTTTAAAACTAGACAAAGTAACCCCTTGACCATTTCAAAAGCAGTGGGGTCCACCTATCATTTGGTCTCTCTTTCTCCTATATATATAAAAAAAAGCATATAAAGTCGTATGAATAATAAACTTTATATCAAAAAAAGCATATAAAGTCATATAAATTTCAGTGCAGCATTTACGCTAACGACGTAATCTTGTTTGCCCATCCGGATGTACAGGAGGCCACCGCAATTAGGGAACTCCTGGCCCTCTTCGATGAAGCTTCAGGCTTGTGCAAAAACTTAGAAAATGCTCAGTAACGAACATATACGGCGCAGATGAGTCCTTGACGGCAATGAGAGATATTCTGGGATGCCAGATAGCTGAATTTCCAATCCGCTATCTGGGGCTCCCACTGTGCACATCAAGATCCTGAAGAGTGGCATCCGGAAAACCGTTGATGCGGTTGCTAGGCGGCTGCCGGCATGCCATGGAGCGCTGATGGCGCGGAGTGGCAGACTTATTTGGATCAAGTCAGTGCTCTCGGTGGTGCCAATCTATTGTATGATAGCTGATGGACTGCAACCTTGGGCATGGCAGGAAATAGACTCTATCAGCAGGAAATTCCTTTGGGCAGGGAAGGATGGTTCGGTCAGGGGCAAGTGTATGGTGGCTTGGCAGACTTGCACCCGACCCAAAGAGATTGGAGGTCTGGGGATCACAGACCTAAGGCTAGCTGGGACTGCATTTGAAGCCAAATGGCTTTGGCTACAGAAGACCGACCAGGACCGAGCATGGTCCGAACTGTCACTGCAGACATCTCATGAGGCAGCTGCCTTCTTTCGCGCCTCCACTTACTCAGTCGTCGGCAGCGGTACAGACACCCTCTTTTGGACGGACAACTGGATCCATGGGACATCCATCCAAGCAATGGCATTGACATTATTTAAACTCATCCCTAAAAGGGTGGTTTAGAAGCAAACGGTGGCGGAGGTGCTACCGAACAGGACATGGATTCAGCAAATCAGAGGAGGGTTGTCGGTGCCAGCAATCTCAGACTACCTGCACGTCCGGAACGTCACGCAAGATGTCGTGCTCGATGACAGCCTTGATCGTCTAATATGGAGGTGGGCGTCCGACGGAAACTTCTCTGTCAGGTCGGCATATGAAGCTCTACACCAAGGCTCGCACCCACCGCCAGGTTGCAGCATGATTTGGGATTCATGGGCGCCATTAAAGATCAAGCTATTCCTATGGCTTGCTCTGAGGCGGCGACATTGGACAGCCGATAGGCGGCGGCGACACGGGTTGGAGGCGCATGACAATTGTTACCTATGTGACCAGCAACCGGAATCCATAGATCACATTATCGTGGACTGCTCCTACTCCAAGCAAGCATGGTGGTGCATCCGATCAGCGCTGAGGGAAACACACCAGCTCGCACCGTGCAACTCCATCTTGGATTGGTGGAACGTTTGGAGACAACAATGGATAGGACAATTTTGCAACGGGGCTGGCTCCATCTTCGCTTTGGTCGCTTGGGAGCTCTGGAAAGAGAGGAATGCAAGGTGCTTCCACGGAGTGAGCACTCAGGTACCGGACATGCTCAACCACATCAAGCACGAGACAGAGTCATGGGTGCAAGCCGGCGCGAGGAACCTAGGTTGTCTTCTTCAGCGAGTAATAAGGTAGTCAAGTGTGAATTCGGATGGGCTAAAGCGCATTGAACACCTATAAAAGCCCAACCCTTCAATGTAAACAAATTCTTCCCGCTTAATACAAAAACGTGCAAATCATTTGCGTGATCGAGAAAAAAAACTTTACATCAAAGTTATAGAGCTCGACAAAATCTACGACTTTGTAGTTATAACTTTTCTATTTAATAAATTTTAAAGGATCAAAATATTTGTTTTAAGTTGTAGTTCTCAGTTAGATCTATAAATTTGTAGTTGATAACCTTTTAACCTTAGATCACTTAGAGCTCTAAATATTATTCGTTTATAAATTCTCCAATTTTGAAAGTCAATATTTTGAATTTTCTAAATGAAATCTGATGTTGATGTCATCGGATTTTTATGTTTTAATGCTTTTTATTAAATATTTTAATAATAACCGCATTAAAAAAATTGCAGATCTATCCCTTTTGGTCGCATCAGTCTGGCTGCGCGTGATAAAATAACACTATCGTGCCACATGCGTTGGCATGACAATATCTGCAACGTTGTACAACGTTTCCTACGTGAAAAATCTTGTCACGCCACTCCCGTTGACGTGACAGTATTGTTTTGTCGCGCCACCAGGAGTGGCGTGACAAGACTCGACTTTAGAAAAATCATAACTCTTCGATATGACGTCAGATAAGATGATTTTATATGAAAATTATAGCTCTCAACAAAATCTACTACTTTCTAGTTTTGAGTTTTTTTCACTTACATGCTCAAAACAAGTAATATAAAATTTGAGCAGTATAATAATAGCCTACTAGTGCTTACTGGATTAAAAAATAATATATTTTCTATATGGCGTCAAATGAAGATAGTTTTAATATCAAAGTTGTAGTTCTCATGCAAATCTACAACTTTATAGTTTTAAATTTTTACATTGGAAGTCATTAAGATGCTAGAAAAAAATAATATAAAGTTTCAGTGACGTATTAATCGTGCTCTAGGGCTCGTTGCCTCATGAAAATTATTTTTTTTTCAAAGGTGTCAAATGAAGATACCTTTTATACTAAAAGTATAGCTATCGATGAGACCTACAAGTATTTTGTTTTGAAGTTTTTTATTTGAGATCATTAACATGCTCAAGAAAATAATATAAAATTTAAGGGACATATTAATCGGGTACCATAGCTTATCTTTTTAGAAAAATCTTATCTTCTCATATAATGTTGAACAAAAAAAATTATGCGCCATGAAATAAGAAATATATGATTTTTTTCTTAAAAAGTTAAGCTTGGTACGTGATTAATATGCCCCTTAAATTTTGTATTATTTTCTTCACCATTTGAACAAACTCAAATGAAAAACTTCGAAACTAAAACTTGTAAATCTCATCGATAGCTAAACTTTGATATGAAAAGTATCTTCATTTGACACCTTTCAAGAAAATATAACTTTCGTGAGGGGACAAGCCCTAGTGTATGATTAATATGCCGCTGAACATTATATTATTTTTTTCGAGCATCTCAAAACTATAAAGTTGTAGGTCAATTTGAGAACTACAACTTTGATATAAAAAATAAAAAACTATCTTCATTTGACGCCATATGAAAAAAGATATTATTTTTCTAATGCGACAAGCGCTAGTACGCAATTATTATATGCTGAAATTTTATATTATTTTCTGAGCATCTTAACGTCCTCAAAGGAAAACATTCAAAACTAGAAAGTATCTCGTCGAGAGCTACAATTTTCATATAAAAATCATCTACATCCGATGTCGAAGAGTTATGATTTTTTGAAGGGAAAAATTTGCTCAGTGACATTGCACAAACGTTTAATATGCTGCTGGACACCGCCAACTCCAAATATACCCAATACCATTATGAAATCGTGATTCTTTGCCGCTAGACAACACACCCATTAAAATGTCAATTTCGTGATTCAGGAGAGAGAAAGGGTGGTGAATAGACGAAATTGCCCCTGCGAGTCATCTTGCACCTCGGTCCGTCAGCCATGGCAGAGTGCTATGCGTGTTGAGGGGGGGAGGGGGGGCTCCGGCTGGGTGCTCGCTGGGCCGCGGAGCTGCTAGCCGCCACGCATAGCCGCTCCGTGCATTCCTGTCACACCACCCATGGTCTGCCCATCCATTCCTGCCACGCCGCCTGTGGCCTGCTCCCTCCGATCCTTGGCCTCGCCGACGTCATGCTAGGGGCGGGCGGGGCCTCGCCGGGGGCGTGGCCATGGCGGATGGCGGTACCAGGGTCATGGCTGGGGGACGAGGACTTGGCCGGGGGCACGCGGCCTCGCCGGGCGCCGATCGGCATGTGGCCATGGTGGTGGCGGCACACAGTTAGACTCGGGAGTCGGGACGGCGCGGTGAAGAGCTCGATGGAAGGAGGTGCCAGAGGATGAAGACGAGGGTAGTTTAGACATTTCCACCACATTCTCTCTCTCTCCAAAACTAAAAATTTAATAAAATAATCCGTACGGTGTCTGAAAGGTCTTGATGGCTAGAGGAGGGGTGAATAGCCTATTAAAATTTTCTACAAAGACAAGCTAAACAAGTTTATCAATAAAACAAATAGCGAGATGCGAGTTTTGCTTAGCCCACTGGGTGTTTGCAAGCCACCTAACCAAATCACAATTCTAGTGTATGTGCACTCAACCGCACAGGTCAAACCGAGAAGGAAAACTACAACTAGCAAGCTACACAAAGAAGCTACTCTAGCAAAGCTAACTCGCTAGCAAAGATAACTAAGAAATTAATACAAGAGAGAGTTAGGAGGGTATCACCGAGGGGCGAAGAATTGAGCCAACCAATCAATATAATCAAGAGATGAATACCAAGATAACCGAACACCGGGATCAATCAATCACAATATGAAAGTGATGACACGAAGATTTATCCCGAGGTTCACGTGCTTGCCGACACGCTAGTCCCCGTTGTGTCCCTCTTCACCACGTGGTTCGGTGGCTAATCGGTCACACACCGAGCCTCTCAAAAGGCGCCACAAGAACCTACCAAATGGCAAAAGGTTGCAATGACACGAAGCAATTTACTAATGTTGCCTTTGGCGCTTCGCCGAGATAGGCACAAACCCCTCACAAACACCGGAGGTGGCCAAGAACAAACACCAACTCTTGCCAACGCCTCCAAGCTACTCCAAGCCGTCTAGGTGGCGACAACCACCAAGAGAAACAAGAAACCCGCAGCAAATCAATCACCAAGTGCCAACTAGATGCAATCTTACAATGCAAATGCACTTGGATCACTCAATCTCACTTCGAATATGCAAAGAAGCAAGAGAGATGAGTGGGAGGGGAGTTGCTTAGCTCAAAGTGCTCACAAGTATGTCAAATGTTCGAGAGATATCAGAGAGAGCGAGCCTTGAGCCGGCCAACGAGTATTTATAGACGTACCCCTTTGAATATAGCCGTTAGAAACTTAAACAGCCGAAATCGGGCTGACCGGACGCGCTGGTCCAACTGACCGGACGCGCCGGTCGCCCAACGGCTAACTCGTGAAGTACTGACCGGACGCGCTGGTCCAAACGACCGGACGCGCTGGTCACCCAACGGCTAACTGCGAAGCAACGACCGAACGCGCTGGTCCAACTGACCGGACGCGCCGGGAACGACCAGACGCGCTGGTCCCGTGAAGGACCGGACGCGCTGGTCGTCTGAGTAGCGCTCAACGAAACAATGACCGGACGCGCTGAAGGAACATGACCGGACGCGACAGTGCCAGCATCCGGTTACAGTCCAATAAGCTCCCTGAACGACCGGACGCGTCCGATCATCAGTGACCGGACGCGCCTCGCGTCCGATCATCGAACTGCAAAACGCGCAGACACTGAACACTGACCGGACGCGTCCGATCATGCAAGGACCGCGTCCGGTTCAGCGTCCGGTCACCTCTGTGACCTCCGTTCGCCTCTGTTTCTTTTTCGGACTTCCGGCGTAGTGGAAAATAGTCGTTTCAACTCCTCAAAAACACCTAAATCCCGTGCTCGCAAGCTCGGCGGGAGGGAGAGAGGAACCCAAACCCTCTCTACCGCTCAAACCCCACCGCCATCGCAAATGTGCTAACACCACCAAGTTATCTCGTCATGTGTGAGTGTGTTAGCATTTTCACAATCATTTTTCGAGGCGATATTAGTTCTATCCAAAAGCATATGATCATGAAATGCACATCTAGAGGCACTTAGGAGTTCAATAGCCGCGTCATTCCCCTCTTTATAGTACGGCTATCTATCCTATAATATAACCACACCCACTAGGTGTCTTGGTTACTAAAACACAACCCTTAAGCATATACCTTTGCCTTGATCACGTAGGGTTGCGTCCAAATCCAAGTGTGGCCATCATGATCACCATGTCCATCTTGCCACCAACCTTGGAATGTACTAATCCTCATATGCTACATACAACTTAGGCATAGGATTAGTACTTAGGCATTGTCACTAATTACCAACACCAAACATAGGACTTTCAGTGTCTTTGGGCAAAGAACTAGAAATTTGTAATATCCGTCGGCAAATTTTGACAGTCCCCGAGCAAAGTTTCCCTTTTTCTAAAATCGAGTCTTGTCACACCACTCCCGGTAGCGTGACAAAACAATACTGTCATGCCAGTGGGAGTGGCGTGACAAGGTTTTTCACGTAAGAAACAATATCGAAGCTACGCAAGGATGGAACAACAAGAATACACTGAAGGTAGAACCGTACGACTACACAAAGGAGTTACGCTAGGACTACCACGACTAAGATACAAGAATGCGCATAAGTTTAGGGTTAAGTCCGCACTCCAAGTTTCTGTAGGAATGGAGCCATGACGTCATAGGATCAATGCAATATAACTCTGATGCTTGCTATAAGGCCAATGGCCCAAGCTATGTAAACACAAACTCTATAATATGTTTTCCCCGTTAGCAATAAAAGTATGGTTTTTTATATCAATCTTGTTCAACTATACGTATCATCTACTGATCCAGAGACTGATACATGATGCACAAATGACCCTAAATTAGGGGGGCCGATAGCACTCCCTTTGATCTCCATCACTGACGGTAACTATTGTTGTTTTTAGTACTGGTTCTCTTTAGGAGACACAGAGTTGTTTGATACCCACTGACGCCATGTTTCAAGTGTTTCAAACGTTTCAGACTTATGTTTCAAGTGTTTCATCTGGATGTTGCAAAAGTAGATATGAAACGTTTTATATGTTGCAATGACAATATATGCATGTTTCAAGTCTATGTTCAAAGTGTTTTAGTTGTTTCAGACATATGTTTCAAATGTTTTCATCTGGATGTTGCATATGTTGTTATGGCTGCACATGCATGTTTCAAGTATTTGTTTTCATGTGTTTCAGTTGCAAAAGTGGATCTGGATATTGCATATGTTGCTATGGCTAAATATACATGCATGTTTCAAATGTTTCATCTATTTTTAGTTGTATGTTGCAAATATTTTTTATTTATATGTTTCAAAAGTTGATCGGATGTTGCATATGTTGCACTGTCCGCTGGTGACTGACGGACAGTGGCCTACTACAGTCGCCTGGTGCTGCTGTCAGGGCGTCGTTGTGGTTCACGTGCGGACGCGGGATGGGCACGGCAGCCCTAGTGCTACTACAGGGGTGCCGTTGTGGTTCACATGCGGGCGCGGAGGCGCGGTTCCGGACACTGGCGTGTAATGCGGGTAGGCACGGGATGCGATGCGGGTGGGCGTCGAGTGTAGGTGCGGAGCTCCATCCGCCCGCTGCCTCCAGAACAGGATTTGGCGCGGGATGAAGGGAGTTGCGTGCATCGTGCGCAGGTGTGGGAGCTGTGTCCGGACAGACGCCGCGTCTGTACATCCGGCGCTAGTCGTCCCGATTTAGAAAAGTCAAAACGTTTTATAATTTGGAACAGAAAGAATACGTTGCAAAGGGGCACTTATAGTAGTACACCTTCTTGGGTTTATAAACATCTCAAAATTATCCGTACTGAAAACATCTCGAAAATAACCGAATTAGTGGGCTCCTCTGGATGAGCTGTTCATCCAAGAACAGATTCATACTTTATTATAGTGGGATCAGCTTGTGGTTGCTACGCCGTGAAATGTTGCACGGTGCAACTTGCACCGGCCGCTTGATCTTTTTGTCTTCTCAAATATACCCTTAACCAAATACTAGTTCCTTGAGTCTAGGAGTACCTGGTAATGTAGATAAAAATATAAAATGGTGCGTCATGGCCCTTTGAACAAGAAGGGCACGCTCTTCAGTCTTCACTGTCCATCATCCTAATCAGCCAAATTCTAATGTGAGCGCCCGTGCTCTACTGTCGGGCAACAGTCCATCATCCTAATCAGCCAAATTCTAATGCGAGCGCCCGTGCTCTACTGTCGGGCAACAGGAAATCATTCCGTAAACCATAAACCGCAGCAGTGTAGAGTTGAGCTACGGGGTCCAGACTCAGAATGAATGGATGATGCAGGATACAGAACACGGACCACATGACACAAAAGAAGCCACCAATTCCCAAGCAAAATTCGCCTAACGCATCGCAGTTTCTACTTCATGCAAAATTTAATTTTCCACCAGCGTACCTGTAAAAAAAATGTGTTTATGATCATAAAAGCAAAATTGAAATACTTCCCCAGAGTACATCCCGTAATTGGACAGATGCCTCTTCAACAAAACCGAAGAAACAAGCTCTGCAGAAAAATTGTATCATGGTGCGTCGGAAAAGCACTTGACATGATAATACAGCCATGAAACCAGTTGAGCTGTAAGGCTACGCTTACTCTTCACCTTCTGAGTTGCTTGCCCTACTAACGATTCTCCACTAACGAAGTGTATGTATGGAGCACCTGATATCTATATTCCCCGACAGAAGTGTTAGAGTATGATTGTATTAGGCCCATGTGTCTAGGCCCATGTGGCCCATGTATGGTACCTATATAGCTACCCTTCTAGGGTTAGCCCAAATTGAGTGAATCACGATCTCTTACATGGTATCAAAGCTAGTTCTTCCTCCCAGCCGCCGCCCCTTCTAGCTGGAGCCGCCGCCGCCACCTCCATGGCCGGCCGGCCTCCTCCTCCCTTCCCCTCCTACTTCCCTGCCTTCCCACCTCTCCCCTCCACCTCCTGGGCGCCGGTTGCTACTGCTGCTGTCCCCCAGCCACCTCCTGGGTTCGTTCCTCTTCCCGCTGCGACCTGCTCCGGCGCGGCGTCCGCCCTCTGCAGGCCCGGTGTCCCCGCGGTCGAGCAACACCTGGGGCTGACCTGCTCCGGCGCGGCGTCCGCCCTCTGCAGCCCCGGTGTCCCCGCGGGCGAGCACCACCTGGGGCCGCCCTGCTCCGGCGCGCCGTCCGCCCTCTGCAGCCCCGGTGTCCTCGCGGTCGAGCACCACCTGGGGCCGACCTGTCCCGGCGCGGCACAGACCTCCTCCCCCTCCCCAGGCACCGCGGCCCTCCCTCTCTGGTCGCTCAGTGCCTCCGCCCCTGCTGCCGCTCCTACTGCAGGGGATGCTGCTACTGCTGCCCTCACTGCGCAGCCCGCCGACGCCGTCTATGGCGCGGCGCAGCCCTCCTCCCCCTCCCCCGGCACCGCGGCCCTCCCTCTCTGGTCGCTCAGTGGCTCCGCCCCATCCCCAGGTCCGCGCGTCGCTGTCCTCCCCGCCGGCCTTCTTCCAAGAGTTGCTGCGCCTGCGGGCCGGATGGGGGCCCCTGCTGCCGCTACTACGGCACCTGCTGCCGCTCCTACTGCAGGGGGTGCTGCTGCTGCTGCCCTCACTGCGCAGCCCGCCGACGCCGTCTACCTTCCCGGCGCCGGACTGGATGCCGTAGGTCTTCTTCCTGCCGGCGTTCCAGCTCCAGGTACCGGGGCGGCACCTCTTCCGGCGACCCTGGCTGCCCTCCGTGGCACGGGAGCTGAGTCCCTGGAGGCCAGCAGCCCGCCCGCACCTACGGCCCTGCCTCCGACGTACGGCGGCCGGTGTTCTCCCGAGGCCGCCAAACGTCATGCTGTGGCGCCGCCGGCGGGGGCGCGGATCAGCCCCGGTGCGCCTGCCGCGGTGGCTGTTGCCACTGCCGCACCCCAGCGCGGCATCAACACCAACATCGACGCTGCCTCCGCCCTCCTACTGGCGTCGGGCGCTCTTGCGGCCGCGGCGGAGCAGCTCCTCCCGTCGGTGCCTTCACGGGGTGAGCTTCGCCCATCGGCGGCACTGCTCACTGCGGGGTTTCACCCCAAATCCCCGTGGGCTACACATTCCGGTGACTCTCCAGGGCTTGTCGGTTGGGTTCCGGCTACCTTGGCCTCCTCCTTCAGCACCACCGCCAGCCCTCCACCAGTTAGTCCTGATTGGATCACAGACTCGGGCGCCACTTTCCACACCACGCCCGATGCGAGTCTTCTTTCTTCTCTCCATCCTCCCCACCCTTCCTGTCCCTCTTCCATCATGGTCGCCAATGGCACCTGCATTCCTGTCTCCTCCGTGGGCACTGCCAGTTCCCACGGCTCCTTTCATATTCCTGATGTTCTTGTGGCTCCCGGGATGGTTCACAACCTTCTCTCTATTCGCCGTTTCACCACTGATAACTCTTGTTCGGTTGAGTTTGACCCCTCTGGCCTCACCGTGCGGGATTTGGCCTCCCGGGCTCCTCTGCTCCGGTGTAACAGCACTGGGCCTCTCTACACCCTTCGATTTTCGGTGTCTGCTTCACCTTCTTCGCCTTCCTCGGCGTCTGTTTCACCTCCTTCACCTCCCTCAGCCGCTTTCGCCGCCACTCCTTCCACCACCACTTGGCACCGTCGCCTCGGCCATCCTGGCCAGGATGCCCTGACACAGCTCAGTCGTAGTTCCGACATTCGGTGCTCTCGGGCTCACGATCACTTGTGTCATGCATGCCAGCTCGGCCGTCATGTTCGCCTTCCCTTTCAGTCCTCTTCCTCACATGCCACTCGTGTCTTTGATCTTATTCATTGCGACTTGTGGACTTCTCCTGTTCTCAGCATGTCTGGCTATAAGTACTATTTGGTGGTGGTTGATGATTTCTCCCATTATTCCTGGACTTTTCCCCTGCGTGCCAAGTCCGAGGCGTTCCCCACTCTCAGCCACTTCTTCGCTTGGGTATCCACTCAGTTCGGCCTTACCATCAAGGTTGTCCAGTGCGACAATGGCCGTGAGTTCGATAACTCCACCTCACGTGCCTTCTTCCTTTCACATGGTGTCCAGCTCCGCATGTCTTGTCCGTATACCTCATCTCAGAACGGCAAGGCCGAGCGCATGATCCGCACAACCAATGACATCATGCGCACCCTTCTGCTCCAGGCGTCTCTACCCGCTCGCTTCTGGGCTGAGTGTCTGCACACCTCCACCTATCTCCTTAACCGACTTCCTTCTACTGCCTGCCCAGCTCCTACGCCTCACCACGCTCTTTTCGGTACCCCTCCTCGGTACGACCACCTTCGAGTCTTCGGATGTGCGTGTTACCCTAACACCGCCTCCACCGCTCCCCATAAGCTGGCTCCCCAGTCGACCCTCTGTGTCTTTCTCGGATACTCTCCGGATCATAAGGGTTACCGATGCTTTGACCTTGCCTCTCGCCGTGTCCTCATCTCTCGCCATGTCGTGTTTGATGAGCCGGCCTTCCCTTACTCCACCACCTCTCCACCCACACCTCCCGCTGACCCTGCGGAGGCTTCCTTCTTTCCCACTGACCCGGCGATTCCGCCGCCCTTCTCCTTCTACCCTGCAGGTACTACGGCGCACTCTCCTGGTGGTCCCGCCTCGCCCCTGCCGGACTCACACCAGGACCTTCCGGTGCCTGACATGGTCGAGGCAGCCCCGGAGCTTCCGCCCTCGCTCCCTGTGGCTTCGCTGCCTCCCGTTGTGCTTGATGTTGCCGTTCCGATCGCGGAACCGAGCACACCGACCCCACCTCCTCCCGGGCGCTTCGGGCTCGTCTACCAGCGCCGGCGGGAGCCGCGCCTGCCCTCACCCCCTCCCGGACGCTTCGGTATCGTCTACGAGCGCCGGCGTGAGCCGGCTCCGCCGATCTCGTCACCAGCGCCGTCGTCGCCGGTGCCTGCTCCGCCAGCATCGCCACGCTCTCGCGCCGACCAGCCGGTGTACCACCCGCCTCTTCTTCACCAGGACCCTCGTCACACTCACCCGATGGTGACGAGGCAGGCGTCTCGCCCGCAGGCCCTCACCGCCGCCGCCTGCGAGCCGGGGATCTCTCCGGTACCATCTTCCGTCCGCGCGGCCTTGGCGGATCCTCACTGGCGCCGCGCGATGGACGAGGAGTACGCGGCCCTCCTCGCCAACCAGACGTGGGACCTCGTGCCTCGTCCGCCGGGCTCCAACATTGTCACCGGCAAGTGGATCTGGACGCACAAGAGGCGGGCTGATGGTTCCCTGGAGCGCTACAAGGCTCGCTGGGTCCTCCGCGGATTCACTCAGCGGCCCGGCATTGACTATGTTGAGACCTTCAGTCCTGTGGTGAAGCCAGCTACAGTCCGCACCGTCCTCTCCCTGGCTCTCGAGCGCTCCTGGCCTGTGCATTAGCTGGATGTCAAGAATGCCTTCCTCCATGGCACTCTGACTGAGACGGTCTACTGCAGTCAGCCGGCAGGTTTTGTGGATGCTTCTCGTCCTGACTTCGTCTGCTGGCTCAACAAATCTCTCTACAGGCTCAAGGAGGCACCCCGGGCTTGGTACTCTCGATTCGCTACCTTCCTGCAGACTCTTGGGTTCACGGAGGCCAAGTCTGACACCTCCCTATTCATATATCACTATGGAGCTGAGACTGCTTACCTGCTCCTCTATGTGGATGACATTGTTCTCACTGCCTCCAGCGAGTCTCTACTCCACCGCATCATTGCCTCACTCCAGAAGGAATTTGCTATGAAAGATCTTAGGGTGCTCCACCACTTCCTCGGCGTCACTGTTGAGCCCCGACCTTCAGGCCTGTTCCTCCACCAGCGGCAGTTCACTTGTGACATTCTGGAGCGAGCAGGGATGACCGCCTGCCAGTCCTGCTCTACACCGGTGAACACCCAGGGCAAGCTGTCCGAAGCTGGGGGTCCGATGCTTGGGCCAGCGGACTCCACCGCATACCGGAGTCTTGTTGGCGCACTTCAGTACCTCACTTTCACACGGCCGGACATCACTTATGCCGTCCAGCAGCTCTGCCTCTACATGCATGCTCCGCGAGAGCCTCACCTGGCTGCTATGAAGCGGCTTCTCCGGTACCTCCGTGGCACTCTTGGCTACGGGCTGCTCCTCAGCCGGTCTTCCACGGCCGAGCTGGTTGTCTACACCGACGCTGACTGGGCGGGATGCCCGGACACCCGCAGGTCCACCTCCGGCTACGCGGTCTTCCTCGGCGGCAACCTGGTCTCTTGGTCGTCCAAGCGCCAGCCGGTGGTTTCCCGCTCCAGTGCCGAGGCGGAGTACCGTGCCGTGGCCAACGGCGTGGCCGAGGCCGCCTGGCTCCGCCAGCTCCTGGCTGAGCTTCACCGCCCTCTCGCCAGGAGCACGCTCGTCTACTGCGACAACGTCAGCGCGGTCTACCTCTCCACCAACCCCGTGCAGCACCAGAGGACCAAGCATGTGGAGATTGATCTACACTTCGTCCGCGACCGGGTGGCCATCGGTGACGTCCGGGTTCTTCACGTCCCGACCACCTCCCAGTTTGCGGACATCTTCACCAAAGGCCTCTCTTCCTCGACCTTCTCCGAGTTTCGCTCCAGCCTCAACGTCTCCAGTGGCTAGTTGTGGCTGCGGGGGTCCTGTGTGTGTTGTGCTCCTACTTGTTTTCTTTCTTGTTCAGCCTTGAACTCCGCTGCGCCGGTAGTTCAGACTGCGGGGGGTGTTAGAGTATGATTGTATTAGACCCATGTGGCTAGGCCCATGTGGCCCATGTATGGTACCTATATAGCTACCCTTCTAGGGTTAGCCCAAATTGAGTGAATCACAATCTCTTACAAGAAGATTCTCCTCCAGTTCAGTATTCACTTGCACAGAGGTACCTGCGTGCCTGCGTGCATACTACAGGCAAGAAAATTAAACTGATGTACAAACACACAAAGAGTTGAATCGTTTTAAACAGTATACAAGCATTGTTAACATAGCAACTCATGATAATGGCAGCTCAATGCCACAAACAGCAAAGCTATCCATAATGGCATGTGATGCCCCCAAAGTGGAAAATGTAGCAACCTCTAATACAAAGGGCAATTTACCTCACAGAAACGTTCAAAAAAAATTACCTCACAGAAAAATGGGCAACTAACATTGTGCAAGGCAAACAGATGCTCATTATCAGCTCTTGCAACCACTAAAAGAATCTTGAAGAACATTGATATCCAAATTGCGGCCTGCAGCAAAATGGGCATGCAAAGATTACAACCAGTTCAGAATTTGCAAATGCTGAACTACTGAGTTTTGACTTTTGAGGTTTTACCTATGACAACTATCTTGTTCATGTGAGACTCTGTCTCAGACCATTTCCGAGCCGGCACAACTTCATAGACTTCCCTCACTGCCTGCATAAGGGCAAAATCAGAAATCAGTACTGACAATCCCTGCAACAAAATACAAAAGGAAAAAGTCTACTTCACCCCCAAACTATGGGGGTGGACTACTTAACCCCCTCAACTATGAAACGGTCTATTCTACCTCTGAACTTTCCAAAACCGGTCAAATTACCCCCCAGGGGGTTTTCAGACGGCAATTGCTACAGTAACCGTGTGTTGCTGCAGTAGTAGTGGTCTTTCTACAGTACCGGCGGTTTTGTCTTTTCTTTTTATTTATTTCGGCTGAATCTTTGAAAAATTATAGTAAATCACAGAAAAATCATAAAATAAAAAATCCAATTTTGTTGGACTCCACATGAGTAGATCTACACAGTGAATATATAATATAGTATGCTTTAGTACAACAAAATTGGAGTCCAAACTACAGGGAAAATAGATCAAAAATCTATTGTACCAATTCCGCGTTTACTGTAGCAAATTCGCTGTTTCAAAGCCACCTAGAGGGTAATTTGACCGGTTTTGGAAAGTTTAGGGGGTAGAGTAGACCGTTTCATAGTTGAGGAGGTTAAGTAGTCCACACACCATAGTTAAGGGGGTGAAGTATACTTTTTTCAAATACAAAAAATGGCTGATAGCTTTAGCTGATCATGCAGTTCTTTCAGATTCTTTGTATGATGTAACAACCTGTAATGTATGAACTTGGTCTGAATCATGGATATATAAAATCCCTTTACAGCGATATATGTCCATACTAGATTTATTTTCCCAAAGAAGATCTTCGAGCCAAGACTCCACCTGTAAAAAACAAACCACAATAGGGCATCAGACAAATATGCAAAAGGGACTGATAATTGGAGGTTCAAGTTCATTAGATCAAGAACAGAGAACCTTGTGGGGGGAGGAGGAGGAGGAGGGGGGGTGTGGGTTGGGTGGGTGGGGGAGGGGTCACTAAGGCAGTATTGGATTTTGTCAATTTATTTAGTCCAGCTGACAGCCTGACAGAGAAAGTGTGGAACATCTTGTTTTGATGTATGAAGAAATATCTATATTTGAAATCACAAATCAGAGACAGGAACAATTTATCCTACGAAATACGAATGCCACTTGATGTGGAACACTGAGTGAAACAATTCAAGACATACTTTGAATAGCAAACTATGCACCTTATCTCGACTTTGTATCCTTGAATAAGAAATATCTTTCGAGCCCCCGTTTTCTGTATGCAAATGTCTTAATGTCTCACTTCATTACATGATCCTGCTCATTTAAGGAGAGAAAGTACCTTAGCCAAGTTAACAGAATCCTGCTCATAGATGCACAAGGTGCAAATACTGTTATCATGACGGTGACTAGGTGGCACTGATTTACTATAGTCCAGCAGTTCTTGCAGATGAGATGAATTCTAGTGAAAAAGAAGGAAGACGTTAGAATTGCATCCCTATAAGATCAGACCCATGCATATTTCTAGCACATACGAAGCCTTGCAATGGACAAAGAATCAGCTTTGCAGAATTGTTTTCAGGTTGTTCTATTGGTTTCCAAGTTTCCATTCGGTTAGATAAAACTCAGAACATATAAGGATAGTGTTGATGAGTCGTGTAATATTTTCAATGTCTAGCATATGAAGTATTGAGGATAAATTGCATTGCCATATAGTTGCTCAAGACTTCAACTTGTAGAGGATACTGCTAGTTAGCCACTTAGCCCCAAAGTTCACTGACTTGTTGGTTTGATATATCCTTCATAGTCCTTATGATATAGTCCATCTTTCAAAGCAGCCTACGGCTATAGACTATAGAGTTAAAATAAACTTTGACAATAAATATTCAAGTTGCCTAAGACATCAAAGCAGCTTAACCTTCAAACATTGGCATAATTAAGATGAAAAGCTGAATTTGAGTTCTTAACTAGTTTACTAACCTTGGCACCATATGCTTGCCGGTTAAATACTTCATTCAAGTCAACCTGGCAACGGACAGACCGCACCACTGTAACCAGAGCATTCACATCATGAATGTGTTTTTCCAAATCCTCAAGATTGTCTTCCACTTGGTCAATTTTGTTCAATATCACAACATCCTGTTACACGAATTTGACATGTAGTTATTCGGATACTGGAGTTATGAATTCTAACTGCAGCTGCAAGGATAAAAAAAAAGGAAACTCCAAATTCAAGAAGTCAATATCCCAAAAATAAACCATGAAATGACAAAAACAAGAGAGACACGAAGGACAAGTTACCGCAAATGCAATTTGATGAAATGCTTCAGGGAATGAGGAAGAGTCTTTGTGCTCATCAATTTGAACCCTGAAGTTTTTTGCATCAATAACCTGCCAATAGATAACAAAAAATATATTAAAAAAAGGTCCAACGTGATATGATATGATATTCTAAATTGTGATCTTAAGAGCAACTAAAGGAAGCCAAGAACAGATAGTTTGCAGAACTTTTAGAGTATTATAAGAATGGGAAATGTAAAAAGGAAGCTGCAGAGCAAGGTTATGCATGTGATCAGCAATAGTGTTTTCTACATCTCACAAAATATGGTTGACAACTGATCAAACAAAAGAAAAAAACAAATGTCACAAGGCTTAACTAACCGTAATAATAGAATCCAGTCTAATTGAGGACTCCAATTGATCGTCTAGCCAAAGAACAGAAACAAGTGGAGCAGGATCGGCCAATCCTGTTGTCTCAAGTAATATATGATCCATTCTGCAGGATACCAAATCACTCCAACATGTTAGGACAATTTGCATCATCGTAATTCAAAAGGGTGCTACCAATCCAACTTATAACATTGGACCAATGTAAGAGCACAAAATATATCAAAAAAAGAAAAAATTAAATTGAACTCTGCAGCTTCATGCAGACTAGATAAGGCAAGCAACCATAATTAGCAAAAGATAATCGGTCTCCTGTTCATGAATAAGGGATGCCAACAATTTAGAGCTACAGACAGGATGTCAATATCAAATCAAATTATATCACCAAATAATTTGGCCATATCAACAGGTAGATAAAAGAACCAAAAAGATACAGAAAGGAGGGCCCAAAATTCTGGAATCCTAGGTCACACTTGAATCCAAGGTATCCTTGCGTAGATAGAAATAACTGTATTTTACCTATCCTTTCTCTGCACAAGCTGCTCAAGTGCTTGAACCAGACTGTGTTTTACAGAGCAACAGACACATCCATTGGCCAGCTCCACCCATTCCTCAACAAGTGCACCACCTTGTCCCTCATTGATCATCGCCCTCTCGACCCCAATTTCCTCTCCAAACTCGTTTAGTATCACGGCAATTCTCTTCCCATGTTGCTCATTCAAAATGTAGTTGACTAACTGAAAGTTCCAAGTCCAATAGAAACCTTTTTAGAGTTCAAAGTCCAATAGAAACTATCAATTCATTAATCAGCTAATCGAGAAACTGGCTAAGAAACTTAATGTAACACACTAACACTGCATTAATAGATACATAAATGCTACCATGAGAAAGCATAAGGTGAGCTACACCTATGAATCAATTATGTCAGAAAACACTGAACTGAGGATGACAATTTTCAGAGGAGCTGTTGTGGTAAACTAGTAATCCTATAGTTTGTAACCATGATAGGGCACAAAATAGATTAAACCAGGATTCAATTTCGTGAGATTAGAAGTAACCTATCACTTTATCAGCGAGACTTTGTACAGCGAATATTGGGTACCCAGCGATTTGCCTCTAATTCTATGAAGCGCATGCATGCTGACGCGCCTACTTCACCAAACACACAGTGGGGGAGAGGCGGCGGTTAGGCCGTTAGGGTACGGAACAAAATCTCACCGTCGACTTGCCGGCCCCGAGGTAGCCGGTGATGACGGTGACGCCAACTGGCGAGGCATCTGAGGGAGCTTGCGCCGGAGGGGACGGCCCCCGCGGCGGGAGCTCGACGGCGAGAGGGGGGCAGTCATCGTCGACCTCCATGGCGGCGGCGAAGAGCACAGAGAGACGGGAGCGAGGGAAAGCTCGAGAGCTGCTAAACAGTTTGAGCCTTTTCCATGTACATGCCATTATAAAAGTTGGCAATTCTATACGAGCCACTAAAAAGTTTGAGTGGTCATAAGTGCCATTGGTCCGAACTTATTTGCCACCTACGCCATTCCGTCCGCCTTCTGTTACATTTTTACCGTCTCACAGCCCTGACAGGTGAGCCCAATTAGTAAAGAAGTCAAAAATGCCCTTCTTCTTCCTTCCTCTTCTCCACGCCTGACCGAGCTCTGTGCCGCCGGAGTCGCCGCCGAACTCCATTGCATGCGCCATGGTTGCCGGTCGAGCAGACAAGGGGCCACTACCCTCCTATGCTACCACTGACCTCGCCCCCGCATCCCGCGCGCGCTCGCCGGCGGTCAGGTCGCGCCCGTGACTAGCTGGCCTGCTCGCCTCGCCGCGTTGGCCAGGTCACGCCTCCCTTGGTCCGCTCGCCTCGCCGCGTTGGCCAGGTCACGCCTCCCCTGGCCCGCTCGCCTCGCCGCGTTGGTCCCATTGCCGTCGCCGCCAGCCGCGGTCCAGGCCTCGCCGGCGCTGTTGAACCCGATGGCCACGAAGCAGCGAGACCGTAACCGCCTTCAACACTCAAATTCATGCAACACAGAGACTCTCGCTTCAATTCCTTGCATCCGTGAGTAGGTAGGGAAGTTAGCTAAGCGCCCAACCAACATAAAAGCCATGGGTTGTGCTCCGTCGTTGCCCAATTTTGGAAATTCCGGACGCGCCGGTCATCTTGCCGCCGTAGCAATGCACAAATTGGGGTAAGCTCGGTCCTTTGGAATTGGTTCAATGTCTTGCACCGGTGAACCCCTCGTGTCCTCCCCGTGCTGGTGCTCGCCTCAGGTTGGCCGGAGACATCGCCGGCGACGAGCTGACGCGACCGTGCCAAGCTTGATGCGCTGCCGCCCGTTCCCGCGCCGTTCCCGCGCACGTAGCCGGCCTGCTGCACAGCATCTACGCCTCGACTGAGACTGCAGGAAAGATATGGGTGAGCCCCTATTCCTTCCCTGTCCCTTAGTTTGGCCAATGTCGTAGCTTTTTCGCTGGAACGCCGTGCCGCCGCCGCTGCTCTGCTCTGCGGCTGCCGCTATGCGTGGCCCCGCCGCCTGGCGCCATACCCGGCTGAGCTGCAGCCAGAAACGGGCCCTCGCGTGTTGGGCGCCACTCACTGGCCTACCCTTGGTGCCGGCGCCTTCCGCCTGGCCCAGCGCTCGTGAACAATCGGCCATGGCTGAAGGTTGAAGAAGGTATTTTTCCAGTTTAGCCCTCCTCTTTCTATCTTATCAATTTTCTGTATCATGTGTCTCGTGAATCTTTCTGATAACCCCCTATTAAACTCTACACATTGCAGCTGCCTCTATTAGATGACATTTGGTCAGCGATGTGAGGGTATTTTAGACTTTTTTCACCACAGTTTAACACCGTTAGTTGTCAAAGTGGACGGAATGACGTAGGTGGCAAATAAGTTCGGACCGATGGCACTTATGACCACTCAAACTTTTTAGTGGCTCGTATGGAATTGCTAACTTTTATAATGACATACATAGAAAAGACTCTTTTTTTCTTCTCTCTCCCTCAAAACGGCTCACCGTCCGATCACCATCCGAAGGCTCTAAGAAAATATTATGAGCCCGGTTATTTGTGCGTCTATAAAATTCTAAATCGAGGGGCATTTTTTCAACTTTAGCGAAAAGAAAGATGATGTTTTGTTTGTTATGTGATGTGATGGTCGCCATGGCATCATTTTTCAAGCGAGCTTCTCGAGGAGCCGTAGCACTCGATCCCTACGTGTCAAAATTAAAGTCATGTAACATTTTATGCAGATCAAACTTTCCTAAGTTTGAATTTGTTTATAAAAAAAATATTAGCAACTCTACAAAAGCTTATCACGAAAATATATTCAATAATCAATCTAATAATAAATCATCTGACTCCTAGAAAAATGAGAATGATACCCTTTGTTGGATGGAGGAAGTTGGGCTTTACTCGAGAAGCTACCAGCCGAAGGCCCCGTTCGGCTGTGCTGATAAGCCGGCTGAAAACACTGTTGGCTGATTTGTTGTGAGAGAAAAATATTGTTCCGGCTGAAAAAACAAGCTGAAAAAGACTGATTATAAGCCGAATGAACAGGGCCGAAATCTCTCAAGAAATCATTAGCCTAAGCTCTTAGTAATTCCTTCACATTTCTTTATTTTTTCGCACTTTCAATAGTTTTGCCCAATCAAAATGCTAACGCTTGATTGAGCATGTATTTAGGCAGCTCCCACACTCAAATTTTGCTCTTCTATCACTTTATTAATGACCATCTTCTTCTATTACTGAATATACTGAAGCAACGAGCTTTTCTTTTCTGAATAGTTTTAGAACGGAGTGTGTAGGTTAACAGCGTAGCGTGACAAATCTTATCGCGTTTTTTGTGCCCTTTTCTTTTGTAATACTGGTTCAATGAGGAGATTCAGTCAGTTTGTTTGCTCCTATCATGCAATGCAATCAACAGAGGCGAAGCTAGAGCATCAAGGACCCGAGTGTACACTTCATAAGCATAATGATAATCTCTGTACAGTGACAGTACATAAACAGTAGAGTTACAGAAATGCTTACCAAAATGACGGATCTGAAATATTAATAGTTAATTCAGATAAACACCTAAATTTTACATGGTCTGCATGACAAAATACATATTAAGCCGAAGTCCTCGATGAGTGAATTACCTATAACAGAAGTGCTAGTTAGATGACTAAATATGTCGAGAAAAGATGAATTCAGAACTGGAAAACGATAAAACATGAAAGTAATGCATCACCTCCTAGTATTTGAGATCTCCCATTTTCTTGAAGCGATCTACTACAGCAGCATTGATAACTCTCAACATTTTTTCTCTTTCTCCACATAACAAATGAGACTATTACTCATGTACTGATCACCCATATACGGTTGCGCAAAGATGTTTTCACTATCTTTATGCCTGAAAAGACCCTCTCAACTGTAGCTGTGGCGACGGGCAATACTACTAGCTTCAATAGCCGATAAACCAAAGGATAGGTAAGATGTTTCCTTGTGTCCACCATTGCACATTATTCCAGAGAATCTAAGTGAGAAAAAAAACAAATATTTCATTTGATCAAAGATTCAAAGATGCAGAAGCTTACTCGACATGAGCTTTAGCGACTTGGCGATGCGCCGAGCGACTTAGCGATGAGCTCTGGCAGTCCGGCGCGGCAATCCGGTGGCCGTGATCTGTGAGCCGTGAGCGGTGTTTTTCCCCTCGCGATGGTCGCAATTTTGGGCAGGCGAAGCGACACCTCGCCCTCTCCGGCATAGTCGTCGTAGAGTTACAGTCGTGGTCAAAGCTTGTACGCGAAGGAAACGATGCGTCGTCATGCGTTCAGCATTTAGTCTATTTCCTACACATCCTAGCTGGGCTGCCCGCTCGTCAAGATTGGCCAGCTTGTGGCATGTGAACGCATCACGCATCGACTCACGGTGGTGCACATGTTTAGCCCAGGGTTGTGCACAAGAGGTAAAATTTATTTCCTGTTAACTTGTATTTTGATTTTACCCTGGTGCCGGTGCACTCGGGTCACCCCACGTAGCTTCGCCGTGGCTGTGTTGATGGTTGCAAACAAACAGCTATTGTTCAAAGGAGCATTTCAGTTGCCTTTCCCAACTTTTTCCTGCCAGTATATTTTTTGAAAGGAGAAACGTTGCTTTTCTACAAGCTGAAGGCTATGATTTCGCCTCTTTCAATGAGGATACCCTACCAGTACCTAATTACCTTGGTCAGCTATATATTTTTTTTGAAAGGCGGCAAAAGATTTTGCCGGATTTTTATTAGACGAGAAAAAGAGAAACAAAATTACAAAGAGTTACTTACAGAATAGACATAAACACAGAAACCACAACTTACTTGGCCCGCAGGCCACCCACCCAACTGAGATTGGTCAGCTATATTCGCTGATTATTTAACCCTTTTTGTATGTTTTGCATCACTCATCACATACTCTCATCTTCTTAGGTAACCAAGCTTCTGGATATGCTAATCCCAACCAATTTAAGGGCTTTTATATTTCTTTAACCACCCTGACGACAGTGCACTGAAAAGCAAGTAGTAGCATATACTCGTTGAGAGCAACATTTGCTACTAGTACAGTACTAGAGTAGAGACACAGAGGCATGATTTGTCTTCGGGGCATGTAAAAAAGCAGTAGCTTTCCTTGAAGAGTGCAACCAAAGCTTGGCTGGTGTGATCTTTTGCTCACTATCCAATCAACCCAGGCAATTATTGCATTCTTGAATTCACTCATATATAGGGAACACTAACTTTGCGTCTGCCAGCAGTCCAGTATCATCATCTAGTAATAATATGCCGAGTTAATGAGTTAGTATTAGCGACCTTCGGCACCTCTGATGGCAGTAAAGAAAAAGAAGAAGAAACAAATAAAGAACATAGCCACAAAAGTCAAAATGGTTGGCCACAATTTATGGCATTTTGCAGCTAGTGGTTGCCGACTAATCCGGTCACAAGTACCAAATTAGAGCCCCTATCTTTGAGACCCCTCTCGCCTGGCTAATTTTAGCGGCATTGTACTGACCGCTGAAGCAGGCAGATCTGGATCTGTCGTGGCTGCTAAAGAAAGGTTGGTTTAAGTGGTTACAAGGCAACAGAGCAATGGCTCCGTGTGCAGTGGTGAGAGGTGTCTGGTTTGGTTGGGCACACATTTGTGGGAACCACTAACAGAAGTTGCCTGCACACCATGACACCAATGCCCTCTCATGGCTTTGTTTATGGATGAGTATGTATATGTATATATCTCCTCCCATTGTCTCTGCAAGCAAGTCATTACCCAGAGATGATAAATATTCCTCTGCAAGTATATATATATATATATATATATACACACACACACATATACATATGCATATCCTTCTCGTCGCAAGTTGGAGTGTGACCTGGGCCTTTGTCAAGATGCAAGAAGAGCTTGTGACAGCTCATTTCTTTCTAGGCTTTGGCTTGTGGGTTGTGGTACCTGCTATTCCAAGGATGTCATGCATGGACCGCTAGTTTTGAGGTTAAACAAACTCTTTTTTTTTAAGAAGTCGACGGGGGAGAGAATCCCCACCTGATTTCATTGATGAAGCGGAAGCCAAATATTACAAATACATGGTTCACATCCCATTTCTTATATATTGGTTTACATTGCGTTAACTAAAGCAGAACACTAAACGTCAGCAATTACTCGTTCCTTCTTTGGCAAGCGGGCTTTCCATAAGTTAGCCTCTGATTTGCATGCCATCAGCGCCCCTTGTAATGTCAACCGATTATTCCTGAAGATGATGTTATTCCTCCTTTTCCAGATATGCCAAGAACACAGTAGAATGAAGGTATGGAAGTGTGCTCCTGGGATATGTGTCGGGGCCTCGATCTCCTGCAGCTTATGTACTGGCCAGGTAGATCAGTTGTGATCTGGATGGCATCCCAGAATTCCTTTGCAGCAGTGCAGCCGAAGATTACATGTGCCGGTGTCTCCTCCGCTCCATGGCAGACCTCACACTGTGTGTTTTCCACGATTCCCTTCTTTGCCAGATTAGTTTTGCACTGTATCCTCCCCTGTGATAGCAACCACGCAAAGAACAGAACCCGAGGCGGAGCTTTGCTCTTCCAGATGAACTTGGCCCAGGCATCTTGTCCTGATTCAGTCCTTTTGAGCACTCTGTATAACAGCGATGTAGCCTAGGGACATCATTGCTGATCAAAAAAGATCTTGCAGTTTGTTTCGGAGTGAAATTGGAGTAAAAAGCAGTGCAATATAAAATGCCCTGTTGATTGAGGGTGACCAATTCATGTCAATGCTAATGGAGACTAAGAAATTGCACGGTCAAGAACTATATCCAACATCTCCTCTTACAGCTAATTGGAAGACAAATGGAAGCTAACTAGCAAATCGACTAATTATGCCCTTATGCTCTTTTGATCCACAATGGTATTCTGCAATATTATTTTCTGCAAGCACCCGGAAGACAGTCATGACCATGCGTGTACCACTGCTAGAAAGTACAATGCAGACTCTTGCTTGAAGCACATCAGCTTGGGTCTGCACTATGCAGAATCAAAGCCATCAATCACAGACTGCACACCGATTGGCTCTGCTATACAGTATAGTAACTGTGGTCAAAATGAGACCATCGCCCAATCTTTCGCACCATAAAGAAAAGAGAAGCCTTGCTCGACTTGTGGGTTACCAGCATCGAGAGCTCCACCTAATAGGATAGGACGGGGAAGAAGACCGGCATATGGCCGTGCGTGGTCCCATCCGATTGGCACCCATAAAAAGAGGTGCTTGGAGATCGCCATCGCATCTGCTTCTCAAAAAACCGTAACCATCAAGCGTCACAAGAGTTGCTTGCATCTCGGCAACCGTATATAGCAATTATAAAGATGCATTGCATGGTATTCATACAGTATATATACACGCGCGCGCGCGCTTCATTCTGCACAATGGATATGGACCTATGGAACATTGTTCTCTGACTCTCTGATGTGCTAGTTTACTGAACTGAAGCAAGGAATGTGCTACTAGCCTACTACACAGATGTGACCTGAACAAACGCGCCATGAGCACAGCTGGTAACACCTCCGGTCCAAACAAAGAGAGGCTTAAACTCCTGCTGGATGCATGCGAACTCTGTGCTCTGGAATTGAGGACTATAGAATTTCGGCAGCCGGCAGGAGTTGCAGCAATGAGCAAGTGTCCTGTGTGCCTCCTAAAGCAAAGCTAGTTCAACGAAGCCGAGGAAGAAAGAGACATAAACAACACAACAATCGCGTGAGCTGTCTGTGCGTCTCTACTCTCTAGAGGGAGAAACAGAAGGGAGAGAAAGATGGCATGATTACGATTTTTAAATCTTTAGTGAGGGAAACATAAACTATATCGGAGCAGGCTTGCTAAAGCAACAAAGAAGACAGTAGAAGAGAGGAGAGTGGGGATGAGAGAGAGAGAGAGAGAGACCGGAACGGTGAGTGAGAAGACTTGTCCAGTGTTCTGGTGGACAAGTGAACAACCCCTCTGCACACTGCACTGACTGATCCCACATGCCATCATACACATGCATGCCAAATCTCTTTCTTCAGCAGTACCTATTGTTGCATAAAGATTTGCTGTTCCACTGTCCTAACCAATCATTTTGTCACTAAGACTACATAGTTTGCAGCTCCTGAGCTTCCATCACTGTACTCGTCTCGTCGGCCACTCCCTTGCTTGAAGCTGCTGCTCCCCTGCTGTTTCAGTTGGCTCACATACTCGATACCTCCATTGATCTAGCTTGCACAACACATTATAATCTTTATGCACAATTTGCGTTGCTTTGCTGTCTGTCAGAGAGAGGTGCAGTACAGTACTCTTGTTGCTTGCTTCTCTCTCTGGTATGAAGTGAACCGTAGCAATAGCATGCAGAGCCACCAACCAGTAGCATGACAGTACCGTAGTACACTGAGCATGCAGCGGCTGAAGCAATTGGTTACTTTGAGGCAACAATTACTTCAGGTTGGTGAGCAAAAGTAGGAGCAGAGCAAAGGCTAGCATTGACTCAGAAATTCACGGGGAATTGCTAATGAACTTAGGCTGTGTTTAGATCCGAATTTTGGAGTGCCAAAATACACTGTAGCATTTTGTTTGTATTTGGTAAAAATTGTCCAAATATTGACTAATTAGGCTCAAAACGTTCGTTTCGCAAAGTACAACCAAACTGTGCAATTAGTTTTTGATTTTATCCACATTTAGTACTCCATATATGTATCGCAAGTTTGATGTGACGGGGAATCTTATTTTGCATAGTGCACTTTTCGATGGATCTAAACACAGCCTTAAGCAAGCAGATGGCAAAGTTAAAAATTACAAACTGACCGAGTAAGCAGATGGATGGCTTTCGAGCTAATCTTAGCATCCGCTAAACTGAACCAGCTCGGCTACTCGAGCTCAGAATATCATCATAGGCAGGCTTATTGATCTAGTGCCCTGAAGAACAGAAATGCTAAAGATAAAAAAAAACATTAAGTAACCTGGGAGAAAACTCGAACTCTTCTTCTTAATCTTCCTCCTCCTTCAAGATTCCCTTAAGCTTGGAAAAAATGAATTGAATTGAATCAAACTGTACAGAGCCCCCATTGATCGCTTGCGGATCAAGCTTGGTTCAGTACAGCCATCGCAGCCGAGCTTCAAGCCTCCTCCGGTGCAGCCGGTGGGAAGTTGAGATCAAGGAACCCGTCCGCGGCTGCTGAATGCTCGACGTCGTTGACGTAGTACAGCTCGACGTCGTCGGACTCGGAGGGCATCAGATGCGACCGCTTGTGCCAGCCGAGAGCCTGCCCCGACGCGAACAGCCTGAAGCAGACCGCGCACTCGAACTTCTCCACGACCGCGTCGGCCACCGCCTCGTCGTCCTTGGACTTGCCGAAGCCGATGACCACCGAGTCCGGCGACGCGGAGGGGGACAGTGTGTTGAACGACGCGTACATCTCGGTGCTTGGCTCCGGCGTGGAGGACGCGGCGGCGGGGGTGACCTTGGGGGAGCTGCAGCTGGCGTTGATCCGCTTGTGGCTCGCGCGGTGGCCGCCGAGCGCCTGGTACGAGCTGAACACTTTGCCGCACCCCGGGCACTCGTACCGGGTCCGCTTCGGCGCCACGAGATCGCGTCGCTGCTTCGGGAAGCCTCGCTTCCTCCTCTTGGCTACGCGTCCCTTGATCTTGGCGTCGGCGGACTGGTGCAGAGCGGAGTCGTCGTCGGAATTGTAAGCGTAGCCGCTCCTTGGGAGGCCCGCCTGCTTCTCCGCGCTCTCAAAAGGCTCCTCTTTGGCCGGCGAGCTCCACATGCCGGTGTCGCGCGAGAGCATCAGCAGGCAGAGCGCAACGTCTTCCGGCTCCTTCTCGAACCCGCTCATCATCGGCGGCGGCGGCGGCGGCACGGGGGCAGGAGCCGCCACGCGCATCGTTCGGCGCCTCCGCCTAGGGGGCGCGGACAGCACCGTCAGAGCCGCCGGCGCCGCCGCCAGAGGCGCCTCTATCGGCGTCACCATCTCTGTTTCCTCTGCTTCCGCCTCCTCTGGGACTGGGACGAATTCCTCCTCTTCCACGTCCACATCATGCTCGTCGTCGCCATACCGGCCGCCGGACGCATGGCTCCGCATGTGCCCGAACAGAGACCTCCACGACGAGAACAGCTTCCCGCACTCCCGGCACGCCTTGTGCTGCTCTCCATCGCCATCGCCAACGCCATGGCCACCATCCTCATCGTCGTTGGCGAAGTCCGATAGCCGCCGGGTCTTCCTGGGATTCTCCCTCAGCCCGTACCCGACCACTCCATTGCAGCTCCGGCCACCGTTCGGCGAAGCACGCCTCAGTTCGTAGTCGGCGTGAACCTCCATCGCCGCCTCGACGAGCGAGATGTGCGATCTCATGTGTCCTCCGAGCGACCGGCCGCACAGGAAGCTTTTCCCGCAGACCTTGCATCCATGCCTCGCCGCCGCAGCAAGCTCCACGACATCCATCACGAAGCAAGAAACTGTGGGATCGATTCGGGATCGAGGATCAAGAAACAGACCTGGAGGCCATCAGGATGCGATCGGGAGGAGGATCCGCGGCGCGTCGAGCGTCCGAGATCTGGGAGAGGGAGGAGGAAGAGCAAGCTCGAGGCTAGCAGAGTGCTGAAGGAGTAAGAGGGGAGGAAAGGTAGGGTGGTGTGGTTAAGCGGGATGGCGGAGGGCGTGATCTGCTCGGAGGTTTTGTTGGGGCGACGGGTGCGGTTGGGGCCCTGGGGGGAGGAGAGATCCATGCATGGAAGCAAAGTTAAAAACCGATAGGAGAGAGAAGAGAACCACATGGGCCCTGGAATGGAGACAGAAGGTAGGTTACTTTAGGCCGCGTTCACTTGCCATGCATATCCAAAATATTTTCTCTTCCACCCGTCACATCGAATCTTTAGACGCATGCATGAAGCATTAAATGTAGGTAAAAAAAATAACTAATTGCATAGTTTGTCTGTAAAGTTCGAAATGAATCTTTTGAGTCTAATTAATCCATAGTTGGACAAATTTTACCAAATAACAACGAAAAGTGCTACAGTAACTTTTCACCCAAATTTTCTCAACTAAACACAGCCTTAGAAGAGAAAAAGGGCCTCCAACGTGGAGGGCTGCCACATCATAGTTTGATGACGTGTTAAATCTACAAGGAAGACACGTGGCCCTGTGGCGGTATCACAGCGTTTATAGTTTAAGCCACAGGTTTTTTCTTAGGCAATTGTAGCGGCACTGTTATGTGTATCCAAATTGTTGGGAACCATGATTTTTTTTGGCATGATAACAGTTGTTGTGGTAACTATATACATGCCACGAGTAAATTTGGTCTATATATAGATGGATTGACCAATAACTTCTTAGAGGACCTTAATTTCTATGAGGTACTATTTCTTCTCTAGAGATAGCATGGTGTAATAAGCTAAATTGTCATAGTCACATTCTATTACAATATATCCTATAATTTATAGCATTTTAAATGTAAAAAAATAGGCATATAAAATATTTTGACATAATGTTTATGTCAGTGTCACGTTAGCATGATGTTCAACAAAGGGATTCAAAAGACAAGAGCTAGATCAATTAGCTCAATCCATGTGAGAGATTACCAAGCTGAGACCCCTACTATGGGGGGAAAAACATACGCCCCACGTGATCCTAAGCTCTCTTCTTGTGCATCGGGTTTCAAAGTTGGAAACCAAGGATCCAATCTCCCCCCTTAGGCTTTATTTGGCTACACACAAATCCACCCCAATCCATTTGGTTTGGGAGGTGCAGCCAAACAAGCCCTTAGGTAAGAGGAGAGAGAGAGTCTCGTACAAAACGTCGGAGCTAGCCTTTCTATATCGGAGGTTTGGTGTGCATTTGAGTATGCTTTGCATTCACGTCATGGTATTGTGTGATGTTGGTATAATGCTATCAAATCATACCTATTCTATGCTCTGGTACTCTCTAACGCTTCCTAGTGTGTCTGTGTCGATGAAATATGGTCGGCAGTCTATCGAGGGGTATGTCCACTGTAGTAGATGAATCGGTGGAGGTGCGCAAGATACGAACTAGATGGTGACACAGGCACAGAGACAACGATTTAGACAGGTTTTTGCCGTCAAGTCGACGTAATACCCTACATCCTGTGTCTTTGGTGGATTGTATATTATGATGAGGATATCTGGGCAATGTCGACTAGGGGACCCTACCCCTCCTTATATACGCTGGAGGGGTAGGGTTATAAGAAAAGTATCCTAGTCGGTTATATGGTAGGTATTCTATCTGGATTACAATATCTATAAGAGTCCTAATAAATCATATTTTCTAGATGCCTTGCGGTGTACGTCGACCAGTGCCGTGTGCTGCTAAGTTTTGATATCCTGGGCTGGACCGTCCCTGATGGTGCGGCCTACATCCCTTGCCGTGGGCACCTAGGGTTATACCCCCCACAGTCTGCAACTATGTCTCCGCTCCCTCCCCGCCCCAGCGGCTCCTCCTTTACGTGCCCTTGTCCTCAACACCCTCTTCCCGCAGGGGTGACCATGAGTCTATGCCCCCACCCCTCCACCCTCGACGCCGACACACGGAGGCACAAAGGACGATGCATGTTGTGATGTAGAGAAAGCCAGAAAGGAGTCTCCGTGGATGCATAAGAGAAATGGAGAAGAAAAGACCTAATGATGAGTGGATCCTATGAATTCAAGGGCCAGGACGTAGTGACAGTCGCTGGAGGTAATGGTCGGATTTAAGTGCTCAAAAAGCAGGGAGAGCTTTTAAACTCCAAGTGAGGACCTAGGGTCTCAGCTTGTTTAAAAAAAAGACCTAGGGCATGTTCGGCAGGTTTAGGCATGACTGAAATCGGCAGGTTCTAGGCAGGTTCTAGCTAGGTAGACCTGCTGAAATCAGCCGTAATCAGCCAAGTCTGGACCAGCCGAACCTACCCCTAGGGTCAGCAATGCTGGTGTCACCCACCCTTCCATCGCTCGCTACTGTGAAGCGGGAGTGGGGACAGAGAGAAGAGCGTGTCCTGCCGCTGCGTCGCTCGCTGCTCCCTCCACCCACGGCCACGGTGCCGAGTTGCGTGTGCGTGCGCGGCCATGGCATGGGCGCCTTCGCATGGCCACTGGCAGCGCTCGACACAAGCTGCGGCTGCGTCTCGATCCTTCTCGCAGCCCCGATCGCCACTAGTGGTCTCCAAACCGTCCGGCCCCGATCGTGCTTTGTGCGGGGAGGGGAGCGGCACGGCCCGGCGGGGAGGCACACCCACGTACAGGCACGGAACGCAACACGCTGCTGCTACATGACGTGCTGATCTGCGAGTGGAACGGCTTCCTGCAAGCTGTAACCTGTTTGTTAATACGTGTCGATTTTTATATTATCATCAAGATGTATATATTTTAAAAAAACAAAGAAGAAATCAGCAGAGCACTGCCATGTCATTTAAGAAGAACGAAGATAATGCAAGTTCTTACATAATCATCCTGGTAACTCGGAATCGGAAGTAACAAAACACAGGAAAGCAAAAGAAAGAACCGTTCGTCATTCATAATTTTAAACCAACAAAGATGGGCCACTCCTCCGCGGGAGCCGCAGGCCACGTCACCCAGAATATTTTTAAACCAATAAAGATGGGCCGCTCCTCCGCAGGAGCTGCAGGCCACGTCACCCAGAATTCTCGCCGCCGTTGGATCAAGACGATCGACGTCTCCGGTTATTCCCACCTGATTCTACCGAAGCCATCGCCTTTGTTTACTATTTAGCTTCTGTCTGCTTCCCTCTGTAAGAATTGGTTTCTCTTGGCTTTCATCGGAATCTCCTCCGCAGGAGCCGCAGGCCACGTCACCCAGAATTCTCGCCGCCGTTGGATCAAGACGATCGACGTCTCCGGTTGTTCCCACCTGATTCTACCGAAGCCATCGCCTGTGTTTACTATTTAGCTTCTGCCTGCTTCCTTCTGTAAGAATTGGTTTCTCTTGGCTTTCATCGGAATCTAACGAAACAAATATATACTCAGCTCCTGCTTTAGGTTCTCGATGCTTCCCAAGATATCTCGTCTCCTCTCCCTCTCTACTCTCCACTCCGTCTCACTCCCTCTCTCCTCACGCGGGCGACGGCAACGGCGAGGGCGACGGCAACGGCGAAGCCGATGACAGCTGGTCCTCGAATCGGTGGCAACCGGCCTCCTTCCTCCCTCCCCGCCCTCTCCCTCTCTCCTAACGTGCTAGCATGCCGGCCAAGCCCAGCGATGCCGCCCGGAGAGGCGGCGCCCTCGACACACGACGCAGCGCTAGGCGTGCGCGCTGCCGGTGGCCGTTCCCTGCGGCCGCGGCTTCCCCTCGCCGCTGCATCCTCAAGTAGTCCGCATCCGTTTGACGAAATCCTAACTGACTCTTCCTCGTCGTCGTCGTCGGCGGCTTGGCTCGGTGGAAGCAGAGCGTCGACGGCGCTCCTTGCCTACACCTCCCCCTGCCTATCTGCTCATCTCCACCCCTCCTCCCGTTGTGTCCGCCTCGCCCTTGGTCTCTTCATTTTTTTGGTTTCACAATTATATCATCTGTTTTGTGATTGCCGTCGATTGGTGTGGGCTGCCTCGTTTCATATTTCTAGCATAGGGTTCATTGATTGATATATAGGTTGTTCTACTTCGGGATTTTCCTCTTTGATTTTGGGTTCCTACATTTCATTTGCTATTCGTATTCATGGATCTGCTCTATGTAGCCATTTAAGACTTCAGATGTGGAGCACCATGTCCTTATCTTCATTTTTGTTTTGCTTCATTTCAAATCAGATGTGGAGCACCATGTCCTTATCTTCATTTTTGGTGTTGCTTCATTTCAAAATCCTACTCCCATACGATTTCCCAGATTTACTCTGCTTGCACAAGGATGAACGTGACCTCTGACCTTTGCCTTTCTGATTTTATTATTGGATTAGGTTTTTTCCCCTCATGTTCATACTGTACTATTTCTAACTGCACTTCTCAATTTCCTTTTGTTGTGCAAGGTGCAAACTTAAACCAGGCTAGGTTCCTCTGTACACATAGACATTCGCAATATCAGAGCCCGATTACTGGACTGAATTGCTTTGTTACGTTTAGTTATCAACTGTGCCAATAGTAAAGGTTCAACTCATAGATAAATATGATGTTTGCGTACGAGGCAAAAACTTCTCTGATTTGCTCTGTTCTGGATTGTTCCAGGAAATGCATCATGCCATGAAATTTGAAGCAAATAAATGACTTAACTGATGAGCGGCCGCTGATTGGAAGGGGACATCCATGCCGAAACTGAGGTATGACCAGTGCCATATCGGGCGCTCTTTATTTTCGTGACGATGCCAGACGACATGTTTGAGGAAGATAAAATGTCCACAAAATTACAGGATGGAACTTGCCGCTAGCAGCCGTTTTATAATCCTCAACCCTGTGTTACTAGGTACACCGTCCGTGTTTTCTGCTCATCTGTTGCTATAGGCACAGTGAGATCAGGTTGAAATTGTAGGTTCATTTCTCTAAAGTACACAAGGAGGGATAGAGTCCGGAACGACGATATTCGGGATAGGGTTGGGGTGGCACCAATTGAGGAGAAATTGATTCAACATCGGTTGAGATGGTTTGGACATGTCCAACGGAGGCCTCCTGAGGCGCCGGTGCGTAGTGGAGTTCTAAAGCGGGCCGATAATGTAAAGAGCGGTAAAGGTCGACCTAAACTAACTTGGGATGAGTCCATTAAGAGAGATCTTAAGGAGTGGAATATCTCCAAGGATTTAGCTATGGACAGGAGCGCTTGGAGATTGGCAATCAACGTGCCCGAACCGTGACCTCTTTTTGTCTTGTGCCCTTTATGTTCCTTTATGTGTCTACCTGTTTCTCGTCTCTTTTGGGTTTCATCTCTAGCCTACCCCAACTTGCTTGGGACAAAAGGCTATGTTGTTGTTGTACAAACCAATACACCGGTCAATGATTTTTCATTTGCTTTATCTTATCTTTGCTTTGGCTTACATTAGCTCAGGCTGAATAAACCATGTGTGTACTAATTCTGTTGCTTATCAGGTCTGAAATTGCTCATGAATTAGTGATTGAATTATTTTGGCTATCTATTCATGAATTAGCGATAAAGTATTTTGACTGTTGTTTTATGTTTGTCATGCAAGAGGCAATGAGATTTAGAGAATCGAATCCTGCCTCTAAATGGCATGTTTCCTATCATTGTTTGCCTTAAGATTTAGTCTGTGCACTGACACAATTTTAATTTGACGTTTTTAGTCTCGTGCTGGATTTAAACAGGCTATCCACTTTTTTCTTACACATTAAACTGTTTCATTTGCCTTGCAGACCTGTTCAGCATGCTGTGACTCGATAGTCACCATTGCTGTTCCTCGCTGCCTCCATTGCTCCTCGCTGCCTTGCAGATAGGTGCTTCTCTGTACAACCACTGTCATAACTGCTTTAGTTGCTAACACAAAGCTATTGCTTGAACTAATGTTGGTTTATTGGAAGGATGACAAATTTGCACCTTGGGTATCTTGGTCTGCCCCATACCGCCTATCTGGTAATTCTCTCACTCCACATATTTATCAGGTAGAAGTGTTCCGCAAGTTATAATTTCGTATGAACATTGATTCGTTACGATTAGAGGTGCATTGTCAGACTAATTGTATAATATCTACTATTTTCATAGCATTATGCTATTTATCTATTTTCCCATGCTTATGGTAGTTACTGAGGCCACACAACTCAGCAGATTGAGTAAAACTAGTGTCGGGGCGCGCGCCTTGGCGCGCGTGGGAGGTAACCGCGGTTGGTATAGAAGGGACCTTGCTACTATAGTATAGGCAATAGGATTGGTCATAGTATCTGTTAAAGTTGTATACATAGTCTGCACAGTTTAAGTTGAGCAACATGTTTGAAGGAGAATTTGTGGGCAATCTGTCACTCTCGCATTTCAACTGGAATCTACATAGATAGAATAAGTTCTTCATAGGTAGCAGCCATGCTAGATCATAGGTTTTCATAAACTGAGCTGCATCTACAGGTACAGATAGGAGCTGTGTTTCCGGTAGGGTATATGGTACATATAAGGAACCTGAGATTGGTGTCTACAATACGATGGAGGGCGCAGGGTATCTAACAATTATACAGGAAGTAGATACCCAGCGCAGTTTCTTGGCACCATAGAGTGCAGAAGCGTGGCCTGGCACTATATACATATCACTAAGCACAGCAAGCACCGGGTGGAGCCTGGAACCTTGGCGTACTCCTTCAAAAGAACCAAAAGGCTGGTGTAGTTGGCAGGGACGGCAACATTTTCTGTCATAAGAAAACTTTGAAATCAGTGTATAGAAGAAGGCTGGTATGCTTCAGTATAAGTTACGTATGCGGTAGTCGAGTTAAAGCTATAGGGACAGGTTTATGTTGGTGTAAGAAACTGTGGACTAAGGCTATAGAGGTGGCCTGCTATGTGGTAGCATAGAGTGTACATGAACCGTTTAACGTTAGAATACAGGGACAACCCTATGTTAGCGTTAGGAAGTATAAAGGTAAGCTGCAGGCACATATTTACCTGCGCGGCAAAAGCAGCAGCATTTGAGGCCTAGGAACCATTTTTGGTGGTGGTGTCTCCGGGGGTAGACTTCCCTCTGTAATAAGTATTGAGCAGATGAAAGGGAATGGCTATGTGTTGCATTGTCGACATAGAGTATAAGAGTGCATGCAACAGACCTTTTGCTCTTAGGTTTGGATGCTGAAGTCTGGTGCGGAGGGCTCCTTTTGAGCTTAGGATCAATCTGTGCATCTTCGTCTGCATCTTCGTCGGTCCCATGCTACAATTTAAATTGTTAGCATATTTAGTCGCAGCTGTATGATGCTAGATGATATGGTGAACAGTTTCCCAGGCAATGGAAGTAACCTTGTCAGGTGTGTCAGCAGAGAAATTCAATTGGCGCCGAGCGTCGGTTGTAGGTTGTGGTGATCTTGGGAAAATAAAGTGTAAGCCGTCTATAGGTGTTTGTGTACAATGGGTATGCAAAATATTTGATTTCAGTATTTCATACCTCTCGCCATCATCTTTGGGGGTTTCCTGGTCACCTTCAAGTGCTGGTGCTGGAGTCTGTGGGAGATTTAAAAAGTTTATGCTGTTATATTGGTTAGCATTGAGCATCAAGGCAGGGATGGGATAGGTAGTTCATATACCTGATGACCTGCGGCCTCAATCTGAAGCACGTCAGTTTGGTGAGCAAGAGGTTCAGTGGATGTGCCTGCTCCTCCTTGTTCCATTGTGCCGTGCTCAATTAATAGAGGGTTTTGGGCGACATCGCGCACTGATGGCTTCTCTAGAACTGCCTTAACCAGGTACTCTCTGTACTTTGTAGTCTTGCACGCTTCGTTGGTGAGATCAACAGAGAGAACATATTTTTTGTTAATGATCTTTTGCAACGGCACAGGTAGCACATCTCTTGGATTCAGTGGATTAAATATGGCTTCACACTCTTTCTGGACCATCTGCTGAGCCTCGTCATCATAAGCGAAGAAGCGGCCTTCTGCTGTTTCGTCTTTGGCTTTAAATGAGAGCAGATATCTGTGTATGTTTGATATAGGCTTAGATTGTATAATTTGCTGAGATAATAAGTCTATAGTGTTAAGCTGCTTTGTTTGAAGCAATGGAATAGATACCTAGGAGCTGTTCCTGCCGTGCGGCATGTGGGAACTGGACATCTGTAGGTGCCGTGCAGGTCTTGTTCGGCGCTTTTCTTGCACGTTTTGCAAGCCATGTACCACCACTTGGAAGTAGTGACAATAGAGGTAACTGTCACGGTACATTTGTAGGGACCCGGTTCCTGTCACAGAGCAGAAAGGGGTTAGAGGATGAAAAGTACTGAGGCAAAGGTGTAGGTTCCGGTATTCAAAGTGTGTACCTTTTCACTGAATGGATTCAGGTGGTCCAGTTGCATGATGGTTTTCCTGGGCAGCTGGATATCCAGAGCTGGAGTATCGACCTCTTCATCAAGTGGGCGCTGGATATAAACTGGGATATTTTTGAACCTGGTCATTAAAAGCAGATTAATATTGCACACGGTGTATAGAAGAAGGTGTGGTTGCAGATCTATGTACGTGCTACCTAGAATGGAACGGTCGTGCCTCTGCAATATTGGGGTTGAAGTAGTACGAACAAGCTGAGCTTCCTGTCAGAGCAACCTTATCTGAAACAGTAAGCAAGCGTCACTCAGGTAAGGTAATTTGCAAAATGATAAATGTGAACCAAGCTATGGGTAGGGTGCTACCATTGTCAGCGAAATCTTGTCGTGGCAGGCAGCCAACAATGAGACAGACTATAAGGTTACCAGCTTCAGGGTCGTAGATGTCATTAATATTGAAACTCAGAGCGTGGTCACCCCAGAGCGTGATCTTGAGCATGTTGTCCCTGTTCAATGACACATGTAAGCTGATGATAACCTGCTGTGGATGTGTACAGCAGCAAATGTATATACAGATGAATGCCTGTACCTCAAATCTTTGATATAGATCTCTCTGAGTGTTTTTGCCTTCTCACGGTTTTTTGGAACAAAAGTCTTGGCAGGTTCATACTTTACCAGGTAGCCGATGATATCTGAAACGTTAAATCAGCATGTTATGCCCTGTATATATACGGGCGCAATAATGATAGGACAAAGTAAGGATGCAACTCATGAGCCGTGCACTTTCCTGGGTGGTTAGTGTATATGTTGGTGGTTCTAAGGACAAGAGGGAGGCAAGCTCGAAAATTAGAGGCTTAGTATGTACCTGTATAGCTGAAAACCATCTTGGTGACTTTGATTGCTGGGAACTGGGTGATTTTGTAGATGTATTCCGGAATTGACTGGGGAGGATTCTGCACCACCTCAGCAGTTGTGTACTGCGTGATCTCAATCATGAGGCTCCTATCTACTGCTCTAAAGAATTTTTTTGCATTTTCGACGACGAAGTATTTGATGGCATAAACCTTTCCAACATCGAAAAGCTCTGCTTTTTGTTCAATGAGATCGTCACAGACCTCTGCATACATGGCATGTCCCTGCTTGCATGAAAAGTTTGTCAGTCAGTTATTAGAATTAGGTTGGCGAGATGAGCAGGTATGATTGAAGAAACAACGTTTGGTGCCAGCAGTACCTTTGCATCAGCTAGGACCATGCCAACAAACAGCGGTGCTCCTTGTCCTTGGTTTTCATAGTGTGTCCACTTTCTAATGACACGGACTATGATAGCATCCGAAACTCGACCTTTTTGCAAAACGTTGATGAACTTTGATTGACTCATGGTGAACCTGCACTTTAAGAAAACAGCGTATTATACGTGTACATGTACCTGTGTGGTCAAGAAACTATGGAAACAGTGTTAGTATGTAGGCTGTAAGAAGAAGAGGTGGAAATGTGATCAGACTATATTATCTGACATTAAATAAACAAAAGCAGCGATGTAGTTGTACGTGGAGTAGGCAGTGGTCAAACAAACAGAATCTGCGTTGCATAGGTTTCGAACCAAATAAACAGTGGAACCTCATAGTGCAGTGTTATACAAAAAGTTGTATACATGGCAAAGCCTGCCTAGAAAAGACACGCAGGTCTTATAATGTATAGGACCTATACGTCCTTATGAACGTATCAGTCTGCCTGTGGTGTTATAGCTAATAGAGAGAAAGAAAAGGCAGCAGAAGGCACAACAGTTTGCAGTGTGCAGATGCATTTTCATGATCCTAAACAACTATGTGCAATATAGAGAAGCTAACAAAATCTCTTTTTTTTTGCTAACAGACATCTGATGCATGGCTAGGCTAAATACTGAAGAACTTCTTGGTACACAACGTTTTTGGTGCTGTCAGTAGGATCAGCTTTGTCATCTTCGATATAAATCTTGAGCCCTTTCTTTGATGTTACTCGAGAGATTGCCACATAAAGCTGACCATGCGAGAAAACCGGTGTTTTCAGGTATACACCAACAGCTGAGAGTGTTTGGCCTTGGCTTTTATTGATTGTCATAGCATAACAGATCCTAACTGGATATTGCCGTCGCTGTAGCACGAATGGCCACCTGTTGCTTTTCATAGATAGAGTGATACGTGGTATAGCGAAGGTCTGGTTTGCATGGTGGCCATTCATAATCTTGGCCTCGATGGTCCACTCTCCAACTGAGGTAACAATCAGTCTTGTGCCATTGCAGAGGCCAGCTCTTTGGTTGAGGTTACGGAGCAGCATTATGGGGACCCCTGGCTTCAGCATGAGCCTATGTTGCGGGAAATTGTTGGCACTAATTGAATTCAAAAATTCAACCGGATATAGCAGGTCGTATGCTTCATGTTGAGCAGTGGACCTGTCAATAGTATCTGAGCTTAAACATTCCCTTTCTCTGCCTGGCACTAGAGGGACCATGTATTCGTTGATTGTATCTGTTAGTTCATTTGTCGGAGCTAATATGGCCCTTTCACCTAGATAGACAGGATCTTTATATCTAGCACTAAAATTAGGATAAACAGCCTCCATAATGGCTGCTAGTTTGTCATCACCAGGGACTATAAGTAAATCTTGTGGTATTGTGATCCAAGTGGCCTCCTGTTCTCCCTCCTTTGCAGTGGCTGGAATGTTTCCTTCTCCGATGTCCAATATCCATCTACTGAACGCTGCCACTTCCTTCTGCCTCGAAGGATCTGCCGCCTCTGAAACCAGGCGCATATTTTGAGCAAGGTTTAATATCTCCACATGTGTCCATAAACGGGATTTGACGATAGCAGCATCTATGATATCTTGTTTGCTTCCAGCTTCAACCACAGGGAGGATTTGTCTAAGATCCCCTCCAAGAACAACGACCTTGCCACCAAACGGTATATGGGCAGCATCGGGATTTCTACCCTTCTGGATGTCACGGAAGGTGCGATCCAAAGCTTCGAAGCATTTTCTATTAGCCATCAAAGCCTCATCCCAAATTACAAGGCTTGTAAGCTCAATCAGTTCAGAAAGCATTGTCCCCCTACTGACATCGCAAATCATATCATCTTCGACCTCACATGGTATTTTGAACCGTGAATGCGCTGTGCGACCTCCTGGCAATAGCAGCGATGCAACACCAGACGACGCTACAGTTAAGACGATCTTGTTCAGACCTCTCAGGTAGCCAACTATCCGATTCCACAGATAAGTTTTACCAGTTCCTCCATAGCCAGACACAAAAAAGAAACCAGGTTCATTTCGCTGCACTCTCTCTACAATTGTATTGAAGGCATTTGTTTGGTCCTCATTGAGTGTCCGGGTTGGATTATCCATGTCAATGGATGGATCTAAAGGATGTGATAACTCTTCTTGAAGAAGGCGGTTTTGTAGAACAGGGTACTGAGCATGCGTTTTCGGAGGGAGATTGAAGTCAACTATGTTTCGGCCACTCTGCGAAAATAGAGCAGAAAGCTCATCAAGAAGAATATCTCTTGTTCTTGAATCAGGAAGTGCATAGTTTGGGTCACCGATCATATCTCTGTACTGGTAGATAATGTCATCAGATAAATGGCGCCAGACTTTTTCAAAGAAAGCATTCTCGTCCCCCACCTCACAGAACAGGATCATAGTGACAAAGAAGCTACGTAGCTGTGCTGAAGTAGCCCATGCTGCGGCCTCATCGAAAGCATCATACCATTCCTGGTCATCTCCGAGGAGCCCACGCGACTTGCAGGCCTCTTTAAATGTGTGGTGATAGGTTCGATTATGAAATCTAAGGTGCTCGTAGCTCGTAGCACCCCTAACAGTGAGAAGCAGCATCCTAAGATAGTAGCGTTCGCCTGCAGATGGGTGGACATAGTGGAGGCGGCCTATTTTACCGTGCCGCTGCCTACGCGGACACCACTTCCTATCTTTCTGATCCCATAGCCACTTAGAAGGAAATTGTGGATAGGTTAGTGTTCTGGCCTCAGCGAAGATCTGATTGCAGACAAACCACTGAGTCAACATTGTTCTTCTGAGGAATTCTGCATCAACTAATCTGTCAACCCTGGTTCTAGCACTGAATGTGACAAAGTTCTCGTTCGGAAGATGTACGGGCATCCGTTCCACTGGAGGATAATGACGGTGAATGTCGTACCCAAACATTCTCCAGCATGCGTCCTGCTCACATATATATCTGCAATTAAGATACTCCTTAACCTCATCTACACGATCAGTTTCGTTATCATATGGTGCTGCCTGAGCTCTCTTTACTCTTTGTAGATAAGCCTTACTGCAATCAGCTCCTTTGGTAACATATTTGAAGAGATATTTTATGAATGTTGTCTTGTTACACCACTCAACATTTATATGGGCTTGGTACTTCTTTAACAATGCCATATTATAGGGGACAACCCATCGATTATCTAGTCTTTGGCTTCCTTTTTGGACAAACAATGGACCCTGGCCTCTTTTGTAGACAGCAAAGCCAGTTTTATCAAATGTAGTTTGTTCTTGGTATGGTTTTGGAAAATGTTTTGAACATCTATTATTTTTCATGCATGGACATCTTGGATTGTGTTGACCGCAAGGGCCGTGCACCATATGCTCGGAGACAAGAGCGTAACCTAGCGGATCTATCTTTGGATCAGGTATTTCTGCCGATATATATTTGTCCATCATTGCTGCAGTTGGATTGGAAGTATCTGCTGTGGTCCAAATAATAATATGTGCATGTGGAAGGCCTCTCTTCTGGAACTCAACAGTGTGGAGGACTGCATTTGGATAAAGAGACGTGTGTTAGATTGTAAGTCTCCAAATTTGTAAGCAGGGAAAATGTATGAGCCGGCACACGTTTGGAGGAATGTCTGTTCTTTGTGGCCGAAAACCTGTACCTGCATTGCAGTGGCCAAAAGGTGTTCCGTCTTTGATATCGTGCAGCAGCTCTTCTAACTTCATGTTGAACACCCTAACTATTAAATCGTTTCTATCGCTTGGTTTATATCCAGGTTCAAAAATGGCCTCAGAGATCTCCAACCACTTGGGATTGCATGTAAATGTTACAAAAAAATCAGGAGGGCCATATTCTCGGCAAATAGCTATGCCATCATGATAGTTTTGTATCATGTACCGCCTTCCTCCAGTGTATGATGCCGGCAATATAGTCATTTTCCCAACCTCACTGCCCTCTGTGGATCCTCTGCTAACAGCATCACATAAACCCTGAATGCTCTCCATTCTAATGTCAGCCTGATTGTCTGCTATGAACCGGAGCCTGCTCTCATCTACACAGGCCCGAGCATCGACTTTGGCCTGACTTGATAGTGCACCATAACATAGGTATGGATTTGGTTCACCTCTCCTGTAGTGGAACATATAACAGTAATAGTCCTGCATTGTAACCTTGACATGAGCATTAACTGATGTCTGTGTGACACCAGCGTACATGACTCCAGGCTGCCACCCTCGTTCAGCAAATGGAAACAATAAAGGGTACTGCAGCGCCATGAAAGCAGGATGCAGAGAAGAAATCTGCTCGAGACCTCCTGACTGTCTTTGTATGATAATATCTCGCTCAAAAGCCTCAGGACTTAGGTCACCTACTACAAGCATTGCTAGCTGATCAGTTGTCGGTAGACTGTACTGAGCTGATTCTCCTTCCTTTGGTGCCACAATCCGAATTACAAAGTCTTCACTATCACCATCTGCTAACCTGTCCCTGGCTGTCCTAAATAGCTGAGTAAACTGATTATACTGATCAAGCATAGATGCTAGAGACTGTATAATATCAGGATCCAAATCTGAGGCTCTGCTATCATCATGGGGCAGAGAAGCAATCCTGTTTTGGATCTCATTGGCTGTATCATACACATACAGCTGAATAAACCTTGGAGACTGACCATCAGGGGGTAGCAAAGCACCGATGCGGTGATGGATTTGACCGGAGATTTTGAAAACCGGTGGGCCTCTACCATCGTTCATAGAACGATCTATGTTAGCTCCCATAGAAGTAAATGCAAAAAGGCAATTGTATTGCCTAATGCTTTTCATGAACTTGTTCGAGGCAGGTCCCCCGTTGAATCTTGCAAGGCTTGCTAAGGGCTCAGGCCTGGGATCGAGGCGAGGTATAACCACCTTTCCTCCCTTGCAGCATTTGTTATAGACGACTGAGTAGGGAGGACCGTGCCTATCCTTGCCCACATTCTCAGCATACCAAAAAAGAGCTCTACAGTGAGGGCATTGCTGATCAGGGGCACCATAGTATGATCTTCCGGGATAAGACACTGCATCATAGATACAAAACATGGAGGTGGACATAGATGAGTTGGTAGCTATCCTATGCGAACATCCACGCTATGGAAAGAGAATCCGAGGCCAGGTTCCAGGTCATATACCTTTGAGAGCTTGCACAAAAGCTTCATCGAACTGGCCACACTCTAAATCAGCACTATGAGCCGTTGCAGCACCTGATTATAAGCTGGTATTATAAGCTGTTCAATTGGGCAGGGATGTGGTTGTTGCACTAACTATGCCAATCTGTAATACCTCCCCACACGGAACGGTGCTGGGCTAATAGCTTCCTCCTTTTAGCTCTAGCAGTCGAAGGATCATAACCCTGTAGAGTGCAGGGAGTACTGCTGCCTATTTGGAAGATATAGGGTATGAAAGATAAGGCCGACATTTATATGGGATTATATGTACATTTAGAAGCCTAAGCGGCTAGAGGGTACATACTTCCCCTGGTGCGGCGCCGCGTAGAGCCGGCTGTAATGGAAGCGCCTAGACGTAGAGAGGCGTCCGCTATTAATTGTAGCCATGTATAGTCAGGCTTAGTATAGCAGTAACAATTGGAAACATTTGTCAATAAACACTGGTTGACTATATACGTACATGGTTGGCGCGTGGACATATGCACCGCTAAACCCGCAGGTTGCGAAAGCTATGCAGCTCATAACAGAAAGAAACCAATGAAAATAATCCTTTCAAATAGACTTGCAAATGTACTGACAGGCCACTTGAGGACCGGTGGACGTCCATGTATATTGTTTGATAGGTATGTAGCGCGACATAGAAAGTAAATAAATGAAGCAGCTACCCAACAGAAACATCGACATCTAATTGTTCCTATACCACACACATATAAAACACCAAACAAGAAGACCTGTAGCCTAGCATACAAATTAAAGGAACGAACCAATCACCGCTCACAAATATTTGACATCTAACTGGACGTATAGTGCATGTGCATGGAACCTCAAACACGAACCATCTAAGGTTCCTGAGAAGGAACGTAGCAGGCTATGGAGCCTAGGCCAGATTCTGTAACTGGTAGGCACCCTGATGGATGCATGGAAACCATGAAACAACAGTTATCTTACACACAGAGCATAGGAAGGCACGGAGGGAACCATGCCTTTTGACCATATGATACCTCGCTGGAACAACAATAAGAGCTGGCACATTTGGGCACAAAGGTGATGCAACGCTCTTTTATTTATTAGCAACGAATGGTTACAATGATAGTGGGCACCGTTTTACACGACAGGACACCTGACCTGAAAAAACATAGGTGCTACAAATTGGTACCCTGTGAATCTGAGACTACCTCAGCCAGCAACTGTTGAGCACATAGGGTCAAAGTAGACCAAGTTATACATTGTTGCTGCGAAGCTGCTATGACCAGCCTAGCTAGGTGCGCACCTCTATTCGCAACAGGCAAAAGCCTCTGCGCTACAGACCTATATAGCTGCAAGGCACGGAATCCACTGTCAACGGCAACAAAACCATAAAACCTTTCTAATGCAGCTAAACCGTCCATGGCAGCTGATTCGTACGCCACAGCCGGATCTGACCGAGGATCACCCCAGAAAAAGAAGGTCCGAGGACCACTGTGGGTGGCACTGGTCAGAACCTCATACTCTATACCATAGATATGTGTGCCATCCTCTAGCACCTCATGCACAGACGATATATAAGGCAAACCACACTGGTATGCCACATCACGCAGAACAGCTACATATGATGCATTTGGAGAAAACATTGAATGAATCACTGATGAATAAAGCTGAGGTAGCCTATCTGTGTGTAGAGCTGGCCTTCTCTGAGCTGAATTTGTGTGCAAAAGCTGAAAACGTATATTTCTGTGGCTGTGTGGAATATATTTTTGTTTTCGCAAATAGTTTTTGTCGCTGCAGAAAACAGGCGGCCCGCTCTCGGCGTACTTCCAATTCCCAAGCAAGGAGGAAAAAAATTTGTAAGCATATCAGCCTAGTCTGTTATTATCATTGATAGTATGTAAACCGAGCATATGCACACATGGGGAAGTCATAGTCACCTGAACAAGAAGACTGATCTAAAGCGAAGACCGAAGCAGCCCCGAGCTTAATCAGCACAGAACAACAACCAGAAGAAGTAGGCCTGAGGTAAATACATGAGGGCTGGCGATTGACTATCCAAGACACAGAGGCAGTAACCAGAGAATCCAACTCCTGCAACCACAGAGCAAAAGAACCACTAAGCAACACAGGAACTATTAACGGTATAATTAAAAAAGGCGGTAACGCGGAGACAAAACAGGCACTATGGGGACTATAAGCAGGAATCAATGTAACGTGGCAACGTGACAGACAACCTAATTTGTCCAACAGACCGCTGAAGACTGCAGGCAGCGCCACGGCGTGGTGCAACGGGGCTGTGTGTCAGATAACCCCCAAACCAATGGACCGGAGACGCAGCCCACATTATATAACCCAGATTTGTAAAGGAAACCTATAAAAGTAGAACAATCCAAGATATGCCTGGCTGCACGAACCGGAAACGAAAACGGGCCTCTAAATCAAAAGAGACACACCATATGCTGCGACGAAACCTACAACGACATAAGGATCCCAGCAGCACATGGTCGAACTGTAAAGGGAACAGGAGGCCTCTAACATGAGAGCAATCGTAGATAGGAATGAGTCCATCAAATTGACAGGGAAATGATGGCCTCTGAGCTACATCTAGGTCTGTGCAGGTCAACCAAACGCTGTAACTCAGTTCTTGACAGCAAACCTATGACAATACAGCAAGCGTACTGGGAGCCGAGTGCATGTAACTAACAGCAAAATAAGAACTTCTGAGCCGCGCATAAAGCATCATCTAACTCTACATGCCCCCCCTCCCCGCATTGCAGAAGGCAACAACAGGGGGCACAGCAGCTGCGAATCAACTGCATCAGAATGTAAAATAGAGGACACGTATAAGCAGCACAGGCATGGGATGGGGGATCGACTCACAACGACGGTTGGAAGGGCCGATTCGTTTCGGGCGACGTGTATGGCCGGCAAGAAGTAGAACGGACGGGGCCCGCGTAGACGGCCTGGAGACGGAAGAAGAATCAGCAAAAAGCAAAACCGAATAGGAATGGAGAAGAACATGAGTAAAGCACTGCGCCCGCCGTGGCGCAACATCGCGTACTGCAAACGGCGCCATACCTGCCCTCCGCTGCCTCCTCCGCCGAGCCGAAACGGCGGCGTGGCCCACCGGCACAGCCTCCTCTGACGGCGCCGAGGGCACTACGGCCGCACCAGGCCGGCCAACAACGCCGCACGGATCTCGGGGGACAGAGCACAGCCGCTGCCTCGTCGGCCGAGCGAAAACGGCGGCTCCGAAGGAACTACGGCCGCACGAGGTCCGCCAAGAACGGCGCACGGATCCGAGGGGACAGACCAGAGGCACGAAACGAGGAACCGCAGGGCCACATCACGGAGGGGAACCGAGATGGCGCAGCATGGAGGAGGCAGGAGCAGCAAGGACAAGGAGCGAGTGCAGCGGCGGAGAGGGCAGGAGCGGGCCGGCGACGGCGAAGGCGGCGTGGAGCGAAGGAAAAGGAGGAGCAACGAACGGAGAGGACGCAAAGACACCAAAGAAGCGCCGGTTTGCATCGGAGAGAAGGGGAGGCGGTGAAAAGCCAGATCGGGCAGAAGCCTAGGCACTCCGACGCCGAACAGGAGGAAGAGAAACGGAACACAGAATCAGCTTCTAGCGCGAATCGAACAAGGTCAAAGCTGCAGCACGAAACCAGCGCCGTCCATCGCAGGATCGAACGGCCGGAGGCATTTGGGGCGGCGTGGACGGTGCTCCTGGCCGAGAAGCAACTCGCCCTTGTCTGGGTTAATACAACCAGGCACCTACACTCTTCAGAGACTTTCTCCTAAGCGTTCTTAGGTTGCTCCTTCGTATATATATTATATTCAGCTTTTCCTATAATAATTAAATAGACTTCATATTGAGTAAAATACAACCAGGCACCAACACTCTTCAGAGACTTTTGTTTTGTCAATGCTTAACTTAGTACTACAATGCTTTAGCATAGTCAATTGGGGACAATATAAGAAAGTCCAATACAACAATATTATCTGTATCAACTAATTCTGCTTGGAGAACAAATCGAAAATAAATATACTGACAAATTACACGAGACACCTGTCGGTGTTCGGTCCCGCGAGGGTCCTAAGCCAACGAGTGAATTTGTGCTGCGTGTCCCTAATCTGGATGGTGATGCAAAGAGAATACACGGGGGTTTATCCTGGTTCGGGCAAAAGAAGGCCCTACGTCCAGCGGGAGGAGTATTGTATTTCCTTGCACCTAAGTGCTTGTGTAGGGGTTATAAGCTGTGAGAGAGGGAGCCAATCCCAGGTCTCAGAGAGAGAGAGAGAGTACAAAGGGGATTGCTTGAGATGTTGATCTTCTACGGTGGCGTGTACAGTGACAGGTTTTCACCGCCCATTCCGGGATGGGCAGTAAAAAGTGAGATTTGACACTGATACTGCTTCCCATGCTGGTTATCGCTATAGCCATGAGGGTAGGAAGTGGTTGGCGGTTGCATTAAATGTTTTGACTTTTGTCTGAGAGTTGGTGAGTGAGGCGGATCGACCGGCTCGACCCAGGGTCGTACGAGTCGGAGATTTTCCGGTGGTCGAGGCGTCCGTCGAGCAAGCCTCGTGCGAGTCGAAACGTGGTCGAGGCGTTCCGTGCGTGGTTTTGGCTCGTTCTGCCTTCGTGGCAAAGCCTTTGGCGTGGTTTTCTCAGGGGTTTGTCTTTCTTAGTCGTTGATTGTGGGTACCCCTTGTTTAGGTACCCGACAGTAGCCCCCGAGCCTTTAGGTGAGTGTGGTCACTCTTGCAGAGGCTCAGTGAGTCATGAATTAGAGTCATAGCGTCGTAGCTTTTCCGGTGGGTGCGTGCGAGCGCACCCGCCGGGTGTAGCCCATGAGGCCTCAATGGAGTGTTTTGACTCCTCCGAGGTCTTTAGTGCGTTATATCGAGGAGTGCTCCCGCGTTCGAGCTCTCGTGGCGTGTTTGGTCCTCTTTCATTTGAGGTTTAGCCTTTTGCGGTCGAGCCCCCGAGCCTCGTGCGCACGAGATCGATCAGGGTCTTGCCCGTCTTTATCGTACAACCCTCACGCTCCTTTTAGGAAAGGAGGAGGGGTGGGGAATGTCGTACTATCCTCGTCGGGCGAGTTCCGACGATCTCCGATGAGCTGTTAGCGGGGAATTCGAGTGGGAACCCGTGCTCTATTAGGTAGGAGTCATCTAGCGGCCACGAAGGCGCTCTCCAAAAATGCTAAAGAGTAGTCATGTGGATCTCGGCTCCATGCGATAGGATCCGAGGGCTCGATGCCTCCCTCCGAGGGGATTCCACCGTCGACCTCTCTTCTGGCTTCGAATACATCCGGGGGCTCCTCGAGAGAGTGGCTCGAGCCCTGGCCTTGTATGGGCGCGTCCCCAGTTGTCCCTGACTCTGTTACTCGAGGGCAGCTGTCGAACCCCGGTCGAGGGCTAGCTTTCGATCCCTCGAGGTTTATATTGTGTTCGGAGCCCGTTATCCATTCGTCTGGAAATATCCGTCTGCGGATCCCCTTCCGACCCGTTAGGGCACATCTTTTTAGGAGAAGCGAGAACGGCACGGTAGTGGGTGGCGTGGCGCGACGGTTACGAAGTGAACGGCGGACACGTGCCCTTACCCGCGGGTTTCGAGGGAGCGGTTAGGTAAGGACATTTAATGCAGGAACTGTTCCTACCTTTTCGCCGGTTCCACCCGTTGGTCTTCTATCAGGGTATAAGTACGGGGCCCGGGGTTCCGTATTCCCCCCACATGCCATTTGTGTTTGCCCCTTTTCTCCTTGTGCGCTCTTCAGCCGCTCTTCACCGCCACCGTCACCTCTTCCCCTGTCGTCGCCGCACGTTGTTCTCGACAACCATGGTGGGAAAGAGCCAGATCCTTCCCATGGACGCGTGGGCTCGTTCCTCAATGACGGAGAGGAAACTGGAGGAGTTGGTCCGCGATGGTCTTCTGCGACCAAGGGCGAGCCGGAGCCAGCGGAGTGGAGGGTGCCACCGTCCGACCACCGGGAGCCGGTGCCCCCGGAGGGATACGTGGTGAGCTTCGTTGCTTTCCACGAGAGGGGGGCTCAGGATGCCGTCGAGCCGGTTCATGTGGGCGCTTCTCCACTACTACAAGGTGAAGCTTCATCACCTTGTCCTCAACTCTATCTCGCAGGCTGCCATCTTCGCGGCGGTCTGCAAGGGGTATTTGGGGATGGAGCCGCACTGGAACCTGTGGCTTCATCTCTTCAAGGCGGAGCATTTCACCAAGAAGGCGGGTGAGCGAGGAGTGCAGCGCACGGTGCATGCTAGGAGCTGCACCCTTCAAGTCTGAGTGGTCGAGGCGAGCAGTACATCCCGGCGCAGCTCATTTCGTCGAATAGCGGGTGACACGACAGGTGGTTCTACCTGCGCAACGATGACAACCGACTGCCGAAGTTTTCTGGGCGGGTCCTGATGTCACGCGAGGACAACTGGACATATGGCATCGTCGAGGAAGAAAAGCTGAAGATGCAGCCGCTCCTTGACACGTTAAGGAGGCTTCGACAGCGCAGGTTGACCGCGGGGATGGTGGCCGCCGCGTTCTACCGTCGGAGAGTGCTGTCGCTGATGCAGCGCTGACTCCGAATCGACGAGATGATGCCGGATGTCTCGTTGGAGGGGAGTCGGATGTCGCATGAGACCCTCCCCCTCGACAAGGTTACCCGACGCACGCGGTGGATGGTGGGGAGCTTCAAGCAGGAGGACATCGAGAGGGTCTCGATGCGACCCACCTAGGGCTTTGAGCCTCTGGTAAGCATCGTTCCGATAGTCTCGGGTCTTTTTGCTTCCTAGTTTCCTCGACTAAGTTTGTCGAGGCCTCTGTGCAGGATTTGTCGACGGTCAAGGAGTCACGGTCGCCGGTTCCGGAGGATCGGGCTGCTCGAGAGGCGAGACGCTTCTCAGCGGCCCAGAAGAAGGGAGAGAAGGACGCCGTGAAGAAGCATCAGGTCAGGAAGGCCCTCGAGCACGAGGCGTTGAATAAGCGCCACCGCCAACAGAGTCTTGAGGGTCTCCCTATTGAGGAATCCCTCTCTGAGACGGTCTCAGGGGAGGATGAGGATAGCGGCGATGATGACGCCAGGTCGTGGTACGATACCGCGACTTTTCTGGTGCACCTCCCCGACGTACGGTCCCTGCTGGAGCCTATTGGCGGAGGGTCGACCTCCCAGGCGTCGAGGGAAGTCTCGGCGCCCATCGAGGGGGATGGAGAGCCAACGGAAGGAAGAGCCTGAGAGGGGCCTTCAGAGAGGGGATCTACCTCGCCTGGGGTCCCTTAGGGGAGATCGGTGGCGCCGCGCCCGCGAGTCTGATCGCCTCGGACTTTGTCGACGGGCGGAGCAGCAACGTCGGTGTCTGAGGCTAGGGCGCCATCGTCGGACGTGAGGAATCGAGGCCAGATAGCCTCATCAGCGCAGAGGACCTTAGGCGCCCCGTCAGCCCGGGCTCCGAGGAGCACCAGGCCAACCAGAGGCTCAACGGAGGGGCCCTCGCAGAAGCCGTCGGGTGGCTCAGGGAAGCCAGAGTCTAGGCCCCTGATTTCCCTATCTGGTTAAGTACCTCACCTTGCCTTTCTGACAAGGTCATCTCGCTCTTTATTCTGACGTGTTTGTTCACTGCTCAGCCACAAGCACAAGGTGGAGCTCGCGGCTCCAACTCCTGTCAAGGCGCTCAAGTCTAGTGCCGCCCTGATGATGCGGACGCCTACCGACGATGCCGCCTAGGTCGCGAGGTACCAGGCTGCCACAGAGCGGCTTAAGACGAAGGAGGTCGCCGCCAAGGCAGGAGCAAGCGCTCAGGAGGTCGCCGGACTTGGTGACGCCACGCGGGAGCCAGAGCCGGTCGAGGCAGCCCCCAGGCGGTGCCAGGCTCGACGTGCCCAGTGTTGGTGGGCCGGAGCCTAGGTCGACCGCGAGGACCCAGGCGATCGTTGTGGCCGTTGAGGCCGAAACATCCATCCGCGACGCAGGTTGGGCGGATGTTGAAGAGTCAAGAGAGGTGGTGGAGGCCCCGCCGAATGCGGGGAAAGAGGCGGAGCAGCCGGAGTCGCAACCGGCGTGGGAGGAACCGCGGTCGCAGCCGCAGCAGGACCAGCCAACGGAGCAGGCGGCCGAGGCGGAACGGGGGGGTGGTCGTGCCACCGCCCAACGTGCAAGCGGTGGCACCAATAGACGAGAGGCCAGCCCCACCCTAAGGGTCGATTCCGGCTGTAATCGATCTCACCATCGACGACCCTCCTTCTGACAAGGGGAAGCAGAAGGCGGACGTCGAGATGGTCGATGCCCCGGATCGGCCCGATACTTCCGTGACGTCAGGGGACGACGTGGCCGAGGCGTCTGCCAGGTGACCCGATTTCGTAGGGCTGGTGCTTGCACGGGCGGAGGAGGAGCTCCCGTGCTAGGGTCGGTCGACCCTCGAGTTCAGGGATGCATCTAACCCCAGCGTTGAGCCCTTCTTCGCCCTTGACGACAAGGATGAAGTGCAGCACTAGGAGTTTGTCGAGGGACTCCGTAAGCACTCCGTGCAGTCTCTGCGAATGGTTGTGGACACCTTGATGCGGGGTATGTCGAAGGCCTTTGAGGTGAGCCGTGTCCATTTGTCTTTTCTGGCGTTTATCCCCCTTTCTCCTTGGTTCTGATCTTAGGTTTAACTATGGTCAGGAACTCAAGGAGCAATCTCGCCGCAAGTCACTCTTCATTTGTCATGAGAGTGGCGTATGGGCGGCGCTTACTCGTCAACGGACTTATGTAAAAGTTCTCTTGTTTTTTGAAAAAATGCGAGTTTTTCGGGGACATAGGGGGTTCCCCCTTGCAGCCCCCGAGGGAGGTTTGACTCTGAGAAAACAGGGTCGATCCTTCCTGGTTTTTATGAAAGAATGCTTTGAACACTGATGTATTCTTTATTCTATCATGGGATTGTGAAACAATTTACAGAGCCTCGAGGCTTTAGGGAAAAAAACGATGTAGCTATTCTATGTTCCATGTGTTGGTGAAGATTTCGCCTTTTTCGTTCGATAGCTTGTAGGTGTCGGGCTTCAATACTTCCGCGACGATGTACGACCCTTGCCATGGCGGAGTAAGCTTGTGTCGTCCCTTGTTGTTCTGGCTTCGCTGGAGCACTAGGTCACTGACGTTGAGGTTCCGTCTGCAGACATGTTTATCGTGGTAGCGTGAAGACTTTGCTGATACCTTGCAGAGTGTAACAGAGCCACATCACGAGCTTCCTCGAGCTAGTCGAGGGCGTTCTCTCTTGTGGCGTCATTGTTTTGCTCATTGTAGGCTTTAAGCCTCGGGAATCCATATTCTACAACGGTTGGGAGCATAGCCTCGGATCTGTAGACTAAGAAGAATGGAGTGAACCCTATGGCTTGACTCGGCGTCGTTCTTAGGCTCCATAGGACCGAGGGGAGCTCGGCGACCCATTTTTTGCTGTGTTTGTTTAGTTTGTCGAAAATTCTCGGCTTTAGGCTTTGTAGAACCATGCTGTTGGCACGTTCTACTTGGCCATTTGTTTTTGGATGAGCTACGGCCGACCAGAGCACACGGATGTGATGGTTGTCGCAGAAATCTAGAAACTTTTTACCGGTAAATTGGGTGCCGTTGTCCATGATGATGCAGTTAGGAACCCCAAAGCGGTGGACGATGTCGGTGAAGAATAGCACAGCTTGCTTAGACCTGATACTGGTGATAGGACGGGCCTCGATCTATTTGGAAAACTTATCAATGGCGACGAGGAGGTGGGTGAAGCCACCAGTTGTCCTTTTCAAGGGTCTGACCAAGTCGAGCCCTCAAACGGCGAACGACCATGTGATGGAAATCGTTTGCAAGGCGTGAGCTGGGAGATGGGTTTGCCTTGTATAGTACTAGCATCATTTGCAGGAGCGAACCGACAAGTGGGTGTATCGCCACAACGGGGAGTAGCTTGCCGGGAAGCAAGTGAACCTCGGGATAAATTCTTGTGTCATTCTCTTCCCGAGGATTTCTCTTGATTGATTGATTGATTGGTATTTCTCTTCTCTTCACAGCGGTATAATCACTCGAAGCTCTTCTCTTGTATTACTTCTTGTTTCAATCTTGTAGTTGTTGTTGTGTTTAGTGAATAGCCTTGTATTAGACTTGTGTAGGTGGCTTGCTTATTTAGTTAGAGCTAGTGCATTTGCTTCGCCACCTTTCGTACTAACTTGTGGTTAAGTAATTATTGTAGAAGTTTTAATTAGGTTATTCACCCCCCCCTCTAGCCTATTTGGACCTTACAAGTGGTATCGGAGCCAAGGCACCGTTTATTTGAGGCTTAACAACCTACGGTGAAAAAGAAATGGCTCAATTAAGCTTGCACATCAACAATACCAAGAAGGCACCTCACTTTGATGGCACAAATTATGCATATTGGAAGGTTAAGATGACCGCACACCTAAAGTCAATCAATAGAGAAGTGTGAAAGGTCACCGAAACAAAATTTGAGGTTGCTAATCCGGAAGCACCTACACCGGTGGAAGAGAAGAAGCTCCAATGCAATGACATTGTCATTAGTGCTCTTCATGAGGCATTAGATGACAAGACATTTGAGCAAGTGAAAAACATAGAAGTTGCACATGATGCTTGGGCCAAGCTAGAAGAAACATTTGAGGGCACCGAAGGCACAAAGACCGCTAAAGCATATATCTTGCAAGAAAAATTTTCAAGCTTCAAGATGCAAGATGATGAGAGTGTTCCGGAGATGTTTCATAGATTGCAAGTCATTGTCAATGAGCTCAAGGCACTTGGTGAGGAGGTCAAGGACAATCAATTCTCTATGAAGTTTTTGAGAAGCTTGCCCAAGAGATTTGATATATTGATCACCGTGCTAGTAAGGACTACATTGAAGGATTCAACTCCTCAATAAATATTTCAAGAAGTGATGACCGACGATTCATATAGAGAAGATGATGAGAAGGATGAGTTGGTAAAGAAGAAGAAGAAGGAAAATGAGAAGAAGGATGATGAGAAGAAGAAGAGTGTGGCATTCAAAGCCACCACATCCAAGGGCAAATCCAAGATTGAATCATCAAGTGATGAAGACTCAAGCTCTTGTGATAGTGATGACATTGATGAGAAGATGGCTCTCTTTGTCAAACAATTTGGCAAATTCATGAAGAAGAAGGGCTTTCGTGCAAGAAGGAGGAAGAACTCTTACAAGAAGAATGAGCATACCATGAGATGCTTTAGATGCCATAGCAAGGACCATCTCATTGCAAAGTGTCCTTATGATAGTGATGATGAAGATGCTATCAAGAAGGAGAGAAAGAAGCAAAAGAAGAAGCAAGAGAAGAAGGAGAGCTCTCATAAAAGGAAGAATGATTCTCATGTTGCTACATGGGATAGTGATGATTCCTCAAGTGATGATGAGGATGACTACAAGAGCAAGAAGAAGGGACATGCTAGCATTGCCATCCAAAAGAAGGTCTCCCTCTTCGACACTCCATCATGCTTCATGGCTAAGGCCGCTAAGGTATCATCCAATGATGAGAGTGATCATGATAATGCTAGTGATAGTGATAGTGATGAAGAGGAATTCACTAAAGATGAACTAATCACTATGCTAGAAGATTGCACTCAACATTTTAAAGAATCTAGAAAGGAGTGCAAGGGCTTGCTTAAGGAAAAGAAAAACCTTATGCAAGAACTTGATGAGCTTAGGGCATCTTATGAGAGTCTAAAGGTAGACCATAAGAAGCTTCAAAAGTCTCACATTAAGCTAGTAGAAGCTCATTCCTCTCTAGTTGAAAAATATGAAAACATACCAACTAATGTTGAGAAAGCTAAAACTTGCAACATAGGCATATCATGTGATATAATTGATGAAACTTTTCATAAGCCTATTATTGTTGCTCCTACTAACCCTTCATGTAGCTCATCTACATCATCCTCATCTAGTAGTGATGGTTTCACTTGTGACTCCACACTTATAGTTGAGAATGAAAATCTCAAGAAGGAGTTAAAAGAGCTCAATCACACATTAGCTAAGGCTTATGGTGGTGAGGACCGCTTGCTTATGTGCTTGGGTAGCCAAAGAGCTTCTCTCTACAAAGAGGGATTGGGCTATAATCCCAAGAAAGGCAAGGCCGCTTTTGCTCCTCACAAGACTCGTTTTGTGAAGAACAATAGTAGCTATTGCAAAAGTTGCAAACAAGTTGGTCACATAGAGCAACATTGCATGAACAAGAAATCCAATGCAAATGTATCCTCAATCAAGTTTAATTCTATCTATATGCTTACCAAGGGTACAAATGGTGTTCATGCTAAGTTTATTGGTACACCATGGATGGGCTCAAAGAAGAAAGCCATTTGGGTACCTAAGAGCTTGGTCTCTAACCTTGGAGGACCCAAACAAGTTTGGGTACCTAAAAGGAATTGATCTTGTCTTGTAGGTCAATTACAAAGCCGGAGGAAGGCATTGGGTGCTTGATAGTGGGTGCACTCAACATATGACCGGAGACTCTTGTATGTTCAATTCAATTGATACAAGTCAAAATGGTGGTTTTGATGCTATCACTTTTGGCAACAACAAGAAAGGCAAGGTCAAGGGGCTTGGTAAAATTGCTATCTCAAATGACATGAGCATATCTAATGTGTTGCTAGTTGAGAGCTTAGATTTCAATCTTTTATCGGTGGCACAACTTTGTGATCTTGGCTTCAAGTGCATATTTGGTAGTGATGATGTTGAAGTCATAAGTGTTGATGGATCAAACTTGATATTCAAAGGATTTAGACATGGTAGCTTATACTTGGTTGACTTCAATGATAGTGAGACACAATTGACATCATGCTTGCTTAGTAAATCTAGTATGGGTTGGTTATGGCATAGAAGGCTTGGTCATGTTGGAACGAAACAATTGAATAAACTTTTGAGGCATGACTTAGTTAGAGAATTGAAGGATGTCACCTTTGAGAAGGATAAACTATGTAGTGCTTGTCAAGCCGGCAAACAAGTTGGAAATACACATCCTAGTAAGAGTGAGATGAGCACATCAAAGGCATTTGAGTTATTGCACATGGACTTGTTTGGGCCAACAACATACACTAGCATTGGTGGGAACAAGTATGGCTTTGTGATAGTGGATGACTACACTAGATATACTTGGGTGTTCTTTCTCTATGACAAGAGTGATGTTTTTGATCTATTCAAGTCTTTTGTCAAGAGGGTGCAAAATGAGTTTGAGACTACCATCAAGAAGATTAGAAGTGACAATGGTAGTGAGTTCAAGAACACAAGAATTGAGGAATTGTGTGATGATTTTGGTATTGGACATCAATTCTCACCAACATACACTCCTCAATCCAATGGTGTAGTTGAAAAGAAAAATAGAACTTTGATTGATATGGCTAGATCAATGCTTAGTGAATACAATGTGAGTCATTCATTTTGGAGTGAAGCTATCAACACGGCTTGCTATTGTAGCAACCGTCTCTATTGCCATGGGAAGCTTGGGAAGACACCATACGAGCTATTGAATGGAAGAAAGCCCAACATTGCATACTTTAGAGTGTTTGGTTGCAAATGCTATATTCTTAAGAAAGGCACTAGGTTGAGCAAGCTTGAAAAGAAATGTGATGAAGGGTTCTTACTTGGTTATTCTACCACAAGCAAGGCATATAGAGTTTGGAATCTCACAAATGGCACCTTGGAAGAAGTTCATGATGTTGAATTTGATGAAACCCAAGGGTCTCAAAATGAAGCTCAAAACCTTGATGATGTGAGAGGAGATCAATTGTCAAATGCAATGAAGAACATGGACATTGGTGATATAAGGCCGATGCAAGTTGATGATGATGATATTCATGTGATCAACCAAAGTGTGCAAATTGATACAAATCAAGCAAGCTCTAGTGGTACTCATGATGAAGCTCAAGTTCAAGGTCAAACAAGTGGAAGCAATCAACTCCCAATACTCCAACCTACTAGCATTGCAAGAGATCATCCGTTGGACCAAATCATTGATGGAATTCAAAGTGGTGTTCAAACTAGATCAAGGCTAGCATCCTTTTGTGAGCATTACTCATTTGTCTCATTAGAAGAACCAAAGAAGATAGAAGATACATTGAAAGATTCCGATTGGATAAATGCCATGCATGAAGAACTAAACAACTTTGCTAGAAATCAAGTTTGGGAACTTGTTGAAAGGCCAAAGAAATACAATGTGATTGGTACTAAGTGGGTCTTTAGAAACAAGCAAGATCAAGATGGCATGGTTGTGAGAAACAAAGCAAGATTAGTAGCACAAGGATACACTCAAGTTGAGGGTCTTGACTTTGGAGAGACATATGCACCGGTTGCAAGATTGGAGGCAATTAGAATCTTATTAGCATATGCTTGTGCACACAATATCAAGCTCTATCAAATGGATGTCAAGAGTGCATTTCTCAATGGCTACATCAATGAAGAAGTTTATGTTGAGCAACCTCCCGGTTTTGAAGATGACAAGAAGCCCGACCATGTTTACAAGCTAAAGAAGGCATTGTATGGTTTGAAGCAAGCACCTAGAGCATGGTATGAGAGATTGATGGACTTTCTTCTCTCTAAAGGGTTCAAGATGGGAAAGGTTGACACCACTCTCTTCACCAAGAAGCTTGGAAATGACTTGTTTGTGTTGCAAATCTATGTGGATGACATTATCTTTGGATCAACTAACCAAGACTTTTGTGAAGAGTTTGGAAATATGATGGCTAATGAGTTTGAGATGTCTATGATTGGAGAGCTTAGTTACTTCCTTGGACTTCAAATCAAGCAAATGAAGAATGACACTTTTATAAGTCAAGGCAAGTACATCAAGGACATGATCAAGAAGTTTGGATTGCAAGATGCTAAGCCAATGAGCACACCAATGGGCTCTAATGATCAATTGGGTATTGATAATAGTGGAAATATGGTAGATCAAAAGCAATACCGGTCCATGATTGGAAGTTTGCTCTATGTCACCGCTTCTAGGCCGGATGTGATGTTTAGTGTGTGCAAGTGTGCAAGATATCAAGCTTCACCTAGAGAAAGTCACTTGAAAGCAACCAAGAGGATATTGAGATATCTTAAGGGCACTCATGATGTTGGATTATGGTATCCTAAGGGATCTAACTTTGAGTTGATTGGATATTCGGATTCCGACTATGGTGGTTGCAAGATTGATAGAATGAGCACAAGTGGCACTTGTCAATTGCTTGGAAGGTCTCTTGTTTTATGGTCATCAAAGAAACAAAATAGTGTTGCACTATCTACCGCCGAGGCCGAATACATTAGTGCCGGTAGTTGTTGTGCATAATTGCTTTGGATGAAAGCCACCTTGAATGACTTTGGAATTAAATTCAAGAATGTGCCTTTGTTTTGTGATAATGAGAGTGCTATAAAGATGATACAAAATCCGGTTCAACATTCAAGAACAAAGCACATTGACATAAGGCACCACTTCATAAGAGACCATCAACAAAAGGGAGATATTAGCATTGAGAGCATTGGCACCGAAGATCAACTAGCCGACATCTTTACAAAGCCACTTGATGAAAAGAGATTTTACAAGTTGAAGAATGAATTGAACATACTTGACTTCTCCAACTTGAAATGAGTGTACCCCCACATTCTTATATGACATGCCTCTCCTCCAACATAGCAAGGTAAAGTTGTTTGGCATATCATTCATACTTTGCTAAGGACATGGTTAGAACATATAGACATATTTGCATGACAAATAAGCTCATTCATGAAAATCAAATGATTTTGATGTATATATGGTACCACTATTGCTTCTATGTTTGATTGATCTAGTGGTAGCATATGACATGTTTGTGGGCTTGCGAACCTAGTGTTGAATCTAGAAAATGAGCTCATGATGTGTAATTCAACGTGGTCAAGATAACCCTTATACTTTATGAGGTGTGAAGAAGCTTGTCCTTGGTTCAAACCGAATTACATATTCTAGGCAAGTGATCTAGATTGAACCATAATTTGGACTCCCTCATATTGATTGACTTATCTCTCACTAAAATTACCTATTCTAGGCACCTTTTTGGTGATTGTTGACAAAGGGGGAGAGAAAAGTCACAAAGATATTGCAAAGAGGAAATAAAATATAATAAGAGGGAGAGAAAAGTCACAGGGGAGAGAAAAGTTACAAAGGAAGAGAAATCAAGGGATCAATTAAATTTGAGCACACAAGTAGGGGGAGAAAGCTCATGGATTACTTGTTGCACTTGTATGTGCATTAACATGATAAATTGTTGCATTGCAAAGCTTAAATTCATATTCATGATTATTTGGTGTTTGCTAGAAATAGAACTTGAATGATGATTTGTTGAGAGTAGCTTTACAAGCGGTATCTAGACACCTTGGCTTATAATGTTGATCTCACGGGGTACTTTAGTGTTTGTGATCTTTACAAGTGATGTATTACAAATGGTGTCTAGCTACGTCGATGCTAAGGATGGTATATAAAGGCAACTCCGATTGGTATCACGCTTCAAAGGTCCATTCTATATACCTTAGCATCAATTTGATAGTAGTAACTCTCTCAAATTTTAAATCCATACATATGTGCATAATTGAACCAAACTCATGGAAGCACATATGTAGGGGGAGCTAATACTATCGAAATTGAAAATTGATTTCATTTCATATCTTTGTGATGGTTGTCATCAATTACCAAAAAGAGGGAGATTGAAAGCCCAAGTTTGGTTTTGGTAATTAATGACACCAAGTTGCTAATGCCATGTGTTAAGTGTTTTGAGTTAGGCATAAGCAACACATGTGATGAAGGTGTATGTGGCAAGGTGTGGTGGCCACAAGATCACAAAGAGATGGTGCATGGACATGAAATGATGATCATGGTGAAGATGCACATAAAAGGAAGGACATGATGATCAAGTGGAGAAGGATCTAAGAGCTCAAGGAAAAGGTATAACCATAGGGTTTTCCTTTTGCCGGTCTAAGATGAGTAGAGAAGTGATTGACCGGGTTTAGGATACATGGCCGACTATCAAGAGGGGCAATCACGGTTAGCTCGGAAATCAAGTGCCACTAGATCAATGTCTTGAGCATATGCATTAGGATCTAGTAAAAAGCTAACATAACGCCTTGAGAAATGATTATAAAATGCTAACACACATGCACATTGTGATTTACACATGGTGGTGTTAGCACGTTTGAGAAGGCGGTGGAGTTTGAGCGATAGAGAGGGGTTTGGGTTCCTCTCTCCCTCCCGCCGAGCTTGCGAGGCGGGATTCGGCGCTTTTTGGAGAAGTGAAACGCCTATTTTCTATTGCGCCGAAAGTCGGAAAAGAAACGGAGGCGAACGGAGGTCACAGAGATGACCGGACGCTGGACCGGACGCGGTCTCTGTATGACCGGACGCGTCCGGTCAGTGTTCAGCGTCTGCGCAGTTTTCAGTTTGATGATCGGACGCGCAGCGCGTCCGGTCACTGATGACCGGACACGTCCGGTCATCCAGGGAGCTTACTGGACTCTAATCGGACGCTGGCACTATGGCGTCCGGTCAGTTCAACAGCGCGTCCGGTCAGTTCTCCTGAGCGAATCAGAGCGCGCGACCGGCGCGTCCGGTCCCTCACGTAACCGGAGCGTCCGGTCAGGCGTCCAGAAGGGTAGAGCGAAGCGGAGTAACGATCGGACGCGCGGCGCGTCCGGTCACGTGCGATCGGACGCGTCCGGTCTCAACGGGAGCATACTGGAATGCGACCGGACGCGGGCACTGTCGCGTCCGGTCAATCGGTTCAGCGCGTCCGGTCACGGCAACGGCTAGTTCTGACACGCACTGTTTCTTGCTGTCGTGTAGTGACCGGACGCGTCCGGTCACCCTGACCGGAGCGTCCGGTCAGTGCGTTTTTCGCTACGTCGTCTGTAACGGCTAGCTGCGTACCCCTTCATTATAAATAGCTGTTGGCCGGGGTTTGAGGGTAACTCTTGCACATTTTGAGATATAGAGACATACTTTGAGCTAGAGAACAACCTCTCCACTCATCTCTTTGCATAGTTGCACATCTTGAGTGAGATCGAGTGAGATTCAAGTGCATTGCTTGAGAGTTGCATTCTAGAGGCACTTGATCTTCGAGTTGCTGCGGATTTCTTGTTACTCTTTCGTGTTTCCCGACACGGTAGACGGCTTGGAGCAGCGGAGGTGATTGAGCTCGCAATTGGAGATTGTTGGAGCCTTCACCAAGTGTTGTAAGGGGTTCTTGATCCTTCCCCGCGGGAGTTCGTAAATTGGATACTCTAGTGGAGCTCGTGGCTTGGAGGATCCTCATCTTGTGTGCGGTTGTGCGGCGCCCGCCGAGGGCTCGACTCTTGATAGTCGATTAGCTCGCGAACCGACAAGTGGGTGTATCGCCACAACGGAGAGTAGCTTGCCGGGAAGCAAGTGAACCTCGGGATAAATTCTTGTGTCATTCTCTTCCCAATGATTTCTCTTGATTGATTGATTGATTGGTATTTCTCTTCTCTTCACAGCGGTATAATCACTCGAAGCTCTTCTCTTGTATTACTTCTTGTTTCTATCTTGTAGTTGTTGTTGTGTTTAGTGAATAGCCTTGTATTAGACTTGTGTAGGTGGCTTGCTTATTTAGTTAGAGCTAGTGCATTTGCTTCGCCACCTTTCGTACTAACTTGTGGTTAAGTAATTATTGTAGAAGTTTTAATTAGGCTATTCACCCCCCCTCTAGCCTATTTGGACCTTACAGCTTGTTCGATCCTCGATGATGCGACGATTGGCGTCGTGAGCTCTCTCTCGAGCTCCTCCGCCATGTGCGCGTGCCGCGCGCTCGTGCTCGAGGGTTTGTTGAAGTAGGCGTAGATTTTCTTGATCCGTCGAGCCTGTCCTGCAATTCGTGGATTTGCTCGAGTTGCATTCCTTGGTCCGCAAGGAATTGAGCTTCATCCCGTGCAGCAGGGGGCTCGACCTGAGGTGGCGTGGCGTTCCTTCCTCCAACGGCTGCCTTATCCTCCGAATCCGACGCGATAGCCCCATCAATATTGAAGCATTCGCGAGTCGGGTCATAGGTGTCATCGGTAGAGTTGGAGTACGGAGTGCTGAAATAGTAGTATAACGGGTGCATGTGAGGTCGTGCGTCTCTGAGGTTATGACGACGAAAGGCAGTCGCACGGAGCTCCGTATCCGGGGTCTCCGTGGAGTCCAGGTACTCGGAAGCTGGTGTGGACGCGACGAGGTCGAGGGTGGAACGTAGATGGTGTCCGGGGAGTTCCTCGTAAGCGCTCATGCTGGTGCTTATAGAAGAAGCATACGCCTGGGCAACCGAGTCTAGTCCATACAGGAATGCCGGTGAGGGCATGGTTCCCGGTACCGGAGCAATCGAACTGGCTGGTGGTGGTGTCGCGCCGGGCGGTGGAGCGACGGGACACCCTGTCGGCATCTTACCCTCAGCCAAGCTCATCCTACACAGATCCTTAGTGAGAAAATTCGTGTCAGCGTCTGACTGAGGGGTGCTGGATCGGGGGATACCGTCACCCTCCGTGAGGCGATGACGACGGTTGCGCTGGGCACGCCGTGGGAGCCGCTGTAGCGACGTGCTCTAAGAATGGCCGGCCATCCCCGGACACCATGGTGACGTAGAGGATGAGACGGTGAAAAGACCCCGGATCCTATGGCATGCAGGCCTTGCTTCTTTGTTGACCGGCGGTTGGTCGAGGCCAGGTCGTGGCCGGGTCGAGGTGGGTCGACGGGCAATGGATAAGGCCGAGCCCCAGGAATTTTAGGGTACGACACTCGTCATATTCTGCCTCGAGGGGGATCAGTGGCAGAACAGTGCCCGGCATAGCGTGTACAGTGACAGGTTTTCACCGCCCATTCCGGGATGGGCAGTAAAAAGTGAGATTTGACACTGGTACTGCTTCCCATGCTGGTTATCGCTGTAGCCATGGGGGTAGGAAGTGGTTGGCGGTTGCATTAAATGTTTTGACTTTTGTCTGAGAGTTAGTGAGTGAGGCGGGTCGACCGGCTCGACCCAGGGTCGTACGAGTCGGAGATTTCCCGGTGGTCGAGGTGTTCGTCGAGCAAGCCTCGTGCGAGTCGGAACGTGGTCGAGGCGTTCCGTGCGTGGTTTTGGCTCGTTCTGCCTTCGTGGGCGGAGCCTTTGGCGTGGTTTTCTTAGGGCTTTGTCTTTCTTAGTCGTTGATTGTAGGTACCCCTTGTTTAGGTACCCGATAACACCTGTCTACACCTTTGGATGTACATATAGCTCTTTCTTTTATGCTAAGAGCCAAGACTGCAAACTATCCTAATTCCTCTAGAATCCCATATGTACGGTTCTATTTATGAGACCTCTTACTTTACCTATATCTGAAATGTTTATATATGCATAGCTCTTTTTGATTCATGCATTCATGCTGGACGTCAGGGGTCCAAGATGTCCTTGTTTAAAGATTATTAATATGGTTTCTTTTTTTGATAGATCATCATATGTACCCGTACATCTGAAAGGACTTCTACTAATTTCTATAGTATTCCTATCATCATCAAGGATCTTCCCTTTGCCTTACTTAGGTACGCTGCCTATGCTCTAGCATCTGTTTCTCAAATTTGTTTTACCTTCGGTTCTCCTAATTTGCTGGATTCATGCTTTTTGGTCAGGCCACCTCCTGCTACCATTGTGCTCAGTGTGCTTGATCTCAAAGGAATTTTACTGATTTCTATGGATTACTCTCTATGCTCTGCTTCATAGTGTCCCGGTCATTACACAGGATTCTATATTTATGCTGCTCCTTAGGTGAACTGCCTATACTCTTAACCTTTGCTTTTCTTTTGTTTCTCTGCATGCCTGGTACCTATCAGATAAAACTTTAATGTTGTGCCTATATTTGCTATTTTGACTTATTTAGATTTAGATACATGCTTATGGGGTATTCTTATCTTTGTGCTATTTTTTTTCTAAGCTGTTTACCATGCATTCCTATTTTATATGATGGTTATGCCTATCACTACATCTGAATGTAATTATTACGGCTATGATGGTTGTTTTCTTTTCTTTTGTTCTTTCGAATGTTCCCATGAAACATATATTGCAACAAAAAATGTCATCTATTTAATCTGTTGCCAACCATGTAAACAGACTAGCTGTCGACTTTTCAATGAATATATTGGTTATAACAAGATCTTTAAAGCAAATTATGACACCTTGCCTTTACAAACGTTATGATTGTTTCCCAAAGTTACAGCGAGCTTCTATGCATATGTGCTAATACTTTATTATCCTTTGCTTTGTTGTCAGATTAAAATTTATGTGAAATTGACTGACAACTACCTCCAAGTGTCGAACAGGCTCCAATCAGGTTGCGATTAACCTTGTATAATATTTGTGCCTAGCGCTCTGAAATACTTATGCATGGTTACTACAAACCCACTAGAGTATCTACTTGCTCCTAGCCTTGTATTATATTTTGACAATTTATCCTGTACTATCGTTTGTATGACCTAACTGCAAACTTTACCTATGCATGTATAATCAGTGCAGTGTGTGCGTGGGTTATAAAGAGGTAGAGAATATTGGTCAGTCAGAAAGCAATAGTCTACCAATACCTACCATGGGGTTCGCTAACAGAATCATATTTATGTTCTGAGCAACCTATTATCATGTATATTGTCCAGTACATGTTCCACTTATTTTCTGCATGTCTACTGATGATAGGTCTCAGGTTTTTATATGTGCATGTTTCCATTGATCTGTCATTTGCCATTTTTATTCTTTTTCTACCCTTGTTCGGCCTGTGATGAAAATTATGTGCCCATTGCTAGAGGTTATGAACTGATGTTTATTTTGGTTGGTTTTCTGTTCACTTTGAATCAGCCTACGTCGTCTCTCTTCCCTCACAATCATCAGTGTCTAAAGTTTCATGTCTCTCTTCCCTCACAATCATCAGTGTCTGAAGTTTCATGATGAATATTGGTTTTACATTTTATTGCTGTAGTGAGGAAATAGAACCAGATGATACTATAAATTTGTATTTGAGTTCTGATGAGGAGTGAGGTAGATTCGCATTGTTGAAGAAAGCGAAGAAAAAGTTGAGCTTTTCCATCTGCATGTTATAACCATAATCAGTTTAACCAAAAAAACCATCCATACTATATCGACGCTAGATTTTCCCAGAATCACAGGCGCGCGGATGCGCGTGCCCTGCTACTAGTGGTCTACATGCATGCTCATGTTCGTCAACAGCACTGCACGGTACTACTTGCCAAAGCTAAGCGTGTGTGTGACTAGGGGCTAACATTCTTAGTGGTGGTGGTACAAACAAAGTGATTCATATAGACTAAAAATTATAAAGACTACTATTCACACAATGCAAACTATCATTACTTGTGGTTTGTAAAGAAACATTTTCCTTTTATCGTGCATCACCTTTATTTCCTCCACTCTTTTTTTTTAGCATGGATCATCTTCTCTCTCCATATATATATATATATATATATATATATATATATATATATATATATATATATATATATATATATATATATATATATATATATATATATATATATATAACATATTTTTTTTATCCGGCTCGAAAAACAGCGTTGGGGAGCCCTAAACAGCCAGTCGAGCTGACGGGGGAACATCCGGCTTTGTTCGTGCAGCTGCTGCTCAGGCCATGCAAAAGCACCGGTCTTCCCCGTCAGGTGCCGTCGTTTTCCCCGTGCCTTTTCTGGCAGCTGCAGCATCCATCATCAATGCATCGCTTGTGCTTTGCTTACAGGGTCCTGCACGCGGAATCGCTTGCTGAAATTCAGAGTCCTCGCATGGTTATGTACGGCCGGGCCATCAAGCGATTCAACAGCTTAGCCGAAATTCGAGTAGTACTGAGAAATACGAAGACGGGGAAGGAATTCAATGAGCATAAATATAGGGCCGAAATTTCATCTGAGCCAGAAATGGAACAGGGGGCAAAACCGGAACTCGAGCAAAGCTGTCGATGGGCCGCAGTTTCTTTGGGTCGGGAATAGCTTTAGGGCCAGTTTAGGCTCTACATGGGCTTTGTTTTATCGATTGGCCCAAACTGGGGGGTGTTAGGGTCCGACGCTCGGACCGTAACCCGGCGCCGGCACCTTCCCGCCCACCCGGCACTGATGCACCGACGCTCGCAACGCGTTCTGCGCTCGCAACGCTCGGCACCGACTACAATTTTTTTTTTTCCACGCTCGCAACGATTATTTGTTCCGGCACCGATTACAATTATTTTATTATTATTTTCCACGATTATTTTTTTTATTTTTTCCTCACGATTATTTTTTCCACGCTCGCAACAATTATTTATTCCGGCACCGACTACAATTATTTTTTTTTTATTTTTTCCGTGATTATTTTTTTATATTTTTTCCGCGCTCGTGACACCGATTATTTTTTCCTACGCTCGCAACTTTTCCATGCCTTTCTCCAGGAAAGAAAATTACATTTACAAAATAGTAAAAAAAGTAAAAATGCAAGGGTTTGAGCCCAAGACCCCATAGTTTAGGATGTAATTACCCTATCACTACAACACATTAATGTTTGTGATAGATACAGAATAGTTGAATTATTAAACCATATAAAGTCACAAAAATATATCACACACCCTCATAAATACTATATGAATACTAAAAAATAATCATAGAACTTTAAAATTAATATGTACATCCAAAAATATATCATACAACATCGCATGTGTGCCATGTGAACATTCCAAAAAAATACAACATAGAACATCATATCTATACCCTGTGACCATCAGAAAAATACATCTAGAACATCACATCTATACTATGCGAACATCACAAAATATAACACAGAACATTACATATATATACTTTATGAATGTCACAAAATACGTCATAGAACATCATAAAATACATTACAGAATATCACATGTATACTACGTGAACATCATAGAATTAACGTTTCTATCATGTGAAAATCACAAAAAAATCGTAGAACATCACATGTATACTATGAGAACATAACATGTACACTACACGAACATCACAAAATATATCATAAAAACACCATATGTATACTATGAGAACATCGCATGTATACCATGTAAACATCACAAAATATATCATAGAAAATCACATATATATACCAGGTGGACATAAAAAACATCACAGAATATCACATGTATACTAAATAAACATCACAAGAAACATCATAGAACATGACATTATATACCACATGAACATCGTAAAATACATATAGAACATCGCATCTATACTGTATGAACATAACATGTCATGGAATATAGAAAATAAAAATTAAACATGAAAAAAAAAGATAAAATAGAAAATAAAAAAATAAAAAGTCTATAGAAAACATAAAGATAAAAGGGAAAATGAAAAGAAAGAAATACTTAATGAATAAAATATAAAAATAAAATAAAATAAAACAAACATAATAATTAGTTATAGTAAAAGCAAAAAAGAAAGAAATAAATAAAAATATAAGAAATAAAAAGGATAATGAAAAATCACACAAAACAAAAAATAAACAAAAATAAAAATGAAGAAAGGAAATAAAAAATAATAAGAAAAGGAAAGAAAAAAAGAAAACAAAAAATAGAAAAGAGAAAAATAAATATAAGAAAAGAAACTAAAAAATAATAAAATCACATAAAACAAAAAACAAATATAAATAGAAAATAAAGCACAAAAGAGAAAAGAAAAAGAAAGAAAATAAAATAAAAAGAAAAAGAAAAGAAAAGAAAAGAAAAAGAAATGAAATGAAAACAATAAGAAAAAAATAAAACTGAAACTAACGTAACTTCCGTGGCTTCCGCAATTCCGCCGCTCCGTAGTTCCCGCGCGTCGCAGCTTCCTCGGGTCCGTCGTTCCCGCGCATTCCAATTTCCCACGCACGTCTGTTCGGCGGAGGGTCGGGTCCGAGCGTTCGGACCCGATGAGTCCAGACCAAGCTGGCTTCAGAGTAAAAACACGGTCCATCCATCGGAACAGACCTCATCTTTCGCCTACAAAACCTCGCCCCACAAGCCCTACCCGCGCCGCCGCCGCCCCACCGTCCACCGGCGCCGCGACGCGCTCTCGCAGCAGCCATGGCTGTTGGCAAGAATAAGCGTATCTCCAAGAGCAAAAAAGGCGGCAAGAAAAAGACGTGAGTTATCTCGCCCCGGCCTCCTCTTCCGTTCTTTGTCCTCCTCTGGCCCGGCCGCTGCCGCAGCAGGTCAGCCACGAGCCGGCCATGGCCCGGCCAGCCGCGCTGGAACTGGTCGCCGCGGCCTGGTCCCGGCCAGCCACGGCCCGGCCAGGGGCGACCGGCCGCGGCCGCTGCAGGCAGGCGCGCGCGGGGGCCTGGTCGCAGCTCCGGCCGCCCGGCCGCCGCCGCCGCATGCCAGCGCGAACGGAGTCGAGGCCTTCTGGCCGCCCCGGGCTGGGGGCAGGACGACCGCCCGCCTGTAGCCGGCCGCCGCCTGACTCTGCAGCGCTCCCGTCGGCCGCCGCATGGTTCTGCAGCGCTCCCGTTGGCCGCAGCGTCCGTTCGCTGGCCACGCGGGTCGAATGAAGGAGGGGAGGAAGGGGAAGGCGGAAGGTGCTGCGGGTGTGCCTTTTTGAGCGCCGCAGCTGGCCGACGCTGCCGCTAGCCGAAGAGTGGCCGGGGAAGCTCGCGCGGTGGGTGGGGTGGTGTCGGCGGTGGAGGAGTAGGGGTGGGAGGGTCGCTCTTCCAGTTTTGTTGCTGACCCGTTTTCTTGCTGTGCCTGTGTCTCTTGCCTTGCAGCGTGGATCCGTTCAGCAAAAAGGGTTGGTATGATATCAAGGCTCCGTCGGTCTTCAGCGTGCGCAACATCGGCAAGACTCTGGTGTCCAGGACACAGGGCACCAAGGTATGCCTGCTCCTCTTCTTCTGCTTGCTCTGTCTGTGAATGTAATCGTTGCCTTCGTGTACTGTGCTAAAGTAGTGCCTACTTAGTCCATTAGATGTGTAGTTGAACTTTAACCAATCCATTTGTTCGGGTATTTGACCATTTGTTCACACAGGTTAGACCTTTTATTGGCTTGTGCAGTGCTGTATGTGGAAGTGAGATGGGACCTTTGTAGGTTTTTACAATTGGTGTAGGTGGGAGTCATGTGGTCTATGTCCATGCATTGTATGGTTTGACTTGTATGTTGACTCAATTCTCGTGAAATTATACCAGCTACCAAGTTTGTATGGATTTTTATACGATACATTTGATTTAGATATCGTTCCTGATATACAGTAGTATCACAACTCACAAGACCTCTGCTGTGTAGAATTTTGCCCAGTAGGATGGGGTGAATGGTAATTGTAGGTTTTCAGGTTTAGATATAGGTTGCAACTTGGAAGCATTAATATAGAATTCTTTGGTGTTTATATAAATCACCTTCTTCATGCCTGATGCCCTGATGTGCTTTTTGATTAACTATTTGTAGCATGTTAGTATAAGTTGGGCTGAAGGCCATAAGCTTCTTTTCTTTTAAATGCTGATGATTATGCACTGATTGGATTGGTTTCTATATGCATCACTATACTGGTAGAGAATCGATACTCGTGATATTATTTGGTTACAGAACTTTACCAAGCCTTTTTCTTGCCTTCTTAAGAATTAAGATATAGATCATCTGTCATTTTTTTTGGAACAGCACCACCTTGGCACAGCCTTCCATGAGGCCTGGTGCGGTGTGGCGGTTCGAAACCCCGCCGGCTACTTCCCACCCTTGGCAGCTTGCCACTGGCCCATCCAGTGATATGTCATTTATCTAGGGATGTGTACTTAGCTCAGGAACAGTAATCGTATGCACTTCTTTAAGTTTAGTTCTGTCAGAAATTTTTGTTTAAAATATTCAATTTAAATTTGTATGTGATATTATTGTTCCCTCTATCTGAAATCATTTTGTTCTCAGATTGCCTCTGAGGGTCTTAAGCACAGAGTGTTTGAGGTCTCCTTAGCTGATCTCCAGAGTGATGAAGACCAGGCATACAGGAAGATCAGGCTTCGCGCAGAAGATGTACAAGGGAGAAATGTTCTCACAAACTTCTGGCCCTGGGTAATGATCTCTGGTTTAGTTCACACAGTTACCAGGCTTATGTTCTATATTATGTCTCTAACCATCTTGTCATCTTGTTAGGGAATGACCTTCACCACGGACAAGCTCCGTTCACTGGTGAAGAAGTGGCAGACGCTTATTGAGGCTCATGTCGATGTCAAGTCCACTGATAACTACATGCTGCGGCTGTTCTGCATTGGGTTCACCAAGAGGCGGCCCAATCAAGTGAAGCGCACTTGCTATGCTCAGGCAAGCCAAATCAGACAGGTAAGAGTTCTGGAGATATCTCATGTTTATAAAGAGGTTTGAAATTCTCTTAGCTTGCCTGCTATCTTGTTACATTGATACCTTTTATGTTTGCAGATTCGACGGAAGATGACTGAAATCATGAGCAACCAAGCTTCTTCTTGTGATCTTAAAGAGCTCGTGTCCAAGTTCATCCCTGAGGTCATTGGAAAGAAAATTGAGAAAGCCACCTCTAGCATCTTTCCTTTACAGAATGTCTACATCCGCAAGGTGAAGATCCTGAAGGCGCCAAAATTTGACATTGGAAAACTAATGGAGGTAACTACTTGATAATGTTACAGTAGTTTAGCATTGTGCCTTTTTTTTTAATCTGATAATGTTGTGTGACTCCCAGGTGCATGGTGACTACGCCAAGGAGGATGTTGGTGTTCAGATGGAAAGGCCCGCTGAAGGCGACTTGGCAATGTGGGGACAGGAGGTTGCTGCATCCGAGTGATAGTATGATAGTATTGCTGTTTATATGTTTATAGGCTTAAGTGAGAATGTGAGATGGATTTCCCATTTAAAGCTGCCGTGTTACCTTGAAACACTTTTTTGTCGAGATCTGGATCTGTGGCGGCTTTATTTTTGCTTGAAAGTTGAATGTTTCCTTGCTATGCCAGGTTGATCTGTAAGTTATTTGCGCAAGCTTCTGTTTTAGGCACATGCATTTGCAAGCTATTTGCGCAAAGCCGCATACTTACATTACGCTGTAGTAGTCCAGTGGATCCCTTAACGCCGAACAGCGGATACTCGCCGATTCACGCCGAATGGTCGATTAAGAAGGCGACGACAACAATAGCAAAGCGCTGGGGAGGGTATGGGACTCTGCAAATTTTCATCTAATTGCATGGTGTTGGCCCTTTTCAAATTGTGTACATTGTTGTCCTTTTACAAATTTTGTACAAATGATTTTGTCTTAGGCTTCATTCACGTTGTCCTTGTAGAAATGATTGCGAGTGAAAAAAATATATGTTATACAAGCTTTGGTTGAGTTATGTACGTGTTTTGGTTGCTATGCCTGTTAGGATGTGTTTGGTTTGAGGGCAAAGTCGATGTGACCCATGGTTTTTTTAGTAAAGTTGTATGTCGATGGATTTTAGGAGGGACTTATGCATGCTCCATTTTTTGTTTTTAGGAGGGACTTATGCATGCTCCATTTTTGGCTGAACGGATTAGATGAGCCATTTTTATGGTTGGGCGGATTAGATGAGTCATTTTATGTTAGGTTGGACGGAGGAGTGTATGCAAAAAGGATAGTTAGAGTAGTTGTTTGTATTACTTAAAACTAATAATTAGGGCTTGCCGGATCCCATGGTCTGAAGTACCTTAGCTCTTGGGGCTCCAAACTCTAAAGTACCGTCTGAAGTTTAGTCAATTTCATGAAAACTTTAGGTCACGTAAGTGAGTGAGTTAAAGTAGGCTAAAGTTTTGGTCCTCAACTTTAGCCAACTAAAATTTAAACCAAAGAATCCAAAGACTATAACTAATTATACACCAATAAATATGCAGTACCACTAATTTGTCATTATAATCACTAATTTAAAATAAAAATATGTTAACTAGCACTGTTATTTGGTTCTAAGATAGGCAGGGGCAGAGTCATCCTACTTGAAAATATTCCACAAGATCCGAGGATAGTGTAATCCTCTTTCTTAAGTGGAACGCACTCGTCCCACTTCCACGACGTCGTTCTCCGTCCGCGCTTCATCTTCTTCACGTGTCCAGTCGCGCGGCCGATGCTTGGAGGGGGCATCCAAGTGAAGCCGGCCATCGGCGCGGCCATGGCACAGGGTCGGTTGTGGGCAACCGCAACATCCAAGCGGGCGGGACCGTGGGCGACGGCCATGGCGTGAGCCCGAGCGTGGGCATCCGCAGTCCGCACGCTTCGAGGAGATGCGAAGGTGGGCGGAGGCAGCCTCAGGCAGGCAGAGATGCACTCGTGTGGCCGGAGGGTGGGTTTGGAGGCCGCCGACGTCTGGATGAAGAACTCACTCGTGCTCGCATAGTAATGCCGTTGACCCGCTAAGGCCCGCCCCATAGAATGCCTTTAGCAGGCCAGGCGACACCCCCGCTCCTCGACCATTGGGGGCCTGCAAATCGGCCCGTTGGCCTGCCCCCACGCCCCAAGTATAAAAGTGGAGGGCAAGCCGGTGCCCCTCCAAACCCTAGCGCACCCCGCCGTCGTTCTCTTCCTGCATCCCCTCATCTCCGTTCCAAATCCGGCTCTGGTGCTCGTGGATCCGCCCCATTCCCTAGCGCCGTCCCGCAACCAGCCGCGCCTCCTCTCCTCACGGACGCCGCGCCGCCCCCCTCGCCGCCGCACGGACGCAGCGACGAGCTCTCGCAGCAGCAATGGCGGTTGGCAAGAATAAGCGTATCTCCAAGGGCAAGAAGGGAGGCAAGAAGAAGACGTGAGTTATCTCGCCCCCACCTTATCCTCTTCCGTCTGCGGATCGGAAACCGGGAATATAACATTCAGAGATGGTCAGATTTTGCTCTTGTGGACCTTTTGGTGCGCAGATGACCATTCATTACCCTGTAACATTATCACGTCACATGATTTCTTTGAGCGAGGACACTAGGCCTGTGATATTGATGTGCCCATCTGTTCAATGCTAAACCTCGGAACTGCTTGATAGTTATATTTCTTAGTTGTGTCGGGTTGGGTGCAGCAACTTTTGATTGTTGATTACCTGAAGAATTCTTCAGAACTGCTGAATTTTATACATCATTACACCCATTCTAATCTGAAATTGTCCCTCGAATTCACTGCATCTGGTGTCGATATATATTAGCTAATTTCTGATGTTTCTGGCCACTTCAAAATCCTTTTTGGCTGTACTATGAACTGAATGGTGCATGGCATTCGTTATCAGCTGTTCTTTGGCCTTCTCTGGCCGGCGCTGACCCGTTTTCTTGGTGTGTCGTGTCTCTTGCCTTGCAGCGTGGATCCGTTCAGCAAAAAGGATTGGTATGATATCAAGGCTCCGTCGGTCTTCAGCGTGCGCAACATCGGCAAGACCCTGGTCTCCAGGACACAGGGCACCAAGGTATGCCCGCTCTTCACCTTCTCGCTCTGTTTGGGTATCGTACTGTTGCCTTCGTGTATTGTGGTGAAGTAGTGCTTGATTAGTCGCTGAGATGTATTGCTGAACCTTACCTTATCCATTTGTTAGGGCACTTGTTCAGTCAGGTCAGACCTATTCTTGATCTTGCGCATTGCTCTATAAATTTGTATGCAAGAATGGTTGCACTGATCCATGTACCTTGACTTCACTGCTGTGAAATCATACCAACAACCAAGTGTATATGGCATTTCTATCAATTCTTTTTATTTAGACATTGTTCCCAATTTACAGTAGTACTATTTCACTCAGACCTTGGCTGTGTAGTATTTGCTCTATAAGATGAGACCTCTGTAGGCTCACATTCGTTATTTGTTCATATAATAAGTTGGAAGCCCTAAGATTATTTACTCTCTGGTCCGTTTTCTCGATGTATCACTATTCTGGTAATCAATGCCATTGGTTAGGTAGCTTTAAAAATGTTTTATGTTGACTTTCTAAGATTTAGATCATTTGTTGGACCGAATTATTGGAATGTGTACTAGACTTGAGTTGAGGATCAGTAATCTTCGATGACCCTGTTGGTTCCTTTGTAGGTTTATTGGGATCTTCAATTAATCAATTCAAAGTATCTATTTTATCCTTTTTTTTGTGATTCCATGACTGCCTGTATCTCAATTTCTTCTGTTTGTTTTCAGATTGCCTCTGAGGGTTTAAAGCACAGAGTATTTGAGGTCTCCTTGGCTGATCTTCAGAGTGATGAAGACCAGGCGTACAGGAAGATCAGACTTCGTGCAGAGGATGTACAAGGGAGAAATGTTCTCACAAACTTCTGGGTAATGATCTCTAGTTCACTTCACACTGTTATGAGACCTATGTTCTATAATATGTCTCTAACCATCTTGTCATCCTGTTAGGGTATGAGCTTCACCACCGACAAGCTCCGTTCACTTGTGAAGAAGTGGCAGACACTTATTGAGGCTCATGTTGATGTCAAGACCACCGATAACTATATGCTGCGGCTGTTCTGCATTGGGTTCACCAAGAGGCGGCCCAATCAAGTGAAGCGCACTTGCTATGCTCAAGCAAGCCAAATCAGACAGGTGACTGTTCTGGAGATATCTCATGTTTTAAAGAGGCTTGAATCTCTCTTAGCTTGTTTGTCTTGTCATACGAACACTATTTCTGTTTTTGTAGATTCGTCGGAAGATGACTGAAATCATGAGCAACCAAGCTTCAACTTGTGATCTGAAAGAGCTCGTGTCCAAGTTCATCCCTGAGGTCATTGGAAAGGAAATCGAGAAAGCCACCTCTAGCATATTCCCCTTGCAAAATGTCTTCATCCGCAAGGTGAAGATCCTGAAAGCACCAAAGTTCGACATTGGAAAGCTCATGGAGGTAACTACTTGAAACAAAGTTTGTCTGTTCATGTAATTTTGTCTGTGGCTTTTCGAGCTAATGCCCTCTGTGATGCCCAGGTCCATGGTGACTATGCCAAGGAGGATGTTGGTGTCAAGATGGACAGGCCTGCTGAAGGCGACGAGGCCATGGGAGGACAGGAGGTTGCTGCAGCTGAGTGATTAGTCTCACTGTTTATGTTTAGTATACGTGATCTCTGTTGAGTTGATGTTAATATGAACTTCCGAGTCAGAGCTGCCATATTTCCTTGAAACACTTTGAAACACTTTTTTTGAGAGTCCGACATGTGGTGGCTTCGATCCTCCTTGAAAATTTGAAGCATGGGAAATGTTATCTTGCTACCTCAGTTTGATGAGTTATTTGGGCAAACTGATGTTTTTGGAGCATGCATTGCGTTATTGCTGCTCTAGACCGAAGAGCTTGTCTTCGTCCTTTTCTCAAGAGTCAAGCCGAACCGATTAAGAATCGAAATTATTTCTTGTTTCGACTCTGCTGCACAGTTTGCTCTATATATCAAACATAATCTGGGTTTGCGTTGATAGGGGATCGAAGACCCTTCTTTTCCTTTCGAGAAACTCTCTGCCGGGAGCCGCAATGGGCAGATCGGAGAGGCGGCCATGGCCATCGCCCTCATCCTCGTCGTCCAAGCAGCGGCGCGTAAGCACCTGTATCTCGTTCTGGACGACTGGAAGGGTGGGTACAGCCGACGACATGGATCCTTCAGGGCACCTCTCTGAACCTTCCCTCCGGTTAGCGGCGCCGGTGCTTGGTGCAATGGACTTCACCTCCCTGGGCACCACCATCTTTGTCGACACCAACCGTTGGCGCCGTGGCAGCCACCCTTCCCCGACCCTCGTATATAACACGGAGAACGCTAGCCTCACCCTCTGCCCACGCGTTCTAGACGTTGTGTATCATGGCTGCAGGTTATTACAACTAGAAATAATTGCAAGTGACAAGAGAATAGAGCTCAAAACTAAGTTTTCATTCATCTTTCTCCAACCGTTGGCGCCGTGGCAGCCACCCTTCCCCGACCCTCGTATATAACACGGAGAACGCTAGCCTCACCCTCTGCCCACGCGTTCTAGACGTTGTGTATCATGGCTGCAGGTTATTACAACTGGAAAGAATTGCAAGTGACAAGATAATAGAGCTCAAAACTAAGTTTTCATTCATCTTTCTCATGTACAGCTTTGTGACATCAATAGTATAGGGGTTATGGAAGCCATAAACCAGCCATAAGATGTCATTTAACCTTAGGTTGATGGCGAGGTGTGAAAAGGCCTGAGGGGAACGGGAGAGCTCTGAGGGGGCGGAAACAGAGCATCCACTCCGGTGATCGCCGGTGACGAGTTAGCGGGTAATCCCCGCCGCAAAGCGGGAGATTCGACTCGGGCCTCGACGCCGCATCGATCGACCGTGGTATTTTCTCGCTTCACCTCTCCCGTGTTGAGTTCCTCGGTTGAGTTGGTGCGAAGGTTCTGGAAGTTTGGGGGTAGAGCTTCGTCTCTACGGGATTCATCTGTGGGGTGAGGTTGGTGTTTTGCTTTGATCCTTCTGTGAGTTCCGCGTTGTGTGATTCCTTGGTGGTGTGCCTGTGAACATGGGGAACCGTAGGCTTACCTTGGCGTATCCACCTTTTTCGATCTCACCATGGAGCTCTAAGAGGTCGTCGTCCAGGTACCCGGGTTCGGTGCGAGCTGAGGCACGCTCAAACAATCGCAGGGAACTAGAGTTCCAATCGAAGCTTCCTTCTATGATTTCGGCTCATGATCATGTAGAATGGATGGAGATGGATTTAGAGGATTGGTTGAGCTCCGATTGATTCCCACCATTGAGTTCGAAGAAGAAAACTCCTGCAGTAGCTTTTGGGCTCCCGAAACATTCTCAAATGAGTAACACTGATCGGGTTGAGCGACTTCGCCACTGCAATCTTCCTCCTATTGCTGCGGTGGATTCTAAGTCAATTGCAATTGGTAATTTACCAATTCATTTCTCATGGAACAACAGAATGGGGTCTGCGAATGGTGAAGGTGAAACAATGAAGTCAACTGAACAAAACATGCAGGAATTGCAGCCGCCATTGGGGCAGAAAGATTCGCAGCCAGTGTTGCAAAAGGTAAGCAACTCTGGAGTTCGGGTGTCATCAGAGAGCTCAGTCAGTTTGGTAGGTCGGAGGGGGCAGGCGAAGTTGACTGGGGCCGAGAACGAAAATGATGTTAATGGGCCGGCCCAGATGGGTCCATCCATTGAGGATCTTTTCTTCCACTCCTACTCCCCTCCACCCAATCGCTCTACTAAACCATGCTTGTCTCACTGGGTATGGGTCGCCACCGCTAGGGTCTGGGATTCTTCGGCCGAGAGATTTCCTGCGAGTGTGAGCGACATTCGAAGATTTGGGGCACAGGCGAAGCACCTCCGTCGTGTGCATCCAAGCACGACGAATGGGAGATCCTTTGTTGAGGTCACCATGGAGAAGCGGCAGTATCAGAGGTGTGAAATTAGAGATGGAGAGCATTTGAGAGATGTCTGTGATGGAGATCGACCTAATGAGCGATTTAGGGATGGGCGTGAAGGCCGAGCCAGTTTTCAGGGTCCAAGGTGTGAGGGTTGGGAGCCATACCAGAATCGTGATGGCCGCAGTCAGTGGGTTCCTCAAGATCAGAGCGACAGGGACCCAAGACAGGGGCGCCAATCCTTCAGAGGTCCAGATCAGCGGGAGTTCTAGAATCGCAAGCGTGTTGGTGATCAACCTGAAGAGCGAGATGTGCGCCAAATGACTGAAGAAGATCTCCGCCACAAAATTGAAGACCGCAGAAGGGGATTCAATACACAGCAGAACTGGGATTCGGGTTCAGGTCAGTCTTCAGGGCTTGCTGTGAAATGCTTTAATTGCAATGATTATGGCCATCATCAGTCTACTTGCAAGAAACCACCGTTTTGCTATAGCTGCAGGGAGACTGGTCATAAATCTAATCAATGCCTCCTGATGAGATCTAACAGAGACTTACGGATTTGTGCTTATGGCATGCCGGGTTAGATTTTTTATGCTCTTGATCTCCTTGAACCCAAAGCAGAGGTTAAGCCTGAATCTGAAGGCCCAATTAGAGTTGTGGTGTCAGTTTTAGAGGGAAGAGGTACTAAACTTAGAATTAAGACTGAATTGCAATATCTAATGGATTCCAAGTGGGACTGGGATGTTAAACACATTTCTAGAAGTGAGTTTCTGGTTAATTTGCCATCTAAAGTTGCTCTGAATTTGCTAGTTAAGATGAACAAGATCAAGTTTATTACCTCTGATATTATAGCTGTTGTAGAAGAGTCAGACATGGATCCTGAGGTCTTCCAAGTGCTACAGATAGTTTGGGTTAGAGCTGTTGGCATCCCTAAGATTGCCAGAACTGAGTATGCAGTTATGGAGCTTGCCCGGTTGGTTAGGGATCCTGAGGAGGTTCACTTACCTTCTTTACAGTGGAAGTCAGTGTGGGTTAAAGTGTCATGCCGAAATCCCAATCAGATAGAGGGTACATCTGAAGTCTTTATCAATAAAAAGGGCAGAAAGATTACCTGGTATTTCTCAGATAAGCTACAAAAACATCCACCATCTAAACCTGATGATGATTTTGATGATGATGATGATGACGTTACATATGAAGATGATCCAGAATCCTAGGAAAGTCATGGCTGGCTGGAATCTGGGAAGCCTCCTCCGAGTGAGTCTAGTTAGAAAAATGGGTATGGAACTTCTAATCAGAAAGGCAAGCAGGTTGCTATGGGTGTTCCAGAGGTTAGTGATGGGCCAGCTGAGGAGTTCGAGATGTTTGTTCATGAGCAAAAGGATAGCACACATGACTGGCAGCAGATGATGAGGATGTCTGATATTTTTCTAGATATGCACAATCTAGCCATCGGTCTTAATCCACATAGTACAACCCTGATGAATGACATCATACCACCAGAAGAGGAGAAGAATATGGAGTTCGCTAAGATAGTTGACCTAGAGGAAAAAGATGATAGTGTTAAGCTGCTGTCCAATGTCGAGGTGAAAATGGTAGGGTCTGGGATACAACAAGAAGTGGAGGAGGTCTCGGAGTTCTCTGAAGAAGTATTAGAGGTTCCTGAGAAGGTGGTGGGGAGAAAGCCGCCAATCATCCTCAACACCAGACATAGCTCAAGACTTTAGGACAAAGGGGAGTTCATACAAGAGAAAGCATTGGCTAAAAAAGCTAGCACAATAGGTACCAATCCTTGCTTTCTACCACCTACCCTCATTGACATTTGCTCTTTAGATTCTATGGCCACAATTTGTGGCTTTTCTCTAGGTCAGGAAGAGTTTGTGAGACTTGCTAATATTTCACTAATCGAAGCTAAGGAAGAAGCCTTCCTTGCTTTACAAAAAACTAAACAAAAATTAACTTTGAGTTCTGAAAACAAAAATGATTCAGATATTAGAGTTTTATCTGAAAATGAGAGTTCTAGAAACACAAGTAACTCGGATGCTAGAGTTTTATCTAAGAATGAGAGTTCTGTTGTGATGACGTCCCTGGCATTAGAGTGGGAGGGGAATAGTGCTAATCATATGCTTGATTTATCACCCATTGATCAAGGATGAAGATCCTTTACTGGAATATTAGAGGGATAGGAAGCGTAGGACGGAGGAAATTACTATTAGAGTTAGTCAACAAACACTCCTTTGATTGTATTTGTTTATAGGAAACCATTAAGTCTTCTTTCAAACAGAGAGAGTTAGAAAGATTTGTTGGGCAAAAAGATATGGTTTGGTCCTGGTTACCATGTGATGGTCATTCGGGTGGACTACTCATGGGTGTTGACAAAGAGTTGGCTTCAGTTACAGCTGAAGATGCGGGTAATTTCTATCAAAGCTTCAATCTCACTATGAAGGCAGATGGTTTTCAGTGGTCTTTGTTTAACATTTATGGCCTAGCTCATGATGATAGAAAATTAGAGTTCTTAGAGGAAATACAAGCTAAGGTACAAAGTATTGAGTATCCCATGTTACTAGGTGGAGATTTCAATCTGGTCCGGAAAGTTGAGGAGAAATCCAATGGCAATGTAGATGTTCATATGATGGAAGCCTTTAATGAGATGATTAGCAACACAGCTTTAAGGGAATTAAATAGGACTGGTAACAGATTTACCTGGACAAACAAGCAGAACCCACCGATTATGTGTGTCCTTGATAGAGTTTTGGTGTCAAACTCCTGGGAAGATAAATTCAACTTGGTGTCGGTGGTTACTGCTCCAAGGCTTGGCTCTGATCATAATCCGCTTATAGTCGACACTAGGCAAAGTGGGTCAGGACATCAACATTACTTTAGATTCAGTGCTCATTGGCTTCAATAGGAAGGCTTCAAGGTTTGGGTAAGAGACAAGTGGCCAGCCAGATTTAAACACGAACCCCTAGATCATTGGCACGTTGTCTCGAGTAAGCTGAGGAGGGCTATAAAAGGTTGGGGTCCAAACCTGGACAGCCATCAAAAACAACTCAAGCAAGAAACTCTGAGGAGGATCGCCACATTAGATGAGTGGTGTGACAATAGAGAGCTAACCCCAGCCGAATGGGAGGAGGGATATGATTTAGAGAGATCTATGAACCAAATGTTAACTGATGAAGAAATGCAATGGTAGAGGAGGGGTGGAGAGAAATGGTTGTTAGCAGGTGACTCAAATTCCAGCTACTTTCACAAGTGTGCTAATGGTAGAAGAAGGAAGATGCATATTTCAATGTTAGAGGTGGATGGCCAAGAGACGGTCGATCCACAAAGTCTCAGAACTCATATTACAGATTATTATAAGAGTTTGTTTGGGAGCGAAGAGGTAGCTAACATGCATTTAGAGGTGAATCTGTGGCCAAACAGTCAACATATTCAACCAGAGGATAATGAAGTTCTGACCAAGCCTTTCACTTTAGATGAATTGGATATGGTGATCAGAGAGATGAAAAATAACACAGCTCCAGGTCCTGACGGGTATTCTATAGAGTTTTTTAAAGCCTTTTGGCATCTGATTAGAGATGATATTAAGGAAATGCTTGACAAATTGTATGATGGACACTTGGAGCTTTGGAGACTAAATTATGGGGTGATTATATTGTTACCAAAAGTCAAAGTAGCTACCAATGTTAAACACTTTCGACCGATTTGTCTTCTGAACGTGATCTACAAAATCATCACTAAAACCCTCACCATGAGGTTGACATCAGTGGTTGGAAAGGTTGTGAGCCAATTTCAAACTGCTTTTATACCTAGAAGGAATATATTAGAGGGAGTAGTCATTCTTCAGGAGGTGTTACATGGGTTAAGGGCCACTAAATCAACTGGGATCATTATTAAACTGGATTTTGAGAAAGCGTATGACAGAGTTAATTGGAACTTCCTTGAAGAAGTGTTACAAAGGAAGGGTTTTGATGAGAAGTGGATTCAGTGGATGAATAAAGCGGTTAGAGGGGGGGAGAGTGTACATAGACTTGAACGGGGTGAGAGGGGACTATTTCAGAAGCTTTAAAGGTCTCCGACAAGGTGATCCCTTGTCCCCACTCTTGTTTAACCTAGTAGCAGATGCGTTATCGGCCATGTTATCTAGAGCTTCCTTGGCTGGAGTTATCAAGGGGTTAGTACCTCATTTATTTGAAGGAGGTTTAACGCACTTACAATATGCTGACAATACCGTTCTTCTCCTCCAATTTGATTTTGAGAACTTGAGAAATGTCAGGTTGATACTTTCTTGCTACGAAGCCATGTCAGGAATGAAAATTAATTATGAGAAAAGTGAGATTTTCTCCATAGGATTGTCTTTAGATGAGCAGATGGTTGCAGCTGAGTCCTTGGGATGCAAAATTGGAGTTCTCCCAATGAAGTACTTGGGAATGCCTGTTAGCTGTCATAAGATTTCTAAAGCCCAATTGAATTATGTGAGTGAGAAGACTGAGAAGAGGTTGGGGACCTGGCAGTGCGAGTACCTATCATCAGGAGGGAAATCCATTTTGATTGATTCATGTCTGTCAAGCATCCCCATGTATACTATGGGGGTGTATCAGTTGTACAAAGGAAATTTTCAGCGCCTGGATTCGATTAGATCCAGATTCTTTTGGGAAGGGACAAGCAAAAAAAGGAAGTATCATATGATAAAGTGGGAGGCATTGAATAGACCAAAAGAATTTGGTGGACTTGAGTTCATGGATGTTAGAGTTATGAACACCTGCCTTATTGCCACATGGATTGACAAGTTGGAGAGGGGAGATACTAGTCTATGTTGTACTCTACTGAGAAATAAATATCTGGACAGAAGAGTATATTCCAAATCAAAAATAGAAAGGGTTCTCAATTCTGGAGATCTTTGTTAGATGTGAGGGAATGATACCAAATGGGTAGGTGTATCAACATAAAATCTGGAGAACAAACTAGGTTTTGGCATGACTGTTGGTTAGAGGATTGTGCATTGAAGGTGGCCTTCCCAAACTTATTTCAAGTTGTTGTCCATCCAGATATAGAGGTAGCTAAGACATGGGTAGGGGGACAATGGCACCTGGATTTTAGACATCAATTGAATGACATCTTAGGCGAGGAATGGAGGAATCTTTTGGAGTTACTAGAGGACGTTTCACTATCAATTGGCAGAGATGAGGTAACCTAGGCCTTAGAGAGATCTCGTAAATACTCTACAAATTCTTTATACAAACTAATGACAACTGGAGGTGTTCAAGATACACAGATGATGCTAATTTGGACATGTAATGTTCCTTTGAAGGTTAAAATCTTCTTGTGGATGGCCACACATGATAGGATTCAGTGTGGTGTTCAATTGAAAAAGAAATAGTGGTCTGGCCCAGAAGCATGTTTCAGCTGTGATAAGCTTGAAACTTCAGACCATATCTTGTTTCAGTGTCCAATTGCAGTGTTCTTGTGGTCCTTTCTCCGGGAAAGCCTGAGTTGGTCGCTATCGCCAACCAGTTGTTCATCTTTGTTCTTAGAGATCGTGAACAAGTATGGAGGAAAAACAGCAGGTAACACTATTCCTATGTACAGGTGCGTTATGGACCATATGGAAAGTGCGTAATGACGTGGTGTTCAACAAGAAGACGGTGACTTCCCCGATAGCGATTGTATACAAGACACTGATGTTGGTGAAGACCTAGCGCCCCCTTCTGAAGCCCAAGCTAAAGCCCTTGGCGAAGGAGATGATTAGCTTAGTTGCTTCTAATGCTTCTATTGCAATGTAATGGCGGGGTGGTGTCCTAATTACCTGTTATAAGCGTCGTATTCTCTGGTTGCTTGTGTGCATAGCTTAGGTTAAAGTTGTGGTTTCTGGTGTCTTTCATTAGAGCTGTCTAGAGGTTAGAGGTTAAGATCAGGTTTGAACTTTCCTTATAAGCTGGAGTCCCCAACATGATCTTGGGCTTTCGATAAGCTTTCTATAAAGCCGGGTGGAATGCCTTTGATCTAAAAATTTAACCTTAGGTTACAAAGATGACATAAGGGTGAGATTAATATTTGTAACACTCTCCCTTGATTGAATCCTTTCTTGAGATCCATGAATGTCTATTTTCCAAAAACCTTGTGGGAAAAAAGAAAGAAATATATATGGATATGCTACTAAAAACTCCTTTAAACCCTATGGGAAAATTTAAGGAGAAAGTATAGCATTTTATGATTATTGCCTCATTGTAAACTATTATGAGAAAACCTTTTAGATAAAACTCAACATAGTTTATAGGTCAATTTATGTCTTTGATATCCCTTCTAAATACCCTTATGAGGGAAAAAAATGAGGAATATGACATATGCTTATGTTATTATCGTCTCATAAAAAACTTTCATTGAGAAACCTAGAGAGGAAAAACTCATGAAAGAAAAGAGTATGATGTGATGTGTCAGATAGAGCTATATCTAGGAGATTTCTTCCCCTGAACCTTGCAAATCCCTAAGTCGACACATACCAATTCCTTTGACACATTTTTCAAATGAAGAAGCTGGTAGGGACTTAGTGAATAAATCAGCGAGGTTATCACATGATTTGGTGGGCAAGATATTGATTTCTCCCTCTTGTTGCAATTCATGAGGATAGAACAATTTAGGAGAAATATGCTTGGTAATATTGCTTTTGATATATCCTTTATCCATTTGTGCAACACAAGCTGCATTATCGTCATAGATAATGGTTGGTGAATCGATGACACCAATACTATAAGACTGTTGTATGTGGTTGATCATTCTGTGAAGCCATACACATTATCGTGAAGCCTCATATAGAACAACTATCTCAGAATGATTTGTAGATGTAGTCACCAAAGTTTGTTTGGATGACTTCCATGAAATGGTTGTTTCATTGTGTAAAAACACAAAGCCTGTTTGTGATCTGCCATTATGGGGATCAGATAAATATTCTGCATCAGTGTATCCAATAATATTAGAATTTGGACCTATTTTGTAGAAAATTCCAAGATCTCTCTTGCCATTTAAATATCTGAGGATACATTTTACTCCCGTCTAATGACATTTTGTAGGAGCAGCGCTATGTCGGGCTAGCAAGTTCACTGTAAATGCAATATCAGGCCTGGTGCAATTTGCAAGATACATGAGAGCTCCGATAGCACTAAGATATGGAACTTGAGGTCCCAAAATATCTTCTCCTTCATCCCGTGGTCTAAACTCTAAATTGGTTAGTTTCCATTTCTAGAGACCAAACAATCATAGAGGTTTTGTTGGGATATGATTTATCCATATTGAATTTCTCCAATACTTTTTGGATATAGGCAGATTGATGCACAAAAATTCTAGTTGGAAGGTGCTCAAGTTGTAAACCTAAGCAAAATTTGGTTTTACCCAAATCCTTCACTTCAAACTCCGTCTTTAGATGATTACGTGCTTCATCAATATCTCGTTGGGTGCCAATGATATTCAAATCATCAACATACACCGATATAATATAAAATTCCTTTTGTGACGTTTTGATGAAAACACACGGACAATCATCATTGTTAGAGTATCCTTTTTGCAAAAGGTACTCACTGAGTTGGTTGTACCATATTCTTCCCGACTATTTTAAGCCATAGAGTGACTTTTGAAGCTTTACACAATACATGTTGCGACTTGCGTTTTGATTCGGTATAAAAATTCCATATGGAACCTTCATATATATAAGATATGCAGTCACTACATCCATCAACTGCATAGATAGACGATTTTGTATGGCCAGAGATATAAGATATCGAAATGTTATTCCACTCATAACTGGAGAATATGTTTCATTGAAATCAATGTCGGGTCTCTGCGTGAACCCTTGTGCTACAAGCCTCGCTTTGTATCTCACCACTTCATTATTCTCATTCCATTTTTTGATGAAAACCCATTTGAATCCCATAGGAAAAACTTTTGGAGGTGTAGGCATTGCTTGAGAGAATACCTTCCTTTTTGAAAGCGAAGTAATTTTTGCTTGGATTGCCTCTTTCCATTGATTCCAGTCCGAGCGCGATTTGCACTCTGTCATGGTCTTAGGATCTGAATCATTTTGGATGAGTTCTGCAATCATTGTAGAAAAATCAATGTCGACAATTGTAGTCTTTCGGTCATATGATTCTCTAGACTCGAGATAATTTATGAAAATTTTGTGTACCCTTTCAGATGCATCATCATTTCCCAAAATGGTTGCGTCAGGGCATTCTGATGTCCCAACATCAGTAATTGAGTGCACTATTGATGTGGGATGTGAAGGTTGAACCTCCACAGGGTGTTTCCCAACATGATTTTGAGTTGCATTTACTATTTTGGAAGATTTGGTCTTCCTTTTCTTTTGCTTGCTAGGAGCTGCATCTGTAGGAATTGTCGTACATCTCCCCCTCTTACAAGGGAGTTGAGTTGTTTTATTTGGTACCTCTACTCTTGTAGGCACATTTCTTGCAGGATTATAGGATTTGGTAACATCCTTATAATCAGTAAATGCATCTGGCGTGTTATTTGCAATGTGTTGCAAATTAATTATCTTCTGAACTTGAAGTTCAGATTCTGAAGTACGTGGATCATGGTTGGAGATGACTATTGCTTCCCAGTTAATTTCCTAGCATTGTTTATGTGGTATAATTTCTCCCCCAATGTCGGGAAGTGAACTTCACTAAAGATACAATCAGCGTATCAGGCCGTATATAGATTCCCTGTAAGAGACTTTAAATATTTTATAATAGACGGTGATTGATATCCCACATAGATTCCCAATTTTCTATGGGGGCCCATAGTGGTACGCTGCGGTGGTGAGATCGGTACGTATGTAGCGCAACCGAATTTTCGCAGATGGAAAATGCTTGGAGGATTTCCACGTACTAGTTGTAGCGGGGAGGTTGTATGATATGTAGTTGGACGCAATTGAATTAAATCAGCAGCGTGTAAAACTGCGTGACCCCAACATGATATTGGTAGATTGCTATTCTGTAATAATGGTCTTGCAATAAGTTTGATTCTCTTGATGAGAGATTCTGCCAACCCGTTCTGAGTGTGGACATATAGAACAGAGTGTTGAACTTGAATTCCTAAGGCCTTACAATAGTCATTGAAGGCTTGAGAGGAAAATTTAGCGGCATTATCCATTCGAATTGACTAGATTTGATGTTCAGGGTATTGCGCTTTTAGTTTGATAACTTGAGCAATTAATTTTGCAAATGCATGGTTTCGTGTGGAAAGAAGACACACATGAGACCATCGCGTGGATGCGTCTATTAAAACCATAAAATACCTGAATGGTCCAGACAATGGTTGGATAGGACCACATATATCACCTTGAATGTGTTCAAGAAACTTGAGCAGTTCGGCTTAAATTTTGAGGTAAGAGGGTCTCAAAATTAATTTCCCAGTGGCACATGCGGTGCACGCATAATCTGAGGATTGGGAAAGTTTTGTATTACTTAAATTGTGACCAACAAAATTAGTTATAATTTTCCTCATATTCCCTATGCCAGGGTAACCAAGACGATCATGCCAAGTTTGGAATGCATTAACATTCTGGAAAATTACTTTATACGCAACATGTTGTACGGGTTTGAGATAAGTATAGTACAATCTAGACGAGAGTGAGGAAACTTTTTCAAGTGTTACTTTGCCATATCCGATGTTCTTTGTAATGAGAAGGAACTCTTCGTTATTCTCATCACAAGTTTCAATATGAAAACCATTTTTCCAGATATCTCTATAACTCAGTAGGGTACGAGTTGAATCAGGATACAAGAGTGCATCCTCAATTACCAACGTTGTACCCATTGGGAGTGTAATAGTGGCTCATCCAGAGCCTACTATTACTGCATCGCGTCCTGCGATTGTTAAAACATTTCCTCTATTCTTCTTGAGAGTTTGGAAATATTTTATCTCCCTGAGTATAGAGTTAGTGGTATTGCTATCCACTAGGCACATTTCCTCCTCCATCGGATTGACTCCCGTACAATCTATATTAAATGGAGAATAAATAAATAAATTCTCAACAAAATAAATATAGATTTTATTCATTATTGATATCAAACGTTTATGATTACAATAAAAATATAAAAGGTTTGACGACAAATATAAATTATTACATCATGTGGGCACATGAAAATGAAAGTCTAAAATGACAAAGAGCCTAAGCGTAGTCTCCAAACATATCCTCAGAAGTGTATTCTAAGAGCATATTGTTAAAGTCGTCAGCGGTGTCATCAAGTATAGGAGGGGCCTTTGTAACAGATCAACCTGATTATACGAGATTAAGTAAGAAAATCTTCCACCGAGGCAGATGATTTACCAAACTTAAGCCCGTACAACCCGAGATTCCGTGAAATCATGAAGGATTTCAAACCAACCAACATTCAACCAAGATCGTACTGATTTAGCAGCCACAGTCACATGCTACATAAAGTTCGCAACGAGAGTCGAATACATCGGAGTTTAGAAATAAAAGTTATTACAACACGAGTTTAAATTAACATAGTGGGCGCAAGTAGTTTTAAACCACACACACACTTTGTTCAGATACAGTGCTAGCAGGTAGTCATAGTCCACAAAAGCATGAGATAAGACAAACGGAGTGACCATTGCCCTTGGTCCTAGTTGTCGCCAATCACCGGATACAGACAATTGACGCAATAACCATAGTACATCTGACCATCTGCAACAACAATGGGAACAACGCCCTGAGTACGAGAAGATACTCAGCTAGACTTACCCGTCATAAACTAGAAATAAAAGACACCAAGGAGTATGCAAGGATTTTATAAAGTGAACTGGCTTGACTAGTTTTGCAGAAAAGCATAAGTTATCAGTTATGAACCATTTAAACTATAAGCATCAACTTAATTATATCTGATTAGTCTAAGTAAGCACCTATGCTAGAGCAATCACTTGATTAAGCTTTTACATCAAAATTTACCATATCAGGTTTAGCTTTTCCAACATCATTCACAAAACCATCCGTGTTCCATCATTTTACTACGATGCTGTAGCTCGAGTCAAGTGCTCACTATCCAGGAGCGATGGAGATTCGAATCGATTCCTAACCAGCTAGTGATTTATTCCTCACACAAACCATGCTTCCCCCGTCAGGATCACTTAGGTCACCAATGACACTTTCCAAGTAGCCGCGGGATAACAGTCATGGACCACACTACCCAGGGACCGCCCGACTGCCAGGACGCACCTTGGGCTCACTCTTCACGTCCTTGTCATACCCCCTTCAGCACCAGTCTGTCAATCCGAGTTTATCCCGGCTTGAAATAGTGTCACTAGCTTTGCGGTCGAAAGGTACTTTATTTGGCCAGCTAAATGTGAGGCATGCGTTCAACATGACAAGAGGGACGAGCAACGATCGGTCCTTAATTGACACAGACGGAATCACTATAGTCCAAAACCCTATAAGACTCCACCCGGTCTCTGTTTATCCATCAACACTTGGTTACTTTTCATGATAACAACTATAGCTAACCATAACCAGGTATCCACCTATAACTCGCAGGTGACAGGAAATCACCCGACTTCTACCGATCTAAGCATGACTAAGCAATTATTCGATCCTGACCTAACAGGGTAAAAAGATAACCAGGTGGACAAGGATAGTAATAAATGCAACAACAGTTTCACTCAACTCCTATAACTTAATGCAATAATATATAAAACTCATATATAAAGAATTACTTTTATAAAGTAGGAGACTTAGAATGCTCTGGGGCTTGCCTCTTTTAAACGAACTAGGCTGGTGATCTACGCACTCGGGCAACTCCTCTCCTTGTTCCTCTTCCTCGGGCACCTCCTGTGCCTAGGGCTTTTGCTGATCGGTCCAAGTCTGCTCTTCCGGCACTGCTACCTATGACTCCTACGATCCTGTATGATGCAATTGCATAAGTGACCATGTAGATGGTGCATCAGATGCGGTGGAATGCTATGATGACATGATATGCAGATGAACACATTGAACTGATAGTATGGATTATAGATAAAATCTTATACAAGGTAGTCCACATCATCCAAGAACATGTACCACAAAACATGTCATCTACTCTTATACTAGTTAGCATATAATTCTCACACAAGTGTTGCTACACTTTGCCAAACTCTAATACCTTAACCTATCAAGTAACACCAGCAAGGTAGTTTGGTGCTTGAAAGATACACCAAACATTTTTTATTACTTTTAATTATTCATAAAGAATAACCTTTAATTTCCTATTTAAACTAGGATTACACATTAACACCTATTTCTGTCGCAGGTAAAAATCTACAAAAATTACAGTAGCACAATCCTACTCCAAATAGTATACTATAGAAATTTCATGGAATTTGAATAAGTAAAACTATCTGTACAAAATAAACAATCTATAGCATAATAATGAGCATGAAAATACTTTGTACTAGAAAAAGTATCAAACAACAGATTTCATATTTTTCCTATGTTACCCACAGTAAACAAGCACATTACAAAAATTACCACATGCATGTTTATACAATTTTTGCTCTCTACCAAAAATAATAAAAATCATCAATTAAAGGCATTTGAACTACACCTCAACAATTTTTCATAGAACATGCCTCATAAACATTTTTCTTAGAAAGTAAATCACTAAAGAAGACTAATGAAATAGGAACCATATTTTTTTGATCTTTCTTTGATTTACTATATATTTTCTAAGATATCAGCACTTATAATCATTAAATAAATCTACACAGAAAAGTATCATAAAACTAACATGCAACATTTTTAAGTCATAGATCTAATTATGAGAAACACTACAAAATTTGTTTCACAATTTTCAGAGCTATAAAACTCGAGTTATAAATTTTCAAATCCTTAAAACAAAACTAGAAATTCCTTTTCTTTAAAAACCGAAATTCCATCCGGCCCTAGACGCTACGCACACCCCAAATCTGCACACCGCGAACACACACGAGATAGACAGGCGGGCCCCCGCGGTCAACTGACCCCCCGGTCAGCCGGAGCCGAGGCGGGCTCGCCGTTGACCGCACGGATCTCGCCGCCGGTGAATCCTCCGATGACGGGGAGGGCACCACCGTGTTCCCCGCTGCGAGGCGAAGCCAGGGGTGTTCCGCGTGCGGCCAGATGAGCTCGACACTGAGCTCGTCGGCGTGCATGGCGGTGAGGCAGCGCTGGCGCGCGGTGGCCGGCCAGTGCAGGCCGTGGTGGCGGCCAAGGAAGCGTGCACGAGCACCGCGAGGTGAAGGCGATGCTGGTGCTCTAGACCGAAGAGGGAGAAAGGGTGGAGGGAGCTTCGGCCACGAGCGCCGGCCAACGGTGGCCATGGCGGGCAGTGGAGGAGGAACATGGCCAAATTGGCCCTCACCTGAGCACGAACCGCGGAGATAGTTCGTGTCCGGGAAAGCTGAGGGCGAGGCGGAGCCGGGGGTGTGGCGAATCGAAGGGAGGTGGAGTAGCGAGGGCGGAACGGTGGCGACAACGGCACGGCGGCTGCCGTGGCGAGCTGCGCTTCGGGCGGCGGGAGCGAGCAGGCAGAGTGTGGAATGACGAGGATGGCGAGGGCAGCGGCTCGGGTCGGCTGCTTGGAGGCGTGACGCGGCCGTGGGGGCCACCTAGGCCACGCGTCGGGCGAGCCGTACGCCGGCGGCCACGGGGCGGGCGGCTCCTGACCGCGGTCGCCACGGGCACAGCGTGTGCGCGGGCGGGAGGAGGCGAACGCGGACGCGGGCAGGGCCGGCTTGCGCGAGTGGGCCGGAGCGGAGGCGGCGGCCCATTAAGGCCGAGAAATTCGTTTTCTTTTATAAATAAATTTCTAGAATTTCTAAATTGATTCAAATTCAAAATTTGAAGATGAAAAATGCATTTTCACAAGTTGTCCCCAAAATAAAAGTTGTTCAAAATTTAGTTCTCTACAACTTTCATTTAGGGCACTTTTCAAAATTCTAAATAGATTTTAAATTAATGATTTAAAGTCAAATTTTTAAATAAAAACACACTTTTCTAGAATATTTTTAAAAGCAAAATTTGGGGAGATTTTGAATATAAAAGTTGCTCCAAAAATCATGCTAATTAATTCTAGGTTATTTAAAATCATAGCTAAATAAGTTTTTCGACTCTTAGCAAGCAAATGCAATAATTATGTTTTAAACAGATGTTTTTCACCTTTCAATTAATTTTTAACTTATATTGCATGTGATAATGAACATGTATGTGATGCTAATGCTCATGCTTTGGGATGTTAATACATGCTTAACACCCAGGGGTGTTACAACCTTCCCCCCTTATAAGAATCTCGTCCTGAGATTTTGAATTATGAACCACTTGTTGTAAAAATCTTTATAAGTGGTTTGTAGATATTCTCCTGTTTCCCATGTCACATCACTCTCATCATGATGGCTCCACTGAATCTTGTAAGTTGTCACCACTTTATTCCGAGTGACTCGGTCCTTAGTATCCAAAACTTGAACCGGTTGCTCACGATATTCCAAGTCTGCCTTGATCCGAATACCCTGAGGTTCTATTCTCTCTTCCAGAACACGCAAACACTTCTTCAATTGTGATACGTGGAAGACGGGAAATATTGAACTCATCGCTTCTGATAACTGCAGCTTATAAGCCACGGGACCCTTTTTCTCTATGATCCTGTATGGTCCTATAAATCTAGCAGCCAGTTTCTTCTTGATTCCAAACTGTTTCTTCTTCATTGGGGTAACCTTCAAATAGACGTAGTCACCCACTTGGAATTCTAGCGGTCTTCTCCTCTTATCTGCATAACTCTTCTGACGTGATTGTGCAGCTTGCATATTTTGTTGGATAACACAGACCTTTTTCTCTGCCTCATCTACAAAATCAATCCCGTAAAACCTTCTTTCTCCAGGTTCAACCTAATTTAACAGTGTCCTACATTTTCTGCCATACAGGGCTTCAAAAGGTGCCATCTTGATACTCTCTTGATAACTATTGTTGTAAGCGAATTCTGCCAAATATAACCATGATTCCCATGAACCTCTGGATGATAACACACAAGCTCTAAGCATATCTTTAAGAACAGCATTAACTCGCTCTATTTACCCATCTGTCTGCGGATGGTAAGCTGTACTACGAATCAAATTAGTACCCAATCCTTTATGAAGATGCTCCCAAAAATGAGCGGTAAACTGTGAAGCACGGTCAGACACGATAGTCTTCGGTATACCATGTAATTGGACAATCTCGGCAATATACTTCTCCGCATATTGAGGTGGTCAAAAAGTTGTCTTAACTGGCAAAAAGTGAGCTGATTTGGTAAGGCGGTCTACAATTACCCAAATCGAATCATTTTCTTTTGGTGTGGTGGGAAGACCAGTGATAAAATCCATACTTATATCATCTCATTTCCAATCTGGTATAGACAAGGGTTGCAATAATCCTGCGGGTCTCATGTGAAGAGCTTTCACTCTGCAACACATGTCGCAACGGACAACATACGTTGCAATCTCCTTTTTCATGTTGGTCCACCAATAACGAGGTCTCAGCTCTTGGTACATTTTACTACTTCTAGGATGGATAGACATCTTAGAATGATGAGCTTCATCCATCAATTTGTTCTTGAGCTCTCGATCCTTGGGTACTAACAGGCGATCTTTAAACCATAACACTCCTTGGTCATCCACTCTAAAGTGTTTGGTCGGTTCCCTCTTCATTTTCTCCTTAATATGAAATATTCCCTTATCTGTTTTCTGACCTTCAATGATTTTGCTCTCCAAGGTACAACTGATCTGAATATTATGCAACACAGCAGGATGCAATAAATTGAACCCCTCTTCAAACAACGACTGCACAACAATAGAATGTGATTTCCTACTTAGGGCATCTGCTACTACATTAGCCTTCTCGGGATGATAGTGCACATTCAGATTATAGTCCTTTATCAGCTCTAACCATCTTCTCTGTCGCATGTTCAACTCAGAGTGAGTAAAAATGTACTTGAGACTCTTATGATCCGTAAAGATATTACACACATTCCCCAGCAAGTAGTGTCTCCAAATCTTTAGAGCATGCACAACTGCTGCAAGCTCCAAGTCATGTGTAGGATAGTTAACCTCATGCTTCCTCAATTGACGTGAGGCATAAGCAATGGCCCTTCCATCTTGCATCCGAACACATCCTAATCCATTCTTAGATGCATCACAAAACACATCAAATGACTTTTCTATATCTGGCTGTGCCAAAACAGGAGCAGTGGTTAGCAATTTTCGCAAGGTGTAGAAAGCTGCCTCACACTCCTCTGTCTAGACAAACTTATGATCCTTCTGTAGCAGACTTATCATTGGCTTGGCAATCTTCGAGCAATCCGGTATGAAGCGGCGATAGTACCCGACTAAATCAAGAAAACTTCGAACCTCATGAACTGTGGTTGGTGACTTCCAGTCCATGACCTCTTGTACCTTACTAGGTCTACTGAAATTCCACTTTCAGATAACACGTGACCAAGAAAAGGAACTATCTTAAGCCAGAACTCACACTTACTAAACTTAGCATACAACTGATGCTCTCTGAGTCTAGTTAAGACAATCCTAAGATGTTCTGTGTGATCTTCTTCATTCTCTAAGTATATTAGTATGTCATCAATGAACACAATCACAAACTTATCCAACTCTGGCATAAAGATAGAATTTATCAGATACATAAAGTATGCATGAGCATTTGTCAATCCGAATGACATGACAAGATACTCGTACAAACCATATCTGGTAGAAAACACGTTCTTAGGTATATCTTATGGCCTAATCTTGATATGATGATACCATGATCTCAAATCTATCTTAGAGAACACTTTGGCTTTAGACAATTGGTCAAACAAGATATCAATCCGAGAGAGAGGATACTTGTTTTAAATTGTCACAGCATTCAGTGGCCGATAGTCCACGCACATATGTAAGGAGTTATCCTTTTTCTTCTTCACAAACAGTGCGGGACATCCCCATTCAGATGAACTGGGACGAATCAAACCCTTCTTTAACAGATCTTAGAGTTGTTTCTTCAATTCGGCTAACTCATTGGGAGGCATCCGATAAGGCCTTCTTGAGATCGGTGTTGTTCCAGAGATTAACTCAATGACAAACTCAACATCTCGGTCTGGTGGAAGCCCATGTAACTCATCTTGAAACACGTCTAGAAACTCACATACTACTGAAATCTTGGCTAGCAGAGTAGTTTAGACAGCACAAGTTGTACTGGCTAGATCTATTTTCTGAGGTAGGATCACCTGGAAAGTGCCTTCTCCAATAGGTTCCTTGAGAGAAATACTTCTTCCTCCAACATCAATTACTACTCCCATCTTATTCATCTAGTTCATTCTCATAATCACATCCAAAACTAGTCCAAGCATGACTATCAAATTAAGCTTATATTGTCTGTTTGCTATGTTCAGGGTTACTCCCTGAACTATCTGATTAGTCAACAGATCAGCCTCGGCTGAAATGATCTGATAAGCATATTCCAATTCAACTATCTTTTGCTCATACCTCTTAACAAATGCTTGACTTACAAATAAATGAGATGATTCGAAATCAAACAAAACTACTGCAGGATGATTGTTGATAGAAAACATACCAGCTGTCATAGGTTCTCCTTCTAGGATGTCATCAACGGTGGTGTGGTGCACACGAGCTTGATACTGCGTCTGTTGCTTCTTGGGATAGGGGCAAAACTTCGCAAAGTGCCCGGGTTGGTTACAGTTGAAACACTGTCCCCTTACTTGAGTCACAGCTCCAGATGAACTACCTTATCCTGCCTTCGCTTGTGGCAACGCCATCTTGAATGGTTTCTGGTTCCTCTGAGGTTGCTGAGCATTCTGACCCTTCCGTTGGGGTGGCCTGAACCTTGCACCAGGGGCAGGTGAAACGATACGTGGGACGATTTTCCATCGGGGCCCTAGGCTAGGACGGACCTTACTCAAAAGCTCTCTTACGAGTCTTGAATGCAGCATACACATTGTTGTTCTTCTCTTGCTTTAAGCAGTCACTAACAAAGTCGTTGAAACCAGTTCTCATGTTGGTACCCACGTGTTTCATCATCTTGGGATTCAGACCTCTCTTGAAGCTAGCGATCTTTTTTGGCATCAGTATTAACCATGTCAGAGGCATAGCAGCTTAGATTGTTGAATGCATGCAGATATTGGGTCATAGTCTTCGTGCCTTGATTCAGTGCCAGGAATTCTCCGAGCTTCATTTCTGTCAGACCAGGTGGGATGTACACTCCACGAAACGCTTCAGTGAACTCCCTCCAAGTGATATGGGCATGGGGAGGAAAAGTGGTGCGGTGGTGCTTCCACCACATCCCTGCCGGACCTTGAAGCTGATGAGCTGCATACTCGGTCTTCAACACTTCTGTCATTCTCAAAACACGAAACTTGTCTTCCATTGTGTTTATCCACTCTTCTGCATCCAAGGGTTCAGTAGCTTCCTTGAAAATTGGTGGACATGTATCCATGAAATCCTTAAAACTGCTATACTGGTTTACTTCATGCCCACCCGTGTTTACTCCACGACGGGTGTTATCAGGGATGAAAACGGATCGAATACGGACGGATATCACTGATATCGTATTTGTTTTCATATTTATGTCCGGATTCGGATTCGAATACGGATAGTATAAAAAATGTCGGATAGAATACGATTGGATATCGACATCATAAATATGTGATTTAAATATTCGGATACGAATACGGTATCGGATGTTAAATATCCGGACTCGGATACGGACGGATTAAAACCCCTCTAAACGAATTCGGTCTCGAATACGATCGGAAAATATCCGTACCATTTTCATCCCTAGGTGTTATCCACAATACTGCGCAATGCAGCTTTCATATTCTGCTGCATGTTCTCCATGTTGTGTTGACTTCCATGAAATTGTGCGAAGAATTGTTCTACGGTGTACGGTGGAGGAGGAGGCGATGGTGGATCACTGTCCTCATTTCCAGCGGCACTTCCACAAGCCTCAGTGGCGTCATACACGGTACGGCGAGTGTTCGGCATCTGCATATTTTAGCAACAGTAATTATTAGGTGATGTTATAGAAATTGCGAGTGAATGAAAAATTATGCTGTACTGAATTCACTGGAGAGAATAAATTCATACAATAAAATAGGGGCACAATAAGTCATTCCAATTAACACAACATCACTAATTAGATTACTAAAGCGCACACATCGCATCCATTACAACCAAATTGTCAGCATACATACACTGGACTTTTGACGTTCGGATATCGCCACAAACACATCTAAGTTTTCCAACATTACATCAAAGCCTTAGTCTTTCTACTCATTATTACATGCCCAACGTGCCAACTAAGTAAAAGATCATGCAAACGGAACCCTAGTAGCTAGCGCAACAACTACTAGTCTACTCCTCGTGGTCACTGTCTAAGTCAGAGATGTTGGCGTTGTCGCCATCCACAATGTCGTCGTCATCCTCAGTGGGTGCCTCAGTCTCTTCGGGATCTTCATCCTCATCTAGATCCATCTCTGCCGCACCAGGAGGAACATAGGGGTAGAGCTGGTTGTTCAGCCGATGAACCTCCTCATGCAGGTTGTCATTGTACTCCTCTGCATTGGCTAGCTGCTGCTCTAGGTCAAACTGTCGAGCCCTCAGAACATTCTCTGTAGACCAGGCTTCATTCCTTTGATAGAGCACATGAGTCAACATGCGCTCAGTGTTCCTGTTGGCGATGGTCAGGCATCCAACCTACTCTCTCAGTGCACGTACGTCTCCCTCAAAGACCACAGTCCTCTAGGTAGCTTGATCCCTCTGACGAGTCAACTGAGCCATCTCTGCAGTGAGCCTCTCAATCTCGGCATCGTGATCTCTCTGAAGCTGACATCGGTCGTCACGAGCCTGACCAAGAGCACCAGACACACGTCATAGGCTACCTTCCACTCCATCGAAGGCCTTCATCACTGCGAACATGGCACTCATGGTGGGGTTATCACTGTTCTAGGCTTCTGCTACACTAATCTCCAGGGACCTTCCTCTTGTCTGCTGCCACGAGTCAGTGGAGGGGTTGCCCCTCGGAAAGACTCCAACTATAGCTGTTGCCAACTCTTGAGGAAAATGATCCATGATATCCCTCAGTATCCCAAAGGCTGCCCTCTCAGCGGCTTCTTCAGTGGTCCTGCCAGTTGACTCATAGCGCCAATCAGTCCACTCAGAACCATCACCTCTGGGACGAACAACTGCTTCCATAGTAACCAAAAGATCTTCCCCCAACTGCTCATTTGCCCAGAAGTAGCGGGGTTTCATTCCATCAGGATAGCCTACGTAGCTGAGCACTCTCCACAAGAGCGTAGGCATCCCAAACTCTCCAAGGAACGTGTGACGCTGACGAGTGCGTGGAGCAAGCTGATGACGAGGAACTCTGCCTGTGGACTTGCGAGGTGTCTGCTTGGTGCGTGCCATCTATAGCAAAATTTTATTACCGCAGTGAGAACAGATTTTAAGTTGTCAGTTTTATCAAAATGAGATAATCAACTTATAAGGGGAGGAACAATGTCATGAATAAAATGCACAAACATGATGCATGCACGTTCCGTACGTCCTTACAAACTTAGAAATAACAATTACTAGTGATATAGACAGTGGCGTACAACGATCTCTCGTAAACATAGCTAATACGTACTACTCGATAGCGCGGTTATGTACCTGCAGAAAACCACTTCAGCCCAAACCCTCATAGTATGAAAAATATGCAAGAAAGCAGTAAAGTAAACTACTTGCTCTACACGCATCCCCAGATACGAGTATAACGGTAGCAACTACTCGAATCATCGTCCTATTGACGACATCGTCACCCCATGATGGAATTCCCACACATTGGATACCCTTATACAAACATGCGCATGGCACGTAAGTGTTTCGGCATCATGTAAGCACTTCCCTAGATCGGCAGTGTATCCGATCATGCTCTCACAACTCTCACTTACCAAGGCGTAGAGGTAATTGATCCATACATTACCACTCAAGTGAATGGCACTCATACAATAGCACGCCGTATGAGCGACGAATTAAAATATGATGCAAAACCCCCAGTCAGTACTTAAATAAGCCACCTAGAGTCCTTAACTGGGCATAAAGGATATGACCACTAGCACACTCTTAAGTTTTAAATTTTAGTTTTAAACACAGTTTTATTTTTAAATACTCATATGAACAGTAACATGCTAACCCATGCTCCGATACCAGCTGTAACGGATCAACCTGATTATACGAGATTAAGTAAGAAAATCTTCCACCGAGGCAGATGATTTACCAAACTTAAGCCCGTAGAACCTGAGATTCTATGAAATCACGAAGGATTTCAAACCAACCAACATTCAACTAAGATCGTACTGATTTAGCAACCACAGTCACATGCTACATAAAGTTCGCAACGAGAGTCGAATACATCGGAGTTCAGAAATAAAAGTTATTACAACACGAGTTCAAATTAATATAGCGGAAGCAAGTAGTTTTAAACCACACACACTTTGTTCAGATACAGTGCCAGCAGGTAGTCATAGTTCACAAAAGTATGAGATAAGACGAATGGAGTGAACATTGCCCTTGGTCCTAGTTGTCGCCCATCGCCGGATACAGACAGTTGACGCAATAACCATAGTACATCTGACCATCTGCAATAACAATGGGAACAACGCCCTGAGTACGAGAAGGTACTCAGCTAGACTTACCCATCATAAACCAGAAATAAAAGACACAAAGGAGTATGCAAGGCTTTTATAAAGTGGACTGGCTTGACTAGTTTTGTAGAAAAGCATAAGTTATCAGTTATGAACCATTTAAACTATAAGCATCAACTTAATTATACCTGATTAGTCTAAGTAAGCACCTATGCTAGAGCAATCACTTGATTAACCTTTTATATCAAAATTTACCATATCAGGTTTAGCTTTTCCAACATCATTCACAAAACCATATGTGTTCCATCATTTTACTACGATGCTGTAGCTCGAGTCAAGTGCTCACTATCCAGGAGCGATGGCGATTCGAATCGATTCCTAACCAGCTGGTGATTTATTCCTCACACAAATCACGCTTCCTCCGTCAGGGTCGCTTAGATCACCAATGACACTTTCCAAGTAGCCGCGGGATAACAGTCATGGACCGCACTACCCAGGGACCGCCTGATGCCAGGACGCACCTTGGGCTCACTCTTCGCGTCCCTGTCATACCCCCTTCAGCACCAGTCTGCCAATCCGAGTTTATCCCGGCTTAAAATAGTGTCACTATCTTCGCGGTCGAAAGGTACTTTATTCAGCCAGCTAAATGTGAGGCATGCGTTCAACATGACAAGAGGGACGAGCAACGATCGATCCTTAATTGACACAGACGGAATCGCTATAGTCCAAAACCCTATAAGACTCCGCTTGGTCTTCGTTTATCCATCAACACTTGGTTACTTTCCATGATAATAATTATGCTAACCATAACCAGGTATCCACCTATAACTCGCGGGTGACATGAAATCACCCGACTTCTACCGGTCTAAGCATGGCTAAGCAATTATTCGATCCTGACCTAACAGGGTAAAAAGGTAACCAGGTGGACAAGGATAGTAATAAATGCAATAACGGTTTCACTCAACTCCTATAACTTAATGCAACAATATATAAAACTTATATATAAAGAATTGTTTTTATAAAGTAGGAGACTTAGAATGCTCCGGGGCTTGCCTCTTTCAAACGAACTAGGCTGGTGATCTACGCACTCAGGCAACTCCTCTCCTTGTTCCTCTTCCTCGGGCACCTCCTGTGCCTGGGACTCTTGCTGATCAGTCCAAGTCTGCTCTTCCGGCACTGCTATCTGCGACTCCTCCTATGATCCTGTATGATGTAATTGCATAAGTAACCATGTAGACGGTACATCAGATGTAGTGGAATGCTATGATGACATGATATGCAGATGAGCACATTGAACTGATAGTATGGATTATAGATAAAATCTTCTACAAGGTAGTCCACATCATCTAAGAACATGTATCACAAAACATGTCATCTACTCTTATACTAGTTAGCATATAATTCTCACACAAGTGTTGCTACACTTTGCCAAACCCTAATACCTTAACCTATCAAGTAACACCAGCAAGGTAGTTTGGTGCTTCAAAGATACACCAAAAACTTTTTATTACTTTTAATTATTCATAAAGAATAACCTTTTATTTCCTATTTAAACTAGGGTTACACATTAACACCTATTTCTATCGTAGGTAAAAATCTACAAAAATTATAGTAGCACAATCCTACTCCAAATAGTATACTACAAAAATTTCATGGAATTTGAATAAGTAAAACTATCTGTACAAAATAAACAATCTATAACATAATAATGAGCATGAATATACTTTGTACTAGAAAAAGTATCAAACAACAGATTTTATATTTTTCCTATGTTACCCACATTAAACAAGCACATTACAAAAATTACCACATGCATGTTTATACAATTTTTGCTCTCTACCAAAAATAACAAAAATCATCAATTAAAGGCATTTGAACTATACCTCAACAATTTTTCATAGAACATGCCTTATAAACATTTTTTCTAGAAAGTACATCACTAAAGAAGACTAATGAAATAGGAACCATATTTTTCTGATCTTTCTTTGATTTACTACACATTTTCTAAGATATCAGCACTTATAATCATTAAATAAATCTACACAGAAAAGTATCACAAAACTAATATGCAACATTTTTAAGTCATAGATCTAATTATGAGAAACACTACAAAATTTATTTCACAATTTTCAGAGCTATAAAACTCGAGTTATAAATTTTCAAAGCCTTAAAACAAAAATGAAAATTCCTTTTCTTTAAAAACCAAAATTCCATCCGGCCCTAAACGCTACGCACACCCTAGATCTGCACACCGCGAACACACACGAGACAGACGGGTGGGCCCCTGCGGTCAACTGACCCCACCGGTCAGCCGGAGCCGAGGCGGGCTCGCCGTTGACCACACAGATCTCACCGCCGGTGAATCCTCCGGTGACGGGGAGGGCACCACCGTGTTTCCCGTTGTGAGGCGAAGCCAGGGGTGCTCCGCGTGCGGCCAGACGAGCTCGGCACTGAGCTCACCGGCGTGCATGGTGGTGAGGCGGCGCTGGCACGCGGCGGCCAGCCAGTGCAGGCCGTGGTGGTGGCCAAGGAAGCGCGCATGAGCACCGCGAGATGAAGGCGATGCTGGTGCTCAAGACCGAAGAGGGAGAAAGGGTGGAGGGAGCTCCGACCACGAGCGCCGGTGAAAGTCCTATGTTTAGTGTTGGTAATTAGTGACAATGTCTAAGTACTAATCCTATGCCTAAGTTATATGTAACATATGAGGATTAGTACATTCCAAGGTTGGTGGCAAGATGGACATGGTGATCATGATGGCCACACTTGGATTTAGATGCAACCCTACATGATTAAGGCAAAGGTATATGCTTAAGGGTTGTGTTTTAGTAACCAAGACACCTAGTGGGTGTGGTTACATTATAGGATAGATAGTCGTACTATAAAGAGGGGAATGATGCGGCTATTGAACTCCTAAGTGCCTCTAGGTGTGCATTTCATAATCATATGCATTTGGATAGAACTAATAACGCCTCGAAAAATAATTGTGAAAATGCTGACACACTCACACTTGATGAGATCACTTGGTGGTGTTAGCATGTTTGCGAAGGCGGTAGAGTTTGAGCAGTAGAGAGGGTTTGGAGTTGAAATGACTTTTTTCCACTACGCCAGAAGTTGGAAAAGAAACGGAGGCCAACGGAGGTCATAGAGGTGACCGGACGCTGGACCGGACGCGGTCTCTGTTTGACCGGACGCGTCCGGTCAGTGTTCAGCGTCTACGCGTGTTTCTGTTTTTGATCGGACGCGGTGGCGCGTCCGGTCACTGTCGACCGGACGCGTCCGGTCATTCAGGGAGCTTACTGGACTCCAACCGAACGCTGGCACTGTGGCGTCTGGTCAGTTCTGCAGCGCGTCCGGTCACTGTTTCGTTGTACGCAGTCTCTGCTTGACCAGCGCGTTCGGTCCATTACGGGACTAGCGCGTCCGGTCGATCCCAGCGCGTCCGGTCCACGCAACGAGCGCGTCCGGTCGGTGCTTCGTGGCATAGCCATTGTGCGATCGGCGCGTCCGGTCAGTGTGACCAGCGCGTCCGGTCAGCGCGACTGCAGCGTTTTCAAGTGCGTAACGGCTATATTCGAAGGGGTACGTCTATAAATACTCGTTGGCCGGCTCAAGACTCCATCTCTTAAACATTTGACATACTTGTGAGCACTTTGAGCTAAGCAACTCCCCTCTCTTGCTTCTTTGCATATTTAAAGTGAGATTGAGTGATCCAAGTACATTTGCATTGTGAGATTGCATCTAGTTGGCACTTGGTGGTTGATTTGCTGTGGGATTCTTATCTCTCTTGGTGGTTGCCACCACCTAGACGGCTTGGAGCAGCTTGGAGGCGTTGGCAAGAGTTGGTGATTGTTCTTGGCCACCTCCGATGATTATGAGGGGTTTGTGCCTACCTCGGCGAAGCGCCAAAGGCAACGTTAGTGAATTGCTCGTGTCATTTGCAACCTTTTGCCATTTGGTAGGTTCTTGTGGCGCCTTTTGAGAGGCTCGGTGTGTGACCGATTAGCCACCGAACCACGTGGTGAAGAGGGACACAACGGGGACTAGCGTGCCGGCAAGCACGTGAACCTTGGGATAAATCTTCGTGTTATCACTTTTATATTGTGATTAATTGATCCCGGTGTTCGGTTGTCTTGGTATTCATTGTTGATCATATTGGTTGGCTCAATACTTCGCCCCTCGGTGAAATTCTCCCAACTCAACTCCGCATTACTTTCTTAGTTAGCTTTACTAGCTAGTTAGCTTTGCTTTAGTAGCTCCTTTGTGTAACTAGCTAGTTGTAGTTGTAGTTACCTTCTCGGTTTGACTTGTGCGGTTAAGTCTAAATACTAGAATTATGAATTGGTTAGGTGGCTTGCAAACACCCCGTAGGCTAAGCAAAACTCGCATCTCGCTATTTGTTATATTGATAAACTTGTTTAGCTTGTCTTTGTAGAAAATTTTAAAATGCTATTCACCCCCCTCTAGCCATCAAGACCTTTCAGCCGGCCAACTGCGGCCATGGCGGGCAGTGGAGGAGGAACGTGGCCAAATTGGCCCTCACCTGAGCACGAACCGCAGAGATAGTTCGCGTCCGGGAAAGCCGAGGGCGAGGCGGAGCCGGGGGTGTGGCAAATCGAAGGGAGGTGGAGTAGCGAGGGCGGAACGGCGGCGGCAACGGCACGGCGGCTGCCGTGGCGAGCTGCGCTGCGGGCGGCGGGAGCGAGCAGGCGGAGTGTGGAATGGCGAGGATGGCGAGGGCAGCGGCTCGGGTCGGCTGCTTGGAGGCATGGCGCGGCCGTGGGGGCCACCGAGGCCACGCGTCGGGCGGAGCCGTACGTCGGCGGCCACGAGGCGGGCGGCTCCTGACCGTGGTCGCCACGGGCGCGGCGCGCGCGCGGGCGGGAGGAGGCGAACGTGGACGCGGGCCGAGCCGGCTTGCGTGAGTGGGCCGGAGCGGAGGCGGCGGCCCATTAAGGCCGAGAAATTCGTTTTCTTTTATAAATAAATTTCTAGATTTTCTAAATTGATTTAAATTCAAAATTTGAAGATGAAAAAGGCATTTTCACAAGTTGTCCCCAAAATAAAAGTTGTTTAAAATTTAATTCTCTACAACTTTCATTTAGGGCACTTTTCAAAATTATAAACAGATTTTGAATTAATGATTTAAAGTCAAATTTTTAAATAAAAACTCACTTTTCTAGAATATTTTTAAAAGCAAAATTTTGGGAGATTTTGAATACAAAAGTTTCTCCAAAAATCATGCTAATTAATTCTAGATTATTTAAAATCATAGCTAAACAAGTTTTTCGACTCTTAGCAAGCAAATGCAATAATTATGTTTCAAACAGATGTTTTTCACCTTCCAATTAATTTTTAACTTATATTGTATGTGATGATGAACATGTATGTGATGCTAATGCTCATGCTTTGGGATGTTAATGCATGCTTAACACCCAGAGGTGTTACAGCCTTGGTGTTGCTTTGTCCCGCTGCAGCGGAGCATCCTTGGGCATCGTCTTGATAATTGAAGTGTGCTTCAAATTGTCCACCTTGCTTGGAACAATCTTGATTAGAGTGTCCACGTCCTACGGACTTCAAGTATAATTTCACTAGGTGCTTTAGGGTGCGACACTTCTTAGTCGGGTGGTTGTAGCAACCACACCTCTCACAAGTTTTGGACTTGTCTCTGTTGGACTTAGAATTATCTTTACCCTTGGCACTGTGAGGCTTATTCTGTCTCTTGCGCTTGTTCTTAGCATTAGAGGTTTCAGGATTACCATTTTAAATGGCTCCCTTTTGTTTTTTTATTATGAGTGTTGGCATGCACTTCAGGCAAAGACTTAGAACCCATAGGGCTTTTATTGGAGTTCCATAGAAGGAGCTCATCATGCCTTTCTGCTTGAAGCAATGTCTTGGTCAACTCAGAATAAACAGTAAAACCCCTTTGACGATATTGTTGTTGAAGAATCATATGTGCGGGAAGCATGGTAGACAGTGTCTTCTCAATTTTGTCCGCATCAGATGGTTTCTTCTCACAAAATCTTAGCTCAACGCTAATTTTGTGCACAACATGATTGAATTCACCTACAGATTTGAAATCATGTATGCAAAGGTGATTTTATTCATGGGTAGCCTCAGGTAAGAGGACTGCCTTTTGTTGTTCATACCACTGCTGAATAGCCTCCCAGAGAGCACGGGGATCCTCTTCCATCAGATACTCGGCTTTGAGATATGGATGAATTTGGTTCCGTATGATAAATAAGGTATTATACTTGAAATTATCAGCCAAAGGTGCTACACCCTCTTGGGGAGCTGTAATGGCAGAATACAGTCCGCGCAATGATAGACTGACTTTTAGGTCCAGTGCCCATGTAGGAAAATTTGAGCCGTCGAGAGCAAGCTCAGCGAACTCACGGTTTATCATGATGCCTACAATTGTATGTTGCCATCGATTAAATTAATGAGTTAATAAATCTTAGGCATGAAATAAAATATAATATAAATTGTCTTGAATTGCATAGAATGCAAATTAAATTAATCAAGTAAAACTTGAATGTAAAAGAAACGGTAAGTGCAATGGAATTGAAAAATAATGTAAAAACAATAGAATGGAAAAACAACGTAAGTGCAAATGGAATAAAATAACCACCGTGAGGATATATGCTGTATTTATTTCAAATTAAAGCTGAAAGCTTTGGGTACAATTACTATATAAAATAGTAAATTGATATGAGCAATTAGATCATTGCTCTGTGACAGCCATCGTTTCCCCCTAATGCCACGTGATGCTTAGGCTTGACGAGCATGGCCTTCACCCTCTATGGAGGGGAGCGAACCTGCACTTTCTCCGTTCGCGAGCCGACGAGCTGATGGTCCATGAGAAACATTAATCCATATGCGGATGATGCGTGGAGGAGGTGCAACGACGTCGTTGGCGCGTTCCGGCGATGCCGGTGATGGAGGTGGTGCAGCAGGCGTTGGATCAACGCCGACGTATGCCATGAGACGCGACGGGGCAGACATGCGTGCTGCCATCGTCGGTGGTGGAGTCCGTGGTGGAGGAGGCGTTGGTGTCCTTGCCGCGGCGTCAAAGTCCGGGTTCATAGGGCACACCTCGTGTGGTGGACACGGGGCGTAGCCATGCACAGGACATGGCGCCGGTGCCGGCAATGGAGATGTCGATCCTGGATTTTGCAGCGCAGCCGCTTCCGGGATCGCCTCTTCCATGTGGGCATCATGGGGCTGATCCCCGAGGAGGAATGAAATCATACGTAGAAGATCATGTTGAACCATAGGATAGAAAAGGTCTAGTCCATAAAGAAAAGCATGGTGAAACTGTAGCATAACCGATTGGAGAATTAGTTATGCTAAAGGCATGGAAGGGGACGCCATTCTACCTTGATCAAAAGAGCGCAGCGAGCATTCATACTGATAACGTATTGCAAGTGGAAAGAATTGCAAGTGACAAGAGAATAGAGCTCAAGACCAAGTTTTCATTCATCTTTCTCATGTATATATACAGCATTGTGACATCAATAGTATGAGGGTTATGGAAGCCATAAACCGGCCATAAGATGTCATTTAACCTTAGGTTACAAAGGTGACATAAGAGTGAGATTAATATGAGATTAATATTTGTAACACAGTGACAAGCTGTACGCGGTGACAACTGATGCAGAGAGTCTCCCTCCTTGCAGGTCCTGTCTTGGGCGCGCGGCACCGAGGTGGAAAAGCCATGGTGTGGTCCGTCCATGGACTGGTGGGATTGGGTGCTGCCCTTCCGGGGTCAGGCATACTACGATGCGGACCTGGACGGGTTGGGCTTCACCACAAGGAGGATCACGTTTGCTGCTGCCCGGTTGCTTCCCGGAGCGACGCCGCCACGGCGGCCGCTAGATGGCCGGAGTGCATGATGCTCAAAGAGAAGCTGTTCCGCGGCAAGAAGGAGGTGAAACTAGGCCAGCACTTGAAACCCACCCCTGGAGCAACTCCAAGAGAGTAGCCATTTGTATTCGTAAAATGTTATTTTAGGTATTTTTGAAAGAATCACGGCTCCAACAACTATTCTATCATATTTTTCAAAATAACAAGTCATCTAACCTACACTTCTTTTTTCTTTGTGACTATCCATCTTGCACTTCTTGCTAGATAAAAATAGCATGCCGTGAAGGTATCTGCCTCGTGGTGTGCATGCAAATGATGGTAGTATAGGAAATAGGGGAGCGAACCAATCTCAGCTCGACATGTCAGCTTTAAAAATTAGATAATGAGAAATTTAGAAAGACTGTTGCATTACTCTACTCTTTTGGAGAATGTTCTATTTAAAGAATGGCTAAATCATAGATTTTAGGCTCTTATTTTATATAATCTTTTGGAGTTGCTCTTACATACTTGGGAGACAGCAGGTTTTGCCTTGTGAAGAACATTTTGTGTGGTCAGGATTTTCAAGATGGCTCTGTGATCCATGTCACCTTGTTTGGCCTCAAGTATGATCAGAGAGGAGAGCTAAAAACTAAGGTTCGCCGAACCACTAGATCCTATGCAGTATCCAAGAACATGTTTTCTCATGCGGTATTCTGGATGTAGGACCTACATACACTGTTGGTTTGGCTCCTGCTGTCCTGCATGCGTGCCAGTGCTACTACACCCTTCCTCTGTAAGTGCTACTACACCCTTCCTCTGTAATAGCTGCTTTTTGAGGAACATCCCTAAATTTATTTGGATGAATGGGAGTAGCATGTTGGGAATCACTGTGCCTTTAACCAATTGCCATTGGCCTCTTGTATGCACACTACGTGTTCCGGATGTAATTTATGATCCGTGGCTGTGGCGACGCAAGATAAACAACAGAAGAAAAGGTTCTCTTGGCAATTTTTTCGAATATGTTGTATTTTTTATGCCAATTCTAGAAAAATGTTGTGCTAGCAGCCTAGCATTGATAGTTTCTTGCTCAAATGTGCTGCATAGCCTTGATCTTTGCAAAGTCATGCTAGAATTACTCCAAGAAGTTCGTTTATGATCTCGAGCATGCACTGTCTCAATGGGCTGAATTGCTCTGCTCATTGCTATTCAGCACCAAGCTATATATTTGCCCATTTGATCTAACGATGTTACTGATGGATGTTGCATGCCATTTCTCTCTTGTCTTGCCTTTTTGCTGGGTTCCATTTATAGCGTAGCAGTCATGGCACATTGCAGGTCTCATGGATATGCATACACCACTGTCAATTGTTTGTTCACTCTCTACCCTTGGTAGATCCTATAAGCTGTCAATTGAGAGATGTTCACTACCTTCCCTTGGTAGGTCCTAGCTAGTAAGCCTGCATGATCAACACCGATTGCTGCTGTGTTGAGATGGCTAGCCCATTATTGACTCTATTCCCACAATGATGTTCTGTGTTACACCAAAGTTTTCTTCCTCCAATATGAAAGGCACCTATATTCTTCCAGTAGTTAATATGACGATTCTTATGTTATCAGTGCTGATAAATAATTATCATTGAACTAAAAAATTGATTTTTTTTCATGTCACTTTCCATGTTTTCAGTTTCTATTTATTTGCTACAAATTCATATGCCCGTATTAGAGGTCTTTGCTAAATGCCCAAATGGTTTGCTTGTTGTCAGCAGTGCAATGGTGCTATAAGCCTCGTACAATGCTGCAGATACCATGTACTTGCTTGTATATTTCTTGGCATGGTTCTTGTTTAGATTTCTTTCCCTGCCAGTAGGGTCAACCAAAAACAATTCGAGTTGCAGATTTGCAGCGGCATACATTCCCCAATCTGCCATCAACTGAATCAACTCTGCTGAACCCAGGCTCCTCTCGGCCCTGTTTAGATTGCAAATTTTTTCAACTTTAGCTACTGTAGCACTTTCGTTTGTATTTGACAATTAGTGTCTAATCATAAACTAATTAGGTTTAAAAGATTCATCTCGTGATTTACTGTCAAACTGTGCAATTAGTTATTTTTTTACTAATATTTAATGTTCCATGCATGCCTCTAAAATTGATGTGATGGAGAGTTTCATTAAAAAAAACTTAGAATTTGGAAAGGAAGAGAAAGGGCTCAATTCCTCCATTCGGTTATGGCTCCGCGTCACCAACCTTGAAGCAGCAGTGTACTAGCGGACACTATAGAGCTGTTCGGGCGTTCGGCTGATAGCTCCTGTGTGCCTGTGGTCACAGGGGGCTGTCAGAAATTCACTCGACATTATCCTAGGTTGACATTGCTGGAGGTCGGAAATTTTATAAATTTTATGGATTTGGCTTGGACTCCGGAGACACGAGAAACTCGAAATCCGAGTATGCGATTAGTCCGATCAGCTTCTGCTTAAAAACCCTAAAAAAAGCTGTCATTTTTTCTAGAGTTAAATGCACCATATGCCTCTGAACTTGTAAGGGTGTGTTACATAGACCCATGAACTTTGAAAATGTATTTTTAGACCCCTGAACTTGTCACGTGGTGCACCGCAGGCCTCCTGAACAGTAGCATGCACGTCGGCACAGTAGCGAACACATGCCTATCGGCCAGTGAGCTGCCGACAGGACCCCTATCGGCCGTTGAGCAGCCGACAGGCTTATATATATACATTTTTTTATAACATCTTCTAAATTTGTAATTAATCATAAAAAAATATTATTTAAAAAAAATCAGTGCGGACCACGAGCTTGTATTGAGTCCCGCGTCTCTTGTCTCCTTTCGCCGTCCCTCTGGAGCCGGCCGCAGGCGAGTTCCTTCTCAAGCCAAAGCATCCAGCAATGATCCCTTCAGAGCCGTAGCAATCACTCCTCTTGCATCTTCCTCTCCCGTGTTGCCCCTCTGCGGCCTGTGACATCTTCCTCGGCGAGCTACGGCGGCTCCTCGCCGATGCAGATGAGCACCAGCTACTACGGTGCCGCGGAGCTGGACAGGGCGACGCACGTCCATAGGCTGGTGAAGGGGGACGACATCGAGGTGGGAAGCGATGTTTTTTTAGAGCCGCTGCGAAGTGGTCGGGTCGGGGAGTGATGGCTCGGCTTGTGTTTGCTTTGCAGGTGCATCTTGATGACAGGCACATGGGGCTGGGCAACGACGACAGCTGGTCTCTATGCGTCCACGAGCAGTACCTGCTGCCGCCGACGCGGTACGCCTTCTCCCTGCGGCTCTGCCCCGTGCTGCCGACGTCGTCGTGCCATGACATCTATAGGTCTCAGCTCCCCAGCTGATGGTGCCGTGCCGGAGGCCCGTGAAGAGAGAGGCCCATCGAGCCTTGCGAAACAACAATGAACCAGAGATGCATTCGATCCTGCAATGGCCTGGGCCAGTAAATTATTATAATAAAATAATAAAGCAGAGACGCATTCGCTCCTGCAAGCTGCAACGGCCTAGTTCCCGTGATGTTCTGACAAATCCTGGATATGTTCATCGGTTACTAGCAAATGTGTGTGGCGTTGCATGGAACTCAACATGTCTTAAAATCAGACTTCGTACTGAATTCTATGGGTTTGGTTCATGAATGCGGATAGCAAATCGAGATATGGAAAACGTGAGCGCCCAATGCAAGCTCGTGGTCCGCACCGATTTTTTTTTCAAATAATATTTTTTATGATTAATTACAAATTTAGAAGCTGTTATAAAAAAATGGACATATATAAGTCTGTCGGCTGCTCAACGGTCGATAGGGACCCTATCGGCAGCTCACTGGCCGATAGGCATGTGCTCGCTACTTGGTCGACGTGCATGCTACTGTTCAGGAGCCTGCGGTGCACCACGTGATAAGTTCAGAGGCCCAGAAATACATTTTCAAAGTTCAGGGACCTATGTGACACACCCTTACACGTTCAGGGGTCTGTGATGTATTTAACTCTTTTTTCTATGTCCACCCTCCTCCTTCCTCACATTTCTGTCAGCAAGCAAGGTCCATGTTCCTTCCTTCCTTCCTCCGAGACTCCGTCGCTCTGTTTCTCTTTCCTTATCCCCGTGGCGGCCCGTGCTAACAACGATTAGGGCTCAGAATCGCGTTTAAGCGCTGCGAAATCACGGCTGGGGCTTCTTCCTCGAGTCGTCCTGCTGCTGGATGCCACCTCGTGTCGCGCGCCGACGCCAGTGTCCGTCCTCGGAGCCGCCTCTCTCCGGCGATCGCCGGAGACGGATACGGCCGGAGCCGTCACTACAGGCCGCGCTCGTGCACCGTAGCAGGTCAGCTCCCGGAACTCACGGCCTTCCCCTACCTTATCTTGTGGATTTTGGTCGCCCTATTGCGGGGATCTTGTGAGATGACTGCGCTTGGTAGGGAATCAGTTAGAAACTATTACGTATAGGAGGGTATTTGTCGGGTAGACCTTTGCAAGTTTAGGATTGGAGCAAGCGGGTGTTCTCAAGTTTGGGATATGTCTTTCTTCCACCTGCTGTTCCTCAAATCCTTTCCTTTATGAATGAGATATCGAGCTTAGTACATGATAAGCTGGTGGAGATGCTCTTAGTAGTACATATTAAGCTGGAGAGGCTTAAACTGGCCCGTTTATTTTCAGCTGGATGCTTACCAGTTGCTGTAGGTACGATTTCAGTGAACCATGAAAGGTTCATTTGCTTGATGATTATCTTCTTCTCTAGCTTGTACTCTTTCTCTCTGTTTTCTTACAAAAAAGGTCTAATGATATGCTGCTCCAAAATCCGCAATTTGTGGTGCTTGTTTTGATTTGTTCTGGCAATTTCTCTTCTGATCACAAAGATTCGCCGCCCACATCTTTGAATCTGACAAAGGGGTTATAGAGTAGTGTAGTGTGTCCATTATTGTATCTGAATCTATTTAAGGTCAGGGTTTTCCTATGTTCTAGTAAATCTCCAATTCTTCTTCTTCAGTTTACAATGGTAGTGGTGCTCTAGTGACAGATATGTTCATCATGTGTTATAACTTACATATACTAGATGCCATTTTAGCTTAGCATCATCTTTGTGTATAATTCTCAGTGGCTTGTGGTTTTTCGCTGCTGCAGATGCCTAGTAGCTTCAACGGCCACTAGCCTGCTAATGGTCTAGATGTCATTTTAGCTTAGCCATGCCATTTTTGTGTATACTTCTCAGGGGCTTGCGGTTTTTTTGCTGCTGCAGATGTCTAGTAGCTCCAATGGCCATTATCCTGCTAATGGTGCAAAGGTTCTTCATAGAAAAGAAAAGAATAAAGAGGTACCCATGATCGTATAGTTCCTGCATGTAATATTTTAAGGGGTTTCACATTTGAATAATGTAAGAAAAAGGTAAAATTGTATCATTAATTTGTTTAACTATTTGATTGAGTTCATAATATTGTTAATACAGAAAGTACAGCTCGACAAAAATGCAGCCTCTTTGGCCTGCCAGAAGGACAGGCATTATATTGAGAAATTAGAAACAGAATTGATGAACTGCTATCAGGAAATTGGTACACGCTTGTAATTGTTCTGTTTCTCATTGGTCTGGCTACTCTATATCTAGTTACTTTGGCAGTCTTTACTGACTGCAATTGCAGACTATTTGCAGGATCAGTTAAATATACGGAGTGTTGAAGCAAACATCATGGGGGAGCATATTCACAGTCTTGAACTGAAGCTGACTGAACTTGAAAAGTTCCCAGAAAGAGTGAGAGTGATGGACAATGAGCTGATACGATCTGATTCTCAGTGCTGGCTTCTGATGGAAGAAGTCAGGTGTAAAGAAGAGGAGTTGCAGAAGGCAGCCGCACAGATAGAGAAGCTTGAAAGTACAGCTTTAGATTCACAATGCGAAATTGAGAGCTTAAAACTTGATTTGACTAATCTTGAGCAGAGACTACTTGACGCCGAAAGCTTTACCCAACATGCTGCTGAGCACAAAGCTCAAATTGACAAACTACTGGGAGAACATGATCTCCAGCTACACGAGGCACAGAAAACTATTGATCAACTTGTACTGGAGAATAAGCAACTGAAAGAGCTGTTGCCTGTAAGAGCTCCTAAACAATCCCCTTCTAGATCTGGGCAGCAAGTTGACAAAACATTGGAGAACGGTGTTCATGCAGGATGTGAAAGTGGTGATGTAATTATTGACAAGATGGCAAAACGAAATGAAGAATCTGAACTTCTAATTGAGCAGCTCAAGGTAATTGATTGTTTACCACATGTAATAAGAAATTGGTATAAGCTGTAAATTTGGTCAAGTGCCATCCTCGCTTCCAAACATCTTCCCAAAACAAATTGTTCTAAATATATTTTGCTATAGTGCATGCCTTAATTAATACTCGGATAAATTGAAGTAGCTATCTATTTTTTCTGGTTCAACTTTCCCTTTGATTGTGTAATGTAAGTATTTTGTTTGTTGGTTAGGAAGAGCTTCGACAACGAAAGTTAAAGGCAAAAGAGGATGTGGAAGATCTCACCCAAGAAATGGCTGAACTAAGATACCAGATAACAGGCATGCTTGAGGAAGAATACAAGCGTCGATCTTGCATTGAGCAGGCAGCTATTCAACATATTCAGGAGCTGGAGACTCAGGTAGTGATATAGAAAATTTTCACATCGTGTGATTGCACCTGGAATTATAGCTGCAGATGATTCTGAATTTTTTGTTCTATCATCTCAAACTTGACGTTACCGACATAACTAGTAACGAAATGGACATGTTTCCTTGGGGTCTTGTTAAATTAATGACTTCTTTGTCTGGTGTCCCTTACATTTCTTTTCTGTTCATGATGTTTGAAACAGGTCTCCAAAGAGAAGACAAAATTGAGTGGGACGCTTAGGCGATTGCAGGAATCACATGAACTAGCTCACACACAGGCTATGGAGATTAAGAAGTTGAAGGCTGCTTTACAGGTATGTGCATGTAGATGAACGTGATACATGTGCATGACATCCAAGATGAGTACTCTTTAGGGCTTGTTTGGATCCCATGAACTGAAACTAATATCTATAAAGTGCTTCCCATTTTATTGTTAAGGCCAGGTTTAGTTCCCCACCCCAAAAACTTTTCACCCATCACATCGAATATTTGGACACATATATGGAGCATTAAATGTAGACGAAAAGAAAAACTAATTGCACAACTAGGGGGTAAAATCATGAGACGAATCTTTCGAGCCAAAGTAGTCCATGATTGGACACTTTTTGCCAAATAAAGCCGAAACGTGCTACAGTGTATTTTTCACCCTTTTCACCCTTTTTCACCCCATCTAAACACGGCCTAAATTACTTTCCAATTCCTCTCAATTCCCGGGAACCAAACAGGGCCACACTTTGGTCACTTCATCATGGTACTAATGTGCCCCATTTATTTCACTGTAGAGATTTAACTCCGTAACGAACCTGGGTTCAGTTTGCAAATCCTGCTCTTGCGGGTTCTCTGCAATGTTGTTAGAGTTGTCTAATTGCTCGATCGAAGGACCCTCAGGCGGCGCCAGATCTCCCAGTTCCAACCACATTGATGAGAAGTCACAGAACCGAGCTCTAATAGAGTGGCGTCCTGGTGAAGCTTCAGATGGTGACGGCGGGTAGGAAGGTAGATCGCCAAATAGCATGTACATTTGAGTGTGCAATTGACCAACAGTTGTAGATAATTCTTTGTATTCACCATTGTTGCCTGTAAATGCATATGAATATGTTGCCTTAGCTAAATTTCACATTGTAAGCTTTCAATGGGAATTAAGTTCCCCTGGCAGTGAAAGTGTTACCTTAAGATTTCACGTCTGTCACGAAATTTGCCTGCAAGGATCTGCCATCACGTCGCCCTGTTCGTTTGGACTTATCAGCACAATCAGCAGTCATCCAGCAGTGTTTTTTTCTCACAACAAACCAGCGAACAGTACTTTTAGCACAATAAACCAGCGAAACGAACAGGCTGACGGTTTTTGAAGCAAACACAGGATTTTCTACTCTTCAATTCTCCGATGCACAAAAAGAAAGTGCACGGATTAAATCAAGTTTGCTCTCCAAGGAAATGCGAAGTTAGGTCTGTTTGCTACATTATCTTGGGCTGAAATTTGAGTGTTGCTCCATTTTCAGTGTCTATTTTTCCTTTCAATGAAAAATCTCCTTAAATATATTCAAAGTGTAGCTGCGAATTAGCATCTCCTAAGTTTAGGATGCCGACGCAATCTACAAAAGTAACACTTCAATTAGCAATTTCATAGAAAACACAGCATTTTAAATAAAATTTAATTGTACATTACGAAAACTTTTCTCGCGGTGAATCTGATAATATAAATTATTCATCGCCAACTATTGATTTCTTGAAATGTATCAACCGATCAGGTAACGATTTGGAACAAACTAAAGGCGATGCAGTGCAGGACGCGCTATTGCTGCAATTATTATATTAACTAGTATAGGCCGCGCGCCCTGCGCGCGAGCACAGGTGACTATTTTGAAGTCTGTATAGGTAGTTCTTATACGATACACATACTGCTGATGTGTAAAATTAGGGTGCATTGGACACAATTACAGGATGTATAAGCAAAAGCTGTTAGGTTTGTAAAGGTAGGATCCATCTGGTGAGACACACAATTAGGGTTCCATGCTGGCTACACACGTACAGGATTACATATTACATACGGCTAGGTATATGAAACGTAGGAAGGCCTGATTCTTTATGCTATCAAACGGTTCGTTCAGGTCTGCGGCTGACGATCAGGTAAGGCGGCGATGGAGGAAGCGGTGCGCCAGCTGGAGGAATCTGATCTGAAAATTGTAGGATGTAAACTATTTGTGGCTAGGCAAACATAATTTCGGTTGATGATATAAGAGGGTTGTACCTGTGTTTTGGTAGTCAATTAGGGACTCCATAGTTCCCAGGCAGATAATTCTGTTCATGTAGGATATAATGTCAGATGTATGCAGATAGAAACGAGGGATCTTGTGTTTTTTTGCGTGAAAAATGTGTCACATGAAGTTGTGTAAGACCTTGCCGTGTCACCTGGAAACGGATGGTTCTGTTCATGTAGCTCCATCTTCTGATTACATGAACATGGATGGTTGTGCACCGTAATGTCCTATTGCTGCCAATGCACATTCTGAGACCTAAAAATTGGAAGTGAATCTAAGCGAGTCAAAATGAAATGAGAGCTGGATGCATTTACTTATTTCATGAAGTAGTTATGTGTAAACATAAACCGAAGGAGGCACGGCTACAGTGGGTAGACTGAAAAGGCAGAATAGCTGAACCTTAAAAAATGGGCATCAACTTGAGTTATGTAAAAAAAAACTTGAATGACGCAACACTTGTTTTGCCAGGAAATCCGAAAGGGCTATGTAGGAGAACAAAAAAAATGGATCACCGAACATGAACATTGAATTGGATCATGAATATAGGACTGACTACTAACAAAGTAACACGCAAATAGAGGTACTTGCAAAGAACAACCTTCTTTCGGTAAAAAAAAATAGTGGAAGCATATATCCGAAATAATCAGCAATTGTTTTTCTTATTTAGCAAGAACACCTGATGTGGTAATGGTAAATTAAGGCACAACTAAAGTATGTCCAAAACAATCAGCATGATAATAAAAACACATAACCTAATTCAAGTGTTGTGAGGCTAAAAAATGAACAGCAGAGCTATGATGCTAAGATTACATCTTAACACAGATGAGATTCATATGGTTTGTAAGAGAAGTGGATTAAACAGATGCAAACGCAATTTTGAAGAAAAATATGAACCTATGAGTTGTTTGAGGTAAGTTATTGGATTTTCATCACTATTATTTGCCTCTCAAGAATCAGTTGTAGATTGTAATAGTTGAATAACTGTACATGACAGCGCAATTTGGAACTCTTTTTTAAGCTTAAATGCAGACATCATGAAGGCAAGCAACAACTAAGCTGAATGCATAATAACAAATACTGGGAACACCCTTTTTTGTTTGAGGTGCATGCCAAAACATCAAGTGATTGTGAACTATAAGTCTAAGAGGAACATATGCTGGTAGTAACCCACTGAAATCAGTAAAGTCATTGAAAATATACACACAAGGTTTGTTGTGCCTGTTCTGAAACTTTATAGGTGAAACACATGAAGAACCTGTTATTGTCAATATACTAAAAAATGGCACACTAACATACTGCACAACACTCATGGTTGAATCAAGTTTAGAGGTCACTAAGACTAACCTAGATAGATGGGAGGGGAAAAAAAGCAGGTGACCTGGAGCTCCAATAGAATCTTACATGTCTCTCAGTTTTCTCTGTCCGCACACATGGCTATGGGAGCTGATACTAACATGACTTCGCTGTCCTTTTTAGCCCTGGCACCAAGGATCTCTCATAGGGAATCCCCTAAAGCATGTTGGAAACTATCTAAAAATATTAGGGATACACCAAAACCATAGCCCACTGCCACAATATGAAAAGGGGAGATAATATGTACCTTAATAATAGGACGGCAAGTCTGGTAGACCACACATAATACGTGTCCATTGGAAAGTGAGCAGGATGTCATATAGGCCAGTGTTTCTGATTGCTGCTGCTTCTCCTTGTGGGGGTTCTGCGTTTTGGTGCGAGAGCATCATGCCCAGTTTCAATATGTTCATTGTGTGCAGGCGATAACCTAATACAGTGGCAAAGTACACCTGTAAGTGGAAATAGCATCTGATGGAACTTTTGTTCGCATTGTACTGCTACTACGACAGTAACCGAAAGAGGTGAAGAACACGCGGTGGAAAGACATTGTAAAGCTAGCGCTTAACAGTGTATGGAGGTACAACCTGAGTAACGAACCTATTAAAACATAGGACATGACCACGTCATTTAATTCTACAGCAAAATCATAAAACAGAAGTGACGTGAATATTAATAATTCAATTAAGAAAGTAATGTCCCTCAAGAAACCAAGAGGATGAGCAAAAATTTAGATAACTGCACTAAGAGAATGGGCAAGGTAAGAAACAATGCTTACGCTGAAACATCGATAAGAGTCATAGTAGTTACCTGTATTTGTGTTAATTGCATAGAAAGAATGAACGATAATGGATCAAACCGCATGTACCGAATCTGGAGGTAGCCTTGGGGTTGGTAATTCGGAAATCTACAGACACTATTTTTTTTACCAATCATGTAAGAGTAAGTAGAGAATGTTGTATATAAGCCAATGATATATATACAAACTGATCAATCAACTAATCAACTTCATAACCTATTACTCAACTGAAGTATTAGTTTTTTATCATTGTTTATAAAAGAAGCAAGCTTCACTACAGCATTATTATATGTAAAGAACCAAGAAACATTAGTGTTCACAGAAGGAGCGGAACAAATAAAGTAAAACCCGGTCAAATTAGATTGGAGAAGGACAACCGCTATATATGTGAAAAATGGACTAAATATGATCCATATCGCATCAGGAGATAAGAGAATGTACAACCAAGTAAAGGAAAAAAATGAATCACCCGATTGGTCTCCAATCTGATGGCATAAGAAAGTCAAAAAATACTGAAGAAGGAAGCAGAGGAGCCACCCCAAAAAATTGGCCAAAATGGTAACTCTAAAGTTAGGCCAAGCCCACTCGTTTGTCCAACAGCCCAAGAGGTAAACCCTAAAATAGGATAACAGACAACTAAGGCCAGCGCATACGCCATGACTATTATCATCGACCAATAGGTCGTGCCAAAACAAATAAGAAGAGACGAAGATAGAAAGGAAAAGGAGGCAAAGAGATTAGGTGACCAGAGGGAAAAGAAATCATAATACCTTATACAACGAAACTGGTAGGACATGTATTGGTTCGGTAGATTGGCCAGGCAGCCCCTTGTTGGTAGCCGTCCACAGCAACATAAAAATCGGAGGTAAAATAGAGTAGACAAGAAGCCAGTAACATAACCTAATCTGGACAAGAAACCAAAGATAGAAATAATTAGTTAATTTGACATAGCCAAAAAAAATATCCTAGACCTGCAGGTCAGCAAACTTGCAGACCAACATCTTTGTTGGTATTTTGATCTCATCAAAGGTCAAGTAAGTGAGATGGAGACAAAACTAAGTTTCCGTTGCACATAGCAGCTGTTTGTTTTGAGGAGTATGGTGCAATGGAAGCCAAACACTCTGGCCGTGAATCTGACTCCCTTGTAGTATCCAGATAGCTTTGTCAGCACATGACTTGAAAGCATGGTAAGGCAATCAGAAAAACAAAGAATTAGCTTACATATATTGAGTCTGATTAGTTAATCGAGCATTTATGAACCTGCTGCTAAACTGGACAAAAAAATGCATGTACAACCAGGTAGATGGATGTCATGAAACGATCAAAGTGAAAAGGCATAAGGGTACCCTGCCAGTTGATTGTTTGAGAAATGTGGACCAATAAAATCGCATTACACATCACACTAATTTTTTTATTCCACACACCGAAAAAAACAATGTATGTGATGTCGTACATACTGAACTGATAACTGAAAGGCCAGTGTAACATAGTAAACGATGACTTTGCACAACACAAGAATTGGCATTAGGGAGATTACTGCTATGAATGCCTTGGTGCAAGAAGAAATTACAAAGGAAGTAAAATCAGGTCGATAATAAAACATAACACTGATGTGGTTTCTTGCTAATTTAGGTCGGCGGCAGAATAAAGGTCTAATCAAGTTCAAACAATCAAAAGCATGGCCTCCGAATGAATATCAATCATTATCAACAAACAAACAAAAAGCAAGGCAGACGAACCTGGATGAGGAGCGCGTCAGCGGCCCTCTGCTATGGCGCTGCCGCCCTGGATTTGGCGAGGAGACGACGGTTGCAGCCATAGGGGCACTGGATCTGGCTGCACACGGCACAGGGAGAGAGAGAGGAGCCGGGGACAGGGTCAGTGCTTGGAGCTCGCGACCTCTAGGGTTACCTGTAGCACAAGACCACACGCGGAGTAGAGGAAGGAGGCGGCGCTGGGGAGGCAGCCACACCGGCAGCCACCGGTGGGGCCCGATCGAGTCGCCGAGGAGGGAGCGCTCGCACCCATCGCCGGGGGCCGCCACCCACCGCGCTGGGTCTGCGCCGCCGCTGTGCTGGGGGACGCGCACGCCCAAGCTGCTGCACCAGAGCCCGCTGCGCCGTCGTCGTTGCCGTCAGGGGAGAGGAGGAGAGGGAGAGGGAGAGGGAGAGGGAGGAAAGAGGGAAGAAGAGGAGGAGAAGGTGGGGGCGGGGGGTTTCCTGTAGCGCGGACAGTCGAAGCAGTGGCGCCCCCGCGACGCCCTCGGCCGGGGTGGCGCATGCGGTCCCCTAGAGGCCTGGCATGCGAGGAAAGTGCGACGCTGTCGTGGTGTGTGCCGAGGGCGCTGAGAGCAGCGCGATGGCGGGCAAAACCCTAGGCCGCCGTTCGCGGCGCTGCGACCCGCCCGCCGCCGGCACGGGAGGGAGGGAAAGGGAGAGAGGAGGAGGAGGAGGAGGAAGAGAAAGAGGAGGAGGAGGAGGCAGAGGAGGAGGAGGAGGGCGGCACTCGCGGCTGGCGGAGAGGACGGAGGGAGCGAGAGAAGTTTCTGGTGTCTGTATTTTTTTGGCCGACGCGAGGGGGACGGCTGGCTATATTTGGAGGTGGTCTTGCTGAGGCGGAAGCCGAAGACATGGCGCGAAGCTGGACAGCCGTCGGATGGAGAGATCGAATGGCAGACGAGATTTCGGACGACGTGGCCGGGCTGCCCATCCGGGAGCCAACTGCGGCTTAAAGAGTTTAATTGCAGCAATTAGAAGCCAAATGCACATCAGGGTCTTCCTTGGGATTTGGGGAAGCCCCACTCCTCCCCCACTACTCCAAGCCCCACCACACACAGGGAGGGTACGGACAGAGGCCATGAGCACATAGCAGAGCACGGGGAGAGAGACCGGCCGGGGGCCGTGAGGACGAAGGCAGCATCGCCGGAGACGGAGAGCGTCGGCGGGCGCCGCCGCGGCCGACCCAGGGAGGAATTTTCCACGGCGCTATTGACTCCTGTGGTGTTGTTGGGCCTCACTGGGCCTGGCGAGCTACGAAGCAGGCGTCGGTGAGAGTCGTTCGATTGCGCTGAGCGACAGGGCGTTAACCCAAGAGGCCCAGCGCCTCGCCGCCGCCAAGCGCAGAGCAGCGCCGCCGCCGCCGCTACCTCCTTTCCCGTCAGATCCTCGGCCCGCCGCTGCTCCTCTCTTTGTCGGGGGTGCGGTGAAGACGCGTTCCTTCTCGTGTCGGTGAGTGATCCTCGCCCTCTTGGACGGACGGACGGACGGATTATTTTTGGGTGTTCTCGATGAAGCCCATGCTTATTTCTGTCTCCGTCAGTTGTGTTGGTTGTAGCTTGTAGTTCTTTGTGCTGCGTGGTGCCCACTAGCCCAGTCCATCAATTAACCAGTCCATGTTCAGTTAGGCTCTTCTCGCGTGCCTAATAATTATAGTGCATTTTGGGTGTTTATCTGTCAATGATCCAAGTGAACCCCTCTTCTGTCTAGTTCCTTATTAAACTTATAGTTCATTTTTGTTTTAGGGTTTAGTGATTCTCGTCCGTGTCGGTAATAGTTTCTAGCTGAGGCACTAGTCATAATCACCAATCGATTGTCTTGAGAAATGTGTGATTTTTGCAATCCCTTTTTGTCACATTACAAATAATTTAGCTTAAATATTTCCTTGGCAGCAAGTGTATTATTGCGAAATTGTTGTCTGGGACAGCAAGAATGCCGTAAGGAACCACTGATAATCTTGCGGTGGTTAACCGGTTATGGATAATGACAATGGCGATGTAGATGACCTGGGATCAGGGTGGTTTGAAGTGAAAAAGGTAATGTTCTTCTTTACCTGTCTTATTTTCTCTTGTTTTGCTCTGATCATCATTTTCTCGTATGTTTCTGCATTATGCTGGGCCCATTCTTACTGTTGGTGTTAATTCACTATACATCCATTTTACAGAAGCATCGGTCCAGCTCAAAATACACATTGCAGAGGTCTTCAGGTGGTTCCAGCCATAAAATTCCAAACTTACCATTACGGTCACGTGCTAACTGTAACAGTGACAGTTCAAGGTGGCATGACAAGCTGCAACACCCACCTCCGAGCATAAATGCTAATGTTGGTGTTGATGAATTTGGTAGTGGAGAAACAACAAATGCTCATGGTGAAGGATGCAATGATGTAGGCACCAGCACCAGTGGCCTGAATAGTGGCTTAAATGCTTCAGCCTCAGAGGATATAGTAGAAAGACCTGAAGAACCGGTGGTGGCTGAAGAAACAAGTGAACCTCCCAAAACTGATCTGGCTGATCATGTAGATCCTTCACTGCCTCATGAACCCACCACCTGTTCAGACAGTCCTGCAAAACGTGCAGATCTTTCTCAGCATGTAAAATGTTCTCCAAAAACAGAGTCAGTAGGTGTTTTGTCCAATACTCCTGTCAAGTTTGGAGACTTCGATGAAGTTCCAGGACTATCATTACCTTCAGATTCATACAGAGATAACAATTCTTCTAGAAGCCACAGACATAGTGAAGATGTTGCACATTTAAAAAATGTGCAAAATGATGCAAGTGAACTCAAAGTGGAGACGGACACTTGTACTACAATTGATCAGGCATCTCCAATTATGATACAGGGAACAGAGACACCCAATGATGATAAGAGCATTTCAAATGTTAGTGGTTCAATAGCCCCAGCTGACTCTGTTTCCCTATCCTGCTCCAATAATGATCATGAAGTTCCAGTTACATCTTCATCTGTTGCTTCCATGGAAGGTAGAACGTTACTTCATGATCAAGCACCAGCTTCTGCAGATTTTAGATCTGAAACTGCTGAGAGCAAAGAAAGATTCAGGCAGAGGCTATGGTGTTTTCTTTTTGAGAATCTGAATAGGGCTGTTGATGAACTCTACCTCCTCTGTGAACTAGAATGTGACATGGAACAGATTAATGAATCCATGCTTGTCCTTGAAGAAGCTATTTCCGATTTTCAAGAACTTAAATCCAGAGCAGAGCATTTTGATAATACCAAAAAATCTCCTGGTGTACCAAAGGAGGGCATGCCAATGGCTGTGAAAGCTGACCATAGGAGACCTCATGCCTTGTCTTGGGAGGTCTGTTTTCTCACTAGGCATCCTGATTTCTTGTGTTTTATTTTGCACTTCTGTCTATTATGATTCATTGACATACTGGAAATGCCTGCTGATGTAAGGTATGAATATTGAATGGTATCTTCACTGTGATGTTGCTAGATTGAGAACTCTTACAAAATTAACGGCTGCATGTTTTCCTTTCCTTCCTTCCATGATAAATTTTTTGAGCTGTATTTCAGTGCTCTAAAGCAATGTTTGGTACATCTTATAAGCAGGTCAGAAGGATGACAAGTTCTCCGCACAGGCAAGAAATACTGTCTTCATCTCTAGAGGCCTTCCAGAGAATCCAATTGGAACTGGCATGCAAGCAGGCTGGTATAACAGCAGAGAGATTTACATCCAGCTCTTCTGAAGAAGTTCAGGGTAGTTCGTCAAACCTGACTACAGCATCGGCAACTGTTAGGAATATAAGGTTGAAAGTTGAGAGTCAGGTGAAACTTCCTGATACTAGTGAGAAAAAGATTGCTGGCGAGAAGCTAAGTAGGGATGCATTCAAGTCTGGTAAATCGTATCCACAAAGTATGCCTTCCTATTCTGCGAGGAGTAGAAGAGGGTCACTAGAACCAATCTCTGAAATAGAGAAACACACCTTTAAGAAGGACAGGGAGTTGCCAGAAAACAAATTTGACAGGCTCAAGTCAACCGATGCTATTAAAAAGAGTACATCTCATCTAGAAAAGGAAAAGCAAATTACAGCGCCTTGGAAGTCTATGGATGCCTGGAAGGAGAAAAGAAACTGGGAAGATATACTGAAATCTCCTGTACGGAGTTCTCGTGTTTCTCATTCTCCTGGTGTTGGAAGAAAAGTTACAGACCGTGCTCGTGTTCTACATGACAAGTTGATGTCTCCTGAAAAGAAAAAAAGAAGTGCTTTGGATATGAAAAAAGAAGCAGAAGAAAAGCATGCACGAGCGCTGCGAATCAGGAGTCAACTAGAGAGCGAGAGGGTTCAGAGGCTACAACGTACCTCTGAAAAGTTGCATCGTGTCAATGAGTGGCAGGCTGTGCGCAGCTCAAAACTGCGAGAAGTAATGAATGCACGCCATCAACGTGGCGAATCTCGTCACGAAGCATATCTTGCTCAGGTTGTAAAAAGAGCTGGCGATGAGACTACTAAGGTCAATGAGGTCCGTTTTATTACATCACTGAATGAAGAAAACAAGAAATTCTTGCTGAGGCAGAAACTTCATGATTCTGAAATGCGGAGAGCTGAAAAGCTACAGGTGATCAAAACAAAGCAAAAGGAGGACACTGCAAGGGAAGAAGCTGTTTTGGAACGAAGAAAGTTCCTTGAAGCTGAGAAGATGCAGCGCCTTGCTGAAATACAGCGCAAGAAAGAAGAAGCTATTTTCAGAAGAGAAGAGGAGCGCAAAGCATCTAGTGCTGCACGAGAAGCAAGGGCTGCAGAACAACAACGTCGAAAAGAGATAAGAGCAAAAGCGCAACAAGAGGAAGCTGAACTTTTAGCCCAAAAGTTAGCTGAAAAGCTTCGTGAAAGTGAGCAGCGGCGCAAGTATTACCTAGAACAAATACGGGAGCGAGCCTCAATGGATCTTAGGGATCAGCCTTCACCTTTTCAGCGCCGCTTTCCAAGTAAAGATGGCCAAAACCGTTCTAGTTCTGCAAACAGCGGAGAAGATTCACAGACAACTGGCAATTCGAGCGCTGCAGATTCTATGGCTAAGTCATCAAATAATGTGCAGACAAAACGAAGGATTAAAAAGATTCGCCAGAGATTAATGGCTCTAAAGCATGAATTTATTGAACCATCGATAGGTGAAAGTACAGGAATCACACACAGGGCTGCTCTTGGAGCTGCCAAAGCTAAGTTAAGTAGATGGCTTCAAGACCTTCAGAGACTTCGTCAAGCTAGAAAAGAAGGTGCTGCCAGTATTGGTTTGATTGTCAGTGACATAACAAAGGTACTCCTCATTCCTCATGTATTGTTTGTACTAATATAGTGCTAACTATGTTTACTAATACCGTTCTCTCTTTATTTTGTTTTAGTATTTAGAAGGGAAGGATCTTGAGCTGCATGCATCAAGACAAGTTGGTTTGCTTGACTTCATTGCATCCGCATTACCTGCATCACATACTTCAAAGCCTGGAGCTTGTCAAGTCACTGTCTACCTTTTGCGCCTGTTGAGAGTGTTGCTCTCACTTCCAGCTAATCGAACTTATTTTCTAGTACAAAATCTTTTACCCCCAATTATTCCCATGCTATCAGCATCACTGGAGAATTATATTAAGGTGGCAGCATCCAACTCTGGAAGTTCAAATCTTCTGTCTAATAAAACATCAACTGAGAATGCAGAGTCATCTGGTGAAGTGTTAGATGGCTTTTTATGGACTGTTACCATGATTGTCGGCCATGTACACATCAATGATGAACAACTTCAAATGCAGGGAGGTTTGATAGAACTGATTGTAGCTTATCAAATAATACATCGTCTGCGAGATCTGTTTGCCCTTTATGATAGGCCACAGGTGGAAGGATCCCCACTCCCATCATCTATACTGTTTGGTCTCAACCTTTTGTCTGTCTTAACATCAAAACCCGGAAATTTCTCTACTATTGATTGGGAGTCCTGCAAATGCAGGACACTAGGTGGAAATATAATGCAAGAATATGAATATCTTAGTTCACAGGACAGTGTGGGGTGCCAATCAATGACACTTGATCAGTCTGGTGATGCCAAATCGCCAACCATATACAGTGAACTGGCTGAAGATAGCAAATCCTGTAAACAACATGACTCGAGCATTCCAGTGGACAGAAAATTGGTTGATGAAGCTAGTAAAGACTTATTAGTGATCTCTGCTGGCCTGAACAATTCAGCAATGCAACCGTCTGATTTGGGCGTTACTACAGAGAAGCATTCTGAAAGTCCTAGCCAGGGAGATGAAAATAGCACAGTGGACAATTTTCTTGAAGGAAGAAAGGTGAATAATGTATGTGCATTGTATAATAGTCCTGGAAAAGGCAATGAGACGAATCTTAAGCAGCCTGTAATGCTCTTACTTTCTGCACTGGCTGAGACTGGCCTTGTTAGTCTACCATCACTTTTGACTGCTGTGTTGCTCCAGGCAAACAACAACAGGTCATCATCGGAACAGGTTTGTTCACCTGCTGTATTGAGGTGCAATGTTGTTTTTTTGAGTAATTTTGTTATGCTGTCTCCAAACTAAATATCTGTATAGATCTTATGTTTTTCACACACACATTTAGATTATTTGATATGCCTAGCAAAGTAGCTGTTGGAATATTATTACACATGTATTAGGCTTGTATAGTTACGGTTGTTACGGATACACATGTATGGTAGGCATGTATAGTAGGCTATTATTGGTGTCTATCACCTCCTGTAATTCAGCCCATTGGCTTATATATAATGGCGCCCCTGGCTGTTGCCCAGTGTGGCCTTTGCCCCCAATCTGATCTTCCCACTCTAACATGGTATCAGCCGCATACCCGATCCTCCGCTTCCGCTGATCACGCGCCCAGGCCGCGACTCTTCTTCCTCGCGACGCCGCCGCCACTCCTCTCCGCGCGTGTTCCCCTCACGACGCGTCCACCCACCCGGCGCTCCGCTCTCCTCTCTCTCCTGCCATGGCCGACGACGAGATCGTGCCCGATCCCACCGCGGCTCTTGCTGCAGCCCTCGCCGCAGCCCTTCCTGCCGCCGCTCCTCCGAATCCTGCTGCCTCTCTCGCCACCATCAATATCAAAACTCACCTCCCCATCACCCTGGAACTTCACCCGCCCAATTATCGTGCCTGGCGTGAGCTTTTCACCACCCTCCTCGGCAAGTTCGGCGCTGGTCACCACATAGATGGTACGCCGGTGCCTGATCCGGTCACGCCGGTGTGGACGACGACGGATTTCTCTGTCCGATCCCTCCTCTACTCGTCCATCTCTCCGAAGCTGATGAACAAGGTGATGACGCCCGGCGCAAACGCCCGCACCATCTGGCTGGCGATCGAGGCACAGTTCCAGAACAACAAGTCGTCGCGGGCCCTTGCGTTGGAAGCGGACTTCCGCAATCTCGCGCAAGGCAACCTCTCCTCCGACTACAGCGAGCGCCTCAAGTCGTACGCCGACGGGCTCGCCGATCTCGGATTTCCCGTCAACGAGCCGACTCTGGTCCTCACGCTCATTCGAGGCCTAAGTCCGACTCTTCGTCACATGGGGACCCTCATCAAAACCCGGGATCCCCTGCCGACGTTCAGCACTGCGTGCTCCATGCTGGAACTTGAGGAGGCGGACCTCAAGACCCCGCAGCCTGGCGAACAAACGGCGCTGGTGGTGGCGCCTCCACCGTCGGCTCCCCAGCCGCCCGCTTCCCCTTCGGCGCCCCAGCACTCCTCTTCTGCGCCGCGCAACAACAACAAGAACAGGAACAAGTACAAAAATCGCAACAGTGCGCCATCCTCCGGCAGGTCTGGCGCGCTCGGCGGTTTCGGCGGTTTTGGCGGCTTCCGTCCGTTCCTGAACCCCTACACCGGCACCTTCCAGATGTGGCCAATGCAGCCTACCCAGGGCGTGCTTGGTCCACGTCCCGGCGTTCCGCATCAGGCCATGTTCGCTGGCGCCCCTCCCGGATTCCCTACTGCCGGCGCGCCTGCAGCAGCTGCAACGAACACCTGGGATCCCACTGCCTTGATCAACACGCTGAACTCCATGACCCTGCAGCAGCCCGACTGGTTCATGGATTCCGGTGCGTCCTCCCATCTCTCCAACGATCAGGGTATTCTCTCCTCCACTTCTCCTTCCCCCACAACCACAAATATTCTTGTCGGCAACGGCTCTTCCATTCCCATCACCGCTCGTGGTAGTGTTGTTTTTCCCTCTCCTACCCGACAATTTTCTTTATCCAATGTTTTAGTTTCTCCTCAATTAGTCACCAATCTTATTTCCGTGCGCAAGTTTACCATTGACAACCTTGTGTCTGTGGAATTTGACCCGTTTGGTTTGTCTGTGAAGGATCTGAAAACTAAGGCGCTCCTCTATCGGTGCAATAGCTCCGGCGATTTGTACCCTTTCTTCACGACACCCACCTCCACTCGCGCCGTGTTGCTGGCTCTTGCAGAAGACATTTGGCATCGTCGCCTCGGCCATCCTAGCGCCAAAGTTCTCTCTCAATTGAAGTCAGCCAACGCCATCTCTGTCGCCCCAAATAAAACACTTGCCACTCCTTGTCATGAGTGTCAGTTAGGAAAACATTTCCGTTTGTCGTTTGCTGCATCTTTAACGCGCACTCAGCGCCCTTTTGAGATTATTCATTGTGATTTGTGGACTTCTCCGGTTCCCAGTGTGTCTGGCAATAAATATTATTTGGTGTGTTTAGATGATTTCACTCATTATCTCTGGACATTTCCCTTGAAACTGAAATCTGACACTTTTTCCACTATTCGCGATTTTCACACCTACGTGTTAACACATTTTCAGTGTCGTATCAGTTTCGTCCAATGCGATAATGGTCGTGAATTTGATAACCACGCTGCTCGCTCCTTTTTTCTTTCCCAGGGAATTCGGTTCCGACTCTCTTGCCCCCACACTTCACCACAAAATGGAAAAGCTGAGCGTGTCATCCGCTCAATCAACAATATTCTTCGAACATTGTTGATTCAAGCCGGTCTTCCTCCCGCGTTCTGGGCCGATGCCTTACACACAGCCACCCACCTCTTTAACCTCCACCCCACAAAAGTCCTAAAAAATATCACCCCACACCAGGCCTTGTTCGGCTCCAAGCCATCCTATTCCCACCTCCGGGCTTTTGTTTGTCGCTGCTATCCCAACCTATCGGCTACCACTCACAAACTTGCGCCACGATCCACCGAGTGCATCTTTCTCGGCTACCCCTCCGATCACAAGGGCTACCGTTGTCTTGATCTCAAGTCTAACAAAATTATCATGTCCCGGCATGTCGTGTTTGACGAGCTCACATTTCCTTATGCCGCTCGTACCAGCACCCCCGCCTCTTCCTATTCGTTTCTTGATGACTTTGCAGATGATGATACGGTGCTCCCTGGTGCTCCTGCGCCTCTGCCCGGCGTGCCCGGCTCACTGCCGGCAGGAGGACCTGCCCCATCGCTCGGCACACCTGGATCCACGGTGCCGCACGGGCCTGCCCCGTCGCCCTACGCGACCGAACCGGTGCCATCCTCGTCGCAAGCTGCTGCAAGGGTACCGGCGTCGCTGACCGGGCCAGCCCCGATGCACGGCGCGCCCGGTTCGACGTCAACTTCGCACCCCACGTGCACGCATGGCGCTGCTGGTGCGGGCACCTCTTCATCAGCGCCGAACGACTACAGCACCAGGCCGCCTATAACGGCTGTCTATACTCGCCGTCCACGTCCTGTGGAACTCTCCACCGAACAGCGCGCTCCCGCGCCGGCACCACCTGCTCCTCAGCATGCCTCTCGTGCATCTGCTCCTGCACCGATTCCTGTCTCTCAGCAGTCTTCAGAAGCTCAGAAAGTACCCATTCCACCTATCTCCAATGACCATCCAATGGTTACTCGAGCCAAGAGTGGGTTCCGCACTCCAGCCACTTTTCAGGTTGCTGGACCATCGCCCATTCCAACATCCTACAAGCAAGCTCTTGCTGATCCTAATTGGAAGAATGCAATGGTTGAAGAGTTCAATGCTCTCACGGCTAACAGGACTTGGGATTTAGTGCCTGCCCCACCCAATGCCAACATTGTTACTGGGAAGTGGATTTATCGTCAAAAGCTTAAGTCTGATGGGTCACTGGATCGTTATAAAGCCCGTTGGGTGCTTCGTGGTTTCTCTCAGCAACCAGGTGTCGATTTTGAGGAGACCTTTAGTCCGGTGGTGAAACCTGCTACGATTCGCACTGTTCTTTCTCTGGCAATCAGTAGCAACTGGTCTATTCATCAACTGGATGTGAAAAATGCCTTCTTAAATGGTACTCTGGAAGAGACAATTTACTCTCAGCAGCCATCCGGGTTCATTGATCCAGCCTTTCCACAGCATGTTTGCAAGTTGAACAAGTCACTGTATGGACTTAAACAAGCTCCACGCGCTTGGTATACTCGCTTCCAGTCTTTCATACTCTCTACTGGATTTTGCAGTTCCAGATGTGACACCTCCTTGTTCATCCGCAAGTCTGGCAATGACACTGCGTACTTGCTACTGTATGTGGACGACATCATTCTGACGGCCTCCTCCTCGGCACTGCTTCAGCAGATCATTGCCTCCCTTCAACAGGAATTTGCTATGTCCGATCTTGGTGAACTTCATTATTTCCTTGGCGTCACTGCATCCCGGAATACCTCTGGTTTGCTGTTAACTCAAGATAAGTATGCCTTGGAGCTTCTTACCCGTGCCAAGATGCAGCACTGCAACCCCTGTGCCACTCCCATTGAAGTGAGCCCCAAGCTCCCTGCAGAGGCGGGTCCTCCCGTCGCCGACGCCTCCCTCTATCGCAGTCTAGCTGGAGGTCTTCAGTACCTTACCCTTACACGGCCTGACATCGCTCACGCCGTCCAACAGATCTGCCTGCATATGCATGATCCGCGGGAGGAACACTTCTCTCTTCTCAAGCACATTCTTCGCTACGTCAAAGGCACTATCAAGTATGGTCTTCAGATCACTCGCAGCTCCTCTCATGATCTGCTCCTTTACTCCGATGCGGACTGGGCGGGCTGCCCCGATACTAGGCGCTCTACCTCCGGCTTCTGTGCCTTTATTGGCGATAATCTGGTGTCCTGGTCTTCCAAACGGCAACAGACAGTCTCTCGTTCGAGCGCTGAGGCTGAATATCGCGGCGTTGCTAATGCTGTGGCCGAAGCATGTTGGCTCCGCCAGCTTCTTGCTGAACTTCATCGCCCGTTGTCTAAGTCTACGGTGGTCTACTGCAACAACATTAGTGCTGTATACCTCTCCACCAACCCGGTTCAACATCAGCGCACCAAGCACGTGGAAATTGATTTGCACTTTGTGCGTGATCGTGTTGCTCTCGGGGAAGTTCATGTTCTACATGTTCCAACAACACTTCAATATGCGGACATCTTCACAAAAGGACTGCCTACTGCTGTCTTCCAGTCCTTCCGCTCCAGCCTCAACGTCCGATCCTCTCCCGGTTGATACTGCGGGGGGCTGTTGGAATATTATTACACATGTATGGTAGGCTTGTATAGTTACGGTTGTTACGGATACACATGTATGGTAGGCATGTATAGTAGGCTATTATTGGTGTCTATCACCTCCTGTAATTCAGCCCATTGGCTTATATATAATGGCGCCCCTGGCTGTTGCCCAGTGTGGCCTTTGCCCCCATTCTGATCTTCCCACTCTAACAGTAGCAATGGGTATATCACATCATCAAAATAGATACTTTGTGTTCTTGTAACAAAAATGTTAAAATGGTGTGTACACGTTTACTAGTGTGCTTTTATTTCTTCGGCTTTCGTTACAACATAAGCAGAAACATGAGTTTTCATGCCATGGGAATCTATCTTCTTCTGTAGTTAGCAGAGTAAATCTTGCATGTTTATTGCATTTTATGGATCTTGCTGGAAAATTAAATAACTCATTTTTCAGACATTGTCGATTCTTCCGTCAAATTTTGAAGAAGTAGCCACTGGCGTATTGAAAGTTTTGAATAATATGGCGCGTTTGGATATAACCCTTTTGCAGCACATGCTGGTAAGTGCTCTTCATGAAAAGAAGGATAGATGTTATCAGTGACTGAAATCAATGTAGTCTCAGGCGCACTGAAACTTACCTACTCTCTTACACTAATCATTGGCCATGATAACATTATAAAAATAGTTAAAGACAGATTCCAGGCATAATTTTTCTGTCTGGAAAACCCCACAATATGGCCATGAGAATCTTAAAAATATTAGATATGTTTTTTTATTTACCTCCATAAGTTTGTTTTCTTACTAGTTATATGCATTATTTTCAGGCTAGATCAGATCTAAAGATGGAGTTCTTCCATTTAATCAGCTTCATTCTGAGTCATTGCATGAACAAATGGAGAGTGCCAAACGATCAGGTGTCCATCTATTCCCAACATGAGTTCTTTTGTTGTCCTTTTTAAGTTTAAAATATCCATTTTTTCAATTACTTTCCCCTTGTTTTGCACATTCAGTTACTTTCAACTTGTTTTTCTGCAATACATTCTACTAGTTTTTGCACATTCAGTTCTTCCTTGTCTATAATGATAGCAATTTGCACCAATTACTTTTAATTTGTTTTGCACATTCAGTTACTTTCAACTTGTTTTTGTGCAATACTTTCTACTAGTTTTGCACATTCAGTTCTTCCTTGTCTATAATGATAGCAAGTTGCACCTGTGTAGTTTGCTGTATGTCTGACTAGGTGGCAGTTTTTATGTCACTGGAGGAGGGATTAGAATATAGTTACCAGCTCTTCTTATTAACTATGATCTTAATACTAACTGTACTTCTTGAACAAATGTCAGCTCTTTTTAATTAACTATGGTCTTAATACTATCCGTACTTCTTGCAGGTGTTTTACATTAGATATATGACTCAAATAGTGTGCGTATTTGTTATAAAAAAATAGTGTGCTAATAAGAAATGTTCCACCTTGTAATGTCCATTATGAATGCATTATAGTTTCTGTCGGGCTTGACCATTTGTGACCCTTTTGGGTATTATTACCAAGAAATTTGGACATACTGCCATTTTACACCTGAATCTCATGCTTGACTATTGTTTGCACTTTTCTCCTGAAATGGTTTTTTTTTTACAACTGCACCTTTTGTTCGCTCCCCTGTTCTCAGGTTTAAGGATTTGTGCTATTTTTTTTAGGTTGGTTTGCTTCTTCTAGAGTCGCTGCTACTTCTTGGCTACTTTTCTTTGTTCCATGCTGGGAACCAAGCTGTTCTCCGGTGGGGAAAGAGTCCCACCATACTTCACAAGGTAAATAATTGTTTGTGTAGCCATGTCCCTTTCAGTTTCTGTGAGTTGTTGAGCAAAAAACTGATGAGTTAGAAAACAGGTGTGCGACCTGCCATTTGTTTTCTTCAGTGACCCTGAGTTGATGCCCATTTTGGCTGCTGCTCTGATTGCCGTTTGCTACGGTTGCGATCAGAACCGAAGTGTTGTACAGCAGGAAATAAGCACGGATATGCTGCGTTGCTTGCTCAAGTCCTGCCAAACTTCAGGATCAAATTCGCCAGATTCCATTGCTGTGGATGGTTCTGGAAACAATTCCAGTGAAAGCATTCTGGATCTCAGGAACTCACAAGGTGACATCCCAACAAGGTCAAGCCGCAAAATTGGACGGCCAGTTGTTGGGAAGGGTGTTGCAGGGGGCATCAGATGCAACAGAAATAAGGTTCAGAAGGACGGTAGGGGAACAAGAGCAGTTGACGATGGGCCTCTGAGGCAAAGAGCTCAAGAAGCTTCGTCGAACTTCATGTTGCATAGAAAGATCCCAGCTTCTTTCTTGGACAGAGCCGAGGAGTTCTTCTGCTCTGAGACATGAAATCGGCTCTGTAGTTCACCTAACTTATATAGCACGAGCTACTGAATTTACTATTTTGCAAGGATGGTGCTTCAGACTGATTCTCGAAACATTAGGGAAATGGGCGTTTGGCCGAAAAGGTTTCCTGACCTGATATATTTTGATTGAATCTGCAGTCTACAGATAAAAAAAAAAGAAGTCATGTACGGAAGCAATGCACTGTTTGTACAGAAATACAGAAGAAAAAACTGATAAGAAAAATCCGATTTCATATGGAAGAAAGGAACATAATTTACTCGGTCTTTTACTTCTTTTGAAACTACACGTTCCGTAGTTTGGTCGTGAATCAAACATTTGAACGATGGAGATGGATTGGAGATTCCGCAACAGATTATTCGGTCGGGGCCAGTTTGGTAGCGCTCTAAGCGATTCTCGTTACTTTAGCTCCTGTTGCTTGCTGCTCCAGCCGCTCTAGGTCCCCGTTTAAACTGTTTTGTACAGCTTCTTGCTGCTCCATCTCCAGGCGACAGCAGCATAAAGTAAGTGGCCAAGCCAGGTTTGATGGCGGTGAATCGAGTCGGCACTAGAGAATCGTTCTCCTCGCACAAATTGAAGTCGGCCGGCTGTGAATTGGCGAAGAAGGGTGGAGGCGGCAGCCGGGGAGAGGAGAGCGTCAGGAGAAAAGGGCGGTGGAGGCTGAGAAGAGCGGCGAGGTACCGGACTCCTCCCAGATCTCGCGGAGCGTAGCATTATCAAACTAGCCTACTTGGGAGCTTTGCATGTCACATGTTCTATTTTGTTAAGATGTTGATAAATCATACACATTTACTCCATCCTACATAGCTTTTGATATTTACTTAGATATATTCGGTATATTCGGTAGCGAAATATATGTACTCCCTGCATCCCAAAAGAATGGGACTTCTCGACGAGTCAATCAATATCAACTTTGACCAAATATATACAAAAATGTAGTAGGTTATAACACGTAATAAGTATCACTAGATTAATGATGAACTATATTTTAATGTTAAACCTATTTAGAGATACAAATAATGATACTATTTTCTATAGATCTAATCAAATTTAAGATTTTTTGAAAAGTTAGATTTACATTTTCTTTGTGTGTGTGTGTGTGTGGGGGGGGGGGGGGGGGGGGGGGGGGGGTTCGGCACGGGGCAAAGGGAGTACCTAGAAAAAATCAAAACAACTTATACCTGGAACGGAAGGAGTAGCTAATGACAAACAAAATGTCCAGTTGCATGTACAAAAGTTTCAAATCTTGATTTTCCCTTTTTTATCAGAACCTGATGCTGGTTCAAAATTTCCTTACAGCAACATCTGACAAGATGAAATAACCTCAAGGTACACGAAAGATGCGCTATTCAGCAGCTTTTTCATCAGCAACATTGCCAGGAAATCCTAAGGAGTAGGCACTGCCGGGGACGGCTACCAGCAAAGATTCGTCATCTAGTTCTTCGGTTGCTTCACTTGGCTGCAGTGAAAGGAAAGATAAGAAATGGAATAATAGTAATAACAAAAGCCAATGTAGGAGAAACAAATACACAAAAGGGGGCAACAACAGATAATTTGCATATGGTTGTCCAGAGTGTTAGAAAGGCAATATCCTAGTTCCTATATCTCGGCCATTATTGGCCTTAATAGCAGATCATATATGCATGTACAACCAGTATTGATTAGGCTAGATGACATTACACCATTTTAATTCTTTTTCCTTACATGTACACTCACTGTTGTATAAGTACAGCATATAGTAATGGAGAAATCATTCTACTCATTCTATTAGCTTTCACAAAGAAGTACGTTGCACAAAGAACATTTGCTCTTTTTTATTTGCAAAATTGATTCAAAAATAATTAAAGTCTACAGGAGAGACTACTAACTTTATCCTTTTGTTTATTCAAGGCGTTTTTCAGGTGCTCTTTAGCCTTCTTTCTTATTTCTTTTAGTTCCTTGTGCTGAGCTCTGGTGACCTCATAATGACAAGCCACACACAGTGTTCTCATGTTCTCAAGTTTACATTCCCCTGACAGCAAATCAGAAAGATTATCATGCCATTCAACAGTCAACTGCACAAAACTTTTGCACATATACCGTACCTCCTCCTTTATAGACAGGTATTATGTGATCTGCATGCCAAGCATTTCCATCAATTGGCTCATGGACAAGCTTATCTAGGCTGTGGTAGATGCAGGAAATCAACACCAAAGCAACAAATTAACATGATAATTATCCATATATGATAATACTCAGAGTTTAAACCACACGACCCTGCTAGCCCCCTAGATATGCAAAAGAATATGGAAAAACATGATATCAATGTGCAGCACTTACAGTTTCTTTCTACTCGCAATGTTTGGAGCAACCTTTCTGATGTATTCTTCTCGTTTTTCCAAGGGTAAGGGTTTAATGTGTTTGACAAGCTTGCAACAATCGAGCTTGCATTGGGAGCACTTACCACGTTCTATTTGAAACAGTGCCTGCAGTACCAAGAAGCTTTATTACATAATGATGTATATGAATTAACTTGCAACTATCTTTGATTTATATCACTGAAAATTAGTCCTAACTCTCAACGATACCTACAAAAATTGTTCACTTATGTGGATAACAGAAAGAAGACTCACCTGCCGCAGGGCCCTGCCGCTGGTTCTTAACCTGTATTCCTGGAAACAAGCTAGACCACAGAATAGATCTTCAAAATATTCTGGTGACTTTGCAAGCCTTCCACTGAACCAAGTAAAACAACATTATTGTGAGCAAATATTATTTGTTTCTAATAACAAAACATGATTTATTTCTAAACACAAGTTAAGGAGTCGTTACTTGCAAAGTCCTTGACAAAGTTTGCAGAGAGGTTCATCATCAATGGTCCAGCCCTGAGTGTACTGTCTCTCTTTAGAGGCGCCATTACGCAACACCACCTGTCTCCATTCAGCATTTTCTGGCAAAGGATTACTGACATCATTCAATGGTGTGGCACGCCTCTTACTTCCCCCTTTAAGTATGCCCTAAGAAGAAAACAGACCAGAACAAGGAAAAAGTGACAGATATTCATCAAGGTGAGGAACACCAAAATAAACACTTGTGCATTTCATGCAAAGCTCTAAAATAGGTAAGAGTGCAGATTTGGTGCCTGGGGGGCTGGCGCCCTCGTTAGCTAAAACACCATGTTGCAATGTTTCGAAAAATCATGTATGTAATAATTCAGTTTGAAATTCATCTTTGATGTAATACACATAATGTTTCTTGGCATCAAAGATGAATTTCAAACTGAATTGTTGTGGCTACCATATGATTCTCCAATAGGTAAACACTATTAGTACCAGTGGCAGAGCCACCGCCCGGCTACCCTGGCGTCAGGCGACATAAGAGCGCAAGGAGTTCAAAAGAAAATTTTGTACATCAAAGAATGTTGAAGTATGAGTGTATTAGGCCCATGAGGCTAGGCCCATGAGGCCCATGTATGACATGCTATATTGCTACCCTTCTAGGGTTAGCCTAGTCAATCCAATCACAATCTTTAGCATGGTATCGGAGCTAGGGTTTCTTTCCTCCCTCCTCTCCTCTCCTGCCAGCCGCCGCCTGGTCCCGCCGCCGCCGCCTGGTCCCGCCGCCGCCGGCTGCCATGGCCGGCCAGCAGCCTCCTCCTCCTCCCACCTATTTCCACTCCTTCCCTCCTCTTCCCACCTCCTCTTGGGCGCAAATCACGCGTTCCCCGCCCTCCCCTGCCACTGCTGCTGACAACGACGAGGCGCCAGGCGACGGCGCGGGCCTCCAGGGCGCGCCCACTCTCCTCCCAGGCGCTCTTCTCCCCGGCGCGGGTCCTGCTGCCGGCGGCCTCCTCCCAGGCGCCGTCTTCCCGGGGGCGGCTGCAACTGACGGCGCCCTCCTCCCCAGCGCCCTCCTCCCCAGCGTGGGTGCAGGGGACTCGGCTGCCGCGGCCGCCACAGCCAGGGCCGTCGCTGCAGGACTGGGCGCGCCGGCACCAAATGCCGCCGCTGCAGCTCTGACCGTGCCCCACGGTGCCTCTGCCTTCCCTGCACCGCCTCCGCCGCCACCATCCAACCTCTACGCCGGTCGTGCTGACCCTGCCCTCGTCGCTGCTCGTACCGCAGCTGCAGAGGGCCAGGCTCGTGTTCGCGCGGCGGCCCTCGCTTGGGAGCGCGAGCGGGATGCCGCAAATGCACTGGCCTGCCAAATCGCCGACGTGGAGCAGCGCCTCGTCCTTCCTGCCTACCCCGACGTTGGCGCCACCTCCTCCGGCTCGACGGGTCACCGCACGTCCACCACCGCGATCATCTGGCACGATCCGGCCGATCCCCTCGTGGCGCAACTTCACTACCAGGCCGGGGTGTTCAGAACATCCGGCTACTCGTCCCGGTCGTCCTCGAGCCCGAGTCGCCTTCCTACGCCCGTTGGCGGGACCTGGTCCTCCTCACCCTACGCCGCTACGCCCTCGACGACCACGTCCTCGTCGACGCCTCGGTCGCAGTCCAGACTCCCTCGTGGTTGTGCCTTGACAGCATCGTGCTCTCTTGGATCATCGGGACGATCTCCCTCGACCTCCACGACCTTGTCCGCAACACCGCTGACGCTCGCCAGGCATGGCTGGCGCTCGAGGGCCAGTTTCTGGGCAATGCTGAAGCCCGGGCTCTGCGGCTCGATGCGAGCTTCCGCATCTTCGTCCAGGGTGACCTCACCGTTGGCGAGTTCTGTCGCAAGATGAAGACCATGGCGGACTCCCTCGGCGACCTTGGCTGGCCCGTGGAGGATAGGATTCTTGTCCTCAATGTACTCCGGGGGCTCAGCGAGTGCTACAGCCACCTCCGGACGTGGATCACTCAGCAGCGGCCCTTCCCCACCTTCCTGCAGGTCCGTGATGACCTTGTCATGGAGGAGCTCACTCAGGGCGTCCAGCCTGGGTCGCTTCCCGTGGCGGGGCCCTTGTCTTCCTCGACTGCCCTTGCGGCCACCCCTCCACCGGCGTCCTCTCTACTGGGTCCTTCTTCCGGGCCGAGCGGGGGTGGGGGGGGAACGTGGCGGCCGTCGTCGTCGTGAGGGGCGTGGTGGTGCTGGACGTGGGACCACGACACCGCCTCCTCATGCTCCTGGTGCTCCAGGTGGGGGTACACCCTGGCCCTCCTTCAGCAACCCATGGGCGGGGCGTATCTCCATGTGGCCCTTTCAGGCTCCCAGCGCCGCGCACCGTCCACCAGCGGCCATCATGTACATCGGCGCTCCGGTGACCCCACTCTCGTCACCATGGGCTACACCTCCCGGTGCTCAACCCGGTCCTGTCAGTTGGGACCCGACGGCCCTGGCCCGCTTCTTCAACACCATGACCCTGGCCCCTCCAGCCGACCCGGCCTGAATCACCGACTCGGGTGCTACTTATCACACCACTTCCGACTCCGGTATACTTTCTTCTGTTCATCCTCCTTCTCACCCCTCGTCCATCATGGTCGCAAATGGTTCATGTCTTCCTGTCACTTCTGTGGATGCCGCTCACCCCCACGGACCCTTTCGCCTTCCCGATGTTCTTGTGGCCCCCTCTATGGTTCACAACCTCCTTTCTATTCGTCGTTTTACAGCTGACAATTCTTGTTCTATCGAATTTGACTCCTCTGGTCTTACTGTGAAGGATTTGGCTTCCCGGCGTCCTCTTCTCCGATGTGACAGCACTGGGCCCCTTTACACTCTTCGCTTTCTGGCTTCCGCTACTTCTTCAACATCTCCATCGTCAGCTGCTTTCACCACTACTACCTCCTCTACTTGGCACCGGCGTCTTGGACATCCTGGCCGCGATGCCTTGACACAGCTTAGTCGTAGTTCCGGCATTCCATATACTCGAGCTCCTGATGAGCACTTGTGTCAGGCGTGCCAACTGGGCCGTCATGTTCGTCTCCCTTTTCCTACCTCCTCACATGCGACCCATGCTTTTGAGCTTGTACATTGCGACCTGTGGACATTACCTGTTTTGAGCATTTCTGGCTATAAGTATTATTTGGTCCTGGTTGATGATTTCTCTCATTACTCTTGGACTTTTCCCTTGCGTGCCAAGTCGGATGCTTTTCCCACGATTCGTCACTTCTTCACCTGGGTGTCTACTCAGTTCGGTCTCACCATCAAGGCCGTTCAGTGTGACAATGGCCGTGAGTTTGATAACTCCACCTCTCGAGCTTTCTTTCTCACGGTGTGCAGTTACGGATGTCGTGTCCCTATACCTCCTAGAACGGCAAGGTTGAACGCATGATTCGCACCACGACCGAGACCATGCGCAACCTTCTGCTCCAGGCCTCCCTTCCTGCTCACTTCTGGGCTGAGAGTCTGCACACCTCCACCTATCTCATCAACCGCCAACCTTCTGTTGCCTGCCCAGCTCCGACTCCTCACCACGCTCTTTTCGGTACCCCTCCTCGCTACGACCACCTCCGAGTCTTCGGCTGTGCGTGCTACCCTAACACCGCTGCCACCACCTCCCACAAGCTCGCTCCTCGCTCGACTCAGTGTGTCTTCCTCGGGTACTCCCCGGATCATAAGGGGTACCGCTGCTTCGACCTTGCCTCTCGTCGAGTCATCATTTCTCGACACGTGGTGTTTGATGAGTCCGTCTTTCCCTACTCTACCACCTCCCGACCACCTACTACCTCCGAGCTCGACCTCTTCTCGTTTCCCACTGACACGGTGGTCTAGCCACCATTGGTGTTTCCTGCAGGTACTTCTCCACCGGGCAACAACCACGCTCCCTGCACCGGCCCGGCGGTGTTGGCCTCTGGCGCTGCTCCTGCTCCTGCTCCGCCGCCCTGCACGGGTCTGGAGCCCTCGCCTTCAGCGCGTTTCGCCCAGCCGGTGCGTGTCTACCAGCGGCGCGCGGCCGGCCCCGCTCCACCCGGAGCTGGTCCCATCCGCACCGGCGGCGCGTTTCGCCCAACCGGTGCGCGTCTACCAGCGACGTGAGTGTAGAGACACACCACACGCCCAAAGTGGGGGGGTGACCTTCATATATATATAGCCAATATGGCTGGGTATACATGGAATACAATCAAGTATACATGGCAGGTGCTAATCACATAAGGACCTGTCTAATATATCTAATACCCGCCCACAGTCTAAGCGGGAGGATCCCGGACGCATAGACTGGACCTGAACTCAGTAAACAGCTGTACAGGGAGGCCCTTGGTCATGATGTCCGCGAACTGGTGAGAGGATGGCACATGGAGGACCCGAATGTGGCCCAAGGCGACCTTCTCACGGACGAAGTGGATGTCAATCTCAATATGCTTCGTGCGGCGATGATGGACGGGGTTGGCTGTCATGTAGACAGCACTGACATTGTCGCAGTAGACAACCGTCGCCGAAGCAATGGAGATGTGGAGCTCCTGCAGGAGCTGGCGCAGCCGGCAACACTCGGCCACCACATGAGCAACAGCACGGTACTCGGCTTCGGCACTGGAGCGGGAGACCGTGGTCTGACGCTTGGAGGACCAAGAAATCAGATTGTCGCCGAGGTAGACACAATAGCCGGAGGTGGAGCGCCGAGAATCTGGGCAGCCAGCCCAATCAGCATCGGAGTAGGCGATCAGGGACTGGACAGGGCCGACACCAATGTGGAGGCCGGAGAAGAGAGTGCCCTTCAGGTAGCGTAGGATCCGCTTGATCAGCGCGAGGTGCGGCTCGCGGGGATCATGCATGAAGAGGCACACCTGTTGCACGGCGTATGCCAAATCAGGACGAGTCAGCGTGAGGTACTGGAGGGCGCCAGCAAGGCTCCTGTACTCGGACGGATCAGCAACAGGAGCACCGGCAGTTGCAGACAGCTTGGCCTGAGTGTCAACAGGTGTCGACGTAGAGTGACACTCAGCCATGCCGGCGCGTTGAAGAAGCTCGACGGCGTACTGTCGCTGGGATAAGAACAAGCCATCGGCGGAGCGAGTGACGGAGATCCCGAGGAAGTGATGGAGTGCGCCCAAGTCAGTCATGGCGAACTCAGAGTGGAGCCGCCCAATGACCTGCTGAAGAAATGCCGTCGAGGATGCAGTGAGGACGATGTCGTCGACGTAGAGGAGCAGGTAGGCGAGACTGGTCCCATGGTTGTAGACGAAGAGGGAGGTGTCTGAAGTCGAGGCGACGAAGCCGAGCTGGCGAATGTAGGTCGCAAAACGCTGGTACCAGGCTCGGGGCGCCTGCTTCAGGCCGTAGAGGGAGCGCTGCAGCAGACACACATGGTCAGGAAAAGCGGGGTCGACGAAGCCTGGGGGCTGCTGGCAGTAGACGGTCTCCTCGAGATGTCCATGGAGGAAAGCGTTCTTGACATCCAGCTGATGGATAGGCCATGTGCGAGAGGCAGCAATGCTGAGAACAGCCCGGATGGTAGCCGGTTTGACCACCGGGCTGAAAGTCTCATCATAGTCGATGCCGTGGCGCTGGGAGAAACCACGAACCACCCAGCGTGCCTTGTGGCGGGCAAGGGTACCGTCGGAGTGGTACTTGTGCTTGAAGATCCACTTGCCCGTGACCACATTGGCGCCGGGTGGCCGGGGCACGAGGCGCCATGTCTTGTTGTCGAGGAGCGCTTTGTGCTCCTCAGCCATAGCTGCACGCCAGTTTGGATCAGCCAAACCGCTGCGGTAGTTGGCAGGGAGCGGAGAAGGAGTGGTCGCCGCAGAGAGGCCCACATACCGCACAACCGGTATGGCCCCGGACTGGGTCCGTGTGACACGGCGTTCCCGCTGGACAGGAGGTGCTGGTGGAGCTGTAGGTGCCTCTGGCCGCTGGACAGGGGCAGGAGCCTGCTGTACGGGTGCAGGAGGCTGCTGGGCAGGCATGGGAGCCTGCTGGACAGAGGCAGCAGCCGGCGCCGATGCTGAAGAGGACCGGGGACGCCGACTGTAGACGAACCGGATGTCCCTGGCACCTGGAGCCGGGGCAGCCGCTGGAGGAGCAGCAGCGGCTGCTGGTGGAGCAGGAGGCAGGATATGGCCGCGAAACAAGATCGCGGGGTCGTCGTGCAGCTCCTCGATGAATCCTTGGTTGGGCTGCCCAACAGCAGTGGGCAGGGATGCAGGATGCACCGGCACAGTAGTACCTGCAAGCAAAAAGTCCAGGTCGCTGGGCGAGATCCTGGAGGGGTAAAGTCCGAAGGGAAAACAAGTTTCATCAAAGACCACATGGCGAGAGATGATGATGCGCCGAGTGGCCATGTCGAGGCAGCGGTACCCCTTGTGGGAAGAGGGATAACCGAGAAAGACGCAAGCTGTGGAGCGAGGTGAGAGCTTGTGGCGAGCCGTGGCGGTCAAGTTCGGATAACAGAGACACCCAAAAACACGCAGGTGGGAGTACTCAGGGGGTTTCTTGTGGAGGAGAGTATATGGAATGGCATGACCAACAGCAGAGCATGGACGCCTGTTTAGAAGATATGTGGTTGTGGCAAGCGCCTCAGCCCAGTATTGAGCAGGCATGTGTGCATGGATGAGCATCGTGCGACTGATGTTGTTCAAGGTGCGAAGAAGGCGTTCAGCCTTGCCATTTTGTGGGGAGGTATATGGACACGAGAGGCGTAAATGAATACCATGGGAAGTAAAGAGAGTATGGAGGGTATTGTTTACGAACTCAGTGCCGTTGTCTGCTTGGACAGCTTTGATGGTAAGGCCGAATTGAGTGTGGACATAATTGCAAAAATTTGTAATATGTGTGGGAACTTCAGATTTGCGAGTGAGGGGAAATGTCCAACAAAAATGAGTGAAATCATCAAGCAAAACGAGATAATATTGATGCCCGGATACACTGGCAACCAGGGATGTCCATACATCACAGTGAACAAGTTCAAAGGGCATGGAGCTAAATGAACTAGAATCTGAAAAGGGTAGCCGCACATGTTTGCCTAGCTGACAAGAATGACACAGGTGGTGCTCTACTTTATTACAGCGGATGGACGCAGTACGACGAAGGATGTCGATGGTGGCAGAGCTGGGATGACCAAGACGGTGATGCCATAGGTCGGTGGAGATGGCGATGCTGGCGTGGGGAGCGGAAGACGCAGCGGGGAATGTGTAAAGGTCGCCAGCACTATTGCAGCGAAGCATCACGCGTCGGGTCGGGATATCCTTGACAGAAAAACCAAGAGCGTCAAATTCGATAGAGCAGTTGTTGTCCCTAGTAAACTGACGGACAGATAGCAGATTGCAGACTAGGGATGGAACAACTAAGACATTGTTAAGATGAAAATTGGACTCTGGAGTATGAAGGACAGACTCGCCACGACATAAAATAGGAAGAGTTTGACCATTGCCAACGGTAATGGAGGAAGGAGGATGGCGAGAAAGGAGTATACCATCCGAGGAGCTCATGTGAGAGGAGGCGCCGGAGTCCAGAACCCAGGGTTGCTGGCCCTGGAGGTGCAGCTGATTGAGGGCAGCAACAAGACCATCCTGGTTCCACATGGGTGCTGGTTGGGAGACGTGGAGCGGCGCAGATGTCATCGGGGGCTGCACAGGCGCGAAGGTCGTGTGAGCCTGGGGAGGAGCACCAAGCACGCTGGGGCGCCAGCCGCCCTGCTGGCCCTGGGGTGCCCAGGGATTGTAGCAAAACCAGGGGCCCATGGGCTGGTATTGGCCGGCTTGTCCAGCGTGCTGGGGCGCGCCTGCAGTGCCGCCACGCTGCTGCGCAGGGCCGCTGTTCCAGCCACGCCGGCCCTTGCCCTTGCCGCCGCTGCTGTGGCCACCGCCGCCGCCCTTGTTGCCGCTGCCGTAGCCGGTCACGTGAGGATTGTGGGTAGCAGTGAGAGCACGGCACCCGCCCGGGCTGGTGCAGCCAGACCCAGCCGTGGCGAGGAGAGCGGTGCTGGCCACCGTCTTGTCATCGTTGGCGAGACAGAGCTCCTTGAGCGCCAGTATGTCATGAGCCCTGGCAAATGTGGGAAGGACGGCGGAGTTGGCGATGTCGTCGGCGGTGTTGGAGAAGCGAGGGTTGAGGCCGCGCAGAAGGGCGAGGACGAGCTGCGAGTCCGCCACAGGATGGCCGACGTCGCGAAGAGCGGCGGCCTTGACCTTCAATCGCTGGCAGTACGCCGAGATGGTGCTGTTGCCTTGCACCATGGAATGGAATTCGTTGAGAAGGAAGATGGCGCGCGGCTCCCGGTTGGCGCGGAAAAGCCCCTCAATGGCCACCCACAGATCGCGGGCGGTCGGATCAGGGCCGTCCATGGCGAGGTCGAGAACGGAGTCGTCGACGGAGCAGGAGATCCAGCCCCGGACGCAGCACTCCGCGGCATCCCACTGAGGATCATCAGGTTGAGGAGGAACGGAGCCGTCGATGTGCGAGCGAAGGCCGAACTTGCCGCACAGCGATTTGAAGAAGAATGCCCACTTCGAATAGTTGGATTGGAGATCCAACGTGATCGGAACGTGAGCTTTAATGTTGACCGTGGCATAGGGATGAGCCATGATCGGGGGAAGGGGCGCAGCAACCTCGCTGCCAATGGCAGGCAGAGTGCCATCACCGGTGGCCGGTAGGGTGGCAGAGGCGGAAGCAGGGATGGTGGCCATCGGTGGTGAGGAGGGAGAAGGGGCGAGGGAGCGAAACAGAACGGAAAAAAAGAGGATCTAATTGGCTGATACCATGTAGAGACACACCACACGCCCAAAGTGGGGGGGGGTGACCTTCATATATATATAGCCAATATGGTTGGGTATACATGGAATACAATCAAGTATACATGGCAGGTGCTAATCACATAAGGACCTGTCTAATATATCTAATAGTGAGCGACCGCCTCCGCTGTACCCGGAGTCGGTCACGCCGCCGTCGCCGCCGCCGTCTTCGCCCGGGGACTCTTCTCCACCAGCGATGCCTACACCACCGTCGCCGCAGCCGCAGGCGGCCCAGGGGGCGCCGTCGGTGTACCACCCGTCTCTTCTCCACCGGCACCCGCGTCATGTTCACCCTATGGTGACGCGGCAGGCGGCCGGTACCCTGCGGCCCTGGGCTCTCGCGACGATGCCCGGGGGGAGCCCCATGTCTCTCCGGTACCCTCATCCGTCCATGACGCCTTGTCCGACCCTCACTGGTGTCACGCGATGAAAGAGGAGTACGCGGCACTACTCGCCAACTAGACATGGGATCTGGTGCCTTGTCCGCCGGGTTCCAATGTTGTCACCGACAAGTGGATCTGGACTCACAAGCGGCGGGCTGATGGTACTCTTGAGCGGTACAAGGCTCGCTGGGTTCTCCGGGGTTTCACTCAACGCCCTGGCGTCAACTACGACGAGACCTTCAGTCCAGTGGTGAAGCCGGCTACCGTCCGCATAGTTCTCTCACTGGCTCTCTCTCGCTCCTGGCCCGTGCATCAGCTGGATGTCAAGAATGCTTTCCTGCACGACACTCTGACTGAGACAGTCTACTGCAGTCAGCCGGCGGGTTTTGTTGATTCTTCTCGGCCTGATATGGTTTGCCGACTCAACAAGTCTCTCTACGGCCTCAAGCAGGCACCTCGGGCTTGGTACTCGCGGTTTGCCACTTACCTGATGACACTGGGATTTGTAGAGGCCAAATCAGATACTTCTCTGTTTATCTATCATCAGGGGACTGAGACTGCCTATATGCTGCTCTATGTTGATGACATTGTCCTCACCGCCTCCAGTCCACAGCTCCTCAGGCGTATCATCACCTCCCTTCAGCAAGAGTTCGCTATGAAGGATCTGGGTGTGCTACATCACTTCCTTGGGGTCACAGTTGAGCCTCGTCCCACCGGTCTTCTTCTTCACCAGCGGCAGTACACTATTGATATCCTGGAGCGTGCTGGGATGACTGCCTGCAAGCCCTGTTCCACTCCGGTTGACACTCAGGCCAAGCTGTCAGAGTCAGAGGGCAACCCAGTGACAGACCCCACTGCGTACCAGAGTCTTGCTGGTGCACTTCAGTATCTCACCTTCACCAGACCGGACATCACCTATGCAGTTCAGCAGATATGCCTCCATATGCATGATCCACGAGAGCCACACCTCAATGCTCTCAAGCGCCTCCTCCGTTACCTTCAGGGGATTGTTGACTACGGCCTGCACCTCCACCGCTCTCCCTCCACCGAGCTCGTCGTCTACACGAACGCCGACTGGGCCAGGTGTCCGGACACTCGGCGCTCCACCTCCGGCTACGCCGTCTTTTTGGGCGGCAACCTGGTGTCCTGGTCGTCCAAGCGGCAGCCGGTGGTCTCCCGTTCCAGTGCTGAGGCGAAGTACCGCGCTGTTGCCAACGGCGTGGCTGAGGCTTCCTGGCTCCAGCAGCTCCTTGCCGAGCTCCACAGTCCCCTCTCCCGGAGCACGCTAGTCTACTACGACAACGTCAGTGCGGTGTACCTCTCCACCAACCCTGTTCAGCACCAGCGGACCAAGCATGTGGAGATCGATCTACACTTTGTCCGTGACCGAGTCGCCATCGGCGATGTTCGGGTCCTCCACGTCCCGACCACCTCCCAGTTTGCCGATATCTTCACCAAGGGCCTCCCGTCCTCGACCTTCACCGAGTTTCGCTCCAGCCTCAACATCACCTGTGGCTAGTTGCGCCTGTGGGGGGGCTCGTGTGTGTTTGTGTGTTTGTGCTTCTTTTCGTGTCCAGTCTAACTCCGCTGCGCCGGTAGTTCAGACTGCGGGGGGTGTTGAAGTATGAGTGTATTAGGCCCATGAGGCTAGGCCCATGAGGCCCATGTATGACATGCTATATTGCTACCCTTCTAGGGTTAGCCTAATCAATCCAATCACAATCTTTAGCAAAGAAGAACACTGTAATTTGCTACCAAAATATGTTTGCATAATAAGGATTGCCCGAGCTCCTAAAAGCGTCTGGCTCTGCTACTGACTAGTACAACTGGCAAAAAGTGAGATGCATGGAGTGCTGTTTCTGGTATATGTACAGATACTGTTTTAGCACGATGATTTTATGTGCTCTTGCTTTGGATGAGCTTTCAGTGTGTGTAGCAAAACTAATAACATTTCAAGAGGTAAAAACATTACAATAGCCGAATGTGAAAAAACAGCAGTGAATGTTAACTAAGGCCTGAGCAACTGTAATAGGCTAACAAAGTTACACCCATATGAATCTTGTTTTGCACTGAATGCTATTTGAACCCTTAATTGAATTCAGTAGCTTGATCTATAATAACAGCGCCACGTAAGTGGGCTATAAACAATTATGATCTATACTCAAATGTGCCATGATACAGAATACAGATAGTTAAAAAACTTAAAATAGCATGTACCAGTTCCAGCATTCCTACACATAAAGTATAATAATATGGTAGTGGTTACCATATCCAAAATATAGTACTAATTTTGGTTGCCAGAAGGGGATTTTTGACGGCGTTAATATGAAGATGGATTTCAGAATATTGTGACATCCTTGAGTACACATAATTGTATGTTGTATCATTGAACAAAGACATGTATCATTTAAATATGTAGAATTTCTTTAGAAAAGAAAAACAGAACTGTTATTGAACATGGCGTGCAATGCTCATAAGAAAAGCTGGACTGTGTGTGTAAAGAGAAGAATAAAATGAAGTCAACAGGTCCATACTTCTGTGCTATGGTTGATGTTATCTTTCAGAAAACACAACTCAAGGCTCAAGGGAAGTTGTAATGGCTTTCCAAGCAATTTATTCTGATCAATTGGTCTTAGCGCCAACCACTCTTTGATGAATGCCTTGAACACATTGCAAAATGCAGGAATCTTTTTCAAGAGCAGAGTTCTTGTTTTAACATCACTGGGAGAACATAAAGGTGAATTCAATTCTTCTGGTAGAAAATTTTCACAAAGTGGTTTGGGTCTTGAATCATGTCCAGGAACACAACTATACAAGTGGATTCGGCCTGTGTGCCGGCTAACCTGCAAAAGATGATGATACTTCAGACGAATTTAGTGAAAAAAAAATCTCATCCTCAACTATGAAACTGCATGCTTTACACACTCCCTATCAAGAAAAGATAAAATCCATCTTTCTCGGCCTAAATCACTGTGATTTTAGCTCATGGGACAGCTACATGTTCAAGTTTCATTGACATGGTCATCCAGCGCACATGTATAGTTGAGTCAGCAACAGGACAGTTCACAAGCCCCACGCCTTCAACGGTTTCTATCTCCACTTAACCCCACCCCCCCCCAATATCCTACAGAAAAATAAATCGACTAGCTCCCCAACTACAACTGTAGTATTTTTATCGAATACAAGAACAAAAAGGCCTCTTAGTCCCAAGTCATTGGAGTGCATTAGAGCAGAACACATCATAAGCCACCAACACTTCAAAAACACCAATTCAAATATGCAACTACCCTTGCCAGTTGGATGTGAATATCCTCACAACTTGTGTGGTCAAGACTCAAGAGACATTAACGATAATGCATGCATAGCACATGCAATCACTTCGATGGTTCATATTCTTTTCACCTAACAGAACACGAAACACATCTGCCATCTCCCAAAACAAGTGCAGATTATGGAAGGGCTGACATTGCAGTAGCTATCCCCTCCTCTCCCCACAAGCATAATAACACCATAGAAAAAAAAACTAGTACTCCTAGGTCTCAGAGTGCTTTAACCTCAAAAAATAGGAAGAGCACAGTCACAATAACAGGCAAAAGATAGAATAAACAAGTAGGTAAAAAAGTGTGTTAACCTCAAAACGCAGAGACTCCACTTGAATTGGAAAATCTGGAACAGGTGCAGCTTGACTTAAGGACCCAGAATTTCCAGAAAGCCTCTTACGAGCCTAACATTTTTCAGCAATTAGATTGTTATGTATAAATGTAAATGTCATATGATTAAAGAAAGCAAAGAAATTTTACCACCTTTACTGATTTACAGCTAGATATTACAGAGCAAAAGGCTGCAGCTGGTGAAAGAGAAACATCAATACAAGATCTGTCTTCAAGTACTGTTGGAGTTGGATTATTTTTCAAGGATGTACCAAGGGTTTCATCCTAACAGGGAAATAAGCACAGGCAGAATCATTTGTCAATCAATAATCAATAAGAAACAATAAGTGGCAAGTAGGAAACAATTGACAAATATTGAATGGAGCATCTCCTTTTTACCTCAAATTCAAGAGGAATTGTCCTAATGGTGAAATCTGAGTCAAATTCCAAATCTTCAATGCCAAGAAAACCGTCCATGGACAAATCATCACTTTCCAAAAGGTATTTTGGTCCATGGGTCAAATCTGCATGAACCTCAAACAACTCAGCATTTGTTTTAGTAAAATCAGATAGTTATCAACATGAGTTCAGCATGCATTTTACCTGCATTATGATTCCCCGAAGGATGAAGTTTGCATTTTGTTTCCTCCTTGGGGTTCTTGATTTCCTCAAGTTGGCACACTTGATCAACCTTACAAAGAAAGAACGAAGAATAAATAAAAGAAGAATGATCCTTATCAGCTAACAGATACAAACTATTCAGACACCCTTGTGCTCAGCAGATTTTTTAAAGGGGCTAATATTTCAATTACTGTACTCTATCAGATTTTTGAAGGCACTGAATGTTGCCTGTTAGGCTGTTACATATCCCAGGTTAACTAATAGACACTGGCTACACAGGTACATGCTTAGATCTCACAACAGCCCTTCCAATCTCCCAAACGATCAATATTCTGAACTTTGTGAAAAAAAAGGCTCTTAATGTATGACCTACCTCAATCTCCCTTACAGCATCTTTTTTTCCATTCATCAAAGACGAGACACGGAACAGACTCTGGTTTAACTGGAGCCAGTGTGATTCATCCGATGTGTTCTGCAAGACCAACATTATTCTGTTTGCTATTACAATAACAAGTTACAGAACAAATTGCAAGGGAAAACAAACGAACTAACCTTTCCACAGAATATATATATGTTGACCGCATTTGTTTGGCCACGTCTATGAGCTCTATCCTCAGCCTAATAGCAACAGAGTGAAAGGTATTCTCAGCAAGCTCTTAATTACTCCCTCCGTTCCAAATTTTTAAAAGTCACTTTGGCTTTGTCCTAAGTCAAACTTTTCTAACTTTGACAGTTTGATGAAGTTTATAGAAATATATATTGACATCTACAATGCCAAATAAGTGCACTCTCAAGATATATTGCATGGTGGATTGAATGAAACTAATTTGGTGTTAAAAATGTTGTTACATTTTTCTATAGACTTGGTCAAAATTAGATAAGTTTGACTTTGGAACAGAGGGAGTACTAATGTGTGAACAAATTAACAACCAGGATCACATTGGCATTTCAATTCTAATTCTACCAGAATAACTATGAAAATAACCAAATATTGTTCCACCACTTTGGCTGCATTCTGTAATGGTTGAAAAGAAATTGCAACAGCAAACAGAGAGAAAAAGGCTAAGGACCTGAAGCAATGCTGAAGCTGATTTTGGGAGCTCCACAAAAATAACATTCTGAGCAGACGAGAAGTCTAAGCCAACACCACCAGCAGTAATTCCAATTATTGCAACCTTCACCTTTTTTGAAAATAAAAGGTATAAAATGGATAAACATTAAACCAAATTTGGGAGTTATTAGACATGGAATAGGAAAAGTGAGGGAAATGCAACAAAAATGTAAGGGTGGGTGGGCGGGGTCGGAGGCAGCACCTCTGGATCCAAACGGAAAGAATCAACAGCTTCTTTCCTTTCCCTTTGAAGTGTGCTTCCATCAATGCGAACAAATCTGATCCCATTCTCAGAGACAAACACCTATGTGAAAACGGTCGAACGTATAAAATTGCATCATCCTGGATTCCAGTGGTCAAGAAACTCAATAAAAAAAATCTGAATAATACTTAACCATGATCGCAATAAATCTCAATTGTTCTTGAGAAGTACTAAGGCTTATACATTTCAAACTACGGAAGTAAATAACCATCACAGTTTTGATTGGAACCCTTGTCCATAGTTCACGATGCTATCGTCTAATATATGAATGGGTTCGAATAGCATTCATATATTGACGATAAAAATACATCCTTAAGTGAGGACAAATCATCTAATAGCATTATGACAAATAAGGCATGTATGAGAAACATGAAACAGTTTACCTGTATTCCATCTAGAACCTTTAAGTGATGCGCAAATATTATTGTTTTCTGACAGCTAGACTGGGGATCCAGGTTATGGTTAGCACCAAATCCATTCATGATAAAATGATTTGAGAACCATTCACTAAACCCAGACAATTTTGCGATACCAATCTCTTGTGGGGTGAGATCCCTTGGAGATTTCTTGCAATCATCATCTGGATAAAAAATAAAGAGAAGCAAATTTATGCAGAGCTACCAGAACCATCATACTAGTCGTGGACGCAGAAGAGAGAAAAATCACAGGGTGATATTAAAATTCATTAATATATGTAACTGAAATCTCATGTTAGCAGTTAGCACCATGAATATACCTTCTTCCTCTTTTGTATTTTCATCATCATTGCTTTTGCAGGGCAATTCAACTGTAAGAGTTCCATTACAACTGCTAGAGTTCACCCTTTTGACGCATGAAGATGTGGCTGCCCTGATATCTGGTGCCTTTAGCTTCAACCAAATAATCTGTCGACGCTTAGGGGGCAGCTCATTCAACAAATGTTCCTTCAGTCGCCTAATCTATAACGCAGAAGCAGATGAAGCAGTTAACTTTAGCTGTGACGGAGCTGACGTTAATAAGAAATCAAATCTCAACACAACATATCATGTGATTGCATGGCTTGTGACAAATGCAATAGTCTTTAATAATGGCAAGCATATTATTAGGAAACGAATGCTTCATTTATTTATAAATCAGGTTATAGAACAGTAACCTTTTTTTTTGGCTAGAATGTTTGCCAACAGTAACACTTATCTGCCAATTGCCTTTGAACCAATAAAAAATTCAATGAAGAGGGCTAAATAATTGCATCAGCAACAAAAAAATGAAAATACTGTGCAATTGGTGGCTAAAAGAAACCCAAGTGCTAGTATCGTTAAATAGTTAATTGTGTAGATACATGAGTTAGAATAACAGACCAACAAACAGTATGAATTGAACTACACCAATGGAGCAGAGGTAACATATCACAGTAAGCTATCAATTGAAGCTTAAGTGGCTGAAAGAGCAAGAACAAACCATGACAGTTTGACTGAGCAAAACATTTAACTCTGTCAACCGCGTACCCTTAGAGAAGTCCTGCATATAAAACAAATTACAGCCTTAATGACCTAAGAATGTTTCCACAAAGATACTAGCGGCAAAATTAATTCCTCTTTCATAGCATTTCTTCTATAATACCTGCTCTATAGGGCTTTTCTGTTATAAACCACTATAATTATTAACTGGTTTGCAGAACTCCTGTTTTTTTAAGGGGGGAAACTAGTTGTAAAAATTTTTTCATGCATTATTTCATGGTTCGCTATATTTAGTTTCTACATGCACAGCATAGATTTTACCCCCACTTAGCATAACGAATAACAGCTCTGCAGACAGCCCATAGGAGCCATAGCTTAGGGAATAGAGCTAGTAACAGTGATATGCCTTTACAAACCAAGGAATCACATACCTTAAATATTTTCCCCTGATAACTTCGTACAGCATGCAGCAAGCAATATTTTTTCGCATAATCAAGTTTATTAGTACCAAGCATGCGGGGCCTGAAAGCAGTGGGGCAGGGTGATTAACAACAAAATTGCAACAGAACAATGTAAAGAGCTCCATAAGACCAAGACAGTAAGATGCCATTTTCTTTTACTTACCATAGCATATTTATCTGGTGGTAGATATCAAAAGGTCTATTATCACCTAGGAGAAAATAAATAGTAAGTAACAACTTCGTTTTAGAAATATTTAAATACAGCAACATAGAGTTAAATGTTGTAACAGATTTTATGGATCCCAGTCTATCATATTTTAATGCTTCAAAGACAAAATAATAGACAAAATCATAATATAAAGCAGTAAAAAAATGCTTTTGAACAATTCAGGACATCCTGAGCATGCACAGGCATAAGCTTTAACGTGGTAAAGTGAAGATATTACATCTCACACCATAATATAACCAGTACAGACGCTTAGCAGGTAATGCATTAGACAATAAGGTCTATGCACAATTATGCCATATCAACATGAATGTTCACAAGGCACTCACAGCAATTAGTGCCACCAATACTATCAAAAGAGTAAGACAAAAAAAAACATCAAGATCATTTTGCAGTTGCTGATATTTTGAAATCATCAAGTCATCTCGACAAAACATCTCATATCACAAGTATTTTCATTTTTTTTCACAACGGTAAAACCGAATTTCATTACCAAGGCAACGAAATTACAGATAGTAACAGTTTGAGGACAGTAACACACAACCACCACTGCCGGACCTAATCCATGCAAATGATCACCAAGGGAACATAAGCATGGATACAAACCACCACTGAAACCGCGAACAAGGCCACAAACAAACAGAACAAAAAGGCCCTGTGAGAGTAACTGGGGTTCCAAACCCGGGCACTGCACCCACAGTATCACAAAGCTGCGACAAACAACAACTCTAGCTTAACCAGCAAAAGCAACTAGATACAACTCCTCAAAAGAGCTAGACGGCAAGTCCAACTTGTGGAAGTCCAGAGCCTTCAACATTACTAACGCCTTTTTGTCACAATTTCAACAGATGCGCAGCACTGATCGCCGCCTGGGACTTCTATCCAGCAAACGGCACCAGTTGATGCCCCTCCTGCGTGTGCGTCTGCAGGTCTTGCTTGTGGAAGTAAAGAGCCGTCGACTTGATCACCTCGGCACCCTGGATCACTTGTTCCTTCAAACCTTCATTGAGTAAACCTGCCCAATACGTTAGGAAGGAGCAGATCAAACAAACAATCTCAGTAGGAGATTTCATCCTTTTGTTATCAAAGCAAACAGCATTTCTTATACGCCAGATGGCCCAGATAACAGCAGCCAGCCCGACTGCGTAAAGATTAGGAGTCTGGGGAAGGATATTATAAATCCAGTACCAATATTGTGCCATACTGTTTGGCCTACACACAGATCCTAGAGCATACGCCAGCAAGCTCCAAACATATTTGGCTGTAGGACACTCAAAAAACAAGTGTCGACTATTCTCATTCTCCTTACAAAAAGCACAAGACTTATTTCCTTTCCATTTACGCTTTATCAGATTATCTTTAGTCAGGATGACGTTTTGAGACACCAACCACATGAAGATCTTTATTTTTAAAGGCAGCTTCGCTTTCCAAATCATCTTGTAATTAGGACCATAATCATGCCTACTCAGATATTTGTAAGTTGACTTTACAGAGAACACACCAGATTTATCCCAATCCCAAAACGCATGATCTTTAACAGAGTTAATATCATACCGAAATACAATGTCATGCAGTCTCCTATATTGACACTGAAGGTCTTCATGCAGCCATCTCCTGAAAGACAATCTCCACTTTTTCATTTTCATGTATTCAACCGAACAATCTTGATCAACACAAAGCTTATAAAGATCAGGGAACTTGTCTGCTAAGGAGACAAGACCACACCATCTATCATGCCAAAAACTGGTATTTTTACCATTTCCTACTTTCATTGATCTCCCTTTCAAATACACATGTCTCACCTTTAATAAATCATTCCACATAGGGGAATTCTTGGGGCTTTTAGCTAAAAGACCAACCATCCCTTTTTTCATATATTTCTTCCTGATTATATCATGCCAAATTCCCTCTCCATTTTCAGCTTTCCACCACCATTTACATAATAAGCTGATGTTCATTCTCCTCAAGTCTTTAATTCCCAACCCACCCCTATTTTTAGGCTTTGTGATCTTGTTCCATTTGATCAAATGATACTTTTTCTTCATGTTACCACCCTGCCAGAAAAACCTTTTCCTTGCAGTGTCCATCTTATCGATGACTGACACATGCAACCAGAACATAGACATAGCATAAACTGGCAGGTTACTTAAGCATGAATTAATCAGCACTAATCTTCCCCCCAAACTCAAGGAGCTACCTTTCCAACCATCAAGCCTTTTCATTACTTTTTCACAGATAGGTAACCAGTCAGCAACATGAAGTCTAGATCCAGCCACTGGTATCCCTAAATATTTAATAGGCCACTTTCCAGTTGTACAATTGAACATATTTGAGAACTCAAGGCTTTTTGCTTCATCTTGGCTTACCATTATAACCTCGCTCTTGGAAAAATTGATTTTAAGGCCAGACATATCTTCATATAAGTATAGCAACAGCTTGAGATTAGCAGCCTGGATTATATCATCCTGGATGCACAAAATTGTGTCATCCGCATATTGTAATACAGCAACACCATTTTCAATATACTCTGGTACCAGGCCTTTGAATAGTTTGTTTCTTTGGGCTAGGGAAATCATTTTGGCCAAAGTATCAGCAGCTATATTAAACAGGAAAGGGGACAAAGGATCACCCTGTCTGACCCCCCTGCCAGATTTAAAGTAGCTACCCGTGTAGTTGTTCAACTTGACACTAACAGTACCCGAGCTCATCACAAGTTTGATCCAACCACACCATTTATCACCAAAACCTTTTTGTTTGAGACATTCATCCAAGAACTCCCAATTAAGCTTATCATATGCTTTTTCAAAATCAAGTTTCAGAACCACACCATCTTTCTTTTTTATTCTAGTGTCATGCAAAATTTCATGTAGTGCTAAAATGCCATCCATAATGTTTCTGTCTTTTAGGAACCCAGATTGACTCCTGTTAATAATTTTTCCCATGACTTTGTCCAGTCTCAACATTAAGGCTTTAGTAAAAATCTTATACACCACATTTAACAGACAAATAGGTCTGTATTGCTTAATAGAATTGGCCTCTTTAACTTTTGGTAAAAGAGTTATAATTCCATAATTGAATCTACTAATGTCTAACCTCATGTGGTAGAAATCATCAAAGAGCACAACCAAATCTTTTTTAACAATCTCCCAGCAATGTTGATAGAATTCAACAGGAAAGTGATCAGGCCCAGGAGCTGTATTTTTCTCCATAGAGAATACAGACTCTTTGATTTCCAGTTCAGAAAAAGGTTTTTCAAGATCCTCATTATCAAGAGTATTAACTTTTTCAGAAGGATCCCGACACCCTGGTTCCATATGGAAACTAGAAGGTGCAGCAGGACCAAAAAGTTCTTTAAAGAACTGAGTAGCATGTTTCACAAGGGCATCATCCCCTTCAATCATTTGATCATTGTGCTTTAAGGAGAAGATGGTATTTTTCCTTTTCTTCCCATTAGCAACCCTGTGAAAAAATGAAGTATTACAATCACCTTTCAAAAGCCACGTGCTATTGGACCTCTTATGCCAATAACTCTCCTCCTCCTCCATCAATCTTAACAGTTCAGATTGAATAAAAGTCTTTCTATCCAAACTCACCTCATCCAAAGAACTTTCTTCTTCTAAATTCTCAATAATCTCCAACTCCTTATTGAGAATATTTTTATATTTCCTGGTATGACCTTTAAGGCTTTGTCCCCAACCTTTCAAAAATCTTTTAATTCTATCCATCTTAATGCACCATGTATCAATGGCAGATTTAACATTGACTTTTTTATTCCAAATTTCCTTCACTTTAGTTTTAAAATCAGAATGATTCAGCCATGAATTTTCAAAACAAAACGGCCTAGAGCCAATTGGTTGGGAGAGATCTGTCCTCACAATCAAAGGATTGTGATCAGACATGTATCTAGGAATTTTCCTGAGATTACATAAAGGAAATTCATTTTCCCAAGAACTTGAAATTAACACTCTGTCAAGCTTCTCAAGAGTTGGATTTTTCCTGTTATTGCTCCAAGTATACTTGCCACCAGAAAGAGGCAATTCTCTAAGATCATAGGAATTAATGATCAAATTGAAAACCGAAGAGAAATTGTTATCATGGAACTTTTTGTTCTTATCCGAGCTAAATCTCATAATGTTGAAATCACCACCAATCAGAATGGGGTATTTGGCCTTAAAACAAAACTCAGACAGCTCAGCAAGGAAGCTATCTTTGAATTCATCCTGCGCAGGTCCATACACATTTACCAGGGACCAATTTTTCTTAAGACTCTTATCAAAAACATTAGCAATAATCATAAAATCCCCGCTATCAAAATTCTCCACATCAAACTTATCCTTTCTGACACCGCTCAACATCCCACCAGATTTCCCATTAGAGGGTGACCAGAACCAGCTAAACTCCTTATTGTTATCAATTTTTCGAAAAAATTTATCAGAATAGGATTTCTTCATTGTTTCCTGAATACCAACGAAATCAGCTTTATGATCCCAGATTAACTCCTTGATATAGGAGCTAAGACCTTTCTTAGCCACACCCCTGCAATTCCAAATTATACCTATCATGGAAATATTTTTTTAATAGTATTTCTATCTCTGAGATTAAACCTAGGGCTAACCTTAGATTTATCTCCTTTAGTGCCCACAGAAACATCAGCAGGATGCTTCTTAGAAGCTCTAACTTTCTTTTTGCCTTTTTTAGAGGATCTACTCTTTCTCACACTAGCAATCAGAACAAGAGGTTCCTCTTCAGACTCATCAGATCCCCAATCAAGAGTATTTTGGTCCTCTAAGGGAAGATTACTCTCTTCCAAGTTAATCACCTGATTCTCAGGAGCACTTGAGTGCTCAACCAATTTCATTCTTGCATTCTCAAGATCTTTAAGCAAATCAATTTTCTCAAAAGACATGGATTCAGATTGAACCCCCATTTTGGTAGCCAAATCAATAATATGTGAGTTAGAAAGAACTGCAAAGGAGTTCTGGTGAATGATTAAAGTACCTTCATCTTCCATAACTTGCAAATTTTTGCTAGCAGCTTGATCTCCCATCTTCTGCTGAAAAGAGTCATTGGCTCTGATCCTCTTGCTCTGCCTCACATCCTGCCATGTGGGCCACCTTTCCTTGTCCACATCTTGTTCCTGTTCCATCACCGCTTGTAACTTGATGGCTTGATTTTCCCAGGTATTGAGCTTCTCAACAGGTCCCTGCACCTTATCAATTTGAGCTGTCTCGACCATCTCTTCCAGCTGGCTAGTCTCTTTAACAAGTATATCCTGATTGGCACTGTCTTCTTGAGCGCTGTCCTTGATACTGTTTTTTCCATGGTCAGTATCCCCTGCTATCATATTCACCACCACCTCATGTTCATCTTCCTTCTGGATTAAATCCCAATCAATGTCCTGATTCACATTTTGCTGCCTTTCTTCTTGACTAGACATGTCAACTTCAATAGCACAAGGAACTCAAAGAGTATGATGGATATCTTTATAACCTTGAGAGAAAGGGTGTCCCCGAGAGCAATATGATGCGGTCAATTTTTGAAGCTAGATGTAGCACAGCTTTTGTCTATCACAAGATAAGCAAGTCAATACAAGAAGCGAGTGGAATGCTGATATTTCAGACTAGTAATAAAAAACTAAATGAATCAGATGTGGCAACTAGTTCCTTTTTTTATAGAAGTGCATAGACATGTGGAGAATCAAGCTGAATGATGAAGAAATGTGGAAGTTCACTAAATCATCTCGAAGTCAATTTTTTTGTAATATAGAAAAGTAAGCCTAACAAAGTCATGATCTTAAAAATAATGATAGGATGTGTCAAATAACAAGGAACAGAATCTCCTTCATAAACTGGGGCATAGTCACAAAGTTTTTGGGTCGATGGGTCGAGGTACGGGGTCGCGGTACGTGGTACGCTACTCGTGAGAGATTTTTACACTTCGGGCCGAAAATGAACCCGTGAACCCGGGTCGGGGTCGATGAACCCGGGTCGAGGGTCGAAGGTGGTGAACCCGTTTTATGTGACTATGAACTGGGGCATTCGAGAGCTGTATGCTCGTACTGAAACATGATATTGTTTATTGTTTATTTTTTTCATGATAACATCAATACCTCATTTTTTTCTGGTTTCGTCGTGCAACGTATGTTGTGCGATTCATCAACAATCATCAGTGCCCATGTTCTATTCACCATACTTTCCCTAAGGCGACTTAGCATCTGGTAAGAAGTAATCACTGCCTTTGGAGTAGCATTTAGATGTTCAAGACTGTCTTGACGACCAAATACTGAAAATGAGAAAATAATAGATATAGATATAATTTAAACATCTAAACATATGGTCCTTATATAAAATAGGAAATATCAGGTGCACAAGAGCATACTGGTGAAACATATGCAAAAACTCAATCCCATCCTTCGGATCCAAATATTCAATCTTAAAGGTTCAACTTCGAGGTGGGAGTTCTCTCATCCCTCTTGGGCTGACTGAGGTCCACCTCACTTCAGCCCTTCATATTGGATCCATGGGGTGAGATTGAGTTGGTGCATATGTGCACCAATATACTATTGTGCACTTGATACTTCCTCTACATGAATTGGAAACAAAGATCAAAAGAATATATTCAGAACTAGAAAGCCAATCACACAAGGGAGAAGTAATAAGACATTAACCATATTTTGTAAAACAGCGGTCTTCACTAATACTAGCGCAACAAAGTACAAATCTATGATTTGAAAGTTATTTTCTCAATAATAAATCCATTTAATTTACACTTAAAGAACCAAAAGCATTCCAGATTTGAACTTATGTTAGCAGCTAGCTTAGCTTCGGATTGAATATCACATCTTTCGACCCGAAAAGCTAAAACATACATAACTCATTAAAATATGTTCAAATGCTAGCTTATCCAGAAGTGAAAATCCCAAAGACAAGTCAGTAAGTCAAACTTAAGAAAAAAAAAATCAACTTAGATAGATCAAGCAACCACTAGGTATCAGACATCTGATGGTCTTGTCTTTGATAGTTCACAGGGGATGTTATGTGGGCTACAGCATTTCAATCAACTTATGAAAACAAATTTCATTATTTTTCACATTATGCACACAGAGTCCCAACTAAGTATGTTACCCTCATCAAGGATATGTACAGGGATGTGGTGACGTTTGTCCGAACATGTGATGGCGACACCAGTGACTTTCCAATTAAAATAGGACTGCATCAGGGGTCAGCTTTGAGCCCTTATTTATTTGCTTTGGTGATGGATGAGGTCACAAGGGACATACAAGGTGATATCCCTTGGTGTATGCTCTTTGCTGATGATGTGGTGCTAGTTGACGACAGTAGGGCGGGGGTTAATAGGAAGTTAGAACTATGGAGGCACACGTTAGAGTCGAAAGGGTTCAGACTTAGTAGAGCTAAGACCGAGTACATGAGGTGCGATTTCAGCGCGACTAGGCACGAGAAGGGAGACGTTAGCCTCGATGGGCAAGTGGTGGCCAAGAAGGATACTTTTCGGTATCTAGGGTCGATGCTACAAAAGGATGGAGACATTGATGAAGATGTTAGGCATAGAATTTCAGCCGGCTGGCTGAAATGGCGTCAAGCTTCTGGCGTTCTCTGTGACAAAAGGGTGCCTCAGAAGCTGAAAGGTAAGTTCTATAGGACGGCGATTCGTCCGGCGATGTTATACGATGCTGAGTGTTGGCCTATAAAAAGGCGACATATCCAGCAATTGAGTGTAGCAGAGATGCGTATGTTGCGTTGGTGTTGTGGGCACACAAGGAGGGATAGAGTCCGGAACGACGATATTCGGGATAGGGTTGGGGTGGCACCAATTGAGGAGAAATTGATTCAACATCGGTTGAGATGGTTTGGACATGTCCAACGGAGGCCTCCTGAGGCGCCGGTGCGTAGTGGAGTTCTAAAGCGGCCCGATAATGTAAAGAGCGGTAGAGGTCGACCTAAACTAACTTGGGACGAGTCCGTTAAGAGAGATCTTAAGGAGTGGAATATCTTCAAGGATTTAGCTATGGACAGGAGCGCTTGGAGATTGGCAATCAACGTGCCTGAACCGTGACATCTTTTTGTCTTGTGCCATTTATGTCCCTTTATGTGTCTCCCTGTTTCTCGTCTCTTTTGGGTTTCATCTCTAGCCTACCCCAACTTGCTTGGGACAAAAGGCTATGTTGTTGTTGTTGTTGTTGTTGTTGTATTATGCACACAGAAGGTAAGGTTGAAATAATTAAAGTTAAAGGTTACAGGCTTCACTAGACGACCAGGTTGCTAACGAATTTTACATTATAACTGAAAAGCGTATAGTCCTTAGAGAGTTAGAGTTCAGCCTGAATCAAGAGCAAGCAAAGAACTTGGTGTTAGTCGTTGGATTCGCACTCTTGGTAGTAGCTGAATCCTTACTCTCATCGAGAGAGGATGACACTAGGAGTTGGGGCAATTTTCTGGTTTATTTCTCACACAAACTCAAACAATGCCATGCCAACCTGAGGGGTTGGGGTTACATATTTATAGGCTGCTAGCCAGCCAAGCAAATGCCAATATGCTAGTCTAAGATGCTAGTCTAAGATGCTAAAGTGCTGTCCTAGCTAAGATGTTGTCCTCTAGTCTAAGATGCTGTCCTCTAAGATGCTGTCCTCTAGTCTAAGATGCTGTCCTAAAAACAGAAAAACAGCCACAAGGACCATGTGAGCAGCACAGCCCCAAAAACAGCCACAAGGACCATGTGAGCAGCACAGCCCCACAAAGACCAACCACACATGAGACTTATCCATCATTCTCCCCCTAAGTCTTGTGCGTCGTTTTGTGGGAGAGTTGAACCATCCCGGTCCTGGAGCAGAGCTCAAGGAACTTGATCCTCCCAAGGGGCTTGGTGAGCAGGTCCGCAAGCTGGTCCTTGGTGTTGATGTAGCTCGCCTTGATGCTTCCTTCCTCCAAACAGCCTCGGATGAAGTGGTACCTCACCCGGATGTGCTTGCTGCGTTCGTGGAACACGGGGTTCTTTGCTAGGGCCAGGGCGGACTTGCTGTCCACCCTGAGCTCCACCGCTCTAGTGTCTCTGCCAAGGAGATCACCAAGCAGTCGAGCGAGCCAGAGCGCCTGAGTCGAAGCGGTGGAGGCCGCTATGTACTCGGCCTCGCAGCTAGACAGGGCCACCACCTGCTGCTTGACCGACTGCCAGCTAACGAGGCACTTGCCGAGGAAGAAGAGGATCCCGCTCGTGCTCTTGCTGGTGTCGATGTCGCCGGCGTGGTCGCTGTCGCTGTACCCGACGAAGTGTGCCGCCCCAGGGCACCTCGGGTAGTAGAGGCCGTGGTCGAGAGTCCCCGCAACGTAGCGGATGATCCTCTTCACAGCCTGCTGGTGCTCCGTCGTCGGTCGCTGCATGAACCGACTAACGTAGCCGACGGAGAATGCCAAGTCCGGCCGTGTGTGGGCGAGGTAGCGAAGGCTCCCCACAAGACGCCGGTACTGCGTAGCGTCCACCTCCTCCGTCGTGCTGTCGCGGCTCAGCTTCAGCCTCTCCTCCATCGGAGTGAGGGCTGGGTTGCAGTCGGTGAGCCCCGCTAGCTCAACGATGCGCTTGGCGTAGGCGGTCTGTCGAAGCGTGATCCCGGAGTCATCCTGGTGCACCTCGATCCCCAGGTAGAAGGAGAGAGACCCCAGATCACTCATCTGGAAGGTGGCCTTCATCTCTTCCTTGAATGCCGCCACCTCCGCATCCTTGGTGCCGGTGATCACCAAGTCGTCGACGTAGACGCCTACCAGCAGGGCCTTTCCTCCGCTGCCCCGCCGGTAGATGGCCGCCTCGTGTGGGCTTTGCTCGAAGCCCATCCCCTTCAGCGTGGAATCCAGCTTGGCATTCCACGCCCTTGGTGCCTGCCGCAAGCCATAGAGGGCCTTGCGCAGGCGGAGCACCTTGCCCTCCTTGCCGGGAATCGCAAATCCCGGCGGCTGATGCACGTAGACCTCCTCCTTCAAGTCGCCGTTAAGGAACGCCGACTTGACATCCATGTGATGGACACGCCAGCCCTCCTGGGCAGCTAGCGCAAGGAGGAGTCGCACGGACTCTATCCGTGCAACGGGCGCGAAGGCGTCGTCGAAGTCGATTCCTTCTTGCTGGACGAAGCCGCGCGCCACCAGACGCGCCTTGTGCTTGATCACCTCTCCGGTCTCGTCCTTCTTGAGCTTGAAGACCCACTTGAGAGAGATGGCGTGGTGGCCGGCTGGAAGATCGGCCAGCTCCCACGTCTTGTTCCGCTCGACGGCGTCCATCTCCATCTGCATCGCGGCACGCCATGCCGCGTCCCTCTCCGCCTCGGCGAAGGAACGAGGCTCGCCATCGTCCTGTGCGAGGTGCAGCTCCGCCTCAAAGTCGTGCTGCGCCAGTCCAGGGACCGGCTGCTCGCCGAGGAGGTTGTCCACGGTACGGTAGCGCAGAGGCTCGCCGCCGTGGTAGGCGTCGATGCGATCCTCGTCGTTGGACAGTGGAGTGGCGAACTCCACTGTGCGCTGCTCGTCGTGGGCCGAAGCTGCCGGTGCCGAGCCTGAGGAGGTAGGGTCTAGTGTAGGAGAACGAGGCGTGGCCGGCGGTGCTGGTGGTGGACTCGCCGGAGCCTGTGGACTTGCCGGAGCTGGTGGTGGCGGTGGTGAAGGACTCGCCGGAGGTGGTGGCGAACGAGGTGGTGGGGTAGGCGAGCTCGGTGAGGACGAGCTGCTAGCTCCCCCCGCCTCCTTGAAGTGGACGTAGTCGACGACGAAATCGCTGGTCGTCGGAGTCGAGCCATCATCCACCATCTTGCCCCACGTCCAGCTTCGCCCCTCGTCGAACACGACGTCACGCGTGATGCGCACGCGTCGTGTCGCAGGGTCGAGGACGCGGTAGGCCTTGGAGCCCTCCGCGTAGCCGATGAAGACCCCTGGCGTGCTCCGGTCGTCGAGCTTGCCGACGTGGTTGAGCTCCTTGACGAAGGCCAGGCAGCCGAAGACGCGAAGGTGGCTCACCGCGGGCTTGCGCCCGTGCCAGGCCTCGTATGGCGTCTTGTCGTCGAGGGCCTTGGTGGGGGAGCGGTTGAGCAAGTGAACGGCAGTCATCACCGCCTCACCCCAGTAGATCGCCGGCATCCCTCTCTGCTTGAGGAGGGCACGGGCGGTGGCCACCACCGTCTGGTTGCGGCGCTCGACGACGCCGTTCTGCTGCGGAGTGTACGGCGCGGAGAAGTGGCGGTGGATCCCCTCATCGGCGCAGTACGCCGCGAACTCGGCCGCCGTGAACTCGCCGCCGTTGTCCGTGCGTAGGACCCGAAGCTTGCGGCCGCACTCCGCCTCCGCAGCAGCTTGAAGACGCTTGATGGCGTCCGCCGCGGCTGCCTTGGCGTCGAGCAGGACAGCCCACATGTAGCGGGACATGTCGTCGACGAGGAGGAAGTAGCGCCGGCCTCCAGGTGTAGCCGGTGTCACGGGGCCACAGAGGTCACCGTGTACGAGCTCCAGCTTCTCCTTGGCGCGGAAGCTTGCCTGGCGAGGGAAAGGGAGCCGCCGCAGCTTGGTGAGGACGCAGGTGTCGCAGAACTGCTCCACGTGGTCGACGTGCGGCATGCCCCGCACCATGTCCTTGCTGCCGAGCTGCCTTAGGGCCTCAAAGTTGAGGTGCCCAAAGCGCTCGTACCACCTCCAAGCGTCGTCGTCGCGGCGGGCTGCAAGACAAAGAGGTTGCGCCACCTGTGCGTGAAGGACGTAGAGGCGGTTGCTCCTGTTGACCTTGACCAGGAGCCGGTGTCGATGATCCCAGATGCGCAGCACCCCGTGCTCGATCTCCACGCGCGACCCGCTCTCATCCAGCTGTCCCAAGCTGATGATGGAGTTCCTCAACGCGGGGATGTAGTAGACACCGGTGAGCAGCCTGTGCTCGCCAGTCTTGGCGACGAAGACGACAGAGCCGACGCCCTTGATCTCCACAGCGGAGGCGTCGCCGAACTTGACGGTGTCTCGAACGCTTGGGTCGAGCTCGGTGAAGAACTCCCGCCGCCCGGTCATGTGGTGGGTGGCGCCGGTGTCAAGGCACCACCCGTCGGCCTTGTCGTTGCCGGAGCTGTCGTCGAGGAGGGCGTGTGCTTTTGGCTCGTCAAGGTGGAGGAGAGCCGTTGCGGCCGGTGCCGCTGGAGGTAGTTCGATGCTCGCATGAGCAATGAACAGAGCCGGCTGCTCCTCCTCCTCCGCCTGCGCGACGTGGGCCTGGCCGCGTCGTGGCTGTCGACAATCCTTGGCCCAATGACCAAGCTTGCCGCAGTTGTAGCAAGGGTCGCCTCGTGCTGGCTTTTGCTTGCCAGCGGCGCCGCCCTGGGCGCCTCCACGATCATCACCCTCGGCACGTCCTCGCGCCCCTGCCTGGGCGTCTTTGCGCGGCTTGCCACGCTTGCCACGCTTGCGGCTGCCTGTCGTGGAAGAAGGCTCCCCCTTCTTCCTGTCACCTTGGCCGGCAGCCCACTGCTCCCGAGTGAGGAGGAGCTTCCCGCCAATGGTGACGGGTCCCGAGAGGCGCTGTGGCTCATCGCTGTCAACGACCTTGAGGCGGCCCAACGCCTCCTCGATCGTCATCGTGGAGAGGTCCAGCAGAGACTCGATTGAGCGAGCCATCTGCTTGTACTTCTCGGGGACGCAGCGGAAGAGCTTCTCAACAGCTCTCTCCTCGCCGTAGGTGTCGTCGCCGAACTGCACCAACTTCTGCAACAGAGTGTTGAGACGGAGAGCAAAGTCATCAACGTCCTCACCTGGCTTGAAGGCCAGGTTCTCCCACTCCTTGCGAAGTGCCTGCAGTGTGGACTTGCGGGCGCGGTCGCTGCCGATGCGTGCTGCAGCGATGGCGTCCCAAGCCTCCTTGGCAGTCCGCTTGCTGGTAAGCGAAAACTGCATCTCGGGCGGGACTGCAGCAATGAGAGCATCCAGCGCCCGTCGGTCTTGGTCGTAGTCGACGTCGCCGTACCGGACTGCATCCCACATATGCCGCACCTGGAGCTTCACCCTCATCACCGCAGGCCACTCAACATAGTTGGTCTTGGTGAGGGTAGGCCACCCGCCGCCGGGGCCGACGTCCCTGACGACAGCCTGGTACTCGTGGTGACCACGGTACCGAACCGGGGAGAGAGAGCCGCGCTGCCTGTGAAGGCCGCGCTCTCCGTCGACCCGTCCGCCGCCGCCATGCGCGCCTCCTCCAGGAGCGCCACCGCCGTGCGCGCCTCCTTCAGGAGCGCCGCCGGCGTGTCTGCGCCTGTCTGGGCTGCCGCCGCGCTCGTGGGCGTGCACGGCTGCCCACTGCGCCGCTCGCCCTCGCGATGCCTCCCTCTCCAGCAGCTCGAGGTCCGCGTCGGCGCTATCATCAGCAGCGATGGAGCTGCTGTTGCTGCCGCGTAGAACCTCGACCTCCGCTGCTGCTGCACGCGCTGCATCCGCCGCCGCCGCTGCTTCCACCTCCGCTCTAGCTGCTGCTAGCTCCGCTGCTGCCAGCCTCGATGCCCTTGCCGCTGCTGCAGCGGCGTCTGCTGCCGCTCGCTCGCGCTTCTCTGCCGCGGCGAGGTCGGCCTCCTGCCGACGCCGCGCGCTCGAGGCGACCGAGCCCTGAGACTGGCCTGCGGACATGGCGCGCTATCAGTGGGGCTGCTGTGTGGAGAGCAGGGGCAGCCGGAGCTGCTGCTGCTACCGGCTGCGGTTGGGGCTGCTGCGAGGCCGGGGAAGGAGAAGAGCAGGAGATGCTCAGGCTACAGGATAGTACGGCTCGGATACCACTTGTTAGTCGCTGGATTCGCACTCTTGGTAGTAGCTGAATCCTTACTCTCATCGAGAGAGGATGACACTAGGAGTTGGGGCAATTTTCTGGTTTATTTCTCACACAAACTCAAACAATGCCATGCCAACCTGAGGGGTTGGGGTTACATATTTATAGGCTGCTAGCCAGCCAAGCATATGCCAATATGCTAGTCTAAGATGCTAGTCTAAGATACTAAAGTGTTGTCCTAGCTAAGATGCTGTCCTCTAGTCTAAGATGCTGTCCTCTAAGATGCTGTCCTCTAGTCTAAGATGCTGTCCTAAAAACAGAAAAACAGCCACAAGGACCATGTGAGCAGCACAGCCCCAAAAACAGCCACAAGGACCATGTGAGCAGCACAGCCCCACAAAGACCAACCACACATGAGACTTATCCATCACTTGGGAGGGTTACGATACAGAATGTGTGATTAAACAATATCTGTACTTCATAATTATTCAGGACTACATTAATTTGTACAGCAAGCGTGATAAAAACCAGCTTTCACATCAAGAAAAGGAAAGATGTCTCATACCAATATGAATATCTTTTGGCATAAATGAAGGATCCCAGCGTTCCAATTCCTCTGCCCAAGAATAACGCAATACGGCTGGACATACTATTAATATAGAGCCCTCATCCTTGAAACAGCATGCTATTGCAATTGCCTGCATTAAAATGCATGAGAATATGCTCACTCACTCCCTTAATATAGGCAAATTGGTAAGCCTATTCATATAATCTAAAACCAAGTCATCAAATCTGAAATGAATAACAAAGAACAAATAGGCAGGTCTATTCATATCATTTAACAAGAAAGTCATAAATCTAAATAAAATAAATCATTGTTGAATTAATAGTGCTGCAAACTTTTCATATTGATGTACTCCATAATAACTTTCCAGATTGTAGAATTTTATTGCTTGTAGAAAGGTAAAACAATAATATTCTACACATACACCACAAGAATATCCCAAAGTACTCATACACAAAACAGCAAGGATTGCACTATGAAAGAATTCATGCTATATGCCCACCTGGAGAGTCTTGCCAAGCCCCATCTCATCTGCAATTAGGCAGCGTCCACGCCTTCGAAGCCCAAACATCACTCCTTCAAGTTGGAAGGGTAAAAGGGCATCTTTTATTTGCTGTGGCAGCTTCTTGAGAAGCTCATCTACTTCTTCATCAGAAGCCCACTTTTGGCCAGGACCAGGATACCTAGGTATATCCTGAATAATTCTCTTTGTGCTAGAAGGTATTTCTTGCACAGAAGTTCCAGGTAATTTCTTAAGGCATTTCAACACCACATCATAGTCCACAAGCTTAAACACAGGGCGAAGATGAGCACTTTGACTTAGCGACTGTGTTGCAGAGTATTGTACAACCTAGCAGTGCCAACATTGAATGAGTTCCAGTTCCATAACAAAATCCTTACCAAGAACATCCAAACAGATGGAGCCAAAGAAAAACGCAACGTTAAAGGGAAAATGAGTTCCAGGTCTATACCAAAATCCTTATCAAGATTCGAAATAGATGGAACCAAAGAAAAACCATTTATCAATCCTTCAAAAAAAACTATTTATCAAGAAAAGCTCGCCGATGTCCTCGAATTTGAAAAACTGGTGTCAAGAAACACGAAAATCACCAAAATCTCGCAAACAAACGCATAATGGTATCCAAGAAAACACCAAATTTCGGGAGTAGCTCATGAACTGTACATTCTGATCAAAACAGAAACTGGGATAACGTCTATTCCTCAAAGGCAAGAACCGATGCAAACCGTACCGAAGCCGCAGCGAGGCAGTCCTGGACGGCGCCGAGGCACTCAGCCTCCCCGGGGTAGGCCCTGCCTTCCACCGGCCCCACCGCCACCAAGAACTCGTCGGGGCCGCATACCTCCAGTACAACCTGGAACCCCACCGGCGGCTGAGGCGGAGTCGGCGGCGGCGGCGGCGGTGGGGAAGGACGCGGGGGCAGCGGCGCAAACGGAGGCTGGGGCGCGGGCGGGGCGATTCTTGGGCATTTGGCGAGCCTCCACTCGGCGGCGGCAGTGTCGTAGGCAGGGAATGTGGGGGCGCCGGAGGCGGGAAAGGCGGTGGCAGGCTCGGCCGCGGCTGCGGCCTCTGCGAGGCGCTTGCGCTTCTCGAGGGCGGCAAGGCGGTTGGCCTCGGAGCGACGCCGCTGCTCCTCCGTGATATCCATGGGGGACTCCATGGGTTACGCCAACGGCTACACTGTCGTGGGCTCGTGGCGATTGCCAGTTGAAAGCGTTTGGGCTCGGCGTTCGGGAAGGGAAGGAAATGAGAAGCGGGCGGGCGGTTGGGACGACGGGAAGGGAGCGGAGAAAAGAAGAGGTGGCTGAGCCCATTTAGCAGGTTATGTTCGTCTGGACCCATTTTGTACGTAGGTTGGGCCAAAGCCCATTTTGTGGACATGTTTTGAACTGTGCTATCTCAATTATTCTGTCATTATCCATTTCTGAAGCAGGTCTGCAGGTGAAATGATGCCGTGGCGACATTAATCTGACGGCATAACAGACGGTGACAAAACAAGTACTTGTATGACTAGAATCAGACCACGCACACCAGAATCAGCAATCAGTAAAATAACGGCACAGTAAGGACAACAGCACATGAATATCATGAGCACAAATTTAACATCACAAGTCTCGCTAAATAGAACATCTCACTACACATGATGCGAACATGTCTATAAACAGGCAAGCGGGTAGCGTCCAGTGTCTTGATTCCAGTTACAAAAACAAGTAATGACATATATCAATAAATAAAGGAGAGACACTATAAATAGCTCTTCTTCTTTTTTTCCCAATCTGATGCAAGGCATCTCCTGAAGAACACAGCTGCAGTCCGATGCAGAGACCATCACAGATTCTTGTCTTGCAACAGTTTGCTGAACCAATGTCATCCCACTCTCTGCTAGTCACAACCAAGATTCAGTACCATTTCACAAGCCCTGGGCTTCAATCTTCCAAACCTGTCAACAAAAGGTGAGTCGATTCAGAACACATGTTTGTTTCACTTTACCAGAACAAGAATTTCCGTTTGGACTTGCCTTTTACCCTACATACACTACATTGCATTTTTGTCTATTAATAGTAAATACTAGATCACAGCTCTGACACCCTTTAATTTGGGAGAGTCTGCTACCTTACTTAAACTGGCGTACTTGTCGCCAAATGCTGTTAACTTGTTATGGTCTAAGTAGATAAAGCAACGAAAACTTGCAAATCGCAAATAAAACAGGATATCATCAATGCAGGTTTTCCTCATAATTTTTTCACAAAATAAAATAAGAGAACAAACTGGCCGGACAATATGGCTCTTCTGAAAATTAACCAGTACATCTAGATTTATATTAAGGAATGCTTGTCATGTGGATATTTGATTAAAGAGAATCTGAAAGACCTCCTGTAATGCGCAGCGGGGTTTGGCCCCCTTGGGGAGGGCAGCTATGGTGGAGGAGGTGGCGGCTAGGGTTATGGGGGTGGTGGTGGTGGCGCACAGGAGAGGGAGAGGGGGCTGTAGGCGCAGGGAGGCAGAGAGAGAGGAGGGATAAGCCAAAAGGCTCTTTTCTTTTTTAATTCGCAATGAGTACAATACCCCTATATTTATAGTCCCTAATGGACTTGCCTCTCAAGTAACTAGGGGAATATCCTTATAGAATGGATTTCCCTTTCCTAAACAAACTAGACTCAATCTCCTAATTTATTCCCTTATTCTTTATTCTCTAATTCCTTCCAGGGCAAGGAATTGTCGGGTCGCCGCCGCTGCTGTAGCTAGCGCCGGCTCTAGGGCGCCTAGGGCGCGCCCCTTGCTGGGCCACGGCTGGGCCTTGGCCCCTGGGCTGGGTGCCTCCATTAGGCGCATGACATCACTCCCCCCTTTCGCGAGGCAGCGCGTCCTCGTGCTGCGGTCTTGCTTGGTTGTTGCTATTGCTCTCCGGAAGCTGTCAATATTGGAGAAGATGTCATCACCATTGAAGATGTCGTGCAGGTTGATGTGGACGTTCCCGATGGAAAGTAGCTGGTGTCCGAGGTCGTCGAGGAGGATGACCGTGGTTGGCGAGATGACGTGCTGCGGCCATGGGCGCCCTAGGTGGATGGCCGATGGAAGGGCGTTGTCATCCAGTGCTGTTGTCGGTGGTGAGTGACCGCCCAACACAGGCAGCGCCATCTGCGCATGTCCTCCATATAGAAGTACCTGCAGCCAAGCCGGGGTTGTTGTGCCATTGGTGATGTCGAGAGCAATATGGCACAGCTCCTGTTGAAGGGCCGGCTGCTGTATGCTGGCGGAGATGGTGTTGGTGGCGTCGATGTTGGTGCGACGGGCAAGGCTTGCCCAGTTCATGATGTCGGAAGGCAGTGATGGTGGTGCCGCACGTGGTGCTCTCCTTATAGGAGTCGGTGGGGTGAGGACGGTCGCCGGGGTGCGTCGTGGCTGAACAGTGGTGAAGGTGATCGGCTGTCCGTTGTGGTAGTAGTGGAGCTCCATGGTGGTGAAGTCCCACGTCAGGCGTCCAAGGCTAGCCTGCCATGGTGTGCCCAACATGATGTTGATGCCGTTGCTGATGTCGAAGAGGAATGCCTCGATTTGGGGCGTCTCTGCGTCAATGTGGAGTGGGACGTTGAAGGATGCCGCCCAGCACGACACTTTGGTGCTGCTGCCAACGAGGATCGTGTTGTTGATGCGTTGTTCGAGGAGGCCGATGAGACGAGCGGAGTTGATGTCGATGACTTTGTGCGTGGCACTCGTGTCTTCCAATATGTGGGCGCCGGTGCCCAACACCGCTCCTGCAAGGTACATCGGGCGACAGTCGTGAACAGCGGACTGTGACGTACCTAGCATCATGAGGAGGCTGTTGTTGATGTCGTCGTTGATGGCCATGATGTCAGAGAGATGCTTGCACATGTGGCCGCTGGTGAAGTGCTCGTCATAGTTGAAGTATAGCCTCCATTGGCGGCCCCCTGCCATCTCCTTGGCAGCAAGGCGCTTGAAGGGGTGCTGTGGTGCAGCCAGTGGTATCGCTAGTGTTGCTGGTGTCTGGGGTGTCGACGGGGGAGCGAGGTCACCAAGTGTGTTGTGGCTGATCGGGGAGCTGAAGTCACGAATGAGGCTTCGTGCAAAGGGATCCCATTCCGAGATTGACACATCTTTGGTCAAACGGATGTACCAAAGCTGTGCTGCACCCCGGGTGTCTTGATCTGCTAGTAGACGCTGCAGCTTGAAGAGGGATTGTATCCTAGGGATCCATAGTGTTGGATCCGTTGAACCGTCGTATGTTGGCGTCGTCGATCGTGCCACGATCTGTGGCTGTAGTTGTAGATGGGTTGGTGATGACGAACGCGGTGTCTGTGTTGTAGCCGAAGAAATCGGACGCTCTTGGGATGGTGGCGGGGGCGCCTGCTGTATTGGCAGCCTGATGGCTGGCTGAGGAGGGTAACAGCCTGCCTGAGCTGGTTGAGTGGGCGCCGGGCTGATTGGGGGCCGGCCTGCAACGCCGGAAAACGGCGGCACGAGCCGCTGTGGTGCTAGTGGTGCTAGTGGTGCGGCGGGGATCATAACTTGCTTTGTCTCCGCAGCAAGGACGTCGATGTCGTGGAGACGTTCGTCCTGGTTGACGAGCTTGCGGATGTCGTTGTTGGCGTTCACCCTGCAGGGACAGCTGACGTCGATGTTGTTTGTTGCATGGTCGCTGCGGGGTGCAGCGAGCAACAGGGGTGTGGTGGCATTGGGCAGCAGTGGGCTGCTGCTGGTGGTAGTGGCGATGGTAGCCCCAAGGTTGATGATCTTAGCGTCGTCGTGGAGGTAGCCGGCAGTGACGTGGCTGGCTGCGTCTTCGCTGCTAGGTGCAGCAGGCAGCGAGGGTTCGGCAGCGTCGGACAGCAGCGGGCTGCTGCTGCTGTTGGCGGCAATGGTAGCCCCGAGATTGATGATCGGAGCGACGTCGGGTAGCAGCGGGCTGCTGCTGGTGTTGGCGGTGCTGGTGTGTCCGTACCTGCATGCTTTCTCGAAGGCGAGCAGGCGTGCGTCCAGTTCGGCGAGCTCGTTGGCGAGGTCGTCGTCGAAGTTCTGGGTCAGCTGTTGCACGTTGGTGGTGGTGGCAGCCATTGCAGGATCAGACCGGTCTCCTGATACCAGATGTAATGTGCAGCGGGGTTTGGCCCCCTTGGGGAGGGCAGCTATGGTGGAGGAGGAGGTGGCGGCTAGGGTTAGGGGGTGGTGGTGGTGGCGCACAGGAGAGAGAGAGAGGGGGCTGTAGGCGCAGGGAGGCAGAGAGAGAGGAGGGATAAGCCAAAAGGCTCTTTTCTTTCTTAATTCGCAATGAGTACAATACCCCTATATTTATAGTCCCTAATGGACTTGCCTCTCAAGTAACTAGGGGAATATCCTTATAGAATGGATTTCCCTTTCCTAAACAAACTAGACTCAATCTCCTAATTTATTCCCTTATTCTTTATTCTCTAATTCCTTCCAGGGCAAGGAATTGTCGGGTCGCCGCCGCTGCTGTAGCTAGCGCTGGCTCTAGGGCGCCTAGGGCGCGCCCCTTGCTGGGCCACGGCTGGGCCTTGGCCCCTGGGCTGGGTGCCTCCATTAGGCGCATGACACCTCCATTATATCATCAATATAGATTGACTGCTCTCATAATTTTCAAGTACCAGAAGTGAGAATTGGAATGGTGAATTTTTTTTTGGGTGTTCATAAGCACTCTAACTGCCTCCCAAAACTTGTGTGCTGCCACTTCTAAAATGAAGATAGTTATCACTGATTGTGACTTGATGTACCATACAAATATGAAGTAGTATATATATAAACTTTAAAGTAGGGCCAAACAGAAGGGTGCCAGAAACAGACAAGGACTGCGTTAAAAATTTGGGATTCTAAGAATCGATTCAATAATTCTGATGCCATTACAAAATAAGCATAGAAGCCCTTGAGAATAGTTTTGCTAGTAATGTTTCCTTTTTAAATGTCAAAAATTCCTAAAGTAAATCTAAAATAAGCATTAGGTGATATGATATCCCAACAAGCTTATGCTAAGTTCCTTGGGAGTTACAGCTTACAGGAAGACAATGTTGGTATATGATATGAAATATTGAGCAAGTTATGCATTAAATAAATAGGATTAAGCATTGAGTGTATGCAAACACAAACTAATATTGAACGGCAATCAGTCTATGTACATCCAGACATGTCTGCACATGAAACTTGATGTTTACAGAAAAGATTCAAGAAGAAATCTGCCATGGAAAAGGCGTACCTGTGCTTCAGTGTATATATTTTAATACATCATATAAAGAATTCTATCTATTCTTCACAAATAATTCAACAGAAAATATATGATACCTGATTCATGCTCTTGATGATTACTCATCTGCTGCCTCCTCCGAATCCGAGAGTGGTAGCAGGGTACCAAGTCCAATAACATGTCCATTCAGGCATACAAAATACTCGACAGAATCATCATAGGCACCCAGCCTAGCGGAAGCACTCCTTGGAATCATATTTTCCTGGAACATGTTCCATAGCTTGGCCTTACAATAAGGGCACAACTCCGTTGGATGAAACCTAGCCCGCTTCTCAATCAACATCTTCTTTACCCTTGAAGTGGCGAATGACTTAAAGATGCCTCGGAAGAAACCCAAGTCGCCTTCTTCCCCCTGATCAAGATGCTCGCATGGATCTGACACATACAGGACGTCCGACTTGCATGGCAGAGGCAGGAAACTCCTGCCTGCAGTCCTAGAAAAGCGTGTCCTGAACACAAAATGGCCTGGAACATGGATGTTATTAAACAGTCCCCCCTTTGTGCAGCCATTGCAATAGATGAGCAGCTTTCCCAGCGCTTTCCAGTTCCCATCAACAATGTGGCTGCCACCTGAATGCAAATCCAGCATCATCTTTGGAGCCCTTGCATTACAGAACTCCTTCCACAGCACCTGCTTGGCAACCTCGTCAAACCACTTGCACACACATGACAATATAGCAATCAGACTCGGGTTCCAGTTCATGTGGCGGAAGACGAGGTACAGAGCATCCTCACTGAGGTGGCCCTTGATGCAAACGCAACTCGCAGAGTGTGTGCAGCGGTGCTGCTTAAACACCAACACCATCTCCGGTAATCAAATCACTAGAGCAACGATGTCCACCTTCTCATGCCCCCTTCAATCCTGTTTTACAGAAGTGCCAAAGTTAAATTATTGGACAGTTGTCATTGACTGATTACTAGTGCTGGCAATCAAAGAAAATTCATAGGAATGGCAGAAGCGCAGGAAAAATCCTTCCTTTGTCATTCATATAATAAATCTGAAAAACCAACATTTCACTATCACTTGTAGGTTGTAAAGCTCGAACCGACAGCACGAAATACTTCCTAGGTGAACCCAATGTCGCCTAGGAAACCTAGAGGGGCAGACTGCATGTAATAGCTGCGTGCAGCAAGCAACTACGGTCAATCAGCAGAGCAGGCAGTGCAGGCGCTCGCTTGCTCAGCGTGCGGGGTTCACCCGGCCCGCGTGGATCGGGAGCTCCTCGACAAGTTATACCCAGGTGCGATTCTTCACGAGCGGCGCGGTGTAAGCGCTACCCGAGCGCTAGCACCTGTCATCTCGGCATTCTCCACTCGAAGACAGGAGGAGACCGGGCTCGCGTCCAAGCGAGCACACGGCGACGGTGACGCCATTGAACACGCGTTGCGCATCCATCCCCGCGGGAGATACAGAGCGACGGCGAACCGAGGCTTACCTGGCGCGTCGCCGCGGGGCTGGCCGAAGCCGGCGCGAGGGGAACGATTCGCCGTCTCCGTCGCCGTGGGCGTCGCCTGCGCGCGGCCCCTTGTCCGGTCGCCGGCGTGGAGAGCGAGACCGAGACGGGACGGGACGGACGGGAGGGGGGATCGGAATCATCGGGCCGGATCGAGCCGCACCAGATAGAGGCACCAGACGGATGCGTGCGCCGCGCCCGCGCTCGCGAGGGGGCCAGGGGCAGAACCGACCATCCACGCGGGGGGCGCGACGGGGCACGGTCCAGCTGTCCGAGGCGCGATGCGGCCTGCGAGGACGGGACGGCGGAAGCGACCGGGCGGGGCGCGGGGTTACGGAAACGCCCCTGGGCCAGTCGGCGTCCGACTTGGTGCGGTGAGGCCGACACCAGCGGGGCGCGGCCGGCAGGGGCATTTCGGGGAAGTCCGAGTTGAACTGAGGCGTCAAAAAAAAAAAAAAAAAAAAGGTGGTGGCCGCGAATAACTCCAGGTGGAGCCGCCTCGGGGCCGGGACACGGGGAGCCGCACAGCATGACGGGCATGAGGCGCGCGAGGTTCCCCGCTGCTTTACATCAGCCGTTGATTATATTATCTATTTGATTATTAACGGTTGGACGGGGGGATCGTACGGCGTGAGCGTGGACCGCAGGATCCGTAGGATATTTTCGGGGGCGCTCAAGAGAGGAACGTGTAGAGAAAACGGGAATGGGGTTGAAAATGACTGTGCGTTTGTGAGAAAAACGTCTTTTGGCGTGGACTGAGATGGTCATATATCGCTCTCGTGTTTCATGTTTCCCCTATGAGTTAATTGATGTATTTTCTTCACCTTGGATATTCATACTCTTTTTCATCACACACACTGATATGCAACTACTGACCAAAGTATTTTAACTCGATTTACATGATCACGTTGTATATTTCTTAGGTTGTCCCTTTTACCGAGAGTAGCTTTCACCGCTTTGATCTAAAGCCGTTCGAGCATCGTTTAGGCCCCGTTTGGTTTGGAGGAGTTAAAATTTAACTCACATCACATCAATGTTCCCTTAAATACATGGAATACTAAATGTAGACTAATTGCATGCATGTCGGCACAGATTAGGAGTAATTTACGAGACGAATCTATTAAGTCTAATTAGTCCAAGATTAGAAACTTTTTATTAAATAAGACGAAAGTGCTACAGTGTTGATTAAACTTTAACATCCAAACCAAACGGGGCTTAGTGCTTGCATAAAACTACACAGAACCGTGTCTTTTTCAGCAACTGTTACTATGTACGACCCGCACCAAATTTCCTGGCATGCCCACGGGCAACTTTGCTATCCTGCTGCGATCACCCCGGCCAAGCAGTCAGGCAAGCAGACAAGTAGAGTACAGCCCACTTGACCACTTGAGCCGTCAGCTTGGCAATTTGCACTCGACACCCAAGGAGCAAGGGGCCCTAGTCCGTAGCTTTCCCTAGCAGAGTTGGGTGGCGAGATAAAGACAGCATTCCAACGTAAAGCAGCTGGACAGGATTGGCCCCGTTTGGCTGTGCTGATAAGCCGGCTAAAACACCGTTGGCTGATTTATTGTGAGAGAAAAACACTGTTCCGACTGAAAAACACCGTTTGACACAGCCTAAGCTTTCAATCCCAACAAAAACTTACATAGTTAGCGCCCAATTTGGAAGCAAAAGTCCACGTCACTGAAAACCGTATGAGTAACTGTTAACAACTCTGCTGGATTGTTGGGTTTGGGCCAGTCTTGCCACTTGCCAGCAATCTGGTGGGAGTCATTGTCTCGTATCAGTTGAAGACCCAAGTAGCCCAACAGTACCCTCCAGAAAACTAACCTTCATACCAAATTCAGAAATTTGTAATTCAGAATTTCTGATTACTTTGTGCAAATATTCGCAACGATGACCACATAAGGTGGTATACAAAAAGTGAACACTGAAAGTATAAAAATTGATTAAACATAATAAGCTGCCCTGAATGGTTAAAAAAACTCACCACCTCGTTTTTTGTTAGATAAATGCACCAGATAATCCAACATTTGATTGTCAAACACATCACTCAGCTTCTTAGCTGACACTATGCGTTAGTAGGCATCAGGATGTTCTCAAAGTCTGGCCATAAAATTTTCTGTCTTCCTTTTGGCATATTCATGAACTATAGTAGCCGTGCTTTCTCTATGTCGCAGATAGAACTCAGCAAGCAATATTCTATTTTCTTCAGGTAAGAGATCACCGTGATGGCCCTGAAAAAACACCAAACATAAGATGCTGACAACCAGTATTATTAAGTCATCACTCTGAAGCAACTAGTGCCATCTTAAATCTGATCGTCCGACTAATTGCGATTAGTCATCCAGTTAGCTCACCGATTACTAGCCACAGAAAGAAATTGTGAGCAACCCATATGGGCTGGGGGCGCACTTACTGGGCCTTTTGTTTTTAGCCCAAAAGTGAACATGCTTGATGCTTGCTTTGTTTACAAATTTCATGATAATGTCTTTGTGCACTATGCAGCTGCGCACTGGTGCTGTAGTCTAGTGGCAGTACTTCTAGGAGCTGTGCCAAACAAGACCTTAACTACTTGACTACTTTTATACTTATACAGTTATTCTATTTACTAGTATTACGTCGTCAGTAGCAGGGCAAGTAGGCAGGACAACTATACTACTGGACTAACAGACTAGTCACTGACCAATCGGACCTGATTGACGACTAAAAACACGATTAATCGGCTGATCAGGACCATACGACTAGACGATTTGAAAACATTGCTGACAGTTAAGAACTAGCTTACAGCAAATATTAATCCACAATTGACTTATTTGGAGGTACAACAAATATATGGATTGGAACATAAATAAAACATTCCATTTTTGGAGCCTTGGGAGGGGAAAAAGGTCCATTCAGATCACTTCAAAATCTATGAGTGAGTCAAAAGGTGACAATTTAAACAATCCAATAAACAGACCAGATTTGCAAATCAGCTATTAAACTCCACAGTGGTTTCTATGGGCGTGATTGGTTACAAGAATTTGGTCTGGCCTGGCTGGTTGGATGCACTCCACTGATGATTGGTTGCCTGGTTCTTCACTTGGACCTGGCCCTGGCAATGCAAAAAGGTGCGCGCAGCCAGGCTCTCAGGAAACGAAATTCGCTTCATGCGGACGGCTCACTCTGGCTGCAGTTTTTAGGCTCTCTCGTGCAAGCAAGGGAAGCGCTACTAGCCAACCAAACACGTGACATACTCATACATGCTTTCTTCATCTAGTTTACCAAACAACAGGTATTGCATGGATTCGTCCTGGCCCAGCTCAGCCTAGTTGCTTGGTGCGAGCCAGGTTAGACTGGTTCAAGAAACCAATCACGCCCTATATGAATTGTTACAGTCCTGGTTAAAACACACGTATATGCCAAATTTGGTAGTTTTAGTTTGTGTTAGTGATTCTTGTATAACAGTTGAAGAGTCAGGCTATTGAGTTTACACCTAGAAGCATAACATAGTTTATGAGATATAAGATCCACAATCAATATATGGCTCTGGCAATATCTTAGAGGCTGCTCTCTGCATGATTCAACTTATCTTAAACAACCTAATCAGACAACAGACACAGAATAGATTCAACAGCACAAGTGACTGGCATAAATTTAAGCAAACCTAAAGAGGCCTATTGCTCCTAGTGAGCTGGAGGTGACTTCTGTTGTTTTCAATAAAAGCATGACCAAGTGGTCTTTGGTCTATAAACAGGCCTTTGGTAACAAAGGTATAGCATTATGAGCACTATTATTGTAAAGTTCAAAGAAAAACAACGAGTTTTCGTTTTCTTGGCTGAAACCTGAAAGACAAAGGTAGCAGTACCATATGATGACAGATAGAACTTTGCTAATGGTGGGTTGGGATTATGATGTCTTCTATAAGGTATGATGATAAGTAGAATGAAGAAAGTGCACTTACCAGGCGGGAAACTCTATCACAAACAGCATGGTGCATGAGGATTCCAGCTGCAACAGATACATTAAACGAATCCACCATGCCTTTCATTGGAATGCTACAGTGCAAATCTGATAACTCTAGAGCATCATCACTTATACCCCTGCCACCAAAGAATTAGTTAATACCCAACTTTCATTGTACGGTAAAATATTAATTAATGTATCAGCTAATCTATGTATCATGATGGAAAACAAATGCCTAAACTACTACTCTGCACAATGAGGTACTTAAAACTTTATAATGCTAGCATATAAGAAACCCTGGTTTGTGGATTCAAAACTTCAAGGCCAGAATACAGAACATGTTTACATGATATACAATATCTAATGCGGCTAGCCTATAAACCGAGGAACATATGCTACTCCTTTTGCAAGAGGGGATACTCAAATACCGCATCGCAAAGCTAGCAAGCAGATCTAAGATATGTTTTCATAAAAAATGTGCTTTGAAAAATAAAGGGGTAGAAAAAATACCACGGAAAGCACAACCTAGTAATTGCACGCTTCGTTTAAGTATTTCTAAATGTACTATAAAATTCAACAAAAGAAACACATCCAGATACAAGGAACAGCCCATACCTAAGCTCATTGCCCACAACAATAGCTGTTGGTTGAGACCAATCCATGTCATACACACAAACCTAAGAAAATTTGGAACATAATTATTCCTTCAACCATATTACTTATATCAGTGGATAACAAATAACCTTTAGTGAGAAAACTAAAATCCTGATGAATGGTGAACAACTGATACATATGTCATTGGTTTCACTTCAAAAATCCATTTGTGACACACATAACTTTATTCTGGCATCTGGCTATCCTCAGACAGAACAGAACATAATGACCAAACACACCGACAACATGGTTTGACAGCAAATATTTTCTTTAATAGATGCATTTTGTCTTTGTATATCTGTTATGGACGCGGTTGAGATTGGGAGGATCGAGGAGGAAGAGAGCGGCGGCACTACAGTACCCGCGCGCTACAGTACCCTCGCGGGTACTGTTCACGTCGGCGAGAGGCAGAGGAGCAGCGGCTAGGGCTGTGAGGGGCGCTGGGAACGCCGGCCGCGGGGCTTCGCCCACGGCCGGCAAGAGAGAAGGTTTTTCCTTCTAATCTCTTGCTTCCTTAGATTGATACATCTCCTCTCCTTATATAGAGAAGAGGTCTTACTTAATCCCTAAGCAAGCGACTAATTAACCCTAACGGGCTAAGGCCCAATAGGCCCTTGACTCTTCTAACACTACACCCCACCTGGACATGCAGCTCGTCCTCGAGCTGCAACCTAGCTCGACTTTGCTAGACACAAACCTAACACCTAAAAACAAGCCTTTTACATCTCAGCTTATTTTATTGACCTGAAATAGACTACGACTCTTTATTTTTGACTCCTGAAGATACGGCGGACACCCTCCGCGTGATGAACCTACACGTGTGTAGCCACCTGGATCCCATGGAGCCCACCGGAACGAGAGGGGTGCACGGGTATAGCCACCAGGAATTAGTCGCGATAGCGACCAGCGGAGGCGTCCTCGCGGCGGCCGGTGGCGGAGCACGGCAGCGCTAATTAAGGTCCGCCTATGGGTGGCCAACCATCCGCGTCCCCAAACGCCGGCGCTGTAGACACCGAGTTCGCCACCCGAGGTGGCGATGCCACGCCCGATCTCCATGACGCAGCGGATGAGATCAGGGCCCTCTATGTGGCGAAGCGCAGCCTGGTGGCGAAGCAAAGAGGCACGGGGCACAGGCACCAGCCGCAACCCACGCATCTTCCGCGCCTGCCGTCGCGCCAAGAGTCCGCGTGCTGCAGCCTGTAACCGCACCGCCGCCAGGACCGCCTCCCGCATCTTCTGGCGCATCTCCTGCAGCCGCTGCCGTGCTCGGAGACCGCGCGCAGCAGCCTGCAGCCGCACCACAGCCGACACTTGGTGAATAAGCATCGGCTGCGCTGTGATGTCCTTTCGCTGCTTGATCTGCTTTGCGGTGTCTGCCTTCGCGCGGCGAAGCACAGCTTGGAGGAATTGCGACGGGGTGCGGGGCTGAATCAGCTGCAGATCGCACAGCCGCCGCACTCGCCGGCGCGCCAGGAGGCCACGCGCCGCCGCCTGCAGCCGCACCGCCGCCGACACCTGGCGCGCAAACGCCGCCTGACGGCTCTCTATGGTGGTCACCCATGCGTTGATGTCGGCCAGCGCCTTGGCGAGCTGATCCCACAGCGACTCATCGAAACCTGGCATCTCTGATACCAGATTGTTATGGACGCTGTTGGGATCGAGAGGGGAGAGTCGAGGGGAGCGGCGGCGCTACAGTACCCGCGCGCTACAGTACCCGCGCGGGTACTGTTCACGTCAGCGAGAGGCAGGGGAGCAGCGGCTAGGGCTGTGAGGGGCGCTGGAAACGCCGTCCGCGGGGCTTCGCCCACGGCCGGCAAGAGAGAAGGTTTTTCCTTCTAATCTCTTGCTTCCTTAGATTGATACATCTCCTCTCCTTATATAGAGAAGAGGTCTTACTTAATCCCTAAGCAAGCGACTAATTAACCCTAACGGGCTAAGGCCCAATAGGCCCTTGACTCTTCTAACAATATCACTGGACATACCATTTTCACTGTTTGCACAAAATAACTGCAGCTTTTCACAGAAAACAACAGATGATCGTACGTTCAATGACACATGGCATCTGAAAATTCATGTGGAATAGTGGATCATAGATTTCCAAGGAAACCGATAGATAAAGATGTAGAAAAGTGAAAAAATACCAAATCACTAAAATGTTGAAGAGTGGAAAAAAAATACCGAATCAGTTCCCAAATAAGTGGTCGCAATGCGATAACCACGCTTTTTTAATGCACTGAAACATTCTGCAGGTGAGTTCCATATCTCAATGTCAAGCCATTTCTCAGCACCCATGCTCACATGCCTGTTGTCTCTATACCTGCAAAAGTAAAGAAGCATTTGAATGAGGAACTGTTTACTTGAGTGCAACCTATCATTTCCAAAGGATGTAATGTCAAACTTGTGAATTTTAACCCATAATGGATATCTAAATTTAGCAACTCCTCGGAATACTCCTATATGCTAAAAAAAATTATAAACAGGGCATAAGATCCTTGTGAAAACACTAAAACAACAGTAATCTGCAAAAAAAGATCCTAAGTCTCGTGTGATTTTTGTCACATTCATGATCCATCCAAGTTGAAAACTAATTAGTCAGAGTACCAAGCCAGTAGCCAATCTGGCAACTTCAAGAATGCAGATCGTTCTGCTTATTTAGGGCCATTTTCACAGTTCTAAATTGCAACAGCCTAGTGTACCAATCATTCCCCAGCAATCATGTAGTTCAAGCTCATTGAATAATAAAGTAACCAAAATGCACGAACCCAAACACAATACCCATCACCCATCTGGCACCTCAAAATAGAGCAGGCAATGTATTATACAAATTTCTCATTTTGGAGGCAAGGGAAAGTTAGTGGATAATAGTTTGGAAGTAACCTCTATGTGGAAATTACAGCTGTGCTGCTCTAGGCTCTACAAGTCACCAGCCTAAAATCTTTTCATGGGATTGCCGATTGCACCAAACTCATCCCATCCAATCTAGGTTCTAAAGACACATGGATTCTCACAGGCCACTCACAGTTTTGAGTTTGATCAACTTAACACCCAGCCTTCCCCCCCACCCCCACATGAACAACACTGCAAGTGAAGTGACAGTGATCTATAGCATTTCAGGGCATGTTTGGTTTCATTTTGTTAAAGTTTAACTCCAATCACATCAATGTTCCCTCAAATGCATGGAGTACTAAATGTAGACTAATTGCATGCATGTCGGTACAGATTAGGAGTAATTTACGAGACGAATCTATTAAGCCTTAATAGTCCTAGATTGGAAACTTTTTGTCAAATAAGACGAAAGTGCTACAGTATTTGTTAAATTTTAACTCCTCGAACCAAACACCCCCTCAGTTTCACTCTTCACCTCTGCACCTTTTGCTGCTATCACAGGATATGACGTGCACGGACTGCACGCTGAGCGCGTCGGCGGAGCGGAACGCGGCCGAGACGTTGCCGAAATCGGAGAGGCCTTCCACCACAAGGCAAACGGCGTAGCTCCGGTTGCCAACGGCTCGCCTAATTCGGTCCCGCCGCGCCTCGAGGATGTGCGGCTCCAGCACCTCGATGACCTCCCCGCTGGACAGCTCCGCGCCCCCGGCCGCGGGCCGGAACGCGTCCAGGTACGGGAACCACCTCCTCCGGCCCCCGGGCACGGCGTCGCCGTCGGCCCGGCGCTGCAGCTTCATGAGGCGGTCGATCCGGCCGCGGGATCCGGCGGGCGGGCGCGGGTGCAGGAGCTGCTCCACGGTGTCGACGCCGTCCTCGTCGTCGGGAGCGGCGGCGGCGGCGGCGGTGGAGAGAGATGAGGCGCAGGGGCGAGGGCCGAGAAGGCGGAGGAGGGTAGGCGAAGGTGAGGAGGGCCTGCGTGGCCGCGGCAAGGAGGCGAAGGCCGTGGAGGCGAGCGAGGAGACGGATAGCGCCCTGGTCGCCATTGCTGGGGTCGTTTGCGATTGCGAGGCTTGGGCTCGGGGGCTTTGTGGGGTTTGGGCATGAACGGAAGGCGCTGAAGCGTACCTGCCGCTGTCGGAGCCGAAGCGTACAGCAGGATCCACTATGAGAGTCCTGGGCCTGTTTGGCTAGCAGGCCAGTTTCCGGAGGCCGTTCTGCGCCAGGCCCGGCAACTAGCACTGGGTTTGTTGTGCTGAAAAAGTCCACGAAAGTCCGTTTTTTCCTCTCTAACCTCTAAAATCGGGCAAAACACCTCCTCAACTTTTTAAAACTATTCATATTATCTCTTGACCCTGTTATAAGCAGTTTTGAAGACGGTTTTATCTTTTTTTTTCTTTTTTATTTATTTTGGTTGATTCTTTGAAAAAACATAGTAAATCACAGAAAAATCATAAAATAGAAAATGTAATTTTGTTGGACTTCACATGAGTAGATCTACACAGTGAATATATAATATGGTATGCTTTAGTATAAAGTTTTTGTTGTAGCTTTAAATCGATGTTTTTCTATAATTAAATGGAATAATTCATAGCTGCAATTTCTATAGTCTAATTGTGGTGAAATTTTTATGGTGGGCTAATTATTGTATGCTTAAATTGTAGAAAAAATTCATACTCATTGGATCATGAATAACTTAGTTATATATTTTATTTAGGTTTATGTTTGTTAAATATAAATAAATCTATAACTAAGCTATACATGATCCAATGAGTATGAAATTTTTACTACAGTTCAATCATATAATAATTAGTCCATCATTAAAAAAATTATCACAATTGGACCATAGAAACTGAAGCTATGAATTATTTCAATTAATTACAGAAAAGCATAGATCTAAAGCCACAACAAAAACTTTGTACTAAAGCATACCATATTATATGTTTACTATGTAGATCTACTTACGTGGAGTCCAACAAAATTAGATTTTCTATTTTATAATTTTTTGTGATTTACTATGATTTTTCGAAGATTCAGCCAAAATAAATAAAAAATAAAAAGATAAAACCGCCTTCAAAACCGCTTATATCATGATCAAGGAGGTAAGATGAACGGTTTTAAAAATTGAGAGAGGTGTTTTGCCTGATTTTAAAGTTTACGGAGAAAAAGCAAACTTTCGTGAAAGTTGAGAAAGGTAGCGTGAACTTTTTCCTGGTTGCCAGAAACGGCCTACACAACACACCGCCGAAAACCACAGTTCCTGCCACGCAACGCAACGCAACAAACTTCGGCCCACCCACCGTCACCCGAGCTGTCCCTAGCTAGGCCCGGGGAGCGCCTCCACTCCACGCATGACCAAAGCATGCCGAAAACATGCCGCACACGGCACACGTACCCTCCTCCCTACGACCCTACCTAGGCATCGCGCACGCGAGTTTAATTCACGTGTGCACGTGACGTACGAACGCTCCAGTCTCGCGGCACACCTCGATCCTTGACGGTTGCCGGCAGCAAGCCATCGATCACTCGATCCCATGCCCAGTTGGCAGGTGCCCGTCCCTGCCGACCGCGGCGCCTTTTTTTTTCGAAATCGCGACTTCACGCGTTTTGCATTAAGAAGAAGGCCGGAAGAGCGGCAAGTAACCGATACAAAGGAATCGTAAGTAATCCATGGATTACCAACGAAGTCCCCAACACAAACACAAAGCAAGAAACCTGAGGGGGGAACCTCCACCTGACCACCCTCGCTAACTGAACCTAGTACAAAAGGACTCAACACCTAGGTAGCCGCGTAGTGAAGCCAAAGATGAAACAGCGGCAGAGCATCCGCTAGAACGAATGGTGGCTGCATCCACCCAAGCACAAGGACCATCAACGCGGCAAAGCATCCGCGGATGGGGCCGACACGCTCGCAACAGCAAAGCATCTGCATGCAAGGGGGTTTAAGCGACACCGGCGGCGAAGCATCCGCCGAAGCAACGAGACCATCAACGCGGCAAAGCATCCGCGGATGGGGGCAACACACTCCCAGCAACATGAGAGGGGCCCTAAGCGACGAATACGGCTATAGGCACCGGCTGGACATACCAAAGTGAAGAGGACATGAAGCACAACTAGAAGCAGCACAACGGCCAGGACGACGAAGGAGTCCGCCACGACCCCCGCCCGGCGCGGCGGCGATGCAGATGCGATGCGTGCGCGCTAGGTCAAGGAGCGCCAGCGGGCAGCCAGCAACGCGCGCACGCATGTGCCGCTGATCGCGACGACGGTGGGGGAGCTGGGAGCAGGCCTGGAACAGACAGAACAGGAGCGATTGAGCCAAGCCAAGCCAGGTCGATGTCGCGGCGACGCCGATCGCGACGGCTAACTGCTGCGCTAATACTCGCCCGTCTCGCTCGCTACGGACGCACATATGCATGTGCCGTGTGCGTACTCGCGGCACCGGCGCCTAGCTCGGGGTCGGGGCCAACCACCCACCCGGCCGGCGCCGATCGGTCCAACAACCATAATTCACCCTCGATTTCCTTGGATCTGATCGAAACGGACGTACTACGAATGAATGATCACGCCAATCATACGGTCAAGAGACCGCTGCCTGTGCCTGATTGCGATGGTTATATAGTACACGATTAGTTTATCCAAGATGCTGCGTCGTCCAAGTATCTTGTGCCGGGCCGGCACAATTGCACAAACACCAAACGAGAAGGCAAGATCGGGGCTACACGTAGCCGAGCTCCCAGCTGTGAGCTCGTAAATAATTGTCACCGAATTTCGTCCGGTTCCGATCCACAGCTGAGAACATCACACTCAGCTCAGCTGGCCACGTAGACTGACTTGTAGTTTAGTCCGTACGCTCACGGCTCACCAACCCTGGGGCCTGGAGAGATGACGAAGGCGTCCAGGTGCAGCGCAGTGAAAGGCTAGCAAGTCAAGGCACGGGTTTGAAGTTGAGCACCATAGGAACCGACCCCAATTAAGAACGAAGTTGCTGGACAAATACACCAGCAAACAGCACACGAATGTTCACGCCACTGGTTTCTCGATTTGCGCGTGACAAGTTTCCTTCCGAAACAACATTTTTTTTCGGGCGATATGGATCGGGTGGCTCAAAACAAGAACCATCGACAAGGCGTAATAAAGCTTCCTTTGAATACAAAAACTTCAACGCTATTTCATCTAAATTATAGCTAAAGTTTATCTAAACAGACGAACTAATGAGTGTATTCAAGTTTAGTTCAACTCCAACAAGCTAGGCCATGTTTAAATAAGTTAAAGATTTTAGAATTTTGATAAAAATTTATACACCATCCAATCGGGGGAGATAATAAGAATAATTCTCAAAAGTTTAATATTACTCAAAAATCTCAGGATCTGCTTCGCACTAGATAATTCAGATTTCTAGAATGCCTGTCATCCAAACGACGCCTTATTAGTTCGCTAGTTGGCAAACTTGAGCTAAGTCAAACTAAAAATTGACATAAAACGCATAAAGGCATAAATGCCCTCCCACCTATCCTTTCTCTCTCATCTCTCACATGTGCAAAGGGTAGTTAGCCTATTCAAGCATGAATCACCTAACTTAACTCTAGGTGACTAAACTTTATGATTCAAACAAGCTCTTATACACAAAATAGATGTATTGTGACCGTCGATGCCAGCTCATGACATTGATATGTAATATTGTTTGTCATGGAAATATATCGTTTTAGATAGGATTTAATCAAACCACATAAACTACAATTATCCTCAACTTTTAAATTATCTATTTTGGAAATATGTATGTTACTTACATGTGTATATTTATATCGAAAAATACTTGTAAAGTATAAAAAAATTAGTGGTCAAATATATGCATAAAAAACAGTCAATAGTCAAACATAATGACCACAAGGAGTGCAAAGACAACATAGATATCTCCATGACTCTTTCGGCGTGCACGATACTTATTACCTATGCAGTCATGTTTCAAATTAGATTTAGCATTTTATCCTATATATGAACTCAGATAGACACAGTTTATAAGAAAATATACTGTAGGTTTCGATGGACCTGTAACTTTTGTAGCTAAAATGTTCTTAATTAAAATCGTTTAGATATCAAAAAAGGGACTAGAGTTTTTGACGACAAGAACTAAAAAAAGAAAGGGCATGGCTAGCGTCCAGACGTCTTGATGCTAGCCTCTCATCCGGACATCTGTGTCACTGCCCCCCACCCCTCCCCTTGTCCTGCACCTGCCCGCCGACATATGGCATGTTGCGCTCGCCCGCAAGCACGTGGGGCCCGCCCGCGCTAGTGGGAACCGTCTCTGCCTGTGCTCGCTTCCCACGCCTAACATCGAAGCAAGACAGCAGAAAGACGAGGAGGGAGATGTACCACCCGATCTAGTTTTGAAACATCCAAACGCGACAATTGCAACATATGTCTAAAAACAAATGAAACATTTGAAACATGCGTCTGAAACACTTGCAAAACACACCTGAAAAACACTTGAAACCATTGTAAACATACGGAACATCCATATAAAACACTGCATCATATGTGTGAAAATGTATGCAACGTCAAGATAAACACACTTGCAATATACGTAGAAAAAACAAATAAAACATTGAGAACATGAGCTTACAACATACGTGTACAACTATTGCAACATATGTAACATCCCGATCTACTTTTGCAACATCCTTATGAAACACTTGCAACATACCTATGAAACATTTGAAACACTTGAAACATACGTTTACATCATGGAGGAGGTCGGGGCCAGTGGAATCCAGCCGTTAGGGAAGCCGGTGGCGAGCACCGACGTGCGCGAGAGAGAGCGGCCCGACCAGTAGAGGTGGGTGCGCCCGACAGGCAGGAGAGAGGAGCAAGCGGCGCAGAGACGGGTGTGTTGTAGAAGGCCGTAGCAGGGTGAAGGCGTGGTGGGCAGCAACGAATGCGGGCGGCGACACTCGGCGCGGTGGAGACGAAGGATGACGGCCGAACGGGCGCGGTGGAGAGAGCTGTGGTGAAGCACGCTGTAACACCTCTGGTGTTACGGAGACTAAAAATTTGTCATATCATCATATTGTATTGCAAAGCATACATGATTAAGTCAACTACGATGTGTATCAACTAAAACGAGTTTACATTCTTAGGTTGGATGTGCTTCTGAGATGTGTGACTCGAACAGAAAACCCTAATATCGAATGTCACCGCAAATACTTAGTTTATGTCCTACGTAATTTGAGGTGTATGACTGTGTTATACACTAGTGTCAAGTGTAGGGTATGCACTCAAGTCCAACACGAATGAAGCTTCAGGTTTGAGTTCGAATTTGGAATCCAAAACTTGTCGCGAGTTTTCCGATTCGAATTTGAATTCAAATTTAGGGAATTATTAAAAGATTTTTAAAAGACAATTTGGTCAACCAAGAGTGGCATTTGGTCAAACATGTGATGCTTGACCCCATGATGCCCTTGGATGATGGTTTGATCACTAAATAATCACCAATTAAAATAGCAACAGGTTTCATTTTGAAATTCTTCCGAAAACCCTAAATTCAAATCCCTTGTTTTCCCCCTTTTTAAATAATTTAAAATTTAAGTAAAATTTGAGAAAAAAATTTAAAACCAAGTTTGTATATCTTTTCAAGGGCTACAAGTTTGGTGTTTTGAGTTTTCAAAGTTTCAGTGAAAAAATTGGAGTAATTTTGAAAAGAAGCAAATTTCAAATTTGACCCCTTTTCATCCCCAAACTCAAATTTCAAAATAGAGGCATAATTTGAAAATGGTTTGAATATAAAAGTTGTAGGTCTTGGCTAGATGTACAACTTTGGTATTTGGAGTTTTTGAAGTTTCAATATAAAATTTAAAATAATTTCTAAATTACCAAATTTTAAAAAAGTATCCCCTTTTGATTTCAAATTCATATTTCAAAATCCAGTTCGAATTTGAGAAAGTATTCAACATGAAACTTATAGAGCTTGAAATTATGAAGATTTCATATCTTATGAATTTTTCAAGTTGCTACATAATTTTTGGAGTAATTTGGCAAAAACTGATCAAGGGTTTATGCGTGTTGGGGGTGCTACAGTGCACCGACGAATCAACGCCGAGCAGCGGATGGCATGAGCGCCGGCGAGCCGCCGTGGCCTTCCACAGCCTTCTCGTGCACCCCAGATGGCTAGCTCGAAATCGCGCACCTTCTCGTAGCCGCTCCAAGCCCCCTGGCCGTCTACTTAAGCAAGTCGCACAGTCGTCGTCGCTCTCCTCTTTTCCCTTTTCTCTGTTTTCACCGCCGCCTAGCTCCGCCGCTCATTGCTGCCGCCGTCGAGCCATCTTAGGCAAAGGCAACCGCGTCAGCCCATTCGCCTCACTCCCGCGCACCTCCTCGGCCGCTCACACCAGCCAATTTCGCCCGAAGCGCCCGCACGGCCACCTCCTTTCTCTTCTACGGCGAGCGCAGCCACCGTGTCGCCTCACCATGGCCAGCCACCCTCGTTGCCCTCAGCGCCTGCTAGTTGCACCGCTACATTCGTGGTGAGCTACTCTTGCTCCTAGTCCCCTCCATTTAGTCACTACCGGCTTGTGTCGTCGAAGTGTCGTGAGCCGCGGCCACCGTGCCACCATGGCCGGTGAGGTACTCCCTCCAGGGAGGCTGCAGCCGAGTTGTGTGTTCGAGGGAGTTCAGTGGGTCATGTAGGTCGTGATGCTCGGGTCAGTCTAGTCGGAGCTTCGTCGCCGGCGTTGCGGTCACCGGCCGGCCGTCGTGCCGCCATGGCCAAGCGCGGGGCGCGGGGAAGAAGAGAGGGGTGGGGAAAGGGAGCTGGGCCGGCCTGGCTGTTTGCTGGGCCGAGGGAGCGGGCGAGGGAGAGAGCGAGCGCGCGCAGGGGTGGGCTGTGAGCGAGCGTGCGCTGCTAGGCCGCGCGTCCTGCTGGGCCAAGCGAGGAGAAAAGAAGAGGGAGTCGGCCCGTACTGCCGATTTTGTTTTTCTTTTTCAAAAATATGAATAGGGGTAGTTTTTGTTTATTTCAATATAATTTTTCTAGAGCTCCAAAAATTATGAAAAATTTTGTGTAAGCTTTTCAAAGTGTAAACTATCTAGGAAAAATATTAAATGCTAATTTTGATTACTTTTTGTAAGTTATTTAATTAGTTCAATTAAATGTTAAATGCAACTTTCAGGAATTTTAGTAATTAAAATATTAATCCAAAAATCATGAAATTTGTTTTGACACTATTTTAGATCATGATCAATCTATAGAAAAAGTTTGAGCTCAATTAGATGAAGTTTAATTTATTCTTAATTTCTACCTTAATTATTTAAGTAATTAACTAAATGTTAAATCGATAACTTTATGTGTTGTGTGCCCTTTTTATTGAGTGATGAGCTTGGGTCATTAACCCTTAAAGATCCTTGGCACCTTAATTACTTGGTTGAGCTCATGATTAACATGTTCTTTCAGAAGTAATAACGTTGTTTAATGAAGTACTGTTAGTCAGTGTTTTCTGTTGTTTTGTAACTGTACCGCGAAGGAAAGTTGTACTCAAGTTATTAATCGTGGCATATTATCATCAAGCATCATGTTTATCACCGCATCATGTTAAAGCATGTAATATGGTCGTGTAGTTTTCGCTTTTGAAAAAGTAAGCGTTGTCGAGCAAGCATCCGGAGAAGAGTTGTCTTCAGTGGGTTCTGGACCAGACGTCGAAGTTGTTGAGCCCGAACCAATCGTCTCGTCTGAGCAAGGCAAGCCCCGGTGCATTTAAACCCTTCCTTGAGTTTACAAATCGTTATCACTGGTACTATGGTTTACTACATTAAGTAATTAGGAGTTGAGTGATAACCCAGTTGCTGTATTATCATCCTTGATTATTGTGATATCACCCTTGGTACCTGTTTAATTGAAAAATGCGTAGTATGCTTCGTTATGCTTAATTAGTAAGGCTTTTAAATGAAATGCTTGTATGGCCACGATGGTATACTTGATGAATAATGAAAAATAAGAATGAATTTAAGACCGGGCGGATGGTTTGGCCACTGCTAACTTGCATTGGGAAAGGAGTCTCAATGTAGTGTTTCCGCCTTGTCAGTTAAGAACCGTTCGATGTAGTCCTGTTTGTGTTTTGAGACTTTGCAACTAGCCTCATGCCTTGGGTAAGCCTAAGATATTAGTGATTCCATTACGAGAACGTCTAACCTCGCACTGGGAGTGGAGAGATGGCAAGAGTAGCGTATACCCTCGGAACTAGAATTGGGCCGGGTTCGAGGAGTACTGTACTCTCGGGTGACGATGGGCACGTTCTGGTCTTGGGAGATCTAAATGAGGGTTGACATATGCAAGATTTGGGTCTAGATATGTCGTGAGGTTAGAGATCCCCAGCAGAGTATAATCGGTTCGAATCGTCGTTACTCCTCGGTTATAAATACTCGATCGTGTGTCCTGCATCGTAGTTAAGAATTGGAATTTGAGGAAAGAATAAAGAAGAATCTTGATGAGAATTACTTTGATCTAGATTAGGACCACTTAGAATTAGTTAATGAACCATCAATGATAAAAAAAAATAAAATATTGAAAGTAAGGACTTGCTCTAGTAAACTTTTCTGCAAAATAAATTTTGATTCTTGAATACCCGTACCTTGATTTCCTAAAGCTAGCATGCATTTGGAGTCTTTTTCTTAGTCGGGTAAGTCTTGTCGAGTACCCTCAGTACTCAGGGTTTGTTAAACCCTTGTTGCAGGTGCGGTGCATGAGCAAGTCTGCTTTGAGCCTTGCTGCATGACCGTTGTCATTGAAGAAAGTGACGACGAGTAGGCTGTGTGGCCTCTGGGCAAGACATCTCGTTTGGGTGTTGTAATAAAGTTACTACGAATACTCCACTACTATTTTTTTTGTTATAATGCTACTTATGGTTTGAGGTTTAAAACTGTGGTTTGTAAACTTAAGTTATGTAAGACTTCCGCTCTTTTACTCTGATGGTATTTCGAATAAACTGTTGTAATATTGCAATACTCCTGTAATTGGATCTTGTTCGAAGGAAAACAAGCCTTTTAAGTTATGAGATACATAAGTATGGCTGTCAGAGGTCATTATGACAATCATAATTTAGAAGTTGTGTGACACACGCCACGGGCCCCGCGGCTGCGATGCAACTCGCCGCGACAACACGGTCGCGGTGCAGAGACACGACAGAATAGGTGCGAGCGCTTTGAGGAAGCCTGAGAAAGGAAAAGTGAGTATTTCGTATTTTTTTAGCGTGGTGCGAGCCTATTAAGCCGTTCGGCCAGCGGCGGCGTCCGACGGATCGGACGCCCAACCTAGTATTATCGAAAGGGAAAACTTGGTGAGATGGTAGTTACGATAGATAGCAAAATAAATCAAACATATGAAAAACACGCGATGGTGCGGGTAGTTAGATGTTGGAAACTAAAACACTAATTAAATGCATTGCTACAGACGTGCCAAGAATTCCTATGAGAGCAGGGACTGCAAGAGGCACATGCCTGTCACTGTGTCACACGTGCAATTGAATTCCTGTGTTCAAATGAATTCAACCGAAGGAATAGGCTCTGGCCGGCATTTTCCGAGCAAAACTTCACAACGAATTTCGTAGGCTGATGGGTACCGATGAGGGTGACACGCCGGCCGTACGTGCGTGCATGTAAATAAAGTTGAATAAAGCAAGCAGTAAATTCAATCCCAACAATTGTTTAGTCAAATTAGAGCCCGTGGAAATAACAAACGTGTCGTCACATGGTCGTCTGATCGAGCAGCGTACGACAAGATTTCGTACGAAAGCAAACAAACATGGATTTTAATTTCGAAATGGAGAAAAACGTGTTCGCGAGGACGTCAAGGTCGGCGAAAGAATCAGCGGGCGTCAGGAGGAGCCTTACGTTATGTCCCCATTTGTCGTGAACGAACGACGATATTATTATTAGGGCTCAAGGGCATATGGAAATTCAGGCCTGTTTGGTTGACGATCAAAATTTGTCACGTCTAATCTTTGATAACTGTAGCTGCCATAAAAAGTATGGCGAGCAAAATCGAAACTAAACTTGTGGTAAGTTATGGCACGAAAATAAGTCTATGACATATGGGGTAGGGTGCTTGAAAAGTTCGGCGTGCTATAACTGTGACAGTGAACCAAACAGCTGCCGAAGAAACTATGGCATGACTAACCTTTGACATGGCAACTTTTGGGCTCGGCGGCTCCTCAGAAAAGATCTGCAGCTCTGATTAATGTCGACATGTCATGCTTTGACGCTGCACCACCACATAAAAAACATGCTCTCGTAAAACAGATTACTTGGAAGCTAAGCCTGGATTTCTTAACTAACATATGAGATATGACCTTTGACTCTTATAACAAAACAAAATTTGTATACATGCTACTCGTACATATAAATGTCATAGCCATTCTTTACTTTGGGTCTCCTATGCGCAAAGCGCCCGCACAATCGGCTTGCCCCTCTTGCAGGTTGCTCCAACCTTCGACAGATGGCAGTCATATGCTGCGCTACCTCCGCTCGAGCTAAGCGCTAGAATTGGGGACGATGTTAGTTGAAAGCTCGAGCTAAGCATTAGAATTGAAAACGATGTTCTTATGAAAATTAGTGGGAACATGCGGGCATTGTGGTGACTTAGGGCTTATTAGACCAGAATAGAGGCCATCTCTTTCATGTCTATGAAGCCCCACCAGGCATGTGTGTTTGGTTGGGGAGGTTGGAGTGGTTGGAGCGGGTTGGACCCGTTTTTAGAAGTGTTTGGTTAACAGAGTATTGGGTTGGGGTTATCCCAGGAAGGGAATATTCTGCTGAGATTCAGGTTCCTGTCCCTCAGAATCGGAGAAACCGGGGCGATCCACTTCTAGTGGCCACGTGAAGACGCATGGAGGAGCGGTGGTAGTCACGGTGGCTGCGCGGAGGAGGAACGCTGGTGGCCTCGCAGGCATGGAAAAAGTGACGCCGACGGCATCGCAAGTGCAGAGGAGCGGCGTGGGGGGAGCGGCGACAGAGGCCTCGCAGGCGCAGAGGGAGCGGCGCCGGCGGTCTCATGAGCGCAAAGGATGCGGCCAGCATATGCTCGAGCGCGGGGTACGCGGCCATCATCTGCGCGAGCGAGCTGGATCCGCGCAAGTAGGAGTTGCGGCGGCGGCAGCCGCCGCCGCATCAGCACGGATAAGCAAAGGGCGCGGCGTCCATATGCGAGCAAAGCAGCAGCAGCCGTAACTGGAGAAGAGAGAAGAGGGCAAGGAAGGAGTCCGCTAATGACACGCGGCCCCTGTGTGTTAGCTTCCCAACCCTTCCAACCTGCACTTCAATCAAAGAAAAAACTTGGGATGGACCTAACCCTCTATCCAAACAAGAATTGGGTTCATCACATCTCTAAAAACAGGGTTACGTCCAACCCATCCCTCTCGTCCTAGAACCAAACACATGCTAGGAGAATAACTTCAGTCCATGTCTGTTGATTTGTTGTGTGTTGGCCTAAACTGGTTCATGATGAGTACTTGTTTGTCTTTAACCTACAATCACTCAACATTTCTTAACTTGTGCTCACGTTGATGAAAACTTCGTGGGCTTAGGGAGAAGGGCTATAGGGCCTCAACGGCGGTGGGGGGCTCGCTTGAGCCCGTCACCGCTATCTCACCCCGGCACTAGATCCAGCACTAACCGCAGCAGTGGCTGTAACATCCTGAGGGCTATACCAGTGACCTCCTCACTGCTCAAAAGTTGAGCACGGCAAAACAAATGTTCAGCCTGAGCAATATATAGGAGCCTGAGCAATGTAGGGTACTACAACCAAAGTTGAATGGCTTTCCTCAAGCTATAAGTGAGGACTGTATATATAATAAGCCTTCGAGCTAGAGTCCAAGCTCGTCCCATTACTAAGTTGTTTCAGGCTCCGAGCTTAGTTAGTCATCGAGAGTGGTTGCTAGGTGCCTCTTTGCTCTAAAAGGCTTAACACCGTCCATAATTGAATTGAACTTAAGCACTTTGAATTTTCTAAACGAGGCAGTATAACATCGGAACATAGCTTACTATAGATATTTTCTCCACTGTTTAAATGTATAGTAGTCTAGTCGCCTAGTCCATTTAATTAAACAGCAGTGGCACAGAGGGGGTGGAGCGAGCAGGGGCATATGCCCCTCTAAGCTTGCATGTATACCGATTTTTTTTATTTTTTAACCCTTTTTTAAAAAAATATTCATATTTAGACCCTTGAGCGTTTTATTTTTGTTTATGGACCCAAACCTCGGTGCCGAGGTAACACGTCTCGGCGTCGTGAGCCATGGCGCTGAGCATCAAACTCTAAGTTGCCGTGGTGGATGACGCAAACGTGGCACCTTAGCGTCACGAATTATGGCGCCCACGTCGGCCCCACATATCTCGTATGTTTTCCTGGGCCCTCGTCCTCTCTGCGTGCCGGTCTAATATGCATGCATGCATCCACGTAGACATAGACATACAGAGAATACAGTATATATATATATATATATATATATATATATATATATATATATATATATATATATATATATATATATATATATATATATATATTTGAAGAAGGAGAACAATGCATGCAGACGTACTAGTAGTAGAGAAAAGTCGGAGAGATGGGTGAACAGTGCTCAACACGGCAGTGGGCTTGGGTGAGGAGCCACTCCGATGGCTAAAATGCCTTGTCGTGTCAACTGTAGGATATATCCTCTCTCTACTCTCCAGCTTTTGACTGAACGGGAGGGAGAAGGAAAGAGACATGGGATCGCATGTGCAGTGCAAATGTCTAACCGGCAATTATATAAGAGCCTTCTTGTATCTAGTGACAACTACTCTAACATAACCTAATAGAAGTTAATGTTAAGAATAATATGACAATATCTGATTAAGTTTGCATGAAATTATAAAATATAATTTGACAGATCTTTTTCTTTCTACTATAAAGCACAAAAATATTACTCACAAATTTATTATAACATTGATTTCTATACTATCCATGTCTTGATAGAGTTAGATATCGACTTACATGATTTTCTTTGAGGAGACATATAATTATAGTCAGCAAGCAAGGATTTATTATTTAAAAAATGTCTTGTAAAATATCTAAAAATACAGCTGTGAAAACTTTTGCCCCCCAACCAGACAGATGGTCCACTAAAAGATCAGGCGATAATTATACTATGCCCAAGAGCTAGAATGCATTTTTATAAGAAATTAGTTTTGAAGTCATAAATATAAATATTATTCACTAGAAATTTAATCAAACGTGAACTAATTTAGCTAACACGTAACCTATAGCTGTATTTTTTTTACTGAGATAGTATTAAATACTCCAAGAGTTTAATATCCATCAGCCTTCGCGTCCATCGTGCCAACAAGTGTGCTATGAGGGCACCTCCAACAATCAACTTTTAAGTTAGCTCGAAGCATTTTTACTCATAAGTTTTTTTAAGATTACGTGAGAATGTCATATAGAACTATCTATATTAAAATCTATAGGCTAAAAGTTAGCATTATTGGATGAGTTAGCTTAGAATTAGTAACTAACTCTAACCATTATGGGTGTGGTAACATTTGCATACTCTGAAGGGCTACTGTTTCTCTGACTACACGTGTGTTGTTCAGATTCTGTTTTGTTCCTTCAAACTTCCAAAAAGTTTACAAGATTTCTCGTCACATCGAATCTTTGAACGTATGCATGGAGCATTAAATATAGGTAAAAAATAACTAATTACACAGTTTGGTTGTAAATCACAAGACGAATCTTTCGAACCTAATTAGCCCATGATTGGACACTAATTGCCAAATACAAACAAAAGTGTTACTGTGCTTCCAAAAACTTTACAGGTGCAACTAAACACAGCCTCAGTCAAAGTTGCTTCTTTCAAAGAAAAGTGAAAATTTGGGTGTGTTTAGTTCGTGAAATTTTTTAGCTTTGGCTACTGTAGCATTTTCGTTTGTATTTGTCAATTAGTGTTCAATCATGGACTAATTAGACTCAAAAGATTCGTCTCGTAGTTTTCTACTAAACTGTGTAATTAGTTTTTTTCATCTACATTTAATGCTTCGTGCATATATGCAAACATTCAATGTGATGGGAAATTTTTTAAAAATTTAAAACTAAACATAGTCTTTGCTATAGCTAGCTACTATCCACACTGTATATAGCCCGAAATTGCAATTAACGCATGGCCTGTTTCTTCTTGGCTTGGGCAATCAATCACCACTACTATTACTCCTAGAGTCTACCAGGATAGGACTACTCCCTCTAGTCTACCAGGACATGGGCTCTACTGCATAGAGAGTACTCTCACAGTAGAGGCATGCACGTACAGAGTCGTAGCCATGCCAGGCAAGTTGGCGCCAGAGAGGCTGGCGATGAGGTAGGCGCCAGAAAATATGGCGCGGAGGTCCTGCCATCTCACCGCCACGTCACCTAGGTAGTTAAGCTCGGCGTCTAACATCTATGGCGCAGAGACATGTTATTTCGGCGCCATGGGTCATGGCGTCGACCCTCTAGGTCCAAAAACAGAATTAAAACGTATAGGGTTTAAATGTGAATATTTCTCAAAAAAGGATTTAAAAATAAAAAAATCGGTAGTATATACTAACACTCTTTATTAGTTCTACTAGTTTTAGAGATTATAGATACAAATATCTTCTCAATTAAGGTAATAAAAGTTCAACTAGAAATAAAATATATCTTCTTATTATCTTTTTCTCAAGTTCTGTCCCTTGATTGTACAATTCTATATAACCCGATAAAATAAATATGATGTGAACCGTTGGTTTAATGAACAATATCGTTTTTTTATCTTGAATTTAGACAGTTCATACTTGTCCAAGATAAAGAAAAGAAACAAATTAAAGATGTTTTGTAGTTGTTCAAGCCAACATCAAGGTCAATACTTTGTTTTAAGTCAACACCAATGTCTGACATTTTAAGAATTTTAATAGACATTTACTGGACTACCCCACTTGTCTGAATCCTAACTGATAAATAAACATGCATTAAAGTTAAACCTGTGGTAGGGCTCTGAACTTGAGCTACTTTGGTTTGGCTATACAGAATCACCATTATATTCGTGTATAAAATGTAAAAAGCCTCATTGAGCTACAAAACCACTGCATTCCGGTTCCATGGAAAGTATACAAGCAGGTTATGATAGATGAACTGTACAATAATTAACAAAAAAAACCAACTGAAAGTAAAATGCTACTTTTTGGACAGTGAATATAGTTCGCTCCGCCGGGTCGATCTTCCTTTCATCCTTTGCAAAAGAATCCACGACTTTTGGCTCGTCAAGCCTTTTATGATGAGCCGATCGCACTACATGCGAAGGAAGAATCGCTCAGTCCCACACTCCCACTGCCCACTCGTCAACTCTCCAAAAGGTATAAAGAGAGTCGGTCCGTCCATCCTCGGTCAGTCGGTCGTATGTCGCGGTTTGACCAGAATCGTACTATCTATCTACTCTCTGTCCCTTTATATCTGTCATCGTTAGTGTACGTGTCATAAGTTTAACTTGATTTATAAAAAATACGGACAACATTTGTATCCACAAATAAATTTATTAAAAACTAGATTTAAAGATCTTTCTAACGATACTAATTATGTACTATAAATAAATATTTTTTTAATATATATTTAATCAAAGTTGTTTCTCGGAAAACGTAAGCGACAAATATTTAAAGACGGAGGAGTATACATGACGGCTGAGTAGGACTTCCAAAACGCAGGAACCCATGGCGAGTGTGCGATCAAAGCCCACCGATGCAATGCAAAAGAGGCGCACCCACGCATGCACTCATGATACGATTCCCCCCCGTCTGTGGACTGTGTGGGCATCTTCAACTTCAAGGTGGGCCTCTCTTCAGTTACCTCTCTTTTCTTTTCCCCCTTGGAGACCTTGTGGTACAGTTTCCATGAAAAGCACTCCTCCTGCTTGCTGTAATACACAACACAAGCTGCTGCGTTCAGATGCGACCTTGCGCTCAGACTTGGTTTGGTAGAGGCCACGCACGCGCTCAGACACGCGGATCCACCATCCACCCACCGCTTTTTCGCTTTACGACGGTGGTCTTCGACGGGGACGGGGGACATTCCAGGCCTGACGCCACTCGCGTCTGCCGGCGCGCGCCCCACTCACTGGCCTTTCTATCCTCCGTGTTGGCGGCATCACCGCGTCTAGAAACTTCATGGAGTGCCCTTCGATCGAGTGCGGGCGGCGGGGCGGGTGCACGCCCACCACACGTCCACACGCATGCCCGGCGGAGGCGTGCGCGACGCGCCTGCCCTTCCCGAATGCCCCGATACCCTACGGGCTACTACGGCCCCCTCTCCTCTTCGCTTCGAAGTAAATTTTGGACGCGAGACCGCCGCAGCAAAGGCGTCACGCCTCACGCGTCAGTAGTAGTCGCGTTGGAGTATGGCGTCGTCAACATGGGCGGCTGCCGTCGCTGACCTGACGGGCAAATATTCATTACATGTACATGTACTGTACGCACTCCGATTAAAAATATTTCCACGATCTTGCAAACTTTTCTCCCTACATTTTGATATATATATAAGTTATAATATATATAACACAGAAAATTATGGTCAAAGTTGCTGCCTAAAGGCACACAAAATGTAAAAGAACACGAGTTCTACCGGCAGCCCTTAATTAATTACACTCAAGCCTCGCGGTAACCCTGCAGGAGTACCTTTCTATGGTCAGTGGACAAGTCACGCTACAACTTCTCTTTAACCCAACGTCACTGTCGAGGCGTTCGTGCCCGTGCGACAGCAGTGTGAACCAGTGGTGACTGGTGAACCAACCGCTGTTTTTCCAGTTGAAGATCCCCCCCAACCCCAACCCGGGGAGGATTTTAGCGAGTGGTGAAATTATACAATATGGTGACAAGTCCAGGCCTAATTCGGAAAGCAAGGAGACAAATTCAAAGACCACTACCCAAGCAAAGCTACTACTACTAGTTGCCCCTTTCTCTTTCTCATCTGCTCCCCGTGCAGTCAGCAATTCAGCGTCATACAAGTACTTAGCAATTAAAAAAAGTTGAACTCAAGCCACAACCGATAAACCCAAGCTCCGTTGTCTGACGAATTGAGCAGTGTGGTGTCCAGTAAACGCAGGGATTTAGGCCTTGCTTATTTGGTAATAATTGTCTAACCATTAACTAATTAGGCTCAAAACGTTCGTCTCGCAAAATACAACCAAACTGTGCAATTAGTTTTTAATTTTATCTATATTTAGTACTCTATACATGTACCGCAAGCTTGATATGACGGAGAATCTTCTTTTTTTCATAGTGCCAAATTCAGGAGCTTGGGGGACTAAACATGGCCTTAATCCATTCAAATGCCAGGCCCGGGCGCAACAACGACAGCCGGTAGCAGCGGTTGGCGTGCTCGTCGTCGCCTACATGCGGGCCTCGGGCCATTAGATATCTTGCGATAAGTGTCAAAGATTTTGTCTCTTATTCTCTGCTTACTTCACCTCTCCCCGTGGTGAACCAGAGCAAGAGAGCGCACGCGCGTGTGGATGTGGAGGCTGCTCGCCGCTCGGCACGTCGTCCCCGTCGCCGGTGCTTCCGCTTCGCCTCGGTGTCTTCCATGATTCGGGAAGCAAGGCCATGTCTCCCCTGCTCCTCGGATTCCTCGTCCTGCTCCTCGTCGCAGGTTAGGATTCGGCGCTCCATGCCACCCCACCCGCCCCCTGTTCCTGCTCTCTTCTGCTTCTTCAGCTGCCGTATTCCCCCGCGTGGGAATCGAATTCCGCGTCTAACTGTGGTGATCGCGTGTCCTCCTGAAGGCGAGGTGGTGCCCACCGGCGCGCAGAGCAACGGCGACAAGGAGGTGCTGGTGGAGCTCAAGCGCTTCCTGCAGGACAACAACAGGGTGAACCGCGGCGCCTACGACGCGTGGCAGGAGTCCGACGCGTCGCCGTGCGGGTGGGCCGGTGTGCGGTGCGACGACGCGTCCGGCCGCGTCACGTCGCTGGACCTGTCCCGCTCCAGCATCTCCGGCCCGGCGTTCGGCAACTTCTCGCGGCTGCCCGCGCTCGCCGAGCTCGACCTCTCCGACAACACCATCTGCTCGCCCGGCGACATCGGTCAATGCCGCGGCCTCGTGCGCCTCAACCTCTCCCACAACCTCATCAACGGCTCGCTGGACCTGTCCGGCCTCACCAGGCTGCAGACGCTCGACTTGTCGGGGAACCGGCTGTCGGGCGGCGTCGCGGCCAACTTCACGGCGATGTGCGCCGCCGACCTCGCCGTTTTCAACGTCTCCACCAACGGGCTCAAGGGCAATATCACCGGCATGTTCGACGGCTGCGCCAGGCTCGAGTACGTCGACCTCAGCTCGAACAACTTCACCGGCGAGCTGTGGCCCGGCGTCGCGAGGTTCAGGCAGTTCAGCGTCGCCGAGAACAATCTCATCGGGAGCGTCCCGCCGGCCACGTTCCAGGACGGCTGCAGGCTCGAATCTTTGGACCTGTCAGCGAATTACCTGACTGGAAGCTTCCCGGACTCCATCGCCAAGTGCGCGAACCTGACGTACCTGTCTCTGTGGGGGAATGACTTCAACGGCTTCATACCGTCCGGAATTGGGAGGCTCGCCGCGATCGAGACGCTGGTTCTCGGGAAGAACAGCTTCGATCGCAGGATACCGCTGGCCCTGACGAACTGTACGAAGCTTCAGTTCTTGGACATCAGCAGCAACATGTTTGGAGGGGACGTGCAAGACACCTTTGGCAAGTTTGCGAGTCTGAGGTACCTTGTGCTGCACCACAACAACTACACTGGCGGCATCGTCACCTCCGGCGTGCTCCAGCTACCGCTGCTCGCGAGGCTGGACCTCAGCTATAACGAGTTCTCCGGCGAGCTCCCTCCTGAGGTGGCTGACATGAAGAGCCTAAAGTACCTGATGCTCGCCTACAACCAATTCTCCAGCGGGATACCGTTGGCGTACGGCCGTCTCACCGAGCTCCAAGCGCTGGACTTGTCGTGTAACGACCTCTCCGGCGAGATACCGGCGACCATTGGGAACCTCACGTCGCTTTTGTGGCTCATGCTCGCTGGGAATCAGCTTTCCGGAGAGATTCCGTCTGAAATTGGCAAATGCAGCAGCTTGCTCTGGTTGAACCTGGCCGACAACAAGCTGACCGGGAACATCCCGCCGGAGATGGCAAACATTGGGAGGAACCCCGGCCCGACGTTCGCCAAGAACCGGAATGGTTCCAGCGTGCTCGCCGGCTCCGGCGATTGTCAAGCCATGAGGCGGTGGATCCCGGCGAGCTATCCCCCTTTCAGCTTCGTGTACTCCATCATGACTCGGGCGAACTGCCGCAGCATATGGGACCGAATCCTCAAGGGATACGGCATCGTTCCGGTCTGCACCAACTCCTCGTCGCCGGTGAGGTCCAACACGATCTCCGGGTACGTTCAGCTGTCCAGGAACCAGCTATCCGGAGAGATTCCTCCGGAGATCGGCGCGATGGTGAACCTCAGCCTGCTCCACCTCGACGACAACCAGCTCACCGGACAGCTGCCACCGGAGATCAGCAGGCTCCCGCTCGTCGTGCTGAATGTCTCGAGAAACAACATCTCAGGAGCGATCCCGTCGGAGATCGGCCACATTCTGTGCCTCGAGATGATGGACCTGTCCTACAACAACTTCTCCGGCGAGCTGCCGTGGAGTCTGAGCCAGCTCACGGACCTGACCAAGTTCAACGTGTCCTACAACCCACTTCTCACCGGCAGCGTCCCCACCACCGCCCAATTCGGCACCTTCGACGAGCAGTCCTTCCTCGGCGACCCACTCATTTCATTCGGGACGGGCACCGGTAAGCAGACACCTCCGGAAGCTGCGGATGCTCGAAGCCGCGGCATGTCTCCAAGAAGCATCGCGGTGTGGTTCCTGTTCTCGCTCCTCGTCGCCTTCGTCACCGGCGCCTTCGTGTTTTTCATGGCCAATCTGCGTGCGCGGTTCCCTGTGGACCAAGACCCGGACCCCGAGTCGTTCTCGTGCGAGAACCCCAAGTGCAGCTCCGGGAAGTGCTCTCTGCAGATGTCGACGACGTCGTCGCCACCGTCCGGGCCATCGTCGTCGGCGACCGGGTGCTCCTCCTCGACGGAGGGGGTGAAGGTGTTCCAGCTCGGCAAGACGGCGTTCACCTACCGCGACATCGTGGGGGCCACGGGGAACTTCTCGGACGACCTGGTGATCGGGCGTGGCGGCTACGGCGTGGTGTACCGCGGCGTGCTCCCCGACGGCCGCACCGTGGCCGTGAAGAAGCTCGCGAGGCCGCGCGACGGCGACTGCGAGCGCGAGTTCCGCGCCGAGATGGAGGTGCTCGCCGACCAGATGGGGTCGACGTGGCCGCACCCGAACCTCGTCGCGCTCTACGGGTGGTGCCTGTCCGGATCGGCGAAGATCCTGGTGTACGAGTACCTGGACGGCGGCAACCTGGAGTCGCTGATCGGCGACACGGCCGCGTTCGGGTGGGGGCGGCGGCTGGACGCGGCGATCGGCGTGGCGCGCGCGCTGGTGTTCCTGCACCACGAGTGCCGCCCAGCGGTGGTGCACCGCGACGTGAAGGCCAGCAACGTGCTGCTGGACCGGGACGGGCGCGCCAGGGTGACGGACTTCGGGCTGGCCCGCGTGGTCCGTCCCGGCGACACGCACGTGAGCACGGTGGTGGCCGGGACCGTCGGGTACGTGGCCCCCGAGTACGGCCAGACGTGGCGCGCCACGACCAAGGGCGACGTGTACAGCTACGGCGTGCTCCTGATGGAGCTCGCCACGGGCCGCCGCGCCGTCGACGGCGCCGAGGACGAGTGCCTGGTGGAGTGGGCCCGGAGGATGGCCAAAGAAGGGTGGCGGTCGTCGTCTTCGAAGGCTGCGGCCGTCGGCACCGTGTCCTGGGAGCTCCTGATGCTCGGGATGCGGTGCACGGCGGACGCGCCGCAGGAGCGGCCCGACATGCCGGACGTGCTCGCCGCGCTGCTCGACGTTGCCGCGAGCGGCTGCGCGCAACTCGAATTCACGTGACAAGTTTAGGTCATCACATTTTTCTTCCCCTTTCGCTTGTCTGTTCACGTATATCTGGTTGTTTTTAGCCATTGTTATATTAGTTCGCCATTGATTCATGATGTGGATAATAGAGGTAGGAGAGAAGGGTTAGATGCATTTTTGGTTGTAAGTAGTACATAGGATAAGAAGACACGTTCGCTGTACAGTCTCATGCAAAATATTTGGACTTATCAGCACAATCAGCAGCCATCCAGCAGTGTTTTTTCTCTCACAACAAACCAGCGAACAGTACTTTCAGCACAATAAACCAGCGAAACGAACAGGCTTGTTGATTTTCCAGCTTCCATGCCTTGCAAATCGCAATGCGATCGTATCCAGTATCCTTGGCGTGCAGGTGCAGTGATGGCAGTTGCAAACTGGCAGCGCCCCTTTCCTCGTATCTCGCGGGCATTCGCCGTCGCATCTTCCTCGGACCATGACAGTTCTGAAAGTGTCTGAACCTGAACCTCATCACGCACGCCTATGGATTCTTCTATGAACGTCGCAACCTCATGACGCACGCCTACGATTCTATGAACGTCGCGCCGTGCAGTAGAAGCGATTCAGGCGCCCGGTCAAAGGTTAGACATTTATTAGACACCGCCGAGCGGTCAACTATTGTTTTTTTGGTCAAATGCTCGTGAAAAGTTTTCGCAAGTAATCCAAACTTAGTACTCAATTATTTAAACCTCCAAGTCTTTGATCTTCACAAAGTAGCATAATAAGCCGTTAGTGGAGCATGCTGCATGCATTGCATCGATGCATACTACTGATACTAGTCGGATAGGTCCACGGCCGCATGTGAACCCAAAGGCCAAAGCTGAACAGAGTGAAAAATAAAGTGCCGATGCATCATGACCACCGGCAACGACGAGTGGTGGGCCTTGGCAACAATCCACACGAAGGGAGAACGCGTGCGTGCACGGCGAACCAAACCAGCAACTTTTGCTTCATTCATTCCCTTTTCCAAACAAAAACAAATCGCTTTCGAACCGTTAGTCTTTGTTTACTGTCCGCCCGGCGGGTTAACGACGGGCGCCCACACTGCCACGCGCGCGAGGGAACGGCACGAATCCACCGAGGAAAGGCGACCAAGCTGCCCGTCCCACTCGCACCGGCCACCGCTCGGTCTCGGCCTCTCGATGCCGCCGGTCGCGCCGGCGGTTTGCGTCCAAACCTGAGGCGCGCGGCGCGGACGTTTGGACGGGCAGTCGGCCACCCGATGAGCGTGCGTGCCCGCGCCCACCCAATCCGCGCTTCGTTTTTTTGCCACTGCCGGTCCACGAAAGCGGCTGCGCGGGGCCCCGCTGCCGGAAAAGACTGGAAGGCTTGATTCCGAGACGAGAACCAACCAAGCAGCCTTCCGGGACCGAAAACGACGGCCGCGCCGCGCGCGTTTGGCACCTGATTAGTGACTGATTACTCCACCGTTCTATGCCGACCAGACACCGGTCAGATCGTACGGTCGCGACGTCGTGTTGGTGTTACTGCTCCATGCCTCCGCCTGTGAGCTGTGATAGCCAACCGCCGGCGCCGATGGCTGGGCGGACCAGGACGGCAGGATCTGACCTTGCGGCTTGTGGAATCAAAGAAAAAAAAACGTATGGATCTGGGTTCAGATCTCCAAACCTTCTGTTTGGAATGATGAACAAATTATCATAGGCAGAAATATTAGTGAGTTCATGCAGGTTGGCTGGTGATGATGAGGGTCATGTCAAGAATTGATACTCGGCAAACTTTGATTACTGCCTGTTTGGCTGCACTCCAATTTACGAGTGGAAAATTAACTTTTTTTTAACTCCAATCCCTTCCAACCCACGTAGATGAGGATATATTAAAGTGCAGCCAAAGAAGTTTTTACAGGATGACGGTGCTGGTACGAAGAGAAGAAGTGGTACACCATTTGGAGCATACTATAATACCTATGGGTGAGTTTCATAGCGTTTATTTCAAAATTTCTTATAAAACCCCTAACGTTCAAAAAACAGCCATCTCTGGTTTTTTTTTTCTCATGGAGAAGACGTAGGCCATTTTCACTTCGTCATTTGGTGTTTGAAATACTCCAACTTCAAAGTACAATCCAAATGTGATCTGCATTACACGAGCAAACCATTACCCTAATACTGTCACCCAACGCCACGCCACATGAAGTCGATAAAAATTAAACAACGTTCTTGTCAAGATACTAGTTGAAGCTTTCATCCGGTGCAATGACAACCACACAAAATTTAAAAGTTTTCAATACCGTATTTTTGACAAACCATGATCTTACCTGAGATAGAAAAAATATTTTGCATTTGAATATGATTCTCTAGTTTATATACTCTCTCCATCCCTCATCCTTGAATACATGAGCACATTATAGACGCGAAATCTAAATCCCGAGCGCGCAGGATGCGGCCACTCGGCACACATACCTCATCTGCCGCCCGATGCTCACTGCTGCTTCCCTTGGATGTCGATTCACCCGCGCCCACGCCTGCTCGCTGCTGCTTCCATTGCCTGCGTCTGCGCCCTCTCTAACTCCGGCGTTAGCTAGGGTTCCGGCGAGCTCCGCTCCCCATCTTCTCCAACTCCGGTGGGTATAGAAGGGGCCGTCCGGAGGGAGGTAGGCCGGTCAAGCGGTGTGGATGGCCGGCGGGCGGTTTAGGGGAGTTGGCAGCGGCGGCAGCTGGGCGACGACGGGGCGGGAGCGCCATGCCGTACTTCGCCGGAGCTCGCCGGCGTTTGCATGGCCGCATATGGGAGGGGCGGGGGGAGGGGGTAGGGAAGAAGGAGGTCAACGCCGGTGGTAGGGTCTCACCACGGAGGGAAGTGGTGGAGGTAGGGACGAGGGTGTGGGCGTGAAAGGTCCTTGTTTAGTTTTGGTAATTGAATGACAACTTAGGTGGACTAATATGTGTTTATGTGAGATACACAGGAAATTAGTCCACAAGTGATTGTGTCATGAAGGAGCTTATTGCATATGAGATATGACATGGAGTCATGTGATCAAGGTGGAGAAGATCGAGATGAGGCTTGGCTCGACGGACCTGTTGCAAGCGTGAAGGGCAAGTCGGAGGCTTTGAAGCGAGAGACTGCGTGTGACGGTGAAGCTTGGGCAAGACTTAGCGCCGATGGACCGAGGCAATGGTGAAGAGCAAGTGAGGTCAAAATCAATGAACCAATACGGTCACGTGATGATATAAAGTGGATCATATCGTTTGGTGATTGGTTGGTGCATGTGTTGCATCAACGCCGGAGGAGTTAGAATGAAATACATAAGGCAAAGGTATAATCCTAGGGCATTTCATTTCATCGGTCAAAGGTTGTGTAGAGAAGTGCATGACCAGGTTTAGGATAGATGGTCGTACTATTAAGAGGGGCAAACTTGTTTGCATATCGGTCATCTAGTGCCACTTGAGTGATCTAACTTTGCATACGTGCTAGGATCGAGTGGCGTGACAAGTTGAGTGTCTAACTCCTTTGAAGAAAATGATTATGACAATGCTAACACACGTGCACAAAGTGGTGAACACTTGTTGGTGTTGGCACATTTGCGAAGGCGATGGAGTTTAAGCGGTAGGGAGGGGCGTTTTCGTGGAGATGAAACGCTTATTTTTCATTGCGCCGAAGGATGAAAAAGGAGGCAAAGTCGCGGAAGTAATCTATGCTGATCTATAGGCATCGGATGCTAGGTTGCTTGGCATCAGACGCTGGCTAAGGCAACGTCAGACGCTGACGTCAGCGTCCGACCAACTCGTCACGCTGCAGTGCTCCAAGGGTGTGGTGTCGGACGCGCTGGTGGTGTGGCGTCTGACGCGTGACGTCAGCGTCCGTTGGCGGTGGCGTCAGTAGAGCGCAGAGGAGGCGAAGGCGCTCGGCAGCATCAGAAGCTGAGGCACGTCTATTGCTACACCGACAGACGCGTCTGTTGCGCGTTTGGTGAAAACAGACCTTACTGGACTGCGTCTGTTGGTGCGTCGGACGCTGGGGCTTTCTTCGTTGGACGCGCCTGATGGTCGGTTGCTGAACGAGTTGAGTTCCTAGTGACCATTAAAGTTTAACGGTCCACATTCAATCGAGGACACGTGACAGCGATCGAGCGGAGCTAAGTAGCGTCAGACGCTGGCCGCGTCTGTCGGCCAGGCAACAGACGCGTCTGTTGCCCCCCCGAGCTGGCTGTTTTGAGGAGGCAACGACTATATTCGTTTGTGGGGATATAAATAGAAGTGGTGGCCGGCCTTGGTTGGTGCTTGGCACCCTTGGGACTTAGTGTCCATGCTTTGGGAGTGCTAGGAGAGCCTTTAACTCACTTGTGCTTGCAAGAGTACGAATCGATTGCGAGTGAGTGCGATTCTAGTGCGTTGCATTGCGAGACTGCATCGAGTGGCACTAGGTGTTTGTGTTGCAAGCCGGTGGTGCTTGTTAATCTTGGAGGTTGCCACCACCTAGACGGCTTGGTGGCTTGTGGCTACTGTTGATGGTAGATAAGTGTCAATTTTAATCGTCAATGAAACATGAAAAATGACCTAAAACATATTTACCACTTAGATATAGGGGGTCTACTATAACACCCTAGGTGTTTGTCATTCACTAAGTAGTGGGTCTGAGCTTAAACATGACAGATTAAGTGGAGATGACAATGTCAAGGTCAACCTATGGAGATGAGCCTAATCTAAACTTAGATGTTACTCCTTTGCTTTACATATAGGACATTTTCAAGATATATGCTTGGATAGTGTTATTGCAATATATTCATGTGTCTCACCTTAGTACCTATCTATATTGATCCCTGGAAAAGTTCTATGAAGTTTGGAATCAAAAAGTCACATGAAATGATAAGTCATATCCTTCTTGGAATGACGTGATTAAGTGAATGGAATTATAGATCATCAACCAAACCTTGTAAACTTGTCCAAATGACTCTAGATGAACTCTACAATAAAAGTCATGAAGGGTTCATGTTGAGCAAAAGTCAAGAAAATGCCCCAATTGGGCTAAAGCCCTAGTTTAGGCTTTATCGAGTTGCTACTTTGACCAAAGTGAAAGTTTGGCTTCTGTACTAGTTATGAGGTTTGACCTTAAAGAAAAGTTGTAGCTCATATTGTGTAGAACAAACTTTGTTTAATGGTCAAGAGCTAGTTTGATCTCTAACCTAGTCGAATAGAGCTCACAAGATTGTTTAAGCTGCTGTTTTTGAAAGGGCAGAAATAATTCTAAGTCTGGAAACCAGCGTCATTAGGTTGGCAAGCCATGTTCTCGAGTTTTTGTTGAACAACTGGAGTTGAGCCGAATATAAAAGTTAGAGGTTACATCTTAGAGAGGAGCATACAAAAAGTTGGAGCCCATTTGACCAAGTCTTGATTGGGGAATTTGAGCTCAAAGCCGGGCAACCTTAAATGGATTAAGTCGCTGACAGTGTCAAAATGAGTGTTAATTATCTCTTAATCGGTTGCTCTAATGGCCATAGTCACTAAATAGATTTTGTAGAGTATCATGTGAGCTTCGACTTTGCCATTTGGCTCATGTCCAAACTCGGCCCTTAGCGAGCCCAAAACGGTGTCCCACTCTGGCCACTTCATCACTCACCACGTGCTGGCAGGAGGTCGACGTGGTCACCGCATGAACGCCACGCATTCCGAACGTGTCCACCATGCGTGAGCCATGCCTAGCCTTGCTGCCGCGCGTCCTAGCGCCCCAGGCTCTTCCAGCGTGGAGGTCGAGCTCCTCCCCATCCTCTCCGCTCCCTCTCGCTCCCTCCTATCTCACTCTGCTCCGCTCTAGGCTCGCGGTCGCGGACGCTGCCATGGTCGAGCTCCCAAGCTCGTGGCCGTGCCGATGTTTTCACGAAATTGTTCGATCAAATGCTGAGTGAAACACATCACCCCCTCCGCCTCTCACTGTCGCAATCCCCGCAACCATCCCCGGCCTCTCGTCACCGTCGTAGAGCACGGCCACCGTGCACGCCGTGGCCATGGCCGCCATGACCAAGCTCCGAGCCGCCACCGCATTCCTCGCCTCCGCACCTCCTCATCATCAGCCGTGCATGACATCATCTTCTCCGCATCGCGCTGCACCTCCCGCGCCCATTCGTCGGTTGCCTCGGTCCCCGGAGCACCCCACCGCCAGGGCGGCCGCCACCGATCCGCCTGCTCGTGTGGCCAGGAGGCCCCGATCCACCTCCAGTCGTGAATCGACCACCCACGGATGCGGGCTGGCATGGCAGTGCTCATGCCGCTTTTCGTCACCACCGTCGGCGACTCCATCGTCGGAGCCGTGATTCCGGGCTCCCTCCCCTGTTCCGGCGGCCAGAAGGGAAGGCCGACACCTTCCCTCTCGCAATCCCCTCTCTCTGTCTCTCGGTGTGAGTATGACAAGTGGGCCCAACCGGACCATGGGGCCCACGTGTCAGTTTAAGTAGTGGCAGAGAATGGGTACCGAATCGGGTGCACCTAGCAAAATTAGTTAGGGTTGTTTTAATTCTGATTTTGAATTTCCATTTCGTGTTAATCTTTGAAAATCCATATCTTTTGCTAGGTAATTCCAAAAATAGCAAAAGTGGACTTTTTGGAAACCTTGAGAAGTGATCTATGCAGTAGAGTCATAAAATATTAGGTGTTTTTAGATGTTTTCTGATGCATTTATTTAAGTTTAAAAATGTTCTAAAATGTTTATAAACTTGACCAGAGCCTTATCTTGAGTTTTAGATATTCAAAAATAGTGATTCTTATTTTGTTAATTTTGTGATTACATGTACTTGCTAGGAAAAATATCAAACACACTAGTTATTCACTGTTTTCTTAAGGTTTTGATTTGACCTTGATAAATAAGGAAATCCACATTTTATTGCTTGTCATTTTTATATCTTGAGTTGTGTTGCTCCAAATGTTGTGAAATTTTTATGGTAGTCTTTCCATGATATGAATGTACTATGGTATAAATTTCATGGTCATTGCTTACTGTATGATCAAGTTATTGATTTAACTTGTTTATGGCTTGATAAATAGCTTGTAAATAATATATAATTGATAAAATGGAAAATGGTGTTTCATTACCTTAGTATGATGTTGCTCTATCATGTTGATTCATACTATGGCCATGTGTTCATAGAAAATATGGACTTTTAGGTTTAACTTGCTCTCACATGATTTATTGCAATAGCTATTTGTCTTTTTCATAGAGGTTGATATACTTGTCCAAATGGTTTGAAAGTTGGACAGTAGACTATTAGGAGCATATGTAGGCCACTGTAATTTTGGTAGAATTTATTGTGCATTTTGATAGGTGTTCATAATTCCACCTAATTATCTAAATAAATTAATAAAATGTATTAAAAGAATTTATTTAGGAATGAGCACTATGTTTTCTGGTGTTCATTAGTCATGTATGAAATGTTGGTAAAGTTGGTTTTGCATAATTATATGTTTGCAACATATGTTAATAATTATTTCTTGCAATTACTAGTTTCCGGACAGTTCTGGGGACAATGTAAATTACCCCATGTTAATGATGTTTTCTGAGCATCTTGTCTATAGCAAAGTTGTATATAATTCATGTGTCTAGCTTGTGTTAAAATTTGGTGGCATTTGGCTAAGTAGTTTTTGAGTTATAGTTGTTTAATGTCAGATCCCAGATTTGGTTGCTCTCTGTTTGGAGCAGACCAGATTCTGTAATTTTATCTTTTCGGCCTATTTAACTTGGGAATTAGGCTTAGTGGATAATTAATGAATAGTAGACAATTTCATAAGCTTTTCAGATTATCCTCTTGCACAACATTTGAAATTCTGTAGCTTCTGGAATGATGTTATTTCTGACTGTTCATGCTGATGCAAATCTGGGCTTTTCTGTTAAGTATAGTTGGAGTTACATAAGTGTGTTGGTGTTGCTACTTGATACTTGGATTGGTACCCTGTAATCTTATGAGACTTGTGCCTTGATTGATGTGATTGCCCTCTTCTATGTTATGCTTTAATGAGGATTAAGTTAATTAGCTCTAGGTGCTTACGTGAACTTTGGTATGCTTACTTGATTACTTTGTTTATTGCACTTCTATGCATTCATACATATGCATGGTTACACCTCATATAGGTTCGTTAGCAGAAACATGTGAAGGACCTGATGTGGAGCCAAACCCGAAGATGGAGTTGGTGGATCCATCCCGAAGGGAAATGCTCGCCAAGCGAGTTCTTCTGACAAACTCTGACTTGAGTCGGATCCCATGCAAGCCCCGGAGCATTATAAGCCTCCTACCTTCAAAGTAATTAATTCTATATATGTTATAAGTATTGTTGCATTAAGTGATAGGAGTTGGTTGAAAACCTTGCTGCATTATATCATTCCTTGTCCAGATATATGAATCATTGAATCCTACATAGACTAAGATCGAGTAGATGCTTAGCCCTGCTTTAAGTGGTAGAAGTCAGGTGATTTCCTGTCACCTGCGAGATATAGGGATATTCATATATGTCACGGTTGGCTATATGTGCTATCGTGGAATGGAACCATGTGTTAATAAAATGAAATGAGACCGGGCGGGATGGTGATAGTGAAGCGACAAGGCATGGAGGTCTTGGGTGTGGATCTATCCCCGTCTGAGTCGTTTAAGGACCGATTCGCTGTACGTCCTTGAGTCATGTTGAACGCAGTCTAACACTTAGTTGGCCGGATAAGTCGTTCCGACCGTGAATCCGAGTAATACAGTTCAGGCCGGGAATCGACTGGTAGGTCGCATCTTGGAGGAGAGAAACGTTGTGCTTGGGGACATTGGCGTGAGTCCAAGGGGGGGTTAGAGTCCCTATCACCTGGTAGAGTGTCGCCCTTAGGGATGCGTCATCATTCGAACCCGCGACTCCTGAATCGTACGAAAGGTGGCTTATGCGACCCTGGTAGGGGCCTGCGCGGTGAGTGTGAAAGGTCTTGATGGCTAGAGGGGGGTGAATAGCCTATTATAATTTTCTACAAAGACAAGCTAAACAAGTTTATCAATAAAACAAATAGCGAGATGCGAGTTTTGCTTAGCCTAAGGGGTGTTTGCAAGCCACCTAACCAATTCACAACTCTAGTGTATTTGCACTCAACCGCACAAGTCAAACCGAGAAGGAAACTACAACTAGCAAGCTACACAAAGAAGCTACTCTAGCAAAGCTAACTAGCTAGCAAAGATAACTAGGAAAGTAATGCGGAGTTGAGTTAGGAGGGTATCACCGAGGGGCGAAGTATTGAGCCAACCAATCAATATGATCAAGAGATGAATACCACAATATACAACCACCGGGATCGATCAAACACAATAAGAATGATGACACAAAGATTTATCCCGAGGTTCACGTGCTTGCCGGCACGCTAGTCTCCGTTGTGTCCCTCTTCACCACGTGGTTCGGTGGCTAATCGGTCACACACCGAGCCTCTCAAAAGGCGCCACAAGAACCTACCAAATGGCAAAAGGTTACAATGACATGAGCAATATACTAACGTTGCCTTTGGCGCTTTGCCGAGGTAGGCACAAACCCCTCACAATCACCGGAGGTGGCCAAGAACAAACACCAACTCTTGCCAAAGCCTCCAAGCTGCTCCAAGCCATCTAGGTGGCGGCAACCACCAAGAGAAATAAGAATCCCATAGCAAATCAACCACCAAGTGCCAACTAGATGCAATCTCACAATGCAAATGCACTTGGATCACTCAATCTCACTTTGAATATGCAAGGAAGCAAGAGAGATGAGTGGGAGGGGAGTTGCTTAGCTCAAAGTGCTCACAAGTATGTCAAAATGTTCAAGAGAGAGAGCCTTGAGCCGGCCAACGAGTATATATAGACGTACCCCTTCGAATAGAGCCGTTAGAAACTTAAACAGCCGAAATCGGGCTGACCAGACGCGCTGGTCCAACTAACCGGACGCGCCGGTCGTCCAACGGCTAACACGTGAAACACTGACCGGACGCGCTGGTCCAAACGACCGGACGCGCTGGTCGCCCAACGGCTAACTGCGAAGCAACGACCGGACGCGCTCATCGCGTAGACCGGACGCGCTGGAGACGACCGGACGCGCTGGTCCCGAGAATGACCGGATGCGCTGGTCGCCTGAGCAGCGCTCAACGAAACAGTGACCGGACACGCTAAAGAAAATGACCGGACACGACAGTGCCAGCGTCCGGTTAGAGTCCAGTAAGCTCCCTGAACGACCGGACGTGTCCGATCATCAGTGACCGGACGCGCCTCGCGTCCGATCATCGAACTGAAAAACGCGCAGACACTGAACACTGACCGGACGCGTCCGGTCATGCAAGGACCGCGTCTGGTTCAGCGTCCGGTCACCTCTGTGACCTCCGTTCGCCTTCGTTTCTTTTCTGGACTTTCGGCGTAGTGGAAAATAGTCGTTTCAACTTCTCGAAAACGCCTGAATCCCGCCGAGCAAGCTCGGCGGGAGAGAGAGGATCTCAAACCCTCTCTACCGCTCAAACTCCACCGCCTTCGCAAACGTGCTAACACCACCAAGTGATCTCGTCAAGTGTGAGTGTGTTAGCATTTTCACAATCATTTTTCGAGGCAATATTAGTTTATCCAAATGCATATGATCATGAAATGCACATCTAGAGGCACTTAGGAGTTCAATAGCCGCGTCATTCCACTCTTTATAGTACGGCTATCTATCCTATAATGTAACCACACCCACTAGATGTCTTGATTACTAAAACACAACCCTTAAGCATATACCTTTGCCTTGATCACATAGGGTTGCGTCCAAATCCAAGTGTGGCCATCATGATCACCATGTCCATCTTGCCACCAACCTTGGAATGTACTAATCCTCATATGCTACATACAACTTAGGCATAGGATTAGTACTTAGGCATTGTCACTAATTACCAACACCAAACATAGGACTTTCAATCTCCCCCTTGTTGGTAATTGGTGACAAACCTTTCACAAAGATGTTATGATAAAATTTTGATTGAACCCAGGTCACATTTGAAGGGTCGAGATGGCGGACTAGAGGGGGGGTTGTGCTCACCCCGCGGGGATCGCGAAGAGCAACTCTAGTTGAGCGTGTCATTGAGCTACCACACTTTATGGTGGGTTCTTGCGGTGCCTTTTGAGAGGCTCGGTGTGTGACCGATTAGCCGCCGAACCACGAAGTGTTGGTCGACACAACGGGGACGTAGCTTGGTGGCAACCAAGTGAACCTCGGGAGAAAATCACCGTGTCAACATTGTCTACTCTTCTCGGTGGTTTGCTTTCGTGTAACACAAGCTTGTATTTACTTTCATATATACTTGTGCTTGTGTACTTGCTCTCGTAACTAGTTTGCTTGGGTAGCTTGCTAGTTATCTTCTTACTTGTGTAGCTAGAAGTATTCCCTTTGCGTGGCTAATTCGGTTTGTGTAACCTTGTTAGTCACATTGCTTAGTTTGTGTAGCTAAGTGTTTTACGCTCTCTAATTTGGCATTAGTTGCCTTGTTTTTGAGCTTTGCTAGCGAGCTTAAGCTTTGTGCTTTTGCTTCACTAGTTGTGTAGGAGCTCCCTCGTTTGGCAAAGTACTAGTGCATAGGTTTATGTGACCTTGCTCTAGAATTGATTAGGTGAGCTCTTGGTAAGCTTAGCACCTTAGTTGCTTAATTAGGATCTTTGCAAGGTGCTAGAGAACTTAGATAGAGGGGTGTAGTCTTGGCTAGACCGATAAGTTTAATTCCGCATTTGTTTTGGTTAGCCTACGTGTTTAAGTTTTAGAAAGGACTATTCACCCCCCCTCTAGTCCGCCATCTCGACCCTTCAATTGGTATCAGAGCCGGGTCTCTCATTTGCGGTCTTCACCGACCCGAGAGGATGGTGGCTTATGGGCTAGATGATTGTGTGGAACACATTTTTGATGGCACTCACTATGCACGGTGGAAAAATCATATGCTTGATCATTTTCGTGCTCTTGGCCCTAAGTTTTGGTGGATCATGGTTGTTGGCTTTTCTCATGACTTGGATGGGTGTGGTAACCGTACCCAAGCTCAAAAAGATTGCCGAACACTTGATGCACAAGCGAAGTTTTATCTAATCAAAGCTTTGAATGATGAGATTTTTGACAAGGTGAGGGGTCTCTCAAGTGCACATAGCATGTGGACGACGCTCAAGCATCACTATTGTGGCTCCTCAATTTGGGATGATGGAAAATTCAAGAAGGATGATCACATAGTGATGGAGGTACATGAGGATGTTGAGCATGACCACAACGAGGTGGTTGTGGAGGATTGCTCCACCTCAATGTCAAGTGATGATGATGATGATGATGATCATGCCACAAGATCACTTGACAAGAATGATGATAATGCCACAAGTGATGCAAGAAATGATTCTACTTCATGCACACTTGATGGTGAAGGTGATGGCTATGAGAGTGATGCTTCAACAAGCTCTTCAACATCACCACATTATTCCATGTCACATGGTGACACTAAGGTATCAATTGGTGGTTTTGTTGTTGATTGTGATGATCCAAATTTTGAGCTTCTATATAAACTCTCAAAGGCCCTAAGAAATGAGATGGCAAAAACAAGCAAATTGAAAAATGAAAACTCATTTCTAAAAACCACATGTGAACAACAAAAGCATCTACTTTATGTTACTACTTGTTCACATGAGGAGCTAAAATTGGCTCATGAGGAACTTAGTGTTGCTCATGATAATTTGGCACAAGAACATGCTTTACTCACTAAGAAGCTTTCTAATGAAGAAACCAAATCTAGTGAGAGCTCATCATTTGGGTCAAATGATCAATCACATATTACTAACCCTTGTGATGTAGGCAAGAAGCATGTATCCACCTCTTGTGATGATTTATTATATATGCCATGTTCTTCACAATTAGATGCTTGTTCTACTTCTATGTCTTGTGAGACTAACCTTTTGAAGGAGAACAATGAGCTCAAAAGTGAAGTGAAGAATTTGAGCAACAAGTTGGAGAGGTGCTACAACTCTAAAATCGCCATTGAGCATATCATGACCAATCAAAGAAGATATGGTGATAAGAGTGGTATTGGCTACAACAAGAGCAAGGGCAAGATTAAGAAGAAGCAAGACGCAAAGAAGCTATCCCAACTCATGTGCTACCAATGCCATGAAGTGGGACATATTGCCAAGTGTTGCCCTACCAAGAAGTCTCAAGTTGATCCAAAAGCAAAGCCCCAAGATCAAGTCAAGATCAACCATAAAGATGATGATGACTTGATGAAGAAGAAGAAAACAAGAAGGGGTGGTAGAGCAAGGCATCCAATGCAAATCCAAGATGCCAAGATGATGAGCAAGAATCAAATCGAGAAGAAAGTACATGCTCACATCAAGTGCTTCAAATGTGGAGATATGGGACACTTCACCTCGGGGTGTCCTACCAAGCTTGAAAAGAAGATTCAAGCAACTCGTGAGAGGCAAGGCAATGAGAAGCAACATATGAGCAAGGAAGAAAAGGCTCAATCTAAGAGAAGTTGCTACTCATGTCGGGAAAGGGGACACATGGCACATTCATGTCCCCTAGGTAACACTTCTAAGCATATTTCAATTGATGATACTAATGTGCTTAGAAAGGATGTAAAAGATACCTCTATTGTTGCTATTGCAAAACATCCCGCTATTCATACTAAGGCAATGCCTAAGTATGTTGCACCTAATTTGAGAGGACCCAAACTTGTTTGGGTACCATCAAAGAGTGGATGATTGTTTGTAGGTACCATCGGCATTGGAGGCTTGATTCAAATGGTTTCATTTTGTTCATCATATATTGAGTCAAGTTATGAAGCTCAATGCATATCCAATCCTAATGCCAAGTCAAAATGAGTGAAGTCCAAAGTACTACAACATACAAGTGCAATAATCAAAGTTGTGGTGATTTGGAATCATATTTGATGGCTTGCAAATATTCAAGTTGAAAGCTTGCTATGAATAATCATGAGCTAACCAAGGTATATCTCTTATTGATTATTTCATTTGGGTGCATATGAGTTGATTGAATTGGATATATATATGCAATGTTGCTTGCTATGAGATGTTTGAATGGATTAAAAGCTTAGTAATTAAGTTTGGATTGGTTTGTGTTGAATAAATTCATGAGATGATATTTAGTAAGTGGATTGAATGGATATATGTCTTGTGAAAGTATTCAAACAAGTTAGTTTCAAGTTTGATTCATATTTGATGAAGAATAGCTCATGTATTGAAATCTGTCCTACATTAAAAATCTGAGCTAGCAGTGATCTTAGCCATGTTTGAGTGATCAAATCTATTTGGATTGGCTTGAAATTTGGTATACATGCTCTACACTTATGAAAGAAGATGCTGTAGAAATTTCATGAGAAGTGGATAAGAGATGCTTCGGTTTTGGAGTGCATCTTGTCAGCTATAGTGCAGCAGTTTTCAGCATGTAGCAGTGGTGGAAGATTTGAAATCTAGTAGCAATCTAGAAGTCAAAAGAAGTTCAAATTTTTACAGTTGCTATATGACTTAGTGAAGCACATCTCCACCAAATTTTATAGCATTTGGATCTGTACATTGGGAGATATGAATTATTCTTTGAAGGGTACAGAATCTGCTAGAAAAGTGAAAATCATTGGATTAATCTAGAGTCACTTTTAATTGAAAGGTCCTCAAGTTGGAAACATGCTTACAAGTGGTTGAGGTACCTAAGTTTGGTTTTGGATTGATCTAGAAGCATGAAAAGCAATGAGTACAAGACTTTTGTATTGTGAAATGTACTTGGTATACTTATTTGGTACTCAATTTGAAGATCAAGATCAAACTTAAGATGAAGGTGAAGTTTAAGTTCTAGTGATGATTGTGTAACACCTCTGGTGTTACTAGCGTACTTAGCATGCGATTAAGGTCTAAAAGAAATTAACAAAACAAATTCCGTGGGTTTTAAAATTTCAAACGCACATAAAATGATAAGCGAATTTCTATAAATAAAAATAAAACATCAATTGAATGTAGTACTTAATAAAATTTGAAGCGCAAGTCTAGTAGATGAAAACGCAACTTTTGTTCCGATAAATAAGTGATCAATAGCATAACTGGTAGCTCAAGAATTGATTTGGAAATGGGTTCCAGCTCCTAGAACTATAATGACCAAGTCTGAAAACCTAATGGTAATGTCGCTTTGGCATTTAAATTTTGATTAAAATTCGTAAACACTAGATCTATGTTTTTGCACCGATAATTGCACCTTTGCGAGTACTTTAGCACGGTGTAGTTCGTAGGGTGGAGTGATGTTGAGTGGTTACTCCAAAAATGGCCGGAAGTTCCTTAGAACGAGCTGTAACCTTGTGGTCGATGCTCTGTTCGTGAGCCAGCGTCAGCACGACGAACCCGTTTTGGCATCACTCCATCTCCCTCTCTGGTTGTCCTTTTGACGTGCTATTTGTTTCTTTGGGAAGCTGTTAGGGCCATCTTGAGGGCAGAGGAGTTGGTTTAACCTCAACCAAGACGGGTAAGTGTTGGTACACGCTTTAAAATCCGTGCATAGCACGTTGTCGGTCGTTCGGCCGAGGTGTGCGCGGTCACCACGTCATTTTACTCGGCGTTGCCTGGCCGAGCCGCACCCCGTGCACGCGCACCACCGTGCGTTGGCCGGCCGAGGCCGTCTTGGTCTGACCGTGGCGTGGTCGCGCCTTGGCCACTCTGGCCGCGGCACCTGCTGCCAGCCACGCGGAGCCGCTGCTGCTCGCGCGCGCGTTGAGTGGCCACCGCTGGCCCCGCTGCCCTCCCCTGTGCTCACATGGCTGCCTCGTCTTGACGTGGCTCTACCCAGCGGTCACGCCACGCTATCCCTTTACCACGTTCCGCCAGGGCGAAGACTGACCGAGCCGTCCTCACCTTTCCGTCTTGGTTTTTCTTCCCTGTCACCGTGGCCGACGGGCCGCACCATCGCTTACGGCAAGGAGACCAATTCAAGGCAAGTTTTCACCTCCACGCCTTCGCCATTAAGTGTGTTAGACAACCAACCCCACTCCGCCTAGAACCGTGCCCGGACAAGCCGCAATTTTGGAGCTCTTCACTCTCAGTGTCGATAAAGCCGAGCCATGCCATTACCAAGGGCAGCGCTTCCTTCGACCATCTCGAGTCGAATTGGATGCACCAGTAGACTCGCCTTGAACCCCTCTTCCTCCCGCGCACCTTAGTCGAGCTCCTGCCGCTACCCTGCCGCCGGTGACACGACCGTGTCATCACAGAGCGCCGCCGCATGGTGCGGGCGCGCGTGGTCAGGTCACCTCGGCAGTTCTCCACCTCGACCATCGGCACTGCTGGCATCCGGGTAAGTCATGGATACTCGTGCGCCATCCCTACCGCTCTCGGGCCGCCTAGACTCGCCGGAACGGCCTCGCCACCATGGTGAATGGCCGCTCGCCGCTACAGCTCGCGTGCGTGCGTAGCTCAGTCCCCTGTGGTCACCTAGCGTCACCGTTTGGGTTGTAGGTGGTGGTCGACCGTTTAGCAGGGGCATAGTGGGCCCCAGATGGCCGGCGGGACCGTCCGATGCCGGCCGGAGCCGCGCCGGCGGGCACGGGGGCGTCGGGGACCGGCTCAGGGAGAAGAAAAGATTGTTGGGGGCGCTTCGTGCATAAAGTGTCTCTGGTGCAATAGGGACCTGAGGCTCCGCGTAATAGCCCTTTTGTTCAGGGGCTCTTCTGCAAAAAGAGCGACCTCGCGCGCGCTGTGGGCCAGTTGGGCCGGCCTGCTGTCGCCTGACCCGTCCCGCGTGGGCCGCATCCGGGTGCTAGGCCAAATAGTGGGCGCCGGCCCGTTGCTTTAAAAGTATATCTTTCAATTGTTTTTCCTTTTTCTTTGTTGCTAGGAACTTGTAAATTTAATATCTAAATGTATAGGAGTCCAAAAATGGTGAAACCAATTTTGTTAGTTTCCTAAAATCATGATCTAGATAAAGGTGTAATTGGTTCATGTAGATTTCTACTATTTTTAGGCTTGCTCTAATTAATTCGAGGCGTTTAATATTATCAAACATGAACTTGTAAGAATTGTTATGAATAATCAGTGATAGTATTAACGCTGAAAATTTTATAGTAAGCTAACCATAATGTTAGTTGTCCACTGTAATTTTTGTAGCTCCAAAATAATTAGTTTTGTTAGGTAGCTAATAAACCCTAGTTTGTATATATATTAAATCGACGAAACGAAAAGAGCAACACCCTGGGTTGTTGGGAAATAACGCTTAAGTCGATAACATAGATACGAAACCTAGTTCGTTAGCCATAAGGTTAGCTCGTTAGCTTGAGAGACGAAATCGTATGATACGAGGTTGCGATTGCCGTCGATTATTTACATTTCTATGTCGCATCTCCGAATATTATAATAGGAACAATGACGGAGCGTGAAGTCTTTTGGAGCAGCGGAAAAGATGGTGTCCTGATGACCGTGTCGCCGTGATGGAATGCTAACTTTTGGTTATATCTTAATTCCCATCCAGGCAAGCCCCGGTGCATAACCCTTATTTTACAAATTATTATATATATATATATATAGGTTGTGCATTTACGTTGCAGGAGTTTTATGATATCCACATGCATATATATATATCTACCCATGAGTCTTACTAGTACAGGATCGTGTAGCTGTTTTGCTTAGGTTTATCGGTAGCGTGAGTAACCTGTCGTTACTCACAATAGGTGGTTATTATTATTATTATTACCCTAATGATGAAATGATGGAAAAGGAAATGGTGACCGGGCAGGGATATGGTATGGGTATTGGTGGGTGTAACAGGTTATGTCCCGCGGCCACGGGGCATAGCTTGGTTGCACTTTTTCCCTGTCCGTGTCGATTAAGGACCGTTCGTTGCACTGGATCCCCGGTCAAGTCACAGATTTATTATCCCGAGCATATACTAGCGGATGGGGGCTAGGAAGACTTGTTACTCTCTTGTCATGGGCTCCGGCTCTTTCCGGACCGACTGATTGGAGGCGGGGATAGGTGGAGGTCTTAGCACCGTATTGAGGCCGGGCCTCAAGTACGGGAGCTAGGAGTCCAAGTTTGGACGGGGACCTGGAAACCTGTGACAGGAGGGGAACGGGTTGGTCTTGCTTGTGCCTGGGGTACAAGCGAGGCGTGTGTTTTTCGGGGTACCCAGCTGGGCACATTGATTCGCGAATCGCCGTTTCTACGTGACGGTACGACTTGACTGCACTCTAGCACCGTAGTAAGAAATGAAAGATGAAAGACGAAAGATGGAAAAATTGGTTCTGATGGCTCAACCTTTGCTTGAAAGTAGAACAGGTGCTTACCTAGAATGGTTGGTTAATACACTACTGATAACTGCTAATAAAAAGTAAATATAAGGATGCACCTTTAGTAATGCTTCCTGCAGTTGCAATAACCCACAAGCCAGATAGCCTTGCATACCCTTGGAGTCTTTTCTTCTGACGGGTAAGTCTTGCGGAGTACAATTGAGTACTCAGGGTTTATTCTACCCTGTTGCAGGTAACAGGTGTTTGAAGCTGACAGTTGTGTGTGGAAACCTCCTGGTGGGCTCAGTGGGGATTTCCTTTACGTTGCGGATGTAGGGTTGATTTATAACTCTCACCAAAAATGTTTCACAAGGGAAAGATTTACCACCTGTTATCATTTGCTGTATATAAATGTTCATCATGATAATTTTAACTCATCATCAAATGGTTTCATTTCCGCTGAACTTTGATAATATTTTATATTCCGCTATTATAATCAAATAATGAATTACTCTGATGTTGTACTAAAAGTGATATATGAAATGGTAAAGTTGTTATAAGCTTTATCTCTCATTTATGATCCTGAGGTAAAATGTGGACTTTCGAGTTCTCCCGTTGGGTGTGCTCGACGGAATCGCAGAGTTTAGTGCTCTCTCTTGGGTACTTAGTGTCTAATGGAAGATAAGTACTCTTGGGATGACATTAAATTAGGCGGTTCTGCCACAGGTGGTATCAGAGCATAAATGGGGAAATAAAGCTTCAAAACCCTTTTCTAAATTAAAATTTGACAACACCTTTTTGCAAAAAGTTAGGGCGTTTGCATACGAAGTTATATAAGTAGCCCTATTACTATAGTTAAGTCTTCGGAATAAGTTTAAGTAGGCTTTCGTCCGGTAAACTAACTGGTGTGTAGCGTGCGGTCCTAAAGTCAGACGCGCTATTTTGCTATAGTCATCGTGCGAGTCCTACTTGCAGGTGCCCTGTTTCTAGGTACCACGCGTCCCTGTCCCGGAGTTACTGTTGTACGGTGGCTTCGTGTTTCGCGTTCGCTCGTGATTCATGACTGTCGGGGCTTACGTTTTCGGCACTCCTTCTGCGCCCTTGTCGGACCTCTGCCCTGCAACCGTGCTAGTCTTTATGGCCTCGGACACCGCCCACCTCGTGTGCGTAAAAATCCTGTTGTTGTACTTTTACTGGTTCCCACACATGGCTCGAGGGTGGCCTGCGCCAGGACCACTGGCTGCTCTGCCTTTTTAAGGGGGCAAGCCCAGCCACTTGGTGTCACCACCCAGTGCATTCCAGCTCGCTTAGCCCTTTTCTCTTGAGCAAGCTTCTCCTCAAGCCTTCCTTGCAACCACCACCCACCTAGGATGGCAGGAGTCTGGGTTAGCAGCTACTGCTTGAACACCGAGGGTTTTCCCAAAATCCTGTATGCCACCCTGCAAAAACTCGGCGTTCGGGAGCGTCCCGAGTATGAGGGCCGTGAGTACATGAAGCGTGGCACTGAGCGGTGTAAGGTCACCGTCTACATTGGCAAGAGTGAGGAGTTCCCCGACCTCACGGAAGCCTGGAATGTGACTGCAACCGGGTTTCGCTTCGGCGACACCTACCAGGTTGTGGCCCGCAAAGCCTTGCAACATCTCTGTCAGATCTTTGAAGGGCCCATTGCTCGTACCCCCATGCGGTTCTTTCCCCCTTGGGATAAGAATCGGCGGGTATGGAGGGCTTGCATGGAGGCTTTGCATGGTCTAGACGTGCAAGAGGACAACCCGACCTTGGTGCACCTGACCTCGTACTTGCTTGCCCTGGATGAGCAGTATGACCGGCAGGCCTCGGAGCTAAGGGAGTGCCTCCACCGAGCTGAGGAAGCCGAGATCTTCTCTAGGATGCTCGAAGTGCAGCTTGCTGAAGCTCATGCCAATCTAGCAGCCGCTGAGAGTCGAGAGGCTGCCATGGCGGAGGCCGTCAAGGTGGACCAAGACCGTCATGCCCAGGAGCTGGAGGACGCCTATCTTGCCACAAGGGCCAAGCGTAGGACGCTCGCCACGGAAAGGCAGGAACCCTTAATCCTGGAGGGGATCCCTGTCCATCCGCTGGAGCGAAGGAGAACTGGTTTTGCAGCACCTCCACCCACGGAAGCCTCGGAAGTAGAGTCATTGTTTCCCCTCACCCAGCCACCACCACAAGAAGGAGCAGATCCACAACCTAGTGCAGCAGAAGAACCCCAGGAGCCCAGGAAGGAAGCCGTTTGGGCCGACGAAGTAGATTAGTTGTCCTAGGGGAGATGTAATCGTTGCTAGTAGTGCTTTTCATCGTTGTTCCCTAGTGTTGTAATCTTTCCGTTGTACCGCATCCGTAGTTGTTAAGGCCGCCTGGTTGTACGTTCGAGCGCTGTGTCGAGTGTGGGAGAGTGAATGTCTGTATGTTGCACCCGTGTAAGGCCGTTGGTAATGAGTGTTTGCTTTATCGGTTGTGTTTGTTACGTCGTTTTTCCTTAGACCTCGTTCGATTTGCTTAGGGTTCTTGAGACGACAATAAGCAGGTTACAAGGGGAACAACTGTTCTGATGCAACAGATCGGCCGTGATTGGAAAACAGAGGACACTGTATCACTAATTGTGGATGTCCCAGTAGAACACTTGAATTCCCTTGATTTAAATCCGCCTTGGGATTTACTTACTTGTTCCTTATTTTGAAAGGAACCCGTGTTGCCTGAATTTTTCCCTTACTCCTCTGATTCTGTGGTCTATGACCCCGTTGTTTTTACTGCGAGTAAGTTGGTAATAGTTACTTAGTTAATAGCTTATGGTGCCGCGACGGAACCGAGGGCCACCTGTGGAACAGCTGCCACCTGGTGACGCTGCTCGGCGCGCGCTGGTATCGAGGTTGTTGACCAAGTGCTTTTACCGAGTTACACCGCGGTATCGCTCTTGCTATAAAAATTCTCTTGGTAAAAATATTCTTGTGTTCAAACGGGAAATCCACAACGGGTTGATGGAATTGTGCTCTGTCAAAGTAACAAGGTTTTTGAAGAAAGGAAAAGAAGAAAGAGAAAAACAACAGGAAAGTTAGCCCGCACGTAGGTCAGAGAAGTTGAATTGCCTGACTCGACGTCGTTCCTATGACCGGTTTGACAACGCTACGCATGCCGGGTCGCTGTCACTGTGTGCCCTGCGGACGCCGTCTGTGGTGGGACTGTGTGTGCCGCTCCCATGTAGCCACGGCGTTGTGCCGCACTCGCCTCGTCTTGTCGCACAGTACGCCCCTCTGATCCCGGCACCCGTGTCGGCTCTCGGTTTTCGCTCTTGTTCCCGTACCGGACCCCCCTCTCTTTCTTTTCCTTTGGGGCCCCGTTGCTCGCACGCCGCCTGGTCGAGCGAACCCCATCCCCTCCTTTCTCCTTTGCCCCACTCAAGCTCGCACAGGGAGCGCACCAGGGCCGATGCTCTCCCCACCTTGTGACCCCCCCAGTGATTCCCATCTCCTCCGCTTCCGGTGCACTGCATCACCACCTCCGTCCACCAAGCTTTTATAATGCCACCTTGCTTGCTCCTCCTCCATTCAACCCCCAGATCTAGAGTAGAGCTCATAGTATCAACTTCCTCCGTCAGCGCTCAGGTAGAAGAAGCTCAGGAAGCCGTCGGGAAGAAGTGGTTGGAGGCTGAGCTACGAGATCCAGCCGTTGCTCGCAGATCTAGGGTTCCTAGTCAGAGGCAATGGTGTAACTGGAGAAGAAAGGATCTAGTTTCTGTTGGAGAAGTTCAAGTTCATCCCTGGTTAGTTTAGGTTTAGAGTTAACGATGATCTTTGTACCAATCTCCAATTTCTGGCTTTGTTGGGCATACGCCATGTTCTGGATAATCGTTTTCCTATTGCTCTTCCACTGTCCCCGTCTTCGTCGGTTTCTAGAGAGGTTGTGAGTTGTATTAGAGTTGTTCTTAGCCGTGCTATCTCTAGATTCCAGAGTGGTTTAGCGTTTGAAGTCGTGTAACCTCTCATGTAAGCTCAGATCTGTGAAATGAAATCGTGCTTCCCTCTTTTGTTTCTTGTTCCGGATCTCGGGACGAGATCCTTTTTAAGGGGGGAAGGATGTAACACCTCTGGTGTTACTAGCGTACTTAGCATGCGATTAAGGTCTAAAAGAAATTAACAAAACAAATTCCGTGGGTTTTAAAATTTCAAACGCACATAAAATGATAAGCGAATTTCTATAAATAAAAATAAAACATCAATTGAATGTAGTACTTAATAAAATTTGAAGCGCAAGTCTAGTAGATGAAAACGCAACTTTTGTTCCGATAAATAAGTGATCAATAGCATAACTGGTAGCTCAAGAATTGATTTGGAAATGGGTTCCAGCTCCTAGAACTATAATGACCAAGTCTGAAAACCTAATGGTAATGTCGCTTTGGCATTTAAATTTTGATTAAAATTCGTAAACACTAGATCTATGTTTTTGCACCGATAATTGCACCTTTGCGAGTACTTTAGCACGGTGTAGTTCGTAGGGTGGAGTGATGTTGAGTGGTTACTCCAAAAATGGCCGGAAGTTCCTTAGAACGAGCTGTAACCTTGTGGTCGATGCTCTGTTCGTGAGCCAGCGTCAGCACGACGAACCCGTTTTGGCATCACTCCATCTCCCTCTCTGGTTGTCCTTTTGACGTGCTATTTGTTTCTTTGGGAAGCTGTTAGGGCCATCTTGAGGGCAGAGGAGTTGGTTTAACCTCAACCAAGACGGGTAAGTGTTGGTACACGCTTTAAAATCCGTGCATAGCACGTTGTCGGTCGTTCGGCCGAGGTGTGCGCGGTCACCACGTCATTTTACTCGGCGTTGCCTGGCCGAGCCGCACCCCGTGCACGCGCACCACCGTGCGTTGGCCGGCCGAGGCCGTCTTGGTCTGACCGTGGCGTGGTCGCGCCTTGGCCACTCTGGCCGCGGCACCTGCTGCCAGCCACGCGGAGCCGCTGCTGCTCGCGCGCGCGTTGAGTGGCCACCGCTGGCCCCGCTGCCCTCCCCTGTGCTCACATGGCTGCCTCGTCTTGACGTGGCTCTACCCAGCGGTCACGCCACGCTATCCCTTTACCACGTTCCGCCAGGGCGAAGACTGACCGAGCCGTCCTCACCTTTCCGTCTTGGTTTTTCTTCCCTGTCACCGTGGCCGACGGGCCGCACCATCGCTTACGGCAAGGAGACCAATTCAAGGCAAGTTTTCACCTCCACGCCTTCGCCATTAAGTGTGTTAGACAACCAACCCCACTCCGCCTAGAACCGTGCCCGGACAAGCCGCAATTTTGGAGCTCTTCACTCTCAGTGTCGATAAAGCCGAGCCATGCCATTACCAAGGGCAGCGCTTCCTTCGACCATCTCGAGTCGAATTGGATGCACCAGTAGACTCGCCTTGAACCCCTCTTCCTCCCGCGCACCTTAGTCGAGCTCCTGCCGCTACCCTGCCGCCGGTGACACGACCGTGTCATCACAGAGCGCCGCCGCATGGTGCGGGCGCGCGTGGTCAGGTCACCTCGGCAGTTCTCCACCTCGACCATCGGCACTGCTGGCATCCGGGTAAGTCATGGATACTCGTGCGCCATCCCTACCGCTCTCGGGCCGCCTAGACTCGCCGGAACGGCCTCGCCACCATGGTGAATGGCCGCTCGCCGCTACAGCTCGCGTGCGTGCGTAGCTCAGTCCCCTGTGGTCACCTAGCGTCACCGTTTGGGTTGTAGGTGGTGGTCGACCGTTTAGCAGGGGCATAGTGGGCCCCAGATGGCCGGCGGGACCGTCCGATGCCGGCCGGAGCCGCGCCGGCGGGCACGGGGGCGTCGGGGACCGGCTCAGGGAGAAGAAAAGATTGTTGGGGGCGCTTCGTGCATAAAGTGTCTCTGGTGCAATAGGGACCTGAGGCTCCGCGTAATAGCCCTTTTGTTCAGGGGCTCTTCTGCAAAAAGAGCGACCTCGCGCGCGCTGTGGGCCAGTTGGGCCGGCCTGCTGTCGCCTGACCCGTCCCGCGTGGGCCGCATCCGGGTGCTAGGCCAAATAGTGGGCGCCGGCCCGTTGCTTTAAAAGTATATCTTTCAATTGTTTTTCCTTTTTCTTTGTTGCTAGGAACTTGTAAATTTAATATCTAAATGTATAGGAGTCCAAAAATGGTGAAACCAATTTTGTTAGTTTCCTAAAATCATGATCTAGATAAAGGTGTAATTGGTTCATGTAGATTTCTACTATTTTTAGGCTTGCTCTAATTAATTCGAGGCGTTTAATATTATCAAACATGAACTTGTAAGAATTGTTATGAATAATCAGTGATAGTATTAACGCTGAAAATTTTATAGTAAGCTAACCATAATGTTAGTTGTCCACTGTAATTTTTGTAGCTCCAAAATAATTAGTTTTGTTAGGTAGCTAATAAACCCTAGTTTGTATATATATTAAATCGACGAAACGAAAAGAGCAACACCCTGGGTTGTTGGGAAATAACGCTTAAGTCGATAACATAGATACGAAACCTAGTTCGTTAGCCATAAGGTTAGCTCGTTAGCTTGAGAGACGAAATCGTATGATACGAGGTTGCGATTGCCGTCGATTATTTACATTTCTATGTCGCATCTCCGAATATTATAATAGGAACAATGACGGAGCGTGAAGTCTTTTGGAGCAGCGGAAAAGATGGTGTCCTGATGACCGTGTCGCCGTGATGGAATGCTAACTTTTGGTTATATCTTAATTCCCATCCAGGCAAGCCCCGGTGCATAACCCTTATTTTACAAATTATTATATATATATATATATAGGTTGTGCATTTACGTTGCAGGAGTTTTATGATATCCACATGCATATATATATATCTACCCATGAGTCTTACTAGTACAGGATCGTGTAGCTGTTTTGCTTAGGTTTATCGGTAGCGTGAGTAACCTGTCGTTACTCACAATAGGTGGTTATTATTATTATTATTACCCTAATGATGAAATGATGGAAAAGGAAATGGTGACCGGGCAGGGATATGGTATGGGTATTGGTGGGTGTAACAGGTTATGTCCCGCGGCCACGGGGCATAGCTTGGTTGCACTTTTTCCCTGTCCGTGTCGATTAAGGACCGTTCGTTGCACTGGATCCCCGGTCAAGTCACAGATTTATTATCCCGAGCATATACTAGCGGATGGGGGCTAGGAAGACTTGTTACTCTCTTGTCATGGGCTCCGGCTCTTTCCGGACCGACTGATTGGAGGCGGGGATAGGTGGAGGTCTTAGCACCGTATTGAGGCCGGGCCTCAAGTACGGGAGCTAGGAGTCCAAGTTTGGACGGGGACCTGGAAACCTGTGACAGGAGGGGAACGGGTTGGTCTTGCTTGTGCCTGGGGTACAAGCGAGGCGTGTGTTTTTCGGGGTACCCAGCTGGGCACATTGATTCGCGAATCGCCGTTTCTACGTGACGGTACGACTTGACTGCACTCTAGCACCGTAGTAAGAAATGAAAGATGAAAGACGAAAGATGGAAAAATTGGTTCTGATGGCTCAACCTTTGCTTGAAAGTAGAACAGGTGCTTACCTAGAATGGTTGGTTAATACACTACTGATAACTGCTAATAAAAAGTAAATATAAGGATGCACCTTTAGTAATGCTTCCTGCAGTTGCAATAACCCACAAGCCAGATAGCCTTGCATACCCTTGGAGTCTTTTCTTCTGACGGGTAAGTCTTGCGGAGTACAATTGAGTACTCAGGGTTTATTCTACCCTGTTGCAGGTAACAGGTGTTTGAAGCTGACAGTTGTGTGTGGAAACCTCCTGGTGGGCTCAGTGGGGATTTCCTTTACGTTGCGGATGTAGGGTTGATTTATAACTCTCACCAAAAATGTTTCACAAGGGAAAGATTTACCACCTGTTATCATTTGCTGTATATAAATGTTCATCATGATAATTTTAACTCATCATCAAATGGTTTCATTTCCGCTGAACTTTGATAATATTTTATATTCCGCTATTATAATCAAATAATGAATTACTCTGATGTTGTACTAAAAGTGATATATGAAATGGTAAAGTTGTTATAAGCTTTATCTCTCATTTATGATCCTGAGGTAAAATGTGGACTTTCGAGTTCTCCCGTTGGGTGTGCTCGACGGAATCGCAGAGTTTAGTGCTCTCTCTTGGGTACTTAGTGTCTAATGGAAGATAAGTACTCTTGGGATGACATTAAATTAGGCGGTTCTGCCACAGATTGGAGATCATTTGGTAGAAGGAAAAGGACTTAAACAAGTAGAAAGAGTTAGACTCAAATGTAGATTCAAGGATTATTCATCAAGATTGAGTTCATCATTTGGATCAATCCAACTATATCATTTCAAGTGAGTATCAAGAGTGGTTCTTTGGAGAAAGGTCACTTCTCCCTAGTGAGGGGCTTGCCGCCGTGTGTAGGTGAAACCAAGTTTGGGACTTGGAAGGCTAACATGGAAGTGGTGATCCGAGGAACTTGTGATGCTTAGTTGAAACAATCAAAAGAGTTGATCAAGAAAAGCAAGCAACACCCAAAAGAGAGCTAGTCATGTATTTCAAGTGGTATTCTAAGTAGTTCTCTTATGCAAGCATTGATCAAAAAGATGAAGCAAGCCAACCACAACTCAAGAGATAGTGCACTTGATCATAAGTGGTTTTCATTTCATATGGGTGAAGAATGAATTTATCTATGATGATTGGTCTTCACCAAGCTTATAAATTGGACTTTATATTGCTATTGGAGTAATGAATTGGAATCTATGTGACTATCCTCTACTCCAACATAGCAAAGGTATCATTGTAATGTGCATGATCATTTCATCCCTTACTAGTATGTGATTAGTGCATATAGTACATGTTTATTAGGATCATGCATAACAAATAAAAATTTTAAATTCATAGCCTACCATTATTGCTTGATTGATTAATTGATCTAGTGGTATGGATATGAGTTTGTTCTTGAGCTAGTAAACCCATGTACTTGATCTAGTTTGGATTGCTAACAAGTGACAAGTACAACATTGACAAGATAACCCTTAGCATGAGGAGTGAAGAAGCTTGTCATTGGATCAAACCGGACTTGGAATCTTAGGCAAATCAACATAGTCAAGTCATACAAGAAGCTCATGACAATGATAAGAGTACAAGCACAAGACAATAATGAAAATAGATATCTAGTTTGTTTCAAGTGGTATCTAGACTCAAATTGATCTTCCAAGTGGTATTCACTAGTGGTGTCTAGATCATCAACTTACAAGTGATATCTTACAAATGGTACTCATGAAGATAGCAAATGTTCAAGAAGTGAATATTATTGCCAAATCCTTCAAAGTGGATCCATACTAGAAAACTCTTTCAAATGGTATCACATTCCTACTCATGGTATCTTCATGTGGTATCATTCATGCAAGACGATGGTTTCACAAGTGATCCTCAACCTTAAGTGATCAAATCAAGAAATGCTACCCTCATCTCCAAGTGGTATCTCAAGTGAATGACACATGCTATGACATAGGGGGAGGAGCCCCACCGATTGGTATCAAGGTCAAAGATCCTATGTGGTATCTCAAGAGCAACCATAAAGTTTGTCATTCCAACATATGTGGTAATGTCCATCAAAAATGCAATATTAAAGTCTCAACCATCTACCCCAATACAAGCCTTTGTATCAATTGAGAAGAACACCTTTTATGGAAATTGATGACAAAGGGGGAGAAGTTGGACAAAGATATGAAAGCTTTTTGAGCTTTGGGGAGAGATTGGAAAGATTGGACATGGACATGGACAAAGAGGGAGTAACATTGAAGAATGTAAGGGGATCAAACATTCTTGGACAAAGAAAGCACACAAGTAGGGGGAGCAAGCTCATGAACTTTGATTGATTGCATTTGATATGTGCATAATTCATGTGCTTGCTTGCATTGCATAAAGTTCTTAAATTCAATATGCATGCTTGTGTGGTGTATGCTAGTTATAGAACTTGAATGATGATTTGATAACTAGCATGCATAGGATGTTAGCTAGACTTATGATTTTCATGCAAAAACTAGAACCTTGCTTATAATGTTGATCTCACGAGGTTTCTAGTGTTTTTAATGTCTAGCTACTCATGATGCTATGGATGGTGGCAAACTTATGATTTTCAAATGGTATCAAGCTACTAATTGGTATCAAGCTACAAAGGTTTATTCTATACACCTTAGCATCACTTAGTAGTGCTAACCCTCCCACAAATTTCATATTTATGCATATGTGCAAGCTTGAAACTAAACCATTTGAGCACATATGTAGTGGGAGTTATCACTACCAAGTTGGATTTTATGGTGCTTATCCAAATTCTAACATAGAGCTTAAATGTTGGATAAGTGGCATAAAGTCCAAAGGAACTTAATTTCCATATCTTTGTAGAGTTGTCATCAATTACCAAAAAGGGGGAGATTGAAAGGTCCTTGTTTGGTTTTGGTAATTGAGTGACAACTTAGGTGGACTAATATGTGGTTATGTGAGATACACAGGAGATTAGTCCACATGTGATGGTGTCATGAAGGAGCTCATTGCATATGAGACATGACATGGAGTCATGTGACCAAGGTGGAGAAGATCAAGATGAGGCTTGGCTTGATGGACCGGTTGCTAGGGTGAAGGGCAAGTTGTGTGATGGCTTGGCACCGAAGGACCGAGGCAACGGTGAAGAGCAAGTGAGGTCAAGATCGATGAACCAATACGGTCACGTGATGATATGAAGTGAATCATATCATTTGTGATATGGTTGGTGCATGTGTTGCATCAACGACGGAGGAGATGGAGTGGAATGCGCAAGGCAAAGGTATAACCTAGGGCATTTCCATTTCACCGGTCATAGGTGTGTAGAGAAGTTTATGACCGGGTTTAGGATAGATGGCCGTACTATTAAGAGGGGCAAACTTGTTTGCATATCGGTCATCTAGTGCCACTTGAGCGATCTAACTTTGCATACGTGTTAGGATCGAGTGGCGAGGCAAGTTGAGTGGTTAACTCCTTCGATAAAATGATTATGAAAAAGCTAACACACATGCACAAGGTGGTGATCACTTGTTGGTGTTGGCACATTTGCGAAGGCGTTGGAGTTTGAGCGGTAGAGAGGGTTTGGGTTCCTCTCTCCCTCCCGCCGAGCTTGCGAGCGCGGGATTCAGGCGTTTTTGGGAACTTGAAATGCATATTTTCTATTACGCCGGAAGTCGGAAAAGAAACGGAGGCGAACGGAGGTCACAGAGGTGACCGGACGCTGCACCGGACGCGGTCATGGTATGACCGGACGCGTCCGGTCAGTACAGCGCAGACGCGGGTGTTAGGGTTTGTAACCGGCGCGTCCGGTCACTCGCGGGACCAGCGCGTCCGGTCTTGCGCCCAGAAGGAACTGAGGTTCGCAGAGGACGATCAGACGCGGGGCGCGTCCGGTCACACATGATCGGACACGTCCGATCGTTGAAGGAGCTTACTAGACTCTAACCGGACGCGGGCACTGTCGCGTCCGGTCATCGCAAGGAGCGCGTCCGGTCGTTGCGTCGCGGGCGCGTGGGTCAGTGCGATCGGCGCGTCCGGTCGTTCGACAGGCGCGTCCGGTCATCGGGACCGGCGCGTCCGATCATTATGAGAAGCGCGTCCGGTCATAGGGTTTGACCGTTGGCGCAGTGACCATTGGAGAATCGGACGCGGCTGAGCGCGTCCGGTCAGTTATGACCGGCGCGTCCGGTCATCCCGAAAACGACCCAGTGAAGGGGTAACGGCTCTATTTGACCGTGGGGTTATAAATAGATGCCTTGGCCGGCCATGGCCGGCAGCTGAGCACACTATAGTCTTTGTGACTTGTGTGGTAGTGCTTGGGAGCCCTCTAACTCGCTCATGCTTGATAGTGTTCATCGGATCGAGTGAGAGAGCGATTTTAGTGCGTTGCTTTGAGAGATTGCATCGTGTGGCACTAGGTGATCGTGTTGCAAGCCGGTGGTGCTTGTTACTCTTGGAGGTTGCCACCTCCTAGACGGCTTGGTGGCTTGTGGCTCCGTCGAAGCTCGCAAGAAGATTGTGCGAGGCTCCGGAGAAGCTTTGTGAGGGGGATTGTGCTCACCCCGCGGGGATCGCGAAGAGCAACTCTAGTTGAGCATGTCATTGAGCTACCACACTTTATGGTGGGTTCTTGCGGTGCCTTTTGAGAGGCTCGGTGTGTGACCGATTAGCCGCCGAACCACGAAGTGTTGGTCGACACAACGGGGACGTAGCTTGGTGGCAACCAAGTGAACCTCGGGAGAAAATCACCGTGTCAACATTGTCTACTCTTCTCGGTGGTTTGCTTTCGTGTAACACAAGCTTGTATTTACTTTCATATATACTTGTGCTTGTGTACTTGCTCTCGTAACTAGTTTGCTTGGGTAGCTTGCTAGTTATCTTCTTACTTGTGTAGCTAGAAGTATCCCCTTTGCGTGGCTAATTCGGTTTGTGTAACCTTGTTAGTCACATTGCTTAGTTTGTGTAGCTAAGTGTTTTGCGCTCTCTAATTTGGCATTAGTTGCCTTGTTTTTGAGCTTTGCTAGCGAGCTTAAGCTTTGTGCTTTTGCTTCACTAGTTGTGTAGGAGCTCCCTCGTTTGGCAAAGTACTAGTGCATAGGTTTATGTGACCTTGCTCTAGAATTGATTAGGTGAGCTCTTGGTAAGCTTAGCACCTTAGTTGCTTAATTAGGATCTTTGCAAGGTGCTAGAGAACTTAGATAGAGGGGTGTAGTCTTGGCTAGACCGATAAGTTTAATTCCGCATTTGTTTTGGTTAGCCTACGTGTTTAAGTTTTAGAAAGGACTATTCACCCCCCCTCTAGTCCGCCATCTCGACCCTTCAACATTGTCCAAGTATATTACCATGTGTAAGAATTATGGACATGTGATCATGAATTCAAATTGATAGCAATGGCTCCCCCTACATGTATGCTATATGTTTGGATTTTGGAAGCATACATGTTAGATAGGAAAGTATAGGAGCATTGACTACCAATAGGTGCTAAGTGTTTAAGATTATAGACCTTTGAAGCGTGATACCATCGGAGTAGCGATAAACATCATCTTAGCACCTTGTGTAGTTAGATTCCACTTGTAAAAGCACAAACATAACTAGAAACCTCGTGAGATCAACATTATAAGCAAGGCTCTAGTACCACTATGAAAAACATGAAGCAAGAAAAATCTAACTACTTCCTATTCATGCTAGTACCACAATGCATCATTCAAATTATACTAGCAAGTCACCACACAAGCAATGTATCGGAGAAAACGAAATGCATAACTATGCATCATACATATGAGGTGCACATAGAAATGCAATATTCATGTTTAAAAGCTTGCTCCCCCTACTTGTGTGCTTCTTTTATCAATTCTCCCCCTTTAGGATTTAACTTTGTGAACAACATTTTCTCCCCCACAACATTTTTTTGAGTTCTATCTTTGTGAACAACATTTTCTCCCCCTTTGGCACCAATTGACCACAAGGAGCAAACTTTAGATAGATTATCATGTTGAAATATGGGGTGAGGATCAAGTTTATGATTCAACCTAGATTGCTTGCATAAATAAAATACTTCGGTTTGATCCAAGGGCAAGCTTCTTCACACCTCACTAGAAGGGTTATCATGCACCATGTTGAAGCAAATATTTAGACAAGTTTTCTAGATTAAACACTTAGGATCACAAGCTACTTAAACAAGTTATATGCTACCACTAGATCATACAAGTCATGGAAACAATAGTGGCACCATATAAACTTCAAATTCATTTGATTTTCATGAATGAGCCTAGAACATGTAAATTATGACTAGATGCACTAAACGAGTCCTTAACATAGAATGTATGACATGTCAACCAATTGTACCTTGGGGCTCGAAGGAGAGGCATGTCATATATGGGGTGCATCAACTCATGTTGGAGAAGTTAAGTATGTTCAACTCATTCTTTAGCTTGTGAAATCTCTTCTCATCAAGTGGCTTGGTGAATAGATCGGCTAATTGATCTTCGGTGCCCACACTCTCAATAGCAATGTCACCCTTTTATTGATGATCTCTAATAAAATGATGACGAACATCAATATGTTTTGTTCTTTGATGTTGAACGGGATTGTTGGTTAGCTTCACGGTACTTTCATTGTCACATAGCAATGGCACATTCTTGAAATTGATTCCAAAATCCTTCAATGTTGCCTTCACCCACAAGATTTGTGCACAACAACTACCCGTGGTGATGTATTCGGCTTCGGCGGTAGATAGTGCAATACTATTTTGCTTCTTGGATGACCATGAGACAAGTGATCTTTCCAACAATTGACAAGTCCCGGAAGTGCTCTTTCTTTCCACTTTATCACCGGCATAGTCGGAGTCCGAATATCCAACTAGCTCAAAGCTTGCACCTTTGGGATACCATAATCCAACATCTTGTGTATGCTTTAAGTACCTCAATATTCTCTTTGTTGCCTTCAAATGACTTTCTCTTGGTGAGGCTTGAAATCTTGCACACATGCATATACTAAATATTACATCGGGCCTTGATGCCGTCACGTAGAGTAGGCTACCAATCACTGATCTATATAGCTTTTGATCCACCATGTTGCCACTCTTGTCACTATCCAAGCTTCCACTAGTGCCCATTGGAGTTGTAATACTCTTTGCATCTTCCATGCCAAACTTCTTGAGCATATCTTTGATGTACTTAGTTTGGCTCACAAATGTACCTTCTTTCATTTGTTTGATTTGAAGTCTAAGAAAGAAACTAAGTTCACCAATCATTGACATTTCAAATTCCTTTGCCATCATTTTCCCAAACTCATCACAATAATCTTGATTGGTTGAACCGAATATGATATCATCAACATATATTTGCAATACAAATAAGTCTTTACCAATCTTCTTGGTGAATAGAGTAGTATCCACTTTGCCCATGACAAACCCTTTGGATAGCAAGAAGTCCCTCAATCTTTCATACCATGCTCTAGGTGCTTGCTTCAATCCATACAAAGCCTTCCTTAACTTGTATACATGATTGGGTTTCTTGTCATCTTCAAAACCGGGAGGTTGCTCCACATACACCTCCTCTTGAATGTACCCATTGAGAAATGCACTCTTCACATCCATTTGATATAGCTTGATATTGTGAGCACAAGCATAGGCAAGTAAGATTCTAATTGCTTTCAATCTTGCAACCGGGGCATATGTTTCACCAAAGTCAAGACCCTCTATTTGTGTGTAACCTTGAGCCACTAGTCTTGCTTTGTTCCTTACTACTATTCCATCTTGATCTTGCTTGTTGCGAAAGATCCATCTTATTCCAATGACATTGTGATCCTTAGGCCTCTCAACTAATTCCCATACTTCATTTCTCTTGAAGTTGTTGAGCTCTTCATGCATTGCATTTACCCAATCCGGATCTCTCAATGCTTTATCAATGTCCTTAGGTTCTTCCATTGACACAAAAGAAGAGTGAGCACAAAATGATGCCAATCTTGATCTAGTTTGAACTCCCCTTTGTATGTCACCAATGATGGAATCCAATGGATGGTCTCTTGCAATGTTAGTTGGTTGAAGCACTTGGACTTGATTGCTTAGATGTTAATGTTGATCATGAGTTGGAGATGATGAACTAGCCACTTGTTGATCTTGTTGCACTTGAGATGATGTACTAGCTTGATTTTGCATTAGAGAACCACTAGCTTGAGTGATTGGACTTTGGAGCACTTGATCTTTGTTGTCATCCACATTAATCACTTGCTTTGGCCTAATATCACCAATATCCATTTCTTTCATAGCATTGGTCAATTAAGTTCCTCTCACATCATCCAAGTTATCTTTCTCATCTTGAGAGCCATTTGTTTCATCAAACTCAACATCATGCACTTCTTCAAGTAAACCATTAGCCAAATTCCAAACTCTATAAGCTTTGCTAGTAGTGGAGTACCCAAGTAGGAATCCTTCATCACATTTCTTCTCAAACTTGCTCAATCTAGTACCCTTCTTTAAGATGTAGCATTTGCAACCAAATACCCGAAAGTATGCGATGTTGGGCTTTCTTCCATTTAAGATCTCATATGGTGTCTTCTCTAGAAACTTGTGGCAATAGAGACGATTGCTATAGAAGCAAGCCGTGTTGATTGCTTCAGCCCAAAATGAATGACTCATATTATACTCATTCAACATTGATCTTGCCATATCAATTAAGGTTCTATTCTTCCTCTCAACTAAGCCATTAGATTGAGGTGTATACTTGGCCGAGAATTGATGTTTGATTCCAAGCTCATCACATAGCTCATCAACTCTTGTGTTTCTAAACTCACTTCTATTGTCACTTCTCACTTTCTTGATTGTGGTTTCAAACTCATTTTGCACTCTCTTGATGAACTTCTTGAATATGTCAAATACATCACTTTTGTCCCCAAGAAAGAATACCCATGTATATCTAGTAAAATCATCCACAATCACAAAACCATACTTGTTGCCACCAATGCTTGTGTATGTAGTTGACCCAAATAGATCCATGTGCAACAACTCAAATGCCTTGGAAGTACTCATAATGCTCTTCAATGGATGAGTGTTGCCCACTTGCTTTCCGGCTTGACATGCACTACATAGCTTATCCTTCTCAAATGTGACATCCTTTAAGCCTCTAACTAAGTCATGCTTCACTAACTTATTCAATTGCTTCATGCCAACATGACCAAGTCTTCTATGCCATAACCAATCCATACTTGATTTGGTGAGCAAGCATGTTGAAAGTTGAGTGTCACTAGCATTGAAATCAACCAAGTATAGATTCTCATATCTAAAGCCTTTGAAGATCAAGTTAGAGCCATCAACACTAACTATCTCCACATCATCAACACCAAATATGCACTTGAAACCGAGATCACACAATTGAGCAACCGAGAGAAGATTAAAGTTCAACTTTTCAACTAAGAGCACATTGGAAATGCTATGATCATTAGAGATTGCAATCCTTCCAAGAGCCTTCACATCACCCTTGCTATTATCACCAAATGTGATACTATCAATGCCACTATCATTTGATTTGAGAGAGTTGAACATTCTTGAATCACCGGTCATATGTTGAGAGCACCCACTATCAAGCACCCAATGCCTTCCTCCGGCCTTGTAATTTACCTATAAAACAATTTAACGTTTCTTAGGTACCCATACTTGTTTGGGTCCTTGGAGGTTAGTCACTAAGCTTTTGGTACCCAAATAGTCTTCTTCTTTGGGCCAACAATTGGTGTACCAACAAACCTAGCATGCACACCTTTCTCACCCTTGGTAAGCATATAACAAGAATCAAAAGGAATGTAAGGTACATTAGCATTTTTCTTGTTCTTGTTCATTTTATTACAATTAATCTCTAGATGCCCAACTTGCTTGCATCTATTGCAATAACGACTATTGCCCTTCACAAAGCGAGGCTTTGGAGTAGCAAAGGCCGCCTTGCCCTTCTTGGGAGTATAGCCTAATCCCTCTTTGTTAAGAGAGAACCTTTGGCTACCCAAGCATTTTAGCAAGCGGGCATCCCCACCATAGGCATTGCCTAATGCGCGGGTGAGATCATCCACCTCTCTCTTGAGAGTCTCATTCTCAACCACAAGTGATGAATCACTAGTAGTAGAGATAGGTTTGGTTGTGGTGGATGATGATGAGCTACATGAAGCATTAGTAGGACCAACAAATAAAGAATCATCAATAATATCACATGTTAGTCCAATATCACAAGTGACAATCACTTGCTCCTCCTTAGCTTCCTTCATGAGCTTCTCCAACTTGAGGTCCTTTTCCTTGATGAACTCAAGTAGAGTGGAGTGGACTTCCTTAAGCCTAGTGTGACCAATTTTAAGATCCTCGTGGTCTTCCTTTAGACACTCACGAGAAGCCTCTAGCTCATCAAATGATTTCCTAAGAGCTTTGAGCTCTTGTTCAATTCCTTTGCACTCCTTACTCTTTTTGAGAGCAACAAGCTCCTCCATCAAGGCATCATTTTCATTGCTCTTGGCAATGAGCTCTTGTTCCAAGATTTTATATTTCTTGGTTGTCCTCTTATAGCCCTTGCTCATTTGATCTATTATGCCCAATATATCATCCTTGGAGTAGTCCTCATCCTCCTCATCATCACTCCTACAATCATCACTAGCACAAGAATCATCATCACTATCATCATATTTTACCTTTGTAGGCTTGGCCATAAGGCATGTTGATGAAGTGTCGAAGATGGATGGCTTGTTGAAGAGGGCGATGTTTGCAATGGCTCGCCGAGTGGTCCTCTCATCATCACTAGAGCTTTCATCATCATCACTATCGGAGTTGTCACTATCCCAAGTGACCACATAACCACCACCCTTCTCCTTCTTGTTGAATGTGAAGCTCTTCTTTGCTTTCTTCTCCTTCTTGTCCTTCTTGTTCTTCTTCAACTTTAATTCCCCATCATGATATCTTTTGTCTTCATAGGGGCACTTTGCCACTACATGATCAGGGCTATTGCAATTGTAGCAAAGCACCTCCTTTGCCTTCATGAAGTCCCTTCTCTTTCTTGCACTATAGCCTCTCTTCTTCATGAACCGACCCATCTTTTGCACTAGAAGGGCCATGATCTCATCATCAAAAGGATCATCATCATCATTCTTCACCTTGCTCTTGCCCTTAGAGGATGAAGCCTTGAATGCAATGGGCTTCTCTTGCTTGACCTTGGTTTCCTTCTTCTCTTCTACCTCATCTTCATCATCATTGTATTGGGCATCGGTCATTATATCTCCAAGCACATCGGTTGGTTTGACCTTGTCCAATCCCTCTCTAAAGATCATTCTTCTCAAGGTAGCAAACTTCTTAGGTAAACACATCAAGAACTTATGTGAGAAGTCCTTGTCCTCAACCTTCTCCCTAAGCCCCTTGAGATCATTGACAATGACTTGGAGCCTATAGAACATCTCCGGGATGGATTCATCATCCTTCATCTTGAAAGTGGAGAACTTGTCCTTGAGCATATATAGTTTGGCACACTTTACCGTTGAAGTGCCCTCATATGTTTCCTCTAATCTTATCCATACTTCACTTGCCATTTTAAGATCCTTGATTTGCTCAAAGACCTTTGCATCAATCCCATTGTAGAGAGTATTGAGAGCCATAGTGTTGCATTGGTTGTTGATGCGGTCATTGTTGGTGAGGTTGTCGGGATCAATGATAGCATAATCATGGTGTGTCACCTTCCAAACGTTCTCATGAAGAGAGCCAAGATATTGCTTCATCTTTCTTTTCCAATGATCAAAACATGTGACACTATCAAAGAATGGAGGCTTGCCCCCGACATGGTTGAACATAACTTGAGCCATCTTACACTGAGGTTGTTAAGCCTTACAAACGGTGACCACGGCTCCGATACCACTTGAAAGGTCTTGATGGCTAGAGGGGGGTGAATAGCCTATTATAATTTTCTACAAAGACAAGCTAAACAAGTTTATCAATAAAACAAATAGCGAGATGCGAGTTTTGCTTAGCCTAAGGGGTGTTTGCAAGCCACCTAACCAATTCACAACTCTAGTGTATTTGCACTCAACCGCACAAGTCAAACCGAGAAGGAAACTACAACTAGCAAGCTACACAAAGAAGCTACTCTAGCAAAGCTAACTAGCTAGCAAAGATAACTAAGAAAGTAATGCGGAGTTGAGTTAGGAGGGTATCACCGAGGGGCGAAGTATTGAGCCAACCAATCAATATGATCAAGAGATGAATACCACAATATACAACCACCAGGATCGATCAAACACAATAAGAATGATGACACAAAGATTTATCCCGAGGTTCACGTGCTTGCCGGCACGCTAGTCCCCGTTGTGTCCCTCTTCACCACGTGGTTCGGTGGCTAATCAGTCACACACCGAGCCTCTCAAAAGGCGCCACAAGAACCTATCAAATGGCAAAAGGTTGCAATGACACGAGCAATATACTAACGTTGCCTTTGACGCTTTGCCGAGGTAGGCATAAACCCCTCACAATCACCGGAGGTGGCCAAGAACAAACACCAACTCTTGCCAAAGCCTCCAAGCTGCTCCAAGCCGTCTAGGTGGCGGCAACCACCAAGAGAAACAAGAATCCCATAGCAAATCAACCACCAAGTGCCAACTAGATGCAATCTCACAATGCAAATGCACTTAGATCACTCAATCTCACTTCGAATATACAAGGAAGCAAGAGAGATGAGTGGGAGGGGAGTTGCTTAGCTCAAAGTGCTCACAAGTATGTCAAAATGTTCAAGAGAGAGAGCCTTGAGCCGGCCAACGAGTATATATAGACGTACCCCTTCGAATAGAGCCGTTAGAAACTTAAACAGCCGAAATCGAGCTGACCGGACGCGCTGGTCCAACTGACTGGATGCACCGGTCGCCCAACGGCTAACACGTGAAACACTGACCGGACGCGCTGGTCCAAATGACCGGACGCGCTGATCGCCCAACGGCTAACTGCGAAGCAACGACCGGACGCGCTCATCGCGCAGACCGGACGCGCTAGAGACGACCGGACGCGCTGGTCCCGAGAATGACCGGATGCGCTGGTCGCCTGAGCAGCGCTCAACGAAACAGTGACCGGACGTGCTGAAGAAAATGACCGGACGCGATAGTGCCAGCGTCCGGTTAGAGTCCAGTAAGCTCCCTGAACGACCGGATACGTCCGATCATCAGTGACCAGACGCGCCTCACGTCCGATCATCGAACTGAAAAACGCGCAGACACTGAACACTGACCGGACGTGTCCGGTTCAGCGTCTGGTCACCTCTGTGACCTCTGTTCACCTCCGTTTCTTTTCCGGACTTTCGGCGTAGTGGAAAATAGTCGTTTCAACTTCTCGAAAACGCCTGAATCCCGCCTCGCAAGCTCGGCGGGAGGGAGATAGGATCTCAAACCCTCTCTACCGCTCAAACTCCACCGCCTTCGCAAACGTGCTAACACCACCAAATGATCTCATCAAGTGTGAGTGTGTTAGCATTTTCACAATCATTTTTCGAGGCGATATTAGTTTTATCCAAATGCATATGATCATGAAATGCACATCTAGAGGCACTTAGGAGTTCAATAGCCGCGTCATTCCCCTCTTTATAGTACGGCTATCTATCCTATAATGTAACCACACCCACTAGGTGTCTTGGTTACTAAAACACAACCCTTAAGCATATACATTTGCCTTGATCACATAGGGTTGCGTCCAAATCCAAGTGTGGCCATCATGATCACCATGTCCATCTTGCCACCAACCTTAGAATGTACTAATCCTCATATGCTATATACAACTTAGACATAGGATTAGTACTTAGGCATTGTCACTAATTACCAACACCAAACATAGGACTTTCAGAGTGTTAGAAATACCCCTCCAGCTGGATAGAAATTCGATTCGAATCGACGTCGCTCCCGGTTAGTGAGCACTTGACTTGAGCAGCGGCAACGTAGATTCAATTAAATTGAACTGATGGTTAATTGGATCATGATGGAAAGGTTGCCTCAACTTATACCTGCTATGGTTAATATTGTTTGCTCCTAATAAAGTGAGTGCTCTAGTACATGTTCTAATATAGATGATAGATTAATGATAATTAACTTGATGCTTAAGCATTAATGATTGATCATCTATATTAAGCTTTTATGCAAAATGCTGTCAAGCTAACTCCACTTTATATCAGCCTTGCATGATCCTTGGTGTCACCTTATTTCTGGTTTCTGACGGTTAAGTCTAGCTGAGTACTTTGTCGTACTCAGGATTTTATCCCCACTTGTTGCAGGTTGTGATGTATCATGACGGCTGCAAGAGTTGGTTGGCTCCTGCCTTAGTGGCGGAGTGTGATCATGGGCATGATCCTTCTTATTTATCTTATCTCTAATGCTTTTGTTGGAAGTCGACCGTGGTACTGGCATGTATTTGAAATAAGATTTATGTTAGTATTAAATTACTTTGCTTCCGCTACTTTTGAACTTAAGTTGTAATAACTATGTTAAACTCCGATGTATATTGAACTACTTGTGAAATGGTTGTAACATGTGACTTGTTATGTTGAATCACTATGATCTTGGCTTGTATGTTGGTTGGTTTGAAATCCCTCATGATTTCATTGGACTACCGGAGTTATATGGGCTCAAGTGCGAGAATTTGATCACTTCGGTGATTGTTTTTGTACTTGTGCTCTTATAATTTGGACGGTTCTGTTACATCTACTGACGAAATTCTATGAGTTTTGGTGAATGTCTATTTTTGCAGGGTGTCAGCTAAAAAGAACCAAGAAAGTCCCACAGATCAGGTTTAGATAGAGACAAAAGGGCTACACACTACTTTTCTGTAATCTGGAAGGTATGAGAAGACTCTAGAAACAAACGGAAGGCAAAACGGGCCCGGAAGCCGGGCAGCCGCCCAAGGGGTGGGGGCGCCCGCCCCACCTGCAGAGCCAATCAGGCTTCGTCTCGCAGATCATGTCTCCACCGCCTTTGAGGATGAATATTAATCGTAGATCAAGGTCAGTTTGATCCGAGGGTTATGGTGCTTCCTAGAGGTCTATATAACCAAGGCCCCTGCCCCCTGGAGGAGGCATCCTATAAACCCTAATTTCATTATATCTCAGCTGGGATCAGAGGCAGAGGTGTCCCGTGAAAGGATGACCTTTCTTCCCTAGAGAATTAGGGCTAGACATTCCAATGTAGTAGATTAGATATAGATGGGAGTTAGGGAGAGCGGAGTTGCGCTCCGGTTCTAGAGAAGTCTTCAGAGATTTGGTATGTCTTTGTATTTATTCTTTACAAGACTTATGCTTTATATATTTTCATCTTCTCTATTTACTTTATGCCTTTATTATGTATTGTTAGTATAGTTGTTATAACTTGGTATGGGATCTTAGCTCATATCGAGTGCTTTAGTTATTGTGCATAGCTAGAGTAGTAATCGATAGTTTAGGCATGGTGTCTAGGCTATAGGTTACCTAAGGTTACGTTCAACCCCACGTATAGTTGTGGTAGCCCTAGAGGTGATAGCTCTGTAAGACCTTTGTAATCCACCACGTTCAGGTTAATGTTCGTAGAGCTTTTGGCAGCCTTCCCCCGACTACTTTCTTCCCAGTCTCTTTCGAGAGTCGGAAAGGTACTGTTGCTCCAAAGTGTCATGTGTATGATCGCTATATCTATTCATGCTTTAGTTATTAAAGAACCAAAGTAATAGAAAAGTACATAGGAACCTTGATCTCTCCCGTTGTCCTCTCACTTTAGCTAGTTACTCATTTATCATAGAATTCTCCTATGTGTGCTTTTATTCATATACCTATCATATATCATTTACCCCTGCTTTAGTCTAGTTGTTTTACTAAGTTAGTAGATACATGATGGTGAATTATCAGATTTTTTAACCCTTGCTTCCCTGAGGTAAAATATAAATAACGATACCTGATTTACTCTTGATAAAATACTACAATGGTATATTCTGTGCGCTTGCGGAATCCTTCATATTTTAGTTGCACTTAATTTCTACCAACAGCTACGTCGAAGCTCGTAAGAAGATTATGTGAGGCTTCGGAGAAGCTTTGTGAGGGGGATTGTGTTCACCCCGCGGGGATCGCGAAGAGCAACTCTAGTAGAGCGTGTCATTGAGCTACCACACTTGATGGTGGGTTCTTGCGGCGCTCTTTGGGAGAGCTCGGTTGTGGATACTGATTAGCCGTCGAACCACAAAGTGTTGATCGCCACAACGGGGACGTAGCTTGGTGGCAACCAAGTGAACCTCGGAAGAAAATCACCATGTCAATATTGTCTACTCTTCTCGGTGATTTGCCTTCGTGCAACACAAGCTTGTATTTACTTTCATATATACTTGTGCTTGTGTAGTTACTCTTGTGACTAGTTTGCTTGTGTAGCTTACTAGTTATCTTCATGCTTGTGTAGCTAGAAGCTTCTTTTTGCGTGGCTAATTTGGTTTATGTAACCTTGTTAGTCACATTACTTAGTTTGTGTAGCTAAGTAATTTATGCTCTCTAATTTAACATTGGTTGCCTTTTTATTGAGCATTGCTAGTGAGCTTAGGAGTTTTGTGTTTTTGCTTACTAAAATTGTGTAGGAGCTCCCCGGTGCTTGAAGTACTAGTTGCATAGATTTGTGTAACCTTGCAAGCTAGAATTGTTTAGGTGAGCTCTTGCTAGGAAGTCACCTTATTTGTTTGGTTAGGATCTTTTGCAAGGTGCTAGAAGTTATAGGTAGAGGGGTGTAGTCTTGGCTTGACTGATAGATTTAATTCCGCACTTGTTTCGGTTAGTCAATGCAATTAAGTTTTAGAAAGTACTATTCACCCCTCTCTAGTCCGCCATCTCGACCCTTCAGGGCGGCGTCACTGGATCTGGTGCCAGGTGGGTTGACGAGGTGGCAGTAGAGGCGACACCGGAGGATGGGGAGGAGGCGGGATTGGGAAGAAGAATAGGATTGGGGGTTGGGATGTGGAAGAGTGGGTCTGTGCAGCGTGGCTCCGCGTGTGCGGGTGGGCGGTAGTGCAACTCCATTTTTAAATATATTTTACGGTGTATGTTATCTAACGATAGTAATTTTATTTCACAAACATCTAAGTTTTTTTCTGTAATTTTGGTTAATTTTTTTAAAAAAAACTTAATAAAACAACTTAAAAACGGAGGGAGCACTGCAACATGTGCCAAGCGGAGAGGGTCCGGAATCCGGATGCGCTGCTGGCTGCTGCAGATGGGTAGGGGCGAATATCTGCCGGCAAAACCATCGCTGCCGGCCCAGGTTTAGCCTATGTGGCCATGTGCGTGAGGCATTTCGGACCTAGACACCAATACTGCCAATCTACCATCATTCCTGCTCTCCTCGGGGGAAAAAACATTATTCCTGCTCCTCGGACGCTGCTGTTCCAAGCAGAAAGTTCAGATTTTCATGACCAAGGGAAACCTGCTGATCACCTGGATGTCTCTCTTGTAACGAGAAAGAGTCCAATGTCACGTCTTTTATCGCACAAGAGTGGTGCACCAACACATTGCTGTTTAGGGGGCGTTCGGTTAGCCGTTCCCGGCCTGGAACAGCCAGAAATCATTCCCACGCTATGTAAATTAACGAACGAACTACGTGGCTAGGAATTATTCTCAGGTAAGGGCTTCGTTCGGTTAGCAGGATTTCAACCAGGAATAATCCAGCTCATCAAAGCTTATACAAATTAGAGAAACTATCCAGCCAGGAATCATTCCAGGCCACCATTCCATGGGAACCAAACAGGCAAGGAGAAAATTTCCGGTGCTTCTGAGAATGCAATACTCCAAACGATAGGAGGCAGGAGCTTTAAACTGCGTGAATTCACTATAGCATGTATCTTCTCCCAGAAGAGCATTTTGTTTTCCTGGACAAACAACCGCAGCAAAGCGCCAAAGCACATGCATGTGAGAATGAATTTGAAGCAAGCCGGAGGCCTTGAGTGAAGTCATTCAAAGTTCAAGGAGCATACAGCATAGCGGCCAGCGGCACGATGCAGGAAAAGAATACAAGGCAACACATCAAGGTTCATGCAACAAGGTTAAAAGATATCACCAACGCCAAAGCAAATGCAGTATTGCTAGAGTGGCAACTGGCAACACATCAAGGTTCATGCAACCATACAAATTAGTAGGAGTACTAGTGACTAGGGAGCAGTAAACGAGAGTAGCATAAATTAAACTAGCAACCAGATAGTACCTAGAGCTACTAGAGAGTAGTACTATGCATGCAGTTGCCACTTCCGATCTGACGAGGTCCGCGCTAGTTCATCCGATCCTCGTAGCATCTCCTCAGCCACTGGAGCCTCCCTGCGTTGGTCCTGAAAGTGAGGAACATGGCGCGATTCTCGGCCTTGACAAACAGCTTGGTCGCCATGTAATGCTCGTCGCTGCCTTCCCGAGCTCCACACTGCACAGCCAGATCCATCGCTTCCTTGATGGTGATGTCGTCCCCCTGCAATGCCCGATCACCACCACCACCAGCTCCGGCAGCCTGCTCGTGTCGGCCCGCCTCGGCACCTTGCTCCCAGCATTGTGCCCTCAACCCTTCCACTTCAGCTGCATCATATGTCGAAGCAAGTCAGCGAAAAGCTATGGTTTTGTGGGTTGGGGACTTGGGCCAGTGGGACGAACCTCGGAATCGGAACTCAGGTGACGACGGAGGGTCGGGCGCGACGAAGCGGCTCAGGCGCTCGTTGCTGTCGGCATCGAAGTGTTAGAATCTTTAGATACATCTAGGGTAGTAGATCAGTGGGGTATACTGATCTATTTGGAATAAACACATGGAACATGAACTGGAGAGAGGAAAAGATGGAGGAGAAGAGAGAGGTTGGATGCCTGACCGTCGGAGGTCGTGGTGGAGGTGGTGGAGCCGTCCATGCCGACGGCGAGATCTGCTCAAGGCAGCGACGTTCGGTGATGGCAGTGGCGGTGAAGTGACGTCGGCAGTGAGCTTCCCGTCGCTGGCAGTGCCGCCCTCTAGATCGGCTAGGGTTTGGAGTGGGGTGGCGGCTGGGCAGTGAACCTCGTGGTTTGAGCCCGTGGCCCCCACTCCCTCTTATATGGCACTGTGCGACGGGGGCCCACCAACCTCGTTGGATTGGACGCCCCCGATCAGGGCTTGGTCAAAGGGTCCGAATGGCCGTTGGGCCAATTCGGTTGAGATCTATTCTAACATTCTCCCCTTTGATCTCAACTTATCATTTAACTTTAAACTTTGACTTTAATTGCTTTCACTTTTATTTGTTCCATCACAGATTAGTGTATAGAGCATGCTTCATCGTCACGGTCAATTGCCGATAGATTTAACAGCTACAATACATGTCTCTGTTCTGAAACAGATTCTTGAACTTTTGGGCCCTTTATTGTCCGAAAATCATAGGCTATACCATAAACCCATGTCGACTGTGTGTTCTCTGAACACACTGGGCGGTAAGCCTTTAGTAAGCGGATCCACAAGCACTTTCTTGTTACTTATATGTTCAATACCATTTAGTATGATTCCGGACTTTCTCCTTTACAACGTATAACTTTAATGTCAACGTGTTTGGCAGTACACTTGACCCGTTATCTTAGGAGCAAACTATTCAAATGGTCATTGCTGTTAACAACCATTATCCATTTCGGGTAAAGTTCTTTAACTATTTTGCCTGTCCCTCAGCCTCATATCATGCTATATGATAACTTTGCATCACTAATAATACTAAAACTGTTTCTTTGGAGCTTTTCCACAATAAAACTCCAACTGTGAGGGTTAGCTACTATGTGGGTTTCACTAAACATCTCGTCAAAATTTAACATTTGTACCCACAACTACTTGAGAGTACTTGTTCTTTCTTTCTTAGCATGAGGCCGACATTCTTAACTCCATTCCAGTGATCTATATCTGGACTGGACTTTTGCCAAAATAACCCGGATATATGAACTATGTCAGGGCAATATCTTATCTGTGTACTCATTAAGCTTTCAACAGCTAGAGCATATAGGACGTCCTTCTATAACAATCTCACATTGCTTCTTGAAACATAAAGTTCTCAAAATATTACCCTTGACCATAGGAACAGGCATATGTTTGCCCGCATAGGTACTTTATTTCTTTAGAAACTTTTTTAGCATGCCTATGCGATATTTCTAATACCCCTTTTCTTCTATCTCGGTGAGTTTCAATCCTTATAACGAGAGACATTTCACCGAGAACTTTCTTATTGAACCTTGAGGACAAAAACTTCTTCTCACGCAGTAGATTGACATCACTACTAACAAGTAAGATGTCATCCACATATACAGGATTAGGAAATAAATTTCTCATTCTATAACTTTGTACAAATGCAATTGTCCTCTCATTTTCTTTAACCCAAAATTTCTAATTGACTCTTCAACTTTAAATGTCACTGTCTAGAAATTTACTCTAGTCCATAAAGGATTTCTACAGGTGGTATCCCTTACGTTCTTTTCTTTTCATGACAAAACCTCTGGGTTATGCCACGTAATCATTTTTATACAAATCCCATTAGGAAATATCATCTTTACTTTCATCTGATGTAAGTCAGATCATGATGTGTCATTAGCACTCATTGTAATCTATTCATTTGCTTTGCGTAAAACACTTTTGATTCAAGTCGCGCTCTACATCTTTACACATTCCCTTTGGAGTCATATTTCGTCTTGTAGACCCATCACAGCCTACTATTTTGGCTCCTTAGGAATTTATTCTGAATCCTAAAATATTATTGGTATCATCAATTTCATTTTATCTTTCTTTGCTTCTTGCCACTTAGACGAGTGAACGTCTCTCATGGCTTCTTCAAATGAGGTGGGATTATCCTCCATTTGAATTTCACTAACATAGACTTTATAGTCATCAGAAATATCTGATTTTCTTATTCTTTGAGATTTTCTAGAGCCTTAGCTACTAGCATTTCTTGATCTTTTATTGCCAAAAGACAATTAATTCTATAAGGTCCTATGTAACAAGATCCTTGTTTATATTATTCATCCTCCTTGTGGAGTTAGGTCTCTTTGTACCATGCTCCCCTAGATTGTCCCATCTTTAAACTTTCTTATTTTGGGTTTAATCTGCTGAAACTCATATGGCACGTTTAGCACAGTCTTAATAACTCTGAATGCGTCCAGTATGAATACTGACCGACTATGTTATCTTTATATTAGAACTGTAAAAGCTATTTCTTTACTTTAGGGGTATCGATATTATGATCGTCTTACTCCCCCGACGATCACATTCATCTTTTATAGATCACTTTAGTATGCATCGTATTGTCTGAATTATGGGGAAGTATCTTTCTTAATTGTCTTTCTTAATTGATCTCACATTTCTCCCCCTTGAAATGTGGTACGAACTTTTCTACCACAATTTCGAAAACTATTCAGAACTCTTGTGAATGAGGAAACTTTGATTACTTACTTCACCCACATGATTACATCATGCAAATCAAATTATTTCTTAATTCGTATGGGAGTACTTTTCCTCATTTCACTTCAAAAACTCAACATAGTCTTTTATCATTAATACTTTCGCAAGTCACACTTGCATGTCATTCTTATCTCGAGGTTCGTCTGTAACTTATGTTCTCCTTAAACTCATTGAGTGCTTAATTACTATGACACAATAGAAGAGCACTGTCAAGCACATGAGTCACCATAACTTTCTTCTGCCGTGCAGGATAAGTACTATGTCAAACTTCTCCCGCCATGCAGGATTGATTAACATAAGTACTATGTCAACTTTACTCCGCCATGCGGGTATTTTCTCAAACTTTTCCCGTCATACGGGTACTATCACAAACTTTTTCTCGCTATGCGAGATAATTTTCTTGAAGGGACATAAATGTCAATATTGGTTCATATTCAATCATCAAATTTAGAAATAAATCTAAATACTCTTTAACACACATGCTTAATTCGACGTTGGTCAAATTAAACATGCATGTCACTTATTACATTTCATATCACGATGATAAAAACTATTTTTTTAAGAGTACATAAAAGGCATCTTTTAAAATAAATTATTAATATTCTCTTTCTTGGATCAATATACTAGAATTCTTTTCTTTTGAAGTCATTCTTTAAAGAGAACACAGTCCCTTATGCAATGGCCTTCTTTCTACAAAAAATTTGCACTTTTCATCTTCTGGGTCACAAGTACCCAACTCATTTCCTTTTCACCCTTCAAGAATAAAGACATGAAGTTCTTTGTTTGAAAAACATTAATCAATAATCATCAATAATAATGAGCATGAAATTAACCCTACATTGGTCTGGTTAAAAACATGCGCATTAAGCTTTAAAATCTTTCATTTCTATTCTATATCACCGTTGGACAGAAATAGAATAAAATATCATTCTTCTACATTAATTCCACATCACCATTGGGCAGAAATGAAATTAACATATGAAAACTCAATTATATTATAACCATCTTCAAAATTAAATTCTTCTGTTGGTTCGAATTTAATTTTGAAGATCATTATCATCATTGCAGCGGAAACATTAAAATACATTACATTCTGCTCACTCTGGAGCATCTCTTATTTATTTTCCATTTTTTGAAAATTGGTCACTTTGATGCAAAATTTATCAGAGATTTAAACTTTAAACATAAAGGTCATAGAATTATAATATTGTTATCATCAACGTTGGTCAGAAAATAACGATATTATAATTTATCTTATGCTATGAACCGACTATTCCTCCAATTAAATTTTTTTTCATCGGTTTCAACTTTAACTGGAGGATAAACTTTTCATCATTCATTGAATAACTGTAACTGCTCTTCAAATTAAATCCTCCCGTTGGTTCGGATTTAATGAGAAGACAATAAACCTTTAACTTTGCAGCGGAAACATGACAAAACGATCTCATAATATTAATATTCAGAAGCATTTTTCTGTGCTCATCTACTCTTTGCTCAAATTTTCACGTTGGTTCAAAATTTGAGCAAGGTAATCATCAAGACTTCACAAAATTCATTAAAACTGCTTCTGAAAACAAAAACAAAAATCAAAATCGTAAGCGTCACTGTTCATTTGGCTCGAGGCCCATTCGCGCACCACGCGTTGCTTCACGGCCCAGAGGCCACGACGGCCCATGGCCTTTTCTCGCGCAGACGCTCCCCCGCGTCCCAGGCCGCAACCTGGGCCTGGGCCGGGAATTTACCTGCCCGCCTGGGCTCAAAGTTGGCCTAGGAGCCCCTGGCCGTTGATCAGATCCGACGGCTCTCCGTCGAGATCGGGGAAACAAAACGACAGAGCCGCCGTCTCCTCCCCGAACCCTAGGTCACTTCTCTGAACTTTCCTCTTCTTCCTCCACTTGCGTCGCGCAGCAGCAACCATAGCGGCGGCGACCATGGTGGTCGTTCGCACTGTCGCGGAGGAAACTCAGCCGGAGCAGATCCTGGTCCCAAGCATCTTCTTTCCTTCCTTTTCTCTTGACCTCAGAGGCGACAGATGCGGCGCCCATGGGTGTTGCCGGCGCCGGTGGGGAAAAGCTCCGCCGGACCGAGTCCGGTAGGCTCCCCTTCCGCCTTTTCCTTTCTGTGATCCCTCCCTTAGCCTCTTTAGCCACATCCGAGTGAGAAGAGCAGCAGCAGCGCTGCCGGCCATGGTGGCCGGAGGAGGGTTAGAGGCGGCGCCGACGTGGTTCCTCTCGCCGGCGCGCGCGTGCGGCCGGAGCCGCGTGCGGCGTCGTCGAGGGAAACCACGGTGGTGCCCTTTGCTGGAGCCCGTGGCTCCCTTTTCTTTGTTCTAAGCCTGAGCCCGCGTGGCTCGGCTCTCTCTCCCGCGCGGCGGCGGGATCTGTTCCCGCACGACGGCGGTGGGTCAACAGTGAGTGAACCAGGTAGGTCCCTCCCTTGTCCGTCCTCTTCTCAATCCTTTTCCCCTCTAGGGTTTGGTGTTAGGGTTAGGTTTTCAGTGTTCTTTTCCGTTCTTTCTTTTTTATCTTTCCCTTTCTAGGGTTTCACTCTGTTGACCCGATTCAAAATCGGATTCCTTATTTCTATTTTCTTTTCTTGATTCTTTTCATTTCCCAACTGGATCTATACTCTAGATTAGGCTCTGGTACCATTGTTAGGCTCTTTAGATACATCTAGGGTAGTAGATCAGTGGGGTATACCGATCTATTTGGAATAAACACATGGAACATGAACTGGAGAGAGGGAAAGATGGAGGAGAAGAGAGAGGTTGGATGCCTGACCGTCGGAGGTCGTGGTGGAGGTGGTGGAGCCGTCCATGCCGACGGCGAGATCTGCTCAAGTCAGCGACGTTCGGTGATGGCAGTGGCGGTGAAGTGACGTCGGCAGTGAGCTTCCCGTCGCTGGCAGTGCCGCCCTCTAGATCGGCTAGGGTTTGGAGTGGGGTGGCGGCTGGGCAGTGAACCTCGTGGTTTGAGCCCGTGGCCCCCACTTCCTCTTATATGGCACTGTGCGACGGGGGCCTACCAATCTCGTTGGATTGGATGCCTCCGATCAGGACTTGATCAAAGGGTCCGAATTGGCCGTTGGGCCAATTCGGCACGAAGAACCTGGCGTGGAACGTGCCGTCCTCGAGCACGGACTTCGCGAACACGGCAAAGTCGCCCGGCATCAAGTTGAAGTCCTCATATATCTCGCGCCACCCGTCTCCGAGCCGCGTCTCCCGGCCGGCCGCCGCCTTAAAGACCCGTACGACAACTCGGCGCCCATCTTGGAGAAAGAGGGTCGCGTTGTAGGGGAAGGGCCGGTCGCCGCCGCCGGGAGCGAACAGCCTCGCGACGTTGCCACGCAGCACCTGCATACATAACGTCAGCGCTGCCGCCGGCGAGAACAGTAGACGCGAAGTAGCTAGAAACTTGGAAAACGAATGCGGTACTAGCTCGCCGATGGCCGAGTCGCAGTCGCGTGTGCCCAGGCGCTGCTCAAACGACGGTGGAGGCCCGACAGGTTGTCTCCAGCCGTGATTCATGGCCAACGGCGGCAAGCCGGCAAGGCGCAGGCGCGCGGCGGCACGGACAGACGAGCAAGCTGGGAGCTGGAGGCCTGGAGCAGGGGAGGCCTGGTCGGCTGGAGGCCAAGGGAGCTGGGAGCTGGGAGCTGGACTGCTGGACGAAGGGGTGTGGGTCGCCCCGTTCTGCTTGAAACAGTTGCGAACTTGCGACGAGGATCCGGAACATCTGTGGCACGAGCTGTATACTTCCGCTGACATGTGGACCCAGTGGGGTGCGGAGCCCACAGGCCATTGGCCTCCAGCTTCCAAGGAGCCGCACAGTCCAGATGCTGGTAGCCCGTGAGCTGTGCTTACTGTTCATTCACCAGGTCACAGTGACAATGGCGCTGTGTGTGTCAAGTGCACAGTCAGGCCTCGTTTAGATCGCGAAAAGTTACGATTTTTTAAAGTGTAGCATTTTCGTTTGTATTTGATAATTACTGTCTAATCATAGATTAACTAGGCTTAAAAGATTCGTCTCGTGATTTATAACTAAACTGTATAATTAATTATTTTTTTTATCTATATTTAATATTTTATGTGTATATGCAAAGATTAAGTGATGAAAAAAGTGAAAAAATTTTAACCCTATCCTTGCATCTAAACAAAGCGTCAGGAAGGCAAGTCGAGACCCAGCGGAGGTGTCGTCAGGTCACACTGGCTGTGTTTTAGTTGCTCTGAAAAGGCTAAAAATTATATTGTGGCACGTTTTAGTTTTATTTGGTAAATAATGTTCAAAGGTTAACTAATTAGGTTTAAAATGTTCGTCTCACGAAGTACAATCAAGCTGTATAATTAGTTTTTGATTTTATCTACATTTAGTACTCACAAGTTTAATGTGACAAGAATTTTTTTTTTTTGTGTAGTGTATTTTTGAGGTAAGTAAACACAGCGAATAGCGAAGCCGCGCCACTGTGTTGTCACATCACTGCCGCTGCGTGTAGGCCTCCTCCTACCTTGCTCTAGGCCTTGTCTAGGGCTTGTTTAGATGGTAAATTTTTGCCCTTGTTTAGTTCCTAAATTCTATTTTAAATTTCACTGTGTAAAAAGAAGATTCTCGTCACATCAAAATATCGGTACATACATGAAGTACTAAATGTAGATAAAATTTAAAACTAATTACACAGTTTTGTTGTACTTTACGAGACGAACATTTTAAGCCTAATTAGTCAAAGTTTGGACAATTTTTACCAAATACAAACGAAATGCTACAGTGCGCATTTAATGGTCATTGTTCCAACTCGGGACGCTGAATCAGGAACTAAACACGCGCTTTGCAACTCTTGTATCTATATCACTTTCGTTTGTATTTAGTAATTATTGTCCAATCGTGGACTAACTAGGCTTAAAAGATTCGTCTCATGATTTACTATCAAACTGTGCAATTAGTTATTTTTTCTTTACCAACATTTACTGCTCTATGCATGTGTCTAAAGATTTGATGTGATGGAGAGAGAGTGAAAAAATTTGAAATCTAAACAAGACCTTAGTTGTCCTGTAAAATTTTTGGAAGCACAGTAACTCTTTCATTTGTATTCGGTAATTAGTGTTCAATCATAGATTAATTAGGTTTGAAAGATTCATCTCGTGATTTACAACCAAACTGTGTAATTAGTTATTTTTTATCTATATTTAATGCTCCATACATGCGTCCGATTCGATGTGACAGAAAATCTTGTAAAATTTTTGAAACTACGAAGAAACTGAACACAACCTTAGTTTGCCGGAATCGGCGCCGGCCGAATCACTGTGCTGCACAGTGTACTATAGCATTTGTTTTTATTTGGTAATAGTTGTTCAAACATTGACTAATTAGGCTTAAAACGTTCGTCTCGCAAAGTATAACAAAAATGTGCAATTAGTTTTTGATTTTATCTATATTTTGTACTTCATACATGTGCCGATATTTTGATGCAATAGAAATCTTCTTTTTTAGAGTAGAATTTAAGGACAAATTTAGGGAACTAAACATGGCCCTAGCCCACCATAGCCATATACCCCATAGGGCAGCACAGGCTTTGTGGTGCAGCCACAGAGCAGGCGGATCAGGCTATCGTCGTCCATCGTCGTCCACACTCCACACCCGTATTCTCTTTTTTTTTGTCTCCCTTACATACTACTTTATTTTGCAGTTAAAAGTTAATGAAAACAGTTTTGCAATACTCCTCCGTTCCGCGCTTGTCCGGATTCAAAACTTTTGGAAAGGAGAGAGTACCCCAGTAGGCACCGAAACCATCGCTTGACCAATTGACCCAAAGGTTGGTCAAACAACTTAAGAAAAAGTTAAAAATGAAGAAAATAAGAACAACTTGTTTGAGAGTTGGTAAAGAGACCATACTAAGACTGACTCCAACAGAAGATGCAAATGGCGACCCAAATACAAAATAGGTGAGGCACAGTGTTTTGCATACTGAAAACTCGCTCTAATAGGAAACGCAAACAGATAACCCATTTTAGGTTCGAGGCGTGCGGCGATGCAAAAATGCGTTGTCTCCCACGCGCGACGCATTCCTCTGGCGACCGAAGTGGCGGGCCCGCGATAGGGCGCGACCGGCGAGGCGATGCGAGCCCGCGGCGGCGAACGGCCGGGGCAGTCAAGCTCGCCCGCGGCGGCGTTCCAGGCTAGTACGCGGCGGCTCCGCGGACGACGACGGCGAGGCGGGGCCGCAGCGGGGAGCCGCCGAAGGGGCCACGACCGGAAGTCGCCGGAGGGACACCCGACAAGGAGGGTTGCTCGCCCTCGCCGCCCATCGTGACGCGCCGGCTCTTCCCCTTGCCGTCGTACCCGGACGCTGCTGCAGCTCCCGACGCCGCCTCGAACGGGTCGCCGCCGCCGGAGGTGGCAGGGGCATGGGTGTGTCACGCACCAGATCTCGGGCCGCGCGGCGCTGGCATAGGGGGCAGTGGTGCCTACTGCGCCTTCCTCGCCGCGGCTGTGTCCCCTACCTCCAGGAAGAAGAGCCGGCGCGGGCCCAGGTCACGGAGCTCGCAATACAAGGGCGTCACCTTCTACAGGAGGACCGGCTGCTGGGAGTCACACATCTTCCAAGGCAGCAGCGGCGGAGCTCCCGCACGCCCGCGCTGGGGCGGGTCCGCGGCGAGGGGCCGGAGCGGCGCGGCGAGCACGTGGCGAGCGGCACTTTTGGGTGTTCTGCTTGAGGTAGCTGTTGGAGAAGGAGAGATTTGAGTTGTTATTCATTTCACTGTGCGTGACCTATAGCAGAGAATAGGTATATATTTTAGGTCTCCCTTGTTGGAGACAGTCTAATACGGCAGTACACGGGTTTATTTTAGAGTAAACCTAAAACCCGGCATGCAAATTGCAAAGTAGGCGGCTTAGCAGACGCCAAACACTTGGTTCTGGTTTTACAGTGCCAAACCAAATACTGGTAATGTGCTCATGACTGATATTTTGGCCTCTATTTGGTTTGACGGCCAAAGTTTAGCCTGCCATGAAGAATTTGGCCTTCTTATCCTATAGTAAAAAAAAACAAGCTTCTTCCAAAAGCAACTTCGGCTTCCTGAGAATCTTTTGCACTGTATAGCATGAAAAAGATACGGATACAGAAGAGTTAATTCAGTAAGAGAAGCAACCACTAATGGAAGATGGATAGCAGACGTTGCACACGACCTGAACCACAACCTTCTGGATGAGTTTTTTAAACTTTGGAGAGAAATTGAAGCGGCCAACCTAAACCCTAAGATGACGAAGAAGACTGCATAATTTGGAATCTAGAAAGCTCAGGCTATTTCTCTACCAGGTCAGCCTATGCTATACAATTCGCTGGACATACAATCTCCTCTTTTCCATCACTGATCTGGGAAGTATGGGCTCCACCCAAATGCAAATTCTTTCTCTGGCTACTATTACAAGCTGTGGACTGCGGCGCGCCTACAGCAACGTGGTTAGGAGAACAACTACTTTTGCGCTCTGTGTATAAGGAATCTAGAGACTGTCCAGCATCTATTTTTTGAATGCCCCTTCGCCCGATCTGTCTAAAACTTGGTGGCTGATTGAAGCTTGCGTGAAAAATTGAGACCATCAGAATGAGAACACCAAGATGACTTTGAGGATTGGTTTGCTCAGACAACAACTAGTGGCGACAAAAAGGGCCACACGATGTTAATCCTAACACTCTGGTGCCTATGGAATCAAAGAAACAACGTCGTTTTCAAGGATCAAAGGAAATCGACAATAAGAGTATTTTATGAGATTAAAGACACAACCCATTGCTGGTCCTTAGCTCGAAGGTTGGCACCTGAGCCACCTACGGTTGTACATTTAGTTAGTGAATAATCTTTTTCTGTTTCCTTGGCCCTATGCAGCCTAGGCTGTGTTAGGGAGTGTAACTCGCGCATGTAAACTGTTGTTCTCGCTGTCTTCTTATTATTAATCAAAGCCGGAAGGTTCCGGATCTTTAAAAAAACAGAAGAGTTAAAAAAAACATACGGATCTAGAAGAGGTAAAATCGTGACTTTGTGAGTCCAAAGCTTACGCAGTCGAAAAAAAAGTCCAAAGCTTACGCTCGCCCGAACGGTCAAATGCAATTACTGTACGTCTGGAAGATCGTAGAGGGTGGACCTCACTCAAAAGTCGAAGAACTTTTTCGCGGGCACCATTATTCACGCAAGACGTGTGTTTAAAAAGGTCAAAACAACCAATTAAACAAAAACAAATCAAAAACAGTGTATCATGTGTGGCGTTTAAACGGTGTGTAAGGGCATATACAAGTCACAGACAGGGGGTCGTCTCGAACTTAGCATACAGACAGCTCAAAAGATAGGTCATACAAACCACAGATATGGGTCGTCTACGTGCTGTTTAATGTTTTGCATATAGACAAGATCAATCATGGATATTATTTTTGTATACCATTATGTTACTATTTGATAGATAATGAATCAACACATCACCGATTTTCCAAGGCACCATATCTATGGATTTAGTGACAATATCATGCAATATTTACTATATCAGCTTAATATATCTGCCTTCTCCAAAAACAAAAGGTCTCATCATATATCTGGCATTCAACGTGATGACAACTGATACTATCCTAAAGAACATAAACCCTTTGTCATTGCTAGAGAATCTTTACTCAGTTATAATCAGAAAGTCTCACCACAATAACATAAACTAAGGGAAATTGCATAGGGAAAAAGGATTAATAATGCATCATCACAACCTCGGCAATACAGCAAGCTAACTTAGCTCAGTTGCAGAGAAACTTGGAAGCTTCACGGTGTTGGAGAGATACAACAGTAAAGGGATTCATTCTTGATAACTCCAAGCCAACCTATGTGTGATATGCTATTGCACAACAATGACAGAAATCATTACTTTTGACTGTTGTCTAGAAGCTCACCATGGCTTCCATCCAAAAAAATATATATATCTGCTAACAGCTCAAGCACCACGCTTCCACATCTCTTTCTTCTGCAATCTTCTCACTTCTCATGACATTACTCTAATCTATATCTGTAGAAATGAAGCTATACGCACACAAATGCAATCAGAACAACTGAACAACCAGGTAAGCTATACACATAATTTCAGCACGGATTCTCCTCCCTTGCTTGCGTTCTCCATTCCCTACCTAGTCATGCTGCCACTGTTATCGATCCAAGAGAGCAAGGTGGTTGCACGAAGCTACTAGAGATGAGGAGAAATCGGGCTGCTTAACGGTGCATCCTCAATTGTTGTCGGATGGGGATAAATCGATGGCGCCAGATGGGCGTGGAGGAATTCGCCGCCACCAAGCCATTGCCGCCACCCGTGAAGGTTGGGACCCCACCGCCATGACTATGTCCTTGCTCTTCCTTGCCGCCGCCACGCCCTTGCACTCTTCCATCACCGCACGCTCGACTCGCCTGTGGAGAACAGACACAGATGGAGATGTAGTGGAATATATGGTGGCGAGGAAGGATTTTGGCACCATGGATCAGCCACCAGGTGCGGCCGCAGCAAGATCCCAAGTGCACGTCCCCTAGAGACGACGCCCATACAACGCTACCTCTGCCGTCGCGTGAGCCTAGGAGCACGAGCCGCAGCCGTCGCCTCGCCAAACGACGACCCCACCCGTCTCCGAGCTTGCGAGGGATGTTTTTGCAAAATACATGGTATAAAGACAGCTGAAAAGACCGTGTTGTACGTGCCCTAAACAGGCTAAACGACTGTTTAGACAATAACATAGAAAACAACACGAGTTCAGAATTTGGACCTCACGTATTGCACTGGGTAGCATCAATCCTTCCACATAGGCACATAGCATGCCGAGTCTGGCATTACACGTTGCAACCCCTCTACAGGACACGTTGACACGGATTAGCACAGCGTTTTCCTATTGTCACCTCATATAAACACAGCATACGAATAAGAAACTAGGTACGGAGTACTTTAGAAGGTACTGTGGTAGTAAGGCTCCATAGGACTATACCACATACATAGTTAAGTCGCTACTTTGCGCTTCTTATTGCTCAGGTTGCATCCTTCTCCCAATTTTTTCCACTGGATGCACTGAATGGAGCAGTGAACTTCAGCGCATGGCCCTAGTCGCGTTAACCTCGAATGACAGTCCGTTCTCCTGGAGGCGCTGCTGGAGGTCGGTAGGGCCGAAGACGGCACCCGGCGTGTACACGCCGCCCTTGGGCAAGTTGGCACGCTGGCTCAGCAGGACGAGCGCACACTGCACCAGCACGATCGGAGTTGTGATGTAACCGACCTCAGGTCCCGAAACCTTGGTGATCACCTCCTTGTCCGGCTTGCTTCTTCCGAGCTCCAACGAGCTATCCACGTTGCTGTAGCCGTGCCCGACAAACCACATCTTGAACGAGGCGCTCTTCACCTCTTCCTCAGTCGGCCCGGCTCTCCTGAACATCCCAGCGGAGAAAAACTCAGGGTACTTCAGCAGGATGGACCTGCCAAAGGAGAAGTTGGCGAGCAGGCCAATGAAGATTCCGGTGAAGATGAAGCGCACGAGCATCATCAGGGATCTGGAGGCGATCTTCACGCCGAAATGGGCAGGTTTGACAGAAGACCAGAACTTCTTCCTGTGTTCAGCGTACTCTGGGGTTTCTTCTGCACCAGGAAGGCCCTCAGGATGCTCAGTCAAGGTTGATAGAGTTCTCTTCAGGACCACTGTGTCAGCGGAAGGCAACTTCATAGCCCACATTCCCAGAGGATTCTGACCCTCAATCAGTGAGCCTTTAGGAGGCGGAGGGCCTGGAATCTGCATAAAGGAATAAATCTTAGCATTAATCAACATTTATACCAGAAAACTACTCACATGGTTGTCTAGCAAAGCAGCCATGCTCATTTCACAAACAGATCGTCTCTGCAACGAAAATAGGGACCAAAGTCTTAAATAGATGTGTGCATTATACTGCAAAAATTAAACATTCAAGGTTGCACATAGCACAAAATCTATTAAACTCTAAAATTTTAATCAAGAAATTAATATAATAGCAATCATGTCTGATCTACAGTACGAATGCCTAAAACTTGAATGCCTAAGTTGTGGTATTAGTCAGATTTCTTCTAATATCAACTGGAATATTTATTTAAGTACTCCCTCCGTTCTAATTACAAGTCGCATTGGCTTTTCTAAGTACATATCTTTTGCTATGCACATATACATAGCAAAAAGCCAAAAGAAAAGCCAAAACGACTTGTAATTTGGAATGCAGGGAGTACAGGTTTTTGGGTGGTTGGAGAAAATATGAGCCGTCAATTGAGAAAGATCAAGTGGTCAGAAAATAGGAGGCGCTTACGGAAAAATACTCAAGTAGGGACAGTACAAAAAAGAGTGAGACCAGTACCCATATTATTTCCTTTTTTATTTAAATAAATGGTAAATTGGTAATTGCACTTTACAGTTTAGACCAGAGAAAATTAGTTCGTATGGGTTAATTTGAGTTCACATAGTTAGCTGTTACATTTGAGTTCTTTGTGTAAGTTTAAGTTGATCGATTTAAGAATTGAACTAAATGGTTATTTTATGGGAAAAAAATCAGTTTGATCCATCTAGCAGCATTACATTAGAACCACTAATTTATGATTTGCTAGTTTTGATTCTTGGTTGTTGTTTGTTAAACTGCAAGTCGACACTGATTCACCCAGGATATAGTACTCGAGCAATCAGTAAGGCAGAAACAAGCACTAGTAATTATTTATCACCTAGTTTGTGTACCTTGATGAGTCACATGAGAACCGGAAGCAATACACAATAGTACTTGCTTTGCCAAATCGGGAATGGACACATGGTCACGCACCTGAAATCAGTCACCGGTCACCATCTCACCAGACACATGGTCACCCTTACAAGTTACGACTTATAACTCAATTTGTCGGTCACTCACAGCCACTAGGAAATATCGAAGCATTAAGGGAGATAAACTGCTAAGTTTTAGTGGCGTGGCAGGAGCTAGGCAAAAACAAATAAAGAATGGCACATGTTCTGAGGGGGCAAACTTTTTGGGAAAAACAGTTGAGAAACTATCTGATCAGCAATTGTGCGCATTGAGAGATCAGAACTGGACCAACTCCCGGCAGGGGATACGGAGTTGGGTGCGGATCCAGGGGGTCTTAGAACAACAGGAAGAGCGTAACAGAGCAGGGGACGCGGAGGACAAATAAAAAAAAACTTACATAATTCAAATTTTAAAATGTAGTTGTCTGATCAATGGCCAGCAAAAATCAGAGGGGAAAGTATTTAAAAGTACCTCTGGTACTTAGCAATCACTGTAGCAAAGCTCTTATTTAAAATCCAAATCATGGCATCACCAAATTCATCTAATCTGCTTTTACTTAATCAAGCAACGTTTCACTCTTCCTTTTGTTTTATATATGAAGTCTGGAGCTACTAAAAATATTATAAAACACACCGTTAATAGCTTTCACATCTCCTCTGAACTTATACAGTATACGCACATGGTGGTCATTGATCAAGGAACATTGTCATACAGTTGAGGACAACAAACCATGGTCATGAGGCTCAAGGCCAAGTTCAGTGTTGTAGGATTAAGAAATTGAACTGGTTCCCTAGAATAGTGGCAAGTGGTAGCGTTTGACAACTACCAATGGATCAACCATCAGCACAAACGAGTAGATGATTCTTCAACTCAAATGAAGCCCTTCATCTGCTCATATAAAATGTCTCCAAATTTTGTTGGAATAACTAAATTCTTTTCACATGTGCTCAGTAAAAGTTAACACAGATTAATGCTTTTCAAATCAAGTGGCATCTTAAAATTAACATTCATTTGTGTTAAGAATCTTAAAATTAACACAAATTAAATCTTCATTTATTGGAATAACTAAATACTTTTAAAGCACTGCTACTATGCTCTATGCTTCTTAAGAATCTTAATCATGGACAACAAAAGGGTGAATCCAGTTCAATGCAAAATTACAGATATTGACGTATATGGATCTTGACATTCTCGATTCAAGAAAACTATCTTAAAAAAATATAACATGCCACAAAGGCATATCAACAGCATATTAAAGATGAAAAGCAGAAAACTATCTTAAAAAAATATAACATGCCACAAAGGCATATCAACAGCATATTAAAGATGAAAAGCATACAGCCACTGTGATTTAAGGACATCAAAAATGCAAACTCCGAGCCTTTCATTTACCAAAAAGAAATTGCAAAAGAATTTGATGAATTTTGACAAAATAAGATAACAATTCCTGTGTAGTAGTAGTATCAAAATCCACTCCAAGCACACACAAAAGGCATGGTAATCATCATTTGCATGTGAAAGTATGGAGGCTGTTCTGAAGGCACCCCAGGACTATTTAGCAGTAGGCAGTTGGCACACAAGAAGTGAATGATTGACTGAATAGTAAAAGCCTAACAGGATCAAATAATTAACATATCGGCATGAAGGTGATAGTATGGGGAAGGAAATTCATAAAAGAGTTTCACAGAAAAAAAAAATAAAAAGGAAAAAAGGAGCTATGAGTTCATATACCAGCAGTCCATCCACATGGCCACATATAATTTCTATAATGACTAAGAAAATCCAGGGGATATGAGAGCTAATTTCCAGATTTGCCAGAAGGATTGAAAGTTTACTAGCAGAACAACTTTCACCATTCAATTCAATTCCATCATAACACCTTGGCACACTAGGAGATTTGGGAATACATATATTGAAGCTAAGCTAATTTGAATTTCAGGAAGCATGTATGTGGCTATGTCAACATGGCTTCAGCAAAACACAACTAATTTTAGCACAAATCAAACAGCAGTAGCAAATTCTACTATTCTAGTATAGTAGCCTATAGTGTACAGAGCAGACATGAGTCTGAGATCTGGCCCGGCAACTATTGCAGTCAGTAGTCAGTGCGCCCATCATGCCAAACTACAGATAGATGTTCCTTCTGAGTTCTAACTCAAGTAATTGTTCCAATACACCCTTGAGGATTTTAAGACCTACTAATTCTAAGCCGATGTGAATATTGTTCTAGTGCAGCACTCTATTCTTTTGGTGTGTCTTGTAAGGAGTGAGAAACATGTAATCGAACAAGCACCTGAAATCAATTCAGACGCAGCAAAGAGTGCATATGAACTCACATTGGGCCTGGGTCGCCTAGGCCTGGACCGGCGCAGCGCCTGCAGCTGGCCAGCGTTGGCCACCCCGAGCACGGCCGACTCGTAGGTGCCGATGTTCCCGACGATCCTCTTGGTCGACTGCAGGTACACGTACGCCTCCACGGAGACCAGCGCGGACGGTGGCTCCCACTGCCTGGAGTGGAACAGGAAGCCGAGCTCGGCGGGGACGGAGTCGAACCCGCAGGCGGAGACGATGAGCGAGCCGGTCCTGGCGGCGGGCTCGTGGAGCTCGGCCTCGACGCGCTCCATGAACTCGGGCTCCCCGGAGATGTCGAGGCAGTCGGCGCCCGCGTCCGCGCAGGCCGCCGCCACGGCGTGACCGTGGAGGCGGAAGGGCCCCGCGCAGGAGAGCACGACGCGGGCGCGGGCAGCGAGCGCCGCGAGGGAGGCCGGGTCGGAGGTGTCCGCGACGAGGATGGGCACGTCCTCGGGCGGCGGCGCCGGGGCCGCGGCCCAGCGCAGCGCGGCCTCGATGCGGTCCCGGCTGCGGCCGGCGACCGCGAGGGAGCGGAGCGGGGAGGTGGAGGCGGAGGAGTTGAGGAACTTGAGGGCCTCGCGGATGACGTACTTGCCGGTGAAGCCCGAGGCCCCGAAGATGACGACGTCGAACACCTCCGGCTCCGGCGGCGCCATGGCGCCTGGCGGGCGGGCGGGCGCGGCGGGGGTTTGGGGACGGGTCGCTGAGCGGCGGGGCCGCCCGGCTACTCCTACTCGCGGAGTGGTTCGTGAAAGTGGTGCGACTCGTATCGTCTGCCTTCCAGCGGCGGCCGTGGGCGGAGCTAAATACTCCGTAGCAACTAACACCAACACTTGGGCGGCATTTGCTATGTGCTAGTCGTACTTGCCTCATGTTTTCCGAACTAGGGCCGGGTCAGTTGCAAAAAATTTTGCAAAATGACCCTGCATCACGTTTCGTTGTTATTTGACAATTAATATTTAATTATAGTCTAATTAGGCTTAAAAATTTTGTCTCGTCCATTTCATCTAAACTGTGTAATTAGTTTTATTTTTTATCTATATTTAATGCTTTATACATGTGTCTAAAGATTCGATGTGACAGGAAATCTGAAAAATTTTGTAAAATTTTCTGGAAACTAAACCGGGACTACAAGATAACTGCATCATTCGTGAAACAGAGGTTGGCGCAGCAGCACGGTGGATCCGAGACCAGACTACCAGAGAAGTTTCAGGTCGGCGGTCCTTGTTCTTGACTGAGCAGAGTTCTGTGGACAGGAAGCATGCTCGTTAAACCGGTGAGGGTGAGGTTTAGGCTTTGCGTTCTTTATTACACCGTACAAAATAGTAAAGTTATGACGAACCACGTTTTTGTGACTTCGGTTTCTAGGTGAAAATAGCTTTGGCTGTGTTTAGTTGCTGCTATAAAATTTTTAAAAGCACAGTAACTCTTTCGTTTGTATTTGGTAATTAGTGTCCAATCATGGGTTAATTAGGTTCGAAAGATTCGTCTCGTGATTTACAATAAAACTGTGTAATTAGTTATTTTTTTACCTATATTTAATACTCCATGCATGTGTCCAAATATTCGATGTGACGGGGAATCTTGTAAAATTTTTGGAATTTTGAAGGATCTAAACACACGCTTTGTTGTTAGTTTTGGCTTCGTATGCCATTTCCGCTTGTACATATTTGACAGGATTTTTAGTTAATTAAGAAGGTGAGAAGCACCAATAAAACCTCTGCTAAAGAGAACCTTAGACATGTAAGTAATTTTTTAAGTTTATTTAGAGAGTGAAATTACACCCTTACCTCCATTGGCGGATCCAGGGGGGCTGGGGGGGGGGGGGGCTGCAGCCCCCCGGGAGGGTGATATCTCCACTAAAACACTGTAGCAATTACTGTAGCATAGCATCAAATCACCATTAAATCTTAATTGTAAATCAACGTCTTCCTTAATTAGCCCCCTGGGGTGTCAATCCTGGATCCGCCACTGCTTACCTCAAAGGACATCCAGCACAGGTGTGGCTGTTGATACTGAGAACTGTGTTTGTCCTGCGAATGGACTGAAGCATGTCTAATCATTCCTTCCTTGCACGTCTTCACCTTTACGATTATACGAGGACTATAATTAAAGGTTGGTTGAGTGTTAAGTTTGGCTATTAGGTTGGTTGTCGTTGCCATTTGGCGTATACAGTTAGCACGATGGTGGTTGTTACTATGGCATTATACATGTCATGGTTTTCAAGACCACGCAAAAGGTATGGACACTAGTTGCATCAAGAATATAAAGGAAAAAATCATGTACACTAGCGTGGCATTACCAAGTTCAAAGGGGCACTGGTGGCATTGTAAGTTCTGTCCAGGCTTGCACCTCTATGTTTCTAAGCGTATCTTCGTTTATTTGTTTGATTTTCGCAGCTTTTCAAAGGCCTTGTGCCCATGTATGTATTCGTTACACTTCCTCTTTTTATAAGCTTCTGAAGCAAGCTCTACGCCTCTACCATGGCAAAACTCTTTCGTAACGATCGTAACCGGGTGCCTTCTACTGCCTTATTAAACAGCAACTAGTTGCTCTAAGTAGCAATGGCGGAGCCATGGAGGGAAGGAAGGGCTAGTAATCCATTACTTTTGTGCTTAAATATTGCTTTCTACCCAAAAAAAAAATATAAGACGTTCTGGCTTTTCTACGTACATAGGTTTAGCTGTACGCTTAAACATACATTGTGTTTAGAAGTCAAAACATCTCATAATTTGGAAAATTGAGTACATAGTAACTAGCATTTAGTATTAAAGTTATATAAAACTAGCAAATATGTTCGTGCATTGTAACAACCCCCTCTAGTCACTCTCCTTGATCCTACAATAGGTCAAGCACCGAAAACTAGCCATTTGAACCCAACTCAAACAAAATACAAGCACGGGAGAGCTCTAATGTGCCTTTGAATTTGCATTGGACATTTCTGATGCCTCCCACCACCTATAGGCTAAAACTCGTTAGGGGTGTTTAGTTCCCAAAAATTTTCGTCTTTTACAGTAAAAGGACATGTTTGAACACATATATGGAATACTAAATGTAGATGAAAAAGAAACTAATTGCACAGTTCTCGGTGAAATCTTGAGACGAATCTTTTAAGCCTAATTAGACCATGATTATCCATAAGTGCTACAGTACCAACATGTGCTAATGACGGATTAATTAGTATCATTAGATTCGTCTCGCAGTTTTCTCACGGATTCTGTAATTTGTTTTTTTATTAGTATCCGAAAACCTCTCCCAATATCTTTCTGATATTCGATGTGACACCCAAAAAATTTTAACTCCTCAGCTGAACACCACCTTACTATATGGACACTCCGGTCCAGCGCTCCGGTGAGCCACCGAGAGCTCCCGACACCAGAAGTATACTCTCTGTACTCAAGCTCTGGTGGATAGCTCCCAGACAACTCTAGTGCTCTTATCTCCTCTTAGTTTACACAACAAACATACACTGTTCCTAAGTTTTCGATATGAGCACTCCGGTGCACATGGTAAGATAAAGTGATCTCAGTTCCTTTGACCATCCATTAGTGCACTGTTGGCAAGCTCCAATGACCTCTCCAGCGCCACACCGAAGAGCTCTGGTGCCTTAAGTCTCCAGATCCTTCCATTTCAAACAACTTTTGAGTTTGGCTTTGTTTTCAGTGACTCTTGGGCTTCGTCTAATATACTTAGTACTAGTTTCACAAGTGTGCATCACATCCACTCGCTAGAATCACATAGGTCAAGCTACATGTTCATACCCCTCTGAAAGGTCTCAATGACTAGAGGGAGGGTGAATAGCCTATTAAAAATTTCTACAACAACACTTAGCCAAGATGTTAGATAATTAAACGGCGAAGCGAGTGTTGCGCTAGCCTACTAAAAATGCAAGCCACCTACCACAATTCTAGTCACTATAGTCTCTAACCACACAAAGCCTATGTCACTACACTAAGTCAGTGAGCTCTTAAAGATTAACTAAAGAGCATCACTAACCACTAAACTCAACATAAGCTAGCTCTTAAAACTAATTACACTAAAGAGCATAGCAACACTAGAAATGTAAATACAAGAGAGACAGTGATATTGATACCGACGCATCGAGGAGTGAGCCAATCACAAGATGGAGCCAATCAATCACAATGAATATCACAAAATCCTCGAAACAATGATGACGCAAGATTTTTTTACCAAGATTCACTTACTTGCCGATAAGCTAGTCTTCGTTGTGACGATTCACTCACTTGGAGGCTTACACGCTAATTGGCATCACACGTCAAACCCCCAATAGGGTGCTGCACAACCAACACAAGATGAGAATCACACAAGCCATGAGCAATCCACTAGAGGACCTTTTTGGTTCTCCACCGAGGAAAGGTCAAGAACCCCTCACAATCACCACGATCGGAGTCGGAGACAATCACCTTCCTCCGATTAACGATCCTCGCTATACCAAGCCGTCTAGATGGCGGCAACCACCAAGAGTAACAAAGCAAATCCCGCAGCGAAACACGAACACCAAGTGCTTCTAAATACAGACACTCAAGCAATGCACTTGGATTCACTCCCGATCTCACAAAGATGATGAATCAATGATGGAAATGAGTGGGAGGGCTTTGGTTAAACTCACAAGGTTGCTATGTCAATGCAAATGGCCAAGAGAGTGAGCTTGAGTCAGCCAAGGGGCTTAAATAGAAAGCCCCCACGAATAGAGCCGTTGGGCTCAACACCTCACTGGTTTCGGGGTGACCGGACGCGCCAGTCAAAGTGACCGGATGCGCGGCACCCCAATGTCCGGTCGTGGATCACCATCCACATGTCCCCGTTTAAACTACAACCGCTCGATTTTCAATGGTCGAGAACCTCATCTGCGTGTGTTAAAGAGCGATCAGACGCATTGAGGATCGACCTGACGCACCGCCACCGCGTCAGGTCAAAGAGAACTCGTGCACCTCCAATATACGACCGGACACGCTGATCACAACGGCTCCTCAGCGTCAGGTCGATTCCTGAGATGATCCAGAGGCACCCAAACACGATCGGACGCATCAGGTGCTTACGACTGGACGCGCAACCGCGTCAGGCCCTCATTGCGCTTCGCCAAGCCTCCCACGTCAGCGTACGTCAGCCTGACCAAACTCACACCCCGCATGTCAGGTCATAATATGACCCCACGTCCGGTCACACAACAAACAGAGCCCGAGAGCGCCACCTCATTTAAAAAATGACCGGACGCTGAGGACCTCGAGTCTAGTCACTTCGCCACCTGCGTCCGAAAACTGATTTTCAGTGAAAATCAACTTCTCCACTTCACCAACTTCTTCACCCTTGCTTAAATGTGCTAATCACCAAGTCTATCACCTTGTGCATGTGTGTTAGCATATTTTTACAAATATATCAAGGGTGTTAGCACTCCACTAGATCTAAATGCATATGCAATGAGTTAGAATATCTAGTGGCATTTTAACAATCGCATTTCGATACGAGTCTCACCCCCCTTAATAGTACGGCTATCGATCCTAAATGTGATCACACTCGCTAAGTGTCTCGATCACCAAACCAAAAAGCTCCTATCAAGTTTCACCTTTGCCTTGAGTTTTTTGTTTTTCTCTTTCTTCTTTTCCAAGCCAAGCACTTGATCACCATGATCACATCACCACCATGATCTTCATTTATTTGCTCCACCACTTGGAATATCTACTAACCTATCTCATATACACTTAGAGCACATAGGTTAGTAGCTAGGGTTTCATCAATTCACCAAAACCAAACTAGAGCTTTCACCCTCTTAATAGTAGGCTTAAGGAAAAATAAAGACATATACTACTCTAAGTGTCTCATCCCTCCAAATAGCACTTAGAAATAGTTCGTTCTTAACCATCACACATATATTTTGAAAACCAAAATAACAGTTATTTATTCAAACGGCTCAAACAAGGGTTGAAGTCATCGATATGTTCCTCTTTTTGTTAGAAGCAATAAAAAGAAATCCAATCATGGATATTATTATTACAAATGCTTTGATGATATATTTTATCGCAACAATAAAAAATGGTAGACATAGGTAAACTTGTTACACTTTTTTGTGGTCATAATTCATTAGGTGATTTTGCATGTTGGTTTTGGTGCAGGTGTAAGGTCCAAATAGGCTAGATGGGGGTGAATAGCCTAATTTAAACTTCTACAAGAATTACTTAACCACAAGTTGTCGGCGTTTGGTCCTGCGGGGGTCCTAAGCCAACGAGTGAATCGAATGTTGCGTGTCCCTAATCTAGATGGTGATGCAAGGAGGATACACGGAGGTTTATCCTGGTTTGGGCAAAGGAAGGCCCTACGTCCAGCGGGGAGGGGGAGTATTGTATTTTCTTGCACCTAAGTGCTTGCGTAGGGGTTACAAGCTGTGAGAGAGGGAACCGAGCTCAGGTCTCAAAGGAAAAATGAGAGTACAAAGGAGGTTGCTTGAGATATTGATCTTCTTTGGTGGGATGGAGACTGGTTTCTCGTTGTCTGTTGTTCATTGTTCATCTGCCCTTGTAGAGCCCCTGCCTGCCCTTTTATAGGGTAAGAGGAGGCAGGGACGCTGGGGTGCCTTTGAAGTGAAGTTTTGTCAATCCCTGTGGAGGTGGCTGTAGCGACGTGCCCCGGGAATGGCCAGCCATCCCTGGACACCATGGTGACGTAGAGGACGAGACAGTGAAAACACCCCGAGTCCTGTGCCACGTTGGCCTTTTCTCCCTGCTGACTGATGGTAGGTCGAGGCTGGGTCGAGGCCAGGTCGAGGACGGGTCAAGGACGGGTGGATAAGGCCGAATTCCCGAGATCATAGGATACAGTCCTTGTCGTATCCTCCCTCGAGGGTGATCTGTGGTAAAATAGTGCACGGTATGGTGCGTACAGTGATAAGTTTTCACCTCCTATCCCGGGATGGGCTGTAAAAAGTAAGATTTGACACCGGTACTGCTTCCACGTCGGTAACTATTGTAGCCATGATGGTAGGAAGTAGTAGGTGGTTGCATTAAATGCTCTGGCTTTTGTCTCAGAGTCGGTGAACAAGGTGGGTTGAGCGGTCCGACCCGGGGTCGTGCGAGTCAGAGATTTCCCGATAGTTGAGATGCCTTGTCGAGCGAGCCTCGTGCGAGTCAGAATGCGGTCGAGGCGTCCCGTCGAGGGTGCCTCGTACGAGTTGAAACATAGTCAAGGCATCATATCGAGCGTGCCTCGTACGAGTCAAAATGTAGTCGAGGCGTTCCGTCGAGAGAGCCTCGTAGAAGTCGGAACGCAGTCGAGGTGTCTTGTCCGCTATTTTGGCTCGTCTCGTTTGCGGGTAGCGTTTTATTTTTCTTAATCGTTGATTGTGGGTACCCCTAGTTTTAGGTACCCGACAGTAGCCCCCGAGCCTTTGGGTGAGTGTGGGTCACTCTCACAGAGGCTCAGCAGTTCATGAATCTGGAGTCGTAGCATCGTAACTTTTTCCGATGGGGGCGCGCGAGCGCACCCGCCGGGTGTAGCCCCCGAGGCCTTGGTGGAGTATTTTGACTCCTCCGAGGTCTTTTACACACTCTATTGAGGAATGCTCTCGTATCGTGGCGTGTTCTGTCTTTTCCCGTTCGAGGTTTAGCTTTCTGCGGTCAAGCCCCCGAGCCTCGTGCGCGTGAGGTCGATCAGAGTCTTGGCCGTCTTTTATTGTTCAACCCTCACGCTCCCTTTTTAGAAAAAGGGAGGAGGGGTGGGGAACATCATACTACCCTCATTTGGGCGAGTTTTGACGGTCTCCGGTGAACTATTAACGGGGAATTCGAGTGGCAGCCCGTGCTCCATTCGATAGGAGTCGGCTAGCGGCCGCGGAGGTGCTCTCAAAAATGCCAAAGAGTGGTCTTGTGGATCTCAATTCCTTGCGATGGGATTCGAGGGCTCGATGCCTCCCTCCGAGGGGATTCCTCCGTCGACCTTCTCTTTTAGCCTCGAATATGTCTTGGGGTGCCTCGAGAGCGTGGCTCGAGCCCTGGCCTTGTATGGGCACATCCCTAGTCGTCCCTGACTCCGTTACTCGAGGGCAGCTATTGAACCCTGGTCGAGGGCCAGCTTTCGATCCCTTGAGGTTTATATCGGGCTCAAAGCCCGTTACCCATGCGTCTGGGAATATCCGTCCACGGATCCTTCTCCTGCCCATTTTGGGCACATCTTTTCAGGAGGGGAAGCGAGATCGGCGCGGTAGTGGGCGGCGTGGTGCGATGGTTATGGCATGTATAGCAGACACGTGCCCATATCTGTGGATTTTGAGGGAGCAGTTAGGTAAGGTCATTGAATGAAAAAACTGCTCCTACCTTTTTGCCCGCCCGTTAGACTTCCATCGGGGTATAAGAGCAAGGCATGGGGTTCCGCTTACCCTTATAGGCCCTTTGCATTCTTGCCTTCCTTGCCTTTCTTCACCCCCTTTTGCCCCCTTTGCCATCTTGCGCCCTTCAGCCGCCGTCCAGCGCCGTCGTCGTTTCTTTGCCCGCATCGTTCCTCCGATAACAATGGCAGGCAAGAGCCAAATCCTTCTCGCAGACGCTTGGGCCCATTCCTCGGTGACTGAGAGGAAGCTAGAGGAGTTAGTCCGCGACGAGCTTCTGCGGTCGAGGGCGAGTCGGACCCAGCCAGAGTGGAGAGTGTTGTCGTCTGACCACCGGGAACCGGTGCCTCCAGAAGGTTACGTGGTGAGCTTCACGGCCTTCCACGAGAGGGGGTTCGGCGTGCCGGCCAGTCCCTTCATGCGGGCACTCCTCCACTACTACAAGGTGGAGCTGCACCACCTTGCCCCCAACTCCATCTCGTAGGCCACCATTTTCGCGGCGGTCTGCGAGGGATACCTGGGGATGGAGCCACAGTGGAATATGTGGCTCTACCCCTTCAGGGCGGAGCACTTCGCCAAGAAGGCAGACGAGCAAGGGGTGCGGCGCGCAGTGCACGCGGGGAGCTGCACCCTCCAAGTCCGGTCTAGTCGAGGCGACCAATACACCCCGGCGCAGTTGATCTCTTTGAACAGCGGCTAGCACGACGACTGGTTTTACCTCCGCAACGACGGCAACCAGCTACCGAAGTACTCTGGTCGGGTGCTGATGGCGCGAGAGGAGAACTGGATGTACGGCGTTGTTGAAGATGACAAGCCGAAGCTGGAGCCGCTCCTCGACGTGCTGAGGAGGCTTCGTCAGTGCGGGCTAACGGCGGGGATGGTGGCCATAGTGTTCCACCATCGGAGGGTGCTGCTGCTGACACAGTGTCGGCTCCGGCTCGATGAGATGACGCCAGAGGCATCGTTGGAGGGGAGCAGGATGTCACACGAGTCCCTCTCCCTCGACGAGATCGCCCGATGTGCGCGGTGGATGGTGGGGAGCTTCCGACAGGAGGACATCGACAGGGTCCCGATGCGCACCACCTAGGGATTCGAGCCCTGGTAAGTGTTGTTTTTGATGATCTTAAGTTCTTTTGCTTCCGGATTCCTTCCACTAACTCGGTCGAGGTCCGTGTACATGATCTGTCAGCGGTCAAGGAAACGCGGTTGCCGGTTCTGGAAGATCAGGTCGCTCGGGAGGCTCGACGCCTCTTGGCGGCCCAAAAGAAGGAGGAGAAAGATGCTGCCAAGAAGCGTCAAGTCCGCAAGGCCGTCGCCAACAGAGCCTCGACGGGCTCACGCTCGAGGAGTCTCCCTCCGAGACGGTCTCAAGGCAGGACGATGATAGTGATGACGATGACGCCTGGTCACGGTACGACACCGTGACTTTCCTGGCGCACCTCCCCAATGTGCAGCCCTTTCTGGAGCCCATCGGGGGGGTCGACCTCCCATGCGTCGAGAGGAGCCTCGGCGCTCGTTGAGGGGGAGGGAGAGCTAGGAGAGAGAGAGAGGCCAGAGTGGAGCCTTCAGCGAGAGGAGCCCCCTTGTCTGGGGCCCCACAGGAGGGGTCGGTAGCGCCGCCCCCATGGGCCCAAGCGCCTCGGGCTCAGACGGCGGTCGGGGCAGCGGCGTCGGCATCAGAAGCCAGGGCACCATCGACGTGCGTGAGGACCTGAGTCTAGCTAGCCTCGGCAACGCAAAGGACCTTGGACGCCCCGTTAGCTAGGGCTCCGAGGAGCACTCGGCCAGCAGGAGGCTCGACGGTAGGGCCATCGCAGGCGCCGCCGGGTGGCTCTGGCCTGACGGGATCTAGGCCCCTAGTTCCCCTATCTGGGTAAGTTTTTTGCCCTATTTTCCGTGATTGGTGATCCCATTTTTTATTCTGACTCATTTGTTTGTCGCTCAGGCATAAGCGTAAGGCGGAGCTCGCGGGTCTGACTCCCGTGAAGGCGCTCAGGTTGGGCGCTGTCGTAATGATGCGGACAGCGGCTGATGACGCCACCTGGGTTGCAAAGTACCAGGCTGCGGCGGAGCGGCTTAGGCTACGGGAGGCGGCCGCCCAGATGGGGCAAGCGCCCAGGAGGTCTCCGGCTCTGATCCCACCGCGCGAGGGTTAGGGCCAGCCAAGGCGGTCCTAGGCGATGCTGGGCTCGAGGTGTCCGGCGCTGGTGGGTCGGAGCCTAGGTCGACCGCGATGACCCAGGCGACCATCAAGGCCACTGAGGCCGAAACATCCGTTCGTGACGCGGGGTGGGTGGATGCTAAAAAGTTGAAGGAGGTGGTGGAGGTCCTGCCAGAGGCGGGGCAAGAGGCGGCACAGCCGGAGGAGCCGCAGCCGCAGCAGGACCGGCCGACGGAGTCGGCGGTCGAGGCGGAACGGGGGGGGCGGTTGTGCCACCGCCTATCGTATAGGCGGTGGTGCCAGCAGTCGAGGTGCTAGCCCTACCGCAAGGGTCGACCCTAGCCCTGAATGACCTCACCACCGATGACTCTCCTTCTAACAAGGGGAAGCAGGAGGTCGACGTCGAGACGGTCGAGGCCTCAGATCGGGCCGATACCTCTACGGCGTTAGGGGGTGACCAGGCCGAGGCGTCGGCTAGGTGGCCTGACTTCACTGGGCTAGCGCTTGTGCGGGCGGAGGAGGAGCTTCTGCGCTGGGGCCGGTCGACCCTTGAATTCAGGGACGCGTCCAACCCTAGCGCCGAGCCCTTCTTTGCGCTCGATGACAAGGATGAGGTGCAACACTGGGGGTACCTTGAGGGACTCCGAAAGCACTCATTGCAGTCCCTGTGCATGGTCTCAGATACCCTGGTGCGGGGTATGTCTGAGGCCTTTGAGGTAAGTCAGGTTCGTTAGTCTTTTCTTGTGCTTTATCCCTCTCTTTTCCTTGGTTCTGATTGTTAGGTTTTAACTATGGTTAGGAGCTCAAGGAGCGTTCCCGCTGCAAGTCACTCTTCATTCGTCATGAGAGTGGCATGTGGGCGGCGCTTGCCCATCAACGAGCCCTGGTCAAGGAAGCCAACAAGCGGCTATCCCAGAAGAGTGCCGAGATGGCTGAGCTCCGCGTCGCTCACGCGACGGTTAGGGAGGAGGCGGCGCTGGCCTGGGAGGCCAAGGCCAAGGCGCGTGAAGACGCGGCAAGGGCTCGAAAAGAGGCTGCCAAAGCCCACGAGGATCTCACGCCACTGCTGGCGCGTGTGAAGGAGCTCGAGGAGGACATCGCCTTAGTCGGTGGTCAGCGCGATGCCCTCAACATCCAGGTCGGGATGGCGTCCACCCGCGTCAAAACCTTGGAAGACGAGGCTGTGACGTTGAAGGGGATGGTCTGAGAGAGGGACGAGGCTCTCTCGGGCGCCAGCCGGGAAATTGAGGTGCTGAGGGCGACGGTCCATGACAGGGACGAGGCTATTCGAGCGTCTGAGAAGACATGCGGGGAGCTGCGTGATGAGGTCGTGGGTTGGCAAACCCACTCTAAGGGTATACTTCTCGTTATGCTCTGGCCTTGGCATCGAGGTCCCAGGCTTTTGCTAACTCAATGCTTATGTTTTAGAGTTGGAGAAGCAGCAGCAAATGGCTCAGGGCGACGGCCACCTCGTTCTAGAACCTCTTCGAGGCCGAGGCTGGGCGGACTCAGTTGCTCCAGGGTGCTATTACTTCGGTATGTGATAGCTTGGGGTCGAGCCCAATGCCGATACCGAGGAGGACGCCCCGGGGAACTCCTTCGTCCGTCGGATGGTGGCGCTGGGCCGCCTCGTTCTTGAGAGGATACAAGACGGGCTTCATCACGGTGTGAAGAGGGCTCTAGCAGTCGTTCGGTCTAGGTTCGTGTATGACATGGACCTCATCGCTGATGGCTTCATCACAGATCCAGATCGGATAGACGAGGAGAACGAAGTCGCCTGCCTGGGCGTGATCGAGGCCGCTGAGGAGCCTGGGAGTCGCCTTGCCAAGCTCTTCGAGGTCAAGGTGGTTCCGCCTGCTGATGACGAGGGCATGTGAGCCAAACCTGGGCATGAACGCCCGTGTAATAAGTTAGTATTCGTAACTTAGGTCGTGATGGCCTTAGGGGCCTTGAAACATTTGTATGTAAATGTATACTGATCATTAAGTTTTGTTCGGGTTTTCTCTTCCCTTTATCGCTTGAATATCGTTCTTGCATGATTTACTTAGCGCACGGTTATGCCCCTTGGCGTAAGGGAGCGAGTGGAGCTACCATAGCCTCGGAGGCGTAAGTGATCTCGCGGCTCGACTGCCCTCGAGCTTTAGGGTGCGTTTGCGGCCTTACAGATTGTGTAAGAACTCGATTCGAAGCGAACGGAGATGTGAGCTTTTTCAAAGTCATGAACTGTTACTAGGTCTACTTAGCGCGTGGTTACACCCCTTGGCGTGAGGGGTGAGTGGAGGTACCGTAGCCTTGGAGGCGTAAGTGATCTCGTGGCTCGATGACCCTTGAGCCTTAGGGTGCTCTTGCGGCCTTGTCGACCTATGTGATAGTTCTCTTTTTTGAAGAAGCTCAAAAAAATGCGTGTTTTGATAAGAAATGCGAGTTTTTTGGGGGCAGAGGGTTCCCCCTTGCAGCCCCCGGGGAAGGGTCGACTCTAAGGGAGCAGGGTCGATCCTTCCTATTTGTTATGAAAACAAAGCTTTGAACACCGGTGTATTCTTTATTTATGAGATAGTGAAACAATTTACAGAGCCTCGAGGCTTTAAGGAAAAAAGCAACGTAGATGTTCAATGTTCCAGGCATTGGTGAAGATTTCGCCTTTCTCGTTCGATAGTTTGTAGGTGCTAGGTTTCAACACTTCCGCGATGATGTATGGCCCTTCCCATGGTGGCGTAAGCTTGTGTCATCCCTTGGTGTTCTGGCTTCGCTGTAGCACCAAGTCACCAACAATGAGGTCCTGCCTGCGGACGTGTCTGTCGTGGTAGCGTTGGAGACTCTGCTGATATCTGGCAGAGTGTAACAGAGCCACATCGCGGGCTTCCTCGAGCTGGTCGAGGGCGTCCTCTCTGGTGGCGTCATTGTTTTTCTCGTTGTAGGCTTTCAGCCTCGGGGATCCATATTCTACATCGGTTGGGAGCATAGCCTTAGACCCGTAGACTAAGAAGAACGGAGTGAACCCCGTGGCTCGACTCGGCGTTGTTCTTAGGTTCCACAGGACCGAGGGAAGCTCGACGGCCCATTTTTTGCCATGTTTGTTTAGCTTGTCAAAAATTCTTGATTTCAGGCCTTTGTAGGACCATGCCGTTGGCACATTCTACTTGGCCATTTGTTTTAGGATGAGCTACGACTGACCAGAGCACATGGATGTGGTGATTGTTGCAGAAATCCAAAAACTTTTTACCAATGAATTGGGTGTCGTTGTCCGTGATGATGCAGTTAGGAACCCCAAAGCGGTGGACGATGTCGGTAAAAAATAGCACAGCTTGCTCGGACCTGATGCTAGTGATAGGATGGGTCTCGATCCACTTGGAAAATTTGTCAATGGCGACGAGAAAGTGGGTGAAGCCACCAGTTGTCCTTTTCAGGGGTCCGACCAAGTCGAGCCCCCAAACAGTGAACGGCCACATGATGAGAATAGTTTGCAAAGCGTGAACCGAGAGATGGGTTAGTCTTGCATAGTACTGGCAACCTTTGCAGGAGTGTACTAGCTTGACAGTGTCTGAGACCGCGGTTGGCCAATAGAAACCTTGTTGGAAAGCGTTTCCAACGAGGGTTCGAGGCGCTGCGTGATGACCACAAGCCCCCCGAGTATAGATCATTGAGCAGGTTTCTGCCTTCCTCATTTGTGATACAGCGTTGGAGGACGCCAGTAGGGCTGCGGTGATACAGCTCCCTACTGTCACCAAATATCACAAAGGATTTGGCCCGATGAGTGATCCGTCGAGCCTCGATCTTATCCGATGGGAGATCCCCTCGAGTGAGATGGTCGAGGTACGGAATACGCCAGTCAGGCTCGAGGTTGGCTGGTGGGGTCGAGCCTTCCACCTGCATGGCCTCAGCCCCGGTCGAGGAGGCTTCCACCTCAGGTGGAGGATCGAGTGACGGCCCGTCGACCCCTCCGTCTGCCCTGATGTTGATGGACAATTGATGGAGATATTTCGTGAAAACGTCCGGTGGAACTGTAGTTCGACTAGAAGCGATTTTTGCGAGTTCATCGGCGGCCTCATTATACATGCGTGCGATGTGGTTGAGCTCGAGGCCATGAAACTTGTCTTCAAGGCGTCGTACCTCCTCACAATAGGCCTCCATCTTGGGATCACGGCAGCTCGAGCTCTTCATGACCTGGTCAATTACGAGCTGAGAGTCACCTCAAACATCGAGGTGTCAGACCCCTAGTTCGACGGTGATTCACAAGCCCGTGACGAGCGCCTCGTATTCGGCGACGTTGTTGGAGGCAGGAAAATGAAGCCGGATGATATAGTGCATGTGGACTCCAAGGGGTGAGATGAAGAGCAAACCCACGCCTGATCCCGTTTTCATCAGCGACCCGTCGAAATACATGGTCCAAAGCTCGGCCTAGAGCTGAACCGGAGGAAGTTGAGTGTCGGTCCATTCCGCAAGGAAATTTGCTAGTACCTGGGATTTGATGGCTTTACGTGGCGCATAAGAGAGGGTCTCACCCATGAGCTCGATCGCCCACTTGGCTATCCTACCCGAGGCTCCCTAGTTCTGGGCTATCTCTCCCAGAGGGAAAGAAGAGACCACGGTCACTGGGTGACCCTCGAAATAGTGACGGAGTTTGCGTCGCGTTAAGACGATGGCGTACAGCAGCTTCTGGATCTGCGGGTAGCGAACCTTGGTTTCTGAGAGTACCTCGCTGATGAAGTAGACCGGTCTCTGGACGAGCAGGGTATGTCCTTCCTCTGCCCTCTCGACAACCAAGACCGCACTGACTACTTGTGTCGTTGCGGCGACATAAAGTAGGAGGGGTTCCCCAGGGGTCGGAGGGACGAGGATCGGTGAGTTGGAAGCATAGCTTTAAGCCTTGCAAGGGCTTCCCCAGCCTCGAGGATCCACGAGAAGTGTTTTGATTTCTTTAGGAGATGTCGATGTTTGCGTAGAGAAAGTCGACGAGCACTGTTTCCTATTTGGGATCGAGGGTGGCGCTGATGCTCAACGCCTTTCCCTTTGGGTCGGTGGGGTCGAGGGGCACGAGCTTGACGTCTTCCGCGGGCTCAAAGCTGCCGGTGTGGCGCTTAGGGTCGGGGATCTCGTTGGCCAAACCGTCAAGGTCCGCTGCCAAGGTCGCCGACTCTAAGACGGCCTCTCCATGCTCAACGCACTCTACGTCGCACTCGTAGGCGTGCTCGTATGAGGGCCCGACAGTTATGACACCGTTGGGGCCTGACATTTTGAGCTTGAGGTAGGTGTAATTGGGGACCGCCATGAACCAGACATAGCATGGGTGCCCAAGGATGGCATGATATGTTTCACGGAATCCGACCACTTCGAAAGTGAGAGTTTCCTTTCTGAAGTTGGCGGGAGTGCCAAAACAGACAGGCAAGTCGACCCGCCCGACGAGTTCTGCTCGCTTTCCTGGCACAACTCCATGGAAGCCCTCGACGCTGGATTGGAGGCGCGTCCTCGTGATCCCCAGGAGGTCGAGGGTCTGGGCATAGATGATGTTGAGGATGCTGCCGCCATCCATGAGCACCTTGGTGAGGCGTGTGTTGGCGATAATGGGATCGACAACAAGCGGGTAGACCCCAGGATTGGGGACGTAGTATGGGTGATCATCACGGTCGAAAGTGATGGCCACCTCGGACCAGTCAAGGAAGAGGGGGGTTGCGGGCTGCACGGAGAAGACCTCTCGACGTTCCCGCTTGTGCTGGCGTGTCGAGGGTCCTCCGTATATCATGAAGCAGTCATGGATTTTGGGGAACTCCTTGTCCTTGTCGTCTCCCTTAGGATCATCCTTCTTGTCATCTTTCTTAACGCCTATGCTTTCAAAATATCTTCAGAGCATGTGGCTGTCCTCGAGGTTGTGGTTCGTGGGCCCTTTGTGGTAGGGACACGTCTCTTTGATCATTTTATCGAAAATGCCCCCACCGGGGGGCCCTCGAGGTTTCTTGCGATCAGCAGCAACAACAAGGTCATCGGTCGGGGCCTCGAGCTTGCCCTGCTGGTTCTTCTTCTTCTTCCTGTTGTTCCTCTTTGAGCTCCGGCTGGAGCCCGCGGGATCCTCCTCCTTGTGCTTCCCCTTGTCCTGATCGCCACCAAAGATGGCACCAACCGCCTCCTCACCGGCGGCGAAGTTGGTGATGATATCCATCAAACCGTTGGCAGTGATGGGAGTGTTGCGGCCTAATTCTCGGACCAACTCTTTGCAGGTGGTACTAGAGAGGAAGGCCATGATGATGTCAGAGTCGGTGATGTTGGGGAGCTCGGTGCGTTGCTTGGAGAAACGCCGGATGTAATCCCGGAGGGATTCACCCGGCTTCTGTTTGCAGCTTCGGAGATCCCACAAGTTGTCGGGGCATATGTAGGTTCCCTTGAAGTTCCCCTCGAACACTCTCACGAGGTCATTCTAGTCGTGGATTTGTCGAGGTGGAAGGTTCTCGAGCCAGGCTCGAGCGGTGTTCGATAGGAATAGAGAGAGTTGTCGAATGATGACCAGATCATCGGTGGCCCTACCCAACTGACAAGCCAAGCGGAAGTCAGCGAGCCAAAGTTTAGGTTTGGTCTCGCTGTTATACTTGGTAAGAGTCATGGGAGGGGGGCGGAACCGAGCCGAGAGTATTGTTTCGTGAATGGCTTTGCTAAAGACCCGAGGACCCAGTGGCTTGGGTGAAGGGCTTCGATCTTTTGAGCTATCGTAGTGCCCACCTCTGTGCTCGTGGTAGCCTCAAGCTGCACCGTCACCGTGTTTGCGCCTTCGGCGCTCGACGATGTTGTCACAGGCATCTCGAGGTTCACGGTTGTCGACGATGCGTTCACGGACAGAGGCCGCCTTGTTCCGTTGGGCGTGCTTGGGATGAACCGAGGCCTCTCTCTCCTGTTGGGAGGGCTCCACAGGCTGCTTCGAGGCAAGCCCGCATCGCCTCGAGGTGAAACTCTTGGCCTGCTGCATGGCAGCGGTCTCGAGGAGTCCTCAGATTTCATCGTGGGCCCGACGGGCCTCGAGGTTCGATAGCTCGGGCATGTTATGAAGGAGCATGGAGGCTACGACCATGTTCTGCCTAGCTCGACCGAAAACTGGGGGCTCGACCGCCCGATCCTCGACGATGCGATGATTGACGTCGCGAGCTCTCTCTCGAGCTCCTCTGCCATGTGCGTGCGCCGCGCGCTCTTGCTCGAGGGTTCACTGAAGTAGACGTAGGTTTTCCCGTTCCTCGTTGAGCCTATCCTGCAACTCACGGATTTGCTCGAGCTGCATTCCTTGATCCACAAGGAATTGAGCCTCATCTCGCTCGGCAGGGAGCTCGACCTGGGATGGGGTGTTCCTTCCTTCAACGGCTACCTCATCCTCCGAATCCGACGCGCTAGCTCCATCGATGTTGAAGCACTCGCGGGTCGGGTCGTAGGTGTCATCGGTAGAGTCGGAGTCTGGAGCACCTAAATAGTAGTACGATGGGTGCATGTGAGGTCGTCTATCTCTAGGGTCGTAATGTCGAGAAGCAGTCGCACGAGGCTCCGTATCTGGGGTCTCCGTGGAGTCCAGGTACTCGGAAGCTGGTGTGGATGCGACAAGGTCGAGAGTGGAACATAGATGGTGTCCGGGGAGTTCCTTGTAAGCACTCATGCTGGTGCTTACAGAAGAAACATATGCCTGGGCAACCGAGTCTAGTCCAAACGGGAATGCTGACAAAGGCGTCGTTCCTCGTGCCGGTGTAGTCGAACTGGCTGGTGGCGGCACCGCACCGGGCGGTAGAGCGATGGGACTCCCTGTCGGCATCTTACCCTCAGCCAAGCTCATCCTACATAGATCCTCAGCGAGGAAATCCGTGTCGGCGTCTGGCTGAGAGGCGCCGGATCGGGGAATACCATCACCCTTCGCAAGGCGATGATGGTGGTTGCACTGGGCTCGCCGTCGCCTGGCAGCGTGTGCCTAAAGAGAGCGACGATATCGACGCAGGGCTCCCCCAGGTTGGGAGAGTTCGTGGTCCACGTCGGTCGGGTGCCTGGGCGGGAGGAGGACTATGTCGTAGCCATGGCCAAGCGACATGAACTCCAAACTCCCAAACCATATCATCGTGGCCAACGGGAGCGGACGTTCGGGGTCAGCCATCTAGAAAAATGGTGGGAAAACAATGTTGGCACGCATCGTCCCCTACCTGGTGCGCCAACTATCGGCGTTTGGTCCCGCGGGGGTCCTAAGCCAACGAGTGAATCAAATGCTGCGTGCCCCTAATTTGGATGGTGATGCAAGGAGGATGCACAGAGGTTTATCCTGGTTCGGGCAAAGGAAGGCCCTACGTTCAGCGGGGAGGGGGAGTATTGTATTTCCTTGCATCTAAGTGCTTGCGTAGGGGTTACAAGCCGTGAGAGAGGGAACTGAGCCCAGGTCTCAAAGGAAAAATGAGAGTACAAAGGAGATTGCTTGAGATGTTGATCTTATTTGGTGGGATGGAGACTAGTTTCTCGTTGTCTGTTGTTCGTTGTTCGTCTGCCCTTGTAGAGCCTCTGCCTGCCCTTTTATAGGGTAAGAGGAGGCAGGGACACCGGGGTGCCTTTGAAGTGAAGTTTTATCGATCCCTGTGGAGGTGGCTGCAGCGACGTGTCCCGGGAATGGCCGGCCATCCGTGGACACCATGGTGACGTAGAGGATGAGACGGTGAAAAGACCCCAAGTCCTGTGCCACGTTGGCCTTTTCTCCCTGCTGACCGATGGTAGGTCGAGGCTGAGTCGAGACCAGATCGAGGACGGGTCGAGGACAGGTGGATAAGGCTGAATCCCCGAGATCGTGGGATACGGTCCTTGTCGTATCCTCCCTCGAGGGTGATCGGTGGTAAAATAGTGCACGGTATGGTGCGTACAGTGACAGGTTTTCACCTCCCATCCTGGGATGGGCAGTAAAAAGTAAGATTTGACACCGGTACTGCTTCCACGTCGGTAACTGTTGTAGCCATGATGGTAGGAAGTAGTAGGTGGTTGCATTAAATGCTCTGACTTTTGTCTCAGAGTCAGTGAACAAGGTGGGTCGAGCGGTCCGACCTAGAGTCGTGCGAGTCAGAGATTTCCCGATAGTCGAGATGCCTTGTCAAGCGAGCCTCGTGCGAGTCAGAACACGGTCGAGGCGTCCCGTCGAGGGCGCCTCGTACGAGTCGGAACGTAGTCAAGGCGTCCTGTCGAGCGTGCCTCGTACGAGTCAGAACGTAGTCGAGGTGTTCCGTCGAGCGAGCCTCGTAGAAGTCAGAACGCAGTCGAGGTGTCTCGTCCGCTATTTTGTCTCATCTCGTTTGCGAGTAGCGGTTTGTTTTTTTAATCATTGATTGTTGGTACCCCTAGTTTTAGGTACCCGACATAAGTGTTAGTACAAAAGGTGGCGAAGCAAAATGCACTAGCTCTAACTAATTAAGCAAGCCACCTACACAAGTCTAGTACAAGGCTATCCACTAACCACAACAACAACTACAAACTAGATACAAGGAGTAACGCGAGAGAAGAGCTTCGAGTGATTATACCACCGTGTAGAGATAAGAAGAACCAATCAATCAATCACACAAGAGAAATTCTCGGGAAGAGAATGATACAAGAATTTATCCCGAGGTTCACTTGCTTCCCGGCAAGCTACTCCCCGTTGTGGCGATACACCCACTTGTCAGTTCGCAAGCTAATCGACTATCAAGAGTCGAACCCTCGGCGGGCGCCGTACAACCGCACACAAGATGGGGATCCTCCAAGCCACGAGCTCCACTAGAGTATCCAATTTGTAAACTCCCGCGGGGAAGGATCAAGGACCCCTTACAACACTTGGTGAGGGCTCCTACAATCTCCAATTGCGAGCTCAATCACCTCCGCTGCTCCAAGCCGTCTACCGTGTCGGGAAACACGGAAGAGTAACAAGAAATCCGCAGCAACTCGAAAAATAAGTGCCTCTAGAATGCAACTCTCAAGTAATACACTTGAATCTCACTCAATCTCACTCAAGATGTGCAACCAAGCAAATAGATGAGTGGAGGGGTTGTTCTCTAGCTCAAAAGATGTCTCAAGGTCTCAAAATATGCAAGAGATGCCCCCAAACCCCGGCCAACTTCTATTTATAGAGAAGGGGTACGCAGCTAGCCGTTACCGGACGACGCAGTAAAAAATGTGACGACCGGACGCACCGGTCAGGGTGACCGGACGCGTCTGGTCACTACAGGATAAACAATAACAGGGTGCGTCAGAGAGAGTTGTTGTCATGACCGGACGTGCTTCGCCGTCTGACCGGACGCGCTGCACCCGACGTCCGGTCGGAGTCCAGAGAGCTCCCACCGTGACCGAACGCGTCCGATCGCATGTGACCGGACGCGCCGCGTGTCCGATCAGCTCCACGCCACGCTCTGCTCCTCTGGGTGCCCGACCGGAGCTCCGGTCCCGGGGACCCTCGGACTCGCTGGTCACGCGCCCTTCCTCTGCGCCTAGGTGAACTGACCGAACGCGTTGGTTAGGCCAGACCAGCGTCCGGTCACAAACCCTAGGCGCGCTGCGCCTCAGCCCTTGACTTGAGCTGACTGGATGCGTAGGTCCACCCTAGACCGCGTCCGGTTCAGCTTCCGGTCACTATTTTTCAGCGAGAAACACACCGGACTTACGCCTCCGTTTCTCCGCCTCCGACGCAGTAGAAAATAGGTGTTTCACTTCCCCAAAAAGCACTAAATCCCTCTCTACCGCTCAAACTCCAACGCCTTTGCAAATGTGCTAACACCACTAAGTGTACACCACCATGTGCATGTGTGTTAGCATTTCACAAACATTTTTCAAGGCGTTATGTTAGCTCTCTACTAGATCCTAATGCATATGCTCAAGACATTGATCTAGTGGCACTTGATTCCCGAGCTAACTGTGATTGCCCCTCTTGATAGTCGGCTATGTATCCTAAACTCGGTCAATCACTTCTCTACTCATCTTAGACCGGCAAAAGGAAAACCCTATGGTTATACCTTTTCTTTGCGCTCTTAGATCCTTCTCCTCCACTTGATCATCATGTCTATCATTTTATGTGCATTCCTTCATGATCTTTGCTCATCATTTCATGCACCAAATCATGTGGTCTTGTGGCCATCTCTCTATGCCATTTGCTCCTTCATCACGTGTGTTGCTTATGCCTAATTCAAACCACTTGACACAATGGTATTAGCAACTTGGTGTCATTAATTACCAAAACCAAACTTGGGCTTTCAGCAGGTCATAGTTGGTCGAAGAAATATGCCCAAGGGGAGGGTGTGGAACCCTATGGAGCAGAGCAAATGAATGAGGTAGTAGCACTGGAAACTACACTCAGATTTTGTTTCAAGTCGGCCGGGGGTCACCCACAAAATGGCCGGCTATGGTCGACCAGGGGTCACCCGCGGGAGGGAAACTACACTCAAATTTTATTGGGTTAAAATTTATTATCAATTATTTTCTCTTGCACACATCATTTGGTGCGTTTTTATCTGATTGGCAATCATAGTGTGAAAGTGCATTTGCCCCCTATGCGAGTTTTAGTGTATTGATGGCATCCAAATTAGGGACTAATGAGATCTTAATGAGATATATTGCAGCTCTAGTCCCTTGAAAGTCTTAAAGAGTTGATCTAAGATAAAACAATATCCCTCATTTTTTCAAGATTTTAAGGCAGATGAACTCAAAGCGATCTCCGAAGTTTTCATTTCTTGTTTTGGGTTTTAGGTTCACCATACTATGAAGAGGGATGTGGTATGAGGAAGATAGAGTGCCCAAGCATAAAAATAAAATCGAAAGAGTGACACTAAATCACCTCACGAACACCTAAATATAGGTTGTGCACTTTTAATAGTCAAAAGTCTTGGCGTTTGTTCTGACTTCGGCCAAGCCAGCACAGTGGTCTGCGCTTGTGAATAGTGTTCTTATAATGCGCCGGAAGTTCCGGCGATATGTGTCAGAACTTTCGACGCAAATCTGAACGGTAAGAATTGCCCAAGAGTATAAATAGTTTTCTCCTCTCTTCTAACCGTTACCCACTCATTCATTACGACCTAACTCTGTTAAAAAGAGCTTCCAAGCATTCAAGGCTCCCCTCTCCTCTCCCATTTGCTCCTAACTTCGATTCCCCTAAGGATTTGAGTGAAAGGAGAGTGGACTGAGTGAGAGAATCACTTTGGTAAGCTTGAACACTTGATTTCTTCATCAAGTCGGTTGTATTTGCATCTATTACTTTTGGAGTTTTGCTCTTAGCTGGCCAGGTGTCACCCAAGAGCTTCCATCTTGTAGAAGAGCCTTGGAAAGTTTGTATTACCTTTGATTTCTTAGTGGAAAGCTCAAGTTGGACTCCGACATTTGTGGTCACCTCAACAACGAGGACCTAGGAGCTCCTTTGTGAGGTACCCGAACCTCGAGATAAATCCTTGTGTCCCGCGTGCTTGTTGTTGTTATGATTTGTGCTATCATATTTGTTCTTAGTTGGTCTCTCTCCTCTCCAAGCTCCTCTTAGGGTTTGGATTCGATCTACAAAGTGAAAGCGTTTTGGCGTCAAGGGAGTGACTCTACGTGTCTATCTAACCACTTGGAAGTGGTATTGCAAGAAATCTCGCACTCAAAGTTCATTCCAGCACTTGTAGTAAAATCCACGTAGGAGTCTGAACTCCCGGTTGTTTGCGTCGGAAGGCTCAAACTGTCGGTGACAGCTGCTGACATTTGACTTTGAGTTGGTGTAGAGATTTTTAGATACGTCTATTCACCCCCCTTCTATGCATTGTTTAGATCCTTTCATAATGTTTGGAAGACATCATGGTAGCACTGACCAAAATGTTGCCTGTAAGAGAGAGGTGAAATGACGACAGAAGTCTATGCACAACATTCTACTATATATATGAAAGATTGTTTTTATGAAGACTGTTTTATTTTAACTTTTTCCAGTCATGTTTAAAGAAAATGAAACTTCTTTACATTTCAAATGACTGGAGATGCAATAATTGATTAAGGCTTTTAGAAAAGTACGTGAGCACCCTTCTTCTAGCTATTATGTATGCAGTGACAACATTTTCGGGATCTGTATTCTGTCCACTCACGTGCTTTGATTGATGTTTACCATACCATTACTAAGAAAGCAAGAATGTATTTTGATTGGTAATATTTAGATTCTGAAACGAGTATTTGATTACGGAATCATAATTGATATATAAGTATTTTCGGAATATTAATATCAAGATTTTTCAGTTCAGTGATACGAAATAACTTTGACACAACACAATTAGCTAAGTACTTCAAATTTGATAGAAGAAACTTTAGACTTAACGTGGACATAGCGTTAGCGGGAGCAATAAACTAGTCCCTCCAAATAACACTTAGAACTAGTTCGTCCTTAACCATTACACATATACTTTGAAAACCGAAATAAATTTAATCATTAGAGGCATGAAAGCTATAAATGGCTAATCAGTTATCATAATTGTAACATCATTAAATAATTATATCACCATCAAAATTGAATTAGGGTCTATTTGGATGCACTGGCTAAACTTTAGTTGCTAGGCATTCAAACAGCCCAGCTGAAAAGACTTGTTAAAGTTAAGTTGGGTTTAACTATTTTTTTAAACAGCCCAGCTGAAAAGACTTGTTAAAGTTAAGTTGGTTCCCCTTATTTTTTTAACATCCATCACATCGAATGTTTAGACACATGCATAGAGTGTTAAACTTAAACATAGACTACTTACGAAACTAATTGCACAGATTGAAATTAATTTACGAGACGAATCTATTAAGCCTAATTAGTCCATTATTAGTATCCGAACAACTTATGGTCAACCCTATGGTCAACACTTGTTAAACTTTAACAGGGCGAATCTAGCTAAAATTTCAAAGTAAAACTTTAGCTAGGGTGTTTGGATACTCCAGCTAATAGACTCGGCTAAATTTTAGCTACTTACGCAAAAATAAATACATCACTCATGATTAACTATATCACAAACAAAAACCATTTACATAATGTAACATGGTCAAATAGTTGAACAATTGACTCATTTTATTATTTCTCTTGTGTATTTTGTTAGGACAGGTTTAGAGCATGTTCACTCGGCTTATAATTCATTTTTTTCAACTTATTTTTTCAGCCGGAACAATATTTTTCTCTCACAACAAATCAGCCAATAATATTTTTTAACCGGCTTATCAGCCCAACCGAACATGGCCTTAGTACAGGAGGTCGACTTCAGAAAGCAAATTTTCTTTTCACGGTTCACTAGCCGTGGGCTCTGTATAAAACCGATGTTTCTCGCTGCTACCTAGATACTGCATAGAGCTTGATTGGTGGTATCAAGAGTAAACAATAAATCTAATCATGGCCACCCAGCTTGACCCAACCTATCAAAATAAATCTCTACCGACCCGACTCGCTAGTTTGTTGTATTTGGATCATGATTTTTGTACCCCAAAAATCAGAACCAAAGTAGAAAATTTCGAGAAATAGTTCAACCCACCCGTAGTTGTGTTGGGTCAGCCTCAGACTAAAGATTTTGACATGTTTTTTCCCGCTCCAATCTAGAGGGTGTTTAGTTCGCGAAATTTTTTGGCTTTCACTACTATAGCACTTTCATTTGTATTTGTCAATTAGTGTCTAATCATAGACTAATTAGGCTCAAAAGATTTGTCTCGTGGTTTTCTACCAAACTGTGTAATTAGTTTTTTTATCTACATTTAATACTCGACACATGTGTCTAAACATTTAATGTGATGGAAAATCTTGAAAAATTTTAGAAACTAAACACCCCCTGGTCTAACCCGATCCGACCCGTCGTTTTATTGGTAAACAATTGCTTGGCGGCGTATGGGCATTGAGCTTGAGCACGCAGTCTTGTGTGGCCAGATCGTTAGTTCACCAGTGCGTCGTCTTCCGTTCCCATCGTGTGATTTATTTCCACTTATTACATCCACTCAGTTGGCTCGAGCTTATCGATCAGAATCAACCAGTTATTTAATAATATTTTTCTTTCACAACAAATCAGGATTAGCATCAACACCGGCCGCCATCGAGCGAACAGGACCATAGTCTGTTCCCTATGCCTGTGTTTTATTTCCGCTCACCCTCTTCGCTTATGCTAATTTTTATGCTGATTTATTGTGAAAAAAACATTGTTCATTGGCTGAAAATTAGTTCAAGCGAAGAGGACAAATATTGCATAGTTTGATGTTTCAAACCAAACTAGAAGGTAAGGAATCGAGTGTTTAAAACTTTAAATCAAACATACTCTTTCTCTCTCATTATGGTTTGACTTTTCAGTTTTCACTACACGAGCTGCTCTTACTACAAACATATATTTCCGCACGATTGTGATCCAAGAACAGTGCGTTCTCACAACGAATCTCGACCCCGATCGGATCATCGGAATAAGAGGTTTGGAAACGTCCCCGCACGATTGTTTTCTTATCGCACAATTGTTTTCTTATCGCTGATCAGCAAAGGAGACGCTGAAAAGGAAACGAAAAGTCTTTCAATCAAAAGAAAAGGAAAGGAAGCAAAAGGGTAAAAACAAAAGGCGAGCAAAAAGGAGGAGGACAGCCTCCATGGCGTGATTCAAACGCGAGAAGATGCCCTTCCCCTGCAGCCGTACACGGGTCCGACCCCCGACCAAACCGACGGTTCAGATTCGCTCAACATCGGCACCTAAAGCCGTTCCACCGACATGCGGGCCCGTTATCTAGCATACCCCACAGTCAGTGAGACACACCGTCTCCTCTCGGGTGGAAGCGGTGGGTGCACCTGCTGTTATAGCAGTATAAATATCCTGAAACCCTAGGATTCTCCGCGAGCTTATCGCTTATCATCCGCCTCTTCCTCTGCATCTCCTCCTGCTCCTCCGCCTCCGCTTGACCCATCTAAGACAGGTGAAATTCTGACCCGCCGCCGCTTAGATTTACCTGCGAATTTAGTTGCTATGTTTTTCGATTCGTGATTAGATTTGCCTGCGAATTTAGTTGCTATGTTTTTCGATTCGTGATTTCTTTTGCTTCCTGAAATCTGGGGAATCTGAATCCAGGCTAATTTTCGGATCTTGTTGTTTGTGGGTGTTGGGTTTTTTTTTTTGCAGGATCGCCATGTCGGACTCGGAGGAGCACCACTTCGAATCGAAGGCCGACGCTGGTGCGTCCAAGACCTACCCGCAGCAGGCTGGCACCGTCCGCAAGAACGGCTTCCTCGTCATCAAGGGCCGTCCCTGCAAGGTATATGCGTGCTTAGATTTGGGATCGGCTGTAGGGTCGATTAGTATCGATACGCGTCGTTGTGCTGTGAACTGGTGATATGGAGATGTATGTAGTCGTCTCTGGTCATACTGTGATAGTGTGATTGCTTGGGAATAGGTGCTGTTACTGTTATCTTTTGATGGTTGACCCACTATATGGGGGTGTAATTCGTGGGAGTTGGATGCTGGATATATCTGATAGTTAGAAGGAGATGTGGGAGTCGCGGTTGATGCCAGACTCTGCTATTGCCAACTGGGCTTCGCTTCACAGAATAACAGTTTTCTGTGGTAAATCTGATCTGCTTTTCAAGAGATCAGAAAATAAACGACATTTAGTCAGAGTCGATTGCACCCAGCCCATATAAGTAGCTGAATCTGTAGCAAATCGGTAACCTTTTGGATTTTTTCCCTTACAAAGGGGGAAAATTAGTTGGCATTTTGAGCTATTTGTTACTCCCCTAAGCTTGCCATCGAACATTCAAGGGTACTCATTATCTGTCCTTGATCATGGTCACCGTGTTTGTACCCATTGATCTATAGTGAGCTACCACCCAAGTGATCAAACAATTTATCTTTTGATGTTTGTTCAGAGGGTTATCTGATTTCCATTGTTCCAAGATAACGGGAATAAGAGATCGAACAGATAATGTGCTTTAAAGAAAATACATTATCCTGATATCTAAGATTTCAGTTGTCAGTCTGGCATAGAGGTAAACTTGATGTTGCTGACTCTGATGTTTTCTAGGGGGCAGACTGTTTAGTGATGTTTGAAATTAATAAAAAAATAAAATAACATATGTCCCTACATTTTGGACAGGGTTTTGATTTGACCCCACGATGGATGTAGAATGCCCTTTGTTATTTGATTTTTTGGTAATGAGTAGGATTAGAATTGGAAAGCTATGTTTCCTATTTATTGATAAAACCAATTTGTTGTCAGAACGAAATTTTCTTTTGGTTTGGCAACCATTGTCAAAGAGAATGAGTACCCACTTGTTCTGCAATACCTAACAGATTATCTCTTTCTTAACTCTTAACCTGGAAAATGTTCTGCGTGGTATTAGCATACCGTACTTTATTTTATTATCATAAGGTGATAGTAAGCTCACTTCTGTTTATTTACCCTTGCATTTTATTGAGCTTCTGATGGATTTGAGTGATATATCAGAAACAGTTCATGAGTTTATGCCTGAAACTATTTGGAATTTCCTTGCTTTTATGTCGCATCACGCACTCGTTGCTGTTTTATTGAGTTTGTTTGTTGAATATGGTTGCTAAAAATAACTTATGCTACAGGTTGTGGAGGTTTCTACCTCAAAAACTGGTAAGCATGGCCACGCCAAATGCCACTTTGTTGCCATAGACATATTCAACGGGAAAAAACTTGAAGATATTGTTCCTTCTTCACACAACTGTGATGTAAGTTAATTTCTGCCTGTTTAGTTAAGTTCTTTTGACGGTTCACTTCATACGCCACTCACGCTTTCCAACTTTTTTTTTTAGATTCCGCATGTGAACCGTACTGAGTATCAGCTGATTGACATATCAGAGGATGGATTTGTATGTTCCTCTAATCAGTAAAGCTACATTCTTCTGTAAATTATGTTGGAACTTTAGACTCTATTGCATAAGGGCTAACCCTAGAGGGGTAGCTATCACTACAGGATTCAGGCATTGCCGAAAACACCCGGCAAAGGCTACTTTGCACTCGGCAAAGCCTTTGCCGGGTGCAGCACCCGGCAAAGAGCCGCCGGCAAAAAATCAGCCGGCAAAGATTTCTTTGCCGGGTGCTTTTTATTGGGCACCCGGCAAAGAATTTGCCGAGTGCAAACTCGGCACCCGGCAAAGAAAAGTGGCCGTCACGGTGTTAACTCCGTCAGCCCTTGGTTTGCCGGGTGCCATGTCAGAGGCACCCGGCAAAGATTTTTTAATTTTTTTTTTCAAAATTTCTTTGCCGAGTGCGCTACCGGGAAGGCACCCGGCAAAGATTTTTTTTATTTTTTTTTATAATTTCTTTGCCGGGTGTCGAACCGCCGGGACACCCGGCAAAGAGTTTTTTTTATTTTTTTAGTATTTTCTTTGCCGAGTGCCCTGTCAGGGCGGCACCCGGCAAAGATTTTTTTAAAAAAATAAAAAAATCTTTGCCGGGTGCCCTGGCCCTGGCACCCGGCAAAGCTGGGAATCCTGAACATGAGAAATTTCCAGCTTTGCCGAGTGCCAGGGCCAGGGCACCCGGCAAAGCCTCTAATTTTTTGTATTTTTATTTTTTTATTCTATAATTACAAACACAACATATAAAAGATATATATCACATCTGAAACATCACAAACACAATATAGCACATCCATCGCATCACAAACTCAATCCCACATATATATATCACATCGCCAACACAATATCCCACATACACGACATCGCAAACATAATAGGTCCAATATCCATCGTCACAAGTCGATAGTCGTTCACAGTGCATCACATGTCCATCAAGCGGTGAAAAAGAGATACAAACTAGAGGTGGGGGGAAACTGAGTGCCTGGTGAAGGAAAAGCGCCGTCGCCTGCTTGCCCCTGAGATGGGTTATTCGAACCCGCCGACGGAGGCTGCATAAAGGACAAGAGATTGCATGTGTTAGAGTAATAATCTAATGAAAGCACTAGTCGAAGCAATTTGGTTTCATACTCACAGGACTAGCTAGAACTGGCGGCGGTGGAGCGAATTGCGGCACAGGTACACCGTTGACTTGCCCAAAGTTCTGTAGGAACGCCGTAATCTCCGCCAGCTGCTTGGCCTGTCTTTCCCGCTCGGCCCGCTCGGCCTCTCGTTCCCGCTCGGCCTGCTCGGTCCTTGCCACCAGGTCCCGCAGCTCCTGAGCCATCCTCTCGTTCTCGGCCTGCAACATTTCAACCCATCTGTTTCAGTGATGCAAAGACAACTAAGTTATGTAAAGATCAATGTACGAAGAGTTAAACGAGACAAACCTGGAGTGCATCGACCCGCTGCTGTGAAGGGGACGGCCGTTGGCGTATGACCGGGCCTCCGGTCGGGGTCTCTACTCGGATCTGGGAGAGGGTTGGAACAGAGCCGGAGTCGAGGGTGCCATCGCCAAGCCAGTACCGCCCATGCTTCTTGCCCTGTCCGATCCTCATGACAGTCGGCCCATCAATGTCGTCGGCGTTCGGATCCCACTCTGGCCCCTGGACCGACCTTGCCTCCAACGCGTAGGAGCTGATGCGGGTGTAGACGCTCGAGTTGCTGTACGACTCGGGCGGGTCATCTGGGCTGAAGGTGACATCGGAAGTCGCCTTTCCCTTGCGGGCCAGTCCATACGCCATGAACGTGGACAAAGACTGGCCAGCATGCGACGCCGACTGCGAGAAAGACAACAAGATGATTAGAAGAAACATGCAGAATGGAGCGTCAGAATACTAAAAATGAATTCACGTACCCATGCTTGCTTGTACGCGGCAAGGCTGCGGCTGTCTTGGTGGTGTGTGGGGCCTGTCGCCTGCAAAGCCCGCTCCCGGTGGGCTTCGTGTTCCTGGATATAAACCTCTGTGAACCACTTGTCCACAATCATCTCCCAGCAGTCCCGATACGACTCGCACCACCATGGAATCATCTACATGTCACAAATAATTTGAGATATAAGACGACCAAATTAAAGCTACTTAATCTCAAAACGAATCAGTATTTTTCTTCTTCATTTACCTCAAGGAACTGTTCCCGGGTCAGAGACATCTGTCTTGCCTGTGTCTTGGTGATTTTCTGACCAAGTCGCGTGGCGTAGTACTTGATGATGCAAATGAGGCGCTCCTCATAGTGCATGTTGGAGATGCGGTTCCTGGCACTTTTCACCAAGTTCTTCTCCGCCCTCTCCTCCTGTCCCTCTTCACATCTGAAAAAAGTCTGCAGACAGACACAATGTATCAATTAATTATGTCAAAAAAAGTCAAATGAATGCGATATATTGATCAAAGTTGTGCGAACGAGACTTACCCAGAACTCTCTCCTGACCCGCTCTTGCTTGTCTTCATAATCTGCGTCGGGGGCAGATTTGTAGTGGTCCCACGATTTGGCCGGCCCCACAGTCCCTTTGTGCGTGACAATGCCGGGGTAATAGTGCCTGCACACAAGCCCCAAGATGTGGTTGGGGTTCCGTGAGTCACCAGGTGACACAACCTGCCAATGCCTGCACAAGTCATTAACAAACAATATTAGTTTCTCTGACAATTTTCAACAGGTTATATGAAGTAGCTGTGATAAAATCTAAAGTTAGTTACCTGTCCCCCTGGGGGCGGATCACTGGACGTAGGGGAGGAAGCGGAGGCCCAGGGAGTTTTGAGGGACCTCGCAAGTAGGGCCTGGCCGCAGCAGTGGAACTACCTCCTGCCTCGCCGCCCTCCTGTGTGTCTCCCTCATCGTCCGTCGCCCGAACCTGCTCGTCCTCCGAGGAGTCCGAGGTACGGCGCTCCTCCTCCGGCACGTCACGCGGCCTGCCTAGAGGAAGCCGGCCCCTCCTGCTGCCGGTGCCGCTACCACTGTCGCTGCTCCTGGCCCTCTGCCTCCTCCCGTCCGACGAGTTCTCTCCGGCATCTGCATCCTCACGTGCCCTCTGGTACCTCGAGTTCACGTTCCTTGGCCCACTACCGCCCGCCATCTTTGTTCAATCACCTGCAATTAAAAAAACAAACAAGACATATTATTACATGTATTAGAAATAGATGCTAAGTAAATAAACAAAACATGATTACAAAATAACATTGTATTACATGTATTAGAAGTAATCATCATTATTGGGATTATCTGGATCATATGTCTCGTCATCACTATCAAAATTGTCCAAATAAACAAGACTGTCCGAAGGTTCAATGTTGCCTTCATCGTCATGGTCTAAATGTAATCGCTCAAGCATTTCTATGTCCTTGGCATTTTGCACCTCATCTCCTTCCTCGTCATCAACCCTTTCATTGTCTACTTCCATTCCGATCGCCTCGGTTAAGTCTATCACCAACCTCCCTTGTAGCCCATCTTCTTGATAGAACTCTCCATCATATGTGTTTGGGTTGAAGTTGTAATCTTCATCGTTTGGGACAGGACATCTACCATTTGGCGATACCTGGTGCACAATAGACCAACCCTGAAGAGCCTTGTTGCCTTGGCATGCGTATGGCAAATAATAAACCTGCATGGCCTGATCTGCCACAATGAAGACATCATTTCCTTGATAGACGGAATCGTGTCGAATCTCGACTTGACCAATATTAGGGCTCCGTTTCGTTAGTCGAGGATTGAACCAGTGGCATTTGAACATGACAAGACGAAGAGGTTTCAAACCATAAAATGAAAGTTCATAGATATCTTCAATTATGCCATGATACTCGAGGCCATCAGTGCCGGGAGTACAAACTCCGCTGTTTGTGGTTTTTCGATGAGGCCGAGCTCGCTCGTAGCTACTTGTGTGAAAACGATATCCATTCACATCATAACCTGAATAAGCTTTCACCTTACTGTCGAAGCCATTTGCAACCTGTCTCAACTCCTGCCTCATAGTTGCATCGGTTTGGGCCTACAAGCGCAAGAAGGAAAGATTGCCAGACTAAGTACGCGAAACTCAGAATCTCGAACTAGGTACGAGGTAAATTGGACAATACCTTTGTTTTGAACCAAGAAATGAAATCGGGCCTCCCTGCTCCCGGACCCTGTGAAAGAAGGGTGTCGGTTTGTCGTTGGGTAGGATCCCTTGGTTGATGCCAGGATACACGAATAAATTCCCTGTGCAAACGACTAATGATCAGTTGGATACAGAATAGTGAGGGCGTATTGAAACAAGTTCTTTGAGAACTTACTCAATGAACGGCTTCACCTCGGGTAGGTTGTGGAACACATATATCATGATCCTGCGCCACTCTTCATTGTCTAACCTCTTCTTGGTCGATCCACTTGACCTGCCGAGTTGTCCTTGGAAAAGGCTGAGGTTGGATTCATTCTCGTCAACATTGTAGCGAGGGAGTGGATTATGCACGCTAGGAAGGTTCTCCGTGTAGTATAGCTGTGTGAAGTTTGTCACCTCCTCCACAATGGAAGCCTCTGCAATGGAAGCCTCAATTTTGGCTTTATTTCTACATTTTTTGCGAACGGCCTTCAGACATCTCTCGATTGGATAGCACCAACGGGCCTGCACGGGCCCCTCCATACGTGCCTCATACGGGAGGTGCACAATCAAATGCTGCATCGACAAGAAGAAACCGGGTGGAAAGATCTTCTCCAACTTACAAAGCAACTCAGGTGCCACTTTCTCCAAGTTTGCAACCACGGTCCGAGATAGCTCCTTGGCACAAAGCTGGCGGAAGAAATAGCTCAACTCTGCAAGCACTAGCCAGACATGCTCAGGAACATAGCCTCGTACCATCGCTGGAAGAAGCCGCTCAATCCATACGTGGTAGTCATGACTCTTCATCCCATTGACTCGCATAGTGCCTAAGTTCACTCCCCTGCTCAGGTTCGCTGCATACCCATCAGGGAACATTAACTCCTTGATCCATCGTAGTACTTCCCTCCTTTGTTCTGGTTTCAAGACGAAATCGGCCTTAGGCCTTTTCCAGTTCTTGCCGTTTGCAGGCGGCCGCATATTTTGCTCTGGTCTATCGCACAACGTCGCCAGGTCCACTCTAGCCTTAGGGTTATCCTTAGACTTGTCAGTGTCCATGAGTGTTGCCCAAAGTGCCTCGGCGATGTTCTTTTCAGTGTGCATTACATCAATGTTATGGGGCAGTAGGAGGTCATCGAAATAGGGGAGCCTCGTCAAGCCGGACTTATGAGTCCACATGTGTTGCTCACCATATCCCACAAAACCACCTTCTTCATTGGGCACGAGAGCATCGATCTCAGCATGAACCTCGGCAGCAGTCTTCAAGTGCGGTCTAGGGTCCGTGACAGTGACACCTTTTCTAAAGTTCTTGGTGTCTTGTCGGAATTGATGGTTGGAATCTAGGAATTGACGATGTTGATCGAACGACGAATACTTGCCACCCTTCTTCAACCAAATAAACCTTACAGCTTCCTGACATATTGGGCACGGGAACTTCCCCTGAACACACCAGGCGCAGAATAACCCATACGCCAGGAAATCATGCATTGAGTACTGGTACCAAACGTACATTTTGAAGCTTTGCTTTGTTGCTCGGTCGTATGTCCACACCCCTTCATTCCAAGCTTTGATCAATTCATCAATCACAGGCTCCATGTACACACCCATATTCTTCCCCGGGTGTCCAGGAATTATCAACGTCAAGATCACATTATGTCGTTGAAAGGCGATGCCAGGGGGGAGATTGAGGGGGATAACAAACACGGGCCAACATGTGTAAGGGGCGGACATCGTGCCATAAGGATTGAACCCATCTGTTGCCAGCGCGACACGTACATTACGAGCCTCATTGGATTTCAGACGATGCTTGTCATTAAAGCTGGTCCATGCTTCACCATCAGATGGATGTACCATCTTGTCAGGATTGTACCGTTTGCCATTCTTGTGCCACGTCATCTGTTTCGCGGTTTCCTCACTCATGAATAGCCTTTGAAGCCTCGGCACAAAGGGAAGGTGTCGTAAGACTCGGGCGGGTATCTTAAGCTGAGTCTTCTGGCCACCACCATCACTAGACTCTACCTCCAGGAACCTGGAGGCTTTACACTTCGGACAGTACTTTGCCTCTTTATGTTCTTCCCGAAATAGGACACACCCATTCGGACAAGCATGTATCTGCTCATACGGCATCTTCAGTGCTTTAAGGAGCTTATGTGCCTCGTACATGGTCTTCGGCAACACGTGGTTCTTTGGAAGCAGGGTGCCAACCACGGCCAACACCTTATCGAAGCCTTCTCGACTCATGTTCAAATCAGACTTCAACCCCATCAAGCGACTAATGGCATCTAGCTGAGAGACCTCAGAATGAGCATGAAGGGGTTTCGCCGCCGAGTCCATCATGTACTTGAACGCATCCACGGCTGCCTGCATCTCCGCCTCCTCACGTCCTTCAGCAAACTGTGCTTGGTGAACGTCATCTACCATGTCTGCTACCCCGGCATCAGCATCGAAAGCCTCGACGCGTTGTCTCACCACCTCCTCTCTTATACGATCGGCTTCACCATGGTGGACCCACCGGGTGTAGTTTGGTGTAAACCCATTCTTGTGCAGATGTGTACCCATGAGTTCCTTGTCTAGCATTCTCCTGTTACCACACTTGCTGCAGGGACACAAAGCCATTTTCGGAAATTTTGCGGCCTTGCCGAATGCACGATTCAAGAAACGATCAGTCTTCTGCATCCATTCATAGCTGGCATCACCCTGACTTGTCCGGCCCGTGTACATCCACTGACGGTCATCCATCCTCTAGCATATAAAATATCACCATAGGTGGCCATCAATTGCATCTACGCGGTGTCCCTACTCTCTAATAGGTGAGGATAGGTCCTAATCCCACCCGTGGATGCGTAGATGAGGTTGGTTTCCATGCTCCGCTCCTATCCGAGACGGAATTTCAGCAGCACCTCCCCGCCGTTCTCCCGATACACGTCCTGCAAGGGAGAGTGTGTATCTGGAGAACAACGGACAGGTGATGCCGAAACACCATCGCGAAATAGAGCGGAGCATGAAAACTAACCTCAACTATGCATCCACGGGCTGTCCAAAAAACGTGGACAATCCGAAAGAGATACGGTCGCAGATATGCAAAGATCCGCATATCTCCGACCGTATCTCTTTCGAACGGGAGACACCTAACTAGGTTACGCGACCAAAGACCACATACGGATAGAGGGGTTATACCTAGGGTGACGGTGAGGTCCGGGTAGCGGGGCAGTGCAGAGTCGGTGCAGTGGCGAGCCGACGCGGTGCAGGAAGACCCGTAGCGCCGACAAAGTCGATCGGGGTCGCCGAGTCCCTCCCACAGGTCCTCCTCCTGCAAAAAAGGGCAAAAATGGTTAGTGTCGACTCAAAATTTCGGCAGCACCTCCCCTGCACGAGGAGGTTCCCAAAACCTGCAAAAAACATGGCACGAAGGCCAACAACCACATATATATCAAACATGGCACGAAGGCCAACATATATGTGAATCGAATTCACTGATAATGATACAAACATTCACCCTATGCCGGCCAAGTATAGTAGCTATACTCATATGCATTTTTAGATTTACTACTAAACACTCTTCCCGTGGCCTACCAAGTATCAACTCCATCATCCACTAGGTGAAGAATTTACCTATTTAGTTAATCGAAAAAATTATTAGGGGCTACAAAAGTGAAAGTACACCAGTAGCTACATGTGCCAATTAACATATCAGAAAAGTAACTCATGGATTCTGAAAAGAAGAGTATGCTATTTGAACTGAACCGAGCGGATTATTTATCTAGCGGCTGCCAGGCAAGCCAGCCGCCTTTCGAAACCAAACCGAGCACGAGGGAGCAGACGCGGTCTCGGGAACCTGGTACGACGAGCGAGCAACCCCATCTATCCAGCCGTTGGGAATTTCTGTGAAGAGGAGGGGGATGCCAATGGTGGCTGCGGCGGAGGGGAGCGGGCGGAGCCGGAGGGACGCCGAGGCGGAGCTCAACCTGCCGCCGGGGTTCCGGTTCCACCCCACCGACGAGGAGCTCGTGGTGTACTACCTCTGCAGGAAGGTGGCGCGGCAGCAGCTGCCCGTGCCCATCATCGCCGAGGTCGATCTTTACAAGTTCGATCCGTGGGATCTGCCCGGTGCGTGCTCTTCTTCCCCTGTTCCGGCGTCTTTTTCTTGCTCTGCTTTCCTCTGTTCTTTCCCTTTTTCTTTATTTATCAACAAAATATCTTCTCGTTTTTACTAAAAAGACAATCTTTAATTCTGTCGTGGATCCATTCATCCAAATCCAAATCCTGGATGTCATTTTTGACCTCGGTTCTGTGCTGCTCTGATCCTTCAGAGAAGGCGCTGTTCGGCCGCAAGGAGTGGTACTTCTTCACGCCGCGGGACCGCAAGTACCCGAACGGCTCGCGCCCCAACCGCGCCGCCGGGAGGGGGTACTGGAAGGCCACGGGGGCTGACAAGCCGATCGCGCCCAAGGGCAGCGGCAGGGTGGCGGGGATCAAGAAGGCGCTTGTGTTCTACTCCGGCAAGGCGCCCAGGGGCGTCAAGACAGACTGGATCATGCACGAGTACCGCCTCGCCGACGCGGACCGAGCACCGAGCAAGAAGGGCTCGCAGAAGCCAGTGTTTCTAGTGGAATCGAAGGCACAATCAAAAAGGGTCAAGCAAGCAGGGACGAGAAACAAACCTCCGTCGATGTCTCCACTCAGATCTGCGACCGCTCGTGTCTGATCTGCGGCGGGCGGCAGCGCGTGGGCGAGCGCCGGTGCGCGGGCGGCTGCCGGGGACGGGGCGGGCAGGGAGAGTGACTGAGTGAGGATGGGGTGTTGGGCCGGCTATTTGGGCTTTTAGGTTAGAACCTTTGCCGGGTGCCGGGCCCAAAGGCACCCGGCAAAGATTTTTTTTTATTTTTTTAATTTTCTTTGCCGGGTGTCCCTGATCTGGCACCCGGCAAAGATTTTTTTTATTTTTTTAATTTTCTTTGCCGGGTGTCCCTGACCTGGCACCCGGCAAAGATTTTTTTATTTTTTTTAAAAAATTTCTTTGCCGGGTGCCGCCTAACCTGGCACCCGGCAAAGATTTTTTTATTTTTTTTAAAAAATTTCTTTGCCGGGTGCCTCCTGACCTGGCACCCGGCAAAGGCTTCTTTGCCGGGGGCCCAGTCTGACACCCGGCAAATTATTATTTATTTTTTTTGTTTTTTTGGCCCCATTTTTTGTGGGGCCTTGCTACAGTAAATAAATCCCTATTTTAAAATTTGAGACAATTTTGAGTTTTTTAACTATATTTTCTTAATTTTTTTCGTTTCATTGAATTTTTGCGACTATTCTAAATTTGAATTGCGGGTACATGAAATAATGGAATTTGGTTATTCAAAAAATGGTATTCATGATATTTAGGGTATGTCGAGGCTGTATGCAGGAAGTGGCATGAATTTTCGCGCATCATGTTGTCGTAACACGACGATGTACTCATGGGAAAAGTGTATTTAAATTATATAAAATCCAAACGAAGTCTGAAAATCACGAAACTTGTCGATGTGTCTTGTTGTTGCATGTGGAGGCCGTGGTAAAAAATTCAAAAAGTTTCTAGCAAGTTGTGACCTCGGATACCTAAAACTCAGACATCTCCACGTGTGATCACATGTTATTGCAAGTGGATGATGTCTGGGTTTTAGGCATCCGACGTCGCAACTTGCTCAAAACTTTCTCAATTTTTTACCACGGCCTCCAAATGCAATAACAAGAAACCTCGACAAGGTTCGTGATTTTCGGACTTCATTTGGATTTTATATAATTTAAATAAACTTTCCCCGCAATTACCTCATCATGTTACGACAACATGATGGTCGTAATTTAATGCGAGTTTCTAGATACGGCGTCATCATACGCCAAACATCATGAATATCATTTTTAGAATGACCGTATTTCATTATTTCATGTACCTGCAGTTCAAATTTATAGTAGTCGAAAAAATTCAAGTGAATGAAAATAATTAAAGAAATATAGTATAAAAAGTAAAAAATGTCTCAAATTTTGATATGGAGTTATAATTAATGTACCAAGGCCTCAGAAAAAAAATGAGGCCAAAAACACAAAAAAAAAATTATAATTTGCCGGGTGCCAAACCTGGCCCCCGGCAAAGAAGCCTTTGCCGGGTGCCATCTCAGGAGGCACCCGGCAAAGAAATTTTTTTAAAAAAATAAAAAAAAATCTTTGCCGGGTGCCTAATGGCGTGGCACCCGGCAAAGGCTGACGGCAGGTGGGCACCGTCACGCCGGCCACCTTTGCCGGCGGCCATATTTTGCCGGGTTCCCGGCACCCGGCAAAGACCAATTTTTGCCGACGGCTGTAATTTGCCGGGTGCCTAGCACCCGGCAAAGGCTGGTTTGCCGGAGGCCTTTCTTTGCCGGGTGTCGCCAGGTCTGGCACCCGGCAAAGAATGACTTTGCCGGGTGCCCGATAAAAAACACCCGGCAAATTATTTTACACCCGGCAAATTAGTTGTTTCCTGTAGTGTATATAGGTTCCATACATGGGCCTCATGGGCCTTAGCCTTATGGGCTTAATACATACTCCAACACCCCCCCGCAGTCTGAACTACCGGCGCAACGGAGTTTCAAGACTGGACAAGAAAGAAGTACAACACGCACACACGAACCCCCCGCAGCCACAACTAGCCACTGGTGACGTTGAGACTGGATCGAAACTCGGAGAAGGTCGAGGAAGGGAGGCCCTTGGTGAAGATATCCGCAAACTGCGAAGTCGTCGGGACGTGCAGGACTCGGACGGCGTCGATCGCCACAAAGTCGCGGACGAAGTGCAGGTCGATCTCCACATGCTTGGTGCGCTGGTGCTGGACGGGGTTGGTGGAGAGGTAGACAGCGCTGACGTTGTCGCAGTAGACGAGGGAGCTCCTGGCGAGAGGGCGGTGCAGCTCAGCCAGAAGCTGGCGGAGCCAAGCCGCCTCAGCCACGCCGTTAGCCATGGCGCGGTACTCGGCCTCGGTACTGGAGCGAGAGACCACCGGCTGTCGCTTGGACGACCAAGAGACAAGGTTGCTGCCGAGGAAGACAGCGTAGCCGGAGGTGGACCGGCGGGTGTCCGGGCAGCCCGCCCAGTCAGCGTCGGTGTAGACCACCAGGTCGGCGGAGGAGGACCTGCTGAGAAGCAACCCGTAGCCGATGGTGAAGCGGAGGTACCGGAGAAGCCGCTTCATAGCGGCGAGGTGAGGTTCCCGCGGAGCATGCATGTGGAGGCACAGCTGCTGCACGGCGTAGGTGATGTCCGGCCGAGTGAAGGTGAGGTACTGGAGCGCGCCAGCAAGACTCCGGTAGGCGGTGGAGTCCTGGGGCCCAAGCAGCGGACCCTCCGCCTCTGACAGCTTGCCCTGAGTGTCGACCGGGGTGGTGCAAGGCTTGCAGTCAGCCATGTCTGCTCGCTCCAGTATGTCACAAGCAAACTGGCGCTGGTGGAGGAACAAGCCTGAAGGTCGGGGCTCAACAATGACGCCGAGGAAGTGATGGAGCACTCCAAGATCCTTCATAGCAAATTCCCTCTGCAGAGAGGCAATGATACGCTGGAGCAGAGTCTGACTGGAGGCTGTGAGGACAATGTCATCGACATATAGGAGCAGGTATGCAGTCTCATCCCCATGGTGGAAGATGAACAGGGAGGTGTCAGACTTAGCCTCCGTGAACCCCAAGTGTCTGCAGGTAGGAGGCAAACCGAGAGTACCAAGCCCGGGGCGCCTGCGTGAGACCATAGAGCGACTTGTTCAGGCGGCAGACCAAGTCAGGGCGAGTAGAGTTAACAAACCCTGCCGGCTGGCTGCAGTAGACCGTCTCAGTCAGAGTGCCATGGAGGAAGGCATTCTTGACATCCAACTGATGTACTGGCCAGGAGCGCTCGAGAGCCAGTGAGAGAACCGTGCGAACGGTAGCTGGCTTCACCCTAACCTAAGCTCTGATTACCATGTTGGAACTTTAGACTCTATTGCATAAGGGCTAACCCTAGAGGGGTAGCTATATAGGTTCCATACATGGGCCTCATGGGCCTTAGCCTTATGGGCTTAATACATACTCCAACAAATTAAATGTTAAATTCAGTCTTATAATTTAATTTAATTTGTTTCAGGTGAGCCTTCTTACTTCAGATGGCAACACTAAGGATGATCTTAGACTCCCAACTGATGAGACTCTCGTGGCCCAGGTCTGTTTGTAAACATTTTCCATCCTAAGTCCTGTTAGTTTTCTTGTTGGCTTCCAAGTATTACAGATGGTGGTTATATTTGTTAGCTTAGTCATATGTTCTGTCTCGGTAGCTTCTCTTCTTTGAAGTTTGTTAATTGATTTGGGCTTATAAGGATTGTGGAAAGTAGGGCCCTGTAGAACTAGACAGTCCTTGTATATTTAGTCTGTCTACTATTACCTTGTAAATGATCTGACATGGCAACCATATTGCATAAAACATGTTGAATTGAAAGTCCACCGAAATTGCTTGCTTTTAAACCGACGTGAGTTGTTGAACAATGATTTTGTATGCGTCTTACACTGTTGTCTGTGCTGTGAGTTTCTTGGACACATGAAAATTCTGTTGATTGGAAGTAGTAGTGTTGCATAACTTGTATCCGTTGTAGCTGAGTTAATGTATCTACCTCAAGTTATTGTTTTTTGTGTTTATAGTACCCAATAATACTTTCGCATTTTGTATTCAGATTAAGGAAGGGTTTGAAAGCGGGAAGGATCTTGTTGTGACTGTCCAGTCTGCTATGGGGGAGGAGCAGATCTGCGCGCTGAAGGATATTGGCCCCAAGTAACTTCCCTGCCCTGGAAGACGGAACCACTGTATCTCAAAACTTAAATCGAAAAAGAAGTGTATCACCAAAGGATTGCTACCGAGACATTCACCTGGCTTGAGCTGGCTTTTGCTATAGCAAACACAAGTGCAGGGATTGCTGGGTGTCTGCACCGTATCTGACTATCATTATCTGTGGTTACATTCTGGACCCTGTATTTTCTATGCTTTTATGCCCCCTGCTTTTTAGTATTATGAAGTATCAATAAATTGGTTTGGAACGGTTGAAATGCTTCCAATGCATGAGGTTTCTTGTTGGTTTTTGTTTTTCTCTCGCCATTGTTCTGCTTCCTGTGTTGCTGTGTACTTGTTTCTGATTTTTTTGGTTCCTGGGTTTCTTAAACTGGTTTTTGGACAGTTTACTCACGATTGTGCTGCTTCCGGAGTTCTAGTATTGCTTAACCTTTTCTCATTTTCCCACCAAAAATAACTGTGCATAGTTGTAGAGAGAAGCTGTACCAAACATGGCTTCCCAGAGAGTTGCTCCAAACCAACAATAGGCTCGTAGGCCTGCAGTTTGCCAAGTTCCACTACCAAGGAGTAGGCCGTTGCATTGGGTACGTGTGCAGTGCAGCAGATGTGAGTCCTAGATCATGGCCTCCTTCCCAACCATAGTCCTCTTGGAAGGGCTCATGAAGCTTGACAATGACAAGCATTTTGGAGGAGGCCATTCGTTGTGCCGCTTGATGGCCCTGACTGCAAGGCCGCATCCAGCGCTAGTCAAGCAGACAAGCCGAACGTATGGCTTGGCAGGTCACTTTGCACTGTACCCGCTCGCAGAATGCAGGCCTTCCCTGGTCCAGAGAGGAGAGCAGGAGTGGGGGAGCAAGGCATATCCGCATATGTAGGCAGCCAGGCACCTTACTGGAGATGTCAAACTTGGAAACCAATGGAGCCAGGTCTGAAATTGGTTTGGAACGCTTGAATTGCATCCAGTGCGTGAGGTTTTTTGTTGGATCCCCTCTCCAGTACCGCTGTGTGCTTATGCTTATGATTGGTGCTCTAAAATTCGATATCTGGCTTCCAAAACCTGCCCAGCACTACCCACATTTCGTTTATCGTGATTTTCCTGGCAAACTTTGAATGTTATCCAGAAATTTTAGTGGAGATCAGAGAGTAAAACCGTTTCCAGGTCAAACTGGCTGGTCCTTTATCGGTCTGGAAGCTCTTCCTTTGCCGCCGGGCCATGCTTCGTTTTTTTCGCTTTTTCTTTTCCTGACAGTTCTTTTGGAACAAATGAACAATTTGCCCTACACCTACAGTGGTTAAATTAAACCTGTCATCAATCTTGCACGTCAATGTAAAAGAAGCTTTATCGCCAATGTATGATACGGCAAATTGAATCCTTTTTTTTTGTACAAACAGAAAAAGAAAAAACAACACATCAACCTCAGGACTCGAGAAAAAAAAATCACACGTCCATTTTCATTCTCGATTCGAGGCGCACGATCCCTTCTATGGACAATGAACGTTCGCTCGAGTATATTCTTGCTAATTTTCATCATGACTTGCAAGATTAAAACTTGAGCAAAATTTTCTCACCAGTTATAAAGGCAAGTGTTGGGCGAAGGCAACCCTGGCTCGACCCCTGCCTGACTCTCAACCTTCGCTCTAATCCTGCTAAGCAACTTCGCTATGGGTAATGACCCCCGCCGCGAAGGTTTTCTGCCGAGTGATCTCCTTTTCAGGTATCTTTGGGCGAGGCGAGGCTCGGGGGCCACGGACCTTCCACCGGGAGGGCGAGGGTCTCTCACGGCTCACAGAAGAAGCTAGGAGCGAAGCCGGCGGCGGTCGCGTCGGCACAATTAGGGTTTGGAGTGGTTGGCTGGGGGTAGGGAAGATTACATCTCTATCCTTGGCGAGTGTGATGCGACTGATGGTCCCGCGTCTGTCCTTTTGTAATTTCACCATGGCCCGGGATAGAGGCTATAAATACCCGCGGCACTCATGTAAGAGACACAATTTTTTTTTGAAAGGGAATTTAGTGGGCGTTTAATCCGCATTTATTCCTTGTCCCCTTTTCCGGGAACCGTCGCACGACTAGCTCGCCTCTGTCTTACTCGTGTGAGAAACCCTCGGCCTCTCCCCGCTGACCCCTCGCGAGGGTGAGAGGCCAGGAGTGACCCCACAGTAAGGTCGGAGTCGAACTGGTTTTCCTCAACATTCTGTAAAACCGAAGAGGGCCCATAATCCGGCGAAGCAGCGACCGGCGAGCCATGACAGGAAACGAGGCCGAAAGAAGAAAATGAAGCCCAGAAACGAAAACCACGTACGACTGCCCGAAGACAAAGCAGGCTGCGAGGCGGGCGTCATGTCCCACCGTCGTGATTTTGCCGTAGCGGACTGGGGCAATTGATTGTATAAGGCTAACTGCGTATCCAGCCTACGACTTGGGCGATTCAAGCACGGACTCTGTATTTGCTACTTCAAGGGCCAGGCTAGAGCGCGTCCGCCCGTGCATGATGGTACGCCTGCTGCTGCGCCAGACCAGCAGCCCGCACCTGCTGCACGAGCTACTGTTGCCTGCTCTGCTGCACGCGTTGCCTGCTGTTGCGCCTGCCGTATGCTAACCAATGTCGTGAAAAGCACGCGGCACGCAGCGTGGAACCGATGGATGCCGCCGGCCGATCTATCCTTCCTTTCTTGGTGTGGATGAAACGAATGGACCGCCGACTTCCACCTTTGAGGGCCCAACCATCTGGACAGACAGCCCGGCAGTTGGATTTTGCTCGTCTTTGGCTCGATGGAGCTCTGCTCATCCGATTCCACTCGAGGTCGTCTCGTACTTGCCATGGTCTAGACGTAATTGCTTCTGCAAGTGAACGATGCCCGAGAGCAGGGTACACAGACTAAAGTCATGTTTATTCATTTTGTCGATGAAGAAAATTTGCAAACAGCAAAAAACGATGAGACCACGGTAACCTTATGTCATTCTCAGTGACGGTTGGCTATGTAGATTATATTTTATTTTGTTGCCCAACGAACATTGCAACATCTAACTATAGACCTTTTATGGAAATAAAACACATGTACACACGGGGCCGTCTCATGATACACTTGCAACATGAAAGCACTTTCTGTAATATACGTTTGAAGCAGATGGAACATTTAGAACATACATTTGCAACATATATGTATGCCACTGCAACATATACAACATCCAGATAAAAACACTTACAATATACGTCTGAAGTAGATGAAACATTCTGAATAGATACTTCCAATATATGTGTGTAGCTATTGCAATATATGCGACATCCATATCTACTTTTGCAATATTCGTATAGTGGACACGGGACCGCCTGCGTCTGCTCATGAAACACTTGCAATATGAAAGCACTTCCTGCAACATACGTCTGAAGCAAATAAAATATTTAGAACATACACCTGCAACATTTGTATAGCCGCTACAATATCCATATAAAACACTTACAACATATGCAACATTTAGATCTACTTTTGTAACATCCATATAAAACACTAGTAACATATATCAGGAACATTTAAAAACTTGACACATATGTTTACAACATATGCTTTCTGTGCAACAAAGCGGGCAGCTCGTCGAACTGGCATGGTGGCAGCGGTCCTTTAAGACGACTGCAGCAGGCGGGGCGCGTGACGGCCGGGGCGAATCAGCACGGGCAGGAGCGAGCAATGGCGCGGGCAGCAGGGCGCGGGGTGCGTGGAGCGACGTATGCCCGCTTCATAGCATTACCGTCAAAGAAAGTGTATGATGAAATTTTAGTACAGTGTTTATGGTTAATAAGGCAAAATAAATTATTAATTTTATATGTGGCTCTAACGTTTCAGGGCTCATACGGAAATTGTTGTTATTTATGTTGGCCATGCTAACTTCACTATATTCGTGGTCTATAATTATTTGTGGTCCAAAGGCATTTTTGTGCACATGCATGCAAGTATCAACGGTCGTTATATGTTGCTTTAGCAGATCATTTAGCACAACTCTTCATGTATGTTGATTATAGCGTCTTCTGATATACATGTACGTCACGTATTCACGTTCTGATGAGGCTGTCGTATATAAGTGTATATGCATATATTTGTGTTACTTTGCGTACATGGATTAAAATATATATATGGGCCCACTAAGCAGCCGGTGTGGCACAGAGCAACGGCACGGGCAGAGCGCAAGGCGTGCGGACAGGGTTAAAAAAACCGCTCGGTAAACCGCGGTTTACCGCGGTTACCGGCCTAACCGGGCCGGACCGGTTTCGGTCCGGTCCGGTTAGCTATTCCCCAAATTCAAATTTAAAATTTGAAAAAAAAATGCTGAAAAAATTTCTAAAAATAGTTCATGATTTATATAAGCCAATGGTGTAAAATTTTTTCAAATTTGAGTTCGTTTAGTATTTATTTATACGTATAGAAGTTTGAAAAAAAAGAAAAAAAATCCCGGTCCTGCCCCGTTAAGGCCCCCAAATTCAAATTTAAAATTTGAAAAAAAAACAAAAAATGCTGAAAAAATTCCTAAAAACAGTTCATGATTTATAGAAGCCAATGGTGTAAAAAATTTTTAAATTCGAGTTCGTTTAGTATTTATTTATACGTATAAAAAGTTTTAAAAAAAAAAGAAAAAAGAAAATTCCAAACTCAAACCGAGCGGTAAACCGCTCAAACCGAGCGGTTACCACTCCAAACCGCCCGGTAAACCGGTGACAAACCGAACCGAAGGCGCGTTTGAATTCAAATTCAAATTCGACCGGTTACCGACCGGTTACCGGTAAACCGGAACCGGAGGCCGGCGGTTTGGGGTGACCGGTCGGTAAAAAAAAACCCTGCGTGCGGAGCGACGCTTAAAACAATCAAACCGATAGCTTTGGATTAAAAAAAACGCCCGGACGGACGCCCGCTTCCTATAGCATTACCGAATCTGCAAAGGCACCCGGACAACGGACTCGCAAAAGGCCAGAAGAATAGGGTTTCGTATCTGGAGTAGAATCAGAGGCGGCGCCGGCGGCGAGGTCGAATCCAGGGAGCCCTTCTGTTGTTGAAGTGGAGGCATTGGCGCAGGAGGGACTCGCCGAGAAGACGATTGATCATCATAATCCATGCTCCACCTTGGCAGTGGGCACGTTTGACACCACTGTTATGATGGAAGAAAACGACTCCACGGCGTTGTTGTTGGCAAAATCTGATAAGAGCAACGTGTTGAGGAGGGTGGAAGAGGATGGTCCAGGCACCATCTTTGGAGTGTTGATCAAGGTAATAAATAGCGTATAGCGGGTTCGTAGCGGATTGACGGCGAGGTAGCGGATTGCGGATTGCGGGCGATATTGCGGACGATAAGTTCCAATAGCGACACCCGATAGTCTCATATAATTTTAAGTACATATATCATGAATAATGAGTATAAATAATTTTAAGTACATATATCATGAATAATTTTAAGTTTCACAGCCAATGCGTGAGTATTTGAATTTGGGGTGTGAGTCATAGTGGGCTGGACTAATTAGGGATATTTTGCTTTCATGCTATTGTGGCCTACTACGTGCAATTGCGGCCGCAATATCGGCCCGCTATTCAGAATTGCGGCCGCAAAGTTCCAGGATACAAAGTTCAGAGCGCTAACTCATAGCGGTAGCGGCAATGGACCGCTATCGCTATTGCGGGTGCAATTGCGGCCGCTACCGCCGCTATTTATTACCTCGGTGTTGATTGTGGATCTTCATGGCATGGGTGGGGAAAGCAAGGCAGAGGCCGCGCGGCGGCAGATGGAGGCAGTGCATGCTGACGAGGCAGCGATGGACCGGTTGAGGGCCGAATTGAGGCATGAGGATGAGAAGTCAGAGGAAGCAGGCGGAGCCAGAAGAGGAGGATTTAGAGATGAAAAGATCAGACTTCGAAGCATGGGTGGCTAGGGAGTATCGCAGGCGGTGGATCGCTGTATTCCGCTAACTTCGGCTCATTTGATGACACCACTGAGTTTCCCATCAAACATCCCCATCTGTGCCGTAAATAGGATTATTACACGATTAGTTTTAAGTTTCAAGTGAAGCATATCTTTTGTAACCCCATCAGTAATTGTTCATACAATCATACCTCCTAGAATTAGTACTACCTAATACTATTACCTATGGGTTATGAAGTGTTTTCTCAATCAGTAACAAGTGATTCAGCTATCGCAATTTAGCAAGATAAGTGGTAGGATCTTTTAAGACCTCCATCAGTAATTGCAAGATGGTAGAAATTATAGATAGATGTGGCAGGACCATTACTTCACCAGTAAAGTAGAATAGCAGTGATGCCTGCACATGCTAACACTAATTTGCGCCACTGCTATTGTATATTAGTGCTGCTATCTGAATTGATCTTAACTCATTTGATATCTCCTGTACAACTACCTGCTGCAAGGCTCGGCCCCATGCGTTTCACAGATGAGTCTGCACCGGGTTACAGTGCCTCCCCCATAGGCACCCTACAGGTCTTTTCGGTCAAGGTTGCTGGAATTAAGAGGAACCTACAGTGATGTGTTCGGTGTCATTGCCGCGCGTGACTGCATTGACAACAATCGCAATGTTATCTTCAGCCGTACAAGGGACAGATGCCAAACCCTCACCGCGGAGGTTACTATTATTAATTTCTCACTTATCTTTCATCGTTCTGTTTGTCTCCTGCTATACTGTGACTCAGCTATCGTAATTTTTCACCCAAGTTCTGCCCTTCCTAATTGTCATTACCATCCAGGCATCCGTGTAATTAGTTAGCTGGCTTCTTTACACCTGTATTTTTTCTAAGCCCCAGCAAATTCTGTCAGTACCTTTAGTGCGCAGAAAGGACTCTTATATTCATAGATTTACCATGGCTCACATGTATGTTGAAATTGGCATGCCTTTTGGCTTTTGCTTGCTGGGAAGTCATTGTAGACTAACGACTCAAACCTGTGTTAACATGATTAGAGTAGAATATATGACAATCATATAGTATCATAAGAAAAACCGTCCATGTCTATGGGTTTGACCACAGAGGCGTATATGCTGTGGAAGTAACCATCTCTTAGTACAAGAGAGGTCAGACTCAGCTGTTTACTAACACAAACTAGTGCTTGCGTGTTGAAGTTGAACTCATATAATTACTGATCCAGCGCAGTGACCGAAGCACTAATCATCCTATAGCTATAGGGATAACAGAGCAGACTCACATCATCAGGTAGGGAGGAACCTTGGGAAGACTGGCTTCATCTTTCGACCTGACTCTCTGAACGTGCCCTTAGGAGTTCTAGGCCCTTTACGTGCCCCCACACAATGCCTTAGTAGACCTGTCATATTGTGCATTTGTGCTTGATATAGTTTCCAGGGTTCTCTTCTGAATCTGGAGGTAAAAATTCTTTAGTTTTGTTTGGAAATCGTTGGCGGACAACCTTTATAATGACTTATGATTGTTTGTGCAGTACAAATATCCTACTCCTTTAGTCACCTGTCCATTAAATTAAATTAAAAATTTTCTCCCACTTTTGTGTTGTGTGCCCTACATCAATTATCATACACACTTTGCGTTCCTTTGTTCTATGCTCAGTGTGTACCTCTTCTTTCAGTCGAGTTAACCTCTTATTTATTTGTGGTGTTGCATGCAGGATCGATATTTAGTACTGTCTGGTCCAACCTGTGCTGTTGTGTGGTCAGATCATGTCTCCATTGAGGTTAAGCTGACAGTGAAGGGAAGAACTGAATCTGAGGATAAAGATTTGAGCTTTCTAGCTGTGCCATTACTTACCGGTGATACAGGATATTCTAATCTGTTCTGTTGTTACAAAACTAGCAAGCTTAGCACGTTGGAATTTACACTTGGCCATATTGTTCGCTCTGTGGAGGCCACAATATTTGTGCGAGTCATTGATGGTTCATCGCTAGACAGTTTCCGTGGCCAATTTTCTGCCTTTACAACTGGCTGTCGTGACAGAAATTTCATAAGTACTGATCACAAGAAAATGTAACACCCTAAAATTTGCTTCTTTGAAAATAGAGCTAAAATGAGTTAATTTTGAATTTTTGTGCTCATGAAAACATAGGGAAATAATATTTTTCACTAAATTAAAATTTATCATAAGGTTTAGCAACTTGTTGATGCATTCATGCTGATGCATTTGTGTTTTTGTATTGCTTGATTTTGACCAAATATCAAAATGAATTCAAGTTGTTCTTTCAAAATGTGTTTAGGTCGATTTTTCTTTCCCGATATACATATATCATTTTTCTACAATCAAATTCCTTGTTTCTCATCCGTCAATCAACCTCTACAAACTTCTCGAAAAATTTTCCGACTTTTCTGTAGCTTGTTTCCACTTATCTGTGAGCATAATCTAATTTTTAGATGCTCCAAATTATCTTATTATGAGCTTCAAATACTTTATTTGGGTTCCTCATGTTCCATAATGTCTTTGGAAATTTTTTCCGAATTTTCGGAGCTTTCGGAGTATTTTTCGTGGCTTAAATAATAATTCTGGACTTTTCTAGAATTATTTTATCCATGAAAATAATTAATTCCGAAAATAATAAATCTCTCATTTTCCCCAACGCTCAAAGCACATGTGCAATAATCTTAATAAATCTCAAATGCCCATACATTTGTTTACTAATGGGCTTTAATAATTAATTAGGCCTATTAGTAAAGACGCAGGGTGCAACATCAATTAGTACCATATTGCTAGTTGATGTGAAGACGAGGAGTTCTCGCCCAATAAGTATGGACCTACCCCTTGGGCAAAGTACACCAAAACTACCGTAAAAGGAGCCCCTAGTTTGGAAAACCTCTCGTGTAGTAAATTATATTTTTCTCCTCTTTCTCTCGCCGTCGCTGTCGCCATCGCCGTCGCCGCCACGCTGCCTAGCCCGGCCATACTCTCCTCGGCAACAAGTAAGTCCGCCGCCGTCCCTGTATTCTTGAAAAATAAACCCGCAGTCCAAAACATGTTTACAGATTTTGTTTTCTTCATTTGAAAGCGTATTTTGTTTCGGTTAAGAATAAATTACGTTTTCAGCTATTTACAGAATTGCCACTGATTTTGTTTTAGCCATAACTTCTCCGTTTTAACTCCGATTTGATCCGTTTAACTTGCGTTAGGTTCGTAATTTCATAATATACATGTTAATACTACTGTTAAGTAGGTTTTCAACTTTTAAAATTCATGATTAGATTTACTCTATTATTTTAATAGAGGAAATCTTGTTAATTTCATATCTTCTACGTTTCAACTCCGTTTTGAGCCATTCAAGTTGCGTTAGATTCATAGCAACGAGATCTACGCATTTGTAATAGTGTTTATCATGTCACTAATATTAGAATTTCATGGTTTGAATCATATCTTAAATAACAATTATGCAACTGGGTTTTGTAAATAAAATATGATTTGCTTTACTTTAGTTCTATAATTCGAATCTAAATTTGACTTAAATTATAATCTCTATAAAATATCTTATATATGTTTTTATACCATTAAGATACATGAAGCTAATAGTTTTATGGGTAAATCTATCGGTAGTTGTACCTTTTCAACCGTAGCTCCGATTAGCGTGCTTTTCGCGACTTTGTGTTCGTAGCGATGCGTAGAATCGTGTTTCAAACTCTTTTACTTATTTTTATATGATTGGTGTATTGTTCTAATATAGATCTATTGTTTGCTTCGTGTATGATTGTATGGATGCTTGTGTGGTGCTATATGGTTCAGTCAATCGGTGAGGTTTACGTGGTGATTAAGAAGCTATTCTCTGAAGACTAGAAGCTGAGAATTGGAAGCAGAAGATTGAAAGTTGAATACTAAAGGCTTTCGAGCGTATTGCTTTGGGGGAAAAGCAAGTTAAGGCAAGTATAGCATGGGATCATCCTTGTTACCTAATCACTTTTAAAGCACTTAAATCACTATGCATGTGTCTCCTTGTTAAGGATGCCTTAGAAATTGATCTTGTACCTTGTCGCCTATGATTTTGCATTGGGTAGCTATTGCTAGTGCTCAACATAAACTATGATCTTGTAATTTGACTAATGGAATATGCAACAACATTAAAAGATGACTTTTTAGTAACATAATGAAAGAGGGCTAGAGCCTTGGGCTATCCTTTGGTGCTCTAGTTTCTCTCCATAAAGACTTATCTGTAAGCGAACATCCGGGACTTACAATACAGCTGTGAGGGCTACATGGCTCTGGCTTTAGTCATATAAGAGGACCTTTTCTAGCTTGTTAGAGGTTATCCGAAAGGGCATAAAAGGGGTGTTTCTCGGGTTGGGTGTAGTGCGGCTTCTGTCCTTATGTGTATAGGCTGCGCGTCGTTGTGCCATACGGAAGGGAAGCTCTACATTCGCAGGTTACAGAAACCTAGCGGTTCTAACTTGTTAGACGAACCTTGGAAAGACTTCATAGTGAAACCTGTCTGCCTATTGAGGCCTTGCAAACCTCGGGCTTACGGGGATTACGACTCACAGTGAAAGTGTGCAACCTCTGCAGAGTGTAAAACTGGTATATCAGCCGTGCTCACGGTCACAAGCGGCCTTGGACCCTTATGGAATAGATGATCACTATTGAACTGTAATATGCTTATGTTTTTGCTATTCATTCTTCATATTACCTGATCATATGTTTATTCTGGGATTAAAGACATTTTGATGCTACTCATATGCTAAAACTTTGCCAACTAAAAGCTACATGCAGTTAAACCCGTGTCATGCCTTTTGAGCCTCATGAACCCCATGTTATGCTTGTTGAGTTCGACATGGACTCACCCTTGCTATTTTCCCACATCTCAGGAAGGGTACCAGACTGCTAGATTCTAGAATTGTTAGGCTTGTGATCAACCAGTCAGTTTGATCCTGGAGTGAAGGTTACACCCGGTGTTCGGAGTTGTCTTGCCGCTGTGTTGCTCTCTAAGGTTATATCTTATACTATTGCGTTATGTTTAATAAGCATTTGTCTTTTGATATTACACTTATCTGCGGCTATATGTGAGATTTGACCTCATTATTTCACATATAGTGTATATCTGATTTTTTCCTTAAAACTGGGTGTGACAGAAAATCATCTTACTTGACTCTGTTGTTGAGAAATTTCATGTCAGTGGTGATGGTGAGATTGAGATGTCCTGGCGTGTTGTTTCTGTTGAAAATAGGGGAAATCTAAAAGTTTGCATCAAGTCATGGGAGGCGTCTGAATGTGGAAAAAAGGTTATGAAAGATGAATTGGTTTTCAAACCTAAGGAAGACAAGAGAAGTAATGGTGTGCTTGATGTTGGCTTTTGTAAGATGGAAGTTACTGTTGCTTGGTCACTCATTTCCTATCATCCTGTTCCTTTGAATGTTCAGAAATAGTAATGTACTGTAGCTTTGTGGTTGTTAGTTCCAACTTCTGAAGTTGCATGCTATTAACAAGGATTGTGTTGTAACTACACGGTACTTTTTGATGCACCGGCCTCCGTGAGATGGATCATGGATGGCACTATCTCCTCGTCGGTCATATATGCATATAGTGTCATCCGTGTAATTTTTGCTGTCTAAAGTTTCAGATTTCATATCGTAACAATTGCTTCTATAATAGTAACTTTTAATGTATGATGACAATATGTTGATATTGGTATACGTGTTTGCTGATCTATCTTGTTTCTATAGCCTTTTAATCACCTCTATATCCACGGAGACTGAAGTTGATCACCGACCATCCATTTTCATCGAAGGTGCTTTCCTATAAAAGTCACGCGCAATGGAGGGACAGACTTAGGATTTGGACCAAACCCATTGCAGAATTAGCACAGTTTTGGTTCGGTTGGTTGGGCTTGCATTAGCATGCGTTCCTGTCTCCATACCGATGAAGATTATAACGCGCCACTGGTCGAGCATCGCGACCAGTGCAGGTCGCTTGGTGGGCTGGCCCGGACTGCCCTGCACGTGTACGTTAAAAAATAGAAAAGTTAGCATACTAGCCTGTGCGTGAGGATCCACAGAACTTGTATTACACTGGTCGCAGCAGAGATTTTGACTTTGGTTTTGCCCCTTCCCTCTCTTTACACCATGTTGTGATGGGGGGGGGGTCACCGCACGGTTATGACCATGATGCTGTTTGAATCCCTTAGGGATTCTTGAAATCTGAAGTAGATAGGGATTTTATATTCTAGATAATAAAAATTCTTCCTGTTTGGATACTAGATTTGTACATAGAATTTTTAGCAGTTCGAATATTTGATTTCTCCAAAGTGCCCTCAATCATAGAAATTACATCTTGAAGATATAACATATTACGATTCCGACATACATATTGCATAAGCTTTGTTATATAAAAAAAAAGAAGCCAAACATGAGAAATATCAAGACAGGTGTAGTAGGTAGAAGAAAATGGAAATTTTCAACTAAGGTTTTCAGTAATCGAGTTGGAGTGAATGAGATTGTATGCGGCTGGTAATCACGATTAACTGCAAGCATGTGACAGAGATAGAGCAAATTCGAGGGATGTGTGCTTGACTTGTAGGTGCAATAATTTATGTGTGGGTGCAAATATGGTAATAGAAATTTAACATTTATCACAATTTTTTTTGCATGGGTGCGGCCGCACCCACCGCAGTGCATGTAGCTCCGAACCAGCGAGGGGCTTCAACAAGGACTAAAGGGAGCGTGAGCTTCTCGATACCTGAAGAAAATATCATTATCAGGAGTTTGTGTATATCTAGCCCTTTATATTTATGCACTTACATGTATTCTTTAGGTTATGTGCTTTCCCTTTTGTAGTCTATCTTGCTAGGTTAATTGTATGATTGGAACATAGATGCAAAACATTTTTAATATAGAGATAGCAAACACTATGCAAAATCGTAGTGCACATCTAGATAGATATTTTACATAAGTTTTGATAAGCAGATTTTGTAAAGGTCCTTGTTTAAGTTGACTAATTCAACCCCCCCAGACATTACGGTACCTTCAGAATTCGCAAAGATCAACAAGGCAATAGGACTTGATGTTGCAATAGGACTTGATGTATCTGAGGGTGATTACATGTTTAGTGTCTATAAGAATGAATGGCACAAATTGAAAGGACTAAGAATAAATGGCACAAATCAACAAGACAGTATGACTTGAAAAAATGTTATTAATTTATAATTGATAAAAATGTTGTGATAAGAAAAATACATTGATAATGCGACTACCTAATCAAATTCAGAATCCAACCGATAAGCCGGTCCAGCGGTTATTCTAATGGTTGTTGTCTCTATTACTTCAAGTTTCTTTGGAGATTCCAATTGTTTTGCTATCAATTCCCCCCTTTCTCCGATAGCCTCTCGTATTACTTTTAGTTTATGTCGCTAACACTAGTCAGGCAACAAATCGTTCAAAACGGTTAACCGAAGGTTACTACGCGTCCCTGGCTCTGATATTTAAGTCGGTCAAACTCCCATTTACAGTAGGGTAAACGGTTAACCGAAGGTTACTACGCGTCCTTGGCCCTAATATTTAAGTCGGTCAAACTCTCTCAGCATTCACAGTAGGGTACTAAATACCAGCGCGCAGTGTTTCATGATGCTACAGTAACCAATACATGGCCCAATTTGGTGTTACTGTAACGGGCTGCTACAGTTCCCGATCTACATCGCGCGCGTTTCTACAGTACCCCGGGTCCGGATGTGCAGTGACCCGCATCTGCAGTACACCCCGACCCGCTGGCCCAGCTACAGTGCATCGGCCCATTCCATGAATTGGGCCCACTTGGCCCGTTTTTTTGCTGTTACAATCACCCCCTAAGGATTCGACGTTCCCGTCGAATACCAGATCGGCTTATCCTTTCGGGACACTTAATCCAGGATCCTCCTCTCTTGGCCACGTTTGTGTGTTCCCATACCGGCGCGTGTGCCATGCCATGCCGTGTCCACGACGGGCCCATGCACATGCACACATCATGCCCGCGCATCTGATCTCCACGTGCCCGTGAAACCGCGAGAGTCGGCTTTGATACCAAATGTAACATCCTGTCCTGGCATACACGGCTCAGGCCCACTCTGCCGAGGAGTGGTCCCACCTGCGTAGCAACCCGCTTGAGCTTTCATCCTCGCTTCGCTCAAAACGGTTAATCGAAGGTTACTACGTGTCTCTGGCCCTAATATTTAAGTCGATGAAACTCCCTCAGGATTCGCATTATGCTACTAAACACCGGTTGCACAGTATTTCGCGGTGCTACAGTAACTGGTGACCAGTACCCGCGCTGCAGTAAACCGGATTTGGCCTGGCCAATTCGGTGCTACAGCAACGGCTGCTATAGTGTCCGCTTTGCAGCACCACGCTGCTACAGTCCGGAGTCTGGATGTACAGTAACCCGCAGCTACCGTCGTCCCACTGCCCCAGCTGTAGTCCATCGGCCCATTCCGCGAATTGGGCCCACTTGACCCATCTTTTGGTTGTTACATAAACCAAGAGCCTAAACGAGAAGGCGCAGACACCAACCCCGTGATCTTGTGAAAGCCGGTGCTTGTTGGGCCGCTCCATATTGAACACAAATGGGCGCGGTGACGTTTGTGGATCCATGTTCAAATTCAGCACGAAGAAGGTGATCGGGAGGAACCGGTGGAGGTGCGCATGGTAGATGCTGCGGTTGCGGAGGATGTTGTGGAGGAGGTGGCGGACGGTGCTCTAACTACGTGATGCGCACTATCGCTGTGTCGACGCACTCCGCTATAGAGGTAGTCCTCTAAAGCATAGCCCCGAGTGACTCATCCGCGGTCATTCCATAAGCTTCCATATCGCTCCCTTGTCCAACGTCTCCTTCATCATGGCTTGGATCCCTTGAACTGATTTCATAGCTTGTCGAACTTCGTTGTGAGCTCCTCAATTGAGGCTACCCACGCTTGTTGATGCTATGTCGGCTTCCGCGCGGGCACCAGGACGCAACGACTCGCAACGAAACATTCTTAACGTCCTTGTCCTCTTGTTTTGCTCTAAATCAAGTTTGATTAAACAACACAACATATGACGCATAACCCATTTAATAGTTTATAAATGAGAACCGTAGAGTTAGCAAAATAACAAAGAAACAAATAAGCAGAATAACAACTAACAATTTAATTTTGTAGTGTTAGCAAAGTAACAATAAACAAGTAAGCAAAATAAAAATTTATAGTTTATGATTGTAGTGTTAGTAGAGTGATAATGAATTGAAATATTTTTTGGATATATTGAAATAAAATTGTAATCTAAGTTTTCTAACCACAAATACCAACAATTTCTCATCCCTCTCCTCACTATCTCATCACATAATGTATTAAGACAATAAACCGCTAACATTTCTGGTTAGTGACTATCCTACTACATATGGTATCCTATGGCTTACTATTTTTCAAATGTCCCTTGCCTTTACCTCTGGGTGGTAGAGGGCTCCCTCATATAGTTATATATAGTGTTACACAACGGTTGGGTTGGTGTCAAGTGGCAACCATCCACAGCATCAATCAATCATGACTTTTTTTGGGGGCCTAAGTATAAATAAAATGATAATAATATTTAATAATGTATCAAAAATCAATATTCAAATAAAATAATTTATACATATTAAATTACTTTTGAAAAATTCTAAAGTTCCTCGGTGCAAAGTCACTGGTGATGGTAGCCGTATCAATTTTGGGTATTGAATTAATCCATGCAATCTCACATGAGCGTACTTGAACGATGTCCCCCACATCACCGGAGACTTTGTTTATATAATTCTTTGTCCCTGAATAAATAAATTTCTAGAGTTGTCTTAAGTCAATTTTTTTAAATTTTTGCTGATTTCTAGAAAAATCGTCAAGATTATAGCATCAAATTATTATAATTAGATATATTATAGAATATATTTTTATAATATGTTTACTTTACGCTGTATGTCATAGATATTGTCACTTAAGATAGTTTGACATGCACGGATCTTTGGAATTGATTTATTTGGGAACTGTGATTGAGTCAAAAAGAGAAATCGCCTTTGATTTACAGTCACACCGGAATTTCCCTTGGGCGAAATCCCACTACAGCTCCTCATGGCTAATCCCTTTTGGCCTTCATCGAAACAATAGCACCGATTGTTTCGGATAAATGATGGTATACAGACGTATCATCGCCTGTGAATGAAACATCTTCTTTGTTTATACGTATCCCTTGACGGCGCCTCATTTCTCGTATGCCAACCGTGGCCTCCTTGGTCCCGTGTACTAGTCACCTGATTATGCCCAACACCAGCAAGCCGCAACCCTGTTCGCTTGCGCTTATCAGCAAGAATCAGCCAGCCATTCAGCAGTGTTTTTTTTTCTCATAACAAATCAGCATCAGCATCAGCCGCAGAAACGATCAGCCGAACAGGTTCATGGCACACATAAGATTCAGATTTCAGTATGCATCTGATCATTTGAGACTAAATCATGTCACACGTAAGATTCAGATTTCACAGCCATGTTCTGATGAATGTTGCAATTTGAAACCAAATGACGTTAGATGTGATTGTTGGAATGATCTCTGGCTCGGTCAAAAGACAGAGTCTTAAGGGTTTAACAGGCATAACCGAGCTCTGATCGGGGGCACATCTAACTGACTAATTGGTCTCGTCCCAGGACTAACCCGTGGTATAAGAGAAAAAGGAGATCCTCATCGGGGCTCTCTTGACCAATTCACCTAACCGATCAAGGGTGCACGGGATCGGGATCTGAAGACCAGAGACCAGCCGCCGGCCTCCACCGTGCCGGCGTCTCTCCTTTCCTCTTCTCCAGCGACGGTGTTTGCCTGCTACCTCGAGCAGGCACAGGATGTCAGCGGCTTCAGGGCATCTCCGATAAAAGGTTAGTGATTAATTAAGTTCAGTTCATTACTGATTATGGATTACGTGTTCTTGTATTATGCTAAGTGAGATCATGTATAAGTGATAATATCTAATAGTGATAGCCTCATGTTCCGGATTTGAAAAGGAGCCCTACCAAACAGGCTCTTAGTGTGATTGTGTCGGAAATCAGTGTGTTCTTCCTAATCTTGGGAGCCAAGTACTATATCAGTACAGGGTTTACTGTCCTCTTTACCCATCATGTCAGAGCTGAATGCATGCATGCCTCGAATGGATCAGCCTCTGCATCATCAGATCATCTGCCTCGATGGCTCGATGTATTCCTTGCTCACGATTTTTGTGTACCGCGTTATTTTCTCAAAAAGAGGACGATGAGGAGTTAGTGCAACTACGCGATGGCGATGTGTGTGCCCAGACCCAGCAAAGCATCAACAGAAACTCGAGTCAGAAAGCACCTGCATTTGATCTTGACTCGAGTACTCTGTGCTGTTCTGCTGTCTGTCTTGCTTCGGTAAAGGGGTGTTTAGTTTGTAGGGCGAAAAATTTTAAGGTGTCACATCGGATGTTTTAGGGGATGTCGGAATAGATGTTCGGATACTAATAAAAAAACTAATTACATAACCCACCTAGAAACCGCGAGACGAATTTATTAAGCCTAATTAATCCGTTATTAGCACATGTTTATTGTAACACAACATTGTCAAATCATGGATTAATTAGGCTCAAAAAAAATTCGTCTCGCAAATTTATCGCAATTTGGATAATTAGTTATTTTTTTATCTACATTTAATACTTCATGCATGTGTCTAAACATCCGATGTGATGAAATAAAAAAAATTTGAAAGGAACTAAACACCCCCTAACCTACTGCTACAGTTCAAAAAAAACTACTGTTACTGCACTTGTTACCGTACAGGATGCAGGTGCGGGCTCTCTCTTGTGACTGTACGAGATTCCGAAGCCACGCGAGACATGAACCGATGGATGCACACTTTTGCAGCTTTCCTTTCGCACGTTGGTGCCGATTGCTACGTTAGGATTACCGTGACAGACCATGTAACCAAAAGGCCAACCATGACAGGAGAAAATGAGTTGCGGCAAGATCCACCTGTCAATGGCGGCAAGGTGAGGAGGAGACCAATGCATGGCAGCCGACGATGACGAGGATTCGAGCAATGATGAGCGATAGGTTGAGTGAGACGTGAGGATGGGCCAAGTCGAGACGAGCAGCCACCACCACCCTACCCCTGCTCAAGCTGTTGATCACTTGATCGTGCACGTCAACGTCATCATTTGCGCGTTATCGATCACCATGCCCGACCTGAAACAAGTACGAGGGGTCGGTGAAGCTGGCAGGGGAACAATGATCCGTCACCGTCAGCGGCAGTGCTCTGAAAAAGCTCCGCCAGGGTGAGGCGAGCCATGCAGCTTCAGAACACACAGCTACGCTAAGGGGAAAAAAATCAGCGCTCATGAATCGGGACTTGATCAGATGCAAGGCTATAAAGTTGAAATTTTTCCACTCTCTTCGTCAGATCAACTTTTGCATGTATGCATAAAGTATTAAATATAGATAAAAAAATAACTAATTATACAGTTTAATTATAAAATCACGAACCGAATCTTTTGAGCCTAGTTAATCTATAATTAGACGTTAATTATCAAATACAAACGAAAGTGCTATAGTTAGAAAAATTCTAACTTTTCACCGTCTAAACAAGGCCCGGCAATGCAACAACCACGCGGTCGTGAGTCGTGACAGTCAAGAAGTCTGACGCTGATGCAATGCAACAGTGCAGCATCGATCGCGTATTAGGGCTCGTTCGTTTCTTGGCACCCACATAACCAATCCTTCAGGCTTGATCATTAGCTCAGCACTACCGCCGTACCGGCTCGCGTCATTTGAGGATCTGAAATTCTGAAGAATCAATCATGGCACCCTTCAGATTCCAGGTTTCAGCACCAACCTCTAACGGCTGCTGTAAAGTGCAAAGCATGTAACTGAATGGTCGTTCATCGGAACAAATCATCCATGTAGTCATTATCGTACAACAAACCTTATGCGAAGAGAAAATGATCGAGCAAAAGGACCAACGAACAGACAGTGGGGGGTTTCGTGACCTTGAAAGCCAAGTATATGCATGTACGTGCCCTCTCTGTTTGTCAATCATGATGGCAGAAGCATCGCTCAAGCTCTGCGCCATCATCGTCTAACCGTCTTCCTGCTCGCAACTTCGGTTAAAGGAGAATTGAAATCTTCCTGCTCGCAACTTTGGTTAAAGGAGAATTGAAAGTGGAGCGAATGGGACAAGGGAAAGGATGGAAACCACCGGACTGCAACTCTGTCTCTGCAGTTGCGACGTGTGCCCACTGCTCAGCACGAACAGGAACCTGCATCTTCTGTACCATGTGTTGTCGTCTTGCATCAGGATGAAAACCGACTGCTAGCACGACTGCACGAGTACTCCTGCAGTACTGTGCAGTACTACTGTAGTACGCAGGTTCAGGTGAGGTGCAGGCTGATCACTCCGTCTTAAAAGACTACCCGTAAGACCTCTATATTCATCCTCTATACGTCCAAGTCAGCAAGATTCTTCCCTCTATACTCAATTCTCCCGCACTCATCCATCATTTATATCATCCTCTATCTACTATGGGACACATTTATCACTTTATCTAAATATATCCATGTGTGATCTAGTTTTGAAGGATTTATTGAGATGAATTTAATGGTGCAATCGAAATTTAATTTGAATTTTTGGTTTGTGAGTTAGCATTTTTTTTTCTTTGTTTAGCTAGTGGGTCCCACCACTATAGAGTATAGAGTAAGCACTATATCACTCTAAATATATAGTAAGAGAAAGAATAGAGTATCGTTTTAGAGTACACAGTGCAACAGTTTTTACTCTATATTCATACTCTAAAGCTTTAGAGTATCGTTTTAGAGTACCCACTGCGGGTACTCTAAGTGCACTTGTTTAGGTCAAAAATTTTCCTAAAATAAATATACCTTTAGATATAAGACAAACTAATTTTACTTGCATATTTCTACTTTCTCTCTTCTCAAGGTACGATGATTACACCTTTATAGTATATATATATATATATATATCATTTCTCACTACCCTTAATCTCTTTACCTACACTCTAAAAGCGCACTTACTTTTTGACAGAGGGAGTAGCTTCCTGCTGTGACTGTACGAGATTCTACGGCCCGATGACACATCAGCTAATGGATGTACGCTTTGTCTTTGCTCGGAGAGGCAGAGACTTTTACTGGATCTGGATTAGCACTTGACAGGTGATCTTGCATTGCATCTTGGAGGAAAGATTATTATTCTGCTGTCAAGACTCAGGGATGCCAAGTCTAGTCTCTAGCGGTCCAGCTGCCTCACGCTCACCCACCCATTCGGCCTCTCAGCTATGGTGGATGATATGAAAAGCTTCTAGCGCAGACAAACCATGAACCGCGAGTAATGGCTTTTGAAGCCCCCAGCTCCCAGCCATTAATCGTGTGCTGGTTGGGTTGTGCCATAATGCCATTAGCCGAATAAGTAGTAGTGGATTTGGAGAGCTGCAAGCCGGCAACCATCCATCTCCTGCTTAGCCCAAACAAACAATGCAGGACTTGCGCTTCGTACGGTACGCAGCACCCATATCCTGGACCATGCTACTACACTTTGAAGCCTGAAATGTCTTGAGCATCTCTCTCGGCAGGCAGATTGCAATTACGCAATGGCAGCGTAGACCGGCCAACCCATTCATTTACTACAGGGACCAAACAAAGCCGCCGAGTATGGCGGTCACCCGTGACGGATAGGCGAGGCGCCTAACCGAAACCAGACGAGAATGAAGGAGACGAGGTGGAAGTCAGCACAGCAACTAGTACTAGTATGCAAGGGGGTCCAGCTGCCTGCTCCCCAGCCTGACTCCACTCAAGGCTGCCTGCTTGGCTCCTTGCTCTCGGAAGTCTCCGGCAACCCCATCGCCATCGCCACCAGCCTCCCTGATTTTTTTTTGTTTTTTAGCCCTCTTTTAGAAAAATATTCACATCTAGACCTCTGGACGTTTTATTTTTGTTTTTGGACTCAGAGCTCGGCGCCATGACTCACGGCGCTGAGGCAACACGTCTTAGCGCCACGAGCCATGGCGCTGAGCATCAAACTCTAAATTGATGTGGCAGATGACATGGCGCAGACGTGGCACCTTGGCGCCGTGTATTATGGCGCCGACCTCGATGTCACATATCTCGGCGCCGAGGTCTGGTGGCTCTCATGCATGCATTCCCGTGCACATTGACATACTACCAGAGAAATACTATATCTGTTCCTAGATTTCTATCTTTTTCGTTTCCCGAGAAATAACTTTGACTAAATATATATTAAAAATATTAATATTTACTATACATAATTAGTATCCCGATATTTGAATCTAGTTTTTTTTAAAATAAATTTATTTAGAGATAAAAAATATTATATGTATTTTCTATAAATTAAGTCAGCACGTAAATTGTGACGACAAATATTTAGAAACAGAGCAATACTGGTGCACTAGTACCAGAGAAAAATTGGAGAGATGGAGTGGCAGCGGACTTGGGCGACTACATTACTATATACTTCCTCCGTCCACGAAAAGATACGATTATGGGATACGTGCCGGTTAAACTGACTCAAGTTTAATTAAATTTATAGCAAATAGTATTAACATTTATGTCTCTAAATAAATTTATTATAAAAATATATTCTATAACTAATATAATGATACTTATTTTGTATCATAAATATTAGTATTTTTTATATAAATTTAGTCAAAGCTCAAACTGTTTGACTTTTCGATAAGCGAGAATTATATATTTTTATGGACGGGTGAGTAGCTATATATGCCTTGTCGTGTCAACTGTAGGACCTGCAATTATCTCTCTACTCTCCAGCTTTTGACCAGAACCGGAGAGGAGGAGACGTGGGATCACATGTTTTACCCTTTATCGAATTAAAAAAGCATAATTCATTTTTTTATGACCATAACATCCCTAATAGAAGTTAATGTTAAGAATAATATGATAATATCCAATTAAGTCTGTATCAAACTATAAAATAGTTTGTTCTTTCTGCTGTAAAGCACAAAAGTATTACACACAAATGCTAAGTCGGTTGTACGGGTCTATAAAGACAGCCTTTTCACTACTTTCTCCGTTCCTTTTTTTAGTGTCGTTATTATATATCAAGAGATCAAACATACTTCAACTTTAATAAAATATATAAGAGATTACTAAAATTTACAGTGCTTAATAAGGGGAGTTTTTTTTTTGTCACGTTATCGTATATTAAAAATTGTGCATTAGCAAAAGTTGTGTCATGTCATCCGCCACTTCAATCTGGAGCTTGATGTTCGGCGCCAAGTCATGGCGCCAAGACGTGTTAGCTTGGCACCATGAGTCATGGCGCCCAGCTCTGGGTCCATAAATAAAAATAAAACGTCAAGAGGTCTAGATGTGAATAATTATAAAAAGAGGGCTAAAAAATAAAAAAATTCGGCCAGCCTCCCCCGTCCACATCACATTCTCACTGGTTCTCCAGTCATTTCAGAGAACATTAATCGCGTACTCCTAGGCCGGCAGACTTGGGAGTTCGACGGCGACGCCTACCGTAGGGTCTCGCCCTCTAGGACGCACGTCCCGGCAGAATCCACCGTAATAGTCCTAGTACTCTCCATGCAATTGGGTATCATATTAGGAGAAGCCAAATGATTGGGGATTTGATTCGATTGGAAGATACTTGCATTTTAGAGTGCTCTCTACGCGACAGAATAATTCTGCAGGTGGTGGAGGATTGACCAGGAAGGGATAATACGACTATACGAGTGGTCTAATCAGTAATCGCTGCTGGTACTAGCTTATTAGCTCGAGCTGTTCTCCTGTCCTGCATGTATCTGGTGTTATAGGTCCTACAATATATACGGAGTTATTAGATGGTCGATTATGTCATGGTTGTTGCATTATCAGAAAAGAAACTAAGCACTTGTTGCTGCATTATATCTGCCGCGCCGCCATCACTGCTTCGACGAGACAGGAGGCAGCAGGCATTCTTTCTTGTTATTACTCCAGTACAGATTGCAAGGAGCTCAGAGGGGTAGGGAAGTGCTCTAGCTAAAAGACGGGTAAAAGAGGCCATGGAATGATCAAGAATAACCATGGCCAGCTGATGACGAGATGCATTGTGAATGTGGAATTGAACTGTGTATCGTTTCTGCAGTCGACCTTGATTATTCTCGGGCAGATGCGGCTCTCTGTATTAGCGCATGTAATTCCGTGCCAGATTGTACTACCTAGACGATCGACACACTAAGGCCATGTTGCTTTAAACTCCTGAATTTGGCACTATGCAAAAAGAAGATTCATCGTCACATCAAACTTGCGATACGTGCATGGAGTACTAAATATAGATAAAATCAAAAACTAATTGCACAGCTTGGTTGTATTTTGCGAGACGAAAAAAAAAAAAATTGCTCGTCACGAAGTTCGATCTGACCCCTGGCGGACGCCCCCCGCCCCCCGCCGCCGCCGCCGGCCGCCTTCCCGGCACCGGCGGCCCCGCCCTTCACCTCCTCTCCCCCTATCCACTCCCCTCCCCTCCCTACAACCTCCAAGCTCGCGGATCCAACCCCTCCCGCAACCTCCGGCGCAGTGGGCGCGCGACCGCCCGCGCGGATGCCGGCGTCGGAAGCCGCCGTCGTTGCCACTGCTGGCGGTTCCAAGGCCGCCCCCGCCGGTTCTGGAGCTTCGGCCCCCGCCGGTTCTGGAGCTTCGGCCCCTCCGCGGGCCTCCACGCAACCGCTGCCGCCAAGGTCGGACTCCGCCGCCGCTACGTCCACACCAACGGCAACGCCGGTCCCCACTGCAGCGGCCACCACCAGCGTAGAGCCCGCCCATGCGGGATCCACGGTCTCCGGTGCTCCAGCGTCCACTGGCACCTCCTCGGCCCCTCCGCCGCCACTGCCGGATGCCAAGACAGAGTTGCAACTGGCGGTTGACTATTCGCTGGTCGTCGTCGAAGACGTCTTGGATGGCGAGGTCGACGATGAAGAAGAGGTTGAGGAAGCGGCCCCTTCGAAGGCTGCGCGTACTCCCTCCTTGTCGTCGCCGCGGCAGGTGCGGGATCCTATGGCCGCGGGCACCTCCCTCAGCACGGACGGTGGAGCCTCGAGGGAGGTCTCCTCGGGTAGGAGCTCCACCCTGTCCCCTCTCGCCACGCCCTTCCTCCCAGCCAAGCAGTCTGAGGGCCGTTCCAAGGCCCTGCGTTGGAGGGAGGACTCCGGTGACTCCGGTTTTGACTGTGCATCCCCTGTCGCCCAGTCGCCGTATCTAGAGGACGCTCGCCGAGCCATCGAGGTACCGGCCTCGCCCGCGCTTGCTGCGCCGTGTGAAGGGGAGTGCTCTGCTTCGCGTCCGGTCGTCATCACCCAGAAGAGGCGGCGCTGCCGCCGTTGTCGTCGTGCCAGGACCGTGGCTGCTAAGGCGCCCGTGCACCAGCGGCTTGGCCCACTGCCAGTTGTCCGTGCACCCGTGCACCAGCGCCTGAGCTTCCAGCCTCCTCGACGCCACGTTCCTCGTACGGGCACGCCTGTTGACACCGACGGCTTCGCACTCGTTCAAAGCCGCCGGCGCTGGCGTCGCCATGCCCCGCCTAGTCGACGGCGGCCGGTGCCGCACTCGCTTGTCGGTCTCTGCTTCAACTGCCTGGCTGGGGACCACATCGCCGCCCGGTGCGTCTTCCCATCCCGCTGCCTTCTCTGCCTCAGCACGGCGCACCGAGCGAGGAACTGCAAGCACGGTCGCCCGCCTTCCTCGGACAGGCTGCAGGCGCCTCCAAAGCGCGGTCCCCGCCGTTGTGTTCTTGATGACAACCATGGTCGCCCTGGTTCGCGTCTGCGCCGTCTCCGTCTTCGCGATGATAACGTTCACGACAACGACGGCAACGGCCAGGATCGTCCGTCCTGGCGCCTTCCCTCGAACCGTGTGCACGAGCCTCCTACGCGCCGTTCTCGGCGTTGTGCTGCTGGAGGCAACCATGGTCATGCTAGCTCGCACCCACGCCAACTCCATCCTGCTCACCATGGCGGCGACAATGGTGGCGGTGGCCAGGGTGCTGTTGCCGGGCCACAACCACACAAGGCTCCTATCGTCGTCGGACAGATTATTTGCCCGATTCCTTCGACGTTGGCGGGTGGCAGCCCACAGCCCCCACCGCACGCGCCACACGGTGGCTCGATCGGAGCCACAAAGGAGACTGTGGGGGGCGCCAATGGCATCCGTCGTCGACGCCGGCGGCGCCGGAGCAAGCTGCCGAGGGAGTTCAACATCACCATGACTCCTGACTACGCCGCCACCTCTACTGACCCGCTCGCGCTAGCTCTGTGTGAGGGCGCGGAGCCTCCCGTATGGGTCGACCCGATGCTCGATGAGCTTGCTGCCTCCCTCGTCGTGAGTTGGTCAACAGGTGCTTCAGTGCTGCATCCGTCTACTCCGACAGTTGCCTCTCTGGAGGCCCAGGCAGCGCTGGCGGACCCCTGTTCGCCTCCACGTATGGTCGAGCTCAGCTTCGCGGATGCTGAGGCGCCGGGGGTGGATGGTATGGATGCTGCCGAACCGCCAACAGCCCCCGCGCCTGTTGCTGCCGCGCCTACGGCAGCTTCGGTGGCAGTCTTTATTGACTCCATGAGGCTACCGTTACAGGAGCCTCTGATCAAGACCCCGCCTCGTGCCCGGACTGCAAGGGCCATCGACGACGACTGGATCCCTCGTCGCAGCGACCGTCTGGCCGCCAAATCGGCCTTCCGCGATCCTCAACCGGAGAAGCAGGCCCGACGTGTCATGCTGAACAAGTGGGCGGGGCGTCCTGATCACGTGGTGACTAATACAACGGACGCCACAATCTCTGCCAAGTTCCACGAAATTTTCGCCGATCCAATCTCGTCCTCAAAGCGGGAAGCATTGCGTGCGATCTTCCCCATGCGTGGTGTCCGCTGGACGCGGACCATGGCGAGGCTGGACTTGTCGTCTGGAATGCATGAGGCTTGAACAGCAGTGTGCATCACTTCAGTCGCACAATAGTTTCCTCACTTAGTACAACTACCTAAGCACCACCGTTTGAGCCGGTGATTTTTGTTTGTGTTCCACCCGACGTTGGCCTATGGCAACTCGCCGTCAAGTCACCCGGGCCTTGTATCTTTACTCTAACTTCCCTTAATGAAGCACGTGCAATGCACGCTTTCGAAAAAAAAAATTTTGCGAGACGAACGTTTTGAGCCTAATTAGTCAACGGTTGGACAATTATTACTAAATACAAACGAAATGCTAGTATTTTGGCAGTGTGCAGATGCCGAATCCGGCGCCAACTAAACCAGGCCTAAGCTCGAATCAAACACGTACAGGGGCGCCAACTAAACAAGGAATCAAACACGTATTGGGGCAATTTGCAGTATGAAGACTTACAGTAAGCTCCATTCACACTACAGCAACTCTTGGTCTTGGCAGTATATAGGAGTACACTTTTAAACACATCCTCTCCCGTATGAACAGAAGGAAAGAGCGTGGACAAGACAGTAGAGATGCACAGAAGCACGAGTGGGTTCCGTCAGATTCCATGTGCGCCAGGCCCCGTGTCGTGGCGTGGCGTGTTGAGGAGTCCAAGTGTCCCCCACTGCGCGTGCACCGGAGCCGAGTCTCAGCCCCGTGGAAGACACGGGCACCACACCGTCGCATCCGTTTCAGACCTCGCCCGGGGCACCCCCACCTTGCCACGATTCCACTCCGTTCCGGCGCCCTCCTTGTCTCGTGCATAGCGCGGCACCAACCTAGATATATAGGGATAAAGAAACATTCTGCGCGAATCCAATTCTTGACTCCCGCACGTCCTACGAGCTAGTTCAGTTTCGTGGACTCTCGCGTCCTCTCGACGGTGTTGTTTGGTCACCGTGTACACCCTCGAGCTGAATCAGATCATAGTGCAGCCATTGTTCACAACGGAAACCTCCTTTTTCTATGCGCATTTGCGTACCTATTGAGGCCTCGTTTAGATGAGAGAATTAGGAAGAAAAACACTGTATCCGAATTCCTGTAGCATTTCGTTTGTATTTGGTAAAAATTATCCAAATTTTAACTAACTAGGCTTAAAATGTTCGTCTCGCAAAGTACAACAAAACTGTGCAATTAGTTTTTGATTTTATTAACATTTAGTACTCCATGCATTTGCCGACATTTTGATGTGACGGGGAATCTTCTTTTTGCATAGTGAAATTTGGGGAGAATTTGAGGAACTAAACAAGGGCTCAGGAAAAAAAACATTCAGGGCCAATCATTTGTCGGCAGAGCACGGTTCCAGATTCCTGGATGATTCCACCCAAATTTTGAATCATGCACGGCGTAAACTTCTAGTGTGCTCCGTACCATATAAGCTAGCTTTAGACGCTACATAAATAAATTATGTATTCCTTGGTTTAGTTAGTTTTATCGATATATGCAAGCATATTTCTGGCCAAAGTATTCCTTCCATGTCAACACCGAATCCACGAAGCCCATCACATGTCCACACCACACCAGCTAGCAGCACTAAACGTTGCTTTAATCAGCCACGCGGTAGACTATCAGCCCGGCAGAAATCCACTTCATTTGAAGATTTCCTGATGCTAGTGATTGTTAAATCCCATTTCCCTACACTTATCCGTAGGTGAGGACTGAGGAAGGAGACAACACATCTGTCAGCCTGCAGTGTGACCTAATTTGACATCCTCGGTTAGGGGGCTGTTTAGTTGGCAAATTTTTTGGCGAAACGCTACTGTAGCAGTTTCGTTGTTATTTGACAAATATTGTCCAATCATAGTCTAATTAGGCTTAAAAGATTTGTCTCGTCCATTTCGTCTAAACTGTGTAATTAGTTTTATTTTTTATCTATATTTAATGCTTCATGCATGCGTTCAAAGATTCGATGTGACGGTGCCTAGGAATCTGACCAACGCAGAAAAATACTTCCAAACGGAGTGGTTTTCTGTCAGACAAATCTAGCGTGATCGTGTTTTACCGGTCACTTTGGAATGGTTAATGATGCCTAAGCACATGTCGTTTCTTTTGGTTTAACAAAAAAGTAAACACATGACTGGAAAATATGGCTCTATAAGAATTGTAAAGGGGACCCGCTTCAATAATAAAAAAAAAGTAGATTCCCAAAATGGATCATTGCGATCTTTCAGAAGAAAGTTTCATGTTGAAAATAAAACAGGGTGTCCACTTATTTATTTTTATAAATGGAATGGGTTGAACGTTTGCGCAGAGATTTGTCTTCTGCGAGATTGCATCTTGGACTTTGATGTTTCTGTTCTTTGATTGTTAAGAGAGCAGTAACTAGGGTGTTTGGCCTTTTGAGGGTGTGAGGTCTGAGGTGCAGTAGCTCCCAACCTAACCTCCACTAAACAACACTATAACACTCGTAGCTAGTTGACGCGTGCAGTTTTGGAAAAATAACCATGTAATTAGTTTTTTTATCTATATTTAATACTTCATGCATGCGTCCAAAGATTCGATGTGACGAAAAATCTTCTAAAATTTTTGGAACTTTGAAGCATCTAAACAGGACCAAAGCGCTGCCGCTGCGCATGACGCGTGGTTTTTCCACGCTGAAATCAGTGAGCGCGCAACTGTCACCTTGTTCGTTTGAGCTATTCAACGGAATCAGCAGCCATCCAGCAGTATTTTTCTCTTACAACAAACCAGTGAACAATACTTTCAGCCACAGTAAAGCAGCGAAACGAACAGACCCCGCCGTGGACCGCCCGCCCGACCGAGGCCGTCCGCGTGTGGCGTGTGCAGCACTGCAGCAGCAGCCAGCGCAGCGTCGCGGACGCGGCGGGCTGGTTTGACTAGCTTGCCGCGTTTACGCGGCACGGGCGCGGCCAGGCAGGCACCCGTCCCCTTCACACCGCCGCGGCGCCCAGGCAGGGGCCGACCGGCGGAGGAGAGGAGGCAGCACCCGGCCACCTGGCTCTGCTCGCCCTTCTTTTGCCGCGCTGCGAGAAAACAGAGGAGAAACGACGGCGGCGGGGACCGTGAACCCGGTGGCGCAAAAGGAACGGGAAAACAGGGGAAAACGGAGCGAGGAGCACGGGCCACGGGGCGTGCGCGAGACGCCAAGGGGGCGGGCTACTCGCGCTGTCAGCAGGGGCGGCTTTGATCTGCTGCGCTGGTGGTACGCTTTTGGAAGGTCCACCACATCTTTACGACGGCTAAGCTGTGTCTCGTGCCGTTTTCTCCCCCTCTGATTGAAGCGCGCCACCATCCTTTTCTGTTTCAGCGGCCGGTTTTTGGTGTACTTAACGTACGTCCTACGTGGTAGTGGCAATTTTGACATGAAACGAGAAACAGTTCGGTTTCAACGGAAATCATGTGCGGGAGAGACTGTCATTCAAACGGACCGGGCCCAGGCCATACGGTGCTTGGTGCCTGTGTGGCCGTCCGGGAACCGCTACGTACCGCACAGTACCATCTGGAGGTACAGGTACGGGGGGTTATTACCGGTGCAGTGCAGCGCGAATTTGGCTGGCTCCTGGTTGCACCGGAATGGTACATTGGTACGCCCGAATACCGGAAATTCCAGGGGCCCAACCTGAAAAGTTTCGTAAAAAAGGGCATGTTTAGTTCAGGGGCTCTAAATTTTTCGGGATACTATAACACATGTATAACTATAGCAATTAGTGTCAATTATGAACTAATTAGTTTTAAAAGATTCGTCTCGCAAAATACATGTAAACTGTATAAGGGCAGTCCCAACGGTGGAAACTATGCACAATATCAAAAAGACCACGTCAGCAAAAACTATCTATAAAATCTAACTCACACAGTGGTATCAGACTTTTTTTTTTCTCTCTCCCTTGTTCCCTTCCTCTCTCATCCCGTTGTCTGCTTCTCTCAAAATCTCACAGATGCAGAACGCATAGTCAGCACGAACGCACGTACGCGCAGCCACCAGAGCGAGCAGATCGAGCACGCACGCGCAGGCACGGTGCCGTGGACGACCGCGGCCAAGCGCGGCGGAGCATGCAGGCCGCACGGTGGAGCGCAGGCATGGCGGCGCGGACGAGCGCGGGCGGGCACGGTGGAGCAGGCCGCATACCCGAGCGCGGACACAGCGGCGCGGACGAGCGCGGCGGAGCAGGCCGCACGGCCGAGCGCGGACACGGCGGCGCGGACGAGCACGGGCGGGTGCGGCGGAGCGGCCTCAAGCAAGCACGGCAGAGCGCGGACACGGCGGCGCGGACGAGCGCGGGCGGGCACGGGCGGGCGCGACGGAGCAGGCCGCACGGGCGAGCGCGGGCATGGCGGTGCGGACGAGTGCTGCCGAGCGCGGGCCGCACGACCGAGCGGGGCACGACGGCGTGGACGAGCAGTGCCGGCGCGCGTGGGCACGGACGCACGGACTGTGAGGGAGGGCGCGGGCCGTGCGGCGGAGCGCGGGCAAGCGGGGCCGGCGTGGGCGCAGCGGCGCGGCCGGGTTCCGGCGAGCGCAAGCGGTCCACCCTCCATAGAAACCGGTGGTTTCTTCCCAGCGGCGTTTTCGTCGTTTCTTCGGACCTCGTTGCGAGCGTCGACGCCGTTTCCCTCTGAAGAAACGGTTTCATCAAATTTTATTCTCTTTCTTCATTGATTAAGCTGCCCCGTCAGATTTTTCTTAGCTGGTAACGTAGTTAATGGAGATAGAAACTATCATTAATAGCCCATTGAGACTGCTCTAATTAGTTATTTTTTATCTATATTTAATATTCCATACATGTGTGTGAAACAGGGCCAAATCAAAAGCTGGCAAGGAAGGGGTCCTACGTCCCCGCTAATCTCGCTACAAGAACAGGAACAGCAGGGGCGCGGCGCCTTGCCTTGCCGAGTGCTCTCCTGGCCTCCTCCCCCCCTGCGCGCAAAGGCACTCGCGCTCATCAAAAGGCGCAGCGGCGACTCCTCCCAAAAGAGAAAAGCGTGCGCGGAAAATCTCATCACTCCCGCGCGCCCTCGTCCCGTGGCGTGGACCTTTTTAGCCCCGCGCTCGATTCCCCATACCACCCGCGACTGCCCTCCCCTCCACTTCCCTGATCGAGCTCCCCCCACTTGCTGCCGTTTCTCCGGCCAACTTCAGCTCCTTCCTTTTTTCAGTTCCGGCGGCGCGGCAGGGTGGTTTCGCCGTTCTTGACTGCCGCGCCGTCGTTCTTGCCCAAGTTCTGGGCTGGGCTTCGCCTTCGCCGCCGGTAATTCTGGCGGTTTCGTGATCCGTCCCCGCGCAGCGGCCGCGGTTGCGGAAACGGAAAGGCCGTGCCTTTTCCGCTCCCCGCAACGGGTGCTCCGTGCATCCGCCCGCTCGATAACCCCTGCCTGCCTCTCCGCCCGACCACGCCTCGCGATCACGAGGAAGCGTCGCCGTTGACGGACGACGGGGGTGCGCGGTCACCGGTCAGTGGTGTCAACAAAGTCTCGCCCCTGCTTTTTTTTTTTGTGATGACTCGCGTCGCGTCTTAATCGAATCACTAATTAGTCTTCCAGGTCAATCCCGCCCGGCCCTCCCGGCGTGTTCTTGACTCGTGCCGTGTTCGACCCGTGACTGACGCCAGTGGTTGGCGGGCGGAAGGGGTCAGTCAAGCTTTCTGTTCTTGATTCTTTACACCGCGGCCGCCGGCTCTCAGCCGAATGCCGATGTGAGGGAGGAGGACCTCGGGAGCGGAGAAGGAGCCGCCGACTCGTGAAGATCACGCGCCGATCTTGGCCCGTGTCCGTGCGCGACCTCGGCGCATGGTTGTTGGCGCTCAGTGGTGCTCGTAGTGCGCCGCTGCCATGGGCTGCGTCGCGTCAAAGAACGCCGTCTCGGTGACGCCGGCGGCCGACTCGTCCGGCGGGCTCAGGGACCGGAGCCAGCCGCGCGCCCAGGAGTCTGCTGCTCCGGTGCCGTTGCCGGTTCCCGTGTCTTCCCTGCGCATCGCGTCGTCCGCGGCGAGGAGGTCGGAGAAGGCCAAGGACGAAGCGGAGGAGCCAGGGAAGGCCGTCGTCGCCGTGCCGGCCGTGACCCGGAGCTTCCGGCTGCGGAGCCTGCGGAAGAGCCTTGAGGGTGAGCAGGTGGCTGCTGGTTGGCCGCCGTGGCTCAGCGCCGTCGCCGGGGAGGCCATCCAGGGGTGGATCCCGCTCAAGGCCGACTCCTTCGAGAAGCTGGAGAAGGTACTGTGGAGCTTTCTGCTGAGGTTTCCTAGGTGATTCATTTCGGTTCAGATTTTGTGACTGATTCAATTCAATAGCTCGTGGGTCATTTTCCATGACAAAATTTTGCTTGCATGTGGAATTTTAGAAGGATGGTGGTTGTTGGGACTGTAATTTGGTCTAACTGGTTGGTGTCTTTCTGGTATCCTTTATCATGCGTTTGTTAGTAGTAATACTCTGCTGGGTGATGGATTATGACATGAAGAATAAACTAGTATAACAGCCAATTGTTGTGAAGGTGAAGGAGGTGGCTTGGGTGATCTGGTGTTTCCTTCTATGAGGCATCACATGTTTTAGCTGTCTCCGTTGTTGGTATGCCCTGCTGATAGGGAATTTGACCTCTTACTGTTTCTTGTCTGTCATCATACTCAGGCTGTGTTTAGTTCGAGAATGCAAAATGCAAAATGCCAACTACTTTGGAATGATGAAATGCAAAATGCCAAAATTTTCATGGGTGTGTTTAGTTCCATCCAAAATGCCAAATTTTTCATGGAGTGGTGAGGGCTTTTTGGCTTTTTGGTTTTTTTTTTCCTCTTGAGGCCAAAATCCAAAATGGAGAATGGATACTTTTTTGCCAAAAATTTTGTATGGTGTTTAGTTCCATTTTACAAAATGATGGGCCAAAATACAAAATTTTTTGGATGAAATGGGGATCTAAACACACCCTCAATAGGAAAAGTAGATTTTTTTTTTAATTAAGAAGGGTAATGAAGCAGAGTAGTACTGCTATTGTGTGCTAGTTTTGTGTCTGCAACAAGAGTAATGAAGCCCGTGCATTACTGCACATATGTTTGCTGTGTGACCCAGACTTGTTTCTTTGTTGCACCCTATATGTAGGTTGGGCAAGGCACATACAGCAGTGTATTCAGGGCAAGGGACCTTGAGACTGGAAAGATCGTTGCCTTGAAGAAGGTTCGATTTGACAATTTTGAGCCAGAGAGTGTTAGATTCATGGCAAGGGAGATACAAATATTAAGAAGACTTGATCATCCAAATGTCATGAAACTGGAAGGCTTGATTACTTCCCGGTTATCATGCAGCCTTTATCTAGTATTTGAATACATGGAGCATGATCTTGCTGGACTTTGCTCCTCTCCTGACATCAAATTCACTGAAGCACAGGTATGTTCAACTACATTCGCTGCTTTCATTCAATTCAGCTTTGAAGTTACACTGTGTCGTCCTGACTTTTTCCTCTGATTGTCACCTACTGCAGCTCAAGTGCTACATGAACCAGTTACTGTCAGGACTGGAGCATTGCCATTCGCGCCGTGTGGTTCATCGTGATATCAAGGGTGCTAATCTCCTCGTGAATAATGAGGGGGTTCTAAAGATAGCTGATTTTGGTCTTGCAAATTTCTTTGATCCCAGCAAAAACCATCCTCTGACCAGCCGTGTTGTTACTCTGTGGTACCGACCACCTGAACTGCTACTAGGTTCAACTCACTATGATGCAGCTGTTGATCTGTGGAGTGTTGGGTGTGTATTTGCCGAGATGTATCGTGGGAAACCTATCCTGCAGGGAAGAACCGAGGTAACTATTTGGTTACATCAATTAATAGAGTTAACTGCGGTGCATCTGCTGATCTGCCTGATTCTTCATATCGTTTTGGGTTCTGGTTAACAAATTTGTAGATGCTTTGTTCCTCCAATCCCAAATTCACTAGAAGCACATGTCTCATTTTCTTCTATTTCCTTTTTGAACTTTCCCACTTTAGTCTGCCAGAAGGTCAAAATTCTCAAGGATTTTCTTGATGTATGTAATATGATACAGAATCCCTTTCATTTTTCAGGTGGAACAACTACACAAGATTTTTAAGTATGTGGTTCACCAGCTGATGATTATTGGAAGAAGTCGAAGTTGCCTCATGCAACAATATTTAAACCACATCATCCATATCCTAGTACCCTAGGAGATGTTTTTAAAGGGCTACCAGAAAATGCATTGAGTTTACTAGAAACTCTTCTGTCGGTGGAGCCCTACAAGCGTGGTACTGCATCAGGTGCTCTTTCTTCTGAGGTAAGATTGCATCACGTAATATCCTTGAATCCCATTTTGTATTGGATGGGGGAGGTTTGGGGAAAAAAATACTTCTCTGTTCCAAATTATTAGTCGTTTTGGCTTTTGTAGTTACATTGTTTTTGCTATGCGTCTAGATATAGGCTATGTCTAGATACGTAATAAAAGTTATGTATCTAGAAAAGCTAGAACTACTAATAATTTGGAATGGAGTAGTATATTTGACCTTTGGAAATTGGGATATTTAAGTTGTTAGTTTGTCAAAATTTGCTGATTCTGTTCTGCTGCCTCCCTTTCTTCTGTTATGCATCAGCGAAATAATTATTCACTCATAGTTTGAAAAAAAAAAATCAAGCACATGAACAGATATTCGAGCCATCAGGATGTTGTAGATCGCCTGGATTGTTATTATCATAAGCTAAATCTTCAAGGGCAGTGCAAAATATTAGTGTCACTGCAACTTGTATTTAGCTTGGCGCTTCCGATTCTTTACATGGTATTAAATGGGGCAAGAAATCCTTAGGTTTAGCACTGCCAAAATTAGTCCTCTTTGTCCATAGTGTAAATTATATGAATCGCACCGGTCATGATAATGTGCGATCTATTTCCCTTTTTTTGTGCAGTTTTTCAGGACAAAACCTTATGCATGTGAACCTTCGAGCTTGCCTAAGTATGCACCCAACAAGGAGATGGATGCAAAGTTACGAGAGGATGCACTCAGGTGGGAATTTTTAAATTTAGTCATTTTATTGCAGAAAAGGAAGCCGGGAACTTAGGTTCTGTCATTTATTCTTGCTTCTGAACGTGTGTTTCACAAATTGAAAATACTCACCTCTTGCCGAGCAGCTCCGAGCACTGCTTAAGGCTTTAAGCTGTTACCAGTACACAATTTAATGACTGGAAGTTGAACATTTTTTTTGTCTGACAACTGCCATAGTCAATAACAACGACATCCATTTCTCTATTTTTCTTTCTTGCTTCAGAAGAAAAGCTAGTAGCAGAGGGCACGGGACAGAAGCATCCAAGAAGTCTTCAAGGCTCAGCAGAGCAGCAAGAGAACCTATTGCAGTCCCTAAGCATATAACAAGTAGCACAGAGGTATCATTTGTTTTCCTATGGCTGAATACCTTCACAAAATATTATCAACTGAGAAATTTGGCCAAGCTATGTGAATACTTGAGTTGATGGTAACAATACTCACCAAATCTCTTATGCTTGTCTTCCGTCTTTCAGGAAACCAAAACTAACGTGAATGTAACCAAAGATGGTACAATACAGGATCGTACGAAACTGAATGGTGATGCTAGGCTATTTGCAGACATACAACCAGTGTCAGCGGCTCAAGTTAAAGAGAGTGCTCGTCATGTTAAGAATGAATCACGAGAGGAAATACCTTTCTCCGGGCCATTGAGTGTTTCTTCATCTAGTGGCTTTGCATGGGCCAAAAGACCACAGGAGGATCGTTCTTTTGCTAGATCACGGACCAGATCTAGCTCAAGAGGCCAGTTCCCCACTTTGGCCGATCAGGACTGTAAGACCCAAGCTAAAGAGAATGTTGGCCTTAGGGAGCTGCCTAGCAGAGACATACACGTATCAATATCACGCGTCAATTCCAAGGTCCGAGACCAGGAGCCTCATGATGCAGCAAAGCGTGCCGTCCTGAAGAAGTGGTCACAGTTAGAGCATCCAGATTCATTTGATTCTTGCGACACTTACCACTCTCAGAACTTCTCAAACGCCATGTTCCTTGGGGGTACACTCTCATCAAAGAATAGCTTCAAGGTGCGTTGAGTCAATCATTTACTTGATATGAGTTTCTACTTTTATATCAAAGTTGTTACTAATGTGCGATTTAAAACTCCAGGGTGATCATGATCAAGAAGAGAAGGTCGAATACTCCGGCCCTTTGTTGTCCCAGTCGCACAAGGTCGATGAACTGTTACAGAAGAACGAGCGCCATATCCGGCAAGTTGTTCGAACATCATGGTTCAGGAGAGGTAATTGTGTTTTGGAATCAGTATATACCTTTTTTTTCTCTTTTCCATCGCTCCTGCTTCATCCATTAATCATGTGTGAATAATTGTTTGATTGTATGGTCACAGGAAGAAAGGTGGACAAGTGAGGGAAAAGCTTGACCGGTTTCTTTCCAAGCATGTCATTAGCTTCTGATGGGCCTCTGCTGCCAGTCTGGGAAGTGGGCAATTGCTGCTGACGATTCCATTGTTAACTGAAGACATCGTGAACTTTGATGATCCCAGCTCACAGCAAAATTTTAGCTACTGTGCCTCGCTGCTTCAGGCGTGTGTTGTAGATTCCCCGAAGACGCCAGTGCCATATCCATTTTTGTTGTACAAAGAAATATTAACGGCTGACGGGGCAGTGTGGTTGAACTGACGAGTGTGTAGTTGGAACCAATAAGCAGCCCAAGATGGTGCGGTTGTAGTAAAGGTAGCCTCTGAAGAAAATGAAAAGTAAAATCCAGTAACTGTTTGTTGTCATCTTACTCTACTCTGGTGCACTGGTGTCTCTCACTGGTAAGGGGAGGCGAACGATATGTGTGTTCTTGGTTTAGTTGGGCCTAAAAGCCGAGCATCCTCTGGAAGGCATCGCAACCGCAAAGCCTGTTCGACGTTCTGCAGCAGTCATGGCGGCGTTGCTCTAAGCGCGGACATGATGATCCCGGGAACTGATAAAGGCGCCGTCTCAGTCAGGCGACGGGCTCGTTCCTGCCACAGGCGGCCCAGTGCCTCAGATCAGAGACGGTGGACCTGAAGCGACCCTGAAGGCCTGAACAGATGGGGGGAGCTTGGGGCATGTTTAGATCCCAAATTCTCCCCTAAATTTTACTATGCAAAAAGAAGATTTTCCATCACATCAAAATGCCGGTAAATGCATGGAGTACTAAATGTAGATGAAATTAAAAACTAATTGCACAGTTTTGTTGTACTTTACGAGACGAACATTTTGAGTCTAATTAATTAAATTTTGGATATTTTTTTGCACTAAAAAACAAAAGTTGCTATACTGTTCCGACACGGGCACTGTACCTACAGTGCCCGAATCGGCCCCCTGAAGACGGGGGGAGCTTGGCCCAAAGGAGCGGGGCGGGACCTCTAACCGGCCGAAGCCCAGGAAGGCAGGAAGGAAGGAAGAATCGGTCACGCGCGGCTTGGGTTTGTCTTTGTCCAATTGTCCGGTCACCGGGAGGGAGAGCGGATGACACTGACGAGCAGGGGGCGGGCCGGCCGCGGTGGTTGTGATGATTTTGTGACTGCGACAGCACGAGTTGCCGGGACGAACGGTCCCTGCCGCCTGCCGGCCGCGGTAGGGGAGCAGAAAGCGACGGCGCTTTCTTTAGGTGAGTCGGGACTGCCGGACGGCAGCAGGCAGGTACCAGAGGGTTCAGTGTCCGCCGCGGTAGATCTCGGGTAACCGAACCGAACGTAACGAAAGTGACGGCGCTTCCCTTCCATCGCCGCGGCGTACTTGCTCGTCCTGGCAACTAGAGTCTAGTCGGATGTCACGCAGATTTAACACCAGCCACCAATGCGCCACCCCCGCACCGCATCGCAGTCAATAGCATCAAGGGCCGGGGGCGGGGTGGGGTGGGGTGACCAAAGGAAACACAGACACCCAGCAAGCAGAGGCGATGAAGAAAGGGATCCGTGGTCATGTCTCCATCTTCTCTACCACGAGAGACGTGTTGCTCGAGCTCAAATTATATCGCCTCCTCTGTCAAGTTAGAGGTAGATAGCACCGCCGATGCAAGGAGAGGAATGGACGCCGGTGTGAAGAAGGGGAGCTTGGTGGCAACGCTACAAGGGGCCGGCGTCGGTGTGAATAGCGATAGACCTAGGATTTGAATCCAGGGTATATCTATTGAAATATCTCGTATTTAATATGGTATAATCGAATACATAATTCGAACTCAACTGAGGTTGAGCGCAAGAGAGCATCAACCGAACAAAGGATAGTATGGAGATAGAAGTACTTTATGATGTTGAATTTTTTTAGTTTGGGCCTTCAAATTATAACTAGTACTAATGATTCGATCGAAAAAAATTTATGATAGGCTTGGACCTATGTGGACTAAGGTTGGGTCCGCCCCTAGGCTTGAGGAGGGGGCTTGAGCGGCGGCACAGGGAGGAGGATGGCCATTGGCACAAGGAGGGGGAGCCAACGTAGGCGCGTAGGAGGAGGCACGAGGGGGGACAGCGACAGCGAGGATGGGCAGCGGGGGTGGTGCACCGATGAGATGAGGAGCAGCAATGACATCGCGGAAAGTAGGGGTCAACGTCCGTAAGGCAGGTTAGGAGGGTTTGAAGAAGAGAATCGAGAATTTTTTCCCACAACTCCCTATGAGTCAATTTTTCTTGCATGTAAAAATGGTGCGATAGGTGCCCATTCCCACTACTCCCACATTTGAAGGGGTGCAATGGAATTCTTGTACCGGAATCTAGGCAAAATCTACTCCAAAGAGAGGGCTCAGACCGTGTCAATGATAATATTTAAATAGACTTGACTCAACCTTATTTCATATAAATCAAATAAATTTCAAGTCCTACTATATACAATAAAAGATTAATTTCGTATAGAAAAATGACTGAAGATTGATTGGGCTGAAATTAATAGGTGGCTATTGTGTGCATTGTTATGAATAAAAAAGTTGAGTAAAAAGACGAGTCACACATTTGTCCGTCGCGATATGATAGGCTACAATCTCGAGCTTAAGTGGTCAGTCCATGATATATGTACGGCAGTGCTACTCAAAATTTTATAAACGGCGAAGAAGGAATGTACTCGCTTTGTTCTAGATTATAAGTTATTTTAACTTTTTTATATAGATTTTGTTATATATTTAAACATATGTTATATCTATATACATAGAAAAATTAATGTATCAAAAATAAAAAAATGACATATAGTTTAAAATGGAGCGAGTAGTCAGTAGTTATAATATATCGTCACGGACGGGAGTGGAATGGCTTGGACGGTGCATTGGGGTCTTATCCATTTATGACTTATCCGTATCAATTGATGTTGTACATCGTACGCGTTTTCTACTGTTATAGTAGTTCCTACTGTATTACGGACAACTCAGGCTATCCGTACTCGTGGTATTCTAAATTCATCCTTAAAAGGTTTGATCATCAAGATTCTTTCCTCTATACTTAATTCTTCCGCATTTATCCATCCTCTATATCATCCTCTATCCACCGTGGGTCTCACTTGTCACTTTATCTAAATATATTCATGTGAGATCTTGTTTTGAAGGATTTATTGAAACGAATTTAATTGTGCAATCAGAATTTAATTTGTTTTTTGGTTTATCAGTTATAATATATTTTTTGAGTGTTGAAAAAGTGAGACCCGCATAAACATGCTCTCACCTCTCTCTTCTCTCTCCTGCAATCCCGCACATGCTCTCCTCACGTGGTGGGGCCGGTCCTGCCGTACGTCCGCTATCCCGTTAAATTCAGCGGACGACGCGAGATAGCAGATCAGATAGAGTATACGGTGCATGGATTTGTTTAGATACTGAATCTTGGATAGCGGACGGTTTTGGAGGAGCCAGTGCGGACAGCCTCAAAGACCCTTTCTTGTTTGCAAAAAGAAAGCAGAGACGGTTCGGGCGTCCGTCGTTCTCGCGAGCCACAATGTACTGACAGTTGATAATGGTACTTGCTGCAACGATAATACTAGTCGTGTCCTGGGCAACAGGCAATAATTGTCGCACGCCCCAGATGTTGGGGAGGAGGTCAATAATTGACCTTTTAGCTCCCGGGACGGTAGCTATACCTGGAGTATGGAGCAGTAGCACGGTGTGTTTAAATTTAGGGGCTAAAATTTAAAATTTAGAGGCATCATGTAGTAGTGTTCGGATAGTAATAATAAAACAAATTACATAAGTCCTTAGGAATTCGCGAGATGAATTTATTAAGCCTAATTAATCCATCTTTAGCACATGTGTATGGTAGCTGTACTGCAGCATCACATTAACATATCATGGATCAATTAGGTTTAAAAAATTCGTCTTGCAAAGTAGTCACAATTTGTACAATTAGTTATCTTTTTAGTCTATATTTAATACTTCATACATATGTCAAACATATGATATGATAGGGACTAAACTTTAGAGGAATGACCTAAACAAGGCCTCCTTGTATTTTCGGATGAACTTTTTAAGACTGTTTTGATCGGGAGGACTGAGGGACAAAATAAAAAAGATACATTTCCCAAAGGTGTTTAAATTAGATTAGAGATACACAGGGATGGAGACATCCGACCGGAGCATATTCTCTAAAGATAATCAAGCCATCCCTGCAATTTTGGTGGTTAAGCTCATGCCACCATGGACGGGTGCTCTTTCATGCAAGCGTGTGAGGCACATGAGAATATGAGCATGGCCTTTACGATATTCTCAGTGGGAGTTTTATTTGTATTTAATATCCTGTTTATGTATTTTTTAATGATATGACAACATTTTAATAAAAGGAGAGAAGAATTGAGCTTTACGGGGATGAAATTCTTTGGACACGATTACCAATTTTTATGAGTCATAAAATTAAATGTCTATAAAACCATAAATCCATAGAATGAAATTTGCATTGAGAGTGGGTGTTTATCCAAGTTTTATTTCATTCTATATGATATGACAGTCATGTAAACAATGCAATGAAACTCTCCACTAAGACTGGCCTTAATATACTTCGGCATTGACGATCTTCGACTCGGCTTGAGCACCACCTTCGTGATTTTCCATTGACGTTGGAAAACCGGTAATGGTGGGTGCCTAGCACCTAAAAATGCCGGGGGAGTGCGGCAGCGTGGGGCGCGGGAGGAGGCAAGAAGATAATGGGGCAAAGAAAAGAGGAAGGACAAAATATGAAAAAAGAGAATCCAACGAGTGGACCTCATATGTTAACGTATGGTCTCGCTTATAAGTTTTCTCAAAACCAAAACATAAAACACTGATGTTTCGGTCTCCCTTAGCCTAGCATAAGACAAAACAATTACATGGCTTAAAACTAGGACAGGAGCCACCTTATCTTGCTGAACCTCCAAACCAAACGGTCTAAATTCTCTCTCCCCCCCCCTCCCCCCTGAAGAACCACGAGAGTGGGAAAGCGGTAAGGGCAGCTCAAATGTGTATACTAAGACGGTGCAAGGAAGAGAGAACGAAGTACTAGTAGAAGATATGCAATATGTTAGAACAAAGGTGCTAGCTTAGAACCTAAGCACTTGTAGCTTATTCAGGCACCCAGTGCAAAGAATAAATATTGAATACCTTTTGGTTTGGCTATTGGAAGAATGAGAAGTGGGTGGAGATTTATTGTTTGTGATAATTTCGTATTATCGGAACAACTTGCGTCTGAACGTCTGGCGCGAGGCCCACGTCCAGACGCCGCTCCCCACCCCCCGCGTCTGCTCTGTTTCGCACGCCCCACCCGCTCGGATTCTGCGCCGCTCGATTGACTCGCCCCACCCACGCCGCCCGTCCCCACGCGGGCCCACGTCCCCCAAACATCACCAGTGTAACACCTCAAGTGTTTAGTCCTTAATTGCATTGCATTTGCATAAGCATGACATGCATAATCCATGTTTAGTATTTCATGTAATGCAATTCATGTGTTTGTTTAGGGTTTGTTTGATTGATTCTATAAAATACTTGGGGGTTGGTGTAACAAAAAGGTAAAGTAGTCAATCATGACCTACCACACCTTAGCTATACTTAGGGTAACAATTGGATCAAGGTTCAGGTTGACCAAAATTACAAAATTACCCTCCAAGACAAGTTTGACCCCCAATTGACCATAGAAGGCTCTAGTTTGACCAATTAGAAAGTCTAATTTAGAGACTTTGCATGGAAGAGCACCCTTAAGCAAAGTTATAAAGAAATTCATGGGGAACAAAAGTCTCAATATGACCATCTCATGAAAATGACCACAACATGCTCAAAAGTGGCCCACAAGTCAGCTAGTGGTGTAATCCCAGGACTTAGAATTTTTCTAAGTCTGGAATTGGACCTTACAGTTTCACTGATGTCTACTTTAGAAGCTTGTAGTTTGCAAACCAAGCCAAACCAGCCTTCACTCATATTGACAAACTTGTAGATCACATGTAGCCCTACAACTTTGTCAATATTACCCGAGCCTGGTTCTCAATGGTTCAAGAGATATCGTGCCATGAACATGAGCTGTCAGTCGGCATCGTTAACTGAAACCCGGTTTCAGTTTCACCGAGCACTACTTTGAGGCCATGTAGTTTCAAATATAAGCCGAACCAGCCCAAACACCAATTGACAAAGTTGTTGACCTCACAAAGCCCTACAAATTTGATGTTATCATCTGCTCCTAACTCGAACCGGTTTAGGAGATATTCGGTGGCAAAATTGCTCTGTCAGTCGACCATCGCGGACCTGCAATCGGGTTCAGTCAAATGACACGGCGTGTCGTGGCGCCCGGGCAGGTGAACGCCGCCGCGTGTCCTCCACGCGCCGCGCGCGACCTGGCGCCTTGGCCAGCTGCCGAGCGCATGAAGGGCACCTCTGCGGTCGCCCCGACATCAACCATCCATTCCCTCCTCCTCCTTCCCTCTCGTTTGCAAAAGGGAAAGAACCGAGCCGCCATTCCCCTTTCTTCTCCGACGAGCTCGACCGTGAGCCACGCCACACCACCGGCCGCCTGAGCTCGCCAGTTCCTCCGCCTCGACACCCTCCACCCCCTGGACCTACCGAAACCCACGATTGGACCCTAGGTGAGCTGCATTATCTTCTTCTCCGCCTCCGAGGGGTCGCCGGAGCCCGCCATGGGACCTCACCGTGGTCGAGGTGCTTCGGGCCCGTCTCCATCTCCCCTTACTCGCAAAACGGAACCACCTTGCCCCGGTGAAGCTCGTACCGAGCCCAAACCGCACTATGCTTCTTCACCGGCGACGGTGCGCCGCCACCGGAGGTCACCGGCCGCCGCGCACGGTGGCAGGCCCTCTCCACCCCATTCCCATTCATCCTACGGGTACCAATCAGTGCGCCAGGTGACGGAGAGCACGATGCCGTGTTCGGTGAGCCGCGCGAGCCCTTCTCCGGCGAGCTCGAGCTCACCGGAGCTCGCGGGGTGTCGGCTCCCCTGTTTCGGTCACTGACCGCGGGGGCCCACCGTCAGCGTCGCGCGCGCAGGCAGGGGCGCTGAGCGGGCCGAGCGCGCGGGGAAAAACGTTGTGGGCCGAGTTCGTTTCCGGGCCGGCCCAATCGTCCGAAGTGAAAATGAATTTTTATTATTTTGATACTGATTGTTGTACTAGTTGGAAAAATAGGAATCTAGGGTTTTAGTGATCCAAAAATCATGAAATAAATTTTGTTAGAATCTATTGGATGTGTAGTATTTTAGAAAAATATGGATCTGGCATGAGATGTTTAAATTCTGTAAGAATTTATTAGATCCTTTAAATGTGTTTTGGATTGCATGCAAATTTGCTTAATTTATAACTTGAGCTGTAGTGTTCCATAAATTATGAAATTTGGTGGGTAGGTTACTCTATGCTAGTCCTAGCTATGGTAAAAATTTGGGCATCAGTGCTTAAGTAATTTTCAAGTTATAAGGCTATCATTTTATTCTAGGAAATAATTGAAGTAATTTTTATAATTTTTCTACATGTGCAATGTTATTGTAAATTTTTGGAGAATGTCTTGGTACCCTAAAGTGTCTAAGAAAAATATGAAATCTGTTGTTTGATACTTTTCAATATGATTTATGAATTATGCAAAAATCAGCCTTTTGGACTTGTGAATTTTGTATAGGGAGTTTCTGTGAATAAAACTTGTTCAAATTTTTACTGTAGTCTATTTTGAGGTCAGAGAGTCCCCTGTAATTTTTGTAGAATTTTAGGAGCAGTTTACCTATATGTTTAAAATTCCACCTAAATAATTAAGTAAATTAAGAAATGGGGTTAAATAAATATTCTAATTGGTTCCACCTTACTTTCTGGTGTTTTTTATACCTAATGTGAACTGTTAGTAACCTTCGTTTGGTTTTAGGAGACTTTGGCCATATCAACAAATATTTAACCTTTGTAATTTTATGTTTTCTGGACAGCTGGAAGTATTTCTAAGTTTGACCTTTGATAAAGTTTGTTGCTGGAAAACTTGTAAATATCAAAGTCACAGTAAACTTGATGAACTAGCTTGTGTCAAAATTTGGGAACATTTGGCTTTGTAGTTTGAGAGTTACTGTTGTTTTAAGTGGCAGTTCAGAATCTGCTACTCTCTGTTTTGAGAGGACAGATTCTGGAACTTGTGAAGTTTGATGTGGAAAACTTATGAGTTTGGGGTTGAGGTCTGAAAATGAATTGTAGAGTATTTCTTAGGCTTTCCAGATTGTCTTAGATCATATCTTTTGGAATTGTAAATCTTCAGTTGTGATAAAAACCAGTAGCTGCTGTCCAGAATGCTTTCTGTGGTGTTTTGCTGTTTGATATGGTGTAATATCCTAAGACATGCTACTTTTGTATTTGTTAGGTGTTAGGGCCTTAACTGAGGATGAGCAGCTTTATCTTAGGCTAAGTAGATTAGGTGAGTACTTCTCTACTAGAGAAGAGATTTGCACGTACTAGTAAAATAACTTGAATAGAGTATTTTATTCTGAAATGCATTCCATTCCGAGCATGTTGCACCCATTTATGCATCCATTATATTTATTGTGCACTCATGCAATAGGTGTACCGGAGGGGGTAACGCTCCTCGAGTTCGAGCAGACGATTCCCGAGGAAGTGCTGAGTCCACCGGGGGAAGCAACAGAAGAACCCAACGTCGAGGAAGCTCCGTCAGACGATCTACCCGAGTGTCCGAATCACGGGCCTTCCACCTTCCTCAAAGGCAAGCCCCGGTGCATGCTGAACCTACTGATTTATAAATTAATCTTGAGTACTTCTAATTGTTTACTGCATTAAGTTGTAGGAGTTATATGAAAACACTTGTTGCATTATACCTGTCCTTGTCCAGATATCGTACTTAATCCTATATTAGGTTTAGGCACGTGTCAATGCTTAGCCCTGCTTAGTACGGTAGAAGTCGGGTGATTTCCGGTCATCCGCGAGATGTAGGAAGGAGTCGCGAATGGCTTATGGCTATCGTGATGGAACCATGCTTAAAAATGAAATCGAGACCGGACGGGAATTCGATAGTACAGCCGCAAGACACTTCACGTCTTGGGTGTGGAGCTATGCCCGTCTGAGTCGTTTAAGGACCGATTCGCTGTACGTCCTTGAGTCATGTTGAACGCAGTCTAACACTTAGTTGGCCGGATAAGTCGTTCTGACCGCGAAGCCGAGTAATGTGGTTCAGGCCGGGAATCGAATGGTAGGTTGCTTCTTGGAGGAGAGAAAGGATGTGCTTGGGGACATTGGCATGAGACCAAGGGGGGGTTAGAGTCCCTATCACCTGGCAGAGTGTCGCCCTTGGGGTCGCGACATTATTCGGACCCGCGATTCCTGAATCATATGAAACGGTGGCCTGTGCGACCCTGGCAGGGGTCTGCACGGTGAGTGTTAGAAATACCCCTCCAGCTGGATAGGAATTCGATTCGAATCGCCGTCGCTCCCGGTTAGTGAGCACTTGACTTGAGCAGCGGCAACGTAGAACTCATTAAATGAACTGGTGGTTAAGGGAATGATACAATGTTGCCATAATGATATACCTGCTATGGATATAATAATCATGTTGTTTGATTATAATCAAGTGTATGTTTAGTACAGGTGCTAAGATAGATGACAGGTAAATGCTAAAAATAACTGCTAGTACAGGTTATAAGAGTTTCAATTACTTATGCCTTTATGCAAAATGTTATGTCAGCTAGCCTCTTGTGTAAGCCTTGCATAATCCTTGGTGTCACTTTATTTCTGGTTTTCGACGGGTAAGTCTAGCTGAGTACATTCCAGTACTCAGGGTTTATTCCCTCCTGTTGCAGATGACATGCTTTATCAGGGCTTCTGCAAGACGTGTCTCCACCCTGCGGGTGATGATGACTAGATCACTTGGGCGTGATCATCTTTATGTACTTTCCTCATGCTTTTGCGGGTTGTCGATCATCCAGACTGGCAGTATTTAATTAACTAGTGTGTGTTATGCTTCCGCTACTTTCAAACTTGGTTTGTAATAACTGCTACTCCGCTTGTGTAAACTTAATTCAGCACTGTTTGTGAAATGTAACGTATGATGTTGTATGTTGAATGATGCGATCCTGGTTGTAAGCAGTTTGGTTTGAAATCCTTCGTGATTTCGATTGACTACCGGGATTATATGGGCTCAAGTTTGAAAATTTGAGCGCTTCGGTGCTTGTTTTTGTACTTGTGCTCTTATAATTTGGTCGGTTCTGTTACAGCTGGTACCGGAGCATAATTCAACATTAAGCACATCTTACGAATAATTAAAAACAAAAGTATTTGTTTGCGAAAAGGGTTAAACTTTAAAAAGTATTTTTATAAGTATGCCAGTGATCACATCCCTTAGCCCAAATAAGGACTCTTAGGTGGCTTATTATAAAGACTAACTTGGGGGCCTTGTTTGTTTTTGTTTCGTCGTCCATACGGCGTGATATTGTATGGATGCCATCCACTTGGGTGGTAATGTATGGATCAATTACCTCGACGCTCTGGTAGGTGTGAGTTGTGAGAGCATGATCGTCCAACCGGCGGTCTAGGGGAGAGTAGTTTTGGTGATTTACATAATTACATGTTTAAACCATGTGACTATGTAAAAGCACTTAATTGTGGGTATCTATCAATCGGGTAGCTTTGATACTGAAATATATACATCCGGTGATGTGTATATGGAAAGTATTTAGCCTACTGCTTTCTTGTGTGTTATTTTGGGAATTGTTGGGCTGCAATGGAATTTTTCTGCAGGTACACTAACAACGTAACGTGTAGACCGATAGTTTCGCTTATATGAGAGAACGTATGTATGCCACCGCTTAGCGTTAGCATTTTAGTTTTCTACTAAGGTGAGAGAACGTACGGAACGTGCATGCATCATGTTTAAATTATATCATACATATCATTACTCCCTCCTTAAAAATTTCTATGCTCCCGACTAAAGTAAATTTCGTATCCTCTAAATGATCCTCACTTTAAGCCGTATCTTATCTTGTTGCTACAGATGGCACGTACCAAGAGGACCGCTCGTAAGTCCACTGGGGGCAGGGCACCGCGTCACCAGCTCGCTCCACGTGAGCCCCGCCCTGAGCCTACTGAGGTGGAAAGGCTGAGGGCAGAGCTGGCAGAGGTGACTGCTGCTAGGGATGCAGCACGGCAACAACTGGAACAAGTGATTCATGATCGTGATCAAGAAACGCTTGCAGTCCAGAGGTTGACAGTGGCAAATCGCAACTGTCAACGCATGTTGGTCCGTGTGATGGAACAGAGGGATGAAGCCTGGCACGAGGAGAATGTTCTGAGAGCTCGTCAGTTTGAGCTCGAGCAACAGTTGGAGAACGCTGAAGAATACAATGATAATCTTCATGAAGAAGTGCACCGCTTGAACAACGAGCTTAATCCTCTGCTGCCTCAAAACGACAACGCCGATGAGGACATGGGTTCGGGAATCTTCATGGCTGAGGATGACGATGAAGTGGAGGTTGATGGACCACAGGATGCCCCACCTGCAGAAGCACCAGAGGAAGAGCCAGAAGAAGAAGAAGACGAGGAGTTAGAGCCTGTCAGTGATGAGGACGGCGGGGAGATCCTTGACACTGACTCGGAGGATGATGTTTAGAGTAGTCATCACATACCTTTAATGCTAGGATCGTCTTTTGTGCCCTCCCTGTGAAGGAGTGAGGCCTTGTAATAACTTGACTCTGGGATGTAAGGCTGAACCGTATGTTTCCTAAATGTAGTTTGAACCTGTTAATTTCGATCGCAATGGGATGTCTTATTGTGTTGTGTTCGGTGATGGTGTCACGATTAGCACCCTTCGGTGCCGCGACGAAACCGAGGGCCTCCTATGGCGCGCGACATAAGGTTGTGCTACTTGGCACGCGCAGGTATCGAGGTAGCTAGTCATGATCCACCATGGAACTCTTCATTGAGAAGTCTCTTTGTGGTCAGTTTGAAGTAGTCTTTCCCAGTCAACTAAAAATCTTGAGATCGAATCCAAGTACCGTGCAAAAGATCAAAAATCACGTAGATAGCAACGTAAACGGTTCGGTAACCGTTGTGCTCCCTGTGAGTGAGCCTTTATCAATGAGCATCTTGTTGGATTGCCAAGTATGATCTCGTCAAATGATGCGCTAGAATGGATTGGGCGGTTGTGATGAATTATTGTGCCTTAATCATTATGAGAAATCTATTCATACAGTCAGATTGACATTTCGCAATAATTTATCTACAAATTTCCCACATCGTCAGTGCTCATTGGCTATGCATTTCTGCAGATGTCGTACAATCTACGTCGGGGTCGTGGAAATGAGGAGGAGGAACAGCCACCCCCTCCACCACCACCTACTCCGGCTGAGTTAATGCAATCAGTGGTCGAGGGGCAGCGTATGTTGGCCGACGCCATGCGCCAACTGGCTAATCGAGAGGCTCGGCATGGTCGTCAGGGCCCAGAGCCAAACCAGTACAGCGATTTCAAGGACTTCCTGGATACAAAGCCCCCGCTTTTTAAGGAAGCGGAAGAACCCCTGCAGGCTGATGAGTGGTTGAATACCATTGAACAAAAGTTTCGTCTGCTACGCCTAACTGATGAGCTGAAAACGGAGTATGCTTCCCATCAGTTGCATGGTCCAGCAGGCATCTGGTGGAGCCACTATCGTTCCACGCTGCCTGCCAATGTCCCGATTGCTTGGGATCAGTTTAAGGCGGCATTCCGGGGAAATTATATCCCTCCAGGTCTTATGGCAATCAAGCACACAGAGTTTATGAGGCTGTCGCAGGGAAACAAGAGCTTGACTGAGTACTTGCAGTCCTTCAACAACCTGGCAAGGTATGCCACAGAGTTTGTGGACACTGATGCAAAGAAGATTGCTAGTTTCAAAAGGGGCCTCGGCCCAAAGTTAATGAAGACTATGGGTACTAGCAAGTGTACCACCTTCAATGATTTTATCAGCGATGCTTTGACACAGGAGAACAACAATGCTATTTATTCTGCTTCTAAGAGCCGTAAAAGGGCCCTTGAGGCAAGTGCTTCTCAGTCAAGGCCCTCAGCTGCACCAAGATCATCTCCACGCCCGCCTGCTCAGAATACAAGGTTCCGTCCGCCACAGAAAAAGCCTGCTGCAAAAACTGGGTTCCGTAAGGCATATACTGTCGCTCTGCCAAAGGGGACTTCTGGTCAGAGTAGTTCTAGTGTTCCTCCTAGCAATATGCCTTGCTGGAATTGCAACAAGCCAGGCCATTGGGCCCGGAACTGTCCGTACCCTAAGAAAAATGTCAATCAAGGTGGTCGTCAGGGACACGCCCATTACAACAGCATTGAGGAAATTCCATCTGGTGAGGTGGTCACCGCTGGTAAGTTTCTAGTTGACCAACACCCCGCAGTGGTACTTTTTGATTCAGGTGCTTCGCATTCTTTTATCAGTCCTAAGTTTGCATCTAAATTTGCGCACAAGTTGCATACTGTTGAAGGTGTGGGATATTGTATTAGCGCTGCAAGTGGGAATATTTCCACAAACGAAGTAGTGGGGAACCTGAAGTTTGAAATAGAAGGGCGAAGTTATTCGCTTGCCCTATTGGTTTTACCTGGTTTAGACATAGATGTTATCTTGGGCATGAATTGGATGAGTCAGAACGGGGTACTCATTGACACATCCGCTCGGGTAGTTATGCTCAGAGATCCTACAGATCAAAAAGGTTTTCTAGTACAACTTCCCAGAAAGGTTGAATTGTCGGGGGAAATTCATGCTGTGCAAGCAAAGGCGTTGGCCGAAATTCCGGTAGTAAATGAGTTTCCGGACGTTTTTCCCGATGATTTGCCGGGACTCCCTCCGGATCGGGATGTGGAGTTTAAAATCGAGTTGTTGCCTGGCACGGCACCCATCTCTAGGAGACCCTATAGGATGCCTCCTAATGAACTAGCTGAACTTAAGGTGCAATTAAATGAACTTTTGAAGAAAGGATTGATTCGTCCTAGTTCATCGCCGTGGGGATGCCCTGCTATCTTTGTAAAGAAGAAGGATCAAACCTTGCGGATGTGCGTGGACTACAGACCTCTCAATGCAGTCACTGTCAAAAATAAGTACCCTCTACCGCGAATCGACATCTTGTTCGATCAGTTGTCTAAAGCTAAAGTTTTCTCCAAGATCGATCTAAGGTCTGGCTACCATCAAATTAAAATCCGCCCGGAAGATGTTCCAAAGACAGCCTTTTCTACCAGATACGGTCTTTATGAGTATCTTGTGATGTCTTTCGGCTTGACAAATGCCCCCGCACACTTCATGTACTTGATGAATTCGGTGTTTATGCCTGAATTGGACAAGTTTGTCGTGGTATTTATTGATGACATCCTGGTATATTCTGTGAATGAGGAGGATCATGCTGAACATCTGCGTATAGTCCTCACAAGACTGCGTGAACACCAACTCTATGCAAGGTTCAGTAAGTGCGAATTCTGGCTTCGAGAAGTACCTTTCCTTGGGCATGTGTTGTCCGATGGAGGAATTATGGTGGACCCCGCCAAGGTACAGGAAGTACTGAACTGGAAGGCTCCTATCTCGGTTCACGAGGTTCGGAGTTTCCTTGGGTTGGCTGGCTATTATCGTCGCTTCATCCCGGATTTCTCCAAAATAGCCAAGCCAATGACTCGGTTGCTGCAGAAAGACACCAGGTTTGTCTGGACTCCTGAGTGTGATGCGGCTTTTCACCAACTACGAACCCTCCTAACCTCAGCTCCGGTTTTGGCACAACCGAATATCGAGAAACCATTTGATGTTTATTGTGATGCCTCAGGCATAGGTTTGGGAGGCGTTTTGATGCAGGAAGGCCGAGTAATTGCATATACTTCACGGCAACTTCGGAAGCATGAGGTGAATTATCCAACGCATGACTTAGAACTGGCCGCAGTTGTTCATACTTTAAAGGTATGGCGGCATTATCTGCTGGGCAATGTCTGCAATATCTATACCGACCACAAAAGCCTCAAATACATTTTCACTCAACCTGAGCTAAATATGCGTCAGAGAAGATGGCTCGAGTTGATTAAAGATTATAATCTTCAAGTGCACTATCACCCAGGCAAGGCAAACGTGGTTGCGGACGCTTTGAGCCGTAAGTCTCATTGCCATTCCTTGGTTGAAACTGATTTTCACCGATCCCGCCTGTTACATCCGGCAGTCTTGTACAACATCACTGTCAGTGGTACTCTCAGAAATAGAATCATTGGGCTCCAAAAGACTGATCCGGGTATATTTCACATAAAACGGAAGATGAAAGAGGAAGAAACTAAGCATTTCAGGTTAGATGACGAAGGTGTGCTGTGGTTCAAGGATAGGTTAGTGGTACCTAAGGATCGAGAGCTTAGAGATCAGATCCTGTCCGAAGCACATTCTTCCAAGTTGTCCATCCATCCGGGTAGTAATAAAATGTATTATGATTTGAAGCCACTTTATTGGTGGACCAAGATGCGGAAAGAGATAGCTGCATATGTTGCTAGATGTGACACCTGTTGCAGAGTGAAAGCTGTGCATATGAAAGCTGGGTTGCTTCAGCCACTTTCCATTCCAGGCTGGAAATGGGAAGAAATAAGTATGGATTTCATTGTCGGACTTCCTCCCACAGTCAAAAATCATAACTCTATCTGGGTAATTGTTGACCGTTTGACCAAATCAGCTCATTTCATCCCCGTGAGAGTGGACTATCGTCCTACTGACTATGCTGAGTTGTACTTCAATCAGATAGTCCGGCTTCATGGGATACCTCGTACTATCGTTTCTGACCGGGGTCCTCAGTTCACTGCTCGCTTTTGGGAGCATTTGCATCACCTTCTGGGAACCAAGTTAGTGAGAAGCTCTGCTTATCACCCCCAGACATCTGGTCAGACGGAACGAGTTAACCAAATCTTGGAAGATCTGTTGCGGGCATGCGTCCTTTCATCCAAGGGTTCTTGGGAGAAATGGCTGCCTTTAGCCGAATTCTCGTACAATAACAGTTATCAAGAGAGTATTAAGATGGCCCCATTCGAAGCTTTGTACGGTCGTAAGTGCCGAACTCCACTAAACTGGGTAGAAGCTGGGGAAAGAAGGTATTATGGCATTGATTTTGTCCAGGAAGCCGAGGAAAAAGTCCGTACTATCCAGAAACACATGGCTGCAGCCCAAGCTAGACAGAAAAGCTATGCTGATCGTCGCAGAAAACCACTCGAATTTGAAGTTGGGGACTTCGTTTATTTGAAAGTTTCTCCAATGAAGAGTGTCCAACGTTTTGGCGTTAAGCGAAAGCTTGCACCAAGATACGTGGGTCCTTTCCAGATCATAGGCAAGAGTGGAGCTGTTGCGTACAAAATCCAGTTGCCTCCTGAGATGAGAGCCGTGTTCAACGTTTTCCATGTGTCTCAGCTTAAAAAGTGTCTTCGAGTTCCTGAGGAACAAGTTCCGTTAGGAGATATCAGACTGGAATCCGACTTAACCTATGAAGAAAAACCAGTCCGAGTGATCGATACTCAAGAACGAGTAACTAGAAGCAAAGTGGTTAAGTGGTACAAAGTGATGTGGAGTAATCAGGGGAGTGAGAGTGATGCTACGTGGGAACGGGAGGATTATTTGCGGGATGGTTATAAAGAATTCTATGAAAAATGGTACGCTTTCCAAATCTCGGGACGAGATTTTTATAAGGGGGGAGGGCTGTAACACCTCAAGTGTTTAGTCCTTAATTGCATTGCATTTGCATAAGCATGACATGCATAATCCATGTTTAGTATTTCATGTAATGCAATTCATGTGTTTGTTTAGGGTTTGTTTGATTGATTCTATAAAATACTTGGGGGGTTGGTGTAACAAAAAGGTAAAGTAGTCAATCATGACCTACCACACCTTAGCTATACTTAGGGTAACAATTGGATCAAGGTTCAGGTTGACCAAAATTACAAAATTACCCTCCAAGACAAGTTTGACCCCCAATTGACCATAGAAGGCTCTAGTTTGACCAATTAGAAAGTCTAATTTAGAGACTTTGCATGGAAGAGCACCCTTAAGCAAAGTTATAAAGAAATTCATGGGGAACAAAAGTCTCAATATGACCATCTCATGAAAATGACCACAACATGCTCAAAAGTGGCCCACAAGTCAGCTAGTGGTGTAATCCCAGGACTTAGAATTTTTCTAAGTCTGGAATTGGACCTTACAGTTTCACTGATGTCTACTTTAGAAGCTTGTAGTTTGCAAACCAAGCCAAACCAGCCTTCACTCATATTGACAAACTTGTAGATCACATGTAGCCCTACAACTTTGTCAATATTACCCGAGCCTGGTTCTCAATGGTTCAAGAGATATCGTGCCATGAACATGAGCTGTCAGTCGGCATCGTTAACTGAAACCCGGTTTCAGTTTCACCGAGCACTACTTTGAGGCCATGTAGTTTCAAATATAAGCCGAACCAGCCCAAACACCAATTGACAAAGTTGTTGACCTCACAAAGCCCTACAAATTTGATGTTATCATCTGCTCCTAACTCGAACCGGTTTAGGAGATATTCGGTGGCAAAATTGCTCTGTCAGTCGACCATCGCGGACCTGCAATCGGGTTCAGTCAAATGACACGGCGTGTCGTGGCGCCCGGGCAGGTGAACGCCGCCGCGTGTCCTCCACGCGCCGCGCGCGACCTGGCGCCTTGGCCAGCTGCCGAGCGCATGAAGGGCACCTCTGCGGTCGCCCCGACATCAACCATCCATTCCCTCCTCCTCCTTCCCTCTCGTTTGCAAAAGGGAAAGAACCGAGCCGCCATTCCCCTTTCTTCTCCGACGAGCTCGACCGTGAGCCACGCCACACCACCGGCCGCCTGAGCTCGCCAGTTCCTCCGCCTCGACACCCTCCACCCCCTGGACCTACCGAAACCCACGATTGGACCCTAGGTGAGCTGCATTATCTTCTTCTCCGCCTCCGAGGGGTCGCCGGAGCCCGCCATGGGACCTCACCGTGGTCGAGGTGCTTCGGGCCCGTCTCCATCTCCCCTTACTCGCAAAACGGAACCACCTTGCCCCGGTGAAGCTCGTACCGAGCCCAAACCGCACTATGCTTCTTCACCGGCGACGGTGCGCCGCCACCGGAGGTCACCGGCCGCCGCGCACGGTGGCAGGCCCTCTCCACCCCATTCCCATTCATCCTACGGGTACCAATCAGTGCGCCAGGTGACGGAGAGCACGATGCCGTGTTCGGTGAGCCGCGCGAGCCCTTCTCCGGCGAGCTCGAGCTCACCGGAGCTCGCGGGGTGTCGGCTCCCCTGTTTCGGTCACTGACCGCGGGGGCCCACCGTCAGCGTCGCGCGCGCAGGCAGGGGCGCTGAGCGGGCCGAGCGCGCGGGGAAAAACGTTGTGGGCCGAGTTCGTTTCCGGGCCGGCCCAATCGTCCGAAGTGAAAATGAATTTTTATTATTTTGATACTGATTGTTGTACTAGTTGGAAAAATAGGAATCTAGGGTTTTAGTGATCCAAAAATCATGAAATAAATTTTGTTAGAATCTATTGGATGTGTAGTATTTTAGAAAAATATGGATCTGGCATGAGATGTTTAAATTCTGTAAGAATTTATTAGATCCTTTAAATGTGTTTTGGATTGCATGCAAATTTGCTTAATTTATAACTTGAGCTGTAGTGTTCCATAAATTATGAAATTTGGTGGGTAGGTTACTCTATGCTAGTCCTAGCTATGGTAAAAATTTGGGCATCAGTGCTTAAGTAATTTTCAAGTTATAAGGCTATCATTTTATTCTAGGAAATAATTGAAGTAATTTTTATAATTTTTCTACATGTGCAATGTTATTGTAAATTTTTGGAGAATGTCTTGGTACCCTAAAGTGTCTAAGAAAAATATGAAATCTGTTGTTTGATACTTTTCAATATGATTTATGAATTATGCAAAAATCAGCCTTTTGGACTTGTGAATTTTGTATAGGGAGTTTCTGTGAATAAAACTTGTTCAAATTTTTACTGTAGTCTATTTTGAGGTCAGAGAGTCCCCTGTAATTTTTGTAGAATTTTAGGAGCAGTTTACCTATATGTTTAAAATTCCACCTAAATAATTAAGTAAATTAAGAAATGGGGTTAAATAAATATTCTAATTGGTTCCACCTTACTTTCTGGTGTTTTTTATACCTAATGTGAACTGTTAGTAACCTTCGTTTGGTTTTAGGAGACTTTGGCCATATCAACAAATATTTAACCTTTGTAATTTTATGTTTTCTGGACAGCTGGAAGTATTTCTAAGTTTGACCTTTGATAAAGTTTGTTGCTGGAAAACTTGTAAATATCAAAGTCACAGTAAACTTGATGAACTAGCTTGTGTCAAAATTTGGGAACATTTGGCTTTGTAGTTTGAGAGTTACTGTTGTTTTAAGTGGCAGTTCAGAATCTGCTACTCTCTGTTTTGAGAGGACAGATTCTGGAACTTGTGAAGTTTGATGTGGAAAACTTATGAGTTTGGGGTTGAGGTCTGAAAATGAATTGTAGAGTATTTCTTAGGCTTTCCAGATTGTCTTAGATCATATCTTTTGGAATTGTAAATCTTCAGTTGTGATAAAAACCAGTAGCTGCTGTCCAGAATGCTTTCTGTGGTGTTTTGCTGTTTGATATGGTGTAATATCCTAAGACATGCTACTTTTGTATTTGTTAGGTGTTAGGGCCTTAACTGAGGATGAGCAGCTTTATCTTAGGCTAAGTAGATTAGGTGAGTACTTCTCTACTAGAGAAGAGATTTGCACGTACTAGTAAAATAACTTGAATAGAGTATTTTATTCTGAAATGCATTCCATTCCGAGCATGTTGCACCCATTTATGCATCCATTATATTTATTGTGCACTCATGCAATAGGTGTACCGGAGGGGGTAACGCTCCTCGAGTTCGAGCAGACGATTCCCGAGGAAGTGCTGAGTCCACCGGGGGAAGCAACAGAAGAACCCAACGTCGAGGAAGCTCCGTCAGACGATCTACCCGAGTGTCCGAATCACGGGCCTTCCACCTTCCTCAAAGGCAAGCCCCGGTGCATGCTGAACCTACTGATTTATAAATTAATCTTGAGTACTTCTAATTGTTTACTGCATTAAGTTGTAGGAGTTATATGAAAACACTTGTTGCATTATACCTGTCCTTGTCCAGATATCGTACTTAATCCTATATTAGGTTTAGGCACGTGTCAATGCTTAGCCCTGCTTAGTACGGTAGAAGTCGGGTGATTTCCGGTCATCCGCGAGATGTAGGAAGGAGTCGCGAATGGCTTATGGCTATCGTGATGGAACCATGCTTAAAAATGAAATCGAGACCGGACGGGAATTCGATAGTACAGCCGCAAGACACTTCACGTCTTGGGTGTGGAGCTATGCCCGTCTGAGTCGTTTAAGGACCGATTCGCTGTACGTCCTTGAGTCATGTTGAACGCAGTCTAACACTTAGTTGGCCGGATAAGTCGTTCCGACCGCGAAGCCGAGTAATGTGGTTCAGGCCGGGAATCGAATGGTAGGTTGCTTCTTGGAGGAGAGAAAGGATGTGCTTGGGGACATTGGCATGAGACCAAGGGGGGTTAGAGTCCCTATCACCTGGCAGAGTGTCGCCCTTGGGGTCGCGACATTATTCGGACCCGCGATTCCTGAATCATATGAAACGGTGGCCTGTGCGACCCTGGCAGGGGTCTGCACGGTGAGTGTTAGAAATACCCCTCCAGCTGGATAGGAATTCGATTCGAATCGCCGTCGCTCCCGGTTAGTGAGCACTTGACTTGAGCAGCGGCAACGTAGAACTCATTAAATGAACTGGTGGTTAAGGGAATGATACAATGTTGCCATAATGATATACCTGCTATGGATATAATAATCATGTTGTTTGATTATAATCAAGTGTATGTTTAGTACAGGTGCTAAGATAGATGACAGGTAAATGCTAAAAATAACTGCTAGTACAGGTTATAAGAGTTTCAATTACTTATGCCTTTATGCAAAATGTTATGTCAGCTAGCCTCTTGTGTAAGCCTTGCATAATCCTTGGTGTCACTTTATTTCTGGTTTTCGACGGGTAAGTCTAGCTGAGTACATTCCAGTACTCAGGGTTTATTCCCTCCTGTTGCAGATGACATGCTTTATCAGGGCTTCTGCAAGACGTGTCTCCACCCTGCGGGTGATGATGACTAGATCACTTGGGCGTGATCATCTTTATGTACTTTCCTCATGCTTTTGCGGGTTGTCGATCATCCAGACTGGCAGTATTTAATTAACTAGTGTGTGTTATGCTTCCGCTACTTTCAAACTTGGTTTGTAATAACTGCTACTCCGCTTGTGTAAACTTAATTCAGCACTGTTTGTGAAATGTAACGTATGATGTTGTATGTTGAATGATGCGATCCTGGTTGTAAGCAGTTTGGTTTGAAATCCTTCGTGATTTCGATTGACTACCGGGATTATATGGGCTCAAGTTTGAAAATTTGAGCGCTTCGGTGCTTGTTTTTGTACTTGTGCTCTTATAATTTGGTCGGTTCTGTTACAACCAGCATCGAGAAGAGGAGGAGATACGGATGCGAGGCAGCTAAAGGCGAGAAGGGAGATGCAACAACCAATCTACTTTTGAAACATCCAAATAAAACATTTGCAACATACATTCGAAAACAGTTGAAACACTTGTAACATGTATCTGAAACGCTCGTAAAAACTCCTGAAAATGCTTGAAAAAACCATTGCAAAATATATGCAACATCCAGATAAAACACATGCAACATATATGTAAAACATGTACAACATTCAGATAAAACACACTTGCAACATATGTCTAGAAAAACAACTGAAACATTGGGAACAAAAGCTTACAACATACGTGTACAACCACTGCAACATATGCAAACACTATGATCAACTTTTGCTACATCCATATGAAACACTTGTAACATCCACAAGAAACATCTGAAACACTTGAAACATAATTTACAACATGTGTTTCCCAACGCACAATATCACCTTTGATGCTTGGACGAATGACGTGGCTCGCTGGTGCACCTCTGGGCAAGGACCTGCTCCGCGGCCTGGGCCAGCGCACCCTGGGCGCGGTGGAGGACGGGCTTGGCGCGGCGGGGGACAGAGGTGCCGCGGGGGATGGCGGTGGTGGCGATCCGGAATGGTCTGGTAGGGTCGGCGCCTAAGCGCTGTGCCTCGGAGCTGATCGTGCGCCACGCCTGGTTGGGCCAGCGGTTGAGCGCTGGAGGCGGCAGGCGAGCGGATACGAATGAGTACGTGGATGAGCTAATTTTTTTTATTTACAAATAGAGGAACGGGGTTCTTGGGCTGGCGTCACGCGGTCCACCAACGGTGTGTCCGGCCGCTTCCTAGCATTAGCATTTTATTCAATAGGACCATACCAATAGCATGACTAGAAATTATATGCTGGAGCAAATTTTGTTAGGCATAGAATTTATTGACATGTCTTTCTTTGCACCTTGCTACGATAAGTAAGACCTCGTTTAGTTTCAGGATGTAAAGTTTTAGGGTGTCACATCGAGTGTTATATGGGAGTGTCGCATGGGGTGTTTGGATACTAATAAAAAACAAATTACAGAACCCGTTAGTAAACCGCGAGATGAATTTATTAAGCCTAATTAATCCGTCATTAGCACATGTGTTACCGTGGCATTTTATTGTCAAATCATGGACTAATTAGGTTTAAATTTTGTCTCGCAAAGTAGTCGCAATCTGTGCGATTAGTTCTTTTTTTATTCTATATTTAATACTCTATGCATGTGTCCAAACATTCGATGGGATATGGTGTAAACTTTTGTGGAGGAACTAAACTAGGCCTAAACGTTAGCCCTTTTCACTTGGCTAAAAAATCATGGCTAAAAGTATTGTTCGCTGATTTGATGCGAGAGAAAAATATCGTTCGTCGAAAAAGTACGTCTTATAAATAAGTGAACAGCCCTAAGAATGTCACTGTAGCCGCAGTGCACAGAAGTATGTTCTTGGCGGTTTAATTTCCTAATGACCCGTTTCCAAGATAGCGGAATATAAAATGTCCTGCCCTCCAGTACATTCCGAGAGTATATCCATGAGTCCATGACCGCTTGTGCTGGTAACTGCACATGCTTGTTTTTTTTTTCTGTTTTTTCGCTCTATTCGCTTGAGCTTATCAATCAAATCTGCCAATAATTCAGCAGTCACAATAAATCCACGAATAATACTTTCAGCCATGACTTTTCAAAACAAACATGACGTTCCCTAATAAACAAGAAAAAAGACATTTTAAAAGGTACTACAGTGTTGTAAAATCTTATGCCAAGGGCATGATTTCTTTAGGCCTTGTTTAGATGCACTCCAAAAGTTGAAATTTTTTCACTCTCTCCATCATATCAATCTTTGGACCCATGCATGAAGTAGTAAATGTAGGTAAAAAAATAACTAATTACACAGTTTAGTTGAAAATCACGAGATGAATCTTTTGAGCCTAGTTGGTTCATGATTGGACAATATTTGCCAAATAAGACGAAAGTGGTACTATTTATCGGGTTGAAATTTTTTCAGCATCTTAACGTGGCCTTAGTGATCAAGGGCCTGTTTAGATCCCAAATATTTCCCCAAATTCCACTATGCAAAAAGAAGATTCTCCATCACATCAAAATGTCGGCACATGCATGGAGTACTAAATGTAGATGAAATCAAAAACTAATTGCACAGTTTGTTGTACTTTGTGAGACGAACATTTTGAACCTAATTAGTCAATGTTTGGACAATTTTTACCAAATAAAAATAAAATGCTACAGTCCGCTACAGCAGTGAACAGTGAATCCGCCGCCCCAAATTGGGGCAACTAAACACGGCCCAATTGGCAGCTGATTAGCCAGGCCGCCAGGGGCACTGGATTCAGCGGACGATGACAAGCGTGACGCTTTTATGAGACGCGTGCGATGTGATGGGATAGGGTACCAGTGCAGACGATCCCATGCACACAGGGGGATTGAGCACTTGTTTAGTTCTCCCAATTCTCCTCAAATTTTACTATGTAAAAAGAAGATTCCCTGTCATATTAAAATGTCGGCAAATGCATGGAGTATTAAATGTTGATGAAATCAAAAACTAATTGCACAGTTTTGTTGTACTTTGCGAGATGAACATTTTAAGCCTAGTTAGTCAAAATTTGGATAATTTTTACCAAATACAAACGAAATGCTACAGAAATTCTGATACAGTGTTTTTCTCCCCAATTCACCGAACTAAATGAGGCGTGAGGGTGTGTTCACTTCCTTCAAAATTCTAAAAATTTATAAGATTTTCCGTCACATCGAATCTTTAGACGTATGTATGAAACATTAAATACAAGTAAAAAAATAGCTAATTATATAATTTAGTTATAAATCATGAGATAAATCTTTAAAATCTAATTAGTTCATGATTGAACACTAATTGTCAAACACAAACAAAAGAATTACTGTACTTCCAAAAAAAAAAATTTAGGCATCTAAACACACCCTGAGATTTGAGAGTGCGAGCCCAGTGTGGGGGCGCGCAACATCATACCGGTCGGCGGGGGCTGCTGCTGTGCCGCACGGCGAAGCTTGCCCCAGACGCGGCTGCCTGCCTCCATGCAAATTGCAATCTCCTGCGAACGTTACATTCCTAGGCTGAAGCGACCGCAGACCAGCAGTGAAAACGACAGCCGGATTAATCAAAATCCTTTGAGGCCGCGTTTAGATGGCCAAAAAGGCCCAAAATTTTTTGCGTAGTAACTGTCACATCGAATCTTTAGACGTATGTATGGAACATTAAATATAGGTAAAAAAATAACTAATTGCATAGTTTGTATGTAAATGTCGAGATGAATCTTTTGAGCCTAGTTAGTTCATGATTGGATAAATTTTACCAAATAACAACGAAAAGTGCTACAGGAACTTTCCCCAAAAATTTTTGGATCTAAACACGCCCTGAGTCCCAGTTTCCTGGGGTGGATTTGGTACATGAAAAAGGTAATGCTAGCGTCCGGAATTTCAGACAGACACGCGGCTACTCTCAGTTACCGCTCTAGCTCCGTGTCGTGTTCCAGCCCGCTCAGATTTCACGCTGCTTGGACGACTCGCCCCGCCCACGCCACGCTGCCCACACGTGGGGCCCACCCACGCCCCTCTATTTCCCCGCGCGAGCTCGAACTCCCACGGTGAGATAAAGGGAGGGGAGGGAGAGGAGAGGAGAGGAGAGGGCGAACGTACCGCGCGAGGAAGGCGTGAGGTACAAGCCGAAGCCCTGCGGTAGGCCACCGTCCATCAGCCACCGGGGCCATCGCAACATGAGCAACACCCTACTTTTGAACATCCAGATGAAAACATTTGCAACATTGGTCTGAAGATAGATGAAACACTTGAAACATGCGTCTGAAATACTTGAAAAACCCTGAAACACACTTGCAAAGACATTACAAAACATATGCAACATCTAGATAAAACTTTGTGACATATGTGTGAAACATATACAACATCCAAATAAACACGCTTGTAACATACGTCTAAAAAGACAAATGAAACATTTGGAACAGACGCTTGCAACATACGTGTATAGCCATTACAACATCCATATGAAACACTTATAACATACCTTTTAAACATCTGAAACACTTGAAAACATATGTTTGCAACATGTGTTTTTAGCAAAACCCGACAGGCGAGTGGACGGGCGGAGCACTTCACAGCGAGATCATGTGCTAGTTCGCAGTGGAGAAGGAGGATGGAGCCGTGATGCCATGGAGGAAGTGGGGCCCTAGACGGAGATGGCGACGGAGAGCGCTCGGGGCTCGCCGCGCGGGCACGGGAGGAAGGAGGCATGGTAGGAGGAGGGCACGAGAGAGGTGGAGAGTGTGGAACAGGGAGTGACTCGAGAGGAGCGGGTACGACATGTAGAGGAAGGCTGTCGGGAGCCCCGGTCCGGCGGTCGGTCATCGTGGCTGCGCATGACAAGGAGGGGTCAGTCTCACGGAGTGAGCAGCAGCGAGGCAGAGTGGGGAATGCCGAATGCGGCAGCAGCGAGACGGAAGTGGGCACGCGACGTCCACCACCCGCTCTTGAGCATTACCGATGTGAAAAATATACTGGGTTCCGAAATCTCATTAGTTCCCATTCCCAACTCGTATCACACATTTCGTTGTCCTAGCCATGGAACATGCTACCGTTGTTACCATGTTACGAGGCTGTTTGGTTGACGACCACATACCGCGACACCATAGTTGTGGCTCTCCACGAGAATCGGAGCATCTGTTTGGTTGGTGATTTAAACGAGGCTGCCACAACTTTTTACAGTAGAAATCTTGGCACATAGTGTGGCACCGAGAAACCATGCCACCGACCCAACTCGTCGCACTTTTGGCGTGACCATCTGTGGCTGATATCCACGGCCGCGTACTTCGTTACTAGCTTCTATTCGCCATGCTGTATGTGCGGCAGCGCCACACCTATGGTAAAAATATACACAGTAAAAGTTGTGGCCGCCAAACTAAACAACCAAACAAACAACAGTGATAAATGTGACATCCTTAGGTGTGGCGGTGACGATTTGTTTTTGTTTTTGCGAATTACACAAGTACGGACACAAACACTTAACATGCAGGTACACTCACCATTACGAACATACGTACGTAAACCCTATTTCTATGTGTACCTCCAAAAGATTGTGCCCCATATCGACGAAGTCAGCGACGGTGACGATTTGTGGCGTGCAACGCAGCACACCCCAAAACCGAACGAAAACTACACTCTCCGTCCCTAAATATTTGTCTCTAGAAAATCGTATTTCCCTCACAGACATGTTTCTGGGCGATAAATAAAAAGAGACAGAGTAGTATCTACCAAGAGTCCATGACGTGACCGTTCCGGACGCCGCCAAGGCGCCAAGAGGACGTTTGCATCGGGTGCCGTCTCGCCATCGGGCTCCCGTCCAAGGTAGCCGTCGCCGCCTGCCTCCTTCGGTCCCTCCCGAGCCCCGTCCAAAACAGGTTCCCATCGGGCTGCGCCTGCCCGTCCGTTCACCACCACAGCAAACGGCACAGGCACAGCAGCGTGGTAAAACCAATCAAATCGCGCGCTTTTTTCCGCTTTTCCCACGTCCGGCCAGGCCGGCGTGCGCTCCGCTCGCTTTCCCGTTGCCTTGCACGTGTTGGCTTCCCGGTGTTGTGTAGGTGATCTCACCTGTTGGTTTGGAGAGCGTAGCATATAGCAGATCGATCTTTCATGTTTCAGGCCACGTTTAGATCAAAACACCCCCAAAATTTTGCATAGTGCCCATCACATCGAATCTTTAAACGTATGTATAGAGCACTAAATGTAGGTAAAAAAATAACTAATTACACAGTTTATCTGTAAACGTCGAGATGAATCTTTTGAGTCTAGTTAGTCTATGATTGGATAAATTTTACCAAATAACAACGAAAGTGCTACAGAAATTTCTCTCCAAAATTTTTGCCATCTGAACGGGGCCTCAGTTTCATCTTTTGCGTGGCTGGACTGACGGAGGGAGGCTGGTCCAGGACGTTTGGTGAAGTTCTGTTGACGTTCAATTATTTTATTCTCGTGCTTTATTAATTCCACAAGTTGTGCTCTGCAGCTCTGTGCAGATGGAATAGAAGCAGCACTAGCACGGGGTTGCATTGCACATCTAGAAAAACCATGGTGGGGCTGCAAACGCATCACTGGAGAGAGATTCTTTTCGTTTTGCGAACTGAATCTGGTCCACCCGGTCGTGTTTTTAAATTACGCAGAATGCTTTGCAAAATGACGCAACCGTGCTCATGGCACCCTGTTAAAATTGTTAAGCTCCTAAAATTAGTTTACTTCCGATAGGATAATAGCTGGCGATGAAAATTTCAAAACGACCCAGGAGTATAGAAAGACTATATTGTGTCTTCTCCATCCCATCAGAAGATGGTACAGTACTAGCTTGTGTTACGCAAATGGTACTCCTGCCTATAATGAATCCATCATTAAGAAATAAGAACTGCATTAATCAATGCATAATGCAGGGACAGCTCTCCGCCGGACTTTTCCCTCTCTGAAAGACTGAGAGGCTGTTTGGTTTGCAGCCAACACCAGCCGCATGCGTTGTGGGTCGCCGAATATTAGGCGAAGGAAACGGCCGCCACAAGTGTGGCGAAAATCAACAAAGGAACGAGCCGGAGAATCTTGTGGCAGCCACGACTGATTCACGAACCAAACACTGGCCAAGCTTCAGTGGCAGCCGTAGTTGTGGCGAGCGATGGACAACAACCAAGCAGGCCTCGAAAATGTAACCGTTGACATGCATGCCAACATTTTTTTCTCTCTTAGGCCAGTCTCAGTGGGGATTTCATGTCACTGTTTCCAACACATACAGATTTTGAAAACAATGCAGAAGAGTTTCATCCCCATGAAACTCTCTCTACTCTCATGAAACTCTTATCATCTCTCTCTTCATTAATATGGCGCCACATCAGCATAATTAATACCCATAAAACTCTAATGAAACTCCATTGAGACTGGCCTTAGCTCATGACAGCCGTGGACAGACATGCCACTGCGCTTAAATTCCCGAGAGCAGTGCAAACGGGAAAATAAATTGACCGCCAGCACGTGACCGGTGACCCTCCCCAAAACAGCAACTTTTTTTTTTGCGACGCCCCAAAACAGCAACTAGGGTGATTAAAAATGTATTTAACCAACCTTACCGCGAACATAGGGGCCTCCCAGGTGAGATCCCGTTCCCGTCGCCCGGAAGGGAAAATCCGGAGACGCCCGTACCGACACAGTTGCCAAGGCATTCACTCCGCCTCCCCGCACGCCATCCCATTCACACCCGAGGCAGCTGGCGTGGCGTCACGGACATGTGGGACTAGTATGACATGGGACCCGTGAGACAGTGGAATACGAGCGACCAAACGCGCGTCGCGAAGCGTACGGCCTTCACCGCGGTCAAGGCAGCACCCCCCAAAAAAAAAAGGAGTTCACTGCAGCGGGCATGTAGCTGTAAAAACCAACAGGCGAAAATAAAAAAAACCCAATTCGTAGCGGTAAAAACTCGGGAAACGATAGCCAGAAGCAGCAGGAAAAGGGGGGAAAAAAAAGAAAGGAAGAGAGGGGCAGAGTTAAAGCTAAGCGAGGAGAAAGCAGCAGCAGTAAAGTAGAGGAAGAGGCGTCCCAATCCCCCACGGTGCCTCGACCTCGACCGCCTCCCGGGGCTCCCACGCCCACCCATCATCCCCACCACCGGCTCCTCGCTGCTGCTGCTGCTGCTGCGCTCCGCCGCGGAGCCCTAGGCAGAGCTGCGGATCCCGAGATCCCCGGCGGCGCCGCCCCGGAGCTCGCCGGCGGCGGCGGGCGCGTCCACCTCATGCCTTTGGCGCCCCGGTCGGAGCCGATTGGTGGCCGCCTGAGGATACACAGCAGCTCGGCGGGCGCCACCGGAGAGGCGGCGGAGGAGGGGGAGGGGGAGGGGGAGGAGGAAGGGGAGGATGGCGCTCTTCCGCAAGTTCTTCCTCAAGAAGACCCCGGATCGGCTGCTCGAGATCTCCGAGCGCGTCTACGGTATAATGCTCGCCACTCTCCGTCGAGCTGGTTCGTGCGGGGTGTGAGATTCGCGGGGATGGTTCATGTTCTGCGGAAGATTTTGGGCTCCCGTTTGGTTTTCGGGGTTTGCAATTTTTGCGAAGTGTTTTTAATTATATGAGTTCAATTGAGCTGGAATTCGGCGCAGTTGGAAGCAGAAGTATTGACAATAAGCAGCTAGATTTAGTAAATTTTGAATTGGATTCTGTGTTATCCGTTTGCTGTTTTGTGGGTTTGGAGCCGTGGTAGCAGTCTTGGATTTAGCTGCATTTGGCTTTAATCCCTTTACTCCTTTGAATTTGATGGTGTTTCTGGAGTTTTGCTCTTTAGGAAGCTTCGGGTTTAACTGCATTTGTCTTAAATTGGCATGTTCATCTCCACCCCTACCCTGGCCACAAATTCAATTGTTGAATCATGTTAACTATAATGGGGCACTCATCCATTGAAATAAACTGAACCAAATACTTGAATTGTGTGGAAATTTGAAAGTTTAGGATATTTGCAATTGTTGAAATGAGGTGCCACTAACCTGATGTGCTTATATACCTTTTGATTTAGTTAATACTAGGTGACTAATGCAATGATATGTATCTGATTGTGCAAATGTCTACGTATGCCTTTTCAGTGTTTGACTGCTGCTTCTCCACTGATTCCATGGGTGAGGATGAGTACCGGGATTACTTGAGTGGCATTGTTGCACAGTTGCAGGAATTTTTTCCGGATGCATCATTTATGGTATCCAATTTTTGGTCTGGGGACAAAAGAAGCCGGATTTCAGATATATTATCTGAGTATGACATGACAGTAATGGACTACCCACAACAGTATGAAGGATGTCCGTTGCTTCAGCTTGAGATGATCCACCATTTCCTGAAATCATGTGAAAATTGGCTATCAGTGGAAGGGCAGCATAACATGCTTTTGATGCATTGTGAGAGAGGGGGCTGGCCAGTGCTTGCATTCATGTTGGCTGGACTGCTTTTGTATCGCAAAACATACACTGGCGAGCAGAAGACATTAGATATGGTCTACAAGCAGGCTCGAAGGGACTTTATACAGCAGTTCTTTCCCTTGAATCCTCAGCCTTCACATTTGAGATACTTGCACTATATAACAAGACAAGGAGGTGGTTCAGAATGGCCTCCTATTAGCAGACCCCTCATCTTGGATTCAGTAGTTCTCCATGTTGTTCCACGGTTTGACGCAAATGGTGGTTGTAGGCCATATTTGCGTGTACATGGGCAAGACTCAAGTCCTGGTAACAAGAGTGCAAAGGTCCTTTATGAGATGCCAAAAACAAAGAAGCATCTTCAGCTTTATGGACAGGTGACTATCTCCTAAATTACCTGTATGTTCATATCCAAATCCAAAATCTACTGACATATGGTTGCGATGCAGGCAGAAGTCCCTATAAAATTAAGTGCATTCTGCCGTGTTCATGGAGATGTGGTACTTGAATTCATCCATATTGGTGATAATATGGAGGACAAGGAAACAATGTTCCGGGTCATGTTCAACACTGCATTCGTTCAATCAAACATCCTTGGACTGAATCGTGATGATATTGATGTTGCTTGGAATGTGAATAATCAGTTCCCAAGGGACTTCCGAGCTGAGGTACTAAACTCACCTCTTCCTCTATGCCTTTTATTTTCTTTCTCTTTATCTATGCAACATGAAATCTTAAATATAGCTTTTTCTCAAAAAAAAAATCTTAAATATAGCTCAATCTTTGAACCAGGTACACTTTTCGGACCCTGATTCATTCAAGCCTGCTGCTACCGTTGAGGAGGTAGCTGATGATGGAGATGAGACCGATGTTGCTTCGGTAGGAGAGGAGTTTTATGAAGCAGAGGAGGATTGGCATGATGCAAGAAAAGACCCAGAAACTCAGTCAACTGATGGTGGAGTATCATTAGATGGCATTGCAGAATTTGATGGTGGGTTGGCAACTGAAGAAAGGAGCAGCCTAGAGAAGCACCGATCTGATGAGGGTGTGAAGATTGTTGTCTCCCAGAATTTAGGTAGCATGAATGAGAAAGGGGCAAGTGCACCTACCTCAAGTTTTGAGAACCAAGAAGGTTTGCAGCAGCCCCGTGAAGTTCTTGCAAATGCTAAACTAAACAACATTAATGGCCAAGAGAACAGTGATGTGCATGATATACAGGTGGTTGCTACATCTGTTGATTCAGAGGGACACAAGTTTGGATCTACTTGTCAGGAGGACACGAAAGGTGTAATTGCACAAACTTTAGTCACGACAGTTGATCCAAATGGCAGTGATGAAATTCAATGCCAGGCTGATGAACAAACAAAAATCTCGGAATACCCTGATTTGGACTACACTGCTTTTGGCTCTTCTAGAAGTTTGACATGTACAGATGGGGATACCCACTTGAGAACTACGAAAATGGAAGGGTTGCAGAACGGTGATATCAAGATTATCACTGAGAAGACAATAAGTATGGACAATGAGCTAGTGATCTATGAAGAGAAAACTATAGTTGTCAATGGTAATACTATACAGGAAGTAAAAAACGTTGTCAATGAAAAGAGCATTGCAGCGAAGATAGACAAACCAATTATTGAGAGTAGGAACTCACTGGACAACAACAATGGCAAGATTCAAACCGCTAAACCTTCCAATACAGCCAATGGCAAATTGGATGGGTGTAGATTAGAATCTTGCCTTGAGGAAACCATACCTACAAAGAAAACCACTGTCCATGACAGAATTGTTGTCTTGCCAGCCACTGAAGTAGCAACTGAGATAAAAGCCAAGCAAGAGGGGCTTGGTGACAAACAGGATTTTGGTATAGCTCCTCCTCAAAGTCGAACAGTATCCAGGGCAAGGAGTCCAAGGCTTGAAAGTGATGACCGAGGGCAAATCCCTGATAAAGCTGTGTCATCAATACTGAAGAAGATGGCGGTAGGCAATGTAAAGACGGAAGAGCAACCAAAGCTTGCCAAACCAAAAACAATACGTAGATGGATCTCACCAAAGAAGGAATCTGATGCTACCTCTGTGCATAGGCCATCTCACCCTCCATCTAGATACTACAGTTCACCAGCTGCACTGGCTATTCGGTCCATGTATACAGATGGTAAAATCAGTGTCGTGAATGATGCACCTTTATTATCACTGAAACAACCATATGGCAGCAACTTGACACGAGAAGCAAAATCTGCACCGTCTGCTCCATCGCCCCCACAACAATCCTTGTTATCAGGTTCACAAAGTGCATCAAGAAGCCAGGTTTCTCCACCTCCTCCACCTCCACCTCCACCTCCACCTCCACCTCCAACCAACTATTCTTCAAGTTCTATGCCTATGCACAGGGGGCTAGCTTCAACATGTTTGTCAAATTTACCTCGAGATGCCTCTCCACCTAGGTTGTCAGGAGCACAGAAACAGGCCTTTGCCCCTCCCCCTCCTCCCCCACCCCCACCTCCATCTCCACCACCTCCTCCAAGGATAAATGGTAGTGGCATTACCATACCTCCACCTCCACCTCCACCTCCAAGGCTAAATGCAATCGCTGCACCGCCACCACCTCCACCTCCACCTCCACCACCATCCACCATAACACGATCAAGTGCTCTTCCTCCGCCACCCCCCACCACCACCACCAATTTCACGTTCTGCTCCTCCGCCACCTCCACCGCCGCCGCCGCCGCCACCACCACCACCACCTCCTCCTCCTATGGCACGTTCGGCAGCAGCACCTCCCCCGCCCCCTCCTCCTGGCCGAGGAGCACCCTCACCCCCCACCCCCACCCCCTCCCCCTCCCCCTAGCCGAGGAGCACCCCCAACCCCACCTCCTCCCCCTGGCCGAGGCGCACCCCCACCCCCACCTCCTCCCCCTGGCCGAGGAGCACCCCCACCCCCACCTCCTGTTTCACGTGCAGGTCCACCACCACCTCCGCCCCCTCCAGGTGCTCGCTCTGGACCTCCACCTCCTCCACCCCCTCCAGGTGCAAGTGCTGCACCTCCACCTCCTCCAGGTGCACGGCCAGGAGCTCCACCACCTCCTCCTCCTCCAGGTTCACGACCAGGAGCTCCACCACCACCGCCTCCTCCAGGAGCGCGACCAGGAGCTCCACCTCCCCCACCCCCGCCTGGAGGTGGTGGAAGAGGACCTCCACCACCTCCTGCACCTGGAGGACGTCTTGGTGGCCCTCCTCCACCTCCACCACCAGGTGGACGTGCACCAGGTGCGCCAGCTCCACCTAGAGCACCAGGTGTACCGCCACCACCAGGAAGTAATCCATCCTTAGGCAGAGGACGTGGGGCTGTACGCCCTGTGGGATCGGCTTATGGGGCTGCTGCCTCACGCAAGTCAACGTTGAAGCCATTGCACTGGGTCAAAGTGACAAGGGCCCTTCAAGGTAGTCTGTGGGAAGAATTGCAGCGCAATGATGACTCGCAGAGGTATTTTTCTTTATCATACAGAGCATAGTCGTGTAGAACATTATGATCAGTGCAATTAACTGATACTGATGTTTGTTTATTGTTGCTTTCGACATACTTAACAGTGTGAACATTTTTCCTGCAGTGTTTCAGAGTTCGATATATCAGAACTTGAGAGCCTTTTTCCTGCAGCTGTTCCAAAGTCCAACGAAAACTCAAAATCTGAACGTAGAAAATCGCTTGGATCAAAACCAGAAAAAGTACACCTAGTAAGTATTGTTATCAAGTCACTCTTTTGAAGTATGAGTATGTTAAATGTGCTCTATTATTTCCTGAGCCAACCTTTTTTTAGTTTTGGTCCTAAATATTCTGGTTGGATTTGGAATTCTGACTACTCAAGCTTTGGTTGTTACTTAGATCCGTAGACTAAGTTAATAAGCATTAATAGTTAACATCAAATTGCATGCCTTATAATTTGAACATGGTGAACTACTAATACATCTCTAATTCAGAGTTTTTGGTGACTCTACTTATACCCAAAATGTTTTTCTCCTTTCTAAATTATAAATACTATGGTGCAAAGTTTCAATTATTTAACATTTTCACCATTTTCCTTGAGATCTTGTTTATTCTAACACTTAAAATGTGAATAGATTGAGTTGAGGAGGGCAAACAACACAGAAATCATGCTGACAAAAGTTAAGATGCCACTCTCGGATTTGGTGGTAAGAATGAGGACGGTACACAAGATAAGGTGTCTCATTATTTTATAATTTCTGACATGTTGCCAATAATTGATTTCTCCAGAGTGCAGCTCTCGCCCTAGATCAATCTACCCTGGATGTTGATCAAGTGGAGAATCTCATAAAGTTCTGTCCTACGAAAGAAGAAATGGAGCTTCTAAAGGTGCACAATACGAGATTGTTGCTTTACTAGCATGGTGACCTCATTTTCTAAAATTTACCTTCTTTTTTTTGTCAGAATTACACCGGAGACAGACAAAATCTTGGGAAATGTGAACAGGTAATGGCTACATTTTGTTAACTACCTAACTGCATATGGTTTCTATGCTCGTTACAGTAGAAAAAAAATAATGATATTAGTATGTAAGATCACATTTAGCATTGGATGCACTGAAGTTATACATATCTTTATACTAGTTAGACATGACTATATGGTTAGATGTGTTTACAAGAAACTATTGTTCTCCTGGTGCAGTTTTTCTTAGAATTGATGAAAGTGCCTAGAATGGAGTCGAAATTGCGAGTATTCTCCTTCAAGATCCAGTTTGGTTCACAAGTTGCTGATCTTAAAAAAAGCTTGAATATTATAGATTCTTCTTGTAATGAGGTATGCTAATAATCAGTCATAGTAAACTCCAATTGGTTTTGCATTTTGTATATTAAGTAGAATTCTCTTTTATCAGATCCGAACTTCTCCCAAGTTGAAAGAAATAATGAAGAAAATCCTTCTACTTGGGAATACTCTGAACCAGGGAACTGCTAGAGGTAACAATAAATTGCTTCTATGCCAGACTCAAATAGGACTTTTTTTTTTGCGAGGAACAAATAAGACTGTTCCGTGGTTTGAAAACTATAACTTGGTTTGAAAACTGTAACTCTATCTCTTCTGAACTTAGGATGTCATGGCATAATGCTATGTTACATTGCCGGTGCATATTCTCCATCTTCTACTCGATCAATAGGTGTACAATGTTTCAGTTTGAACCTGTATTCTTGTCACCATTGTCTTTAACCAATGTTCTTGTCTCTATTTATGCAACCATGAAAGTGAATAGATTCAAAACTCAATATGCAATGAACTGTATTTTGCATAAAGATCGCCAGATGTTCTGTAATCAGATTGTATTTCATTACTGAACAACATTTCAATGCATGCTTATTAATTTTTTCAAACCTTTCCTTGAGTCTTACAAGGAATCTTGAGACCACTATCTACACCTGGCTCAAACACTGAGTGCTATATGGGATAGGTAGTTGATCCAGCAAATTTTTTTTAGTGCCATATGAAATGCAGTTGGACACTTAATCTGCTTAATACACCAAAAAGTTTGAAATATTAGGTTCATGTTAGTTAGAGAATCCTTTGAATTTCTATGATTAAATACTATTTGTGTTATCAGACTAGTTCTCAGCTTCGTGGCTATATTTGCTTACAGGTGCTGCGGTTGGCTTCCGGTTGGACAGTCTTCTAAAACTTACAGATACCCGGGCAACAAATAATAAGATGACATTAATGCACTACCTCTGTAAGGTATGATTCACCTTCTGCTGAAACTTGAGTACTCACATGTCCATGTACTATATAGTACATGTTGTTATGATGGTCATTCGGTTCCCAGTTAGTTGTTTGATCTAAATGGAACCCATGTTCTGCATTCTGTTATTTGTTCAATTAGGATCACAAAATTGAAATTTGGGAACGTTTGGCTTGTGAGTGAGCCAGCAAGGAACATGTGTCCTGACTTCTGTGGGATCCTTGTCAGAGTGGATAAAACTTAATGAGAAGATGGGTTGGAAACAATTTTCTAATCTTAAACAAAGCCTTTTTGTTTATCAGTACCGTGAGACTATGGGGTTGTGCGTATACTGTGTTTGTGCACTGCTGGAGCCGGCCTATTTTACAATAGCACTCAATATCTGCCTTTTATTTTCTTCTCAAACAACACAGAGAACTGTGTGTCATTTCATTAAGATGAGAAAGAGACCGTACAAAATGTACGAAAAAACGGGGGAGGCGTCAAGAGGTCTCCCCCTACAAAAACCCAACACACACCCTGCCTTACTAGCTTTTGAACAAGGGAGAGGAGTGCGATCTTCACAACCTACCTTGACCCTAAAGGTCAGGGGGGAGAGACCTTATGAGGAGCTCCTGGAGGGCCATAGCACCAGGGGGTCTGAACGTCTGGGCGAGCTCCCTCAAAAACACAAGCGTTCTTGTGCTTCTAGAGCTCCCAAGCAACAAGGATGATTAGGGAATTAAGTCCTTTGGAACACTTCTTAAAGTATGAGTGTATGACACCACCAGCCATAGAAGCGACTAGTAGATTCTGGAGCCTTACTGCATAAAGTTTTAATTTCTGGAAGATCAAGGTTCCAGACCTGCCTTGCAAACACACGAGATGAGGATGTGTTGGTTATTTTCTTCGGCCTGGTCGCAGAAGGGGCAGGTTGCTGGGTGAGGGAGGCCTCTTTTGGTGAGGTGATCCGCAGTCCAGCATCCTGTTGTTGAGAGCACGAAACCAAAAAAAAAATTGCATTTTAGAGGAACCCAACATTTCCTAATTTTTCTCCAGGGAGCAAACTTGATGGTCCCCTGAAAAAAAGCAGCATATGCTGACTTGCTGCTATAGGAACCCAAAGTGACCAATTTCTACTGATATTGATCAGCAACCTCATGTTGCAAGGTCATCCCGCCCACCAGGTCCCAAATGAGTAGATATTCTGTCAACACTTGGACAGAAAGAGCACCTTTTATATCAGCCACCCAGCTGCTGTTATTCAGCGCTTGAGCTGTTGTGTGCCTCTTCACAGTTCTTTTAGGGATCAATTGAAATAAGTTGGGCACCAATTCAGCAACTGTCTTGCCCTGCAGCCACCTATCAGCCCAGAATTTGGTTGACATAACATTGCCGATGATTGTCTTGAGAGCAATATTGAACAGAGCTTGTGCATTCTTTGGGACATGGATTTGGCAGCCTAGACCAAGACCGAGAGGCATCATTTTTTCCAACCAAAGTCAACGGATTTGGAGGGCCCAACCCAAAATTTTAGAGTTGTGTATTCCCAAACTCCCAAGTGGCCGTTGTACACGCGCCCAAGAAATCATACAGTTCCCGTCATTGGCCTGTTGCTGCTGTTATCTTATAGTGGTATACTGTATTGATCGCATGCCAACCTTCTCGTTGGATGGAGACAGTCACAGATGTAAAATCAGATCATATTGATTTGATGGGATAGACTGGGCATTAGAGTCACAGATGCAAATCCAAATGGTTGATAGTTGGTAAATTTCAAAACATAGGAATGGGTGCATGTTTGAGGGCACTTCTACAGGCTCCCATTCCATTTTATGGAACATTAAAGATGAATCCAAGTTTTGGTATATGGCTGGAGTGAAAGGGCTTAGCAACTTATGACCTTGACGTCTTCACCAACATAGTGCGGTAGTCGCTTCGTGAGGGTGTGTGTGTTGTTGTGTATTGTGGAGTGTGTTGCTGTGGTTCACGGGTGTGTGCCTTTCCTTTTTGTTTTTGTGTGTTCTGCACTTTGTGTTTGTCCACTTGGATTTTTGCCCTTCTTGATATAATGACGTGCAGTTCTCCTGCATGTTTAAGAAAAAAAGTTGGTAAATTGCAAAACAGCTAGTGACATTTGGTATGAGAATTAGGACTGGAACTGCAACTTGGCAATAAGCACTGCTGTTTGATCCCTTATTGTGATACATATAAAATGCTTAACAATTTCTACCACTCCATAATCAAATTAGATTCATGAATTCATCCAATAGTTTAACAGCATTGGAAATTGCATAGCTTTGACAAGTACTGTCTGACACACTGACTTTACCTGAGTATCTAATAGATGTTCTTGAGCTGCTATAGCTTACAATTTGATTGTGTCTGATTTACTGTAATATGAAGTGATTTTCACGTTATTTTTCACACACATATATACTGACAATTTCTTGGTATCAGGTACTTGCTGCAAGATCTCCACAGCTTTTAAACTTCTATGTGGATCTTGTTAGCTTAGATGCTGCATCAAAGGTTTGGTTTTCCCCTTGATATACTGTGTAAAATGTAACAGGTCTTTTCAATGTGTACTTTCTTCTAACTGTTTATGTTGAACAGATACAACTAAAAATGTTGGCTGAGGAAATGCAAGCAGTTAGTAAAGGGCTGGAAAAGGTTCAGCTTGAGTATGATGCTTCAGAAAGGGATGGTCCAGTATCCGAAATTTTTCGTGAGGTCAGGACACAATAATCTCGATTTTCAATTCCTAGTTTTGTTGCAGCATTGATATTTGTTCAAAGTCCTAGTAAGTTTTAGTGAAAAACACAACATGGCATTTGCGCAAATGAAAGCCTTTTTTCTTGAAAATTATGTCCTTTTTGACCTAGTTGTTTGAAGAATTCCCTCTACTGCATGGACTGCTCAGAGCCTCAGATAGGCTTTCACTAATTTTAACTGGGCAAGCCAACAAGTTCAAGACACAACAAACAAGCTAAAATACATTCTCATCCATGTGACTAGTCCATGCAGATAACCTTTTCTTTTTTTGTGCTTGTTCCAAAGAAAGGTATACGCAGTTTAATCTATCTTAGATGCTGAAACTGACATTATAAAGTCGCATTGTGTTCCTAGGAAACTGTAGGATAATTGAGTGTCTCAGTATCTTAATTGCTTCTAAACTGACATTATCTGCAACAACAACAACAACAACAACATAGCCTTTTGTCCCAAGCAAGTTGGGGTAGGCTAGAGATGAAACCCAAAAGAGACGAGAAACAGGGAGACACATAAAGGGACATAAAGGGCACGAGACAAAAAGAGGTCACGGTTCAGGCACGTTGATTGCCAATCTCCAAGCGCTCCTGTCCATAGCTAAATCCTTGGAGATATTCCACTCCTTAAGATCTCTCTTAACGGACTCGTCCCAAGTTAGTTTAGGTCGACCTCTACCACTCTTTACATTATCGGCCCGCTTTAGAACTCCACTACGCACCGGCGCCTCAGGAGGCCTCCGTTGGACATGTCCAAACCATCTCAACCGATGTTGAATCAATTTCTCCTCAATTTGTGCCACCCCAACCCTATCCCGAATATCGTCGTTCCGGACTCTATCCCTCCTTGTGTGCCCACAACACCAACGCAACATACGCATCTCTGCTACACTCAATTGCTGGACATGTCGCCTTTTTGTAGGCTAACACTCAGCACCGTATAACATCGCCGGACGAATCGCCGTCCTATAGAACTTACCTTTCAGCTTCTGAGGCACCCTTTTGTCACAGAGGACGCCAGAAGCTTGACGCCATTTCAACCAGTCAGCAGAAATTCTATGCCTAACATCTTCATCAATGTCTCCATCCTTTTGTAGCATCGACCCTAAATACCGAAAAGTATTCTTCTTGGCCACCACTTGCCCATCGAGGCTAACGTCTCCCTCCTCATGCCTAGTCACGCTGAAATCGCACCTCATGTACTCGGTCTTAGTCCTACTAAGTCTGAACCCTTTCGACTCTAACGTGTGTCTCCGTAGTTCTAACTTCCTATTAACCCCTGCCCTACTGTCGTCAACTAGTACCGCATCATCAGCAAAGAGCATACACCAAGGGATATCACCTTGTATGTCCCTTGTGACCTTATCCATCACCAAAGCAAATAAATAAGGGCTCAAAGCTGACCCCTGATGCAGTCCTATTTTAATTGAAAAGTCACTGGTGTCGCCATCACATGTTCGGACAAACGTCACCATATCCCTGTACATATCCTTGATGAGGGTAACGTACATAGTTGGGACTTTGTGCTTTTCCAAGACCCACCACATGACATTTCTCGGTACTTTGTCATATGCCTTCTCGAGATTAATAAAGACCATGTGCAAGTCCTTCTACTCCATATATCTCTCCATCAATTGTCGTAATAAGAAAAGCGCCTCCATGGTCGACCTAACAGGCATGATCCCAAACTGATTTTGGGTCACATGTGTCACTCTCCTTAGGCGATGCTCGGTAACCCTCTCCCAGAGCTTCATCGTATGGCACATCAACTTAATCCCACGGTAGTTAGTACAACTTTGAACATCTCCCTTGTTCTTGAATATAGGTATTAATATACTTCTCCATTCTTCAGGCATCTTGTTAGACCGAAAAATAAGGTTAAAAAGCTTAGTTAACCATACTATCGCTCTGGCGCCTAGGTATCTCCACACCTCAATGGGGATACCATCAGGGCCCATCGCTTTACCTCCCTTCATCCTCTTCAAAGCCTCTCCGATCTCTGTCTTCTGAATTCTCCTCACAAAGCGTCTGCATTGTGCAGAAACTGAAAGAGTTCACCGACAATGCTGGAGCTGATGTGCAGTCGTTATCTTCATTGTTTTCTGAAGTGGTATGCTTTCTCTCTCTTTTTTTCAGGCTCATAGTACACATGCAATGTGCCATTCATTTCTCGTTGGTTGAATTTTAAACTTGGTTTCAGGGTAAAAAGGCTGACGCGCTGATTAAGTATTTTGGTGAGGATCCTGTTCGTTGCCCCTTTGAACAAGGTAAGCAGATGTGTTTCATTTGAACAAGCTCAATCTAAATTATTATCTGTAGGATTTAGCTGGTTCAAGTAAATATTTGATCGCTGCATGTCCTTACCCTGTGGTTACTATTTTTCTGCAGTAATCTCTACCCTCTTAACATTTGTAACAACATTTCGAAAAGCACATGAGGAGAACCTGAAGCAAGCTGAGCTTGAGAAGAAAAAAGCTGAAAAAGAGGCAGAAGCAGAGAAGTCCAAAAACGCACAGTTAACTAGCAAAAATGTATTGTCTTTCATATATTTTTTCAGTTTTGGTAAACTTCGTATGCTCATATATTTATGGTTTTAAAATACTGTCCGCAGGACTCTAAACCATCAAATCCAAGCCGGCAAGCTAAACAAACCTTAGAGAGGACAAGGTCTGCAAGCAGAAGAGGAAGAGACGTTGGGTGATATCCCGAATGGCCAGCTATTGTGCAGTGCTTGTGATCTGCTCGCGAGGCAAATGGACGACCGTTAGATCCATTTCTGGGCATGGGAAGTTTCATGGATGGACGCTGGCATCCATCGGGTGCAGCGTGATCGCATCAAAGAAACTTTACAGGACACCCTCTGCGGTATTTTGTGCTGACATCTCTTCTCGTCACCAATACATCGAAATCGCTTTCTCCGAATTACTAACTAATTTCTTATTAATTACAGGTCTCACTGGAGAATGCCGACTTCTTTTTTTATCCATGTCGGCCCCAGGGTCCAATGCTAATTTCTGACTGCTGTAAAGAGTTGCTAACGCTGACGCTAACTCCATTCTTTCTTTTGTTTTTTCATGGTACTTTTCCATTCTTTCTAACTACGGTGGCCAAGTACAGCCATGGCTTCGAAAAAGTACAGCCTGGTCCTTAGGTGGAAATTTGTAAAGATTAGGCATTAGGGTAAAAGGGTATGGAGATAATTAGGGGGCAAAGAGTATCAGGAGTAAATATGAGATGTAAACTCAGCCCTTACTTCAGCTGTAAGTTTTGTAGTGAGTGTATCGTCACTTTCTATGATCATGATGCAGTGAATGCGTCTTCTTTACGATCCGTTGTCAGATAGCCTTCGGCTACGTGTCGCCTGTGTACGTGTGACATGTGCTGTCAATTGTTATTAGCTTCAACCTAGATAAAATTAGGCATTATTACAGGATGAGAATTCTTGTGCGAGAAACTGCATTATAAACTGCATCCCTTTAGTAAAAGCACTATGCGTTGTACATATGCAACTAATCTGAAGGCTATCTGTGATGACGATCTGAAGGTTTTTGAGAACTTAAAAAATAGCTTGCACACACAACCGAAGATTCAAGACTATTCGTTTTCTAACGATTACCGAAACACCTTAAGAAATTGTGAACCATGTTATACGAATTTAGTATTGTTGAATTCATGTTTAAAAGTACTTTCATATTTCATGGGATGTTTATTTTATAGTTAGAGCTAGTTTGGTGGAGCTCTCCTCTTAAGAGGGCCCTAGCTCCAACTTCTCTTGTGGAGCAGCTTTGTTTTAGTGGTGCTAAAGCCGATTTGGGAAACGTTTTGCAAAAATGGTTCTAGCGGTAGAAGTTTATGAGGAGCCAGGAGAGACCATATTTTCTTGCTCTGGCTTCTTTGTAAAAAAATAAAATAAAAACAAACAAACAAAAACAATTGGCTTATTTGTAAGAAAACAACTCAACTGCTCCGAACTCTTTTTAAGAACCGTTTCTAATGTCCGTTTGGCAGGCCTCTTTGCAATTTTGCAAGCAGGCACAAGAAGTTGCAATCGTGCCAAAGGGGATCTTATATATAATAAACAAAAATAATACTCACTCTATCCCGCTTTAGATGTCGTCGTAGCTTCCTACCAGGTGCATGCAAGGTGCTGTGAACTTGGATAGCCTTGCGTCCGGATGCTTGCAACATGGTTTGAACTTGGACAACAACAAAAAAACACCGCTAGGAGACATTTAAAACGGGACAGGGGGAGTAAACAATATCACATCTGAAGCTAGCCATGGACCCGTAAAATAGCATGGGTAATTAGTTTTTCTGTTTTAGTTTTGATCTTTTTTGTTTGAAAATATTTTTTAAAGTTCATTTATTTGTTATTGGGTTGGAACTATGCGTCCTCTGTTTTTACTGTATCAATTGGCACGAGTTCCATATACATTAATTTCTTGGCTTAATGTTATCTTTTGTCCCTTCCTTTTGTCCCACACCTACTCCATGAGAGTGCAATTTTTGTCGTTGTGAAATCAAGTTAGCGTTTAGTTTTCTCTTGGTGAGGTAAATTCCTCAATAAAACCGTAGTTCAAGTTTTATTTATTTATAGGTTCCTCTTAGCTCTTATTTAAATTGTCGGTTATCTTGTTCCCTCCCCAGTGAATCCGCAGTTGCCTCCTCCCTGACCCTGGCCCCTAAAGCATCATTGAATTCATCATCATGTTGCTCATGTCCGCAGTTTGCTAGAGGTATTGATGCCTTAAGATGCTGGTAGCTGGCCCGTGCAATTTTCTACTGAGGCCAAATCATGATGTCCTTTAGTTTTTCTCTTTGTGAGCTCCATTCCTCGGTAAAACTACTAAATCTCTAACAAATTATTCCATTCCTTGGACCTTTTACACATTTAGATTATTCGATCATCTTTTACCTCATCTTTTCAATCCATAGTTGCCTTTTGTTACCCTAAACTATCATCAAATTTATCATAACCCTACATATGTCTGTTGGACGTACTTCTACCTCAACCAACTACCAGCCAACTCCGTCATTGTACCAACATTCATTGGCACCCCAAACCCTTTTCAAACAAATTACGGAACCAACAATGGGTTAATCATCTCAAGCATGCTAGCCATGTCACGCTATCCCGATATCGATCATGTTGTGGTTTTTTTGCTTGTGATCATCTTCTTGCAAAGAAAGAGTGAAAGACTATATGTCTTACTTGTCAACCTCTCACACATGAGCATCGAGTAATCGAAGGACCTGTTGCATGTAATAATATATCAAAAGCTGATATGTTTTCTTTTTTACTTTGTTGTAATGTCGGTTGTTGGAACATGTTTCTCCCCTAAGTTGCCATGAAAGCTATCAAATGTAAGTCACGATTGATATTTTGGGCTATGCCCTAGCGCCGCTGTCGCCGTCGCCGTCGCCGTCCACCACCGTTGGTCCCCCTCTCTTCCCCTCCGGCATCTCACCGGGGACTGAAGGGAGTGAGGATCCATTGTTTTTAATAAGTTTTTCATAGTAGATTGAGTTATTAGGGTTAGTGTTTCTTCATGCCAATTTTTTTTAGTATTGGAGTTTTATCTCCTCCTCTCCGGCGACGGTGAAGGGAAAGGGTGAAATCGTCTTCTCCATGGCGGCTCCGTTGAAGATGAGGGCGACAATTTCGGCGTCAGCATCTTCATCAACATGACGACATGGAGACTTTTATTTCCAGACGACGGCATCAAGGCGGAGATGATGTCGCCGTCATGGAATAATTTTCTCCAGTCTCTTCTCCGTTTTGTTGTGTTTAAATCTGACCACGATGGACTAGAGAGAATAATTTTCAGATCTGTCTTCCTCACTCTTTGGTAGCAGAAACAAGAAGAAGAAAGACACCAGGAAGAAGAAGTTCTTCAAGTCCGCCTACAGGAATGTTGGCCGTCGTTCGTTGGGTATTTGTTCTCAGGCCATTTGCCGAGTGTTTGCCTGTGCGGTCATTCATACTGCAAAGCATCTAACAAGTTATGTTTTGAGTTGTGCTATTCATAGCGTGGGTACTATTTTATAATCCAGAGTGCTCGTGACGTGTTGATGTACCCAGCTATCATATAATATAATTCTTCTTTCATCGAAAAAAATGTAAGTCACGATTGTTGAAGTCAACACATGTTTGTCTGTTTCTCCTTCATTGACGTCGTCAGTTATGCTAAGACTCTCCAACCAAAAATACAAGGGTCGAAAAGACCAAGTCATCAAGCTTAGGTCTACGGTGAGATAGGTCGTGAGAAGAAGAGACGTGTGGATGCGAAGTGGTTCAATAATTTTTTAAATTGCCAAGGTATTGTTGTCCAAGTTAAATACCTCCGGTGCATTCGAGTAATACCTCCCATAGTTGTAGCATTGATTGAATTCTGCAATTTTCTTTTACCTGTTCTACCGGTCTTTTTATTTAATTTTTACTATATCTTTTTATAGTAACTGTTATACTAGAATCAACAGGCAGTCTTCGCCCCATGAGAGGAAAAAAGAGCATTTTCATGTAAAAAAAGAGCATTTTCTAACTTCATTTATAGTAGTAATGTCTAATATGTATGGAAATCAAACCAATACTTTTTAAGTTCAATCTTAAATTTAGAATTAATTTGAAGAGAACGAATAATTTTAAATGAAAGGATTACATAAATTGATACAATTACCTCAAAATTATTCTTCAAAACATAGTTTTTGCTTTTGATTGTATTTTTTCTAGTTGAACTCTGTCGACCTCAATGTCTTTTGCACTTTTCTTGAAGACGTGTTTGTTGAAATAGTTGATCAATTTCAAATTTATAGTGGTTAGTCTTATAAAGTTCTAGTAAATCTAGATCGTTAGATCATCATAAAATTCAAGGGTGTGATATAATTTTTTCTTTAAATCTAGTGCATTATATCATCATAAAAGTCTAACGGCGATTTTTTCTTTCTTTTTTTAATAATCTTGTATTATGTTTCTAGTAAATCTCTACCATTAGATCATCATAAATCTAATGGAACATATGTTTTAATTAATCTCGTAACTTTTAGGTTCTCTTGACGAATATATGTAAATCTAGATCATTAGATCATCCTAAAACCATATAATTATAAATATGATGGATAGACAGGTATTAACGGTCATGACATAAGAGCATCTCTAAGAGTTCTTCATATTATGTTCTCTAAAATATGGTGTTTGCCAACTCCTAAATTAGTATGGAGAGAAAAAAGAAGCCATCTCCAAGAGTTTCCTATATTTTTATCCTAAAAGTTTTTTTGGCACTTTTTCCTACGACCCGGTCTCATGTTTTGTATCAGGAACTATGAATTTGTTTCTGTACGCGTTTAAGCCCTTCCACCAGATCTTTCTCTTTTGCGCTTTTCTCACCTAGAACCTGTCTTTCTTCCTTTTTACTAGACGGGCCGGATGGTTTTTTTTATTTTGCCAAAAAAATAAGAATGGAAAAGCCGGATGATAAACTATTAGAGATGCTCTAACGTTGGAGAAAACCTAATGCCAAACTGCAAGTTGCCGAGGGAGTACATGTACATATTTTCTTCTGCATATTTGGTTTTCCTTGCTCGAGTGGATCTGCTAACATTTGGCCTGCAATCTACAGTACCTGGCAGCAAGAGATTTTGCAGCGGCGTGGCTAGGGCTGGACCTCCAGACGGACGCGCGCATCCGGACACTCGCGCAGCTCGCCTAGTCCGCCATAGCCCCACCCTTGTTCGGATTCTCCCTGCCCCACGCATGCACCCGCCTATGTTTCTGTCCCGCCGGTCATTCCCTAGACCCGCTCCTCTCTCTCTCCGCGCGGGCGGCACCAGAGAGCCGGGACCCGACGTGCCTCCGACCGGAGCACCCGTCCGCCTGCCCCCGCACCCCCGTCTGCAGCCCCCCTGGCGCGCCGTGCGCACTGTCCTCCTGCCCCCTGGCTCGGCCTAGGCCGAACAACATTAAACGCTTGCAACATAATTTTTTTTGAATGCAACATATGTTTGAAAACAGATGAAACACTTGAAATATGCACTTGCAATACGTGTGTGGAACACATAAAACATCCAAAAAAAATAACATACTTGCAACATGAAACCACTTACTAAAACATCAGACTGAATAGCTGCAACATCTTGGAACATACTGTTGCAACGTATGTGTGAAATATCCAACATTTAAATCGAAAATGATTCCATCGTACGTCTGAAAACAGATAAAATATTTTGAACAAACGCTTACAACATGCATCCAAAACACTTGCAACATATGCAACATGTGCAATATCCCACGATCTATTTTTGCAACATCAAAATGGAACAATTGCGATATACATTTGAAGCGTCTAAAACAATTGAAATATACGTATGCAATATAGGGGAGTGGAAGGATGGGGCCAGTCGATTGCAGACGCCGAGCTCGAAGCCGGCAGCGAGCGGCGGCGCGCGAGAACCACCGCCACCGGCAGCGGGCTTGGGTCGGTCGGGCGGGCGGGTGCACTAGCACCAGCGGCGCGCACGCACCACCGCCACCAGTGCCGGTCTTGGCTTGGCCGAGCGGGCGGCGCGCGTGACGGGCGAAGCGAGCACCACCAGCACCAACGTGCGACGATAGGGGGCGAGAAGCGCTCGTGACGGGGGCAAGCGAGCGGCGCCGAATGGAGCTCGCGGCAGCAGCGAGGCAGAGCAAAATTCATGTTCGGGACAGGATGGGCCAAGTGGCAGCCACAAGGCGATGTGGAGAGGAGAGAGCGCAAGGGATAAGAAGTTTTTTTTCTTTTTTTTAGACGGTTAGAGGTGAGAGCGAGTGGATGAGCGGTCATTGGATGTGTTGCGGCCCACCATCAGCACCATCTACATCATGTACACTGCATTATTGATTTTGCAGGCGAAAGGGCTGCCTGGTGTGCTGCCGGGTCGGGCTACAACAATGCTAAGATCGCCAAGCGGTACACAGTTCCCGCTAGTTCCAGCCTTTGAGCTCAGAGCTGCTAGAGCAAAACTAGCATTGGTCGGCGTCGGGCGTGACCTCGCCGCCGTGCGGAGGACCACGTGGGCATGTGCGGCAACTGGCAAGCCATGAGCCAAACGCCCAAACCTTAATCTATCACCCGGGCCTTGTTTAGTTTGCCTTAAAGTTCCAAGTTTTTTCACTCTCTCCATCACATCAATTTTTAACCGCTTGCATGGAGTATTAAATATAGGTAAAAAAATAACTAATTACACAGTTTAGTTGGAAATCACGAGATGAATCTTTTGAGCCTAGTTGGTACATGATTAGACAATATTTGCCAAATAAGACGAAAGTGGTACTATTCATCAGTTTGAAATTTTCTTCAATCTAAACAAGGGCCCGGTGTATGTATGGAAGGGGCATCGCATCCGCATGATCGAGGCGGCGACGACCGGCGAGAGAAGGGTCAGGGGAGGTCGCCGTTAAATTGCACTTGCACCGGACGGTGCTTGTTCCGAACTTCCGATCCGTTTCCACTTTCCACCACCTTCGGTCGGCGACGTGCACTGTGATTCCAAAATCCAAACCATTCTGGCGCTCGCGCCGTCGCCACGGCCCAAGACGACCCCTCCGCCGCTCCCCCACCTCTCAACCCTCCAAAAACCTATCAAAATCGCGTTATCAGACAAAAAGACCCTGGGCCCTGGGCAGAGACCAAGAAATATGACGTGACCTCGTGGCTCCAAAATAAAAGGTGCCGCGCGCGCTGCGTCAGAAGGTCTGTTGTCCGTGTCCATGGCCCGAGCTATGGTGTGCAGCACGGCTAACACTGACGGGTCAAGGGAGGACAACGGCAGTAGGTGAGGCGAGCCCTAGCCCAAGGGCCGCCAAGGCCTGAAGGCCACCACTCCACTCCACATCCTGTTGATTCTTTTCTTTTTGGGAAGGAGATCTTGTTGGTTCTTGAGGTGCCGCTCTTATCGATTACGAGTACTCCCATCATCCAAACTCCAAAGTCCAAAGTGATTAGAAGCTAGTACACTACCAAACTAGTACTGGTAGACTAGCCCTAGCCAAGAACTTGCTCGCCATAACAAGTCAGAACCCATCTTTTTTAAACTGGATTTGAGACTTTGACAGCACACCCATCATGAGTCTCTCGACTCAAAGTCACAAGGGGCATCTTGCCGAATGCCAACAACACCTACAGGACATGGCGGAGATGCCAGGCAGCAGTAGAGAACACGGGCGTCAGGTTACAAGTGCATGTGCCCGCGGTACATGGAAATGCATGGTCCCCGTCTGATTGGTTCATTGAAAAGCCCAGTGATAGTGTGAGCCAGCATGGTACAAAGTACAAACAAGTCAAGTACTATTCTGCATGTTCCAATATGGAGCAGTACCTTCTTGGGTTACAAGTTTTTGCTTCAGATTACTTAATTTCTCCGTCCCTCCCCAGATGATTGGAAAGGGTAGGGTGATGTATTATTGGAGCAGTACTGAATAAAACATGATTCTTACCATGCCTATATAGAGTTGGTTACTGAGGATCCAGAAAAGCATGCAACTAGCCAACTATGCAGAATCGTCGACACATGGAAATAGGATAAGCTTAGGGTGATTCCTTGCTTAAGTTAGGGGTCAGCTGTTCCTGGCGACGGCATCATGAGAAACCTAAGCAGAGCTAGCACTGTCCAAAAGGGCAGGCAAAATGAGTGCGTGAAATGCCTCGATCCATATGCATGGTCACGGGCTCATTGCAGCTTTTCCAAAGTTGATTATTACTGTTATTCTTTTTTTGGCCTGTTTCCTTATGATGACATTAGCTCATGATCATTTGAATCATGGGGTCTTGACTCTTGACGTTTTGCTTGAGCATCGCTTTGCGTCCTTCTTTACGATACAAGAAGGAAAAGACTGACATTGTGTGATGTGATCAGAAACTTCATGAACTTACAGTAGTCTGCACGAGTTTCGACGATTCGCCCATCTTCAATCTGCTTGAGTTTGTCGATACTCCTTGAGAAAGCTTATCGAGAGGTTGTTGATGGCTTCAAGGAGAACAACAACAGCAAAGGACAAACCTGGCACAACAACTCAGTACTAATCCACAATTGTTTTTTCTAACCCCCAAAAGGTAGTATAAGCTCAAGGCTAGTAGTTTTGTAGGAGTAGTAGTACAGCATTGTGATATTAAAATAATGTTGAGTTATTGACACTTGACAGACAGCATCGTGAACAAAGTGATGGTGTCACATCAAATCTTTAGACGCATGTATGGAGCATTAAATGTAGATAAAAAAATAACTAATTGTACAGTTTGTCTGTAAATGTCGAGACGAATCTTTTGAGCCTAGTTAGTCTATGATTAGATAAATTTTGTCAAATAACAACGAAAAGTGCTACAGAAACTTTACCCAAACTTTTTCACCATCTAAACATGCCCGTAGTTTTGTAATCGAGGTCGCTAACGTTGATCCCTGACAGACTGTTGTTGTGTACGGACGACGTGACACTGTCATAGATGGATGCTGGATACTTGGGAATTCAGACGGCCTCGTTTAGTTCCCTAATTTGGGGATAGGCAAAATACTGTAGTGCACTGTAGTGTTTTTGTTTTTATTTGATAATAATTGTCTAAACATTGATTAATTAGGTTTAAAATGTTCGTCTCGCAAAGTACAACAAAACTATGCAATTAGTTTTTGATTTCATCTATATTTAATACTCCATGCATGTACCGACATTTTGATGTGACGGAGAATCTTCTTTTTTACCGTGAAATTTGGCCCCAAAGTTGAGAAACTAAACAAGCACTTAGCAGGAAAGCAAGTACAGTACGCTTGGGCGCCGTCAGTGTAGTAACTGATGCACATGGAAGGGTGCTACTTTTGGTTCGTGTTTAATTTGATGTTGATTAGATACCCAATGGGTATACCTATCCATATTCATATCCATCAGAACCAGAGGCGGAACTAGCGATATTGATTAAGAGAGCTGGACAAATGTGATCGTATTTTAATATAATAAAATATACATAATTATATGTTTCAATAATTTTTTTTTAAAAAAATCTACACTATTTCTAACCAAAATCATCATATTTTAATAAAAAAATAAGTGAAATTAATATTTTTGTGCTATAAATACAAATATTTATATAGATATTTAAATGAATCTACTGTGCTTGGGGGCACGCCCCTGCTAGCCCCCCTAGTTCTGCCTCTTAGAACTTTTTTGCATCCAAAAAACTCGTATCTATGTAGGAGGTATAATTTTGTGTCTATATACCCATGCCCATGTGGATAACGAATCTACCATAGGTTGTCCATGCTGAAAAAGAATGTCACATGCATCAAACTATGGCCATATAAGCAAATTACAAATCTAAAATATGTAACAGAGTAACCAAGAAGTGATATATATGTAGTTCCTTTTTATGTGGCACTAGTTTGGCCTGGTTTGACCATGTTTTGGAGTACTTTTTTAGTTGAGGGACGGCTAAATTACGGATGCATATCGGGTATATACTTACCCGTTGTTTTATGGACACAGATAGCCTAGAACCATACCTATGCTCACAAATCCAATGGATAAGGATTTTTGTTCATTAATCTATTCATTGGTAAGAAAATTAGCCCACAACCAATGTGCCCTAGTAAGGTAAAAATTCATTGTTGGGTCAAAAGGTAAAAATTCATTGTGTTTCGGGTCGTAGATACCTATTGTCATCCCTACTTGTATTGTATTGTAGCAACTTTGATCATTCGTTTTTCTCTCAAAATATTTCATATTTCAAAAAACTATATGTTATAAAAGGTTAGAGTATAAATATTAAACCTTTCTAGAAAAAAACACTCGGAAAAATGCAATCGCAAAAGTTTGATGTCAAGTAAACGAAGATGGAGGGAAATAATTAAACTATATTTTTTAAAAGAAAACTAGATTTCTCTTGAAAAATAGTTTCAAAGTAACGGGTGGTCAAATGGCATTTTAATTATTGTGTGGTTACGTTGAATGCCACTTCTTTATGACTAAAGGAAGTAATATAAATTTTCTAAATTCGTTTCTGCATTGGAAGTTTTTTTTTCCGCTGAGAAGATTTGCTTCACATCTATAGCATTAATTGTTAGAGCTATGGCTGGAGTATTTATGCGCCAGCCAATTTTACTAGGGGCCTGTTTAGTTGCCCATGCAACCCAAAAAAGTTTGCACAGTACCTGTCACATCGAATCCTGCAGCACATGCATGGAGTACTAAATGTAGACGAAAGAAAAAATTAATTACATAGTTTAGTTGTAAATCACGAGATAAATCTTTTGAGCCTAATTAGTTCATGATTGGACACAAATTACCAAATAAAACGAAAAGTGCTACAGTAGCCGAACCCAAACTTTTTCACCAACTAAACAACCCCTAACCGTTTCAGATGTAAGCAGATTAAGCACCATATCACATCAGATTTTCCCCCCTGTCAGCAAGTGATTGATGTAGCACATTAGTTTCTGGCTCACAGTAGAAAACACTGTACAAAAATACAATCTCACAGTTCAGTTCTGGTTTTGGGATCACCGTCAAAAATAACACATGAAAAAAATACTGTGCTCTGTTAGAACTTAGAAACGTCCCTATCAGGAAAAGAGCAGTCTATCCGAGAGGAGGACCATGGATGACAAGGGGGTTAAACAAAGGCCCTGTTTAGTTCCTAGAAAATTTTGCAGAATTTTTCAGATTTTCCGTCACATCGAATATTTGGACATATGCATGAAGCATTAAATATAGATAAAAAATAAAACTAATTACACAGTTTAGATAAAATGGACAAGACGAATCTTTTAAGACTAATTAGATCATGATTGGACAATATTTACCTAATAACAACGAAAACACTACAATACCCGTTTTGCCAAAATTTTTGCATACCAAACCGGCTGTCACTGGGCCCCACACTGACAGCCAGGCATCCCTGCTGCTAGCCTGCTACTGCCACAGTCCTCAGTCATCGCAGGGACAGGGGAGACCGGACTCTGGCAACGGAGGTTCACGTGAGCGCCCAAAAGGCCAGAGCGAAGCAGCCACGGGCCACGCCAAACCAAGGGCTGGTTTAGTTTGCAAAAAATTTTGCAAAATTTTTCAGATTTCTCGTCATATCGAATCTTTAGACACATGCATGAAGCATTAAATATAGATAAAAAATAAAACTAATTACACAGTTTAGACGAAATCTACGAGACGAATCTTTTAAGCCTAGTTAGTCCATAATTAGATAATATTTATCAAATAACAACAAAATTACTGCAGTACTATTTCCCAAAAAATTTCAGGAACTAAACCGGCCCCAAAACCACCCTCTCCCTCCCTCCCTCCCCGCTCGCTTCTTGCAACTCCCCGTAAATCTGCACAGCCAGCGCGGCATTTAATGCTCTCCAACCCACAGATGCGGCAAGATCGAATCCATGGCGAGAGCTAGCAGAAGCCGCGGGCTTGGTGCTTGAGCCCTTGATCTTCGGGGGCCCGGTTCCTTCTCCTTGCATTGATCGCGTCCCTCGACGCGAGGAGACGAGCAGAGAGGGGAAAAGGAGGGTTCTTTTCTTTCTCGTGTTTCGTTCTGTCGATTCTGCGGTTCTTGGGAGTAGCAATGAGGCGGCATGGGTGGCAGCTCCCGTACCACCCTCTCCAGGTTCTTCCCGGCTGAAATTTTGCTCCTTTTTCTTGCTGGGCGTGGTTTCTTTTGTCTCTCGTGATTACTGAAGATTCGATGTCTCTCGCGCGCATCGCAGGTGGTGGCCGTGTCCGTGTTCTTGGCGCTGGCGTTCGCGTTCTACGTGTTCTTCGCGCCCTTCGTTGGGAGGAAGGTGTTCCAGTACGTGGTCATGGGGCTCTACACTCCGCTGGTGAGAGCTCCTGCTTGGCTCCTTGCTTCCTTCGATGCCATGCTGAGTTGAGTGAGCGCCTTGTGTTTTGCTTGTGGATCCCCATCTAGGTGCTGCCTGATGGGCCCAGCAGTGGTTGCTGGAGCTAGGGAAGGTGCCGAATTAAGTGTGGCCTAATCACGAAATGTGTTGCTTGGCAGTATCGCGTATTTGTTTAATAGGATTTCTGTACGTTTTGTTTGCTTGTATACGGGTGGTACATCTTAAATCGTTTGGCTGACCTGGGCAATTCTTGTTGTGCCATCATGTGGCGTGCCTAACCCGGGAAGCAATGTCTGGTTCGTTCAGTTCAACAGCTTTGCTTCAGCGTCCATGGCTGGTGGAATTCTGGTTTGTGTCACAAGGTTAAGGACAACAGTGCATGCTTATCTGTTGTTTATCTTACACCATTGGGGAAATGTAGTTTCAGAACAAGTGGGAGCTACATGTTCGTCAGGCTCTGTGTGCCTCTTCATTTCTGTCGACTTAAGCACTACTGTCTTTGGGTTGTATGCCAGAACACGTGTTTGGTTGGATTTTGTAGCTCCGTTTGCTGGATTGACATGTCATAAGTAGTACTTATTATACTAACATCGTCAGTAACCTTCTGATACCATGTCATTACTCTGAGTTCTGCCTTGTTGTGATGATGCCAATTACTGAAAGAATGTTCCGTTGTTCCATGAAATGGGCCGTATCAGCCGTGCAAATTACTGTCCTGGATTATTCTTTGCTTCACGGTTGTCATGAAACCTAACTTGTTTTGAAGCTTTCTTTGATTTTTTTAATGTTGCGCTTATGCTGTAAGCCTGTAACACTGTAATGAGTAGGCAATGCTGTGAAATGGTGCCTGTTGTTCTTCTGACAGACATGTAGTGGCATGCTCTTCACTGCTTCTGACAGACCATGTATAGTTACTGTTGGCTTGGAATTATGTTTTGCCTTCATGTGTGTGAATTCGTGAGCCACAAATATGGAAAAACATGAAAATTTGAAGAAACAATGGTTTCAAACTTTCTGGATAAAATGTTATGTGCTCTAAAATGCCACATTCTGGTTTGCAAAACTGAAAAAAAATGTTGTGATTGTTGAAAGGAATACAGCATGGCATACACAAAATGTCATCATGAAGCTAATGTTTCGGGCAAACTCTATTCCAAGTTCATGACTGCACCTTTTTATCTCTCCCTAAGAATGAAAGCCTATCATAAGGAAATTTATCATGACCAAATGGTGATCTGATCACTTCAGGTTTTATGTGTCTTCGTTCTATACATCTGGTGTGCTGCAGCAAACCCAGCAGATCCAGGGGTCTTCAAATCAAAGAAGTATCTGAGCTTGTACGGAAGCGGAAAACACAGGCATCTGAAGGAATCCAGAAAGGGTTCTTCAGATGCTCAGTTACAACTAGAGGGAACTGGAGAAAAGCAAGAGCATGAGGTCGCAGCATCTAGCGAGAAGTCAATGACTCAACACAAGGACAAGAATTCATCTTGCTTGAGTTCAACCTTCTCTGCATTTCTCCTTCTATTCTACCCTCTCTCTTTTGTTTTCTCCTGCTGCCAATCACATGAATGGTCCTCTGAGCAGCAAGCCAGTGAGGAAGGGATGTTTTTTTGCAGCCTATGTGAAGTTCAGGTATGTTTCTTGTAGTTATTGGCATTGAGGTATGTTTTTCTGCCACAATTAATAGTCCACTGTTTCTTTGTAGGTATTGAAGTATAGCAAGCATTGCAGAGTTTGTGACAAATGTGTTGATGGTTTTGATCATCACTGCAGGGTAACATACTCGTTAGCAATAGTCTTATTTCCATCAGTGTGTACATAATAACTCCCTTGTTTTCCTCAATCTCAACAGTGGCTCAACAATTGTATTGGAAGAAGAAACTATAGGAGGTTTTTTATTCTAATGTCAACTGCCCTTATCTTGGTAAGGTTACGCTCTCCTAGTCCTATCCATCTCTGATAGATTGTACTGATAAAGATGCTACAAAATACTTCTACCATTGTGTCATTATGTAGAGCATGTTCCCAATATCAGCAAGATTCTAGAATCAGTCATTTATATGCATCGGTCACCATTATTGTGGGGATCATTTTATTCCTGGTCCTTTTCATCCTAGTTGACCATTGACAGGTCTGCATGGTTTGTGCAATTTGGGCCAGCTTATCCTACAATCAGCAATTGGAGTATTGGTGCTAGTGCTATGCTTTGTTGAGCGAAAGGAATTCTCTATGCAAATTGTTTCAAAGCTTGGAAGCAGCTTCTCTGTAGTGCCTTTTGTTATTGTGGTGGTATGTACTGTCATCCTACTTCTTTCATATCTACTGAATGGTTCAAAGATTATTGAATTGGTCAGCTCTTTTCACCAATCTTTATCGAGATGCTCAAAGTGTTGACACTTGTTGACACAGGCATCATGTACCATCTTAGCCATGGTCGCTTCACTGCCTATTGCCCAACTTCTTTTTTTCCACATTCTTCTGATCAAGAAGGCAAGTTCTGATACATTTCCCTTTTGTCCGATTCTATTGCTTACTGACTCTTGTAAAAAAAAAGGTCCATGCCTATGAACTCAAATTATTCTAGCTTCTACCAATAATATCCTTGTGATTCATATGGGCCTACGTAGTTTTGTTAACTTTCAATAATATATTACTATGGAAGAATTAGAAGCTGTTGGTCAAAGTTATGCACTTATGCCTTATTGGCGATCAGCTTGTATTAAAATTCCTAGTCCACCTTACAATTTTTCTTTTGGATAACGCAAACTTGGGTCCTATGCAATGTGAATACTGAGATCATTATGTATTGAACCAAATATTTATATCACTAGCAGGATTAGTATCAACATGGAGCTTTTTGTAGTACCACTTTGAAACTTTTGTTTTTTGAAAATAGTGATTAAAGCAATAAGCTGTTGCCACTGAGTACGCATTACATGCAGACACCATGAATAGTTTTGAGTGTGATATCATAGCCTTTTGTGGTTATGTGAAACTGAAGCATCATGATCACAACCTTTATGCAGGGAATCAGTACCTATGACTACATCATTGCCCTGAGAGAGCAAGAACAAGATGATTTGAGTGGGCAGCAGAGTCCACAGATGTCTCGTGTAAGCTCATACACTGGACTCAGCAGTACTAGTTCCTTTGGTCCACTTCGCCGTGGTTCATGGTGCACTCCGCCAAGGCTTTTTCTTGAGGATCAGGTGTGAACCTTACATCCTTAGGCTTCATCAATTATTAAGCGGATAATGTAACTCCCAGGCTGAATCTATACCTATATCTATATGGCACGTGTAGGTGTAGTATAGCAGGTGAATGGAAGTTAAGTTGGCCACTTTTCTTTCTAACTAATAGCTAACAATTAATGTCTTGCACATCTAAATGATAGCAATTGCACATGTAGGCCTCATCATGAGCTGTACATATGATTAAATAAAAAAGAAATGTGTGACCATTTCCCATTTCACTCACTACTGACATGAAGTTACTGAACCTCCTTCTAGTTTGATGTTATTCCATCGGAGGCTGCTTCTTCGCATAATTCTTCTATGAAGAGAAAAGAAGATGAGGGAAAGAGGAAGAAGGGCTCAGGGGCTGTGAAAATAAGCCCATGGGCATTAGCTCGTCTTAATGCTGAAGAAGTTTCGAGGGTTGCTGCAGAGGCACGGAAGAAGTCCAAAGTTTTAGTACCAATCAGAAAAGATGACTATTCACGAGGCCACGAAACAGATAGTAGCTACGGAGGCATGAGCAGTGGTAGGATTGATCTAGGCCCCGATAGCAAGAGGAGAACAAACAGAAGAGGAAGACAGCCCAGTGATCTCTCTCTCAAACCTGTTGCAAAGATATCTACAGATGCTATTGATTCTACCAGCAGTGACATGGCCCCTGAAGCAATGTCCAATTTAGCACCATTGCAACTTGAGGCACGGAGTGCCTTCCATCCCAGTAGGGCTGCATCCTCTGTGAATGTTGGTGGGTCATCTCCAGATAGCAGCTTGGATTCGCCTGACCTGCATCTGTACCGAGTCTCAGCTGTCTCCTCGTCTGGAGCAGAAGACTTGCAACTGACAGCTCTCACTGCTCCAGGAGGCACTCCACAGCAAGGGATTCAACTGTCGAGATCGACCAGCGATGGGTATGAAGCATCAGGGGGTGAAGACAGCGACCGCATTCCGTCACGGATAGTGCACCGCTCGTCAAACTGGGCAAGCATCATCCTCAATTCTGACCAGAGTGCGTCCTCATCTGGCATTCTTGTGCCAAAGAACAGATTGTCCTGACTTCAGATGAATGGAGATTGTAAATGATCAGCCAAGAACCGAAGATTCCAGTATCTGACCTTCTTTGTTGTCAATGTCAAATCTTGTCGCAGGGATGGTTGGATACTGCGCAAATCATTAATTTTTTGTTAGTGTCTGAATCGCTAGGTAGGCAGTGTCTGAATTTCTTCCGTGGGGGTTCAGATGCTTGTAATTTTGCTGTCAGACGACAATGAACTGATTTGTTTAGAGGTTGGTACCTGTGATCAAATGACTGATTGGTTGGTGATTGTTCTTGAGGTTGACCTGTCGGCTCCGACCATGTGCTGTGATGAAAACAATGGCATGTATATGCTGCAATAGGCAATGGGCATTCAGAAAGTAAATTGTCTGACTATAAATATCGGCCTGTGCAAATCCTGTCATCTGGAACACACTGTTAATTGTATCTAATGGCCGTACTAGGTATACTTTTATTAAGCCATACCTACACAACCAAGTCAAACATTGAATCCGAGAATAAGGCCTCGTTTAGTTCAGTGAATTGGGGAGAAAAACACTGTATCAGAATTCCTGTAGCATTTCGTTTGTATTTGGTAAAAATTATTCAAATTTTGACTAACTAGGCTTAAAATGTTCGTCTCGCAAAGTATAACAAAACTATGCAATTAGTTTTTAATTTCATCAACATTTAGTACTCCATGCATTTGCCGACATTTTGATGTGACGGGGAACATTTTGATGTGATGGAGAATCTTCTTTTTGCATAGTGAAATTTGGAGGAGAATTGGGGAACTAAACAAGGGTAAATTACATCGACATCACGTGATAAAGGTCAGTCACTTCTGTGTTTGGTTTTGGTGCCAAACATGTCGCATAAAACCTGCAGGAGTAACACTTTTATCAGTTTGACGATCGGTTAGATTCGCTGCCCAATAGAAAGAAACCGGAAATACCATGAACACTATTTATATGACATTTTTTGGCCTGAGTTATTTTGAGATAGAACGAACGATGTTACTTTTTTATTTTCTTAACTTGCTCCTGTCAACTTGTTTTTTAAAGAGTGGAATGGTTTGCTATATTAAATTCAACCAAATTGAAGCAAAATGTCAGGGGTTATCATGTCAAAAAAAAAGTGTCAGGCGTTAATGTCGGCGGCACGCACCAACTGACGGTGAGGGACACAAACTGAACAGTCAATTGTCTGTGAACACTTGACAGTAAAATACGCGAATTGTTCATTGAACATTAATAGGTTCGATCTTGGGCATAAGGCACAGCCAATAATCAATGGAAGTCAATGGACTGTTGATCTGAGGAAGAGAAAATAATTCATCTGTCCATAAAATGCATGGATTATCAGCCCAAGTTCTGTGCCGACAAAGCATAATGTTCAAAGATAATAAAGAAATAAAAAAGATGCTTCAGATGCAAAATTCTAAGCTTCAGAGTCGATGTGTCTTCAGCAGCACAAATTACACAGAAAGAATACTCTCAACAAGGTTGCTTAGCTCCAAGATGACTTGTGGATGCTAATTGCTAAAGACAATCAGCACCTTCTGCAAAGACAAGAATACACCACAGATTTGTCGTTTGTAAGATCATCAGAAATCTGAAAAATCTTGGGCAATGACTTCAACAAAAAAACAGAATACAGGTAATGAGGTAAATAAGCATAAATTCAAAATGACGACAGCGTTTTGCCAACAAACATCATCCACAGCACAAACATAAAGTCACTGACGACGCACATTTAGCTTGAGTGATACTTCAAGAATCAAGAAGATTCGTATTTCCCTAGTAACAAATGTTTCATCCAGTATAATCAGAATGCTGTGAGGAACAAAATTCCACAACAATTAAATCGATATGCTAGTTACATCATTTTGAAAGAATGCTACACATATCACCAGCTCTTGAATCGCTGCCAAAACTCAGATCTGATCGAGAACACACCACATGACAGATCTCCATCTAGCCTTCCCATCCAAATCCGCTATAACTAAGCATGGATATACCAAATGACTGCAAAAATGTTCCTTTCAACACCAACTTCAGCTAATCAACCCAAGCATACACATAAGCCATGGCGTTGTAACCACCAATACCACTGGCCAATCTGTGCGGCTCTTGGCAAATGCCCATCTCACTTATTTTCCTGTGATGCTATGAACAGATACACATGTGAGAAATAAACCGATCTTCTTCATCACCTAATTCCATCTAAATTGCCAGCTCTCATCATCTCAAGCTCCTCAACCGAGCCACCCTCCTCGTCCAAGAAGTCCAAGTTTGATGACCGGCAAGTGAAGTAGAACACCGCACTCATCATTGAATCAATCAGCATCACGAACGAGTACATGAGGACCAACAATGGCCCCTCCCAGAGCCGCGACGAGCCGTCGCCATAGCTCAGCGTCTTCACCCTGTGCTCAAACAGCCCTTCCACGAAAGCTAGGCCAATGGTGGATCCAAGGAATATGAGCAGCCCGACGTGGGTCTGCCCCCGCATCAGCTGCACCGACCGGCGCAGCGCATTGACCCCAGCCACTTCCTCGAGAACGGCGATGACGCCGCCGAGGTTGCAGATGATGATGGTGTGCGCGTACACCACGGAGTAGGCGAGAACAGTGAAGAGGCCCGCGCAGACGACAATGTCGGGCGGGTAGAGCATGGCCCTGAGCGTGGAGCAGGCGGTGACGAGGAGGGCGAGGAAGGCGACGAGGCCGGCGGCGACGGCGGCGCACCCGAGCGCGTACGTGGCGGCGAGGCGCGGCCACGCGCGGCGCGCGAGGAGGGTGATGTCACCGGCCGCGAGGGGCTTCCCGGCGTACACGGCCGCGACGGTGTACGCCACGGCGGCGCGTGCTGCGAGGAGGAGCGTGAGGAGCGCCGGTAACGAGACGACGGCGGAGACGAGCGTGGCGGCGAGGTGGTGCGCCAGCTGCCTGACGAAATGCGTGAGCGGGAGCCCCGACGTGGCGGCGGCGACGAGGAGCCTCCGCGTGAGCGGCACCACGACGGTCCCATCCAGCGCGGCCGCGGACAGGAGGAGGCACCCGGACGCCGGGCAGAGCAGCAGGAAGAGGATGGACGTGAACGCGTGCGGGTCTCCGCGCAGCACGCGCACCGTCTCCCGCAGGATCTCCATCGCGTTCATCGGCGGCAGACGCACCCCGCCTCCGGCGCCCCGCGTCGGCGCCATTCCTCCCGGGTCCTTCCCCGCCGCCTCTTCTGTGCTCTCCTTTAGATTCGCTGCCACTTCTCAGCGCACACAAGACCCCGCCGCCGACTCGCCGGTCAGATCCGGGACGATATCCCGTCGGCACAACGCGCGCGCCCAATGCGGTGTTTTGCGACGGGAATTAGGGCCCAGCAGGTGGGATCTTGGGGGATGATAACGGCGTGCGAGGAGGTGGAGACGTTTCCTTGGAGCAGATATCGAGGGGGGCTTTTGGGAAGGGAGACGACGATGAGAGTGTTGTGGTGGGGTCCGGGGAGGTAGGTTGACACTTGAGACACCGACAGTTCACTGGGGAGGATGACAGGTGGGTCCATGGAGGGTTGGCCGTTTGCTTCCGTGGGAGAGTGGCAGGTGGGTCCCGGGAAACGAAGTACAGTGAAGCTTCCGCGCACGGATTCCAGTGGGTTTATCTTTGTCAACGGTGGTAGTACTACAAACGATGAGTGTGAAGAATCCTAAAGAGTGTGATTAAATTTTGTACGTCCAATTTGTTTGACGAAAAGAGTCTGGGTTAGGAGATTAGTCTGTGTACCATTCATTTGTTTGACAAATCTAATCGTCGGCGTTACGATCTGTTTGACACACGTGGATTTCGCATTGAACATGTCATTCCAAAGAGCCTACAAACCACAGTAGTATATAAGTTTTTTTTTTGGTAAATTCATTTCATGTCCGTGGAAGTTTTCCTTTTCCGAGTGTATCTCAAGTTTTGGTGTACACTTCATTTTATTGACAAATCAGGATTACGGTTGAGATAGACTGGGATGGCACCACAAACTGTATGCAATCTGAGAGTTCTTAGTTTAACATAGAGGTGATGACTCATTTCGTCTTAAAAAAAAAGGGGGTGACGAGTCATTTTCAGACGCCATTTGGGGGGAAAAAAACAAAGGGAAATAATCAATTATACTTGAAATGAAATACAGTACATTTCCCTCAACGATTGCATGCAGTTGCAACCGCAGGGAGATATAACAAGCCAAACAGCCCTAAAAAAACTTGAACTGACTCGGCGCTACTAGCCTGATTGACTTAGTAAGCAAATGAAGGCATCAGGACAAAAGGAAAATGACAATTGAAGCAACGAAGCAAAAATATCCTTCGTTCTTCAGTGTGCCCATCATTAGCGAAGGCACCCAAATGGAAACGCCAGCGGAGCCGGCTTCATGTGACGAAGCAAAGCCTATGCTTTAGGGCTTGTAAAATGAAATGGACCTCCAAAGATACTAATTTCCCCTGCTCAAGTCTAAATACACTCATTGCCATGGCATGCACAACATTTTAAAACTCACCTACGATGCTTTCCTTGCTCTTGCCTCTTTGCTACACTCTTTAAAGGCATACCAGGAGTATAGGAAACCCGACTATCCAACTGGAGTATGTGCTTGAAAATCATACATCACGTGCAAACGAAGAAAATCATAAATTCATATTTCATTCGAGGCCCAAAACATGAAAGAGATGAATTATGATAAGCTACATGGAAATATGCTTGAAAGAACACACAGCCATCAGATCAATCTGTAAAAGCTCCAGAATACAATACTGTAGGTACTGCATCAGTATGACGGGGAAATTCCCATCGCATATCTATGAAAAATTCAAACCGATCCAGCAGAATTATCTAATACAAGTAACCAAAAGGAAACAAAACAAAATGGGAGAAAGGGGCAAACATATTACATATGTACCTATGTTGCTAGCATTCTGCGTAACAACATTATTTATATGTTGCCAAGCTAACCTATTCAAGAATACAGCACCGTTTCAGAGGATATGTTGCCTATATGTATCGCTTGGGAGTCTTGACGATTTTGGTAGCTCCACCAGTGGCTCGATTAACCGTCCAGGTGCTTGGCCTATCTGCCTCTTCATGCTCTCAATCGACGAAACACAGACGGCTAATAATCCGGGATGGATACAAAAGTGTACCCTTTTGCTCCTCTCCATGAATAGTAAGCAACACGAGTCTCATAATATCCTGTAAAACAGATTTCCAGCCACATTGAAGTCACATAGTTGACAGAAAAAATCAATCTTCAAGGTCCACTATCTACTGATCACAAACTAAGGCCTAGTTTAGTTCCTAAAATTTTTTGCCTCCACCCATCACATCGAATATTTGAACACATGCATGGAGTACTAAACGTAGACGGAAAAAAAACTAATTGCACATTTCTCGGGGAAATCGTGAGACAAATCTTTTAAGTCTAATTAGTCCATGAAAAGCCTTAAGTAGTAACCAACATGTGCTAATGACAGATTAATTAGTATCATTAGATTCGTCTCGCAGTTTCTTGACGGGTTCTGTAATTTGTTTTTTTATTAGTATCCGAAAACCCCTCCCAACATTCTTCCGACGCATCCGATGTGACACCCAAAAATTTTCTTTTCGCGAACTAAACGCAGCCTAACCAATTTTACTGATCTGTACAACACATTGCTAGAAGAAATATAACTACAATACTTAACCACCAGGAACAAAGATACATTCATATTCTTCCAGAAATGCATGTCTGCATCATTCGTGCCCAAAAAAGAAGGCACAATCTGGAAAGAAAATACAGAAGGATAAAGTGGTTTGTGGTAACATACCAGGAAGGAAAGCAAGCACACCCAGGAATAAGAGACCATATGCCTGAGAACCATCACCCTCCATGTGATTTGTGAATATGAAATATGACAGGGAGAGGAGTAAAATTCCTATAAGGAGGAGAAAAAGTGCTAGGGCAATTGACTTCCATGGAATTCTCATGTGCGATTTTGGTGTGTAGGTGAATCGTAGGTCATCATCAGCTTCCCTAGCATGGTCTCCGTCTATATCCTCCATAGGAAGATGTGAATACTGAATATTGCGTCTTGTTGCCATTATAGGATCCGCAACGAAATATATTAAAAAACTGAAGTAGCGCAAAAATATATAAGATCACGCAGTGGAGCAAATATAATAGAGCTAGAAAGAGTCCTTGAAGTCCCCTATCTGTGGAAACATCACAACCTTAAAGATATCCCAAAACTATGGACTTAAGAGCTGAGCAGAGAGTTAAACTTGGATCTATCAGTGATATATTAGTCAGATTACATATGCTCATTCTAAATGAAGAGTTCAACAACTTTTAAGAATGAATGGAAAGCATTTCATAGATTAGCAAGTCAAGTAAATTCCTTAACATATGAGAAGAACACAGGGAACTCTAGCTGGCTGAATGAAAATAAAGGAGAACTGAACATAAGCTCAAACACAAAACTATATGAATATAATCAGCGATAGTGTCACATGGCATCAGTTCTCTACTACTTCCAATGCTAGAGGTACAGCATGGCAGGAGCCAATGCATGTATGAAAAATACTAAATCATATGAATGTTGACTCCTGCCCATATAAAAGGTTGCTACGAGATTCCTACTGGTCAAACTTTTATAAATTTAACTAGATTTATAAAAATATTAGTAATATTTATATCTCTAAATAAGTTTATTATGAAAATATATTCAACATGTATATATATATATATATATATATATATATATATATATATATATATATATATATATATATATATATATATATATATATATATATATATATATATGTGAGTGAGCCAGCGGATACCGGCCCAGCTCGCTATACCCACGAGCCGACACCCCTTAGGCATAGGTCCACCGAAACCCACGACATATAATGCCTTAGGCCTAACTCAACTCAAAAAACTAGTCTGATAGGTGAGTGTTGCCCCCGCCTTATATGTTGTGCTCCTCGACCATCAATTACCGATGTAGGACTAAATCTAATATATGTATAAAAAAATTAATATTTTTTTGTACATATTTGGTAAAAGTTAAAACTATGTTATATTTCTTATTTACAAAATATTACAGATGTCCTTGAAAACAAGAATATACAAAGTCAACATTTCTTGTTTTGAATATACAAAGTCAAGGAAAGTTTTACAGTAAATCATATTTATCACTACTTATTTTTAAAACAAGAATGAAAATTGTGAGAAACAAGCGGAGCTAGAGTGGCGAGTGCAGCGAGGCGCGAGCCCTGCGGTTCCGGGTTCGATACCTGGGGCGCATTGTTTTTTCTGGGTTTGAAGCCGTCTCTCTGCAGAATTTCTGCGGGGGTAAGACTTTGCTTTGGTTATTCCCTTCCCCAGACCCCACTTGTGTGGGAGCCTCTGGCACTGGGTCTGCCCCTTTTTTTAAGAATGAAAATTGTACATTATTTAAGTTTTACAGTCTATAAAATTTATAAGATCTATAATTTAATCTATGATGACCATGACCTCTGTAATTATAAGTAATGTTGACTGTAATATGATAATGTCATATTAAGCTTGCATCAAATTAAAATACAAAATAGATAGATTTTTTCTCCCATTGCAATGCATAAAAATATTTACTTATGATAAATATCTCGTAACTATAATTTTTATATACTATCAATTTGTTGGTACAGTTAAATGTTGAGTTTGGTGACTTCCTTTGAGCACCCATAAAAATATAAAATTCTAATATCTAACTAAAGTCACCCAGAAAATAGTTATCGACATGTCAAGGATCTCAAGGATAAGTTTGTCCATTGATGATTATGACGGAAGATCTCTTGATTTTGTACATAAGAATCATCGCCAGAGATTGCACTGGTACATGTATATAGCTTGGAGACACATTTATTTAGGTTGTACTTAGTTGAGCTTCTCAAAAGTGCTTCTACTGTCAAAAAGCAGAAAGCCAACAAAACGGTGGATGTGTAATATAGTTTTGGAAGCGCATTGAACCTTGCTTTTGGCTTTCTGCCGGTTAATGCGCCAACCTTGCAGTAATAGCCATGGATACCACTGTCGGTTGATGCTTTCATTCGACACTGATAGACTATTATCACTGTTGGGTTGCCCAACCGGCAGTGATAAAGTCACCCCATCACTGCTAATTATCCTCTCTTGCCATGAATTCTAGCAGTGATGGGAGCTTTCGCCCCGACAATGATCCATTGTTCTGGAGTAGTGTTATATCATACACTCCTTAGGGGTAGTAGATAGCCACTAAGGCTTTGTTTGGATTTTAAAGTTGATTTGGCTAAAGCTAGAGCATCTCTAAGAGATTAGCCAAAAAAAGACTAGCTAAATTCACTGATTTAGCTACTCTCTAAAATAGATTTGATAAAAAAATATTAAAGTACTCCAACAAACTCTGTAAAACAAAGAGATTAGATGGCTAGTGAGGTAGGCTATTTAAAAGTAGAGAACGAATGAGATGGGATGAAAGACTACTAAATTTGGAGAGTCATTTGCAGAGTCCGTTGGAGACGTTTTTCCTTTAACAATAGCCAAATTTACCTTTATAAAATGATTTTGGCTAATCTCTTGGAGATGGTCTAATGGCTAAAGTTTAGATAACTTTAGCTTGCTCTAGACAGATGGTCTAATGTATCATCTAAAGTTAATTTAGCTCACTTTAAAAAATCATTAGTTAATTGGACCGTACAAATGAGTTAAAATGATCTAAATGTTAGTGACTAAGGCTGTGTTTAGTTGTTGCTGTAAAATTTTTAGAAGCACAGTAACTCTTTCGTTTGTATTTGACAATTAGTGTCCAATCATGAGCTAATTAGGTTCGAAAGATTCGTCTCGTGATTTACAACTAAACTGTGTAATTAGTTATTTTTTTATCTATATTTAATGCTCCATGCATATGTACAAAAATTCAATGTGACAAGAAATCTTATAAAATTTTTGAAACTCTGAAGGATGTAAACACACCCTAAATTTTAGACCATAGCATTCGAACAGGCAGAGGCCTAGACTATCTCCAACAGCGTACGTATAACGTGACCTGAACCCATATTGCGTCGTTCACAGTGTTTTATCTGAGAAAAACGGGCTCCAACGGAGGAGGCAAATAGAAGACCCATTTTGCGTCGAGGGCAATGCGGAACCTAAATAAGCGTCTTCTCTCCGGTCTCTCTCCTCGACCGAACTCGACCAAAATATCTGCCGCACAACCGTTTCGCGGGAGGTGGGAAGAAGAGGAAAGCGCACCCGGCGATAGGGAAAGCTTCGCCGTCGTCGAGATCTGCACCGAGCTAGCTTCGCAGGTATGGATCTCGCTCCAACCCCGCCCTCCTTCGTCCCCGGTTCCATCTCTCCTCTCTCCACGTGGATTCGGCCCTGGCCGCGCGCACCCTTGGCAAGGCCGCATGCGCCTAAATCCAGCCACGCCGCTCGCCGGATCCCCGTCCCGCTCCCATCTGCCTCTCACCTCGCTGTCCTTGCCTCAGCCGCTCTGGCACCTGCTTGCGCGCCTGCACGGCCGGTGGCTCCGAACGGCAGTCCGACAGCCGTGACGTGCCCGCAGGATGTGGTCGCCCCTCAGGGCTCAGGCCTCCGCCTCAGCCCCTGTGCGGTTGAGCCCTTGGATTGTGGCCGTTGTGATTTTTAGTTATGGTTCCGAGGACGTGATCGGATTACTGCAAGAGGATTCATCGGATAGCATATGGATTGGTTCTCTGACACTGACAGGAGCGTTTCTGAATGTCTTAGCATTCGTTCTTGGTACACCTGTTGGAATAAGTGCCGTATCTTTTAATTAATGAGTAGGAATCATGAGTTCATGACCAGACACATATACACGCCGTATCTCCCGCGGGAATTTTCAGCGCACACCCGCCAAAGGAACTGTCCGCTCGGGACCTCTTCATTTGCCTACGCTGTTGGAAAACGAAAGTTTTGCCTGCCTTACCTATTTCCTGTACAAGACCCAAACATCCGAATAGGTCTAGAATTTAGATAACGCCTGTTGGAGATAAGACTGATTCAAGACTGACGGCAAAAGCATTTCCGCTCTAACCGCGCGTTGGACACACCAGTACCGGTAGCCACAGAAGCGCTGAAGCAGCCCACTGAGACTACCCGTACTCATGGACCTATATTCATCCTCTATACATCCTAGTCAGCAAGATTCTCTTCTCTATACTTAATTCTTCCGCACCTATCCATCCTCTATATCATCCTCTATCTACTCTATCTACTGTGGGACCCACTTGTCACTTTATCTAAATATATCTATGTGTGATCTAGTTTTGAAGGATTTATTGAGACGAATTTAATGGTGCAATCGAAATTTAATTTGGATTTTTGGTTTGTGAGTTATAGCATTTTTTTCTTTTGTTGAGCTAGTGGGGCCGCCACTATAGAGTATAGGGTAAGCACTGTACCACTCTAAATATAGAGTGAGAGAAAGGATAAAGTATCGTTTTAAAGTACCAGTACATCAGTTTTTACTCTATATTCATACTCTAAAGCTTTAGAGTATCGTTTTAGAGTACACACTGCGGGTAGTGTGAGCCTCCAGCTCGAGCGCTCCTACTGGCTCGGCGATCAATTCATCGGATGCGCGCGGGGGAGCAGGCGAATCCAGCGTTTCCGTGCGTGCAAGGGCACAGGGACTCTGAGGCTGCGTTCAGTTTCCGAAAAGATAATTTTTAGACATTGGATGCTTCAGGAGATGTCAGAAAAGATTTTCGAATACTAATAAAAAACTAATTACATAGCTCGCTTAGAAACTGCAAGATGAATTTATTAAGCCTAATTAATTCATTATCAGCACATGTGGGTTACTGTATCACTTAAGGCTAATCATGGACTAATTAGACTTAAAAATTTATCTCGCGATTTTCATCCAACAATTATTTTTTTATCTATATTTAGTACTCCAGGCATATGTTTTTAGGAACTAAACCAGACGGAGCAGCACGAAACGACCAGCAGTGCCTGTGGCAGGGGCGGAACCAGAATTTAGATATAGGGGGGCCAGGTCATCGGATGTCTACAGAAAACTATCAAATCTTGATGTCAATTTAAAAATTATCATTTTGATGTTGACTTAAAAAAAATTATAATAAATTGTCTTTAGAGCATGTCCAGAAGTTTTATAAAACAACTCCCATTTTGGATTTTTAGAAAAATAAAAAAGGTGTCCTCCAACTGTTCGGTAAAAGGACTCCTTAAAATAAAAAGTTACTAAATATCTTCTACAACGTGTAAGTTTCTGCAGTCAAGTAAAACTCCGTATTCGCTACCTGTTTAGCATTTTTCTCTGGAGATCGACGTAAATTGGACGCATGAGAAAGCGGTAAGAGAAAAAAAAACTATTAAAAAGGGGTTTAGTTCGTAAAAAATAGTCTGGGATTTCCATGCAAAATCGTTTAGAAACTATTATAGGAGACTGTTGGTGAAGGACAAAATTTAAGGTTTCTATTTCTTCTGTTAACTTGCTAGATCTATCAGTTTTGCAAGTAAACTATATCAAATTCATAGAGATGTTATTAATCTTTTTATTTAGAAAAATACTAAATGTCTAAATTAAAAATAAAAAGGTTGATCATAGGTCAACAATACCATCATATTTACTATATTTAGACACTTAACATTAGACAATTAAGAGATTTATTTGAAAAGACATTTTAGAATTGACTAAGAAGGCTTGTTTATTTGATTTCTAGTGATTTATAAGAACTAATGAGAGGTACTAATGAAAATTATACATGATTAGGGGGGCCTGTCTCCGCCCCTGGCCTGTGGTGCGCATCGTCATTAGCGTACGGTCAGAAGGATATGTATGGCGTACCGCCGTGTGGCGCGTGCTCACCGACACCGGCACCCGCGGCGCACCCAGCTAGCTAGTGATCAGCTTTCCCACCATGTTTGCCGCGGACTGCCCATCGTGCGTTTACACTGCGCTTGCACAGTTGCACAGCAGCAAGCCAGCAATGGCAGCGTACTAGCTAGCGTGGCATAGCTTGTTGCATCACGATCTCAAACGTCAGACCTGATGAAAACAACTGAGGGGTGTTTAGTTCCCAAAATTTTTTAAAATTCCCCGTCACATCGAATGCTTAGACACATGCATGGAGTATTAAATGTAGACGAAAATAAAAACTAATTACACAGTTTAGTAGAAAACCACGAGACGAATCTTTTGAGCTTAATTAGTCTATGATTGGACACTAATTGACAAATACAAACGAAAGTACTACCATAACAAAAACCAAAATTTTTCGCGAACTAAACACCCCCTAAACACTCCTGTAGACTGACCAAAGTCCTTGTATGATGGGAAACGTGGAAGTGGAACTTACGGCGCACTTGTGTGTGTATATATATATATATATATATATATATATATATATATATATATATATATAAATAAATAAAAATATAAACGATCATACCTACTCCGTTCTTTTTATACGTCACATTAGTTTTGTTTTAAGTCAAACATATATTATTATCTTTGACTAGCAATTTTAAAAAATTCTATAGTTTCACAACATATGAGTTATATATTATTAACAAATCTAAAAACATAAATCTTATGACATGAAACTATATAATCTTATTTAAATCAATGGTCAAAGATACAAATGTTTGTCTTAAGACAAATTTAATACAACATCTAATAAAAACAGAGGGAGTATATTGTTAGATTTAATGTGGGCTAAGCTTAATATTTTATCGAGTTAAATTGAATAATTCTAAGGCTCGTATTAAATATTGTGCGCCATACAGAATTTGACTAGATACTGACTCGACTTATTTATACAGACTATGTCTACCTACATTGAGAAGTCCAGAAATGATAAGAGTGAGCCACACGTGCATGCGGTGCATGAATTGGTTTGCCACTGAAGCCAATTATGGACGCAACAGTTACATGAGTTTCTATTCCTAAATGATGGAGTTTTTGACTCTGCTCTGCTTCGTGGCTACGAGAAAAGCAAGACCTCCTTCAACGTTCAATCTCCCTAGTCTCTCACACGCGCAAGACATCCACGCTTCTGCTGCAGCCAAGCCTTCCAGTCCAGGTTCCTATGAGCACAGGAATAGGGAGAGGAAGCCTCCGAAACTGAGTCCCTCTACATTCATCTACTCGGGTGCAGGGCGGCCATCAGGTTTTAGGGGAGCAACGACGTGGCTGCTCGATGGATCTGATCCACGACTTCCTCTACTTCCTAGTGACGAGCTGTTGATCGGCACTACATCTCTGCACTGCACCGCGCGTGGAACAACTAGAACAACAGGCACTATGTCGACTAACATAACCAGCCCTAGTGCTGCTTGGTATGCTGCATCACGTCCTCTATTTTTAGTGATTAAGTTCATGATGATTAGTGCCGTCAACATGTTCATGATGCTTAGATCACACGTGCACCTATCTGATGTCACAAACTTGGTTTTAGTATTTTTCTAGATTAAAATGATATTGAAATTGCCTAAATTTCTAACATATACGTTCACCGGCGTTGAGATTTGTGCTAGGCGAAACCCTCTCTTACCGAGTACCAAATAAGGTGCTTAGGTAACATTTGGTTTGAGGTGGAACAGGTACGAAGTAGGATACTTACTTTTGTCCCGTGTTTAATTCTAGGACAGAGGAGAAAAGCCATTCCCAAAGAGAAATATTCCTTATAAATCCAGGTTCAAGTTATCCCAAAACATTTCAATGAGGAATGTTTCTTGGTTTATCATCGCTCAAACTATTAGACGGAGATCTGACAGGCCAAATATCTCTCGTGCTTGTATGAGTTTAGCATGTTCGAGCATAGCGTGTAGTCCGATTCCAAAACAAATTGGAATGTCGAGCATTTTCATGGTCCACCACACTCTCCCATGTTCGTACGAGTCAGAGAAGAGTGTTCTAAAACAAATTTAAATGCATTATGTCATTATTGGATAAATCTCAAAGCCTCCCATACCTATACATAGGGGTTATATCAACACGCCTCAAACATAGTACGAAGTTTGATTGCAAGATGAATTAAAATACATAATGTGATCGTTAAATAAATCTTAAAGTCACAAGTTCCGTTGCCAGGCATGCACGTATGTGTATGTTTTGCTAGTAGGACATAAAAGCAGCTATTTGAGGTTCTCACCGATGATATAACCCCCCCCCCCCCCCCCCCCCCCCCCCCCCCCTGAACTGTGACACCAAGCTAAGTCCTCTATCGGTGCTACATCAAAAGCACTTGCACTTGCACCATCTAGTCCTGACATGTATCCTCGGCCACACGAACGCGCGTCGCACTGTCCTGATCATTATCATGTGACACTAGTATTTATGTTAATGTGCTTAGGTTAGGATCCATACCTACTATCTATGGACCTTTCTCTTAGGTGAGTCCTTGCTAATGACATGGTTAGAGCTTGATGACCCTTAGGACTCAATAGATTGCTTTTGTAGAAGAACTTATACGTGGGTGTTTGGAGTTTGCATAGGCTAAGATTGTTGATTTAAATTTTTAGGACCCAATTCACAGTCTCTCTCTTGGGTCATTTGGTCCTTATTATAAGTGTGTGAGAGATGAGATGTAGGAGTGTTGCAACTCGAGAGATGCCTATACCAGAACCAAGCCCATTAGGATTTGGCGGATGGGTTATTGTTTTTTTCTGCTTCACAACGCGTTAACGCAAAAACTAGTGCAAGAAGGCGAAATCGTTGCATTTGATCATTTTCCTGTGAGTATTGTGTTCACTGACATACGTTTTTCCTATGTGTTTTTGAGAACCCACTAAAAAAATAATATCTCATCGTGTTTTCGTCAGGAAATAAACTAATTTCTTCATGGGTCTTTTTTTTTTATTTATTTTCCTGTGGGTTTTATATGTAGCTTTAAATGGAAACCTAAAACCAGTTATTTGAGGAAGTAACCGATGCTATTTTTTCTGTTTATACAAGCTAATCAGAGCGCACCATCATCACTGATGAGGCACTTATGGATCGTTCGTCACGTACTGGAGCAGATGTAACACTAACGCCATGCGAGTCACTAATAAGCAATGCGCAGTAAGCCTCTATGCGTGCAAGTGCAAGGACATGAACTGTGGCACCAAACTATGTCGTCGATCGGTGCTGCATCAAAAGCAATTGCACTTGCACCTAGTGCTGACGTGCATCCCTCGGCCACGCGAGCACCGGTATACCGCACTGATTCCGATAGATCACCATACCTTCGATATTTCTTCCTCCACACCAGTCCAGAGATGCGAAGATGCGCATGGCGAGCGATCGCCAGACCACCCGTCCATGGCTGCTCTATCATCACTCAGTACAAGCTCAAGCCAGGCACACAGCAGCCCAAAGGCATCGATCATGGCTGCCTCGCGTTACCAACAAGCTCTCGCTCTCCTATCATGGCAGCGATCAATTCATCGGATGCGCGCGGGGGAGCAGGCGAATCCAGCGTTTCCGTGCGCGCAAGGGCAAAGGGACTCACCAAGGGAGCACCACGAAATGACCAGCGGTGCCTGTGGTGCGCATCGTCATTAGCGTACTGTCCGAAGGATGTGTATGGTGTGGCGCGTGCTCACCGACACCGGCACCCGCGGCGCACCGAGCTAGCGATCAGCTTGCCACCACGTTTGCCGCGGACTGCCCATCGTGCGTTTACACTGCGCTTGCACAGCAGCAAGCCAGCAATGGTAGCGTACTAGCTAGCGTGGCTTGTTGCATCACGATCTCAAACGTCAGACCTGAAAACAACTAAACACTTGTGCGGACTGACCAAAGTGCTTATATGATGGGAAACGTGAAACTTACCATATGTAAACGATCGTATCTACACGTTCACACAGGCGTTGAGATTTGTGCTAGGCGAAACCCTCTCTTACCGAGCACCAAATAAAGTGCTTAGGTAACGTTTGGTTTGAGGTGGAACAAGGATGAAGTAGGATATCCACTTTGTCCCCCTGTTAAATTCTACTCCCTCTGTCCTAAATTAGAAATCATTCTCGCTTCCCGAGAAGTTAGCTTTTTAAAACTTCGACCAGTTATATATACAAGAAGAATAATATTTATAATATATAATTAGTATCGTTAGATAGATCGTTGAATATACTATCATAATAAATTTATTTGAAGATATAAATGTTGCACGTATTTTCTACAAATCTAGTCAAAGTTGAGAAAGTTTGACCAGTTTGCATCCCATGACATCATCTATTCTAGGACAAAGCCATTCCCAAAGAGAAACATTCCTTCTACTAGATCCAGGTTCTAGCTATCCCAAAAAATTTAAACGAGGAATATTCTTGGTTCATCATCGCTCAAAATCATTTGACGGAGATCTAATGGACCAAATATCTCTCGTGCCCATATGAGTTTAGCATGTTTTTTTTTCGAAACCGTGCATTACACGTTCTTCATTAAGAGAAGTGGGAATAAAAGTACAGTACCCGGTAGGTCTAACAGCTTAGAGTGGCGTACTAAGGAATGAACTAATGTGCGACTAACTCGACGAGGACGGCTACTCAGTCGTCGAGCGCTGCTTCGTGCTCCGCCAAGGAGCTCAAAATGTGATAAGCGCGCAACGGGAATAATATACTCATCGCCTCCCTCCTCGCAGTCGGAGATGTCTCGGCGAATACTTTGTGGAACTCGCTGTGGACTATGGAGTCCGGTGTGTCCAAATTGACATGGCCAGGCTTCCACTTGTTGATCAGAACGCGCTTCGCCTGCCTCACCGGATTCGGATCACGGGAGGCCGCTTTCGCTGCCAGGCGGACGCTGCGACGTGGGGTCCAGTCGGCGTCGCGTCTCCTTGGGATCCATGCACGAGGTGTAGCCTTGATCAGAGGCTCTTCCAGTGGCAGCCTGAAGGAGTCGACGAATGTCGTCACGGAGGCCACCGTAGGCGCACCGGCAACAGGCTTGGGAGGTGCAGGTGGCGCAGCAGCCGTCGCGCGTGGCGGGGTAAGTGCCCCCACATCCGCAACCGCCACAACCTTAGCACCCTCCTCCAGCACCTCAACCTCCAGAGGTAGACACGGAGAGTCGAGGAAGGCCGCGGTAGCCAGATCAGCAGCAGCAAGGCCAGTCGGCAGTCATGCCCCGGCGTCGTCAGAGGCCCGGTGTCATCGGAGGCCACTGCCGGGCGTTCGCCGCGGCGTGGGACCCAGTCCTCGTCCACTGCCCTGGCGACGCGAACTCGCGGAGGTGTATGGACGAGAGGTTCCTGGAGTGGCAGCCGCATGGAGTCGATGAAGGAAGCAACGGAGTCCGCGGTAGACGCGCAGGCCAGTGGCGTCGACGGTGGCTGCAGCCGTTCCGTGGCCTCCATCGCTGGCAGCACCGTGCCGGCCGGCTCGTGAGCAGGTGGGGACTGGGGATGGTGCAGCAGCGGAGTCGGTGGGAGCGTGGTGCAGCGTACGTCTTGGCGTCTGGGCCTGGAGCAGCTCCAGCTCGAAGCACTCGTCCACGGGCGTCGTCGAACGCGGGGCAGTGTGCGACGGAGAGCCTGCTAGCTGGCACTGATGCAGCTCGAGCTCAAGGATTTCGTCCACGAGCGGCGCGGAGCGCGGGCCAGTGCACAAGGCGGGGGTCCTGTGCACATCCATGTCGTCGAGCAGCGGTGTTGGAGTAGTCGCCGCGGTTGTCGGCTCGGGTGGGTTCGTCGGTTCTGCCGCCTCCAAGAGCGACAGGTCGGCCCCCAGCATGGGTCCCAGGAAACCATGCGCCCCCGCGTAGTCGCGGTCAGGCAGGGCGAAGTCGTCCTTGAGCTGGCGTCCTACGTCCGCCAACAGCACAGCAGGTGGTGGCACCGGGAGGGGCACAGCAGGCGACGGTGGGGGCATACTGTTATCCGCCGAAGGTTGGGGTAGCCGGCGGGGACCGAACACCAGTCGGCCGCCCACGACAACCGGGTGTTGGATTGATCTCAGGCCCAGCCCAACGGCTGGGGCCTTTCCCCCTGGATCGCGCCCTGATCGGGGGCGCCCAACCGATCCATGGTTGGTGGGCCCCCGACGCGCTGCGCTATAAAAAAGATGAGTGGGGGCCGCGGGCACGCCAACCAAGGTTAGCCGTGTACTCAACCCACTCCACAAACCCTAGGCCATCCGATCGGCTCTGCGCAGTGGCGTCGGGAAGAACCACCGCGCCGCCTCTCTACTACTCCTTCCCCACGGTTCCTGATCAGTGCCGGTGGAGGCCCGAAGGACGACGACTTCTACATCACCGCGACGTCAGCATCATGGACGCTTCCGGATCTGCTCCCGCCAATGACGGTCTAAATCCTAAACTGTAACGGATCAACGTAATTATACGAAATTAAGTAAGAAAATCTTCCACCAAGGCGGTTAATTTAACAAACTTAAGCCCGTATAACTCGAGATTCCGTGAAATCCCGAAGGATTTCAAAACCACTAACATACAACCAAGATCGTACTGATTTAGCAGCCACAATTCACACGATACATAAATCTGATCATAAAGGTAAGATACATCGGAGTTCGGAAATAGAAGTTATTACAACATAGTCTAACATAAAGTAGCGGAAGCAAATAACTTTACACACACACACTTAGTTTAGTTACAGTGCCAGTCGATAGTCATGGTCCACAAAAGCAGTAGATAAGACTAACAGAAAGACCCTTGCCCAAGGTCCTAGTTGTCACCCATCGCCGGATACAGACAGTTGGAGCAGTACCCGTAGTACATCTGACCATCTGCAACAACAATGGGAACAACGCCCTGAGTACGAGAATGTACTCAGCTAGACTTACCCGTCAAAAACCAGAAATAACATGACACCAAGGAGCATGCAAGGCTATGAAAACTGGATTGGCTTGACTCCTTTGCGAAAAGCACCAGTTGTTATGAGTAAACTCATTTAAGTCCTTTTTGCATCATATTTACTATAACCTATTCAATCTAGGTAAGCACCTATGCTAAAGCAATCACTTGATTAACCATTAACATCAAAGGTTACCATCTCAGGTTTAGCATTTCCAACATTATACACATAACCATCCGTGTTCCATCATTAATACTACGATGCCATAGCTCGAGTCAAGTGCTCACTAACCGGGAGCGACGGCGATTCGAATCGAATTCCTATCCAGCTGGAGATTTATTCCTCACACAAACCATGCTTCCCCCGTCAGGGTTGCGTAGATCACCAATGACACTTTCCAAGAAGCCGCGGGATAACAATCATGGATCGCACTACCCAGGGACCGCCCGACTGCCAGGACGCACCTTGGGCTCACTCTTCGCGTCCCCGTACACCCCCTTCAACGCCAGTCTGCCAACCCGAGTTTATCCCGGCTCAAAAAGTGTCGCTAGCTTCGCGGTCGAAAGGTACTTTATTCGGCCAGCTAAATGTGAGGCATGCGTTCAATATGACAAGAGGGACGAGCAACGATCGGTCCTTAATCGACACAGACGGAATCACTATAGTCCAAAACCCTATAAGACTCCGCCTGGTCTCCGTTTATCCATTAACACTTGGTTACTTATCAAGATTCCCAAATACTGCTAACCATAGCCAGGTATTCACCTATAGCTCGCAGGTGACAGGCAATCACCCGACTTTTACCGGTCTAAGCATGGCTAAGCAATTTACTCGATCCTGACCTAATAAGGTAACAGTAATCTGGTGGACAAGGATAGTAATGCAACAACGGTTTCATTCAACTCCTATAACTTAATGCAACAATATATAACTACGACTCATGCATTAAGAAATAACTTTTTATAAATTTAGGAGGCTTAAAATGCTCCGGGGCTTGCCTTTTTCGAACGAACTAGGGTGGTGATCGACGCACTCTGGCAGTTCCTCGCCTGACTCTTCCTCCTCGGGCACCTCCTGTGCCTGGGGTTCCTGCTGATCCGTCCAAGCCTGCTCCTCCGGAACTGCTGCCTGCAACTCCTCCTGCGATCCTGTATGATGCAAGTGCATAAGGAAACATGCGAAGAATGCATCTAATTACGGTGGAGTGCTTTGATGACATGAGATGCAGATGAGCACATGTAATGAGCAGTTTGAACATAATTATTTCTTCTACAAGGTAGTCAACATCATCCAAGAACATGTAACCTAAAACATACACCTTATCCTTCTATTAGTTAGGCTACCATCTACACATACAATTGAACCTAAGCTACCAAAGCTTACCAACCTAGCTCATCCATAACATCAGCAAGGCATAATGATGCTTCAAAGATACACCAAACATATTTTATTTCTCTCAATTTCTCATAAAGAATAATCTTTTATTTCCTATTTAGCTAGGGTTACACAACAACACCTATCTCTGGTGTAGATAAAAATCTACAAAAATTACAGTAGACTACTCTTACCCTAACTAACCTACCACTAAATTTTCATGAGAATTGCACAAGTAAAACTGTCTGTACAAAATAAACAAGCTATAGTCTAATTGTGAGCATGAATTTATTTTATACTAGAAAAAGTGTCAAACAACAGATTTCACAATTTTCTTAGGTTACTAACAGTAAACCAACATACTATAAAAATTATCAGATGTATGTTGTATACAAATTTTTCTCTATAATAAAAATAACAGATATTACTGATTAAAAGCATTTGAACTACACTTCAACATTTTTCCACAGAACATGCTTCACTAATATTTTTCCTAGAAAGTATATCACAATTAAAGATTAATGCCACAAGAATCACATTTTTCCCTTTATTATTTTATTTACTACACTTTTTCTAAGATATCAGCATTTATAACAATTAAATAAAAATGCACAGTAGAGTGTCACAAAAATCACATGAGATATTTTTAAACTGTAGATCTATTCAAAAGGAACATTTCACAATTTGTTTCATGATTTTTGGAGCTATAAAACTTGAGATACAATTTTTAGAAGCCTTTTTCAGATTTTCTGGAAATCAATTTCTTTAAAACCGAAAATCAAAACTGGCTTTAAACGCTACGTGCACCCCGCTGTGACACCCGAAACCGAAACACTGAGACAGACAGGCGGGACCCATGGGTCAGACGGGCCCACCCGTCAGCCGCAGTCGGTCAGGGGCGGCGCAGACCGCCGGGATCTCGCCGCCGGCGAGTCCTCCGACGACGGGGAGGGCACCATCGTGCTCCTCTCACCGACGCGAACCCAGTGGTGCCCAGTGGGTGGCCAGACGAGCTCGGCATCGAGCTCGCCGGCGTGCATGGCGGCTCGGTGGCGCGGGATGCCGTCGGCCGGCCAACTCCGACCGAGAGGAGCCGCGCGGTGAGGTCAGTGAGACTCGTGGTGCAAGTGCGGTGCTCGTGCGCTCGAGAAGTGGGCGAGAAGTGGCGTGGAGGGGTGCGGCCCACGGAGCGGGTTGCTCCGGTGAGCTCGGCCGGAACTCCGGCGAGCTATTACCGCGGAGGGAGGCCGAATCCTGGCGGGCTGTGGCGAGCACCGGACGCGCAACGACAAGGCGCAGCGAGGGTGAAGACGGAGGCGGAGGCGGTGAGCCGGAGCGGCGGCTAAGGCGGTTGCGGAGCTCGGGAGCCGGCGATGGCGAGGCGGAGCTCTGCTGCTGCTGCTGCGGGCAGGCGAGGGAGAGAATGGAGGGGCAATCCGAGGAGGACGAGTGCACGGAGGGGGGTAAGCGGGCGCGGACGCTGCGGGGGCCACAGGGGCGCGTGTCGCGCAGCTCCGACGGCGTGCGGCCACGCGGCGACCGAGCGCTGCCGCGGCGCCACGACGCCACGCGCGGGCGCGCGCGCGCGGGGGCGGGAGGGAGACGACGCGGGCGCGGGCCGGGCCGCCAGCGAAGCTGGGCCGAAAGGGAAGCCGAAGCCCACTAAGGCGAAAATCTGATTTTTCTTTTTCAAATTATTTTCCAGATTTAATTCTTTGTTTCAAAATTGAATTTGGAGATGAAAAAGAGGTTTTCAGAAATTTGGCCCAAAATAAAAGTTGTTCAAAATTTTATTCTCTACAACTTTCATATAGAGCACTTTTCAAAATTCTCAATAGATTTTGAATTTGAGATTTAAAGCTAATTTTAAAATCAAAAACTCATTTACTTAGAATATTTTTAAAACAGAATTTGAGGAAAACTTGAATTCAAAATTTTGCTCCAATAATCAAGTTGATTTATTCTAGATTATTTAAAATTGCTACTTCTCAAAAGTTCACCAACTTTTTAACACTCATACCAAAATTAGGGTTCCCATTTATTTGTTTTTCCCATTAAATTTGAAAGAGCTACAAATCAATTAATGTTAATCATGCAATGATGCTGAATGCTTATGCTTTGAATGATAATGCATGCTTAACACCCAGGGGTGTTACAGCCCTCCCCCCTTATAAGAATCTCGTCCCGAGATTTTGAGTTACGAACCACTTATCGTAAAAAGCTTTATACGCGGTTTGAAGATATTCTCCCGTTTCCCAAGAAGCATCGCTCTCATCATGGTGGCTCCATTGAATCTTGTAGGTTGTGACCACTTTATTTCGAGTGACTCGGTCCTTAGTATCCAGGACTCGAACCGGTTGCTCGCGATACTCCAAATCTGCCTTGATCCGAACACCCTGAGGTTCTATCCTCTCCTCTGGAACACGCAGACACTTCTTCAGTTGGGACACGTGAAAAACGGGAAATATCGAACTCATCTCTTCTGGTAACTGCAACTTGTACGCCACGGGACCCTTTTTCTCTATGATCTGGTAGGGCCCTATATATCTTGCAGACAGTTTCTTCTTGATTCCGAACCGTTTCTTCTTCATTGGGGTAACCTTCAAATAGACATAGTCACCTACTTGGAACTCTAATGCTCTTCTTCTCTTGTCTGCATAACTCTTCTGACGAGACTGTGCAGCTTGCATGTTTTGTTGGATAACATGGACCTTTTTCTCTGCCTCATCGACAAAATCAATTCCATAAAACCTTCTTTCTCCAGGCTCTACCCAATTTAACGGTGTCCTGCACTTCCTGCCATACAAGGCTTCAAAAGGTGCCATCTTGATACTCTCTTGGTAACTGTTGTTGTAAGCGAATTCTGCCAATGGTAACCAGGATTCCCATGAGCCTCTGGATGATAGTACACAAGCTCTAAGCATATCTTCGAGTACCGCATTAACTCTTTCGGTTTGCCCATCCGTCTGTGGGTGGTAAGCTGTGCTACGAATCAAACTAGTACCCAAACCTTGATGCAGATGTTCCCAAAAGTGAGAGGTAAACTGCGAACCACGATCGGACACAATCGTTTTTGGTATCCCGTGCAGTCTGACAATCTCGGCAATGTACTTCTCTGCATATTGAGGTGGTCGGAATGTCGTCTTAACAGGCAGAAAGTGAGCTGTCTTGGTGAGACGATCTACTATTACCCAAATAGAATCATGCCCTTTTTGTGTGGTGGGGAGACCAGTGATAAAGTCCATACTTATATCGTCCCACTTCCAATCGGGTACCGACAAGGGTTGCAGAAGTCCTGCAGGTCTCATGTGAAGAGCTTTAACTCTACAACACATGTCGCAACGAGCAACGTATGCTGCAATTTCTTTTTTCATCTTAGTCCACCAATAACAGGGTCGCAAATCTTGATACATTTTACCACTTCCGGGGTGAATAGATAACTTAGAACGATGGGCCTCATCCATCAACTTGTTCTTAAGCTCTCTATCCTTAGGTACTACCAGGCGATCCTTGAACCATAACACTCCTTGGTCATCCAATCGAAAGTGTTTGGTGGGTTCTCTCTTCATCCTTTCTTTAATATGAAAGATTCCCTTATCTGTTTTCTGACCATCAATAATCTGGCTTTCCAGAGTACAACTGACCTGAACATTATGCAACACAGCAGGATGTAACAAATTGAACCCTTCTTCAAACAACGGTTGCACATCAATAGCATGGGATTTTCTGCTCAGTGCATCTGCTACTACATTAGCCTTTCCAGGGTGATAGTGCACGTTCAGATTATAGTCCTTTATCAACTCTAACCATCTCCGCTGTCGCATGTTCAACTCAGATTGGGTAAAGATGTATTTGAGACTCTTATGATCTGTGAAGATGTTACACACATTACCCAACAGGTAGTGCCTCCAAATCTTTAGAGCATGCACCACTGCTGCAAGCTCTAAATCATGTGTAGGGTAGTTAACTTCATGCTTCCTCAATTGCCGTGAGGCGTAAGCAACGACTTTTCCATTTTGCATTAGCACACATCCTAACCCATACTTGGATGCGTCACAGAAAACATCAAACGGCTTTTCTATATCTGGCTGGGCCAGAACAGGAGCAGTGGTCAACAACATCCGCAAGTTACGGAAGGCTGCTTCGCACTCCTCTGTCCATACAAACTTATGATCCTTCTGTAACAGGCTTGTCATTGGTTTGGCAATCTTCGAGAAATCTGGTATGAAGCGACGGTAGTAACCGGCTAAACCAAGAAAACTGCGAACTTCGTTAACCGAAATTGGTGACTTCCAGTTCATAACCTCTTGTACCTTACTGGGGTCGACAGAAATGCCATTTTCGGACAACACGTGGCCGAGAAAAGGAACTGTCCTAAGCCAGAACTCACACTTGCTGAACTTAGCATACAGTCGAGGTTCTCTGAGTCTAGTCAAGACTATCCTGAGGTGTTCCGCATGTTCTTCTTCATTTTCTGAGTATATCAGTATGTCATCAATGAACACTATCACAAACTTGTCCAACTCGGGCATGAAAACCGAATTCATCAGGTACATAAAATATGCAGGAGCATTTGTCAATCCGAAGGACATGACAAGATACTCGTACAAACCATATCTGGTAGAGAACGCAGTCTTAGGCACATCCTGCGGCCTAATCTTTATCTGGTGGTTCCCTGATCTCAGATCTATTTTAGAGAACACTTTGGCTTTGGACAATTGGTCAAACAAGATATCAATCCGAGGAAGAGGATACTTGTTTTTAATTGTCACTGCATTCAGTGGCCGATAATCCACGCACATGCGTAAGGAGTTATCCTTCTTCTTTTTCACAAACAGAGCGGGGCATCCCCATTCGGACGAGCTGGGACGAATCAACCCTTTCCTTAGCAAATCCTGAAGTTGCTTTTTCAGTTCTGCTAACTCATTGGGAGGCATCCGATAAGGCCTTCTTGAAATCGGTGCTGTTCCTGGAATTAACTCAATGGCAAACTCAACCTCCCGGTCTGGTGGGAGTCCAGGTAACTCCTCTGGAAACACATCTGGAAACTCACAGACCACTGGAATCTGGACTAGCAGAGTAGTTTGTACCGCACAAGATGTGCTAGCTAGGTCTACCCTCCGAGGTAGGATCACCCGAAAGGTGCCTTCCCCACTGGGTTCCTTAAGAGAGATACTCCTTCCTCCAACATCAATTACAACTCCCATTTGATTCATCCAGTTCATTCCCATGATCACATCCAAAACTAACCCTGGCATGACTATCAGGTTAAGTTTATATTGCCGGTTCGATATGTTTAGGGTTACTCCCTGAACAATCTGATTAGTCAACAGATCAGCCCCAGCTGAACTGATTTTATATGCACATTCCAATTCAACTATCTTTTGCTCATGTCTCTTAGCGAATGCTTGACTTACAAAGGAATGAGATGATCCGGAATCAAACAAAACTACTGCAGGGTGATTGTTGATAGAAAACATACCAGCTGTCACCGGTTCTCCCTCAGGGATGTCATCCACAGTGGTGTGGTGCACACGAGCTTGATACTGCGTTTGCTGTTTCTTAGGGTAGGGACAATACTTTGCAAAGTGTCCAGGTTGGTTGCAGTTGAAGCTCGGTCCCTTCACCTGAGCCACAGTTCCAGATGAACTGCCTTGTCCTGCCTTTGCTTGAGGCAATGCCATCTTGAACGGCTTCTGGTTCCTCTGGGGTGGCTGAGCATTCTGATTCCTCCTTTGCGGTGGCCTAAACCTTGCACCTGGGGCAGGCGATCGATAAGCCGGGCGGTTGGCTACTGGGGTCCGGGACTGAGACGAACCCGACTCGAAAGCCCTCTTACGGATCTTGGAAGCAGCATACACATGGTTGTTCTTCTCTTGCTTCAAACAGTCGCTAACGAAGTCATTGAAACTAGTCCTCAGGTTTGTACCCACATGTTTCATCATCTTGGGACTCAGGCCTCTCTTGAAACTAGCGATCTTCTTGGCATCAGTATCCACCATGTCCGGAGCATAACGGCTCAGGTTATTAAAGGCATGCAGGTATTGAGTCACAGTCTTCGTGCCTTGATTTAATGCCAGGAATTCCCCAAGCTTCATCTCAGTCAGACCAGGTGGAATGTACGTTCCACGGAAGGCTTCAGTGAACTCCCTCCAAGAGATATGGGCATGGGGAGGAAAAGTGGTGCGGTGATGCTTCCACCACATTCCTGCCGGACCTTGAAGCTGATGAGCTGCGTACTCAGTCTTCAACACCTCAGTCATTCTTAAGACACGAAACTTATCTTCCATCGTATTAATCCACTCTTCTGCATCTAAAGGTTCTGCGGCTTCCTTGAAGATCGGTGGACGAGTATCCATGAAGTCCTTGAAACTGCTGTACGGATTTGCTTCGTGACCTACCGGGTTTATCCCCCGACGGGTATTATCTGCAATACTGCGCAGCGCCGCTTCCATATTCTGTTGCATGCTCTCCATGTTTCGTTGGCTTCCCAAAAATTGGGCGAAAAACTGTTCCGCAGTGTAAGGTGGAGGAGGCGGTGGTGGATCACGGTCATCATTAGCAGCTGCACTTCCACCAGCCTCAGCGGTACCATACACGGTACGACGAGTGTTCGGCATCTGCATGTTTCAGCAACAGTAATTATTAGGTGATGTTGTAGGAATCGCGACCGAATGAAAAATCATGCCGAACTGAATTCACTGGAGAGAATAAATTCATACAATAAAACAGGGGCACAATAAGTCATTCCAATTAACACAACATCACTAATTATATTACTTAAAGCACACACATCGCGTCCATTACAACCAAGTTGCCAGCATACATACACTGGACCTTGGATGTTCGGATACCGCCACAAACACATCCAAACTTTCCAACCTTACATCAAGCTTTAGTCTTTCTACTCATTATTACATGTCCAAAGTGCTAACAAGCAAAAGACCATGCAAACGGAACCTAGTAGCTAGTGCAACAACTACTAGCCTACTCATCGTGATCGCTATCTAGGTCAGAGACGTTGGCGTTGTCGCCGACTGCAGCGTCGTCGTGCTCCTCAGCTGGCGCCACGGGCTCTTCAGGATCTTCGTCTGCATCCAAATCCATCTCTGCTGCGCCAGGAAGGTCATAAGGGTTAAGCTGATTGTTCAGCCGATGGACCTCTTCATGCAAGTTATCATTGTACTCTTCGGCATCAGCCAGTCGCTGCTCGAGCTCAAACTGTCTAGCTCTCAACACATTCTCTGCGGACCAGGCTTCATTCCTCTGATGGAGCACATGAGCCAACATGCTCTCAGCATTCCTGTGGGCGGTGGTCAGTCGTCCAAGCTGCTCTCTCAGGGCACGTACATCCCCCTCAAAAGTCATAGTCCTCTGGGTGGCCTGATCTCTCTGACGAGTCAACTGAGCCATCTCAGCAGTGAGCCTCTCAATCTCGGCGTCGTGATCTCTCTGAAGCTGACGGCGGTCATCGCGAGCCTGACCAAGAGCACTAGAAACACGCCTCAGACTACCTTCCACTCCATCGAAGGCCCTCATCACTGCGAACATGGCACTCATAGCGGGGTTGTCACTGTTCTGTGCCTCTGCTGCACTAATCTCCCGAGACCTGCCCCTGGCTTGCTGCCACGAGTCAGTGGAGGGGTTGCCCCTCGGAAAGACTCCCGCTATAGTTGCTGCCAACTCCTGAGGAAAACGATCCATGATATCTCTCAGGATTCCAAAGGCTGCCCTCTCAGCGGCTTCTTCAGGGGTCCTGCCAGTTGACTCAAAACGCCAACCGGTCCACTCAGAACCATCACCTCGGGGACGAACTACTGCTTCCACAGTCACCAAAAGTCCTTCACCCAACCGCTCATTTGACCAAAAATATCGGGGCTCCATCCCATCATGATAGCCTACATAGCTGAGCACTCTCCACAAGAGTGTAGGCATCCCAAACTCCCCAAGAAAAGTGTGACGCTGGCGAGTGCGCGGAGCAAGCTGATGACGGGGAGCTCTGCCGGTGGACTTGCGAGCGGTCTGCTTGGTACGTGCCATCTGTAGCAAAAATTTTATTACCGTGGTGAGAACAGATTTTTTAAGTTGGCATTTTTATCAAAATGAGATAATCAACTTATAAGGGGAGGAACAGTGCCATGAATGAAATGCACACATGATGCATGCACGTTCAGTACGTCCTCACAAACTTAGAAAACTAATGACTACTAACGGAATAATCGGTGGCATACAACGATCTCTCGTAACGTAACTAACACGTACTACTCGAAAGCGTTGTTATGTACCTGCAGAAAGGAAATCACTTCAGCCCAAACCTCACAGTATGAAAATGTGCAGAAAGCAGTAAAGTAAGTTACTCGCTCTACATGCATCCCCAGATACGAGTATAACGGTAACAACTACCCGAATCGTCGTCCTATTGACGGCATCGTCACTGCATGACGGAATTCCCCACAATTTGGATACCCTCATACGAACATGCGCAGGGCACGTAAGTATTTTGGTATCACATAAGCACTCCCCTAGATCGGCAGTGTATCCGACCATGCACTCACAACTCTCACTTACCAAGGCGTAGAGGTAAAGGATCCATACATTACCACTCAAGTGAATGGCACTCATACCATAGCACGCCGTATGAGCGACGAAATTTAAAATATGATGCAAACCCCCAAGTTAGTACTTAATTAAGCCACCTAGAGTCCTTATCGGGCATAAAGGATATGACCACTGGCACACTTTTAAGTTCAAAAGCTTATTTGAAAACACAGTTTTATTTTTAAATACTCATGTGAACAGTAGCATGTTAAACCATGCTCCGATACCAGCTGTAACGGATCAACGTAATTATACGAAATTAAGTAAGAAAATCTTCCACCAAGGCGGTTAATTTAACAAACTTAAGCCCGTATAACTCGAGATTCCGTGAAATCCCGAAGGATTTCAAAACCACTAACATACAACCAAGATCGTACTGATTTAGCAGCCACAATTCACACGATACATAAATCTGATCATAAAGGTAAGATACATCGGAGTTCGGAAATAGAAGTTATTACAACATAGTCTAACATAAAGTAGCGGAAGCAAATAACTTTACGCACACACACTTAGTTTAGTTACAGTGCCAGTCGATAGTCATGGTCCACAAAAGCAGTAGATAAGACTAACAGAAAGACCCTTGCCCAAGGTCCTAGTTGTCACCCATCGCCGGATACAGACAGTTGGAGCAGTACCCGTAGTACATCTGACCATCTGCAACAACAATGGGAACAACGCCCTGAGTACGAGAATGTACTCAGCTAGACTTACCCGTCAAAAACCAGAAATAACATGACACCAAGGAGCATGCAAGGCTATGAAAACTGGATTGGCTTGACTCCTTTGCGAAAAGCACCAGTTGTTATGAGTAAACTCATTTAAGTCCTTTTTGCATCATATTTACTATAACCTATTCAATCTAGGTAAGCACCTATGCTAAAGCAATCACTTGATTAACCATTAACATCAAAGGTTACCATCTCAGGTTTAGCATTTCCAACATTATACACATAACCATCCGTGTTCCATCATTAATACTACGATGCCATAGCTCGAGTCAAGTGCTCACTAACCGGGAGCGACGGCGATTCGAATCGAATTCCTATCCAGCTGGAGATTTATTCCTCACACAAACCATGCTTCCCCCGTCAGGGTTGCGTAGATCACCAATGACACTTTCCAAGAAGCCGCGGGATAACAATCATGGATCGCACTACCCAGGGACCGCCCGACTGCCAGGACGCACCTTGGGCTCACTCTTCGCGTCCCCGTACACCCCCTTCAACGCCAGTCTGCCAACCCGAGTTTATCCCGGCTCAAAAAGTGTCGCTAGCTTCGCGGTCGAAAGGTACTTTATTCGGCCAGCTAAATGTGAGGCATGCGTTCAACATGACAAGAGGGACGAGCAACGATCGGTCCTTAATCGACACAGACGGAATCACTATAGTCCAAAACCCTATAAGACTCTGCCTGGTCTCCGTTTATCCATTAACACTTGGTTACTTATCAAGATTCCCAAATACTGCTAACCATAGCCAGGTATTCACCTATAGCTCGCAGGTGACAGGCAATCACCCGACTTTTACCGGTCTAAGCATGGCTAAGCAATTTACTCGATCCTGACCTAATAAGGTAACAGTAATCTGGTGGACAAGGATAGTAATGCAACAACGGTTTCATTCAACTCCTATAACTTAATGCAACAATATATAACTACGACTCATGCATTAAGAAATAACTTTTTATAAATTTAGGAGGCTTAAAATGCTCCGGGGCTTGCCTTTTTCGAACGAACTAGGGTGGTGATCGACGCACTCTGGCAGTTCCTCGCCTGACTCTTCCTCCTCGGGCACCTCCTGTGCCTGGGGTTCCTGCTGATCCGTCCAAGCCTGCTCCTCCGGAACTGCTGCCTGCAACTCCTCCTGCGATCCTGTATGATGCAAGTGCATAAGGAAACATGCGAAGAATGCATCTAATTGCGGTGGAGTGCTTTGATGACATGAGATGCAGATGAGCACATGTAATGAGCAGTTTGAACATAATTATTTCTTCTACAAGGTAGTCAACATCATCCAAGAACATGTAACCTAAAACATACACCTTATCCTTCTATTAGTTAGGCTACCATCTACACATACAATTGAACCTAAGCTACCAAAGCTTACCAACCTAGCTCATCCATAACATCAGCAAGGCATAATGATGCTTCAAAGATACACCAAACATATTTTATTTCTCTCAATTTCTCATAAAGAATAATCTTTTATTTCCTATTTAGCTAGGGTTACACAACAACACCTATCTCTGGTGTAGATAAAAATCTACAAAAATTACAGTAGACTACTCTTACCCTAACTAACCTACCACTAAATTTTCATGAGAATTGCACAAGTAAAACTGTCTGTACAAAATAAACAAGCTATAGTCTAATTGTGAGCATGAATTTATTTTATACTAGAAAAAGTGTCAAACAACAGATTTCACAATTTTCTTAGGTTACTAACAGTAAACCAACATACTACAAAAATTATCAGATGTATGTTGTATACAAATTTTTCTCTATAATAAAAATAACAGATATTACTGATTAAAAGCATTTGAACTACACTTCAACATTTTTCCACAGAACATGCTTCACTAATATTTTTCCTAGAAAGTATATCACAATTAAAGATTAATGCCACAAGAATCACATTTTTCCCTTTATTATTTTATTTACTACACTTTTTCTAAGATATCAGCATTTATAACAATTAAATAAAAATGCACAGTAGAGTGTCACAAAAATCACATGAGATATTTTTAAACTGTAGATCTATTCAAAAGGAACATTTCACAATTTGTTTCATGATTTTTGGAGCTATAAAACTTGAGATACAATTTTTAGAAGCCTTTTTCAGATTTTCTGGAAATCAATTTCTTTAAAACCGAAAATCAAAATTGGCTTTAAACGCTACGTGCACCCCGCTGTGACACCCGAAACCGAAACACTGAGACAGACAGGCGGGACCCATGGGTCAGACGGGCCCACCCGTCAGCCGCAGTCGGTCAGGGGCGGCGCAGACCGCCGGGATCTCGCCGCCGGCGAGTCCTCCGACGACGGGGAGGGCACCATCGTGCTCCTCTCACCGACGCGAACCCAGTGGTGCCCAGTGGGTGGCCAGACGAGCTCGGCATCGAGCTCGCCGGCGTGCATGGCGGCTCGGTGGCGCGGGATGCCGTCGGCCGGCCAACTCCGACCGAGAGGAGCCGCGCGGTGAGGTCAGTGAGACTCGTGGTGCAAGTGCGGTGCTCGTGCGCTCGAGAAGTGGGCGAGAAGTGGCGTGGAGGGGTGCGGCCCACGGAGCGGGTTGCTCCGGTGAGCTCGGCCGGAACTCCGGCGAGCTATTACCGCGGAGGGAGGCCGAATCCTGGCGGGCTGTGGCGAGCACCGGACGCGCAACGACAAGGCGCAGCGAGGGTGAAGACGGAGGCGGAGGCGGTGAGCCGGAGCGGCGGCTAAGGCGGTTGCGGAGCTCGGGAGCCGGCGATGGCGAGGCGGAGCTCTGCTGCTGCTGCTGCGGGCAGGCGAGGGAGAGAATGGAGGGGCAATCCGAGGAGGACGAGCGCGCGGAGGGGGGTAAGCGGGCGCGGACGCTGCGGGGGCCACAGGGGCGCGTGTCGCGCAGCTCCGACGGCGTGCGGCCACGCGGCGACCGAGCGCTGCCGCGGCGCCACGACGCCACGCGCGGGCGCGCGCGCGGGGGCGGGAGGGAGACGACGCGGGCGCGGGCCGGGCCGCCAGCGAAGCTGGGCCGAAAGGGAAGCCGAAGCCCACTAAGGCGAAAATCTGATTTTTCTTTTTCAAATTATTTTCCAGATTTAATTCTTTGTTTCAAAATTGAATTTGGAGATGAAAAAGAGGTTTTCAGAAATTTGGCCCAAAATAAAAGTTGTTCAAAATTTTATTCTCTACAACTTTCATATAGAGCACTTTTCAAAATTCTCAATAGATTTTGAATTTGAGATTTAAAGCTAATTTTAAAATCAAAAACTCATTTACTTAGAATATTTTTAAAACAGAATTTGAGGAAAACTTGAATTCAAAATTTTGCTCCAATAATCAAGTTGATTTATTCTAGATTATTTAAAATTGCTACTTCTCAAAAGTTCACCAACTTTTTAACACTCATACCAAAATTAGGGTTCCCATTTATTTGTTTTTCCCATTAAATTTGAAAGAGCTACAAATCAATTAATGTTAATCATGCAATGATGCTGAATGCTTATGCTTTGAATGATAATGCATGCTTAACACCCAGGGGTGTTACATAAACTCCTAGATCTACTTCACTGTCTTTCTCTTGTTCCCGACTCGATACACTGCTAGTAGATCCTGTTAGTCTATCAATGGTATCGGCCGATCTAGTAGTAGATCGGGCTCGGGGACTACCCAACGAGCACAGCGAGCACGTAGAAGGAGGGGTTTTTTCTTTTTCAAACCCTAACCCTAGCCAGACACGCAAGAACGGGAATATCTAACCTTAAAAGCAAAAGAAAGGGCCGGGAGTTTCATCCACTTACCTGTGCCGTAGTCGTACCCGCACCGCCGCCGGCTCACCGGTGACTGGAACAAGCACAGAGACCGGCCGGGGAAACCTTCCAGCAAGGCACCACGCACGAAGCCACTAGACGGCGGCGCGCTCCGCCATGGGAGAGCGCGCGCACCGGCCAGGGGCCTCGGGGCGACGCCGTTCTCCTCACCGGCCGTCGCAGGGACCTCCGTTCTCTTGCGGCTCGGAGCGGTGAGAGAGAGAAGCAAGGGAAGAAAGAGAAGGCGATGGTAAGAATGACCTAGGGTTTTCACCGGTCGGATGCCATCGGGTTTTTGTTCACCTGAGATCAAAGGACCGCCTGTAAGGTCCTAGATGGCTAGAGGGGGGGTGAATAGCCTATAAAAAATTCTACAAGCACCACTAAGCAAACTTGTTAGAATAACAAACGGCGTAAAGCGAGTTTTGCTTAGCCAAAGGTTGTGATGCAAGCCTCCTATCCACAAGTCTAGTAGATTATGATCTCTAGTTCACACAAGTGCTAAGTCACTAACTTACACTAGTGAGCAAGCTAACAACTACTAGAAAAGGCTACCACTAGAGCTACACAAGATAATCTAGTAAAAGTAAATGCGAGAGAGAGGATTGTGAATCTTATACCGACGGTGGAGTGAAGATGTTGCCAATCACCAAGATGATATACAATCAATTAAGATTGACAACAACACAATATGTAGACCAATCACCGGGAGACAAGAGACACAATATTTTTGTTCACCCGGTGTTCACTTGTGCACCGACAAGCTACGTCACCGGTTGTGTCGACCAACACTTAGATGGTTCCTCGGTGTGACCCTCAAGTCACTTGCCCCTCAAGGCACGCCCCGCAAGGCACCGCAAGACACCACTCTCAAGTGAGGTAACTCAATGACACGCGCAATCCAATAGAGTTGCTTTTGGCGTCCCGCCGAGGAAAGCACAAGAACCTCTTACAAACAACCGGAGGTGGCCAAGAACAATCACCTTCTCTTGCCAACGCCTCCAACAATCTCCAAGCCGGCTAGGAGCGGTACTCTCCAAGAGTAACAAGAAATCCACCGGCTAAACCACCCACAAGTGCAACTAGATGCCCTCAAGCTATGCAATGCACTTTGGTATCACTCAATCTCACTTTTGATTTGCAATCAAGCAAGAGAGATGAGTGGGAGGAGTAGTTCTAGCTCAAAGGATGCACAAGAGTGTTAGAAATGCCAAGAGACCTCCCCAAGGGCCGGCCAACGAGTATTTATAAGCATCCCATCCAAATAGAGCCGTTGCCACTCCACTGACCGTTTTTTCGGGATGACCGGACGCGCCGGTCGAAACTGACCGGACACGCTTCACCACGTCCGGTCGCCCTGCGACGTCCACGTGTCCCTCGAATTCAAACGCGACCGTTAGATCCTCCAACGGTCACTGTGCGCCAACGGTCAAACGCTATGACCGGACGCGCTGCTCAATCGACCAGACGCGCCGGTCGCATAGCACCCGCGCCCGCGAAACAACGACCGGACGTGCTCCTCGCAACGACCGGACGCGACAGTGCCAGCGTCCGGTCGGAGTCCAGTAAGCTCCCTCGACGACCGGACGCGTCCGATCGCGTGTGACCGGACGCGCCCCGCGTCCGATCGTCCTTGCGAACCGCAGTTCCTTCTGGGCACTTGACCGGACGCGCCGGTCCCGCGAGTGACCGGACGCGCCGGTTGCAAACCCTAGCCCGCGCGCCCGATACCGCGCTGTACTGACCGGACGCGTCCGGTCACACCGTGACCACGTCCGGTGCAGCGTCCGGTCACCTCAGTGACCCCGTTCGCCTCCGTTTCTTTTCCGACTTTCGGCGTAGTGGAAAATAGGCATTTCATTTCCCCGAAATCGCCTGAATCCCGCGCTCACACGCTCGGCGGGAGGGAGAGAGGAACCCAAACCCCTCTCTACCCGCAAACCACAGCGCGACCAACGCCACCTTTGCAAATGTGCCAACACCATCAAGTGTACATCTCCATGTGCTTGTGTGTTAGCTTTTTCTCAATCATTTTCAAAGGTTTTCCAATTAGCTCACTAGGCCCTACATGCAATGCACTTCATGAATTCACCTAGTGGCACCCGTGCATCGAATAACCGATAAGACTTCCCCTCTTAATAGTTCGGCTATCGATCCTAAACCAATCACACCCTCTATGGTGTCTTGAGTGTAAAACAAAATGGCCCTATGGTTATACCTTTGCCTTGAGCCCATTTTGTTTCTCCAAATGATATGATCCACTTCATATCATCACATGACCGTCTCGATCCATCGACCTTGACTTCACTTGCTCTTCACCGTTGCATCGGTCCGTCGGCGCTAAATCTTTCTCAAGCTTCACCATCGCATGGTCCTTCGCTTCGAAGCCTCGACTTGCCCTTCACCTTCATAACCGGTCCATCGAGCCAAGCCTCATCTTGGTCTTTACCATCTTGGTCATATGAGTCAATGTCATGTCTCATATGCAATGACCACCTTTATCTAAATCATCCACTTAGATACAAAGGTTAGTCCTAGGTTTCATCAATTAGCCAAAACTAAACTAGGGACTTTCAATCTCCCCCTTTTTGGTAATTGATGACAACCCTCACAAAGATGATCTTGATAATAAAAGTTTTAAACTTGTCATACTTGTCCAATCATTTTGCTCATAAGTAAAGTTTGGACAATTATCACAAGCTCGGTTTTGGTAGCATTAGCTCCCCCTACATATGTGCATAGAGTTTGGATTGAAAGCTTTGCACATATGCATGGATAGAAATGTTGGGAGAGTAATTCTACCAAAATGATGCTATGGTGTAAGAAATGGACCTTTGAAGCGTGATACCAATCGGAGTTTCCTTTTACACCATCCTTAGCATCATGAAGTAACTAGACATCCATCAAAACTCAAGAACCCCGTGAGATCAACATTATATGTAAAGGTTCTTGGACCACTTGTAAAGCTAACCACTTGTAAAGCTTTAGGCAAGTCTAGATACCACATGTAAACTATTCCTATGCATGCTAGTAGATCATTTCATCATCCAATTTCTATACTAGCAATGCACCACACAAACATGTATATTGAATTTAAATACATGTGCAATGAGCAAGTCATATGAGAATGCACAAACAAATGCAACAACTTTGTTTATGAGCTTGCTCCCCCTACTTGTGTGCATCAACAAATTTTATTTACCCCTTTATCAAGTTGAATCATCTTTTTCTCATCATAAATTTTATTTACCCCTTTATCAAGTTGAATCATCTTTTTCTCTCCCCCTTTGTCAACAACTTACCCAAAAAAGGGATCAAATTGTGGAGAGAAGGAAAAGTGTTTGATGGAGTAGTTTGAAATTAATTCGATACCACATGTAAGGTTAAAAAATTTATCAAATTTGGTTTAACCTAGAATACTTGCCAAAGATATTTAATTCGATTTGAACCAAAGACAAGCTTCTTCACTCCTCAAAATAAGGGTTATCTTGCCTATGTTGAATTAAACACTTATAACAAATCTTCTAGATTCAACACTAGGTTTACAAGCTCACAAACATGTCATATGCCATCACTAGATCAAAACAAGCATAGAAGCAATAGTGGTAACATATATCCATCAAATTCATTTGATTTATCATGAATGCTTATGCGTACCACTTATTATGTCTACATGCTCTATCAAGTCCTTAGCATAGGATGAAAGACATGTCAATCAATTTTATCTTGCAATGTCGAAGGAGAGGCATGTCAATAAGTGGGTGGGGTGCATTCAACTCATGTTTGAGAAATCAAGAATGTTCAATTCATTCCTTAGCTTGCAAAACCTCTTTTCATCAAGTGGCTTAGTGAGAATATCGGCAAGTTGATCATCGGTGCCAACACTTTCAATGGCAATATCTTCCTTTTATTGATGATCTCTAATGAAATGATGTCTTATGTCAATATGCTTTGTTCTTCCATGTTGAACCGGGTTTTGTATCATCTTGATTGCACTCTCATTATCACATAGCAACGGCACATTCTTGAAGTTGAGGCCATAATCCTTCAAAGTTGATTTCATCCATAGCAATTGTGCACAACTCCCCGCACTCACATATTCGGCTTCGGCGGTAGAGATTGCCACACTATTTTGTTTCTTTGAGGAGCATGACACAAGTGATCTTCCAAGTAATTGACATGTGCCACTTGTGCTTTTCCTATTGATCTTGCAACCCCCATAGTCGGAGTCCGAATATCCAATCAATTCAAACTTTGACCCCTTGGGATACCATAGTCCAACATTTCTTGTTTGCTTCAAGTACCTCAATATTCTTTTTGTCGCCGTGAGATGACTTTCTCTAGGTGAGGCTTGATATCTAGCACACATGCAAACACTAAACATGACATCCGGCCTTGATGCGGTGACATAGAGTAGACTTTCAATCAAAGACCGATATTCCTTTTGATTCACCATTTTGCCATCAAGATCACTATCCAAATTGCCATTTATGCCCATTGGAGTTGAAATTGGCTTTGCATCTTGCATTCCAAATTTCTTCAACATGTCCCTTATGTATTTCCCTTGACTCACAAATGTCCTATTCTTCAATTGCTTGACTTGGAGACCAAGGAAGTAGCTAAGTTCACCAATCATAGACATTTCAAACTCTTTGGCCATCATAGCACCAAATTCTTCATAATAAGCTTGATCGGTTGATCCAAAGATGATGTCATCAACATATATTTGCACTATGAATAGATCATTTCCAATCTTCTTGGTGAATAGAGTAGTATCAACCTTGCCCATTTTGAATCCCTTAGAGAGAAGGAAATCCCTTAGCCTCTCATACCATGCTCTAGGTGCTTGCTTTAAGCCATATAAAGCCTTCTTCAACTTGTAGACATGGTTGGGTTTCTTGTCATCTTCAAATCCGGGCGGTTGCTCAACAAATACTAACTCATTGATGATCCCATTGATAAATGCACTTTTGACATCCATTTGATATAGTTTGATGTTGTGTGCACAAGCATAAGCCAATAGAATCCTTATTGCCTCCAATCTTGCCACGGGAGCATATGTCTCATCATAGTCAAGACCTTCAACTTGAGTGTAACCTTGAGCAACTAGTCTTGCTTTGTTTCTCACTACAATGCCATCTTGATCTTGCTTGTTTTTGAACACCCACTTGGTTTCAATCACATTGTAGTCATTTGGCCTTTCTACCAACTCCCAAACATCATTTCTTGTGAAATTGTTAAACTCTTCTTGCATAGCCATGATCCAATCGGCATCCCTCAAAGCTTCTTCTATCTTCTTTGGTTCTATGGTTGACACAAATGATGCATGCTCACAAAACATAGTCAATCTTGATCTTGTTTGCACACCACTTCTAATATCACCAATAATACTATTAATGGGGTGATCTCTTGAAACATGTTGTGGTTGGAGTACTTGCACTTGATTGCTTGAGCTTGGTTGATCACTTGATGTATCTCGATGAGAAGAACTAGCACCATAACTTTGCACTTGAGAGTCACTAACTAGCTTGTTTGTTGAATTGAGCACTTGATCTTTATCATCATCTTGAATATCAATTACTTGCTTTGCTCTAATGTCCCCAATGTCCATGTTCTTCATTGCTTCCACCAATTGAGTTCCACCAACATCATCTAGATTCTCTTCTTCATCTTGTGACCCATTGGTTTCATCAAATTGCACATCATGGACTTCTTCTAGAATGCCACTTGAGTTGTTCCAAACTCTATAAGCTTTGCTTGTAGTTGAATAACCAAGTAGGAACCCCTCATCACATCTCTTGTCAAACTTCCCCAATCTAGTGCCCTTCTTCAAGATATAGCATTTGCAACCAAACACCCTAAAGTAAGAAATATTGGGCTTTCTTCCATGAAGTAACTCATATGGGGTCTTCTCTAGCAATGGATGACAATATAATCTATTGATGTAGTAGCAAGCGGTATTGATTGCTTCATCCCAAAATAATTGACTCACATTGTACTCATGAAGCATTGATCTAGCCATATCAAGCAATGTTCTATTCTTCCTCTCAACTAGGCCATTTGATTGTGGAGTGTACTTTGCCGAGAATTGATGTCCAATACCATAATGATCACAAAGTTCTTCAATTCTTGTATTCTTGAACTCACTTCTATTGTCACTTCTCACTTTCTTGATTCTAATCTCAAACTCATTGTGAACTCTAGTGAGAAATGTCTTGAAGGTGTCAAACACTTCACTTTTGTCACTAAGAAAGAATACCCATGTGAATCTTGTGAAGTCATCCACTATGACAAAGCCATACTTGTTGCCGCCTATGCTTGTATATGTTGTTGGTCCAAATAGATCCATGTGCATCAACTCAAATGCTTTGCATGTGCTCATTGTACTCTTCTTTGGATGTGAGCTTCCAACTTGCTTCCCGGCTTGACATGCACTACAAAGCTTATTCTTCTCAAATTCAACATCTTTCAAACCATTGACAAGATTGTGAGTTGTAAGCTTCTTCAATTGTTTCATGCCAACATGACCAAGCCTTCTATGCCAAAGCCAACCCATGCTTGATTTGGAGACTAAGCAAGTTGTCAAAGAAGTTTCTCTAGCATTGAAGTCAACTAGGTAGAGATTCTCATATCTAAAGCCCTTGAATGCCACATTTGAACCATCCACACTAATAACTTCCACATCATCAACCCCAAAGATGCATTTGTAGCCTAGATCACATATTTGTGCCACGGATAGAAGATTGAAATCCAAACTTTCAACTAGCAACACATTGGAGATACTCATATCATTTGATATTACAATCTTGCCCAAGCCAATAACCTTGCCTTTCTTGTTATTGCCAAATGTGATAGAATCAACACCACTATCATTGTCATTGAATGAATCAAACATTCTTGATGTACCGGTCATGTGTTGAGTGCACCCACTATCAATAATCCAATGCCTTCCTCCGGCTTTGTAATTGACCTACAAGCAAATCAATGAAGCTTAGGTACCCATTTTTGCTTGGGTCCTTGTAGGTTAGTAACTAAGCTCTTTGGTACCCAAATAGCCTTCTTCTTTGGGCCCACAATTGGTGTACCAACAAACTTAGCTTACACACCCTTCACACCCTTGGTAAGCACATAGCAAGAATCAAAAGGTATAGCATTAACAAGGTTCTTGCTTTGATTCTTTTTATTGCAATTATGCTCTAGGTGTCCAACTTGCTTGCATCTAGTGCAAAACCGACCATTGCCCTTCACAAAGCTAGGCTTTGGAGTTGCAAAGGCCGACTTGCCTTTCTTGGGGGTGTAGCCCAATCCCTCTTTGTTAAGAGAGAACCTTTGGCTACCCAAGCACTTAAGCAAGCGGGCCTCACCACCATAGGCCTTGCCTAGGGCGTGAGTGAGCTCATCCACCTCTCTCTTGAGAGTCTCATTCTCAACCATTAGTGAGGCATCACAAGTGAAACCATCACTAGTAGTAGAGGTAGAGTTGGTGGTGGTGGATGAAGAGCTACAAGAAGGGTTAGCATTTGATATGATGATAGGTTCATTAAAGGATTCATCAATTATATCACATGTAACACCTATATCACATGATACAACAACCTCCTTCTTTTCTTGTTGCTCAAGTAGCTATGAGTGAGCTTTTTTAAGCTTGAAATGAGCCTTACCAAGATCCTCATGGTCTTCCACTAGACTCTCATGAGTGGTCTTAAGCTCACTAAGAACTTTCTCAAGTATTGCTACTTTCATTGAAAGCTTCTTACACTCCTTGTTCTTGGCAATAGCTATGTCTCTAGTTTGTTGCATCAAGTCATATAGTTGTTCTTTAGTTGGTTCATCATCATCATTTTCATTATCATTATCACTATCATGAGCATATTCCATTTCACTTTCATCATCACTCTCATCATATAATACCTTAGCTTCTTTAGCCATGAAGCATGAAGAGGATGAATTAAATAGTGATGGCTTCTTGTTGATAGCAATGGAAGCAAAAGCCTTGTTGGATGATTCTTCTTCTTCTTCCTCATCATCACTTTCCCAAGTGATCACATAGGCACCATTTTTGCCTTTCTTGAATGTCATCTTGGCCTCTCTCTTCTTCTTCTCAAACTTGCCCCTCTTGTTGTTCTTCTTCTTGTCATAGGGACATTCGGCTTGAAGATGTTCGGTGCTATCACAATTGAAGCACTTCCTTTGTTGCTCATTGCTCTTGAAATTGTCATTTCTCTTTTTGAAGCCTCTTCTTTTGATAAACATTTTGCCAATGTTTTTGACAACTAGAGCAAGTGCCTCATCATCAACTTCCAATTCTTCATCTTCTTCGCTGTCATCTTCTTCTTGAATTGAAGCTTTGCCCTTTGAGGAGGTGGCCTTGAATACCACGGTCTTCTTCTTCTTTTCATCCTCCTTCTCATCAACATCTTGATCATACTTGTCAAAGGTCAATACCTCTCTAAGCAAATCATTGGGCTTCATTGTTTCAAGCCCATCTCTTTGTAGCATCATGATCAACATCTTGAATCTTTTAGGTAAGCTCAACAAGAACTTGTGGCAAAAATCTTGGTCTTGAGTCTTGTGCCCTAAGCTCTTGAGATCATTCACAATGACTTGCAATCTATGAAACATCTCTAAGATTGCTTCTTCTTCTTTCATCTTGAAGTTCTCAAACTCACTCTTAAGCCCATATAGCTTGGCACTCTTTACAACCTTAGTGCCCTCATATGTTTCACTTAACCTTGTCCACACTTCATTTGCCAATTCCAAATCCTTGATGCCCTCAAATACTTTTGTGTCAATATTATTGTAAAGTGTATTGAGAGCCATTCTATTGCATGTTCTATTTGCTCTATCTTCATCGGTGAGATGATCGGGATCAATGATAGCAAAATCATTCTCGGTGACTTGCAATACTCTCTCATGAATAGAACCAAGGTACATTGTCATTTTTCTCTTCCAATGAGCAAAAGAACTAACACCATCAAAGAACGGTGACTTGCCCCCAACATGATTGAACACAATTTGAGCCATTCTTCACACCGAAGGATGTTAAGCCTTGATTAAAACGGTGACCACGGCTCCGATACCACTTGTAAGGTCCTAGATGGCTAGAGGGGGGGTGAATAGCCTATAAAAAATTCTACAAGCACCACTAAGCAAACTTGTTAGAATAACAAACGGCGTAAAGCGAGTTTTGCTTAGCCAAAGGTTGTGATGCAAGCCTCCTATCCACAAGTCTAGTAGATTATGATCTCTAGTTCACACAAGTGCTAAGTCACTAACTGAAAGCCCAAGTTTGGTTTTGGTAATTAATGACACCAAGTTGCTAATGCCATGTGTTAAGTGTTTTGAGTTAGGCATAAGCAACACATGTGATGAAGGTGTATGTGGCAAGGTGTGGTGGCCACAAGATCACAAAGAGATGGTGCATGGACATGAAATGATGATCATGGTGAAGATGCACATAAAAGGAAGGACATGATGATCAAGTGGAGAAGGATCTAAGAGCTCAAGGCAAAGGTATAACCATAGGGTTTTCCTTTTGCCGGTCTAAGATGAGTAGAGAAGTGATTGACCGGGTTTAGGATACATGGCCGACTATCAAGAGGAGCAATCACGGTTAGCTCGGAAATCAAGTGCCACTAGATCAATGTCTTGAGCATATGCATTAGGATCTAGTAAAAAGCTAACATAACGCCTTGAAAAATGTTTATGAAATGCTAACACACATGCACATGGTGGTGTACACTTGGTGGTGTTAGCACAGTTTGTGAAGGCGGTGGAGTTTAAGCGGTAGAGAGGGGTTTGGGTTCCTCTCTCCCTCCCGCCGAGCTTGCGAGGCGGGATTCGGCGCTTTTTGGAGAAGTGAAATGCCTATTTTCTATTGCGCCGGAAGTCGAAAAAGAAACGGAGGCGAACGGAGGTCACAGAGATGACCGGACGCTGGACCGGACGCGGTCTCTGTATGACCGGACGCGTCCGGTCAGTGTTCAGCGTCTGCGCGGTTTTCAGTTTGATGATCGGACGCGCAGCGCGTCCGGTCACTGATGACCGGATGCGTCCGGTCATCCAGGGAGCTTACTGGACTCTAATCGGACGCTGGCACTGTGGCGTCCGGTCAGTTCAATAGCGCGTCCGGTCAGTTCTCCTGAGCGAATCAGAGCGCGCGGAGGTGATTGAGCTCGCAATTGGAGATTGTTGGAGCCTTCACCAAGTGTTGTAAGGGGTTCTTGATCCTTCCCCGCGGGAGTTCGCAAATTGGATACTCTAGTGGAGCTCGTGGCTTGGAGGATCCCCATCTTGTGTGCGGTTGTACGGCGCCCACCGAGGGCTCGACTCTTGATAGTCGATTAGCTCGCGAACCGACAAGTGGGTGTATCGCCACAACGGGGAGTAGCTTGCCGGGAAGCAAGTGAACCTCGGGATAAATTCTTGTGTCATTCTCTTCCCGAGGATTTCTCTTGTATGATTGATTGATTGGTATTTCTCTTCTCTTCACGGCGGTATAATCACTCGAAGCTCTTCTCTCGTATTACTTCTCGTTTCTAGCTTATAGTTGTTGTTGTGTTTAGTGAATAGCCTTGTACTAGACTTGTGTACGTGGCTTGCTTAATTAGTTAGAGCTAGTGCTTTTGCTTCGCCACCTTTCGTACTAACTCGTGGTTAAGTCATTCTTGTAGAAGTTTTAATTAGGCTATTCACCCCCCCCCTCTAGCCTATTTGGACCTTACAATTGGTATCGGAGCCGAGGCACCGTTTATTTGAGGCTTAACAACCTACGGTGAAAAAGAAATGGCTCAATTAAGCTTGCACATCAACAACACCAAGAAGGCACCTCACTTTGATGGCACAAATTATGCATATTGGAAGGTTAAGATGACCGCACACCTAAAGTCAATCAATAGAGAAGTGTGGAAGGTCACCGAAACAAGATTTGAGGTTGCTAATCCGGAAGCACCTACACCGGTGGAAGAGAAGAAGCTCCAATGCAATGACATTGCCATTAGTGCTCTTCATGAGGCATTAGATGACAAGACCTTTGAGCAAGTAAAGAACATTGAGATTGCTCATGATGCTTGGGCCAAGCTAGAAGAAACATTTGAGGGTACCGAAGGCACAAAGACCGCCAAAGCATATATCTTGCAAGAAAAATTTTCAAGCTTCAAGATGCAAGATGATGAGAGTGTACCGGAGATGTTTCATAGGTTGCAAGTCATTGTCAATGAGCTCAAGGCACTTGGTGAGGAGGTCAAGGATAATCAATTCTCTATGAAGTTCTTGAGAAGTCTACCCAAGAGATTTGATACATTGATCACCGTGCTAGTAAGGACTACATTGAAGGATTCAACTCCTCAACAAATTTTTCAAGAAGTGATGACCGACGATTCATATAGAGAAGATGATGAGAAGGATGAGTTGGTAAAGAAGAAGAAGAAGGAAAATGAGAAGAAGGATGATGAGAAGAAGAAGAGTGTGGCATTCAAAGCCACCACATCCAAGGGCAAATCCAAGATTGAATCATCAAGTGATGAAGACTCAAGCTCTTGTGATAGTGATGACATTGATGAGAAGATGGCTCTCTTTGTCAAACAATTTAGCAAATTCATGAAGAAGGGCTTTCGTGCAAGAAGGAGGAAGAACTCTTACAAGAAGAATGAGCATACCATGAGATGCTTTAGATGCCATAGCAAAGACCATCTCATTGCAAAGTGTCCTTATGATAGTGATGATGAAGATGCTATCAAGAAGGAGAGAAAGAAGCAAAAGAAGAAGCAAGAGAAGAAGGAGAGCTCTTATAAGAAGAAGAATGATTCTCATGTTGCTACATGGGATAGTGATGATTCCTCAAGTGATGATGAGTATGACTACAAGAGCAAGAAGAAGGGACATGGTAGCATTGCCATCCAAAAGAAGGTCTCCCTCTTCGACACTCCATCATGCTTCATGGCTAAGGCCGCTAAGGTATCATCCAATGATGAGAGTGATCATGATAACGCTAGTGATAGTGATAGTGATGAAGAAGAATTCACTAAAGATGAACTAATAACTATGCTAGAAGATTGCACTCAACATTATAAAGAATCTAGGAAGGAGTGCAAGGGCTTGCTTAAGGAAAAGAAAAACCTTATGCAAGAACTTGATGAGCTTAGAGTGTCTTATGAGAGTCTAAAGGTAGACCATAAGAAGCTTCAAAAGTCTCACACCAAGCTTGAAGAAGCTCATTCCTCTCTAGTTGAAAAATGTGAAAACATGCCAACTAATATTGAGAAAGCTAAAACTTGCAACATAGGCATATCATGTGATATAATTGATGAATCCTTTCATAAGCCTATTGTTGTTGCTCCCACTAACTCTTCATGTAGTGCATCTACATCATCCTCATCTAGTAGTGATGGTTTCACTTGTGACTCCACACTTATAGTTGAGAATGAAAATCTCAAGAAGAAGGTAAAAGAGCTCAATCACACATTAGCTAAGGCTTATGGTGGTGAGGACCGCTTGCTTATGTGCTTGGGTAGCCAAAGAGTTTCTCTCTACAAAGAAGGATTGGGCTATAACCCCAAGAAAGGCAAGGCCGCTTTTGCTCCTCACAAGACTCGTTTTGTGAAGAACAATGGTAGCTATTGCAAAAGTTGCAAGCAAGTTGGTCACATAGAGCAACATTGCATGAACAAGAAATCCAATGCAAATGTATCATTAATCAAGTTTAATTCTTTCTATATGCTTACCAAGGGTACAAATGGTGTTCATGCTAAGTTCATTGGTGCACCATGGATGGGCTCAAAGAAGAAAGCCATTTGGGTACCAAAGAGCTTAGTCTCTAACCTTGGAGGACCCAAACAAGTTTGGATACCTAAAAAGAATTGATCTTGTCTTGTAGGTCAATTACAAAGTCGGAGGAAGGCATTGGGTGCTTGATAGTGGGTGCACTCAACATATGACCGGAGACTCTTGTATGTTCAATTCAATTGATACAAGTCAAAATGGTGGTTTTGATGCTATCACTTTTGGTAACAACAAGAAAGGCAAGGTCAAGGGGCTTGGTAAAATTACTATCTCAAATGACATGAGCATATCTAATGTGTTGCTAGTTGAGAGCTTAGATTTCAATCTTTTATCGGTGGCACAACTTTGTGATCTTGGCTTCAAGTGCATATTTGGTAGTGATGATGTTGAAGTCATAAGTGTTGATGGATCAAACTTGATATTCAAAGGATTTAGACATGGTAGCTTATACTTGGTTGACTTCAATGATAGTGAGACACAATTGACATCATGCTTGCTTAGTAAATCTAGTATGGGTTGGTTGTGGCATAGAAGGCTTGGTCATGTTGGAATGAAACAATTAAACAAACTTTTGAGGCATGACTTAGTTAGAGGATTGAAAGATGTCACTTTTGAAAAGGATAAACTATGTAGTGCTTGTCAAGCCGGCAAACAAGTTGGAAATTCACATCCTAGTAAAAGTGAAATGAGCACATCAAAAGCATTTGAGCTATTGCACATGGACTTGTTTGGGCCAACAACATACACTAGCATTGGTGGCAACAAGTATGGTTTTGTGATTGTGGATGACTACACTAGATACACTTGAGTGCTCTTTCTCTATGACAAGAGTGATGTTTATGATCTATTCAAGTCTTTTGTCAAGAGGGTGCAAAATGAGTTTGAGACTACCATCAAGAAGATTAGAAGTGACAATGGTAGTGAGTTCAAGAACACAAGAATTGAAGATTTGTGTGATGATTATGGTATTGGGCATCAATTCTCACCAACATACACTCCTCAATCCAATGGTGTAGTTGAAAGGAAAAATAGAACCTTGATTGATATGGCTAGATCAATACTTAGTGAATACAATGTGAGTCATTCATTTTGGAGTGAAGCTATCAATACGACTTGCTATTGTAGTAACCGTCTCTATTGCCATAGGAAGCTTAGAAAGACACCATATGAGCTATTGAATGGAAGAAAGCCCAACATTGCATACTTTAGAGTGTTTGGTTGCAAATGCTATATTCTCAAGAAAGGCACTAGATTGAGCAAGTTTGAAAAGAAATGTGATGAAGGGTTCTTACTTGGTTATTCTACCACAAGCAAATCATATAGAGTTTGGAATCTCACAAATGGCACCTTGGAAGAAGTTCATGATGTTGAGTTTGATGAAATCCAAGGGTCTCAAAAATGAAGCTCAAAACCTTGATGATGTGAGAGGAGATCAATTATCAAATGCAATGAAGAACATGGACATTGGTGATATAAGGCCGATGCAAGTTGATGATGATGATATTCATGTGATCAACCAAAGTGTGCAAATTAATACAAATCAAGCAAGCTCTAGTGGTTCTCATGATGAAGTGCAAGTTCAAGGTCAAACAAGTGAAAGCAATCAACTCCCAATACTCCAACCTACTAGCATTGCAAGAGATCATCCGTTGGACCAAATCATTGGTGGAATTCAAAGTGGTGTTCAAACTAGATCAAGGCTAGCATCCTTTTGTGAGCATTACTCATTTGTCTCATTAGAAGAACCAAAGAAGATAGAAGATGCATTGAAAGATTCTGATTGGGTAAATGCCATGCATGAAGAACTAAACAACTTTGCTAGAAATCAAGTTTGGGAACTTGTTGAAAGGCCAAAGAAATACAATGTGATTGGTACTAAGTGGGTCTTTAGAAACAAGCAAGATCAAGATGGCATGGTTGTGAGAAACAAAGCAAGATTAGTAGCACAAGGATACACTCAAGTTGAGGGTCTTGACTTTGGAGAGACATATGCACCGGTTGCAAGATTGGAGGCAATTAGAATCTTATTAGCATATGCTTGTGCACATAATATCAAGCTCTATCAAATGGATGTCAAGAGTGCATTTCTCAATGGCTACATCAATGAAGAAGTTTATGTTGAGCAACCTCCCGGTTTTGAAGATGACAAGAAGCCCGACCATATTTACAAGCTAAAGAAGGCATTGTATGGTTTGAAGCAAGCACCTAGAGCATGGTATGAGAGATTGAGGGACTTTCTTCTCTCTAAAGGGTTCAAGATGGGAAAGGTTGACACCACTCTCTTCACCAAGAAGCTTGGAAATGACTTGTTTGTGTTGCAAATCTATGTGGATGACATTATCTTTGGATCAACTAACCAAGACTTTTGTGAAGAGTTTGGAAATATGATGGCTAATGAGTTTGAGATGTCTATGATTGGAGAGCTTAGTTACTTCCTTGGACTTCAAATCAAGCAAATGAAGAATGACACTTTTGTAAGTCAAGGCAAGTACATCAAGGACATGATCAAGAAGTTTGGATTGCAAGATGCTAAGCCAATGAGCACACCAATGGGCTCTAATGATCAATTGGGTATTGATAATAGTGGAAATATGGTAGATCAAAAGCAATACCGGTCCATGATTAGAAGTTTGCTCTATGTCACCGCTTCTAGGCCAGATGTGATGTTTAGTGTATGCAAGTGTGCAAGATATCAAGCTTCACCTAGAGAAAGTCACTTGAAAGCAACCAAGAGGATATTGAGATATCTAAAGGGCACTCATGATGTTGGATTATGGTATCCCAAGGGGTCTAATTTTGAGTTGATTGGATATTCGGACTCCGACTATGGTGGATGCAAGATTGATAGAATGAGCACAAGTGACACTTGTCAATTGCTTGGAAGGTCTCTTGTTTCATGGTCATCAAAGAAACAAAATAGTGTTGCACTATCTACCACCGAGGCCGAATACATTAGTGCCGGTAGTTGTTGTGCACAATTGCTTTGGATGAAGGCCACTTTGAATGACTTTAGAATTAAATTTAAGAATGTGCCTTTGTTTTGTGATAATGAAAGTGCTATCAAGATGACACAAAATCCGGTTCAACATTCAAGAACCAAGCACATTGACATAAGGCATCACTTCATAAGAGACCATCAACAAAAGGGTGATATTAGTATTGAGAGCATTGGCACCGAAGATCAACTAGCCGACATCTTTACAAAGCCACTTGATGAAAAGAGATTTTACAAGTTGAAGAATGAATTGAACATACTTGACTTCTCCAACTTGAAATGAGTGCACCCCCACATTCTTATATGACATGCCTCTCCTCCAACATAACAAGGTAAAGTTGTTTGGCATATCATTCATACTTTGCTAAGGACATGTTTAGAACATATAGACATATTTGCATGACAAATAGGCTCATTCATGAAACTCAAATAATTTTGATGTATATATGGTACTACTATTGCTTCTATGTTTGATTGATCTAGTGGTAGCATATGACATGTTTGTGGGCTTACAAACCTAGTGTTGAATCTAGAAAATGAGCTCATGTTGTGTAATTCAACATGGTCAAGATAACCCTTATACTTTATGAGGTGTGAAAAAGCTTGTCCTTGGATCAAACCGAATTACATATTCTAGGCAAGTGATCTAGGTTGAACCATAATTTGGACTCCCTCATATTGATTGACTTATCTCTCACTAAAATTACCTATTCTAGGCACCTTTTTGGTGATTGTTGACAAAGGGGGAGAGAAAAGTCATAAAGATATTGCAAAGAGGAAATAAGATAATAAGGGGGAGAGAAAAATCATAGGGGGAGAGAAAAGTCATAGGGAAGCAAGCTCATGAATTATTTGTTGCATTTGTATGTGCACTAACATGATGATGTGTTGCATTGCAAATTTAATTTCGATATTCATGTTTGTATGGTGTATGCTAGAAATAGAACTTGAATGATGATTTGTTGAGAGTAGCTTTACAAGTGGTATCTAGACACCTTTTGCTTATAATGTTGATCTCACAAAGTACTTTAGTGTTTGTGATCTTTACAAGTGATATATTACAAGTAGTGTCTAGCTACTTCGATGCTAAGGATGGTATATAAAGGCAACTCCGATTGGTATCACGCTTCAAAGGTCCATTCTATATACCTTAGCATCAATTTGATAGTAGCAACTCTCCCAAAATTCAAATCCATACATATGTGCACAATTGAACCAAACTCATGGAAGCATATATGTAGGGGGAGCTAATACTATTGAAATTAAAAATTGATTTCATTTCATATCTTTGTGATGGTTGTCATCAATTACCAAAAAGGGGGAGATTGAAAGCCCAAGTTTGGTTTTGGTAATTAATGACACCAAGTTGCTAATGCCATGTGTTAAGTGTTTTGAGTTAGGCATAAGCAACACATGTGATGAAGGTGTATGTGGCAAGGTGTGGTGGCCACAAGATCACAAAGAGATGGTGCATGGACATGAAATGATGATCATGGTGAAGATGCACATAAAAGGAAGGACATGATGATCAAGTGGAGAAGGATCTAAGAGCTCAAGGCAAAGGTATAACCATAGGGTTTTCCTTTTGCCGGTCTAAGATGAGTAGAGAAGTGATTGACCGGGTTTAGGATACATGGCCGACTATCAAGAGGAGCAATCACGGTTAGCTCGGAAATCAAGTGCCACTAGATCAATGTCTTGAGCATATGCATTAGGATCTAGTAAAAAGCTAACATAACGCCTTGAAAAATGTTTATGAAATGCTAACACACATGCACATGGTGGTGTACACTTGGTGGTGTTAGCACAGTTTGTGAAGGCGGTGGAGTTTAAGCGGTAGAGAGGGGTTTGGGTTCCTCTCTCCCTCCCGCCGAGCTTGCGAGGCGGGATTCGGCGCTTTTTGGAGAAGTGAAATGCCTATTTTCTATTGCGCCGGAAGTCGAAAAAGAAACGGAGGCGAACGGAGGTCACAGAGATGACCGGACGCTGGACCGGACGCGGTCTCTGTATGACCGGACGCGTCCGGTCAGTGTTCAGCATCTGCGCGGTTTTCAGTTTGATGATCGGACGCGCAGCGCGTCCGGTCACTGATGACCGGATGCGTCCGGTCATCCAGGGAGCTTACTGGACTCTAATCGGACGCTGGCACTGTGGCGTCCGGTCAGTTCAATAGCGCGTCCGGTCAGTTCTCCTGAGCGAATCAGAGCGCGCGGAGGTGATTGAGCTCGCAATTGGAGATTGTTGGAGCCTTCACCAAGTGTTGTAAGGGGTTCTTGATCCTTCCCCGCGGGAGTTCGCAAATTGGATACTCTAGTGGAGCTCGTGGCTTGGAGGATCCCCATCTTGTGTGCGGTTGTACGGCGCCCACCGAGGGCTCGACTCTTGATAGTCGATTAGCTCGCGAACCGACAAGTGGGTGTATCGCCACAACGGGGAGTAGCTTGCCGGGAAGCAAGTGAACCTCGGGATAAATTCTTGTGTCATTCTCTTCCCGAGGATTTCTCTTGTATGATTGATTGATTGGTATTTCTCTTCTCTTCACGGCGGTATAATCACTCGAAGCTCTTCTCTCGTATTACTTCTCGTTTCTAGCTTATAGTTGTTGTTGTGTTTAGTGAATAGCCTTGTACTAGACTTGTGTACGTGGCTTGCTTAATTAGTTAGAGCTAGTGCTTTTGCTTCGCCACCTTTCGTACTAACTCGTGGTTAAGTAATTCTTGTAGAAGTTTTAATTAGGCTATTCACCCCCCCCCCCTCTAGCCTATTTGGACCTTACAATTGGTATCGGAGCCGAGGCACCGTTTATTTGAGGCTTAACAACCTACGGTGAAAAAGAAATGGCTCAATTAAGCTTGCACATCAACAACACCAAGAAGGCACCTCACTTTGATGGCACAAATTATGCATATTGGAAGGTTAAGATGACCGCACACCTAAAGTCAATCAATAGAGAAGTGTGGAAGGTCACCGAAACAAGATTTGAGGTTGCTAATCCGGAAGCACCTACACCGGTGGAAGAGAAGAAGCTCCAATGCAATGACATTGCCATTAGTGCTCTTCATGAGGCATTAGATGACAAGACCTTTGAGCAAGTAAAGAACATTGAGATTGCTCATGATGCTTGGGCCAAGCTAGAAGAAACATTTGAGGGTACCGAAGGCACAAAGACCGCCAAAGCATATATCTTGCAAGAAAAATTTTCAAGCTTCAAGATGCAAGATGATGAGAGTGTACCGGAGATGTTTCATAGGTTGCAAGTCATTGTCAATGAGCTCAAGGCACTTGGTGAGGAGGTCAAGGATAATCAATTCTCTATGAAGTTCTTGAGAAGTCTACCCAAGAGATTTGATACATTGATCACCGTGCTAGTAAGGACTACATTGAAGGATTCAACTCCTCAACAAATTTTTCAAGAAGTGATGACCGACGATTCATATAGAGAAGATGATGAGAAGGATGAGTTGGTAAAGAAGAAGAAGAAGGAAAATGAGAAGAAGGATGATGAGAAGAAGAAGAGTGTGGCATTCAAAGCCACCACATCCAAGGGCAAATCCAAGATTGAATCATCAAGTGATGAAGACTCAAGCTCTTGTGATAGTGATGACATTGATGAGAAGATGGCTCTCTTTGTCAAACAATTTAGCAAATTCATGAAGAAGGGCTTTCGTGCAAGAAGGAGGAAGAACTCTTACAAGAAGAATGAGCATACCATGAGATGCTTTAGATGCCATAGCAAAGACCATCTCATTGCAAAGTGTCCTTATGATAGTGATGATGAAGATGCTATCAAGAAGGAGAGAAAGAAGCAAAAGAAGAAGCAAGAGAAGAAGGAGAGCTCTTATAAGAAGAAGAATGATTCTCATGTTGCTACATGGGATAGTGATGATTCCTCAAGTGATGATGAGTATGACTACAAGAGCAAGAAGAAGGGACATGGTAGCATTGCCATCCAAAAGAAGGTCTCCCTCTTCGACACTCCATCATGCTTCATGGCTAAGGCCGCTAAGGTATCATCCAATGATGAGAGTGATCATGATAACGCTAGTGATAGTGATAGTGATGAAGAAGAATTCACTAAAGATGAACTAATAACTATGCTAGAAGATTGCACTCAACATTATAAAGAATCTAGGAAGGAGTGCAAGGGCTTGCTTAAGGAAAAGAAAAACCTTATGCAAGAACTTGATGAGCTTAGAGTGTCTTATGAGAGTCTAAAGGTAGACCATAAGAAGCTTCAAAAGTCTCACACCAAGCTTGAAGAAGCTCATTCCTCTCTAGTTGAAAAATGTGAAAACATGCCAACTAATATTGAGAAAGCTAAAACTTGCAACATAGGCATATCATGTGATATAATTGATGAATCCTTTCATAAGCCTATTGTTGTTGCTCCCACTAACTCTTCATGTAGTGCATCTACATCATCCTCATCTAGTAGTGATGGTTTCACTTGTGACTCCACACTTATAGTTGAGAATGAAAATCTCAAGAAGAAGGTAAAAGAGCTCAATCACACATTAGCTAAGGCTTATGGTGGTGAGGACCGCTTGCTTATGTGCTTGGGTAGCCAAAGAGCTTCTCTCTACAAAGAAGGATTGGGCTATAACCCCAAGAAAGGCAAGGCCGCTTTTGCTCCTCACAAGACTCGTTTTGTGAAGAACAATGGTAGCTATTGCAAAAGTTGCAAGCAAGTTGGTCACATAGAGCAACATTGCATGAACAAGAAATCCAATGCAAATGTATCATTAATCAAGTTTAATTCTTTCTATATGCAGGGAGCTTACTGGACTCTAATCGGACGCTGGCACTGTGGCGTCCGGTCAGTTCAACAGCGCGTCCGGTCAGTTCTCCTGAGCGAATCAGAGCGCGCGACCGGCGCGTCCGGTCCCTCACGTAACCGGAGCGTCCGGTCAGGCGTCCAGAAGGGTAGAGCGAAGCGGAGTAACGATCGGACGCGCGGCGCGTCCGGTCACGTGCGATCGGACGCGTCCGGTCTCAATGGGAGCATACTGGAATGCGACCGGACGCGGGCACTGTCGCGTCCGGTCAATCGGTTCAGCGCGTCCGGTCATGGCAACGGCTAGTTCTGACACGCACTGTTTCTTGCTGTCGTGTAGTGACCGGACGCGTCCGGTCACCCTGACCGGAGCGTCCGGTCAGTGCGTTTTTTGCTGCGTCGTCTGTAACGGCTAGCTGCGTACCCCTTCGCTATAAATAGAGGTTGGCCAGGGTTTGAGGGTAACTCTTGCACATTTTGAGAACTAGAGACATACTTTGAGCTAGAGAACAACCCCTCCACTCATCTCTTTGCATAGTTGCACATCTTGAGTGAGATTGAGTGAGATTCAAGTCCATTGCTTGAGAGTTGCATTCTAGAGGCACTTATTCTTCGAGTTGCTGCGGATTTCTTGTTACTCTTCCGTGTTTCCCGACACGGTAGACGGCTTGGAGCAGCGGAGGTGATTGAGCTCGTAATTGGAGATTGTTGGAGCCTTCACCAAGTGTTGTAAGGGGTTCTTGATCCTTCCCCGCGGGAGTTCGCAAATTGGATACTCTAGTGGAGCTCGTGGCTTGGAGGATCCCCATCTTGTGTGCGGTTGTGCGGCGCCCGCCGAGGGCTTGACTCTTGATAGTCGATTAGCTCGCGAACCGACAAGTGGGTGTATCGCCACAACGGGGAGTAGCTTGCCGGGAAGCAAGTGAACCTCGGGATAAATTCTTGTGTCATTCTCTTCCCGAGGATTTCTCTTGTATGATTGATTGATTGATATTTCTCTTCTCTTCACGGCGGTATAATCACTCGAAGCTCTTCTCTCGTATTACTTCTCGTTTCTAGCTTATAGTTGTTGTTGTGTTTAGTGAATAGCCTTGTACTAGACTTGTGTACGTGGCTTGCTTAATTAGTTAGAGCTAGTGCTTTTGCTTCGCCACCTTTCATACTAACTCGTGGTTAAGTAATTCTTGTAGAAGTTTTAATTAGGCTATTCACCCCCCCCCCTCTAGCCTATTTGGACCTTACACTAACTTACACTAGTGAGCAGGCTAACAACTACTAGAAAAGGCTACCACTAGAGCTACACAAGATAATCTAGTAAAAGTAAATGCGAGAGAGAGGATTGTGAATCTTATACCGACGGTGGAGTGAAGATGTTGCCAATCACCAAGATGATATACAATCAATTAATATTGACAACAACACAATATGTAGACCAATCACCGGGAGACAAGAGACACAATATTTTTGTTCACCCGGTGTTCACTTGTGCACCGACAAGCTACGTCACCGGTTGTGTCGACCAACACTTAGATGGTTCCTCGGTGTGACCCTCAAGTCACTTGCCCCTCAAGGCACGCCCCGCAAGGCACCGCAAGACACCACTCTCAAGTGAGGTAACTCAATGACACGCGCAATCCAATAGAGTTGCTTTTGGCGTCCCACAGAGGAAAGCACAAGAACCTCTTACAAACAACCGGAGGTGGCCAAGAACAATCACCTTCTCTTGCCAACGCCTCCAACAATCTCCAAGCCGGCTAGGAGCGGTACTCTCCAAGAGTAACAAGAAATCCACCGGCTAAACCACCCACAAGTGCAACTAGATGCCCTCAAGCCCTAGCCCGGTCGTGAGTCCAGTAAGCTCCCTCGACGACCGGACGCGTCCGATCGCGTGTGACCGGACGCGCCCCGCGTCCGATCGTCCTTGCGAACCGCAGTTCCTTCTGGGCACTTGACCGGACGCGCCGGTCCCGCGAGTGACCGGACGCGCCGGTTGCAAACCCTAGCCCGCGCGCCCGATACCACGCTGTACTGACCGGACGCGTCCGGTCACACCGTGACCGCGTCCGGTGCAGCGTCCGGTCACCTCAGTGACCCCCGTTCGCCTCCGTTTCTTTTCCGACTTTCGGCGTAGTGAAAAATAGGCATTTCATTTCCCCGAAATCGCCTGAATCCCGCGCTCACACGCTCGGCGGGAGGGAGAGAGGAACCCAAACCCCTCTCTACCCGCAAACCACAGCGCGACCAACGCCACCTTTGCAAATGTGCCAACACCATCAAGTGTACATCTCCATGTGCTTGTGTGTTAGCTTTTTCTCAATCATTTTCAAAGGTTTTCCAATTAGCTCACTAGGCCCTACATGCAATGCACTTCATGAATTCACCTAGTGGCACCCGTGCATCGAATAACCGATAAGACTTCCCCTCTTAATAGTTCGGCTATCGATCCTAAACCACTCACACCCTCTATGGTGTCTTGAGTGTAAAACAAAATGGCACTATGGTTATACCTTTGCCTTGAGCCCATTTTGTTTCTCCAAATGATATGATCCACTTCATATCATCACATGACCGTCTCGATCCATCGACCTTGACTTCACTTGCTCTTCACCGTTGCATCGGTCCGTCGGCGCTAAGTCTTGCTCAAGCTTCACCATCGCATGGTTCTTCGCTTCGAAGCCTCGACTTGCCCTTCACCTTCATAACCGGTCCATCGAGCCAAGCCTCATCTTGGTCTTTACCATCTTGGTCATATGAGTCAATGTCATGTCTCATATGCAATGACCACCTTTATCTAAATCATCCACTTAGATACAAAGGTTAGTCCTAGGTTTCATCAATTAGCCAAAACCAAACTAGGGACTTTCACCGCCGTCCGATGTCATCCAACGGTCGAGTTTTGTTTGGACCGGAATCAGCCCAGGTGGGTTTCGGCACTGGGCCGAATTCGCACCGCCGGCCCAGGTTGCGGCCTGGCTGCGTGCGCGCCCTCCCGCGCGATTTTGGACTGGGCCGCAAGAGACCGTGGGCCGAATGGTTGGCCGCGGCCTGTTTAAAGCACAGTAAAATTTTTTTATTTTCTTTTTTATTTTTTCAGAAGCATTTAAATAATCGTTTTGCCCAGTTATTAAACTCTATTTAATTACACCAACATGTTTATTATTTAGAGTGCAAAGTCAGCAAGTTATGCTTCTGAGAAATAGTAAGTTTTCCGCTGCGCGAGCTCTAATATTTTATGCATTTATTCTATTCTGCCCAACGGTGATTAGGATTTATGTACAGAGATAATTTTTTTGTATATCTTGATTTTGACCAACGTTAAATTAAGATATGCAATTATTTTTTCCTAGATTTAATGTTGATGGCCACACTTTTTTATTATGTTTAATTTCAGACCAAACGCTCAATGTGATGCACTTTATTAGTGCAATCCCAAAGCTGACGGGACAGAACTATGTTCTATGGCGCGAAGAACTTGATGCAGCTCTAGCACTTGCTGAGATAGATTTGGCTCTTCAGGAGCCAAAGCCCACTGAGCCAGAGGAGCCCGAAAGGTTTCAAAATGAGACCGATGAAGCTTTTGCTAATCGGAAGCGAGACTATGCTCCTATTAGAGCAAAGTATGATCTTGAGAAGTACAAGTGGGAAAAGTCAAACCGCAAGTGCAAGATTGTCATCAAGAAAACCATCACAGAGGGCTTAAGAGGTGCCATCCCAGAATGTGACACAGCAAAAGAATATCTTGAGAAAGTAAAGAATCAGTTCACTGGTTCTACCAAAGCTCATGCTTCCACCCTGATCCAGAAACTCACTAACATGAGGTTCACAGGGGGAGTGTGAGAGAGCACATTCTGAGCATGAGCACCATGGCAACTAAGTTAGACAAGCTAAAGATGCCCCTAGCAGATGGTTTCATCATTCACCTAGCTCTAAACTCCCTTCCCAAAGAGTATGAGACATTTGTTGTTAACTACAACACACAGCCAGAGGACTGAGATTTAGAGAAGGTAATTGCTATGTGTGTACAAGAAGAAGAAAGGCTAAAGAATGCAAATGGTGGTTCTGTGAACTTTGCCAAAGGAAAGAGCAAGAAGCCATTCTACAACAAGAAAGCTCCAGATGCCTCCACCTCTCATAATAAGGGAGGAAGCTCTTCACAGCCTAAAGCACAGCCAAAACAAGACAACCAGCAGAAGCAGGAGGACCCGGATCGTTGTAGATGGTGCAATGAGACAGGGCATTGGAAGCACGACTGCCCCAAGTTCATGAGACACTGCCTAGTAAAGGGTGAGGACATTATAACTTTTGTTGATGAATCCTTATATCTAAGCTATGCTAGATCCACATGGTGGATTAACTCAGGTGCAACTGTTCATGTTGCAAACTCTTTGCAGGGATTCAATGGAGGGAGAACCCTTCAAAGAGGAGAAAGACAGATTAAGGTGGCCACTGGTGTTGAAGCTGAAGTTCAAGCTATAGGAAATCTATCCCTAGTTTTAGCTAGTGGTTTCACACTTGAGTTGCATGATGTTCTTTATGTTCTCTCTTTAGCCAGAAATTTGATTTCAGTTTCATGTTTATCAGACTATGGTTTTGATTGTCATTTCAGCAAGAATAACTGTAAGCTACAGTTAAATAATCAGTGTGTGGGTCTTGCCTTCCGACAAGACAAACTTTATTTATTATCTATGTCTGAGAATGTGAATGCTGAATGTAATAATGCTGAGAATGCAATACCCGCAGATGCTAGCAAGAAAAGGAAAAGAATTGATTCCTCATCGAAATTATGGCACTGTCGTTTAGGCCATATTTCGAGGGGGAGAATAGAACGATTAGTTAAAGAATCAATACTCCCACCACTACAACTCTCAGAGTTAGATCAATGTGTTGATTGCATTAAAGGCAAGTTAGTAAAGAACATAAAGAAAGGCGCTAAGCGAAGCACGGGAGTACTAGAATTGATCCACACAGACATCTGTGGACCTTTTCCAGTGACATCTGTGGATGATTTTGATTCCTTCATCACATTCACAGACGACTACTCTCGTTTTGGATATATATATCCAATCAAAGAACGTTCGAAAGCTTTAGACAAGTTTAAGATATTCAAGGCTGAGGTTGAAAATCAACTAGACAGAAAAATCAAAGTAGTAAGATCTGACCGTGGGGGGGAGTACTACGGTCAACATACCCCTTATGGACAAGTTCCTAGACCTTTTGCAAGGTTCTTACAAGAAAATGGCATAGTAGCCCAGTATTCAATGCCGGGCGACCCACAGCAAAATGGAGTAGCAGAAAGACGTAACCGTACTCTAATGGATATGGTGCGCAGCATGATGAGCTAATCCACTCTGCCACTAAGTTTATGGATGGAGGCCTTAAAAACCGCCATTCATATTCTCAACAGAGTTCCAAGCAAGTCAATACTTAAAACACCGTATGAGTTGTGGACCGGCAGGAAACCCTCAGTCAACCATTTGCGTGTCTGGGGGAGCCCTGCTGAAGCAAAAGTATTTAACCCAAACATAGGAAAACTAGACCCCAAAATAGTAAGTTGCCATTTTATTGACTATCCAGAAAAATGGAAAGGTTATCGTTTTTACTGCCCTGGTAGATATACCAAGTTTGTGAAAACAAGACACGCTAGTTTTTTAGAAGATCAGATGATCAGGGGAAGCAAGACAGCGCGAGAAATCACCCTTGAAGAGAAGCGGGTGTTCGTGCCCATTCCTATGGTGCAGGAACCCTACTTCACGCTGCCTGTTGTTGTTGGACCTACGCAAGTGGTGACAACACCTGCTGTAATTTCGCCTACGACTAATTCGGAACCTATCTTTCAGGAGCCGAATGAACCCATAGTCGATGAACAGCAGCCCCAACAAGATCAGCCTCAAGAACAAGAAATGCCAGTAGCAGAACCTTCTGGCAGACCTCAAAGAGCGAGAAAGTCTCCTATTCTAGATGACTACATAGTCTATGAATGCGAAGAAGTTCAGATGGAGGATGAACCCACCTCATTTGAAGAAGCCATGAGGAGCACTGAAGCATCTAAGTGGCAAGAAGCCATGGAAGATGAATTAAAGTCCATGAATACCAATAAAGTTTGGGACCTAGAGGAAATTCCTGAAGGAGCCAAAACAGTAGGCTGCAAATGGGTCTACAAAGTGAAACGTGACTCCAAAGGGAACATAGAAAGGTATAAAGCAAGACTGGTAGCAAAAGGTTTTACTCAGCGAGAAGGGATAGATTACAATGAAACATTTTCTCCCGTCTCGAGCAAGGACTCTTTTAGAATCATAATGGCCCTAGTGGCACATTTTGATCTAGAATTACATCAGATGGATGTGAAGACAGCGTTTCTCAATGGGGATCTAGAAGAAAGAGTGTACATGGCACAACCGAAAGGTTTTGCTATGACAGGAAAAGAAAGAATGGGCTGTCGCCTAAAGAAATCCATTTATGGATTAAAGCAAGCATCCAGACAGTGGTATTTGAAGTTTGATAAGACAATCAGGAAGTTTGGGTTTAAAGAGAATGTTGAGGACAATTGCGTGTATGCAAAGTTTAAGAATGGGAAATATATTTTCCTAGTACTGTATGTAGATGACATTCTACTAGCAAGTAGTGATGTCACCCTGCTGCAGGAAACCAAAAGATTTTTGTCCTCAAATTTTGATATGAAAGATTTAGGTGAAGCTTCTTTTGTTTTGGGCATAAAGATTCACCGAGATAGATACCGAGGGGTATTGGGATTATCCCAAGAGGCATATATAGAGAAAATATTAAAGAAATTCAATATGCATAAGTGTAGACCATCACCTGCTCCTATTGTAAAAGGTGACAAGTATGGGGAACATCAATGTCCCAAGAGCAAGTTCGAGCGCGATCGCATGCAAGCCGTTCCATACGCTTCAGCTGTCGGAAGCTTACAGTATGCTCAAGTGTGCACACGCCCAGACCTGGCTTTTGTGACTAGACTGCTTGGCAGATATCAAAGTAATTCAGGTATGGAACACTGGAATTTAGTAAAGAAGGTCTTAAGATACTTGCAAGGCACGAAAGGGCTCATGCTAACCTACAGAAGATCTGATGACCTACAAATAGTAGGATATTCAGATTCTGATTACGCGGGAGATGATAGAAAGTCCACCTCAGGGTATATATTCACTCTCGCGCAAGGAGCCATATCATGGAAAAGCTCAAAACAAACAATAGTCACTGCATCGTCCACAATGTATGCTGAGTTTATTGCTTGTTATGAGGCGTCAGGACAGGTGAATTGGCTTAAAAAATTTATACCAAGTTTAAAGGTGGTCGACAGCATCGATAAACCACTAAAGTTGTATTGTGATAACGAGCCAGCAGTGTTGTATGCTCATAACAATAAGTCAAGCAATGCCGCCAAGCACATTGACATAAAATATTATGTTGTGAAGGATAAAATCCGGGATCACGTCATAAGTCTTAAACATATAAGTACAGAAAAGATGCTAGCGGATCCGCTTACGAAAGGCTTACCGCCCAATGTGTTCAGAGGACACGTAGCCGGCATGGGTTTAAAGGAAAGCCTGTGATTCCTGGATAGTAAGTGGGCCCAAGGCGAGAATTCACCTCTGAACAGAAAAGTGTTTGTGGCTGTCTAATCTAACAGTGATAGTTATGATGAAACATGCTCAATACACTGATTTATGATGGGGTGGGTTGACAAAGCGAGAAAGCAGAGATGAGATCAAGGGGGAGAATGTTGGATTGATCTCAGGCCCAGCCCAACGGCTGGGGCCTTTCCCCCTGGATCGCGCCCTGATCGGGGGCGCCCAACCGATCCATGGTTGGTGGGCCCCCGACGCGCTGCGCTATCAAAAAGAGGAGTGGGGGCCGTGGGCACGCCAACCAAGGTTAGCCGTGCACTCAACCCACTCCACAAACCCTAGGCCATCTGATCGGCTCTGCGCAGTGGCGTCGGGAAGAACCACCGCGCCGCCTCTCTACTACTCCTTCCCCACGGTTCCTGGTCAGTGCCGGTGGAGGCCCGAAGGACGACGACTTCTACATCACCGCGACGTCAGCATCATGGACGCTTCCGGATCTGCTCCCGCCAATGACGGTCTAAATCCTAAACTCCTAGATCTACTTCATTGTCTTTCTCTTGTTCCCGACTCGATACACTGCTAGTAGATCCTGTTAGTGTATCACCGGGCACTCGAGGGAGCCGATGGTGATCGCCCGCCGAGGCATGAACGTGGTCCCGCGTCGTCCCCCAAGGCATGGGGCGTCATCACCGGAAGCCGCCAGCCGATAGCAGCGGAGCCCCTGAACAGAATTGCCGGCCGCGAACAGGCCAGGATGTCCGCGGTTGTGGTTGCTGTCGTCCGAATCGTTGTCATCCAAGTCTCTACCCCCATAGCCCTCATCGTCCGAGGACGGCGGCGGGGTGCGCCAATCTTGGCACTCCACAATGCGGAGTTGCACCAGGTACCATAGTCCAGGGAGGCCGTCCAGCACAACATCGCCAGCGTGGAGTGCCAGGGCGTTCCCAGGGACGAGGGCGTTAGGCTCTGGGATGAAGATCCACTCCTCCTCCGGAACCAGTCGAGGGTCTCAGCACCAGGCTGAGATGAAGAACTCACGGTCGTCATCCACCGGGGTCGTCTCCGGCGGAGCAAGCTCAATACGGGCGCAGCCGCGTCCCAGGATGATCTGCGCCACCGCCGCTGAGCGAGCATGGAGAGGAACGTTGGTCATGCCCACGAGGACTCGGTAGCGGAAGGACTCGGCAGTGGCCATCGACGTCCTCCTCCAGGGATACCAGACCAGCTGGAAGGGTGGCTGGTGGATCCTGGAGCGTAGCACAGCCTCCCGGTCGTCGAGGTTGGAGAATCTCACAATGAAGTCTTCCGGGTCATGTCGCCGCACGGAGGCGTTGTAGATCCCCAGGAAGGTGGCCAGATAGTCGCGCAGCATCGCAGAGGACACATGGGGCCTAGTGCCGGCCACAACGGCCAGAAGCGCCAGCCCCAGGTCATGCTCTGCCGCCTCCATCTCCGCAGAGCGAGGCACGACGACTAGCGCAGCAGGCCTTGTCTCATCTTCTTCCCGCGGTTCCGATGCATAGTTGTCGGCCACCGGTTCCGCCGCGCGTTCCAGCGCAGGGGGAGGAGGCGGAGCACCGCCGCTGGGCACACCGCGACGCGTCGTCCTGGTGGCCTCCCGCCGAGGCACGCGTTCCCGTCGTGGCGCGCCACGTCGGCGGCCACCATCGTCGCCAGGGCGCATGGGGGGAAGGGGCAGGTAGGTCGCAGGTGGCACTCGCTGCCGTAGTTGCGGCACGTCGTCGGCTCCCGCGTGGAGGCAGAGCGTGCGGACAGCGTCTCGTTGGAGATAGACGACCGCACGCGATGCAACTGCCGCAGCCAGGAGCGGCGCGGCGGAGAATCAGGTGATCGGCGACGTTTGCCGAGGTCGGAGTGCTGCAGTGGGGGGAAGGGGCACTCGTGCTGCCGGTGATCCTCACAGCCACAGTGGAGGCACCTAGCTAGAGAGGTGCACTGCGCCCTAAGGTGGTGCTCACCGCCGCAGTTGAAGCATTTTCCGTTGAGGTGGGGCGGAACCGGCTTCGACTGGCGCGGTGAGTGGCGCTTACGGTCACGCCGGCGGCTTTGGACCAGGTGGTAGCCATTCGCGTCCGGAGTGTTGGAGGTACGCGGCGGGTGCGATGCCAAGGAGCGCGGGCGCCAAGCGTGACCGCCCTCTCCACCAAGCCGAGAGGCCTCCAGGGGGCCATCAATCGGCGGGTGGGTACGGCGCGCCGCAGCCATAAACCCGTCTGGGTTCCGGCGACAACGATGGCGCTGGCGGCGGCGGCGGCGCTTGCCCTGGACAGCGACGTCCTTCCCCTTCTCATCCGGCGGCGGCAAGTCCGGCTCCCCGTCGGAGGCCTCGGAGTCCGTGAAGGAGAGCCGTTCGCCAAAGACATCGGGGGACATCGGGCCCCAGGTCCAGCGACGAGCCGACCGCCAATGCCGCGAGTTCCTTGTCCTCTGCCTCATCTGCCCAGGAACGGCGGGAGGCAGATCCGCGCTCCATAGCGCGGGGGACGGTGGATCCGGCAGGCGAGGGAGTAGATCCGACGAGCGGGCCGCCCGGGGAGGCAGGAGTAGAGGTGGAGCAGATCAGTGGCGGGGGGACCGTGTCGACGGCGGAGATGGCGAGAGGCGGGGGAGCTTGGAGCTGGGAAAGGCAGAAGGCGGGAGGGGGTGAGTGGATCTATGGCGCGGCGCGGTCTGGGTGGCCGGCGCTGCGGAGGCTCTGGGCGCCGAGGCCGGGGTGGCCGCCGGCGGCCTTTAGTCTCGTCGTGGCGTCGTCATAAAAAAACGATGGAAAAGTTAAGCCAGCGTCGAGTTTAGCATGTTCAAGCATTGCGTGGAGTCTGATACCAAAATAAATTGAAATGTCTAGCGTTTTCACGGTCCACCACACTCTCCCATGGTCGTACGAGTTTGAGAAGAGTGTTCAGGCATGGTGCGGAGTCTGATACTCTGATCCTAAAACAAATTTGAACGCATCATGTGATCATTGGATCAATCTCTAAGCCTCCCATACCTATATACTATCAGTTATATCAACACGTTTCAAGCATAGTATGAAATAAATTCGATCGCAAGACGAATTAAAATACGTTACATGATCATTAAATAAATCTACAAGCCACAAAGTTCCGTTGCCAGGCATGCATGTATGTGCATGTTTTGCTAGTGGGACCTAAAAGCAGCTATTTGAAGTTCTCACCGATGATATAAACACGCCCACTAATCACAGCGCACCAACACCGAGCCACTCATCGATCGATCCTTACTGCAACAGATTAACTTTATTCGAGGCACTAATAAGTATGCAGTTACTCGTAGATTTCATCATGCGTGCAAGGACATGAACTGTGACACCAAATCTAAGCCGTCTATCGGTGTTGCATCAAAAGCAATTGCACTTGCACCATCTAGTGCCGACATGCATCCTCGGCCACCCGAACGCGCGTCACACTGTCCTGATCATTATTAATGTGCTTGGGTTAGGATTCATACTTGCTATCTATGGACCTTTAGTGCGAGTCCTTGCTAATAAGGACATGATTAGCTTGATGACCCTAAGGACTCAATAGATTGCTTTTGTAGAAGAATTTAGGAGCCAAGGTGGTGAGGGGCCAGGGTTTGAGTTTACATAGACTAAGATTGTTGATTTAAATTTTTATTAGGGCCCAATTCACAAATCACAACCTCTCTCTTGGGCTATTCGATCCTCGAGTGTGAGATGCATGAGATGGAGGAGTGTTGCAACTAGAGAGATACCCATGCCAGAGGCACAAAAACTAGTGCACGAAGGCGAAATTGTTGCACACTGTGGTGCATATGGAAGCAAAGGAATGCGAGGATTTTTAGGGACACTAGAAACCAGAGCATGCTCTGTTTGTTGAAATAAAAGACACTGCCCAGCTGTGGTCCTTCGCGCGGGGGTCCTGAAGTCCCTATTCGTTGCGCAGACAATTAGTATAGTTTTGCTTTAACTCCTCGTAGCTTAGGCTACGGAGAGTAGCATCTCTCGCGCTTCTAGTGACTATTGCTATCTTCTCCTTATTATAATACAAAGTTGGGCAACCAGATCTTAAAAAAAAAGGTGAAATCGTTGCATTTGATCATTTTCGTGTGAGTATTGTGTCGTACTAGCGTATGTTTTCCCTATGCGTTTTTTTAGAACCCACTAAAACAATTAATATCTCGTTGTGTTATTGTCACGCCTAGGGAAATAAACCAATTCCCCCATGGGTCTCTTAATTTTCCTGTGGCTTTAAACAGTACCCAAAGGTTAATCTCTAACTTTTCTATTCGCCAAAAAAAATTTATACGCGGCTGCAAATGGAAACCTAAAACAAGTTATTTGAGGCCGTAACCGATGATATTTTTTTAGTCTATTTACCACGTATGTGTTTCATCTGATGGGAGCACTCGATTTTTTCCGAATCGTCTTCCTCCCGCTATCCGCGCCCCTCCCTCCACTACTCCCTCCCTCGTCGTCATCTGCCCCACGCCCTCCTCCTCGTCCTCGCCCCCGCGGCGGCCACCCTCTTCCCCTCCCCGCCGCCAAGTTCTCCAGCTCCGGTGAGCTCGCCCGCCGCCATCTTCTCCAGCTCTGGCGAGCCTCCCCCGCCCTGACTTGGCCCGGCCGCCTTTACCACCGTCAACTCCCCTAAACCGTCAGGCCACCATCCCCCCACCACACCCCCACACCCCCCACGGCCGGCCCCTTCCTATACCTGCTGGAGTTGGAGAAGAAAGAGGGGGAGAGCTCGTCGGAACCCTAGCCATTGCCGCCGCCGTCTTCATCTCCGGTGGAGGAGGAGGAGGACTCCTACCTCGTTCGCACCCGCCAGCTCTACCGCCGCTGGAGGGGGGAGAGGAAGGAGCCATGAGCTCGGACGATCTGACCACCTCCACCGCATCCTCGCGCGGATCCGATGGCCCAGAAATCACGTGCGCACATGAGGTAAAACACCCGAGTGTGTTCTGGCGGTTCGAGGTGTACCGCCAGAACATGGAGCTCATCAAGGCCATGAACCGGCGCGGCCTCTCGTACCAGCTCAGCGAGACCCGTTCACGGACCTCACTAGCGAGGAGTTCCTCGCCACGCACACCATGTCGCGCCTGCGCGCGCCCGAGGCCGCCGCCGCGCGGCACCGGGAGCTCATCACAACGCGCGCTGGCCCCGTCAGCGACGGCGGTCGTCGCCACTGGAACTGGAACTCCACGACAGACCTCGACGTCCCGGAAAGCGTGGACTGGAGGACCAAGGGCGCGGTGACGCCGGTCAAGAACCAAGGACCTTGTGGTAAACAATACGTACTCCCATAAAAATATGATTTATGCTATTTATCTGTCAACAGATTTTGTTGACATTTATCTGTCAAATTCTAGATCGTTAATTTGTTCTGAGATTCGTGCATATGAATGGGTCAGCTATCGGGTCCGCCATGTTTTGACGGGTCACGAATTGAGCCTGCGAAATCCACAAACCGCTATTTTCGAAATCCGCGCCACCCCTTATCGTTTCCCTTCGTCTCCCCCCTCTTTTCCCCCGAATCCTCTCCGTCGCTTTCCCCTCTTCGCTGCGTAGAGCAGGCGGTGGGTCGGTGGCCGCTGTCGCTTGGCCTGCGCCGCTCCTCACCGTGCCTCCCTGCTGAAGCTGTGGGCACACACCCGCCGCACGCTCCCTGTTGGTGGATCCAGCCGGGGTAGAGCCGCTGGGGGTGTGGTGTTGTTGTCGCGCGCTGGACGCCCTGCGCCGCGGCCGTCGTTGGAGTCTCTCCCTCGCCGATTTGGAGGCTCGCTCGCGGCAGGTACCTTCCTACGGCGTGTGCTGTCCCTTGATCTGAGCTCTGTTGTTTGGGGTAATTTGGTTCGGTAGATCTGGTTCTGTAGTTGTTTGATTGATTGTTCTAGGATTTGATGTATTTTTTTTGGTTCGAGTCCATGGAGGATGGAGTCGTCTTTTGCTTTTCGCCTGGGTGCCGAGGCTGGTTATCTCATTTGCCGAATCGAAATCTAGAACATGGTATGTTTGAAATGTAGAACTCGTCTCTGATGTCTGAACTCTGAAGTGAATGGAGCTAGCTACCATGATAGTGGCATGTGGTCGTCTCAGTAGCTTACCAATAATAGTAGCGAACATAGGCCTAGTGCAGCGTATGTCTACTTGTGTTTGTTTCAGCAATGAGCATGCAGATTCCATACTCTCTTTTTCTTTGGGAGCTTCACCTTCATCTGTTGCTAATCTCTCTAGTATGCTTATCTGAAGATGCAAAGCTAGTCTGCTATACAGAGAACTGAGAGAAGGTTCAGTTGTGCTTAGTCGAATGAAATCCGTGTAGCCATGCAATGATTTTTGCGAGCGAGTTAGGGTACTGTGCTGCTGAGGATAATTTTGCCCATCGGTTCGATTTCAAATGAACTTCTGCTAGTGTTTTTTCAGAAGAAAAACAGTAACCTGTGGAACGCCGACACCTTTTCTATGGGCAGGGAAAGAGCTGAGTATGAGTTCAGTTGTTGATGCTGAGTGGCTGTAGTTTGATTAGTATCAAGCGGCTATCAGTTGATCTCTGTGCTAACTAATCTGCCTATTCGATTCTAAAATGGTGACTGTAGTCTGTATGCATATCACTTCTGCACACCTACCCTATGAACCTATTTGTGAAGATTTTAGTCAATTTTTAGTCAATTTTTCAGATGCATTCATTTGTCTATAGGTTGTTTGATTTAGATGTCCAAGTCCTGCTGTTTTTGTCTCATGTTGTAGTGTGAGCTTTTTTGTCCTCCCTGAATGTGAATGAGTTATACCTTGGTTGTCGTTCGAGCCATTTTTGATGTGTGTGTTGCTGCTGAAGTATTGTTAGCAGCTTGTTAACCAGAGGAAAAATAATTACTGGCAAGTACAGTTTCCAGTATTAGCAATTACCCAGCATGGTAATGCAACTGCAAATATTCCAAGTGCTAGGCTCTATAACAGCAAATTTGCAAGCATAAATATGGACATTGTGCAATTGGGTATTACCATGCTAGGGGTAAGTGCTGCTGGGTAACTCCAGATGTCTTTCATATGTTTGTTTAGCCAGTTGTCTTAGATGTCCATTTTTAACTGATTTGAATTTTTCAGTATCCAGTTATGGTTTTCCATTATATTTTCGCAACTGAAGGGCAAACATGCTTGTTAGAAATCAGTAGGCCAAAGGTTAAGAGAAGGGAAAAAAAGAGGGGTTACGAATGCTAATTGTGGCGTCATGATGTCTTTGTTTATGGTGCTACGAATGTAGGTTCAGCAGCTATGATCATATAGTTCTTCTTTTTTATTAGGGATATATTTTTTGTGGGATCTTTTTTATTGCCTATAGCTTTGGATTTCTGATGTCTTGCTAGCCTGTGGCTCATGAAATTGGGGCACCAAGGTGCTTGTTATGTAGATGGTTAGCTTTGCATAAATTGTTCATAATGGTTACATTTTAATTTTCTATGTTTTCATCTGGCTGATCATTCTCTTTTTAGCAGCTTGCGCTCATTTTTTTGTTGTTGTTCTGTTATTTTTACAAGTTGAGCAATATCAGTAGCAGCAGCCATTTGAGCTTGTGTCTGCTTTTGTCCATGCTATTTTTGGTGTATGTATGTCTGGTTTTGACAGCTGGAAACAGATTGGGTCTAGTTAAAAACTATGACTAGGATGAGTTTGTGACGTCCTGCATGAATCTTTTTTTTAAAATTGATAATTGAAAGTATATCATGTTTTCAGTTGGCAATTCAATAAGATAGCTTTCTTACATCTTATTGAAAGAATAGTTTTGCTGTTTTTTGGTTAGCTGTTTTCCTGGACAAGTGGAGTGGCAATGGCGAGTCTCCCATCTGATGGTCTTGATGATTTGTTGTTTGACATGTATAAGAAGCAGGTTTGTATATGTTTTTTTATTGCTTTTTGTTGCTGCATTATATTTTTTTTCTCTCATTTGTATTTGTGGGCCTTTTTTTGTCTTTTGCCTTTTTCTGGTATTTGCCTTTTGAATTTTTCTTTGTCTGTGTCTTTCTCTCTATCTTTGTGTGTGTCTCTCTCTCTATCTCTGTCTGTGCATCTCTTTCTCTATCTCTGTGTGTCTCTCTCTATCTGTGTTTTTTTAGCAGATCTGCTTTTCTTTTTAGTTGAGTTGACTTCTCTGTCTCTCTCTGTTTGTTTCTCTCTTTTTCTGTGTGTGCGTGTCTGTGTCTCTCTCTATGTGTGTGTTTTTCTCTCTCTTTGTGTGTAGGCTCAATGTGTCTTTTTTGATTTGTTTGATATTTGTTAGAAGTTTTTGGAGTATTCTATCATGTTTATTTGTTCCTATGAGTCTGTGTGTGTGTGTCTCTCTCTCTATGTGTGTGTCCTTGTGTGTTTTTTAATTTTTTCTGAGCCTCTCAGTTGGCCTGTTGACTTCAGTTCATTTTTGTGAGTGTGGCTGTCTTTTTTTGGTTTTCTTTGTGTGTGTGTGCGCGCGCGCCTGCTCATGATTGAGCTTTTTTTCCCTTACATTTGATTTTTTGTATCCTTTGTTTTTTGGCTCAATGTGTCTTTTTTTTATTTGTATGAGATTTGTTAGAAGTTTTTTAAGTATTATGTCGCCTAGGGGTCTTTGTGTGTGTCTCTCTCTGTGCGTGTGTCTTTGTGTGTGGTTCTATTTGCTCTGTTCCATTCTTATATGATGTCTTTACAGTTAATAGACCTTATATTGCTCCTTTTCCTTTTCTGCTCTTTTGTACAGAAGCGTTTCCAGAATGATATGTCAATTAACAATGCACATGTCGATGTATTGCAAGGTCAATGTTGGGAAAGTACTCCATGAAAATGACTGCAAGTTGGAGATATTGTGAGGGTAATGTCTTAAATGCCTATTTAGTATCTTGTGAGTTAATCTGCATATTCCATACTGAAAGTAATTGTCCTGATCTGTTTCTTGTGTAATGTTGAGGTTTAATGGCATAAAAAATTAATAGTGGTGACACTTCTTTAGAGCAGATCAAGCAAGATGGTTATTTCCCTGTTGACTTGCTCTTTCAGTATAGGTTGTATTTGTTTTTGTTTGGAGCAAAGTGTCCTTTTATGCGCGATCTGATGTTTGATGCCTACATTATTGCAGTTGTTCTGTACTGGTGGGCAGCTTTTGCCTTCACCAGTAATGGCGTGTGGGATGCATTGCGCTTTTGCCATTAAGGGTCTTCCAGCTGAAGTTGCTACTATTCAAATTGTTGAGGTGCTGCTATCTATTTTTTCCATCCCTGGTGTATTCGTTTGTTGATAAGTCATGGTTTTATCTGTACTCTTAGGTCTTTTATGCTGAGTTCGTTTTGTTCTAGGCATCTATATTATGGTGTTTCCTGGTGCTTGTTGATTGGCTGATGGTTAGCTCCTTGTCATTTTGGGGTTGATGAGCTTTTGTGAGATGATTTTTCCTTTTCGATTGAGATGATCAGGAGTTGACATAGACATTTGGGCTAGGGATTTGGTCACATTGTGATCAGGAGTTGAGTTTGGCTTGTTTGTTTTTGCTAGGTGCATAACAAGAGGATAGAAAATATAAGCACACTGTGGACCTCCCAAAACCAACATTTGGGCTGAGATCGAATTCTGTACAACGGGAGCCAGAGCTCTAAAAATTATGGGATGAGAATCAGGTTCTGAAAAGGGCATCTGAAAGGAACACTGGGGTGAGTCGATATCTTCAAGTACATACCTGAAATTTAATAGATCTGTTAATCTGATTTAGTTACTTGTTCTGTTTGGATGATTGATTAGCCTGCATTTGTTCTCCATGATGGCCCTCTATATGCTAATGGTGATCTTCACATGGGCCATGCGCTCAATAAAATCCTCAAAGATTTTATAAATCGCTACATGGTATTAACTGTTGTTCATATGACTGTTGTTGTGGGTTAGTGTTTTCAAAATCACAGCTTTGCTTATGTTTTTTTTGTACGCAGCCACTTCAGTATCATAAAGTGTCCTTTGTTCCTGGTTGGGATTGCCATGGCCTTCCAATAAAACTAAAAGGCAATATCATTACAAAGGTATTTCTTTCTGCTGTATATATGCAGCCTAACTCTTAGCTAGTTTAGTGCATTAACCCAAGTATAATAAGTTCATGATCTTGTTGTTGCTATGTAAATCAGAAACCTTCACTGATAGTCATTCTTCATAACCTACTTAGGAAACCTCTATGTGGTCTTATATTGAAGAATCGTTTATGCTAGTGAACTCATTTTCTCCAACGCAAGTCTCTGAACTCATTCAACCTCCTGGAATGACTGTGCGGTATGTCTATTCCTGCTACCCTGTACCTATTGGATGAGTATTGGGTTTTGGATCTATGTGCTAATCATAGTCTTGCTTGTTGATCTTGGACCAAATTCAATCAAATATAGATTCATTTTGTTGGACGAATCTATGTTTTTTTTTAGTGAATTTGACATATAATATATTGAATTGTCTGTGGGGTTGCAACTGTATACTAGAACTATTAGCAAGTGGTTGAATAGCTCTGTTTGCTACCACTAGGTGGATAGGGCCACATTCTAGTGTGTCTTGAGTTGAAATTGTATGCATTTTGAAGCATTTTTTAACTGCCTGGTAGCTGAGTATAGGAGTTGCAGTCTGCACGATTATTGATATCTACATCACGTCTTCTGGAGGTTGTCTTTGAATCACGGCTGTTGTAGCTGTTTGGAGCACAGCTTTTGCAACAATACGTAAGTTTTTACACTTTTGTATGCAGATTTCTTATACATCACCCAACTAGTAAGATTGGTTTTTTGCTACCCCGTTCTGTTTGCAATTAGCTGCAAGTTCGTTAATGGCACACTTTTGAGCCTTTTCAGAGGACAATATGGCACTTTTGAGCATGAGACTACTGCATCTACTGGAGGCTGCTTCCTGACCAGAGGTAAGAGTAGCTAGCTAGCATCACTGATCTGCCTTGCTTCTCTTTTTTCGTTTGGAGCTCAGAAATCAGAATCATGCGAATGTGTGTGATGACATGTCTCCCTGTGGCACAGACTGCTTGCAGGTTCTTGGAGATGACTAGGTTCTGCTGCAGTAGTGAGTTCGAGGCATAGCTTTCAGCACTGGGAGACCTGCCTCCATCAATCCAGCTCGACTCCTCATCTGCTGGGTAATACAATTACAATCTCTCAATCAGTTCCACTGTCACTCGACATCGATTGCCTTTGCCTGCTAGGTTGAATTCTAGCTATTCCCTGCAGTTCTATGCATGCTCTATCGATCGGTCAGAATGCACGCCGAGGCAATGGTGTCCGACCAGCCGATTTGGCAGAGCAGCCACGTGCCAGAGCTCCAAACAAGTTACTCCAGTGTAAGGAAAGCACACCGATCAGCTCTTAGTTATCTTCAACCTTCCTCCACTGCCAATGTTTCGAAATCATTCAACCTCCTGGAATGGTTGTGCAGTAGTCCATTTTCTACTACCCTGTACTTGCTGGATGATTATTGGGTTTTGGATCTTTGTGCTAATGCTAATGGGTTTTGGATATTTTTGTTGATTTATATGTGCTATTGAAATCTGACAGATAAAAGGTTAGCAAATCTGTCAGTTTTTCTTTTGGCTGATGTGTCAGCTTTTCATTTGTAAAAAATTTAACAGATTTTTGGTGTAAAAATCTGTCAACAGATATATATATATATATATATATATATATATATATATATATATATATATATATATATATATATATATATATATATATATATATATATATATATATATATATATATATATATATATATATATACCAATCACCGTATCACACGCATATTCCTACAACGTATACGGGCCAAAAAAAAAAAAACAGGCACTGTCATGATAGATGATCGACGACGATGCCCCTCTCCTTGCAGGCAGTTGTTGGGCATTCGCGACGGTGGCGGCAATCGAAGGCCTGCACAAGATAAGGACGGGCCAGCTCGTCTCCCTATCGGAGCAGGAGCTCCTGGACTGCTCGAGGTCCCCGCCCAACAGTGCTGCGGCGGCGGCGACCCTGGGGTTGCCATGGACTGGGTGGCCGCCAACGGCGGCCTCCCCACCGAGTCCGACTACCCGTACGAGGTGAAGCAGGGCAAATGCAAGCTCGACAAGGTGCGGAACCACGTCGTCAAGATCAGAGGCAGGAAGGATGTGGATGGAAACAACGAAGCCGCGCTGGAGGTCGCCGTGGCGCAGCAGCCTGTTGCCGTGACCGTGAGCATCAATGCAGGACCGATCAACCAGCACTACATCGGCGGGGTGTTCGATGGCCCCTGCAACCCGGAGAAGATCGACCAGTCCGTCACCATAGTCGGGTACGGTGCCGAATCCGACGGCCGCAAGTACTGGATCGTCAGGAACTCGTGGGGCCAAGAGTGGGGCGCGCGAGAAGGGATACTTTCGCTTCGAGAGGCGCGTCAAGGACGCCAGAGGCACGTGCGGTATAGCCGTGGAGCCAAACTACCCGGTGATGTGACCTCTCCCGGCTCCCGTCCGGCCGTCCGTCGCCGCCGTGCTTACTTGCCTGGTCGTATACTCGTATGGATGATTATCTATATAGTACAGTACAGTCGCCTTGCTTCCTGCGCAGCGCAAACCTATATCTGATGAGGTGCAGAAGTCAGCTTGAAGAACAGGCTGAAATAAACTCGACGCGGCCAGTAGTCAGTACAGCGGCGTCGTCGTCGTCATTTGCCAATGTTATGTATCTATATCTATACCTAATAATAAATTGTAAAAATTTCTGCACATTTTTTAATTTTCACCGTAGATTTCTGTCTGCCGGGTGATCTGGGCTTTCTTGGGGGCCAGTTTAGCCAGCCCAATGGGCTCACCGCTGCCGCCAAGCTCTGCTCGCCGCGCACACCGGCGCCGAGGCGCAGCTGTCCGCCTGCGCAATCGAGCCGAGGCCACAGCTGCCGCCTGCCCAGGCTCGGCAACGCCGTCGCTTGCCGCGCCGCCGACCACGCCTAGCAATGCCGCCGCAGCCGGCTGCTTCGGATGGTCGCGCCGGAGACCCGACTGGCCTCGTGCCGTGGTGGAGAGCCGCCAGAGCTGGAGCCCTGCACTTCCGCTCCCTCGCCATCTCCTTCCCCCCTCTCTCTCTTTCTTCTCTCTCCCCCTCTCTAACGCTCTGTTCTTCTCTCTCGCGCGGACGGGCTCAAAAGGCCGAGAGCCTGTGACCCGTGAGACAAGAAAGGATAAGCACGACAACGTCTTACCCCTTCTCTCACTTTCCCTCTATGAACCTGGTTCCCATGGACCGTAGATAGAGCAAGACCAATTCAGATCAGCTCATGATGCATGGACGGTTGACTGGACACACACGTCAGCCAGGAAAAATTGCTAGGTGCACCCGGGAACGTACACATTAATATAAAACTAAGCTTAATAATATCATAAAAATTCCCAGACAAATTCTAAATAAACTAGAGTAATCCTAGACCAAAATTAGGTAATTTTCATCCATAATAATTAAACAAAAATTGTAGAAATAATAAGCCTGTTCGAGTGAAAGTAGTGTGACCCAAATATTATCTTCATAATCAATTGGGAAACATGACATAATAATTAATCTATGAGCTTCCCATGTTCAACATGTTAGAACAATATGATACAAAGTCCGGTTCTAAGATGCTAGAACGCATGACACGGTTTTTGAATTTTTTCAAGCCACAAATCATTCATTTAATCTCATTGCAACGCACGGGCATATTTGCTAATATAATATATATGCCTTTTATATGGCTTCGACTGCCTCCTCTTTCTCCATGTCCTTACTTGCTGCTTCCGCTTTCTCCATGACCGGGTAGAAGCGGCGCTCCTCTTCACCGGGTCTGTAGATGACGTTGGCTACTGGCTTCTCCTTGTAGGCGTACCACCAGACCACGCCGCTGCCGCCGCCATCGCCGCCTCGGAAGGTGTCAATGATCTGCTGTCCGTCGTCGACGTAGAACAGGGTTATCTTTCTCTAGATGCCGAGCTCGGCCTTCAGCTTGTGCACCCCAGTGACGCAGTGCTCGGAGAGGTAGGCCTCGATCGCGACATAGAAGTCGCTGGGTCCATAATGCCCGGCGCCGTACTCATCAGGTATGGTGATTTGGATGTATGGGCTGAACAAGGCTTGTATCTTGTTGATCCACAGGGTGATTGTTTCGTGGTTCATGGCCATGGAGAAGAGACCGAGTATGAAGGCCAGAACTGATCCAATCCCAGCCCATAATTCATTGGACGGCATCGCCGGGTTAGTTGTGTAGCTTGGCTTGCTAGGATTACTACGAAGCTACTAGCTAGCTAGAGCTCTCGATTGATGAGATCAAACTATATAATCCCTATGTCCCAAAAAAAAAACGTGTCATTTTAGAATTTCAGACATCTTGTTTGACCATCCGTCTTATTCAAATTTTTTTATATAAATATCATTTATTTTGTTATGACTTATTTTATCATTAGAGATACTTTGATAATGATTTATTTATTTTATAATTTATACAAATTTTTTGAATAAGACGGACGGTCAAACACGATGTCTAAAAGTTAAAAACGTCACTTTTTTTTGGACAGAGGGAGTAGCAAGCTCTCTGTGGCTCCTCTTTGCGTTTGATGATATATGCATATGTGGCATATATATAGACCCTTGCCATGCTAGCTATATGCGGTCTCTTTGCATTGGATGCCAACGTGCACGGACTAGGGAGTATAAATGTATACGCTGCATGTGAACACTCAGGCTATTTTTTTCATCCATTCCATTCAAATTGGCCCAACCGTCCTGGTCCACTTGCTCTCCACTTCAAGCCAACTCACTCGGCGGCCCACTCCATCAACCAAACTGCACAGTTCGAATCTGTAATGGATCAACGTAATTATACGAGATTAAGTAAGAAAATCTTCCACCGAGGCGGTTAATTTATCAAACTTAAACTCGTATAATCCGAGATTCGGTGAAATCACGAGGGATTTCAAACCAACCAACGTACAACCAAGATCGTACTGATTTAGCAGCCACAATTCACATGATACATAGAGTTCACAATAAAAGTGGAGTACATCGGAGTTCGGAATAAAAGTTATTACAACATAGTTTAAAATAACATAGCGAAAGCAAGTAGTTTTACACACATGCTTAGTTCAAATACAGTGCCAGTAGATAGTCATGGTCCACAAAAGCATTAGATAAGACGAACAGAGTGACCCTTGCCCAAGGTCCTAGTTGTCGTCCATCGCCGGATACAGACAGTTGGAGCAGTACCCATAGTACATCTGATCATCTGCAACAACAATAGAAACAACGCCCTGAGTACGAGAATGTACTCAGCTAGACTTACCCGTCATAAACCAGAAATAAAGGACACCAAGGATCATGCAAGACTTTATAGATTGGACGGGCTTGACTCATTTGCGAAAAGCATAAGTTGTTATGAAAAACTATACCAGTACTTTTTGCATCACTTTTAGTATAACCTATTCGAGCTAGGTAAGCACCTATTGCTAAAACAATCACTTGATTCATCATTAACAATCTAGATTACCATATCAGGTTTAGCATTTCCAACATCATTCACTTAACCTCAGTGTTCCATTAATGTTACTACGATGTCATAGCTCGAGTCAAGTGCTCATTAACCGGGAGTGACGGCGATTCGAATCGAATTCCTATCCAGCTGGAGATTTATTCCTCACATAAACCCTGCATTCCCCCGTCAGGGTCGCGTAGATCACCAATGACACTTTCCAAGAAGCCGCGGGATAACAATCATGGATCGCGCTACCCAGGGACCGCCCGACTGCCAGGACGCACCTTGGGCTCACTCTTCGCGTCCCCGTTACACCCCCTTCAACACCAGTCTGCCAACCCGAGTTTATCTCGGCTCGAAAGGTGTCACTAGCTTCGCGGTCGAAAGGTACTTTATCCGGCCAGCTAAATGTGAGGCATGCGTTCAACATGACAAGAGGGACGAGCAACGATCGGTCCTTAATCGACACAGACGGAATCACTATAGTCCAAAACCCTATAAGACTCTGCCCGGTCTTCGTTTATCCATCAACACTTGGTTACTTTTTAGGATCACAATTACAGCTAACCATAACCCGGTATCCACCTATAACTCGCAGGTGACAGGAAATCACCCGACTTCTACTGGTCTAAGCATGGCTAAGCAATTTACTCGATCCTGACCTAACAGGGTGAAAGATAATCCAATGGCCAAGGTAATAATGCAACAACGGTTTCACTCAACTCCTATAACTTAATGCAACTATATATATAACTATAGTTCATGTAGTAAGGAATAACTTTTATAAAATAGGAGACTTAAAATACTCCGGGGCTTGCCTCTTTCGAACGAGCTAGGATGGTGGTCGACGCACTCTGGCAGCTCCTCGCCTGACTCTTCCTCCTCGGGCACCTCCTGTGCCTGGGGCTCCTGCTGATCCGTCCAAGCCTGCTTCTCCTGTACTGCTACCTGCGACTCTTCCTGCGATCCTGTATGATGCAAGTGAATAAGTAAACATACGAATGATGCATCGAATTGTGGTGGAGTGCTTTGATGACATGAGATGCAGATGAGCACATGGAATGAGCAGTTTGAATATAACTATTTCTTCTACAAGGTAGTCCACGTCATCCAAGAACATGTACCCTAAAACATGCACCTTATTCTTCTATTAGTTAGCCTATCATCTACACATACAAGTGAACCTAAGCTACCAAAGCTTACCAACCTAACTCAACCACAACATCAGCAAGGCATAATGATGCTTCAAAGATACACCAAACATATTTTATTTCTCTTAATTTCTCATAATAAATAATCTTTTATTCCCTATTTAACTAGGGTTACACAGCAACACCTATTTCTGGTATAGATAAAAATCTACAAAATTACAGTAGATTACTCTTACCCTAACTAACCTACTACAAAATTTTTATGAGAATTGCCTATGTAAAACTGCCTGTACAAAATAAACAAGTTATAGCCTAAATATGAGCATGAAATTATTTTGTACTAGAAAAAGTATCAAACAACGGATTTCACATTTTTCCTATGTTATTAACAGTAAACTAACACACTACAAAAATTATCACATGTATGTTCTATACAAATTTAGCTTTCTACTAAAAATAACAAAGATTATCAATTAAAAGCATTTGAACTACACTTCAAAAATTTCTCATAGAACATGCTTCACTAATATTTTTTCTAGAAAGTACATCACTAATAAAGATTAAAGCAACAAGAATCACATTTTTCCCTTCATTATTTTATTTACTACATATTTTCTAAGATATCAGCATTTATAACAATTAAATAAATTTGCACAGTAAAGTGTTACAAAAATAATATGAGATATTTTTAAACTGTAGATCTATTCAAGAGGAACATTTTAAAATTTGTTTCATCATTTTTGGAGCTATAAATCTTGAGATATGATTTTTTTCAAAGTTGTTTCATAATTCTGAGAAAATCAATTTCTTTAAAACCGAAAAATTAACCGGCCTTCAACGCTACGCGCACACTGCGGTTTCACCCCCAACTCCCACCGAGAGACAGACAGATGGGTCCCACGGGTCAGCTGACCCCACCGGTCAGCCGGAGCGGAGCCGGGGAAGGCGCTGACCGGGGGAATCTCGCCGTCGGCGAGGTCGCCGGCGACGAGGTCAGTAGCAGGTGACTCCCCGCAACCACGCGAACCCAACGAGGTGGTTATCAGGGCGAGAGGAAGAGCGTAGCATGGGCCGAAGCGGCCATGGCGGAGGTGGTGGCGCGGCTCGCCGGAGCAGGCCATGGCGGAGGTCACGGACGGGCGCACGAGCTCCAGCGAGCGGAGGCGATCATGGTGCGCACGTGGAGGAGGGGAAGGTGATGGCGGAAAGGTGGGACCGACGGGAGCCACGGCGGCGGGCTCACCGGCGGGGGAGGAGACGGCCAATTCGGCCGCTTACCTTGCCGAGGTGCGCGTCCAGTGACTCGACGAGGTCGGTCAGGAAGAGGGGAAATGCTAGGGCGGGCGGAATTTGGCAGAGGAGCCGCGGTGGCGAGGTGAGGCGCGGCAATGGCGCGGCGGCGGCTCGGCGTGCTGCGGCGCTGGCGAGGCACGCGAGAGCGAGCGGGAGCGGAGTGAGGCGAGTGAGCGGGAGCAGGCGAGTTCGGGCGGGGTAAGCGCGGGGCAGCGGGGGCCACAGGGGCGCGTGTCGCGCGACGTCGCCGCCGCTCGGCCACGCGGCGGCCGAGCTATGCCGCGGCGCCACGGCGTCACGCGCGGGCGCGCGCGCGCGGGAGGAAGCCGGCGCGGGGCGCGGGCTGGGCTGCCTGCGCTGCTGGGCCGAAAGGGAGGCCACGGCCCACTAAAGCGAAAAACCGATTTTTCTTTTTTAAATAAAATTTTCAGATTTCCTTATTTGTTTCAAATTTGAATTTGAAGATGAAAAAGAGGTTTTCAGAACTTTTGCCCAAAATAAAAGTTGTTCAAAATTTAATTCTCTACAACTTTCATGTAGGGCACTTTTCAAAAATCTCAATAGATTTTGAATTTAGGATTTAAAGCTAAATTGTTAATCAAAAATTTATTTGTTTAGAATATTTTTAAAACAAACTTTGAGAAAAACTTGAATTCAAGATTTGCTCCAAAAATCATGTTAATTTATTCTAGATTATTTAAAATTGCTAATATCCAAAAGTATACTACCTTTTTGGCACTTACATCAAAGTTAGGGTTCTAATTATTTGCTTTTCAAGTTTAAATTTAAAAGAGTTATATTTCATGCAATGCTAGTCATGAAATGACGTTGAATGCTTTATGCTTTGAAATGCTAATGCATGCTTAACACCCAGGGGTGTTACAGAATCAAACTGTGATTGCATCAGGCCCACCCCATGGCCCAGTCAAGCCACCGGTCCCTGGCCCACGCCCACCCGTGGCCCAGTCCAGTCACCAGTCCCTGGCCCACCTGCAGGAAAAACCTAAAAATTCTATGCCACCGGAGGGAGGGATTCGAATCGTGGTTCCAGCCTCCAACTCCCAAGACATTACCACCACGGTATACATGTTGATGTGTAGGCTCATGAAGTTTTCTTCGTTTAACGGTGCTAACACCTTCAAATATATGACAACCTTATTATGGTTGGTAAGGAAAAATAAATAAGTAAATAAAACTATGAAAATATGGTATTGCTTGCATATATTATTTATAGTAATGTTATCCGCTACTAGACTTGCCAGTTTACTTCATTTGTAAGAATAAATAAATAAATAAATAAATAAATAAATAAATAAATAAATAAATAAATAAATAAATAAATAAATAAATAAATAAAACTATGAAATATGGTATTGCTTGCATATATTATATGCAGTAATGTTATCCTGCTAGACTTGCCAATTTCCAGCTCCTACGTATGCACATTGCATGCTACTGGCAATGAGTCGTGTTAGCGTTGCAATCAAATTTCTCCTCGAGCATCATAAGAAAGGAAAAGGAAAGAAAAGAAGAGAAGAAAAAATTAGCCTAAACTCCAATACAATGGAAGAGGAGTTAGAAATCAAATAAAAAAGATTTTTTTGGCCCTATCCTCAATTTCAGACTATACTCCAATCCAAATTGTTTAAAGCACCAAAGCTCTTTTACACAAAAAGGAGTTCTCAAAAAATATGTTTCAAAATAGCAATCGAACTTCTCTTCGCTCCTATAGATAGAAAAAACCAACATTCCCTCAGGCAATAGATCACAAATAGAGTTTAAAATATATATAAAAATAAACCGACTATCATGCCAAGTGATTAGATCTGCAACAAATTTTACAAATCAATTTGTCAGATGAATAGATCTATAATACATTTTACAAATTAATTTGTTAGGAGATTAAATAAGCAATAAATTTGCTTTCTACCTCAAAAACTAGACTTTACTAAACATGGCTGCAATGCAACAAATACACATAAAAGTGTTTTTTTTGGAGGAAGAGAGTACTTTGGTGCAATTTGATAAACTGATGTCCCATTTAAAAATGAATTGGATTACAAAGTGTTTTCATAGTCTGTCACTCTATCATGTACTATACAAGACATAGTACAAAGTTTGATTTCAGAGTGAATTCAAACACATGACGTGATCTTTAATAAATCTTCTGGCCACATATGGTATAAGTGACCATGCAACAAACTCCCGTTGCAACGCACATGCATATTTGATAGTAATCTTAAAAACTATAATATATATAAGCTCGACATGTGGCTGTGCTGAATAGAATATCCCCCTACTTTAACTATAACTAGCAAATTTAAATATCCCCTCTTTGACAAGCAAATTTATCCATGCGTTACAGTGGAACCTAATTATGTTTGGGCATGGATGTAATTAATAGGATGAATGGACGATATGATACCATATAACACTGCACTACGTACATAATACTCTCTCCATTCCAAATCGTAAGTCGTTCTATCTTTTTTTATATATATAACTTTTGCTACGTACCTAAATATAGATTATGACTATATACTAGAAAAGCCAGAACGACTTACAAATTAGAATGGAGAGAGTGTTAAGTTATATACGATCATTTTTCAATGGTGCATTATACAAACTAGGACGGTCCGCGCACTTCGCTGCGTGCGCAGGTTGGGTACCAGCCATTTACATAATGTATGAGAAAAAATAATATACCAATAGGTGAATCAAGAGTAATACATTACTTTGCATTTTCCTTGTACAGAACATTCAGGAAAGACTCTTGAAAATCGGCAACCAAAACAAGCTCCATCTTCACAAACATTCTTCTAGTACCTCTGGTGCACCACCTTGACTACAAGCAGACGGTGTATATGGAGAGATTCAATCAATTGATGGTTAGATGGATCCAACGGTACAGAGGACTGTTGGGTTAATACAAAACCTGTCAATGATATATCATTGTTGGGTCATAGCCTGAGCTGATAATGATATGACACATCACTGCTAGTTTGTGGCTTGACCCAGCAGTGATATGTCACTGCCATGTTTGAATAGGTGCACCACTTTAATCCATGGTTTGTGGTTTGGACTGACAGTGATAGGCACCTTCATTGTCGGGTGAAAAATGTCTTCGGAATTTTCTAGATTCTAGGATTACGATCCGGCAATGAAAAGCAATAATTGCGGCTCTAGCACAACCGACGGTGATGCACCAGCACTAATTGCTTGTTCTGGCATAGTGTCTTATCAAAATTGGGTAAGTCAATGAAAGAATTCAATTAAAAGGGACTACTAATACCCCCATCCCAAAAATAATGCAATTTCAGGTGCATTTTTGGTTAAAGTGCCTAGAGATTGACCAAATACATAGTTAAAATATTCATGTTTATGATGGCAAATAAGTATATTATGAAAATATGTTTGATGACGAATCTAGTGGTGACTATTTAGTATGATAAACGTTAGTATTTTTTATATAAATTTGGTCAATCTTGACATACTTTAACGTAGTACCATTTTAGAATTGCATCCTTTTAGGAGGGAGGGAGTAGAATGCGATTGAATTATAAGTTCATGGAATGGCAAAATAAATAGCATTATATGGATGTCATCTATATCTATATCTATATCTATATCTATATCTAACTATATCTATATCTATATCTATATCTATATCTATATCTCTTATAATTTTAAATCCCACTAGCTATGTATCTCAACATGCCAAGTTGTCCACCTCAGCAATGCACTATCACATGCAATTAAAATCCACTAGCACATGCAATTATAGTGTTCACATTAGCAAGACACATAAGCATCACTACTACTATAAACTTTTTCGAGGCGGGCAGAAATGATTAACTGAGGCGGACATCACAACCGCCTCGTCAAAAGGTCACGGTAAATGGATCTTTCCCGAGGTGGTTGAAATGCTCGCCTCGCTTAATAAAAGAAAAAGAAAAAGAAAAAGAAAAAGAAAAAGAAAAAAAATCCATGGACAGGCCCATCGATCCCATCCATGCGTCCCAGCCACCGTCGCTCGTGGGAGCCGGATCTGGCCTCCCCACCGTCGGATCCGGCCTCCCCACCACCGGATCTGACCTTCCCACCGCCGGATCTGGCCTTCCCACGCGCTACTTAGGGAGGGAGAAGAGGGATCCGTAGCACTTGAGGAGGAGCATAGCTGGCCTTGCTCGCCTCGCCCATGCTGCCGCTGGAGGAGGAGCGTCGCCACTGGAGGAGGTCGTTGCCGCTTCTGCTCCGCCAGCTGCTGCTACGGATCTGGGCGCTGAGAGGCCGCTACTGCTTCGGGGAGAGGGAGAGAGGTCGAGCCTGCGCCGCGCCTCCCGTGCCCATCCCGACCTAGGGTTTGGAGAGAGGGAGCGCCACATGGGAGAGAGGAAGGGGCGCTGCCTGCGGGCTGCCGGTGTGGAGAGGGTGAAAGGTCCTTGTTTGATTTTGGTAATTGAATGACAACTTAGGTGGACTAATATGTGGTTATATGAGATACACGAGAGATTAGTCCACATATGATTATGTCATGAAGGAGCTTATTACATATGAGACATGACATGGAGTCATGTGACCAAGGTGAAGAAGATCGAGATGAGGCTTGGCTCGATGGACCGGTTGCAAGTGTGAAGGGCAAGTCGGAGGCTTTGAAGCGAGAGACCGCGTGTGATGGTGAAGCTTGGGCAAGACTTGGCACCGATAGACCGAGGCAACGGTGAAGAGCAAGTGAGATCAAGATCAATGAACCAATACGGTCACGTGATGATATGAAGTGGATTATATTATTTGGTGATTGATTGGTGCATGTGTTGCATCCACGTCGGAGGAGTTAGAATGGAATGCGCAAGACAAAGATATAACCATAGGGCATTTCCATTTCACCGGTCATAGATGTGTAGAGAAGTTGATGACCGGGTTTAGGATATATGGTCATACTATCAAGAGGGGCAAACTTGTTTGTATATCGGTCATCTAGTGCCACTTGAGCGATCTAACTTTGCATACGTGTTAGGATCGAGTGGCGTGGCAAGTTGAGTGGTTAATTCCTTTGAAGAAAATGATTGTGAAAATGCTAACACATGTGCACATGGTGATGTTCACATGGTGGTGTTGGTACATTTGCGAAGGCAATAGAGTTTGAGGGGTAGAGAGGGGTTTTCGATGAGATGAAATGCTAAATTTTCTTTATGCCGAAGGTCGAAAGAAGTGGCAAGGTCGCGGGACACTCGACGGATGCTGGCCACGGTGGCGACAGACGTTGCCCTAGCGTCTGTCGGCTTACCCTAGGCGTGGCCTGGATCGAAGGAGGCGACACACGCTGCGGTGGTCATGCGACGAACACTGGCGTCAGCGTCTATCGTGCGTGGCGTCAGCAGGGTTGCGAGCCTCGACAGTGACAAACGCGTCTGTCGCGGCTGAGCGCGGCGCGGGAGCTCTCTGTGCCGCGTCTATCGCGTGATGGACGCTGATGGCATGGAGCGTCGGAGGCGTCTGACGCTGGGAATTCGACAATTGGTTTTTCAGTTGAGTAGGACACGTGGCGGCGAGCAGTGCGTCAGACGCTGGGGTGATGCGTTTGTCGGTGGGCATCTCCACGTCTGTCGCTCGCGATTTTCAGCCCAGTGATGGCATAACGACTATATTCATTTTTGAGGCTATAAATATGAGTGGTGACCGGCCTTGGCAGCTGCTTGGCACCCTTGGGACTTAGTGTCCATGCTTTGGGAGTGCTAGGAGAGCTTCTAACTCATTTGTGCTTGTAAGAGTGTGAATCGATTGCGAGTGTGTTGATTCTAGTGCGTTGCTTTGAGAGATTGCGTCGAGTGGCACTAGGTGATCGTCTTGTAAGCTGGTGATGCTTGTTACTCTTGGAGGTTGCCACCTCCTAGGCGGCTTGGTGGTTGTGGCTCCATTGAAGCTCGCAAGAAGATTGTGCGAGGTTCCGGAGAAGCTTTGTGAGAGGGATTGTGCTCACCCCGCGGGGATCGCGAAGAGCAACTCTAGTAGAGCGTGTCATTGAGCTACCACACTTGATGGTGGGTTCTTACGGCGCCTTTTGAGAGGCTCGGTGTGTGATACCGATTAGCGCCGAACCACGAAGTGTTGATCGACACAACAGGGACTAGCTTGGTGGCAACCAAGTGAACCTCAGTGAAAAACCGCCGTGTCAACTTGTCTACTCTTCTCGGTGGTTTGCATTTATTTTACATAAGCTTGTATTTACTTTCATATACTTGTGCTTGTGTAGTTGCTTCTGTAACTAGTTTGCTTCTATAGCTTGCTAGTTACCTTCTTGCTTGTGTAGCTAGAAGTATCCCCTTTGCGTGGCTAATTTGGTTTGTGTAACCTTATTAGTCACATTACTTAGTTTGTGTAGCTAAATAGTTTGTGCTCTCTAATTTGGCTTGTGTAGCCTTGTTATTGAGCATTGCTAGTGAACTTAGGAGCTTTGTACTTTTGCTTACTAGAATTGTGTAGCTCCCCTAGTTCTTGAAGTACTAATTGCATAGGTTTGTGTGACCTTGCAAGCTAGAATTGTTTAGAAGAGCACTAGCTAGCTTGGCACCTTTGTTGCCTAATTAAGATCATTTTTAAGGTGCTTGAGAACTTAGTTAGAAGGGTGAAGTCTTAGCTAGACCGATAAGTTCAATTCCGCATTTGTTTCGGTTAGCCGACGTGTTTAATTTTTCGAAAGAACTATTCACCCCCGTCTAGTCCGCCATCTCGACCCTTCAGAGGGTGAGGGAGAGGAAGAGGGAGGGCCGCACGGGGGAGAGAGGAAGGCCGCGCGCCGCACGGGAAGAGGGGGCGCCGCTCGGCACGAGGGAGAGAGAGGGAGCGACAGGTTGAGAGAGTGAGAGACTGAGTGAAAACATAGGTCACCATGACACCATATATATATATATATATAACTATTACCCTACAGCTGGCTACAAAATAACTTATTCTGTAGCCACTTTGAGTTACGATAATTACTATGCTAATTTACGAGATTATAGTAACTCCTTACTATGTGATTTACTATAACATTATGGTAAATATCCTCATGTGTTATAGTAATTTAATTATCATAAATATATACTGACATTGTCGTAAATTAGTATATAAAATTATCGTAAATAGAGGTGGCTACAAAATAACTTATTTTGTAGCTAGCTATATAGTATACTCTCCATATATATATATATATATATATATATATATATATATATATATATATATATATATATATATATATATATATATATATATATATATATATATATATATATATATATATATATATATATATATATATATATATATATATATATATATATGAGAGTATACTCTATAGCTCAGGGCGTCATATTGGGCTGGTTTGGGCTTTTCTCATTGCTAGTGGGCTCGGTCACGATTAAGCCAGCCTCCGAAAGTAGGGGCATTTTTGGAAGCAGGCCTCTTATAAGGCTCGCCTCCGTTAATAGATTTTAGTTTTTAACCGCCTCTGTAAATCGATTTTGCGAGACAGTTAATTGTGACCACCTCGGTTAATAAAAACGACCGCCTCGGTTAATCGACAGGCATTAACCGAGGCGGGCAATCAGCCCAACCGCCTCGGAGGCTATTTTCCAAACGCCTTGTAAAAGATTTTATGTAGTAATGCTTTTTGTTGTCCACGTCAACATGCCATGCAATCCACCAATAAGCAATTCTACAACAACGCGTGGGGTATGCTTCTAGTTTCTTATATATTGAAAGTACTTAGTGGAGATGATGTGGATAGCTTTTATTAAAGGTTGGAAGTTAGTGAGATGACATGGCTATTAGAGGAAGATTATGGGATAGTGTGAGAGATGACGTGAATGGATTGTTTTCATTAAGAGGTTGGAAGTTAGTAGGATAACATGTTATTAGTGGGAGATGATGTGGATAGTTAGTGAGAGATGATGTGAATGGCTTGCTTTTAAAAAAAAAAGGCTGAAAGTTAGTAATTCTGTTTAGTGAAGATGACGTGAAAAGCTTTCGTTAAGAGGTTGCAAGTTAGTGCAATGACATGACTATTAGTAGGAGATGATGTGGAAAGTTTGTGGGGGATGATATGGCCGGTTTGCTTTCATTAAAAGGTTGTAAGTTAGTGAAATGACATGACTACTCGTAGGAGATGATATGGATATAGATACGTAGATATAGAATACCTACATGGCTACATGCCCCCAGCTCTCCCACTATATATACCTGCAAGTACATCATCCCAATTCACAGTGCCAACAACCCATCCATCCTTTTAACTGTTGATACAAAAGAGAGGACAATGGCCGAGCCAAACCCAGAGTCCAGTTATCTTAGTACGCAAGCAAAGAAAAGAACAGTACCAAGGTTCACTGAAACCTTCAACATGGATGACGTGAACTACACTTACGGCTCCTTCATTGCCTGGGCCCGGAAAGAAGTGATCAAATACTGCACCGACCATAAAGGCATACTCCAGCCTGTGCTACCGCCGGAGAAGAAGGTCCCCGAGCTCTGGTTCCACATCGAGCTCAAAACCAAGACCGGCTCCATCACGCTCGCCATACGCATGGACAACCACTACCTCGTCGGCTTCAGGACCCCGGCCGGTGTGTGGTGGGAGTTCGGCAACAACGGCGACACCCACCTCCTCGACGACAACCCGAGGTGGCTCGGCTTTGGCGGCCGGTACCAGGACCTCATCGGCAATAAGGGCCTGGAGACCGTCACCATGGGCCGTGCCGAAATGACCAGAGCCGTCAACGACCTGGCGAAGAAGACGACGATGACATTAGAGGAGGAGGAGCTGCTGATGCTGCAGGATGCTGATCTAGCAGCGGCGGCTGACCCTCAAGCCGACTTGAAAAGCAAGCTGGCGAGGGGGTGCGGTTCATCACTGTGTCCCGCACGGTAGAAGCGGGGTTTAACAAGCAGCAAGGGGTGACCATAAGCGAGATGCAGGGGAAGCAGGTGCAGAAATGGGACAGGATCTCGAAAGCTGCCTTCGCCTGGGCTAAGAACCCGACCGACGTGATCCGCGACATGCAGGAGCTTGGCATCAACAATAAAAACGACTAGAACATCAGGCGCCCTTCGGGCGCCCTGCTCTAACTTCTAATCCACAGCCTTAAATTCAGCAAGTTGATTAAAGAGATTGATAATGAGATAAAAGCATAATGGTGAATATTAATTTAAAGATTAATAACAAAATCACAACCGACATAATTTGTTTGTTACGTATTGTCCAAGGGTAAACATTACATGATGTTAGATGAACAAAGCTTAATCTTTTATACCATATAATACTATACACATAACTTCTAAACAAAATCACAAACACAAATAAATTGTGTTCATATGTGTTTGGATTTTCTAATCTTCAGCGCTCCAGCTTCTTATTGGACAACCTTCCACCCTTCTTTTGTTCCTCTTGCTCGACATCGTCGTCATCCTAATCCAATGGCTCTTTTGTGGCCCCAAAAGCATGCATTTTGGAGTTTGCAAAAAATTAAAGGAAAATGTAAAACATATGTAGAAACCACAGGTAATGTAAGAAGTCTAGTTAATGACAGATATATGTCATTACCATCTTTTTTTAGAGGTTCGTACACATGAAGGTTCCTGGAAGAAGAATAGTTTACGTAACTTGCATTTGAAAGGTGCATAGCTTGGACAGAAGTATCTTCTCGTCTGTATGACATGTAAAATGACAAGCTGGTCAGATTTGCCAAATCAGAGCAAAGCTGAAGCAAAGTCAATTCAAACAACTGGAGCTCCACCCCTTTCACCATCTTCATCACCTGGTCACCAGAAACCACCTAAAGCGCCTTAGGGATTTTTTTATGACATATGGTTTGGGCAGAGATGAAATGTATTAGTAGTCCTAAAAATTTAGCAATCTGTGTTGTCCACTTAAGTAGCATACATGGTCAAATCATGTTGTTTCCTGAACTGGGAGCAGAGGATAGCAGAGAATTTAGTGTGTGCGTGTGGTGGTGAGGCAGGGTTGGTGTGGATCAAGCAAGGGTTTCAGATTTGTGATGTTCCTGCATCTTGAGCATCATCTCGTCTTCAACCGGTTGTTTTCTTCCAGAAGAAGATAGAGAGGAGAGGTGTGATGCAGATGCAGTTCAACTGAACAATCCATCATTTAACAACATCTTTTGAGGTGGCATCCAACAAATATTTGGAATCATGCATACACACTACATGCTTTGATGAGTGTGAATTGGCACAATCAGGTAAGAAAAACAGCAAAACATAAGATAAAACTGGAGGGTACAGAGAGCCACCTAGCAACAATAGAACCGCGAATGAAGAAATGCTAACCTGTTGATAAATTGGAGCACGGAAAACTGATAAAGCCTCATTTGTCGGATACAGAACAAATAAGCCTCCAATAACCAGGAAGCAATAATAGGTTAACACTTTCTTTTGGAATACTGTTACAAAATCCAAATCTAATATATTAGTTTGCTACAGATAGTTTCTTAATAAGTTTAAGTCGAAACCAATTTCACAAACTTAATAAGTTTAGGTCGAAACCAATTTCACAAACCAATGAATTGGACTTAGCCGTTTTGATGGATAGTAAGAGCAGAGCCATGGGACTGAACAAAGTCCAATAGAGGATAGAGATGCCAGGTTCTTATGCAGATCCAGAGAAGTTAAATGGGCATAGGCACTCAAACACTCGGTGAAAAAAAAAATCTAGGAACACATATGTCAACAGGAGAGAAGGAGGCTCAGAAGGAATCTCACATCTCCATCAAAATCACAGTTGAATTTGACGTCATCGGTTTCCTCCTGTGAGCATATATGCATATGGAAAAAAATATCAGAAGCATCCGGCCACTGAAGAGGTAACACCAGCATTCATATTTGGACCAGAGCCATTAGAAAGATGCAGAAGTTCCCCCCAGCAGAGTGATTGTAAAAACGCAATGTTCAATGGTAGTAGTCCAAAGATTAACCTAACATAATCTACAACCGTACGTACCTGCTATCTCTCTGAGTCTGAGTTCATGACACACAGCACATGGAAACCCCAAACCAGAACGGCCAGCACCTCCGAACTGTAGAAGCACGGGCAGGGTGGGTAAGGGCGACGGGAAGGGGATCTAGAGCTCGGACGGCGGAGACTGAAGCTGCACACCATAGTAGATCTGATCCGACATTCCTGGAGGATAAGTTGCCCACCTCGCACTCGCACAAAGATCCCCTCCACCGTCAGGAGGTCAGCGTCGCCGTTGTCCTCATCGTAGGAGATACCCTCGAAGCCTACATCGTCGGAGGCCAGTGTCGGGGTGGCGAGCAGGGACGCCGAGAAGTCTGGCGAGCTCTTCCCGATCTGAGAACATAGAAGAGAGAGAAAAGCAAAACTCAAATTACTCAAGCAAGAAGAAAGGAGAGGAGGAGACTTACCAGGATGGATGGATCTGGCTATGGAGGCACCGGATCGGGCATGGAGGCACCAGATCCGGATGTGGAGTCACCAGAGCAGCCGCAGGAGCCCATGGTGCAGCCGTGTGGAGTCACCAGATCCGGATGTGGAGTCACCAGAGCACCCGCCTGAGCTCACCTCCAGCCTTCGGGCCCACCCCGCCGCCGCACCACCGTGACGGGGAGGGCACTCACCCAGCACCGCCTCCGTGTGGGAGCCCGCCCTTGCTGAGGCCATGATGCCGGGACGCTGCACCGCCATGCCGCGTGCTCGGCCCGCACCGCTGCACCACCACGCCGGGGGCGCGCTCGCCTAGCGCCACCGCGCGCTCAGCCCACGCCGCCGCATCACCTCCGCGTGGGGCCTGCCCAAGTGAGGCCGCACGCCGGGGCCGCTGCACCACCGTGCTGCGCCGTCTGCCAGCGCCGCTGGGGCCGCTGTGCTGCCCACTAAGGATGGCGGCGGCGGCGGGGTGGAAGAGGAGAGAAAGGAGAGGATCGAGAGTTTGAGACGCTAGGGCTGCGGGGTGGGAGGCCGGGGGGAAAGGTATGGAGCGCGGGTTGATTCTGGAAACTTGAAGGGCTTTTTTGCAAAATAGACAGCGACAGGTGTCGACGCACGCAGAAGCCACCAATGCTCCAAATGCTGTGGTGCCTCCAAAGTGGAGTGACTTTTAAACAACCCTGATGCTGCGAGGATCGTTGCGCTCGTTAAGAATCAACCTACTGCTACTACTAGTGCTACATATGAGAACAGCGAGGTCTGATGATGGACACATCATGACTTGGCGTTGTACTCCTAGCTATATGCATACCGTGCTTGCTACTACTATGTTTCTATACAAATAAATACACCCCACGTACGTGGTGTTCCTTGTATCCCTCTAATAAGAAATATATCTAAATAAAATCCTGCATGCTCCCCATGCTGTGGTGGTTTAAATTTGAGATACGTACAATTTTGTATTTGTCGTGCATAAATTTGATAAGTTTATTGTGGTTGAAATATGCATTTGAAATTGAATCGAAAGGTGAAATGATGCAGATGCATGGTCAATATGTTGAAATTAGAGAGGACAAAAAAAGAATATGTGCCGAGATTTAGGGTGTGTTAAAAACGACAGCCAGAAATCAAGGTCTAAAAAACATAGGAGGCTGATTAGCTTATTGCTGGACATGCTCTAACCAAGAGTTCAGAGTGCAGGCAACGGCGCAATACACGCTTCACTATATCATGCAGTGTCACTGCTATGTGGTTGCGCTAACTCTTAACAGCACAACTAAATCTGTGGCTGCCATGAACTTCACGTGCGTCTTATCCTTAACTAAAATCGGAGCACTGAACCTAATTAACAGACGGTCTCTCATCCGGGAGCTACAGGTACGTCGTCGGTGTGAACTGTAACGCTAGCAGATGCAAAAAAAAAAAAAAAAAAAAAAAAAAGTTGCATCATCTGGAAGGACGTGTACCGGGGTACCGGCACCATGCCGCTTGCGTTGCTCCAGAAGATGCTGCGGCCATTTCTCGTCGACTGGCCAGAGCAGCGAAGCGAACACGTACCCCGACGCCGTGATCCTGGTCCCTGACGACCGACGCGACGCCAGGATGCGCGTCGTGGTCGATCGCCTCGCCACGCCTGTTATTAATCCCACAGCTCTGGCTGCTCTCCAGACTACAAGCAAGCAAAGCAACTTGCACGGCCAGAGACAGCAGCTGGAGCATCGGGCCACATCGATCGACTTCATTGTACGTGTGCATCATGGGTGCCGCCTCACGTTCTCTAGCCCTCGCCCTCCTCCTGTGCATCATGCGAAATGCTCATGATGACGAACCGGTTCCACGCCTGGCGCGCCGCGCACAACCGGACCTACGCGACCGCCGCGGAGCACCAGCGCCGGTTCGAGGTGTACCGCCGGAACGTGGAGTACATCGAGGCCACGAACCGGCGCGGCGGGCTCTCGTACCAGCTCGGCGAGTACACCATGCCGCCCGGGCAGGTGCTCGCGGCCCGCGACGAGTCGCAACAGCAGCTACTCGGGCGACGCCTTGGGCCAGGTCCCCTACAGCGTCGACTGGAGGGCCAGGCCGGGGTGCTGTGAGTCCCATCAAGCACCAAATGACCTGTGGTACGTACGTCAGCAAAAGATGATGCCTTGTCCACGTGCCATCAATATGATATACTACATGCATTTGTATCCAGGCTCTTGCTGGGCGTTCGCGGCGGTGGCGTCGATCGAGAGCCTGTACAAGCTGCGGACGGGCCGTCTCGTCTCCCTCTCAGAGCAGGAGCTCGTGGACTGCGCGTCCCCGTCCCCGCCCAACTACGGATGCGGCGGCGACGACCATGTGGTGGGTCGCGCGCAACGGCGGCCTCGCCCAACTACGAGAACAAGCAGGGGCAGTGCAGGATCCGCGGCTGTTGCGCCCAACAGCGAGGCCGCGCTGGAGCGCGCCGTGGCGCTGCAGCCGGTCGTCGTGTCCATCAACGCCGCTACCTTCCAGCACTACAAGGGCGTGGTGCTGTCGGGCCCCTGCGACGCCGGAATCAACCACGCCGTCACAGTGGTCGGGTACGGCGCCGACGCCGGCGGCCACAAGTACTGGATCGTCAAGAACTCGTGGGGCGACGCGTGGGGCGAGAATGGGTACGTGCGCATGGAGAGGCGTGTCGGGGTCAGGGAAGGCTTGTGCGGCATCGCCAGCATGCCGTACTACCCGGTGATGTGAGCTCGCCATATGACAACGCAATGAAGATTTAGAAATGTCGTAAGGTATCGTCAAAGAGATTGTTATACGAAGGGCAGCCTCATTGTCTGGTTTAAAATACTCGCGACACCTCAATAATTTCAACTGCAGGAGTTTGTCAGAGATGAAGCCAGATTGTTGTCATGTAAAAATGGAACCATGTTTGCAGAACTGTACAGTGAGAACCGGATTCTACCACGTATTCCTAGGCGACAACTCTTTCTCCGCTGGCAGCTGCAGCACTTCGCGGATACCTTCACATACCTGCGTGTGGAATTGCCAATAGCTAAGCAGTAGGGCAGAGTAATATCTGAATTTAAGCCGATAACGGCATATGCAAGAACACCTCCATTCCAAATTATAAATCGTTTTGGCTTTTCTAGATTCATTGCCTAGATACATAGTAAAAGCAATGTATCTAAAAAGATCAAAACGTCATATTTAGAATGGAGGGAGTATGACATAATGGAACACCTAGACAATTATAATAAATTGTACATACCAACTTGACTTGTGCTTTTATGCTTGCGATGAGATGCGTGTATTCATCTATTTGCCTGCAAACGTGCAAGATTTCTAAGGTTAACATCTGAACAAATGCTGCTTCAGGGACATCTAAACAAGTATATAACATGATTAGGGTATTTAACCATGAAGCTTTCTAAAATCAAACATCAACCTATCGATAAATTTTAGTCATGGGAACCCAAAAATGCAGAAGGAAAGTGATCGACCATAAACGAAACAAACACAGGAATACAGGATCACAGGATCAGGCAAAGAGATAAAAACCATAATGCTAGCAGTCAAGCTTAAACAGTGAAGCTTTTCTCTAAGAAGCCTGATGTGTTTCAAGAGTATAATGAGATGACTTCTGGAATCAGACTGGGTACACAATATGAACAATCACTTCAGAAGATCTGCTTAGATTCAGTGGCTAACTTGCTATTGAAATTCTATGGAAAGATGTATTCCATTCCGTAACAAGATACATTAGCACTAACAAGACCATCAAATCTGTGATTATATCCTTTGAGCAAACTGATGTCCACAAAACCCCTCTGTCTCCAGTCAATGCTAAGACTATATGGGATGATTTGTCTAAACTAGAGGGTTTAGAGATCAATAGAACAATCCCAGACCAGGCTAAAAGAGCATAGGCAACATGTATTCAACTGTGAACCTGCATTTCACTGTAGCGTAGTGAATTAGTGGTTTTGATATGTGGCCCTGTTTAGTTGGCATGCAAACACAAAATATTTTCTCTTCCACCTATCACATCGAATCTTTCGACACATGCATGGAGCATTAAATATAGGTAAAAAAGATAACTAATTGCATAGTTTGTCTGTAAATGTCGGGACGAATCTTTTGAGCCTAATTAGTCCATGATTGGATAAATTTTGTCAAATAACAACGAAAGATGCTACAGTAACTTTTCACCTACTTTTCGCGAAGTGAACACACCCTGACTACAATTTTATCCTGATAAATGCAGCACTGACCATTCCCCCAGAGCATGTGAAACTATTGATCTATAAATACCAATAATGAACGTACAAACAAGCAAGTGAATGCTTTTGTAATTTAGAAAAGCAGTGTAACTTTTACCAATAACGTTGACATACCAATCTCTACCTATAACATTAAAAGGGGTAATTTTCTCCCTCCCTTTTCTTCGTCCATCATTCATCTCCTCCCACGTGGAAAAAAACCAGTTGGAAGAAAAAAATGAATCGAAGAAAATTAAAATCCGAAGTTCAGATGGGAAACTGTCTGCCTACATAATAAAACAAAGAAACTAAGAAACATGAAAAAGAAAAACTGTCCGTCCCTCGCTTGCACTTTTTTTTCCATCCTGATCTCAGTGTGTTCCCACCTACTCCAATTTTGTTCTCATGGATCACGTCTAACAAAAAAAAAACAGCTTCAACTTCAAAGCCAGAACAGAAATCAGATCAGATCACAAATCTCCCATCAATCTTGGCTCGTCCCGTCCGTGACTCCTCCCATCCTTGACGCAGACTGCCATATTCCCTCCCCTCACATGATCCCAGCAGATCGCCAAGGATGATGGCACAGGATTGGATCAGGCGGCAGCTTTCTTCAGTTCGACGGCTTCTGCCTGCTAGCCCGTGAACGTGATTCCAAGATTAACGGGAAATGGGAAGAGGCCTGCATATGTCCCCCACTCCCCCTAACCGCTAGCGTGGTTCGTCCATTGGGTGAGTGTGCTTCCAAGGCTATGCAAGCCTCTGTTCTTCACCAAATTACTTACTGGAATTGCCTTTTGGAAAGTAATGCTAAGTTGATAATTGAGAGTTGGCTTGCTCATCTTGCTTATTTAATTTACTTAGTTTCCTTCAAAATGTATAGAGTTCAATTTAGATCGCTGTAAGAATGTGAATGCAAGTCTTGGAAGATGCATAGGATCTTAATCGTGTTACCATATGTAGTGGCCGGGGATTGGAGTTCATGTTCCTTATCTGTATAAGCATCTTTCTCGATAAAACTATGTATATATTGTAGCGCAAGATGAATCAAATAAAGTGCCTTTCGTTATGATCATTTGACAGGTATTAAATTTTCAATTAGTTAGGCATGTAACAGTAGTGAGATGTCAAGCAAGAACACATAACGATCAGTCTATCATAATGGACATATTCAATTTAAAGAGAACATAAAAAGAAGGTTTCATGGTTTGATCTATGACTTGAATGTTTGTTTGACTTATATCTTTGATGCATTGCTCTACTACACTACACTCAGATTCTCTTCATATATCATAATTCTATTTCAGAATGGCAGAAATAGTTCTATGGATTGTCACAGCTAGGCTATGAACTATCTCACGACAGACAGCCATGATGGATCAATCTGCCCATACAACACTTAATGCAGTGTGACTTCTACCTTCAAAATTTTGGGAACCATTTTTTTTTGTCGATTTTTTAATTTTTATTCAAACTAAGTAAATATGGTGACTATTGATTCTTTTTGTCTTAGAAGATACAATCTCTTACATATTCTAATATAAATTTGAACTACAGCTATTACTCTCTTTTATTATCGTTAAAAAATGGCATAGAAAGATATATATAACGGACACAATTTTACAAAAAATCACATTTACCCTCATAGTGTGACAATGTATCCACATCAATTCGTTTATAGTAACGCATGCCATAACCAGCTCTATGATATGCTGCACATTCTACGGATGATATCTGATGAAGACAAGATCCAACAAAACTAAATATGTTATTAGATGCTCCCAAGTCCCAAATCATAATTTTTACCAGGATTTAGAGCTGATATAGCAATATATGCATCCACTTTTTTTTCTTTGGAGCTAAATTCTGCATTTCCTACTAGAAAAACTCACAAGTTATTATCTTTTTTTGGGTGTCAAGCACCGTATTGACCAGCAAGCACAAAATACCAGAATCTTTCCCAGACCTCAATAATCAATATCATTTTTGAAAACTCACTTTTAACAGAACAGAAATGCTGCATCGAAGAAATATATCATACTCAAAAAGTCAAACATCAGAATTGACTTACCTAGTCAACCTTGCCTCTCTTACAGATATGAACTGTAAAGCTTCTTGCCAAGTAAATTCCACATGAAAACCTAGACCAATATCCACAAAAATATGCCTTGTGTCCGGTCTACAGAAATCATCACACAACAAGGAACATTTAGATCTCAGCAGTTCATGAAATCTGATTATAGGCATATATAGAAAGACTTTATAACCCATGTTTCAAGAGAAGCGACATTGTTAGTTCCTTGTAAAGTTTCCTCAACTATTCCAACTTTAGGAACCTAAATAACAGCTTGTTAAAGAAAATATGGTAAGACTGAAGTTATAAGTAAAAACTAGCTTGAGAGCATATCAAGATGAGAAAGTTCCAAGTTTGCTTCCTGTAACCTACAAATCAATAACCTCAAATTGCAAAACTAATATGCTTGTTAGAGCATCTCCAACAGTATCTAAAAAAAATACTCCCCAAAAACAGGTTTTCCAACCTTTTTAAAAAAATATATTGGGAGACATAAAAAAGCTACAACTCCAACCGTTTCCAAAATCTCGCGCCTACAAGATAGAGGTAATTAATCACACTAACAACTTTTATACTTTATTGCTCTCTTGTACAATTGCATCAGGAACCTGTTACTTTTTTTCTTCCCCACGTCCTTCCACCTCAAATTGGGGCGACGATACGCGCGTGGAGGTGGTTTTTTTCCAAGTGCCAAAAGATTAGGAGGTGAGTTTGGGAGTTGTTGGAGATGAGTTTTTTTCAATCTTGGCAAAATTCCTGAATTGGGAGACTCTTTTGGGTACTCTTGGAGATGCTCTTATACAGAATCTTTTCCATATGTGTAAAAAGGCAATACAGTCTCTTTTCCATATGTGTAAACAGCCAAACACCTATTTTTAGAACAGGGCAATCACCGTAAACACTATTTCTAATTTTCAGTCAGAAATAAAAGTAAGTCATATTCCAGACCTTTTGCATGTTTAGGATATACCAGATATTTCAACTGAAAATCTCAATCTATTTGATTGGGTAATTAAACACTGTAAGCATTCTCTTGGTTGGTTGAGAATTGGTGAAGAGAGCAAGGCTTACACTTCTGCTTGCATGTACACCTCCGAGCCAAGATTGACCATGGACCGCATGCTGGTAACACCATTCCTCTCCAAATTTTCAATGTTCCTCTTCAAATCCAAGCTGCTCGGCATCCAGAAAAGGGCCATCGTCAGAACAAGTTGCAATAGACAAAGCTAATATGCTACAAATAGGACATGCAAATGTCCTACCACCAGAACCATGGAAAATTGGAAACGATTGACAGAAGAAAGTTCAGTGGGACTTACAAGGTCTTCTGCTGCTCAAACACCTTGTCAAGCTGTGCGATGGCATTGGCAAGGTCGGGTTTCAACCGCTGGTCCACGAACTTCCTCACTTTCTCCTGCCGAGCCCACGCCTCCGCTGCAGCCATGGCCTGGCTAGTAGTAGTGGAACCAGGATTTTAACAGGGTATGCCTGTTCGGTATAATTCAATACACGATCTGGCAGCACAATGTTAATCCAGTTCAGTATCATGGTTGTAATTATATACATCCTACTGCTAAAGCAAAAGAATAGAATAAATAATTCGGGGCAATATGATGTTTCATGGTGCATGATGCATTTCCTAGAAGAAGATACACAGACCTCACTAGGGCATTTGATGATAGCTACAAACCCAGCTGGTCTATCAGTCAGTGGGATTTTACATTGCCAAATACAAATAGGCAAGTACTACAGGTTACAAAGCACCGAACAAGTACAGGGAATAACTGAAAACTACTAACCGTCAGGGGGTGGGGGGGAATGGAGGGCTAAATAATACTCCCTCCATCCCAAATTATAAGTCATTCCAAGAATCTTGGAGAGTCAAGGCATCTCAAGTTTGACCAAATTTATATGATAAGATAATAAAATTTATGATATCAACTAAGTATCATTAGGTTCTTCATTAATTATATTTTCATAGTATATCTATTTGATATTATAAATCTTTGTGATTCTTTCTATAATTTTGGTTAAACTTGAGATGCTTTGACTCTCCAAGATTATTGGAATGACTTGTAATTTGGGATGGAGGGAGTATAAGGCTAGTACTAAAATATTTTCCGCCGCCTCCTTTGCAGGTGGAAGGAGAGGCTTTATATTGCCAATTGCGATGAAATTATTACTTATTAGGAACTAACATTGGCATTCACTGAATATTTGAAAATCGAAATTGAACAACTATATGCAGTACTATTCTGAATTCTGTTCTCATCCTGAGCTGTGCTGTATGCAGTATGGCTGGACTCGCGGGTGTGAGGTGTCGACCTAGACGAACTTAGACACTGGCCTCTAAACTTAGCAGCAAAGGACTCGCCTTTCTCCCTGACAAATCAAATCAGCACCTGTAAGTAAGAGGCATTGATTCAGCCAGAACAGAAAAGGCTACTCTCTGCTAGACCTGGCGGCAAAGTGAAATCACTTCAAACCAATGACTGAAGACCCTGGTGGCAGGGGATGCTCACCTAGTCACGAAGACAGGAAGCAGCCGGCAGGGGATGGCGCTGGCGTCCTGGCCCTGGCGGCCTAGGCAGCTCCACAGCTGCCAGCTGGGCCCCCGGTCGAGGACGGCCGGACGGCGGGACGGGGACGGGGAGGCCGGAGGAGCCGGATTGGCCGGAGGCGGGAGCGGGACTGCGGACGGCCGGACGCGGAGGCAGGAGGCCGGCGGGGACAGGTGACGCAAGCGCGGCGCCGAAGTAGCGGGGACGGCGCGCGCTCGCGCACGCGGGATGCGGCCGCTCGGCGACGGGGCGCGGCCGCTCCTCGCTCGACGCTCGTCGCTCGGGGTGGGGCGCGACAGGGGCTGGCTAGGGTTGAGTGGGGATTTTAGTTTAGGTTGGGTTGTGGAGCCCCGGCGCCCAGAATCACGACCGGAAGGGAAGAAATCGATTTGAACAGAAAATAGTGCGAGGAACGGAGGAAGGAATTGGACTACACCTCAGCGCACAAGCTTGAGGGTTCGCTTGCAGAGCTTTTATTTGGCCGGTGAAGAGCTTCGTGATGGGCGCCAGCACCACCGAGGTGGTCTTCTGCGCGGGGCGTCGGCTCGTCTTAGAGAACGCACCGTTGGTAATTTTTGCAAAAAAAAAAAAAAAAAAAGTTGCAAGTTGGTAAACATCGATCGAATAGCCAAATACTCCCTCCGTCCATAAAAGAGTGCACTTCTCGCTTTTCGAGAAGCCAAACAATTTGAAGTTTAACTAAATATATATAAAAAAGTACTAATAATAATGATATAAAATAAGTATCATTAGATTAGTTATAGAATATATTTTCATAATAAATTTATTTGGAGCCATAAATGCTAATACTATTCACTATAACTTGATCAAACATGAGCTAGTTTAACCGACACGGTTCCCATAATTACGTTCTTTTGTGGATGAAGGGAGCAGTAGCTTTTAAGTTAGAGGGTGCTCGGTTTCGCACAACAGGCAGGGAAGAGAAGGGGTGGGAATACCTAGCGAGTGCTCGTCTCCAGCGAAGAGCCCGACGAAGGCCTCGGCACCTGGCGTAGCGAAGGCGGGGAGAGAGAGGGCACGCGGGGTGAAGAAGAAGAAGGGATGCGGCAGACAGGCCCAGCAGGTTGTTTCGGCCCAGGCGGCGGAGCGGCCCGGCACGGGCCTACGGCTGTGTTTAGGATGTGTTTAGCTCCGTATTTCATAAAAAAAATTGGGTTTTGGCTCATCATTTTATAAAATGGAACTAAACATCATGTAAAATTTTTGGCAAAAAGGTATCCATTCTCCATTTTGGATTTTTGCCTCAAGAGGCAAAAAAAAAGCTAAAAAGTCAAAAAGGTCTCACCCACCCCATGAAAAATTTGATATTTTGGATGGAACTAAACACACCCATGAAAATTTTGGCATTTTGCGTTTCATCGTTCCAAAGTAGTTGGCATTTTGCATTTTGCATTCCATGAGAAACTAAACACAGCCTTAGTTGCACCTGTAAAATTTTTAAGAGCACAGTAACACTTTTGTTTGTATTTGGTAATTAATGTCCAATCATATGCTACTTAGGTTTGAAAGATTCGTCTCGTGATTTACAACCAAACTATGTAATTAGTTTTACCTATACTTAATGATCTATGTATGTATCTAAAAATTTGATGTGATGAGAAATCTTGTAAATTTTTTGGAAGTTTGAAGGAACTAAATAGCAGGGCCTAGGCCTAGGAATGAAAACAGTACGGATATTTTTCGACCGTATTCGAGACCGAATCCGTTTAGAGGGGTTTTAATCCGTCCGTATCCGAGTCCGGATATTTAACATCCGATACCGTATTCGTATCTGAATATTTAAATCACGTATTTATGATGTCGATATCCAATCATATTCTATCCAGCATTTTTTATACTATTCGTATTCGAATCTGAATCAAAACATAAATATGAAAACAAATACGATATATATCCGTCCGTATCCGATCTGTTTAAGGCCTAGGCCCTGTTTAGTTCCCGGAAAATTTTGCAAAATTTTTTAGATTCTCCGTCACATCGAATCTTTGGACACATGCACGAAGCATTAAATATAGATAAAAAATAAAATTAATTACACAGTTTAGACGAAATGGACGAGACGAATCTTTTAAGCCTAATTAGACCATGATTGGACACTAATTACCAAATAACAACGAAACGTGCTACAGTGTCGTTTTGCAAAAAAAAAAAAAAACAGCTAAACCGGCCCCTACTTATCGTAATCTAGACGGATTGAGGGAGGGCCACGGGCCACCCTCGGACCCGGGCGATGGGAGATGTGGTTGTTGGCTTCTGGCCGCAGCTCGGCTGCTCCCCACCCTGTGCGGTGCCTTGCCGGTGGCCGTAGCCCGGAGCGGCGTAGTGCTGCCGCCTGCCCCAAGCGCACAAATCGGTCAGGGCCACGCCGCGCGTGGGTGCGGATGGGCGGGACGGCGAACCGGCGGCGAGAGACTTGGTGAGGAGGAGCCGAGGAGGTCCGGGCGTCTCACGTCTGGCCGTCCGGCGGCGGGCGGCCGGAGGGGGCGAGTGAACTCCCGTGCGGCTGTGCGGGCAATAGCAGGTACTTTAGTCCCTTTGTTGCTGGGCCTAATGTTTTTGGGGGTGGAACGAGACTGAAGAGCAAAAACATCTAGAATTTTCCACTGGGGGGGCTAACTAACAAAATCACCTGCTGGATACACTGATGGAACAAACTTCTTTCGGGAAGTCCTTAGCACAACAATATTTTTATCTGAATCAAAGTCTTCCAATGTAGAGTTAATAAACATGGACTCAAGCATGATGAGAGACAGTTCGCCATTCAGCTCTAGATGAATTAACTCAACAATCATTAGGACTATGCAATTTCAAATATTTCGCACCCCTTGTTGTTTGTGGTCAGGCTAAACGGTTCCTTAGTGTATAATGCATACCATCCTTTACGGTCGCCTCCTTTGGGAGCATATGCTTTAACATTTTGGATATTCTTGATCTTGCACCACTCTGAACCTTCTTGCAGGATTATTAGTTTAAAGAGTTCTTCGTTACAGAAAACCTCTAGTTTTGCAGCACTGGTTTCTTCCAAGTACTGTGGAAACAATTCTGCACCATAGTCCTGCAATGTAATGCTTTGCAGTTCTGTTAAACCCATGAGTACATTCAACTTGGGGCATTGGATAACCGAAAGTCTTCGTAGTTTAGGGAGATTAGCAAGCATTTCGAGCTTTGGGTTGGCATAGAGATGCAGATCGCTGAGGAGGAGGAAGTTTGCGACAGATGTCAAGTTGCAAGCTTCAGATATGATCAATTCTTTCAAGGCCCTGGTTTGATGCACAAGCCCCGGGGGGAAATACTTCAACTTGCATTTTGTGATCTTCAGAGAAAAGATGTTCGGCATTGCCTGCTCAAGTTCCTTGTCCCATATCCATTCTTCCCATCCATCCAACCTATCAAATCCAAGTTTCTCCAGCCTTGGGAACAACATCTGTTGGTTCATCTGTGTAACATTGCTGCTGCAAAAAAATTCATGTCCAATTCTCGTAATAGATGGCGCATGTTTGATCAGCAGGAAATCTAAACTCAGGAGATGGCCCAATGCAGGGAGCTGCTCACAATAGGTACAATCTTCGAGTTTTATTGATCTTAGGTACTTAAGAGCCATCTTACCTGAGCTCATCCATTTAGGAAGTTGATGTCCAAAAAATCCAACTAGTGAGAGGTTTTCGAGGCAAGCCGGTGGACACAGCTCTTCAAAGACATCCTCAATTTGATGTTTCTCCTGCTGTATGTTATCTTTGATCTGACTTCCACTACCAATTCTTGTTGTGCACTCCAAGCTTAAGTATCTAAGGTGGTGCTTGCCTTCGAGGTTTGCTTTCTTAGCCACGGAGCTAGTCCGTGCTTTCTCTAGGTTGCTTAGATACAAGAGGCTGAGTTGGGACAGGTGTCCTAGCTCTTCCAGACTGTTCCAACCTGTAGTATCATCATTTTGTGTTAAAAAACCAGTTAACTCAACAAGATTTTTTAGTTTCCCTATCCCCTTGGGGATTTCATTCACATTGGCCCCCTTGATGTGAAGAGCTCTCAACTTATGCAGCCTCACTATGCTCCCAGGAAGACTGAACAAATTTATACAATTTATCAGACCAATATATTGCAGATATTTCAAGTCTCCAATCGAGTCTGGGATTGTATTTATCATGGTACCAGACAGCTCCAAGTATCTTAAATGCTTCAGATCAGACAAAGAATGCGGCAAGGTTGTGAGGTTTACACCCCCGAGATGTAGTACTCGTAGCTTAGGCAGGTCATGCAAAAACTTATCCAGCTCAACTGTGGTGCTTCGGAGTATCATCAGTGCTCTTAGTTGCTTCTGATTATTGAAGGTACTTGGGAGCACATTTTCGGTTGCTACAGACAGCCGACGCAGCTTAGTTTTTGTCTTCATGTTGCATAAAGTTTGGCCCTGTGTAAGAACTAATGCTTCATCTTTTGCCAAGTAATTGGCAAATGATCGAAGAAGATCATGCATTGTGCATCCTGATTGATCATAATATTGGTCATCAGGCTCAAGTAGGTTACGCATGACTAATTCTTTGTAATACATGTTTCCTACATCTTCAAGTAGTGTTGAGGTTCCTCCATCATCTTGTACAAATCCCTCAGCGATCCACATTTGAACAACATCCACCCGTTTGATAACTTCGCCTTTTGGAAAAAGGGAGCAGTGTAGGAAACATTGTTTCAGGTGAGGTGGCAAATCAGCATAGCTCAAATAAATGGCATTATGAACTTCTTCAGGTAGTCCTGCGACAGACCATGCAGCACTCCTTGAAACTTCCTCCCAATCTCTGAATGTTCTTTCTTTTGTGCACAATAGTCCACCCACTGTCTTAATTGCAAGCGGCAAGCAATCACATCTTGTGACAATCTCCATACCGATGTCTTTAAAATTTTCTATATCAGTTGGATTCCTGCCCAAGACAACCTGTTCAAACATAAAGTATGATTAAGTTCCTTACCATATTTCTCTTGAAATTTTGTATAACAACTGTTGTCAAATTAATTTTGTATATGTCTGTATTGAATAGTACAGTGGATCACAAATGATGAAGCTATATGTTGCTATGATCTTAGGACATGAGACCGAGCCCTTCGCAAGGATGATCTTGTTTTAGTCCGTACAGTAGCTGGGGGAACCCACGGGTGAGTGATTATGTTTGGTCTTTAAGTCCTTGAAGATCATATGTGGGATATGTGTAAACTGTTCGATCAAGGGGTCGATGGCTTAAGGATGGAAAGATAGCCATGGCAAGTAAGAGTCTCCCTTCTTTTGGTATCTTTCACTAAAGTAGGCAATATGTGGAAAACATTTAAACTATACTAGTACTTTTCACTTCCAGAAATACCACTCTTAACTGGAGTCACTGCACCAAATTTTGTTGGGTGCAGTGCATCTAGATATTTTCATTGGTTATCTTCCTTTTTTATACCATGTTACAAATAAATGGACGATATTGCAGTATTGATGATTAAAAAAGGACAAAGAAACAACCACATGACTACACGAGAAACAGATGGTAACTTAAGTTTTTGACTCATATATGTTGTACGCATTAAACGTTGCTAATCTGGAACAGAAAAAAAATCCAGACTTGGATCGGGGGTTAAATGTTGCTAATCTGAATCGTACAGTATATCATACATATTTGCTTCTAACATTCTCACAGAAAATTTTACAAAAAAAAGATAAACATTATTTCGTATGCACATGTATCACCCGTTCACCCTATATAATCTGTGTGCTTCAATGCTTTATCAGGTGGTGGCCATCAGACCATGTACTAATCCAAGTTGGTCCAAGTCCTCATGGCCCTATATGTCTCTGGATGCATAAGTCAGTGCCTGGAAGTTAACAGTTTTGTCCAAAGGAGTTCTCTGTTGTCAGATAAGTTTAGGTATTATTGTTCTAGCTAGTATAAGAATTGCAGTACTGAGCTTTTCAGGAGTTTGAGATCCTACAGGCCTAGCTACAGCTGCTTCCATATGATACTGCTACAGATCGTTGGGCGCCCATCTGGGGTAACAAATACACTTTGAGACGCTTTTACTCCCAAGTTTTCAGCAATGTGGAAGCACATCCGATCTTCAAAGCGGTCTGGAAATCAACATGCACATGCGCATCAAGTTCTTTGCTTGGTTAGTCCTAGTGGACCGGTTGAACACCAAGTCAATGTTGCAGAGAAGACATTTACACATCCAAGATAGTATCTTCTGTCATGTGTAACAATGGGGAGGAGGAGACCATCGAGCATTTGTTCTTTGATTGTCCGTTCACGCAGGAGTGTTGGGGGATCCTCAACTTCGTTTGGGATGGATCGTTACAGCTCATGGATAGGTTGGTGCATAGAAGCTTGACTCACAACCTGCCCTTCTTCACTGAAGCTACGTTGATAGCAGCGTCAGAATTATGGAAGATGCGCAACGACAAGGTTTTTCAAAGGCAGCAACCGAGTCCGAATGTCTGGCTAGCCAATTTTAAAAATCAGTGTTACCTTCAGTCTGTACGTTTTAAGGATGACCTGAGGTCGTCTTTTTGTATTTGGCTCGATGTCTTTAGTTAATCCTTTATATGTAAGGGCCTGTTTGGTTTGGGGTGTTAAAGTTTAACAAATACTGTAGCACTTTCGTCTTATTTGACAAAAAGTTTTCAATCTTGGACTAATTAGGCTTAATAGATTCGTCTCGTAAATTACTCCTAATCTGTGCCGACATGCATACAATTAGTCTACATTTAGTACTCCATGTATTTGCCGCAACATTGATGTGATGGGAGTTAAACTTTAACATGTCCAAACCAAACAGAGTCTAAGTACGTTCTATAGGGATCTCCCCCCCCCCCCCCACCCACAGTCTTTTGCCGTAAAAAAAAGAATTGCAGTACTGTGGACACCAGTACTGTTCAAAATTCGGCAAGAGAAGATATGGCAGGAGCCAAGTTTTTTTTCCCTGGAACGGCTTGAGCAAAGATTTGACGATGAGCTAGGTACCCGAATCGGTGTGCATGTTCATGTGGTGGCTTCTGCATGACGGATTACATCTTTCAAGAAACACGAAAAAAGAGATCAAGGTTGTTCCATTGTTTTGGTTTCTTGGATATGCATTGTAAACAATGAGGCTCTTGTAGGGAAAATCTTGGCTGCTACTGTAGCTGCGGCTAAAGCTGTAGACACATCTATCACTGTGCCCAGGCGCAGCTGCAGCCACAGCGGCTGATTCAAACGCTCCCTAAAATCTCAAGCAAAAAACATACTACAGTTGCTCAGACTGTTGAAGACACGGAAAAGAAGCATTCTAACCTGGTTCTTGAGTAGGCGCCACCCATCTTCAGGCTGCAGCTTCTCCACGCGGTGGATGTGCACAGCCTTCATCTGCCTAGCAACCGTCTCTTTCCTCGTCGTGACGAGCACTCTGCTGCCACCACGAGCACCGGCCCTGAACGCGTTCTGGAGCACCTCCTTCCAGGCCACGTCGCTCCACACGTCGTCCAACACGAGCAGGAGCTTCTTTCCTGAGACGGCCCGCTGGAGCGCGGGCTCGAGCCACGACCTGTCCGGCGTGGCGTCGTGCTGGTGGTGGTGGCCGCCTCCGGCGCCGACGATGGCCGACCTCAGCAGGTCAGTCTCATTCACGTCCTGCGACACGCACACCCAGACCCTGAGGTCGAACTCGTCGCGCACGCGCTGGTCAGCGAAGACCCTCTTGGCGAGGGTGGTCTTCCCGATCCCGCCGGCGCCTGTGATGCCGACGACGATGACATTTTCGCTCTGGTCGTCGGTGGTCAACGCCTCCACCAGCGCGTTCGCGTCCTGCTCGATCTCCCCGACAAGATCGGCGTGGACGATCACCGAGCTCGTCTTACCGTTGCTGCTGGATGCCGCCGGTTGCTGCCGGAGGGGGACGGACGAGGACGAAGCACTGACGAAGTGAAACATGGAGCTCCGACGACGGACGCTCTCCAGCCTCCGGTTCAGCTCCTTGATTTGCGCCGCCATGGCGTGCGCGAGCACCGGGTCCTGGAAGCACGTGAAGAGGGGCACGCAGCAGCCGACGCCAGGGAACGAGCGCTTGGGCGCGTCACCGCTGCAGGCCTCCATCCGCCACTGGTCAAGGACGTCGTCGGCGTCGTACATGACGTCCTTGAGCTCCCGGACCCAGGCGTCGACGGCCGTGTCGGTGATGCGCTTCATCTCGGCATCGCCGAGAACATTGACGAGGTCCTCCAGTGTGACCTCGAGCCTTTCCATCTCCCCGGGCACGCCAAGAAGCATGTCAAGCCTCTCCTTCACGGCGCCAGCGACCATTCGCCCCAGCATGGGCACGAACGCATCTAGGATCATAGCCATGGGTTAATCGAGAGAGCTCAGCTCACGGCACAGGGCCAACAAGATTGAAAGTCTGTATGCTTTCCGAGGTCAACGGCGACGCAAGATGGGTCACTTGCTCTATTCTAGTTGCTCTTGCTCTTGCTCTTGCAAGTGAACAGCTGGCACCTCGAAGTCTCCATGGTTTTGTCCTTTTCTGGTTATCCTTGACTAAATCTTCTTTGAATCTCCTCGAGCGCCTTGTCCAGCGAAGGATCGAAGTTCGCGCGGATGACAACTTCTGCACGCTGGATCATTTAGCGCTAAATGTTTGTCTTATACTGTGCAAACAAAGGAAAAAATCGAGAATTGGCACGGTAATATGAAATGTTGTTTTTCAGATAATTATAAGTACCTTTCTTTAATGTCGATTTGTCCCTATCAATGGTTATGATCCGTTCGGTTACTAGATAACCGCTCCCTGGAATAGCTCCTGACCGAATTACTTGTTTAATTTGCATAGCCTATGAGCAGCAGAAATTATTTCTTATCAATTTTTGCCTAACCGAACGGGCTCTTAATGGGCTACAGGAGTGATTCGCATCCGCGGGGTGTGGCGCACATGTCTGGTGAGTGACTAGGGAGTGGTTTTGAAACAGCTAGTTCTATTGGTAGCGGCAGGTTTTTGATAGTCCTTGTGGCTTAAACTAAACAAGTAAACATGAATGACATGATTTTTTTTTAGGATATGAATGACATGATTTTGGGTAGGAAAAAAAAAGCTTCTACAGCTTTGCAGATTGTCTACCTCTTTTTTTTAAGTTCAAGGGCCAACCAGCCCCGACCTTTCAACTGTTAATCAAAAGACCAACAAGTCGTTACAGCACAGTTCCGAGTTCAATTATTAGCCTCACAACAGATTGTCTACCTTATTATCCGATATGTTCGTTCATAGCTTGCTTTTTAGAGACCAGATACATGTGTGTTGATTACTACTCTCTTTCTCCTGTAATATAGTGCAATTTAAAAATTTTAAGACAAATTAAAAGAAAACATAAAAGACGCATGTACTCTTATTTTATTTCCTAATCAGACGCTATCATGAACGTGATTAGTGATGATTGGTTGACAAATGAAAAGTATTTAATGCAAAAGTGGTTTTTTCCTCTAGAATGTCTTATATTTGAGGACAATTTTTAAATGCTAGAATGCACTGTATTACAGGACGGAAGAAGTATGGCGTTTCGACTATTGGAACAAGTGGCTATATTTTTTCTTATCCAAACACACGGATGCTAAATCTAATTTGCGGACTTTAGTGGTGTGGTTGTCTGAAGCACCAAACCTCTTTTAGTCTTTTAGGCTGCGTGTACCTAGTTGTGTAGAGGCCAGAAGCGATCTCAAGACAGTTTTATCGCCTTAATGTAGTTGTGTTGATATCAACCAAAACTTCCTTTATTGAAAAAATAATTCTGAGTCCTAGTTACATTGTGGGTCCACTTTTAGGCTTGCGCCTGTTGACACTAGATAAACACAGACGGGTAAATATATGTAAGCGCACATATGTCAACATAGGCTCATGAGAGCATACCAGAGCATCAATTTTCAAGAAGAACGAGAAGTGTATAAATTAAGAGTGGAGTTCGTTCTATGATAGGGGAGAAGGTGAATATTAGTTTGAAGAACTAAAGATTCAAGTTATTGGGATTCACTTAGGGACGTTAGGCCAGTTTAACAGCGAAAAGGGATGAGAAAAGTGTTAAATTGTACTGACAAATAGTCCTACGTGTTTAATAACTTGTCCGAACATGGTGGATTACGTCATCCGGATAGGCCTGCCACCACCTATCAGTTACCCACAAGTCATCCATGGAGCAGGAGGAAACCAAGCGGCAAATTTGTGAAGCCTATACTCTAGGAATTCATCAATCTTATCAACCAAAAATATGATGGGGGGATTATCTTTCTACAAAATACAGAGGTACTCGCCTATTTGGTTGAAATTGAATGAAGATTACAAATTTATCTCAACATTATAGGTGAATAGGGAGTACATACCATTCATCATTAGACGAAGAGGCACAAAGTGCATGCTTTAGTACATGATCAAAGTACAATACTAACATTGTAAGGTTTTTCCTAATCCTTAACTATTACATTAAAAATCCCAAACGGTATATTTTGCGAGTTTCATAAGTTTCATTTACATTTAGTTTAGTTCGGTAAACAAAACTCACCATTGAATAACAACCACCATGCAAATCCTAGGTACATGAGACCATTCCCATAAAAGCCATTTATTTATGAAGTTGATTAGCCGAAGTTATATTACAAGCTTTACTATATATTTGGTATCATAATATTAGTATTTTTATTTATATTTAAATAAATTTGAGATTTATTGATTTCTTGAAGTATGAGATGAGCATTTATTTTAGGACTTATTAAGTGCATAAATAGTTACAATGGCTTTGAGAGTGAAGCTGCTAATAAAATAGATGAAAGCTAAAAAATGGAGATAGAGCCAAATGCACAACACTCCATCATTGGTACTCACACGGACCCAAAATACCGGATCTTATAGGATTTAAATTTTGTTTTAAAATACTTCCCAATGCACCTTTTTTTATTATAATACATCTTTAATACTCCTTCAGTCCCAAAATAAACGCATAATCGAGAAGTAAAACTTTTCAAGTTTGACTAAAAATATAAAAAATCTTATCAATATCGTATCTTCAAATAAGTTTATTATAAAAGTGTATTCTATACTTAATCTAATGAAATTTATTATACATCATAAATATTAGTTTATTTATATATGTATATATGGTCAAACTTTTAAAAAACTAGTGAAGATGCACATGCGACACGCACGTGTCTATAAAAAATCTTTCATAATATAAGAATAATAATGAAACTTATAAATCCAATTATTATAACTACAAAAACAGTCTCATACAAAAAAAATCAAATGCATAGACCATAACCATAAAGCCAGATTTTTGTAATGCATAGAAGCAGTCTTAAACTCATCACATTGGCATAGTCACAGGGCTGGCAGCAAAATCATTTTACAGGTATTTTAAACATTATTAGTACAAAAGGAGACATCTAGAACAGTGCTGAAATGCAATATCTTATATCATCTGAACCATGTGCTTTGTTGATTCCACTTTTCAGATGTGGCCATGAGGGATCAACCGAATGAGCACCTGCAGAATTCGACACATAAGTTACTTAAACTAGGAGAATTCCCCGCGCGTTGCCGCGGGTATGAAGGAGGAATATAAATATGTTAGAATATTAACTAATAAGAATTAGGAGATGTATAAATATGGTGTTAGTAATGCAGGAACATCATATAATATATGTATAGATTTATTAGCATAACCATGGAGATTGTATCCATAGTGGATGATGTGTCTCGCTAACGTAGATGTCATAATTCTTGTGCTAGTGAACTTTAATTGCAAATGATAGTGGACTGCTGAGGTGGACACCTTGTATGTCAAGAGAAAATTGCTAGTGACAAATGATAGTGAACTGCTGTGGTGGGCGCCTTGCATGTCAAGAGAAATAGATAGTGGGGTTTTGTTTTATAAGAATTATAAATAAGATCCATAAAGCAAGTTATACGCAGGGAAAAAAGGGAGGGGAGAACGACACGGGTACATGTGGCGGGTATGTTCGCCGTGCATACAGAGCGGGAGGAGAGATTGGTCACCGACCACAATAGGGAAAAGTGTGTTTCGTCGCATAAGTATCGTCCTTTTTGTCTTTGGATCCGCCTATCAAATCTATATCAAGCGTTGGATGTTAAATCAAAACATATCCAACAGAAGAGATCTTAGGTGGATAGGAGATTTTTTGGGTGACAGGTATTTTCTAATTCCTTGCTCATTTTCCAATGAAGCAAGTTATTATTAGTAACAATGCTCAATAACACCATGCCAGGAGTTAGTACATACCACTGGCAAGTCTAGAACTGGCATGAAGATAGATAGGTAGTCCTCGCTGCACCAAACTGAAGTCAAGAAAAGATTAACACATAAAAGCGTAATTAGAAGGGAGAAAATTTGTGCACACAAAGTAAGCACTACAAGGCTACCAAAATCCTCTCAAACTAACCGATAATCAAGTTAACCAACGAAACTGCAAAGAATCAATTAGATCAAGTTTTTTCATTTTGTAAACAGGAAAGTGATGGAACCTAATAAAATATGAATCCTCAAAACAAAAAAAATTGGACAAAATAGGAAGAAAAAAGTCTACTTAACCCCTCAACTATTTGTGGTTGTTTACTTCACCCCCTCACCTATAAAACTAGGTATTCTACCCCTCGAACTATGAAAAACCATCCAAATAACCCCTGAGACAGTTTTAAAGGTGATTTTGCTAAAGTGGCATATAAAATGCTCTACATAACCCCCTAACATATCAATGGTTGACTACTTGACCCTCTGAACTATTAAACATGATATTATAGCCTGTAAAACATCCGGATGGTCTTTAGGGTCGTTTGGACACCATATCCCGTCACACTGACCGCGCCTAAACACACATGCTTGCATGCAAGCCATTTGTTGCCACCACCTCCCTACTATTTCTAGATTGATCAACAGTCCAATGAGCAGCATGTGACATCTTGTCTCCTGCTCCACCTTCCATCACTCATCGATGACATTGACCTCAAGCACGCCACACCTACATCTTCATCGTTCAGCCCCTCCCACATCCTCCATCTGGTAGTCTTTTAATTTTTTAGGTAGCCATAGGAGGAGAAAGCAACAGAGGGAGGATGTGGGAGGAGTCGGGTAACCAGGGCGCAAGCGTAGTGCATGTGTTTAATATCATTGAGGAGTGCATGAGGTGAAGTAGGAAACAAGGCGATGCTCATCGGGCAGTAGCACAAGCCTAGCAAAGAGTTCAGAGATGGCGTAGCCGATGGGCTTGTGTGCAAGCATGTGTGCTTAGGCCAATGTAGTGGGATACACGGTGTCCAAACGACCCTATATGACCATCATATGAACATTATTAGATGCCTTAAGAGCTATAATATCATATTTTATAGTTGAGAGGTGATACAGTCAACCCTTAATATGTTAGGGGGTTTATAGACCTTTTAATATGTCACACTAGTAAAACCACCTTCAAGACCGCCTCAGGGGATTATTTAGATGGTTTTCAATAATTTGAGGGGTACAATATTTGGTTTTATAGTTGAGGGGTTAAATAGACTTTTTTCAAATAGGAATATGGAGCCACAATGTTGCAGCAGAAAACAAAAGAGGAGCATGTTTTAGAAGCAAATCTGAACATCGTAAATGACTCAAAGCATAGAATAATTTGAGGGGTACAATATCTGGTTTTATAGTTGAGGGGTTAAATAGATTTTTTTCCAAACAAAAATATGGAGCCACGATGTTGCAGCAGAAAATAAAAGAGGAGCAGGTTTTAGAAGCAAATCTGAACATCGTAAATGACTCAAAGCATAGAATCATCAAAGCCTAAATTGGGCATGCTGCCAGGATTATCCAAACATGAAGTAAAATGATATTATATTAATCAAAATCAAAAGGCATAAAAGTAGTCGCGCAGAGGCAAAAATTCCAAATAATGTGACCTCCAGCAGCTTGCGCCCCTGCACTCAGAATCTTTTTTTTTACTTTTTTTTTAAAACCAAATGATAATATGAGAAAGGAGCTGTCACTGCGCCGGCAAGTAGACCCCAGTGATGCCGCAAGGTATACAGACATCGGAAGGGTGTCAAGGGTGTCGTCGCCGCCACATCACTGTGTGGCCGAGACACTGCACATTGCCACCAGATCGCCCCGGTCTTTCTCGAGCGCGGAGAGGGTTGCGGGGAAACTGCCGGTGAGCCACCAGATCCGCCACAAAAAAAATAACCGGATCTTTCAACGAAGCATCTCAATCAAAGCCATCAGCCGCCGGTACAAAAGAATTAGAGATTGGGATTTAAAATCACGCAGAAGAATATAAGATTTGGTATTGCTCCTTGACTGACCTTGCACAAAGGGAGATCCACCTGGACTGTTCATGCCGCCTCCACAAGATCACTTCTGGTGGAGAAGGCATGACACGTAGCCTGAAGCAGGAAACTAACTGCAACATGAGCACCGTGAACATAAAAATTGGAGGCGGGGTTGGGAAACGAACGTATGTTTGCGCCTGCAGGTGCTTGTCGCCCATGCCGCGAGGGCGTCCAGCGCCCGGAAGGCGTTTTCTTATGTGGTGTATGGGGCTTATGGGGTCTAGGAGGAGACATTACTGGGATTACACGGTCTAGGAGAAATTTTAGCTTAAGAGGAGTCTTATATTATCTTATATGTAAGATAATGGATGACGTATGACTCATATAACACGAAGTCAGATCAAACGGCTATTATAGAAGAGAAGAGCCCCTAAAAAAACTCGCTCTTTTATGTGATTATTCCTTGAGACATAAGATGTGCGTCTATTTTAGCATGGAAAAAATATATATGTCTGTCTCTATTTGTCCTTATCTCTTCTTGTTTACTCCTTAATTCTCACGTTGAAATTAAATAAAACATTATATTTTAGAGGGGAACCTCGAATATACCCGTGGGGCCGCGACGCCGACGCTCCCAGCTCCACCCATCACCATTCCCCACGAAAACCCCCCGAGACTCCGCGCGCGAAACCCTTGAGACTCCGCGCGCAAAAGCCCCATTTCTCGCCGCGGGACGGCGGGAGACCCATCCCCCACCCCACGCGCGCGCCTGTAAACCTTAAACCACGCCTTTTCTCGCCACCCGTGCGCATTTCGCCGAGCACATCGCCCGCACCCCGCACCACCACTGCCACCATCACAACCTCTGCACACCGGGCGGCGGACGGCTGGACGATGGAGGGCGACGACTTCACTCCGGAGGGCGGCAAGCTCCCCGAGTTCAAGCTAGGTCCGTGCGTTCGGGCGCGCCACACCGTCCTTGGTTTCTGTAGATCCGTCGGGTCACTCATTCCCCTTTTTTCTTATTTTTTCTTGTGGCTGGGCAGATGCGAGGCAAGCGCAGGGTTTCATCTCCTTCTTCAAGAAGCTGCCGCAGGTGCGCTCCCTCGATTTCACCTTTCTGGGCCTCAGTTTTGGGCGACTATTTTGGAGAGTCCTTTTTGCTGGCCGATTTATTTCCCTTTCTTTTTCCTTTTTGGTCTGGCAGGATCCCCGGGCCGTTCGTCTCTTCGATCGCAGGGTAAGTGATTCCAATACATGTAGATGTGAACCTTTTTTTTGTTTATTTTTATCACGGGCAATTAGATGAACTAGATAAATGGGGGCGAAATGGCTCTGGTACAGTTGTTACTGTTAGAAAATTTGGACACGTGTGCCTTTTATTTTCACTTGATAAGTGAACATGTAGACTGCAGATGATTCATTAAATGATGATGGTGTTAGCTCAATTTGGTTGACAGTCTAAGTACCATATGAACTGTTCTCAGCCATAATTTAGGGATTTAATTCCTAATATCGGCTTCATGCTTACAGTATATGTTAAATTCAAAGTCCTCAATAACTTAAAGCTGGTAATAATGAAGTAGCAAACTAGGGAACCGTTTGGCATTTGGGAGCAGTGCTGTGTACTTTGGATTACATAATCTATGACCACATTTTTTTTATCCAATAGGATCATGCCCTGCTTGAAAGTTCATTTAAAGAAATGGTCGACAATTGAGAAATTGTTTTCTTGGAAAGGGGCATAAATGCTTAGAAAAAAGAAATTTCATGAAATTCATGCAGATATAAGATGGCATTTCTTCCAGACTTATTTTAATATGGGGCACTCTTTTCTGCATTGAATATGCATTCCAAAACTATCTTGTACTATAGCAATCACTACTGTTGAGGGATACTGCTTCCAGGCAGAGTTAAATCTAGCTGTTTTTTTTTTCCTTTGGGAATTTAATTCCTATGTGTGTCAACCTTCCACTGTAAAATGGCATGCTATAACTAGTGCTCAAATGTGGTTCAGGATTATTACACTGCCCATGGCGAGAATGCTACGTTTATTGCAAGGACATACTACCACACAATGTCTGCCTTGCGTCAGTTAGGTAGCAGCTCTGATGGAATATCAAGTGTTAGTGTGAGCAAGGCTATGTTTGAGACCATTGCCCGCAACATTTTGTTGGAAAGGACTGACTGTACATTAGAGCTCTATGAGGGAAGTGGGTCAAATTGGAGGTTAACAAAGTCTGGAACACCTGGAAATATTGGTAGTTTTGAAGACATTCTCTTTGCAAACAATGACATGCAAGATTCACCAGTCATTGTTGCTTTGTTTCCAGTGTGCCGGGAAAGTCAGCTGTATGTAGGGCTTAGTTTTTTGGATATGACCAATAGGAAGCTTGGGTTGGCTGAGTTCCCCGAAGATAGCCGATTCACAAATGTTGAATCAGCTCTTGTTGCATTAGGTTGCAAGGAGTGTCTTCTCCCAGCAGATTGTGAAAAATCCATTGATCTGAATCCCCTTCGAGACGCCATTAGTAATTGTAATATTCTGTTGACTGAGAAAAAGAAGGTTGACTTCAAATCCAGGGATCTTGCACAAGATCTTGGTAGAATAGTCAGGGGTTCTGTTGAGCCTGTACGTGATCTGCTATCTCAGTTTGACTATGCTCTTGGTCCCCTTGGAGCTGTTTTATCTTATGCTGAGTTGCTAGCAGATGATACTAACTATGGAAATTACACAATTGAGAAGTACAATTTGAACTGCTACATGCGACTTGATTCTGCTGCAGTGCGAGCATTAAACATTGCAGAAAGGAAAACTGATGTAAACAAGAACTTCAGTTTATTTGGTTTGATGAACAGAACCTGTACTGTTGGGATGGGAAAAAGATTGCTTAACAGATGGCTGAAACAACCTCTGTTAGATGTTAATGAAATTAATAACCGATTAGACATGGTTCAGGCTTTTGTAGAAGACCCAGAGCTTCGTCAGGGACTCAGGCAACAACTTAGAAGGATATCAGATATTGATCGTCTAACACATGCTCTCCGAAAGAAATCAGCTACTCTGCAGCCTGTTGTTAAGCTTTATCAGGTTACTGCTGCAACCTACTGTTATCTTATTTTAATGATGACTTTGCAAAGATAATTATTTGCCTGAAAATGTATTTGAATATACAGTAATATTGGTTACTAGCTGCTAGTGTAAGGCTAGTAACATTTAATGAAAGGAGTGCACTGAACCTTTGTAGCACTCCCTTGAATTCCAAATGTAGGTCCCTTCAGAATCCTAGTTGGTCAATTTTTTTTATAACTTGGCCAATCAATATATGGGAAGCTATATGGACTGACAACACAGTTGATGTTACTAGAATAATCATGGAAAATCCTTTCATAATATGTAACAGTCAAAGTGTTATGCTGGAGACTGTTGTTGTCCTAGACCTACATTTTGAATCACAAGGAATGCTTATTTCTGTGTCTTTGTCCACAACCTTCGAGGAAACAGAGTAGAATTAGGTTTCTTAAACAAGGGCAACACTTCCTAAGATGCATACCTTTTACCACAATTTTTTTGAACCCATTTACTTATTGGTTTTGCAGTCCTGTAGCAGAATCTCATACATCAAGGGCATTCTTGAGCAATATAATGGCCAATTTTCCACATTTATAAGGTCAAAGTTTCTTGAACCATTAGAAGAATGGATGACAGAGGATCGATTTGGTCGGTTTTCTTCTCTTGTTGAGACAGCGATTGATCTTGATCAACTGGAGAATGGAGAGTACAGAATATCTCCTCTATATTCTTCTGACTTGGGTGTACTAAAGGATGAGCTTTCTGTGGTTGAAAATCACATAAATAATCTGCACGTGGATACAGCTAGTGATCTGGATCTTTCTGTTGATAAGCAACTGAAGCTAGAAAAAGGACCTCTTGGACATGTGTTCAGAATGTCAAAGAAAGAGGAGCAGAAAGTCAGGAAGAAGCTCACTGGCAGCTACTTAATCATAGAAACTCGTAAAGATGGTGTAAAGTTCACAAGTTCTAAGCTAAAAAAGCTAAGTGATCAATACCAGGCACTGTTTGGTGAGTACACAAGTTGTCAGAAAAAGGTGGTTGATGATGTAGTGAGGGTTTCAGGCTCCTACTCAGAGGTACACTAAGATAACTATCTTAGCTTCATAGTTTGTTTTTTCTCTATACAGATTGGGATAAATCTTCAATTCTTGGTGTAGGTATTTGAAAATTTTGCTGCAGTTCTGTCGGAGTTGGATGTTTTACAAAGTTTTGCTGATTTAGCAACTAGTTGCCCAGTTCCTTATGTTAGGCCAGACATCACAGCGTCGGTAAGAAACACATCCTAAAACTCCTTTAAAATGACAAATTTCGAACGTGGCTCTAAACTTGGGAACACATTGCAGGATGAAGGAGATATTGTTCTACTAGGTAGCAGACATCCTTGTCTAGAGGCACAAGATGGTGTTAACTTTATACCCAATGATTGCACTCTTGTAAGTTCCCTGTGATATGATATTTGCAATTGCAGCACTTAATTACTGAAGTTAGTGACGGTTCAATGGCCCTAAATAGGTGAGAGGGAAAAGTTGGTTTCAGATCATCACTGGGCCAAACATGGGAGGAAAATCCACATTTATAAGACAGGTTAGATTTGCACTTTCATGGTAATTTTTTTGATGAACCACTCAAGGAATTTATTTATATGCATTTTATCAAAAGACATGGAGGTGGCAATTTCTTATCAAAAGAAAAGAAAGAAAAGCAGTTTCAAGCCTAACAACCTTCTGAAATGTCATGGATTTATGTATAGGAAAGATGATCTTTCTGGTACTTTGTGTAAATAATTTTCATAATATATAATTTTGTTTTGTCATATCTGTATAAAAAGCTGTGGTCAAAGTTTCACATTGGTGGCCATGCCTATGTCCAAAACATAATACATTTACATACAGAGGGAGTATATGACCACTATTCTTATAATATAACATTTGTAGCAACCAAAGTTTGACCATTAGAAAGTATTTCTAAATACAAACCTAATGCAACCACTTTTGTAGCACAAATTTTTCATATGATTAGACCAATTGGTTGTCAAAGGCAACAAAGTTTGAGTTGAAATATGTGTGTTCCTTATATTTTGCTATAGAGGGAGTATGATCAATGATTCATGCATATGAGTGTCAATAATTAGCATTTATTTTCAGTTATGGAAAATTTCACTTATAGTTGTTTACTAAATTTAGTAGAGCTGTCCATCTCCACTTCCACTACAAAAATACATACTTAAAACATATGTGCACTTCAATGTGTAAATATGTAAATTTATTGCTACACTTGGATCCACATCTTATGTGCTGTTCCATTCTTATACCTATATATATTGGACTACAAGTTGTCTCTGTGTGTGTGTGTGTGTGTGTGTTTGGGTCTATGTATGGCTCTATTTTCCTGCAATTAATACAAATGATACACAGCTCTCCTGCGTGTTCGGAAAAAAAAGTGTTTCACCACTACCAGGTACCACCCTATATGCATAATGCAAGCATTACAATGCAATAGTATTATAGTAAAGAGTTTGTGTATTTTCAAAACAAAAAAAGAGTTTGTGTACTCGATGCCTTCCGTGATATGTTTTTCTGTTTTCTAGATAGCCATATGGGGTGACTTATTGAGTAGTTGTATCTATACATGTTTGATCCAAGAACTTCACACAAGCAGATGGATTGCCCAGAAATTAAATTATTCACGATTGCTAAAGAAGGGCTTTGTTAGGACCCAAAATGTTGCTGGAACAAAGTCAGTTGTATGAGCATGTATATGTGACTCTTGATATACTCTTTGAAAAGTTGATGGTAAACGAGGTCTGTTATCCCAAGAATCCAGTAAAGAGTTTGAGCATTGTTCTGTAACTCATTGATCAATGTGTTTGGAAAAACTGAAAGCAAACCAGTTTGATTCAATTGGAGTGCATTTGGACATCTTAAACATAGTGTGTGAAGTTCCTCCATGTTCTAGCTCCATCTTCTAATTCTTGGACGTTGGCTACTGAATTTAATATATATTTTCAAAAATATTATTTGAAACAACTAATAATACCTTTTGTTGCTTACATTCCTTCATTTATCAGCTTGTCTCAATTAATTTTCATATGGGAATCAGGTTGGTGTAAATGTCTTGATGGCGCAAGTTGGTTCCTTTGTACCTTGTGATCAAGCAAGTGTTAGTGTGAGGGATTGTATTTTTGCTCGTGTTGGTGCTGGCGATTGCCAAGTAAGTTGGTTTGATCATCAAAGTATTTTGTTCTTAAGTTTTTATTGGAAATGCCCTTTTGTTCTTATTTAAACTTCTGTTGCAATAACAAATGCCGTATAGTGTTCTCTTGCTTTAGCTACTCATACTTGTACAAATGTTGCAAATCAAAGATGCAAACGAGCAGTGTTCATCTTCCTTTAATATAATGATGCGTAGTCCTCGTGTGTTCAAGAGAAAAAAAAGGTGCAAATGATCAGGATAAAGGAACATGAACTAGATGAATGGCACATTTGCTATATTAGTCAAGTCTATTTCCTTCTGAAGAATGAAAAGTTGTTCAGTTTTTTCTTGAACTGGCATGTGAACTGCCCTTCATTACATTAAGGAGAAGAACAAAGTACACAGGCTGGATAAAATCCTGCAATGTTGGAGTGTGAATGTATTAGGCCCATGAGGCTAGGCCCATGTGGCCTATGTATGGTACCTATATAGCTACCCTTCTAGGGTTAGCCCAAATCAATAGAGAATCACTTTCTAGCATGGTATCAGAGACCTTCAGTCCCGTGGTGAAGCCAGCTACAGTCCGCACCGTCCTCTCCCTAGCTCTCGAGCGCTCCTGGCCGGGATGCCCTGATGCAGCTCAGTCGTAGTTCCGACATTCAGTGCTCTCAGGCTCACGATGATCACTTGTGTCATGCGTGCCAGTTGGGCCGTCACGTTCGCCTTCCCTTTCAGTCCTCATCCTCACATGCCCCTCGTGCATTTGATCTTATTCATTGCGACCTGTGGACTTCTCCTGTTCTCAGCATAGTCAATGCCGGGCCGCTGAGTGAAGCCGCGGAGGACCAAGCATGTGGAGATCGATCTACACTTCGTCCGCGACCGGGTGGCCATCGGCGACGTCCGGGTTCTTCACGTCCCGACCACCTCCCAGTTTGCGGACATCTTCACCAAAGGCCTCCCTTCCTCGACCTTCTCCGAGTTTCGCTCCAGCCTCAACGTCTCCAGTGGTTAGTTGTGGCTGCGGGGGGGTCCTGTGTTGTGCTCTTACTTGTTTTCTTTCTTGTTCAGCCTTGAACTCCGCTGCGCCGGTAGTTCAGACTGCAGGGGGGTGTTGGGGTGTGAATGTATTAGGCCCATGAGGCTAGGCCTATGCATGGTACCTATATAGCTACCCTTCTAGGGTTAGCCCAAATCAATAGAGAATCACTCCCCCCCCCCCCCCCCCCCCCCCCCCCCCCCCCCCCCCCCCCCCCCGCGCTCAAGGCCAAGTGGGCAACACACTTAACTCATACAAACTCAGTTACATAGGGATCAGAACAACAGCTCACCCCTCCCCCTACAGCTCCTAGGAGGAGATTCAAGCCAGTAGCTCCTCATGTGTGTAATTTTTCTCTTTTTTCCTGAACGAAAATGGCAGGAGCTCTGCCTTTCAATTAGGTGAGGAAAGAGTTCAAAACACACATTACATGTTGATCCCACAGCCCAAAGGATCCAATAACAAAACCGTTCTTTTTAAATTTAACGGATAATGATGGTAGGGTCTTTTCTCATAGTAAGATGAAACTTTCTGTTACTTTTAAGCAAGCATTAAATTTATATACTTCTGCAAAGAATGATGTCGTAAACTGTTTTGTTTACATTTATTTGGCAGCTTCATGGTGTATCAACTTTTATGCAAGAAATGCTTGAAACAGCATCCATCCTAAAAGGCGCCTCTGATAAGTCTCTTATAATTATTGATGAGCTGGGACGTGGAACTTCCACGTATGATGGATTTGGTCAGTGTTGTATACCTTTTCTTGTTTTTTCTCTTAGAAGTTTGTTAATCATCTTTCCTTTTGTTTCTTTTTAGCATTCATATACTACCATCTGTATTACTTCTAGGCGATATTGAATTATTGACTTTTATATAGTGTTGGTATTAGAATTGAAGCTGGAAATTTGCATACTTCTAAGCTCATTCTACTAGCATTGCATATATACACTTTGTACCTGGTTAGATACATCTCTTGGACCAAAAAATAAGTAATTCCCTGTACCCTTGAACTTGCTGATAAATGTTCCATTTACTGGAGGTAATTGGCTGGTTGCTGCTGTTAATCAGATCCACCAGACTGATCTGGGAAAATAAAATTCTTTATTCCTTTTAAATTGTTTTGAATTAAAACCTAGAACAAAGAAGCGTTTACATCGTCGGTGTTTCTTTTTGGTTATGCAACAGTGCTGCAATTTGAAGTTAATCATTGAATGGTGCATTGCATGGAATGGAGCTTCTGTACAGATAAAAAGAAACAAATAGTTTTTGGGCAAAACTGTATTTTGTGTATTTGCTTGCTTCCCTCTATGTCTAGTCGTGCTATTGTTGATTTTGGATGCAGTTACAACCTGCTGCATGCAACCATGCCGACAATTCTTAATGTAATCATTCGTTGGTAACTACCTGCATGCATAGCATGAATCCTGCTACATTCACATTTATTGGCATCTCAAATCTCCTAGTTCCTGTAATACAGAATGCAAGAATGGTGTCTTATGGTGGCCTTCATACCGAAAGCCAAGTTCCACTTGCCTGTCATACCAAACCTGTGGACATTTTTTGGATTATTTGATCATGATCTACAAGCTTTATTATAATTGGGTCTATACAAGAGAGTTGGACCAAGTGGGCTAACTTTGTTAATCCCAGTATGTTAACCAAATTAGCTATACACATGTACTGGAGACCAACATCATTTGGGCCTCGTGTGGTGTGGCATGCAATCTCATGCTTCAAACCAAAAATAGTTTTAGTTTGTTGCATCTATCCATTTTTGCTGTCATTATAAGCATGCAAATCTACTTATTATACGCATCACTGGATGAAACTAGCAATTACCATTTCTAATTGAGTCCCCCTATTTACAACCTTGGTTATCTGCTGCAATGCGCTGACTTCCAGACAACTGGAACTTTTAATTCTCATTTGAGATTGAACCTCTAACTCTCATTTGAGATTGATATATTATCTGTTATCAGGTCTTGCATGGGCTATCTGTGAGCATCTTATGGAAGTGACTCGAGCGCCTACCTTGTTTGCCACCCATTTCCATGAATTAACTGCATTAGCACATAAAAATGATGATGAGCACCAACGTGTTTCAAATATCGGAATTGCAAATTATCATGTGGGTGCTCACATAGACCCATCAAGTCGGAAGTTAACTATGCTTTACAAGGTATGTCACGATGTGAAGTTCTTATCCACACCTACTGTTACAGAGACAAGTTGGCATTATTGGTTTGCCAAATGATTCCTCTAGATCTTCTATTACAATATTTCCCTGTTCGTGTTGTAGGTTGAACCTGGTGCATGCGACCAAAGTTTTGGTATTCATGTTGCAGAATTTGCTAATTTTCCAGAAGCTGTTGTTGCCCTTGCAAAAAGCAAAGCAGCAGAGTTAGAAGACTTCTCTACTACACCTACCTTTTCTGATGATTCGAAAGATGAGGTATATGCAGCTAAAAATTTCGAGCTAAATGCTAAGGGTTCTGATATGAATTAAAATGCATATGCTTCCTCCCATATGAGCGATCTTACCATGAAGATGAATGTTGGATTCATAATCAACAAAACTGACAGTAGTACATTTTTGGAGTTTTTATGGCCATATATGCAATTACGGTAAATTTTTTTTTTATCTGCTGCACAGTTCATGGGAGCTTTCGGTGCAGAGGGTATCTTTCTTACCCATACTGTGGCGAAACTCAAACCTCTTTCTAAGCTAGCGAGTGTTCTGTGCAGGTTGGATCAAAGCGCAAGAGGGTATTTAGCCCAGATGACATCACCAGAGGAGCTGCTCGGGCTCGGCTTTACCTTGAGGATCTCGCCGCATTGCCAATGGATGAGATGGATAGGAGCAAGATCGTGGAGATGGTCACCAAAATGAGAGATGATTTGCAGAAAGATGCGGCTGACAATCCTTGGCTTCAGCAGTTCTTCTGAAGCTAATTAATCCCTGTGTGGATGGAGATTTCATTAAGGTTAAATCATAAGAGAACCTCGCTGATGCTAGGATCACCTGATCCATTTTGTTAATACGCATCAGCGGATGTACTCTAGTCTTCAGGCTTAGCAGAACAAGTAGTAGGCTTTGCCAAGTCACCATGCGCAGTGCAACAGAAAACCAACTATGTGCATATGTAACGCGGTAGCGTTGCTACTCCTGCATGACGATCGGCTGCAGTATTCTGTTCTGCCCTGTCTGTGATTTCACGCCGTCGTCTGCAGCCGTGAAGTCTGCTGTGTCACTCTCGTCGAAGGTTGAAGTTTCTGCACGTCTATTGCTGTGCTGCTTGTCTAGCAAAATTCTTGCAGTGCAAGACATTGTTGGGATTTTGTCGAGGATGAACTCACAACGGCCTTTAATCAACTTTTCAACCCAGACATGAGACAGCCTTGATCTAAACACACCAAACATCATCTTTTCCCAAGAAAGCTGATGCGATTGGAGTTAAGAGACCCGTCAGCCTAATGCATAGTGTAGCGAAGATCCGCAAAATTTCTAATAAAAATAAAAATAAAAAAGATCTCCTGCAAGTTAGCGAATATGTATAATCTGGCTCTTGCTATATTGCTTTCCAAAAAACGGTACATTTTCTCTACACCCAGAGCTTTTTACGCATCGTATTTTACTCAAAACATCTATGGTTGTTTTATTGATGCATAATTGCAGATGCGGTGGTTTGTCTTCTATAGATAGAACTAAAGAAAAGGAAAACAAGACAAATAAACAATGAAGACATGTACTCCATACTTTTTTTAAAAAAAAAAGTGAACTCCCACCTGGATATTTTATTATGGGCTTGTTAGCACTCGGACGTCCGAATAGATGGAGCGTCCGGAAGCCCGCGCTTGCAGTCTATTTCCCGCGCTGTTTCGCGGGCCCACGCAGGACCCGCGTCGCCCCAAACGTCACCCACATCGAGAAGAGGGAGAGGGGACGACCAATGCCCAGCCGGCGCCAGTAGGCGGAGGAGACACTGGGGTGAGGCAGCAGAAAGTAAAGAGGGAGATACAACACCTGACCTATTTTTAAAACATTTAGATGCAAATACTTGCAACATACGTCCGAAGGCAGATGAAACACTTAAAACATGTCTAAAACACTAAAACACCTGAAAAACACTTCACGTGTGTAGCAATTGCAAACATATGCAAACATCCAGATGAAACACTTGTAACATACATATGAAAACACCTAAAACACTTGCATATATATGCAACATCCAAATAAAACACTAGTCTCAAACAGATGAAACATTTGGAACATACACTTGAAACATACATATATAGTCATTGCCACATGTCCAACATCCCGATCTACTTTTGCAGCATCGGTATAAAACACTTGCAACATGTTTCTAAAATATCTGAAACACTTGAAAACATATGTTTACAAACATGTACTGAAACTTGGTTTATGCTGATTTGTTGCGAGAGAAAAATATTATACGTTTATTGGAAAGTACTGCTGAAGTAGTTTAAGCGAACAGGGCCATGTCACCTTGCTGCTTCACGTGTGCAGGTGGGACGGGTGCAGTGTCCATGATGAGCGACCCCGCGCTGGAGAAGGCCACGGCGAGCAGACGGGTGCGGTGCCTACGACGCGTCGCCCCTGCGCTGGACAAAAACCGCAGAGGAAGGGGATTGGACGTCGTTGGTGGGAGCGACCGTCACGAGCGGGGCACGTGATGAGCGACAGCGAGCGGCGCAGACTGGAAAGCGCGGCGTCTAGACGTTCGTACCCCCTGATGAAGCATTACGATTTTATTAACTCGAAAGGAGTTTTCATTATAGAACACCATACTTAATTACCAAGTCCCCGGGTAAAATCGAAATAGCATAATAATAGATCTCGCTAGCGAGGAATAAATCCATGCACTTCCGGACACTCTGGCACTGTATCTGACTGTTTATGTAAGCCTCAGTCACTGTTCATACATGGCAGTCACTCTTCACATAGGTACCATATACATTTTTCCCTTTTTTTGTTTTTGCTCGTTTTTTTTAACTCCTCTTGAGCCGGCGCAGCGTAACGCCCCGACGCTAGTATGTCTAAGGGCCGGTTTAGATCATTTTTTTTTGCAAAATGGCACTGTAGCAAGTTTCGTTGTTATTTGATAATTAGTGTTTACTCATGGTCTAATTAGGCTTAAAAGATTTGTCTCGTTCATTTTATCTAAACTGTGTAATTAGTTTTATTTTTTTATCTATATTTAATGCTTCATGCATGTGTCTAAAGATTCGATGTGACGGAAAATCTGAAAAATTTTATAAAATTTTTGGAACTAAACAGGACCTGAACCTACACATAAAAGAAGATCACAGTTCAGTCTCTGCACTCCACATCCACACGACCACATTCACACGACTCCTGCCCAGGTGCTGAAAGAAGTCCCGAATTGAGGAGACTGATCGATCACAGGCTCGCAGTCGCAGGCAGCCATCAATCCAGATCAGCGGAGGACCCCACCTCCAAACTGCCGAGCGAAAAATCATCTCCAGGTCTTGTTTAGGGTGGGTTTAGTTTCTCGTTTTATCTAAAAATTTTTAGGTTTTAGTCTATCACTTTATAGAATAGAACTAAACATCATACAAATTTTTTGGTAAAAAGGTATCCATTCTCTATTTTGGATTTTGACCCCAAGAGGAAAAAAAAAGCCAAAAAAACCCTCACTCATCCCATGAAAATTTTGACATTTTGGATGAAACTAAACACATCCATGAAAATTTTGGCATTTTGCATTTTATCATTTCAAAGTAGTTGACATTTTGTATTTTGCATCCTATGGGAACTAAACACAGCCGTAGTTCGTGTGAAAAGTTGAAAACTTTTCAAGATTTCTAATTACATCGAAGTATTAAATGTAGATAAAAAAAAACTAATTGTATAATTTCTCTATAATTTGAGAGACGAATCTTTTAAGCCTACTTACATCATAATATGACAATAATCACCGATTACAAATGAAAGTGTTATGCTACTTTTAGCCATTTTTTTTTTCCATCGAAACAAGGCCCCAGTGAAAAATCAGCAGCGCCCGCGGCCGCAGGGCCCCGCAGCCATGGACCACCAGAGGGTAGCACTCCCGGTCCCGGCGCCGCTGGACCCACGGTCCCCACCGATCTCGGCGGCGTCGGCGTCGACCGCGGCCTCGCCGTACTCCGCGCTACACCCGCTCCTCCTGCCCTCCCCGAACCCGCACCTCTTCCTCAAGCCCAAGACGCTGACCCTCTCCCTCTCGTCCTCCTCCCTCACCTCCATGGCCTCCTCCTCGCCGCCCGCCCCCGCCCCCGATTCCTGGGCGGTCGTCACCCCGACTGCTCCTCACGTGGACGGCGAGCTCGATGACTGCGCCATCTTCCCGCCGCGGCTGCACGAGGGGCTGGGTCTGGACGGCGAGCCCGAGGAGGTGCCGCCGCTGCCAGCGGCGGTGAAGGAGGCGGAGGAGGAGGAGGTGGAGGACGATGAGTGGCTGTGGGGGTGGGGGTGGAGGTGGGACAGGTGCCGCTTGGCGGCGAGGCGCGCTTGGGCGGCCGGGGTCGGGACCGTCCAGGACCGGGTGCTCGTGCACGGCGCGTGTGGGTGCCCGGCGGTGAGGCCCGCCGTGTGGTCGGCTGCTGGGGCGGCCGCTGTGGTGGGCGCACTTCTGTACGCCCGTCGGCGGGATAAGAGGGAACGGGACCTGCTCGTGCTTCTCTCCAAGGAGAAGGATAAGGTTTGGATCTCTCTGTAGCCTCTTAGTCGTGATGCCAAAGCGATGTCTATGTGAATTCGCAGTAAATTATGCCAAAGCGATGTCTATGTGAATTCGTAGTAAATTAACTAGTTTCTATCATGGATGATCCCCTGGGACGAACAGTATGGTGAAATGGAAACTAGTGGTTATCGTGGTTCCAAAGAGAGGTGATTAGTTTTGTTTAGGCTATAGAACAAGCAAGATATTTATCTGAAGTCCAATATGATGTGAAATTCAGAACCTGTTAGCGTGATCTTGCACCATTTGGTTTGTGGGGAAGTTGAATTGATCATATGGAAGGAAGGTGTTTGGTTGGTAAATGGCATCATCTGCATAGAACTGTGGCCAGTATGTTTAGTGAAATGCGCAATCACTGCTTTTATAAAGGTTTTCTAATGTTGGATCAAATTCAAAACTAAGGGAGACTGTTTATGGATTTGTGAAACAAGAGTAAAACAATGTCTTAGCAATGCTGCTAATATATCAGTTGGTATGTGTTGATAGTGGGGATTGAATGCTGATAAGTGATAACTTAATTTGATACTTTGTCTGTTAGACATATGGTCGATCGATCACTTTGACACTTCAGTTCTCTTCTTGATGTTGGGTTATATTCTGATATTGATATTCTTGTTAAGATTGGGTTCAGGGAGGCAAATGCCAAACAGTAGAAATATTGCACTTCTAGTGTCCTCTGCCTTCCAATATCTCATTAGCTTCAAATAATTCCACTTGGTTCTTTGTTGGAGAAACAAAATTCCACTTGAGTTTGTCTTGTTTATTTAATGGTTTTCCATTTTTCCGACTCTAGCTGATAGGGCTAGTAATCTGGCTGTTCTTTATTGATGAACTGGGAATGATTACAATGGCTAAACCTAGAAATGGCAGCAGCGATAGAGCTGGTTCGCCCTTCCTGGGAGGCTCTGAACGAGATGACTTTATTTCTGCTTGCCTTTCCTAATCAGCCGGGCCCTTAGTTATAGTCCCTAATGGCCGGCTGAGCACCACAAGCTGCTAACCAATCTACTATCTAGATCCTAAATTATAGGAACAGCCTCCTAGCTGATAACTATGGCCGATATTTAGCCCCTAGAGGCTGCTGGCGCCTTATTCTTCCTCCTACTATACTGCTTTCCAATGAAAGTGTCCACAACACTAGCTCCAGTAGCCCTTGAACAAAATCTAATCAAGCTCCTTCCCTCCTTCAAACTCATTTGCAATTAAATCACATTCTATTTCACAAAAATGTTTCAAGACGGCCGTTGTTCTCATATTCCAGAACATATGTATTGTTGAGTGTTGACCGATTAGCAGACTTAAGTTCTACTGTATCATATTTCGTTTTGGTGGATTCTTGCCAATGTTTTTTTTTAACTCTTAAAAATTGTTGTGCTGGATCCTAAGGGTTAAGGTGATTGTGCCAAACTATTTGGTATTCTCCACAGACTAATAATCTTTACCTATTATTGGTTTACCACCGATCAATATCCAGATTAAAGAAGCATAGAAGTGCAGTAGACCGATATAAATGTTCACGTAATGATTGATATTCCTGTACTCATTGGATTCTTTCTTTTCCTTGTGCAGAGGATAGCACAACTGCTGCATCAAATTGCTTTAATGAGTGACATCAGAAGTGGCAATGAAGCAGTGAAGATCATCAGGAACTCCTAATCATTTTCGCTGTTGAAAGGTTCAGTTGCTATGTTGTAGCAAACTGATTAGGTAGTTAGAGAATCAGACTAGTCGGCATGCAGGATCAATACTTGTAGCTAAATTGTAGTTTAGCTGCATGATCTTCTTGGGTCTGATGTTTACGTGTAACTAGATGCTGAAACATGCAAGGTTGCAACCCAGTCTCAAGCAATCAATAGTCACCACCTCATCTCTGTTTCTTCTTAAAATATGTGTATAGCTGAATGATTTGGTAAGTCGTAGATATGTAGAAACTGTTGTTGATATGGACAACCCTGGACAATGTTCTGTATATGTAACTTCCATTTATTGCATTTTGTGATTTTGATCATGCACTGAATTCTGATATTTATATGACCATGAAGTTGGCTTTCTGTTTGCACCGAAGCCCCAGCTATAGTTGACATTAGGGTCCGGTCCCTGATTAGACATGAGAACTCAGGTTTCTGAAACATTTTAGCTGAAGTTCAGGAAGCCATACAAAATCCAGGGTTTAGCTGTCTGCTTACAACACTTCAAATTATATGGATGGAAGAACTAGAGATCGTTCCTAGTGGCTGGCATGGAACAACTACTCACTCCGTCCTCATTATGTATTTTTATTTAAGTAAACATTATCTTCTTGTTCACCGAGCACACTATATTTCAGGACAAGTTTCAGGTGCTAGAATTCACTATATCCAGGACGAAGGGAGTAAGATTTTTACTAGGTTCGGTGAGTTGTTATGCTTGGATCTCTCCTGGGTTTATGAATGTAAGCTGTTTAGGCACAATGCTCCTGTAAGGGGGTGTTTATTTTCCATCCAAAAAATTTTCATCCCATCATATCGAATATTTAGATATATGCATGGAGTATTAAATGTAGACAAAAAAAAAACTAATTGCACAGTTTGGTCGGAAACCACGAGACGAATCTTTTAAGCCTAATTAGTCCATGATTAGCCTTAAGTGCTACAGTAACATATGTGCTAATGACGGCTTAATTAGACTTAATAAATTCGTCTCACGGTTTTTCAGGCGAGTTATGTAATTAGTTTTTTATTAGTATCAAAAACTATTTCCGACATCACATGAAACATTCGATATGACATAAAAAAAACTTTTCGCCACCCAACTAAACACCCCTTAAGTAACCGCCCTTTCCAATAGGAGCTGACACCGGCATTCTCAATTTGCTTCGAGCCTCTCAACTGCGTAATGAAGATGGGAACGGTGATAAGCTTTTGCTCTATGATTCTTCGTTCTAAGGGCAACTGACCAAGTGCTCTGTGATTCTTTGCAGGCAATATCCGAAGTGCTCATAAGAGTAGGGTGTGCGTACGTGCGTTCATAAGAGTGAGTGTGCGCTCGTGTATGTGAGCGTCTGCGTTTATAATCTTTACACCGTCATGTTCTAGGTGAGGTGAAGAATTGCCGATTGCCGAACTTGTTCAGACAAGAATACCAGACCGAGCTTCGGTCGCCAACTCAGTCGTGGGCTCATGGCATGGCAAACCGTGCTGGAACCAAACCCAGAACAGGCGCGGTAGCGGTAATGCTTAGGAGCGGGCGTCTCTCCATCAGGACGTTGCTTTTCAGGGCCTGCACGCTACCGGCCCAACAGGCCAGCTTTGTCTCTATGTCTCCTCATCTCTCTCTCAAAAATTATCTCCCACACCCGTGCTCGCTCATGGCATGCTGCTGCGCCGTGCGCTCGCTGCTGCCGTCTTCCTCGCCGCACACCCCATCCTGCGCCGCGCCCCCTTCGTCGCTGCGCTCCGTGCAGCCACGCCCCGTCCCCCGCTGTTGCACCGAGGTGCTGCTAACGCCGTCGTTCCCCAGTAGAAGGTCGTGGCCGCCGCGACGTGTGACCTTAGCAAGGAGATGTTGCGATGAAAGCGCATGTTGTAAGCATATGTTTTAAGTATTTCATAGGTATGTTGCGATTGTTTCGTATGGATATTGTAAAAGTATATCGGGGATATTTCATATGTTGCAAGTGTTTTAGAGGCGTGTTGCAAGTGTTTCAGAGGTTTGTTCAAAATGTTTCATCTGTTCAAAACACATGTTGCAAGCGTTCTGATCTAGATGTTGCATATGTTTCACACATATGTTCTAAATGTTTCAGTTGTTTCAGTCTTATGTTGCAATAAGTGTTTTTATGTTGCAAATTGCAAGTGTCTTATCTAGATGTTGCATATGTTTCACACACCCATATGTTGCAAGTGTACGTTCCAGATGTGTTTCATACGTATGTTGCATTTATGGATTTCATGTTGTTCGAAAAGTCAGGAGGCGTGGGGAGTGATGGTGGTACGGTAGGGTGTCAGGGAACGGGACGCGGCGAGATGGGACTGGCGCGGACGAGGCGCACTAGGGGCCGGCGGTCGGGGCGTGACAGGGGCGGGGTGCGCGTGCGTGGTGGGGCGAACTAATCGAGGCTGACGGGGTGCGCGTGCGTGGTGGGGCGAACTAATCGAGGCTGACAGGGCAGGCTATGAGTTGAGTCGTCCGAACGCACGAGTGTAGTGACGGAGCAGGGTGCGCGTGCGGGATGGAAAAATCAACGGACAGGGGCAGGCTGCGCGGGCGGGACGCGTGCATTGGTGCGGACGTCCGGGCGTTATCACTGGGTTGGCACGACGAGCGAGGTTTTTTTTTTTTTTTTTTCGTCTCAGTGCAGCTGCATAATACCCCAACACTGGGCTGCGTACAGGCAACATGCGGTCAACTACTAGGACACATCAGGCATCAGTGCAGTAAGCCACAGGTGCAAATGAAAATGAAATGATGCGAATGCAAAGTTAACACTCGACCAGACATACGTACACTGATTCACAGAAAGTCATGTTTAGCAAATAGCAACAATATAGGAGTAGCAGTGTAACACAACTGTCTCTCACAAGGTGGCTGGTTTCCAAACCAGTTCACAGCTCAGTCATCGTCATTCAGAGAAGAGGCACCATGTTATCACCATCGATACATCTACCTACTTATTAACAACCGAGAGATGCCTTCTTGCAAAGAAAGACCATTACGCTTTGTTGAGACAGACTACTGGTAGCAGCATAGGAAGATCCACATACCAGCAGCAACGACTTCCTTTTAGAATTTAGTCTCTCTTTAAACCGGGTAGAAACGATGAACAGAAACGAATAAAGTGCATATGTCAATTGGCCTACTTCTGTACAGTACAGGCGATTTCGCATGCCCTGGGGGTGATCCTAATCCAGCAGCCCGCCGAATCACACCGGGACCCGTCTTCCTCTGAACCGAGTGATCAGCTGCAAAATTCCAACAGGCAGGAATCAGCGCTGAGAACAAAAGCACGGGGGAACAAAGAATAGCTGACGAATTTATGAGTTCATATGATGACCATACCGAAGTCACAAGAGGGTGGTGGAATATCCAACCGAAGGAAGGGCTCTTTTGTAGGTAAACAGCAGCTGTTGGCCAGAAGCCACTGTGAGGAATTTCAGACACAGTCATACAGTGCCCAGATGTTTCTATTTCACGATGCTAACAGCTGCCAGGTAGGAGTAGATCATACAAGAACAACCTGAAGAGCGTGATGAAGCCATACGACTCCACCATCATGCCTAAGGCAGGCCATCCGATGAGGACCAGGAAAAAGCCAAACCCGAAAGAGAGAGAACCCTGCACAGTTTATGAGGCTCATTTGTTAGCTAGAAATATAAATAGAACTGAAACAGCTTGGGTTTTGCAGGGATAGTATAAGGACCTTGTGATTCTTAGGCTTGGTGAAGAATTGCACAGTTGGCTTCAGCCCAATGGTCAGTAAGACGCCAGAAACGAAGAGAATCTGACAACATGACAAACAGCAGTGCTTATCAGTAAACAGGACGCTAGACTGAAGTCAGAATCAATCAAGAGGGTGAATCATTCTTACATTCCCCATTGCCAGGAATCCCTTGTCAAACAACATAATGATCCCAAGCAATGAGAAGAGAACTCCAAATCCAGTCAAGCCCAGCCCAATCTCTGTTGACAAAAAGAGGACATAGACGGTTTAGCCAAAGTTGGGAGAAACTGATGCGTTATACATTGCAAGTTTGCAACATAAGCACAGCACAAGGAGCTGAAGTGTCACAAGCATCAATAAGAAAGCCAGTTTACTCAATATGTTATGTCAGTAGCCATGTTTCTCTATTAATGGATGGTACCTCCTGATCAAGTGATCAGAGACGGAAACCATGTGCCATGTTGCTGAACTGAATCTGACAGTTGCTCACAAATGGATGACCAAATATCAACATGCATGACTGAAATTGTTAATCTAAATGCATGTCGGCTTCGTAGAGCTAAACTCGTTTTCTGTACCAACAAGACTGTATGAAATATGCCTAGAGATGCCTTGTAATTCTCAGAGCATAGTTTTCCTCGTTTAACAGTGGCGAAACATAGTGTTGCTACTACATCTAACAATTTCTCATCAGTGGCTGACCAACAAACATGATTACATAGCAACAGTTTAGCAAATGTTTTTTTAATCTGTCAGATAACAGCGTAAGTGATCTAGATAACTGCATAAGTTGTCACAGAGTCAAATAAGGAAGCCAATGTACTGACCGTACTGTGTATTGCTGAATTACATCTGGAGACAATAGTAGATGAGAAAACATCAATTTTATGGGCAAATTCTTCCTATGAATATATGCCAGAATTAGTAGAGGTAAACTTATTTTCTGAACTCTAACCGAACTGTAGGCAGTGCGCAGACTGCAGAGACAAGGGAGGCAGGGTCGCAGGGAGGCAATGTTAATATTCAGAACATAGCTTTCCTCATTTAATAGTGAGGCAACCTTTCTACTAGCACATTGTATTGAACGCATATGCTAAACAATACACGAACGCACACAGATAAAATGTAATGCAGAACGTCAATGAATTTTGGTGAGAATTCTTCACTCTGAAGGAAGACAAGTTACATTAAACCCATGACTAATTGGACCTCAAACTCTGCGGTACTACCAAGTATCATGATTTGGAAGTGAGGCAACCATCCCAATCACCCAATCTCCACCAAATGACTCATGCATAAAAACAGCGCGAAATCGAGAGGCAGCAAGAGCGGCCGGTCCTTCACCCGCACGAACAACAAACTAAGCGGGCGAGAAAGCGAAGCGAACACGACCAAATCTCCCCTCCCAAACAGCTCTCGGGCAAAGCGAAAAGTACAAGCAAAAGCGACCTGAATCATCTCTGTCAGCGGATCAGCTTCGCCAACAGCTAGGCTGTCCGAGTCTTCAGCGCCGTCTCCAACTCCCTGCGCACGACGCGCTCTCGGCGCGCCCACCGTTCCGCAGAGCGCGCGCACTCGCTGCATGCGCGCCCGGTCACCGCGCGCCCACGCTGCCGCTTCTAGCGCTCACCCGCACGCGCATGTACGTTAGCGGCCAAGGCCACCCAATGTAACCATATATATCTAACATTTGAGAGATGAATAGATCGTCCAGTTGGCCTATTCCATTCTACATGGTATGGCCTATTCCATTCTACAATCTCACAAACACGCACGCAGCACCAGACGGACTCACAAACCACCAGCGAAAGGGAGAGGGAACCGGAGCGGGTGGGCGAGGAGTCGCTTACTCTTGCGATCGTTCATCTCGAAGGAAACCAACGCGCCGACGACCACCCGCAGCGAACCCTCCTCCTAGTACCGGCTACCGCAAGCGACCAGCCACCACCTGCAACAGCAGAGAGAAAAGGGAAGCGGATGGAGAGTTAGGCGAAACCATGCCGCCGTGGACATAAACGAAGCGCTCGCCATCGAGGGTGTAAGGTTTCGATCGCCACCAGCAATCGGAGCGCAGACGCGCGCGCGCACCTCTCTCCGGGAACCGCGGATCCGAAGGCGCACGAGGGTGAGGAGAGGCTGGGCGGTGGCGAGGAGCAGAGCAGGCGCAGGGGACACGAGAAGCGCGGATGAAGGGCCCGTTTAGTTGCGAATTTTTTGGCAAAAATTTCTGTAGCACTTTTCGTTATTATTTGATAAAATTTGTCTAACTATGGATTAACTAGGCTCAAAAGATTCGTCTCGACATTTACAGACAAACTGTACAATTAATTATTTTTTACCCACATTTAATGCTCTATACATGCGTCTAAAGATTCGATGTGAATACAATTTTTTTTTTTTGGCACTTTTAAGTCACCTAAACAAGGCCGAAGTTGAACTGCTGCCCGTGACGACGGAATGAACTCCGCACGGTCCACGCTGGCCGAAGGGTTTTTATCGAGATGCGTGCGTGCGTCGGTTTAGTCGGCTCGGACGCCGAAGCTTCGATCGGTCGGTCGGTTCGTCCGGCCGGCTTCTCTCGAGAGCCAAAAAAAAAAAGTTTGTAGTTTCAAAAAAAAAAGTTTGTGAGGTGCGTACGTGGCGCGCGATGACGCACGCCGCACGCGCTCTGCTGGAATCCTCCGGGATGGCTGATTGGCTACCTGCCTTGGCACCGAAGAAAACGCGGGACAAAGGCGAAGAGGACCCATTTCTTAGGGCCGAGGGTGATGAGAGCACCTGGCCAGTAGTCTTTGCACACGTGGATAACCTCTTTCGCTTGGGGTTCCTTTATGTTTAGGGAACTAGTATAATACCCGTGCTAACGCCACGGCTTTATCTTCGGGATGCACATGAAAACAACCAATAGTTTTTTTTTCATAGTTCAACTTTTACACAATTTGTATTTGAGCATGTATACAATTCGGAAAATATTTTTGCATAATAAGGCATAGTAAAGTTATTTTTCGTATTAACCATCTATAAGTTATATTCTACCTAAGTCCTTAATCATGACTTAGAGATCTTTCTGTCAAAACATTCATTTGCACGGCTCTTCAAAATGGCCATCAAGAATTCGATGCTCAGTGAAGTTGATAGATGTGCATGACAGATAATAATAAGTTAAGTTATTAATTTCATATGTAGTGTCCTGAACATATATGCCATGATAATATCTATTTTTTTAATTAAGTATACCAGGATAGTATCATGTAATGGTGTATGATCTGCGCCTCGTTCAGATAGCCAAATAGCTTAAACAGGGTTCGAGATCTCCGTTTTGCACAGCAGGAAGGCAAGAGAGCGGCCAGCATAATGCCAAATACAGTAGGGTACATCCTTGTGAAGCGGGAGTTTTTATTCTACACACAACACATTTAAACTAATAATACAGTCCTTCTGAACTACCTATTCAGTAAACTGTGGTTGGAGCCATTCCCATTGGTGTCCTCAAATTTCATATTGAAGCAGAGGAACCCTTGATTCCGCTTAATGCAACAAATATATAAACATAATTCCATCTGGCTGCAATTCATGACCATGAAATTTAAACTACTTCAATCATAGCATCGTAAGGGAATTTCTCTACAGAAGACAATTACCACACACAAAAAACAGTAACATGTATATCCATGGAAGAAGAGGTGAATTTCATTCATCAAGACAGAGGGCAGAGGAGGGATCATAGGACCACCACCACACCGAATTGCTCTCCACCAGCGCCACGACACGCTCAACTCAGGCATCAACGGCGGCGCGCCACGCCTCTGCGAGCTTTGGGTTCGCCGGTACGGCGTGGCCCGGGAGATCCTCCGTGAGCAGGCCGTGGGTAGGGGCACCGCGGCTTCTCCTCCCCTCCACGAAGGGCATGGGCGCGTATGGGCACCGTGGCTTCCTCCTCCCCTCCGCGAATCCCGTACCATAGTTATTTCTTCCAACTCGCAGCAATAGGACTGTGGGGCTTAGCAATCTGGAGCTTTAACTGCACCGATGCATGTATCTTCTAACTCAATAACTGCATTGATGTAATGATATCTACACACAGCTTAACAATTGCAGAGAAAAATATCCTGAACTATCTTCAGTCATCATCTAGCAGTGAAGAAAAGATGAGCAACGCAATAAAAAACTAATGAAAGTGAGACCTAAAATGAAGCGAGAAACTAATCAACTTCTGGCTCAATTCAATTTCATTTCTACTAATCGCTTAAAAAAAGCTGCGAACTGTAACTTTGAAAATTAAACAGCACGTAAATTTGTTTCTTAACTGATTTGAACCAATTTTACCAAACAGATGTGTGACTAAATTTTGCAAGCAGATGGAGCCTTTTCTTCCTTGTTGGCACATTTGTTGCCATTCAACACAGGCTTGGTGATGCAGGATTTCACAGAATTGTCTTTTCCATTCTTCAGGTCTACTGATTGAGACATATTGAGATCTTTCAAAACCTTTCTGACATTTTCACACCCTGTAACATGCATGGATTATTGGCAGAAAAAGGCAATTAAGAACAAAACGAACAAATTTCAGTCTATTCCTAAGAGGTGGAGATTAAAATAGTTAAAAGGGTATCTCTGGTGATTGTTTGGAGTTTGGACTTTGGAGCATTTTTCATAAAAAATAGATGGCTCAGAGTGTAGTCAACCAGTCCATGAAACAATGATCAAGTAATAAAACTACAAAGCAAAAACATAATTAATGGAAGCTAAAATTCAGATGCATGGTTCCATGAGATCCACAGCTAGTCAAGTCACAAAGTTAATTCTATGAAATTTGAAATGCAGTTTTCTAAAAATCTGTATCTAAAAATTGACAAGCACGCTGCTCCATGAAAAGAATGAGCACATATCCATGAACTTTTTACAGGTTCTGAAAGTTAACCTGCCTTGATAAGCTCATCTCTCCTCTTTGGATGAACACCAGTTCTCTGCTGATATATGCATCTGAATATTCACCTAGTAGTCAGCAAAGGCCATGTCATGTCTCCACTGCACCACAATTTACCGGTTAAAAAAAACAGCAAACATTTATGCTTCTGAGATCCCCCATCTACACCTAATGTAACCTTCCAAGAAATAACTGAGAAAAAAAAATATATATCCTAGAGAATCCAAACGTGACCTTAAATAAAGGAAAACCAAAATAAATTAGCAAAAATAAGAACTGACAGCTGCTTGTCGGCCACGATGAAGTCAACCATCATTCTTTGAGCACTGTTAGATTTAGTAAAAACAATGTGGTCTCGAAGGCTCAAATCTTACCATATCTGCTGAATTGGGCAACTCATCCTCCCATTTTGAAATAGCATTTGCCTTCTCAACATATGCTGTATTTGTGCCGGTGCCAAATATTACACCAGCAACAACATCTTTGTCGTAGTACCTTCTCCAGCCAGAGTCCCAACAACATCATTAATCTGTTTCATCACAAGATCTGCTGAAACCACAAGATAAAGTATAAAAAATATGTGGACACTCACCAATGCAGCTACAAGCATGTCCAGACCTTGCTTTTCCATAGTTGTTTGCAGTTCAGCCACCACATCTTCACCTACCAGATTCCATAGAAACATCAACTTAGCAGAAGGTTTTCATTTATAAAAAAACATTCAGTGCATACAATTGATCCAATAAAACACAGTTACTAAAAATAGCTTCAGGACAACAGAACGTGAAATCATCCTCTGATCAAACAAAGCAAGAAAGACAAGTTCAAAAGCACAAACCCTGTGGGGAGGTTATCGACGTAGGAGAAGAGCATCTTGACCATGGTCCCGCCTTCCTTCTCCAGTTATGCGACCATCTCGCGGGCCAACTCCGCTGCCACCTCGCGCAGCATCGACGGTGGCATCTCACACTTCACACGGAGGTTGGCCACCCCCTGATGTGGGTGCTTGTGTACCTGCCGTTGGTGCTCGTGGTCCTCGGATCATCATGGGGATATGGGGCTGGTCGTCGACACCAAAAGCTAATGATCCAGTCTCTGTCTCTCAGTTCCAGAAGTATTTCTATAGGTTCACCTGGAATTCAACAAACTGTCCCTTAACAAACCGAAGAACCAATCTAGAGTTTGCCAGCGCCCACATCTCCAAGATGAAACACTGATATTCACATGATGAATGACAAAATGCAAGCTGAAAGCTCCCTAAGCAACGGAATTTATTCACAAACAGGGATCATTTAGCAGTTCAGTTACCACCAGCATCGAAGGTCAACTAAACTGATCACTCTACAGTTGTCAACCTTACCAGTTAAAATTACTATTACTATTTCTCTACGCACAAATTACCAAGAAGCCAAAACACTTATCCAGAAACATAAATTAGAAAATTTCGGGAAAAAAGGCATAAATAAATTCTTAAAAACATGTACCAACGCAAGGACCCCATCTATTTGTCCCGGCGCAATAATCCAAAGGCAAAGACAGAATACGATCATAACAACCCCACGCGCTGAGCACCAAGCAGCCCAGTACTGGTGATCAAGATCTGGCCGGCCGCAACTCGATCCGTGGCTGAACCAAGAACTGAAATTGAGCGCTCGGGATAGGAATTCGCATCAACTTGGCGTTGCGGATCTTGTTCCCCATGTTGGCCACCATCGAATTCGATGGCACATGGGGAACCACGGACGGGAATCGACGAGATCAAACCGCACGCAAGGAACCAAGGCTGGGGAATTTCTAGTTGGTCTCACCTCGACGGGCGACAGCGGGAACCGGAGCGGGACGACCTTGAAGGCGCCGCTGACGGGTCCCCCCAAACCCTAGGCACGGGCGCTCCTAAGCGTGGAGTGGAGCCGCCGCGGCCGTCTCCCAGCTCCGCCTAGCGTTTTCGACTTCCGGGCCGAGTTTTGTTTTTCCTAGAGAAAATCAAGATGGAGTAGGCGGAGATTCGATCTCTGTTCGCAGAAGCGCGAAGGGCGCGTGGGGGCGGAGCGCATGTCGGGGTGGGGCGGGGTGAGGCTGCGTGAGAAGCAGGGTGAGAAGCCTGCATCACACATTGAATCCTGACCATCCGATTTGATTTAGCTGTTCTAGTAGCCCTTGATTTTAATGAAGATAAATTTCTGTGTGTAATTTTTTGGGTACACAATGGTTAGACTACTCAGCGGGGGACGTTTTCGTTGGTAGACCTAAAATAATTCGAAGTGGTCAATTATAGTAGAGATGGGTATATTTGACTTGCTTGATGATCAAACGATCCACAACACTGCGCAGTCTGCTAGCGCCCAGCTTGAGGATAAATATAGAGGACCAACAAGAAAATATACATGGTTTAGGGGTGGCCATTATAGAGCTTTATTAGCATAATATAAGTATTGTACCAACCAACCAACCTCTACACAAAATGTAAAAATGAGGGGGGGGAGGGGGTGGTGGCAATGGCCCACTATGAGCTCCATCTCCTTTCTCACAGCAACGTCTTCAATTCTCAGCCTGTTCGTTTCGCTGGTTTATTGTGGCTGAAAGTACTGTTCGCTGGTTTGTTGTGAGAGAAAAACACTGCTGGATGACTGCTGATTCCGCTGATAAGCTCAAACGAACAAGGCGCTAGCGGCTCAACATTCCCTGCTGCCAGAGCCGCCACCCTCCACCAGTGCTCAAGGCTAAACCATCTACATCTATCACCTCAGCCACACCTCCATCATTGAACGTTCCAACCATTGTCTTCCACTAAAGGTGAGACTTGAACCATGTCATGCTAACATGCCCAGCCGTCTCACACTTCATGTTGCTTCGGGCCATAATCTCTAGGTATGTTGGACTGTACGGTACAACATGATAAATCTTTGATTCAGCATAAGCATAGCCCACGGCATGTCAACAAGGTTTCATGTCGTTTCAACCCAAGCATGACCTATTCAATCCAAAAGATGGAGAAAACTCAAGAAAAAATGGGAAACCCGATAGTTCAAGTTCGGATACCAATTTCTAATACCCGAATTAACTGGCCCGATTTTTTTGGCAAGGCCTCGGTTAGATTGCATTTTTTTCAATTTTGCTACTGTAGCACTTTCGTTTGTATTTGGCAATTAGTGTCCAATCATGGACTAATTAGACTCAAAAGATTCGTCTCGTGATTTACAACCAAACTGGACAATTAGTTATTTCTTTTACCTACATTAAGCGTTCCATGCATGCGTCTAAAGATTGATGTGATAGAGAGAGAGCGTAAAAATTTGGAACTTGAAATTTGGAAGGGAAGCGAATACCCACTCCTAATAAAATTTCACTTGCACCTTTCAGCTTTTCATCATATACTACTTTTCCCATTCTCTCTCTCCCCCCACCCCCAGCTTTTCATCAGATACTACTTTTCCCATTCTCTCTCTCACATGAAGGGGTGTCTGCTACTCTGTCACATTGCATGCTTGGGTTAGTGCCTAAAAATTTTGTTCGTTTGCAGTTTCTGCAGGTATCTCTGACTTGCTTGAAAAACCTCTAGTAGACATGATATGGACCTCACACGCGGACATGAAAGACGCGGCTACTAGCCAGCTTGGCGTGTTGGGGTGGCCTAACACTATGTTTGCATAGTTGCACATCAACAAATAGCCAGTTGAACTGATATAGGCATGTTTGATCTCATTCTCATAATAAGAATTTGCATTCTAGATAGTGAACATAGAATCTGGATTCTGGATTACAAAAAATGAAAGATGTTTAGAACTCATTCTCATAGGATTATTGTCTTTGCACAGTGAAAAACTCCAACTAATGGGTTTTGGGTAGATAGTTAGATTCTAGATCTCATTTGAGAAGCAAGTGTTTGGATCTCATTCTTATTTTTTTTAGGACATGGACATCCAAATAGGGCCATAGTGATATTCGACTCTTCTAGTTCTTTGGCTTGGTAAATACTGAGCTCTCACCATATGCCGCAATTCAATCAGGGAAACACAACGTTATTCTTTCTTAATTGCAGTCTGTAGCCATATTTGTACCGCTTTCATCACTTCAACTCATAGTTGAAACACCATAAATAGGAAGAACCTGGCTAGGACCTCATATCAACTTCAACAGAGTTGGTAAAAATACATGGTTAAACTTATAATTTAGCCAACCTCTTAAATAGAAACCCCAGCAAAAAAAAAACTCCATAAGCCTTTCCAATAGGGTGCGGCGAATGGCTAGCGGCACATGCAAGCTATATCTAGCATACGAGAATTCCGAGATACATAACTTGCTATTTTAGAAAGCCAAATACAATAGTTATTGAACTCTCTCTTTTTTCTCAAAATAGTCAAATATAGATTACACAATATGGATAGCTCTTCCGTTGGAGTTGCTCTAAAATGTCATTCTGCACAAGGAAGAACCTGGCTAGACCTCATATTAGCATGCTATTCTGCACAAAACTTAACCAAGATTCTTTTATAAAAATTATCAAGCCACCAAGTACTATCTGGTAATACAATTTTAAAAAATGCGCTTCACACAGTAATGCCTACATCTATAGTCGAACCGCTTGGATAAACAGAGCTCTAGAAAAAAAAAAAACAGCCCTGGTTTGAGGGAAATTTAGTTATAGAAAAAAAATATTCTTGGCGCTAGTTTTAAAGATCTTCTGTAGGACATGCCTGTTCCTTTTACCCTTTTTGTACTTCCATAACATAATCCGATCGCTCAACGTGAATATGACATAACACCAGGTATGCTTGCGCGATAGCAAGCTGAAAATCGCATGGCAGAGAATTTCTTCATAACGGCTTTATTGGCTATAAAATCAATATGTCAGGAAAAGGGATAAGCCTAAACAAAGATTAACTTATTGACTCAAATCTCTAATACATGCAAGCAATAATTCTACACTTTCGCTACATATCAATCAGGTCCAGTACAGTGAGTACCCTTTTTTTCACAATAACTGCATAGCGGCATGGAAATATTTTTCAAAAAACATAAAAGTATATATCCTTGGTCATTTTGTGCTATGAGTCAGAGGACATGGATTTTGCTGGATGCATGGATGCAAATCGATAATTCAGAATGAGCACGACGTTTTTCTACAGGTGGCAACAAATGATGTTCAGAAGATAAAATAAAGAGGTGGTATCGACAGCCTGCAGTTTTCATCTAGCGACGCATGACCAACCAGGACTGCATTTTATCTTCAAAACTTCAAGTATACAGATATAAATATGCAATCTGAAATCTGAACTGCGGAGGACAACCTGCAGTTTTCATCTAGTGACGCGTGACCAACCAGGACTGCCTTTTAACTTCAAAACTTCAATTTATCAATTATACAGATGTAAATATGCACTCCGAAATCTGAATTATGGAGAATCGAAGTTAAAGTCTGCACATAATTAAAGGTGGCTGTCACACTTGTATAATTGAAGATATGTAGTTGGTGTTGCAAAGAGTACTTTGAATATGGTATGCTTTGCTTAGACTATCAACCATTGTCCTTGCAGTTTGGTATTCTTCATTGAAATGCCAGCTGCTGAGTGTTGGCTATGTCCTAGATCAAACAGTACAGTTCTAACGCTATGAGCAAGCATGTCCAATTTCCTACAAATGATTTAACATATCTCGGAATGAAATGCCAGCTGCTGAGTGTTTTCTATGTCCTAGATCAAACAGTACAGTTCTGACGCTATGAGCAAGCATATCCAATTTCCTACAAATGATTTAACATATCCTGGAATGAAATGGCAGCTGCTAAGTGTTGTCTATGTCCTAGATCAAACAGTACAGTCCTAACGCCATCAGGAAGCATGTCCAATTTACTACAAATGATTTAACATATTTCTAAATTCCTCTAGAACTGCACAGATGCAGAATTAATGCATCAACATACATGGGTTATTCATTGATCAAGAAAACGATTCCCTCTGAAGCCCAACAAGTAACACAGCTCAAGATACTTCCTAGACCATGACGGGGTAAGGCCTAACGATGCGAGAACTCTTGAGTATTAACCACTTCGCAACCAGAAAACGAGAACAAATTAGCTCGTGAAAACATACACGAGCAACCTTCACATATGCAATGCGAAGGATGCACGGTTGATATATAACTTAATATTATATCATGTCCATGAAACAAACATGAGTCCCTCTTGTCACAAGCAGTCTCTAATAGGTAGACAATACACATACTAGTAAACATAGGCAGGGGAAACGATGAATAACATTCCGACGAAATGCCAAAATAACAGCAATTGTCGGTGGATCAAAGCGCGGTCCGAGGCCTTACTCCTCTTTTACGGCAGCCTCCTCGGTGGCTGCAGCAGTCGCTGACGAGTCCTCCTCGGGCTCCTCCTTCGCGCTCCCCTCGGCGGGCGCCGCCGCAGCTGCGGCGGACCGGGACTTGGCGAGCTCGAGGAGGCGGCGGCTGACCTCCTTGGAGTAGGCCTGGAGCACCTCTATCCCCTCCTCGACGGAGGCCGGGGACTCGGCGGCGGCGGACTTGGAGGCAGCGGCGAAGGCCTCGGCCTCGACGGCGGCGGCGGCGCGCTCGGCCTCGGGCTCCGGGACGGCGCCGTAGCGCTGCGAGAGGACGCTGGGCGCCGCGAGCGTCTGCACGAGGCGGCGCACCACGGCGTCGCGCGTGCGCTGCGACGGCGGCCAGATGCCGAGCGACGGGAGCAGCGCCTCCGCGGCCTTGGCGCCCGCGGTAGCCGCCGGCGGGGCGGCGTCGGCGGATCCCTCGGGGGGCGCGGGCTGGCTGCCCTCGGCGGCGGCGTTGGGGGCGTCCTCCGGCATGGCTGCGGGGAAGAGTTTGCAGAGACCTAGTAGAGAGAGAAAAGGGGAGAGATCTGTGGCGTGGAGTCCGGGCTCCGGGGGGCGAGAGCGGTGTGGTTGTGTGGCCGTGGCCCGTGTGGGGGCTGCAGCGAGACTTGCAGGCGGGGTTTTGTTTGGTTCGGCTCCAGCCTCCAGAGAAGATGCTCGGGTGGGGCAACAGCACGTGGGTCACTGTCGTGGGCTCACTATTGGCTGGAAGCCCGTCCGGTTCTGGGCCCTCCTTGTGTAACCGGGCTGTGTTGTCATCTTGAGTAATGGGGAAGCCTAGTTGTGTATTGGGCTGGGTTTGTATTTTTCGTTTTTTCGGCCCACAGTTTGTACTTTTATTTTCTTTATTTATACTAGCAAAATATGTCTATGCGTTGCAACGAAAAAAAAAACATCAAATAATCGTGGAAAGCGATGATAGAATATTACATATCTATTTATGTTTTATCATTTTCATAAAATTTGAAATCTATAATTTATTTTATTGCAATGACATCCATGGTATTAGCTAGTTAATATTTGTAATAATATGTAGCTTGGAGACATATTTTTATTTATTAATAAAAATAAAAATTAGGTAAATCTTATCTTACTCTATTCTTACTTCTAAATATCACATAATACAGTATATTAAATTAAAACACGATAAGTTTGTTGCTAGTTTTATTATTTTCTATTTAGATTAGGATTTGTATTCATCTTTCCAAACTGCCAAAGCTAATTAATAACCTATCAAACATCTCATGTAGAACTTGATAAACCAGATCAAAATCTACAAGATGGGAAAAATTAGATAAACCTTGAACGCAAAACATCAAGGGCATAACACATCTGTACATATTTTGATCAATATAATATTATGCTATAGGTCGAAAGTTGTCCTTGATGTCATCTCTTCTCGGTACGAAGACTATGGAAAAATTCTTTAAGCGGTGACATGTGAAAATTGAAGGATATCTCCTGCCAATTTTATTCTTTTATCTGAACCAAGCATCATTTAATTTTTTTCATACTACACTTAGCTAGTGGACAAGCACATGCAGCACAAACATATTTAAAAAGATTTTCTTTAATAAGTAACAAGAAGATTTATAAAAAAATGATTCATGTAACATATAGAAAAATATCGGGAACTAGGTTCCTTGTGGTAAAACCTACTTACTTAGGTTCAAGTTCTGGACATGGCTCGGGTGCTCGTATTTTTAATATTTATTATAGGATTTATCGGTGTTGTGCTTTCAGTGATAGACGACGTTCCCGTCGACAGCGAGACGCCTGTGGTGACATCGTCAATCTCAAGATGTAACGGCACAGTCTTTCAAATGTATTCATAAGGGTTTTTCGGAGGTGCTCATAGAGGTAGAGTTTGCGTATCTATGTTCATAAAAGTGAGCGGACGTACGTGATAAGCGTCTGCGTCTGTACTTGTGTAATATATATATATATATATATATATATATATATATATATATATATATATATATATATATATATATATATATATATATATATATATATATATATATATATATAAAGCACTCACATGGTATATGATCATGTGCCAGCGTCCGGGTACACCTAGGGGCATGATCGATGGCTCTGGCATGTACGCGTCCATTTTCACCAGAATGATCCACTACGCGCGTTGGGGGTCATCCGTCACGAACACCGTACGTCCACGCTGGCATTGAGTACTCGTACTTGCTGTGCGTCATCCGATGTCAGCTGTGATTTTGGGGTTTCCATGATTTATGGGGCTGTATTTTTTTTTCTTGTTATTTTCTGATATTTCCAGGTGTAGCATGCATAGAACTGGACTCTGTCCCTTGATCTGCTACCGTACGCCCGTGACTGAGAGGAACCCAGACACTGTTGTTTCTGTAGGCTAGATGTAATTTAGGGTTCAATTGTTCAAGAAACCAAGAGACCGACCATACAAAGAAGAAAAAACAAAACGTAATAAAAACAGAAACGGACATAGACACGGAACGGAACTGACGGCCAACAAAAAAAAATGGACAGCTCTGTATATACGGCTAGGTATAAAACATGACTTGTTTTTGGTACGTGACTTGGCCATAGAAAAATAAAAAACAAAAAATAAAACTCTTACCCTTTATAATTTGGATTAGAATTTTTATTTAGGCACTTTATGAAATGGATCTATTTGGATTAGGACATATATTCAAACTGTAGACAGATGAATAGAAACAATTTTCACATTCACAAGTTAGTTAGAGAATGCCATACAACAAAAAAAACATGGGAAAAAAAGATTGAATATTTTGTCTCTTTAATATTAGGTATAAATTATATACAGGTCCTTTGCTCGAGTAGATGTTCTATGACAGAGCACACTTCCTAGCAGTTCAGAACTATGCTGTGCAAAGTGGCAGACACAGGAGTTTTTCATACTCGAACACAACTGCAGCGTAGCGCAACACTTCCATCGAAGTCCGAAGCAGCAACACAAGTTGCACAACAACGAGTTACTGTACCCCCAAGGGGCATCAGATTCAGCAAAGCAACGTGACAAGACTCAACGATCCAGATTCGCGTGCCCAAAAACAAGTCACAGCTTTGTTAGCGAACGCACCCCCGCGGGTGCAAAGCTGACGAGCCGCGGAGACAACGGAGACAGCAGCCGAGGCACAGCCGCGGGCACGCACCTGAGTGCAGACTCCTAGAGGCGGTGCACGCACAGCCACGCTCTGCCGCCGCTACCGGCCGCGCTCTCTTCGCTTCGGCGTTCGGCTAGACCGCTACAGCCAAGAGATGCCGTGGAAAAGAAGCGCAGCGCGCATAGGCTTTGGAGCCTCGTGGTCGTGGTCGAGGCCTTTCTCTCGTGTCGTGGAAAGCCGTGTCCCCTGTTTCCCGGGCCATTTCACCTGCTCCCATTTTTTCTCATCTGCCGCGCTAACCTCCTATTCCACGCTAACTACCCTCCACACCTAAAAGCATCTCGGAAAGGAGAAAAAGGAAACCTGCACGACGCCCAATTTGAAACGCTGCCGATGAACTCACGCTATCCGCACTGATGTATACGTCCTAGTTAGCAAAATTCTCTCATCTATACTTAATTCTTCCGCACTCATCTATTCTCTATATCATCCTCCATCCACTCTATCCACTGTGGGACCCACTTGTCACTTTATCTAAATATATCCATGTGTGATCTAGTTTTGAAGGATTTATTGAGACGAATTTAATGGTGCAATCGAAATTTAATTTAGATTTTTGGTTTGTGAGTTATAGCATTTTTTCCTTTGTTTAGCCAGTGGGGCCCGCCACTGCCCACTATAGAGTAAGTACTGTATCACTCTAAATATAGAGTGAAATAAAGGATAGAGTATCGTTTTAGAGTATCCAGTACAACAATTTTTACTCTATATTCATACGCTTTAGAATATCCCTGTAGAGTCTTCAGTCTTCGCTCTCCAGTCTCTTGTCTCTGAACTGAAGATTGGCGTAGCATAGCTGATAGGCTGATACCTTCAGCTGCAGCATTGCAAATGCTTCAGAGTTTAAGGGCATGTTTAGATGGTGAAAAATTTTGGGTAAATTTCTGTAGCACTTTTCGTTGTTATTTGATAAAAATTATCCAATTATAGATTAACTAGGCTCAAAAGATTCTTTTCGACATTTACAGACAAACTGTGTAATTAGTTATTTTTTACCTACATTTAATACACTATGCATGCGTCCAAAGATTCGATGTGACGGGTACTGCGCAAACTTTTTTGACCTCTTTGGCCAACTAAACTGGCCAGGATTTTGATTTTTGATTTCCCATAGTGGTGGTAAAAAAAGGCTCACTGCAAATGATTGTGTGCCAGCAGCGCCTACCTACCTTGTTAAGGCACAAAAAGACCTTTCCAACTTTTGCTTCAGCTTCGACTCATGCATGTACCCGTTGTTCTGTTACATTAGGACAGGGACAGCAGAAGATTCAGAACACACCAGCTCAGCTCCTGGCACACTATCCACTCTTCCGCTCTAGTCTCTACCCTGCTCCATCTCCATGCATGTGAATGTGATGGGCAGTCAAAGGCTTCTCCTCCTCCTGGCTCTCCTCCTCCTGACGCTGGCCACCGGAGAAGGCGACGGCGCACTGTCAGCCGCCGGCACGGACGGAGCCAATGCCACCGACGCGAGGCCGCCGGCCGGCGCGACGCTCGACGTGCGGGCAAGGAAGTGGTGGCGGTTCCCGGCGACGGAGGGCCTCGTGGGCAGCGAGCGGCGGGTGCCCAACTCGTCGGACCCCCTCCACAACCGCTGATGCGTCAGCCGCCTCCCATCCGAGCTGCTTCAGCTTCTGATGTTAGTTACCGTACCTCTGATCCGATGCTTTCTGGCTGCAGAATGTGGCTTTAGTATTCAGGTTTCAGAGAATTGAATTGCGTATACAAGTAAAATGTAGCTGATTTTGGTTTAGCTGGTTTGCCATTTCGAGTGTTTGTATAATCACAAATTCATCGGCAGTTTCCACCATGTGTATATAAATTTCCTGAAATCTGTCTTTGGCTGAATTTTCTGGAGCGCGCTAGCGCAGTTCACGAGAGCTCAAGATTCTGTGATGGATCGATATCTTGTATGTATGTGGATCTCTGTTCTTCCTGTAATCTGAACTAACCAAGTGAATCATTCTATGACTGGAGTTCACAAAACTACAGCTCCGCACACGCGCAGTGCAGGAATGAGTTTTTTCTTCTTTTCTCGTTCGATTTCTGCCGTGGACCCACCTGTCAGTCTCCTACGAAGCAAACCCCGTTCTCCCCTCCACCGTCCTCTGCGTCAAAACGTCGAAAAGCTAGCGCGCGCAATGTCCGCCGCCACCAGCGTCTCCCTCGCCGTCGCCGACGCCGTCTGGGCGGAGATCAAATCAGCTGGCCAGGCATCCGACGAGCACCTATCCATGTAAGTAATGGCAAACCACTCGTCCACGTGGTGCTGTATCCGCTCTCCCCGGGCGTGCTATTCTCGAGGTCCTTGACATGCTCTCTCTCTCCGCAGCCTCGAGACGCTGTTCGGAAAGAACATGCTGCGGGCCTGCAAGATCGTCGACGAGCGCGGCGTCCGGCGCGTCACCGGCGCGCCCAGCGGCCGCTCGCTCTTTCTGGTAGGCGCCTTCCCTCCTCGTCTTCTGATACCACCGGATGTCTCGTGTTCCAGCCAAACTAGCGAACAACCTGTCTGATTGTTGCTTGTATCTGTGCTGCAGGTGATGGGGGAGTCGAAGAGGAAGGAGGAGTACCTGTGCTTCCCGGAGCACCTCTGCACCTGCTACTCATTCTTCTACGACGTGGTCGGGCGCGGCGAACAGCTCAGCGTAAGTACCCTTACTGGCTACTGCAGCTACTGCATCATGAACAAGAAAATTATATCTGTGCAAACCTTGGGAAAGATTAGATGGAGTAGCATTTGTCAGCTTTTAGCTTGTTGCTACTGAAACAGTTGCTGAATCTTGGGCTATTATTTTGGTGTTTGCAGTGTAAGCACCAGTTAGCTGCGCGGCTTGCAGAGGCTGTGGGAGAACACCAGGAGATTGAAGTGAAAGATGAGGAGCTCGCAGATATGCTTGCAAAGCTCTGAGAACATGAAGCTTTGATTACTTCAGTAATGCACATAACATTTATGAATTGTATCTTCTCCTTGCCCAGTCACTGATAGTCTGATGCATTGGAGTTATGCACACAGACTACAATACGGAAATGTTGTGCCAGAAGCCAGGGTAGAATCAGCTCGTTTTCATCACCCTTCTTGTATGCATGGTCCTTTGAACTAATTGATGAATTGAGATGAATGTTTGTTCGTTCACTCTTGAGTTAGTTTCACATGCTTCTTTTATTTACTATCTTCTTCTGACAATATACTGTTCTTTCTCTAGTCTCTATGATACCTTTCTGTAGCAATGCTTTAGTGACAGGTGGAAGAAGATATGATGTCACATGATGAAGTTTGGTTGAAAAATCCAAGATTTTTTCAACTTGAAGATGCTGGCACATATGCCTCTTATGAATAGATATATTCCACAATAAATAATGCTGACTTGAATTCTACGTGCAGCCCCTGATTGAGCGCATTGGACAAAGGTTCCCCGCCTGGAAGGGGAGATGGCTCAACAAAGCAGGTCGCCTGACGCTCGTATCGGCGGTTCTTTCTTCCATGCCAACTTATCACCTCACTGTGTTTCCTCTAGCGGCTTCGGCAAGAAAGAAAATAGACAAAATCAGAAGATCTTTCTTTTGGAAAGGAGATGACAACGCAAATGGCGGCCACTGCCTGGTAAATTGGCCAACGGTGACCCGACCAAAAGATCTGGGTGGCTTGGGGGTGCCTGATCTAGAGAAATTTGGGAGGGCTCTCCGACTTCGTTGGTTGTGGCAAGAATGGGTCGACGAGTCAAAACCATGGGCGGGTTCCCAACTCCCATGCAATGAAGCAGATCGGCTACTCTTCAACTTGTCGACCATGGTCACAATTGGAGATGGCGCAAAAGCCAGGTTCTGGCATAGCAGCTGGCTCGACGGAGTAGTACCCAGAAATTTGGCGCCACACTTGTTCCTCCTAGTCACTAGAAAAAACAAGACGGTACAACAGGAGCTTCAAAACAATAATTGGATACGATCACTAAGGGGAAAGATCACCACTGCTACCCATATAGAAGAGTTCATCTCTCTATGGATCAGAATTCAAAATGTACAGCTGCTCCCAGGCGTACGTGACTCGATCACTTGGAAATGGACATCGGACGGCTGCTATTCCACTCGATCAGCTTACCGTATTCAGTTCATCGGCACCTATGGGAGGTTCGGGCACAACCAAATCTGGAAGGCACACAGTGAAAATAAATGCAAAGTCTTTGCGTGGATTCTCATTCAGGACAAAATCCTAACAGCAGACAACTTACAAAGAAGAGGATGGCCACATCAGGAACGCTGCGTTCTCTGTGACAGACCCTTGGAGACTGGACTGCACCTATCACTTCTATGCCCATACGCCAAAGCGGTGTGGAACCAAATCTTGGACTGGGAGCACTTCGATATACATCTCCCACAGCCACAGCATGACCCCTTGCACATTCACGATTGGTGGGAGGAGGCCGCAAAGAAGGTACCCAAGGAAGAGCGAAGGCGTTTTAATGGCGATCTACACTTTCTGAAACATATGGAAAGAACGGAATAGACGGATTTTCAATAATGTGTTGGAAACGGCGTTACAAACTGCCTCAAGAGTGAGGGAAGACATTATGTTAAGAAAGAGGGTCATAGATAGACTGGCTTAGCAACTCCTCAGTGAGTTTTGTTGTGTTCTGTCATTTTCCCGTCCGAGTCCTGGAATGACGATTTGTACATAAAAACCTCTATTTCCTACCTTAATTGAAGGGCAGAGCTCCTGCCATTACTTTCAAAAAAAATCTACGGGAGGGCATCAAGATGACAGCTAAAGCATTGAAATATTGAATACCTTTGGATTAGTGTCTTGAGAATTGAAATCCTTAGTCTGACCATAACATGTTGAAGATAGCTTCAAATTTGCTAAGTATTGCATTCATAACAATATCGAGTTTTTCTTTGGTAGAAGAATGTACTGAATTCCATGACACTGTGATCTGCTAAGTTTTTATGTGTTCATAACTAGTATCTTTCAGTAATGTCTAAAATCATATAAGCACCGGTGGATTTCTAAGGGGATAGCATCTCAGAGGACTGTGTAACTTGTGTTTCCATGAAATTGGTTTCTGTTTCCACAGTGAACACCTTAGCCAAAAAGTCTCTACATGTGGAGATTTTGGAAGGGCTGCAGTGGAGATTTTGTCACTCTGTTGTTGTGCTCTTATTTGCAATTCAGTTTAATCATGATGTGATGGTCATGATATCTCACTTATCAGGTATTCACCATTGCCTCACCTTCTTATGCTTTCACTAAAGATTCTATTGCTACACGCTTCCTTTCCAACTGAAAAAGAATGGGTTCTTGTTCTTTCCATGTATACTTCCATTGATATGTCAATCTGTTACCACTCTTTTTCATATTCTTTCACATTACTTTGCACAAATTCATTTGTTAGGTTTAGTCTCACATCGGTAATTGATGGTGGAGGAGCACAACATATAAGGCGGGGGCAGCCCTCACCTATCAGGCTAGTCTTTTGAGTTGAGTTAGGCCCAAGGCCTGGGTATGTTGTGGGCTCTGGCGGACCAGGGCCCGAGGGGCGCTGGCTCGTGGGTATAGTGAGCTAGGCCGGATTCCGCTGCGCACTCTAACAAGTGGTATCGGAGCCCATGGTCAGAAAAATCTGGAAAAATCTCAGGGGTCACACGGTACGGGGGATCCTGTTAACATCTCGGAAGTCACACGGGTTATATGTAATATGAGCGTTGGACTCAGGGCCTGGATAACATCTTTCGGAGATCACACGAGGTTGTGTGATGTGAAGAGTTGAGTCCGATGTGTGACGGAGGAGATTGTTAGGTTTAGTCCCACATCGGTAATTGATGGTGGAGAAACACAACATATAAGGCGGGGGTAGCCCTCACCTATCAGACTAGTCTTTTGGGTTGAGTTAGGCCCAAGGCTTGGGTATGTTGTGGGCTCCGGTGGACCAGGGCCCGAGGGGCGCTGGCTCGTGGATATAGCGAGCTTGGCCGGATTCCGCTGTGCACTCTAACATCATTTATATGCTAAGAATCCATGGCTCTTAGCCTCTTATCTTACGTCTGTGTGATACCTTTTTTCCACACCGGTCTGAGTGATACCTGTACTTTGATGAAACAATGTTAGGTCATATCATTTGATGAAACAATGTTAGGAAATAGTCAAAATCAACGAGTCAAGGGATGATAAAATAGTTTTATAGTAAAAATGAGTTTCAGAATACGTCCGGTGCTACTTAGCATACGTCCTACAGTCAACACCGCTCTGATACCACTCTGTCACACCCGGTTTTCTAAAGAACAAAACCAGGCTAATCATATGTGTGCCCAGGAAGTCCACACATATGTCAGAATGAAAAAAAAATATCAGAAACAATGTTATTATATAACGTATACATAGCTATATTAACACTTACATCAAAGTATCGCGGAACAACGACTAAACTTCAGGCTCTATTCTTCTCAGGGACGGCTGACTGGTGGCTCCGTATGCCAAACACTTCTGAAAACTCCACTACATCTTTATCCTTCTTCTGAGCAACACCTTACTACACACTGGAGTGTGGTGGAAATAGCAAGAGTGAGTCCATGTCGAACTCAACAAGTATAACACAGGGTTCATGAGGCTCAAAAAGGCTAGACACTGTTTGACTGCGTTTAGCTTTTAATCATCATATAATTAGTAATTGAGTAGCATCAAGGAATTCCAATTCCCATTAATGAACCAATGATCAATTGTAATAAGGATAATGAATAGCATTAACATGAGCATAATAATAATCAACAGTAATTAAATATGATATAACCATGGTGATCAACTATTCTGTAAGAATCCCTAATACCGCTCGTATCCGTGAGCACGGCTAGTATACCAGTTTATTAAACTCTGCGCAGAGGTGTACACTTTCACTGTGAGTCATGATTTCCAAATGCATGGGTTTGCAAAGCCCAAAACATCGGAAACCATATAAAGCCATTCAAAAGTTCGTCTAACAAGTTAGGGCCATTAGATTCACTCGGCAGGCAGATGTAGGAACCCCCTTTTCAAATGGCACAATTCCTTCTCGGCTATACTCATAGACTAGAGGCTGTCCTACACCCAACGTGGCAAGCCATTCTTACGCCATTTAAGGTAACCACTAGCAAGCTAGAAAAGGTCTCTTTAACAACTAGAGCCAGAGCCATATAGCCCTCACAGCTGTACTGTATGTCCCGGTTATCACTTACAGGTAAGTCCTTACGGAGAGTAACTAGAGCAACAATATAACCCCTTGCTCTAGCCCCCTTTCAACAGTAATAAAATTATCTTAATGGTTGATTGCGTAATCCATTAATCAAATTACAAGATCATTGTTCATAATTAAGCACTAGCAATTGGTACCCAAATGCACAACCCATAGGTGACAAGGAAACAAGATATCAATAGCTAAGTTATAATCTCTATAGCTGTCAAGGAAGACACATGCATATGTATGATAATTTTAGTGAATATGTAACAAGGATGGTCCCATGTTATACTTGCCTTAGAACTTGTTTTATGCCCAAAGCAACTTGCTCAGAGAATTCTCAAACTTCATCTTCCGTTCTGTAGCTTCTGATCTCCAACGCTCATAAACGGTTCTTGTTCTACTCGTAGCAAGCACCACAGGTAGATAGACATACAAACAATAAAATAAAACAACTAAGAACAATACACCACGCAAGATAAAATAACATACTAGAGTGGACCTAGTCGCTATGGTCATAAGAATGCAAAAGACGCCGATAACAAAACTACCGTGAGAAAGAAACATCTACCGGAAGTTCATATATATTATAAAAGAGAAGCCTACATGCTCGATTTATTTTAATTAAGTGAAACTATGTGAAGCATTATTAATTCAGATTACAAAAATCTCATGTTAACTAAAAGGCCGAGTTAAATCTAATCATACTTTGGTTACAAATATTTTAGTGTCTTTTATATACCGATTATTCTTTAGCTTGCAAAAACAAAGTAAATTGTGAGAACATCTAATGGTGTGCAGTGTGCGTTTACACTAGCAATTAATCACGTTAGCATTTATATGTATAAAATATCGGAGTGTCATACCTATGTAGCTTTTAATTACAAAACTAGCTGCATGCAGGTTAATCATATTACTATTTGTATAAAAAAACCACGAAGTAAAGTCTTTATTGATTTTAGTTATATAACGAGTTGTAGGCATACTAATCAATTTAATATTTAACTATATTTAGAAATACATGTGGCAACGGAACGAAATCACTTATGTTTATAGGTTGAACGAAGCAGCTGATAATTCAAAAGACATTTAGGTAGATATTAATTAGATTAGCTTTAATTTATGAAAGATCCAAGTATAAACCTGTGTTGGTTTTAATTAAAAACTCCATTGCATAAGCATACATCAAATTAATATCTAACTTATAAAATTTAATGATGCGAGACATGTGTAAACGTTCCTACTAACACGTAGCTTGTGGTAAGGATGGCAACGGGGCGGATTCGGATCGGGTGAAGTCTCTGGGCACCCAAAACCGAAACCCGAACATAAAACCCGAATCCGCCCCGAACACCGATTCGGGCAAAAATACATCCCCGAAACCGAAACCCGCGAATCCCCGAAACCCGACGGATTAACCGAAACCCGAGAACTTACAATAAACCAGCAAGGACAGCGAGTAATATTAAATCTAGCAGCCATACAATATTACAAAGAGCAACGATTCCTTCTTGCAATTGCCGTAACGAGCATGAATTGTGGAGAAAAAGTCAAACAAAATCATCTCTATCTTCTGCATAAAAAAATCCAACGGAAAGACAAATCAAATCTAGAATCATCTCTATTCCTGGTTGAGCCACCGTTGGATGAGATTGGATCCGTCGCTTGCTATCGATGGAGAGGGTGGACGCGTTGGCTTCTGCCGCGACGACAACAGGGCGAGAGGCTGCCGTCGTTAGCAAAGGAAATCTCACAGGAGGAAGGAAGGCACCGTCCGCCCGCCGCCGAGGGCCAAGCACCGTGAGGGACAGAGAGAGAGGGCGGGGGACGTGGTCACGGGGACGAGCCACGAGCGCGGAGCGGCCGAGCTGCCGTCGCGGCGTCGCCCGTCGGGTGGGTGGGTGCGGGGTGCCTCCGTCTCCGTGCCTCAGCGTCGCCCTGAATGCGATGTGCGGCGTGCGGGTGTGGGATTGCGGGAGTGCGGCGCCTGGGTGGGAGTGGCCGAGTGGAATGACTGGGTGAGGTAGGAGGCTGGGATTTCAGGTTATATACCTAGGGTTGTTAGTTGGGCTGCTAATGGGCTGAATATTTCGGGGCCCAATGGAGATCCGCGGGTGGAGTTCAAGATCCGCACCAAACCCGCGGTATTTCGGGTATCCGAAACCGTAAAATCGTGGGCGAAAATCAGGCCCCAAAACCGAAACCCGTGGACCCGAAATCCGCGGATACCCGCACCGAACCCGATCCGCTGCCATCCTTAGCTTGTGGTGGGCACGGTCGTAACGCAACAAGAACGGAGTTAATCTAATTAGTATCTAAATTAATAAATTCATAATCATGTGACATGAAAAACATTGGTACTAACATGCAGATCACGTTGACACGAAGCTAATGCAACTTGAATGGAGCGAAACAGAGTTAAAATGGATAAAGGACGTCTATTCTACAGCCGGTGGCACACCTGTAATTACCTCGTCTGGTTCCTGGGGTGCAGATCGTGTTCTTCAGCACGCCTCCATGGACGCGAGATCCAGCCAAGGAGAAGTAAAGGCAGGGGATGAACTCGTTCCTAACCAGATGGAACTGAGGCATCACGGCCACGGGTCCTTGGGCGGTTGGCCGGCCGTGGCTTGGTGTGCACGTGGCCAGGCTGGGCTTATGCACGAGAGGCAGCAAAGCTACCGTACTGTACAGCGATGGCTTGCTCCCCTGCGCACGAATGAGGCGGAGAGGCAGGGTCAGGGTCCGTGGCCCGTGGTGGCGCGAAGTGCTGCAGCAGGGAGATGATAGGGTCACCGGCAGCCGGAAAAGGATTCACCGGAGACACTCGAGATGGTTAGAAAAGCTCATCGGAGGATTTGTCGGAGTTGGCCGGCGGCGACACGATAAGAAGGGAGAAAATTCTAATTCTAATTTACTACACGAGAGATTTCCCAAACTAGGGGCTCCTCCACGGTAGTTTTGGTGTGCTTTTACCCAAGGGGTAGGTACGTATATATAGGGAGGAAAACTCTCCACCTTCACATCAACTAGCAATATGGTACTAATTGATGTTGCACCCTCCATCTTTACTAATAGGCCTAAATAGACATTAAGGCCCATTAGTAAATAAATGCATTAGCCTTAGAGATCATGGGCTTTGAGCATTGGGGTAAAATGAGAGATTTATTATTTTCGGAATTAATTAATTTCATGGATAAAATAATTCTAGAAAAGTCCAGAATTGATTTTTAAGCCACGAAAAATACTCCGAAGGCTCCGAAAATTCAGGGAAAATTCTCAGAGATATTTTAGAATGAGACGAACCCAAATAAAGTATTTGGATCTCATGAAAAGATTGATGAAGCGATCAAAGAAAAAGATTAAGCTCACGGAAATTAAAATTTTAAATCCAGAAAATACCAAAAAGTTTTCCGATGAGAAGTAAACGTCGTCCTATGGTATTTTGAAAATATAGCACTCACCAACACCAAAGACAAGCATCACACAAACGCCACATTATTAAATTAGTATGAAAAAGTTTAAAACCATAATTTTCTATATTTAAATTAGCAGCAACTTAACTTATCTAATAAATTTATTTAGATATTGAAATCATTTATTTTATTTAGTGTTTTCTAAGCACAACCTAAAATCAGAAATTTTAGGGTATGACAATTTTTAAGTAGTACCTGCTTTGAAGGCTCAATGAACCATGCTGGCTAAGACTTTCAAGCATGTGAATGTTTGCTATTAGTAAAGAAGCAAATGTCTTGAATATGGTTTGTCTTGTTAAACAATGTTTACCAATGAAACAAAATGTATGAATTTGAACTGGACTCCTTAGTTACCACAAAAAATACAGAGTAAGCTAATAAACATGTCTTTTCTTCCTTCTTTTTAGATTAGAAGGATCAGTTTCTCTATAGAATGATCATCACTGTCATGGTAAAAATCCATAAAAGCTGTGTTTCTCAGTTTGCCCTCTATGATTTATCTTCATGATTTACTCTCAGTAAGTCAATATGCTCCATAAAACACCCACCATAAGTCATCCCACTACATTACTGTTATTTGTTGCTGTTTCTCAAAGAAACTCTGTTTCACCATGCCAAGACAGACATCAATTCGGATGGCCAGAGGTGACCAGCAACCTATAACTGAAAAAACACTTGGGACTCCCTTGCTCCTCTTAATTGAAATGCAGAGCTCCTGTCATGTTCTTTCAAAAAAAATACAGACGTCAATTGTACATTAGTTTGCTATATAGCCACCAATTGCTCATTTGTCTAGCATACAACCAACAATTGCATGAGATTTACTTCATTGAATCAATTGGCTATTTTAAGTTTTAACCAGTTTTAGGTTTACAGTTGTAGATTGGTTGAATTTACACAAACATGATCCAGTATTACCAAATTCATATAACCTGCTGCAAGTAATAGCAGAGCAGATAAAGTGCAGTCATTGTACATGCGTGCGGGTAGATTCAAACTTTTCATTCTCTTTTTTTGAACGTAACGGTAGGAGCTCTGCCCTTCCATTCAGTTAGGGAAGCAAAAAGTTTAAGTTTATATACAAAGAGGAAATTCGCCCTGCTGGGCAAAACAGCAGACCAAGAAGGAAATACTCTCCCTTTAAGCCCTACCCCCCACTGTGTTGGCCCTCTTATATTGCAAGATGTCTTCCCTAACTTTTCATTCTCACCATGCATTTTATACTTGTTCATCCAACAGAAATTATGAAAAGGATTACACTTCTCAGAAAATGCTTATATGTAATGACCTATCTGCTTATTATAATTTACAAGCGTAAGGTCAAGTCAAGATTTTTCTCTATTTGCTTCTTGGACTCCTCTGAACTTGCTGTGAAGCTCCCTAGCCATACTAGCCCTCTAGGTTCTTCAAATGCAAAAGGCATCCAACCACTCATTCGGCCTCCGTCAAATCTTGCTATGACAACAGCAGCTCTTTCACCATGATCCTTTAGAATCGTGGAGTGGGAGTTCACTCTCAAAGGTTGGAGAAAGGAAGCAGATGGAGGAAGGCCCATCATCATCTAAAATCTATGTGACTTTCTTGCTGCACACCTCTCCCTCTTGTGTGCATTCTGGTGCCCACCGAGGGCCTGTGAACTGAAGAACTTTCTCATGCAGTAGTTGCAGGAGAAAGTCCTATGTGGAGTGGCCACTGGTTTCACCTCTTGAGGCTTGACTTCTTCACTTTTTGGCACATCAAGACCCAACTTCAGCCATGGTACTGTGGTATTATCATCAGCTAGACCAGCTTCGTTAACTTGGTCTTCTGACTTCTGCTCTTCGACAATAGGTGCTCTCTCCATTACTCTCTTTGTTGGAAGTAGCAGAAGACAGGGTTTCTGAAGTTTGTGTTATCGTGCCTCACCCTGCTATTGCTATAAAAAGAAGCAGGGGTCTGCAGGCAGCAATAATTTAGCAGAAAAGGCAAGCCATCGGTACTTTGAAGTGGACCAGGATATGCTAGTTTGCAGTAGTGGCAAACATGTTGGTTCTTGTTATTCTTTGAGATGATATACCTGTCATGCATAGTGACTGGCTTCAACAAACTTCAGTTTCTTGTCCAGCTCATTCCCTATCAGGTTCGCACCTGCTCTAGATAGTAGTGTTATACATTTCTATCAGGTACAGTCATGCAACCTCATGCAGGGCTATGATTGGTTAGAGTTTCCCTATTTTGTCTGCCTGTCATCTGGGGAGCTACTGCTCACATTTGGAATTGTCCTTGTCAATAGAAGTATAGGAATATATACTAAAAAAGAAGTCTTATAAGTTCTTTCCCTTTTTTCCCTTCCGCTTCTATGCCTTGAAAGGCAAAGTTTTCTGCCATCTTCTTTTAAAATGGCTTTTATTTTGCATGTAGACTTTATTCAGAAGAAATATCAAGTTTTAGGTGGACTGAAGCAAATTCTTTCCAGGTGATTTGTTTAGCTGACCCATAGTGTAGCATGCTTTACTAAGAGGTGCCATGGCCTATCAGTGCTTTGTTAGTCATCTTTGAACTTATCGCAACTCTCACTCATGCTTTCTTTTTGTCTCTTGAGGTTCAGGCATGGACGCTTGGCATTATTCAACACTAAAGCCTACCTCGGCCTTCTCAAGCTGCACCATCACATGAGTCATGAGTGGATTTCAGATGACTTCAAGCAAGTGCCGTTACCACTTTGTTGCTAGCCAAAGCCTGCCCTTAGCATTAGACAAACTCTGAAGTAAAGAACAGAAGCTTTCTGTTGAGAAGCAAAGCAAGTGGGTGACACACTCAAAGCTCAAATGATTATGCTTTTTTCTATGCAGGATACGGCGTCTGCTTTTAACTGTTTCGCATGGGCCTTTTAGCGGGAGAGATCAGACAACCGGAACTATATTCTGATGGAGGAACCCTACGAGAAATAGACACACACCCGCTGCTCTCTTTTGGACTTGTCAGAGAAAAAATCATGGTGGATGGTGCTGATATCCTCCTAGTGGAATGGTGACTCGTACCATGGCGTCAGCTCCGGCTCGATCCTGAGGAGGTGGTGAGGATGCAACACGCCTTGGTCTATCGGCAGCGAGCAGTAGGCAGGTAACGACTGCCATGTCGCTTTGCTGCTTGCTAGTAGCTAGCTTTACACACAACACAACCTTCGTCTCTGCAGTTGTGCTCACTCATCCTCATCCTGTTACACAGTGGGACAGTGCTGAGGCGATGTCGATCGGTCGCCAGTGCTGAGCCTGAGCATGGTTTTGTTCCATGTGCTCTTTCGCGCATCAACTTGGGTGGGTGAAATGACATCCTTGGCTGCGAACTGGTTCTACGAGCGACCCCGTGTGCTGTTCCAAGTTCCATGATTTCTGTTCCGATTTGCTGACCTGTCACAACCCCCTTGTGTATCTTCCCGTTCCTGCCTTGTGGGCCATCCTGCGATCTAATTTGCTGAAGTTCATGTACCTTCCTGGGCTCCTGGCTAAGTGTGATCAAACTGAGGTGTACTATCATGTAGTGAAATTGTTGGTTGGGTGACAATTACCAATCAGAAACGATGGTGATTATAGATGGCCATTTGGGCCGCCCGGCCGGGCACGGCACGGGCCCGTGCTCGGCACAGCCCGTCAGGTGCATCGGGCCGTGCCGTGCCAGCCCACGGGCGGCACCAACGGCCCTAAAGGCCTTGGCCGTGCTGGGCTGGCCCGATGGCCCGACTAGCCCACCATGCTCATGCCGGCCCGATTACCATTCACAGGCAAAAAAACCAATGAAAAATCGAATCCAAGTTCAACTACACATGAAAATCCAAGTTCAACCACCATGCTCGCGCGAGGCCGGGAAGCCGCGCCATCGCTCGCTAGCAGCAGCGGCCGCGCACCGACCTGCCGCCGCTCGCTGGCCATCGCGCACCGCTCCGTCACTACTCGCTGGCCACCACGCGCTGCCGCTCGCTGGCCACGCGCGCCGTCGCAGTTGCAGGAGGAGAGGGATGGGGGTCTGGGAGGAGAGGAAAGTAAAGTGACGGCTGCAGGAAGGGAGAGGATAAGATTGTTTAGGGTTTATAGGAAATGTATATTGGGATATCTACGGGCCAAGCCGGGCCGGCACGCCGTGCCGAGGTGAAGGCCTAGGCCCGACAACCACCGTGTCGTGCCTAGGCCGGGCCAAAAAGCTGGGCTCTGGGCGGGCCGGCGGGCCTCGGGCCAAATGGAAATCTATAATGGTGATCCTACAAGCAGCACTGGAGCCAGCAGCAGCCACGGTGAAGACTGTTGCTGAGGAGTCCAGTCCATTAGCCCCGTGGGCTGTATAGGGAACCTGTAAGGCGGGCCGCCACTCTTCAGGTCTGCAGTGCCCTGCCCGCTCTAGGGGCATTGGGCCGTGACTTCTTCGGGCGGATTGGCCAGCTCGCTCCAGGTGGGCTCTGCCCATCGAAAAAAAGGAGTCCCTGACTTGGCCCAGTAGTGGAAACTCGCTTCGGCGGCCACAGCGCCACTTTTTTCCCCAACCATAGTACTATATAACTAGAAAACCGCGTGGCTTTGCCGCGCTGTTCTTCTAGCACCTGGCCAGTATGACCCTTAGCTCTTGCTGAATTTTGTAGTTACATGCCCTCGTAGAACATGTAGAGTGAACAGATAAAGTTAATGTGATATAGAAAATTGTTCATCCTTATATATGCGAGTGCTGCTGGTGGATTTGCGTATCTCCAGATACATTTTAAGTTACAGCAAAAGAGTGTAACTGCTATCTAAATACTTGTAGATTGCAAAAAAGACTGTGTGTTGCCTTCGTTTAGAATAGTACGTGAAAAGGCAGGTCCTTCTTTTATGATCCTGAAATATACAGATCGTAAGAAAAGACATTATATCTTTTGTTTAATATGTTGCCTGTATATATATTGTGATTATAAAACCTTATATTTACTTCAATGATTACCTTTCCTTGAATAGCATTGTTTCTTTGATTTGCCACGTTGGTAATCATCAAAGTGACTCTCATTGGGTTCCTGTCAACAAACATTTAGCAATGGTAGCTATTACTTAATATAAAGAAGTATATTTTCGTAAGAGTAGGAAAGTTATAGAAAAAAAAGTTGTACTTAAAGAATTTATAGAAGATTATCAGTGAAGGCAACAAATCTGAGTACTTGGCTTAATGAAGCAAGCTTACATGTAAATGCATAGTTGCAAAAGCTCATTTGGGGGTGTTGATGTAGGAGGTAGTAGGGGAAAAAACTGGAAGGTAAACAAAAATACATGCACATTGTCATGTACTTGTTCAGTGTTCTTGCTTGGGCTCTCATCTTTATCCTAAATCCTGAAAATTATATTAAGTTTTATAAATTTTGTTCTCCAATAGAAATTTTGTAGCACATACCCTGTAGGATCAAGATCCATGGTCTGAATCTGATTAGAAAATTGTATCTGAGATGATGTACCCTAAAAAATTTAAATGTAGTAGTAAGCAAGAAGACTGAGTTAAATAATAGGAAGATGAAAAAAGATATTGTGCATATATATGAAAAATAAATGATGCATGTACCTGATTGTTTTAAAAGATATTGTACATACCTGGTAGTTATTAAAGGTGGTAGAATTGTATCTTTTGTGACCCTCTTCTAGTAGATTTTATAGATGGTATAATTGATTGTTTTCCATGTTTTTTTAATGATGGTTGCTTGGAAGGAAGGATCAATAAAATGCTGACATGTAAACTTATATGACTCGTTTTTAAAGCAGCGTTAAATTAATTAATTGTACCTACTCGTATGGTTTTCAGAAGTTTTTTTATTTAAAAGAAATAGCCAGACTGAGAGCAGTGGGGATACCAAAAAAGAGCGGCTACTGCAAGGAGGTAGCAAACTTAAAAAATCGACGATGGTAGTTGAAAGGATCAAGATGCCCAAGAGGGGGGGTGAATTGGGCTTTTCTAAAAGTTAATTGCAAGAATTAAATCCTACAAGCCAAACTTCACCCCTAGTGCCTACTTGTGTTCCTTGTGTTTCTACCGAAAAAGTTATGCACCCTAAGTTCCAATCCTAGACTAGCAAGGCAATTCTAGGAAAGTAATCAAGCAATGAAAGTAATGCAAGAAAGTAAATGCTTGAAAGTAAGGGATAGGAACACGGCGATATTTTTGCCGAGGTATCGGAGAGTCGCCACTTCCCACTAGTCCTCGTTGGAGCACCCGCACAAGGGTGTAGCATCCCCTTGATCCGCGTAAGGATCAAGTGCTCTCTACGGGTTGATTCTTCGACACTCCGTCGCGGCGAATCACCCAAAACCGCTCACAACTTGAGTTGGGTCACCCACAATCTCGTCGGATGATCACCGAACTCCCAATCACCACCAAACCGTCTAGGTGATGGCGATCACCAAGAGTAACAAGCTAGAACTCTCACTTGACCACGACAAGTCTAATGAGAAGATGGATGCACACTTGCTAGACTCTTGTCACTAGAGAGGATTCTCAAACTTTGATTCGCAAATCTCAATCCTCACTATGGCTCTTGCACTTCCTTGCACTTCAAAGGTGTTTCTCAGCTAAACAAATGAGCAAGAGACCTCTAAAAGAGGTGGAGGGGTTGTATTTATAGACCCCTCAGACAAATCCAACCGTTACCTTTTGAAACAGCCAGACGCGCACTGACCGGACGCGCCTGTCGATATGACCGGACGCGCCGGTCAGTTGTAACGGTCGAAAACGAAAACCTGTACTGAGAGACCGGACGCGCCGATCTGTGCTGACCGGACGCGCCGATCAGGGATGATCGGACGCGTCCGATCATGCAAGAGCTCTCTAGAAATGTGACCTGACGCAGCACCGCGTCCGATCATAGGTGACCGGACGCGCAGGTCACCACGGGACCTTACTGGAACAAGACCGGACGCACGACCGCGTCCGTTCAAAGGTGACCGGATGCGTCAGGTCTCCGCTGGACCTTACTGGAACATGACCGGACGCACCAGTCTTTTTCACAGTCGCGTCCGATCTTTGCTGTTTACCCTCTGGAACACGTGTCAGCCTGACCACCGCGTCCGGTCCTCTCAAGGACCGCGTCCGGTCAGTCAGCCGAAAACGCAGTTAAGTCTTTGTACTGACCGGACGCGTCCGGTCATGACCAGGACCGCGTCCGGTCATAGGTAAACGGCTCAAACGTCTTCTAAACGTAATGCAACTTGAACCAAGTTGCTTCTAACTGTACTCTGAGCTTTTCTCGAGCTACCTAGTGCTAAGTTTGACAAGTGTGCACCACACCTAAACATAAGACTCACCTAGGTCAAGCTACTCGCTCATGCCCCTCTTCATAGTACGGTCAAAGGAAGAAACAAAGATCCTAACGACTATTCCAGATGTATCTCAACACCTTGACATCCGGAACTAACTGTCCTTAATCTTATCGTTGATCCTTTGAAAACCGAAACGATTTCCATCAAGGGACATGACTGCCATATTGCTCAAAACAGTTATCATCTCCATGACCTAACTTACCGATGTTTCTGCAAAACATACGTTAGTCATGGTAATTATGTGTTGTCATTAATTGCCGAAACCAACACCGGAGCCTAGATGCTTTCAGTAGTCTAGGATTAAATCTAAAATCTATCTAGAAAAATGGATCTCAATTTGAAATCTTATATCCAGATTTTTTGCCAATCTAATTTGAACGCAGATGTCACAGCAGGTATCAAAGAGAACCAGCTTCTAAAATTCTTAACAAAATCAAGGATGCAAAGAAGAATGGGGAAGATAAACAGCACGTACCTTATGCTTTGCAGACGTTATTCTCCTTCCTGGTTCCACGCAAACAACTACGGAACTACCGTGCCCGGCCACTAACAAGCTGAGATGGGAGGCAGCACAGGGATACTACCCCCAGCTCTTTTTTGGGAGCGATGGAAACTTCATTTAGAAACTTTGTTACCAATGGATGAACATATGTGCTACAATTAATTAGCAATTGATTAATATATGTGCTGCATTTAAATAAAAATATTGCGTAGTGGAACCCATGATCCGTGCACAAATTTGGCAATAGATGAAGATATATTCTGAGAAAAGAGCAGGCGATACTTTTCCATTTGCTTCTGTGTTCTTTTAGCTCAAACTGAATTGGTAGCAAAAAGAAGAACTGAGTTTAGTATCAGTTTGAAGGCAAAACAGACATTGTTGTATAATCGTGTAGCAAGTAGAAACTTGTGAGCACTCGCATCTGGGAATTCATAGTTTCTACCTCTACCCTATCTATTATCATTTCAACGATCAACTTCCCCCATAATGATATCTATACTACCTAATATTGAGAGACCGAGCGAGCATCAGCCAGACAACCACCCACACTAAGGGCTCCAAACTTATAAACTGATGTTTTGAAAAGCCTGAAGATCAGTCCAAATGAAAGGAGAAGAATGTTTGATTAGTCACTCTGAATTAGGCTTGTTCCGTTTGAAGTCAATCTTAAATCCAGAGTTATGATAGTAAAAGCAGAAAGGAAATGTCAATCTAAGAACATGGAAAGGAAAGGTAAAGATGACGATGAACAGGTGGATCATACCTTTCTGTGGCTGCATTAATCGGTGAAGAGAGCACTAATGTCTAAAACAAGGCTGCATAATAAGGTAGGACCATAGTCACATAAAACGGGTTCACCACCTTCGACCCTCGACCCGGGTTCGTCGACCCCGACCCGGGTTCACGGGTTCATTCTCGACCCGAAGTGTAAAAATCACTCGCAAGTAGCGTACCACGTACCGCGACCCCGTACCTTGACCCCATCGACCCAAAAACTTTATGACTATGGGTAGGACAAAATTAGTATGCCTGAAGATAAATGGCCTGTGAAGACAAAAGCTTCACCTATGCCACAGCACATCCATGCTTTACGAAGTCATAATTCATTATTCAGAACATAACTAAACTTTGGGAGATAGACTATGTTATACCATAGCATGCTCTGAATTATGCAGACATGGAACCTGCACTGAAGTTGTTGTAGTTCAAACCTTCATGATTACTATGAAGAGGATTACTATATCGTGCTAGAGTTTTGACAGCTATGTTTCTTTTGTGAAGCGATGTTCTATCTCATTGACCTTGGTACTCGGTAACAATAATACAGGGAAGAAGAACACTTAGAATAGTAACTGTAGACAACATTTACTACCAATAAAGCTTTAATGGGACTTGTGTATGCATTTGATTATTCTTCTTTAGCATTGGATAAATCTAATGATTGCAAAATCAATAAGGAAAGCAATGATTACTCAATGTATTTACCTTAGGTGGTGATGATGCCTTTACTGAATTCGAAGTAGCAACAGCTTCATCATGCCCCCTTTTTTGGTGAATGCCTGCATATGTTTGTGATAGGGATGTGAGATTACCTGAGGAAAATATCATCTTGGAGTAGGAGTACAGGCTAGCAAGATGAGTGCACCGATGGAATTTTTTTATTGGGAAGGAGGGATAGCAAGAGCAGTGATAGTTACAAAATCTGCACAAAGTAATCAGTGCACCCATATAAATAAACGTTGAAGGGACTGGAAGGTGGGGGATTTGATCCGATTAATTGCCGTTGACATGTAACTGAATATGTGCTGGATCGACAATTGTTGTTGACATCTAACTGAATATGTAGAATCGACATCTCCATATCGATTCCAGAAATGAAAAAAAGAGCATTACCTGCGGTGGGGGCTACAGGGGATGCCGTTGGTGCAGTTGCCATGCGAGGAGAGGGCAGAGGCACTGGCGTTGCTGCTGCACGTTGGCGAGAGCGAGGTACCGCGCGAGGGAGTTGGCCGCAGGCGGAGGGCACAGGCGGGCGGCGCTGCTGCGGTGCCGGTTCGCGCCGCAGATGGGGGTGCTGGAGACGCTCGCTGGTGTGGGGCCTGTGGCGCCGCCGCAGGAGGGCACAGGCGCGGCTGCGCTTTGTGCACTGCCGCGTCCCGCCGAAGCATGGGGGTGTGGGAGGAGTGCCAGGGGCGGCGCCGGAGGAGGGGCGACGCGGCGACGCCGCAGGACGGGGCGCCGCTCGCTCTGCGACGGAGTGGTCGACAGTGCGGGGAGTAGAATGTTCTGGAGCGACTGGTTCGTGACCATTCGTGGGTAGCCGGGTTCGTGGGCTGATGGGCAACATGCCGAGTTCCTCCGTTTAATGGGCTACGGATCCGCTATCACCCTCATCGGACGGTTCACGTTGTGAGATAGCTCAATCCGACGGTTATTGGGCTAACGGGCGACGTGGCCATATCCACTGCCCGCGGTTTCTCCTTCACATTCGTTATGAGAAGATACTCTATGGCTCATACAACCTTGCAAATCAGGCTACAGCAACACCTAGCTGCAGGGTACTGTTCTGTGATAGCAACCGGGCCGAATCAACTGCGAACGCGTCGGCGCCAACAAGCCGTCAACCAAACACCAGGGAGGCAGGGAGCATCAGAGTGGTAGCGCACACACGTATATGTGGACTGGAGTAGCCATAAGCCCATAACCCATTGTTCACTTATTATCACGGCATGAAAGAATTGCATGACGCTGCCACAGGAACATTCCCCGTCAGCCTACAGCTACAGGGTACAGAGGCGTGCACTACTGCTGCTGCTACTACTAGGCGGTCAATATTGCTCTGCTCTGCACAAGGACAGCACCGTCCTGTATTGTGCATTTGTGCTACCTGCTGGCCATGGCCACCCCCCACCCATCATCTTCTTCCGGTCCATCGACTGGACAGGCAGGCAGACAGACACCGGCGAGCGGCGATGATCCGAGTCTCGGCCGCCATGATGGGTCGTCGTCCGTTAGGTAAAGACCCCCTTTACGACGGACCGGATCGAGACCATACGATATGGGTACGATTGGGGCCACGTTTATACTGTGAAAAAATTTCAAACCGATGAATAGTACCACTTTCGTCTTATTTAGCAAATATTATCCAATCATGGATCAACTAGGCTCAAAAGATTCATCTCGTGATTTTCAATTAAACTGTGTAATTAGTTATTTTTTTTACCTACATTTATTACTTCATGCATGGGTCCAAAGATTGATGTGATGGAGAGAACGAAAAAATTTTAACTTTTGAACTCCAGCCTGGACACGGCAGAAACAGAAAGAGAGGTCGCCCGCCTCTGCGTCGTCCTCGTCCCCTGCATGCATGTGCCGTGTCTCTGCCTGTCTGCTGCCCTTCTTGTCGCGCCAGCCAATCCCTTTATTCCTCCGTCCGTCCGTGCGTGCACGGTGCACAGCAGTACACCATCGATACATGCATGCACACTGTCTACCTGCTACCTGCTGCCGGCTGCCGGCGATCGAGTGATCAATTCCACTTGCACGGCTCGGCGCTTCTTCGTTTCGATTTTGCCTCCTGCCCCTTTTTGATTTCCAACTAGTTAAGTTTACCACGTTCCGAGAGCATACAGACAGTGACTGAGCGAGTACGAGTCCAACCAACAATCAAATCCTAGAAAGGAAGAAAGAAAGAACCGGCCGGGGGCTCACTACCACCAAGCTAGCCCGGTAGATCATCCATCCTGCCCGGGCGGGTCGTCGCGCGGCCGGCGCACGGTGGTGGAGATGCCGTCGGAAAAGGCTATGGCCCCGTTCGGTTGGGCCGGCTGAAAAACACTGTTAGCTGATTTGTTGCGAGAGAAAAATATTGTTTCGGTTGAAAAAATAAGCTGAAAAAGACGGATTATAAGCCGGGTAAACATGCTCTATTTCGGGAGTGTCGACCAACTCACTACTTACCAATCAGAAGAAGCTTCCAGGGAGCCGATTTTTTGCCGCGTGCGTTTTACTGCGTGTTTGGTGTGCCGGGCGGGCCATGCTCATGCATGCATCAACCGATGGAGTGTCCGCGCGGCGCACTAGCTTTGTGCGGTACAGGGTGCCTGACTGGCGACGTGACAGTATTCTTTTGGTCCGGTACTCCGGTCCCTCGTCCTGTCAGTTCCGGTCGACTAATGTTTCGCGTCGTCTGGTGCGCGCGCGTGCCCTGCACGATATAACACGAACAATAACGGAGTTGATCGGGGAAACGGGACGCCGGCCGGATGCGATCTGCACTTCTCTTTTCTCATTATTCCGTCAACTACTTGTACTGTATTATATATTACAGCGTGAGTGAGTAGAATAGATGGTGTGTATTATATTACTTGTACTGTATGTAGTTGGTGTGTATGTATACAGTAGTACTCTCTCCGGAAAGAATAAAATTACGGGATCCATGTCAGTCAAAGTAAATCAAATTTAACCGAGTTTATAGTAAATAATATTAGCATTTATGTCTCTAAACAAAATTTATTATAAAAATATATTCTATAACTAATCTAACAGTACTTATTTTGTATCATTAATTATAGTAGTTTTTTATATAATTTAGTCAAAATCTAAACTGTTTGACTCTTCAAAAAACGAGAATTATATTCTTTCTTGGACGAGGGGAGTAACAATTAATCAGAGACTCAGAGAGGTGGGTAGGCAGTGACCCGTGATATATATGGCAGTATGTAGTGTTCAGACTGCGTGCTGTCGTAACAACACACACGTAATACAAACATCTTTCTTCAAACGACTGAAATGACGGGATAGTCTTCATTCCACTATTAAAAGAACGTGTATCGTTCACGATGTCTCGTTCTTTGTTCTTCGACAAACAGGGGAAAAAGTGGAAAGATTTTCCACCTGCTTTCACGCAAGCAAGCAGCATACTACATCCTCAGCCGTTCTTATATTTGCTGCATGGCACCCCGCACACCGCCAGTAATACATGCGTTTCATGCACAAATTAAAAGCAATATGCAAGAATCGGATGCCGGCCGGCACCTGACGAATCACATGGTTCTTCAAGTCCGTCTTAGCTCGGGCTGTTTGCGGCGTACGCAGTAGCCAGGTAACTTCTCTTCCAGAATCCCGTGGTCGTGTGGGCCACTGGCCGTAGCCGCCGCCGTTCCCCGCCGGAAATTGGAAAAATATGTGGTCGAAACTACTACTAGATGGAAACTTGGAAACCAAATCAAAAAACATGTTTTGGTCATTCAAAAAAAAATCTAAAATTTGGCACCATCCATAGTGCATACAACTATGTACTCACATGGAAAGTTGAGATGCAAACTCACTTTTGAAAAATTTATATGAAAAATGGCAAATTTCAGGTGCACATCACTGAAAGACAAAATCCCTTAGATTTTGTTTTCTAGTGCACATGTATCTTAAATTTGTCATTTTTGTTTAAATTTTTCTAGTTTGAGTTTGCATCCCAACTTTTGCACGTGAGTATATATTTGTATGCACGATAGATATACCAAATTTCAATTTTTTAAACAACCAAAATCTGTTTTTTGAATTGGTTTTCATACTTGCACTTAGTAGGTGGTTTCCACCACATATTTTGCCCCGGAAATTAGCTACTCTCGGTTCCTACGTAATTATCTAGCACGACTGCGTGTGTATGGCGTTGCTATACGACGGACGACGTATTGTGAAGCCTAGTCAATGCACAAGTGGTCGTGGAGGTAACTTCATTGTGTGTTGTGTCCTTCTGGCCCTACATGATCACGGGAAAGTTAAATTTACGTGATACACGCATGAAAATGCATGGATTCCACCGTGTACCTTTCCTTGGTCGTTCGTCCTCGTGTCGTCTATCTATATGCTTTGCCATCTGCCCAATGCAACGCTAGCGACTTGATGGTCAGCCAACAAGGGGAGACTTTGTTTTACTTGGTCGCGGTCGTCGTTTATTTACTTTGGAAAATGCCACCACAACACAATCGTGACAGTGTCAGTAATAAACTTATATGACTTAAATAAAAGAGTAAAGATAGTGCAGCCTGACAGCATTCCGTATCTATACCTAATAATAAAAAGGCAAAATTTCAGGCTCTTTTTTTTCGTCCATCCATTCTTTTGGTATAGCCTTCTCTAACTAACTCCATGAATGTGAAATCTATTTCTGTACGTCTCTCTACAACTCTCCTATTTTTTATATATAGGTCTTCATGAGGTAACTGAAAGCCCAAGTTTGGTTTTGGTAATTAATGACACCAAGTTGCTAATGCCATGTGTTAAGTGTTTTGAGTTAGGCATAAGCAACACATGTGATGAAGGTGTATGTGGCAAGGAGTGATGGCCACAAGATCACAAAGAGATGGTGCATAGACATGAAATGATGATCATGGTGGAGATGCACATAATATGATAGACATGATGATCAAGTGGAAGAGAAGGATCTAAGAGCGCAAGACAAAGGTATAACCATAGGGTTTTTCTTTTGCCGGTCTAAGATGAGTAGAGAAGTGATTGACCGGGTTTAGGATACATAGCCGACTATCAAGAGGGACAATCACGGTTAGCTCGGGAATCAAGTGCCACTATATCGATGTCTTGAGCATATGCATTAGGATCTAGTAGAGAGCTAACATAACGCCTTGGAAAATGTTTGTGAAATGCTAACACACATGCACATGGTGGTGTACACTTGGTGGTGTTAGCACAGTTTGCGTAGGCGGTGGAGTTTAAGTGGTAAAGAGGGGTTAGGGTTCCTCTCTCCCTCCCGCCGAGCTTGCGAGGCGGGATTCGGCGCTTTTTGGAGAAGTGAAATGCCTATTTTCTACTGCGCCAGAAGTCGGAAAAGAAACGGAGGCGAACGACGGTCACTGTGGTGATCGGACGCTGCACCGAACGCGGTCGCGGTTTGACCGGACGCGTCCGGTCAGATCCCAGTAGTTGTCAGGCGCGCGGGTGTTAGGGTTTATGACCGGACGCTGGTCTGGCCTGACCAGCGCGTCCGGTCAGTTCTCCTGTGCGCAGAAGTAGAGCACGCGACCGGCACGTCCGGTCCCTCACGGAACCGGAGCGTCCGGTCAGGCGTCCAGAGGGGCAGAGTGCAGCGGAGTGCTGATCGGACGCACGGCACGTCCGGTCACGTGCGATCGGACGCGTCCGGTCACGTGCGATCGGACGCGTCCGGTCGCGGTGGGAGCTTACTGGACTCTGACCGGACGCCAGGTGCAGCGCGTCCGGTCAAACGCTAGAGCGCGTCCGGTCACAGCAACGGTAACTTCTGATGCGCACTATTCACGCTTGTCCTGTAGTGACCGGACGCATCCGGTCACCCTGACCGGTGCATCTGGTCAGTACGTTTTGAACTGTGTCGTCCGGTAACGGCTAGCTGCGTGCCCCTTCGCTATAAATAGAAGATGTCTAGGGTTTGAGGGTAACTCTTGCACTTTTTGAGACCTAGAGACATCCTTTGAGCTAGAGAACAACCCCTCCACTCATCTATTTGCTTAGTTGCACATCTTAAGTGAGATTGAGTGAGATTCAAGTGCATTGCTTGCGAGTTGCATTCTAGAGGCACTTGATCTTCGAGTTGCTGCGGATTTCTTGTTACTCTTCCATGTTTCCCGACATGGTAGACGGCATAGAGCAGCGGAGGTGATTGAGCTCGTAATTGGAGATTGTTGGAGCCCTCACCAAGTGTTGTAAGGGGTTCTTGATCCTTCCCCGTGGGAGTTCGTGAATTGGATACTCTAGTAGAGCTCGTGGCTTGGAGGATCCCCATCTTATGTGCGGTTGTGCGGCGCCCGCCGAGGGCTCGACTCTTGATAGTCGATTAGCTCGTGAATCGACAAGTGGGTGTATCGCCACAACGGGGAGTAGCTTGCCGGGAAGCAAGTGAACATCGAGATAAATTCTTGTGTCATTCTCTTTTCGAGGATTTCTCTTGTGTGATTGATTGATTGGTACTTCTCATCTCTACACGACGGTATAATCACTCGAAGCTCTTCTCTCGTATTTCTTCTTGTTTCTAGCTTGTAGTTGTTGTTGTGTTTAGTAGATAGCCTTGTACTAGACTTGTGTAGGTGGCTTGCTTAATTAGTTAGAGCTAGTGCTTTTGCTTCGCCACCTTTCGTACTAACTTGTGGTTAAGTAATTCTTGTAGAAGTTTTAAATAGGCTAATTCACCCCCCCTCTAGCCATTTGGACCTTACAAGTGGTATCAGAGCCGAGGCACCGTTTATTTGAGGCTTAACAACCTACGGTGAAAAAAATGGCTCAATTAAGCTTGCACATCAACAACACCAAGAAGGCACCTCACTTTGATGGCACAAATTATGTATATTGGAAGGTTAATATGACCGCACACCTAAAGTCAATCAATAGAGAAGTGTGGAAGGTCACCGAAATAAAATTTGAGGTTGCTAATCCGGAAGCACCTACACCGGTAGAGGAGAAGAAGCTCCAATGCAATGACATTGCCATTAGTGCTCTTCATGAGGCCCTAGATGACAATACCTTTGAGCAAGTGAAGAACATTGAGATTGCTCATGATGCATGGGCAAAACTTGAGGAAACGTATGAAGGCACCGAAGGAACCAAGACCGCCAAAGCATACATTCTCCAAGAAAAGTTTTCTAGTTTCAAGATGCAAGAAGATGAGAGTGTGCTGGAGATGTTTCATAGATTGCAAGTCATTGTGAATGAGCTCAAGACACTTGGTGAGGAGGTCAAGGACAATCAATTCTCCATGAAGTTTTTGAGAAGCTTAACCAAGAGGTTTGACATGTTGATCACCGTACTTGTGAGGACAACATTGAAAGATTCAACACCTCAACAAGTATTCCAAGAAGTGATGACCGATGACTCATATAGAGAAGATGATGAGAAGGAGGAGTTGATCAAGAAGAAGAAAAAGGAAAGTGAGAAGAAGGATGATGAGAAGAAGAAGAGTGTGGCATTCAAAGCCACCACATCCAAGGGCAAGTCCAAGATTGAATCATCAAGTGATGAAGACTCAAGCTCTTGTGATAGTGATGACATTGATAAGAATATGGCTCTCTTTGTTAAGCAATCTGGCAAATTCATAAAGAAGAAGGGCTATCGTGCAAGGAGGAGGAAGAACTCATCCAAGAAGAATGAGCATAACATGAGATGCTTTAGATGTCATAGCAAGGACCATCTCATTGCAAAGTATCCTTATGATAGTGATGATGAAGATGCTATCAAGAAGAAGAGGAAAAAGCAAAAGAAGAAGCAAGAAAAGAAGGAGAGTTCTCATAAGAAGAAGAATGATTCTCATGTTGCTACATGAGATAGTGATGATTCCTTAAGTGATGGTGAGGATGACAACAAGAGCAAGAAGAAGGGACATGCTAGCATTGCCATCCAAGAGAAGGTCTCTCTCTTCGACACTCCATCGTGCTTCATGGCTAAGGCCGCTAAGGTATCATCCGACGATGAGAGTGATCATGATAAAACTAGTGATAGTGATAGTGATAGTGATAAAGAAGAATTCACTAAAGATGAACTAATCACTATGCTAGAAGATTGCACTCAACATTTTAAAGAATCTAGAAAGGAGTGCAAGGGCCTGCTTAAGGATAAGAAAAACCTTATGCAAGAACTTGATGAGCTTGGGGTATCTTATGAGAGTCTAAAGGTAGACCATAAGAAGCTTCAAAAGTCTCACACTAATCTTGAAGAAGCGCATTCCCATCTAGTTGAAAAATGTGAAAACATGCCAACTAATGTTGAGAAAGCTAAAACTTGTAACATAGGCATATCATGTGATATAATTGATGAATCCTTTTATAAGCCTATTGTTGTTGCTCCCACTAACCCTTCATGTAGCGTATCTATATCATCCTCATCTAGTAGGGATGGTTTCACTTATGATTCCACACTAATAGTTGAAAGCTCAAGTTTAGTTTTGGTAATTAATGACACCAAGTTGCTAATGTCATGTGTTAAGTGTTTTGAGTTAGGCATAAGCAACACATGTGATGAAGGTGTAGGTGGCAAGGAGTGGTGGCCACAAGATCACAAAGAGATGGTGCATGGACATGAAATAATGATCATGGTAGAGATGCACATAATATGAAGGACATGATGATCAAGTGAAGGAGAAGGATATAAGAGCGTAAGGCAAAGGTATAACCATAGGGGGTTTTCCTTTTGCCAGTCTAAGATGAGTAGAGAAGTGATTGACCGGGTTTAGGATACATAGCCGACTATCAAGAGGGGCAATCACGGTTAGCTCGGGAATCAAGTGCCACTTGATCATTGTCTTGAGCATATACATTAGGATCTAGTAAAGAGCTAACATAACGTCTTAGAAAATGTTTGTAAAATGCTAACACACATGCACATGGTGGTGTACACTTGGTGGTGTTAGCACATTTGCGAAGGCGGTGGAGTTTCGGCGCTTTTTGGAGAAGTGAAATGCCTATTTTCTACTGCGCCGAAAGTCAGAAAAGAAACGGAGGCAAACGACGGTCACTGTAGTGACCGGACGCTGCACCGGACGCGGTCACGGCTTGACCAGCGCGTCTGGTCAGTTTATTCGGTCAGCGCGCCTAGGGTTAGTGACCGGACGCTGGTCTGGCTTGACCAGCGCGTCCGGTCAGTTCACCTGTGCGCAGAAGCAGAGCGCGCGATCGACGCGTCTGGTCCTTCATGGAACCGGCGCGTCCGGTCATGCGTCCAGAGGGGCAGAGCGCAGCGGAGTGATGATCGGACGCACGACGCGTCCGGTCACGTACGATCGGACACGTCCGGTCGTTGAGGGAGCTTACTGGACTCTAACCGGACGCTGGAACTGTCGTGTCCGGTCATTCGCTAGGGCACGTCCGGTCGTTGCTTCGCAAGCTCGCAGTGCTGAGCGATCGGCGCGTCCGGTCAGTTGAGCGGCGCGTCTGGTCATACGCTAGAGCGCGTCCGGTCATAGTAACGGTAACTTCTAACGCGCATTGTTCACGCTTATCCTGTAGTGACCGGACGCGTCCGGTCACCCTGACCGATGTGTCCGGTCATCCCGTTTTGAACTGCATCATCCGTAACGGCTAGCTGTGTACCCCTTCGTTATAAATAGACGTTGACCGGGGTTTGAGGGCAACTCTTGCATATTTTGAGACCTAGAGACATACTTTGAGCTAGAGAACAACCCCTCCACTCATATCTTTGATTAGTTGCATATCTTGAGTGAGATTGAGTGAGATTCAAGTGCATTGCTTGAGAGTTGCATTCTAGAGGCACTTGATCTTTGAGTTACCGCGGATTTCTTGTTACTCTTCCGTGTTTTCCGACACGGTAGACGGCTTGGAGCAGCGGAGGTGATTGAGCTCGCAATTGGAGATTGTTGGAGCCTTCACCAAGTGTTGTAAGGGGTTCTTGATCCTTACCCGCGGGAGTTCACAAATTGGATACTCTAGTGGAGCTCGTGGCTTGGAGGATCCCCATCTTGTGTGCGGTTGTGCGGCGCCCGCCGAGGGCTCGACTCTTGATAGTCGATTTGCTCGCGAACCGACAAGTGGGTGTATCGCCACAACGGGGAGTAGCTTGCCGGGAAGCAAGTGAACCTCGGGATAAATTCTTGTGTCATTCTCTTCCCAAGGATTTCTCTTGTATGATTGATTGATTGGTATTTCTCATCTCTACACGGCGGTATAATCACTCGAAACTCTTCTCTTGCATTACTTCTTGTTTCTAGCTTGTAGTTGTTATTGTGTTTAGTGGATAGCCTCGTACTAGACTTGTGTAGGTGGCTTGCTTAATTAGTTAAAGCTAGTGCTTTTGCTTCGCCACCTTTCGTACTAACTTGTGGTTAAGTAATTCTTGTAGAAGTTTTAATTAGGCTATTCACCCCCCTTTAGCCTATTTGGACCTTATAAGTGGTATCGGAGCCTAGGCACCGTTTATTTGAGGCTTAACAACCTACGGTGAAAAAGAAATAGCTCAATTAAGCTTGCACATCAACAACACCAAAAAGGCATCACACTTTGATGGCACAAATTATGCATATTGGAAGGTTAAGATGACCGCACACCTCAAGTCAATCAATAGAGAAGTGTGGAAGGTCACCGAAACAAAATTTGAGGTTGCTAATCCGGAAGCACCTACTCCGGTGGAAGAGAAGAAGCTCCAATGCAATGACATTGACATTAGTGCTCTTCATGAGGCATTAGATGATAAGACATTTGAGCAAGTGAAGAACATAGAGATTGCTCATGATGCTTGGGCCAAGCTAGAAGAAACATTTGAGGGCACCGAAGGCACAAAGACCGCTAAAGCATATATCTTGCGAGAAAAGTTTTCTAGCTTCAAGATGCAAGAAGATAAGAGTGTACCGGAGATATTTCATAGGTTGTAAGTCATTGTCAATGAGCTCAAGGCACTTGGTGAGGAGGTCAAGGACAACCAATTCTCTATGAAGTTCTTGAGAAGCTTGCCCAAGAGATGTGATACATTGATCACCGTGCTAGTGAGGACTACATTAAAGGATTCGACTCCTCAAAAAGTATTTCAAGAAGTGTGACCGATGATTCATATAGAGAAGATGATGAGAAAGAGGAGTTGGTCAAAAAGAAGAAGAAGGAAAGTGAGAAGAAAGATGATGAGAAGAAGAAGAGTGTGGCATTCAAAGCCACCACATCTAAGGGAAAATCTAAGATTGAATCATCAAGTGATGAAGACTCAAGCTCATGTGATAGTGATGACATTGATGAGAAGATGACTCTCTTTGTCAAGCAATTTGGCAAATTCATGAAGAAGAAGGGCTTTCGTGCAAGGAGGAAAAACTCATCCAAGAAGAGTGAGCATACCATGAGATGTTTTAGATGCCATAGCAAGGACCATCTCATTGAAAAATGTCCTTATGATAGTGATGATGAAGATGCTATCAAGAAGGAGAAGAAGAAGTAAGAAAAGAAGAAGAGCTCTCATAAGAAGAAGAATGATTCTCGTGTTGCTACTTGGGATAGTGATGATTCCTCAAGTGATGATGAGGATGACAACAAGAGCAAGAAGGGACATGCTAGCATTGCCATCCAAGAGAAGGTCTCCCTCTTCGACACTCCATCGTGCTTCATGGCTAAGGCCGCTAAGGTATCATTCGACGATGAGAGTGATCATGATACTGCTAGTGATAGTGATAGTGATGAAGAAGAATTCACTAAAGATGAACTAATCACTATGCTAGAAGATTGCACTCAACATTTTAAAGAATCTAGAAAGGAGTGCAAGGGCTTGCTTAAGGATAAGAAAAACCTTATGCAAGAACTTAATGAGCTTAGGGCATCTTATGAGAGTCTAAAGGTAGACCATAAGAAGCTTCAAAAGTCTCACACTAAGCTTGAAGAAGCTTATTCCTCTCTAGTTGAAAAATATGAAAACATGCCAACTAATGTTGAGAAAGCTAAAACTTGCAACATAGGCATATCATGTGATATAATTGATGAATCTTTACATAAGCCTATTGTTGTTGCTCCCACTAACCCCTCATGTAGCGCATCTACATCATCCTCATCTAGTAGTGACGGTTTCACTTATGATTCAACACTAATAGTTGAGAATGAAAATCTCAAGAAGGAGATAAAAGTGCTCAATCACACCTTAGCTAAGGCTTATGGTGGTGAGGACCGCTTGCTTATGTGCTTAGGTAGCCAAAGGGCTTCTCTCTATAAAGAGGGATTGGGCTATAACTCCAAGAAAGGCAAGGCCGCTTTTGCTCCTCACAAGACTCGTTTTGTGAAGAACAAAGGTAGCTATTGCAAAGTGTGCAAGCAAGTTGGTCACATAGAGCAACATTGCATGAACAAGAAATCCAATACAAATGTATCCTCAATTAAGTTTGATTCTTTCTATATGCTTACCAAGGGTACAAATGGTGTTCATGCTAAGTTCATTGGTGCATCATAGATGGGCTCAAAGAAGAAAGCCATTTGGGTACCAAAGAGCTTAGTCTCTAACCTTGGAGGACCCAAACAAGTTTGGGTACCTAAAAAGAATTGATCTTGTCTTGTAGGTCAATTACAAAGCCGGAGGAAGGCATTGGGTGCTTGATAGTGGGTGCACTCAACATATGACCGGAGATTCTTGTATGTTCAATTCAATTGATACAAGTCAAAATGGTGGTTTTGATGCTATCACTTTCGGCAACAACAAGAAAGGCAAGGTCAAGGGGCTTGGTAAAATTACTATCTCAAATGACATGAGCATTTCTAATGTATTGCTAGTTAAGAGCTTGGATTTCAATCTTTTATCGGTGGCACAACTTTGTGATCTTGGCTTCAAGTGCATATTTGGTAGTGATGATGTTGAAGTCATAAGTGTTGATGGATCAAATTTGATATTCAAAGGATTTAGACATGGTAGCTTATACTTGGTTGACTTCAATGATAGTGAGACACAATTGACATTATGCTTGCTTAGTAAATCTAGTATGGATTGGTTGTGGCATAGAAGGCTTGGTCATGTTGGAATAAAACAATTGAACAAACTTTGGAAGCATGACTTAGTTAGAGGCTTGAAGGATGTCACCTTTGAGAAGGATAAACCATGTAGTGCTTGTCAAGCCGGCAAACAAGTTAGAAATGCACATCCTAGTAAGAGTGAAATGAGCACATCAAAGGGATTTAAGCTATTGCACATGGACTTGTTTGGGCCAACAACATACACTAGCATTGGTGGCAACAAGTATGGTTTTGTGATTGTTGATGACTACACTAGATATATTTGGGTGTTCTTTCTCTATAACAAGAGTGATGTTTATGATCTATTCAAGTCTTTTGTCAAGAGGGTGCAAAATGAGTTTGAGACTACCATCAAGAATATTAGAAGTGACAATGGTAGTGAGTTCAAGAACATAAGAATTGAATATTTGTGTGATGATCTTGGTATTGGACATCAATTCTCTCCAACCTACACTCCTCAATCCAATGGTGTAGTTGAAAGGAAAAATAGAACCTTGATTGACATGGCTAGATCAATGCTTAGTGAATACAATGTGAGTCATTCATTTTAGAGTGAAGCCATCAACACGGCTTGCTATTGTAGCAACCGTCTCTATTGCCATGGGAAGCTTGGGAAGACACCATATGAGCTATTGAATGGAAGAAAGCCCAATATTGCATACTTTAGAGTGTTTGGTTGCAAATGCTATATTCTTAAGAAAGGCACTAGACTGAGCAAGTTTGAAAAGAAATATGATGAAGGGTTCTTACTTGGTTATTCTACCACAAGCAAGGCATATAGAGTTTGGAATCTCACAAATGGCACCTTGGAAGAAGTTCTTGATGTTGAGTTTGATGAAACCCAAGGATCTCAAAATGAAGCTCAAAACCTTGATGATTTGAGAGGAGATCAATTGCCAAATTCAATGAAGAACATGGACATTGGTGATATAAGGCCGATGCAAGTTGATGATGATGATATTCATGTGATCAACCAAAGTGTGCAAATTGATACAAATCAAGCAAGCTCTAGTGGTTCTCGTGATGGAGTGCAAGATCAAGGTCAAGCAAGTGGAAGCAATCAACTCCCAATACTCCAACCTACTAGTATTGCAAAAGATCATCCATTGGACCAAATCATTGGTGAAATTCAAAGTGGTGTTCAAACTAGATCAAGGCTAGCTTCCTTTTGTGAACATTACTCATTTGTGTCACTTAAAGAACCTAAGAAATTAGAAGATGCTTTGAAGGATTCTGATTGGGTAAATGCCATGCATGAAGAACTAAACAACTTTGCTAGAAATCAAGTTTGGAAACTTGTTGAGAGGCCAAAGAACTACAATGTGATTGGTACTAAGTGGGTCTTTAGAAACAAGCAAGATCAAGATGGCATGGTTATGAGGAATAAAGCAAGATTAGTAGCACAAGTATACACTCAAGTTGAGGGTCTTGACTTTGGAGAGACATATGCACCGGTTGCAAGATTTGAGGCAATTAGAATCTTATTAGCATATGCTTGTGCACACAACATCAAGCTCTATCAAATGGATGTTAAGAGTGCATTTCTCATTGGCTACATCAATGAAGAAGTTTATGTTGAGCAACCTCCCGGTTTTGAAGATGATAAGAAGCCTGACCATGTTTACAAGCTAAAGAAGGCATTGTATGGTTTGAAGCAAGCACCTAGAGCATAGTATGAGAGATTGAGGGACTTTCTTCTTTCTAAAGGGTTCAAGATGGGAAAAGTTGACACCACTCTCTTCACCAAGAAGCTTAGAAATGACTTGTTTGTGTTGCAAATCTATGTGGATGACATTATCTTTGGATCAACCAACCAAGACTTTTGTGAAGGGTTTGGAAATATGATGGCTAATGAGTTTGAAATGTCTATAATTGGAGAGCTTAGTTACTTCCTTGGATTTCAAATCAAGCACATGAAGAATGGCACTTTTGTGAGTCAAGGCAAGTACATCAAGAACATGATCAAGAAGTTTGGATTGCAAGATGCTAAGCCGATGGGTACACCAATGGGCACTAATGATCAATTGGGTATTGATGCTAGTGGAAACATGGTAGATCAAAAGCAATACCGGTCTATGATTAGAAGTTTGCTCTATGTCACCGCTTCTAGGCCGGATGTGATGTTTAATGTGTGCAAGTGTGCAAGATATCAAGCTTCACCTAGAGAAAGTCACTTGAAAGCAACAAAGAGAATATTGAGATATCTTAAGGGCACTCATGATGTTGGATTATGGTTTCCAAAGAGGTCTAATTTTGAGTTGATTGGATATTCGGACTCCGACTATGGTGGATGCAAGATTGATAGAATGAGCACAAGTGGCACTTGTCAATTGCTTGCAAGGTCTCTTGTTTCATGGTCATCAAAGAAATAAAATAGTGTTGCACTATCTACCGCCGAGGCTAAATACATTAGTGTCGGTAGTTGTTGTGCACAATTGCTTTGGATGAAGACCACCTTGAATGATTTTGGAATCAAATTCAAGAATGTGTCATTGTTTTGTGACAATGAAAGTGCTATCAAGATGACTCAAAATCCGGTTTAACATTCAAGAACGAAGCACATTGACATAAGGCATCACTTTATAAGAGACCATCAACAAAAGGGTAATATTAGCATTGAAAGCATTGGCACCGAAGATCAACTAGCCGACATCTTTACAAAGCCACTTGATGAAAAGAGATTTTACAAGTTGAAGAATGAATTGAACATACTTGACTTCTCCAACTTGAAATAAGTGCACCCCCATATTTTTATATGACATGCCTCTCCTCCAACATAGCAAGGTAAAGTTGTTTGGCATATCATTCATACTTTGCTAAGGACATGGTTAGAACATATAGACATATTTGCATGACAAATAAGCTCATTTATGAAAATCAAATGATTTTAATGTATATATAGTACCACTATTGCTTCTATGTTTGATTGATCTAGTGGTAGCATATGACATGTTTGTGAGCTTGCAAACCAAGTGTTAAATCTAGAAAAGGAGCTCATGATGTGTAATTCAACATGCTCAAGATAACCCTTATACTTTATGAGGTGTGAAGAAGCTTGTGCTTGGATCAAACCGAATTACATATTCTAGGCAAGTGATCTAGATTGAACCATAATTTGGACTCCCTCATATTGATTGACTTAATTCTCACTAAAATTGGCACCTTTTTGGTGATTGTTGACAAAGGGGGAGAGAAAAGTCACAAAGATAGAGAAAAGTCACAAAGATAAAAGGTTAAATTGCAAAGAGGGAGAAAGATAAAATAAGGGGGAGAGAAATCAAGGGATCAATTAAAATTAAGCACACAAGTAGGGGGAGCAAGCTCATGAATTATTTGTTGCATCTGTATGTGCACTAACATGATGATGTGTTGCATTGCAAATTTAATTTCGATATTCATGATTGAATGGTGTTTGCTGGAAATAGAACTTGAATGATGATTTGTTGAGAGTAGCTTTACAAGCGGTATCTAGACACCTTTGCTTATAATGTTGATCTCACGGGGTACTTTAGTGTTTGTGATCTTTACAAGTGATGTATTACAAGTGGTGTCTAGCTACATCGATGCTAAGGATGGTATATAAAGGCAACTCCGATTGGTATAACGCTTCAAAGGTCTATTCTATATACCTTAGCATTAATTTGATAGTAGTAACTCTCCCAAAATTCAAATCTATACATATGTGCACAATTGAACCAAACTCATGGAAGCACATATGTAGGGGGGGCTAATACTATCGAAATTGAAAAGTGTTTTCATTTCATATCTTTGTGATGGTTGTCATCAATTACCAAAAAGGGGGAGATTGAAAGCCCAAGTTTGGTTTTGGTAATTAATGACACCAAGTTGCTAATGTCATGTGTTAAGTGTTTTGAGTTAGGCATAAACAACACATGTGATGAAGGTGTAGGTGGCAAGGAGTGGTGGCCACAAGATCACAAAGAGATGGTGCATGGACATGAAATAATGATCATGGTGGAGATGCACATAATATGAAGGACATGATGATCAAGTGAAGGAGAAGGATCTAAGAGCGTAAGACAAAGGTATAACCATAGGGTTTTTCTTTTGCCGGTCTAAGATGAGTAGAGAAGTGATTGACCAGGTTTAGGATACATAGCCGACTATCAAGAGGGGCAATCACGGTTAGCTCGGGAATCAAGTGCCACTAGATCAATGTCTTGAGCATATGCATTAGGATCTAGTAGAGAGCTAACATAACACCTTGGAAAATGTTTGTGAAATGCTAACACACATGCACATGGTGGCGTACACTTGGTGGTGTTAGCACAGTTTGCGTAGGCGGTGGAGTTTAAGCGGTACAGAGGGGTTAGGGTTCCTCTCTCCCTCCCGCTGAGCTTGCGAGGCGGGATTCGATGCTTTTTGGAGAAGTGAAATGCCTATTTTCTACTGCGCCAGAAGTCAGAAAAGAAACGGAGGCGAACGGCGGTCACTATGGTGATCGGACGCTGCACCGGACGCGGTCGCGGTTTGACCGGACGCGTCCGGTCAGTTCCCAGCAGTTGTCAGGCGCGCGGGTGTTAGGGTTTCTGACCGAACGCTGGTCTAGCCTGACCAGCGCGTCTGGTCAGTTCTCCTGTGCGCAGAAGTAGAGCACGCGACCGGCGCGTTCGGTCCCTCACGGGACAGCACTAGCAGCTTCGACACCCTACGCGCCGCGTAGTGCAACTCCAGCGCCAGTCTCGTGTCGCCCGGACGGCCTGCACCACGCCGATGTCCATGCCGTGGTAGTCCTCGAAACCGTACAGGCTCGCATTCGCCATGCCAGCCAGGTCCGACAGCGAGGCCATGTTCACGGTGGACAGCGCCGTCTCGCCTGAGATCTTGGTCAGCAGCACCTCCGTCTGCACGTTCATGAACATGAAGGGCCCGCCAGAGGCCTGCGACGACAGCAGCCATGCGTCCGCACGCGCGAGGGTGTTCTTCAGGGAGTTCTACCGTGTGTTGGACCCGTCCGTCGCCTTGGGCAGTAGCAGCAGGGAGAGGAAGCAGCTCGCCTCTGGCAGCAGCTCCCTCATCTTCTTCACGCACAGGAACGGCTCATACCCGTGGCCGATCTTGACGTCGGGTCTTGCTTTTTTTTACGCGACATCTATAGACATTGGGTCATGCGGTCAAATAGCTTCTTCATGAAGGAAAAGGCACGTACACAGTATATTCTCCGTTAAAGCTCCACCTATTACTACCCTTCTCTCACTTAATTTATTTTTACTGATTTTTTTTCTTAAATTAATTGTTTGTCAAAATAAAAAATACAAAGTATCTAAAAGTACTAGCAATACTTTACAACCACTGAAACAAACCTCTTTTTAGATTTGTTTTCTTTATTGTACGATGGTGCATACAGTACACCTTCAAACGGCGCCGTGGATGCCGGTTGCAGCTGTACAAGAACACGCAGGTCGCTGGCAATTTTGCGTCATGTAGCTCACGGATGGCAGGTTCTACGAGCCTTGCCGGTGTTGGGTGGACGTGGTTGAGTCGATCAACAAAAGGCCCGGAGGATGGTGTATAGAGTCGGGTGCCCCGTGAACTCCGACGTCATGCTAGTATGTGACCTCGACAGTTGTTAGCGTTGGCGTCGGCGTCAAAGAATCTCTGTGATCTACTCATCGAAAGACGAACGAGGGCGTCAGTGTCACCGTGCCAGATGCCCTTGGCAAGGACTCCCGCCACGGAAAGCCAGGTCATGTGATGGCGAAGCGATGAGTCAAGTGCGACGTCTATGTGAAGTATGAAGATCGACGACCGGCGAACGAGTGAAGAGGGACGTCTATGCGTTGTTTTAAGGCTCGGCATCCATGCTCACCAGGCTCGGCATGCGCCACCGCGGGGCTCTGTGTTGAGGCCGCTAACCCACTTGCCGGTACGGAGTGGGCGCCAACCTGAATCTCATATCGAAACGCCGGAGCAAACGGGCGCGGAGAGGACCGCTAGCACAACGTAGGTAACCCCTTTTCTCTCCTCCCTTTCGCGGCAGTGAAGGACGTGGGTGTGTGACATACAGAGCTGGATGACAGCTCCAAGCAGCGTGCTTGTCGTAAGTACTGTGGTAGTACGGCGTCAGTGGCTGCCTGGCAGTCGCTCTCACATCACCGTGTTGACGTAGCAACTGCGTGGTTGATTGTGAGCCGTTTTCATATATCTTAGATCCCATGTCCTGTCTGTCTGGTGTTTGTTCGATAGGATGTCTCGATAGGAAGTAAATATTTTTGTGTTTTGCACGGAAGAAATAATCTAGCAAAGTTGTATCAATTTAATATAAACTTCATAGGACTTTGTTCTATTATTGCCAATATTAACTTATATTATAGCTAACCAATTTCATAAAAGAATAAAACATAGCATTTATGTTCTCATTTTTCACATATATATTTAATACCTTAGTTTACCCCGTTGCAACGCACAGGCATATCTGCTTGTTTGTACTTAAAACTACTTGTAGATATGAAATATTTGTACCGTTTTAGCAAATATCCTTTTGCCAACAGGTTTTATTGCATGCAGTACAGCAGTAGTAGCACTTTTTTTTTGCACATATATACGTACTCTTCCGTATGTTGATCGTACCGGCCGTATAGTATATGGACACGCGTCGAGCGTCTACGTTCTCGATCTTTAGAAAAGGTCTACCGAATCAAAAGGAAACATAGATAAATTAACTTGTTTGTGCCTTTGAATTTAAATAGCTGATTCCATTCGAGCTCTATCGAATAAAATCAGTGGATTCTGACGACTATCCAAAGACAATTAAGGAAGGTGTGCGTGGATAGAATGAAACTTCTTCACACTTCGTTCATCAGTCATTGTACATCAGGATGATTTAATTACAAGATGCAAATTAACGGTATATATGACACGCGTGCGCGAAGAATTGCGGTGGAAGTAACTCCTTTTACCTACGTCACTCGTGCTAATTAACAGAATAGCTTTCGGTGCGGACCACCATCTCCAGAGGCAGATAGCAAAACCATGCAAGACTACTATATATAGTGACACACTGACACCAGATATATTCGTTTGGAATTTTGGAAAGTAAAAGGAGGGTCCATATTCCTTATATCTGTCTCTATATATGACTTTAGTTCTCTGATTTTGTTCCAAGTGTTTTTTTATTTTCCACGCGCACGTTAAGAAGCAGCTGCTGTCCTGCTGATACTCCAAAAACACGAGCCCAACCGATCGAACCGCATCGACAACCGTGGCTTCGTTGCTTGTGCGTGGATTACATTTTCTATGCTAGAAGATGATCCTACCTGTAAGGCTGTAAGCTTGTAGTAACAAAAAAGAAAGCTTCAGTCACAGAAGTCCAAGTAGCAGGGAGGATGCAAATTGCGAGACACGGCTGACGACTCACGAGGCCTTTACAGTTCACACGCTTACAGTAATCGACGACGACGACAGGCGACGGCGACCGGGTAATCGAAATGACTGTCATGATCACGTACGGGTGGCCGCCCCTAGAAATTCTCGACACGGGCGGGGGCGTGCGTGCGCGGATCGGACAAAAGGCCCCCTAACAAGTGTCTTGTTCCCTTCTGGTTCACGTGACAGAAACCCCCAGCCAGCCTTTTTTTTTCCCCCCGCGACCCCCTTGTCGCGCAAAAGCGAAGCTTCATGGTACTCGCCGGGCACGTACATTCACGGCCTCGGACGCGCCGGCCGGCGCTGCTTTTCCTGATGACCGCGTGTCAAAAAACAGGTGCGGATTTTCACGGCCCGCGCCAGCTGCTTGGCAGCCGACGCCTGGCCGCCTCGGCGACCGGTGAACAATGGACACTGACTGGCGACTTGGCAAGGCTAGCCACAACGTACGCGGCCGCGCAACCAACGCACGCGTCACGCGTCCGCCTCGGCGCGCCACCGCCCCAAAGGCTGGCACTGCCATGGACGCCAGTCTCGCGCTCTCGACCGCCCCGACCAATAATGCATACGGGCGGCAGCCGCATCGCACGTCCAAACCATCACTGGGCGGCCCGCGTCGGCCGACGGCGTCGCGCTGGGGAACGCGAGAGCACCAGCAGCGGCCGCCTCCCCCGCGTGTTGGAATAAAATTTTGCGGCATGGCCGGTGATTCGATGTTTCGTCTGACACGAACCGTATCCCGGCCGGATCTCTGCACAATTCTCGCAGCCTCGAATTTGCGCTCTTTCTCCCAGCGCCACGGTGCCCGCGCTGGGAGTTCGTGAACCGAGTGATTGACAGAACACAAAGAATATTTATCTCCGCCATGCCGTCCAGGCAGGCATCTAAGTCTAAGCTAGCTAGTAGGAGTGGAGTATGATCTATCCCGGCCGTGGACCGGATCAACCTCTGGCGATGCCGATGAGCATGTTCCAACTTGCTGCCGGCTACCCCCTACCCTTCACGTGGCCGCCAGCCCGTAACCGAGTCGAATCGACCGCCGCAAGCCCCACTGCCCACTGGTTCCGCTCGACCGCCGCTAACCACCCCAACCGCGGCTGGCGATTCAATGCACCTCGCCGCCTCGGCAGGGTTAGCGGCGCCCGCGCGCAACGTAACCGCCGGCCATGCGCAACGACGTGACGCCGGGCGTCGCGATCGGTGCGTCCCCGGGAGGGGAAATCGGGCATCGCGTTTCCCGAACCAACCAAGCCGATGGCCCGGCAGCTGACGTGCCGATGTCTGCCGATGCACGCGCGCGCACGGCTCCGTTCGATTCGATGCGATAAACTTCCGTGCGCTCCCCTAGGTCGTTTTTTACTCCTGCCCTAGCGCAGCCGCTCCCGCCATCCACCACCACTGGTCCCCCTCCCTTCTCCTTCGGCATCTCGCCGGGGGCTGAAGGGAGTGGGGATCCATTGTTTTTAATAAGTTTTTCTTAGTAGATCGAGTCATTAGGGTTAGTGTCTCTCCATGCCAAATTACTTGGTACTGAAGTTTTATCTCCTCTTTTTCCTCATCTCTGTCGACGGTGAAGGAGAAGGGTGGAATCGTTTTCTCCATGGCGGCTCCGTTGAAGATGAGGGCGACAACGTCGGCGTCAACATCTTCATCGACATGACGACATGGAGACTTTTGTTTTCGGACGGTGGCATCAAGGCGGAGATGATGTCGCCGCCATGGAATAATTTTCTCCGGTCTCTTCTTTGTTTTGCTGTGGTTAGATTTGGCCACGATGAAGGACTAGGGAGAATAATTTTCAGATCAGTCTTCCTTACTCTTCGGTGGCAGAAAGAAGAAGAAGGAAGACACCAGAAAGAAGAAGTTCCTCAATTCCGCCTACAGGAATGTTGGCCGTTGTTCGTTGGACATTTGTTCTCAGGCCATTTGCCGAGTGTTTGCCTGTGCGGTCATCCATACTGTAAAGCATCTAACAGGTTAGATTTTTAGTTGTGCTATTCACAGCGTGGGTACTATTTTGTAATCCAGAGTGCTGGTAATGTGTTGATGTACCCAGCTATCATATAATTTAATTCTTCTTTCGTCCTAAAAAAAAAACTTCCGTGCGCTCCCTCCGTGGAATTCCGTGCGCTCCCTCCCTGTCGTGCCCAAAGCGGATCGACAAAGGCTGGCGCCGGTAAAAGTCGTGGATAAGGCACGGTCCGCTCGGCGACACCACGCATGTTCGGAGCAGGCCAGACAGAGCCGGCAAGCGGCCGGGCTGCGCACGCAGATTTTGCGTTCAATTCGGCGACTCCGTTCGCTGAGCTGCAAGAGAAGACGTTGCGTTCGATTCGGGCACTCCCTGGGATCAAAACTCTCACCAAATTCGGCACTTGCGTCTCCGCTCGATTGCTTCCGATCGATTCCTCGCGCTGACAACAACTCGTAACGGATTGGATCAGGATTTATATGGGACAAATCAATCAGCAAGCGTATCACGGCTTTGCATGCGCCAAAATCCACGACCAAGTTGTAGGGAAATTTGCATCGGTCGGGAAACTACGGCGTGCTCAAGCCAGCGGAGTCGACACGGGCAGGGCCTCATCAGCGGCCGCTCCGACGTGGCAGTCCAGGCCGCCCCCACCTTGCCGGGCGGTTGTCCACCACCGGACGGGACACCGGGTCCCACCGTTGCCGCGCCATGGAGCGACAGCCCCGACGTCACCCCGTGTCCTTCTCCCCGTCCCACACTCCCACTGCGCCATCGCCACGCCCTCGCCCCTGCCTCGCCGAGCTGCGCGACCTGCGAGCCCGCCTCCCACACTATAAATACCCCGCCATGCCCGAGCCATTCCGACCCAGGCAACACAGCAAGCAGCAGAAAACATCTCCTGGCCTTCCAGCCATCCCTCCTCCAGAGTCCCAAACCACCCACAAGTTCCACACAGCTCCTAGCTAGCGTTCGCAAGCAGTAGTAGTGTTCCAGCGAGGCAATGGCGGTGATGGCCGAAGTAGTGTCGACCACCGGCGCGGCGCTCCGGAGCCCGGCCTCGCAGCCACCGCCGCCGGCCGCGGTGAAGGACGCCGACGCTGAGAAGCTCCAGTTCATCGAGGAGATGACCTCCGACGTGGACGCCGTGCAGGAGCGCGTGCTGGGGGAGATCCTCGCCCGCAACGCCGACACCGAGTACCTCTCCAAGTACGGCCTCACCAGCGCTTCGGAACGCGCCACCTTCCGCGCCAAGGTGCCGATGGCGACGTACGAGGACCTGCAGCCGTACATCCGGCGCATTGCCGACGGCGACCGCTCGCCCATCCTGTCGGGGCACCCGGTCTCCGAGTTCCTCACCAGCTCCGGCACGTCCGCCGGCGAGCGCAAGCTCATGCCCACCATTGAGGACGAGCTCAACCGCCGCCAGCTGCTCTACAGCCTCCAGATGCCCGTCATGAACCTGTAAGCTTTCTACTACTACTACTACTCTCCGGTACCAGTAATTATTGACAGCACACACGTGCTCAAGTACAGTTATTGATGGCCTTGAATGACTGTGTGCAGTTATGTGCCTGGGATGGACAAGGGCAAGGCTCTCCATTTCCTCTTCGTCAAGTCGGAGACGAAGACGCCGGGCGGCCTCGCGGCGAGGCCCGTCCTGACGAGCTACTACAAGAGCAACCACTTCAAGAACCGGCCGTTCGACGCCTACAACAACTACACGAGCCCCACGGCGGCCATCCTCTGCGCGGACGCGTTCCAGAGCATGTACGCGCAGATGGTGTGCGGGCTGTGCCAACGCCAGGACGTGCTGCGCGTCGGCGCCGTGTTCGCGTCGGGCCTCCTCCGCGCCATTCGCTTCCTCCAGCTCAACTGGGAGCAGCTCGCGGACGACATCGAGGCCGGCTCGCTCACCCCGCGCGTCACCGACCCGTCGGTGCGCGAGGCGGTCGCCGGCATCCTCCGCCCTGACCCCGAGCTCCCCGCGCTGGTCCGCTCCGAGTGCTCCAAGGGCGACTGGGCGGGCATCATCACCCGCATTTGGCCCAACACCAAGTACCTGGACGTCATCGTCACCGGCGCCATGGCGCAGTACATCCCGACCCTCAAGTACTACAGCGGCGGCCTCCCGATGGCGTGCACCATGTACGCTTCGTCGGAGTGCTACTTCGGGCTGAACCTCCGCCCCATGTGCGACCCCTCGGAGGTGTCCTACACCCTGATGCCCAACATGTGCTACTTCGAGTTCTTGCCCATGGACGCCGCGGCGTCCGGCGGCGGCGACGCGAGCCAGCTGGTGGACCTCGCCCGCGTGGAGGTCGGGCGCGAGTACGAGCTGGTGATCACCACGTACGCGGGGCTGAACCGGTACCGCGTCGGCGACGTGCTCCAGGTCACGGGCTTCCACAACACCGCGCCGCAGTTCCGGTTCGTGCGCCGCAAGAACGTGCTGCTGTCCATCGAGTCCGACAAGACGGACGAGGCCGAGCTGCAGCGCGCCGTGGAGCGCGCGTCCGCGCTGCTCCGCCCGCACGGCGCCGCCGTGGTGGAGTACACCAGCCAGGCCTACACCAAGAGCATCCCCGGCCACTACGTCATCTACTGGGAGCTCCTGACCAAGGGCCCCGCGGCCGGCACCGGCGGCGCCGCCGTGGACAGGGAGACGCTGGACAGGTGCTGCCTCGAGATGGAGGAGGCGCTGAACACGGTGTACAGGCAGAGCCGCGTGGCGGACGGCTCCATCGGCCCGCTGGAGATCCGGGTGGTCCGTCCGGGCACCTTCGAGGAGCTCATGGACTACGCCATCTCCCGCGGCGCGTCGATCAACCAGTACAAGGTGCCCCGGTGCGTGACGTTCCCGCCCATCATCGAGCTCCTGGACTCCCGCGTCGTGTCCACCCATTTCAGCCCCGCGCTGCCGCACTGGACCCCCGGCCAGCGCACCCACTCCGACTAGACAGGCAGGCCGGCGAGCGGCGAGGCGTGTCCGGCTCCGGCGCGCTTAATTAATTATTAGAGGGGGAAGTCATCTGCTGCGTATGGCAGACGTAGAATGCAGTGAACTTAAATATTTGTTAATTTTGGAGTTTTGAGTACGTACTGTCATCAGTTAGCGGCGTGAGGGTAACTTGATGTGATTCGAGTTGGAATCACTCCAGGGGCTGAGCTGATCAGCCGAATCACTCCAGAATGTAAGAGTAAGACCAGAGGTGTTTTCGGTAGTACTGGCACTGTTTCCCGTATCACTTGGTAGTACGGAGCACGCGGCTAATTTAACGTTCTTCCAAATCTGTACGAGCTGGTGCCTGCAGAAGATCTAGCTGCAATATTCTGATTACTAAAACCAGCAACTCTACGAGCTTGTGAAAGCATCGGCACTTTGCCGACTCAAAGGCGATAGTAACTTCCCAGTTCCCACGGTTCTTTAGCCTTGAGACATTTCCATTTCAGGCGACAGAATTCAGTTAACGCCTTCAGCCATGTTTTCCACAGTTAACTTTAGATAATGGCGGCTAACCATAAGTGTAGCTCGGAAATTGAAAGCCACACTTTTTCATGCTTATAAAGAAATCTCGTCATATTCCATAATACTCCCTTAGAACTTGGCACATTATTGGCTTCACCATACAGACGCAGTGCTTGTCGACTGCCATAGCTCAACAGCCTCTGATCTAGCGCTGTGCGGGAGTTGTCAGCTGGGGAAGCCGTCTCGCTCGCAATCGGCGCGATTGATTGCAGTCTTTTAGGTAGCTGATGGTGTTACGCCACGCGAGTGTGTGGCAGTATTATGAGCGTGTGGCCTCTTGTGCGACGTTGATGGATGATTAATAAACTAATCAGTGGCAACCTTTTCAAGCACAGTGTACTGCTGAATCATGGGCGGACCGGCGCACGATCCTGCACGCCGCTTGGTCGTCTGGTCATCGCCGCCGCGGACCGGACGGACCAACATTGCTTTCCTGGATGCACCGTACCTCTGCATTCCATGCCCACTTTCCATCCATTCGCAAAAGTCAAAAGCGAGATCATTTGCCCTCTAGAAAGGTATTTAACGGCCGGCTTGCGAGTCTTGCATCGCGAAAAGTCCTCCCGAAGACGTCTCCGAACCGTACTATTGGCTCACAGTAACCCCCGAATCACGTGAATGCGATCGGGGCCGACGTGTCCGATCCTGCTCTTCGCAATCGCGTCGCAGTGAGGCTATCCGCACTCATGAACCTCTATATTCATCCTCTATACGTCCTAGTCAGCAAGATTCTCTCCTCTATACTTAATTCTCCCGCACACATCCATCCTCTATATCATCCTCTATCCACTGTGGGATCCACTTGTCACTTTATCTAAATATATACATGTGTGATCTAGTTTTGAAGGATTTATTGAGACGAATTTAATGGTGCAATCGAAATTTAATTTGGATTTGTGGTTTATGAGTTATAGCATATTTTTCCTTTGTTTAGCTAGTGGGGCCGTCACTGTCCACTGTAGAGTAAGCACTGTACTACTCTAAATATAGAGTGAGAGAAAGAATAGAGTATCGTTTTAGAGTATCCAGTGCAGCAGTTTTTATTCTATATTTATACTCTAAAACTTTAGAGTGACGGGACGTGCTTGTCACTCCGTTGACGATCGATCTGCAAGAGAAACCATGGACGGCGGATATCTGTCGTGTCGTGCCCAGTGCCGGACACGCCCTTTGACTCTCTGCGTCTCTGCGTGCGTTGCCTGTCAACCTGTCAGCGATCCACATCGTCGTCGCTGTTGCCGGATCCCCCCGAGACTTTGACCGCGCGCGCACTAACCGACGCGTCGGGCGATGCGGTGGCCGGTGATGAAGATCCGCTCGTCGCCTTGTGCGCTTCCTCTTCGTACTCCGCAGCACAGTAAAAAGGACCTCGCCTGCCTGCAATGCCACAGGCTGCAGTGAGTGCGAAGCATTCATCCCCCCACAACACAAGTTGCCAAATGGGCACCACGGTTTCTGTCCCCGGCCGGGTCACAAGGCACAAGCCAGAGGCTGGGCGGTCAGGTCAGGTCAACCCCGCGAAATGCAGTGCGGATCTCGCGCGAATCGCGGGTCTTGGCCGCGTCGGACTGCGAGTGGCCAGCGTCCGCCGGTCAACGTATGGGAAGCGCTCGAGCCTTTCGACCCGTCCGGCGAGGCGGGGGCGGGCGAGGCCGTCTGGGAAGTGGCAAGTGGGAACTCGGTGGCCGTCGGAATCGCCGCCCGCGCGGCCGAGACACAGATGCGGGTCTCCCTGCCGGAGGCCCGGGCGCCGCTTTCCTGCGTCCGCACCCCAGCGCGCCGTGGCGTACTTGTTTTTGTAGACGCGTGCAGCCGCTGCCAAGTTTATTTGGCACTGGCACTGGCACTGTGCTGGACTGCTCTAGTACTGTACAGGAGATCGTGAGACTCGTGATCGATATTGTATGACCGCGACGGCCGTGCCGTGTGCCCGCCGCGACGCTGCCGCCTTTTGACCGTTGGCCAGCAGGAGTACAGTACGCTCTTTGTCGGCCAGCCCGTGCCGCGCTTGTCGTCTTGCCAAGCGATATCCGAGCGACCGAGCTGCGTGTGTGGTGGCGCGGGGTACTCCGTACCGCTGCGGCCATGAAACGTGCAGAAATGTCGGGGTCGGAGAAACAGACAACTGGTGCGGCATTTGTTCGGATCATCCGGGTCCGGGCAATTATTGAGCTCCATCCATGGCCTAGGATAGGAAATGAACACTCAAACGTGGGGGATGTGGATGTTCGCCGTTGTCAGGTTGCCATCCGGATAAGCCTGTGAACGCAACTGTGCCAGGTCCTGTTGTTGACTTCGTTTGCATGCACGTACACCAGTGACGTGCAAACGATTACTGTAGGCTTATTTGTCTCCCGGAACGGGTCAAAATTTTAAGACTGCTTTGCTAACCAACGACCAATCAACAAAAGCTACTTGTATCGAGCTTGGCGACTTTGCACTGGAACAGCCGGGCGCGGTACCCACCCGGTTTGAGGTCGCCGAGCCGGCGTGCTAGCTCGACAGGACGCAGGAGCGCGTGTAGGCAGGCGCCCGGTGCTCGTCGGCAGAGCAAAAAATTTCGGTTATCATGAAACGTGCATCTCGTAAACAGGCTTCGCCATAGCCCATAATGCTAGTAGTACGATATCTAATCCTACGTGCGTGTAAATAGTGTAAATAGCTAGCTTGGAGGGTCATGGAATGGATGTTCTAAAAAAACCTTACAGTTGCAGTCTTTCTAATAAAAGTTTCAAATGGTGTAAATGGCTATATTGTTGAAAGCTCGTCCGCGCTCTCTGGGGATTGATTGCATTGTGTGATCCCACGAGTCCGAAATTAATCTGTTGTGCTATATCAAATTATGTGAAGTGCTCCAATAAGTAATGTGACTCCAAACCGTTTGCGCAAAGGGGCAAGCAAGGCATAGGTGTAGCAAGTTTCTAGCGCCCCATAGCACAATGCACAAACGTTGTCTTGTGGCCAACCCCGGACCTCGAGGTTGTCTGCCATGAGTATTTTGTTTCGGATGAGGATCCACGCAAAGAGTTTGCATTTGTTTTTTTGTTTGCGCCTTCCTAATGGTGTTATAAAATGCGAATCCAGTAATTGTGCTCTATAGGCTGATTTGAAGGTGTATTGTCCGTTTGCAGTGTTAGTTCTCTTTTTCATGCTCACTGATGTGTGCGTCTTCTTTGCACATTTCTACCATGCTAATCTATCTACTCGTATGCCTAAATAGAGCTATCAAAATGAATTGTAAGAGGAGGGAAAAAATATGTTATAGAGACTTACATCGGTTCGTAGTTAATAGCAATGTGATGAAACCATTTGCTCCTTTTCTGTAATGTTATTATAGCAAATGCACCATTTGATAGTTCACCCAACAAAATGCACCATTTCATACTAGTCGGTGGCGCAAGGCTGAAAGCCGACGCACCAGGCGGTCCAGTTCCTGCGCTCCTTGCCTGCTCGTTTGGGTTCTGAACCTCCGTGTTTCCCTCCCACGAAAATCAAATGGTCGCCAACGTTTCTGGTCCCGCTGTCGTCGAAGCCAGCTACGTTCAGCTGTCGTGGAAGCCAGATTTTTTTTGAGAGAGAGAGAATGTCGTGGAAGGCAGGTACTCAGTTTTTTTTTTAGGAACGGCAGCTACTCAGCTGGACACATCCCAGTAGCAGCACGTGTGAAAATTTTATGTTACCAGTTTATTTGGGCTCACTTTGCATGGGTTCGCAAATCACGGCCGCCTGACCTAGATGTCTGTCCTGCATAAGTGGGCTGTTATATTTGTCCATGTAGGCCCTTTGGGAATACCGGGATAAATGGGCTAACCTAGAGAAAATGGTCTTCCTCGGCTGTTGCTGCGTTCATTGCATTTCTCGGTTTGGAAAAAAAATTCTTTAGATCACTCAGTATAGAAGTCGTTAGATTTCTCTCTCATCAATCATTATGGACCCAGAGGTGATAGAATCTATTGCATGCAGAGAAGGGATGGCTCTCACTTTAGACCTACGAGCGTCGAACGAGGCGATCTCAGATCTATGGGCGGGTTATCCGGGAGATCAATGCGATGAATGCAGCTTTTAAAAGTGTCGAGTTTGTACATGATCATAGGGACTCAAATAACGATGCTCATAGGATAGCTCGTAGCTCGATTCATGCCGAGTTAGGGCGGCATGTTTGGTTCTTGGATCCACCCGATGGTGTTTGTAATATGTACATTCCTCCAAGCTGAATAAAGAGGATGGTGTTTGTAACGGATCAACATGATTATACGAGATTAAGTAAGAAAATCTTCCACCGAGGCAGATAATTTACCAAACTTAAGCCCGTACAACCCGAGATTCCGTGAAATCACGAAGGATTTCAAACCAACCAACATTCAACCAAGATCATACTGATTTACCAGCCACAGTCACATGCTACATAAAGTTTGCAACGAGAGTTGAATACATCGGAGTTCAGAATAAGGTTATTACAACATGAGTTCAATTAACATAGCGGAAGCAAGTAGTTTTAAACCACACACACTTAGTTTAGATACAGTACCAGCAGGTAGTCATAGCCCACAAAAGCATGAGATAAGACGAACGGAGTGACCATTGCCCTTGGTCCTAGTTGTCACCCATCGCCGGATATAGACAGTTGACGCAAAAATCATAGTACATCTGACCATCTGTAGCAACAATGGGAACAACGCCCTGAGTACGAGAAGGTACTCAGCTAGACTTACCCGTCATAAACCAGAAATAAAAGACACCAAAGAGTATGCAAGGCATTTATAAAGTGGACTGGCTTGACTAGTTTTGCAGAAAAGCATAAGTTATCAGTTATGAATCATTTAAACTATAAGCATCAACTTAATTATACATGATTAGTCTAAGTGAGCACCTATGCTAGAGCAATCACTTGATTAACCATTTACATCAAAAGTTACCGTATCAGGTTTAGCATTTCCAACATCAATCGCATAATCATCCGGGTTCCATCATTGTTACTACGATGCTGTAGCTCGAGTCAAGTGCTCACTATACAGGAGCGATGGCGATTCGAATCAATTCCTAACCAGCTGGTGATTTATTCCTCATACAAACCACACTTCCCCCGTCAGGGTTGCTTAGATCACCAATGACACTTTCCAAGTAGCCGCGGGATAACAGTCATGGACCGCACTACCCAGGGACCGTCCGACTGCCAGGACGCACCTTGGGCTCACTCTTCGCGTCCCCGTCATACCCCCTTCAGCACCAGTCTGCCAATCCAAGTTTATCCCGGCTCGAAATAGTGTCACTAGCTTCGCGGTCGAAAGGTACTTTATTCGGCCAGCTAAATGTGAGGCATGCGTGCAACATGACAAGAGGGACGAGCAACGATCAGTCCTTAATCGACACAGACAGAATCACTATAGTCCAAAACCCTATAAGACTCCGCCCGGTCTCCCTTTATCCATCAACACTTGGTTACTTTCTATGATAACAATTATAGCTAACCATAACCAGGTATCCACCTATAACTCGTAGGTGACAGGAAATCACCCGACTTCTATCGGTCTAAACATGGCTAAACAATTATTCGATCCTGACCTAACAGGGTAAAAAGGTAACCAGGTGGACAAGGATAATAATAAATGCAACAACGGTTTTCACTCAACTCCTATAACTTAATGCAACAATATATAAAACTCATATATAAAGAATTGCTTTTATAAAGTAGGAGACTTAAAATGCTCTGGGGCTTGCCTCTTTCAAATGAACTAGGCTGGTGGTCTACGCACTCGGGCAACTCCTCTCCTTGTTCCTCTTCCTCGGGCACCTTCTGTGCCTGAGGCTCTTACTGATCGGTCCAAGTCTGCTCTTCCGGCACTGCTACCTGTGACTCCTCCTACGATCCGGTATGATACAATTGCATAAGCAACCATGTAGATGGTGCATCAGATGCGGTGGAATGCTATGATGACATGATATGCAGATGAGCACATTGAACTGACAGTATGGATTACGGACAACATCTTCTACAAGGTAGTCCACATCATCCAAGAACATGTACCATAAAACACGTCATCTACTCTTATACTAGTTAGCATAAAATTCTCACACAAGTGTTGCTACACTTTGTCAAACCCTAATACCTTAACCCATCAAGTAATATCAGCAAGGTAGTTTGGTGCTTCAAAGATACACCAAACACTTTTTATTACTTTTAATTACTCATAAAGAATAAACTCTTATTTTCTATTTAAACAAGGGTTACACATCAACACCTATTTCTGTTGCAGGTAAAAATCTACAAAAATTACAGTAGCACACTCCTACTCCAAATAGTGTACTACAAAAATTTCATGGAATTTGAATAAGTAAAACTATATGTACAAAATAAACAATCTATAGCATAATAATGAGCATGAAAATACTTTGTACTAGAAAAAGTGTCAAACAACATATTTCATATTTTTCCTATGTTACCCACAGTAAACAAGCACATCACAAAAATTATCACATGCATGTGTTATACAATTTTTGCTCTCTACCAAAAATAACAAAAATCATCCATGAAAGGCATTTGAACTACACTTCAATAATTTTTCACAGAACATGCCTCATAAATATTTGTCCTAGAAAGTATATCACTAAGGAAGACTAATGAAACAGGAACCATATTTTTCTGATCTTTCTTTAATTTACTACATATTTTCTATGATAACAACAATAACAAGAATTAAATAATTCTACATAGAAAAGTATCACAAAACTAACATGCAACATTTTTAAACCGTAGATCTACTCATGAGAAACACTACAAAATTTGTTTCACAATTTTTAGAGCTATAAATCTTGAGTTATAAATTTTAGAAGTTTTTTTTTCACAATTTCTTGAAATCATTTATTTCATTTCTTTGAAAACCAGCCAGAACCCCACCCTGGGCGCACCCGGTCCAGTGCACCCGGGCTCGCTGTCACGCGGGACCCTCGGGTCAACGGAGCCCACCCGTCAGCCGTAGCCGAAAGAGGCGGCGGTTGACCGGCTGCTCACCGCCGACGGCGAGGTCACCGGCGACGAGGGTGAGCACCACCACACTCAGCTCGCCCGCACGCACCCGTGGAGGTAGTCCAAGGAAGAAATGGCGGCCTAGAGCAAGCTTGGCTGCGGGAATGGTGGATGCAGCGGCGCGGCTCAACGCCGGCGGCCTAGCCAGTGCTTGGTGTCGCGCGAGAGGGGGCGGAGCAGTTTCGCGGGAGTGAGGCGGAGCTACTGACCGCAAAAAAGAAGAAGGAGGGGCGGAGCGGGGAGATTGGCGGGGCCACAAACTCCGACGAGCTCCGGAGGACGCTGGCATGGCATGCCTTGCCCAAGACGGGCCTCACCTTGGCGTGAATGGGTGCGGGAGGTGCGCTGCGTCGAGGCAGAGCCCGTGCCCTTGCTTGCGGGGGCTCGGTGAGGGTGGAAGGGCGAAGGCGAGCACGGCGGCGGCAATGGCGCGGTGGCCGCGCGGCTGCTGCTGGCGTGAGCGGAGGGGGCGCAGGAGGAGGAAAATGGGGCGAGTGAAGAGGGTGAGCGCGGCGAGTGCCACCCGCGGCCGACGCCGGCGTACGGGCGCCACGGGGTGGGCGAGCCCTGCCATGGCCGGACGCGGCGCGAGCGCGCGCGGGAGTGGGGAAGGGGACGGTGCGGATGCGGGCCGGGCTGCAAGCGCTGGCGGGCCGGAGCGGAGGCGGCGGTCCGTTAAGGCTGAAAATTCCTTTTTCTTTTATAAATAAATTTCCAGATTTTCTAGATTGATTCAAATTCAAATTTTGCAGATGAAAAAGGCATTTTCACAAGTTGTCCCCAAAACAAAAGTTGTTCAAAATTTAATTCTCTACAACTTTCATTTAGGGCACTTTTCAAAATTCTAAACAGATTTTGAATTAATGATTTAAAGTCTAATTTTTAAATAAAAACTCATTTTTCTAGAATATTTTTAAAAGCAAAATTTGGGGAGATTTTGAATACAAAAGTTGCTCCAAAAATCATGCTAGTTAATTCTAAGTCATTTAAAGTTATAGCCAAACAAGTTTTACCACTCTTAGCAAGCAAATGCAATAATTTAGGGTTCAAACAGATGTTTTTCACACTTCAATTTAATTTCAACTTATATTGCATGTGATGATGAACATGTATGTGATGTTAATGCTCATGCTTTGGGATGTTAATGCATGCTTAACACCCAGGGGTGTTACAGTGTTGCTCAAAAAAATTAATAAGATTATTTTTTATTCCTCCTTAGTTTTTTGAAATTGCTTATTTTTGCACCCTGAGCGATGTACACGGTAGTTTTTCCCTAGGTGGCACCATATAAACCGTCTAAGTGGCGCCACACCAACCGTGAGAAAGGGTTTACGGTAAACCAAACTATGTTTCAAATTATCCAGATATTTGTATTCTAGAAAGAACATGCAAATAAGAATCCTAAAATCTTATTTAATCTTTAAAATTTTATTTTAGCTTAGAAAGATATGAAACTAGAGTTCCATGTATATAACCTATGCCTCGTCCGCCAAGTTAGTGAGGTATCTGAGATTAGATTTGTCCTTGGCACACTTTGTGTCTTGAGTCATTTGAACTTTTACCTAGTCCGAGTTGTCTTTGTAGACTAATTATAACGGATAAAGGGAGCATCTTCTAGCAAGCTAACGCTTAAAAAAGTCCGTATAAGATAATAAAATAATTTCAAGGTGGACACCCTAAGATAGAGCATTATTTTTTTTTAAAAACAAGGAATCAGCTTTTCCAAACTGAAATAAAATTGGTATGCATAATTTTCGTAGGAAAAGATATTTGAATATTTTTTTTTGAAAAAAACGTAAGTCTGATTAACCCTAAATTATAAAGTGGCCCTATATAGAATGGCTGAACAACTGATGTGGTGTTATTATATTGGACAAAATCATTGTTAAAATCACTTTGGCCTTGTTTGAATGTAGTCGAATTCATATCAATCCACATGTGTTGGAGTGAAATTTAAACTAAATTGTACCTCAATCTACCCAACAAATGTGAATTGAGGTAATTCTGACAACATCTAAACAAGACCTTATATGGTAGTACAAAAGATAAGTTGGGGCGTGTCTAGTTTAGGGGCTATAAAGTTTCGGGGGTACTGTAGCACATATGTAACTATAGCAATTAGTGTCCAATCATGGACTAATTAGACTTAAAAGATTCGTCTCGCAAAATACATGCAAACCGTGCAATTAGTTATTTTTTTATCTATATTTAATGCTCCATGCATATCTCCAAACATTCGATGAGATGAGGTGTAAAGTTTTTGGGTGGGAACTAGACACCTCCTGGTTTAAAAGTGAGTGAGGAAGAAAATAAATGGATTTTATAGACGCGTGGCGAATAATCGGACGAGCTAGAAAGATTTTTCCTTCTTTTGGACCGGCTGAAGGACAAAAGTATAAAGACTAAAGAGGAACGGCCCAGCCCAACACATGAGGCTCGCGAAACGGGTCAACAGCCAGCCCAGAACTCTCACTCCCACCCAAACCCAACCCGATTCCCCAGTCGCCGACCAAGCCATCTTCCGATCCCGCCCCAATCGACCGACGCCGTCCCTTCCCGTCGACTCTCGGCTCTCGACCTCTCCCTACCGGCTAACCCTAGCAGCGGCACGCGGGCGACGGCGGCCGGTGGAGGGCTAGGCGCGCCACCGGCGAAGGGATTCAGCGGTCCCCCCTCCTCGGACTCAGGCGCGGCGGCGCCCTGCAGGTACCTCCACTCCACCTCTTAGCCCCCATCCATCTCTGCCCTGGGCCCTCCTCGCGCAAGGCAGCATGCTCGCAGCCGCTCTATCTCCGTCCTCTCCCGCTCGCGCAGTATCAGATGCCTCTCTACCTCTTCTGTGACGCCGCCCTGTGCTCTCTTTTTGCGTCTCCCTCTGTTTTTCAATCTAGACCCAATCCCTGATGAATTCCATTAAGTGTGCTGTCTCGACTTGTCTTTTTTGTGCAAAGTTTACGCCTTTGGTTGCAAATCTCCAATTTTCTTGCTTAACGTATTGACGCACACTTCACTTGCATATTCTCGTGAAAGAAAAGCAATTTTGAACTGATCTACTAATTATATACTAGGTACTCGACTGCTGATGATGTGATTTGTGAATCGTTAGGGATACCTTTAGAGCCCACAGACATAAAATAGGCTGCGTTTGTTTTTGGCAATCTTCTGTATGAAATGATATGTTTCAAAATATATACTATAAAAATTAGAAATCCAGTGACTAGGCTGATTGTGAGGCTTATTTCGTGTGATCACTACAAGGTGAGTTGACTGAACAGATGTTACTCGCCTGTTATTACTTAGGTATTAGTACTCCCACAACAAAATCTGATCACAAAATGGTCTGTTTCTGATTTGCTTTGTTATTGGATAATAATATCGTTAACTCAACCAAACCCAAAATCAATCCTGGATCAGTCAAATCTGGCTGTTTTGAACAATCAGCTTGGCAGTACTCAAAGAACTTAGACACAAGAAATTCTGAATTGCAAATTTACTACAGCATAAAGGAGAAAAACATAGGTCAGCATCTACTAGCAAATAATATTATTTTTTTTCTTAGCATTAGCAGTGGATGGCAAATTAACTGTCCAGTAAAACACATGTTTTTGGGCCCTGTTCTGTTTCTGCTTATAATCGATTCGCTTATAATCACCATACCGAGGGGATTTTTTCGATTCTCGATCAGGCTAGTTCAAAGTTTTGAAGCGGAGGTCAGAAGAATAAAAAACAATCGAAGCTTTTGGTGGGATTCTAGTTTTTTTTTCAGCGGGAATCTGAATATAAGTGGGAAAAAGCAGGGCCTTGTTGTGAAGTGGGATTCTATAGATTACACATGCTAGTCTGTAAGGTTGGTCTTTCTTTTTGTTCACTGTCAAACTGAGAAATTCAGAAAACACACCAGCGTAATTTATGTGAATTCTATCTTTGCTGATTGCATTTACCATCACTTAGGGAGTTATCATGCTTTATCCAGTGAATTAACGAACCCCCCACCCCCAACAAGAAGGCAAACAGGGTCCATTGTTCTGCTCTGGTTAGCTTTATAGGTTTTACATCGTGTTTCTTTATTTGATTTTTTGCTTGCTGTGTCGTGGAAACAACCTGTACTTGTTCTCTTTCAATTCCTGTTCTTCAACTGACAGTACATTACCCTTTGTCCCTCCAGATTATTATTGGTTTTGTTGCAAAATGGCTACGGAAGCGACTTTGAACAATTCTGGTGGTTCTGAATCTGCAATGCCATTACTGGAACAGCTTGCTGAAGTATTTGGAAAGTTGAAATCCCACACCGAAGCATCTCTGCAATTGCAAAATGGCATGCAATGGGAAGATATCAAAGGGCATTTCCTCAGCCTTGATAAGTTGTACAGAAGCAAGTTTGATGAACTGGTAGAGAAGCAGAAGGCATTAGAAGAAAAGAAAGCTGAAGCTCGTAGGTTGATTGCAGAGAAAGAGGCTAATGTTTCTACAAAAGAGCGTGCCTCCCTGAATCAGCTTCAGGAGCTAAGGGATGCTGCTGTCTCTTCTCTAGCAGAGGTTCGGCAAAAATATAAGGTGGAGCTTGCTGAGATACTTGATGCAAGTGGAAGCAAAGACAAAAAGGTAAGTACCTCAATCAATGACAACAATGCATCTCGTGCTTCAGAGGAGAATACCCCTGCTAGTGGGTCGGGCAAGGCATCTGAAGCTTCACCTGTTGAGACTAAGCCACGTCCTGTATTGAAGCAACTATGTGAGCAGATGGACACCAAAGGCCTTCTGAAATTTCTTTCAGAAAATTCTAGAAAACTTGCTAGCCTTCGTGATGAACTTTCTGTTGCACTAAAATGTGCAACTGACCCTGCCCGCTTTGTACTTAATTCCCTGGAGGGTTTCTTCCCACCAGACCAAACTAATTCACCTGGGAGTAAACATAACGCTCTTGAGGTTCAGCGCAAGAGCTGCATTGTTTTAATGGAAGCTATAGCACCTGCACTAGGGACGACGGAGCCTGGTGGCAACGACCCTTGGAGCTCTGAAATTAAGGAGCAAGCCAAGGCAATTGCCGAAGAGTGGAAGAGTAAGTTAGCTGAGGTTGACCTGGATGCTTCTAATGGCTATTCATTGGAGGCACAGGCTTTCCTTTTTTTTTCCACAACGGTAAAACCGAATTTCATTACCAAGGCAACGAAATTACAGATAGTAACAGTTTGAGGACAGTAACACACAACCACCACTGCCGGACCTAATCCATGCAAATGATCACCAAGGGAACATAAGCATGGATACAAACCACCACTGAAACCGCGAACAAGGCCACAAACAAACAGAACAAAAAGGCCCTGTGAGAGTAACTGGGGTTCCAAACCCGGGCACTGCACCCACAGTATCACAAAGCTGCGACAAACAACAACTCTAGCTTAACCAGCAAAAGCAACTAGATACAACTCCTCAAAAGAGCTAGACGGCAAGTCCAACTTGTGGAAGTCCAGAGCCTTCAACATTACTAACGCCTTTTTGTCACAATTTCAACAGATGCGCAGCACTGATCGCCGCCTGGGACTTCTATCCAGCAAACGGCACCAGTTGATGCCCCTCCTGCGTGTGCGTCTGCAGGTCTTGCTTGTGGAAGTAAAGAGCCGTCGACTTGATCACCTCGGCACCCTGGATCACTTGTTCCTTCAAACCTTCATTGAGTAAACCTGCCCAATACGTTAGGAAGGAGCAGATCAAACAAACAATCTCAGTAGGAGATTTCATCCTTTTGTTATCAAAGCAAACAGCATTTCTTATACGCCAGATGGCCCAGATAACAGCAGCCAGCCCGACTGCGTAAAGATTAGGAGTCTGGGGAAGGATATTATAAATCCAGTACCAATATTGTGCCATACTGTTTGGCCTACACACAGATCCTAGAGCATACGCCAGCAAGCTCCAAACATATTTGGCTGTAGGACACTCAAAAAACAAGTGTCGACTATTCTCATTCTCCTTACAAAAAGCACAAGACTTATTTCCTTTCCATTTACGCTTTATCAGATTATCTTTAGTCAGGATGACGTTTTGAGACACCAACCACATGAAGATCTTTATTTTTAAAGGCAGCTTCGCTTTCCAAATCATCTTGTAATTAGGACCATAATCATGCCTACTCAGATATTTGTAAGTTGACTTTACAGAGAACACACCAGATTTATCCCAATCCCAAAACGCATGATCTTTAACAGAGTTAATATCATACCGAAATACAATGTCATGCAGTATCCTATATTGACACTGAAGGTCTTCATGCAGCCATCTCCTGAAAGACAATCTCCACTTTTTCATTTTCATGTATTCAACCGAACAATCTTGATCAACACAAAGCTTATAAAGATCAGGGAACTTGTCTGCTAAGGAGACAAGACCACACCATCTATCATGCCAAAAACTGGTATTTTTACCATTTCCTACTTTCATTGATCTCCCTTTCAAATACACATGTCTCATTGTCTAGTACAGGCTTTCCTGCAGCTTCTTACAACTTTTAATGTTGATTCGGTGCTTGACGAAGATGAACTATGCAAGATCGTAGTTGCTGTCTCTCGTCGCAAGCAGACTGCTGTGTGCTGTCGCTCTCTTGGTCTTAATGAGAAAATGCCAGGTTGGTATCCACCCAGAATGCCATAAGGCGTTCTAATCCCTTCATTTGTCAGGCTGCTGCTGTTCATTGTCACTAAGCCCCCAAACCATATAGGGAACTAAAACTTCCTTACTGTTTTGTTCAAGTGCAAAGCATTGAGTGCCTGCATGAAATTAGTGTTTTAAGTTTTTCTGTTGACATTCTCTTTATGTTTCTAGGTATCATTGAGGAGTTGGTTAAGCGGCACAGGCAAATTGATGCAGTTCATTTTGTACAAGCTTTCGGGCTTTCGGAGACATTCCCCCCTGCACCTCTGCTGAAGACATATGTTGAGGAACTAAAGGATACAATTGAAAATAATGGGGATGCAACTGCGACCTCGTTAAAGGTTTGTTGATTTTATCCTTTTTTGTGATCTTGATGAGTCTGTCTAGTGGCATGCATAGTTCAAGGTTGATATTGCTTCATTGACATAACTGTTTCATTGTCTAGTATAGTACTGTAAAATAAAAGCTTCATTTTTTATGAAGCTATTTTTCATTTCAGTTTTTGGTTTTCTTAAAGAGGTCTGAAAAGTCCGTGGTAGATCTAATTTAACTTTTTAACCCTTTTTTGTGGATAATTTGGTTTTTTCAATATATAATTTGGAGGACTAGTTTTTTACTAGATAAGAATGGAAAAAATAATCTAGGGTATGGGTATTAATTGGGTATGGGTATTAATTGGATATGAGTTCCTCAGCCTGTCAACTGGTTCAAGAGAGCAAAACCTGGATAATACCAGTCCCTATTACTTCAAACTAGGAAGGAACTATTGAGAAGTTTTAAAAGACTGACCATTAAGAGCCCATCTTTAATTTCTTGAAATCTATTTTATCTTTACCTCCAGAATTTTCTAGGGAAACAGTATATTGCTCTCATTCTATAATGCTTGGTGTGCTGTCTGTGAATGTTACTGTATATGTTCTGTTAGGCGCTTCGGCTGTATCTCATAATTGCCTTATGCATTGTGGGATAATGGCCACAATGTTATTAGTGCTGATGTGAAATAACTCCTTTCTTATATTAAATCATGTGCTATGATAGTTTCGCATTCGATTTGCAATCCTTTTTGTTTCACTTCTATTGTTTGTTATATTATAACTTACATGTTTGTCTTATGACTCGATGAATCCAATTTTCAGGATGACCCAAAATCTAGGGAGCTACTTGCTTTGAGAGCTGTGATAAAGTGTATCGAAGAGTATAAGCTTCAGAAGGAGTGTTCACTTGGACCTCTCCAAAAGCGTGTATCTGAGCTAAAGCCCAAGGGCGAGAAAAGGCCATCAACGGATGCTGGGCGTACTTATGCAAAGAAACCTCGAGGCCCTGGCATTTCATTTCCTAGGAGACCTGCTGGTTCTATTGGTTCAGCTGCTCGCAGACCTCCATTTCCGGGCTTTAACTGGCAGCGTGCTCCTGCTCCAATGCCCTCCCGTGGCCCTGCTCCAATGCCCTCCCGTGCCCCTCTTCCTGATAGATATGGAGCTGCCGACCGGTACCACCACCCACCACCAGCCCCAGTATATGAAGCTGGTGCATTTTCTTCTTACGGTGAACCGTTCAGCGCCCCAAAACCATTCCAGTACACCCCAGGGTCAGTGGCAGCATCATACAACTCAAGCCCCTATAAAGTCGCGTATGGTGGCCCAGGAGCACCAGCCGCAAGCACCTATGCAGGTTATGGAGGCGCATCCGGGCCGGCTGCTTCCAGCAGCTATGCAAACTATCTGGGATCCGTCTATCGCCCTCCGCAACCATAGATTCGACTCATCTCCCTCAAAAATGTTGTGCTGGTGATGCACGCCATAGAAACCAGTCCCTCCCAACTCCCATGAGACGGAGATGTAACTTTAGTCATTTTCTTGTTTCCTCGTCCACAACAGTGGGTTTTGGAGGTGTAACTGATGTAGTCGAGTTCTCTTTCAAGGCTTTGTGAGGCGCCGGTCAAATTATAATTGCCCTCATGTCCTGCTACATGTACCTTGCACTCTTATTTGCTTTTAGCTGTGCTTATTCCCGACTTGTTGAATGTTTTATATGCTCTGCCATCCAGTCTGTCATGTAAGGTGCATTGCGTGCAAAACTTTGCGAAACTTGCAGCCTGTTCGTTTCGCTGGATTATCGTGGCTGAAAGTACTGTTCGCTGGTTTGTTGTGAGAGAAAAACACTGCTGGATGGTTGCTGATTCCGCTGAATAACTCAAACGAACAAGGTGTTGCACATCTGACAATCTTAAACAAATAATATCGGTAATGATACAGTGGACGTCCGGACGACGTCGGACGCATCCGACGGGCGCGGCGCGGTGCGACCTGTGCCGCCCGAGCCCATTCCCTCTCCCCTTATCCATTCGTCAGGCCACCGCGACCACCTGCTCGCCTTCTTTCCCTTTCACTCGCTGCCCACGCGCGCCTCGCTCTCTCCGCCGCTGCGCCCTCGCTCTCCCCTGCCTGCCCTCCCCACATGCGCCACCGGCTCGTCGCCACTTCCTTGCTCTCTCCAGCGAAGCCACTTCCCTCTCTTTTTGACTCTCCTACATATGTGGCTTCCTTCGAAGTTGACGGCGGCGGCGGTCTCTTCGGCCTTTCATTCCAGCGGATCCATGGGAGCCCAGCCTCCCCCGTGGCGGATCCATGGGAGGCGCTGTAGATCTAGCGTCGTGGGTGCCTCCTCCACCCTCGCGCGCCCTCCCTCACCATGACGGGGGCATGGGGGGCTTCCCCCACTGCGGATCCATGGTGCACTTGGTCCCCCATGGTGGATCCATGGGGAGGCGATGCAGATCCAGCTGCTTGGTGGTGTTTCTCGACCATGGCATGCCTCCCCCACCTCGACGACGGCATGGGGGGCCTCCCCCGGTGGGGGATGCATGTAGCAGCGGCCCCCCGTGGTGGATCCATGGGGGGCGATGCAGATCTGGCGACGCTGGCGGCGTTTCCCCTCTCCTCTCCCCCCTGTTTCAGTAGTGTTTTTTCTGTTGTTTCATTTGCTCGAAAGGTATGTTTCAGTAGAACTATTTGGATGTTGGAGAAGCAGATCTGGGCATGTTGTATGAGCTTTCCTCCCTCCCTCCTCCCCTTTTCTCTTCGCCTTGTTGCAGTGGTTGTTTTGCATTGTTACAGTAGTGTTTCAGTTGGTGTTGATGTGTGTTTGAGATCTTGTTTCATTTTTTTTGTTTCAACCGCATGGTGAAGTAGTTGTTGTCTGCTGTTGCAGTAGGCGGTTGGGTAATGTTTCAGTAGTTTTTCATGCTCTTTTTGGTGCAGTAGGTGTTCGTGGTGTTTTGCCCTTTGTTTCAGTAGTTGTTTAGTTGTTGTTGCATTAGTTGTCTTGCTTTGGTGCAGTAGGTAGTCGTTCTATGTTGAAGCTTCATTTTTCTGCATTGTTTTAGTAAGTATTTGGTAGTTGGTTTAGTGAGTGTTTGGTTGTCGTTGCAGTAGGCATCATGCCTTGGTGCAGTAGACGTTCCTTTGTCAGTTGTATCTTTAGCTTCTGTATGGTGCAGTAAGTGTTTTTTCATGGTGTTTCGTCGTTGTTGCATCTTCGATTCCTGCAAGGTGCAGTTTGTGGGGTGGGGATGTTGCAGTGTGGGGAGGGGGCGATTGTTGCTTTGAGGACAGGACGAAGATCTGGAGATGGGGGGAGCGGATCCCCGCGCGCGGCCGGGTTGCGTTCGATCCGTCCCCCACTCGCGTGGGGACGTTGCAGGTTCCGCGTTAGGTCTGGAGATGGGGGGAGCGGATTCCCGCGCGCGGCCGGGCTGCGTTCGATCCGTACCCCGCACGCATAGGGACGTTGCAGGTTCCGCGTTTTTCGTTAGCGTGGTTCGGGGGTGGAAGTGGGAGTGGACTGGAATCCTTCTCCGGCGGAGCGTCCGGATGCTAGCGTCTGGATCCGGACGTCCGGGCGCTAGCAGTGCCCAAATAATATTCTCTACTTGCAGTTGACATGCCTTGTACTTGCCCATCTAACATAACTTGTGTGCATGAAAAGCATGATGCCATTTTGTCTCCCTAATTGTAAAGAGACCTCTGAAAGTGAGAACTTTCTGATCTGCATAATATTTGCTGAAACTGTGCTGGAGCATGGAGGCCTGAACTGAAAAGCCACGCAAGTTTGGCCTTCCAAGCCGAGCGGACCCACAGGCCATCTGTGAGATCGTGCTCGTCTCGTCAACGCCCGTCCTTCCACTCTACCACTCCTGTGCAGTGCAGCGACTGAGAAAAAGACGAGACCCAGGCACAGTCACAGAGTTTCCGGAACGATTGGGTCGTGGAACGAGGAACGTGGAACGCTCCTTGAGAAAGAATTTTCTACTGTTAGGACGAAACTGATTCACGTTCTCGGAACAGGAACGCACGTTCCCGAAAACGTGGCACCGTACCACGTTCCCGGCAGGGGCGGACCTACAGGGTATGCCAGGTGGTCCCCGGCATACCCTGGCCCAGGTGTCAGTCAAAGTATAATATACACATATGTATACAAATAATTCTGATCGACCGCAGCTCCGCTCGATTCGGGAACCGAACCGCCGCATGCACCGCTCGGCTCAGGAACCGCCGCATGCATCGCTCGGCTCGATACTAATCCATCAAGGCGTTCCATCCAGGCCGCGGAGGTCCCACAGGCCACAGGCGATCCCAATCGTCGATTCACGATGGCTCGATTGATCTTGCATGGCGAGGGCAGCGCCACAGCCCCAGTGCGGCGGCATCCCGTCTATCTCCTGATCTCCCTCTCACCCTCTGGCATCTGCTTGTTTGCTCTCTGATCTCTGGCCTCTAGCTATGCGGTTTTACCCGCCATTGTTCCCCTGCCGGCCTGCCCCGCTGCATGCACGGCAGCACGGTGTCTGCATTTGCTTGCTGCCCCATGGGCCATGGTGGCGCACAGTAAAGACTTGAAGTGCAAATCGATCTCACGCAGAGGCCATCAGGTTTGTAATTGTCGCCGTGAATCATCTACTTTTGTAAAAAGCCTTGTTCACGCCGTCAAGACTTTGAATCATCTAAAAAAACTTCCATACATAATTACTTGTGAATAATTATTTGTGTACTAGGGAGATTATTCAGATCATTCATCTCTACATTAGAGATTGGTTCGCAGTTCGTCCAACACTAGTATCAGAAGATGATATATCATGTGAGTTTTTTTATGAACTACTCCGTACAATTATATCATCGCATATGAGTTTTGTTACATTGTGCCGTACTAATATATACATTGCTCTTTTCTTTTTGAATTGCTTCACAAAATTTTGAGCGGCACATGAAAATTGGTAAATGATTTTTACTAAATTGATAATAAACACATGGCCAATGGTTTTTACCAAATTGCACATATGAAAAAAAAAATTTAGTGGCATAGCCTACGATAAAATCCTAGGTCCGCCACCGGTTCCGGTGACTATGGACCCAGCTCACCCGCCCTATCCAGTGACAGTCCCACGCGGCCACGCCTGAGCCACCGACTCGTGGGCCCCAGAAGTGTAGACCCCCACTAATCAGGTCGGGTAATACGAAGGATCTGCGAGGCGATCTGCAACTGCAACGGTAAGCAAAACACTCCAATATCCGACGTGCCGGACGGGGCCCCTCGATGGCGCTGTGAATTACCGAATTACCCCTCCGCCCGCCTCCCTCTTCTAACAAGTCGTCGCCTCGTCCCGGCTTCGCCCCCCTCGGCGCGACGACCTCTCCCCTCCCCTCCCCCCCCACCCTCCCCTCCCTCATTCCCCGCGCGACGAGGCCGCTTCATGGCGAGTCGCGGCGGGCCTCGGCCGGGCTCGCTCCAGGCCGTCGCCGCCGCCATCGCCATCCTCCTCCTGGCCACCGCGTCCGGGGCCGCCGCTGGATCCCCCGATCGGCCCGCTCCGGGGCCGCCGCTGTTCCTACCGCTCACGCGCTCGTACCCCAACGCCAGCCGGCTCGCCGCCTCGTCGCGGCGCGGCCTCGGCGACGGGGCGCACCCCAACGCGCGCATGCGCCTCCACGACGATCTCCTCACCAACGGGTCGGTACAGTTCGTTTCTTTACGCTGTTGTTTTCCCCCTATTTTTTTTTTGTTTCTCTGTTTGCTTGCTCTGTTGGATCTGAGCCGGGAGGCTGGTGCGTGTCGTGGTGGTGGTTCAGGTACTACACGACGAGGCTGTACATCGGGACGCCCCCGCAGGAGTTCGCGCTGATCGTTGACTCCGGGAGCACCGTCACCTACGTGCCCTGCGCCTCCTGCGAGCAGTGCGGCAACCACCAGGTGGGGCTGTACTCTTTTGCTTCTCTGCTCAGCTACCAGCTAGGAACTTGTGAGATGATATTATTGATTAGGATGATAGCACGCATGAATATGTGAACCCAAGTTGCGAAGCTGGACTAGTGAACTTAGCTAATTAATGGTATGCGAATTATATGGGTTTCTGAGACTACTTGATGCACATGGGCATATATAAACTCTAACTTTCAGAAGATTAACATTTTCATTTCCAGGTAGATTAGGGAGTTGCAATTTAGTTATGGGTTGGTGATAAATTGTCCTAGTATTGACTGAGGATGTGGGACATGGCTTCGACCTGCTGGCCAGAATTTATTTGCTTTTCTAAATTGTCGATTCCTGAAATGCATAGTCTATTGTCCACACTTCCCAACATGTACCCTGCCAATCTTGGCCACAACCTATAACATTGGATTGCCAACCATTCACCTTGTTTTTGTCGTCGTCAATTGTTAGACAGCTGCATAACTTTCTCTCAATGTTAAGTGGGTCCCATGTATATTGCCAACAAATGACAGGTGTTTGGTTTGGTCATACCTGTGTAACCTTTTTTGTCCTTGAACACTCTTTTTCTACTCGAGGTATAGTATTGCTCCACCATATTGAAATTTGATACTCCCTCTGGTCACAAAAACATGTTGTTTAGGACAAGATTTGGTCAAACCTTAAAAACTACAAACACCAATAACTATTAACTTATTTAGTTTGGAAACCTGCAAGTTAGATGTGTAGATTTGTATTAAAAAATACTTGCAAAATCTCTTCAATCTAAAGGATTTTAAGAATGTATACTAGAAGAAATTAGTGGTCAAAGATATGCATTGAAGACTGTAGAAAGTCAAATACGTAAAATATTTTTATCAGAGGAAGTAGATGCTATAATTAATTCATCATCCATTTCGAAAATACATCTCTGCACAATGGAAAATATACTATGGCTCTAGTACATGTTCAGACTTCTTTTGCACTGTCTTTGGAATGGTTATCCATGAGATAGTTTTGTATTTTAAAGTACTTTGCTAACATCCCATTACTCCATTAGTGTGTGATATCATATTATCATGTCAATTATCATATATTGTTGAAAGTGAATTAATTTAAAATAAAAACTAAAGACAAAACATACATTGGTTAGGGCTTTACATTGGTATGTCATGACATCACCACACATCATCATATTTGAAATGTACATAAAATCAGGAGACAATGTATCTTAGCATTTGAACAAATTGGGCTGCCCATCGATATTGCTAGCACACAATATAGTTTTGACTGAGCTGAAGGCCCTTCTCAGATGCTAGATTATTCTTTTGCAGCTTTCTCAAATGTTCTTGATGCAACTTTGCAAATGCACCGATGGCTTGGGATCCGTCATCATTGTTTTACCACCACCTTTACTTAGTGGATCTTGTGTTCATTGAATGAATTACTCACATCAATACATCATTGCCGAGGCATGTAAAGTATTGTATCTGAAATGATCTTATGTTTTACATTGTAATGTCCAAAAGGTTGAAGATCATATGAGCATGTATTTTTCTACCTTGATGTATATAATTCGAAAGTCGAAACACATGAAAATCTGTGTGTTGCCATATATGCCATACCTTGAGTATGAATCATTTTTTTTGTTTTGTCTTGGAGATCACTGTTATTATCTAGTCTCTACTAGTGTTAAGATTTTTTTAATTGCCTAGAAATTAATTCATCTACACTTCTACAGTAAGATAATCTGAAGTTTGGTTGTTGTAGGATCCACGATTTCAACCTGATCTCTCCAGTTCATATTCACCAGTAAAATGCAATGTCGATTGTACTTGTGACAGTGACAAAAAACAGTGCACTTATGAGAGGCAGTATGCTGAAATGAGCTCCAGCAGTGGGGTGCTTGGTGAGGACATTGTGTCTTTTGGCAGAGAGAGTGAGCTTAAGCCACAGCGTGCTGTTTTTGGCTGTGAAAATTCTGAAACTGGAGATTTGTTCAGTCAGCATGCTGATGGTATAATGGGCTTGGGTCGTGGTCAACTTAGCATAATGGATCAGCTTGTTGAGAAGGGTGTCATAAGTGATTCATTCTCATTGTGCTATGGTGGTATGGATATTGGTGGTGGTGCTATGGTGCTTGGTGGAGTGCCTGCTCCTTCTGACATGGTTTTTTCACATTCAGACCCTCTCCGCAGGTAATGTATAGTTTCCTATATGATAATCGATCCTTATTCTTTTTGTGGTACATATTTTTATTAGCTAATCTTAAATTGGCAACAGTCCATATTACAACATTGAGTTAAAGGAAATACATGTTGCTGGAAAGGCACTGCGGGTAGATTCAAGGATCTTCGACAGCAAGCATGGGACTGTTTTGGATAGTGGGACGACATATGCTTATTTGCCAGAGCAAGCTTTCGTGGCTTTCAGAGATGCTGTAAGATATTTACACGTCCATAACTTTTTCTGTTGGATCTTTGTTCTTTTGTAGTTATTTTTTCTTCATGTGAAATCAATTTGCTTGGAATTCTGTTTTTGCAATGTACCATGTAAAAAAGGTAGTGTAGCTTCAGAAGCTATCAATAGTATTTGTGGCTAAAACTGCACTAGTGCCATCTTTTTAACTTTTCCGCCTTGCATAAAAGAAGTTAAACATCTTAATGACACCTAGACAAGTTTACACTTCCCTAGATAGAATCAAACTTCTACATTAGCACAATCTGCTTTTTCTCCTTGACGCCTTTTCATGTCCATTAGCTAATAACTGTATCCCTCCTTTTTCTCTTATTCTCTTGGCTGTTGCTTTACAAACGAACTTCTGGATTACAAGGACACTGTTGACTGGTGCACCTACAATTCCTTTTTGGTTTGTTTGGTTTTGCATGTCATATCCCCTAATAATATATCTAATAGTGATGCCCTGTACTATATATATTTACTTTCTTTTTCTCTTTCTTTTCCCTTTTCATTGGTGGCTCATGTTGGGTTTCAACTCTTGCCTACCCCAAGTCCTAATTTGCTAGGGACTAAAAGGTTTTGTTGTTGTTGGTTTTGCATGTCACCGGAGCTGAGTGTCTTTGTCTTGGTCCTACTTTAACTAATTTTGAAAAGACTAAGTGCCTGGGCAGTCCTCAAACTTGCCCTGTGTTGAGTCTTGAAATTCAGATCTGGGGAATTAAACTTGTTAATTGTGCCATTTGAGATCCATATATCTCTTAATTGTTCCCCTGAAGTTCCAAATCTCCATAACCAACGTACTTTCTTACGTCACCTGCAAGTTGGTCCTGGGCTGTGTGTTCATGCTAATTAAAGTGATTGGATCTTGAGTGATACCCAACATGTTCAAGGGTTTGGATCTGTATTTTAAGTGTTTAGGGACCTAGATGACACCTTGGACAACTTTAACGACCATTGGTGTATCTAGTTCTTAAAAATGAATGAGTGGTTATGTTCCTGAAGAAATATGTTTACTGATTCTATGTTTCAATTGATAGGTGACAAGTAAAGTGCATTCTCTCAAGAAAATTCGTGGCCCTGATCCAAATTATAATGATATCTGCTTTGCAGGTGCTGGAAGGTGACTTTCGTACCATGATTAAAATTTGTTTCCCATTCTCAGTGTTCTTATAATACGCTCCATGATGCTTCTGTAGAACTTAAATTATTTATGGTCTCGCTTCCAGGAATGTCTCAAAGCTACATGAGGTATTTCCAGATGTTGACATGGTATTTGGAAATGGACAGAAGCTCTCACTTACACCTGAAAATTATTTATTCCGGGTAGGAGAAATTGTGAGCTCATATCTATTTAAATCAATTGAGATAATGTTTGTTTAATTTGTCTGCCGGTGTTGTCTGCTCATGTTATGTACTGTGTCTTCCCTTCAATTCTGAAATGAAGCACTCCAAAGTTGATGGGGCTTATTGCTTGGGTGTATTCCAAAATGGTAAAGATCCAACTACACTATTAGGAGGTTAGACACTCAACTTTCAGAGGACGTGAAGCAAGTTTTATGATCTTTGCACTTCTTACTGCTTCCATTTGCTTTACATCTTGTACAATTTGCTGGGCTATTGGTCATCTCGAGTGTATATCTATTCTACAACTCTGAATTGTCATTCCTCAATACATGCTGGACTCTCTTTTTATGTCTATTGGCTTATAAAGTGCACAAGCTTACAGACTTATTCTGTAGAATTACAACCAATATTAGATTGCATCCTTCTATGCAGCACTTTCGGATCTTATCTTGCATATTAATGTTATTAGCATAGGCTGAGTGAATAGTATGATATGCAGTGTTACTCTGACTGGCTTATACACTTGCATAATGGATTTTTTGTAAACTTAGTTGACTGGCTTGGAAGAAATATTTAGCATGTTCTCTCCTTATATATGATCTTAATATATGTATTTTCTGTTAGCTTGATTTATTCAAACTTTATGAGATGAATAACTAATTAAAATTATTAATCTGAGAACTGCATTTCGTTGTCAATATTTGCTTATTTCTTCAGACTAGCATCTCTTGCCCTTACTCATTCAATCCAATAGTGTACAGCACGATTATGAGAGCATGATTGTAGCCCAAAATCTGACTGGCATAGATGCGCAAGCTTATTGTTCGTTATGAAAGGCATAAATACAATTTTTGTTAAAGGAAACAAGCAAGCTAGTATTCTTTATTTACTATTTCTGTATTTCAGACAACCTGGCATATTTAGCTTTTTATGTTTTTTATTATTATGTTTATGTAGTTGTGAGCAAAACTTGAGCCTACAGATATAGCTTTCTCTATAATGGTAGCCGCGGTTGAAAACTAAAATGATTTAGGATATGGAAATCTCTCTCTCTCTCGTGCTATGAGGTCTACAAATTCTTTTGGTTTAAGCTTGTCCAACATCGGTTGAGGTGGTTTGGCCATGTCCAAAGGAGACCTTCAAAGGCACTAGTGCATTGTGGAGTCCTAATTCAAGATATTAATGTGAGGAGAGTTAGAGGCAATAAAAAGAGATTTGAAAGGTTGGGATATACCTAGAGACCTTTGTTTGGATAGGAGTGCTTGGAAAGAGGCTATTGACGTGCCTGAACCGTGACTAGGGGATCATGTTGGGTTTCAACTCTAGCCTTCCCCAACTTGCTTGGGATTAAAAGGCTTTGTTGTTGTTGTTGCTATGAGGTCTGTTTATTTAAATATGTTTCCTTGGCTATCACAATTGCCTGAATGATAGGTTCTTGATTTTCTTGATTCATTCAAAGGATGTAGTAAAAATAGTCTGTTTCTATTACAAGATCATGACAACAGTTTCCTTGGCTAAAATAATGACCTTAATGGCAGGCATCATTGTTCGTAATACACTTGTGACCTATGACCGTCACAATGAAAAGATTGGCTTTTGGAAAACTAACTGTTCAGATCTGTGGGAGAGGCTACATATCGGTGACGCTCCTTCACCAGCCCCTGCAAGTGATACAAATTCAGAAACTGATATGTCACCTGCTCCTGCCCCTAGTAGCTTGCCAGGTTTGTGCCTAATTATTTTATTTTATATTCATTTCACATGTATTATATGATGAATGACAAAACATGGATATTTGTTACATTTCACTTGTAACTATCAGTTAGGCATCGCTTTATTTTGATCTGCTTTGTTGGTGGCTGTTTTGGTACTTATGAATATGAAGCTTGATAGGGCTTTAGTTTTATATGAAATGAGGCGCCAACGCGCTCCTAGCGCGATGGTGGCTCCTCCCGGTGCGGAGGCCACCCGCCCGCGTTCGACTCCCGGTCTCGGGGTCGGCCAGGTGTGGCACGGGGTTTTTCCTCCAGAGGGAACCGAGCAGTGTTGTGTGAGTAGTGTGTGCACGTGTGTGCTCGGTAGACGCGTTCCGAGATTTCTCGGGCAGTCTCATCTGTACTTGAGCGTGCGGTCAGTATAGGTGTCCAATACGAGTCTTACATGATATGCCAATGCTCCTGGCGGTGTTAAAATATATATATATATATATATATATATATATATATATATATATATATATATATATATATATATATATATATATATATATATATATATATATATATATATATATGAAATGAGGCAAACAATCAATCTGCCCCTCTGGAAGGTCCTTTAGGCCGCAATTTGACCCATGCTTTACCTACTTAGTTCTTTGAGTTTGATGGTACATTCACCAGTCTTTATGGCTTGCACAATAATCTGGTCCGCATTTCATATGCCTATAGTAATTTTGTTAAACCAGGCTGATTACTGTAAGCTAAAGCAATAAGTAAATATTTTCTTAATTGGTGTTTGTTAATTTTTTTTGCAATAATAGCACACTTTTTTTATGTATTTTAAATAAATATTATTGTTCTGGATAGGAGCATTGGACTGCCAATGCCCACTACTTTTCCTTAGTGCCCTATATTTCTATATCTTGGTTTACAGTACTGATAGACATGATTATCATACTTGTTGATCTTCGGCTTGCAGAGTTTGATGTTGGTCTCATCACTGTTGATATGTCCATAAATGTTACCTACCCAAATCTGAAACCTCATCTCCATGAGCTGGCCGAGCTGATAGCTAAAGAGCTGGATATTGACTCTCGTCAGGTATTAATAAAAATTAGAAGTATGCAACAACTTGGTTGTGCTAGTTATGCGAGTGGTTCTTTTCAGGCAGGATTGAAGAACATTTGTGTTTGTATTATATGTTCATTTACTTCAGTCTGCACTAATCTCATAGTTGTTTTGATATTGCTTCATAGTGATTTGGCTGAAGCTGCTGTTTAATTTGACAGGTTCGAGTTATGAATATTACGAGCCAAGGAAATTCTACTCTGATTAGATGGGGTATTTTCCCAGCAGGATCTGATAATGCTATGTCCAATGCAACAGCAATGGTAGACTCTTGAACCTATTATAACTATTTGGGGATCAGTTGTTTTTTCACTTATTAATTTATTCTATTGATTTATGCCAGGGTATCATCTATCGGTTAACTCAGCATCATGTTCAGTTGCCTGAAAATCTTGGCAGTTATCAATTGCTCGAGTGGAATGTGCAGCCTTTACCGAGAAGGTGAGGAATGTTTATTATAAGCTGCATTATTCATATAATGTCTGCTAATATCCACATTTTCCTTTTGGGGCTTCTCTTCCTCCAGACAATGCTGTTTCGTCTCTCTTTGTGTGTGTGTTGGGGGGGGGGGGGGGGGGGGGGTGCGTGTTAAAGAAAGCACAGTTCCACCCATGTCCAAAAATTGTCTGTTTTATTGTCTCATGTTCTGTTATTTTACATCCCTCTCCCCCAGCACCAAAAGAAAAGTTCCATGAGATAACTTTATGAATTATTAGTGTGTAATAACCATAGTCAAAGTTTCTGGGTCGATGGGGTCGCGGTACGTGGTACGCTACTTGCGAGAGATTTTTACACTTAGGGTCGAAAATGAACCCGTGAACCTGGGTCGGGGTCGACGAACCCGGGTCGAAGGTGGTGAACCCGTTTTATGTGACTATGGTAATAACTTCTGCAGTAGCCATCCATCTTGTTCGCTTGAATGGTATTCCAGTGCTTCTGGAGAAAACTTACCTTCCTTTTTTCTTTGGGTGCAGGTCATGGTTTCAAGAACATGTAGTCTCTATACTGCTTGGGATTCTACTACTTGTTTTGGTCACTTTGTCAGCCTTTTTAGTAGTACTTGTTTGGAGAAATAAATTTAGTGGTCAAACTGCCTACAGACCTGTTGATTCAGTGGTTCCCGAGCAAGAACTCCAGCCACTATAATTCAAAGCTGTTGGCAGAGCAACATATAGATGATTCTTTGGTAGAGATACCTTGTACGGGGTTACATATCACAGCGGCTCGCGTCTACTGCTGGAGTAAGCCCCTCTTTGTATGTAACACAAGCGACAAGCTTACAGAAGAAGCACAATATGATTACATGACTTCTCCATTCAAAACTTAGAAGCGCTGTTCATAAACTGTCTAGTTATTCAGATCAAGAGCTCCCCTCTTGTGCTTACAGTAGAAGGTTTTGTTCATGTAATGTAGATTAAGTAGGGGTAGAGAAGAGACTAAGCACACCCGCAGAACGAAATGATGTAATATCTATTTGATAAGTGCTGAGGGTATTTGGCTTCTTCAAATGTTTAGGGTATGCTTGATTCTTTTGCCTACAACGCGTTTGCTATCGAGGAAGAAAGTCCATGCAAGCAATGAACCAGATTGTTATATTTAGCCAGCCCCCACTTTGTGAGCCATGTGGATGTGAGAGGGATTAAGCAGGTCACGCTAATAGTGGCAAAAAGTTAAATGTACCGCCCATGAGTGCTAAATGATGTCAGTCCAAATTTTGGTTAATAGGCTTTCGTTTGGTCTGCTGCCAAATTTTGGGTTGGCAGCCCTCCATCTGTATATGTTACAACTGCATGAGAATCAAACATGCCCGATACGTGTCGCTGTAGACTGTAGTTCCATTTCTGTAGCTCCGGCTGAGCATATCGTTCGGTCATCTTTCGGCTGGCCACTACTTCCGTTCTGCCCGCTTGAGTCGAGAACTGACAAAAATGTATTTTCTTTACGTAGTTTGAGTTTGATATGTGATATAAGATCCGTCTGGTTGCTGCACGAAAGTTTGCATATCTCTAATATCGGTGTTAGGCACTTAGGCTGTTACGAAACACAGGTAGTTAATAGATGATATGATAGCTAAAATTAGCTGAGCATCTCCAAGAGTACCCTACTTTCTTTCCTAATCCTGTTTTTAGCAAGATGAGAAAAAACCTTCTCCAACAACTCCTAATCCATGCTTCTAAAATTTACGCACTTGGAAAATCCTCCTCCGTCTCACGTAACTTTGTGCACAGTCACGATCGTGCGGATACTGTGCGTATCAGTCGGTCAATCTAAAGGTGGAAGGGTGTGGAAAAAAAAAGAGGTACGAAAGGATTCCTAATACAAATGTACGAGAGAGGAGGAATATATAAAAGTGGTTATGATAATTTAGGAATAGTATAGGATTCCTGATATAAAATTGTATTTTATATTTTAGAGTGGATTATTAAAAACTCTTGGAGATGACCTTTTTTTTTTCTCCCAATAACTTTTTAGGAGCTATAAAACTACGTGTTTCTAGGAGAGAAAAATAGAATACTCTTGTAGATGCTCTAAGGCCCTATTTGGATTATATGCTAATAGTTAGCTGGCTAAAACTCATATCTAATATTAGCTAGCTAACTATTAACTACCTATTCACTGGAGGGTGTTTGGATGCACAACTAATAAAAATGCTACTAAGATAAGTATTAGTTGCTATTATCTTACTTGTTCCAACCAGTGAGATACTCCTAAATATGTATTACGGGTTGCTAGCATAAACAGCTCCTGAAGACATGAAAGGATCACGGGTTGTTGAGCCTAATAAACACCTCTACACTCGTAATCACACAGCGAATCCTAAACAACTCGACAAATGAAAGGATCACGGTTTGTTCAGACTAATAAACACCCCTACACTCGTATTCACACCATCGAATCCTTGTTCAGACTAAACCAACCAGTGAATCTTCTTCAGCTGCTCCTCCTAAACCAGCGAATCTTCACCTACTTCCCTTTAGCTGCTGCCCAGAAGCCCATCCAGATGCCGGTCATGATGCACGTCACGACGGCGGAGGGCACATACTCCCCCAGCGCCGAAACCACGTCGAGATGACGACAACGAGCAGACCGGTGAGGATGACAGAGAGCCGATGAGGATGACACGAATCTTCAGCTGCCCCCCTTCAGATGCTGCCCAGAAGCCCGTCCAGATGCCGGTCATGATGCACGACGGCGTAGGGCACGGACTCCCCCAGCGCCCAAACCGTGTCGAGATGGCGACGACGAGCAGACCGGTGAGGATGACGGAGAGACGATGAGGATGACGTGAATCTTTAGCTGCTCCCCCTTCAGCTGCTGCACAGAAGCCCATCTAGATGCCGATCATGATGCACGTCACGACGGCGAAGGACACAGACTCCCCTAGCGCCCAAACCGTGTCGAGATGGTGACAACGAGCAGAACGGTGAGGATGACAGAGAGCCGATGAGGATGACACGAATCTTCAGCTGCCCCCCTTCAGATGCTGCCCAAAAGCCCGTCCAGATGCCGGTCATGATGCACGACGGCGTAGGGCACGGACTCCCCCAGCGCCCAAACCGTGTCGAGATGGCGACGACGAGCAGACCGGTGAGGATGACGGAGAGACGATGAGGATGACGGAGAGGCGCTTCTTCAGAGCGGCCATGAGCGCGACCGGTAGCAGGACGGTGGTCACCGTCAAGAGCAGGACTCCGAAGACGACCTGAGGCGCGGCGTTCTAGGCGGCAACACGTCTTAGCTCCGTGACGAGGCCGATGACGACAGTTGCGTCCTGCGTCGTAGCCCAGAAGCCCAAAGAGAGCTGTTGGATCGACGAAGGCGGTAGGGGGAGAGAGCTGCGACGACGGTGGTGGGGGAGAGAGATCTGCAACAACGGTGGTGGGGGCCCGCGCACTGCTGCTGGCGATGACGCTAGGAGGAGGAGCAGCAGGATCGGCCAGCTCGGCTCGGTGACGGTGGCACGGTCCATCGCGAGCGGCTGAGCGGCGAGAGCTGGAAGAGGATCGGCGACGTCGACAGTGGGACCACCGACGACGGCAGTGGCACGGTCCATCGCGAGCGGCGAGAGCTAGAGGGTGTTGAGCGGCGAGAGGAGGAGAAGGAGTGCTGAGCGGCGAGAGGAGGAGAAGGAGCTGCTATCGCTTGGTGAAGGCTGTTGTCGCAAACAGGAAGGTGAACTGGTTGAAGGGGAATTTAATTATTTAGAGGTTCAACTTAAAAATTAGCTATTTTATTAGCTGCACTTGTTTGGATCACAAAAGATAACTATTAGCATATATCTATTATCCACAGGGTCTAAATATTAGCCAGTTAACCATTCGGATCCAACAACTAAAATGTCGATGTGATGGGGTTTTTGTCTCTAATGTCCTTTTCTTTATATATATTGTTGCTCGGTTTTTGTCTCTAATGCTATTGTTTTTTATATTTAATGTTGCGAGAGAATCGTGGATACAGGCAGGTGTAAGAGCAAAAATGTAGTTTTGTAATCTATTACCTGTTATTAGGATGATTAGGATAAAAATAAGATAGTTATTAGGTGTGTGTTTAGCTAACAATTAGCTAGATATCTATCTAGTTAATTTTTAACAGCCAATTAGTAATTGTATGGGTTAAGGAGTGTCTAACCTCAACATATATTGGGTTTGTTTGGAGAGATATGACGTTTGACTTTATTCTTTTTTTTTGTACAATTTACTTGTTAACGCCGGTTCGGGTCACACACCGGTAGAGGCTAGATCGGTCAAAGGCCGCACACGGCCTAGCATGCAGCGAAGGGAGGTCCCAATGGCGAAGCCGACCGCAGGTCGGCGAGGCCAATTAGACACTCGTTTTTCACCTGATAAACTCATGAACGCTTCCCGGGAAGGCCCATCGAGAGACGCACGACGAGGTATTTTAGGATCGACAATGCCACATAGAATAAGATCGGCAATGCCACGTAGAATATCCCACAAATCCCGTCGAGGGACATGTGGGACAACAAGGAGGTTGGAAGAGATAAGGGGTAAAAAGTGGATAAATAAATTGATAATAGATCGATTGTGTAGTTGGATATCTCAATCGGTCGTGTACTCCATATTTTATATGGAGTATGAGTAGTGTTATCCTGTTAGGAAATCGATGCCGTACATTTTCAGCTTGTCACGTACTACTCTGTCCATTTTTGTTTGTCGTCCGGGAAACGTGTCTGTGAGGGAAACACGGTTTTTTAGAGACAAACATTTAGGGATGGAGGGTGTAGAGCTTTTCTCAGGTTGAGCCAAAACTGTATGGGCCAATTCTAAAACCGGCGTAACCCAGTTTGAATATCAACATTACTACAGGTCAAAAAAATCCACGGTGAACAACCGAGTGGAGAGATAAGTCGAATGTCATCAATCACAGGTGCATTATCCTCTGTCTCCATTCAATAGTACGAACTAGTAGAATGATAGGTTTCGTGTTGGTCCGGTCACGACTCACGATCAAGGAACATTGACTTATTATTATTCCCAGGACCAGGAGAATGGTCAGCTAGCGGTTTAGCTTGCCGCCGGCGCGCCGCCGATCCGCTTGCTGGCCGTGAACCCACCGTCAACCACGAGGTTATGCCCGGTGACGAACTTGGCCTCGTCGGAGGCAAGGTAGACGGCCGCCCTCGCCACGTCCTCCACCTGCAGCACCGCGCCACGGAGCTCGCTCATGCCAGTCTCCACCAGCCGCTTGAGCTGCTCGTCGGGGACGCCTGGGTGCAGCCTGGCGAGGGAGCGGACCAGCAGCGGCGTGGCGATGGCGTGCGGCGAGATGGCGTTGACGCGCACGCCCGACCGCGCCAGCTCGTCCGCGGCGGCCGGCACCACGGAGATGACCGTGGCCTTGGACAGGCTGTAGGGCAGCGCGGCGAGGCCGCCGAGCATTCCCGTGGTGGATCCCGTGCACAGGACGCAGCCGGCGCCCCGGGGCACCATGACGCGCGCGGCGTGCTTGAGGGCCGCCACCGCGGACCGCGCGTTGACCGCCATCACACGGTCGAAGTCCGCGAGGTCCAGCGACGCCAGCGGCGTGGGCACCGACGCGCCCGGCGCGCCCGCGTTGCTATACAGCACGTCCAGGCGCCTGTGCCGCCCGTCACGTCGCACCGGGTGTAGGACGCCGCCGCGCCGAGCTCGGCGGCCACGGCGCGGCCGGCGTCGTCCTGCACGTCCGCGAGGATCACCCTGGCGCCATTCCGGACGAACTCGGCGGCCGTCGCCTTGCCGATGCCGCTGGCCGCGCCGGTGATGACGGCGACCTTGCCGGCGAGCCTCTGAGAGTCTGACGCCGTTGAGAAGCCACCGACGAGGCCACGCAAGACGGCTCCTGCAGCCGTACCCGTACCCTTGTCCCTCCTGCGTTCAAGAAACCACGATTAGTCATCGGTGGCAATGCTTAACAAAGCGATAATTCGTGCATGAAAGAGGCAAAAGCAGAATTTTAACTCTACAACAACTGATTTCTCTGAAACACAGCAGCAGCGACTGAAAGGAGAAACCTGAAAGCGAGGTGCGTTGCTCTCAGCATCCTGACAGATGGTGATGCAACTCGTGAGCTTCTCTGATCAAAGCTGGGTTTTGAGCTGCCAATGCTGCTGCGATTCTGCGAACAAACTGTGAGTGGCGGCCCTTTTAAGGATCTGAACGCAGGCTATAAGAATCATGATGATGGCACGTTTGACTCCTTCAAGACGCTATTGATTGTCATGTTTGGCTAATTTTATCGCCACGTCTTATTAATTAAATATTAATTAAAGTCTTCATGGCAGCTTCACAGTAGTTGGTCACATCGCTTTCGGTTTTCATGTAGCTGTAGGTGCCGCACACATGCATGGTTCTGTTTGGCATAGCAGCCTATTTTGATTTGGACTTTTGGGGAGCTCCAGCTCATTGGTTCCTGCAGAATGAATGAAGTGGTTAAACACGCCAATTTTCGACTAAAATAGAACCAAGATGACTTCTTCGAAACATCCTCAATCTTATTCGTAGCTCCAGCTGCAAGAGCCTAGAGCTCCGCCAACATACCAAATGCAGCAATTGTTTTGACACATTTCAACCAATCGACATGAAGGAGCAGACCACTTCAATCGACTCTACCGACCAGGCGAGAAGCAAAGCTTTTCAATTGACAGAGTAAGAGAACATAACATCTCAAAGGCCACAGAAAATTCTCCAAAGATGGACCTTAGACCGATGAGACGTCGTTTTGTGACTCTAAACCCCGACAGAGCTGTACAACCTGTGCTCCCATACGCCCATATTAATATGAAGTGGTTGAAAGCAACATTGTTAGTCTAATCTAAAACAGAAACAACATGACTTATTCTAACACAACCTATTTCTAGCCCTGCCAACGTATATTTACTCCACGCTACGAAATGCAGTAATAGTTTTTGCTACTTTCAAACCGATCGGCGAAGAAAACATAACAGCCTACCATCAACAGCACTCTGAACCAAGAAAGATTGCGTGCCCACCCAGGGTCTCCACCTTGGTCCACTGGCTAGGAAGAGTGGCAAGGACCGCTTCGAAGACCTCAATTCGCACAGTCCTGTCATCGTTTCAGAGACGAGCATTTGGTGGAATGCGCATCCACCTCCTCAGCATCAACAGCCTACCATCGCATGCTGTTAGGTATCGCACGACCAAGTATTCAGGATAACAGCACGAGGAGTATATTGCCTGCTGCTTGGGGTCATCGGCTATGCACTGATGAAAGCCTGATGGTGATTTTAGTTTGCTGAGGTGGTCAGCATCAAGCTCAATGGCATGAAGCCCTTCCTTGCAAGTGAGAGCGTATAGCTTCCCATGAAAGAAGGCTATGTCATGGATCCTTGGAGGGTCTGGACAGATGGTGATGCTGATAGCAGTGTCCTGTTTGCAAGCAGAGACAGCAATGCTGTGTCCCTCCGAGATCAGTACAGCGATGAGAGGATCTAGCGTCGAATCAAGGGGCGACGACAGTACCGCCTTAACGTAGGCCTTCTGAATGTCCGATTCTCTGTAGAATTTAGAGTCGCTCATTGCTCTGCTCACGGCGGGGCCCAACTTGGGGAGAGGGAGCCTCAGGCCAGAGAGCGGGTTCATCAGAGAGCAGTGGCCGTCGTGGTGCACGAGGAAAGCCAGTTTGTCGACGGCAAGGTAGCCGAAGTCGACCGTCGACGCCTTCTTCACGGAGGATGGGAGCGCAGCGGACGGGGGCGCCGGTGAGGTCTACAAGGGTGCCGTCGCGGAAGGCGAGCCACGGGAGCGGAGGGGGCAGCCTCTCTGCGCTGGCGACAGTACGCCAGGGCCAGCAGACGGCGCAGAAGCGGACGCGGTCGGCGAGGGACGGCAGGCGGTGGAGCACCTGGCCCAGGAGATCCGGCGGGAGCTCCTCCCACGATGACGGCATCCCCACGGCCGCCATCTTCGCAGCTTTCCCTCACTAGTCACAAACAACAAAATCCCTCCCAATTAGCAATTCAGAATCAAAGCAATCAAGTACCGTGTGGCATATGCACGATTGAAACCACAAATTTCCAAACCTAGAACGGGAAGCACCCGCTGCCCGAGGAGAAGCCTGGAGCGGGTGGCGGAAGCAGCGGCGATACCGTAGGGTTTAGGAGCCTAAAATTTGCCGTGCCATCAATTTGTATATGATTCATTGTCTTCTACTTCTATATATAATTATTTGCTTCAACCAACAACCATTCATCGCTTCTACCGATAGTTACTTGCTTCTACCAATAAGCATTTATCTCTTCTACCGATAATTGTTCAGCGAAAGAGTTGTACAAAACGCGTCCTTAGACCCATTTATATAGGTTGAGGTCATGACTTCATCACTATAAAATTTTAGATTTTAGATAAGGAGAGACATATTCTGTAGATCGCTCATGGTGAAACAATTACTTCTTGTGACAACAACTGCTAGAAAACTATTCAGGCATGGTTAAGTTCTTAAAAATTTTTGGCTCCACCCATTACATCGAATGTTTGACATATCCATGGAGTATTAAATGTGGACGAAAAAAAACTAATTGCACAATTCTCGGGGGAAATCGCGAGACAAATCTTTTAAGCCTAATTAGTCCATGAAAAGCCTCAAATACTACAGTAACCAGCATGTGCTAATGACAGATTAATTAGTATCATTAGATTCGTCTCGCTATTTCCTGACGGGTTCTGTAATTTGTTTTTTATTAATATCAAAAAATCTCTCCTGACATCCTTCCGACATATTTGACGTGACACCCAAAAATTTTCTTTTCGCGAACTAAACGTAGCCTTACTTAAGAGTAGGACAAGAAAGTAAAAAACGATGAGAAGAGTTTAGTCAAAGCTAAGTCATACACTCCCTCCACATATAGTATAGCGCATAAAAGCATTAAAAATATAGTAAAATTATGAGGGATTCTAGGGACAAAAAAAACAGTTTTGTACTAAATAGTGTAGAAATTTGGTAGACTTGCCATTTAGGAGTATTAACTAATCACCATTAATCATGTTGATAGTAACATCTGATTAGGAAAATAAAGTGAGGACATATGTGTCTTTTATTTTCTCTCTTAATTTGTCACAAAAGCTCTAGAATGCACTGTATTAGGATAGAGGGTGTAAAACTAAAGTATATACTAGTTGTGCAATTGGCCGGTAACTTTGCTAGTTATACGATAATTGAAGCATACGACAGCTTATGGTTTCATCTAGGGACGGATTCGGATTGAATCCCCGTGGAACCGAATACGGATAATAGTACTTATCACATTCTAACTCGATTCGGATACGAGTACAGATATTATCAAATAAGAGTGCAAAGCAAATGTCTCGAATTCGGATTCGCAATTGGATATCTACAAGATTTTGATGATAATACTCCATCCATCCACAAAAGAATGTAATTCTCGCTTTTTAAGAAGTCAAACAGTTTAAACTTTAACTAAATTTATATAAAAAAGTGCAAACCCTCGTGATACAAAATAAGTATCATTAGATTAGTTATAGAATATATTTTTATAATAAATTTATTTAGAGACATAAATTCAAATAATATTTACTATAAACTTAGTCAAACTTGAACTAATTTGAATGTCACATATCCCATAATTACGTTCTTTTACGGACAAAGGTAGTATATATCAATTTGTTTGTTGATAGTTTTAGATGAACAAAAATCATCATGTCTATAAAGAATCTTCTACAGCTAAAAAAAATAATTAATGTCATCGTCATGTGCCCTCTAATTGCCTCGCTCCCGCAGTCCCGCTGCCCACCTTGTCGGACACCCTCAAGGGGGGAATCGTGCACCGCTTGGCATGGCAGAACCAAATCTTGACTCCGTTAAAAAAACGATTGCCACGGCAGAAACCAAATCTAAAAGAAAAGAAGGATCCGAACCATTAAAAAAACTTTTGGACTAGAGTCCACTTGCAAAACAATTGGCCGGCGTGATTTAACCATACGTGAAGCAAGGTACACACGTACGTGATATCCATGAGTTTGATCAAGTCCGAATATAATTATAAAAAAAATGATGTCGCTCGTCTAGCCTAAGAATTTTATTTTATTCCTTATACCCGAAAGGTGAGCCACCCTACTATAAATAAAAATGGTGACGACTCATTGAAAGATCCAATCCATGAGCGTTTTCATGTGGTTCTAGAGGAGGTAGTTGATGTACGGGCACATTATTGATGCCTCGTCGTTCGGGACACATTGTCTCGCATAAGGTCGCATGCCTCCGTGGCGGTGGCCGGAGACGGCGAAGACGAGGAGAAGTTGACCAGAGACGCGGATCACACCTCGGCCCGCTAAGGCAGAGTCCGCATCGACTACGAATCCTACGGGAGATCACGCGTACGTAGCACCAGCACTTGCATAGCGTCCGCCAGTCGCAACGTGACCACATGGATACGTTGCAAGATGCATGCTCACATATAATACGGTTTCATTTCATGTATGTACTAGCCTATAAAAGAGATTGACTTTGGCCCTGAAAAAACTTCGTCTTTCGACTGACTACGGCGTCGACTCCAATTACACCCGCATCACATGTAATTAATCCATGAGCGTTTTCATGCAGTTCTAGAGGAGGTAGTCGATGAACGGGCACGTTACTAGACGCCTCATCATTCAACACACATTGGCCCGCATAAGGTCGCATGCCTCTGCGGCGGTGGTTGGAGATGGCGAAGACGAAGAGGACTTTACTAGAGACGCCTTCGAAGACCTTGAGGTGCTGGCCGGAGACGTCATTGACAACGGTGCAGACGATGAAGAGGAGGTGGCGTATGTACTGTCAACAATCAGTGAATCTGAAGTCGTAAAGTGAGACGACGGCGAGGACAAGCAGGACACGAGGACCAACGTGGCAACGGCGATGGAGGTCATCCGTGACAACGGAGTGCCCTTGTGGAGCTTCATGGCCGCAAGAGGCGTATGCGAACGCAAAGGACGAGAAAAGAAAACTCAAATCCTCGCAAACGGGCACTCCAAGTTGTAAAAGAGGACACAGATGTAGAGAATAGATGGAAAGATAACAATGTTCTATATAAAAACTAAAAAATAGTAATATCTTAGAAAAGTTAAATAGTTTATGGTTCCCAATATAAATTTGTGTATTAGTTTTTATTATTTTCTAAAAAGAACCAAATTTGTCATCATAGATGCGGCGCGTGAATAAAAATGTGCCCCTGCCACGCACGGGCATTTATCTAGTATGATTATATATCCCTATAACATTCTCTCTTGTGCGTTTTTTACTCCAAGATATCATGTCAATTGTTATGTCTGTAGAGAATGTGGTTAGACTGTCCGCACTCATCGACCTCTATATTCATCCTCTAAAAGACATAATCATCGAGATTCTCTCCTCTATACTCAATTCTCCCGCATCCATCCATCCTCTATATCATCCTCTATTCACTGTGGGCCCACTTGTTACTTTGTCTAAATATATCCATGTGACATCTTGTTTTGAAGTATTTATTGCAACGAATTTAATGGTGCAATCGAAATTTAATTTGGTTTTATGGTTTGTGATTTATAATAGTTTTTAGCTAGTTGAACAAGTGGGGCCGCAACAAGATTCTCCCGCATGCATTCCTTCTCGCTGCTGCGTCTCGCATGTGTGGGGCCGCCATCCGCTACCGTACATCCGGCTAAAGGACTGGATCAGATAGCGTACACTATGCCGGACCGCTGCAGCGTTTTCTCTCCGCTACGTACTGATAGTCTTAGGCCCCGTTTGGTTTGAGTGTGTTAAAGTTTAACTCCCATCATATCAATGTTCCCTCAAATACATGGAGTACTAAATGTAGGCTAATTACATGCATGTCGGCACAGATTAGGAGTAATTTACGAGACGAATCTATTAAGCCTAATTAGTCCAAGATTGAAAACTTTTTATCAAATAAGACGAAAGTGCTACAGTGTTTGTTAAACTTTAACTCCTCCAACCAAACACCCTTATATATCCTGAGTTCTGTCCAGTCATTGTAGCATAGTGTTTTGTACTGCCGTAGCACAGGATAAAATAACTCCGGCTCCAACCGAAATAAACCTAGGAAATGAAGAAGACGAAGGAGCCAAAACTCCGACGGCTCTACGGCAGTACATACTGCAACCGGCCCTAAACTTTGTGAAAATTCTACCATATGATTGACATGGCCCGCGCCCGGCGGACCCGCAGGGCAGCGGCAATACGTTTCGGGAGTGCCGTAGAAACGAACACGTCGGACAGTGCCATCCGCGCGCCGCGTTCCCCGTACTCCCGCAGTTACTAGATCGGTGCCCTTTGCGTCCGCCGGCGATTGCTGACCCCAGCGGGCAGCGGACACCGGGGGTTCAGGAATCAGGACGGCTGCGTTCCTGCGGCAAGCGCCCGCTAATTTCCCCCCAACATCTACAAGAATCCGCTTGGAAGTTGTTTGGTTCCCAACATCTCAAAGGACACGCAGATCTTGATCATTATATTGTTCTAGGTTCTAGCACGTCCGAGGATACAGTCATACAGACACAGCACACACGGAAGAACCGCTAGATTCCGACTCCGACGCACGGCGCGCACGAGCACGACACGTTACTATCTAGCTAGTAGTGTACAACCTGTGCAGGATCGCGAGCGAAATCCTGCGAGCTCGATGGATCATCCTAGGGGCACTTGGGGCGCTGGGTCTTGGGGGACTTCATGTCCCTGTAGCAGGGGCACTCGTCCTTGCTGGCGTACGGGCCCGATGGCACGCAGCCCTGGCACTTGGCACAGCACATCATGCACAGGCCCATGCACCGCCCGGCCTTCTTCAGCGAGCACCGGCTCCGGCACTTGCCGTCGCACACGCCGTCCGGGACCGCGCCGCCGTTGTCTGCACAGCAGCGCACACACATGATCTGGATCTCGCCCCGCAACAATCTTTGCTCGCTGCAAGATTTGCGATAATCTTACCTGCAGCCACGGTGAGATCCTGGAACGAGGCAGCGGCAGCGGCAGCCACAAGGACGAGGAGCAGGAGAGCCACAGGGATCGCCTTCATCTTCAACCTCTTGTTCGAGATCTTGAGCACAGCTCAAAGACGCCGAGGAAGTTCCTCTTTCTCTGAGGAACCACTGGCTACCGAGACCGAGGTGAAACTGCAACACTGCCTGGTAGGCTGGTGTACACTCGTGAATGAAGTGGCGAGGTGGCTGCGTCAGTGTGTGATATATAGCCGGGCTGCGTCCAGGGCCTTTCTGGTGTGAGCCACGTTAAAGCGCCGCAGGAATCTGCAGGGACTGGTGCCTATGAACGCCAAAACCGCATGCGCTGCGCCTGTGACTCCAGCAGTGAAAGACCAGGTTTTGCTCCCAAAAAAAAAACTGTGAAAGAACAGGTCACGGCTGTGAGCTGTCTCTGTCGGCATGTGCAGCCGGGCCAGCCCCATGTGCCGCTGCACCTTTTCTTTGTTTCCTAGGTTGCGTGCATCCTCTAGGATTACGGTGCTAGGATTGATCTCACTTGTCTCGACGAACCCCGTAACTGTGTCCTGATTGGGGATACTCAGCCGTTCACTGGCTAGTGGGCCCTCGTCGCCCAGTGCCATATAAAGAGGAAGTGGGGATCAGGGCAGAGATCGCGTGGTTCACCACCGCCATTCCCCACTGTCCGATGCCCTGATCCGATCACGAGGGCGGCACTGTCAGCGACGGGAAACACCACCAGCGTCTCCACCGCCGTCACCGCCACCGGGACCACACCGCCACTGCACTGCTACCTCGCCGATTGCATCACCGATGCCGCCGACTCCTCTCCACCTCCAAGCCCGATGGTATGCACCTCTATCTCTCTCACTCTCCCTCTGGTTCTCCAAGTTCATCTCAGACAAGAATTTGTACTCGTCGATCTACACTACTAGACGAAGACGATCCACAGTTCCAACAATGGTATCAAGAGCTGGGTTTTACTAGCGTGTAGATCCAGTTGGCGATGAAAGAATAGAAAGAGACGATTCGATTTTCAGATCGGATAACACCCAAACCCTAACCCTAGCATGACTGGAAAAGGATGGAGGGGAAGGGATCCTACCCGGGTCCTCTCTCTGCCATCATCACCGCCATGGTGCGGGAAGAGGACCGCGCGACCGCATCGCCGACGCATGGAAAGGGACCTCGAGCCGTCATCGTACGGGCTCGATGTGCCCGGACATCCAAGGGGCGCCGGTCGCGAGGCCATTCGATGGTGCGGCGGCTGGCTGCTCGGTGTGGCGCGTTCAGAGGAGAAGGGGATGGGGAAGATATAGGAAAGAAGAATGGGGAGGCGGCCGGGAGCTTGCTCCTTCGGCCCCTCAACCACCTCGCCGCCGTCGCTGGCGGCAGCAGCCGCCGCTGTGTCGTCTTCGGGCGCTACGACGAAGAGAAGGAAAGGATGAGGAAAGAATGGAGCTAGGGTTTCGGGTGAGCGGCGGCCTGTGTTTTTGATCTTGCGAAATCAACGCTGCGCCGTCGGATTGAAATGGACGGACGAAATCACTCAGGCCGGCTTTGAGCCCAGGCGGGATAGAACTTTCCCGGCCCAGGCCCAGGTTGCGGCCTAGGTGGGAGGCAGGGCCTAGCGTGCGATTTTGGGTTGGGCCGACGAGCGAACGAACTGGGCTGCTGCTGGGCGCCGGGCCAAAGCAAGGCGTCAGCTGCTGCTGCCGCTGAGCAACGCGCATTGCGCGTATTTTTTTGGTCGCGGGTTTCCTTTTGTGCAAGCTGGGCCATGGGCCGGAGAGTGCACAGCGCGGCTGCGAGCAAGCTTTCGGGCCAAATTTCTGTAAAGAATAGAAAAGTGAAAGAACTTTGTTTTTCTATTTTCCAGAAATAGTTTTAATGCATATTTGATCAATCTTAATTGATATTTGATGTTCAATCTCTGTACATTTTTGTCCAACGATATTTTGTCCAGAGAAAAGTAAAGTATTCCAAGGGTTTCTGGAAAATAGAATTACGAAATTTATTAATGTTTCCGCTGCATATTTAAAGTTATCGTTTTCATTATTAAATCCGAACCAACGAGAGGATTTAATTTTGAAAAATAGATATGCTTACAATTTATTAAAGTTTATTGTCTTCTCATTAAATCCGAACCAACGAGAGGATTTAATTTGAAGAGCGGTTATAGTTATTCAATGAATGATGAAAAGTTTATCCTCCAATTAAAATTAGAACCAACAAAAAAAATTTAATTGGAGGAATAGTCAGATTATAGTTAAGATAAATTATAATATTATTATTTTTCTGACCAACGTTGATGATAATAATATTATAAATTCATTTATGAGTTTAAGTTTAAAGAAAATTATGATATTGTTATTTTCTGACCAACGTTGATGATAAAAATATTATAATTCTATGAGTTTTATGTTTAAAGTTCAAATCTCTGATAAATTTTACATCAAATTGATCAATTTTCAGAGAATGAATAAGAAATAAGAGATGCTCCAGAGCGAGCAGAATGTAATGTATTTTCATGTTTCCGCTGCAATGATGATGATAATCTTCTAATTAAATTCGAACCAACAGGAGAATTTAATTTTGAAGATGGTTATAAGATAATTGAGTTTTCATATGTTAATTCCATTTCTGCCCAACGATGATGTGGAATTAATGTAGAAGAATGTTGTTTTATTCTATTTCTGCTCAACGGTGATATAGAATAGAACATAAAATTTTAAAAATTTAATGAGCATTATTGATGATTATTGATTAATGTTTTCAGATAAAGAACTTCATGCCTTTATTCTTGAAGGGTGAAAAGGAAATGAGCTAGGTACTTGTGACTCAGAAGATGAAAATTGTATTTTTTTTGCAGAAAGAATATCATTGTGTAAGGGATTGCAGTCTCTTTAAATAATGGCTTCAAAAGAAAAGAATTCTAGGATATTGATCCAAGAAATAGAACATTAAGAGTTTATTTTAAAAGATGTCTTTTATGTACTCCTTATGAAGAAGAATTTAGTTTTTTAGTTTTTATCATCATGATAAAAGATGTAATAAGTAATATAATTTTTTAGTCTTAATCATCATGATATGAAATTAATAAGTGACATGCATGTTTAATTTGACCAACGTCGGATTAAGCATGAGTGTTAAAGAGTATTTGTATTTATTTCTAAATTTGATGATTGAATATAAGCCAATATTGATATTTATGTCACTTCAAGAAAATTATCTCGCATGGCAGGAAAAAATTTGTGATAGTACCTGCATGACGGGAAAAGTTTGAGAAAATACCCGCATGGCGGGGTAAAGATGGCATAGTACTTGTATTAATCAATCCTGCATGGCGGGAGAAGTTTGACATAGTACTTATCCTGCACGACAGGAGAAAGTTGTGATGACTCATGTGCTTGACAGTGCTCTTCTATTGTGTCATAGTAATTAAGCACTCAATGAGTTTAAGGAGAACAGAAAGTTACAGACGAACCTCGAGATAAGAATGACATGCAAGTGTGACTTACGAAAGTATTAATGATAAAAGACTCTGTTGAGTTTTTAGAGTGAAATAAGAAAAAAGTACTCCCATACGAATTAAGAAATACTTTTATTTGCATGATATAATCATGTAGGTGAAGTAAGTAATCAAAGTTTTCTCATTCGCAAGAGTTCTGAATAGTTTTCGAAATTGTGGTAGAAAAGTTCATACCACATTTCGAGGGGGAGAAATATGAGATCAATTAAGAAAGACAATTAAGAAAGATATTTCCCCATACTTCAGACAATACGATGCATACTAAAGTGATCTATAAAAGATGAATGTGATCGTCGGGGGAGTAAGACGGTCATAATAACGATACCCCTACAATAAAGAAATAGCTAAATTCATGGACTTTTTACAGTTCTAATAAAAAGATAGCATAGTCGGTCAGTATTCATATTGAACGCATTCAGAATTATTAAGGCGGTGCTAAACGCACCATATGAGTTTTAGCAGATTAAACATAAAATAAGAAAGTTTAAAGATGGGACAATCTGGGGGAGCATGGTACAAAGAAACCTAACTCCGCACAGAGGATAAATAATGTAAACAAGGATCTTGTTACACAGGACCTTGTAAAATCAACTGTCTTTTAGCAATAAAAGTCAAGAAATACTAGCAGCTGAGGCCCCAGAAAGTCTCAAAGAATAAGAAAATCAGATATTTCTGATGACTATAAAGTCTATATTAGTGAAATTCAAATGGAGGGTAATCCCACCTAATTTGAAGAAGCCATTAGAGACGTTCACTCGTCTAAATGGCAAGAAGCAAAGAAAGATGAAATAGAATCGATAATACCAATAATATTTTGGGATCCAGAATAAATTCTTAAGGAGCCAAAACAGTAGGCTGTGATGAGTCTATAAGACAAAATATGACTACAAAGGGAATATGTAAAGATGTGGAGCGTGACTTGAATCAAAAGATTTTGCGCGAAGCGAATGAATAGATTACAATGAGTGTTAGTGGCACATCATGATCTGAGTTACATCAGATGAAAGTAAAGACAACATTTTTCAATGGGATTTGTATGAAAATGATTACGTAGCATAACCCAGAGGTTTTGTCATGAAAAGAAAAGAACGTAAGGGATGCCACCTGTAGAAATCTCTTATGGACTAGAGCAAATCTCTAGACGGTGGCATTTAAAGTTGAAGAGTCAATTAGAAATTTTGAGTTAAAGAGAATGAGGGAACAATTACGTTTGTACAAAGTTATAGAATGGAAAATTCATTTTCTAATCCTGTATATGTGGATGACATCTTACTTGTTAGTAGTGATGTCAATCTACTACATGAGAAGAAGAAGCTCTTGTCCTCAAGATTCAATAAGAAAGTTCTCGGTGAAATGTCTCTCGTTATAAGAATTGAAATTCACCGAGATAGAAGAAAAGAGGTATTAGGACTATCGCATAGGCATGCTAAGAAAAGTTTCTAAAGAAATAAAGTACCTATGCGGATAAACTTACGCCTGTTCCCATGGTCAAGGGTAATAGTTTTGAGAACTTTAGTGTTCCGAAAGGCAATGTGAGATTGTTATAGATAGACGTCCTATATGCTTCAGCTGTTGGAAGCTTAATGAGTACAAATATAAGACTTTACTCTGACACAGTTCACGTATCCGGGTTGTTTTGGCAAAAGTCCAGTCCAGATATAGATCACTGGAATGGAGTTAAGAATGTCGGCCTCATGCTAAGAAAGAAAGTACAAGTACTCTCAAGTAGTTGTGGGTACAAATGTTAAATTTTGGCGAGATGTTTAGTGAAACCCACATAGTAACTAACACTCGCAGTTGGAGTTTTATTGTAAAAAAGCTCCAAAGAAACAGTTTTAGTATCATCAGTAATGTAAAATTATAATATAGCATGATATGAGGCTGAGGGACAGGCAAAATGGTTAAGGAACTTATACCCGGAATTAATAATGGTTGTCAACAGCAATGACCATTTAAGTAGTTTGCTCTTATAACAATGAGTCAAATATGCTGCCAAACACATTGACATTAAAGTTATACGTTGTTAAGGAAAAAGTCCGGAATCATACTAAAAGACATTGACCATATAAGTAACAAGAAAGTGCTTGCGGATCCGCTTACCAAAGGCTTACCACCCAGTGTGTTCAGAGAACACACAGTCGACATGGGTTTATGGTATAGCCTATGATTTTCGGACAATAAAGGGCCCAAAGTAAAAGAGTCTGTTTCAGATTAGAGATGTGTATTGTAGCTGTTAAATCTATCGGCGATTGACCGTGACGATGATGCACGTTCTATGCACTGATCTGTGATGAAATGGTAAAAGAAATAAGTATAAAATTTAAGTTAAAGGTTAAAGTATAAGAGGAGATCAATGGGGGAATGTTATGATTGATCTCACCTGTCTCGACCCAACGGATGAGGCGGACCCCTTGACCGTGTCCTGATCGGGGATACTCAGCCGTTCACTGGCTAGTGGGCCCCTGTCGCCTAGTGCCATATAAAGAGGAAGTGGGGGGTCAGGGCAGAGATCGCGTGGTTCACCGCCGCCATTCCCCACTGTCTGATGCCCTGATCCGATCACGAGGGCGGCACTACCAGCGACGGGAAACACCACCAGCGTCTCCACCGCCGTCACCGCCACCGGGACCACACCGCCACTGTACTGCTACCTCGCCGATTGCATCACCGATGCCACCGACTCCTCTCCACCTCCAAGCCCGATGGTATGCACCTCTATCTCTCTCACTCTCCCTCTGGTTCTCCAAATTCATCTCAGACAAGAATTTGTACTCGCTGATCTACACTACTAGACAATCCACAGTTCCAACACAGGGTATATCTACGGCCGTGGTTGATGTGTGGCACGGGTAGCAATATCATATCACTGAGCGAGCGGTTTCCACCTGAATTATATTGCCATTGGCCTAAAACGGACCGTGACATGATAACAATAACAATCAGTTTTCCGCCGTAGTTTTGAGAGGCAGAAAATTAAAACAAGTAGTTAGTTGGGAGCTGGGAGTACGTGGTTTACATCACTGAATCAAAGAGGAAACACCATATATCAGCAAGTGATCTTCTTGTCACCGGCGATATCGCCACAGTTCAGCCTCTTCTTGCAGGATACAGAGAAGACAATGTATGTTGGTAAGACTGGACGAAAAACCCGAAGCTCGTTAGCTCGCTCGGCTCGTGGCTAACTCGGCTCAGCTCGGCTCGGATCGTTATGATAACGAGCCGAGCCGAGCCAGGATTTTAGCTGGCTCGTGAGCTGCTCGCGAGCCAAACGAGTCGTAGTATTAGGGAAAAAGTCATCATAACTTATATTAGTTTTGTATTACTTCATGTCTTGCACTTCACAAATGGATGATATGTTAGCTCGTATGAATATTTTATTCGATTTAATATTATTGAATATATTATTTTTATATTATTAATATTTTTAAGCTTTAGATAAATATAAATATTATATTTTGTGTATTTTTATACCTGGCTCGCGAGTCTAACGAGCCAGCTCGAGCTCATAACGAGCCGAGCCGAGCCGAGCTAGCCTTATATGTTGGGAAAGAGCTTCACCTCGAAAGATCACACCATTTCAACGCTTCCACAGCTACCAAACAGCTAGCAAGGGGCGATGAACCTCTTATCCGCCCCGGTCTAGAACTGTGCCCTCGGCAATGCCCCGCACGATCGCGAGTTCCACATCTGCCTAAGGAGACAGCCATGGCACGAAAGCCCCCACGAGCATTGTTGCCACTGCGTGTTTAACCATAGCGTCTCGGTCCTAGAAGTGATTGAAGAGGACTCAGAGCCAATCGGCGAGGGCGGGCGAGGGTGTCTTCACCGAACGACAGGTCAAACCAAAAGGAGGTGGACCGAGGTGGTCGCTTGGTATAGCGGCAGCAGCGAGCGCGCAACACCTCCCAATGGCTCAAAACGAGATGGTGCATATGCCTTGAGGATCTGAACACGGACAGGAGCTCCCGACACCGCTATAGTAGGGACGAAGAGCGTGGCGCGACGTCACTACTGTGGTCTTCGGGAGGAGAGCTGCCTCAAGACCATGGGCCACCGAACACCTATGTTGCCGCTAGCTAGTGAAGCAGCAATCAACGGCGGCGAGGCCAGAGCGGAAGCATAAGCGACAACAAATGCCCTAACCAACACACTACCGATCAACGTGAATACGTGATCGCGTTCTACGCACCGGTGCACCATGAGCATGGGCGAGACGGCGAGAGTGCGTCGCTGCTGTCGGCGGTTGTGACTGACAAGCATCACAGACGTGGGGTCCATCTTCGTGTTCATGTTCGTCGGGAAATAAATTGGGTGTAGTTGCGCTGACACCTCACACGTCTGAGGAAGTCGATCATGCGGCCAACGGTAGAGCTTTCAGTTGCCTGCAAACTTGGAGGCGAGCCGTCCAAGTCTGCAAGCCTGAGCCGTCCGGGGAGCCGCGCCACGTCTGACCGTGTTATGGACTCTATAAGACACTGGCTTCCATCCGAGCTGGCCTTGTACGGAGGCGCCGGTGCAGGGAGACCACCTATTTTTTTTTTCCGTTGCCGTGGACTGTTTTTGGCGCCGCAACAGACAGATTCTAGCGTCGCAGGTGCTGATCGGCCGGCGGCACCCTTTCGCCTTCCAACCACAGTTGTGACTCGGTTTACCTCTGTCAAACAAAAACAAAAATAATTAGCGATGCTCCACCCTATGGACCTGAGATTCTAGTGACCAGGTCATGCTCATGCACCGCGCACCAGCCTTTGTGGGGACTGGGGAGTCCGCGAAAGTAATGCCGCTGTGCTATCGCTCCAACTGCCCACACAAACGACCGACCGGGCTGGACGCCTTTGCCTGTACGCGCACGGCCGGGCGTTCTCGGCTGCCTAATCTAGCACGGAGGGCACAGTGTAATCTCGCAGCAGAAATTGCGGTAAGGAAAACAGAGGATCACAGATTCACAGCAAGCGAGGGCGTCAAAAGAGGCAATGCCAATACGGTTCCAGCCACAGCCATGGTATGTTGATCCGATCCGAACCAAATACATTGTTTTGCAAGTTCTGAGAATACTAGATAGCAAGACCAGACGGACACCCACGATTCCATCAACCTTTTACAAACGCTAGGCAAAAGATTGTTCAGCACAACTAATTACGTACTACTAGTACTAGTACTAAATTTCTAGCTCAAATACACTAACGAAGAAACGCAACGACAGACAACTCCAGCCACAGCCATGATACGTTGATTCTTGCAAACTCTCGTAGGTCTCAGCTAACTGCAATGTCCTCCTCAAGCCAAGTAGTCCTGCCAAGAACGCGAGACGAGCTTGTCATCAGCATGTAAAACTCTCACACAAAATCCACCCGACCAAGTTCCAGAGAAACGAACGAATCCAAAAACTCATGGCATGCCATGCACGCAAGCTTACCGAAACGGTGAGTGTGGCGATAAAAAGGTTGAGCGAGGACGCGAGACTGGCCGCCGCCCACTCGTCGCAGCTCCACACGAAGTAGTCGTCGCCGACGAAACAGAGGTAGCTGTGGAAGAACATGGTGAGGAACATCCAGGTGGAGATGCCGAGCGACCACGCGGCCTCCGAGGTCAGCCGCGGCGCCGGCGCGGGCCTCCTCTCCAGGACGCGCGCCAGCATCTCCTGCACCACCAGTGTGGCCACGGTGAACGAGGCGCACGTGACGGGGAGGCCGTAGCCGGCGGGGAGGGACGGCACGACGGCGGGCCTGGACGCCGGCGCGAGCCTCGCCGCGATCGTGACGATCATGCTGCCGACGTAGAGGAACAGCAAGTACCTCCGCACCTCGTTGAGCAGCTTCTCCTGTGAAACGAATCGAAGAGTGGGGTCGGTGAACATGATCGAGGACACAAGAAGTTACTCTTAGCAAGAACATGAGTGTACTGACAACTTCCTCCTTCCTCGTCCCTTCCGCTCCAGCGGCAGCAACAGTCTTCTCCGCTGCAGAAACAAGGTCGTTATTTTGTACAATACCATGATAAGACCCAGATGGCAACCAATGTTCCAAAATAAAAGATCAAGAAACAAGAGATTAGGCTTGGACTGAACATTTCAGGCATCAGATATCTCAGAAAAGACACCTTCTGGTGACTGTTTTGTTTTGTAAATTTGTTTAAACTTCTTTTAATAAAATCCCTATAGGGGCGCGAGCCCCTCCAGTATTAAAAAAAAAGATATCTTAGAAAAGTGAACCCAAGATGAGCTAGGAACCTACGAGCACCCTATACCATCCATTTCGCACTCCTTGCACTCTGCCTCGGAACAGTGCTATGGCTCTTGACGTAGAGTACTCTGAAAAAGCGAATATGTATTGCAGCACATATGTGCTCAGCACGCGCTATCTCCCACCGTCTAAATGTGCTTCGAGATTCGTGCTCAGCACTTTTCCCCAAAGTTTTTTGCACTCTCTCTCCTGAAGCACGTATCTCGATGCAAACTGGACGATGAGGATAGCATGTGCTGAGCACATAAAAAAAAAAACTGCTTTCATGAAAAAGAGATGGATGGATGCAGCGCGAGTGTGGGAGTAGGAGAGCCTACTTATAGCAGGTCTCGAGGCCGTGGCTGAGAAGAGAGAAGAAGCGGTCGCGGTTTGGTACATTGTCTAAGACGATGGGGAGGGACGGAGACACATGGCACACGGAGGCTGCGGTACTAGTGCAGTTGGAGCGAGTTTCTGTTGAGATCCTACTCGAGCAGAGCACTGATTTCACGGTGTCATGGGGCTGCCTTGTCCGAGGGCCTTGCTGCCTGCAAAAGCCTGCTGACACAATACTAGCGGTCCTATCCTTGCAGCTGGATACCGATACGGCGATACGCTGCTGGGTTTGCAATTGGAATTCGGCAACTGCCCTTACGAGTTCAAACAAAAAATGAAAACCATTGAAAGCCATTGCCGGAGCCCCGGACGTTGACTGCTCCGCCAGAAATTGTGAAAATTGACGGAAAGGAGGCAGCACACACCAGTCGATGAATTGGCATCGGCACTCCTGCTCGCGGGCGGAAGAAGTCATCGCGACAGGATCCCACACGGCAACGGCGAAGATAAGGACCGAGCTCATGACGCTTACGTTGGTCGCGTCGCGGTGGGCACCTCCGGCTGGGGGGCGCGATTGAGGTGCGCCACCATGTCCCCCGACCGACCCGACCAGCTCGTGGATGTTAAATTTCTTGGATCGACTGGGCATAGATCAGGAAGGGTGTTTCTTTTCTATTCGGTATAAACACGTGGCAGTTTGATCCAGAGAGGAGTGGGAGGTGATGTTAAGGGTGTTTCTTTTCTATTCGGTATAAACACGTGGCAGTTTGATCCAGAGAGGAGTGGGAGGTGATGTTACCGACCATTGCTAGGGTTGGTGGAGGAGTCCGTCGTAGAGTCGGTGATGACTATGCTGGCGAGTCGGGGAAGTCCGGCGGTGTGGGGCGTCGCGGTACAGAGGCAGTGGCAAAAACGTTCCGGTGGCGGAGCTTCCCGCTGCTGGCTGCGCCCCTCTCGGATCGGATTAGGGTAACTGTAGGTGGGGTAGAAGACGACTGCCAGTGATCCTCGTGGATAGACACACCGGCGTCCACCTCCTTTTATAGCGCAGTGCGACGGAGGCCCACAACCGCTAATGGGTTGAGCGCCTCCGATCAGGGCGCGAGTCAAGGACAAGTGGCCGTTGGGCCATCTTGGTGGGAGATCAACCTAACATTTTCCCTCTTGATCTCACCTAATATTTTAACTTTAGACTTTACTTCACACTTATTTCTTTTATTATTCCATCGCAGATTAGTGCATAGAGCATGCTTCATTGTCACGGTCAATCGCCAATAGATTTAACAGCTACAATATATGTCTCTGTTCTGAAACAAATTCTTTAACTTTTGGACCCTTTATTGTTCGGAAATAATAGGCTTTCCCATAAACCCACGTCGACTGTATGTTCTCTGAACACACTGGGTGGTAAGCATTTGGTAAGCGGATCCGTAAGTACTTGCTTGTTACTTATATGTACAATACTTTTAGTATAATTCCGGACTTTTTCCTTTACGACTTATAACTTAATGTCAATGTGTTTGGCATCTCACTTGACCCGTTGTCATAGGAGTAAAGCTACTTAAATAGTTATTACTGTTGTCAACTATTATCAACTCCGGGTATAAGTTCACTTAACCATTTCGCCTGTCCTTTAAGCCTCATAACAAGCTGTACTATGGGTATGTATCTTTGATGACACCATAACTGTTTTTTTAGCTTTTCCATAATAAAACTCTAACTGCGAGTGTTAGCTACTACGTGGTTTCACTAAACATCTCGCCAAACCTTAATATTTGTACCCACAACTATTTGAGAGTACTTATTCTTTCTTACTCACCATGAGACCTATAAATCTTTGCACAATTGTAAGATATTCCCAACTCCATTCCAGTGATCTATATCTGGACTGGATTTCTGCCAAAACATTCCGGATACATGAACTATGTCAGGGTAAGTTTTTACTTATAAGCACTCATTAAGCTTCTAACAGCTGAAGCATATAAGACGTCCATTTGATCGATCTCACATTGGTTCTTGGAACACTGAAAGTTCCCAAAACTATTACCCTTTACTATATGAACAGGCGCAGACTTACTCACATATATACTTTATTTCTTTAGAATCTTTTCTAAGTATACACTTGAGATAGTTCTAATACCCTTTTTTTTCTTTTGTCTCGGTAAGTTCCAATTCCTTGAACGAATGACGTTTTACTGAGATCATTCACATTGAAACTTGAGGACAAGAACTGCTTCATCCCCAACAGTAGATTAACACCATTACTAGCGAGCAAGTGCTACCCACATGCAGGATTAAGAAAATGAATTTCCCATGTTTAAACTTTGCATAAATGCAATTGTCCTTTACATTCTCTTTAAAACCCAAACTTTCTAATTGATTCTTTAAACTTTAAATACTACTGTCTAGAGCCTTGCTCCAATCCATAAAAGGTTTCTTCAGGCGACATCCCTTATGTTCTTTTTTTCCACGACAAAACCTTTTGGGTTGTGCCATGTAAATTTTTTCATACAAATCCCCGTTGAAGAATGTGTCTCACATCCTTTTGATGTAACTCTAAATCGTAATGTGCCACTAACATCATTATGATTCTAAAAGAATCCTTGCACGCTCATTATAATCTATTCTTTCTCTTTGTATAAATCCTTTTGCCACAAGTGGCGCTTTATAATTTTCCATATTCCCTCATTGATATCTTTCTATATTTCTTTTGGAGTCACTTTTATCTTGTAGACCCGTTACAGCCTACTATTTTGGCTCCATTAGAAATTTCTTCTAAGTCCCAAACATCGTTGGTATTTATCGATTTTATTTCATCTTCCTTTACTTCTTGCCATTTAGACTAGCGAGTGTGTCTTATGGCTTCATCAAATAAGGTGGAACCATCCTCCATTTGAATTTCACTAACATAGACTTTATAATCATCAGAAATATTTGATTTTCTTATTCTTTGAGACCATCCGGAGCCTCAACTATTGGCACTTCTTTCATATGGGACTGTTGTTGCTCTTTATTGCCAAGACGCAATTGATTCTACAGTCTCCTGTATCGCAGGATCCATGTTTACTCATTCATCTTTGTAACACCCTAGGTGTTAAGCATGCATTAGCATTGCAAATCATGCACATGAGCCTTATATTGCATTCATTATCACATGTATGGTAAGTATAACCTTGAAATGAAACATGTGAAACATGGCATTGAAACATGAATGTTGCAGTTGCGTGTTTTAATATAACTAGGCCATGGTTATGCTCATTATGCTATTAATACATGTTTGTTTTACAATACCAATCATTTAGGAATATTTAGCATCAAATTTGGAGCAAGTTAAGTATTCAAAGTTTCCTCAAAATTTTCTTTTAAAAATATTATAGAAAAATAGAATTTTGAATTAAAATGGGCTTTGAATCTCCATTTCAAAATCTGTTTGGAATTTCAAAATGTGCCCTAAAGCAATATTGCAGATAATTAAATTTTGAACAACTTTTGTTTTGGAGTCAAATCTTGAAAATGCCATTTTCAACTCCAAAAATTTGAATTTGGGACTGTAACAAAAATTTGAATTTGAAAATAGAAAAGAAAATTAATTTCTTGCTTACTGGGCCGCCCTCCTCACTTCCGGCCCACCAGTCGAAGCCGAACCACTCTCTCCTGCGCGCCTGCCTCCACTCTCGCCCGCGTGCTGTGCACGCCGCGCCCGACCACGGCAGGAGCCGCGCGCCCCGTGGCCACCATGCGCTAGGGTCGACGAGCACATGGCACGCCGGTGGCCCCCGCGCCCCTCCGTGTTTGCCTACACCGCGCCCACGCGCCCACCTCCACTGCGATCTCTCCCATTTTCCTTCCACCGCGCCAGCAGCAGAGCAAGCTCACGCGCTCGCCTCCGCCACCGCGCGCCAACACCGTCGTTCTGCCACCACAGAGCGCCGCTGTCGATCCGTCCGCCGTTGATTCACCGTAGCCTTGACTCCGCCTCACTCTCCTCTCGCCCGTGCTCGCGCTAGCATTGCCATTCGCGCTTAGGTGAGAGTCCAATCGGGCGAATCCCTCCGTCATGCCCGCCATGGCCGCCAAGCTCGATCGTCGTGGCTAGAAGTCCTCGTCCTACCCTGCTCCCCTTTTTCTCTTTCTCCGCGTCCGCCTTCCTCTCGCGGAGCTCGTGCGCGCCTCATTGGCCGCCACCGCGGCTTGCTCCGGCCGACCGCCTTGCCGCCATGCTCGCCGACGAGCTCATTGCCAAGCTCGTCTGGCCGTGTGTTGGGTGCCACCAGCTTCGCCTCTTTGTGGGAAAGCCGCTGGTGGTGACCACACCGCCGGCGAGCTCATCGGCGGCAAGATCCCGGCCGGTCAAGCCTCCTCTAGGGTGTACGTCTGACGGGTGGGGTCCCCGTTGACCTCGGGCCCGCCTGTCTGTCTCTCTGTGCTTGCATGGGTGCATTGCACCGGGTGTACCCAGCGTTTGCAGCGACTGGTTTTTAAAAGGGATTTTTGAAATAAATTTCCAGAAATTATGTAAACGCTTTGAAAATTTATAACTCAAAAAATATTGCTCAAAAAATGGTGAAACCAATTTTGGTAGATTTCGTAGGAGTAGATCTATAGTATAAAAATATTGTATGTCAAATTTGTGGTACTTTTGTATAGGGTTTTATTTAATTATTATAATTGCTATTTTTTTAGAAAATACATAATAAATCATAAGAAGCTCAGAAAAATATGGTTCTAGTTTTGTTAATCTTTTTTAGTGATGTACTTTACATGAAAAATATATGTTATGCATGTTCTGTAGAAAAATTTTGATGTGTAGTTCAAGTACCTTTATTGGCTGGTTTTTGTTATGTTTGCTAGAGAGAGAGATTTGTATAAAACATGCATATGATAAATTTTGTATAGTATTTTTTTACTGTGTAGATTATGGGAAAAATAATAAATCTATTGTTTGATACTTTTAATAGTACAAAGTAATTTCATGCTCATTTTTATACCATAGCTTGTCATTTTTGCGTAGGCTGTTTTACTGATCCAAATCCCATGAAACCTTGATGGTAGGCTAATTGGAGTAGTACTATTCTACTGTAATTTTTGTAGATTTTTATCTGTACCAGAAATACATGTTGTTGTTGTAACCCTAGATTAAATAGAAATAAAGTAATATTCTTTATGTAGATTTAGTTTAATGATGAAGCTTTGGTGTATATTTGAAGCATCAAATCACTTGCTGATGTTACTTGTCTTGTATTGTAGTTATGATTAATAAAGTGTAGTAGCACTGGTGTTAGGGTTATATAGTAGTAGCTGAGAAGTAGCAGGGATTTATAGCAGAAGAGAATGCAGTAGATGACATGTTTCGTAGTAACTGATTGGATGATGTTGACTACCTTGTAGAAAAGTTTTATCTCTAGTCTATACTATAAGTCTTAATGTGTTCATCTGCATATCATGTCATCATGATTATCGCATACCACCGTATCTGATGCACCATTTACATATTTACTTATGCAATTGCATCATAATAGAATCGCAGGAGGAGTTGTCAGTAGCTGTTCAGGAGGAGCAAACCGGGTCCGATCCATAAGAAACTCAGGCACAGGAGGTGTCCGAGGTAGACGAGCAAGAAGAGGATCTACCTGAGTGTATGGACCACCAACCTAGTTCCTTCGAACGAGACAAGCCCCGGAGCATTCTAAGTCTCCTACTTTACAAAAGTAATTTCTTATTTATATATATGAGTTTATATATTGTGCATTAAGTATAGGAGTTGAGTGAAACCGTTGATGCATCTATTACTATCCTTGCCACCATATTACCTACGTAAGTTTTGGGTCGAATACTGCTTAGCCCTGCTTAGACCGGTAGTGATCGGTGATTTTCGGTCACCTGAAATGATAGGTGGTTACTGGAATGCTTTAGCTAAGGAATGGGTGATATTCTGGAATTAACCATGTGTTGATGGATAATTAGAGACCGGACGGAAGAGTTAGAGGCAACCAGACAAGGTTCTGGGTGCTATTAGTTTTCCGTCTGTGTCAGTTAAGGACCGATCGTTGCTTGTCCCTCTTGTCATGTTGAACGCATGCCTCACATTTAGCTGGCTGAATAAAGTACCTTTCGACCGTGAAGCTAGTGACACTTTTCGGGCCGGGGTAAACTTGGATTGACAGACTAGTGCCGAAGGGGGTTAGATGGGGACGTGAAGAGTGAGCCCAAGGTGCGCCCTAGCAGTCGGGCGGTTCCTGGGTAGCGCGGTCCATGATTGTTACCCCGCGATGTTTACCTAGAAAGTGTCATTGGTGATCTGTAGCTCACTTGATCGGTGAGTGTGGTTTGTGTGAGGAATAAATCACCAGCTGGTTAAGAATCGATTCGAATCGCCATCGCTCCTGGATAGTGAGCACTTGACTTGAGTTACGGCATCGTAGTAATGATAATGGAACACTGACAGTTATATGGATGATGTTGGAAATGCTAAATTTAAGTGGTAACAGGATGTATTTGGTTAATCAAGTGATTGCTATAGTATAGGTGCTTACCTAGATGAATAAGTTATAATAAACCTGAGGCAAATTACTTAAAATGGTTTAGTCATGATAGCTTATGCTTTTCGCAAATGAGTCAGCTAGCCACTAAAAAAAAGCCTTGCATAATCCTTGGTGTCACTTTATTTTGATTTAAGACGGGTAAGTCTAGCTGAGTACTTTCTCATACTCAGGGTGTTGTTCCCATTGTTGTTGTACATGGTCAAATGTACTACGGCTATTGCATCAACTGCATATATCCGGTGATGGGTGACAACTAGGACCAAGGGCGATGGTCACTCCGTATGTCTTACCTAATGCTTTTGTGGAAAGTGACTTTCTCCTAGCACTGTATTTGAACTAAGTGTGTGTCTGTGGTTTATGAAACTATTTGTTTCCGCTACTTCATTTTGAACTTGGTCTGTAATAACTTATGTTCTAAACTCAGATGTGTTCAACTGTCGTTGCGAACTTTATGTAATATATGACTGTGACTGCTAAACTTGTACGATCTTAGTTTGTATGTTAGTTGGTTTTATATCCTTCGTGGTTTCACGGACTATCGGATTATACGAGCTTAAATTTGTTAAATTATCTGCTTCAACGGGTGATTTTCTTACTTAATTTCGTATAATTGGTCGGTTTTGTTACAATCGTCTTGAAGAGCTAACAACAGGTGTTGTATAAGTCATACAACATCAACAGGTATTGATCAATTTGTTGCTCTTAAAACATTGGAGTGGACATATAATCCTACTTCTATTTGAGTCTTAGGTATCTACATACCATTCTCTCCTAGATTACTCCATCTTCTGTAAAGATGGTGTATCTTCAATTTTCTTATTTGGGTTTAATCTGTTATAACTTTTTACGATGCTTTGAGCACCGTTTTAGTATCTCTGACTACACTATCTTCCTATTGGAACTATAAAAGGTCTAGAAATTTAGCTATTTCTTTACTTAGAGGTATCGTTATTATGACTGTTTTACTCTCTCAACGATCATATTCATCTTTTATAGATCACTTTTGCCCTCAATGCACACTACACATTAGGGGAATCTCAATGCAAACTATACATTAGGGGAATGAGAGTTTCTTTTGATTGTCTTTCTTAAATTATCTCATAATCCTCCCCCTTGAAATGTGGCATAAACTTTACTGCCACAATTTTAAAAAATATTCAAAACTCTTATGAACGAAAAAACATTTATAATTTACTTCATTCACATGATTGTGTCATGCAAAACAAAGGTATTTCTTAAATCTTTTGGGAGTACACTTTCCTCATTCCACTTTATGAACTCAACAGAGTCCTTCAGTATTTCTACAAGTCACACTTGTATATCATTCTTATCTTTTGGTTCATATGCAACTTTCTTTTGTTCTTAAATTCATTGAGTATTTAATGACCATAACACAATCAATGTGCACGGTCAATATTCGAATAGCTTAAGAGCTACCCAAAACTTCTCTCCATGTGCGGGATACACTAAAAGCACATGAGTCATCACAACCTTCTCCCGCCATGCAGGATAAGCACTATGCCAAAACTTCTCCCGTCATGTGGGATAATTCCCTATGAGGGACATAAATGCTATAACTGGCTCTCCGCTTATTCAATCATCAAATTCAGAAATAAATCCGAATATTCTTTTCAATCATGAAATTCTGAAATAAATCTGAATATTCTTTTAACGCACATGTTTAATCCAACGTTGGTCAAATTAAACATGTGTATGACTTTTACAACTCTCATCAATGAAACTGAAAATAAATTTTTCTTCATAGAGAGTACATAAAAGATATTTCTCAATGAAGACTCTCATTGATCTATTTCTTTTCTTGGATCAATATCCTAGAATTCTTTTCTTTTGAAGTCATTCTTTAAAGAGAACATAATGCCTCGTGTAATGGCCTTCTATCATACATAACTTGCCCTTAGGCCTTTCATCATCTAAGTCACAAGTACCCAGCTCATTTCTCTTACTACTTTCAAGAATGAAAACATGAAGATCTCTATCTGAAACATTAATCAATAATCAATAATAATGAGCATGAAAATACCCTATGTTGGTTTGGTTAAAGGCATGCACATTAAACTTTTAAATCTTTTTTTTATATTCTAAATCACCGTAGGGCAGAAATAGAATAAAACATCATTCTTCTACATCAATTCTAAATCATCATTGGATAAAAATAAAATTAATGCATACAATATCATGATATTGCTATTAAACAACTTTGCTCAGAAAATAACAATATCACAATTTACTAAATTCTATTAACTCCTCTTCAAATTAAATTCTCCCGTTGGTTCGAATTTAATTCGAAGATAATCATCATCATTACAGCGAAAACATGATAATACATTTTCTATTTCAGGAGCATTTCTTGATCTTTATCTATTCTCTAAAAAATTGGTCACTTTGATGCAAAATTTATCAGAGATTTAAACTTTAAACGTAAACTCATAAACTTATAATATTGTTATCATCAACGTTGGTCAGAAAATAGCAATATCATAATTTACTTAGCCATAAATTGACTACTCCTCTTATTAAAATTTCCCCGTTGATTCCAATTTTTAATTGGAGGATAAACTTTTCATCGTTTACTGGATATATATATAACTTCTCTTTAAATTAATTTTTTCCGTTAGTTCAAATTTAATGAGAAGATAATAAATTTTAACTTTGCAGCGGAAACATGAACAATTCTTAAAATAATACTAATTCAGAAGCATCCCTGTGTACTTATCCATTCTCTAAGCAATTATCCCGTTGGTTCAAATTGAATAGAGATGGAAAACGAAACAAAATTCTTCAAAATTTGCTTATGAAAATGATAAACTTAAATTCATATCGTTTCTGTGTATTTGGCCCAGCCAGGGAGCAAAACCCGTGGCCCAAACTCCATTTGCACATGCGCACTGGTTTGCCTGCGCGGCCCGAGGCCCAATTGCGCGCTACGCTCGACGCTCCCCTGCGCCCAGGCCGCAACCTAGGCCTGGGCTGGGAATCTCCACTCCCACCTGGGCCTAAAGTGGCCCAAGCACTGTCAACCGTCGATCTTGATCCGATGGACAGCCGATCTCGCGGAAACAAAATAGCCCGGCCGGCCGCAACCTCCCCAAACCCTCACACATTTGCACCCTCCCCTTCTCTCTTTCTTCGCCAGGCGACAGCGACGGTGGCCGCTGTTCCGTCGGCGTCGGCGCACCGGTACTGCTGCCCTTTCACTTTTCTTTCTCCACCGCAACGGTGACTGCGGCTGCTCTTCTCTCTCGTGCACATGACAACCGGTGGCGCGATGACGGCGAGCCGACGCAACATGGGAGATGGTGGCGCCACCATGGCACCTTTCGCCGGTGCACACGCGGGGCCGGATCCGCGCCCAGCGCCATTGAGCGCCGCGGCGGTGGTGCCCTTTTGGGCGGATCCCTCTTTTCTGCTATGAGCCCAAGCCCGCGTGGGTTCCACACAGCGGTGAGGCCGCGCCTGTCGGCGGCTCGGGTCGTCTTCCCGCGGTGTCCTAGGGACAGTGGCGGTGGTGACAGACGGCGTATACACAGGTAAGTCTGTCGGTCCTTTTCTCTTTTCTAACTAGGGATTAGGGTTAGGTTTGAGTTCTATCCCGATCCATTTTCGAATCGATCATCTCTTCTTTCTTATTTCTTTCCCCGATCTAAATTTACACCTAGATTCAGCTCTGATACCATTGTTAAATTTCTTGGATCGACTAGGCATAGATCAGGAAGGGCGTTTCTTTTCTATTAGGTATAAACAAGTGGCAGTTTGATCCAAAGAGAAGAGAGGGGAGTGGGAGGTGATGTTACCGACCATCGCTAGGGTTGGTGGAGGAGTCCGTCATGGAGTTAGTGATGAGTGCGCCGGCGAGTCGGGGAAGTCCGGCGGTGTGGGGCATCGCGGTACAGAGGCAGTGGCGAAGACGTCCCGGTGGCGGAGCTTCCCGCCACTGGTTGCGCCCCTCTTGGATCGGATTAGGGTACTGTAGGTGGGGTAGAAGACAGGTGCCAGTGAACCTCGTGGACAGAGCCACCGGCCCCCACCTCCTTTTATAGTGCAGTGCGACGGGGGCCCACCAACCGTTAATGGGTTGAGCGCCCCCGATCAGGGTGTGAGCCAAGGACTAAGTGGTTGTTGGGCCATCTTAGTGGGAGATCAGCCTAATAGTGGAGACATAGCATGCATGGTGTCAAGCTGCACGACATCATCGCCGCCAGCACCAGCAGCATCAGCGCGTGCGGTGGCAGCAGAGGGGGGACAGCCGGCGGTGGATCATCGCGGAGCGGCGGCACCGGCCGCTGGCCGCACAGTTGGTGATAGCTATGATGGTCCCCAACCTCTAGCAGGTGATGGGGATCAATGTAATCGAGTTTCTACGCACCGGTGCTGCTGCACACCATCGACAAGGGCGGGAGCATGCACGTCGTTGCGGGCAGCAGTGGTGACTGAGGCTGACAGGCGTTGCATGCGTGGGATCCACCTTCATGTTCATGCTCGCCGTGGACCGCTTCGGGTGCTGCTTGCTGTTCCTGGTCGGTGGCGCACAGATTCTGACGGGTTGCTCATCCTACCCAGTTTCATCTTTCATGAGCATCGACGAACCTCTCTCTCGTGAATCGTTTCTCCCCACGGATTGCAACCCACTTCAGGCCTTGTTTGATACATATGTGTCCACCTCAATCCACATGTGTTGAAGTGGAATGGAATGAAATTTAGTTTAATTCCACTCCAATCCACTTTAACACATGTAGATTTAGATGAGTACATGCGCATCCAAACAAGGCCTCAACCTGAAAATTGAAACCCATTACCAAACCACACCGCACTGTCTCCCTCTAAAACCAAACCAATCCAAACCATCAGTGTCAGCAGCCTGTACGTTTCCATACCAACAGTAGGAAGAGCAAACCAAAACACAAACCACCGAACCCAGTTCGCCCCAAACCATTATTAGGGCTACGTGTTCCTTCGCCTTCGAACCACAATTGTGTGAAGCTTTGCCTCGTCCCCCTCGACCCCCCTATCTACTAGGTTATTCACCGGCCTACGTGAACCCCTTCCCACTTGTGAGATGCATGCACATAGATATGTATGCCAAATCCATGGCAACGTGCCTTATAGTTGCTCCATATGGACATTTCTCACCGAGGCACCGTTGGTTCGGTGTTGTTATCTCTGTAACCATTTGCACCGCTGTCAGTTATCGTTACTCCGTGTTTGTTTCAGCGGGAGAAGAACAGTTCACTGAGGGATCGAATACAGACGTGAAATGTCATTACCGTCCTCCTCTAGGTCTTATCCATTTACGCCGCGCACAAGTCGCATTTGGCCTCCGCTTGCTCATCACGTGCGACATGTTCAAGCTTAGGCCCATCTACAACTAGCAACCAACTCCCTTTCTATTTATTTATATTTTCGATTTGAATTTTGCTGAGAAATCTCTACACGGTTTTCAAGTTATGAACACGGCTCATGACAAAAAGCTTTACAAGTTTGCTGGTACTCCTTGAGGCCTTCGCTTCCAACTCCAAGAGCCTTTGTAAATCTCACTCTCTAAATCATGATTTGAAGAGTCATTTGCATAAAAATCATTTTCTATATCTTTCATTTTCCAATAGTTTTTCTATATCTCATACGCACTCTAGAGAGTCATTCTCATCTTCTATATTTGGCTAGCGAAAAATCGGGAATAGAAGATGATTATATTTAGATGACTATTTAGAAAAGTTGTTGGAGAGTAGTTTTTCAACAAATTTTATATTCCTTGCATTTAGGAAGGATGCGAAGAGCCTTTTGGATATGCTCATGTTTTTTTATTGCCGAACTACAGTACTATTTTAACGAGTTCCGTCGTCTATAACCAGCTAATCATAACGCGGAGAAATCATCCCGAGCAATACCACCGTCCACCTCCGCAGACCGCAGTTCACGACCACACATGGCACGCGTGACACACGACAGAGGTAACTCAGCCTCACCAATGATGGAGCACACAAGAACATATCAAATTCCAAATAGTTTATGAAATACATGGCCTGGACTTTTGGAGATTTTTGGTACACGGCTAGATGCAAAGTTCAGTTCAGTGTCTGAACTGATGTGATCCTTCCGATTGTTCTCTGAGCTTTGCGTGTAAACGAAACAGTAAGCCTTAATAAAATTTGTTCTATACTCATATGTCTACAACTCTTGTTTACGTGCATAAGTATAACTCAAATAGTCGGAAGCTATAGAGGTTCAAAGCTTTGGCAGACACAGTGAAACATTCAGTTTTCAGGGTTTCAGAGACAGTTTTGAGTAGGCTTCATTAGTTGAATAATTAGTAGCTGATTACTAATCTTTTGTTATCAAGAGTTGCACCATTTGAAACATTAAACTTTATATTTACATTTTGAGCTAACTAGTCATATAAGTTTATATGTGAAACTGCTCAAAATTCAGTTCCCAAAACTGAATGCTAATACTGTTCTTCAGAGATGACGTCAGCACTTTGACGAATCTTGGGCTGAGTAATTGAATGCTAACCTTAGCTCTTTTGTCAGTTAGGATTATACTACATGACAGAGTAAACTACATAGTCCTAATCTAGGCTTAACTAACATATCAGTTCATATATAAAATCTATGTAAAATGAGCTCCAAGCTTAGAACAAGTTAACTGAACTTCAGAGTTCAGAACTTCAGACCTACGAAAAACGGCTAAGGGCTGATTCCAGAGCTAAGTCAAATGATAGTTCAAAGCATATTGGGACACCTAACTTACTGCTAATCGTTGATCCATTGACATCAAGAACTATACCATTGAAAAGAGCAAAGATTGTACTTCTACTTGGGACTGAACTGTATATTAACTTATATATAATTTGCTAAAAAATAAGCTTCAAACATTGAATCTGTTACTAGTTTCCAGACTCCAGCAATATTGTAGTGATTAGGGTTTTCATGAAAAGAACATTAAACTGTTAGTTGATCTTCACCAATAGGCCCAACGGCCTATTGGGCCCTATCTCTGCTCCCTGATCGGGGGAGCCCAACTCTAATTCGGTTGGAGAGCCCCTATCACACAGCACGCATAAAAGGAAGGTGAGGTGAGGGCTCGGATGACGAGGTTGACCGGAGCCGCCACACCCACAGAGAAAACCCAAATCCGATCCTAAGGAGTGCTGCCAGCGATGGGATGAGTCTGCCACCACCATTGCTGTCGCCTATGCAGGTTCTCCGACGCCCCACTGCCTCACCACCACGCCGAGCACTGGCGTCCGCGAGGGGGCATCCAGGGCGGCATCGGCGTCCACGCTGCCGTTGCGGTGAAGCTCCGCAAGGTGGAGGAGCCTAACTACGGATCTACGGGTTACACAGAAAGGTACACATAATCCTACGATCCTAACATTGGTACCAGAGCCAGGTTACAAGTGTGTAACCCTAACACTAACCCGGTAAAGAAGAAAGAAAATCCATCGCCACCGCGTGGGGGGAAAGATGGCCGCACCGCTGTTCTACACCGGCGCACGGCAAGAACAGAAAAGAACCGAACACTCCCTAACCCTAACCCTAATTGGGTTAAAGGAAGGGGGAAAAGAAAGGTTTCGGCCTTAAGACGAACAGAGTCGAACCATAAAATTCCAAAGAAAGAAGAAAAGAAGGGTCGGAACCCTAACCCTAACCCTAGTTTCCCATTCGGATGAAAGCAAAAGAAAAGAAAGAAAAGACAAAACAGAAAAGATGACAGGTCGGATTCCGAACCCTAGATCTATAACCAGTTCGGAAAAGAGGAACAAGATTCAAATCCGAAAGGGGAAAGGGAGAAGAACAGGGTCAGCACACGAACCCTAACCCTAACCCCATTCCCCACATTAGTTCGGATGAGAGAAGAACCAAATCGAAAAGAAATAGGGGAATGAGAAAGGGAAGGGAGAAGAAACCCACCCGAATCGGCCCTTGGCCGGCGCGGGAGAAGAAAGGCCGAACCGGGGCTGCTGCTCGCCGGGCTCGAAAAAGGGGGCGCCGCGGCCAGGCCGCTCGACGGTGGCGTGCTCACCCGTTGGGGAGCACGCACGCCGGCGAGGGGGCCGGAGATGGCGCCAAGGCTCGCTCCACCGCCTAGCTCGCCATGGTCGCTGCTCTCGGTCTCGCTCGGTTGTGCTCGGCTGCGAAGAGAGAGAGAGAGAGGACCGGAGTGGTCGCTGCTCTCGGTCTCGCTCGGTTGTGCTCGGCTGCGAAGAGAGAGAGAGGACCGGAGCAAATGACCTAGGGTTTCCATCCGTCGCGACCCGAGCATGGTTTTGACCCCGCGAAGCCTGCGGGTGACCGTCGGATGCGATCCGACGACGGTGCTTGATCGGGCCGACCCACGGCCCAGGCGGGCGAGCGCACGGGCACGACTTTGTCGGCCCAGGCCCAGGATCGGCCTGGGTGCGGCAGTGCGCGTGGAGAATAGATGGGCTGGGCCGATTTGCTGGCTGGACCGAAGGAATAGTAAAGAAATGAATCAGTTTTCATTTTTTCTTTTTTCAGTAAATTTTTATTTCCTGGAAATTAGAAAAAATGCAAATTGGCTCAAAAGAAAAATAGAAAAATGTATTTTACCCGTGGGTAAAATTCAAGAAATTGAGTATACGTTTTCCGCTGCTAAAGAAAAAGTATATTCTCCAATGATTTTGAAACCGACATGATATTTAACTAGAGAAAAGAAAAGTTTTCCAGTAAATCTTTATTTCCTGGAAATTGATTAATGGATTAAAGGAAATAGAAAATACAATTTTTCCTGTGGATAAAATTCAAGGAAAAGAGAATTTTCCACAGCTAAAGAAAAGTTGTTTATTCTCCAGTTATTTTGAACCAATGCGGTATTTAATTGGAGAAAAAGAAAGTTTTTCCGCTGCTAAAGAATATATTGATTCTCCAGTTATTTTGAATCAATGTGGTATTTAATTGGAGAAAAAGAGTTTAGATATGATTATGATGTTGTTGTTTTCTGACCACCGTTGTTAATAATAATTTCGTAATGTTAATGATTTATGCATTAATTCTACTTCTGCCCAACGGTGATGTAGAATTAGTGTATAAGAACAGATGTTAATTTTAATGATTTATGCATTAATTCTATTTCTGCCCAACGGTGATGTAGAATTAGTGTATGAGAACAGTTGTAAAAGTTAATGATTTATGCATTAATTCTATTTCTGCCCAACGGTGATGTAGAATTAGTGTGTAAGAACAATTGTGAAAGTTAATGATTTATGCATTAATTCTATTTCTGCCCAACGGTGAAGTGGAATTAGTGTATAAGAATAGTTGTATGTTAAGAAAAGTTAATGATTTATGCATTAATTCTATTTGTGTTAAGAAAAGTTTTGACCTAGTTTTCATCTTGTCTAAGGTGGACTGGGTAGTCACCTCACCGTGTTCCACTTAGATTGTGGCACCGGTGAGGGAGACAAAAGAGAATGATGCCACTTGGGCAACTAAAGAAAGAGATTTTGAATCCCAAAAGATGTCCTATGACTGTTGAACATAGGAAGTGTGTCACTACCAATAAGAAATGTTTGGCTGTGATAAAGGACATGATTGAACCTGCAATTGTGGGCTCAATCCCAGAGTGTGACACGGTCACCGAGTACCTCGATAGAATAAAGAGTCAGTTCACTGGCTCTTCAAAGACATATGCTACTCAGCTGATAAAGCAGCTGGTAACAGAGTGTTACTCTGGAAATGGTGGATAAGAGAGCTCACGATGCGTTGTCAAAATTATGGCACTATCGTTCAGGCCATATTTCGAGGGGGAGAATGGAAAGACAAGTTAAGAATGATATTCTTCCTCCATTAGAGCTCTCAGTTTTAGAACAATGCAGAGAATGCATAAAAGGAAAGTATGTAAAAAGAATTAAGAAAAGATGACAAACGAAGCGCAGGAATTCTACAGATTATTCACACAGACATCTGTGGACATCTGTGGTCAGTTTCCTGTAAAGAGTGTGGATGGTAATGATTCATTCATAACATTCATAGATAATTACTCTCATTATGGCTATATTTATCCAATCAAAGAAAGAACAGAAGCATTGGATAAATTTAAGATATTAAAGATTAAGATAGTCAGGTCTGACCGTAGGGGAGTACTACGGTCGGCGTACCCTAAAAGAATGGCATAATAGCCTAGTATTGTATACTGGGTGAACCTCAGCAGAATAGAGTAGCTAAAAGAATCAATCGTACCCTGATGGATATGGTGGGCAGTATGATAAGTTACTCCACCTTATAGTTGAGCCTGTGGATGGAGGCGTTTAAAAAACCTCATTCATATTCTCAAAAGAGTACCAAGTAAATCGGTGCCCAAAACACCGTATGAGATGTGAACAGAAAGTGTACCCTCACTAAACCACTTGCATGTGTGTGGGGAAGCCCCGCTGAGGTTAAAGTATTTAACCCAAACATTGGGAAGTTAGATCCCAAAACAGTAAGGTGTCATTTCATTGGCAACACAGAAAAGTCAAAAGGTTTTTGTTTTCCACTATCCAGAGAGACATACAAAGTTTGTGGAAACGAGACACGATGTTTTCCTAGAGAATGAAAAGATGAGAGGGAGCATGGTAGCTCGAGAGATTGTCCTTGAAGTGGAGCGGGTGTATGCGTCCACTCCAATGATTCATGAGCCATTTTTCTCACTACCTGCTATAGCTGCACCGACAGTGCTAGATACTATGGTGCCAGCACCTGTTGTTATTTCACCTGTGGCAACAATGAATGAAAATGAGGAACCTATTCTTTAGGATTCTATAGAACCTATTGCCACACGTGAGGGGGAGTAACAACAACCTCAAATAGAAGATGTGCCAAATGTGGAGGCCCCTAGAAGGTCTCAAAGAGTTAGAAAATCAGCTATTTCTGCTGATTATGAAGTGTATAACACTAAGGAATTTCAAATGAAGGATGATCCCACCTCATTTAAAGAAGCCATGAGAAGTGATCATTCATCAAAGTGGCTTGAGGCCATGGAAGATGAAATGAAATCGATGAATGTCAATAAAGTTTGGGATTTGGAAATAATTCCTAAAGGAGTCAAAATAGTAGGCTATAAATGGGTCTACAGAATAAAACTTGGCTCTCAAAGGAATATAGAGAAATATAAAGCGCGACTTGTGGCAAAAGGCTATATGCAAAGAGAAGGGATTGATTATAATGAGACCTATTCTCCAGTCTCATGTAAAGTTTCCTTCAGAATCATAATGGCATTAGTGGCACATTACGATTGAAAATTACATCAGATGGATGTAAAGATAGCATTTCTCAACGGAGACTTGGAGGAAAATGTTTACATGGCACAACCGAAAAGATTTTATCATGGAAGAAAAAGAACGAATGGGATGCCGCCTAAAGAAATCCATTTATAGATTAAAGCAAGCTTCAAGACGGTAGTACTTGAAGTTTGATCAATCAATAAAGAATTTTGGGTTTTAAAGAGAATGTAGAGGACAACTATATCTATGCAAAGTTTAAGAATTGGAAGTTTATCTTCCTTGTCCTGTATGTAGATGATATCTTACTTGCTAGTAGTGATGTCAGTCTACTACTGGAGACAAAGAAATTTGATATGAAAGATCTTGGCGAAGCCTTATTCGTTTTAGGGATCGAGATTCACCAAGATAGAAGAAAAAGGGTATAAGGACTGTCATAAAAGGCATACATGGAAAAGATCTTAAAGAAATTCAGTATGCACAAATGTAGTTTCTCACATGCTTCTATAGTCAAGGGCGACATATATGGGGATTTTAAATGCCCCGGGAACCAATATGAGCTCAATCGATAAAGTGAAAGTGGTTCCATATGCTTTAGCTGTCGGAAGCTTGCAACATGCTCAAGTATGTACATGCCCTGACTTGGCATTTGTTACCGGGTTTTACTTGGCAGATTCCAGAGCAATTCTGGAATAGAACACTGAAATTAGTAAAGAAAGTCTAGCATTATTTGCAAGGAACGAAAGGCCTCATGATGACATATAGAAGATCTGATTCACTCCACAAGGTGGGATATTCAGATTTTGATTATGCGAGAGTGAATACATATCCAGACGTGGATTTTCTATCATCTCGAAAAGGGGAGCTATTTCATGAAAAAGCTCAATAGAAAAAGGGTATGATAGTTTGCAGCGTGTTATGAGGCAACGGGCAGGTGAACTAACTAACGAAGTTCATACCCGGTTTGAAGGTGGTTGACGACATCTATAGACCACTAAAGTAATACTGCAATTATAATCTGGCAGTACAGGATGCTCACAACATAAGTCAAGTGGTGCTGCCAAACACATTGACATAGAGTATTATGTTGTGAAAGATAAAGTCCGGGATCAAGTCATAAGTCTTGAGCATATAAGAACAGAAATGATGCTCGTGGATCCATTTACAAAAGGCTTACCACCCAACATGTTCAGAAGACATGGTGTTTAGAGAACATGTAGCTAGCTTGGGTTTAAGGGAAAGCCTAAAATATTCCTGGACAAAAGAAGGCCCAAAGATAAGTATCTATTTCAGAACAGAGTAGCGAGTTGTAGCTGTTAAGTCTATCGGCAATGGACCGTGACGATGTGACATGCTCTATGAGCTAATCTGTAATGGAATGAACAAAAGCAAATGATATGAAATTGAAAGATGGAATGAGATCAAGGGGGAGAATGTTAGTTGATGGCCCTATCTCTGCTCCCTGATCGGGGGAGCCCAACCCTAATTCGGTTGGAGGGCCCCTATCGCACAGCACGCATAAAAGGAAGGTGAGGTGAGGGCTCGGATGACGAGGTTGACCGGAGCCGCCACACCCACAGAGAAAACCCTAATCCGATCCTAAGGAGTGCTGCCAGCGATGGGATGAGTCTGCCACCACCACTGTTGTCGCCTATGCAGGTTCTCCGACGCCCCACTGCCTCACCACCACGCCGAGCACTGGCGTCCGCGAGGGGGCATCCAGGGCGGGATCGGCGTCCACGCTGCCGTTGCGGTGAAGCTCCGCAAGGTGGAGGAGCCTAACTACGGATCTACGGGTTACACAGAAAGGTACACACAATCCTACGATCCTAACATAAACTACACCTTTAAGGTTGCTATCCATAACCTACCTAGGTTAGGGTTCATAACTTATGCTTATCTTAAAGGTTAATGTTTATCTACCTGAGAGGTCATAGATTTAACCTTACCTTTGTTCTAGGCTATTAGCGAACATAACCACTTACCAAACATGTTTTATGAAAATGCTTATGCATGCATGACGAATGCTAATGCTCCAGAAACGCTATGTCTAACACCAGAGATGTTACACTGATCGGCCGGTGGCACCCACTCCCCTTGGAGCCACATTTGTGTCAAACTTCGACTCGTTACGCTCGACCCTATGGACTTGAGCCTCTAGTAACTGGTCATGCACCACGCACCAGCCTTTGTGGGGACTGTGGAGTCCGCAGAAGCCATGCCGCTGTGCTATTGTTCATCCAACTGCACACACAAGCGACCGACCGGGCGTTCTCGGCTGCGTGGCGGCGCGCAACCGACCCCGCCCGCGCGAAATGCGTTGTGGTGAAATTGCACTTCACATGAGAAGCACAAATGATATCCCTTTTCTTGGCCCGCAATGGACCAAGCAAGAAGCAATAACATGTCTCATTCCCATGCAATGCTTACAATTGAGGTAAGGAAAACAGATGATAACAGAGTAGCAAACGGGGCGGGGGCACAATGTAATCTAGCAGCAGAAATTGCGTTAAGGAAAACAGAGGATCACAGATTCACAGCAAGCGAGGGCGTCAAAAGAGACAATAATGCCAATATGGTTCCTGGATCCAAACCCAAAGACATTGTTTCCCAAGTTCTCTGACAATAGTAGATAGCAAGACCAGACTGCCACCCACGGTTCCATCAAGGCATCAACGCTAGGCACCATCGCAAAAAGACCACCTTTACTAATTACTACTACTACTACTAAACTTCGAACTCAAAGACACTAACGAAGAAACGCAACGACAGACGGATACCCCATCCACAGCTATGATACTTTGATTCTTGCAAACTCCTGAAGGTCTCAGCTAACTGCACTGTCCTCCTCAAGCCAAGTAGCGCTGCCAAGAACACGGTACGAGTATGTCAGCATGTTAACCCTCAAAGAAAATCCAAATCAAACCGACCAAGTTCCAGAGAAACGGACGATTTTAAAACTTATGGCAAGCTCGTAAGAGGCACACCATTACGGTGCGAGCGGCCATGGCGAGGTTGGCCGCGGACGCGACGCCGGCCGCCATCCACTCGTAGTAGTAGCTCCGCACGCCGAACGCGAGGTAGCTGACGCAGAACATGGTGACGAACATCCAGGTGAGGATGCCGAGCGGCCACGCGGCCAGCGGTGTCAGCCGCGGCGCCGGCGCGGGCATCCTCTCCAGGACGCGCGCCAGCATCGCCTGCATCGCCACCGTGACCACGGTGAACAAGACGCTGGTGAGGCGGTGGCGGAGGTCGTAGCAGGCGGGGAGGGACGGGACGGCGGCGGGGCTGGACGGCGGCGCGAGCCTCGGCGCGATCACGACGATCATGGTGCCGAAGTAGAGGAACAGCGAGTACCTCCACACCTTGTTGAGCAGCCTCTCCTGAGAAACGAATCGAAGAGAGGGGTCGGTGAAAATGAGGACACAAGAAGTTACTCCTAGTCCTATGAAGAAGACAAGATCATGAGTTGGGGATTATGAATATAGGAACACTGACAGCTTCCTCTTCCCTCCTCCCTTCCGCCTCAGCGGCAGCAACAGCCTTCTCCGCTGCAGACAAGATCGTGGTTTTAGGAAAAATCATGGCATGTCCAGAGGGAAAACAAGACCCCGATGACAGAAAACCAGCAAAACTTTTGTTCCCGATGACAAGAGATCCATTGGACTGACATTTCAGGCATCAGAGAAGTGAAACAAGACATGAAGAGCTAGGAAATAGTATACTGTACCATCCAAATCCATCTCGCGCGCGCTCCGCCTCCGGTTGTGCTATGCCTCGTACTCCCAAGAAGAGATGGATGCAGTGCGAGAGTGCGAGAGGGAGGGCCAAGTTATAGCAGGTCGCGAGGCCGTGGCTGAGAAGAGAGAAGAAGCGGTCGCGCCGTCGCGGTTTGGTCAATGGTCTGCGGCGATGGCTCCTTTTCATCCGAGACACATGGCACACGGTCGTGCAGTTGGAGCGAGTTTCTGTTGCGATCGTACTCGAGCAGAGCACTGATTTCACGGTGTCATCGGGGCTGCCTTGTCCCGGAGCGATCAGAATTTTTGGACGCGAGCAGGAAGCTCTGCAAAAGTGAAACAGAAAGTGTACTGCAGGCTGCTGGCACAGTACTAGTTGCCCTATCCTTGCAGCTGGATCCCGATACGCTGCTCGGTTTGAAATTGGAATTCGACAACTGCCCCTTACGAGTTCAAATAAATAAAAATTTGAAAGCTATTGCCCGAACGTCTACTGCTCCCACTCCCACAAATTGTGAAAATTGACGGAAAGGAGCGCAGCAGGGCGCTTGGGCCCAATCTATAGATCTGGCCCGGCGCACATCGAGTTTTTCGATCTGGGCTACGGTGTCCAACTTTATGGGCCATCAATTTTAGGCTGCAAAAAACAAACAATGGGCCTATCAGGGCTGTCATCCTGGGCCGGCCGCGACCCTGACACACACCACCTTTCGTAGCCACGTGTTCAAGCTTAGGCCCATCTACAAGTAGCAATCAGTAAACTCTGTTCTACTTATATTTTGGATTAATTTTTCTGAGAAATCTCTGCACGGTTTACGAGTTATGAACAAGGATCATCACGAAAAGTCGTGCAAGTTTGCTGGTACTTCTTGAGGCCTTCGCTTCACACTGTTTTTTTTTTATTGCCGAAATACAGTACAGTAGTATTTTGACGAGTTTAATCCGTCGTCTATAACCAGCTAATCATAAGCGCGGAGAACTCGTCCGGGGCAATACCCCCGCCTCCGCGGCTCACGACCACACATGGCACGCGTCACACGCGACAGAGATGACTCAGACTCACCAATGAGGGAACACACAAGAACAAACAAACGATGCTTACGTTACGCGATCGGCTGCTCCCCATTTCCTTTCCTTGCTAGCGAACGAGTTTGGGCCGCGACCGGCGACGCCAACAGCCACTGGCACTGTCCTCGCGGCCCGGTGGTAAACCTGCTGTTTAATGAGCAAGCGCAATTAATAAACAGCGACGGGCTCCCGTGATCGCCGGGCGGGAGATCTTGACGCCGCTCACGTGCCGCGGCCCCCGCGCGGCGGTCGCGCCGACCCCCAAGGCCGCAAGGCGCAGGCAGCCGCGGCAGGCGGCGGCGGCAGCCGACAGCCACAGCCTTACGGCAGGTCAAAGCCTCGCGCCCACGTCAGTACGTCACCGTCGCGGCATCAAACCACGAGAGGGAGCAACACCAGTCCACCAGCACCAGGTGCCGCGCCGAGCCGGCCAGGCCAAGCGGCGAGGGGACGCCCCGCGCTGCCCTGCCCTGCCCGCGCCGCGCGAGCGACAGCGTAACGGCAGCCGCGCTCTCCTGCTGGGCCGAGACCGCTTGCTCTGCTCCGGAACCGGACGCGGGACGCGTCGGCCGCGGACCCTCGGCACGTGGCCCGCGCGGCGCTTTCGGCATCTTCGCCGATGCGGGGTGCGGGGGGCACTGCCGCACTGGCTGTGCCGTGCTGCCCGTTGATTGGCGCCACTGCCGCTGCGCGGGTTGCCGCCATCTCAAGTTCGGGACGTCCCTCTGCCGCCCGCCCCGTTTCGCGTTCCTGGGTTTCGGATCCGTGAGGTGCTGGTGTTGGAACGAAACCCAACGGGGTGGGTGGGTGCCGTGGACCGTGCTGTCGTTTGGTGGGGCCGGAAAGCGATAGTTGCACGGTGGATCAGGCCGGAGGGCCCACCGCGGCTCCATTCCTGCTGGGCGAGCTGGCGATCAGGCCATGATTTGAGAACGAAAGGCGTTGGGCAAAGCCGTCCGTAGTAGGATATGACCTTTTTAGTTCTCAACTTCTTCCCCAAATTTCATTATCGAAATGTCGGTACATGTAAATATAGATAAAATTAAAAACTAATTACACGGTTTTGTTGTACTTTGCGAGACGAATATTTTGAGCCTAATTAGTCAAAATTTAGACAATTTTTACTAAATATAAACGAATTGCTACAGTGCGCATTCGGACGCTCCCGAATCGGGATCTAAACAAGGGCTATGTATGTATGAGGAATATTTTGGATGATAGCTACTGTTGCCCTATAATCAAAGCTTAGCAAGTCTGCAGCTGCAGGTAGCAGCACCTTTGGTCTCACATCCCGCTACACTAGGATTTGTACTACAACTAGGAATGCATCAGGAATAATATTTAATTTAGCACATGTATCAAATAGTACTACATGCGTCTTTGGGTTCAGGGAGAGTTGCCGAGTTGCCAGGTCGCCTTGTGCTTGGCGGGCCTAAAAATAGGTTAAAGAAAACAGTCTAACCAGCGGGTGATATGTATTAGGCATACGGGATGATAGCTACATTAAAAAAAAACAGTACTCCCTCCGTTTCAAATTATAAGTCACTTTTTTGATACGTCAATTTTGCTAAGTATATATCTACATGCATAGTAAAATGGACATATCAAAAAAGTTAAAGTGACTTATAATTTAGAACGGAGAGCCGTATCAAAGCTTTGCAAGTCGTAGCAGATGTAGTCTCATATTTCACTACTGTAGGACTTAGTGCTACTGCGTCACTGCATGGAATATATACTTCAGGTTTAGTGAAAAGTTGCCATGTTAGATCGTACTCAGTGGCTTACAAAGAGATTCAGGGAAGGCAATAAAATTGGTGGAGGAGGCGAGAGTTGATGGTGGAGCAGCAAGGCGGTTGTGAGCGATGAGAGCATCGATAGGGGTGTGTGGTGTGTGTGTAGGTGAAGGTTGTGCGGCGGCAGCATGGAGCACGGTGGATTCTGGTGGCAACTGACCTGACGGCAGCATGATGCATGGTCCAACGTTGGGGGCAACAAAGTGTGAGTGAGATTTAATAAGGTAGGCAAACTACTTAAGACGACAGTCTTAAGAAAAACCGGCAGGCAGCTGAAGCGGAGCATCCCCTTAGTTTCAGGGTTTCAGCAAGCTTATAGTGTATCCATTGGAGAGGAAAAAAAAACGACCAAAATTTCTGCATTTCGAACACCACGGCTCTTATAGAACAATACGTTTCGGCCCTCAAATCCTGGGAATAGTTAAATAGATTGGCACGAATTGACAGAAATCCTACAAGTTCATACTAGCACCACTAAACACCAGCAACTAAATTCCAAAAATCAAATGTCCATCGCATTCACCTACTCCCCAACCTTTGGCACTACGTGCGCGTACTACACGAAACTTGCAAGTACGCGTTACGATGCGAAAATTTTCAATCACAGGAGCTTAAACCTGCAAGCGCGCTAATTGCGAGGTGACAAAAAAAAATCATCGACCGTGTAGTAGCTGTCCAAATCCGCCATATGCCTCGGTTTCCAACCGTGCCCCTCCTTTCTACTTGTACTAAACGCGAACCCATTTCCCTTTAGCAGACCGTGTAAAACAAAAGACAGAGCATCATCGGATCGAAATGCGCAACCTTTTTCTTTTTGAAAGAAAAAAAACAGCGGCGGCTTCCATTGTTCAAGTTCGTGAACGTGAACCAGGAACACGGTCCAGTGGATGAGTTTTTCGAGCAATCAGGCACGGAAAAAAAGCACGGAGGCCCGTGGGCGTTGTTCGTTCGTCTCTCTCCTCCCGACATCCCACCCCGCCCTCCTTTGATCTTTTCCTTTGCTTGCCCAGCTGCGCGCTCACGTCAAACGGTTTCCCCCTCCGCCTCCGCTCGGCCTCTCTCCCCTCCGGCCTCCGCTTTATCTTTTCCTCGGCCCCGCCTGCTTTTACCATTTCCGCCCGTCGCCTTCCACCTCTCGCACTCGGCGCTCCGTCCCTCCCTTTCACTCCAACTCAAGCGCAGCGCGGCACCGTACGTCCCGCACACCCCCCCTTCTTCTACTCCACTCCTCGCCGCACTCTCCATGCCCTCCTCGTGAAGCGAAAACCAAATCCTTTTCGCTATATTACTAGCCCTCCTTGGTCGCGGCGGCGGAGGAGGAGGGCGGCGGCATTGCGGGGTACCGTATGGAGAAGGAGAGGAAGCAGGGGTTCTTCGCCGCGCTCAAGGAGGAGGTCGTACGGGGGCTGTCGCCGGCGAGGTCCAGAGGCAAGTCCCCGGCGCCGCCGCGGAGCGCGTCGCCGGCGAGGATGCTGATCCCGCGCCGGCGCAAGGCGCCCGCCGCTCCGCCGCCGCCGCCGCCGGAGAAGGTGCTGCAGCAGTACCTCGGGGAGCAGCTCGTCGCGCGCTCCGGCAGCCTGCGCCCCGGCGGGGAGGCACTGGCGCCGCTCATCGAGGGGCCCGACGCCGAGCGCCTCGCCGCCGGCGACCCCGACGCCGAGGACTCTGGCCGCCGTGAGGGGTTCGGGCACTGGGTCCGCGGCCACCTGACGCGCACGCCGTCCATGGCCTCCTCTGCCGCCGCTGGTGGTGGTGGTCCCGGCGGGTCCAGCGGCTCGTTCCGGCGCTCCGACCTCCGCCTGCTCCTCGGCGTCATGGGCGCGCCGCTCGCGCCCATCTCGTCCAAGCCGGCGGAGCCGGTGCCCCTCCTCTCCATCAAGGGAACCCCCATTGTACGTCCACATCTTGCCTAGCATTTTATTTCGTTTGGTGTTGTTGCTTGGCTTCTACGAGATGCGGTCTGTGCCCGTGCATCCGGTACCCTTGGGCCATGGCTGACCGCCCTAAGGTAATGCAGGAGTCGTCGTCCGCGCAGTACATCCTGCATCAGTACACGGCGGCGTCCGGTGGCTACAGGCTGCTGCAGTCGGTGCGGAACGCGTACGCCATGGGCAAGGTGCGGATGGTGGCGTCCGAGTTCGAGACGGCGACGCGCGTCGTGAAGAACCGCGGGCCCAGCGGACGCGGCGCCGCCGCCGTGGAGCAGGGCGGCTTCGTGCTGTGGCAGATGGCCCCCGACATGTGGTACGTGGAGCTCGCCGTCGGCGGCAGCAAGGTCCATGCCGGCTCCAATGGCCGCCTCGTCTGGCGCCACACCCCCTGGCTCGGCGCCCACGCCGCCAAGGGGCCCGTCCGCCCCCTCCGCCGCGTCCTCCAGGTCCCAGCCGCCCATTTGATCTCTCTCTCTCTCTCTCTCTCTCTCTCTCTCTCTCTCTCTCTCTCTCTCTCTCTCTCCGCTTATCCGAACAAATCACCTTACGATACGATGTCCTCCTGTTTCCTTTCCGGCTGGCAATGGCAATGGCAATGGCAATGCAGGGCCTGGATCCGCTGACGACGGCGGGTCTGTTCGCGGAGGCGCGGTGCGTGGGCGAGAAGAAGGTGAACGGCGAGGACTGCTTCATCCTGAAGCTGAGCGCCGACCCGCAGACGCTGAAGCTGCGCAGCGAGGGGCCGGCGGAGATCATCCGGCACGTCCTGTTCGGCTACTTCAGCCAGCGCACGGGCCTGATCGTGCACATCGAGGACTCGCACCTGACCCGCATCCAGCCGCACGCCGGCGGGGACGCCGTGTACTGGGAGACCACCATCAGCTCCGCCCTGGAGGACTACCGCGCCGTGGAGGGCATCATGATCGCGCACTCGGGCCGCTCCGCGGTGACGCTGTTCCGGTTCGGCGAGGCCGCCATGAGCCACACCAAGACGCGCATGGAGGAGGCCTGGAGCATCGAGGAGGTGGCGTTCAACGTCCCCGGCCTGTCCGTCGACTGCTTCATCCCGCCGGCCGACATCCGGTCCGGCTCCGTCGGCGAGGCCTGCGAGCTGCCGTCCCAGTCCCACGGCGACCGCGCCAAGACCGGCGCCGTGCACCCCTCGCGCGTGGCCGCCGTGGAGCGCGCCCATGCCGGCGCCGGCGCCGCCAGCCGCGGCGAGAAGATCATGTGGAGAGTGGAAGTGTGAGGAATGGCATTGGCATGCATCAGTTAGCAGCAGAGGCAGGGAGAATTGAACCGAGTCTAATCTGTCCATACTAGTAGAGTTTTAATTTTCGCCAGCCCCGTCATGAATCAATCAATCGAATCACTAAGGCCCAACCCAAAATATTTTCTCTTCCACCTATCACATCAAATCTTTCGACGCATGCATGGAGCATTAAATGTAGGTAAAAAAGATAACTAATTGCATAGTTTGTCTGTAAATGTCGGGACGAATCTTTTGAGCCTAGTTAGTCCATAATTAGACAAATTTTGCCAAATAACAACGAAAGATGCTACAGTAACTTTTCAGCTACTTTTCGCGAAGTGAACACACCCTAACCTGTTGCATCTAGTAAAGCTGGTTTAGATTTCTGTAAATAGGAGCATAAACGATCCCAGGCCGTCGTCACTGATGTCTTGTCCTCGGGCTGGATGAATCTTTATCCTCTGAACGCAGAAGTTCATCTTCCCCTCCCTACTCTTGCAGGCCTTGATCTTTCGATGAAAAAGGAAAGTCTTTCAGGCATTGAGAGAGATGTAGGGCTGGTTCGGCTGGTGGAAAAGCCGGCTGGTTTCGGCTGATTCAATAGTGTTCTGTGAGAGAGAATAAGCTGAAACAAGCTGAAACAAGCCGAAACATGACTTGCAAAACAGGGCCGTACTAGTACCACTCCCTACCGATCCGGTTCCCGTTCATGGTTACTGCCGTTTCTTTGTAACGGCACTTGACAGCTTCTGACTGATTCCTAGTACTAATGCTGAATCTGTGTAGTGTTTGGTGCCGACCTGTGTTGAAGCCTCTCCAAAATACGAGTACTACAGGAGAAGGGCTGGAAACACCACTGTTTGGCTCCCGGATTGCTTGCAAGACAACCCAGGACCGGAACGGCAGCATTGGATGCTCGGGAGTAGGGAGTGGGTAGATCACCGATCAGCACCGTGCCTCTCTGTACGTTCTGCATCTGGCTGGCGGGGCCTCCGTCCATTCCTGCTTGCTCTCCAGCACCAGCACCAGCACCAGTGTCACTCGGCTCCTGGCATCAGATTCAGGACCTCCTGGCTGTGGCTGGACCGACCAGTCAACACTGTTCGGAGCCGGGAGGGCCCAGCTGCAGCAGGCCATGGCATGACGTGATGCAACTGGCGTCGCAGGTGGCAACTGGATCCACCGTGCCTGCCGGGCTTTATTTCCATCTTTGTTGACCAAGGAGGAGAACGGACCCCCATGGCCATGCACCGCAAGGCGACCGACCTGCGGCATTCTTTGGCGTGCGTGTCGTGTCGTATCGTGTCTGTCTGCAGCAATTCGGAACGGCTGGCTATATGTGCACTCCCTCCGTCTCAGCATGTGCCGTAGAAGTAGAACTTCACGGTTTCTCTTCCCAGTTTCGCGGTTGTCTTGGGCATCTTTTCCATCGCTGGAGTTGGAGTTGGAGACGCATCGCACGTCGCAGCTACGCTTCCAGCCAGGGGAGTGGGTCGCCGACCGGGGAAGACGATGGGAAGCGGCCACTGAGACGATGCCACTGCGGCACTGCCCGCTGGCCGCTGCAACTACAGAAAGTCAGCTACTGGGGTGCTGCAGGCTGCACTGGCAGCACTGCTGCGACCCGCGGCCGGGGGCCGTCGCTAGGCGCAGGCAAATTATTGCGGCCTCGGGAGGCGAGCCCGCTTGCCCTGCCCTGCCCCGTCCCGCCCCGCCCCGCCCCCGATTGGTGACTCGCATGATGATGCTCCGCCAGGTTTTCACCTCGCTTTTCGCGTGCTACTCCCTACCTGCTACGCCCCCCCGCCCCGGTAGTAGTCGCCTGGTTGCCCTCCGCAGTCCAACTCCCCCGATACAGTGATAATACCTGTTCTCTTGTTTTATATCCCATGAACAGTGTTTTTTCAGTCAAGCGAACAGCACCGGAGGCAGCCCAATACCACTTTTGGATTTACGGGGACAGATGCTACAACAGAACCCAATATTTCATCTGAATCCTTAATCTGACATATGGAAGTGCACCAATTCATTTTTTTTATCTCTTTCCTTTGTTTCTTCCTCTTCTCTGATAGATCGGGTTCTCCCGATAAGCATAGTTCTCGAGAGCGTTTCTTGTGCCACTGGCCCGCGAGCACCGGTCTTGGGTGGGCAAGCTCCGGGAGGGGAGGGATGCAACAGCAGGCGGCCACGGCACAAGCTCCGCGACACGCCCTAGCCGCATCTACGTGCCCGTCGCGCCCCGCTCCTCTTCCTCCTCTGCGGTCCAATGTGCCAACGCTGCCGGTCCAAGCTGCTGCGGTGTTCCTCGCCACGGCCACCGGGCACGCCCTCGCGCCTCGCCGAGCTCCACGTGCGAACTATCAACGAGGAAGAAATCTTACTATTCATAATAATGTGTATACAACAGTGTTAAAATGAAGCCCATTTTCGCTAAAAATTTCTAGACTTTACCGGATTAAAAAATTACACATTGTTGGAGTTTTATAATGATATAATAACGATCTAAATTACATGACATTCATATCAACAACAAAACCATACTTCAGATCTCAAAAAAAATGTCATAAATGCATGATAATATAAAAAGAAGAGTAAGATCAAAAGGAAAGAAATTGCCTTTTGTAAAATAGTCCAGAAACAAGTGTGTTTTTGGAGCGTGCTTCAAAGATGAACCACGGACGGTCCAGGTTAGGTTGGCGGGCGTTTTGCAGGTCTCGTTTTCTCCAAATCCAGCGGTTGTGTTTTTTTAAAGTGTGCGTGAGCAAATTTATACCGCGAACGGCCTGCCGGTGTTTTTTATATAAAAAAACACGACCTGTTTATAGGGGTGATGGAGTCTCTAGTCAAGGAGGTTGAATTGACTTTGTGGATGATTCGCGTCTTAGGAGCAAATGGTCTGCATAGGCCCAACGATATGTTTTGACACCAATTGATTTTGGTTTTTACGGTTGGAAGTTGAACTGCGGATGGTCCGCACCCTGCACCGTGGACGGCCTACACTACTGACAATCTGCACCCTACCGGGTTGTTCACAGCAACACCTTACAATTGAATCAAAGATTTAACAATATTATTCTTCCTGTGATAGTAGCAAGGTGTACGTGGTGATTCATGGATCTTGAAATGTACCGACTTAATATTTTGGAAGTGCTCATAGTGAGAGTAGAGCGTGTGTTCGTTCATAGGGATGAGTAGTGTCTGTGCATATATGTGAGCGTCCCCTTCTGTACTGCGATTCATAGTAGAAAGATAGTCGACATATAATAATAGTGTCGTCCAATAAGTTTGATGAAAATAAAGTATTAAATACTAGTGACCACTGAATTACTTTACTAGGTAAGTACACGTTCAGTAAAATGCAAAATTTCATAAAATATAATTAAATGGGTCCTAATATGGTTTAGGCAAACAAGTTTGAATGAATCAAAATATTTGATATAACTATGTTTTATGCAAGAAAACATCAATAAATATATATGATAAAAATTTTATAGTATATTTTTATATAAATATTGAGTAAAAATTGTGTAGTGCTATTGGATGGGGAGGGGGCATATGACCCCTACCGATCCCACTGGCTCCGCACTTGGGAGGCTCCTCTGCGGTCCAACGCGCCAACGCCGCCAGTCCAAGCTACCGCGGCGCTTGCATCGAGGCCTTTGCCGACCTCGGCCGTGGCCCTCTCGGCGTTCCTCGCCACAGCCGTCGGGCACTGTAACGGAACCGTCCAAATTATAAGAGCACAAGTACAAAAACAATCACCGAAGTGATCAAATTCTCGCACTTGAGCCCATATAACTCCGGTAGTCCAGTGAAATCACGAGGGATTTCAAACCAACCAACATACAAGCCAAGATCGTAGTGATTCAACATAACAAGTCACATGTTACAATCATTTCACAAGTAATTCAATATACATCGGAGTTCAACATAGTTATTACAACTTAAGTTCAAAAGTAGCGGAAGCAAAGTAATTTGAAACTAACATTATTCTTATTTCAAATACATGCCAGTGCCACGGTCGACTTCCAATAAAAACAATAGAGATAAGGTAAATAAGAAAGATCATGCCCGTGATCACACTCCGCCACTACGGCAGGAGTCAACCAACTCTTGCAGCCGCCATGATACATCACAACCTGCAACAAGTGGGGATAAAACCCTGAGTACGAGAAGGTACTCAGCTAGACTTACCCGTCAGAAACCAGAAATACGGTGACACCAAGGATCATGCAAGGCTGATATGAAGTGGGGCTAGCTTGACAACATTTTGCATAAAAGCTTAATATAGATGATCAATCATTACTGCTTAAGCATCAAGTTAATTATTATTAACCTACCATCTATATTAGAACCTGTACTAGAGCACTCACTTTATTAGGAGCAAACAATATTAACCATAGCAGGTATAAATTGAGGCAACCTTTCCATCGTGATCCAATTAACCATCAGTTCAATTTAATTGAATCTACGTTGCCGCTGCTCAAGTCAAGTGCTCACTAACCGGGAGCGACGGCGATTCGAATCGAATTTCTATCCAGCTGGAGGGGTATTTCTAACACTCACCGCGCAGGCCCCTGCCAGGGTCGCACAAGCCACCTTTTCATATGATTCAGGAATCGCGGGTCCGAATGATGTCGCGACCCCAAGGGCGACACTCTGCCAGGTGATAGGGACTCTAACCCCCCTTGGTCTCACGCTAATGTCCCCAAGCACATCCTTTCTCTCCTCCAAGAAGCAACATACCATTTGATTCCTGGCCTGAACCATATTACTCGGCTTCGCGGTCGAAACGGCTTATCCGGTCAACTAAGTGTTAGACTGCGTTCAACATGACTCAAGGACGTACACCGAATCGGTCCTTAAATGACTCAGACGGGAATAGATCCACACCCAAGACCTCCATGCCTTGTTGCTTCACTATCATCATCCCGTCCGGTCTCATTTCATTTTATTAACACATGGTTCCATTCCACGATAGCAAATATAGCCAACCGTGCCATATATGAATATCCCTATATCTCGCATGTGACAGGAAATCACCTGACTTCTACCGCTTAAAGCAGGGCTAAGCATCTACTCGATCCTAATCTATGTAGGATTCAAGGATTCATATATCTAGACAAGGAATGATATAATGCAGCAAGGGTTTCCAACCAACTCCTACCACTTAATGCAACAATACTTATAACATATATAGAATTAATTGCTTTGAAGGTAGGAGGCTTATAATGCTCTGGGGCTTGCCTGGAATCCGACTCAAGTTAGAGTATGTCAGATGAATTCACTTGGCGAGCATCCCCCAAACTATCACTTGTCTGGTCCTTCTATCTTCGGGATAGATCCACCAACTCCATCTTTGGGTTTGGCTCCACATCAGGTCCTTCACGTGCTTCAGCTAGCGTACCTAAATGAGATGCAATAATGCATATGTATGAATACATAGAAGTGCAATAAACAAAGTAATCATGCAAGCATACCAAAGTTCACATAAACACCTAGAGCTAATTAACTTAATCCTCATTAAGACATAACATACAAGAGGGCAAGCACATCAATCAAGAAATAAGTCTCACAAGATCACAGGGTACCACCCAAGTATTATCAAAGATATGAGTCACACTTCAATACCCAAGCATGACAAAGTTAATCAAAGTACTAGAACTAGAAATTGCTACCTTCTGGACATCAGACCAACAGCTGAGTAATTTAATCATAACTGGAGATCTACAACTCCAAATGACTTAAAAGAAGACATTATGAAAAGCTTATGAAATTATCTATATTTCATTTATAATCATCACAGCATGATTCCAAAGTTTAACATGTCGAATTTACATAAACACAGCGACTGGTCTAACAAGACAGAGAGCAAGCAATTCTGTAACCCAACTTTAAACAGCTATAACTCCTAAACCACATGGCCAAATACCACCAAATTTTAACAGCAGCTAGATATATAAATTATCTACAACTTTACTATATACAAGGTGCTCAGAAACCATCATTATCATGGGGTAATCTATATTGCCCCCAGAACTGTCTAGAAACTAATAATCGCAAGAAATAATTATTAACATATGTTGCAAACATATAATTGGATAAAACCAACTTTACCAACATTTCATACATGACTAATGAACACCAGAAAACATAGTGTCAATTACTAAATAAATTCTTTTATACATTTTCTTAATTTATTTAGATAATTAGGTGGAATTATGACCACATCATAAGGATGCTCCATAAATTCTACCAAAATTACAGGGGTCTACAAATGCTCTCAAAAGTCTACTGTACAAATTTCAAGCCATTTAGATAAGTACATCAACCTCTATGAAAAAGACAATCAACTATTGAAATAAATCATGTGAGAACAGGTAAAACCTAAAACTTAATATTTTCTGTGAATACATGGCCATAGAATGAACCAAAATCATAGAGCAACATCATAATAAGGTGATGGGACAACATTTTCTATTTTATCATTTATATATTATTTATAAGCTATTTATCAAGCTATAAACAAGTTAACTCAATAACTTGAGCATACAGTAAGCAATGATCATGAATTCTATACCACAGTACATCCATAGCTTGACAAGCCTACCATAAAAATTTCACATCAATTGGGGCAACACAACTCAAGATATAAAGTAACAAGTAATATAATGTAGTTTTCCTTATTTATCAAGGTCAAATCACAATCTTAAGAAAACAGTAAACAACTAGGGTGTTTAATATTTTTTCTAGCAAGTGAAAGTCATCACAAAATTAACAAAATAAGAATCACTATTTTTGGAGTTCTAAAACTCAAGATCTTGCTCTGGTCAAGTTTAAAGGTATTTAAGAGCATTTTTAACACTTAAATAAAGACATCAGAAAACATCTACAAACATGTAACATTTTATGACTCTATTACATAGATCTCTTCTCAAGGTTTCCAAAAAGTTCCCATTTATTATTTTTGGAGTTACCTAACAGGAGATATGAATTTTTTGAAGAACTAAATAAAATCTGAAATTCAAAAACGCAACTAAGTACCTAACCCTAGATCTGCTAGGTGTACCCGGCTATGCACCCAAAGCAATCATTATTTAACCGACATGTGGGACCCGTCGCCCAACCGGGCCCGCCTGTCATGCTCTTGGAGAAAGACAGAGAGAGACACAGGGGCCTTCTTCTTCCTCCGGAAGAAGCAGAGGAGCGGGGAGGAAAGACCGCCGGGGGTCTCGCCGGCCGGCTGCCGGCGACCGACGGCGATGGAGCAGCGCGGACGCATCACGGCGGTGAGGCGCACCTGCGGCCACCCGCAGTGTGGCCTGTGACCGCCCGTGGGCCTCTGGCCACGCAAGCCCGGAGGCACGGCGGCGGCTGCAGGCGGCGGTGGCGCTGCCGGCCACCAGGAGCCCGGCGAGCACGCGCACGGGGCGGAGCACGGCAAGGCGGAGGTGGTGACGTACTTGGTTGAGATGGAGATAGCGAGCAGCAGCTGTTGGGCAGAGGTCCACCACTCGGCCATGGCGCGGCCGCGGCCATGGCGCTCGCGTTCGGCAGCGAGGGGGAGCGGTGAGTTAGAGAAAAGCTTGAGGGCGAGTGTGAGCGTGGAGTGGAGCTCGGTGAGCGTCCTGGTGCCTCCCTATCGACCCCAGTCCACAGGACGCGCGGCAGCAGAGGTGGGGGTCACTGCGGCGCATGGAGGCCACGTCCCGGACGCGTGGCTCCCTTTTGGGCATTTCACCGAACATGTGGCAGGCGCCGAAGTGGGTCGGTTGGGACGCCGATTTGGGCCATTTCTGGGCTGATCTGGGTCTTGGGCCTAAAATAAAGTTTGCTCTCCTCCTAAAGCTCTACAACTTTGATTAAGGGTGCTCAGCCATTAGGCTACTGGATTAGCAGATAACTAGTACCCAACTTGGTAGTGTCAGCGATTTGACAGCGACAAGCAAACATCCACAAATGAAGGTCAACACTAAGTCAAATTGATGCCATACTTCTACATGCTCTTCTACACCATCTACACTCCAACTTTTATATTGGGACCATATGAAGTTGTTTAACAAAATCTCGAGAACGCGGCATGTCAACATGTCATGGTCAAAAAGTGATAAAACAACTTTTTGCTGTTTTGGAAACTCTTATAGAAGGTCCAACTAAGCTCCATTTTGAGTGACACTTGATCCATTGTTTCCATCATGAAAAGTACTACAACTCATATTAAGGAACCTAATTGAGCTACCATATGAAATTGGGAGATAAAATGTCACAAAGTAACCAACTTGCTGCTGTCACAACAAGGACTTAGAATATTTTTCTAAGTGCTGAAAACAGCAGCTGATTCCACATTGTGATCTCTATTTGACTAGGTTAGAGGCCAAAATAGCTCTTGACCATTAAACAAAGTTTGTTCTACACAAGATGAACTACAACTTTTGTTTAAGGTCAAACCTCATAACTGGTACAGAAGTCAAACTTTCACTTTGGTCAAAGTATCAACTTAATAAAGCCAAAACTAGGGTTTTAGGCCAATCGGGGCAATTTCTTGACATTTGCTCCACATGAACCCTTCATGAATTTTGTTGTAGAGTTCATCTAAAGTCATTTGGGCATATTGGCAAGGTTTGGTTGATGGTCTATAGTTCCATTAACTTAATGGGGCAATTTCCAATAGGAGCGGAACTTATCATTTTATGTGACTTTTTGATTCCAAACTTCATGAAACTTTTCCAGGGATCAATATGGATAGGTACTAAGGTGAGACACCTGAAGATATTGCAATAACACCACCCAAGAATATATCTTGAAAAGGGGCCTCTATGTAAAGCAATGGTGCAACTCCAAGTTTAGATTAGGCTCATCTCCACTTAATCTATCATGTTTGAGATCAAACCTACTGCCTAATTGGTGATAAACACCTGGGGTGTTACAGGCACGCTCTCGCGCCTCGCCAAGCTCCACGTGCTCAGCCTCAAGTCGTTGCGCTTCAGTGGCGGTGGTGGAGATGGGTTGAAGGATGGTGAGATAGGAGCTCGAGCTTGGGTTCCTCGACGTCGGCGGCTTGGATGACGACCGAGAAAAGCGGTATGGGAGGAGAAACGGGCAGTTGAATGTGGGCCCCCGTATGGGGAGATGCAACTCTCCCTCTATTTGAGTGGAGATGGGGTGTTTTTTGGTGGCCAAAAAAAAAGGTTATTGGGAGACTGCTGGAGAAGAAAAAGTGACTCATCTCCCCCAATATGATAGTTGTATGGAGATGAGGGGTATGATTAGGCAACTGCTGGAGATGCTCGCCTGCGCCTGCGATGGGTTCGCTGGCTTGATTCGGACACTGTTGGAATTTGGCAATGTTTTTATAAAGTTCCCGGAACAAACAAATCTGGCAGTGTGGCTACACAGAAATCTTTTTTTTCTCGAAAAAAATCGCCTCCTCCTGCAAAAAAAAAGATTGCATAGCGCAACGGATCTTTCGAGAGAGAAAAAAAACATTGTATAGCTACTATTCGGCGTTCATACAGTACGTGCGTCTTAAATATATCAGCATCAGCTCAAACAATGCCGATGACCGGAGGGGCACATGAATTTGTTCGGCACGTACGTAAATAGGAGTCAGTCGGTCGTATTGGGCGCTGTAGCACGTGCATGTATTTCAGCAGTAGTTTTTTTCAGCTTGCGCAGGAGTAAGTAATTTTACTTTAGCCGAAGCAAGTGTGAGTCTCATGGGTCAAGTGGGAAGTAGACAATGGCAAAGCTCCTTTCTGATGCCGGAGTTGACTTTGTTGGTCGATGAGAAAGTAAAAGGTTTGACGAGGCCACATGGCTAGTATCTGTTTACTAGCAGCGGTACCAAGAATTATAAAGCCTCAACTCAGAGTGCTGTTCCGAGCTGCAGTCCACTTGACTTGCACCTAGACACCTAGTGGAGTGTTTGGTAGCAGTATGACTGTATGAGCGTCGTAATAGTTTTATGCACAACATCTTTGCACTAAATTGTATGTAGTACGTACGCTCTTTCCATCCATGAGAACCCCTAATAATAAAACCGCATATTTTCTTTTCCCGGAAAAAAATTCAAATGTTTTTTTTTAAAAAATATTAACAACACTTGGTGCGCCTTTCCTTGCCTGGACCAGCTCATTGATTGGTCTCCATTTCACGGGCAAACGTAGCAGCACCAACTCTTGTCTCTTGTATTCAATTCACAACCCCTTTCAGTCCCCTCGTGTGCTGCCTTTGCCGCCAATCGATGGTCATGCCATGCCGACTCGATCCTGCGCGGCTTGTAGTCTTGTAGCGTAGAAATGGAGTAGGAGTACACGGTGGTGGAGAAGATGCGCAACTGCCTGTATAATGACGGTCTGACGCATGCTAATCCTATTTACCGCAATCATACGGTCGTCTCCAACCTTTGCCTGTTTCATCGGTCATCGCCATGGCTAAGTTGGTAATTTGAGCTCCTATTTTTAGGTCATACGTAAAGGAAAGGCTAAAAAAAGTGTAGCCTTTTCTGTGATTATTTGTACTCCTACTGCATGTGCCTTTCTTTTGTCTATCCATGCGTGCATGGCTTGTGCTCTGTTCATCAGGCCCGCAGTGCGGCGTCTGGAAATGCAGGAGATATCTGTAGAATATTTTTTTTTGCGAGTATCTGCAGAATATATATACGCAGTACTACACTAGAATCTTTACCTTTCGAAACCAGAGTTCAAGCTCTGCCATATTGTTGGGCCACGTCACTTGCTAAAGCTTGGCCATTGGATCCCGATGATGCCTCCGATCAAGCCGTCGTTCGGGTCTTTGGCGACAATGCACCGGGACTCTTCGCGAGAGCTGGCAGCTTCGATCATTGGCGTGTGCCGCCGCCCGCACCATCCTCCACCGGCGCTGCTCGCTCCTCTCTCCATGACCTCATCCGTGTTCAGCCTCAGCCCTCAGTCCTTGCCGCCGTGACAGTAGTGGACACGGCCCCGTGAACGACCGGCAGAGGCAACTCGTTGGCGAGTGCGGTGGAGACACTAACGAGGAGGTGCTCGAGCTCGCCCCTTCCAACTTCCTCTGCTCGTCGACCCAGGTGCTATGACGTGGCCGTCGTGAGGAAGAAGGCAAGTGTTGCTATCGCAAGAAAAAAAAATGCCAGCAATGACAGTGCCACGCAGCATCCTCACGTCCCTGTGCTCCCTCCCGCGCCACACAGAACGATAGGAAGCACCCCCAGCAGCTGCTAGCGATGGCGCCCAGTACATGCTCGATGAAATGCCTACAAGGCTTGGCTCTCCAGCAGACTTTGCATATGCAAGGCTTCTTTTTCTAATGCGAAACTCTGACCCTGGATATTACCATATAATAAATATATTTGCACAACTACTAATCTAAGTGTAAGCATTTGGTAGTATGCATCTTTAATTTCTGATATGCTCAAAACCTCAAAGCGTAAAGTTGTTCATCTATAGGTCTAAAGTCATGTGACCACAAGGTCTTCTCAAACATTCTTTAGCGTATGACAAACTTGCATTGTTTGATGAAAAGGATACGAGAAAACAAAACATAAGACTTGACATGGGATATATGTACAGATTTATACATTTTATTTAATATTGTAGTCCTGAGGTATATCAAGTATATCTTTATATTTTTGAATTATTGATCCTATCCTTTGTCAAAATGACATTAATCCAAAAGTGTTGCATTTACTAAAGTAAAGAATAAGCATGAAGTCAATATTTTAGGTTGATCAATTTCCTGGACTTGCCATGCTTTTAGTTTATAACTTTACACTATAATTGCTAGGCAGGTTACAGCTCACTTTCACCATTATTCTCCCAGCAGTACTTAAGAATGTTTTAATGGAAACTTGCAAGAAATTGTATATCCTTTGTCAAGAAATTGTATATTTCTCCCTGTACAATATGCTATCCTAAGTATCCTTGATGCTAGGTTGCTGGTCCTATGGCATAGTACATTTATGTTCCTGACCCTGAAGCTAATTCACTTCTAAAAAAAAAACTCGACCCGCCGGGGGCAAGCCGCCCCCAGGGCATTAGCACTAAGAAGGAGACCTTCTCACGCAGGCCGAGAAAACCCCCGAACCCCGGCCCCGTCCTGACACTGGGAAACGTAACCCGTGAGACGCCGTCTGGGCCATACACGGTCCTCAGGACGACTTGGGCCGTCTCTAAACCAGTGCTTTGGCACACGGGACCGGCGAGGGGATTTTTTTACCCCCGGCCTGAAATTCGCTCCCACTGGGAGTCGAACTCAGGACCTGGAGGATGCCGCCGGAGTGCTAGACCAACCGGACTAGCATCCTTTGGCTAATTCACTTCTAAAAGAAGCGCTTCCTGGTGCATATGGTGTAATTTTTCTACAGATTTTAGTTGCCTTATTTTTATTTTAATAAAGGTGAGCAACATTAATGGAAGAAACAAAAAGATTTGTATTCATTATATAATTTTTTTTCCTATCGTACATATATGATCTTTAGTTTTTAGGTAAAAATCTTGATAGATGAATTATACAAATATTGTCTCTAACTCAAATCTTATCTGGTGCTCAAATTCATCAAGCCATCTTAGATTTACTTTAATTCCAATAGTTGAATAGCAATAATGCAGAATGTCTGTCTAACCTTCTTTTGTTACATGCTTAGTTTACATTGGAATTGCACTTGGGCATTGCAATTTTATTTTATAGGTTTATTAAGAAGCTGAAAATCAAAATATTGATGTGAATGATTACTATTTAGGCCAACCATAAATACACAGAGAAGGACTTTCCTTTGACTTGGCTATTACCCGATATCAACTTTCATTCATTTGTATTTGCTATTAGTATCTATATGGCTCAATATTGATACTATTTAAGATGAGCATGATAGCTTTAGATGTTTATTACATCAAACATATTGGTTGGGTTTACCAAAAAAAGTATCCGCTTTCATTTTAGCATATGATTTTTTAAAAAAAACATAAAGAAAATCACTAGCCATACAGGAAGTTTACAGCGTCACATATTAGTATTGTATACACTTCATTATTTGTCTCATGTTTTCTAAATTTTCTAGCTGCTGGTATAGCAACGGGACAATAGGAAGCAAACAAACTTTTCAGACCATTCGGACGCTATTCCTAATTCTTCTTTTCTCTCACTACAGGTACTGAAGTCATTTTCACTAAAAAGAGATTACATTGATAAATGGCAGTGGCCAAGATAAGGGGCATCTTTAGGGTTCTCAAAATGAAATAGAAAGCTTTGAATTTTCTTTAACATATTGTATGTTCATCTCTAAACCATCAAACACTGCTGCGACCGTACAAACATCTGTGTATTCATGTCTTGGAGTTTCAAATCTTTCTCAGTTTCTTACCAGACAGTTGTCATATAAAAATATGGAACTGTGTTATATGTTCAAATTATTGATCATTAGTGATGTGCTCACGCCAAATGCATAAATGTGCAAAATAATGGTATTCTAACTTCTAGACGGCGCGGAAGGCCGTGCTTGCTTTTCTAGTACAGGATACTATTCCTACTCTAGATCGTGAGTGTGGCCGTTTTCGCAAGGTTTCTGCCGGTGTCATGCCATCCATCAACTATGCACATTGTTTGTATCCATCCGTGTATCCGACATGATCTTCACAAGAGCGAGATCACAAGGAGCATTTGCATCGATTTGCTTCGCGTGAATCGAGATACCCAGATGGATGGGATCTAAATGTTTTGTGTCAGCTTTCTTCTATAGCCACAGAGGTTATGCCCCATGGTCCAATTGATTTTGGCCCTACCGGCTCTGAACAGACACATTAGCTGTTCCATTGTTCATGCCATCAGATCCGTTAGACAGCAGTTCAGCTATTTCTCCATGCCTACCACTAAAAAAAAACTTTTACCTACGCACTATTTAAAGTTTGACCTTTATAGAAAATTTACCAATATTTAACACCAAATAGGTCTTTTTTATTAAAGTATTTGATGACGGATCTAATGATATTTATTTGGTTTCGTAATAAATTCACAAACAAAAATATCATGAGGTATGTGCAATGCTGAACAAGCGCCTTTAGGCTTGTGTTATTAGATCTGAACCGAAGAGGTTGCTTCACAGGCTGGCCAAATGTCTGTTCTGTTGGAAGCATGCCATCTTCGCGTCGAAAAGAAAGCAGCAGAAGCTTCACTAGAACCGGAGCAGCGCGTTCATCTTTTAGGCCGTCCCCAACGCTCCACCGTGTCCTACAGCCTCAAGCACCACGTATGCCTTTGTTCTCCACATCAGAGCTGATGGTAGTCTCGCAGTACAACAGAGTAGCCTGCAGAGGAGCCGACGGCCTCATCTGACAGAAAGACGAAGCACATAGCAGAGCGAGCGTTGAAGCAAAGGATTCCTCTGACACGCGCAGAAGCCAGCAGGGTGAGGAGAGAAAAGCGGCAAGGTTAAGAGAAAAGGCTGCAAACTGCATGCACGTGGAGCCCCAGATAAAGTAGCTTCTACTATTACTTGCGCTATAGAATTGTTTGCCTCAACTTCTCCTCGTCAACGTGGACTGCGCCTTTAAGTTGAGGCTAACAGAAGTATTCGCCTGCGTTGCTGGTGCCCTTATGATCTTCGCTGTTGCTACAGCTCTGATTTGATTAGGACAAAGCCGGATTTCAGGATGGACGCATCCTGATCCAAAGCTGCTTTAGTACAATGCTGACAAGTTTTAGTGCATAGCTTTAGTCTTTCTAACAAAGCTTCTTCAGGTATGATGCCTTCTCAGCAGAGCAACACAAGCACGGTACAAACAATACCAAAGCTACAATTCCTTGGACAAGCTGGTGTTCAAACAGTACCAAAGTTTGGCTCCTTTTTTCAGAGTCTGTTTCGACCTTGGGTCAGTGAGCTTTTGATGTCGAGCACGGCTACATTTTCCAATGCTCTCCATTCTCCAGGTGCTTCCTTTGAAACCATGTGTTCTCCAGGCTCTGCCAAAGCCTGAAATACAGTGGAGCTGAAAATTTTGACGCTCAAGTTTTCTGTCACGTTCGTTGTCCCATCCATCGCTCTGTTTCATCCATTCACATCACTTTTTCCAAGCTCGTAGAGCTCATGGGCTTCGGCCCAATACGTTTCAAATCGCATGGGCTGGGATCAGGAATGGTTAGGCCTGTTTGTGGAGGAAGTTTTCAACCGCACTGAATTTGAGATGCGTTTTGGAGCAGCCCAGTTCAGTAAGCATTTTCCCCTCGCTTTTGCTAAAACAAACAACAACGTGTATGTTCACGTACACAAGCATCTATCTTTACCTGTATAAGCGAAAGGGCCTGTGTATAAGGCCTTCCACCATGTAAAGTGATGCCCAAAATAAAATCGGGGTCCACATCTGAGAAGTAGGCATCACTTGGTCCTGCAAGTCTGAGCACTGGTTGCATGTCGAGCATGCAAAATAACAAAGAAAGAGAAAAACATGCAAGACCTGTGCAAAACTCTGCCAAAACAATCGTTTGTGTCGATCTCTCTCCTCTGTCCTCATATTTTATTCAATAGGCATTGGTGCCTCTACTTGCCTCGCTCCCAAATTTTCTAACGCTGGCATCGTGAGTTGCAGTGGCAGGAGTGACTTAAACCCTTTCTCTCCATTCCATGCATCACTCCAGGCTCACGTTGTGGAGGGTTCAAGACCCTCAGCACGTGAGTTCCTGAGTTTGACTCCTATGGAGCGAATATTTTAGAATTTAACGGATTAAATGACATTATGCTTCCGGTGATAGATGTCGTTCCCATGACCGAGGCGTGGATTTGTCGGCTCTTCGAAGATGCTCATAGAAGTAAGTATGCGTGTAAAAAAAATAATAAAAATCTGTACGTATATGAACACCTTTGAAGACCGATAGATCTTTAGATTGACGAGATCAGTTGATGCATGGTTGTGCGCATCGTCCTGCAATGGAAAAATAGCTAGAAATACGAACATCCGTGAGTTAGTGACTAACCGACTACAGAACTATGCTAAACTCATGTACAGTAAATAAACGTATCGTGCGGAGCATCAGGAGTGCAGGACATACCCACTCTCCTAGTCCGCGCATGTGCGAAAGAAAGTTCCAGGCAATGAAGACCGATGATTAAGTAAAGCAAAATCACCAATTATATGCTACTCCATCATTGGCAGAGCCGACTGATTATCAGATAATTTTGATAAGACTCGCCAACTGCTAACGATTTGTGTCGGTGCGAACTGTCCATGAGGAAGAAAACTTACTATTCATAATAACGAGTATACAACAGTATTAAAATGAAGCCCATGTTCGCTAAAAATTTCTAGAAACTACCGGATTAAAAAATTACACATTGTTGGCATTTTATAATGATATAATAACGATCTAAATTACATGATGTCCATATCAATAACAATACCATACTTTAGATCTCACAAAAAATGTCATAATTGCATGATAATATAAAAAGAAGAGTAAGATCAAAAGGAAAGAAATTGCTCGGCTGACGCTTTTGTAAAATAGTCCAGAAACAAGTGTATTTTTGGAGTGTGCTTCAAAGATGAACCACGGCTGGTCCAAGTTAGGTTGGCGGGCGTTTTGCAGGTCTCGTTTTCTCCAAATCCAGCAGTTGTGTTTTTTTAAGTGTGCGTGTGCAAATTTATACCGTGAACGGCCTGTCGGTGTTTTTTATATAAAAAACACGACCTGTTTATAGGGGTGCTGGTGTCTCTAGTCAAGGAGGTTGAATTGAACGGTGGATGATTCGCGTCTTAGGAGCAAAACGGTTTGCAGGCCCAACGATATGTTTTGACACCAATTGATTTTGGTTTTTATGGTTGAAAGTTGAACCGCAGATGGTCCGCACCTGCACCGTGGACGGCCTACACTACTGACAATCCGCACCCTACCAAGTTGTTCACAGCAGCACCTTGCAATTGTATCAAAGATTTAACAATGCTATTCTTCCCGTGATAGTAGCAAGGTGTACGTAGTGATTCATGGATCTTGAAATCTACCGACTTAATATTTCGAAGTGCTCATAATGAGAGTAGAGTGTGTGTTTGTTCATAGAGGTGAGTAGTGTCTATGCATGTATGCGAGCGTCCCCTTTTGAAAGGTCCAAATAGGCTAGAGGGGGGGGTGAATAGCCTAATAAAAACTTCTACACAAATTACTTAACCACAAGTTAGTACGAAAAGTGGCGAAGCACAAAGCACTAGCTCTAACTTAATTAAGCAAGCCACCTACACAATTCTAGTACAAGGCTATCCACTAAACACAACAACAACAAGCTAGATACGAGATGTAAAACGAGAGAAGAGCTTCGAGTGAATATACCGCCGTTTAGAGATGAGAAATACCAATCAATCAATCACACAAGAGAAGTCCTCGGCAAAGAGATGACACACGAATTTTTACCGAGGTTCACTTGCTTCCCGGCAAGCTACTCCTCGTTGTGGCGATGCACCCACTTGTCGGTTCGCGAGCTAATCAACTATCAAGAGTTGAGCCCTCGGCGGGCGCCGCACAACCGCACACAAGATGGGGATCCTCCAAGCCACGAGCTCCACTAGAGTATCCAATTCGCGAACTCCCGCGGGGAAGGATCAAGAACCCCTTACAACACTTGGTGAAGGCTCCAACAATCTCCAATTGCGAGCTCAATCACCTCCGCTGCTCCAAGCCGTCTACCGTGTCGGGAAACACGGAAGAGTAACAAGAAATCCGCAGCAACTCGAAGATCAAGTGCCTCTAGAATGCAACTCTCAAGCAATGCACTTGAATCTCACTCAATCTCACTCAAGATGTGCAAACAATCAAAGAGATGAGTGGAGGGGTTGTTCTCTAGCTCAAAGTATGTCTCTAGGTCTCAAAATGTGCAAGAGATACCCTCAAAACCCGTCCACCATCTATTTATAACGAAGGGGTACGCAGCTAGCCGTTACCGCGCGAACCAGTTCAAATCGTACTCACCGGACGCGCCGGTCAGGGTGACCGGACGCGTCCGGTCACTACGCGACAAACAAAATCGCGCGGGTCAGAACTAGCCGTTGCAACCACCGGACGCGCTTGACCGAGCCACCGGACGCGCTGGTGATGACCGGACGCGCCGGTCCCGTGACCCACCGGACGCGCCGGTCAGCACCGAGCCGCGCACCGCGAAACATCCACCGGACGCGCCGAAGGACCCACCGGACGCCACAGTGCCCGCGTCCGGTGGGAGTCCAGTAAGCTCCCGACGCGACCGGACGCGTCCGGTGGTACGTGACCGGACGCGCCCCGCGTCCGGTGCACGAACCCTAGCAGCACCCGCGCCGCGATGAACTGACCGGACGCGCCCCGCGTCCGGTGCAGCGTCCGGTGCTGCGTCCGGTGCTGCGTCCGGTGCACGCAGTGACCTCCGTTCGCCTCCGTTTCTTTTCCAACTTTCGGCGCAATAGAAAATAGGCGTTTCACTTCTCCAAAAAGCGCCGAATCCCGCCTCGCAAGCTCGGCGGGAGGGAGAGAGGAACCCAAACCCCTCTCTACCGCTCCAACTCCACCGCCTTCGCAAATGTGCTAACACCACCGAGTGTACACCACCATGTGCATGTGTGTTAGCATTTCACAAACATTTTTCCAAGGCGTTATGTTAGCTCTTTACTAGAACCTAAATGCATATGCTCAAGACATTGATCTAGTGGCACTTGATTCCCGAGCTAACCGTGATTGCCCCTCTTGATAGTCGGCTATGTATCCTAAACCCGGTCAATCACTTCTCTACTCATCTTAGACCGGCAAAAGGAAAACCCTATGGTTATACCTTTGCCTTGCGCTCTTAGATCCTTCTCCTTCACTTGATCATCATGTCCATTGTTTCATGTGCATCTCCACCATGATCTTGCTCATCATTTCATACACCAAATCATGTGGTCTTGTGGCCATCTCTCCATGCCATTTCCACCTCCATCACATGTTGCTTATGCCTAGCTTAATCACACTTGATACAATAGCATTAGCAACTTGGTGTCATTAATTACCAAAACCAAACTTGGGCTTTCAATCTCCCCCTTTTTGGTAATTGATGACAACCATCACAAAGATATGAAATGAAATCAATTTTCAATTTCGATAGTATTAGCTCCCCCTACATATGTGCTTTCATGAGTTTGGTTCAATTTTGCACATATGTATGGATTTGAATTTTAGGAGAGTTACTACTATCAAATTGATGCTAAGGTATATAGAATGGACCTTTGAAGCGTGATACCAATCGGAGTTGCCTTTATATACCATCCTTAGCATCGATGTAGCTAGACACCACTTGTAATTCATCACTTGTAAAGATCACAAACACTAAAGTACCCCGTGAGATCAACATTATAAGCAAAGGTGTCTAGATACCACTTAAAAAGCTACTCTCAATAATTCATCATTCAAGTTCTATTTCTAGCAATCACCACACAAGCATGATTATGAATTTAAGCTTTGCAATGCAACAATTCATCATGTTAATGCACATACAAATGCAACAAATAATTCATGAGCTTGCTCCCCCTACTTGTGTGCTCAATTTTAATTGATCCCTTTCCAAAGTTTTATCTTATGCTTTCTCTCCCCCTTATTAACTTTTTCTCTTTGTGACTTTTCTCTCCCCTTACTATTTCTTTCTCCCCCTTTGTGACTTTTCTATCTTTGTGACTTTTCTCTCCCCCTTTGTCAACAATCACCAAAAAGGTGCCAATTTTAGTGAGAGTTAAGTCAATCAATATGAGGGAGTCCAAATTATGGTTCAATCTAGATCACTTGCCTAGAATATGTAATTCGGTTTGATCCAAGGACAAGCTTCTTCACACCTCATAAAGTATAAGGGTTATCTTGACCATGTTGAATTACACATCATGAGCTCATTTTCTAGATCCAACACTAGGTTTGCAAGCCCACAAACATGTCATATGCTACCACTAGATCAATCAAAACATAGAAGCAATAGTGGTACCATATATACATTTAACTCATTTGATTTTCATGAATGAGCCTATTTGTCATGCAAATATGTCTATATGTTCTAAACATGTCCTTAGCAAAGTATGGATGATATGTCAAACAACTTTACCTTGCTATGTCGGAGGAGAGGCATGTCATTTTAAGAATGTGGGGGTGCTCTCATTTCAAGTTGGAGAAGTCAAGTATGTTCAATTCATTCTTCAACTTGTAAAATCTCTTCTCATCAAGTGGCTTTGTGAAGATGTCGGCTAGTTGATCTTCGGTGCCAATGCTTTCAATGCTAATATCACCCTTTTGTTGATGGTCTCTTATGAAGTGGTGCCTTATGTCAATGTGCTTAGTTCTTGAATGTTGAACCGGATTTTGAGTCATCTTGATAGCACTTTCATTATCACAAAACAAAGGCACATTCTTGAATTTGATTCCAAAGTCATTCAAAGTGGCCTTCATCCAAAGCAATTGTGCACAACAACTACCGGCACTAATGTATTCGGCCTCGGCGGTAGATAGTGCAACACTATTTTGTTTCTTTGATGACCATGAAACAAGAGACCTTCCAAGCAATTGACAAGTGCCACTTGTGCTCATTCTATCAATCTTGCATCCACCATAGTCGGAGTCCGAATATCCAATCAACTCAAAATTAGACCCCTTTGGAAACCATAATCCAACATCATGAGTGCCCTTAAGATATCTCAATATCCTCTTGGTTGCTTTCAAGTGACTTTCTCTAGGTGAAGCTTGATATCTTGCACACTTGCACACACTAAACATCACATCCGGCCTAGAAGCGGTGACATATAGCAAACTTCCAATCATAGACCGATATTGCTTTTGATCTACCATGTTACCAATTGCATCAATACCCAATTGATCATTTGTGCCCATTGGTGTACTCATTGGCTTAGCATCTTGCAATCCAAACTTCTTGATCATGTCCTTGATGTACTTCCCTTGACTTACAAAAGTGCCATTCTTCATTTGCTTGATTTGAAGTCCAAGAAAGTAACTAAGCTCTCCAATCATAGACATCTCAAACTCTTTTGCCATCATATTTCCAAATTCTTCACAAAAGTCTTGGTTAGTTGATCCAAAGATAATGTCATCCACATAGATTTGCAACACAAACAAGTCATTTTCAAGCTTCTTGGTGAAGAGAGTGGTGTCAACCTTTCCCATCTTGAACCCTTTAGAGAGAAGAAAGTCCCTCAACCTCTCATACCATGCTCTAGGTGCTTGCTTCAAACCATACAATGCCTTCTTGAGCTTGTAAACATGGTTGGGCTTCTTGTCATCTTCAAAACCGGGAGGTTGCTCAACATAAACTTCTTCATTAATGTAGCCATTGAGAAATGCACTCTTGACATCCATTTGATAGAGCTTGATGTTGTGTGCACAAGCATATGCTAATAAGATTCTAATTGCCTCCAATCTTGCAACCGGTGCATATGTCTCTCCAAAGTCAAGACCTTCAACTTGTGTGTAACCTTGTGCTACCAATCTTGCTTTGTTTCTCACAACTACACCATCTTGATCTTGCTTGTTTCTAAAGACCCACTTAGTACCAATCACATTATAGTTCTTCGGCCTTTCAACAAGTTCCCAAACTTGATTTCTAGTGAAGTTGTTCAGCTCTTCATGCATGGCATTTACCCAATCGGAATCTTTCAATGCATCTTCTATTTTCTTAGGTTCTTCAAGTGACACAAATGAGTAGTGCTCACAAAAGGATGCTAATCTTGATCTAGTTTGAACACCACTTTGAATTCCACCAATGATTTGATCCAACGGATGATCTCTTGCAATGCTAGTAGGTTGGAGTATTGGGAGTTGGTTGCTTCCACTAGCTTGACCTTGATCTTGCAAATCATCATGAGAACCACTAGAGCTTGCTTGATTTGTATTAATTTGCACACTTTGGTTTATCACATGAATATCATCATCATCAACTTGTCTCGGCCTTATGTCACCAATATCTATGTTCTTCATTGCATTTGACAATTGATCTCCTCTCACATCATCAAGGTTTTGAGCTTCATTTTGAGATCCTTGGGTTTCATCAAACTCAACATCATGAACTTCTTCCAAGGTTCCATTTGTGAGATTCCAAACTCTATATGCTTTGCTTGTGGTGGAATAACCAAGTAAGAACCCTTCATCACATTTCTTTTCAAACTTGCTCAATCTAGTGCCTTTCTTGAGAATATAGCATTTGCAACCAAACACTCTAAAGTATGCAATGTTGGGCTTTCTTCCATTCAAAAGCTCATATGGTGTCTTTCCAAGCTTCCCATGGCAATAGAGACGGTTGCTACAATAGCAAGCCGTGTTGATAGCTTCACTCCAAAATGAATGACTCACATTGTATTCACTAAGCATTGATCTAGCCATGTCAATCAAAGTTCTATTCTTCCTTTCAACTACACCATTGGATTGTGGAGTGTAGGTTGGAGAGAATTGATGTCCAATACCAAGATCATCACACAATTCCTCAATTCTTGTGTTCTTGAACTCACTACCATTGTCACTTCTAATCTTCTTGATGGTAGTCTCAAACTCATTTTGCACTCTCTTGACAAAAGACTTGAATAGATCATAAACATCACTCTTGTCATAGAGAAAGAACACCCAAGTGTATCTAGTGTAGTCATCCACTATCACAAAGCCATACTTGTTGCCACCAATGCTAGTATATGTTGTTGGCCCAAACAAGTCCATGTGCAATAGCTCAAATGCCTTTGATGTGCTCATTTCACTCTTACTAGGATGTTTATTTCCAACTTGTTTGCCGGCTTGACAAGCACTACATGGTTTATCCTTTTCAAAAGTGACATCCTTCAAGCCTCTAACTAAGTCATGCCTCAAAAGTTTGTTCAATTGCTTCATTCCAACATGACCAAGCCTTCTATGCCATAACCAACCCATACTAGATTTGCTAAGCAAGCATGATGTCAATTGGGTCTCACTATCATTGAAGTCAACCAAGTATAAACTACCATGTCTAAATCCTTTGAATATCAAATTTGATCCATCAACACTTATGACTTCAACATCATCACTACCAAATATGCACTTGAAACCAAGATCACAAAGTTGTGCCACCGACAAAAGATTGAAGTCCAAGCTCTCAACTAGCAACACATTAGATATGCTCATGTCATTTGAGATAGCAATTTTACCAAGCCCCTTGACCTTGCCTTTCTTGTTGTTTCCAAAAGTGATAGCATCAAAACCACCATTTTGACTTGTATCAATTGATTTGAACATACAAGAATCTCCGGTCATATGTTGAGTGCACCCACTATCAAGCACCCAATGCCTTCCTCCGGCTTTGTAATTGACCTACAAGATAAGATCAATTCTTTTTAGGTACCCAAACTTGTTTGGGTCCTCCAAGGTTAGTGACCAAGCTCTTTGGTACCCAAATGGCTTTCTTCTTTGAGCCCATCCATGGTGCACCAATGAACTTAGCATGAACACCATTTGTACCCTTGGTAAGTATATAGAAAGAATCAAACTTAATTGAGGATACTTTAGCATTAGATTTCTTGTTCATGCAATGTTGCTCTATGTGACCAACTTGCTTGCAACTTTTGCAAAAGCTACCATTGTTCTTCACAAAACGAGTCTTGTGAGGAGCAAAAGCGGCCTTGCCTTTCTTGGGGTTATAGCCCAATCCCTCTTTATAGAGAGAAGCCCTTTGGCTACCCAAGCACATACGCAAGCGGTCCTCACCACCATAAGCCTTAGCTAAGGTGTGATTGAGCTCTTTCACTTCCTTCTTGAGATTTTCATTCTCAACTATGAGTGTGGAGTCACAAGTGAAACCATCACTACTAGATGAGGATGATGTAGATGCGCTACATGAAGGGTTAGTAGGAGCAACAACAATAGGCTTATAACAAGATTCATCAATTATATCACAAGATATGCCTATGTTGCAAGTTTTAGCTTTCTCAACATTAGTTGGCATGTTTTCACATTTTTCAACTAGAGAGGAATGAGCTTCTTCAAGCTTAGTGTGAGACTTTTGAAGTTTCTTATGGTCTACCTTTAGACTCTCATAAGATGCTCTAAGCTCATCAAGTTCTTGCATCTTGAAACTAGAGAACTTTTCTTGCAAGATATATGCTTTGGCGGTCTTTGTGCCTTCGGTGCCCTCAAAAGTTTCTTCTAGCTTGGCCCAAGCATCATGAGCGATCTCAATGTTCTTCACTTGCTCAAAGGTCTTGTCATCTAGTGCCTCATGAAGAGCACTAATGGCAATATCATTGCATTGGAGCTTCTTCTCTTCCACCGGTGTAGGTGCTTCCGGATTAGCAACCTCAAATTTTGTTTCGGTGACCTTCCACACTTCTCTATTGATTGACTTGAGGTGTGCGGTCATCTTAACCTTCCAATATGCATAATTTGTGCCATCAAAGTGGGGTGCCTTCTTGGTGTTGTTGATGTGCAAACTTAATTGAGCCATTTCTTTTTCACCGTAGGTTGTTAAGCCTCAAATAAACGGTGCCTCGGCTTTGATACCACTTGAAAGGTCCAAATAGGCTAGAGGGGGGGGGGTGAATAGCCTAATAAAAACTTCTACACAAATTACTTAACCACAAGTTAGTACGAAAAGTGGCGAAGCACAAAGCACTAGCTCTAACTTAATTAAGCAAGCCACCTACACAATTCTAGTACAAGGCTATCCACTAAACACAACAACAACAAGCTAGATACGAGATGTAAAACGAGAGAAGAGCTTCGAGTGAATATACCGCCGTTTAGAGATGAGAAATACCAATCAATCAATCACACAAGAGAAGTCCTCGGCAAAGAGATGACACACGAATTTTTACCGAGGTTCACTTGCTTCCCGGCAAGCTACTCCTCGTTGTGGCGATGCACCCACTTGTCGGTTCGCGAGCTAATCAACTATCAAGAGTTGAGCCCTCGGCGGGCGCCGCACAACCGCACACAAGATGGGGATCCTCCAAGCCACGAGCTCCACTAGAGTATCCAATTCGCGAACTCCCGCGGGGAAGGATCAAGAACCCCTTACAACACTTGGTGAAGGCTCCAACAATCTCCAATTGCGAGCTCAATCACCTCCGCTGCTCCAAGCCGTCTACCGTGTCGGGAAACACGGAAGAGTAACAAGAAATCCGCAGCAACTCGAAGATCAAGTGCCTCTAGAATGCAACTCTCAAGCAATGCACTTGAATCTCACTCAATCTCACTCAAGATGTGCAAACAATCAAAGAGATGAGTGGAGGGGTTGTTCTCTAGCTCAAAGTATGTCTCTAGGTCTCAAAATGTGCAAGAGATACCCTCAAAACCCGTCCACCATCTATTTATAACGAAGGGGTACGCAGCTAGCCGTTACCGCGCGAACCAGTTCAAATCGTACTCACCGGACGCGCCGGTCAGGGTGACCGGACGCGTCCGGTCACTACGCGACAAACAAAATCGCGCGGGTCAGAACTAGCCGTTGCAACCACCGGACGCGCTTGACCGAGCCACCGGACGCGCTGGTGATGACCGGACGCGCCGGTCCCGTGACCCACCGGACGCGCCGGTCAGCACCGAGCCGCGCACCGCGAAACATCCACCGGACGCGCCGAAGGACCCACCGGACGCCACAGTGCCCGCGTCCGGTGGGAGTCCAGTAAGCTCCCGACGCGACCGGACGCGTCCGGTGGTACGTGACCGGACGCGCCCCGCGTCCGGTGCACGAACCCTAGCAGCACCCGCGCCGCGATGAACTGACCGGACGCGCCCCGCGTCCGGTGCAGCGTCCGGTGCAGCGTCCGGTGCTGCGTCCGGTGCACGCAGTGACCTCCGTTCGCCTCCGTTTCTTTTCCAACTTTCGGCGCAATAGAAAATAGGCGTTTCACTTCTCCAAAAAGCGCCGAATCCCGCCTCGCAAGCTCGGCGGGAGGGAGAGAGGAACCCAAACCCCTCTCTACCGCTCCAACTCCACCGCCTTCGCAAATGTGCTAACACCACCGAGTGTACACCACCATGTGCATGTGTGTTAGCATTTCACAAACATTTTTCCAAGGCGTTATGTTAGCTCTTTACTAGAACCTAAATGCATATGCTCAAGACATTGATCTAGTGGCACTTGATTCCCGAGCTAACCGTGATTGCCCCTCTTGATAGTCGGCTATGTATCCTAAACCCGGTCAATCACTTCTCTACTCATCTTAGACCGGCAAAAGGAAAACCCTATGGTTATACCTTTGCCTTGCGCTCTTAGATCCTTCTCCTTCACTTGATCATCATGTCCATTGTTTCATGTGCATCTCCACCATGATCTTGCTCATCATTTCATACACCAAATCATGTGGTCTTGTGGCCATCTCTCCATGCCATTTCCACCTCCATCACATGTTGCTTATGCCTAGCTTAATCACACTTGATACAATAGCATTAGCAACTTGGTGTCATTAATTACCAAAACCAAACTTGGGCTTTCACCTTTTGTACTGCGATTCATAGTAGAAGGATAGTCGACATATAATAATAATGTCGTCCAATAAGTTTGATGAAAATAAAGTATTAAATATTAGTGACCACTGAATTACTTTATTAGGTAAGTACACGTTAAGTAAAATGTAAAATTTTATAAAATATCATTAAATGTGTCCTAATATGGTTTAGGCAAACAAGTTTGAATGAATCAAAATATTTTTATATAACTATGTTTTATGCAATTTTATTATCTAAAAACATCAATAAATATATATGATAAAAAATCATAGTATATTTTGTATATAAATATTGAGTAAAAATTGTGTTGTGCTATTGGATGGGAAGGGGCATATGACCCCTACTGGTCCCACTGGTTCCACACTTGGGAGGCGGCAACCCCGAAAAATAACAGGAGAATGGTGTTTGTTTAAAATCTCACTAGTGCCTAATGATCACTACAAAGACACAATGCACTAGATGGTTTTCAATCTAATCAAGTACTACAGGAAATACAGAAAAGCAGGAGGAGCTGCATCGATGACTGAGCCGAGTGGTCAGGTTCCATCATAAAAATCTAAATAGATGAGCCGCACTCAATTCACATATGCTAATTTTTTTAACAGGTCCAAACTCTCTATAATTTCTAGCTCAGACCTAGCGCCTCCTGGATGGCTTGGAGGTCGGAGTATCGTGAAGCACAACAAGAAGACTCTTGTGGTGCTACACAAGATAGATTTGAGAGGGGTATTGTACTCACCCACCGGAGGAGGTTAGAGCAAGTCTAGTGAGAATGAGACACGGAGTGGATCTCTTGTTCTATCCGGCTTTGAGACTAAGTGAGAACTTGATAGAGAAGCAGTAAACATTGAACTCACCTGGATTAGGCGTGATAGGCAAATCAATGATACCATGGGGAGAAGTCCCGTGTCTTCACTGCGGTGTTCTTTTCCTCTCAAGTTCAGTTCAAGTCTCATTCAAGATGTTTACTAGTCACCCTAGGTTATAAATCTTCGCCTAGTATAGTCTTAGTAGTATATTGGGACCTTTTGAGTCACTAATTAATTTTTCTTAGTGTTGTGAATTTTTTAGTGGCCACAGACAACTCGCCACTTTAATCGATTCCTTACATTTAAGGGTTATAGCTCAAATAAATAGGTTCTAAATGTGTCCGGTAAGTTGCATGTCTCGGGACTAGACCATGTCATCATTCTCGCAAATAGAAAGGGTTGCTCAAAACAAACTCAGGCCCTGTTTAGTTCCCAAAAAATTTTGCAAAATTTTTCAGATTTCCCATCACATCGAATCTTTGGACATATGCATGAAGCATTACATATAGATAAAAAAATAAAATTAATTACACAGTTTAGACGAAATGGACGAGACAAATCTTTTAAGCCTAATTAGATCATGATTGGACACTAATTGCCAAATAACATCGAAATTTGCTACAATGTCATTTTGCAAAAAAAATTACAACTAAACAAGCCCTCACATGGTTTTTTGTCCGGTTCTCTCATGTAAGCAGTACAGATTATCGCTAAGGGCGTCCTCAACAGTACGAGACACCAGCTAGCTCATACATGCCATGTCATTGTCACTTCATTACGTGAACCCCACATATAAATTTTTTTATTCTACATCATCTCTCCTTCCTCTCTCATTGTTTATAAGCAGGCTCACAAACTACCTTGTTTTTCTGAGCGAGACAAGTGTTGAGATAAGAGATAGTCTCTTCTCTTTTTCATCTTATCTCTTCCACATCAGAAAAGTGATAACATGGATTCCTATAAGCTAGCATTTATTTAAGAATTATTCCTATAAGCTAGCTGAGGTGGCCCTGTCAGAGACCCTAACAAACGCACCAGTAAAGCTGTCTTAATTCCAATTTTTTAGCCTCTTATCTAAGTACAGATGTAGTATCTGTTCGGATACAGACACACACACATCACCACACACACGCACACCTCACACACACGGTATACAAACAAACCTACAACCATACTCCCTCCAGGTTGGTAAAAGAAATCGTTTTAGACAACGACACAGTCTCTAAAGCATAACTTTGACTTTATTTTTCTATAAAAATATTTATTTAAAAGTGATATATGTATATTTTTATGAAAGTATATTTCAAGACAAATCTATTCATAAGGTTTTCATATTTTATATTCCCAATGTTTGACCCAAAACTTAAAAGTTATTCATGATTTATATTCCCAATGTTTCACCCAAAACTTGTCCAAAACGACTTCTTTTATCAACATGGAGGGAGTACTTATACAACAAATGCAGTTAAGAGGTACTCGAAGATCACCCGACTCCGAGCATAATGAACACGTCACTTCCATTATAACACATCTATTAACGGAGAATAAATCTCCGAGGCGAGAGACCGGAAATTTACAGCCCCGGGCTCGAACACCGGCCGGGTCCCAACCACTGGGCCTTGCCACCCGAACTACGCTCGGTTCTCGTCTTAATTCTGATTTCACTCAGCCCGAACATCAACCGGGCCAACAGGCCCAGCTCCCATCGGTCCTCTATGGGCCTTGGACGCCGCAGCGTCCCGACGCGTGCGTGTCCACTGCCCCGCCCCAACCAAACGGCTCCAAGCACAGTGCCCCGTCCTGCACAGCACGAACACAACTCATCGGCCCATCGACCCACGTGAACGCGTGCCACCAACCGGCGCGGGTGCCCCCACCCTCCACATGGCCCCGCGGGCCCACCGCCAGTTGTGAAATGCAATGCCGCGGCGGCATCTCCCGCCGCTTCTCCAGCCTGCCTGGCTGGCCTCCCCTTCACTTTCCTTCCCTGCCGGCTGCCGCTGCTATTTATCCCTCCCTCTCTCCCCGGCTCCCCGCCACTCCACTCCACTCCACTCCAACCGCCGAAGCAGAGACCGGGGCAGCAGCGCAGAGAGCAGCAGAGCACACGCCGCACACCACCACCACCACCACCGCAACAATGGCGCGCGCCGGCGCTCTCTGCCTGGCGCTGCTCTGCCTCATGGCCGCGCACTCCGCCATGGCGCAGAAGTCCACCCCGGCCCCAGCCGCCGCGCCGGCCGCCACTACCCCGCCGGCGACCCCGACCAAGAAGACGCCCGCACCCGCCGCGGCACCACCCACCACCCCCGCCACCGTGGCCCCGGCAGCCACGCCGCCCACCACCACCCCGGCCACACCCGCGCCGGCCGCGACCCCCGCCCGCCACCCTGGCTCCCGCCGCGGCGCCGCCCAAGTCCACCCCGAAGGCATCCCCTCCCGCCCCGGCGCCCAAGGCCAAGGCCACCCCGCCCGCCGCCTCCCCGCCGGTGGCCGAGCTGCCGCCTACCGCGTCGCCCCCCGCGCCCGCCCCCGCCTCCCCGCCCACCAAGCCCGCCGAGGTCCCCGCGCCCGCGCCGTCCAAGAAGAAGAAGAAGCCATCCTCGAACTCCAAGAACAAGAAGAAGAAGTCCAAGGCCCCCGCCCCCGCCCCCGTCGCCGAGGCACCCGCCAGCACCAAGAAATCCAAGGCTAAGGCTCCTGCGGCCAGCGAGGCCGACGCACCCGGCCCGGTCGGCGATGGCGCCGCCGCCGACACCGCGGTACGATGCCCTCTGCTCTGCTTTTTCCAATTTCCATCTGGAACAGCAACCCCATTGCGTGCCTGAATTTCCATCTTAAGCTTTTAGTACACTAAGATTATTAGAGTAAAATTAACACTACGGTTAGAATTCACATCTGACAGTGTTGTTATTCTACGGCCATGCTCAGTTTTTATCCGAGATAAAGTCATGCTCGATTGATTTGACAATTGATTGTTTAAGCGGCACCTAACCTGTGACTGTGAGGCTGTCACCATAATTGTTTGAGTAGATCCAATCTGCGCCGACATGTCGGGCAGGGACGCATGTGCTTCCAGCCGCGTCACGGACATTGTTAATGCGGGATTTGAATGTTGCGACACTCGAAGATTAGTTGTCACCATTTAGTATTCCATCACGTACCATACATATACGTTGTACAGTATTAAAATGCAATTTGCACGGTGCGTATGTGTACCGTGCAGTGCAGGCAGTCACCCCTGCATTCTGGAAGCCTCTTTGCACACTAAATAACAGTCAGTACAAATCAACCACCATCAGTCCATCACCATTACTCCATTAGGTAATTGTAGGCCTCATGTGCACAGAAAGTCACAGGCAACGGGTGTGTTTAGTTCCCCTGAAAAGGGTGAAAAAAGTATTGTAGCACGTTTTGGTTTTATTTGACAAATAGTGTCTAACCGTTGACTAATTAGGTTCAAAACGTTCGTCTCGTAAAATACAACCAAACTGTACAATTAGTTTTTGATTTCATCTACATTTAGTACTACATGCATGTATCGCAAGTTTAATATGACGGGGAATCTTTTTTTTGAATAGTACGTTTTTGGTGGAACTAAACACAGCCAACAGCCAACCTATACAAATTGTACTGTGTAGAGTGCTGTATACACTGTTAATAACTACAGACACTGCTACATGATCACGTGACTGGTATGGCTACGTCGCTGACTGACGAATGCCTCGTTGTTGGTGAATCTGCAGGCTGCTGGAAGGACCGTGGCAGGCGGAATCATGGCGTTCGCGCTGGGCCTCGTGGCCCTGCTCGCCTAGGCATGGGCTGGCGCACGCCGACGGCGCGCGTGAGCGGGTGGCGCCTGCACGGACGGCTGCATCGCACCGCACGGCTAGCCGGGTCCGCCGGGACGAAGACGACGACGACAGAATTCTGACGCGGCCGGTGCGCCGTGCCTTTCGGACCCCGCTGGCCGGGGCGCATCCATGGACGCCACCCGTCTCCGCCGCGCTGTATTCTTGTCCGTTTTTTAACCGGGCCGGCCGGGCCTCGCGTGTGTAGTAGTGACTAGTGCAGTGCCACTCACGTTCGGTGACGGTGATACGTGCGGTGCGGACGTACCACCGTCGCCTCGGATTCTTTCTCCTTCTCTTTCTTTTCTGTACTATTGCGACCCCATCGAGATGATTTGTTTATATCTTTATTATTGCCATTGTATGATCCCACCCCATCCCCATCCATGCATGAGCATCCCTTTTTAATCATAAGACGAGATCCGTCTTCTTCATTCATGTCCCTGTCCGGAATGGCCTGGCACCCCGCTGGCAAGATGTGTTTGTTGGAATGTGTCTGTTAATTGGCGTTCCTTTGCTTGCTTGGACGAAACGCTGCAGCTTACATGTCGCGATGCTCGCTCGCTTGTAGCTATGGATCTGCGATCTTGCACCCTTTTTTTTTGTTTTTTTTGCCGGGTGATCTTGCACCTTTGCTAAGGACAAGGACAAGCATTGCCACTGGTGTCGCGATAGCGAGTTGTGTGCTTGTGGGCTTGTGGCTAAGGATGGCAACGGGTCGGGTTCGGATCGGGTGGAGTCTCCGTGCACCCAAAATCGAAACCCGAACCCGAACCGAAAACCGTTTCGGGTAAAAATCCATCACCAAAACCAAACCCGAACGGATACCTGAAACCCGCGGATAAATATACACTTATTCACATGTATAAATAAGAGGCAACAAATAATAAATATTTTCATGAGTCAATTTTGAATAGATTTAATAATCTAAGTAAACAAGTTATTATTCGCATATTATAAAACATGAGTTTTAATTCTAAATGATTTATTTCGGATATCCATTGGATATCCACGGGTGAAAAACCAAACCCGAAACCGAACCCAAAAACCGTGGACGAAAAATTATCCCTAAACCCGAACCCGCGGGACCCGAAACCCGCGGATACCCGCCCCGAACCCGATCCGCTGCCATCCTTACTTGTGGCAAGCCAAATGCTGATCCCTGGTGGTACACGAGCAGTGGGCAGTGACAGTCTGGCAGAGGTTACTATATACAGCGCGTGTGACGATGCAGCTAGTACTTGTATTTTGCCATAGCCCTGCTCTGTTCAGCAGTATTTTTCAGCGAATGAACAATATTTTTCTCTCACGATATTTTAGTATAAGCATCAATATAAACCAAGTTTTAGCGAAACGAACGAGTTTCTGTACACTAGTATAGCAGTTACGAGTCCTCTTGCAAACATCAAAGGCACTGAAATGGGTGAGGTGAGTCGCTCTTGCAAACATCAAGGCGCTGAAATGGGTGAGCTGTGTCGGTGACGGAGGGACGGATCTGGAAATTTTTTTAGTGGCATGAATGAGAAAAACAAATAAAAGCCGAATGAATAGCTGGCGCAGGTGGCAACAGGCGTACAGTAGATTCCAAGCCTCTTCGTGCGCCGTACCGATCATACGACAACGATGGCGTGCACCACGGATCAGCGCCGCGGGTGGTCACCACTCACCACGCCACGACGCGTGTTAATTTCTAGTTTTCTACTCTACGAGTCTACAGTAGTGTCTAGTGATCGTGTGCTCCGGGACAGTGGCCTTTCACCTACTACTACGCGCAACCAACGAACGCAGCTGCCCTAGCGGCGTCTATCTATCTACGGTGCGAGTCGAGACGTGTGCAGGTGTACCGCATTTTGCACCCTCGTCGGCCGTGGAATGGAAAGTTGGAAACCCCTTGGGCGTTGGATGCCTGTAGCTTGGATCGGATCCTGCTCATTACTGAGCATCTTTTAGGAGCTCATTTGCAAGGCATAGCGCCATCACTGCCGGATCTTTCTTTTCTTACCGCGCTAAGAGCAACTCCAGTGGAGTCCCTAAACAGGCCCCTATTCTATTTTTAGGAGCTCAAGCAAAAAAAAAAAAAAAACTACTCTAATGGACCTCCTATTTGGACTCCCATTTTAGGAGGTCTTCCAAAATTTAGTTCGAGGCCCCTAGGAACCAGGGGCTCCTATTCCCCACGCCCGACACCCCGACTGTCACACCGCCGCCGCCACCCTGCCGCCGCCGTCCGCGGGATCCGGCGAGGTCCGGTCCGGCGAGCCGCCTAGACTCCATCGCGGCCGCGGAGCTTGCGGATCCGCCCTCCTTCGCGTCCTCCCTGCCTCCGCGTCGTCCCGCCGGTCCGGCGACCTCGCCTGCGTCCGCGTCCTCATCCTTGTTCCGGGACGGCGCAGCGCGAGGGCGTCGCGCGGCGAGGTGGTTCCGGCAGTCGACGTCGAGGCGGCTTCGTGCGATCCAGGGGCTTCGGCTCGCAGGCGGGGTGCCGGAGCTGACGGCGCGCGGGCGGGGCACGTGTGCGGGGCGCCGGCGGCGCGTGTGCGGGGCGTTCTTGGGCTGGAATAGGGTGTTGGGCTGGAGTTGGAAGCAAATTTAGATCCCTATTTTTTTGCAGGCCAGCATGCAAATAAAAAAAATAGAGGCCCAATTTACGTGCCGGGCTGGAGTTGCTCTAAGGACGTCCGAGTTACTCTCCTCTGGCACCGCAGATCCATGCGAATCCCGCTCGTGACAGTACCACGAACGCCGGGATCCCCTGCGCTGAGCCGGACGCTGCTAACCTAGCAGCATGCAGTCCGGTCCAGCCCAGGCCAGCCGGTACACGACCAGCTGGTAGATGAGATGGATGGTTGGTTCCAGGCTGGTTCCTCTCTCTCCAGTTCTTCTTCCTGCGCGCACGGCGTTATGGCCCGTCGTCGTCCCTCACGCACGCATTCCTTCTCAGTCTCTCACGGGAGGGATACATAATCATTGATGACCCGGCCACCGGTGTCGGTACCCTCATTAACAAATCGTTCGAGGCAACAATTATTTGTATTGTTCATCCCCCGCGACGAAAAGGGGATTTGCAGGGCCAGCAAGTTGGTGCAACCGGAAAGGGGCCTTCGGTGTTTGGTGCTCACGTTCTGGAACCGGGCACGGGAATATTTTGTCGGAGCGAGATGGAGACGTCGTAGATCCAGTCATCGCCATCTACCCGCTTGAACCCAAACATCTCTAATTGCTTATTACCAGTCGCGGTTTACTGAGAAGTTTCAGTATGTGACAGTGAGAATTGACACAATCACACAAGTATGACCCCCAATTTTTTTCCCCTTCTGAAAGCTTGTCGCAAAGTTGCTTTCTGAAAATTCCCACGGCAAAAGAAGGCACCCGAAAGTTGGAACTCAACAATAGATCTCACGATTCTGAGGGTAGATGCCCGACACCCATCATGGAATTTGAGCGCATCACCACCGCCACGCCTCCATCATCTGAGACGGCAACAAAGATGCCTGCCTCTTGACAACCTATACTGTTAGACTAGGCACCCACCAGTCACCAGTATACGTAGTCACCAGCAGGGAGCAAGGAGCAGGACAAGCCAGGGAGAGGCGGCACTGCAGGAGGATCTGGAACCCAGGACCAGGAGCACCTTTCGGTTGCAATTGCTCAATTTGGCACACCTTGCAAAAGCAAACCGAAGCATGGGCAGCGTTACAAAACTTACCAGCTGAATAAATCAGTTAAGAGGTGTATGTTTCATTCAAAAAGCGTCTGAACACTTCCATGCTTCATATGCCATGTGTACCGGCCAAATAAATCAGTTGTCTTCCGTTGGAGACGCACGCAAAGTAGATCGGTATTGATCGCGCACTATTGCAAAAGTAAGGAACACATGATCCGGTACACCAACATTAACTGAGTAATCTGTATAACAACTACGTACCTGTCACAAAAGTTGACGTCCTCATTCAATATACTGTCTGCAAACCACGTGAATGCAAGTGAAAAGTTCGGGTAACGGCCGGTAAATAAATCAACTTTCTCTTGCTCATGGGTAAGCCTATGATTATGGAGATTGTAACTAGTTGGTACTCGAGGTTCCTCGGGGAAAAAAAGTAACAAGTACACGAGATCAAACGTATATAATGAATGGTCACCTGAAAGGGAAATAACTATACACAGCAGCACACGCATGGAAAAAAGCAACGCTAGACAAAAACAAAGAAGCAACGCAACATATTCACAACTTAGAACATGACTCGTCACCTACTGCCTTGGAACAGTATGAGAATGACTAATCAACTGCTCAAGCTAAAAATATACTTGCAACACCCAAGAGAAAAACAGTATATAATTTTGCAACAGCCGGCTAATGGAAGATCTCATGATTGTAATGGTGTGGTCTCACTCAGATTTCACTGTAAGCAGACTTGGCAAGTTGGCATCAGCTGGCAATAAGGAAATCAACTATCATCCCAAAAGGGCTCCTCAGCAACAAGGATAAATCTTTGAGAAACCATTTAAAAAAATTAAATACAAGGATAACACCAAGAAAAACAAACCAGTGGACTTCCAAGGAGAACAATGTAGAAAATCAGAATACAATAATGCTGAACCTCTTACCTCGACTTAGCACAGGTTCATGACTTCTTGCGCCGACAAATAATGTGCATTAGACACATGATACAATGCTACTTATCTTTGGAAATAACATATTCAGGCTAGGTTTACACGGAGCTCCCATGGAAAAGCATCAAGCTTCACATGCAATAAATATGAAGAGAAATACCAGAGGTTGTTGATAAAATAATCATGCAGACCTACTAATGATAGTTAAGACAATCCCACAAATGAAAAGACAGATCTATAACACAGTAAAGTCAACTCAAGGGTTACAAGTGGTGCAATCCCCAATCCATACATTAACTAAAAATGTGTGGAACTTTCAAAATACAAAATAGAAAAATAGATGTTGTAAGCAGGCCACTGCATAGTTCAAACATTATCTCTAAGAAAAACAGACTATCCTGGAGAATATAGCTCCAGACCATGATTTATCAAGATATTGTAAGTCGTAATAACAAGGTAACTAATTGGTATTGGTAGTACTATACAGACTGATGCTATGATTTGAACTTGAGATCAGAACTTATAAAATGCATGATCACTTAAACATAAATAGCTATACTAAAGCATTCATGGAAAGAAGCATGTTAGATAAAACATAGAACAAACACAACATGTTCAAAACTCAGCACACTATAGTAGATGAGACTAGTCATCTGCACAAGCTAAAACATGTGCGCAACATCTGAGAAATATATTTTCACGAAATGGCATCAGCTGGTAGTAAGGATATCAACTATCATCACAAAAGATTCCTCAGCAACCAGGACAATCTTCGAGAAAATTCTTCCTAAATTCAAATACAAGGAAAATGAAACAGTGAACTTAGCAAATTAAACATACAAAAAATGCTGAGGCTCCTACCTTGACTTAATACAGGTTCATGACTTCTTGTACCGACAAATAAAGCTATCACTGAAAACACCATCTACTGGTCAGGTTCCATAGAGCTCCAACAAGGATGATCATCGTTCACTGCATTGAAATATGAAGAGAAAAAAAACACAAGTTGCTGATAATCATGCAGATCAAGTAGTAATGATTCAGGCATCCCTTTTAAAAAAATGATTCATGCATCCACAAGTGAAAAATCAGATCTAAAACAAAGTAAGTCAACTCAAGGACTACAGGTGGTATAGTCCCTTGACTAAGAACTTACAGAACTTTTATAATAACTTCATTGAAATAGAAAATCAGATATAGCACCATAAACTCGTTTTTACTTTCCACGAAAATGCAAACACCATTTTAATATTTTCGGAGCAATAGAGAGAGAAAATTATAAAACAATTAAGGAACACACATACAAATTGAACTAGGTATCCTAAGCTTAAGCTGCACTTTTACAAAAAGAAGGCAACAAATGTCAGCACATAACACAATGATAAGGTAAAACCTCCAACAGATCAGGTTCGAAATGTCAAATGCCATTACAAAAACAAGGTGGCTCATTTGTTATGGAGATTCTACAACACCAGATCCCTGCAAATTTACAAGGGAACTGTATGTATTTAATGGCTTCTTTCAATTCTTTTTCAGAATCAGAACACATGTAATCTATACAAGTCCACTCCAATGTACATGCCGCTAAGGACAACTAAAAGTTTAATCATAGTAGTGTCTACCTATCATGCGCACAAAAAGGGTTTGATTCTTATCAACCATCTTACGAAGTGTGTTTTGCCAACAGTTCTAACAGTCTATGTTTTTCTTCTTTTGATATTCCAGGATAAATCTTAGGAAGGTTGGTAAGGAATGATTTGGCCTCCACCATCCTTCCATGTCTACAGTAGCCCTGCAATATTGAATTGAAAGTTCTCTCATTTGGCTTGCAGCCTTGGGCAACCAGATAGCGTACTAAATCAATAGCTTCTTCAAACATTAAGTTGGCAACATAACTCTTGATGAAAATATTGTATGTTACAATATCTGGTTTCACGCCTGAACATTTCATCTCAGAGAACAACCTTGAGGCTCCTTTCATCTGTCCTTTTCTTCCATATGCATATATCACAGTGTTATACGAGTATCGATCAGGGCGCATGCCACTTGACTTGATCTCAGTCAGGATTGCTTCACACTTTTCACAATCACCTAAACGAGAATACATATGCATCAGGCTGTTATAGGTTGCAGCACTGTGGTTGATAGAATTCTCCTTCATGAGTGAAAGGACCTCCTCCACCTTCTTAACCATCTTATTTTTCCCATATATGGATACCATGGCATTAAGAACATTAATGTCCAGGGAGCAACGCCTCCTCCTCAGTTCCTGAAACGCCTTTTCTGCCTCAGATAAATTATTAACTTTGTTATTGACCAAGACCAATGTTTTTACTAGCCAGTTGTGTGGTTCAATCCTCTCTGCATATATATCTTCTGATAAAGCTTTCATTTTGTCCAACTTCTTAGCATTAGCATATGCATGAAGCAATGAGGAATAACTGAGCTCGTCTGGCTTACAATCCCGATCCTCCATCTCAGCAAACAACTTTTCTGCCTGTTCCCAGCGACCACCCCGAGCCAATGCAGATAGAACAGCATTGTAGGTTGAAATATCTGGATATATACCGGCTTCTATCATCCTCTTGTATATCTCCATTGCTTGATCAAACAAACCACATCGACTATATGAACTAATCAGTGAAACATATGTGTCCCTCTCAGGGATATAGCCAGCTTTCTTCATCTCCTTGAACACCCCTGAAACCTCAGAGTCTAGACCATTCTGCCCAAACACGGACAAGAGCGTGTTCCAGGTGACAACATCTGGCACATACCCAGCAGACCTGAGGTCATCAAAGACAGCCATCATCTCTGTGAACTTTCCCCTCACCCCATGCATCTTGATCAATGCATTGTAGGTGCACAAGTTCGGGCTACATCCGTTCATCACCATTTCTCTGTATGTAGCAAGTGCTGCGTCAATTTTGCCAATTCTATCAAGCCCAGAGATCAATGTCGTGTATGTAACCACATCTGGCTTCATCCTCCTGAACTCCATCTCCTGTTTTAGCTCCAGAGCCTCTTCTAACAACCCATCCTTCACATAAGACGATATGAGTGAGTTGTAGGTCACCACGCTGGGTGCACATCCCACATTCTCCATCTTCTTTAGCACCCCAATCGCCTCCTCATGCCTCCGCGCCTTACCATATACATCCAGCAGGGAATTGAATGTGACCTTGTCAGGTTCGAATCCAGCAGCCTTCATCTCATCGAACACCTGCGCTGCCTCCCTGTAAAGCCCCCTTCGACGGCAACAACTAATGAGCGTGTTGTATGTATACCTGTCCAGCTCAATGCCACCCTCCTTCATGGAGTCCACGAGCGCCACCACCTCTTTCCATGGGACAGCCATCTTGGCGTAGACATGGAGCACGACGTTGTAGGTGACGAGCGCGGGCTGCACGCCGCCATCCACCATGCGCCGGAACACGGCGACCGCATCCCGGAACCTCCCGGCACGGGAGAACGCGGACACGAGCGCAGTGTATGCGCTGGCGTCGGGCGCCGGCGCGGCCTCGAGGAGAGCGGAGGCCTCGGCGAGGCAGCCGGCGCGCGCAAACACGCGGATGGCAGTGGGCAGCACGCGCGGGTGGTGGAGAGCGCGATCACCGTGGAGGTCCCGCGCGGCGCGGACAGCGGCGAGGGCGGCGCCGGGGTGACCCCCTCGGGAGGCGAGCGCGTTCACGACAGCGGGGAGGTCGGTCTCTGGTAGCGCCGAGAGGACGTCGCGGGGGGAGGCCTGTTCCGCGGGGTCGGCGAGCAGGCCGAGGAGCGCGCGGCGGGCGGGGAGGGAGAGGGACGGCGGCAGGTGCCACGGCTGTTCGCCGCGGAAGGTGTCGAGCGGGCGGCCGAGGCGCGGCTTGCGGGAGGAGGAGGCTCGGGTGGGGCGGGAGGTGGAGAGGAGGGAGGTCGGGGAGAAGAGGCGAGGAGGGGAGGAGGAGCACGGCGTCTGAGGCTGGCGGTGGGTGATGAAGGGGTTGGGGATTGTAGGACGCGGCGGTGGCGCTGGCGCTCGGAGGGGCAGCGGGAGGGCGAGCGTTTCGGCCATGGCGCGGCCAGTGGGAACTGGGAACCGGCGGGGTTTAGGGGTTATCTACGGCCGGTGGGGGTAGCAGTGGCACCGCCGCGGCCGCTGATGGCAACGAGAGGATATGGCACGGCAAGTCGGCAAGCGCTGGCACCTGGCGGCGACGCGGTGCGAGTGGTGGGAGCCGGCGGCCCGGTGATATGCCGGTGCTGGGCTCCCGGCCGCTTGGAGGCCGAAATGCGGCAATGGAGTGTGCTGTAATGGGCTGGTTGCGACGGGCCGGCCAGTCTGTTTCGGTTTTTTTTTTTGAGGGACTGTTTCGGATTTTCTTTTGTTGGAAGGAGTCTGTTTTGGTTTGAGACTTTTTTTTTTGAGAATACGTATCTGTATTTCATTTAAGTAAAACATACTTAGGTGCATACAAATACAGACACATACATACTGGATGCAGTGGCAGTTGTCCCTGCCAAACTCCACGAAGACCCCTAAGAAAGAAAAAAATCACAGCGATGCCTCTGGGTTCTTCGGGAAACGTCCAGAGTCGGCCACGTCGCCGCCGGCTCCCGCCGCCGAAGACGAATCCAAGAACCACCCCGAGTCGGAGATGTCCAGTCGCGCACTGGCTTGAAATGGAGTCGAAGTAGACACCCGTCACGAAGAACGGGATGAAGCCATCGGCGGTCACCCATCGACCGGGGCCGCACCCCAACATCTCCAGCTCCTAGATCTGAGCTTGCAACCGGCAACCGCCGCCGCCGAGTGAGAAAAGAGCCAGATCCTGCCGGCCAGCTACCACAACCCCCATAGACAGCCCTGCATCCAAGCAAAAGAAAGGCAGCAGCAACATCACATGGAAGACGATGAGCCGCCAGCCCCGGACTCCTGTATAAAAAGCCCCAACCTCACCGTAGGCGCTAGAGGAGGACGCTGCCGGGACGAAGAAGAGATGGGCAAAGATTATTCCGCTGCAGCATCGACTACTCCGCCTCGTCGACACCGCCCCAGACAGACACGCCGTAGAGGAGCACCCTCCCGGCGAACCCTAGCTCCGCCATCAACGATGGTGACCAAACCCTAGACCTAGGTAGACGCCTACCTACTCTATATACAACCGCACGACGATTCCCCGACCCATCCCCCTCTCTGACGCCATGCAGGCCACCGGAGAGGAAAGAGGTCGGTGAAATTGCCGCCGGAAACGCGCTCCGCCTCGCTTTCGCCTTGGACAACTGTAGCAAGGGGAAAGCGAGAGAGAGAAGACTGAATGAACCGTCCCCATCTTTTTTGGCTTGAGACTTGAGAGGCAAGGGCATAGACAAATTTTGAGAAGTTTGTCACTGGCTAGTGGCCAGGGGCCACTGACTTGTGCATCAAAATTTTTAGCACGTTATGAGACGAATGTTTTTAAAAATAATTTTTTACACAAGTTATGCACTCAGGTATTCAACCAGCTAACATTACAGGTTCCAGCCTCCCGAGTCCCGTCAGTAAGCAGAACCTAAAAAACAACAAAACAAATTGCTGAACACAGAGTAAACTCAAACGACAAAAACTAAGTGCCAAATTGTAAGACATCCACTAGTGAACATTTTCGTAACCATTTGTTTTCAACATATGGCACAACCACTTCTTCTAATGCGACGGATTCATATTTGGGATGGAGATTTGCTTTAGGGAAAATGTGTCATGCCGCCTTAGAAAAGGGCTTGGGGGACACAGGCTGACTAGGCGAACGAGGCAGACGTGACGACAGACAAGGCGGCGAGGTGAGCTAGACGATGATTGAGTCAGGGAGAGGTGGGGAAGACACAGCGATGGCCCGGCGACGCTGAGTTAGCATAGTGAGGGCAGTGGGGCCAGACATGGCAACTAGAAGGTCACTAAGGACGAGGCAGGTCGGCGGCAGGCGGGGGCGAGCTCGTGGACTCGCATCCACGCACGATGAAGAAGATGACCGGAGCTTGAAGATAACTCCTAGTCGTACTATTAAGATCCAATGGCTATGATTTGTCGCCCGAGAGAAACACATAAAATAGGCACATGATGTATGCCAATTTCTAGTTTGTAACTATGTCCAAAAGTAAATCTGTTGTGTAGCCTTCGAACATGAATATGATTACAAGATGGACTATTTTGTTTTTGTCATTAATCATTTATATTTAACAAGATAGACCAACAAGTTTGTCACGCGACACAAACTTTTGGAGGCATAATTTTAGGTCTATTCTCTAATCCTTATAACCATTCCAGATAAATTATTTATATTTTGTGGTAGACCAAAAACAATTTGATTTGTTGTCCAAATAACTATTGGAACCTTACAATAAAAAAGTAAAAGTTGGATATATTCTTGTTATAATAAAACAACAATTTTCATTGTCTTTACAATTTTACTTAATTAGCAAATATGTTCAGGTGTATAATTTATCGTGCGGTGCTCGTGCCAATGATAATAAGGTAGCAATTGTTGTTGGACTTAATTGGGTCTGACCCAACCTTAAAACAAATAATTCTAACACCAATAATAAATGCTAGTGTAATAAAAGATTAATCTCATATGGAAAATTAAGATAAGATTGACTCAACTTAGATAGGTGGCTATTGTATGCAGCTAGCATGAGTTTAAAAAGGTAGAAGGACCCGAGCGGGCTTGGATAGCTAGGCCAAGAGTGGTGTAAGGTTTTGCACCTCGGAACTCGAGGGAGTGAGTAACGAACAACGCCACAGGGAAAAAAGTGAGAGATGAATTAAAACAATCGCCCGTTATAGATGTAAGATTAGGCTATCCTGAGAGATGAATGAAAGCAATCGCTCTTTATAGATGTAAGATTAGGCTATCCTTGGTTAAATTTACACTTCTAACGAAGAACTAGTAAAAATATCTTAATATATTTATCTGGAGGCAAAATATTTATGAACTATGAAAACACCATGTTCGGTAAGATGCCATGTCAAATGTCTGTTGGCCACCAATAAGTTGTACAAACACAAAGCTATATACATTCATTAACTTGTCCCCTATCCAAAGCCCTAGGGAAAGTTTGCAGCCTTGCAGGGTATATATAATACTAAAGACATGCATGAGAACCGTAGCATTTTTTCCCCCATGCAATGCATCTATGAACTTTTTATCCAAACCATTTTTATTCGATTTAGCCACTACTCAGCAGTCACTGTTTCGTCTCCCGACTGAATGCATGCATGGCTTTTCAGTTACTTACTTCACGCAGAATTTGACGCCCGATGCTTCTTGGCCTGCTGCAAAGGCATGGGGCTCTGAACCTCCTCATCCTCGCCCCGTCGTCTCACGCCGGCAAATGGAACGTACGGCGGCGCAAGGGGCGTCATGTTGAGGTCAAGCCAGCCCGCGCCCTTGGTGCTGGGTGGCAGCGAGGCCGGCACCGACGGGCCGTGCAGGTAGTGGAACCTCTTGTGCCCGCCGAGCGCCTGCCCAGTGGCGAAGTACCTGTGGCACACCGTGCAGACGTGCCGCCCGGCGTCGCCGCCGCCGCCGCTCCCAGACGACGAAGCCGCCTCCGCGGCTCCCTTCTGATGCTGGCCGGATGACGACGATGGCGCCCTATCGTATGCCGCCGCTGCAGGCTTGCGGTGGCTCGCCTTGTGTCCGCCGAGCGCCTGGTATGACGCGAACGCCTTGCCGCAGATGGGGCAGCGGAAGTGGAGCGGGAGCTCGCCAGGCGACGCCGCCCTCGCGCGTAACGGTGGCGCGTCGTCGTCGGCGCCGGCTTGCTGGCACGCGGCGACCAGCGCCGCGAGGCACAGGGACAAGTAGTCGTCTTGCCCCATCTATCTATCACGCTAACGTTCCTCTGGTGATCTCCTTGTAATGATAAGCTGCTGTAGCCAGTGGTAGAACTGTAGATGGATGGAAACTCCGATCCTGTGACCAATTGAGATCTTGTATACACACAGCAGTATTTCATGCAGTTGCATGCGTCTCGTCTCTAGCCATCCACGGACCATGATTACTTACTTATACCTTGGGAGCACTGGCCGGCCTGAACGAAAGAGCGGCGCGATCGCGTCAAAAGAAGCACGAGGAAGCAGCCGCGGAAGGCGAATTGAACGCGAAGTGTCGACAGACTTGGAAAGTGGAAACGATCTGTGAGATGACTGATGGCGTCTATATCCCGCCTGCTACACACTTGCGCTCGTGCGTTTGAATCGCGCGCCCTAGTCCTGCCGGTTCTGTTTTGTCCAAACTCTGTCTCAACTTGCAAATTTTGTAAACAATATGCGAGGAACTTTTGTGCACAGAGTGCCGCGATTTCTCTTGTCTTTTTGGATAAAAAAGCGATTGATTACGAACTCTCTGATGAGCATTCTAGTTCTAGAAACGATGATTGTCGATGATTGTTTCCGTGACAGCTGCACACGTTTACCATGTGTCCACGTCGTAGAGAGAGAGAGACGCGTCGGTGGTCGTGGGTTTTGAAGAGGTCGTGTCCAGACTTATTGCTTTTTTGAGCAAGATGCCCAGTCTTGTTTGTTTTTTTGAGAAACGCCCAGTCTTGTTTGTGTCAAATATTGAATAAAAAATAATTAAAATAATCTTGTTTACCCGTGTTGGTCGTATTAGAAAAATAATATTATTTTTCTATGATGTCAAATATAGATATATTTTAGAGTAAAGTCCATCACCGGTCCCTAAACTTGTTTGGCTGTGTCATTCCGGTTCCTGAACTCGCAAATCGACTGTTTAGGTCCTCAAACTTGTTCAGCTGTGTCATTTCGGTCCCTGAACTTAGAAATCACCCGTCTATGTCCTCAAACTTGTTCAGTTGTATCATCGTGGTCCCTAAACTTGGTTTTGACTCTTATATAGGTCAAAACAGAGCGATCTAAAAACTCTATATCAAAAAATAATTCATAACTTTTTCATATGAGCTCGAATGAAGACAAACTTTAGGTCAAAATTATAGCCCTCGACGCGATCTATAACTTTGTAGTTGAAAAGTGTTTGAATTAAAACTGTTTAGAGGCACAAAATATTGTTGTATGTTTATAGATTTTGAAATTTGAAATTTAAAATTATCAAACAATCTTAGATACTGACATAGTCTATATGAAATTATAATTCTCAATACGATATACAACTTTGCAGTTAAAAAGTTTTTATTTAAAGTCACTTAGTATCCCAAAATTTAATTTTAAATTTTAAATTTTAAAATCTATAAACTTACAATAATATTTTGGGACCCTAAACAGTTTTAATTCAAAAACTTTTCAACTATAAAGTTGTAGATCGCGTCGAGGGCTATAATTTTGATATAAAATTTGTCTTCATTCGAGCTCATATTATAAAGTTATGAATTAATATTTGATATGGAGTTTTTAGATCGCCCTGTTTTGACCAGATGAGACTCAATACCAAGTTTAGGGACCGGGATGACACAACTGAACAAGTTTAAGGATCTAAACAGGTGATTTCCAAGTTTAGAGACTGAGATGACACAGCCGAATAAGTTTAGGGACCGAGATGACACAGATGAACAAGTTTAAGGACCTAAACGATCAATTTGCGAGTTTAAGGACCCCGATGACACATCGGTACAAGTTTAGGGACCGGTGATGAACTTTACTCCATATTTTATATCAAAGTTGTAGCTCTTAATGAGATGTACAAGTTTCATTTAAAAAGTATTTTTATGCGACATCAAATAAGAAATATATGATTTTTTTAAAAGATAAGCTTTGAAAAATGATTAATATGCTATTAAATTTTGTATTATTTTTTTGATATCTTAACTATCTCAAATGAAAGACCTCAAAATTAAAAAATTGTTGATCTCATAGTTAGCTACAACTTTAGTATAAAAAGTATCTTCATTTGACACCAAACATGAAAAAAAAATATAATTTTAATAAAGTGACAAGACTTAGTGCATGATTATTAAGCTGCTGAAATTTTATATTATTTTTTCGTGCATCTTAACGACCTCAAATATAAAAACTAAAAACTAAAAAGTTATAGATCTAATTGATAACTACAACTTTAATGTAAAAAGTATCTTTATTTAACAACATACAAAAAAGATATTATTTTTCTGATGCGACAAACACTAGTACGCAGTTATTTTGGTCCTGAAATTTTATATTAATTTTTTGAGCATCTTAGCGTCCTTAAATGAAAAAACTCAAAACTAGAAAGTTGTAGATCTCGTCGAGAGCTACAATTTTTATATGAATTTTATCTTCATCTGACGTCGTATTAAGGAGTTATGATTTTTCAAAGTTTCAGTTTTATCACGCCACTCCTAGTGACGCGACAGAACAATACTGTCACGCAAGCGGGAGTGGCGTGACAAAGTTTTTCACGTCGAAAACGTCGTCCAACATGGCACATCTTGTCGCGCCAATACATGTGGCGCGACAGCGTTATTTGGTCACGCTAGCCCCACTAGCGCGACCAAAAGAGTTAGATCTGAATTTTTTAGAGCGGTTATTATTAAAATATTGAATAAAAATAGTTAAAATATAAAAATTCTCCCTACGACTACTAATCCAGGTATATCCTCATAGCCACCAATCAACTGAATCCTCTATTGAGATGTTGATTGATTCAAAATGTATTCCCAATTTTTTCTATTTGACTTGATCTGTGTTAAATAAATGGTGCTAGTTACACTATTTGTTCAGTTATAATAGGAACACGATTATTCAGTTATAATAGGTGTCCCTGTCTTCACCTTTTCAGCACTAATCAACCTACATTAGCTGTAGAGAGATTTATATTGTTGCAGCCATCATGGACAAGCAATGGATGAGAACACCTAGGTAATACTAGTTAGAAATTGCTCCTGTTTTTTTTTCCTGTGTCGAGTTCAAGTCCTTAGCAAGCTGAATTTTTATCGTTGCATCTTAGGTGGTCAATCGAGTATGATGAAGGCCTTCACAACTTTATAGAATTTGTCTTTGCCACATAATAGGATACCTTGTCATTGCTGTGATTGTGGAAATAATTACTGGTCAGAGGCAAAAGATGTTCGGGAACATTTAATTTCCATTGGGTTCATGGATGGATACTCATCATGGATTCATCATGGCGAGGGCATGTCATCTGTATCGAGTCCTGGTTTGCGCTCACAATCAAAAGACAACGATGCTGAGATTGATCCAATGGAACAGATGCTAATGGAGGGTTTGATTCTTATCAACCATCTTACGAAGTGTGTTTTGCCAACAGTTCTAACAGTCTATGTTTTTCTTCCTTTGATATTCCAGGATAAATCTTAGGAAGGTTGGTAAGGAATGATTTGGCCTCTACCATCCTTCCATGTCTACAGTAGCCCTGCAATATTGAATTGAAAGTTCTCTCATTTGGCTTGCAGCCTTGGGCAACCAGATAGCGTACTAAATCATTAGCTTCTTCAAACATTAAGTTGGCAACATAACTCTTGATGAAAATATTGTATGTTACAATATCTGGTTTCACGCCGGAACATTTCATCTCAGAGAACAACCTTGAGGCTTCTTTCATCTGTCCTTTCCTTCCATATGCATATATCACAGTGTTATAAGAGTATCGATCAGGGCGCATGCCACTTGACTTGATCTCAGTCAGGCTTCACACTTTTCACAATCACCTAAACGAGAATACATATGCATCAAGCTGTTATAGGTTGCAGCACTGTGGTTGATAGAATTCTCCTTCATGAGTGAAAGGACCTCCTCCACCTTCTTAACCATCTTATTTTTCCCATATATGGATACCATTGCATTAAGAACATTAATGTCCAGGAGCAACGCCTCCTCCTCAGATCCTGAAACGCCTTTTCTGTCTCAGATAAATTATTAACTTTGTTATTGACCAAGACCAATGTTTTTACTAGCCAGTTGTGTGGCTCAATCCTCTCTGCATATATCTTCAGATAAAGCTTTCATTTTGTTCAACTTCTTAGCATTAGCATATGCATGAAGCAACGAGGAATAACTGAGCTCATCTGGCTTACAATCTCGATCCTCCATCTCAGCAAACAACTTTTCTGCCTGTTCCCAGCGACCACACCGAGCCAATGCAGATAGAGCAGCATTGTAGGTTGAAATATCTGGATATACACCGGCTTCTATCATCCTCTTGTATATCTCCATTGCTTGATCAAACAAACCACATCGACTATATGAACTAATCAGTGAAACATATGTGTCCCTCTCATGGATGTAGCCAGCTTTCTTCATCTCCTTGAACACCCCTGAAACCTGAGTCTAGACCATTCTGCCCAAACACGGACAAGAGCATGTTCCAGGTGACAACATCTGGCACATACCCAGCAGACCTGAGGTCATCAAAGACAGCCATCATCTCTGTGAACTTTCCCCTCACCCCGTGCATCTTGATCAATGCATTGTAGGTGCACAGGTTCGGGCTACATCCGTTCCTCACCATTTCTCTGTATGTAGAAAGTGCTGCGTCAATTTTGCCAATTCTATCAAGACCAGAGATCAATGTCGTGTATGTAACCACATCTGGCTTCATCCCCCTGAACTCCATCTCCTGTTTTAGCTCCAGAGCCTCTCCTAACAACCCATCCTTCACATAAGACGAGATGAGTGAGTTGTAGGTCACCACGCTGGGTGCACATCCCACATTCTCCATCTTCTTTAGCACCCCAATCGCCTCCTCATGCCTCCGCGCCTTACCATATACATCCAGGGAATTGAATGTGACCTTGTCAGGTTCGAATCCAGCAGCCTTCATCTCATCGAACACCTGCGCTGCCTCCCTGTAAAGCCCCCTTCGACGGCAACAACTAATGAGAGTGTTGTATGTATACCTGTCCAGCTCAATGCCACCCTCCTTAATGGAGTCCACGAGCGCCACCACCTCTTTCCATGGGACAGGGACAGCCATCTTGGCGTAGACATGGAGCACGACGTTGTAGGTGACGAGCGCGGGCTGCACGCCGCCATCCAGCATGCGCCGGAACACGGCGACCGCATCCCGGAACCTGCCGGCACGGGAGAACGCGGACACGAGCGCAGTGTATTCGCTGGCGTCGAGCGCCGGCGCGGCCTCGAGGAGAGCGGAGGCCTCGGCGAGGCAGCCGGCGCGCGCAAACACGCGGATGGCAGTGGGCAGCACGCGCGGGTGGTGGAGAGCGCGATCACCATGGAGGTCCCGCGCGGCGCGGACAGCGGCGAGGGCGGCGCCGGGGTGACCCCCTCGGGAGGCGAGCGCGTTCACGACAGCGGGGAGGTCGGTCTCTGGTAGCGCCGAGAGGACGTCGCGGGGGGAGGCCTGTTCCGCGGGGTCGGCGAGCAGGCCGAGTAGCGCGCGGCGGGCGGGGAGGGAGAGGGACGGCGGCAGGTGCCACGGCTGTTCGCCGCGGAAGGTGTCGAGCGGGCGGCCGAGGCGCGGCTTGCGGGAGGAGGAGGCTGGGGTGGGGCGGGAGGTGGAGAGGAGGGAGGTCGGGGAGAAGAGGCGAGGAGGGGAGGAGGAGCACGGCGTGTGAGACTGGCGGTGGGTGATGAAGGGGTTGGGGATTGTAGGACGCGGCGGTGGCGCCGGCATTCGGAGGGGCAGTGGGAGGGCGAGCGTTTCGGCCATGGCGCGTCCAATGGGAACTGGGAACCGGCGGGGTTTACCTATGGCCGGTGGGGGTAGCAGTGGCACCGCCGCGGCCGCTGATGGCAACGAGAGGATATGGCACGGCAAATCGGCAAACGCTGGCGCCTGGCGGTGGCGCGGTGCGAGTGGTGGGAGCCGGCGGCCCGGTGATATGCCGGTGCTGGGCTCCCGGCCCCTTGGAGGCCGAAATACGGCAATGGAGTGTGCTCTAATGGGCTGGTTGCGACGGGCCGGCCAGTCTGTTTCGGTTTTTTTTTTTGAGGGACTGTTTGGGATTTTCTTTTGTTGGAAGGAGTCTGTTTTGGCTTGACTTGAGAGGCAAGGGCGTAGACAGATTTCTAGAAGTTTGTCACTGCCTAGTGGCCAGGGGCCACTGACCGGTGCATCAAAAAAATTTAGCACGTTATGAGATGAATGTTTTTTAAAATATTTTTTTACACAAGTTATGCACTTAAGCATTCAACCAGCTAACATTACAAGTTCCAGCCTCCCGAGTCCCGTCAGTAAGTAGAACCTAAAAAAACAACAAAACAAGTTGTTGAACACAGTGTAAACTCAAACGGCAAAAACTAAGCGCCAAATTATAAGACATCAACTAGTGAACATTTTCGTGACCATTTGTTTTCAACATATGACACAACCACTTCCTCTGAGGCGACGGATTCATATTTGGGATGGAGATTTGCCTTAGGAAAAATGTGTCATGCCGCCTTAGAAATGGGATTGGGGGGAGAGAGGCTGACTAGGCGAAGGAGGTAGACGTGGCAACAGTTATGGCGGCGAGGTGAGCTGGACAACGATTGAGTCAGGGAGAGGTGGGGAAGACACAGAGATGGCCCCGCGACGCCGAGTTAGCATAGTGAGGGCAGTGGGGCCAGATATGGCAACTAGAAGGTCGCCAAGGACGAGGCAGGTCGGCGGTAGGCGGGGGCGAGCTCGTGAACTCGCATCCACGCACGATGAAGAAGATGACCAGAGCTTCAAGATAACTCCATAGTCGTACTATTAAGAACCAATGGCTATGATTTGTCGCTCGAGAGAAACACATAAAATAGGCACATGATGTATGCTAATTCCTAGTTTGTAACTATCCTCTATTCTTATCAATGAAAGCCGGTAACGAATCTTTCGAAAAAAAACAAAGGACCATACTCTGATTTATAGCTCATTTGTTTATCAAAGTGGATTGGTTTAGGAAGTGTAGAAATAGAACCTAGGTAACAGGATTAAGGGGTGTTTAGTTCCCACCCAAAAACTTTATACCCCATCCCATCAAATGTTTGGAGACATGTATGGAGCATTAAATATAGATAAAAAATAACTAGCTACACACAGTTTGCATGTATTTTGTGAGACGAATCTTTTAAGCCTAATTAGTTTATGATTAGATATTAATTTCTATAGTTACACATGTACTATAGTGCCCCGAAAACTTTACAGCCCCTGCACTAAACACGCCTAAATTCTAGCTTACCTCCTGGAAGTTTGCTTTCCTCGTCAGTTGATGCTAACTTGTATTTTCTTCAAATGTAGACTGCATCTAAAAACTGATTGCTTCCATGTAATTATTTTTGCCTATGCCATTTTGTATTTCAGGCTATCGTACCAGCCCATCGTCTTGACAGGTCGATGTTTACTAGTAGTGGTCCGAGCAAAAGTAGTCAGGTGCTGCTTCCTCTATAAGGTTACACAGGAAAAGAAATAGAAACAAATTTGGATAAACAGGATGTTGTAACCCACGGTTTTGTAGAGAGTTAGTTCGCTGGTCACCTGTGTGCGCCCATGACGTCGCACCCACGACCACGAGTCCGCGCCCCTGGCGCATCACATTGTAATCTGTATATATTACACAAATGAGGCAATAGATTCCCTGTTGGCCCAAATCTCTTACTCTACAGGGTATCAACTAGCGCGGTTACTCGATCCTAACCTCACGTCCCGTCTCCTCCGCTGCCGGGTTCCCCATCGCTGATCCGCCATCGCCGATCAGCCTCAGGCTCTCCTCTTTTCATCGCCATGGATCTCGATATGGAGTCCAACCCACTCTACGATATCCCCAACTCCTCTTATGCTAGCTCCGAAAACTCCTTCACTTCCTCCGTCGATGATGTTCCGCCCGCCGTCACTATGCCCACGGCGGCCGTCCTCCAGACTGTCAACATCAAATCGCACGTTCCCGTCGAGCTTGATCTCGTTGACTCCAACTACGCCGAATGGCGTTCCTTCTTTGATGCGTTCATCGGAAAGTTTGGCCTCCGTTCTCATCTCTCCTCCCGGCCAACTCCCGAGAACCGCCGTGATCGCGAGTGGGTCATGCGCGACCAATGCATCCTCAGTTGGCTGTACAATTCGGTGTCCAAGGATGTCCGTGCCCTCGTCCGTGTTCCGCGCGCCACCGCCTACGTCATCTGGACCTCCATCACCGAGCAGTTCCGGGACAACCAGCTGCACCGTGCCGTTTACCTCGAAGCTGAGTTCCGCAGTCTCATTCAGGGAGATATGGACATCGCCGCCTACACCGGTCGCCTCAAACAGCTTGCCGACGCTCTGCGCGACGTCGGGCAACCTGTCCGGGAGACAAGCCAAGTGCTCAACATGCTTCGTGGCCTCAACTCCAAGTTCCGCCATGCTGTTCCGGTCATCGCCGCCAAGAACCCACCACATACCTTCCTCTCGGCTCGCTCGTACTTGCTGTTGGAGGAAAAGTATGACCACGAGCATGCCAAGGCGGCGCAGCACCAGGCTCTCATCGCCACCGGCGGTGGTGGTCGCGGCTCCACTCTTTCCTCCCACGGCGATGGCGGTTCCAACTCCAACAACCGCTCCGCGCCGCCGACTGCTTGGAACACTCCACGTTCTGATTCCAACCGCTACAACAAGAAGAAGGGGCGTGGCCGCGGTTCTGGTCCACCTGGTGGCACCAGTTCTGGGAACCCACCTCGCCCCCCGAGCTCTCCCTGGGTTCCCGGGATGAACCCATGGACCGTCATGGTGCAAGCCTGGCCCATGCCGTTCCGCGTTCCGGGTGCCGGCGTCCTCGGCACTCGTCCCGGCGTTCCCCAGCAGCAGGCGTACTTCGCCGGCGTCCCTCCTCAGCTTCCGGTTCAGCCTCCAGCAGCTCCGCATCCAGCAGCTCCGCACCCGCCGGCTGATGTCTGGAATCACCAAGCGCTGCTCAACGCCTTGGCCACCTCCGCCGTCCCGCCGTCCGGGCCTCAGGCTAGCGAGTGGTTCTTGGACACCGGCGCTACGTCTCACATGGCTGCCAATGCTGGTAATTTCCACTCCTCTGAACCCCTTTCTGATTCTCCTCCAATCGCTGTTGGCAACGGTGCTCTACTTCCTGTTACCCATCGTGCCTCCATTGCAATTCCTACAACACATTCCTCTCTTCATCTCAAGAATATCCTGGTTTCCCCTTCTTTGGTCAAAAACCTTATTTCTGTTAGATCTTTAACCCGTGACAACAATGTTACAGTTGAGTTTGACCCCCTTGGTTTTTCCATCAAGGATATCCCCACACGGACGGTGCTCCTCCGATGTAACAGTACCGGCGATCTGTACCCCTTGGCATCATTGTCGCCGGCGGCGTTGGTGGCCTCTGCATCCTCGACCTCTGTGGAACTGTGGCACCTTCGGTTGGGTCATCCCGGGCGTCGTTCTTTTCAACAAACGTTGCGTCATCTTGATTTCAGTTGTACAAAGTCATCATCTCATACATGTTCTGCTTGCCAGTTAGGCAAACATGTTCGTTTACCTTTTACATCTTCAGAGACAATTAGCTATGTTCCTTTTCAGCTTGTTCATGCCGATGTGTGGACCTCTCCAATTACTAGTTGTTCTGGATTCCAGTACTACCTTGTTCTTATTGATGATTTCACACACTATGTTTGGACGTTCCCACTGCGTCACAAATCTGATGTGCTTGCTTGCTTATTATCGTTTCATGCCTATGTCTGCACTCAGTTTCAGTTACCACTGATTGCCTTTCAGTCAGACAATGGAAAAGAGTTCGATAACAATGCCCTACGATCACATCTCACTGCTCATGGGATTGCTTTTCGCCTCTCCTGTCCTTATACGTCTCCTCAGAATGGGAAAGCTGAGCGCATCCTTCGTACTTTGAACGATTGTGTTCGTAGCCTTCTGCTCCACGCCGGCATGCCACCATCATTTTGGGTTGAGGCTCTGTCCACCGCCACACATCTAGTGAACCGGCGGCCGTGTCAAGCTAGTGGCCCCCTCACCCCATTCCAGCTCCTGCTCGGCGCACCACCCTCCTATGATCACCTCCGGGTGTTTGGCTGCCTCTGCTACCCGAACCAAGCTGCTGTTGCGCCTGACAAACTCAGTGCCCGCTCCACAGCTTGTGTTCTTCTTGGTTATCCCAGTGATCATCGCGGGTACCGCTGTTTTGATCTTCAATCTCGTCGAGTTATTACCTCTCGCCATGTTGTGTTTGATGAAAGCCAATTTCCTTTTCGCTCCAGATCCTCAGAACCGTCTTCTTCTTCGCGAGTTACTGTAGCTGGTCCGGCAACAGAGGTTGTTGTGCTCAATCAGCCTGTTCCTGTGATTCAGGCTTCACTGATGCCTTCAACATCTCCATCGCAGCTTTCTTTGCCGCCTTCCCAGTCCTCTAACCCCTCCTCAGCCTCGCCAGCCGCGAGTAACACTGGGTCTGCGACATCGCCTGCAATGCTCCCGGCTGCTCCCTCGCCTCCTGCTCCGCCTGCACACCCCATGCTGACGCGGGCCAAGGCTGGAGTCCATAAACCAAATCCGCGCTATGCCCTCAGCGCTGGTGCGGCTATCTCACCTATCCCTTCCTCGGCTCGTGCTGCCCTTCGGGATCCCAACTAGCATGCCGCTATGGAGGCTGAGTTCCGTGCTCTGCAATCCAATCGGACATGGCGTCTGGTTGATCGGCCAGCTGGTGCACATATCATCTCAGGCAAGTGGGTCTTCACACATAAACTTCGCCCCGATGGTTCCCTTGATCGCTACAAGGCCCGCTGGGTCGTTCGAGGGTTCACGCAACGCGCCGGGATTGACTTCGGCGAAACCTTCACGCCCGTCGTCAAGCTGGCCACCATACGAACGGTTCTCACCATCGCTGCCTCCCGCCAGTGGCCAACTCGGCAACTGGATGTGTCCAATGCTTTCCTCCATGGTCGATTGCAGGAGCATGTTCTATGCCAGCAGCCGACTGGCTTCGCTGATCCTGCTCGTCCCGATGCCGTTTGCCTCCTGGACAAATCCCTCTATGGTCTCCGTCAGGCTCCGCGAGCTTGGTTTGATCGGTTCGCCAAGTTTGTTATTAGCATCGGTTTCACCCCCACTCGGTCTGACTCATCGTTGTTCGTCCTCCGTCGCGGACATGACATCGCGTACCTGCTCTTGTACGTTGATGACATGGTGCTCACCGGCTCTAGCCTAGCTCTTCTACACCACATCGTTCAGCGACTGCGTGCTGAGTTTGCTGTCAAAGATCTCGGCGAGCTGCGCTTCTTCCTTGGCATTGCCGTCCGGCGCGATGCTCACGGCTTCTACTTGTCCCAGCAACGGTATGCCGAGGACATCCTCGAGCGTGCCGGCATGAGTACCTGCAGGTCTGCATCAACTCCGATCGATGCTAAGGGAAAGTTGTCCGCCGATGGTGCCAAGATTGACGACCCAGGCGCTTACAGGAGCTTGGCTGGAGCGTTGCAGTACCTAACAATCACAAGACCGGATCTTGCATTCGCTGTTCAGCAATTGTGCCTGCATATGCATGATCCAAGGGCGCCACATCTTGCTCTTCTGAAGCGGCTGCTCAGGTATGTGTGTGGCACAACAGACTTGGGACTCAGTCTCCGCGCCTCGACACGCCTTGACATCACAGCGTACTCCGACGCAGACTGGGCTGGATGCCCGGACACCCGGCGCTCTACATCGGGCTTCTGCATCTTCCTCGGTGACGCGCTGGTTTCTTGGTCATCCAAGCGACAACCGACGGTCTCCCGTTCCAGTGCGGAGGCCGAGTACCGTGCCGTCGCCAACGCCGCTGCCGAGTGCATATGGCTACGTCAACTTCTCGGCGAGCTGAGCTGCAACGTCAACAAGGCCACCGTTGCTTACTGCGACAACGTCTCCGCCGTGTACATGTCGGCAAACCCGGTGCACCACAAGAGGACCAAGCATATAGAGTTGGATATTCACTTCGTTCGCGAACGCGTTCAGCTCGGTGATCTACGGGTTCTACATGTGCCCACCGGCGAGCAGTATGCCGACATCATGACGAAAGGATTGCCATCCGCGACATTTGAAGCTTTCCGCAACAGTCTGTGCATCGTACCTACATCGTCGTGACGACCCTCAGACTGCGGGGGGGTGTTGTAACCCACGGTTTTGTAGAGAGTTAGTTCGCTGGTCACCTGTGTGCGCCCATGACGTCGCACCCACGACCACGAGTCCGCGCCCCTGGCGCATCACATTGTAATCTGTATATATTACACAAATGAGGCAATAGATTCCCTGTTGGCCCAAATCTCTTTCTCTACACAGGAGACAAAAGAAGTACCCGCTCACTGTTTTGTAATCCTGGAAAACAGTGGCCAAACAACCTCCTGTGTGTGTGTTGTGCGGCCGCCAGCCAGCCAGCCAGCGACAGCCCGCCACCAGGCTGCGTTGTGCGGCCGCACCTAGCACACGCGACTGCGAGGACTCCCAGTTGAAACCGGAGGTTGTTCTTGGGAAGCAAATTCTGAGAGACCTGGTCTTTCCCCTATCTAAAAGACCTTGATGATGAATCAGATAGTATGAAGAAGGACAAGGACACTTGAAGCTCACCTGGACAATGCTTGTCTTTGCACCTACAAAGTCTTGATTGCAGTCAAGTCTATGACCTGGTACTGGTACCTTATGATATGAGTTGTTTTCAACAATACACATATCACATATTTGATACTTGATAGTTAGTATTTCACATTTGTATAGTAGCTGTTTTTGTTTTTATTGTCCAAAGTGAGCTCCAACATCACATCAAAATTAACAAATTTTCTAGGGTCAAATCATTGTGGTCACCGATATACTCTGAATTATAAGTTGCACAAACTCAAATATGAGCGCTACAAGATGAAACTAAATTTAAATGTATAGAGAATGATCATATTGTTTGATATGCCACATAGAAATAGAGAGATTTTGGTCAATCTAACTATTTTATTCAGTGTTATTTTATTTGTGTGGTCATCTAATTGAAGCACTTTTGAGCATTAGTGTGCAAATAGAGAGACTTGAGCCATTTCGTAGAAGATTTAAAGTATGGTATTCAAATCGATTGTGCATTTTTTCTCTCTCAATTGCAGAAGGGAAGATACCCCAAATAAACTTTCACTCCTTGCTCCAGTTCCGGTGGTTAGCATGGATGAAAAAAGGAGGCTTGGCTCACCATAGCAAGCCTTTGATATATTTTACACAGTGGGGGCAAGAGATTCTTGAAGTCGAAGCAGATTGCAAGCCATGCTTAATTCTTAATTTCGTGATACTTAGCTTTTCTAACTTCACTACCTCTATTCTAATCTTCTTCATTCCCATATCAACAAGGAACATAGGTTGTTTACTCACAAGTTTGTGGAGCACTTCAATATATCGTTGTCGTCCACCAGAATCCTGTAGACGGGCTCAGTGGGGTCGATGACATTGAAAAACATACAGCTTCTTGAAGGATACTTGTTTTTGCTTCCTTGCTAAATGCATATTAATTACTAGCTATACTACCCTATTTGAAATAGGATAATCGGATAACTCGTCATTTCTAATGCCCGTGCAAACATGTGTAATACAGATTTGCTAAGTTGGTTAGTCTTGCGAAATATAGAAGATCATATAGCTACATTTCATTTCAGAGATCATAACAACACAATAATACCCAAAACACTACTTGCTCCATTAAACAAACTAAACAACAGGCACAGCTGCACAGGGTCTTGCACAGCTTAAATGAGCGGACTATCATTGCTTCAAACCTGTACTTATGAACTGGTACAATCCAAGGAGGGCGCGGCAACACTATCGGAGCCGGCTGCTAAGCCTCTAAGGCCCTCGGTAAAACCTTTGCCGAGCGCAACTCTCGGCAAAGCGTCCTCGGCAAAAATCCGATCGGCAAAGGCTTCTTTGCCGAGAGCCCGACGCTCGGCAAAGCGCGAAATTAAAAAAAATACGAAAAAAACTGAAAAAAAAAAATAATTGGGGGAGGGACCCACTGGCCAGCGCCCGTCCGTCTCCGTCGAAGTCGCAAGTCGTGGCATTTTTCGCGCAAAATTCGCAGCTACGCGGTCGGCGGGATTCAAACTCGTGACCTCTCCCTCACGCGATACCTCCTCTGCCACCTGCACTACACACTCACATGTGTCTATATGCCGTTTTGGTTACTCAAATATTATACTAAACCAAGTGAAATTTGATTGTTTGAGGCCCTAAACGAATTCAAATCAAAAAGTTGTCAACTACAAAGTTTCATAACTTTTCAAGCACTACATTTTTCATATAAAAAGTTTTTCCATCCGAGGTCTTTTAAAAAATTTAAATTTTAAATTTTTGAATTTCAAACGTAGTTTTGCATGACAAAGATTAATTCAAATGAAAAAGTGGTCAACTACAATGTTTCATAACTTTTCGAGATCTACAAACTTCATTTAGGAAGTTTTTCCATCCGAGGTCTTTTAAAAAATTCGAATTTTAAAATTTTGATTTTCAAACGTAGTTTTGTATGACAAGATGAATTCAAATGAAAAAGTGGTCAACTACAATGTTTCATAACTTTTTGAGATCTACAAACTTCATTTAGGAAGTTTTCTCATCCGAGGTCTTTTGAAAAATTCGAATTTTAAAATTTTAAAATTTTGAATTTCAAACGTAGATTTGCACGACAAGATGAATTCAAATTAAAAAGTGGTCAACTACAATGTTTCATAACCTTTCGAGATCTACAAACTTCATTTAGGAAGTTTTTTCATCCGAATTTGTGGTGCTAACATTGTTTACAAATCTTATATATCTCTCTTGTAGTTTTATGAAACTACATTAGAGACATATAGATTTTATGAACAACGTAATTATTACTTTGTCGAATGAAGAAATGACCAATATAAAGTTTGTAGATCATGAGAAGTTATGAAACTTTGTAGTTGAAAACTTTTTTATTTGAATTCGTTTAGGGCACCAAAACGTGGTTTGAAAAATTGTTTTGTCGAGTGTTTTACTTTGGCACTCGGCAAAGAAGCATTTGCCGAGTGTTTTTTTTTTGGCATTGCCGAGAGCCGTTTATCGGACGCTCAGCAAAGCCTTCTTTACCGAGTGCAGAGGCTTTTTTCGGCGCTCGGCAAAGAAGCGGATTCCGGCAGTGAAAGCCGCCCTTGTGTTTCTAGTATTTATGAACTATGAAAACACCATGTTCGGTAAGATGCCATGTCAAATGTCCGTTGGCCACCAATAAGTTGTACTCCCTCTGCCCTAAATGTTTGTCTCTTGAAATCCGTGTTCCCTCACAGACACGCTTTCCGGACGACTTACAAAAAGGGATGGAGGGAGTACAAACACAAAGCTATATACATTCATTAACTTGTCCCCTATCCAAAGCCCTAGGGAAAGTTTGCAGGGTATATATATATATATATATATATATATATATATATATATATATATATATATATATATATATATATATATATATATATATATATATATATATATACCGTAGCATGTTTTTTTTCCATGCAATGCATCTATGAACTTTTTATCCAAACCAACTTTATTCGATTTAGCCACCACTCAGCAGTCATTGTTTCGTCTCCTCCCGATCCCGACTGCATGCTTGCATGGCTTTTCAGTTACTTCACGCAGAATTTGACGCGCGATGCTTCTTGGCCTGCTGCAAAGGCAAGGGGCTCTGAACTTCCTCATCCTCGCCCCGTCGTCTGACGCCGGCGAATGAAACGTCCGGCGCAAGGGGCGACAGGTTGAGGTCAAGCCAGCCCGCGCCCGCGCCTGCAGTGCTGGGCGGTAGCGAGGCCGGCACCGACGGCCCGTGCAGGTAGTGGAACCTCTTGTGTCCGCCGAGCGCCTGCCCAGTGGCGAAGTACCTGTCGTGCCGACCGGCGCCGGCGCCGCCGCTCCCGGACGACGACGCCGCCTCCGCGCCCCCCTTCTTCTGGTGCTGGGATGACGACGACGATGGCGCCCTGCCATCGTATGCCGCCGCCGCCGCAGGCTTGCGGTGGCTCGCCTTGTGGCCGCCGAGCGCTTGGTACGACGCGAACGCCTTGCCGCAGATGGGGCAACGGAAGTGGAGCGCGAGCTCGGACGACGCCGCGCTCGCGCGTAACGGTGCCGCGTCGTCGTCGGCGCCGGCTTGTTGGCACGCCGCGACCAGCGCCGCGAGACACAGGGACAGGTAGTCGTCTTGCCTCATCTATCTATCACGCTAACGTTCCTCTGATCTCCTGTACTGATGAGCTATAGCCACTGATGTAGTAGTGTAGATGGACGGAATTCTGGTGACCAACTGAGATGTAGTAACACACAGACACAGCAGTATTTCATGCAGTCGCATGCGTTGCGTCTCTACTCTCTAGGCATCGATGGACCATGGTTACTTACTTATACCTTGGGAGAGCTGGCCTGAACGAAAGAGCGGCGCGATCGCGTCAAAAGAAGCACGAGGAAGCAGCCGCGGAAGGCGAACGCGAAGTGTCGACTGGACTTTGGAAATTGGAAACGATGTGTGAGATGACTGATGGCGTATATATCCCGCCTGCTACACACTTGCGATCGTGCGTTTGAATCGCGCGCCATAGTCCTGCCGGTTCTGTTTCGTCCAAACTCCATCTCAACTTACAAATTTTCTAAACAAGATGCGATCGAGGAATTTTTGTGCACAGAGTGCCGCCATTTCTTTTGTCTTTTGGGTAAACAAAGTGATTGATTACGAACTCTCTGAGCGTTCCAGTTCTAGAAACGATGATTGTTTCCATGACAGCTGCACGTTTACCCATGTGTATACGTCGTAGAGAGAGAGAGAGAGAGAGAGAGAGAGAGAGAGAGAGACGCGTCGGTGGTCATGGGTTTTGAAGAGGTCGTGTTCAGTCTTGTTGCTTTTTTGAGCAAAATGCCAGGTCTTGTTTGTGTGTGTGCGAGTGCGACCGATCTGAGACAATTGTGGCAACATGCTTTCACGGCCTCGTCCCTCTTTACGGGCCGTCTCGCATCCATCAGTGATGGATGCCTGCCTGCCCTTGTCGCCACTAGTCCCGATCATCAGCCCACGAGTGCAATGCTACTGGGCCATCCCTCCCGGCCATCAATCCCTTCGTATCGTTCGTCAATGGCGTCATCGACACGAAAAATAAAACGTCAACGGCCCAATGCTGCCGCTGGCGGGAGAGATTGACTACACGGCCACTTCCGTGACGGACAACTCTTTTTTTTTTTTTCTCGTGACGGACGACGACATGGACAAGAGCTGAACCTGAACGGCTGAACCTGAGCAGAAGTCGCGCGCCCATGATTCGTGCCTGCACTGGACTGCACAGCACTCGACTATTACCAGGACCGTGTCACCGTGACACGAGACAGGACGGAAGAAGCAGCAGAGAGGTCCAGTACTCCAGTTCTCGCGTCAAAAGCGACGTCACCTGGGCCATTGCGATCTCGCCGCCGACCACTTCAACGACCTACCCCTGCACTGTTGGAATTGGGATGGATGGAACCCGGCCAATGGATGGGATTGGGATGGATGGAACCCGAAGCCAGGGCTGTGTCGCCGTAAAAGAGCCGAAAGCCGCCAGTGAGGGCAATCCCAATCTTATATTAATGGTAGTTTCTATCTGCTTTAATTATCTTAACAGCTAAGCAATTTGCTGAGGTGACGCTAGAATTAATGGAGAGATATTAGAAAATGGAGAAACGGTTTCTCCCTCACGAAACCGAGTCTACTCGCAGATCAAGACGGGAAGAAACGAGCCATGTAGCGTTGGGAAGACTCGAGTCGTTTCTATCGCCTTCTTCCCAGATCCAGTGCTCCTGCGCACCTGCATCGCCCCTATGCACGCTTCCGCGATTCGCCGCCTGTGCGCGCTCCGGCAACTCCTCGCACACATCCTCCCATGGTTGCGGCTGCAGGCGAGCGCCGCCCCTCTCGCACGCGAGCCCCATCTCCGGCCGCAGAGGTGCTCGCTGGCATCGTGGCCGGGTCCCGTGTGCCCGAGGAGAGGTGCTGCATGGGCTCGATGGTGGATGCGTGCATGGGCTCGATGGTGGATGCGTGGCGGCGGATGAAGTTGCCCAAGCTCGTTCCCGCGATGCGCAACTACTTTTGGCAACGTCACGGCCTACGGCCTGGGCGACGCGGCCATGGAGATATGGCGGAGGCCACTGGTGAAGGGCGTCCTCGGTGGGGCTGGATGGTCGATGTGCGACTACGGGACTACGGGAGGCTTTGCTCACATCCAACGCCTATTCTCTTGCGAGCAATTAGCTTGTGAAGTTCGTTAAAAAAGAAGCCCATAGGATTTGGATTTTGCTTAAGTACAAATGACGCATAGATGATGTTCTACGAATTGTCTAATTTCATTCAAATACAGTGCATTAGAAAAGGCTACAGGTTGTTGGGTACAAGTGATCGTTGTTTGTTTGTGTTGTACGTAAGTGTTCATTAATTTTTTTTTTCTCTATAGAAACTGCCTGTAGAAACTATATATTGGAGAGGTTAGGGATAAACTAAAATTTATTAGTCTTAAAAACTACACTAGAAACTATACATTGGGACTGTCCAATGGCCACGACACACCGTGTCATGGCTCCGACGGACGGAAGAAGAAGCAGAGGTCCAGTACTCCCGTTCTCGCGTCAAAAGCGACGCCACCTGGGCCGTTGCGATCTCGCCGCCGACCACTTCAACGACGACTACTACTACCCCTCTGTAGTGTAGCAGCAGTAGTGTCCAAGTGGAAGCCACCGAGGCATTGTTTAGTTCGCGAAATCTTTTAAGAAATGATACTGTAGCACTTTCGTTGTTATTTGACAATTACTGTTTAATCATGGTCTAATTAGGCTTAAAAGATTCGTCTCGTGAATTTCGTCTAAACTGTGTAATTATTTTTATTTTTTATCTATATTTAATATTTCCTGCATGCGTCCAAAGATTTTATATGACGAAAAATCTTAAAAAACTTCATAAAATTTTGGCAACTAAGCATGCCCTGAGTCAGACACGGCCAATGGATGGGATTGGGATGGATGGAAACCGAAGCCAGGGCTGTGTCACCATAAAAGAGCCGAAAGCGGCAATGAGTCCCACCGTTGTCGCTGTGTGTAAGGCCCTAGATGGCTAGAGGGGGGTGAATAGCCTAAAAAAATCCTATACGAACCACTAAGCAAACTTGTTAGAAAAACAAACGGCGTAAAACGAGTTTTGCTTAGCCTATGGTTGTGATACAAGCCTCCTATCCACAAGTCTAGTAAATTATGATCTTTAGTTCACACAAGGGCTATGTCACTAATTTTACACTAGTGAGCAAGCTAACAACACTACTAGCAAAGCTACCACTAGAGCTACACAAGATAATCTAGTCAATGTCAATGCAAGAGAGAGGATTGTGATTCTTATACCGACGATGGAGAGAAGATGTTGCCAATCACCAAGATGATATACAATCAATTAATATTGACAACAACACAATATGAAGACCAATCGTCGAGAGACAAGTGACACAATATTTTTGTTCACCCGGTGTTCACTTGTGCACCGACAAGCTACGTCACGGGTTGTGTCGACCAACACTTAGATGGTTTTCCGGTGTGACCCTCAAATCACTTTCCCCTCAAGGCATGCCCCGCAAGGCACCGCAAGACACTACTCTCAAGTGAGGTAACTCAATGACACGCGCGATCCACTAGAGTTGCTTTTGGCGCTCCGCCGAGGAAAGCACAAGAACCTCTTACAATCAACCGAAGGTGGCCAAGAACAATCACCTTCTCTTACCAACGCCTCCAACAATCTCCAAGCCGGCTAGGAGCGGTACTCTCCAAGAGTAACAAGAAATTCACCGGCTAAATCACCGACAAGTGCCACTAGATGCCCTCAAGCTATGCAATGCACTTTGAGATCACTCAATCTCACTTTTGATTTGCAATCAAACAAGAGAGATGAGTGGGAAGGAGAAGCTTTAGCTCAAAGGATACACAAGAGTGTTAGAAATCACAAGTCACCTCCCCAAGGGCCGGCAAACAAGTATTTATAGCCCCTTCGAACAAATAGAGCCGTTACCCTTTCACTGGGCGAAATTTCACAACGACCAGACGCGTCGGTTGAACTGACCGGACGCTTTGCACCGCGTCCGATCACCCTGAGCCGTCCATGTGTCCTTCCGCGTTCAACACCGAACGCCCGATCTCAACGGTCACTTCCGCTCCAACGGTCAAACGCTATGACCGGACGCGCCTTTCAACCGACCGGACGCGCAGGTGCGCACAGTACCCGCGCGCGCGACGCACCGACCGGACGCGCTCCACGCAACAACCGGACGCGCGAAGCTCGACCGGACGCGTTGGTCCCGTAACGGACCGGACACGCTGGTCAAGCCTGAGCAGCGCACAACGAAACAGTGCCAGCGTCCGGTTGGAGTCCAGTAAGCTCCCAGATCGACCGGACTCGTCCGGTCAACTGTGACCGGACGCGCCACCGCGTCCGATCAAAAAACCGAAACACGTGCAAATACTGAACACTGACCGGACGCGTCCGGTTAGACAGAGACCGCGTCCGGTCACTTCTATGACCTCCGTTCGCCTCCGTTTCTTTTTTGACTTTTGGCGTAGTGGAAAAAATAGTCGTTTCAACTCCTCGAAAACGCCTGAATCCCGCCGAGCTTGCTCGGTGGGAGGGATAGAGGGACCCAAACCCTCTCTACCGCTCAAACTCCATCGCCTTCGTAAATGTGCCAACACCAACAAGTGATCACCACCTTGTGCACGTGTGTTAGCATTTTTATAATTATTTTCAAAGGCTTCACAGTTAGCTCACTAGGCCCTATATGCAATGCACTTCATAAATTCACCTAGTGGCACCCGTGCGTCGAATAACCGATAAGACTTCCCCTCTTAATAGTTTGGCTATCGATCCTAAACCACTCACACCCTCTATGGTGTCTTGAGTGCAAAACAAAATGGCCCTATGGTTATACATTTGTCTTGAGCCCATTTTGTTTCTCCAAATGATATGATCCACTTCATATCATCACATGACCATCTCGATCCATCGACCTTGACTTCACTTTCTCTTCACCGTTGCATCGGTCCGTCGGGCCAAGTCCTGCTCAAGCTTCACCATCGCATAGTCCTTCGCTTCGAAGCCTTGACTTGCCCTTCACCTTCACAACTGGTCCATCGAGCCAAGCCTCATCTTGGTCTTCACCATCTTGGTCACATGAGTCAATGTCATGTCTCATATTCAATGACCACCTTTATCTGAATCATCCACTTAGATACAAAGGTTAGTCCTATGTTTCATCAATTAGCCAAAACCAAACTAGGGACTTTCAATATCTCTCTTTTTGGTAATTGATGACAACCCTCACAAAGATGATTTTGGTAATAAAAGTTTTGAACTTGTCATACTTGTCCAATCAATTTGCTCAAAAGTAAAGTTTGGACAATTATCACAAGCTCGGTTTTGGTAGCTTTAGCTCTCTCTATATATGTGCATAGAGTTTGGATTGAAAGCTTTGCACATATGCATGGATAGAAGTGTTGAGAGAGTAATTCTACCAAAATGATGCTAAGATGTAAGAAATGGACCTTTAAAGCGTGATACCAATCGGAGTTGCCTTTTACACCATCCTTAGCATCATAAAGTAACTAGACATCCATCAAAACTCAAGAACCCCGTGAGATCAACATTATATGTAAAAGTTCTTGGACCACTTGTAAAGCTTTAGGCATGTCTAGATACTACGTGTAAACTATTTCTATGCATGCTAGTAGATCATTTCATTATTCAAGCTCTATACTAGCATTGCACCACACAATCATGTATATTGACTTTAAAATACATGTGCAATGAGCAAGTCATATGAAAATGCACAAATAAATGCATCAACTTTGTTTATGAGCTTGCTCCCTCTACTTGTGTGCATCAAAAATTTTATTTACCCCTTTATCATGTTGAATCATCTTTTTCTCTCCCCCTTTGTCAACAACTTACCCAAAAATGGGATCAAATTGTGGAGAAAAAAACGTTTGATGGAGTAGGTTAAAATTTATCAAATTTGGTTCAACCTACAACACTTGCCAAAGATATTTAATTCGATTTGAACCAAAGACAAGCTTCTTCACACCTTATGATAAGGGTTATCTTGCCTATGTTGAATTAAACACTTATATCAAGTCTTCTAGATTCAACACTAGGTTTACAAGCTCACAAACATGTCATATGCCACCACTAGGTCAAAACAAACATAGAAGCAATAGTGGTAACATATATCCATTAAATTCGTTTGATTTATCATGAATGCTCATGCATACCACTTATTATGTCTACATGCTTTAGTAAGTCCTTAGCATAGGATGAAAGACATGTCAATCAACTTTACCTTGCAATGTCGAAGGAGAGGCATGTCAATAAGTGAGTGGGGTGCATTCAACTCATGTTTGAGAAATAAAAAATGTTTAACTCATTCCTTAGCTTGTAAAACCTATTTTCATCAAGTGGCTTAGTGAGAATATCGGCAAGTTGATCATCGGTGCCAACACTTTCAATGGCAATATCTCCCTTTTATTGATGATCTCTAATGAAATGATGCCTTATGTCAATATACTTTGTTCTTCTATGTTGAACCGGGTTTTGTGTCATCTTGATTGCACTTTCATTATCACATAGCAATGGCACATTCTTGAAGTTGAGGCCATAATCCTTCAAAGTTGATTTCATCCATAGTAATTGTGCACAACAACTCCCCGCACTCACATATTCGGCTTCGGTGGTAGAGATTGCCACACTATTTTGTTTCTTTGAGGACCATGACACAAGAGATCTTCCAAGTAATTGACATGTGCCACTTGTGCTCTTTCTATTGATCTTGCAACCCCCATAGTCGAAGTCCGAATATCCAATCAATTCAAACTTTGACCCCTTGGGATACCATAGTCCAACATCTCTTGTTTGCTTCAAGTACCTCAATATTCTCTTTGCGGCCGTGAGATGACTTTTTCTAGGTAAGGCTTGATATCTAGCACATATGCAAACACTAAACATGACATCCGGCCTTGATGCGGGACATAGAGTAGACTTCCAATCAAAGACTGATATTCCTTTTGATTCACTATTTTGCCATCAAGATCACTATCCAAGTTACCATTTGTACCCATTGGAGTTGAAATTGGCTTTGCATCTTGCATCCCAAACTTCTTCAACATGTTCCTTATGTATTTCCCTTGACTCACAAATGTCCCATTCTTCAATTGCTTTACTTGGAGACTAAGGAAGTAGCTAAGTTCACCAATCATAGATATTTCAAACTCTTTGGCCATCATAGCACCAAATTCTTCACAATAAATTTGATCGGTTGATCCAAAGATGATGTCATCAATATATATTTGCACTATAAATATATCATTCCCAATCTTCTTGGTAAATAGTGTTGTATCAACCTTGCCCATCTTAAATCCCTTAGAGAGAAGGAAATCCCTTAGCCTCTCATACCATGCTCTAGGTGTTTGCTTTAAGCCATATAAAGCCTTCTTTAACTTGTACACATGGTTGGGTTTCTTGTCATCTTCAAATCCAGGAGGTTGCTCAACAAAGACTAACTCATTGATGATCCCATTGAGAAATGCACTTTTGACATCCATTTGAAATAGTTTGATGTTGTGTACACAAGCATAAGCCAATAGAATCCTTATTGCCTCCAATGCCTCGGGAGCATATGTCTCATCATAGTCAAGACCTTCTACTTGAGTGTAACCTTGAGCAACTAGTCTTGCTTTATTTCTTACTACAATGCCATCTTGATCTTGCTTGTTTTTAAACACCCACTTGGTTCCAATCACATTGTAGTCATTTGGCCTTTCTACCAACTCCCAAACATTATTTCTTGTGAAATTATTAAGCTCTTCTTGCATAGCCATGATCCAATCGGCATCTCTCAAAGCTTCTTCTATCTTCTTTGGTTCTATGGTTGACATAAATGATGCATGCTCACAAAACATAGCCAATCTTGATCTTGTTTGCACATCACTTCTAATATCACCAATAACACTATCAATGGGGTGATCTCTTGCAACATGTTATGGTTGGATTACTTGCACTTGATTGCTTGAGCTTGGTTGATCACTTGATGTATCTCGATGAGATGAACTAGCACCATGATATTGCACTTGAGAGTCACTAACTAGCTTGAATGGAGAATTGAGCACTTGATCTTTATTATCATCTTGAATATCAATTACTTGCTTTGCTCTAATGTCCCCAATGTCCATGTTCTTCATTGCTTCTACCAATTGAATTCTACCAACATCATCTAGATTCTCTTCTTCATCTTGTGACCCATTGGTTTCATCAAATTGCACATCATGGACTTCTTCTAGAATGCCACTTGAGTTGTTCCAAACTCTATAAGCTTTGCTTGTAGTTGAATAATCAAGTAGGAACCTCTCATCACATCTCTTGTCAAACTTCCCTAATCTAGTGCCCTTCTTTAAGATGTAGCATTTGCAACCAAACACCCTAAAGTAAGAAATATTTGGCTTTCTTCCATGAAGCAGCTCATATGGGGTCTTTTCTAGCAATAGATGACAATATAGTCTATTGATGTAGTAGCAAACGGTATTGATTGCTTCATCCCAAAATGATTGACTCATATTGTACTTATGAAACATTGATCTAGCCATATCAAGCAATGTTCTATTCTTTCTCTCAACTAGGCTATTTAATTGTGGAGTGTACTTGGCCGATAATTGATGTCCAATGCCATAGTGATTACAAAGTTCTTCAATTCTTGTATTCTTGAACTCACTTCCATTGTCACTTCTCACTTTCTTGATTCTAATCTCAAACTCATTGTGAACTCTAGTGAGAAATGTCTTGAAGATGTCAAACACTTCACTTTTGTCACTAAGAAAGAATACCTATGTGAATCTTGTGAAATCATCCACTATGACAAAGCCATACTTGTTGCCACCTATGCTTGTGTATGTTGTTGGGCCAAATAGATCCATGTGCATCAAATCAAATGCTTTGCATGTGCTCATTATACTTTTCTTTGGATGTGAACTTCCAACTTGCTTCCTGGCTTGACATGTACTATAAAGCTTATTCTTCTCAAATTCAACATCTTTTAAACCATTGACAAGATTGTGAGTTGTAAGCTTCTTTAATTGTTTCATGCCAACATGACCAAGCCTTCTATGCCAAAGCCAACCCATGTTTGATTTAGAGATTAAGCAAGTTGTCAAAGAAGTTTCTCTAGTATTGAAGTCAACTAGGTAGAGATTCTCATATCTAAAGCCCTTGAATGCCACATTTGAACCATCCACGCTAATAACTTCCACATCATCAACCCCAAAGATGCATTTGTAGCCTAGATCACATATTTGTGCCACGGATAGAAGATTAAAATTCAAGCTTTCAACTAGCAACACATTGGAGATACTTATGTCATTTGATATTGCAATCTTGCCCAAGTCAATAACCTTGCCTTTCTTGTTATTGCCAAATGTGATAGAATCAACACCACTATCATTGTTATTGATTGAGTCAAACATTCTTGATGTACCGGTCATGTGTTGAGTGCACCCACTATCAATAATCCAATGTCTTCCTCTGGCTTTGTAATTGACCTACAAGCAAATCAATGAAGCTTAGGTACCCATTTTTGCTTGGGTCCTTGTAGGTTAGTAACTAAGCTCTTTGGTACCCAAATAGCCTTCTTCTTTAGTCCAATAATTGGTGTACCAATAAACTTAGCTTGCACACTCTTCACACTCTTGGTAAGCACATAGCAAGAATCAAAAGGTATAGCATTAACAAGGTTCTTGCTTTGGTTCTTTTTGTTGCAATTATGCTCTAGGTGCCTGACTTGCTTGCATCTATTGCAAAACTAACAATTACCCTTCACAAAGCTAGGCTTTGGAGTTGCAAAGGCCGACTTGCCTTTCTTGGGGGTGTAGCCCAATCCCTCTTTGTTAAGAGAGAACCTTTGGCTACCCAAGCACTTAAGCAAGCGGGCCTCACCACCATAGGCCTTGCCTAGGGTGTGAGTGAGCTCATCCACCTCTCTTTTGAGAGTCTTATTCTCAACTATTAGTGAGACATCACAAGTAAAACCATCACTAGTAGTGGAGGTAGAGTTGGTGGTGGTGAATGAAGAGCTACAAGAAGAGTTAGCATTTGATATGATGATAGGTTCATAAAAGGATTCATCAATTATATCATATGTAACACCTATATCACATGATACAACAACCTCCTTCTTTGCTTGTTGCTCAAGTAGCAATGAGTGAGCTTTTTCAAGCTTAGAATGAGCCTTACTAAGATCGTTATGGTCTTCCACTAGACTCTCATGAGTGGTCTTAAGCTCACTAAGGACTTTCTCAAGTATTGTTACTTTTATTGAAAGCTTCTTACACTCCTTGTCCTTGGCAATAGCTATGTCTCTAGTTTGTTGCATCAAGTCATATAGTTGTTCTTTAGTTGGTTCATCATCATTATTTTCATTATCATTATCATTATCACTATCATGAACATATTCCATTTCACTTTCATCATCACTCTCATCATATAATACCTTAGTTTCCTTGGCCATGAAGCATGAAGAGGTTGAACCAAATAGTGATGGCTTCTTGTTGATAGCAATGGAAGCAAAAGCCTTGTTGGATGATGATTCTTCTTCTTCTTCATCATCACTTTCCCAAGTGACCACATAGGCTCCATTCTTGCCCTTCTTGAAAGTCATTTTGGCTTCTCTTTTTTCTTCTCAAACTTGCCCCTCTTGTTGTTCTTCTTCTTGTCATATGGACATTCGGCTTGAAGATGTTTGGTGCTATCACAATTGAAGCACTTTATTTGTTGTTCATTGCTCTTGAAATTGTCATTTCTCTTTTTGAAGCCTCTTCTTTTGATAAACATCTTGCTAATATTCTTGATAACTAGAGCAAGTGCCTCATCATTAATTTTCAATTCTTCATCTTCTTCATTGTCATCTTCTTCTTGAATTGAAGCTTTGCCCTTGGAGGAGATGGCCTTGAATGTCATGGTCTTCTTCTTATTTTCTTCCTCCTTCTCCTTCTCATCAACATCTTGATCATACTTGTCAAAGGTCAATACCTCTCCAAGCAAATCATTGGGCTTCATTGCATCAAGCAAATCTCTTTGTAGCATCATGATCAACATTTTGAATCTTTTTGGTAAGCTCAACAAGAACTTGTGGTAAAAATCTTGGTCTTGTGTCTTATGCCCTAAGCTCTTGAGATCATTCATAATGACTTGCAATCTATGAAACATCTCTAAGATTGTTTCTTCTTCTTTCATCTTGAAGTTCTCAAACTCACTCTTGAGCCCATATAGCTTGGCACTCTTCACAACCTTAGTGCCCTCATATGTTTTACTCAACCTTGTCCATACTTTATTTGCCAATTCTAAATCCTTGATGCCCTCAAATACTTTTGTGTCAATACATTGTAAAGTGTATTAAGAGCCATTCTATTGCATGTTCTATTTGCTCTATCTTTATCGGTGAGATGATCGGGATCAATAATAGCAAAATCATTCTCGGTGACTTGCAATACTCTCTCATGAATAGAACCAAGGTACATTGTCATTTTTCTCTTCCAATGAGCAAAAGAACTAACACCATCAAAGAACGGTGGCTTGCCCCCAACATGATTAAACATAATTTGAGCCATTTTCACACCGAAGGATGTTAAGCCTTGATTAAAACGGTGACCACGGCTCCGATACCACTTGTAAGGCCCTAGATGGCTAGAGGGGGGTGAATAGCCTAAAAAAATCATACACGAACCACTAAGCAAACTTGTTAGAAAAACAAACGGCGTAAAGCGAGTTTTGCTTAGCCTATGGTTGTGATGCAAGCCTCCTATCCACAAGTCTAGTAGATTATGATCTCTAGTTCACACAAGGGCTATGTCACTAATTTTACACTAGTGAGCAAGCTAACAACACTACTTGCAAAGCTACCACTAGAGCTACACAAGATAATCTAGTCAATGTCAATGCAAGAGAGAGGATTGTGATTCTTATACCAACGATGGAGAGAAGATGTTGCCAATCACCAAGATGATATACAATCAATTAATATTGACAACAACACAATATGAAGACCAATCGCCAGGAGACAAGTGACACAATATTTTTGTTCACCCGGTGTTCACTTGTGCACTGACAAGCTATGTCACCGGTTGTGTTGACCAACACTTAGATGGTTTCCCGGTATGACCCTCAAGTCACTTGCCCCTCAAGGCACGCCCTACAAGGCACCGCAAGACACTACTCTCAAGTGAGGTAACTCAATGACACGCGTGATCCACTAGAGTTGTAATAGAACCGTCCAAATTATAAGAGCACAAGTACAAAAACAATCACCGAAGTGATCAAATTCTCGCACTTGAGCCCATATAACTCCGGTAGTCCAATGAAATCACGAGGGATTTCAAACCAACCAACATACAAGCCAAGATTGTAGTGATTCAACATAACAATTCACATGTTACAACCATTTCACAAGTAATTCAATATATACATCGGAGTTCAACATAGTTATTACAACTTACATTGAAAAGTAGCGGAAGCAAAGTAATTTGGAACTAACATTTCTCTGATTTCAAATACATGCCAGTACCAAGGTCGACTTCCAACAAAAGCATTAGAGACAAGATAAATAAGGAGAATCATGCCCATGATCACACTCCGCCACTAAGGCAGGAGCCAACCAACTCTTGCAGTCACCAAGCTTCAACACAACCTGCAACAAGTGGGGATAAAACCCTAAGTACAAGAAGGTACTTAGCTAGACTTACCCGTCATAAACCAGAAATAAAGTGACACCAAGGATCCTGCAAGGCTGAGATGAAGTGGGCTAGCTTGACAACATTTTACATAAAAGCTTAATATGGATAAGTAATCATTAATGCTTAAGCATCAAGTTAATTATCATTAACCTATCATCTATATTAGAACTTGTACTAGAGCACTCACTTTATTAGGAGCAAACAATATTAACCATAGCAGGTATAAATTGAGGCAATATTTCCATCATTATCCAATTAACCATCAGTTCAATTTAATGGAATCTACGTTGCCGCTGCTCAAGTCAAGTGCTCACTAACCGGGAGCGACGGCGATTCGAATCGAATTCCTATCCAGCTGGAGGGGTATTTCTAACACTCACCGAGTCACGCCTGACGAGGGCTGCTCAGGTCACTTTTGGTACAGTTCAAGAGCCGCGGGTCCGAATGATGCCGCATCCCCAAGGGCGACACTCTGCCAGGTGCTAGGGACTCTAACCCCCCCTTGGTCTCACGCCAATGTCCCTAAGCACAACGTTTTCTCTCCTCTAAGATGCGACCTACCAGTCGATTCCCGGCCTGAACTGTATTACTTGGATTCGCGGTCAGAACGACTTATGCGGCCAACTAAGTGTTAGACTGCGTTCAACATGACTCAAGGACATACAGCGAATCGGTCCTTAAATGACTCAGACGGGGATAGATCCACACCCAAGACCTCCATGCCTTGTTGCTTCACTATCGTTATCCCGCCCGGTCTCATTTCATTTTATTAACACATGATTCCATTCCACGATAGCACATATAGCCAACCGTGCCATATATGAATATCCCTATATCTCGCAGGTGACAGGAAATCACCTGACTTCTACCGCTTAAAGCAGGGCTAAGCATCTACTTGATCCTAATCTATGTAGGATTCAAGGATTCATATATCTGGATAAGGAATGATATAATGCAGCAAGGGTTTCCAACCAACTCCTACCACTTAATGCAACAATACTTATAACATATATAGAATTAATTTTTTTGAAGGTAGGAGGCTTATAATGCTCCGAGGTTTGTCTGGGATCCGACTCAAGTTAGAGTATGTCAGATAAAACCCGCTTGGCGAGCATCCTCCAATCTAGCACTCGTCCGATCTTTCTATCTTTGGGATGGATCCACCAAACACCGTCTTCGGGTTTGGCTCCAACGTCATTTTCTTCACACGTTTCTGCTAGCGTACCTATATAAGATGCAAGATGCAAGTGCATAAATACATGGAAGTATAATGGATAATGCATCACATACAGTAAACAAGACAAATACCATATTACACTCCACATGCATAGATACTTCATGTTGCTTAAATAAACATCACCCAACCTAATATAAAAGATGACAAGCATATTAGGCATGACACCCAAGATTTCACAAGATCTCAGGTGTATGAACTTAACTACCCTCAAAGTCATAAGTCACACTTAACAATATACAAGCAAACAACTATAATTGGAATTTATTCCTTTTCTGGACAAGCAACAATAGCTTTATAATTCAATCATATCTGGAGTTTTATAAATCCAAATGACTTGAAAGAAGACATTATGGAAAGCTTATGAAATTGTCTATATTTCATTTAATATCATCACAGTATGATTCACAAATTAAACAAGTCGAATTTATAAAGTTTCAGAATCTGTTCCTGATAACAAAGAATATTCCAAAACTGACTCTAACTTTAAACAGCTGTAGTTTCTAACTACAGGACCAAATGCTACCAAAATTTAACATCAGCTAGATCATAAAATTCACAACAACTTTGTTATAGCACACAAGACATAAAAACATCATTTGCATAGGGTAATTAACAACATTCTCAAATCTGTCCAGAAATCAATGAATTATAAAATTGAATTATAAATGATGAACAAAACATTGCAAATGGCCAAACCAACTTGACCATCATTTAGAACATGTTTAAAGAATACCAGATCAAGTCATGTTACTTATGTTAACATTTATTTAATTGGACTTTTCTATTTACTTGATTGCATAGGCATAAATATTAAAATATATGAAAAGTGTCCAGAAAAAATCTAATAAAATTACAGAGGCAAGTACAAAGTACCAGGAGGATACCATAAAGATTTTAACCCCATTTGATAAGCCAAACATGAGATATCATAATAAATAAATCTTTAATGCAATAAAGCATGAGAGAACAAGATAAATCTAAAACTATATATTTTCTTGAAACACATGATCATATTATTATTTCTCAGGTTACCACAATATCATGCAAGGACAGTGGAACATCATTTTCCATTTTTACATTCATATAATATTTATAATGTATTTAAAACCATTTATTTGGCCCCTAGCAAGATAAATCACTAACTCAGTCATGCATGCACCATAAATCATGCAATTTTAACCATGCATCAAGCATCACTCAGAGAGGCTACAAATAAATTTGCATGTTATTTTGAGCACTACAACTCTAGATTAAAAAAAATAACAAGGAAAACAAGCATTTATTTTTCATTTAACAAGATCTAGGTAAAACATCCTGAAACCAGGAAACAACCTATAAGTTTTATATTTTTCTTAGACAGTGCATATTACTAGAAGACCAATAAAATTGGAATCACTAATTTTGGACTTCTAAAACTCCAGATATTGATGAAAGCAAGTTAATCCATTTCCAAAACCACTTTTCACTAATTAATTTCTACAGCACAAACACATGCATGCATGGCACAACCGATTACCCTAACATATAGAGCACTTCACAAGGATTCCAACAAAATAAATTGCACAATTTTCGGAGCTACCAAATATGAGATATAGATTTTACAAGATAAAAGAAAATCTGTAAATTCGGGCACCAAATGAAGTCGGGCGGGACCCACATGTCATACTCCCACCCGGTCTTCTTCACGTAGACGAAGCAGAGCACGAGCTCAGACTTCGGCCTTCGGCCTTCGGCCTTCGGCCTTGGGCGGCTCACCGGCGACGGGCAGGGACCGGAGAGGGCCGAGTCACCCCTTGCGCACCTGGGGGGTGCTCGCCACATGGCCAGGATGGACTGACCGGCGCTGGCCCGCGGCCTTGGCTCGGCTGGGGCGGTGGCAGCCAGCGACACTAGAGGCTCGGCGGCGCCCTCCCCCCTCCCATGCGCGATGGCCGGCTGTGATCGGCGCGGCTGGCAGAGGAAGGGGCAGGGCTGGTGGCGAGCTTGGCCTAGGGCTGCTGGTGCATGAAGCTGCGGGGTGGCGGTGGAGCTCGGCAGTGGCCGGCCATGGCGCCACTAGAGTTGTGCCTGCTCGTCCATGGCGGACAGAGGGAGAGGGCAGGAGAGGGAGCGAGGGCATGAGAGAGTGGAAGGGCGGTCTCCCCACTGCGACTAGGCGTGGGAGATGCAGAGAGCAAGGTGGAGGTGGCGGCAATGGAGAGCTTGAACTCTTGCATGGTCGCCACGTTCAGAACACTCGTCACCCATTGAAGCATTTCGTCAGACACTTGGCGGGCAGCAAAGTGGGGAAGGTGGGCGCTGTTCTGGGTCGGCTATGGGCCGAATCTGGACATGGACCTAAAATGAAGTTTGCAGCCCACATGAAGACCTACAATTTCTATTTAAGGTGCACTGCAATTAGGGTTATGGATTAGTGGATAATCAAGTCCAAAGTTGACACTGTCAGTGATTTGAAAGCAACGAGCAACAATCCAAAATGAGGGTCAAATTGAATTGCAACTGGTGCCATCTTCTTATATGTTCTTCCCCAACAGGTAAGCTCCAACTTTTATTTTTGGGTCAACTTGAGTTACTCAACAAAATTCGGAGAACGTGAGATGCCAATGTCGACGACGATGAATTTCCAGGCTTACAAAATGCTAAGTGTTGGAAAACAATCCAAATTCTGACTTGTGGGCCCTTTTTGAGCACGTTCCACACCTTTTCATGACTTGACTCTTAAACAAAGTTTGTTCCTTATAAAATTCTCTACAACTTTGTAAAAGGGTGCATAGCCAGGTAAAGCTTCTAGGTCAGACTTTTAAAATTGTCAAACGAAAGGGTCTAGGGTCCATACATGGTCAACCATCACTTAGAAGCACATTTAGCCAAAATGATCAACATAAAAATTGTTCCATTAAGTGTTCTAAGTGTAGTTAAGGTTTTGTAGAGGCCAAACATACCCACCATGCATAGGTTGCATTTTAGTTATAATCCAAACAAGCATATAACTTATCATTTCATGTGACTTTTTGATTCCAAACTTTTCCAGGGATCAATATAGATAGAAGGTGATGTGAGACACATGAAGATATGGCAATAACACCACCCAAGCATACATTTTTGAAAAGGGCCTATATGTAAGCGATGGTGCAATATTCAAGTTTAAGTTGGGACTCTATTCCATAGACTTGACTTCGACATCTTCATTACCACTTCACATGTCATGTTTGAACTTGAAAACACTTGCTTAACTAGTGATAAACACCTGGGGTGTTACAAGAGTTGCTTTTGGCGCTCCGCCGAGGAAAGCACAAGAACCTCTTACAATCAACCGGAGGTGGCCAAGAACAATCACCTTCTCTTGCCAACGCCTCCAACAATCTCCAAGCCGGCTAGGAGCGGTACTCTCCAAGAGTAACAAGAAATCCACCGGCTAAACCACCCACAAGTGCCACTAGATGCCTTCAAGCTATGCAATACACTTTGGGATCACTCAATCTCACTTTTGATTTGCAATCAAGTAAGAGAGATGAGTGGGAAGGAAAAACTTTAGCTCAAAGGATGCACAAGAGTGTTAGAAATCACAAGTCACCTCCCCAAGGGCCGGCCAACAAGTATTTATATCTCCTTCGAACAAATAGAGCCGTTACCCTTTCACTGGACGAAATTTCGCAACGACCGAACGTGCCGGTCAAACTGACCGGACGCTCTGCACCGCGTCCGATCACCCTGAGCCGTCCACGTGTCCTTCCGCGTTCAACACCGAACGCCCGATCTCAACGGTCACTTCCGCTCCAACGGTCAAACGCTATGACCGGACGTGCAGGTGCGCATAGTACCCGCGCGCGCGACGCACCGACCGGACGCGCTCCACGCAACAACCGGACGCGCGAAGCTCGACCGGACGCGCTGGTCCCGTAACGGACCGGACGCGCTGGTCAAGCCTGAGCAGCGCACAACGAAACAGTGACCGGACGCGCTGCAGAACTGACCGGACGCCACAGTGCCAGCGTCCGGTTAGAGTCCAGTAAGCTCCCAGGTCGACCGGACGCGTCCGGTCGACTGTGACCGGACGCGCCACCGCGTCCGATCGAAAAACCGAAACACGCGCAAATACTGAACACTGACCGAACGTGTCCGGTTAGACAGAGACCGCGTCCGGTCCAGCGTCCGGTCACTTCTGTGACCTCCGTTCGCCTCCATTTCTTTTCTGACTTCCAGCGTAGTGGAAAAAATAGTTATTTCAACTCCTCGAAAACGCATGAATCCCGCCTCATAAGCTCGGCGAGAGAGAGAGAGGGACCCAAACCCTCTCTACCGCTTAAACTCCATCGCCTTCGTAAATGTGCCAACACCAACAAGTGATCACCACCTTGTGAACGTGTGTTAGTATTTTCATAATCATTTTCAAAGGCTTTCCAGTTAGCTTACTAGGCCCTACATGCAATGCACTTCATGAATTCACCTAGTGGCACCCGTGCGTCGAATAACCGATAAGACTTCTCCTCTTAATAGTTCGGCTATCGATCCTAAATCACTCACACCCTCTATGGTGTCTTGAGTGCAAAACAAAATGGCCCTATGGTTATACCTTTGTCTTGAGCCCATTTTGTTTCTCTAAATGATATGATCCACTTCATATCATTACATGACCGTCTTGATCCATCGACCTTGACTTCACTTGCTCTTCACCGTTGCATCGGTCCGTCGGGCCAAGTCTTGCTCAAGCTTCACCATCGCATAGTCCTTCGCTTCGAAGCCTCGACTTGCCCTTCACCTTCACAACCGGTCCATCAAGCCAAGCCTCATCTTGGTCTTCACCATCTTGGTCACATGAGTCAATGTCATGTCTCATATTCAATGACCACCTTTATCTAAATCATCCACTTAGATACAAAGGTTAGTCCTAGGTTTCATCAACTAGCCAAAACCAAACTAGAGACTTTCACTGTGCCGTATGACCCCTGCGGGCCGGTGTTAGACTACCCGCAGTGGGTACTCTAAAGAGATACTCTAAAGCTTTAGAGTATGAATATAGAGTAAAAACTGTTACACTGGGTACTCTAAAACGATACTATATACTTTCTCTCACTCTATATTTAGAGTGATACAGTGCTTACTCTATAGTGGGCAATGACGGGCCCCACTAGCTAGACAAAGGAAAAAATGCTATAACTCACAAACCAAAAATCCAAATTAAATTTCGATTGCACTATTAAATTCGTCTCAATAAATCCTTCAAAACTAGATCACACATGGATATATTTAGATAAAGTGACAAGTGGGTCCCACATTGGATAGAGTAGATATAGAGGATGAATGGGTGCGGGAGAATTAAATATAGATGAGAGAATTTGACTGACTAGGACGTATAGAAGATGAATATAGAGGTCCATGAGTGTGGATAGCCTTAATGTGGCGCACAAAGGTCCCGTCACACGCCGCCGCCGAACAACCGAAACCGGCAGCCTAATGGCCACGACACCGGCACGGGCACGGGTCGCGGACGCGGCTGCGAGCTGGCTGCCCGATCCGTGGCCACCAGCAGGTCCACGTAAGGTCTCGTCTCGTCTCGTCGCGTCGCCAGTGCTCGCTCGATCAGCACAGCACCTCCTTCGTCGGCCGGCCGAACCTTCCGTGGCTGTAAATGAATAAACGACGCCGATGCGTGAGATCCTGACGTCTGATCTGGGGGTCTGGTCTCTGCCTGTCAAAATCTTCGGGAGGAATCGCGCGGCGTAATGTCAGGTAGTGATTGACCAGTAATGACGGATTTGGGTCCCTGGGCGTGTGTGTCAAGGAAGGAATCACTACCGTATGTGGAATTGTGGATTCAGTAAACAAAAGATGGAATGGGGCGTTGTCTCCTGTGGCCAGTTGGAGAAACCAAAGGAAAGGAAGCAAAGACAATTTCCGGCCGATTCTGCTTTACTACGAGGTTTAGTAGCCTAGTAGGAATGGCGCTAGAACGGGTCCATTTGATATAGCTAGGTCCAGCGGGCGGGCAAGTCCAAGATTCAAGACGGTGGGTTTCATAGTGCTGGACTAATAAGTACAAAAGTTTTCTTCACATATTCAGGGAGTGACATTATTTGTTCGTATGCCGTTGCCAATTGTCTTATTTTTCTAGCATTGTGTCATTGTGTGGTCGTAGGAGTAGTATCTCAATGCGATCTCTTTGTCTGCATGAAAGTGTATCATACCATGGACCAGCGATGCGCGCGGACACAATATGCACCGTAGTGTACTTCAAATTTTGAATTCACGTTAATACACTTTCCGAATTTGACGTCGAGCTCGATTTCGCTAGTAGTTGTTTTCTTTTCAGAAAAAAAATAGGTGCCACTTTCTCAGTCCGTTGATCAACTCGTATAATAAACGAGTGTATACAAAGTTTTTTTTGAAAGGCTCAGGAAGGGTGGCCCCTACTTAACCCAAATAGAAGTTTTGTACTCCCTCTTTCCGGAATAGAATGTAATTGAAGAGAGAAGGTGATGTCCGAGAATGAATGTAATTTTAGGGTGTTAGCTGAAAAGTAGTTGTGTGTACCAAGCCCATCGCTTTTAGGAAGAAATGAGAAGCGCTTCTTGGTTCGGTGGCAGGATCGAGGTGCAGGCTTTGGATGCTTGTGTGTGTGAGAGAGAATTGAGTAGGGCACATGCATAATTTGGCTTGTAAGGCCCGCTTGAAGTGTATACAAATTTTCATGTGTCTTCATAAATAAAAGACGCTCACTTTGTGATCCATGGAAAGAAAAGTGAATTGTTTTGGAAATATATATCAGCATACTCCTTGCAATACAAATTATTGTATGAATTAAAACGTCAGAAATAATGCCAATAATTTTACTATCCTATATCCGCACATTTTCTTTAACTACAAACGTGTCGGTGCGCTGCAATGGAACAAATACATCTTGGATCGAATTCCGTACTATCATTGGAAGTGTTTCATTCGAATTCATGAGCACGAGAAGTGAGTCCGAGTCGCATATGGAACGTGTAGGGCGAAGGGGATATAGGTATAATTATAGATTGTAGATGTAAAGATGCAAATTCGATTCAAATTCACTACATCAATATTTAAAAATTGATTAAATATCTCTGCTGGATTTTCTTTTCGAATTCGTCATTTTAAAATGTGCTTCAATCGAAATACTCGTTCAATCTGAGGTAAAATAAGTGAGCGTTTTTTTTTGACAGTTCACGTACTGATTGGATATTTCTCGCAGTATGAATTCAGTAAACAAAACTTGTGGTCTTGTTCAATAGCGGACAGTTGGAGTAACCAATACAGCAGGACGCGACGCTTTCGGAGCGATTTGATACACAAGGGTGATGCGCACTTTGGCTGCAATGGGTCCTTTTCATACGGCCAGTTGGCATGCAAATCCAAATCTTCAAGTTGTTGATTACACAGTGCATGATTAACTCAAACAAAAGTTTATTTACACATTCAGATCAGTGATATTTGTGTGTATCAGTGTATGCCATGCTTTTTTTTTTTTGAAATGTTCATATTTCTTTAAGTTTATGTTGGTTGTTCATGTACTACCAATTTGTCGATCAATTAAATGGTCAAAGCACCTGATCCTTATGGTTTTTTTTTGTCATATGCCTGTGTTTCTACAAATGCAACCAAAATAACTACCACATGGTTTTCTAACAGTTAACTAAAATATGTTTTTAGTTTTTTTTCCTGATGACATATTGCACTGGAACTATAAGTTAGACATTTAGCACGTGTTTGGTTCGAACTTTTGTAACGTATTCTGATTCATCGCTGTTCATTTGTGTTGTTTTTTGTTTGTTTCAAGTGGGCCGCAATCAGTTACGACGTTATCAGATACGAGCACGTGGAAACGCGATGCCGCTCTCGTATGAGTGTTATCTGTTAACGTTGTCGTTCGTTCCATTCCCATGCTGAACCAAACAAAACGAGGAATCATCAATTTCGGAATCGTTAACTGTGTATATTGATTACATTTACATTTCTATTTGCATTTCTTTTTTTTAACAAATTCCATTTGCGTTTGTATTCCTGAACCAAACAATACCTTAATTTTGACGAGCATTTTTTTCTCGCACTCATAATCTGCTCTCAATGGAAACATATTTCAAGCAGAATCAATTGGGAGGGGTGTACGGACATCGATCTCCGGCAGTTCTATTTAGGCCCCGTTTGGTTTGGATGTTAAAGTTTAACAAACACTGTAGCAGTTTCGTCTTATTTGACAAAAAGTTTTCAATCTTGAACTAATTAGGCTTAATAGATTCGTCTCATAAATTACTCCTAATCTGTGCCGACATGCATGGAATTAGTCTACATTTAGTACTCTATGCATTCGAGGGAACATTGATGTGATGGGAGTTAAACTTTAACTCCTCCAAACCAAACGGGGCCTTAGTACAAACTAGTCGACCAAAAATACTTAATTTGATGTGTAGTTTTATTTCACATTCGAATTGTGTTTCTAAGAGAATCATTCATTTAAACATAGCTAAAATACATGAATGTTTTTTTTGGCGAGCTGGTGTTTTGCCATATATATTTTTATAATAGGAATCAATTGGTCAACACAATTTGTTATGACTTTTTTTTCATATACGTGCATTTTCCACCTCTCATCCATAATAGACACTTGATAAAATAGTGTCATTTTAAATCTAGCCAAGATCAGCCTTTGGGATTTTGAGGTTTGACTAATGGCTGTCAAGTGCAGTGTTTATACTCCCTTCGTATCGGATTTAGAAGTCGTTTAGGACAGCGACACGATCTCCAAAACATAACTTTGACCTCTTGTTTTTATAAAAAAATATTTATGAAAAAGTGATATATGTATGTTTTTATGAAAATATTTTTCAAGACAAATCTATTCATATAATTTTTATATTTGCAAACTCAACGACTTATAAATTATTGATGATTTATATTTCTAATATTTGACTCAAACCTCGTCAAAATGACTTGTCTAATACGGAGGGAGTACAGTGATATCTCAGGGTCCCTACAACAGGGGACAGAAGACGGAAAGTGACCACCACCACAGCTCTCTCTCTGTCTATCCTTGCGTTCGCATTCGCCTTCTATTCTTCCAAGAGATAAAACCGAACAAGCCAAAAAGAAGACCACAACACAACGAAAACCTGACCATTTCTCCTCCCCCATTCTTTCTCCTTGGACCAGGAAAAGAATCCGACCATGGCAGACGCAGCAGTGGTAGAGTCTCGCGCCGACGCCGACGCCGACGGCCCCACCTCGGACTCGGCCGACGACTTCGAGTTCTGCATCCTGTCGTCCGGTGGCATCGTCCCGGCCGGCAAGGGCGCGGGGACGGACATGTGCGTGGCCGACGAGCTCTTCTGCCAGGGCAAGCTGCTCCCGCTCCGCCCGTCCTCGGCCGCGGCCGCCGACGGCGCGAGCGTCGCCACGCTGCCGAGGTCGGAGTCGGCGGCTTCCACCGTGGGCCTCGTGTCGCGGTCGGGCAGCCGCAGCGCGAGCTCCAGCGGCAGCAGCAGCGGGTGCGTGAGCCGGAGCCAGTCGTCCAAGAGCGCCTCCTCCGACCAGGGCGCCGCCGCCGGGCCGCCGCGGCGGTCGCTGTCGAGCAGCGTATTCTACGCGCACCCGAGCCCGTCGCCGCAGCTGCGCTCGGCGCGGCCCCGCCGCAGCACCGGGTCCGCCGCGCAGCCCGCCGCCGCGTGGGGCCTGTTCCGCCTCGGCGTCGTCGGGATCCCGGACGTGTACCCGCCGCCGCTGCGCCCCGCGGCAGATGCCAAGCTCGCGGCAGCAGCGAGAGGCGGGGGCAGCAGGAGCGCGCGGTTCGAGCAGGTGGCCACCGCTGTTGACAGGAAGCTTGGATTAGCGGCGCTGTTCGGGGACAGCCTCGGCTGCAAGTGCTCGCCCGACGTCATCGAGCCCGTGCGCACGCTGGAGACCGCGAAGTGGGGCAGGAAGAAGGACGGCACCAAGAGCGGCGGCCACGGCGTCGCCGTCCGGCGTAGTAGGATCCTCGACTGGCTCGAAGAGCTCTCCATTGTCAAGGAAAAGAAGTAGGCTGATTGCTCCGTCAATATCGTGACTCAATTGAATTGAAGTAGTTTGTGTATGATCAAGGAGAGGTTTTTTTTTCCCTTCACATTTTCTAGATTTTTCTATGTATGTCTGACTAGGGAACAGTGCACCAATGCTATGCAAAAGAATTAACGAGCAACGATCGATTGCTCATAACTTTAGTTTGTACAGACTATACGGAGTCTGACTTCATGGATTCATGGCTAATCTTGTTCTGCTCCAAAATTTTGCAATTCTCGCAATCAGAGCACCTGCTTGCGCAGTTTTACGTTTTACCTTCATCAGTAACACTCAGGAAGGGACAAGCTCTTTTTTTTTCAAAAAAAATCCTTTCTTGATGTTCTTTCTACCCATGCTCGGCTGTCGTGCTGTGGGTCAATGTTATTAGCAATAAAAAACGACTTATCCATAGCTAATAATACTCATACTCTGCGCTAACAAATTCCAGGTGCCTGGGATACCATGATTTATGGCATGATCACACCAGAGTAACTCCTGACACGGGGTATGGTGCTGGTGGCGACGAAGCCAGGCCAGGCCAGAGCCGACTCCTTTCAGTCCTTTCCAACGCGGCAGGCATGAGCAGAGCAGGCGCGCCCGTGGCCGCGGCGGTGGAGCACGAAACGAGCGGCCTGCAGGCCAGAAGGTGAGGATTGGCAACCTCCGAGCGCCGCGGCGTACCTCCAAGCGCAATCGTTGTCTGAATCTCGTCGTCGTCGTATGCGTCCCCGTCCTCGTCGTGAGATACCTCGAAACGAGCCCACGGGCCGGCGTGGACGCCACCGGCTGCTGCTGACGCGGCTGTAGTATCTCCGATGGATACCGCGACAGCGACGCCGTGCAGGGTCGTCGATGGTTGGCAACAGTTAAAACCTACTGGCGGGCGCGTGATCGCTCGCTCGCTGCCGATCTGCTGCGGCGGTCGCGATCGCGACGGCGACCGGCCCGGCGCAGGCCTCATAATCCGTTCCCCTGACGCCAGACGGCGACGTCTATCCGCCTCCCTAGTCCCTCCTCTGTCCTGTCCTCTGCCGCCGGGGTCTCGTCTGGCCAGGGAAACCAGCGACAGCGAGCGTCGCGACGCGTCGGGGCTGGCACTGATGCCCGCGTGCCACGTCCAGGTCAGAGACCTCGGAGCGCCCGGCCCAGCGCGCTCGGGGTCTACGCTCATGTCATGTCATGTGCACGGCACCGCATAGTTGCCGTCCGGATGCCTCGCTCGCCCGCTTCAAACTGCTCCGTCGACGGAACGCCAAATCCTCGGCGCCGGGAGGTTAGTAGGTGGGCCCCGATCGTCGGACCGGAGGCCCGCAGCGGTTTGCAAGTTTCTTTTTTAAAAGTAAAACAGCTCATCTACCTAATCCTAATCGGGTGTTTCCCTTTCCAGCACAATGGACGAACGAACGGGCCTCTCTTTCAGCGCTGAATCTGACGAAGTCGACCCTGCAACTTGCCCCCAGCTTTAGCAAAAGAAACCAGATGCTCTCATGCTCAGGCCATGTTTAGTTCTAAAAAATTTCAAGATTTTTCGTCACATCGAATGTTTGGACACATGTATGAAGTATTAAATGTAGACAGAAAAAAAAACTAATTACACAGTTTGGTAGAAAACCACGAGACGAATCTTTTAAGCCTAATTAATTTATAATTGAATACTAATTGATAAATACAAACGAAAGTGCTAAAATAGCCAAAACCAAAAAAAGAAATCCCGTGAACTAAATACACCCTCAGTGCACATCGTCTCTCTCATGGACAACGCGTAGGGTCGTAGGCCTGGTCGTGCCGGTGCCGCCTTTGGTGCGCCGAGTGCAAAAGGGGTATAGTGTGTACGTACTCATAAGAGTAACCGAGCGAAACGTGCAGAGATCTGTAGGGCACTAGTAGGGCGTCTACCAGTGAGCGGGTGAAAAGAGAGCAAAGCGGTGACTGACAAAGTGGCACTAGCTCGCAAAAGGGGAGGATTTCGCAGGCCAAAGCCCTTGTTTAGTTCCCTAATTCTCCCCCAAATTCTATTATGCAAAAAGAAGATTTTTCGTCACATCAAAATGTCGGCAAATGCATGGAGTACTAAATGTTGATGAAATCAAAAACTAATTGCACAGTTTTGTTGTACTTTGCGAGACGAATATTTTAAGCCTAGTTAGTCAAAATTTGGATATTTTTTACCAAATACAAACGAAATGCTACAGGAATTCTGATACAGTGTTTTTCTTCCCAATTCCGTGAACTAAACGAGGTCAAAGTTTGAAAAACAACTGGCGTCATGCGGCTGGAATGGAAGCCTATAGAGCGTGCATGCGGTGAGTGTAGAAGGCGGCATAAAAGTGCTTATGGAGTTCATCATGGCGCCTCACGCCGCAACACAGAAAGGCTGCGACGGTTTTGTTCGCAGCCGCAGGGTTACAATTCCCGAGGCGCCTAAAAGTGCATATGGAGTAGTCTAACCCTAATCAAACCCAACCTAATGTCGCCGTGGTAGGGACGGCAACATGTCGCCATGTCCCATGTCCCTACGAAATGGAACCCCATGGCGCTCTGCCGCTGTCACGAAATGTATGGATCTCGACATCTCGTCGTCCCCCTCCCCCGGAGGCAACCTTCAGAGTACCATGAGGACGCCGGGTGCCCAGCTTGTACCTGCTCGCTCTACCAGTGGCCCAGAGCCTGAGCAAAGCTGCCGCCAAAGATTTCAGAGTAGAGGATTGATGCACATGAGGACGCCGGGACGCCACCAAGGAGGGGATGGGAGTCCTCCGATCGATGCACTGGCGCACTGCACAAGTGCAGTCGTACAGCGTGCCTGTACTTCGGCTAGCAGCGTGATGGGCCGGTCTACTCCGTATACTGTTGCACGACCCTTGGCTTGTTTAGTTCACTTCAAAATGTAAAAAGTTTTTCAAGATTTTCCGTCGTGTACATGTATGGAGCATTAAATATAGGTAAAAAATAACTAATTGAACAGTTTGTCTGCAAATATCGAGACAAATCTTTTACGCCTAATTAATCTATGATTAGACAAAGTTTGTTAAATACAAACGAAAAGTGCAACAATACTCTTCTAAAATAATTTTAGAAACTAAACCTTGCCTGGGAGTGTGGGTGTGGCAGTCAAAAGGTGGTGTTCTGTTTGGTTCGGGGACTCCACAGTCCACGTACACAGGCACACCAGGACCCGGGTCCAGGGCCATGCCATGCTACGAAAGAAGCAAACAAGCGGAGTACTCGTACTGTGATCGACGGACCGGCCGGCCAACCATCAGCGCTGTCCTCGCGTGGGGGCCGGCCAGATCCACGATCGTCGATTGACGACCCAGAGAGAGAAATGACCCGGTCCGATCGCCGGAGACTCGGAGGGTGCTACATCACGAGCCTGCCCTTGTGTTGTGTGGTTGACCAGTGTGCCGACGTGATAGAGGAACCAAGTTGGCCTCGCCCGTCTAGTCGTAACCGTATACCACCAGTGTAGGAGGCTACCAGGAGCGCAGCTCGGGTCGGGTGACCTCTGGTCTGCTGCTCTCTGCAGGAATGAACGGGCTGTTGTTGCAGAGACCAAAACCGTTCGTCCGTGCACAGAGCACTCCATGCCTGCAGCAGCGCATGCCTGATGAACTTGGAGTTTCGAAAACCATTGATCGTATACTCTCATCAACTCCTAAAGTTAAAAATATAACCCCACAACAGCAATTCAAAGTGCTTCCAACATACTTTTACTGAAAACCACACGCATACATACACCTCCAAACACTTCAAAATTGAACAATTTACCATCGCGAGGGTTCAAAGTGTTTTCCATTATTATTCTGTGTGATGGGACACGTGGATCCCACGTGTTGGAACCCCTAATTTCTTTTTGCACCAGTTTGGCCCACATCTTTATTTATTTATTTTATTTTATTTGCTATGTCACTCATATAAGGTCCAACTCTCCTCTCTCATTGTTAGTAGAAAAAAAAAAGAATCCACCCATCTTGAGAAACAATCCAACTTCACAAAAAGGGCTTTTATATATAATATCCTAGCTTCACAAGAAAAAACCGCTGCATACTGCACTGAAGACAGAAAGAACAAATAGGGAAAGACTAAATAAAAAAATATTTTAATAAGGCAGGAAAAAATAAAGAACACAAAACCAACCGCAATTAGCCCATAGCTGGTAGTTCAAGCCGAAATGGCCCATTAGCCTTTTCAAATGAGGTTCAGCCCAAACAAATCGTTAGGAATTCTAGTCTTTTCAAATCAAGTTCAGTTCAGCCCAAACAAATCGTTAGCAATTCTAGTCTTTTCAAATCAAGTTCAGTTCAGCCCAAACAAATCGTTAGCAATTCTAGTCTTTTCAAATCAAGTTCAGTTCAGCCCAAACAAATCGTTAGCAATTCTAGTCAGTTATTAGTCACGGCCCAAAATATAATTCGACAAGCTAACTTCAATCCGATTGTTTCTAAAAAAATAAAAAAAACTTCAACCTGATTGCTCGGCAAACGATTTCGAGTCCTATGTGCACGAAGTACTTCTTCTCTGTTCGATAATGGTGGCACATGGGTGTCCGTTCAAGCATGTTTCGTCCAGACAGTTTGTTCCCGGGCCTAACAGGCCTTCTGCGCTCCACTTTTAGTACGACACGATTTCTCCGAAAAAACACAGCGACATTCCGTTCCCCACTGCCGCACGCATGCAACAGTCGCAGGCGCATCCATCGCGCCGCATGTCCACCTCTGGCCTTCTCCAGCCGTGGCCTTCCCGTCCGAACGCCGCGCGCCCATCCCGCGCCGCTCGCTCCCACGTCGTCCACCCGGCTGAGTCAAGACCGGTGCTGCTAGCAAAGGTGGTGGTGGTGGTGGTGGTGCTTGCGCGGCACCGGCTCCGACCCCGACGGCTGGAATCACCTAGCCTCGGGCTCCCCATGTTGCAAGTGCATGTTTCAAATGTTTCAGATGTCTCGTAGGTATGTTTGAAGTGTTTCATGCAGATGTTACAAAGTAGATCGAGATATTGCATACGTTGCAATAATTATACACATATGTTGCAAGTGTTTATTCCCAATGTTTCATCTATTTTTTCAGACGTATGTTGTAAGTGTGTTTATCTGAATGTTGTAAATGTTTCACATATATGTTGCAAGTGTTTTATGTGGATGTTGCGTATGTTTGTAATTCTTTTCAAGTGTTTTCATGTGTTTTTGCATATGTTTTAGGCGCATGTTTCGAATATTTCAGTTGTTTCATACTGTCGGTGTTTTGTAAACCGGACTAGTAAATATATACGATAATCACGCTGCTCTAGGAAGACGATGGTAGTGTCCAAAAGACACGAGGATTTATACTAATTCAGGCCGAAGCCCTACATCAAGTCTCAGAGATGATCGAGTGCGTGTTCGTCGCTTGAATGGTCTGAAGTTCTTACAATGGGAGGGTGCAAGAATGGTGGAAAGAGGTAGGAGAGCTAGAACTAGGAGATGGACGGTCTGAAGGGAAGCCTCAGGAGTCCGGCGGTGTGAAGAATGAATGAGAGAATGTGAAAGATTCAAGATGGTGGGAAGGATGCCCTGACTGCCCTTATATAGAGTTCAGAGCTAGGGCATGTACGAAGAGGAAAGTTCTCTCGACCAAGAGGTCGTGAGCCTGAGGGAGGAGCCTAGCTAACTTGGCTTACAAGCTACGCCGTCCTACGGTGCACGTCCGGGCATGGCTGTCATCATGGTCTTGTGCCCATGTCACGGTAAGGTGTGGCGTGGTGCCACTGTGCCAGCCTGGCGACACTATAGGCACGGTGGTGGTTCGCCAGCCATCCTGTGCGACGTGGTCTCTGCTGTGGTCTTCGTCATCGCCTCCTGATTTTTCTTGGGGCGTCGTACAGGAGTAGGTAGCCGCCCCCAAGTTGCCGATTGTCTAGTCGTCTTATGGAGTTGGTGGCCACGATCCCGAGCTCCGAGGTCATGGCTTCCGTCGGTTCGGATGACCTCCAAGTCAATCCCTCAGTCGTGGACCCCATCCCATAGTGGGTAGAGCCATACATGTGTCTTGTCAGTCTGTATCTGGACGGTGGGCACCGTACCTGCCCGTCACCACCATGCGGTGTTGTCTTGTCTCCGCTGCGTGGCGCAGGGATGACGTCTGACCAGACTGAGGTGACTGTTGTCCCCTCGGTCCTTGCGGGGTCAGTGCGGCGTGCTCACTCCTATCAGAGCAGACACACTTGGCTGGGTCCAACCTCTCCTCGTTCCTCCCAGGGGTCGGGATGGTGGAGAGGTCGTGAGTTTTTTGTGCGTCGTGCGGCTAAGTATGATGAATTGAGAGGTCGTGGCTAACCCTGACCTGGGCGTCCGCCCTGGTTCCCTCAGTTGGGCCTCGGTCATTTGGGTCTTCGCTAGGCTGATGTATCGTGGGCCGCTCAGCCTGCTAACCAATCGTTCCCTTGAGATACCCGGGGATCATAACCCCGACACATACGTATATTGTAATTGTTTTCATTTGGATGTTTCAAAAGTAATAGCGTGTTTGGCATAGCTCTTGTCGGCTCTGGCTCCTCTACTGTAGTGATATTGCATCATGGAGTCGGAGAAGCACCAAATCGTGGCTCCACTGGCTCCTCCTCTTCTCAGTTCATTTTCTACCTCGAAATCCAAAACGGCTCTATGCTACAGTGACGAAAAGTATCATTGCAGTGATTTCGAGGATGAGCCGAAGCCCTCAGAAGCCATGCCAAACACAACCTAAATGGAGGGGAGGCGGGGGGAGGGGGTGTTGTGCATGTGAGCCACTTATCGCAGCTGCCTGCTGTGAGGCACCGTGCATGGAGAGGAGTGGCGCAGCGAGCGTGGAGGGACGCGGGAAGCAGGGAAGCAAGAGGAAGTGGAGCGGGTAGGCCATGTGCGTGCAGCAAGCGCTGGTACGGGTGTTGCAGTAGGTGCGGACCTCCGGTCGCGGGGTGGAGGGTCCTTCGAACACCTGGACGCTAGTGCTGTCGTTCTTGTCTGCCTACAAGTGCAATAAACTACGATCGATTCGTCTTAGAGGGTATAAGTATGTAACATCGACTCGCTTTTTAGAGGCTGTAAGTCGAAGGTAGTGGTCACTGCGATCTCGTATTCTCGTTGATGTAATCTGCCGTCAAAGTTAGTGAGAGTCCTTATATTAATAAAAACAAAAAGGTACTCGAGTCGTGTTTCCCATAGCGATGAACGACCCTTGGATGATCGACACGCGTACGCTACAGCTGCTGTCAAAAGAAGAGTGAACTCCATTTGAATTGAAAAAACAACACCAAATTCAACCAAATTAAACTATGTTCAAGTTCAATCCCTTCTCTCGTAGGTATACTCAATCCCAGCAATATTTCCGAGCCGCTTTTGATGGTTCTCTTGTGCTGTTGCGCATAGCAGGTCCGTAGTGGTCTTGTTTTATTAGTTTTGATCGTTCTCTTGTGCACAGGGGAAAAACAGTTTTCAGCCACTTGTTCCAGAGAGTGTTCGGCTGCAGGAAAACAGTTGTTGCGGCTGCGGCTGCCGCTTTTCCTCACTCTTGCGGACCACTGTAGCAGTAGCAGTAGCAGCTGGCTGCACAGCCGCATGCGCTTTAGTGCAGCCAATGTCAGGTCCTCCCGGTGCCTAAGACCCTGTTTAGTTCTTAAAAAAATTTTGCAAAATTTTTCAGGTTCTCGTCCCATCGAATCTTTGACACATGCATGAAGCATTAAAAATAGATAAAAAATAAAACCAATTACACAGTTTAGACGAAATGGATGAGACGAATCTTTTAAGCCTAATTAGACCATGATTGGACACTAATTACCAAATAACAACGAAATTTACTACAGTGTCATTTTGCAAAAAAAAAACAAATTGCAACTAAACAGGCTCTAAAAGTGCTCTATGCGCTCTTTGCCACGGCGCCGGGCGCTGCCTACGAAAACACTGTAGCAACAGGGAAAAATACTGTTCACCAAGGCCAAAACTCTTCCTTCCCCCCTCCTCTCACCTATCAAGTTGGACCGGTTGGTCTACGGGAGGGAGAAGAGAGTGTTAACTTTCATGAACAGTGTTTTTATGGCAGGTGCTACACTGTAGCACCCGCAAAAAAAACTGTTCACCAAAGCCAAAACTCTCTCTTTTCCCTCTCACTCTCACATATCAAGTTGATCCGGTTGGGTCTACGGGAGGGAGGAGAGAGTTTTAGCTTCGACAAACAGTGTTTTTTAGCAGGTGCTATAGTACTTTGCAGACAGGAGCTAAAGTTGTCCGGAGTCGTGCCATAGAGGGCCTTATCAGGATAGTACATATACACAGTGCAAGGTGCTTAAACATGAGCGCTTAAAAGAGTGTTGTGATCTCATTGAGAATATCCATAAATCAGTTTAAAATTTTTGACTTAAGACAACTCTAGTAATATATTTATTTAGGGACAGAGAGAGTATGTGTAATCACTTTGCTAGTAAGTAGCAAATATAGATATAAATTTAAGCATCTTGCTTACCTGGCGAGACAAAAGAAAAGTGATCTCGATTGTGCATGCGGCTTGCCCTTAGTATAAGCCGATGAATCGTTCTTCCTAACAGGAAACAAAGATGTCACTGCGGATAATGCGCTTGGATTACCTCTTGGGATGGGATAACTTGAATCCGTTTTATTTAGGAGTATTTCACTTCCAAATTGCATTGATTCTCATTCTTAAATGACTCCTGTACTGATCCTTGTTGCCTCTCCTTCCTTTCATGTAAGGGGTTGTTTAGTTGGCAATTTTTTTGGCGAAACGCTATTGTAGCAGTTTCGTTGTTATTTGGTAAATATTGTCCAATCATGGTCTAATTAGGCTTAAAAGATTTGTCTCATCCATTTCGTCTAAACTGTGTAATTAATTTTATTTTTTATCTATATTTAATGCTTCATGTATGTGCTCAAAGATTCGATGTGACGGAAAATCTGAAAATTTTGGCAAAATTTTTGGCATCTAAACGGTGCCTAAGCCGAGGCACCGGCTCAACCACAGCTACAGCTTATTCTTATGGAACTACCCTATATGCAATGTCCATATCAAATGAAACCTATTGTACTCCAGCAATGGAAAAGGACACCCGGCATTTGTTCACATCAATATCAACATTTACACCGGCGTTGCCGTTCCAGCTTGTACTTGACTATTTCTGGATAAAGCTGATACCTCCATCGCCATGCAGAAGCAAAACACCAAATACCACCGCCAGTCATGCACAAGCAACAATAGCAGCAAAGGTAATAGAACAGCCGATCTTAATGTAAAGAGATAGCGTCAGGCTAGCAAAAGTTTAAGTGTCACATAGGTCGATGACGCGCACACATTCATCGACAAAACAAGCCCCAAAACCCAAACGCAACCTAGCAGCTGATAGGCTGCTTTGTTCAGGATCTCTCTCTCACTTTGACGACACGGATCAAAACCTTATGTTTGCTGCTGCACCGAATCAGTTCCTTGGAGTGTGGCTCCCGAGTATGCCCCTCTCTTGGTGAGGAACACGACCGTAGCCGTTTGACCTCCCGCGGTTACTATTGTACTCATCACCGCCTCTCGCATATCCACGGCCTCCACCGCTGAAACGGCCACGACCTCCCCTCCCTGCCAATGCCAGTGTGAAAACCCATTAGGGAAACATGTTCAATAATTTGATATCCACATCTTACTAGGTACACCACCTATTCATCAAAAGCACATGCAGACTGTAATCAACACCATCCTTCTGCAAGGAGCAGCAACAATCACACACCTACAAAGCAGTCGCTGCCAAACCATTTGTGTTTTTACTGTATGTATGTGCAGAACCACAGATTGACAGCAAACTATTTCACCGTTAACGTACATTGTACAATCTGAGAGTTGAACAGCCTGTGGATCAAACAATAGTTGAACACCCCTAACTGGAACCACCTAGTTTGGCCTTCAAATATAACATTTTGGTGTATATTTTCAGAGTACAAATGTAGTGTTTTTCCTTTATATACTCACACAAGCATGAAACCATCACATCTAAATTCATGGGAGTGCATAGGTATGAAGTTTATAGCATCAAGTTTTCGATAGCACTCCAAGCCTCTAGAAAAGAGTTGAAGGAAACACCAGCAAAATGCAAATATAGCACCAGTACCAACAGAAAACATGAACTTACTTCCACCTCTTATTCCGCTATTTGGCTTCCTCTCCTCAACATATATCTGCCGTCCATTTATTTCAATTGGTGAAGCCTAAAAATGGGGCAAAAGAATTTAGTATATACAGTCCATTGAAACTGATTAAAAGACACAAAAAAATGATGAAGAAAGAAAACAAATAGCTTTTCTCAAAGAAAAAAAAAGAACACAGAAGAAACTGAAGGACATACACAATAATTTAAAATGCATTGATGCTAACAGTCACCTTTAACGCATTGTGTACACCGCTGAGTTCCTCGAATTCCACGAAAGCATAATAGCCACCAGTCTCCTGCCAATTCAGCCACAAAACCCAATCAATTTTGTGTTATTGGAAGTGGAGAACCAAAAGACAATTAACAGCAAACCTTTCGGCTTCTGATAGCAACACCGTCAGGAATAAGCCGGCCAAACTTTTTGAACTCACTTTCCAGATCAACCTCAGTTACATTTGCTGGCACGTTGCCAACATAAACAGATTTGCTCTCTAGTTATATGAACAGAAAAGCTTGGCTCAGTAAACAATGCATAATAAGACTCAAATCCCCATAAAATTTTGATGTTTAATAGAGAATAGGACAACCTTCATCATCATGGGCAGCACCCTCACCATAGACATCAGACCTCGGTTTCTCAGCTCCCGTTGATGAAGCCATAACTGAATGCTGGGTCTGGTTTGACTCTGTTGTAGGGTGAGAAGGCTTACTCACAGGTACTTGCTGGGCTACCGGGAATGCAGGAGGAGCCTTTGCGGTTTTTAGCTGCATGAATCAGTCAAGTGTAGTTTTAAAGATGCATCAGGCAAGATGTTAACAAATCAAATAATAAAGCAAGTAAGAAGTGACATACAATGGAAGCATAAGTCTTCTTTACTGGTTCACCAACAGGCTCCTCCACGTGAGGAGGTGGAACAGGTGGAGCTTGCACCGGCTCCTCAGGAGCGACTGTCATTTCATTTGAGAAAGAAGGCGGTTCTTCAGTAAGGGGCTCCTCTCCCCAGTTGTCAGATGACACTACTTGCTGTTGTGGCTCAGAATAAGTATAGTTGTCGACCACATCATGTCCTTCAGGTGCTATTTGTTGAGCTTCTTCCTCGTGAATGTACTCAGGAGCTGCAGGCAGTAACAATTGTCAGGAACATTGCCTATTAATTTGTGTATGAGACAGTAAACATATTATAGAAAATAAGTACTGCCGTAGAGCCTATCCATATGTGAATACTAATGGTGTCCACCAAAATAGCATGCCAAAGGCGCCTTTGGCAGTTTAAAAAAGAGAGATAAGTTTCATATGAAGATGTAAGAAGCTACCTCATGACACCTAATGCAAAATAGGATAGTCCAAATAAAGCAAGAATTGGAATTAAATGCTTCACATATAAATCTCAAGTCAATCAACAGGGATTTAAAAAGACTAAAATAGGTGCAGCTTCTAAGTTCTTATTGAGGATGCTTCATCAGCCAAATATTTGAAGTTCCATACCAGTCTCAACAACTGTGTTGGGTGCCAAATTGCTCTCATAGTCTTCCTGACCAATCACTGGCGCAGGCTGCACATGTTCTTGGTCAACGAAGTGAAAGTAATCGTTGAGGACAAAGTAACCCTTCTCTTGAGGGGCAAGGAAGAACATCTGGATAAATTTTCTTTGGTGGCTGTACTCCTTGGTCTGCACAAGACCAGAGACCATTACTAGCACCCCATCGCCCCACGAGTTCACAAAGTTGGCAGTCTTGATTTCGATTTGGGTAAAGTTCAAGGACATGATGAGCGAGTGTATGTCCTGCACAGGTAGCGTGTATTTAAGGTTAGCCACAGATGAAAGTATGAAACACGTGCGGTATGCGTGAACCAGAAAGTAGTTACATCCAACTTTAGGAGCAGTGTAAGCAAAATCAAGTAAGGAAGCGGACAAATCAAGTGGCATGCAATGCACCAACTTTAGGAGCGTTATTGGCAAAATGAGCTAAGTGAAGCGGACAAACAAAATGACAAGTATATCCAACTTTAGCAGCATTATAAGCAAAATCAACTAAGTGAAGCGGACAAACGAAGTGGCATACGCATCCAACTTTAGCAGCATTATAAGCAAAATCAACTAAGTGAAACGGACAAACCAGTGGCGTGCACGATAATACACTACGACAACACATGAAAATAGATGCCAACGCCAACAACTAGAAGGTCATTGGGGGGAAATCACTAGTAACTAGTAAGGTTCTAGGAGCTAAGTGATGGGCCATGAATAATGGTACATTACATACAACAACAGAACATGTGCAGATTGAGCAGACAATCATCCGAATCCAGAGTATAATGACAACTAAAGAGCAGACAATCATCCGAAGCCAGAGTATATATAATGACAACTAAAGAGGAAACGCAATCTAAGATAGACAGTGAGGTCGAACAGAAAGACAAGGTTGCGACAAACCATCATGTTGTTAGCGGCCGCGGTCGTGCCGGTGAGGTCGTCGACGCGGACCATGGTGCTTGCTTCACTGTAGAACTGGTGGACTACATCGGGGGTTTGTTGCAGCAGGTTGTAGTAGTTCCGCAGGAAGTAAGTCCCCACCTGCCAAGCCACGGATTAATCATCTCATCACACGCGAGGCGGTATTCAGGGGATAGGGTTTTGCGTCGCGTGAGGATAGGAGGGAGATCCTGCCCCTGCTATACAGCTATAACCCATGGTAATGGATAGGAGAAGAGAGTACCTGAGTCGCCGCCGCCGAAGCCATGTGTGAGAGACGGCACACCAGCCGAGCAGGGGAGGAGAGGAGAGCAGAGACAACCCTAGATCTGAAGAAAGAAGAACTGCGAGCGATCGTCTTCTAATACTGCTGCTGACCCCTGGCATGCCAGCGCGTTACGCAGCAGCCACCGCCGACGGATCAAGAATAGAGGGACACGATCGGTGCGGGAGAACGTATCCGGATACTTTGCACAGGGACCCCTTAAGAAAACCATCTGTCTCATCTGAGTACATTTTGTTTTGCGTTTACACCCATAAATATTTTGTCGCTCTCGTTTCAGATCCACACTCTGGGTTCTGAACTCTACTGCATCATCACAATATGAAGTTCTGAACTCTGACTCTCTCCCGTTGCCCGACGACGGAAGCGACACACGGCCACGGGAGCTCCTGCACGGCTCCACTCTTCCACAGCCAAAAGCAAGTGATATTTGGGGCCATGCCAAATTTCCCCCAAATTCCACTATGCAAAAAGAAGATTCCCCATCACATCAAAATGCCGGTACATGCATGAAGTACTAAATGTAGATGAAATCAAAAACTAATTGTACAGTTTTGTTGTACTTTGCGAGACGAATCTTTTGAGCCTAATTAGTCGATGTTTGGACAAAAATTCACAAATACAAACGAAATGCTACAGTGAAGAAGACTTCACTGTGCAGATTTTGGCACACCCAAATTGGGCCAACTAAACACGGCCTTGCCTTGGTCGCGGCTCCATAGGCGACTAGGGTAAATTGGGTAAAGATTTCGCGGGACTGACGGCGGGTTCCGTGTGAGAATCTTTTCTTGATTTGATCAGCAGCACTGTGCACGAAAGAATAATAGTTTGCTCATTTTGAAGATTTCCTGTGCAATTGTGTATTGTGCATTAATCCTTTCACCACGATTCGGGATGCTGCAGAAATGGTGCTTAGAGATCAGAGATGTTGTGCCTAGTCAGTGTTGTTTCAATCTCTCAAATTAGTCTATGATGAATTTACTAGTCTTTTCATGTTTGATTCTGTTCACAGAACATTTTGTTTGGTCCAGCTTATTTTGTGATCCCCTGGACTAAGCTTGACCTTTCCCAGATTTTTTTTCTCGTACTTTATGGAAACTTTGATACTTATAAAATATAATTCAAGTCTGGCATATGATGGTCATGCCACATTGTAAGGTAACAGATCGCATGACCATCATATGTCAGCAGATCCTATGAACATTCAACAGAAATTTGTGACACTCCTAACTTTTATGCAGTCGAAATGTGACACTGACACTCCAAACTTGCATGTCATTGAACGCAGATGCATACTAAACCGGCCCGGTCAATGACCGTACTGTATATATGAAAATTCCTAGTGCTGTTAATACGCTACACAAGATCGAAATTTTCATATATAGTGTATCGCGACTAGAACTTGCATTTAACAACGTGCAAGTACACGGTGTATCATCATGTTATGTATTTTGAACTCCGGCTATCAGGGCTACAGGCAGAGTGTAAAATGTAAATTCTGTTGCCGTCTGGTGATGTTGCATTGTAGACATCTGCTGGCCGCTCACGGCGGCCCATACATACGAATAGCATGCAGGCCCAGTTTCAACCATACACACGTCAACCAAGCGAAGATCTCCTAAACATCACACAACCCAATAACCCACCCAATCATTGTAGTCCACCACAAATAAAACACGACATTCAGGGGGTTGTCTGGGAGTATCCCAGTCCTGTTTTTCCAACTCCACTTCAGCTCCACTTTGGTAAACACCTTCAGCTCCAGAAACTCCGCTCCAAGAAAAATGTGGAGTTGGGGCCAACTCCACCTTTTTGTGAAGTACGTCAAGGGGTACTCCAATTTTTGAAGTTTCGTACTCCCATGTGGAGTTAAGGGATAATTACCCACATTACCATTCATTAATCACTTCTCATCTTCTTGGCTCTGTTGGCTGTCGCCGTGCTTATCAACGTCCTCTGCCAGGTGATCTATGCCATAGCCAACATGGTCTTGCTCGTCTAAAAAAATTCTTCTTTTTTTCTTTTGCAAGGAAAGTTTTCTTTTGCAAGGAAAGTTCATGTGCAAAATCCAATGGTCTGTGATCATCTTTGAGATGACTGAGAGGCTGATAATATTATTAATTAATTATGTTGTCTTAGTTTTTGGAACAATGTTGCAAATAGTGGGATATAGCACCACTGCAGTTTTTGTACAGGGTGCCACTAAGTTATTTGTATATTGCTGCTAAATTATTTGTATTTTGAATTATGGCCTCTGTTAATGTTCTATCATTTGTTTTCTATTTTTCTCAAAAAATATCAAGTGCAATTTCAATCAGGGGCACAATAGACCATTTGCATGGAAACAACCTATTCCTGGAGCTGGAGCAGAGTTGTATGCCAAACGGTACCACCTGCTCAATAAACTCCACGGTGGAGCTGCTCTATAGTGGAGTTCGTGGAGCAAAGCTGGAAAAACGGAAGTGGAGCAGTCTCAAACACCCCCATAGATGCAAGCTATTTTTTAATTTTTCATTATCTTCTTATTCTAATCTCTACAACTAATCATGTTTATTATATATTTATATATGATTTTTTATATTTATACGTAGATATTTTGGTTCGATATTAATGCAAATGCTGAAACAAACACATCAAAAATGCTGAAATAGCACATTTTAAAGGAACAGAATATACGGCCCCGAAATACACATATGTCGATCTCAGTAAAACATAAGCAACTAAACGAACTGATTCACGCGGATTTAAAATGGACTCAATTTGAGTGAAATGCACCATATCATTTCATTATTAAATACAGAAGATATATAGGGTTTTTTTTTCAGAGACACGGAAGATATATAACATTTTTTTCAGAAACTGAGCAGCCTGGTCGGATGCGGCCCGGCCCAGACATCATTATAAACGGATTCCGATGGCCTCATACGGCCTGGTAGTGGCTGCTAACAGGCCGTAAGTCATCACCAGGCCGCAGAATCCATCAGAGCGATCGGTAAAGCACGGGCCCGGCGTAGGTCACCACGCGAACGACGGACTGACTGAGGACGGTATTTTGCTGTTTTTTGAGCCACGTTTCTCCCTGTGGTTTCCTTTTACTAAAACGCAAAATCTGTATCAGATCAATTTATTGTGTATTTCCTTCAATCGTGCAGCTTTCTTCCCATAGCTATACCAAACATTGTTGTACTTTTTTTTTTTGAAACGGTCCGCAGGAGCTCTGCCAAATTTGTATATTGATACAGAAGGACAAACATGGTTGTACTGTTATGACCTGTCAAATCGTGCTTGCCCCTTAGTTACAAAAGAACTAAAACATGTTCTAGGTTTCGTCGGGTGCTTTCATGTTTCAAGTGGTTCGTTTCTGGTTGAATTGAAGCTAGTAGCTAGGGACTAGATTATTCATGGCCGGCCAAAAAAACCTATAGAAAATTGCAATTATGACGTCTCACGTACTCACTCCATTTCAGATACATGCTAGTCTCTTATAACATGGCCGTAAATAAAAGCATCCTATAGTAGCACATTCAAATGTTTTTTTTCCTCAATGGCGCTAAATTTGTATCGCATGCATGCTAGTAGTCTCTTAGACTACTTTGTTAGCCCAAAAAAATAAGAAATTTGAATATTGAAATGTGTGTGTGCCTTGTGATTATATTAGAAAAATGCAATTGGATTCACCATTCTCAATCGGATTAATTTATTATTGGAGTATCGAAAGAGTATCACCGGCCAGTTTTGACAAGCTTAATTCATATATATACATATAGAAGCAGAGTTACGCTTTCAATAAAACAAGGAGGTGGCCTTGTTTCCAAAAAGAACTTTACACAAGTTGCAAATAAGTTTATAATAATAAGTTCCAGCGAGTTTGACACTGGTGGTTCAAGGAAAAAGGGGCGGGGCGGGGGAGATTTGATCAAGTTTCATGTAGCATAAATGAGCCATGCAAGTTTTTGCGTGTGTATATATCTGTGCTGCAGACCAAGTATATAAACATGCATGCATGGGAGATAAATATATATTTTTGTAGTTCAGCAATCATGAAATATTCCCTTGATAAATCGCATACAATAACACGGATGATTTAATTAAATATATTAATACTGCACCAATAAAAATAAGTAATCTACTGTGGACAAAGCTATACATTCCGAAGCAAACATGATAACATATCTACATTTATAGTTTAATATAGGCCACACTTTGATTTTTGTAAAGGAAATAATAATACACATATAATTTTTAGATAGAGGCAAATTAGTGTCTAGAGTGTCAAACCAAATGTTTTTCTCACTATTCTAAGTACTTTTAAAATAAAATAAGATCTAGAGGAGAGTTATGGATAAAAGCTAAACTAAGTGCTACAGTTTCAACTTAAAATATGGATCAAAGTAGAACAACAACTAATAAAATTAAAAATTGGAAGAAAAAATCTATCATAAATTCATGACACATGGGTTACAGCAACAGATGATAAATAATTTAATGTAAGGTTTCAACTGTATACACATATTAAAGATACCTAGGGGTGTGATGCAAAGGGAGAAACCATGAATATGGATGAAAAACGTATTGAGTAATTGGTAACTGTAACACATCCTAATAGATATCATACAGTCTACATGTCTATTGTATTGAAAAATGGAGAGAGAGAGAGAGAGAGAGAGAGAGGGAGGGAGAGAAGCACGCAAAAAAGAGTAAGCCATTCTCTGAAAACTTCATAAAATAGCATCCTAAGTTTACATCTAGTATATCATTATGAGACATAATCTAAACTAACCACATACATCCAAAATTTACCCACCCTCCATTAGTAAATAATCTAATAACCCCTTAATTTTGAATCTAAATTAAACAAATGTTCTTTAAAAAGGAGGTCAGGTATATGCATCAGTAAGTGCGAGTTTATATGTTTCCTTTCAATCAGTTTGATTTGATGCACCATTAATATGCGGATGTTCTTTTTATGGATAAAATAACTATAGGCATTCAAAACGACGAGGAGCATATATGTAGTGAAAAAAATGATGTATTTAGATACTGAAAATTTTAAACTATCTTGCACGTGTTAATTATGTAGGCTTCGATTGTTGGTATTGCACAATTTCGATGTCGTCGTTGCAACAGTGTCGCAATAATATTCAGGTTGCTCTCTGTGACAAATGTGCCCATGACTCCATATGCTCCTTCTGATATTTCCAAACATTCTTCTCGCAACAAATCCAAACTATTTCAAGTTTTCAATGTGTTGTGCATTTAACAGATACATCGCACATAAGAAACCCTGATAAACAAGAAGTACATAGATGATATATGAGCGTTGTGCTTTCATTTTTGAAACCAAGCAGAGAGAGAGAGAGAGAGAGAGAGAGAGAGAGAGAGAGAGATTGCCAGTGATCAAACTTATAGTCAATATACTAAGTAATGAATCAGCTAGATAGTAAACCCAATTCAACAAGATAATCTTTCATACCATGCATGGTGCATGCACACAGACAAACCCTAATAAACAACATGTACATAGATGATTTGAGTGTTATGCTTTCATTTGTTGAATTAAGCAGATCGAAAGATTGCAAATGAGAGAGAGGGAGGGAGGGAGAGAGAGAGAGATTGTCATTTCAGATCAAAATGATCATCAATCTATAATGAATCAGCTAGTAAACCCAATTTATAACAAGATAATCTTTCATATCATGCACAAACACAAACACAAACACAAACCCTAATCCCATGTCATGGAAGAACAATACATGCAGCCTAGTTGCCTACTCACCTTCTGAACTGCACTGCATATGCCACCACACCCGATAAACTCACGACGACGGCGCCCACGCCGACGCGAACACGACGTTGTGTCCCTTCCACGTGAGCACCAGGTCGTCATCCTCCCGCTTCATCCCCCACCCCGCCGCGTGCTCGTTCAGCATCGCCTTCACCTCGCCGGCGGCCTCCTCGCCGAACGCCACCGCACGGAACCCCGCGCTGCGCATTCTCTGTCCCCACCTCCCCCTGTCCTCCTGCCGCTCCACGCGCTCCACGCCCTCCTGCGCCAGCACGTTCTCCACCTTCCACCCGATCTCCGCCTCGTACCACCGCCGCTGCTGGCTCCCCTTGGGCAGCAACGTGTCCACGGCGTCGTACGGGATCCAGAGGAAGTTGAAGGCCGCGCGGAGCCTCCCCACCACGTCGCCCGCCGTGAAGTCCGCGTCCTCCTCCACCACCACGACCAGGTTGGGGTCGAGCGTCCGGAGGGACTTGAGGAGCATGGTCCGCAGCGACACCGGCTGCGTCAGGCTGACAGCCCCCGCCGTCTCGTCCGGCACGGTGTGCAGCAGCATGTGGCAGTTGACGACGAGCGCCTCGGTCCCGTCCAGGACCAGCTGCTGCACCCTGAGCTGCTCCACCAGGGATGTGAACGCGTCGGCCGGCGCGGTGGGCACCACCCGGAAGTCCATGGACATGTTGCGCGATCGCGCGAAGTTGACCAGCTTCGCGCCGAGCTCCTCGTAGGACATGTCGAGCGCTGGCGGCGGCGCGCTGGGCGCGACATCGGCGACCGTGAGCCGGAGGATCGGGGGGCCCTCGGCGCGGCTGGCGAGCATGTCGATGAGCGTGGGGATCTGCATGCAGTGCGTGGTGCCGAGCTCGACGACGTGCACGACGGGGAAGCCCTCGACGGCCTCGAGGATGGCGGCGTTGGCGGCCGTGTAGCCGAAGCGGTGCCAGGGCGTGAGGTCGACGAAGCTGGCGAGCTCGACGGCCGTGAAGCGGTGCACGTGGAGCGCGGCCGACTCGACGGCGGCGGCGACGGCGGCGGTGACCGCCTTGCAGGCGCCGGTCCTGGACGCGCGCGCGACGAGCGCGCAGAGGAAGGCCGCCGTGAGGCGCTGGTTGGAGTCCCCGTCGGGCGGCGCGATGTTGTTGAGCACCCACAGGATCTGCTGCGTGAGCGTGGCGTCGTTGGCCTCGATGGCGTTGGCGCAGTGCACCAGCAGCTGCTCCATGCAGCTGGTGCTGTTGAGGTTGCCGAGCGAGATGTTGGACGCCGGCGTCGGGAAGCTCCCGGGCCACGGGCCGCGTGCCGCCCTCGGCGCGCCGACGTCAAGGAACAGCCCTAGCCCTAGCCCTCCAGCAGCATGGCCGTTAGGGTGCAGAGGCGGCGGCGGTGGCGCAGTATGCGTGAACTGCATCATGTAGGGGGCCGAGGCCGCAGGCGTGGCGAGGTAGTAGAAGACAACAAACCAGCAGCGAGGCAGCTAGCGGCGGCGGGGATTATTAGAAAAGCGCGAGGAGGCAGAGCTCGTACACGTTGAGTTGTTTGAGGTGCGGATTTGGTGCTTGTACTAAGCATATATAGAGGGCTGTGCTCTACGCCCTACACGTGGTTCCCCATGCCATTAGAACTTTGGGAACCAAAGGGAGAGGAACAAACGAGAATGGAGAAGACAGAAGGCCATCAAGTACAAGGAATATTTCAGTGGGAGCTGAGGAGCAGAGATCTATGTAACTGTAGTCGATTTTGTATTTAGCGAGAAATGATCTGGAGCTTGAAGAAATGGCAAGAAATGTAAGCCTTGTTCTATATGGCTATACCACACCTCAAGAAGAATCGAGATCTAGCTAAGACTACTATTACATGTAACTATATATAATAGACACGAAGGACAGTCACATCAATACTAGTAATAAGTACAAAGCCTACTAGAATTCATGAGTTTGTGGTGATGAACCTGCATGCAAAGCTTGTGCTTGTGTACTGGATCGGAAGAGCTCCTGCTCCGCCAGGGGAGACGAACCAGCTGGAGTAATTGGGAAAGCGAGCGAGCGAGAAGGGGAAGAGGGGGATGAAGCTGGGGAGGAAGGGGAGAAGAGGGGAAGAAGAAGGTTAGGAACCGCGGGGTCGCTAATTATAGAAGGAAATTTGTGGTGGTCTTTTGGATTGTTCTGGATGGCCTCCTATGTCGTCTATATAGTACTTGTCCAATGCAAGCTAACTACATTGCACGCAGTATATAAGAGCAATAAATTCAACTTTATCAGCTAAATGTAACTATCATGAACAGTTGAATATGGAAATTACTGACTAAAATATGGCAAATGATTGGATGTTTCTCAGTGGATTTTTTCCAAAGCATTATGCTAATAGTTGAATTAACAGGTGCCACTAAATTGTTGACTTTTTTTTAGCAATTATCTCTGAATATGTCCACTAAAAATCGTCGAAGAATTGAGAATATAAATTGGAGCCAGAGATCATGATAATAACTTCTCCTATTTATTGTAATAATTAAGTACGCCACCACCAGACATTTGGCGTGATATAAGTTTCATAAATATAATCTATATCTCTTATAAAGTTAATCTCTACTATAAGTTCTATCTCAACATGTAAGCCGTCCACATCATCTTCACTACTAATCATGTCACTAACTTCCAACTTGCAACCAATTTTGATAAGAATGATGTAAAGATATATAGATAATTTAACTCATATATATATGCAACAGTTTTATTTTTAAGAGAGTCATGTAGCAATGCGCGGGGTATACTCCTAGTTAATAACTAACTCAAACTAATGAAAGATACAGTGCAGAATTTCCTTGCTATCAAATTACAGCAATCACACGAGAGAGAGAGAGAGAGAGAGAGAGAGAGAGAGAGAGAGAGAGAGAGCACGGGCCATATCATGCTGAAATGATTTGGTCTGTTTGGGTTGGGTCCTGCATGAGACAAGAGCAGGTATAGTAAATAGGAGGGGCCATGCTATTGAATATTTTCAGTGTTGCAAGTGGAAAACGACTCTTCTTTTGGATTAAGGCTTGCACGCCCAAGCACTGAAAACTACCTGCTTGAACCAAAGAATTTTGTGAGTCACGTTGTGATAACTAGACAAATGGAACAACCGTGCGTTGATAGATGAAGCTCTGTACTGAATATCAATGTACGTAGTAGCTAATTTCACTCTGTATAGTTGTCCTTTTTGGCAAATCCTATGTATAATACTCTGTTCTCTCTTATCTTAAAAAAATCCTCTGTATAATTCATTTAGTTGTTTGCATCGACAAAAATAAAAAACAAGGAGCATAAACTAATTAATTCAGCATCTTAATGAAACACACGTCAACAGATAAATTCAGGAAAAAAAAGTTTAGAGGAAATCCCAAAAATAAACGATATTGCAATTCAACATTCCAAGGAGAAAAGGACAAGCTGTTAATTATATTCTTAACAAATGTCCCTATCACCTTTTCCACCTACAGTGACATAGAACATGTTTGATAGTCTAAAACTTCAACTGTTCGTCAGGCCAGATTAGACACTAAGGGCATATTTAGTTGCTTGTATTTCCCTCAGCCTAGCCCGTGAAATGTAAGTAACCTGTGTTTGGTTGGTTGTTTATCTGGTTGGATCCAGAGCCGCCTCAATAAATGGGCACTGACTTGTAAAAATTTTGTATTGAAATTTGAATTTTTAAACGACCTTGGATGAAAAAAAAACCAAAACAAAAGTTATAGATCTCGAAATGTTATGCAGCTTTGTAGTTGACAACCTTTTTTTATTTGAAATCAACTATTCATGAAAAATTACATTTGAATTTCTCACATTTGAAATTCAAAATTTTCAAAGGACCTTGGATGGAGAAAGGACCAAAAGGAAGTTGTAGATATCAAAAAGTTACGCAACTTTGTAGTTGATAACTTTTTTATTTGAAATCATCTATTTATGAAAAATTATGCATAAATTTCTCACATTTGAAATTCGATTTTTTTCAAACGACCTCGGATGAAGAAACAGCAAAAACGAAAGTTGTAGACCTTAAAAGTTAAACAACTTTGTAGTTGACAACTTTTTTATTTAAAATCATCTGGCTAAGGACAATTACGTCAAAATTTGCTACATTTGAAATTTGAATTTTCAAGTGACCTCGGATGATGGAGAAACGACCAAAACTAAAGGTGTAGATCCCGAAAAATTATATAACTTTATAGTTAATGATATTTTTATTTGAATTCATTTAGAATCACAAACACTCATTTTAAACTCGATTGAGCATAATATAAGAATAAAGAATATCTGATGTAGACATAGGTGAGCATGGGGTAGAGTGGTGGTAGGGGCGGTTTGCGACGGTGCAGACGTAGGGCCGGCTGGGCAAACCGCCCGTGTTTCATCACGAACCGCCTCCACGGTGCCTTTGTGCGCGTAGTGCCAGGCTCCGAGGAAATGAAAACGAAATCCTGCTTCCTAGCATCCTAGCTCTTGGAGTCGTGGGAAACGATGGCAGGGTTGAAAAACACGTGTCCTTACGTGCGATCCTAGCAACCAAACATTCGTTGCTCGAGGCCAAACTCTGCTCATCCAGACATCCAAACGAACTGGCAATGCGTCACCATTGCCTAGCTCCTGGGGGCTTGTATCCCATAGTAAGCAAACCAAGCCACGCTAATATAATGGTGACCTACTGCTCACACCATCTCGAAATTTTCATACATCACTGGACCGTGCCGTCATCTAATGTTTGTGTAGCCAGAGCTGCTACAATATGTTTCAGCGAAAGTGATGGGCCGGAGATGAAGTGCGTCCCCCTCTGTCCTTTAGCAACGCAAGCTAGAGATACCTAGCGCTCTCGGGCGCGGTGCATGTCTCTGGGTGGTCGTACATGGAGGGATCACCGTCCTATGCTCTGCTGGATTATATTAGCACGCAGTTGATAAGTCTTTTTTTCCGAATGACATAAGCAGGCTAGGTACCCAACAAAAGTGAAATCCACCGAGTCGGATTTTGTCCTTTTGGTGTGCATGGATATGAAATTTGTCATTTTCATTTGAATATACGTTTAAGATGAGTTTGTATCTCGACTTTTGCAACAAAGCACATCTATGAATGCATGCACTGTGGGTGCGCATTATTGTTTCATACTTTTCCGAAGGATCTATATATCGATCAAAAGACGTATCTTGAACTGAATGAGTTTCCATGCATGTGTTCCACTAAAGATGCGTCTGCACTGCATAGTTTTCCAATGAGAAGATGGCGGGAAGGCCGGCAGGTGCGCACGTTAAATGCCTCTGGCAGGTGCGCCTAGCTGTTCGAGCGTAGCTAGGCTCTACTACATGCGTAGGACTGTCCGCCGGTTGCAACAGTACAGGAGTATGCACAGGCAGTGATGAATCGATTCAGAAACTAACCACACTCCGGTAGACGACGACGATGCGATGCACGGCGGTTACGTGACCGGCCGGCCGGTCGCGTAAGAGATCTCGTGACCTGCAGCCCCCCGCCAGCGCGGGCGCGGCCCGGCCGGGCCATGCATGCATGCATGACGTGCGTGAGCGCGTTCGTTCGTTTCGATCGTACTCTCGTACGCGCGATCAGCCGATCACCACATCGACCACACGCGCGCGGAGCCATCGACGACGACATGCGTGCGTGCGCGGCGCCGACGCAGACGCCGACGTGCGCGCATGCACGGGTCCCTCGCCGGCCGGCCGGCCGGGCGCCTCCCGAGATGCCATGCGGATGCACCGCCGGCCCTTATTACCCCCACGCGTACGAACTTGTAGGTGCGTGTTATGACGCACACGCAGCAGGCCGGCCGGGAACGCACGGACGTGTTAAATGCTCAGATCCCATCAGTGGCCAAGCTCGCCTGGCCGACGGAGGCGACTGAGGGTGTGTTCACTTCGCGAAAAGTAGCTGAAAAGTTACTGTAGCACTTTTCGTTGTTATTTGGTAAAATTTGTCCAACTGTGGATTAATTAGACTCAAAAGATTCGTTTCGAACTTTACAGACAAACTATGCAATTAGTTATCTTTTTTACCTACGTTTAATGCTCCATGCATGCGTCGAAAGATTTGATGTGATGTGTGTAAGAGGAAATATTTTGGGTTGGGAGAGGGAAGTGAACGCGGCCTGAATGCATGCACGCATGATCGATGCATGGATGCATGCCTGCTGCGTGCGTGTGATCTACTGTCGTAGTTCCATGCATGCAATTTCCCGTGAGGCCGTGACTGTCCTAGCAGCTGCATGTGCATGGGGGACGGGTGACTTGTGAGGCCATTACTGCGAGTCTGCGAGTAAGGTTTGCTCATTCGTCCTACCCGGACCGGCCGGATGGAGCCGTCAGGGACCACAAGTCAGCTTCAAACTATACTATAGGTTATCTCCTATTTTCTTTGAGGCAGAAAGGTTATCTCCTTTCGCTAGGGACAAGGGTATATGCGTCGGAACAAGCAAAAGCTGCCACGGGAGTGCTTTATTTCCCCGCCCGATCGATCAAATCGCTGCGGTCGGCGTTGTTTATGTGGTCAACCACATTTGATAGATGGATGTCCGGTTCTAGCCGACTCGGTTAACTGGACCGCACATGCATGCATAATTTTTTTCGAACCTGAGTAATCGGACACGTGAGCTCGTAGCACTTCCTATGGGACGCAGACATGTGGATCGTGTCTTCGTATCGGAATCATGTAGAACGCGGACGTGTGAGCTTCAAGTGGAGTATTATTTGAATCGGGCATGGACGCGCGAGGAGGGATCAAGATTTTGTTTCACCGGATAGATGATGACTTTAGAGGTTTTTTAGGTGTAGAGATAGGGATGTTGAGATTGATGATTAAGGAGAGTTTACTTGCCAGAGAAAAACCAAGTGAAGCCCTAGTTTAGTTATACATGGGAGCTATTATTCATACACAAAGAGGCACTATTTACCTTTTTGTAAATTTTATGAAGACTCGTATAATTGTGACGATGACTACAAACATAATATTATGAATATTATCGTGTTTTAATAGTACATCAAACGATTTAGATTTAAATTTAAATCATTAAAGAATTATCATTTTTTCTGTTGCAACGCACCTCGTCGACAGCTATATATATACTCAATTGCTGCACACGCCATCGTTTCACGAGGATGATGTTGACAACGACAACTCGGTCAACTATGAGTTCATCTTTGTCACGATGACCAGGTGGCAGGCACTTGCATATGGTTGAAACTTTGGATTTTTTTGGTAATAATACATACACCATCAAGCTTATTTGACATACAATATTTTGTTTTTCTTCCCGTTGCAACGCATGGACATAATTCTAACTGTAAATAGTGTTCTTGTTTATTTATCTTTTAATTCAATGTGTAACTTAGAAACACTAGCCCATCGACTTGTCTAGAATCTTATGTTACATATAAGTATTAAAATTTAGTACACAGAACTATCAAAATTCATTATCTTTATTCTCCCAGTATTCATTTCCTAACACAATATCTGTTTAGATACTCTATAATCTACCCTTCATCCTTGAATGAATCAATTCCTAGAGTTGCCTTGTGTCAAACCTTTTCATGTTTGAATAAATTAATAAAAAGTAGCACACCTTAGACTCCACAAATAGTTACAATAGTAGCATAATAGTCATTTCAACCTACACCATGACACTTAAGATGTTGAATTTTCTCAAAAATATATGTATATTATTATTTGTTTGTAAAAATAGAGTCCTTAAAATTGAACTACCAACATTGACGTCATAATGTCTTAGTCAACATGCATAAAGTTATTTAAAGAAACAACTTACAAAGTATATTATCATAGAGTTCCATATAATTCAATATGAATTTTCAGCATCATTGGTCTATGATTTGTTAAGAGAATTTTTTCCATGATCGATAAACCATAAAAATACATATCTAATGTATGCATTTGTGCTTGGTATTCATGGTGAAACATATCATTTATGTTTACTTTAAAATTAACAATGGTAGAACTTGGTAATTTTAAAAACAAAAAATAAAATATTTTATGGTTACTTAATTCATTCCATTAATAGTTTATATTGGTAAGCTAGACGTAGATTTGATGAATATTTTAGTTTGTGTTTTACAATAATGTATCTAGGTAATTTAAATGAAAATTAAAAGGGTTACCTTATATGATCTTTCATAATAGTAGTTGTCTGGTACCTAAGATAGGGGTACCCAAAATCAACGATTAAAGAGAGAAAACCTCATAGGAATCCGCGCCTTGAACCCTCCCCCAAAAGTCGAGTTAAGGCTCCACCAACACGGATACGCCGATCCAAGCCACATGTGTATGAGGACGGGGCACCCTCGACCGCGTTCCGACTCATACAAGGCTCGATCGACGGGAAGCCTCGACCCCGGAAATTCTCCGACTCGCACGACTCGGGGTCGACCCGGTCGACCCCCCTCATCCACCTACTCACCGACAAAGCATTTAATGCAACCACTTCCACCAACGTGGCCATAGCGCTACCAACGTGGGAGCAGCGTCCGCGTCTAATCCTACTTTTTACTGCCCGTCCCGGGATGGGCGGTGAAAAGCAGCCACTATTCCCGCCATAACCAGCACTGTCCGACCGTTATGTCCCGAGATTTATGGGGCTCAGCCTTATCCGTTTCTTGTCGACCCCCCTCGGCTATGTCTCGACCCGGCCTCGACCGCCACCAGTCGAACGAGGGGACCACGACCCATACATCGACAGGGAATCGCACGTCCTCTACAACACCTATGACGTCACGCCGCCCCGTCATCACCACGACCCCCTAGGGATGGCCTGCATGCACTGGGGCACGTCGCCACAGCAACGCCTACAGTGTCCGCTCCGCCTTAGCCTCCAAGGCACCCCTAGGATTTGTTGTAAACCTTACCCTCCCCTTGAGCCTATAAAAGGGGAGGGCAAGGAGACCTGCATGAAAGACGATAGAGGATACAACGAGATAGACATCTTCCTCATTCCTGAGATCAACATCTCAAGCAACACTCCATTTATACTCTTTCTTTGAGACTTAGAACGGGTTCCCTCTCTCATGGCTTGTAACCCCTACGTAAGCACTTAGGTGCAAGAAAATACAATTCTCCCCCTCCCCGCTGGACATCGGGCATTATGTTACCCGAACCAGGATAAACCCCCGTATATTCTTTTTGCATCACCATCGGGATTAGGGAGCATGCAACACAAATTTACTCATCGGTCTAGGGCCCTCCCGGTACCGAACACCGACAGTTGGCGCGCCAGGTAGGGGCTCGCCGCGTGCCAACATCGTTTTCCCACCATTCTTCCGGATGGCAAACCCCGAACGTCCACTTCCACTTGCTATGGTGATCTGGTTTGGGAGCTTAGAGTTCATGTCTATCGGCCACGGCTACGACATGGTCCTCCTCCCGCCCAAACACCCAGTCGATCGTGACTACGAGCTCTCCCAGCATGGGGGAGCGCTGCGCCAGTATCACCGATCTCACCGGGCTCGAACTGTCGAGCGACGGCATAACCAGCGCAGCCCTCATCGTCATCATCCCATGGAGGGCGATACGATGATTCGTCTCGGCGCCCCTTGGCCAGACGTCCACGCGACATCTCCCTTCGAGAACTTGCGTAGAATGAGCTTGTCCGCGGGAGGGACGCCGACAGGATATCCTATCGCTCCGCCGGCCGGTGCGGCTCCTCCGGTCGAAGCAAGATCAATTTCCCCGATGGCAGAAACAATGCCGCCACAGACATTCCTCTATAAGCACCAACATGGGCGCTTACGAGGAACTCCCTAGGCACCATCTACGTTCTGCCCTTGATCTTATAGCGTCCGCACCAGCTTCCGAATACCGGGACTCTACGGAGACCCCTGATCCAGAGCCACGTGCGATTGTTTCCCACCGCTATGACGTTAGGGATCGTCGACCACACATGCATCCGTCGTATTACTATTTTGACACCCCAGACTCCGACTCCGCCGATGACAGCTACGATCCGACTCGCGAATGCTTCCACATCGATGGGGCTATCGCATCGGACTCCGAAGCAGAGGCGGCCGTCGAAGGAAGGAACACCACGCCGCCTCACATCGAGCTCTCCGACCCACAAGACGGAGCCCCGTTCCTCGGTGCAGCCTAAGGAGCACAACTTGAGCAGGTTCAAGAACTGCAAGCCAAGCTCGACGAGGAACGAGAGAACTTGCGCCTACTTCAGCAGACCCTCGAGCAAGAGCATGCGGTACGCGCACGTGGCGGAGGGGCTCGAGAAAGAGCCCGCGATGTTAATCGTCACATCGTTGAGGATCGGGCGGGAAAACCCCTAGTCTTCAATCGAGCCAGCCAAAACGTCGTCGCCACCACCATGCTTCTCTGCAATATGCTCGAGCCGTCTACCCTCGAGGCCCGTTGGGCCCGTGATGAGATTCGAGGTCTCCTCGAGGCTGCGGCTTTACAGCAGGCCAAAAGTTCTGCCTTGAGGCGCCGCGAGGCTGCATCGGAGCGGCCTGAGGAGCCCTCCCGATAGGATAAAGAGACCTCAGTTCATCCAGAACCCGCGCCACATGGGAACAAGGCAGCCCCTGTCCATGAACGCATCATCGACAATCGCGAGCACCGAGACGCCCGTAACGACATCAACGAGCGCCACGGGTGTAAAAGCGATGATGGTGCATCCCGAGGCTACCACCTACACAGGGGAGGGTGATATGACAGCTCAGAGGATCGTAGCCCATCGCCTGAGCCGCCGGGCCCTCGAGTCTTCAGCAAAACCATCCGCAGGACCCAGCTTCCAATCCGGTTTTGCCCCCCAACGACTCTGACCAAGTATAACGGTGAGACCAAACCTAAACTTTGGCTCGCTGATTTCCGCTTGGCTTGTCAGTTGGGCGGCGCCACCGACGACCGTGTCATCATCCGATAGCTTCCCCTATTCCTGTTAGACACCGGTCGAGCATGGCTCATGGACCTCCCACCTGAATAGATCCACAACTGGAGTGACCTGGTGAGGGTGTTCAAAGGGAATTTCAAGGGGACCTACGTGTGTCCCGGTAACTCTTGGGACCTCAGGAGTTGTAAGCAGAAGCCGGACGAGTCCCTCCGTGACTATATCCGGCGTTTCTCTAAACAACGCACCGAGCTTCCCAATATCACCGACTCTGATGTTATCATGGCTTTTCTCTCAGGCACCACCTGCAAAGAGTTGGTCCGAGAGTTAGGTCGAAATACCCCCATCACCGCCAACGAATTGATGGACATCGTCACCAACTACGCCGCCGGCAAGGAGGTAGTTGGTGCCATCTTTGAGGGTGACCAAGGTAACAGGAAACGCAAGGACGAGGAACCAGAGGGCTCCAACCGGAGCGCCAAGAGAAACAACCGAAAGAAGAAGAAGAACTAGCAAGGTAAGCGCGAGGCCACGACTGACGACCTTGTTGCTGTAGCTGACCGCAAGAAGCCTCAAGGGCCCCCAACGGGGCATTTTTGACAAAATGCTCAAAGAACCATGTCCCTACCATAAGGGACCCACAAACCACAACCTTGAGGACTGCCACATGTTGCGTAGATATTTTGAAGGATTAGACATCAAGAAGGACGACAAGAAAGAAGACCCCAAGGAGAAAGATGACGACAAAGATGAGGGGTTTCCTGAGATCCATGACTGCTTCATGATTTACGGCGAATCCTCGACGCGTCTCTCCGCGCGCCAGCGCAAGCGAGAGCATCGGGAGGTTTTCTCCATACAGCTGGTGACCCCCTCTTCCTCGACTGGTCCAAAATGGCTATCACTTTCGACCGTGATGACCATCCAGACCATGTCCCCAACCTTGGAATCTACCCGCTCATCATCGATTCTGTCATCACCAATACGTGCCTCACTAAAGTACTCCTGGACGGTGGCAGTAGCCTCAACATTATCTACGCCCAGACCCTCGACCTCTTGGGGATCGGGAGAACGCAGCTCCGACCCAGCGTCGGGGGCTTTCACGGAGTTGTGCCGGGGAAACGGGCAGACCCCGTCGGACAGATCGACCTGCCCGTCTACTTTGGCACCCCTTCCAACTTTAGGAAAGAAACCCTAACCTTCGAGGTAGTTGGGTTCCGCGGGACCTACCACACCATCCTTAGGCGCCCTTGCTATGCCAAATTCATGGCGGTTCCCAACTACACTTACCTTAAGCTCAAAATGCTAGGCCCCAAGGGTGTCATCACCGTCGGGCCCTCCTACGAGCATGCCTACGAGTGTGACGTAGAGTGCGTCAAATACGGAGAAGCCATTTTGGAGTCGGCAGCCTTGGTGGCAGACCTCGACGGTTTGGCCAAGGAGGTCTCCGACCCCAAGCGCCGCACCGGAAGTTTTGAGCCCACAGAGGACGCCAAGCTCGTACCCCTCAATCCTGCCAGCCCGAACGGGAGGACATTGAGGGTCAGTGCCACCCTTGATCCCAAATAGGAAGCGATGCTCGTCGACTTCCTCCGCGTGAATGTCGACATATTCGCATGGAGTCCCTCGGATATGCGAGGCATGCCATGAGAAGTCACCGAGCACGCCTTGGAGATCCAGGCTGGCTCCAAACCGGTGAAGCAACGCTTGCGCCGCTTCGACGAGGAGAAGCGCAAGGTCATCGGCGAGGAAATCCACAAGCTTTTGGAAGCCGGATTTATCAAGGAGGTTCATCATCCCGAATGGTTAGCCAACCCTGTATTAGTTGAGAAAAAGAGTGGGAAGTGGTGGATGTGTGTAGACTATACTGGTTTAAATAAAGCATGTCTAAAAGTCCCTTTTCTGTTACCACGCATTGATCAAATCGTTGATTCTACTGCGGGATGTGAAACTCTATCGTTTTTAGATGCGTATTCCGGCTACCACCAGATTAAAATGTAGGAGTCCGACCAGCTCGCGACTTCATTCATCACCCCATTCGGCATGTATTGCTACATTACTATACCCTTCGGTCTCCAGAACGCGGGGGCTACGTACCAGTGATGCATGCAACACATTTTCTGGGGAACACATCGGGCCAACCATAGAAGCCTACATTGACGACATCGTAGTCAGGTCCAAAAGGGTCAACAATCTGGTTGATGACCTCAGCATCGCGTTCAAATGCCTCAAAGCAAGAAACATCAAGCTCAACCCTGAGAAGTGTGTCTTTGGCATTCCTCGAGGCATACTCTTGGGGTTCATCGTTTTCAAGCGAGGCATCGAGGCCAACCCGGAGAAAATTGCTGCAATCACCAAAATGGGCCCAATCCGAGATCTGAAGGGTGTACAGAAGGTCACAGGCTACCTTGCGGCCCTCAGTCGTTTTATCTCGCGCCTCAGCGAGAAGGCGCTCCCTCTGTATCGCCTCCTAAAAAATCAGAACACTTCTCATGGACCCTCAAGGCTGAAGAAGCTCTTACCAAGCTCAAGGCAACACTGTCCAACCCACCGATCCTCGTTCCTCCAACCACAGGGGAACCCCAACTGCTCTATGTCGCCACAACAATTCAAGTGGTCAGCACGGCCATAGTCATTGAAAGGGTGGAGGAAGGACATGCCTTACCTGTCCAAAGACCAGTATACTTCATCAGTGAAGTACTCTCGGACACCAAGGTGCGCTACCTGCAGATCCAGAAGCTGTTGTACGCCATCGTGTTGACACGTCACAAGCTCCGACACTATTTCGAGAGCCACCCGGTGACTGTGGTCTCTTCTTTCCCTCTAGGAGAGATTGTCTAGAACCGGGAAGCATCGGGAAGGATAGCTAAGTGGGCACTCGAGCTCATGGGCGAAACCCTCTCTTATGCACCACGCAAAGCAATCAAGTCCCAGGTGCTGGCAGATTTTCTAGCAGAATGGACTGACACCCAACTGCCTCCCGTTTAGATCAAGGACGAGTTGTGGACCCTGTATTTCGATGGGTCGTTAATGAAGACGGGAGTAGGCGCGGGCTTGCTCTTCATCTCACCCCTTGGGACTCACATGTGTTATGTGATCCGACTCCTCTTTGCTTCCTCCAACAATGTAGCCGAGTATGAGGCCCTCATTAACGGTCTATGCATCGCTATCGAGCTCAGAGTTCGACACCTCGACGTTCGTGGTGATTCGTAGCTCGTGATTGACCAGGTCATGAAGGATTTAAGCTGCCATGATCCTAAGATGGAAGCCTATTGCAAGGAGGTATGATGCCTCGAGGACAAGTTCCACGGCCTTGAGCTCAATCACGTCGCACGCAGATATAATGAGGCTGCCGACGAACTTGCGAAGATCGTGTCTAGTCGAACCACGGTTCCACCTGACGTCTTCTCAAGGGACCTCTATAAACCTTCCGTCGACCTTAGGACAACGGAAGGAGTCGATGTCCTGCCGCTCGACCCCCCAACTCGGGCAGAAGCCCCCTCGACCGGGGCTGATGTCATGCAGACAGAAGGCTCGACCCTGCCAGCCAACCTCGAACCCGACTGGTGCACTCCGTACCTCGACTATATCATTCGAGGGGAGCTCCCCTTGGAAAAGACCGAGGCTCGACGGATCGCTCGACGGGCCAAGACCTTTGTGATATATGGCGATGGCGCGGAGCTTTATCGACGTAGCCCTACGGGCATCCTACAGCGCCGTGTCACAATCCGAGAAGGCAAAAACCTACTCAAGGACCTACATTCGGGAGCTTGCGGGCACTACGCGACGCCCCAAACCCTCATTGGGAATGCATTCCGGCAGGGTTTCTATTGGCCAACCGTGGTCTCCGACGCTATCAAACTAGTACGCTCCTGCAAAGGATGCTAGTACTATGCAAAGCAAACCCATCTTCCGGCCCATGCCCTACAAACCATCCCCATCACATGGCCGTTCGCCATTTGGGGGCTCGACTTGGTCGGGCCCCTGAAGAGAACAACCGGAGGCTTCACCCATTTGCTCGTCGCCGTTGACAAATTTTCTAAATGGATTGAGGCCCGTCCCATTACTAACGTTAGGTCAGAGCAAGCCACGCTATTCTTCACCGACATCATTCATCGATTTGGGGTTCCCAACTGTATCATCACGGACAACGGCACCCAGTTCACTGGCAGGAGGCTCTTGGAATTCTACGACAACCATCACATCCGTGTGCTTTGGTCGGCCGTAGCTCACCCAAGGACGAGCGGCCAAGTGGAACATGCCAATGGCATGGTCCTACAAGGCCTAAAGCCAAGAATCTTCAACAAATTAAACAAACACGGCAAGAAATGGGCCGCCGAGCTCCCCTCGGTCTTATGGAGCCTAAGAACAATGCCGAGTCAAGCCATGGGGTTTACTCCATTCTTCTTAGTCTATGGGGCCGAGGCTGTGCTCCCAACTGATTTGGAATATGGGTCCCCAAGTCTGAAAGCCTACAACGAACAAAGCAACGATACTGCAAGAGAAAACACCTTCGACCAGCTCGAGGAAGCTCGCAATATGGCTTTACTGCACTCCGCAAGGTATCAGTAGAATCTCCGGTGCTACCACGACAAACACGTCCGCAGACGAGACCTCCACGTCGACGACCTTGTGCTTCGGTGGAACCAGAACAACAAGGGACGACATAAGCTCACCCCACCAGGGTTAAAAAAACTGCTCGGTAAACCGCGGTTTACCGCGGTTACCGGCCTAACCGGGCTGGACCGGTTCCGGTCCGGTCCGGTTAGGTATTCCCCAAATTCAAATTTAAAATTTGAAAAAAAAATGCTGAAAAATTCCTAAAAATAGTTCATGATTTATAGAAGCCAATGGTGTAAAAATTTTTCAAATTCGAGTTCGTTTAGTATTTATTTATACGTATAGAAGTTTGAAAAAAAAAAAGAAAAAAAATCCCGGTCCTGCCCCGTTAAGGCCCCCAAATTCAAATTTAAAATTTGAAAAAAAACAAAAAATGCTAAAAAATTCCTAAAAATAGTTCATGATTTATAGAAGCCAATGGTGTAAATTTTTTTCAAATTCAAGTTCGTTTAGTATTTATTTATACGTATAGAAGTTTGAAAAAAAAAAGAAAAAAGAAAATTCCAAACTCAAACCGAGCGGTAAACCGCTCAAACCGAGTGGTTACCGCTCCAAACCGCCCGGTAAACCGGTGACAAACCGAACCGAAGGCGCGTTTGAATTCAAATTCAAATTCGACCGGTTACCGACCGGTTACCGGTAAACCGGACCGGTAAACCGGAACCGGAGGCCGGCGGTTTGGGGTGACCGGTCGGTAAAAAAAACCCTGCACCCCACCATGGGAAGGACCTTACATCATCGCAGAAGTATTGAAGCCCGGCACCTATAAGCTTTCAAACGATATGGGTGAAATCTTCACCAACGCATGGAACATCAAACAACTACGTCACTTTTACCCCTAGAGCCTCGAGGCTTTGTAACTTTATTATCAGTCACATGAATAAATAAAGAGTACATGCATGTTCAAAACAGTTTTTGAAAACAAGTAGGCTCGACCCTGCTCCCACAGAGTCGAACCTCCCTCAGGGGCTAGACAGGGGGGAAACCCCCCTGTAAAACTCGCATTTTTCAAAAAACTTTCTACGTAGTCATCAAGGCCACGAGAGTTCCCTAAAGCCTAAGGGCTATCAAGCCAAGGGATGCAACCGTGTGCTAAGAAGACATAATAAAAGATTCATGATTTCAAAAAATCGACGTCTAACGTTCCTATACGATTCGATACGAGTTCTTACATAGTCGACGAGGCCGTGTGGCCATCCTAAGGACAAGGGGCTGTGAGCTGCGAGACCACCTATGCCCCCGGGCTATGGTATCTCCACTTATACCTCACGCCAAGGGATGCAACCGGGCGCCAAGAAAACCACGTAAGAACATGATTCAAACGAAAAAGGAATGAAGGATTCGAGCAAAATCAAACACTTAGTACACATTCATATATAAGTGTTTTAAGGCCCTCGCGGCCGCAACATTGCAAGTCACAAATGATAGCTAACTTGATTACATGGGCCTCCATGCCCAGTTTTGGCTCACAGGCCCTCGTCGTCGGTAGGAGGAAGCACCTCATCTTCGAACAACCTCGTGAGTCGACCCCCAGTCTCTTCCGCAGCCTCAATCAACCCTAGGCAGACCACCGCGTTCTCCTCTTCAGTCTTGTCTAGATCCGAGGTGAAGCCATCAGCAATGAGGCTCATATCATACTCGAACCCAGATCGTGAAAGCATCTAGGCCCCGGTGTTGGTTTTGGCAATTGATGACAACGCATTATTACCATGACTAACGTGTGTTTTGCAGAAACAGTGGTAAGTTAGGTCATGGAGTTGATAACTGCTTTGGGCAATATGGTATTCATGTCCCTTGATGGAAATCATTTCGGTTTTCAAAAGATCAACGACAAGATTAAGGACGGTTAGTTCCGGATGTTAAGGTGTTGAGTTACATCCAGAATAGTCGTTAGGATCTTTGTTTCTTCCTTTGACTGTACTATAAAGGGGGGCATGAGCGAGTAGCTTGACCTAGGTGAGTCTTTTGTTTAGGTGTGGTGCACACTTGTCAAACTTAGCACTAGGTAGCTCTAGAAAAGCTCAAGGTTCAGTTAGAAGCAACTTGGTTCAAGTTGCGTCACGTTTCGAAGTCATTTGAGCAGTTTACCTATGACCGGACATGGTCTTTGTCATGACCGTACGTGTCCGGTCAGTACTAACAAGTCACTGCGTCGTTAACTAGTTGACCGGACGCGGTCCTTGAGAGGACCAGACACGGTGATCAGTCTGACACGTGTTCCAGAGGGTAAACAGTGTAATCGGACGCGACTGTGAAGTGATTAGATGCGTCCGGTCACGTTCCAGTAAGGTCCCAAGCTGACCTAACGCATCCGGTCATCTATGATCGGACGCGGTCGAGCGTCAGGTCAAAGTACAGTTAGGTTCTTGCATGATCGGACGCGTCCGGTCATCCCTGACTGGCGCATCCGGTCACTCAGCGCTGACTTTCGGTTTTCGACCATTACACTCAACCCGCGTCTGGTCATGTCGACCAGCGCGTCCGGTCAGTACGAGTTTTGCTGATTTGGCAGGTAACGGTTGGATTTGTCTGAGGGGTGTATAAATACATCCCCTCCACCACTTTTAGAGGTCTCTTGCTCATTTGTTCAGCTGAGAAACACCTTTGGAGTGCAAGAGCCCTAGTGAGGATAGTGATTTAAGAATCAAAGATTGAGATTCCTCACTAGTGACAAGAGTGTAGCAAGTGTGCATCCATCTTCTCATTAGGCTTGTTGTGGTCAAGTGAGAGTTCTAGCTTGTTACTCTTGGTGATCGCCATCACCTAGACAGTTTGGTGGTGATTGGGAGTTTGGTGATCATCCGACGAGCTTATGGGTGATCCAACTCATGTTGTGAGAGGTTTTGGGTGATTCGCCATGATGGAGTGTCGAAGAATCAACCCGTAGAGAGCACTTGATCCTTGCGTGGATCAAGGGGGAGCTACACCCTTGCGCGGGTGCTCCAACGAGGACTAGTGGAGAGTGGCGACTGTCCGATACCTCGGCAAAACATCGTCGTGTTCCTAACCCTTACTTTCAAGCTTTACTTTCGTGTATTACTTTCATTGCTTGTTTACTTTCCTAGAATTGCCATGCTAGTCTAGGATTAGAACTTAGGGTGCAAAACTTTTACCAGTAGAATCACAAGGAACACTAGTAGGCACTAGGGGTGAAGTTTGGCTTGTAGGATTTAATTCTTGCAATTATTTTTTAGAAAAGCCCAATTCACCCTCCCTCTTGGGCATCTTGATCCTTTCAATTGGTATCGGAGCCGTGTTGCTCTTTATTTAGGCTTCACCGCCTAGAGCAAGATGTCTAATGGGGAAGGACCACCTCCCACTTTTGAGGGAGACGATTTTCCATATTGGAAAATTTGTATGGAGGCGTACCTCAAAGTCATAGATGTTGGGTGCCTTAGAGCCGCAACGGAAGGGCTTCCCCCTATTAGGGATCCCGCCAACCTAAGTGGTGACGAGGAGAAGTACGATCGGTGGAATGCAAAGACAAAAAATGCACTCTACCGGGGCTTAGGCAAGGATATCTTCAATCGTGTGCGTAATGCCAAAAACGCTCATGAATTGTGGGAAAACCTTTATGCTCTCCATGAGGGAACTAAGAGTGAGCGTGAGGAACGCTATCACATTGCTTTAAAGAAAATTAATTCTTTTAAGATGCTTCTCAAAGAAAGTGCTAATGAAATGTACACTCGATTGAATGTTCTTGTAGAAGATCTAAATGCTCTTGGACTCACTCAAATGAGTCAATCGGATGTTGCAAGGAGGATCTTGAGTGTTCTTCCCGTTGAGAAGTATGGACACATTGTCACCGTACTTCACCAAAGTGATCTCTCCGCCGTAACACCGACTCAAGTATTGGGAAAGATCAATGCACATGAGATGTACATGCACATCACTCCGGAAGAGGGCTCATCATCTTCCAAGAAGAAAGACTTGGCCTTCAAAGCTAGCCATGAAAAGAAAAAGAAGAAGGGCCAAGCCATGATGGTGCAAGAAAGCTCAAGTGAGAGTGATATTGATGATGCATCACTTGCACTCATGGTGAGAAAGACCACCAAGATGCTAAAGAAGCTCAACAAGAGTGGCATCAAGTTCGATGGCAAGAAGAAGAAATTCTTCACAAGTAGCAAAAGGAAGCTAATATCCGAGATAGATTGCTTCAATTGTGGTGAACTTGGCTACTTAGCTCATTAATGCCCGAAGCCTCCAAAAGACAAGTACAAAAATAAGAATAAGGGCAAGAAAGATGATTCAAGTGATGAAGAAGATGAGAAAAAGAAGAACAAGCCATACAAAAAGAAAGATGACAAGAGAAGAGAGTTCTACAAGAAGAATAAGGGAGGCAAAGCTTACATTGTTGGTGATTGGCTCACCGACATTGAGTCATCATGTGAGTCCTCCGGCGATGAGAGCGACGATGAGAAAGAGAAGGTCACCGCATTTGTGATTGGGCCATCATCATCTTCACCGACATCTTCATCACCACCTTCACCGCCACCTTCACCATCATCTTCCACTACTCATCTATGCCTTATGGCTAAGGGTGAACAAAAGGTACAAAACAATGATAGTGATGATGATGATAGTGATAGTGATGATAAATATGATGCACCTTCTTATGATGAACTTGTAAAATTGTTGAACAAATATTCTAAAATCATAAGAACTAGAAATGAAAATGATGAGCTTCAAAATGAAAATGAATCACTCTCATCTAAGCTTGAGAATGCACATAAGACTAGTGATGAGCTCAAAGATCAAAATGAAACTATGTCTTCTACTCTTAAGGAGCTCAAAACTTCTAACAAAAAGCTTAGAGATGAACATGATAAACTTGAGAAGAAGCATGGTGAACTCATCACTAGGCTTAACTTGCTAAAAGATGAATATACTACATTGAAAATCAACTATGATAGTCTTATTATTGCTAATGAGCTTGCTCTTGAGACACATGATTCTACTAACCAAGTTGTTAAGATTGATATAGCTACATCATGTGATGATTTGATTGTTGAGAACTTTGAGCAAGGTTCTAGCGACAAAGGCAAGAGTGTGGTTGAGTCCGACAACTATGATGAGTATGTCAAGCTCAAGAGTGAAAATGAGGTGCTTAAGAATGAGAACAAGAAGTTGATGGCTCTTGAAAAGCAAGCACCAAATGAGTCACTTATTGAAGAAAACAAAAAGCTCAAGCAAGAAAAAGGATCTCAAGACCGGCCTAAGCAAGTTCACAAGAGGCCAACATTTGCAAAGTGAGCTACTCATAAACACCGTCATGAAGATGGATAGAAGTGGCATTGGTTACTTAGCAAATCAAGAGAAGAAGGCTAAGGCTCAACAACAATAAAGCAAGTCAAAGCCCAAGCCAAAGAGATGTGTTGAGTGTGGACAAGAAGGACATTTTGCTCATGAGTGCAAAACTCCACCACCACAACCCTTGCCCAAGCATGCTAGACCCTTTGCCTTCAATGCTCATTACATGCTTAGAAAAGATTCAAGTGGAAAGATGAAAGTCATGTTCTTGGGTCCCCCTAACAAAAATAGGCCAAAGAAAATATGGGTTGCCAAGTCACTAGTTGAGAAAGTCAAGAGTCCCTCTCAAGTTTGGGTCCCTAAACAAAAGGCTTGATCTTTTGTGTGTAGGTGAACTACAAGACCGGTGGATCTCATTGGGTGATTGATAGTGGTTGCACACAACATATGACCGGTGATCCTCGTATGTTCACCTCACTTGAAGAGAATGGGGAATGTCAAGAGAAGATCACATTTGAGGATAATTCAAAGAGCAAAGTCAAGGGTATAGGCAAGATTGCAATATCAAATGATCACTCTCTCTCAAATGTGCTCTATATTGCTTCATTGAGTTTCAACTTACTATCCGTTGGACAACTTTGTGACCTTGGCTACCAATGCTTGTTCACTCCTAATGAAGTGGTAGTTACAAAGATAGATGACAAGCAAGTGATTTTCAAAGGCTTTATATACAATAATCTTTATCTTGTTGATTTCACCTCCGAAGATACAAATTTGATGACATGTTTGTTCACCAAAACTACACTTGGATGGCTTTGGCATAGGAGGCTTGCTCATGTTGGAATGAACACTCTCAACAAGCTATTGAAGAAAGAATTAGTGAGAGGTTTGAAGGATGTAAAGTTTGAGAAGGACAAACCTTGTAGTGCATGTCAAGCCAGCAAACAAGTTGCAAACACTCATCCAACCAAAGCTTACATGTCAACATCAAGAGTGCTAGAACTTCTTCACATGGATTTGTTTGGTCCTACAACTTACAAGAGCTTGGGTGGAAATCTCTATTGCCTAGTGATTGTGGATGACTACTCAAGATACACTTGGACTTTCTTCCTTCATGACAAATCCGAAGTGGCAAATTGCTTCAAGAAGTTTGCAAAGAGAGCTCAAAATGAATTTGAAGTTAAGATAAAGAAGATTAGAAGTGACAATGGAAAAGAGTTTGACAACACAAACATTGAAGCTTATTGTGATGAAATTGGAATCAAGCATGAAGTTTCATCAACCTACACTCCTTAATAAAATGATGTAGTTGAGAGGAAGAACCAGACCTTGATCACCCTTGCAAGAACAATGCTAGATGAGTACAACACACCGGAGAAATTGTGGGCCGAGGCAATCAACACCGCATGCTATGCTTCAAATCGTCTCTTCCTACAAAAGTTTCTCGGCAAGACCCCCTATGAGTTGCTAAATGGGAAAAAGCCGGACGTCTTATTCTTTCGGGTGTTTGGTTGCAAATGCTACATCTACAAGAAACGTCAACACCTAGGGAAGTTTCAAAGACATTGTGATATTGGTTTTCTTGTTGGTTACTCATCAAAGTCCAAAGCATATAGAGTATTTAACCATGCCACCGGTTTGGTTGAAGAAACATATGATGTGGAATTTGATGAATCTAACGGCTCCCAAGGAGCAATTGAGAATTGTGATGATGTAGGTGATTAACCATTGAGGGAGACAATGAAGAACATGCCGGTGGGAGACATCAAGCCTAAAGATGATGAAGACGATGTACAAATTGTCAATCCACCATCTTCATCACATGTGTTTCAAAATGATGACAAGAATGAGAGAGTTGAAAATGAAGATACTCATGTCTCTCATCAACAAGCCGAGGCACAAGCTCAAGATGTTGATGCTCCCCATCCCTCTCCTCAAGTGGTTGATAGAAGAAACTCACCTCTACTTCAAGCACATCCACAAGATCTCATCATAGGGAGTCCTACAAAGGGTGTAATGACTCGATCTCAAAAGCTTACTTCTTTTGTTGAACATCACTCTTTTGTCTCTTATCTTGAACCTAAGAATGTAGAAGAAGCTCTTCAAGATCCGGATTGGGTGAATGCTATGCATGAAGAATTGAACAACTTCGCCCGCAATCAAGTTTGGACACTTTAAGAGCATCCAAAAGGTGCAAGAGTCATTGGAACCAAGTGGGTGTTCCGCAACAAGCAAGATGATCAAGGCGTAGTAGTGAGGAACAAGGCAAGACTAGTTGCAAAGGGGTTCTCTCAAGTTGAAGGTCTTGATTTTGGAGAGACCTTTGCACCCGTTGCAAGACTTGAAGCCATTCGTATCCTTCTTGCATATGCATCACATCATGAAATGAAACTATATCAAATGGATGTGAAAAGTGTATTTTTAAATGGTTTCATAAATGAACTAGTCTATATTAAACAACCTCTTGGGTTTGAAGACCCTAGATATCCTAATTATGTTTATAGGTTGTCCAAGGCGCTATATGGGCTTAAGCAAGCCCCTAGAGCGTGGTATGAGCGCCTCCGGGACTTCCTCATTGAGAAGGGCTTCACTATTGGGAAGGTTGACACCACACTATTTACCAAGAAGCTTAATGAAGAGATCTTTATTTGTCAAGTCTATGTTGATGATATCATCTTCGGGTCAACAAATGAAGACTATTGCAAAGAATTTGGTGAATTGATGTCGAAGGAGTTCGAGATGTCAATGATTGGTGAGCTAACATTCTTCCTTGGTTTTCAAGTCAAGCAAATAAGAGAAGGGATTTCCATCTCTCAAGAAAAGTATACCAAGGATCTTCTCAAAAGATTCAAGATGGAAGAGTATAAGCCAATCAAGACCCCAATGCCATCTAATGGACATCTCGACCTAGATGAGGGAGGTAAACCAATTGATCAAACTCTTTACCGTTCTATGATTGGTAGCTTGTTGTACCTTACCGCATCTAGTCCTGATATCATGTTTAGTGTGTGCATGTGTGCTCGCTTTCAAGCGTGCCCTAAAGAACCTCACCTAAGTGCCGTAAAAAGAATTTTAAGATATCTTAAGTACACCCCAAGCATCGGTCTTTGGTACCCCAAAGGAGCTAGATTCCAACTAGTTGGCTATTCCGATTCAGATTATGTTGGTTGCAAAATTGATAGAAAAAGCATATCCGGAGGATGCCATTTGCTTGGGAGGTCCTTAGTATCATGGTCATCTAAGAAGCAAAATAGTGTGGCTTTGTCCACCGCCGAGGCGGAATACATTGTCGCGGGGGCTTGTTGTGCACAAATCTTATACATGAAACAAACCATCCTAGACTATGGAGTTGTTCTTGAAAAGGTGCCGCTTTTATGTGACAATGAAAGTGCCGTCAAAATTGCTAATAATCCGGTACAACACTCACATACCAAGCACATTGATATCCGCCACCACTTTCTAAGAGATCTTGTTGCTAAAAATGATATATCACTAGAAGGTGTAAGAAGTGAAAATCAATTAGCGGATATCTTCACTAAACCCTTAGATGAGGCTACCTTTTGTAGGTTGAGAAGTGAACTAAATGTGCTTGACTCTAGTAACTTTAAAAAATGAGCTTGTGTTGTCCCTTGCATTGCATTGTATTATATGTCATGTTTAATTCCCCGCAATGCATCTAGAACTTGTCTAACACGGTTACGATAACCCTCCTTTGGAGGAGTGAAGAAGCCTAACCGTGGATCAAACTTGACAAGCAACCTAGTCTTCCTTTCTCGCTTTGCATTGCATATGCATGGTTGTTGCTTTGTCGTTTCTTTTCGGTTTTGCTTTGAGTAACCTATGTGTTCGTCCATGAATAGAGAGAGCATTTGAAGCTCCCAAGGGTTCATAAACTCTATTGCATGGCCATACGTTGCTCCTCGGGTGTTTCTTGCATATTTTCTTAAAAATAATACTAGCCTAAGGCAAAATACTTTGAAAAACTTGAGGGTTTGAGTGAGGTCACTCATATTAGGTTCCAATTGGTGTTTATTTGAGTCTCTTTGAATTGGAACTTGATTGGGAGAAGTCGCGTTGAAGATCGGATTGAAGAAAGGCGTTAAACAGCGACCAGACGCTGGACCGGATGCTGCACCGGACGCGTCATTGCTGACCACCACGTCCGGTCCCGGCGTCCACCAGCGCGTCTGATCATTCCCGAAGATTTTCTTTAAGATCTCTAACCGGACGCTGCACTGGACGCGCAGTTGCTGACCACCGCGTCTGGTCCCGGCCACCACCACCACGTCCGGTCATCCGTTTTAGTCTTCCAGACAATTAATGACCGGACTCTGTCAGCGTCCGATCATGCATAATCGGATGCGTCCGATCATTCTAGGAGCTTACTGGACTGTGACCGGACGCTGCCTCCACCGCGTCCGGTCATGCGACCACCGCGTCCGGTCATCGCGTGAAAAACAGATCTCACCCTTTTTAACCATTCATTCGGATCTCGTTCGTCTTCTTTTCCGTTTCAATCAATCCGCCGCCCGTACCCTAGCTGACCTCGCCGAGCCGCCGCGCCACCGCATCCGCATTCGTCGTGTCGTGCCTCCACAGCCGCGCTCACAGCCGCATCGCGCCATCCACGCCCGCGCCCGAGCACTCCCCTGCAGTCGCTCACACCGTGCCTCCGTGCCCACGAGCTCGCTGCCCGCGCGCCACCGGAGTCGTCCCGCGCACCACCACGCCCGAGCTCCGCCGTCGCGTGCCCGTGCTCTCTACCGTGCACGCGCCACCGCACCGAGGTCCGCGCCCGCTGCCGCGAAGACCTAACCCTAGGAACCCTAACCCTAGCTATGTTTTTCGTGAGTTTTCGTCTCCGTGAACGTCTCCGTCTCCGCAAGGTGACGTCATTGCCTTGGATTAGGGTTTGCCGTTGATTTTCCGGTGAATTACTAATGCAATCTTTGATCTCATCGGTACTCTAGGGTTTCGATCGTCGTTTCTGGGTAACCCTAGCGCGTCAAGATCATCTTCCATTCATCGAAACTTCGCTCATCCGTGGTAGCTATCGCGGTCCTTTCACGTCTTATCTAATATGCTTACTTTCATTAGGATCTTACTCATCTATTAGATAATATATGTTGCTTATAGTAGATCCATCTATTCTATCGTTTCAGTTCGTCCTATCGGTGCTTTGAGTGTCAGGTGATCAGCTGTGAATCCGAGGCTAAGCCTGCGGATACGGATTGAGGCCAAGCCTCACAAGTGTCAGTTCATCATTTGTTACTTTCTAGATTTTCTCAGATACAGCAGTTTGTCAGTATGGTTCCCTGCAAGAATGCTGATGGTGCACCTAGTGACGGGGACGAGAGTCCTCCCAGGAGGACAGAGGTCGCTCATGGCAAGCGAGTAAAGATAGCCGCCAAGAAGAGAAAGAGAACACTTACAGAGGCAGAGGTGGCTGAGGCAGTTGTAGATGCAGCAGAGGCAGCAGAGAGAGGTGGCAAGAGTAGTGGTATACGTATTGGCGAGAGTCGCTTTCACCTTGAAGGTTGACAGCTCGGTACTGAGGCTACCGAAGAGACAGTGGATGCACCTACAGAGCAGCCTACCAAGGACCCAGAGGAGACTGAGGAGCAGACAGTTCACTCTCCACAGCGTCGTCGCTCAGGACGTACATGAGCTCAGGTGACTCCTAGGCCAGAGGGTCAGCGTCGTGGAGGTCGTCCACCTCCCAGGGCTCGAGGTCACCCCCAGTTGAGCACTTTGACCTTAGGGGAGCTACAGCTAGACAGGTCCAGGCCCTTAGGTTCGTTGAGGTCACTCGGTGGTTCCCACCTCAGCGGGATCCCCGGGCTTCAGAGGGTTTCTACACACCTCTGCACGAGGACTTCTACAGAGCCTATGTCGACAGCGGGATTGCTTTCAGACCTCAGAGAGTCTGTCGACTGGAGGCCTTAGTTGAGGTGATTGGTGAGCAGCTTCGTCTGCATCTGTCCTTTCTACCTGGATTATCAAATCTTCTTGGACGGACTGGAGCATACTGCGGGACCTAGGTCAGAGAGTTCTATTCTTCACTTTGGATTGACCCAGCACATCAGTTCATTCACTTTGCATTCAGAGGCCGTGACCGCAGACTATACAGCACCAGGGTACGGGAGATCCTTAGACTCCCAGCTTCAGAGACGAAGATACACAAGCTGTGTTTTGGACAGACTGCACCTCCGAGACGCCCTCATGGCAGGACAGTGCCCCCTACCGACATGATTAGACCCTGATTCCGTGAGCCTTTTGGCGAGGGGTCTCGACGTACACCTGCTAGCCTGACACCGCTAGCCAGAGTACTTGATGCTATTATGAGGAGGACACTACTTCCGAGGCTTGGATACAGAGAGGGATTGACCCACATGCAGCTATGGGTAGTACATCACCTCATCTCACAGACACAGTTTGACCTTTGGGATCTGATGCTATGTGAGATGGAGGACACCTTGGCAGAGGGATTCAAGGGTCACAGGCAGCTTTCGTATGCTCATTGGATATGTTTTATCATCAGATCTACGTGTGAACTCTCTACAAAGATTAGAGCAGAGATATCTGATACCACTACAGCTTTTCCAGAGTATGATATTCGACAGCTGTGGGCATCAGTTACCAGAGAGCAGGCACCTGGCCTAGGACAGCGTCAGAGGCCAGAGGTACTAGAGACAACTGCTGAGTAGGACAAGACCGTTTAGGGTCTTGCTAAGGTAGAGCTAGCAGATCTTGATGCTCAGCCAGCTGATCCAGTCGAGGATGTTGCTACTGACAGCACAGATGAGGATTACCAGCCCATCCCCCGGTACCGCTCTCCTCGACCTCACGACCATGAGGCCGGTGGTTCAGGCTTAGCCTCCCGCTCAGACCCAGCCATGGTGGCTATTCTTGAGAGGCTGACCCAGGCCCAGGAGAGACAGGAGGTTCAGATGCAGAGACAGGCTCAGGACACAGCTACCGCATTTGCTCAGATTCAGGCTCGTCGGGACGAGTTCCAGAGGCAGCAGCTAGAGTTCCAGAGACAGCAGTTCGAGATGCAGAGGCAGCAGGCAGCCACCCAGCAGTAGTACCTAGAGCTCCCATGACACCTTGTCACTGTTAGGGTACCTCCACCACCGTCTGTCCTGACTCTAGCACTACAGTCTAGTGGACCTCAGAGTCAGGGACAGCCGAGCTTTTAGTACACCTCTCCCCAGCAGCAGGTGCGCTCACACGCACCCACCGGAGAACAACAACGCTACGACTCCAGTTCATAACTCGCTGAGGCCCTGCAAGAGTGCCTACACTCGCACAAAGCCTCGGGGGCTACTGTCGGGTACCTAAGATAGGGGTACCCAAAACTAACGATTAAAGGGAGAAAACCCCTGAGGAATCTATGCTTTGAAAACCCCCCAAAAAGTCGAGTTAAGGCTCTACCAACACGGATACGCCGATCCAAGCCACATGCGTATGAGGACGGGGCACCCTCGACCGCGTTCCGACTCGTACGAGGCTCGATCGACGGGAAGCCTCGACCCTGGAAATTCTCTGACTCGCATGACCCGAGGTCGACTCGGTCGACCCCCCTCATCCACCTACTCACTGACAAAGCATTTAATGCAACCACTTCCACCAACGTGGCCACAACGCTACCAGTGTGGGAGCAGCGTCCGCGTCTAATCCTACTTTTTACTGCCCATCCCGGGATGGACGGTGAAAAGCAGCCACTATTCCCGCCATAACCAGCACTGTCCGACCATCATGTCTCGAGATTTCTAGGGCTCGGCCTTATCTGTTTCTTGTCGACCCCCTCGTCTACGTCTCGACCCGGCCTCGACCGCCACCAGTCGAACAAGGGGACCACGACCCGTACATCAATAGGGAATCGCACGTCCTCTACAACACCCAGGACGTCTCACCGTCCCGTCATCACCACGACGCCCCAAGGATGGCCTGCATGCACTGGGGCACGTCGCCACAGCAACGCCTATAGTGTCCGCTCCGCCTTAGCCTCCAAGGCACCCCTAGGGTTTGTTGTAAACCTTACCCTCCCCTTGAGCCTATAAAAGGGGAGGGCAAGGAGACCTGCATGAAAGACGACAGAGGAAAAAATGAGATAGACATTTTCCTCATTCCTGAGATCAACATCTCAAGCAACACTCCATTTATACTCTTTCTTTGAGACTTGGAACGGGTTTCCTCTCTCATGGCTTGTAACCCCTACACAAGCACTTAGGTGCAAGGAAATATAATTCTCCCCCTCCCCGCTGGACGTAGGGCCTTCTATTGCCCGAACCAGGATAAACCCCCGTGTATTCTCTTTGCATCACCATCCGGATTAGGGAGCACGAGGCACAAATTTACTCGTCGATCTAGGGCCCTCCCGATACCGAACACCGACAATAGTGGTGGGTGGTCTGAAAGAAAATTTAGGTGTTTTAAAATTATTTTTCATAACACCAAGGGTTGATAGATGTAGATTTAGGAGGGGGTATTTGCCTTCCTCATAATGGCAAAAGTCTATTTTTACAAAAAAAAAACAATGTCTATTATTCTATACAAAGAATATATATGGTTGACAAAAGTAATGTCCATCAGTTTTTTATTTATCATGAAAATTTATAGGATTTCTCCTTTTCTTCTAGCACATTTTGTGTGGATTAATGCGAAGGTTTCATTGAAGGCTTTCGACTAGTAATATTAAGATATGTGTTTTAATCATTTGTATTGGATCCATTTGGATATTTAATATGTATTTTTTTTGAAACCCAGGATTAAATTATATCATCACTATACCACAACCAATCTATAGCATCTCCAAAACGGTTGCTATAAGCCGTTATAGCGACCGATGTATAAGTCGCTGTAAGTGGCGTCGCTATAAATCTATAGCGACCGATAATTGGATGCTATATTTGTAGCGATCGATAATATGTTACAAGATTTAGCGACCAATGGTTTGATGGTATATATATTTTTAGCGACCAACAATCAATCACTACAAACTGACATGATTATATTTAATTAATTTGTATTGACCATATAATTTCAAGCATTTTCAATATCCATAGCAATTCACATATTGTAGTTCACAATATTATCAACCACATAGATTAACAAATATATTTCAAGTTTTCATTGAAGACAACTTTTGCACTTGTACATTTTTATAGAAGGAAAAAGTACATAGGCAACCTAACTAGCAAGGTCAAATGGCAGCCACAAGTCATATATTGGCTTGTACAATCTAATTAAGTTCACTACAGAATGGCTCATCTCCAATTACTCGAAAACAAAATATCACCCGTGGGCAATTTAATTGATCTTGCTGTTGACATCTAACATCTCACGATCTGTCCTCCCACCTGAACAAAGTCCAGATGATATTTGTTAATATATAAAACAGTTTGAGGAGTATCATAACATCTAACATCTCACGGCTGCTGGGTGGAAGTGCTCGAGATAGGGTTTTGGGTGACACTCTGACTGGTGGGCCGTGCTAATTTCAACGCGTACGAGTGGGCTTGGCTGAGCGCACCAAAAATAAAAATGGGCTATAGCGACCGATCATTTGACTCTAGCATTTATTTTTAGCGACCCATGGTTTGACGTAATGGCTAAATATATGTAGCGACCGATGTTCCGTCGATACGAGTAAAAATAGCGACTGATGTTCTGTTATAAATTTGTAGCAACATATTGTTGGACGTTAAAATTACGTTTTAGCGACCGTTGTCCGACATTATATATTGGCTGTGGTATAGTGCATCTCTTATTGCACCTCCGATCCTTTATGTGATATCATGAACTATATTTTGGCTTTTAGCTTTTCATTTAACTAGAAAGGATACTATGTGCGTTGCAGTGGGGCTCTCTTAGAAATAAAGATATTCATATATGAGTTAAATCATCTACATGTTCTTACATCCTTTCTTATCAAAATTGGTTGCATTAAGAGGTTGAAAGTTAGTGGATGACATGACTATTAGTGAGAGATAATGTGGATAATTAGTGGTTGGATGGATTACATGTTAAGATAGAACTTGTAGTGAAGATTGGCTTTATAAGAGATATAGATATAGATTAGCCGTTGCAGTTTATTTTATCCATGTTTGAAAACTTTAGTGTTTATTATTTTTATTCAAAATGTTCCTTTTGTATTATATTTAAAAATTATAGATCCAAGAATACGCTATTTTGTTTCAACTTGCACCATGACACTCAAGTTGTTGAATTTGTTATATCAAAGAACTATAAAAGTAGTAGTACTATGTATAAAAACATACAATGACTAAAATTAAATTATCAATATTAATATGTCATATGTTTGAGACAAAATGTATACACTTATCTAAAGTACTAAGTTACAAATTTTATTGTCATAAAGTGTTAGAATAATTTAAAGTAGTTTCATTGGTGCATGATTTTTTAAGAGAAGATTTATGATTAATAAAATATTAAAATAAACATATATGCTAATGTATGTGTGTTTACTTGGTCGATACTATGGCACATAATATTTATATTTACCTTTTAATTATATTCATATTTAACATAGATTTGAGGAACATTTTAGTTTATTTTTATTATGGCACACATGAGTAATTTAGATATAAATTAGAGGTATTACTTTATATGATATTTTGTAATGGCATATATGGGTAATTTTAAAAACTTAGGAAGTTATTTAAAATTGTCTATCATAATGGCTTAGGTGGTAAATTTAGATTTAGATTTAACTGCTTATTTTAAATTAACACTCATAATGCTAGTTGGGTATTTCAGATGTAACTTATGGGGTTTGCTTTAAATTATCTTTCATGATAATAAAGGTGGATAATTTAGATGTAAATTTATGGGGTTACTTATAATTGGAGAGGTGGTCAATTTTCAGAGAATTGAATAGAACCAATGGCTATTGTTGATGATGATTATTTAGAATCTACCAAATCAAAGGTGATGTTTCTAATTGTTGTGAGAATTTATAGGATTTATCTTTTTTTCCTAGTGTGACTTGTGAGTCATGAGGATTAACATGGAAGCTCGATTGGATGCCTCCAATTAGCAATATTAAGTGGAGGCTCTCCATTCAAGACATCTAATTAGTAATATTCAGATATAAATAATATTTTATGGTGATTGAATTATTTTTGCACATCTGAGTGATGCTTCAGTTTTTTAAATAGCAATGGTGGATGATTCAGATAAAATTAAAGGTGTTACTTTCTATTAGCTTTCATAAGGTGAATTTGGTTCATCTAAAAGCAAATTTAGGAGTTACTTTGCATTATCTTCGATACTGATACATGTAAGTAATTCAAATGCAACTTTAGGGGTTGTTTTGTCTTTCATGATGGCAAACATGTGTAATTTAGATACAAATTTAGGGTTTACTTTATGTATTTCGTATAATGACAGATGTAGATATTCTTTAGAAAATAGAGTAGATGCAATAGCTATTATTAGCTATGATGGTTAGTGGTTCTACCAAATTGAAGGCTGAGGCTTCAGAATTAATCTTTTTTTTCCTAATGCTTCTCATGAGTATTAACGTGGAGGTTTTGTTGGAGGCTCTAATTAGTAATTAGTAATAGTAAGATTAAGATTGATGTATGGCTACTTGTAAGTTCATGAAAAAGTAAACAATTGGTGTTCACCTCTACAACAATGTATTTTATTACAAATGAGCTAGCATTGGAGTAGGTTGGATCGCTTTGGAAGATACAATATTACATGGACCAGTGCAGAAGCTAGATGCTTCAATAGCCAACGTAGGGCCGGGATACAAACGGAGCAATTAGTATAATCAACTTGTTAGATTAGGAAAACCATGAAACTGTAATCTTCTAAACCTTGATAGCTAGGCGGCTATATACAATTCTTAGATAAATATGTCTTAGTCCGCTCATGGTCTTAGTCATACTATGTCGCTGTCATGGTGAACCTAGCTAGAGGTTGAGAATTTCAAGAACTGTCGTATACAGTTACTTAGTCCACACTGTGTACGTCTGGCCGGACACAGACAGTTGTAGATTGCAATTATATACCTAGCCATCTTATCCATTTAGAGATCATATACTGCCTTAGAGCCTGCTTGATGCCCTCATATTTTTTATAAGCTAACTGAGGGAACCTAACTTATAGCTTTTTTATAAGCGGCAAAATATGTAATGCAAACTATATGTTCGGTAGAAACAGATAAACCAATTTTTTAAAAAAATCGGTCACTCAAAAAATTTAAAACCTGGTACATTCTAAGAAAATTATCATTTTCGTATGAATTTTTTGAAAGTGAGTTTGCATCTCAACTTTTGCATGTGGGTATATATATGGATTCACTCATTGACAGAGTTTAGTGAGGGCCATGGCGCCCCCTTAAGCTAGATCATATCAATTATTAATAACGCTCTTAGCTTTACAACTTTAGTTGCTAATAAAATATTAATATGCCCTCCTCTTCTTGCATTTTACATCATATTGGCCCCCTCTCCACTCATTTTTTCTAGATAATGGAACAAAGTTCCAACCTCTACCATGGTCAGGCTCCGCCACTTGATGCACTATGGATGTGCCAATGTGGTTAGATAGTTCAAAGTAGCATATAACCTGGATTGTATGGATTAGCTAGAGTTTTTTTTAGCATATAGCAACTTATTTTAGCCTATGCACACCGGGCTTTAGCTGTGTAGACATATCATATACAAATCACTAAAATAAAATCCCTAAGTAAATGATTATTTTTGTTTTGTCGACACGCAAAAGTTTTATGCGGCTTATTTTGTAGAAGAAATGCAAATATGGTTAAGTTTTTAATTTAGTACCAGTTGAACTAGTTCAATGCTAGTGTTGTTATTAATTTTCTAAACGAACTAGAAATTATATTAGATCCCGCTGCCTTTGGTATGAGAAGGCAACTGGCTATACTTTTATCTGCACACGACACACAAAATTTCAACAAAGCGGTAGACGTCGTTGAACCCAGATAATTAAAATTAGTAACGTCATGATCATCTGGAAAAGGTGATGTTGTTGGTTACTTGTCGAAGTTTTCCTACATCAACTCTACGCAACATCCTCTATCACACGTGTCGATAGATTCTTAGTTTGGGTAGTGACTGCTTTTGGGTTTGGTCGCGGCATACAATGCAACAAGTATGGCCGGAGTTATGTATGTAGATGCATCTGATCTATACTTACAAACACCCAAATAAATCCATCATCAAAAAGGCAGATCATCCAAAGATTAGGTTCACAATTAAACAACACAGAAATCACTTGACAACAACAGGTTGTGTGATGCAGAGCATCCCAAATGTCCCCAGCCGGTCAAACGCATCAGCAAAAAAGTTGGGGCCTGCTGGTTCCTCCTTGGACTTGAGCAGTGCGTGCAGATATGCTCTCTGCAGCCAAGGCAAGAGCTACCACTACTCCCAGGACGAAAAGGCGATTCAACACGCATCTTTGGTTTCGCATCCATGCAAAGGCGTTTTGTCAGTCGAAGAATCTCATGGAAAGCACATAGGGCGAAGAGGATAGGTCTAAACCCGCGACATTATAGTAATCCACATGCTGATCAGGCACTAACTAAAATGGATTCATCACGCTGAAGATACAAGGACAAGCTGACAAGCAGCTAGCTAGGCTAAGCCGTTTCAGCTTTTTCTCAGGGGGCAATTCTCTTTGTCAGATCAGTCTGCTACTCAGAGTTTTAGTTGTGAATTGAAGGCTATCGTGGTCTTTTATATTTGGCGGCAACCAGCAAACGAGACGATTAGGGCATTGTTTTAGCGCAACTAGTACGTAGTAGAGGATAAAAAAGCTAAGCTAAAAGCGCGTGTGGCCAAGTAGCTAGGCAAGGGCATTTGAGCTTTTCGAGGGAAATTCCCTTTTAGACACCGAACCCGCGTGGATTGTTCCAAGCCGACGCCGCAGGGAACAAGATGTGCGGGCGCCATGAAAGCGAGGCGAGTGTTGGCATGTGCTCCGTGCTCGGGGGCGTTGGAGAGGCGCTTTCCCCGTCCCATGGATATATGCCTCGGACATGAGGAGTCCAAAAGCGTGGCGACAAGCGCTTGGGATACTGAGCTGATGCAAGAGGAGCTGCAGGGCCATTGTTTACTCTTGCGCGTCGATCACTCGTCTATCTTGCATTATATTTGATTTGGCGATGGATTCCCTTCAATTTGATCGACGATCGATCGCTGAATGCGTGGCTCTCACTCTCATCCAGTTATTAGCCACTACTCATCTGTTATTGCTGTCTGCATGCAGCATGAACATGGTATAGTTTGAAGCAAGTGCTGCTTGCTACTGGCTGCCAATCATTGTTTAGGGTACATGTCACTCAAATCCATGTGCCTTGTGCATCAGCAAGCGTATGCGAGAGAATAATAGATTCTGGATTCGTTGTAATACAGCCAGTACTTTTGTTTCTTATCCTTGGAGCCCTGTTGTAGTTCTTTAAAATTAAGCACCATCCAATCGGGATCAGGAATGCATGGTTAGCTGCTTTCTCGACATCTACGCGCATGCTACCAAAACATATACTAACAACGCAGAGCTAGGCTAGGATAAGTGCCTTGCTAATGCCAGTTTGCTTGCCTGCTTAATCGACAAATACTGTACATGTACAGTGCATTATATTCTGTAATGAGACGCTAGCTTACGTCTAGTTTGGACTGACAAGCTTCCTCCTAACACAAGAATGAACTTCTTTGGAGTTCGGATTCATAACAATTGTATAGAACAAGTTGCAAGAACCGGATTGTTTTTTATCCCAACAGAATTTATTAGATACCTAACAGTGTTGTCAGTCAGACTATGGGATGATCGATGCGTACGTGAGTGGCTAGAAAGGCGGGATGTTGCACTTGCACTCCTTAAGATTGTTGATTGGGTACAATATTTTTTTTTTAAAAAAAGTTGTTGAATGACTGGTTTTGTTTGTTCAATCCATCCTTGGAATTCTGCTGAAACATGGTCTCAATAACGAGTAGGCTTTGCCAAGCAGGGATGACGAGTAGGCTTTGCCAAGCAGGGCTGAAACATGGTCTCAATAACCTCTTGGATCATTGTTTTCCTAGTTTAGCTGCATGCTAATGAATCATATAAGGACGTGACTCAATGGTGAAACTAAATCTCTCAAAAAAAAACTTTCTTCGTCTAAGTATATTGCCAATACATTGAAAGTTGGTTGGCTGCAGTCTATCGACTGTCGTTGTGGTGGATGGTCGCGCAGGCGCCAGTTTACTGCATCTGCGACAACCAATTTGAAGGCGGCTCCTCGTGGCTGGCGGTCAGCGTGGGGTTTTAGCAATGATTGTTGCAAGCTCATTGGTTAGTCTTGTGTGGCGGAGATGGTGATGGCTGCTAACCTTGTGCAGCAGCTTGGTGTGGTCGTGCAGTGGCCGGTGTTTGGTGGGATACAGCGGTGGCTAATGAAACAGCATGTTCGCTTGAGATTATCAGGCAGACCAGTCAGTCATTCAGCAGTGTTTTTCTCTTAAAAAAACCAGCCAAATCAGACAAATTAGCCAGATTTCAGCCCAAGCGAACAGGCTGTTTGGCGACGTTTTGACAAGTCACGCAAGCCGATCTGCCCAGCTCTGTGACGATGCCGGCAATGGTGACGTATTCAGCGTTATGTTCCTCATTGGAAGCATTGTTATGAGGTCCACCCCTCCTTAATTTCTCTGGTTTGAAAAACTTAGTGCCGCTATTCTAGATGACCATGGCGGCATCTATGGACGTCGTAACCTCATTGGAGGCATTGTCGTTTGAGAAACCCTCCCCTCTCTCAGTGCACCTACCTCACCTTCGTGTCATCATTAGTTGTGTGGTATTTGTGGTTGGTTGGTTAAGTCTTACAAGTATTGTTCTGTCGTTGAGGTGTTGTTTTGTTTATTGTAATGTAAGTCACGCCTTCTCATAGTATATGCTTGGCAAAACTCTTGCCGCTAGCTTTTTAAAAATAATAATAAAAGTTAATTGCACATATATCCTAAGGACAATAAGTATAATTAGTCTTGTTTTTCGGCACTGCTTCAGTACTACTTTTCAGTGAAGAAATAATGTTTTTCTTTCACAATAAATCAGCATCAGCTGTAGCCAAATTTCAGCTAAACGAACGGAGCCAAAGGAGGGTAGAGTATAGGGGCGTTTGGACGTGGAGCTAGGGCTCGCCTCATCTCGACGTGAGAAGTTAGAACAGGTGAGGTGTTTGGATCTTTTCTCATCTGTCTCGTTATCTGTGCAAGCGAGGATTTCCCGTGCTAGCCTAGCTCGCATGCGTTGGAATGCTTGCCTTACTGAGCGAGGCTAGGCCAAAAAAGCTGGCAAGGGAACCAAACTTGCCCTAGCTAGGTAGTTTATACGTTTGATTGTACCGTGCACAGACGACAGAAACTCTGTTCTTGTGAGCATACACAGATTAAAACCAAGTCTTCGTTAGAGAAATCACAACGGATGGACGCTATCAGGGGCAGAGGGCCCGGTATGGCACCTCCAAATCGTCGATCGCTCGTCCCCATCCGGCGTACGCCTGCGCCATGGCCTCTGAAGTTTGAACTACCTTTATTTTAAACGGAATCGCAATTCCATTAACATTCACCATAAAGGCAAATCGCCCGATACCAGAGTTCTTACAAATTCCGGTGGACAATCTAGCCATAAACTAGAATCATCAGCACCTAAAGATACACCGTAAGCAGCGATACAGTCGGCCACAAGATTACAAGACTATGACATTTAGAAATGTAACAACAATTAAAATCAAAAGCTATTCTGGTCTTGATCTCTCTGAAAATGATTCCTAGTTCGAAGTCATTGGATTTTAGTGACAATGCCAAGTTTTATGCATCGCAGTTTCGACAATCACTTTGTTCATGCCGAGGTAAGCAGCCAGCTCCAAGCCTTTCAAACAGGCAATTCCTTCAGCATGGAGAGCACTGGACAGGTAAAGCCTGCAGCAGCTGCTAGGACCTCGCCCAGATGGTTCCTAATAATGCAGCCCCAGCTTCCACTTTTGTTGTTTTGGAGAAAAGCTCCGTCACAGCTTCCACTTTTGTTGTTTCCATTTTTCTTTTTGTCCCTTTGCGCTGTATGTCCCTGGTGGCTTAAGTTTGAGCATCTCATTAAGATAATAAGTTATTGAATAACATATTTCATCAGTAGAGGCCCAAAGGCCGTTCTTTCACCTTGATTAGCTTTGTTACGTGCTGACCACCAGCACCACCGGGTAACGACGACTTTCAGCTTGCTTTCTTCTTTTAGAGAAAATATTGTTTCCATCACATCATGGGCTGAACTCTGCTCGGCAAGGGAGGCTCTAGCTCTAACACCCTCTAAATGGAGCTCTCTCCACACTTGTTTTACCAATTTGCATTTAAAAATAAATGACCAGAGTCTTCATCAAGGCGGCCACACATCGGACATAATCATATCCTTTTGCAATGCTTGCTCGGACATGATGGCTGTTATGGGCCAATCTCCACATAAACATCTTGATTTTACTAGTCACAGTTAGCTGCCAGATGTTCTTCCATATCTGGTTGCCTTGCTGAGACTGGCTGAAGAGGAGGCATCAGATCTGGAAGGCTGGAGACGTGAATAGCAGGAAAAAGGATATGAACCGTGCGGCTTAGCGAACTGTTATTTGGATCAAGTGCTTATAGCACATTAACAAGCCCATATGCGGTCCAATATATACCTGCTAAAGCTGCAAAAGCTCGGGGGCCTCTCGTGGACGAGGCCGGATGCAACCCGCACCGTCCACTTTAGATTGCTCCATTTCCTTTTAATTATGGACCATGGCCCAGTTTTAGTTGTAACTCTGAAACCCTAGACAGAAAAGGCCGGATATTTGCATTTCACTAATAGGCCAGGTCGGATCAGCCTGATTTGGGCCACACCGCATGCTCCCCCCTCTCAACACCACCGACACGAAAAGTACGAAATTGGGCTGATGCAGGCCGCAGCGCTCTGGCGGTCAGGCCCGTGGGCCCGCCTCTCGTTGCTTGCTTGCGTTGCGGCCGGCCCCATCCACGGAAAGTACGAAACGCGGCTCTCCCGCAAAGATTCGCCGTGCGCCGTTACCGTCACCGTGGGCTGCCGGGAAGCGCCGCGCTCCACCCTGGTCTCGTCTCAGTCAAGGTAATAAATAGCGGCGGTAGCGGCCGCAATTGCACCTGCAATAGCGGTAGCGGTCCATCGCCGCTACCGCTACGAGGTAGCGCTCTGAACTTTGCACCATGGAACTTTGCGGCCGCAATTCTGAATAGCGGGCCGATATTGCGGCCGCAATTGCCCGTGGCAGACCGCAAATAGCATGAAAGCAAATATCTCTAATTAGTCTAGCCCACTATGACTCACACTCCAAATTCAAATACTCACGTATCATTTGTGAAACTTAAAATTATTCATGACATATACACTTAAAATTATTTATACTCATTATTCATTATATATGTACTTAAAATTATATGAGACTATCGGGTGTCGCTATTGGAACTTATCATCCACAATATCGTCCGCTATCCGTAATCCGCTACCTCAACGCTAATCCGCTACCAATCCGCTATACGCTATTTATTACCTTGGTCTCAATGGCGTACTCGGCTGCTTGGAACGTGTAGCGAATTGGCGATCCCCAAAAGCGCAAGGAAACGGGCGGTGGGTGGAATCCAGCGCGCGTTGCGACTGTGGGCCCGGCGAACAAGACGGCCCAAATTCCCAAAACCCAAAAGCGATCGCGAGAAAGCCAATCGAGTAGGAGTACGTAGGAGTACTAGTAGCCTCGGCCCTCGGAAACCATCGATCGGCACCACCAGAGCAGCGACGTTCGCCGCGCCGTGGGTGGGGGCCGCGGCACTGGGCGATGGCGACGGGCGTGGCCCGTGCGTGCCTCCCGACAGGCCCACACCACACAGTGACACTGGCGGTGGTGGCGGCCGGTGGCCAGCGGCCAGTGGCAGCCAGGGCCTCTGCTGTACGTACTCGTAGATCTTCGCGTCGCGTTTGAACGGGAAGCGCAGAGGAGCAGGCGGTGGGTCCTTGCTCCTTGCCTTGACGCTGCTCCTCCATTGGGCTCCAAACGTAGCCCTAGCTAGTTCCAAAGGAATAACCTGCAGGGTCATGACACTCGCACCACAAACGTTCCTCGCCAGTTCGCCACAAAGGCCACAACTTGGACAGCCTCCACTCCACATGCAGACAAATAGTGTGATGGACATGGTCACATGGACTCTAGGCGACGCTAATGTTCAGGTGCGCGAGGCGTCACCGCCACCAAATGTTTTTATTCTTTGTCCATTGCTGCTACACCTGGTCCCACCCCGCGTGGCCGTAGTGAATTCCTCCGGGTCCGGGCTCCGGTTCCATGCGGACAGGAATCTCACCGTCAAATGTGCAGTCCCTTTCCGTCCATCCCTCTGCGCTCCGCGGCGCCCTCACTCCACACGTCTCCACGCTTCAGAACGCCCGCAGCTGCGGTATTGCCTTGCCTCCATGGTCTCATGGAACAGCAAAGCGGCCGAGGTGTTTTAGTTCTCTTTCTCGAAATGCAGTATGAACATTGCGTAGAAGTATTCCACCCTGCTTCCTGAATCCAGGGCCCTTGGCCCTTTGCCACCGTCCACCAGCCCAACACGGCACGGGAGTCTGCTACTGTGTTTAGGACCAGTAGCATGCAGGTGAAGGAGCAAACGTCTCATTCAGGACCAACTTTTTAAAGGTGCTTTTTAATATAATATGATATAATAGAATATAGGAGTATATACTTTAAACTCTTTTTGTGTGTATATATAAAAACTAAGGATGGGTTTAGTTAGTGAAAAGTTTTTGGGAAAATGTCACATCGGATGTTTCGTGCGATGTCGGAAGAGGTTTTCGGATACTAATAAACTAATTACATAGCTTGCCTAGAAACCGCAAGACGAATTTATTAAGCTTAATTAATCCATCATTAACACATTGTTACTATAACACTTTTGTGTCAAATCACGGACTAATTAGGCTCAAAACATTCATCTCGCGATTTTCAACCAAACTGTACAATTAGTTTTTTTTCATCTATATTTAATGCTACATACATGTGCCGCAAAAACTTTTTAGATCTAAACACGCCCTAAAGACGAACTTGACTGCTGACTCGGCCGAACGAGCCGTGAAGGAGAAACATCCTGAGTACTTCCTGCACATGCTTGCCGCAACTGTACAAAAGAAAACAGTAGTGGAGTCTACTACTCCACTTTGCAGGTTCTTCTATTCGGCGATGAACAGTACCGGGATACGATACGACTACAGGAAGTAGTAAGAACTCATGTGTATCATGTGGCCAACGGGGGAATCAATCAACCGGCAGTGTCCAATTTGGCCACTAAACAAAAGGTCTAGAATGTTCCACGAGCATAAATCATCACAAATGAATCGACCCAGCCTCCGGAATCCTAAAATGCCCACACCTTTTCCTCGTTGTGGAACCGGCAATGAGATCGCGGAATGATGATCCCCACGTTATTTGGAGTATACGGAGGATCTCCGTACCAAATTCCGATGGGACAGATATATGCCCACACGTTTCTTCCTTGGATGGGAATAAAAAATCGCCGAACGCCCTCGTCTTGTCCTGGACCTAAGACTTGGCCGCCGTCAACACAACGCAAGGGATTTTCCCCCCCCCCCCCCCCTCTTTTTTTGCGAGAGAAATAGAGAATACAGCTATGCAATGCAAGGCCAAATCCCGGTGGCCGTGTGTGGCAGAGCACGTTCGCTTCCGGTGTCCCCCCTAGTGCTATGTGTCGAGGAAGCAGTGCGCGGTCCTGCTGGTGCTGGTGCTGGTACCGGGAGCCGGCTCACGGGTTGGGAGCAAGCTCCCGAGGACACGACGTCGTCGCGCGGCGGAAACGGCCGCTCGTCCCGTGCGGTCGCGCGCGCGTCCGGTCGTCGTCAGGACAGGCGCGCCCACCCCAGAACCGGAACCGGAACGCGGCGCCGAAGCAGCAGCAGGCGGGCGGGCGGCCGACCATCCCACTGCGCAAAAGCTGAACCGCCGTATGGTTCCAACCCCACCCTTCCACACGCGCGGCGTACGGTGTTACCTCATCGGCAATGATCGTCCCACTGCACCAGCCCACGCCCCCACCACCTGCATTTTTTCTTTCTTTCCGCGGGTGACTGACCTCTGGAGTTTCTCTAGCGCCCACTTGGGTTTTACTAACACGCCACTTAGGCCCTGTTTAGATGCTTCAAAGTTCCAAAAATTTTACAAAGAAGGCCGCAGCCGGTGGAGTGCAGCCTCCGGATTGGACATGTTGCGATAAACACGGGCCGGAACTGCTGGCCAACACTAATCTCGCTTTGGATAAGCTGATCCTGATCGAGCTGCTGCTCCGCTGAAGATAAGATTAAGATCGACGCAGCGCCACTTCGCTTTACCCTTAGTTTACAATTTTTATTCAGCGATGATGGAGCGGTGCTGCTGCTGCTTTGTGCTTGCCAACAAGAACCAAAATAAAGAGTTAACGGACGGCGGCAGGCAGAGCTGCTGCTGCCGGCACCGGTGGGCGATCGCCCATGGTTTCTACGCGCCCAAAAAGAAAGGAGACTACGGACGGGTACCTCGCCGGCGAGAGGCTAGCTAGTCTAGACAAACGTTTTCGCCGGGATCAAGCACAGCACAGCACAGCACACCGCGCGCCGAGGGGCACATGATCGACATGCATGATCGACCGCTGGCTTTTAGCCAAGCCGTCTATAGCTAAGTCATCTCTCTCAGACAAAAAGGTTCAGCAGCTCGGGCTCCCTCCCTCCTCCGCCGCCGCCGCCGCCGCTAGTCGTCGTCGTCGTCACGGACTCCTCGGAGGTCATGGACGGCGTGCCGAGCCGCCGCCGCTCCCCGGGCGCCGGGGGTGACCCGGGGCTGAGCCACAGCCCGACGTCGCACGACGGCTCCGGCGGCGGGACGGGCGGCGTCCCCACGTTCGTCCTCGTCGTCGTCGGCGCCCGCTTCGCCGTGGAGAACGTCGAGCACCCCACGGCCCGCCTCGCCGCCAGAGCAAACGTGTCGCGGCCCACGTCGAACTCGGGCAGCGGGCCGATGGCGCCGCCCCGCAGCACGGTCTCCACCGCCGCCTGGCACGGCTGCCAGCTCCCCGCGCCGAGCAGCCCCACGGCGCCGCTCACCGGGTTGATCGTCCTCCCGGCCGCCTCGTACAGCAACGACTGGAACACCGCTGCATCACGCATCAGTCGTTAGTTGAGAACCACACGTGCGTGGGGGTAAACACTGGATCGTACCTGGGCGCTGCGGCTCGGGGACGGCGGTGAGGAAGGACATGAGGCCGGCGCGGCCGAAGAACTTGGCGACGAAGACGGTGGCGTGGCCCTGCGCCTCGGCGCCGTCGATCCACTGCAGGCACGGCCGCAGCACGCACGCGTCGCTGCACCCCTTGCGCAGCACGCGGCACCCGTTGCAGCTCATCCCCGGCACCACCCACTCTCCACCAGGCGGCCCGCCTCTCATACAACCCAACGCCTGCCCTGGAGCTCGGCCATGGCCACCCGGAGGGCGAGTATATAAGCGCAGGGCTGGGGTCTCGGGTGACCACGGGGGGTCTAGTCCCCGGTTAGGCGCGGTGGTGAGGTTACCATCTCTCGGCGTACGTGGGTTAGCGAGGCGGCAAAGTCCTCTCGGCAGCTCCAGGCTCCTGGGGTGCGGGGGCGGCTCCGTGTCTCCGCGTTGGGTCGGGGCGATCGCGCACCGCCGGATGGGGATCGGGCGGACGCCTCGGGTGGTGCCGGTGCGCCGCGCGCTCGCCCCGTCCCTGGCGCGCGCTTTGGCGTGGCGTGTCGCTGCGCGCCACTCTTTTCCGCGCCTTTGCGGGATGCGTGGATCCGCACATCCGGCGGGGGTGGGCCACGCCCACGTACGAACGGCCCCGCACCGCCCCGGGGCGACGCCCTGCGCAGTGGAACCTTGTAGGCTTCCGTGTGCGGAGACTGGAGAGTGCTTTGCTGCTACGCGACTGGTGTGGCGGTGAGCGAGTGCTTCGCCTTTCCAGGCAGCATTCGTCGCTTTCCTGGCACGAGGCTACGCGAAGCAGAAACAGAAGGAACTTTAAAAAGTTTGAAAAAAGTTACGGGACTCCATTTTGAAGCATGTATTAGTTGTTTATACTCGAAACTGATTTTGCTTTTAACCTGAAAGAATACAGGAGTGCTAGAAACCGACCGTACCTAATTTCCGTGGTCCGGCGTCCAATCATCATCTCTCTTGCATTGTGGCATGACTTATGAGCTCGGGTCTGGCTTCTGCACGATGTTAGTGTGTGTTTGGTTGCTCAAAATCAAATTTTGTAGTAGATCTGACCTGTATGTTTTAGATGAGTGCAAACTGCCGAGTGGATGGATGCAATGATCCTACAAAAAAGGGTGTTTGGTTGGTTGTATTCGTGGCCTACAGTAATTTCTATGAAGATGTTTGGTTGGTTGATTAGCAGTATATATATATATTGTTTTTCTAAGGATGCCGTGTGGGCTATTGAGTGCACTGCATCCGTCGGGCCAAACGCCCAAACCGCAGGATGCAGCACGCGGCTGTATATTTGTGCCAGTAGAGCCATGCTGGTATAGTGCTTGTTACCTACCAAACTTGCTTCTACGAGAGATTCGACGGAGGTAGGAGCCTGACGTAAGAGCAAGCAAACACGGCCTTACTTGATCGAGAACTCTAAATATATAACTTGGATGTATAAAAAAATTCAATGTATTACACGTAAAGTAATACATTTGTATGTGGTCTCAAGAAAATACGTTTCGTAAGTATTTTGTCGATTCAGAATATAAGACTAGTCATTAACTTATTATTATATTTTCACTCTCTATCTCTAATAACTGATGCTTTAAAAAAGAAGGTAAATTTCGCTATTACTATGCTTTTTTCCTTGAAAACAATATTCCTTTTTTGTTACCGTAATGTCTTATGGAGAGCTATATTAGTACATTTAAACTGACGACATAACGTGTGTGTTTGTATTTTTCCAGATTTACTTTAGAACTTAATTGTGCTACTTATACAACACAATGTTTCTTTTGAGACATATGCTATAACTTTATTAGTCATGAGATCTACCGAAGTCTTTGGAGGATGCTTATAAATCTACAATCTCTATTAGCGTGTTTGGTTTGCAGGTTTAAGTACGTCGGTTCGATTCCATTCCGCACAGGGTCATCCGCTGTTTTTGTGTCGGACGACTCGGCTCCCGCGCTTGCCTTGCGAAATCAGTTAGGGAGGATCGGCCGGTGACGGAAGAGACCATTCTACACCGCAAATCAAATGAACTGGCAGGCTCGATTTTAGGTTTCGGATGGCTCCTGGACCAACCGGCGACCCAAAGGATGCGGCCACCGTTAGGGTTTGCATCTATGGCTTTTTTGAAAAAAAAAAACAAGGACTCCTGTAAAGTTTTTTATTTTCTCTGTATTCATGCCTTCATGGGATGATGCGACGTGGTGTACTACTCTGTCACACTGATGCACGGAACGGAACCTCTCGCGTGCGACCTCTATAATTCAGCGACCCGGCGGTGCGGCACCACGTAACTTTTGTCCTTTCGAAGAATCTAAAGACAAGAGAGCGTTTGGAGACAACGCGCGCAGGGGGTGGCCACGGTAGTAAAATTATTTTCGGTCGTTGGATTGCTGATGAACGGTGCTGTTGTCGCCTTCGGAGCCACTCCCGAGCCCAATATATACCGGCTTCAAACCCTAGCTCTCCCTTGTGTCCGCATCCGCGCCTCCTCCCTCTCCCTCCTTTCTCGCGGCGGCGGCACGGCCCCCAGGTGCAGCCGCAACCCGGCGCGGCGGCGCCCCGTGTGGCGGCAGCCACAGCCGCAGGCACGCCCCGGCGGTGGACGCAGGCGCGGGCGAGCGCGCCCGGCTCTCCAGCTCTCTCCTCTCTCGGAGGTCCTAGCGCGGGTGCGAGGTGATGACGCTCCCCGGCGTGGTGTGGTGGCGCAGCAACACCCCAGCGTGGTTTCTTCTTCCTCTGGTGATTTTGGGTCGGATATTCATGGATCTGTTGCTTTTGCTTTTGCTTTGGGATTTCTTGATTTCTTATCTGGTTGTGTACAGCACAGCAGCCCCGGCGAGGGAGACCCTTGGCGCGGCGGCCCCGGTGAGGGTGGCCCCCGGTGTGCCGACGGCACCGACCCAGCGGCCATCCCTCACGGTCCGGCGGTCCGCTGGCGATACTGTCCTCGCATCTGCGGCACATAGCAAGGACCGAAGCTTTACAAGCTTACCACTGCTGCCAACAGGTATATTTCCCCTCTCTGCTCTGGTTTCCATCCCTGTTGTTTCTGTAACATGTATACTCACGCAACCTATTTGATTAAAGGTCTTAGTGCTTTGCCAGAGGTTGATGCCCTGCCGATGAGCTGCTTCGTACCATTTGATTAAATGGTAGATGTGTGAGTCTATATGTGTTATGCTTTTCTTCCTAAATTGATTGTCTGCATCTTTTTGCTTGTACCATTTGCTTCATAGCATAAGTATCTTGGCAAGTTCCATTCCTCACTTCCTGTTAATTTTTTTTTTGTGAATCGCAGAGTCAGGTCGAATTATTGCTTGTGTTCTGTCCTAGGCCTGCAGTGTGACGGTTTCCTATTACAGTCAAGTTTGTGTGATTGGATATTTTAGGCATCTTATTAAATGTGTCCACCCTATTTTGGTAAATTGCATGAGAACCGGAATAAATAGTAGAACTAGCAGAAATATTGGCATTTCTAGCCTGACAAATTTCTTCTCCTACTCTCTTAGGTTGAGTAATTTCTTTTATTCTCCATCATCATATCTATATTATTTCTTCTTCATGATGTCTACAGAGTAGAGATAACCTTGTGTAATGTTTTTTACCTTTTTTTACCAGTGAACTACTTATCGGAAAACTCAAATTGATTGAGGCTGCCAATACATGGGTGTTGCAAGCTGAGGCACAGAGAACCCTGACTTGAAGCTTCCTCAATTCCAGACACAAGCAATCAAGGTTAGTTCTCTACCTCTATTTATCTCTATCTAACCAAACAGAATAAAATCAGATTCATGGCAGCTATATCAGACTTTAAATATCACTCTTTACTCTTCACCTATATATGGTGAACCTCATTGCTCATTCTGGTTTAGGAATTACAACCTCATTGCTTTGGAGAATTGCTCTGCTAATCGAAGGACGTCCACTATGTGATAAAAAAAATCTATAATTGCTAGGATATGGACTTGCCAAACAATCGTTGTATTGAAGCACTTACCATTTATTACTCCCTAAAACAAATCTCAAATGTGCTTGGATATCACATAGTTGACCTCAACTACCCAGTCTTGTCACAGGTGCTAACTTCGCTGAACAATCTCAGTGTGCACATCGGTCTGTTAGAGAGCTGTGCATCGTATGTCACAGCAGACATAGGTCAAGTCTATGAAGGTTTCAACCGATTATCTTGGCATCTGACACCATTGAGAGTATCAGCTACTTAGATAATGCGGTAGCTGAGCTTGATAATACCATGAAGAGCTACTATAACAATATTAGTAATTCAGCAGATGAGTTCACAAGCTCAAAGGTAACAAAAAGTAACCTCTCTTTTATAACAGTGATAAGGTCATAGGTACAACGTCCCAACCTCTATACATGTGCAGATCCAGTTTCTTTTCACGTATTTGGACACTGAATCGCTGACTGCTGTATTGAATCGGTGGCTTCAAGCCGAGAAACCAGGTAACTCTAGAGATTTGTGAACTGTATTGGTGAACTCCTGTAGGAAATATGATGTGACTGTATACTGTCCTGTCCGGGTTTGCAATTACCTTCACAAAATTTACACTGTCGGCTCTGACCACTAAGTCTGCCCTGTTCGATCATCCATTTATCACTCTATGATGTTTCTGGGTATGATTACTATGAAATTTCAATGAATCGAGCTTGCTTTCTATTTCGGAATGGAGCTGGCTATGCTGTTGCTTCTATTTCCACCTGATCAGATTTGGTCTTAGCAGTAGTTTCGAATAATTATGTCGCTATACCTATTTGCAGATAAGATTGTCATTGTTAGTTATTGGCTTCCTGATTAGTGCATATTCTGAGATGATTCTAACCAGCATAGACCTGGAGACATGGGTTTTGATTATTTTGATAAGTTCTCTTTTTTTCTGCAAGATTTGTTGTTTCATAGTTTTCTCATATAATTTGTTTGACAGTCCTCATCATTTACTAATAATATGCTGCTCTTTGATATAAGTAGTGAGACATAATGGTGAAAAAGATCTGAAATGTACATATGATGTAATCCTTTGTTTCTTGACCTATGAGATTGATTCCCCAGCCATGTTGCTTTAGCAAAGTTGTTGCATAGTAGAATGCTTCGGATCTATGGCTACTTCCTACTGAAAGCCCAATGATGACAGCTTTGATGTTTCAGTTCCCCAAGGGCGTCTAGGCTTGGTATGTGACTTGATGCCTTCTATAATATTTATTTTATACTATTGTTTGTGCCATTGTTAGCTTACTCCTAGATTAGCTGCATCTTCTGGTTTATTGTGTATAGAGGACCTGCATTCCATATGAAGGTTTATCAGTTGTTTTATTTTCTTTATGTAGCCTGACATGTTTGGTATCTTCTCTGAGCTTCAAGAGTAATTATCAGTATGTAGTGTAGCTAGCTTTTTCTGCCACTGCTGCTTGTTTGATAATAAGTCTCCATTTGCAGTTACCTGTATTTGAGCAGATTAGTGAAAATCAGCGGGGCATTAGGTGCCATTGCTCGCCTTATACTTGATCAGATCTGCATTCTTCCTCCCCTACCCCTCCATATGAAGGTTTATCAGTTGTTTTTTGCATGCTTTCTATAACATGCGATATTCCATTTGCCAGATAGACTACGGCGATTACTCGCGCGCATGGGCGCGCGCAAATCACTAGTAGCATAATATACTTCGGGGCAAGCAGCAGAGCAAGTTGCCAAGGGCATCTTCGCTTTCCGTTTGGGCCTACGCTACGCCCACGCCCTCCCTGGCTCCCTTGTCGTGGCTCGGCGCCCGCGTCTGCCCGGACTCGCAGGCTTTCCGCGCCCTGCCGCCGGTGGTGTTTCCCTTTGTTTCGTCACATCCACCGGCCGCGATCCCCCTCGTTGGCTCCTTCGACTGGCCAATTGCGCTGGCGCGTAGCCGCACCTGAGTGAGATCTTCTTATCTCGGGCTCCCCGATCGTTTGTGGCGCCCCTGCACAGCTGCAGTCCGGACTCCGGAGTGGACTGATCGATCGTTCGTTTTGGTGTGGGGAACCACTACCAGCCAGGGTGGGGGAATTTTGGGCGGTGCCTGTCGAAATCTGATTGGCAGCCCGTCTGGTTCCGAAGGCAGCATTGGACCGTGACACCGTGTGGCTAGGATTGGCGCCAGTTGAAGAATGATCGGACACAAAGCAGTGGCTAGCATACGCATCCTTGTCAAAGTGGCCCCAGGCGCATTTTCTAACGTCACGGGTCACGGTAAACGCACGACCGTGTACCGTCGTGGCCAGTGGCCACGAAGTCAATGTGCCGCGCAGTGCAGACGACAGGCCGCGCGCCGCCTACTCCTAGTACTGGTTTCTGCGCAGCAGGCAGCCGCACTGCCGCAGGTAGCCAGCCAGCCCGGTGCCCCGGTAGGAGTTCTGCCGAGTGCCCACTGCCGCCGCCCAACCCCGGCGTGCCGGCACGTCGCACGAGCTTGGGAGAGGCGACAGCTCTGACACCACAAGTCTATCAAGCCGACTGCCAGGCTGCCAGCTCCAGAACGAGAGGCAGTCCGTGTTCACGGACCGCACACACAAAGGCGGCGCCGCGTGCTCTAGGCCTCGTTTAGATGCCCAAATCGGGTGTTTCCGATTTACTGTGCTATACTGTAGCATTTTTGTTTTTTTTTGTAATAATTGTCCAAACATTGATTAATTAGGTTCAAAATATTCGTCTCGTAAAGTACAACAAAACTGTGCAATTAGTTTTTAATTTCATCTACATTTAGTACTCCATACATATGCCAATATTTTGATGTGATGAGAAATCTTCTTTTTACGTAGTAAAATTTAGGGTGAATTTGGTGGAACTGAACAACGCCCTAATGCCGCTGGCCGCTGGCCGCTTCGGACAAGTCCCGTAGGACCGGGGGCGGCCGGCGGCCCCGCGCAGGTGCAGCAGAGAGCAGGATCAGAGCCTTGGGCGCAGTTTAGTTCCGCAAGAATTTTGCAAAATTTTTAATATTTTTCGTCACATCGAATTTTTGGATGCATGTATGAAGTATTAAATATAAATAAAAAATAAAACTAATTACACATCTTAGACGAAATTCACGAGACGAATCTTTTAAGCCTAATTAGACTATGATTGGACATTAATTGTCAAATAACAACGAAAATACTACCGTGTCCATTTTGACAATTTTTTTTTCATCTAAACATGCCCTTGATAGAGACGAGGCAACATTTATTCGACGCGACATGTCTTTTCAAGGTTGCTTCTCTTGTCCATCGGGCCGTGAGCGGGGCAGTACGCGCCGAATCTTTTTCAGCGTGTTTGGTTTGCATCACCACACGGTCCGAAATGATCCGATCCAAAAACCGAAGCTAGCGCCTTGTTTAGTTTGCCTCAAAGTTTCAAGTTTTTTCACTCTCTCTCCATTATATCAATTTTTAACCGCTTGCATGGAGTATTAAATGTAGGTAAAAAAATAACTAATTACACAGTTTAGTTGGAAATCACGAGATAAATCTTTTGAGCCTAGTTGGTCCATGATTGGACAATATTTGCCAAATAAGACGAAAGTGATACTATTCATCGGGTTGAAATTTTCTTCAATCTAAACTAGGGCTAGGCCATGTTTAGATGCTGAAAAAATTTCAAACCGATGAATAGTACCACTTTCGTCTTATTTGACAAATATTGTCTAATCATGGACCAACTAGACTCAAAAGATTCATCTCGTGATTTTCAACTAAACTGTGTAATTAGTTATTTTTTTACCTACATTTACTACTTCATGCATGGGTTAAAGATTGATATGATGGAGAGAGAGTGAAAAAATTTCAACTTTCGGAGTGCATCTAAACAGGGCCCTAGCCGCTCCGTTTGGTTTGCCTCACAGGACGAATCCATTGGTCATCAACTAATCTATCTGCAAGTTATTTTCTGTGACCATCCGGCTCCTCAAAAATCAGCGGACGACCACGTTCTCCAAAAGCAAAAACCTGTCTGATCCTAGCCAAGGTGAACGCAGGAGGGATCGACTCATTCCGCATTGTTTGGTTCCTTGAACCAAACGCGTTGTTTGTTACCGCGGGGCTGGTCTCTCGACACCTCGGCAGACGGCAGGGTTGTCTCTCCCGTAACAGAAGGCAAGTTTGACGTCCGAGTAAAGTGTTTCTTTGCTGTACACATACTCCATCCATCCACAAAAGAACACAATTATGGTATCCGTGCTAGTCATTTAGCTTAAGTTTAAACAAGTTTATAATAAATAGTATTACCATTTATGTCTCTAAATAGATTTATTATGAACATATAATCTATAACCAATCTAATAATACATATTTTATATCATGAATGTTTGTACTTTTTTTAATAAAAGTTTAGTCACAGTTCAAACGGTTTGAAACACTAGAAAAAGCGATAATTATATTCTTTTTGTGGGTGGAGTATACTTTATTGCTTGCAATGCGCTTACTCAAATTCTGCAAGATTCATAAAAGAGGTGGAGCAGTAACTGAAAACCGTTGTAGAGTAGGAAACGCATCGAACATTAACTCCCTTGTCCCTACGGATAAAATTCATGTGAAAACTGCAGCTGTTCAACGCCTTGTTTAGTTTGCCTCAAAGTTCCAAGTTTTTTCACTCTCTCTCCATCACATCAATTTTTAACCGCTTGCATGAAGTATTAAATGTAGGTAAAAAAATAACTAATTACACAGTTTAGTTGAAAATCACGAGATGAATCTTTTGAGCCTAGTTGGTCCATGATTGAACAATATTTGCTAAATAAGACGAAAGTGGTACTATTCATTGGGTTAAAATTTTCTTCAATCTAAACGAGGAAAGTCTCAAAATCACACCGCATCCTCAATGCGACGGACCTACAATACCTTGCACTTTGCATTCCCAAGGAGACAAAACTCTGGACACCTATAGCCAGTTATGGTTAAGGGCCTGGTTGGTTTCATTTTGTTAAAGTTTAACTCCCATCACATCAATGTTCCCTCAAATACATGGAGTATTAAATGTAGATTATGAGTAATTTACATGCATGTCGGTACAGATTATGAGTAATTTACGAGACGAATCTATTAAGCCTAATTAGTCCAAGATTAGAAACTTTTTGTCAAATAAAACGAAAGTGCTACCGTTTTTGTTCGAACAAGCCACGACAACGCTCGGCCTGCTGATGAATACGCGGACCAGCATGGTCAGCCGGTCAGGGACCGAGGTTGCGGCTGCCTTCCCGACTGTCTAGTAGTAAATCGACAGGGTGCGGTGGTGTGACAGCGCCATGTTCTGCACGCCGCAGGACCAGAGCCAGAGATCAATGTCAATGCTCAGAAGCTGCCGAGAAAACACAAGAGCAAGAGGGCGTTAGTTCCGAGCCCAACCACCGTATTTACTCGTTCAATGGCTAGGGAGATTAGTGAATGTCTACTTGTAAATAGGGCCTTGTTTAGATGCACTTCAAAAGTTGAAATTTTTTCACTCTCTTTCCATCACATCAATCTTTGGACCCATGCATGAAGTAGTAAATGTAGGTAAAAAAAATAACTAATTACACAGTTTAGTTGAAAATCACGAGATGAATCTTTTGAGCCTAGTTGGTCCATGATTGGACAATATTTGCCAAATAAGACGAAAGTGGTACTATTCATCGGGTTGAAATTTTTTCAGCATCTAAACGTGGCCTAGAAACATTTCCCCCACCGAGAATGCAGGTCAGAAAGCAAATGACATTGGCATGACTGATGAAAGTCTCAGGTGAAACTGGTTCAGATGTGCCTACCTGCTTTCCAAACTTTTTGCCAATCAGGTCCCTCATCTGCTCCACTGCATAGATGGAGCACGCGCGTATCTCCACTTCTTCCTCGCTTCCAGGCACTATCTCACTATTCGAATCGATCGAGCAAGAAAGATTCGAGCCATATTTGAGTATGCCAAGCTCCCTCAGGACTGCTGGAACAATGTAGTCAGCAAATATAGTGATGGAATTGATGTCGTGGAACTCGCCATAGTTTTGCCCCTTGAAGGCGCCCCACAAATCAGCGACAAAGATTTGAGCTCTCTTGTACAGGAAAACCTGGTGTCCCTTGTAAAGTGAATGATCCCGGAAACCTGCCAAAATGGAAATTCAAAACGATTGTTGCTGAAGGGATGTACACTTGGTCATGACTCACAAGCTATGACAGTACAAAACAAGAAAAAATTAACCAAGTTTCGAATGCACGCAAATGTATCAAGAATGTAGGGCCTTGTTTAGATGACATCAAAATTCCAAGTTTTTTCACTCTCTCTCCATCACATCAATTTTTAGCCGCTTGTATGGAGTATTAAATGTAGATAAAAAAAATAACTAATTACACAGTTTAGTTGGAAATCACGAGATGAATCTTTTGAGCCTAGTTGGTCCACGATTGGATAATATTTGTCAAATAAGACGAAAGTGGTACTATTCATCGGGCTGAAATTTTTTCAGCATCTAAACGAGGCCTAGGTGTTCAAGGAATGTTAACAAAAGGTACAATCAAATTGCACAACGCTATGCTATTAAAGAGATTCAATACATGCTAAAATTCCCTGCAAGAGTGCAAGGTACAATTTAAATTTAATAATCAAAGAAGGAATTCTGAAATATTAAAGGTTAGCTATGGCCAGATCAGGGGTAAAACCAACATCCTCATTTCAGAATTCAGACATTGACCAGTCGAATAGTTGAAAGCTGTACATATTTGTTAGTGAACCTGCCTGTGCAATCAAATAGGTCCAGCTAAGGTAAATAATGTGGTGAAATCACTGGGATTTCTTTTCAACTAAACCAAATGGAGTGAACAAGGTGCATTTGGACAGATGAATCTACAGGTCCATTCCAGCCATGTGAGCTTAATGAGCTATGTAACTATTAATGAGTGATTAAGCAGACGATTAGTTCATGTCCAGGCATATTAGTCAAAGGTGTATAATCAGTTAAACACTATGGGAACAGTTCATGTTCTTCTTGGAAGAAAAGAAACTTCATGTTCCATATCTCAAATCAATGGAGATCCACCGAAGCATGAACACCTAGAATCAATGTTAACTTCAATTGTAGTCATGTGAACAGATTTCAAGGCCAACTGCTAGAAAATTGAAACTGATATCATTTTTTTGCGTGAGAAAAGAAAAAAAATCATAAGAGTTTAAGCATCAAATATTCACAACTATCTGGTTTTGAATGGCCCAGCTCATACGAAGTTCATATGCCTGGACAAGGTACCAGCCCATCACTGTTTCCTGACTCTCAGGTCCAAAGTAGCAGGCCAAGGCACCAGCCCATCACTGTTTCCGTCCTGACTCTCAGGTCCAAAGTAGCAGGCCGATTCTGAATTTATATGTGTAGTGGTACTGGATGGCTGGGCCATTCCAGTTTCACTTTCACTGTACGTGCCTACAACCAATAGGACCCACCAGGAACATTTGACAAATGAACCAAATAGTTTTCCAGACCAACACTTTATAACACCATCATGATTCCCAATTCAGGAATATAATATCAGCAGAGGAAGCTATAGCACATATATGGGCAGAAGGGGCCAAAAAGGAGACTATCAGCTGATGTACTTATTTTTGAAATATTACGACAATCTGAACTTTGTCTACTTTCGAACATCATACCAAGTAGATTTACCAGGAAAATGTCGAGTAATCAGTTCAATGAGAGTTGCAGCAGAGCTTCCAGCAGACTTCACTAGATTAGCAGCCTGGCCTCCAAAGCTTCTTTCAAGTTCCATCCCAACCTTGAGACAGGTGTCATAATAATGAATAAAAAAATGATTCAAAACAAGTAATGTTGGAAAGGAAGAAAAAGTCAGTGGAGAAAAAACTGGTTGGAAATATGTTTATAAAGTATGATGAAAATGACAGTGATGGAACACCCCAGCAATCAAACTAGAGCCTACCAGCAAAGATGATTCCAGAAATCAAGCAGACAACTAAATTTGTCCAAAAAAAATGGGGTTGCAGTGTGAAAGTTGATAAGTCATGGTAACCACATAACTTATGTATTAACAGAGTTCCGAGCCTGAAATGCTCAAAGCAGCAGTTGCAGAATATTACCTCATGGAGAAGGCGCACTCTTTCCTCCTCAATTGGGAGTGGTCGTGGCCAGTTCAGAAGTTGGCGGAGCTGGGGCCCTACATTTTGCAAATATCCTTCCATATTAGCAGTTTTTATAAAGGAATATATCAGAGATGTAAGTAACTGTTTCTCCATTAGAAACACAGCAAGAAATGAGCAGCTTATTTTTAGCAATAGAAGAATATAATGCATGAAAAGGGTACTTAGACTGAGAGGATCCCATTACATCCAGTTAAGCACAGCTTGTAACTGTTCATTCATCTGCTACCACAATCTACACAGGGAAATGACATTTCTAGAAAAATACAGTTTATCCCAGAAGCTGAGAAGCATTCCCTTGATCTTGAACCAGAAGCAGAAGTCCAGAAAATGCAGAAGGGACTATTGAACCTAACACAAGATCCTCACGAGAAGTTACCACTTACCAGTGTAATTCTGAAGACGATCTGAATCAAGGGCATTTTTGTCTTTCTCCAAGGCTAACTTCAGTCCAGAAGCCAAATGGTCATAGCTCAAGTCCTTATCTGGTCAGTGGCAAATTCATCATGATCGCAACAGAAACATATACGAATGAACATCGATACAAAAAATCCTACTGCAGCTCAACAGTAGCAAATAGTAATTTCAGGAAAACTAGAAGTTGCAATGTAACTGAATGCAATTACACAAACAATACAAAAGAGACACCTTCGATTTCAAGGCATAGGTGTGGCGTCTACAGAATAACTCGAAATAAATTAAAAAAGTAATAACTAAAGTATCTGAAGAAAATGCAAAGAACCAACTTCTTGTAAACCCCACAGCAAAACTCATCAGGTCCGTGACCAAAGAAAATCTTGAATAGCCACAGAAGTATTACTGGTGGAAACATCCATGTTTTGTACTACTCTACTACATATGTATTATTGTGTACACATACCACCAAGCATTTCAAGTAAATAAAACTGATCATGTTGGTAGCCCAAACGACTAATTGACTATGAGTTGAAAGCATTCTGAATCACTTGATACTTTCTTTCTTCTCAACATACAGATATACCAGGGCTGTAGCACTTCATTCTGATTACTACATGTTCAGAAGACGTTATGGCTTTTTTTTTTTTTGCCTGAATTTATACCTGGCCAAAAGCAGAAGTTAAGTGCATCCAAGACGAAAAGGTACTGGACTGTGAGTGGCCCATTGTCAAAGTAGTGAATTCCTTCGAAATCCCACTCAACTTTTGGAACATCCCCCTTGATTTGGTCCACTACCTTCTCAATTTCTGCAGAAAAAAAACAGGTGATGAGGAACACTAGTGCTGACGATTTGACAAGGCAGTGAAGGCACCTCCTCGCACGCAAGATAATCAAATCGACAAGCTACTGTACCCTACGAAATTAATAAAACACACAGGTGTGCGCTAGATATTATGCCAAGTTCGTTTCTAGATAAATTACTGAACAAAATCAAAAGGCCAGGAACCAGTAAGTAGCAAAAAAAAAGTAACAAAAATGGACTATAAAAAGGGTGTTTGAAACACACCGTCAAGTTCGGTAAGTAAATCGAAAGGGTTTATCGCAACACAACTACACAAACAACCGGCGTAACAGATATGATGAAACAACTGAGGGCGGACATTTGCAAACCCTAAAATTCCACCATCCCGTAAACATCTCACAGCAGCAGGAAATGAACATCCCCATGTTACAATACAAAGTTTACAACGGGGCAAAAGCCACAACATACCTTGCAGGTCGACCGTGACATGGGAGGAGCGACTGGCGACCCACGCCGCCGACGCGCGTACGGCCTCCATGCGACGGCGATTCGGATAAGGTTTATGCGCGCCGGGTGGTCCTGTCCTAGCCTCCTAGGCAAGGCAATGGCCCGTAGGTGGAAGGAGAGGAGGGGCTGCGGGCCTGCGGGTGGGGCGAGGGCGAGGGCGAGGGCGAGGAGAGCGTGAAGGCGAGAGGTGCCCGTGACCGCGATGCCGGCGCGGTGCGCGTGGTTTTAGCGTTTTCCACAGGGGTTTTGGTGCGTTTCGTTGGTTGGCGCGGCGGGGATAGCTTCGAAGGGCCTCGGAGGCCTCCCGCTGGCGGAGCACGAGGAACTGCGGGGCCGCAGCCCGCAGGCCCGCACGCCCAACGAGTGGCGGTAGTGGCCTGCCGCCTGCCTGGTCCGTTGAGTTTTTTTTTTTACGCCTGGTCCGTCGAATATTGATTAAGGGTGATCGTATTTTTTTTAGTGTGATAAAATATACATAATTATATATTTCAACAAATTTTTAAAAACATCTACACTATTTCTAACCAAAATCATCATATTTTAATAAAAAATGGGTGAAATTAATATTTTTTGTGCTATAAATACAATTATGTGTAATTCTCGCCTTTTAGGAGTTAAATGTGAGTAGTTTTAAATTTAAGCAAAATTATATAAAATTGTATAATACTGTATAAGTATCATTATATTAATTGAACTTTTTTAGTATATCTATTTCATTTTATAAATATTTATTTAAAATATTTATATAAACTTAATCAAAATTAAGTAAATCTGTCTCAGTTTAAATCTAGAATTGTGTCTTTTTTTGGGGATAGATATAGTATAGCCACCTTGAAAAGCATGACTAGTAATCTAGCCAGTTGAAGACTATAACCACTTGCCACGTTAGCATGAAAGAGCTAATAGTATAGTCAACTCATGTAATGAGAATGAGTTGTCTATTAGATTTGTTGTATTAATTATGCAGGGCCTTAATGCTTGCATGCGCATATGGTCTGTTGTGACCTACTTCGCCCCCCTTTCAAATTACAAGATGTTTTGAAATTTTTGAATACATGACTTTTGTTAGATACATAGTAAAAGTAATGTATCTAAAAAAACAAAGATCCATTGTAATTTCAGATGGAGGGAGTAACAGTAGATGACGAAAGATGAATCTCGGCGGTAGCCAGATTGAAACCTGGAGCGAAGATCTTGAGAGGGTGTAAGAGCCGGTTTGGGAGAGCTCCAAGTCTCCAACTCTGTAAAACTAACTTACCATGAAGTAGCTGCACTCTAGAGTTGGCCTCTCATCATAGAGCTAAGAAATCTATTTGTCTTGCAGCTCAGCTCCAGATCCAAGAATTGAAGGTTTTTGGTTGGAATAATCTCTTGTGCCATTGGATTCATATGCGATATGAAAATACTTTTAGGAGATTACACAGAAGATACATGATAGAAAATAGGAAGGAATAAATAGAGTATTCTTCAAAGGCCAAAACAAGAAAAGACATAATACAAACATGGCTTGGCTAGGCGTGGCTTGTGCAGCGGGCTTGGGCCCGAGCACGACAGGGCTAAGGCATCGCGCGGGTGGGGGTGGGAGCGAGTTGGAGACGAGATCGGGCACAACAGGGGTGGATGGAGTGTGGTGGGCCCATGATGATCAACCCCTAGACTCAACAGTGAACCCTAGCATTAGATGCATGAGAAATAAAGCTCTGTCGATGTTTGATCACCGATAGCTCGTCACGGGGTTACCCGGGACGATGATTCGAGGGGCATCGATGTATGCATAACTCGATGGTAAACGTAGAGACAACAATTTATACTGGTTCGGCCCGCCAAGGTGGCCTTTTACATCTAGTGTGGGGTAAATAGTATATATCGCGCCCTGCGCTTTAGGGTTTAGACCGTGAGGTTTTGTTCCGGTATGTTGAGGTCCCGATCTAGGGAGCCTCTGCCCTCCTTTATATAGTCCAGGAGTCCTAGTCGGTTACAAGATAGAAGAGTCATAGTATGATTGCAGGATAGTAATGCTACTAGGATTTCATAGAGGGAATCCTAGTTGAACTAGATCTTCTCTCTTCTATGTGGGGTATCCCGGGTACTATGTACCAACAAGCTCCTACATATGCTGAACATAGGGCGTCCCGACCAAGCCAATCTAAATCTTCGTGCCTCAAGCGTTACCCATCCGATTTACTATGCATGATACATATTATATGTTTTGCCGATGGTAAAAAGCGCGACAACAATGCTTAGTCACTCTATCTAAGGCTCCGTTTGATCTCATGGTCTAATGTTTAGTGTCTAAACTTTAGACTACTTTACTCTTAAGGTTTCAAACATGAGGTCTAAAGAGCGGTATAAAGTTTAACCAACCTATCGGTGTAAGAAACGGCGGTTCTACCACCAACGAGTAATATGTGTCTGTGCGTTGGGGATCTGGATGGTGTGTAAGAAGAACACAAGCAATTTATACTAGTTCGAGGCGAAGAATGCCCTACGTCCAGTGGGGAGGGGAGTCTTGTATTATCTTGCACCGAAATGCTCGTAGTAGGGGTTACAAGCGGGTGAGAGAGGGAGGCGATCCCAGGTCTCAAGATGTGAGTGGAGTGTGTGTATTTTCCTCCTTCTCTCTTGGAACGGTCCCTGCCCGCTCCTTTTATAGTTTCAATGAGGTGTATGGTTACAAAATATTTGTAGACGGTGTGATCCTTGTCAGAGAAGGAGCCTGAGGCCTCGGGAGGGCCTTATCCGGTGGCGGCGTGGTTTGTACTACAGAGGCATGATGCTGGTACTTTTGGTACTGTCGCTACATGCCCAGACATGCGCACCACTGTAGCCTTTACTTGCTGTTGTATGGTATGCTTTTTGACCTGCACAGTGATGCGGGATGGGTGGAACAACGTCATTAGCCAGGATATGCCTGGGGTGTGGGCGCGGGCCGACATAGAGGCGATATGATGCCTGTCTTGTTGACCCACGTCTTTGGGGTTGCCTCCTGCGGGTGGGTCCGAGGCGATCTCGGGCGAGACAGTTGGTGATGCTCGCAGACTGGCCCGTGTCCGAGGCCTTGCCACGCTTGGCCCCGTGTAAGGCTGGACGAAAAACTCGAAGCTCGTTAGCTCGCTCGGCTCGGCTCGTTATGATAACGAGCCGAGCCGAGCCAGGATTTTAGCTCGTTAGCTATAACGAGCCAACTCGAGCTGGCTCGTGAGCCGCTCGCGAGCCAAACGAGCCGTAGATTTAGAGAAAAAGTCATCATAACTTATATTAGTTTTGTATTACTTCATGTTTTGCACTTCACAAATAGATGATATGTTAGCTCATATGAATATTTTATTCGATTTAAGGCTATTGAATATATTATTTTTATATTATTAATATTTTTATGCTTTAGATAAATATAAATATTATATTTTGTATTTTTTTTCCTGGCTCGCGAGCCTAACGAGCCAGCTCGAGCTCATAACGAGCCGAGCCGAGCTGGCTTTCTGGCTCGTTAAGATAACGAGCCGAGCCGAGCTGGCTCGTTATCCTAACGAGCCAGAACGAGCCGAGCCGAGCCGAGCCGAGCCGAGCTGGCTCGTTAGCCAGCCTTAGCCCCGTGGTTGGCGTGGCTTTGGCATGCTCGCCCTTGTAGATTGACTGGCGTAGGGAATCGAGGCCTCGGAGGCGAGAATCATGGCGTGATCTTGCCCAGATCATGGGAATAGTGGCCTAGAACGGCGCCTCGTACGCCGCGCAGGCCTAGATCGTGCGTATAGTGCTCAAATCGGCAGCACAGTGACCGGCAGCTCTTTCCCATGCTGTTTATGGGCGATGGCGTCGTGACTTGACCCTTGTCCCTTCCGGCCTGTCCGGTTGGTCGGAGCGGGGACGTGGGTGATGTCATAGGGCGTCTCGAGCGCGCCAATGGGAGGGCAGCATCAGAGGCTGGTCTCGGACGAGGCGGAGACAGATGACATCATCTTTTGGGCTCGGACGAGACGATGATGATGTTGCGGGTTGGCCTGTGCCCGTGGCCCAACGCTGGGTCTCGGGCGAGTCATAAATGTTTTCGAGACCCCTTGTGTGAGGCATCGGATGAAGTGGAGAGATGGGCTAGTACGCTCACGCGGCTCGTTGGAGGCTCAGCAAGGGGAGAGTTAGCCCATGGGTCTCCTTAGTTGATTTTTCCCTTAGACGCGGCAGATTAATGTTTGTGGTACATTTGGTTTGGGAGGCCGGGTGAATTTTTATCCTAATTTGGGCACCCTAATTATGGTACCCGACACAAGCCTCACAAAAATTTTAGACCGCATAAGTAAGCTAAAGTGGTTTAAAGTTTTAGCCCTTAACTTCAGATAATTAAACTTTAGACCGTTGAATCCAAATAGGATTAAGGTTTTGACTAAATTTTAATAAAAATAGTTATTTATAATATCAAATAAGTTTATTATATTCGTCATGAAATAAATTTCGTACTATAACTATTAGGAATCAGTTTCTATGATACATTTTCTATAAATTTTAGACTTTGACAAAATATAGAATTGTACTCCTACGTTCTTGCTAATTCTCCTGTCATTTTCATTCTCCTGTCAGTTTACCCGAGGCCCGAGGGATTGCATTCGCACGGGACAATTTCCTTTGTTGAAAGCACTCCCTGCCGACAAAGTTGACTCAAAAAAGTTATTTGCCTCTGTAAGTCGAAGTGAGAATCTCTAGTCTTTTGCATCTTTTTCTAGTAACATCGGAGTTTCTCATTTCCTCTTGCGCACATTGCGTGGAATCTAACGAGTTAGGGATTAGCGTAGTAAATGACAAGCGCTTTCGAAAACAATTCGTTTGAACTGCTTATCAGTCATGGTACAATGTTTTTCTCTCATAACAAAACAACATTAGCCGGCTTATCAGTCGCAGAAACCATCGACTAAACAGTGTTTGGCCTGATGGACATATGAAATCGGCAGTGGATGGAACGAACCGAAACTTCTAGGTAAACATGCATTGCTTTAATAAGAAAGGCACGTGCAAAACCATTTAAGGCCTTGTCGAGACGCTATCGAATTCAGTTCATTTCACATGTAATAGGGTGGAATTTAGTTCAACTTCCACTCCAATGCACCATAACATATTTTTTAATTTCCATTCTAATCCACCCCAACATATGTGGGTTGATGCGAATTTGACTACATAAGATATATTTTGATAGCATACTTATTTGATGTTATGAATGTTTATATCTGCATTTATATATTTAGTAAGCATACCCTACCCAGCCTAAGTTGCTGTGGTTTGTGTGCGGCACGCACACTCTGCAAAAACTATAGAATTGTATTAATTTTGAGATGGAGATAGTACAACAGTAGATTAAAAAACCACCATACATGTTTCATAAGGCCAGTCTCAGTGATAGTTTCATGACTTAGTTTCCAACGCGTCCATATTTTGGAAACAATGCAGAGTATCTCTACTCTTATGAAACTTTTATCATCTCTCTCTTTATCAATATGGTGTCACATCAACATATTTAATGCTTATAAAACTTTGATGAAACCCCGTAAAAACTGGCTAAAAACTAATAAGCGGTAAATGAGCAGCCGCAAGCACGAGCTAGCGTTAATCGAGTTCGTCTTTCTGAAGTCTGAGCCGAGGTTGCCTGTAGTCCTTTAGACTTACGTCGGATGTATAGCGAGATCGAGCAAGCGTGGTGCTGCACTTCGGTGGCGCGCGAGCGGAGCTAGCTTTCCCAAACCTTAACAGGGTCAAAGTTGCGTCCATGTGAGCAGCCAGCACGATTCTTTTTCTTTTGAACGAACACCAGCACGATCTTTAGCGCACACGTGAAGTAGCATTGCAGCTTCGTTAGTGGTGGACGGCACTGGATGCTAATGGACTAGTAGCGGCAAAATCACTAGGCGTATGGAGATTTCAGTGGGTCAAACCCAAAAGTTGGCTACAACAATTTGTTTTGTGTAAATATCCATTGAGTCGATTTGCCACTAAGCTAATGGAGTGGCGAAAAACACACTAAGTTGATCTTATTTTTCTTAACAATAACGATTTGTACGACTACGTATGCTTGTTTTGATATACCAAGTCCTTTTAATTAGCATGGAACAATTTTAGTGAATAGAGGTATCTAGGTAATCTGCACAGAGCACTAATCTATCTTAGAATTTTCTAAAACGTCAACTATTTTAGAACGGAGCAAAAACGTTTTTTTGGACGAGCTAGTGCCTTTTGAGTAATCTTGCGTGTACTCCAGACAATTCATACTGTATTGGTTGGGTACAGGTAGAGTGGGTTGGGCTCTGACTGACATGAAGTGACCCATTTGTTGAGTGAGGCTGTGGCAGTGTTTAGATTTCTTCAAACTTTCAAAAATTTTATAAGATTCCTCGTCACATCGAATCTTTAGACGTATGCATAGAGTATTAAATGTAGGTAAAAAAATAACTAATTACACAGTTTGTCTGTAAATGTCGAGACTAATCTTTTGAGCGTAGTTAGTCCATAATTAGATAAATTTTACCAAATAACAACAAAAGGTACTACAGGAATTTTACACCAACTTTTACACCATCTAAACACTACCTGTGTTTAGTTCCAACAAAAAGTACTATTCTAAAAAAAAGATTCTCCGTCACATCAAACTTGCGATAAATGCATGAAGTACTAAATGTAGATGAAATCAAAAACTAATTATACAGTTTGGTTGTACTTTACGAGACGAACGTTTTGAACCTAATTAGTCAACGGTTGGACACTATTTGCCAAATAAAGCCAAAACGTGCTACAATACTTTTTTTCACGGCTAAACACACCCTGATTAAAAAAGATCACACACAATCCTGTCGGTCGAATCCTGGCTCTGATCTAGCAGTATCAGTGTCGACGCTATCACAGTCAGTGTTTCACTTTCACTGTTTCACACTGAAAATGAAAGGGCAAATAGACGTTTCCTGGTATACGTCGGGTTTGAGCATTTATACAAATAATCAGTACTCCCTCTGTCCTAAATTAATTATCGTTTTAGGTTTATGTGTCACAAGTTTAATTAGATTTGTAGAAAATGTGTATAATATTTATATCCCCCAATAAATTTGTTAAAAACTAGATTCAAAAATCTTTCCGATGATACTAATTATGTACCATAAATAATAATTTTTTAAATATATTTAGTGTCGGTACCAACAGTACGGGGGTACCACAGCTATCGCCAAAACACTAACAAAAACCGAAACCAGTAGAAAAGATAGCCCGCTCGACGGGGCGCCTCGACCGCGTCCCGGCTCCGACTCGTACGAGGCCCGCTCGACGGGGTGCCTCGACCGCGCCCCGGCTCCGACTCGTACGAGGCCCGCTCGACGGGGTGCCTCGACCGCGCCCCGGCTCCGACTCGTACGAGGCCCGCTCGACGGGGTGCCTCGACCGCGTCCCGGCTCCGACTCGTACGAGGCCCGCTCGACGGGGCGCCTCGACCGCGCTCCGGCTCCGACTCGTACGAGGCCCGCTCGACGGGGCGCCTCGACCGCGCCCCGGCCCCTCGACGCCCTTTCTTTACCTACCCGGGACAAAAGCCATAGCATTCAATGCGGTTACCTACTACCACCGACCGACATGGCTACGGCATGGGTCAACGCGGGAACAATACCCACGTCAAGTCTCACTGTTTTACCGCCCATCCCGTGATGGGAGGTGAAAGCCGTCACTGTATCCACCATACGGCGCACTATTCACCATCAGTCACCCTCGAGGGAGGATAAGACAAGGTCCGTCCCCCGCGATACCGGGGATTCGGCCTTATCCATCCGACCTCGACCCAGCCTCGACCCGGCCCCAACGCTCGACTTAGCTCGAAGGACGGTATGGCCTGGCACTCTGGGTCATTTCACCCTCTTGTCCCGTACCGCGTCAGGATACCCAGGGATGGCCGGCCATCCCGAAGCCACGTCGCTACAGTCAACTCAACAGGAATCGACGAAACATCGCCTCAAGCCTCCCCTCGACTTGGCCACCTCTCGCCCTATAAAAAGGCAGGCCAGGGCGAACCAAAGGAAGGGGGGACGAACAAGAAACATCACGGACAGACGAAACAACCAACCACCCGACCGAGCAACGAAAGCAAGAGATCAACATCTCAAGCAACCACCTTTCTCCTTTTTCTCTTTGAGACTTGGGCTCGACACCCTCTCTCGCCTGCTTGTAACCCCTACACGAGCACCCCGGTGCAAGGAAATACAAACCTCTCTTCCCCGCTGGACGTAGGGCCTTCTTTTGCCCGAACCAGGATAAACCTCCGTGTGTTCTCCTTGCATCACCATCCAGGAAAGAGTCACGCAGCATTTACTCGTTGGTTTAGGACCCCTTGGTCCGAACACCGACATTTAGTCAAAAATATTTCTCGGAAAACGAAAATGACAGTTATTTTGGGACGTACGGAGTAAGTGCTATAAATCCGAGCCGTCCGATTCTTAATCCGGCAGCTCTGATTAGAAAATACGATCATGATGATGGCCACGGCCACGAAAATAAGTTACTCTCTCCGTTCCTAGATAACTATTATTTTTTCTATACCATAACTTTAATTAGATTTGTAGAAAATACGTACAATATTTGTATCTTTAAATAAGTTTATTATGAAAATAGATTAACAATCTATCAAGTGATATTAATTTTATATCATAAATATTAATATTTATATAGAGAGAGAGTTAAAGTTGTTTTTCAGAAAAAAAAAACGACAGTCATTCCTATGAACTCTCCAACCGAACTGAAGGACTAGTATACCATAGCATAGCAGTATACGAGTACTACCCCTACCACCGAACCGACCGAGGCGTGCCCCCCGCCCGGACTTCACCTCTGCCTTTTCTTCTCCCGTCCACACCTGGTGCCGCGCGCGCGCTCTCGTGCGGCAACTGGGCGGCCGCCGCCGCCCTACGCCCGGTGCCCAGTTCCCCGTTGGGTCCTTCGCCGGCGACGAGCACCCACCCTCCAGGTATGCGCGCCCCTTCTCTTCCCTTCCCGTCGTGAGAAACCCAGCACCCGAACCCTAACTTAAGCAATTTGGCTGTCTGCATCCGGATCTGATCTAATTACAAGTGTGTACATGCCTACTAACTTCGATTTCTTTTGGCAAAAATTGGGTGTACATCCGTCTCCTTTGCTGGCTTCGCCCCTGTAGAAAATTGGATTAGACTCTACATGTCAAGAAAATATGGCGCCAGGAAGCAAGGCGGAGAGGAAAGCAGCACTAGATGCTGGCGCATGGATGTTCAATGTTGTCACATCTGTTGGTATCATCATGGTCAACAAAGCCTTAATGGCGACGCATGGTTTTAGTTTTGGTAAGAGCCTGTCTAGTCTTCATTCCTTATTTACGCGAGTTGTCATTTCTGTATAAAATTGAACTATGATTGTGCAGAAAACCAGTCTGATTATCCTGTGCTAATTTGTTCACTACTGTTTGCTTCTGCAGCTACAACATTGACTGGACTTCATTTTGCAATGACGACCTTGATGACATTAGTAATGAAATGGCTGGGATATATTCAGCCATCCTATTTACCATTACCAGAACTAGTAAAATTTGCCTTTTTTGCAAACCTGTCGATTGTTGGAATGAATGTAAGTTTGATGTGGAACTCCGTTGGATTCTATCAGGTGAAGACAGAAACTTTGATATTCTGCAGTTATATTGGAGTGAAACATACAGTATATAGTAACACTGTGTGTCTTGCCTTTTTCAGATTGCAAAGTTGTGTATCATTCCAGTCTTATGCATTCTGGAAATCATATTCGACAAAGTTCGTTACTCAAGAGATACAAAGCTCAGTATAGTGCTTGTCCTGGTTGGTGTTGCTGTATGTACAGTGACTGATGTTAGTGTGAACTCTCAAGGGTTATTAGCTGCAGTAATAGCTGTTTGGAGCACAGCACTACAACAACATGTGAGTATTGTTGATATTAAAACTTGTCCTTTGTTGTTCATATATCTGTATATGACATCTTTTCCTAATTGGAGCTATCCTTCTTTAGCACCTATTTTTATAGCTTGGCTTCTAATTTAGAAGTTACCGGTTATAAATTTCCAATAAAAGTACCTTGCACAGATTTTTAGTAACTTTCTGGTCCGTATCCTGAAATCTAAAGTTCCTCTTTGTTTGGGCGGACTTGGCGAAGTTGTAGAGCCTGTCCAGTTGTTGCCTGTGGTCCTGAGTTCGAAGTTTGAACCAGCCTTGCGAAATTATGCAAGGCCAAGGGTAGGCTTTCTAGAAATTCCATTCCCCAGACCATACCTTGTGTGGGAGCTCTCAACATTGGGCAGCCCCACAACACCCCCCCCCCCCCTTTTTTCCCCCTGAAGTATAGTAAGCAAAAGAATCCAGTACTCTGCTGCTGCTTTGATTACCCCAGTTCAAAGAGAGAAGTTTGGTAATACACTAATAGCTAAATAAACTTCGACCCCCCCCCCCCCCCTTCTCTCTCTCTCTCTCTCACCTTTCACGATAGCCTTATAGGTCATATTATCACTTTGTTTTATTTGATTTCCTCTTCTTTGCTGCAGTATGTTCACCATCTTCAATGGAAGTACTCGCTCGGTTCATTCAACCTCTTAGGCCATACTGCTCCAGCCCAAGCAGCATCATTGTTAGTATTGGGCCCTTTTGTGGACTACTGGCTGACCAACAAAAGAGTTGATGCTTTTAACTACACATCAATAGTTACGGTATGTGATACTTATTCTGAATCGTTTATGCTTGTGTCTTTTGCAAAATCGTCATGAGGAAGAGGAACCGATCTGTTTCACTCAAGCTAGTTTGGCACTGTATATCCTCTTATAAGTTTTCGTTTTTGACGTTTTGGTCATTAACATAGTCCAGATACGCATGCTTGAGCAGAGACGGAACCAGCGATTCTGACTAGGGGGGGCCAAACAAATATGATCATATTTTTTTAGTGTGCTAAAATATATGTAATTATATGATTCAACAACTTTTTAAATATTTTACACTATTTATAACCAAAATCATAATATTTGAATAAAAAATAGGTGAAAATTGATATTTTTTAGCTGTAAATTCATATATTTATATAGGTATTAAAGGAAACTTACTGTGCTTGGGGGGGGGGGGGGCACGGCTCCTGCTAGCCCCCCCCCCCCCCCCCCCCCCCCCCCCCCCCCCCCCCCCCCCCCCCCGGTTCCGTCTCTGTGCTTGAGTATAACTTGCATTGCTATGCTTATAATGTTATCATTCCATGTGTCCCTTCTTAATTATTTTTGACTGAATGTGTCCCAAAAACATCACCTTTTCGTGATTGGAGGGAACAAGCATATTTTTCTTTAGGAGTATAGCAATGCACACATTTATGCTCTGGGTTTTCGTCTGAAAACTAAGTAGTGATATCTGACATAGGGGTTGCTGCAATATTGAAGATGACCTGGAACCTTGTTTTATCCGAATTATATTCAGGGTGTTTGATGCTGATAATAGTTTAGTTCAGTAGTGTAGCCACTGCAGCAGGGGCAAAGAGCAGCTTCCCTGGATAGACCTATGCCGATTTCCCAGTTACCTCTACGTACTCCAGCAGCTCTCTGCTTAGCCATTCAGCAGCAGCTGCACCATGGATGAGACCTTGCGCCTGTTACGTAATGCGGCATCCCTCATCCTTTCATGAGCCAGCTGCAAAGCCTTTCTAAGGCTCGTTGGTCTAGCGTCTCTGGCCTAATAGCCAACAACCTAACAAAGCCACTGCTTTGGCTCAGTTCACTACTTCACTGAGCACAGCGAGTGCATGGCATGGGTGAGTGCTGGCCAATTGTCCCTTTTATCCTTGGCACATGCTACTTTTGAATTTTTATGAACTTCATCTCTTTATTTTACCCAAAATACTGTTTTCATATTTTGGATCCATAGGAACTCCAAATTTCTCATTGCTGCACGTATCATGGAGCTGTTGGACTTCAATTGTCTTGTAGCCTAGTTTTTAGTTAAAACATGGTAATTTGGATATTTGTACATGGTTACATTGGTAATTATTTTGGTGTTGGGCAATTACATATATTTTTTTGTTTAAAGTTCCCCCTGGGTATAGTGAAATCCTGGCAGTGCCACTGGTTTAGTTTGGACTTCAGAAACAGCATATTGCTTCATATTGAACATGTGGGATAGGAAGTATTCTAGTTTTTAACTTATACAGTATTTATTTATAAACTATTGACACAACCCACTGAGATGATCCTACATCTATGGTATATGGTTTAAATCTTGATAGTTCATTTGCTTGATGTTATAAATTTTCATTCTTTGGCGCAAGCTTGACCAGCCTGGGCTTATTATTTTCTTGTCACATGTTTTCCTTTTCAGTTCTTTATCGTGTTGTCATGCATAATTGCTGTTGGGACCAACCTAAGCCAATTCATATGCATTGGAAGATTCACGGCCGTCTCATTCCAAGTTCTAGGCCACATGAAGACGGTTCTTGTGTTGACCTTGGGGTTCCTTTTCTTTGGGAAAGAGGGACTCAATTTCCATGTCGCCCTTGGCATGCTTCTGGCCGTGATCGGCATGATCTGGTATGGGAATGCATCGTCGAAACCTGGAGGCAAAGAGCGCCAGGTTTACAACACACCGAATGAGAAAACTCAGAAGCATGGGGTACTGTCATCGCAATCCGAGCTCGATCAGAAGGTCTGAAATGAGACACGCAAAGGCGTCCAGTGCTTGTTGAGCATTGGTCGACCTGGTTTTATTTTTTAATACTTTTTTCGAGGGAGATGTTTCTATAGAATTGTAGGCCATAGCAGAAAGAGGGTACCTGCCCCTTGTTTAGATGACATCAAAATTCCAAGTTTTTTCACTCTCTCTCCATCACATCAATTTTTAACTGCTTGCATGGAGTATTAAATGTAGGTAAAAAAAAAACTAATTACACAGTTTAGTTGTAAATCACGAGATGAATCTTTTGAGCCTAGTTGGTCCACGATTGGACAATATTTGTCAAATAAGACGAAAGTGGTACTATTCATCGGGTTGAAATTTTTTCCCAATCTAAACAAGGGCCTGGGCAAAAAGCCCATGACTTCACTTTTCCAGCGAGTATGACTTCACTTGATTTGTAATAGTCATTCAGCGCATTTCGTTCTTCACCTGCGCCAGACCTTAGCAGCCGGGAACGACCACGTTCCAGATACAGGAACAATTTCGTTATTATTACTTTCCTAGAGAGTGAAAATACCCAAAGGTATCTTATCACGTTATTTGTTCCTATCGGTTTGTGAACATGTCTGCCAAGCGCCAGACAACCATGAGATGCTGATGGCCGCGTTCTGCCGCAGTCTGGTGCTTGCGCTGGCTCGATTCGCCGGCTGCTTCCTGAGTCGTGTCGGCCGCGTCTGTCTCTCTGGTCTGGGGGTCTGCACTGCTGACCCCGGCAGCTGTCATCACCGATAGTAGTTGTTTATTAGTGCTGCGATAAGATAAGCTTGCCCGGCATGCAGCCACTGATTAGTTACACATTGACAAAATTGAATAAAACAGCTTGACTGAAACAACATGCCATTAGAATGTGCAGAACAAAGATCACACACATCAATCAATAAGCATTTACCCGTTTAAGTTTCTCAACGTTTGAGCTGTTTTAAAGAGTTGGAAGGAAGAAGAAAGGCACAAAGTCTGAGGTCATTGAAGTTTAAATTCAGAGTCATAAAGGCAGTGTTTAGTTCCTTCAAAATTCCAAAAATTTTACAAGATTCCTCGTCACATCAAATTTTTAGACGCATGCATGGAGCATTAAATGTAGGTAAAAAAAATAACTAATTGCACAGTTTGTCTGTAAATGTCGAGACGAATCTTTTGAGCCTAGTTAGTCCATGATTGGATAAATTTTACCAAATAACAACAAAAAGTGCTACAGGAACTTTACACACACTTTACAACCATCTATACACACCCAAAGTCAACAACATTGACAACAATTCAGTGAAGAGGGAATCACAATAGGTTCCTATATCTGATTAATTAGTCCTTTTCTATTCGAATCCACACTCCCAAGGGATGCAATTCTATCTCTCAAGTTTGACCAATTTATACAAAAATATTCTTATCATATTAAATATGTATCATTGAATTCCTATATAATTATTTTCGGAACATTGACTTTTTGAAGTCATAAATATTTATATTATTTAATTTCTACTCCTTCCGTTTCCAAATAAATTAACTTCTAGAGTTGTCTAGTCAAACTTTGTAATGACCAACTTTATATGAAAGAATAACAACATATATGGCACCAAATAAGTAGATTATGATAGAAGGGGGTTAACTGAACAAGTCCTCAATCCTTTTCATCTCCCTCCATTCCCTACCAAACTGAACAAGCCCTCAATCCTTTTCAATCTCCCTCCAATCTCTATCAAACCGAACAAGCCCATAGCAATTATCAGGGAAAAAAAGTGATGTCTAAAACTACATGTTTCTGTGTTAGCTGATTTTACTAATCATTATCAATGCATTTGTTTCTCACATGGCAATGTGGGTGCTGAATTCTTGTGTTAACTCGTGAAGGAGATTGTTGCAAACATTGGCAAAAATCGAATTCACAGAGGCCACCCTATGGTCACTTTCTTGCTTCCACTCCCGTCACTTTCTTTGTCTTGTAGGAGTGACACGAGAGGGGTTAGACTGTTAAGACTATCACACCACGTGTGTACCCGCGTATCACGCGAGAACATTTTTCTTGTGTTAACAAAACAAAAAAAAAAAACACTCCCTAGCGACAAGATTGGCTCATATATAGAAGTTACTTGCTTTACTTTTGTATATAAGTTGAAGATAGTAAATATCAAGAGAGAGTAGTCCTAAATTTTTGCATCTCTTCCTTTACTAAAACCAGTGTTTCCGTGCTAAAAAAAAAAGAGTTTCCTGTACGCACATTGTGTGTGGATGTCTCATGGGTTAGGCTCGGGTAGTAATGCAAAGCACGCGACATGTACGGCGACTGATATTTTGTTTGGCTTGATAGAGATGAATGAATTCGACACATGCTGATGGAACGAAACTTCCAGGTAGCATGCGGCATTACCTTTAACAAAGCCGACATTTGTCTATCTATACATTCTGAAAGGTTTGTGACTACACACTCAACGAAAATTCCTTTATATCCCAGTGATGCGCTGCTAGACCATTTCAATTCGTCTAGACGATTCAAATAGCAACATCGGACTTCACAGAAACGAAAAAAGAAGATCGCAGGAGAAGTCACTGGGCGTCACCGGTCGGTGGTGAGAGTGACTCGTCAGCATCACTCACCCGTCAAAACAAACAGCCAAGCCAGAAGCCCAGAATAGCGGGTAGCGAGCGGCGCGGCGCTCGTGGTTCTGGAACACTTTGCACAGTTGCACGCGGTAGCGGTTCCTGAAGACGACGCTCCACGCGTCTGGGGGATTCTGCTGTGCTGGCCCGTCTTCTAGAGCCCAGGTGCAAGTGTTGAGAATATTCCTATATTCCTAATGATCAATTAAGAAGATGCTTAGTAACTGCTAATTGCAGTTCCCGTTCTCCGTTTTCTCTGCGATCATGGGAGCGAGGCCTGAACGTGGGAGCGGGCTCTCCCGCGTGCTCACCCCTGGAACCGCCCAATGGACATGTACATATAAATACTTTTACTGTTCATCAATAAAGGATTACATCATTCGCACTATCCATTTTCTACTGTTCCAAAATACGCTCAATACGTTATCAGCGTTCTACCGCTGAGCGAGAAGGCCTGGAGCAGTTCGTGATCCTAGAGGCGAGTTCGTGACCTTGGTGGGTTCGTGATCCAGGTGACGTCGAGTTCATCGGAAAGGAAAGCGAAAGATCAAGGTATACCACCATGCCTCCGATGCCGTACGTTCCTTCGGCGCAACTTGTTCTTCGCCTCGTCTTCATGGTCTACTACCAAGCCTGTCGGAACGGCGTCCCGTTCGACTCCGACGGCAACCGCGACTCGCTTCTGCGGGCACTGCGGAATCTCCTGGGTGAGACCCGTGGTGCTGGTGGAGGAGGTGATGCCGCGCAGGGTTCTCGCCGTCGCCGGCGACGTGGTCGGCGTGCTTCCGTTCCCCTGGCGGTATCGCCTCAACCGTCGGTGGTTGTGCCCGCGTCCTGGAGTCCCGGTCAGGGGGTGGCGCCATACCATCCCCCGTGGCCAGACATGGCGGGGTCCTCCAACTGGGTACCGGTGGCGTTCGCCGCCATGCCACCGGCCGCCGGTCCTTCGTCTCCGTCGACACCTCCACCGAGTGCGGTGCCGGCGGCATCAACTCCACCGGCAATGGGGTCGGCTAATGCAGCCGGGACCCCACCACCGATTGGACCTGCTGCGGCCGCAACTCCGTCGCCGTCGACTCCTCGGCCCCTTGCGACCATTGCGGCGCGTTGGGCCGCACCACCTCTTCGCCTCTTCGCCAGGGACGCCGGCGAGATCCTCGATCCGGCCCTGGCTGCTCCGTCTCCACCGTCTCCGTCCACTCCTCCGGCTATCAACATCGCCAACACGGCAAGCAGTCCGACCCTCCGGCGTACCTGGGTCTCGGTGCCACACGGCCCGTCTGCGCGCGCGCAAGCGAGTCCTCGCGCGAACGGTCGCGTCCCGGCGCTCGAGAACGGGCACGCCAGCCCACGCGGGAGGGGTGGTGGTGGCGCTTCCTCCTCGGAGGGACGCGCCCCTCCCTCCGCTTGAAGCTGTGACCGGAGGAGGAAGGGGAAGCTGCAGGCTGCCGGCTCGGTCGATGCGCCTGAGTTGGGGCGGCGGCTTGGCCCCTTCCTCGATCTGCGCCGGTGCTCATCACCAGGTGTAGAGGACACGGCGGCGGTGGGGTACCAGGTGGTGATGGAGCGGACGCCGAAGTGGATCGAGCGGAGGCGGTGTGACTACATCAGCGGCAGCACCACTTGTTTCTTATTTGTTCGTAGAATCCACCACTTGTTTTCTGGTAGAAGATGGTAGAAGACACCAGCAGGCTGGCCTACATGCTGCTTTTGCAGTCATACGTGTACTGCATGGGCCGACTAACTAGCTTTGCTTGTTGCCAATAGTTATCTATTTCATTTACTGCTGTATTTAGTTTGTTAACTATATTGTTAATTGTTAATCTCGCAATACTGTTCATCAGTGTATTAGTCTAAAATACTGTACTGTTTTTAGACCCCTGATGTATCCATGTACTTGTACAAATGTGTTTATCTACATTGTACTTATGCAATTTCGGATTCTAATATAGAGTGCTAGTATGTTCGTGTTATTTTATGAGCACTTACATACTTATTCCGTTATTGCGATAATTTTGTCACATACTCCATCATTAGTACTGTTATTATTTTCAGTAATTTTTATTACTGTTGAACTGCTGCAATTAATTTATTTGCATAACTTAATTATTTTGGGATGACTACCTATAAAATGTTTCCCAAAGTAAAGGATTAAGACTAAGGAAATTGATGGCTTACACTATTATAGTGATTACCATGATTTAATCATTAATTTGAATTATATATGGTGTAGTAGAGTTCTTAGCATTGGCTGCGTTTAATCCAAGATTGGGTTATTCGGCCTAGAGACCGTGCTAAGGCAGCAAATTATTTGCCTACTATTAAGATCTACTCTATGTCTTATGGCATTTGAGATTATCTAACCATATATACAAATTAATGAGAGTTATATTTGAGGTTTACATGATCATTTGTCTACCTAGATTTGTCTTAAACCATGATAAGCTATGTCATTTAAATTAATTTGTATTTTATTACAACATTTATTTACCATTATGATTATAATTTACCATGAGTAAGTTTATTAAATCAAATGGTCCTACTTTGTAGGCTATGGCCATGACTAAGGAGTTCGATGAACTTGCCTTAGATGGTCACAATTACCCTACTTGGGCATCGGATATCAAAATTAACTTTGCATCCCGTGGACTTTTGGCACACATAAATGAACCCGTTGATGGGGTAGTGCTAGATGAACAAAAGAAGTACGGGGCCTTAATGTTATTAAGGTTCTATATTCATAAGGATCTCAAACAAGAGTACCTTATGGAGGAGAATCCTCGTGCATTGTGGCTTGCTCTTAAAGAGCGTTATGAGCAGCAAAAGGAACTCATATGGCCTGAGGCTAGTCATGAGTGGAACCATTTGCGCTTGCAGGACTTTAAGTCCATTGCTGATTATAATCATGTTGTTCATAAGATTTGCTCTAAGTTGAAATTCTGTGAGAAAGAGCCAACAGATGCTGATAAGATAGAGAAAACTCTATCTACCATGCTTCCCACTGACCGAGTCTTACAGCAGCAATATCGGGCTAGTAACTACACTGCGTATTCTCAACTTATTCATACATTAACTCAGGCTGAGAAACATGATGAGCTTCTTATGAAGAATCACCATAAGCGTCCAGTTGGGGCAACACCTCTACCTGAAGTCCATAATGTACAGAATAATGTTAAGAATAAAAAGTTCAAGGGAGCTACTTCTGGTGGTCCTAAGAACAAGCCTAATAAGAGCAAATTCAACAAAAAGCAAAAGTCAAATGCTAATAACAAGCAAAAGGGTGATGCTAAGTCCAAGAATGACAATAAATGTCATAGGTGTGGGACTTACTCACACTTTGCTAAGGATTGTCGTACTCCTAAGCACTTGGTTGCACTTTACCAAAAGTCCTTAAAGGAAGCAAAGCAAGGAAAAGCAAATGAACCAAAATATGAAGCACATTTCAATCTTGCTTCTAAGGCTACAAAGGAAGTGGGTTGTTCAAGTAAGGTTCTTGTGGAAGTAAAGAACAACGATGCTCAACAAGTTGAGAACCTTCCAGGAAAGGATGACATGATCATGGAGTTTGCTTCCAATGACATGTTTGGAGATTTTGCCTAAAAATCTCGATCCATGGTTGATATCTAATTATTGTGTTAGGGATTCAAGTATGTTGTAATAAATTAAGTTGTGCAAACTCTATGTGACTTGAGTTTTGCAAACTTGTTAGTGATGGGAGTATTGTGAACGCATATGTATTGTAATGTCAGACTCATATGTTGGTATTGTAATACAGTTAAGTTGTGTATGTATTTCTATATGTTCAATAAGAGTTTTTAATTGCATTCTTATTTTACTATAGATGTCTTTCGAAGTCAATCCAATGGAGGAATTATGTCTTATAGATAGTGGAACCACAAACACTATTCTTAGGGAGATAAAATATTTCCAGACTCTTAAGAAAAGAGAAGGAAATATTATGACTATTTCAGGTCGTGATACTTTAATAGTTGGTTCCGACAAGGCAACTATTATTCTCCCTATGGGTACGCAATTAACGATAGAGGATGCTTTATTGTTTCCAGAATCGACTCGTACTCTTTTAAGCTATAAAGATATCCGTAAGAATGATCTTCATGTGGAAACATATGTAGATAATAAAGAAGAATTCATTCTCTTTACCAAACTTACTGGATGTGGCAAACAAGTTTGTGAGAAAATTCCCTCCCTCCAATCAGGATTGTACTATACATACATAAAACCCATATCTCATGTTACATATAAGGTAATTTTTCAAAATGTTAATTCATTCCAAACATGGCATGATAGATTAGGTCATCCTGGAATTGGAATGATGAGAAAAATTATATGCAATTCAATTGGTCATAATTTGCATAAAGCAAAGTTCCCTCAATCTTCGGATTTTGTATGCACCGCGTGTGCTACTGGAAAATTGATTTTGAGGCCTTCACCTCTTAAAATCAAAGCTGAACCACTAAAATTCCTTGAAAGAATTCAAGGGGATATTTGTGGACCGATTCAGCCTACATGTGGACCATTTAGATATTTTATGGTGTTGATAGATGCATCTACTAGATGGTCTCATACGTGTCTTTTATCGACACGAAACCATGCTTTCGCTAAAATAATGTCTCAATTAATACAGTTGAAAGCACATTATCCTGAACATAGAATTCAATCGATTCGAATGGACAATGCTGCTGAGTTTTCATCACATGCCTTCAATGATTATTGTATGGCATTGGGAATTCGGGTCCAGCATTCAGTACCTTATGTCCACACTCAAAATGGTTTGGCTGAATCATTGATAAAGAGAATTAAACTCATTGCTAGACCAATGTTGATGAATTGCAAATTGCCTACTTCGTGTTGGGGTCATGCAGTACTACACGCTGCAGAATTGATCCAACTACGACCAACTGCATATCATGATAATTCCCCCTTACAATTAGTGCGTGGAAATCCTCCAAGTATTTCCCATTTGCGTAAGTTTGGGTGCGCTATATATGTACCCATCTCACCACCACAGCGGACAGCTATGGGGCCACACAGAAAACTGGGGATCTATGTGGGATTTAAATCTCCGTCGATCATTAAGTATATAGAACCTCTCACCGGGGATCTATTTACGGCCCGGTTCGCTGATTGTATTTTTAATGAGGATCATTTCCCGGCATTAGGGGGAGAATTGTACCAAAAAGATGAATGCCGAGAAATTAATTGGAATGCGGAAGGTATTTCATTTAATGATCCGCGCACTATGGAAACTGAACTTCAGGTTCAAAGACTTATTGATTTGCAAAATATTGCAAACAATCTGCCAGATGCGTTTACTAACTACAAAGGTGTTGTTAAATCTTTCTATCCTGCAAGGAATGTGCCAGAAAGAGTGGAGGTACCAAATAAAACCACTCAAATTGTCCCTCTTGGAAGCAAGAGGGGAAGAGGCAATTCCAAGGTGCAAGATAAGAAACAAAAGAAAGTAGTAAACAAAGATCAACTTTCCGTTGATGTACACCTAGTGAATAATCAATATCTTTTGGAAAGATTTGATTTGATACCCAGCCCTCTCTTATGCATAAATACAGAGCCTGGGACATCGGAAGACCCTGAATCAATTGTTTTGGGAAATCATGATGATCTAAGGGTAGATGAAATTGCCATCAATTATATAGAGACCGAAGAGTCCTATGATCGTAAAGCTACAATTGTCGACATTTACTTCTCTGAACAAATTGCTGAGATCCTCCAAAATGATCCAGATCCAAAATCCATGGTAGAGTGCAAAAAGCGCTCGGACTGGAATAAGTGGAAGGATGCAATAGAAGCAGAGATAGCCTCGCTTTCAAAAAGGGAAGTGTTTTCGGCCGTATTGCCAACACCTCCTGGTGTCCATCCTATTGGATACAAATGGGTTTTCGTCCGGAAACGGAATGAAAATAATGAAGTGGTGAGATATAAAGCAAGGCTAGTAGCACAGGGCTTCACGCAAAGGCCCGGCGTTGATTTCAATGAAACTTATTCTCCAGTAATGAGTGGCATAACATTCCGATATTTAATATCCTTGGCAGTACAAAATCGTCTATCTATGCAGTTGATGGACGTGGTGACCGCATATTTGTATGGGTCATTGGATTCTGAGATATACATGAAAGTTCCTGATGGAATCAGTATACCATATCCTGAAGCTAATCGCAACATGTTTTGTGTTAAGTTGCAGAAGTCATTATATGGCTTGAAACAATCGGGCCGAATGTGGTACAATCGGTTAAGTGAATTCCTTACACATAAGGGATACACAAATAATGATGACTGCCCATGTGTCTTCATCAAGAAATCCCAAACGGGTTTTTGTATAGTGTCTGTATACGTTGATGATATTAATATCATTGGTAATGAGCATGACATTAATGAAGCACGTCATCATTTGAAGGCGGAGTTTGAAATGAAAGATTTGGGTCAAACCAAATTTTGCTTAGGCTTGCAACTTGAGTATTTTTCATCTGGGATTTTTGTATACCAAGCTGCCTATATCCAGAAAATGTTGGAGAAATTCAATATGGATAAAGCGTACTCATGTAAGACCCCCATGGTTGTTAGATCTTTGGATGTAGAGAAAGATCCTTTCAGACCAAGGGAGGAAGGTGAAAAGATTTTAGGACCTGAGGTTCCTTATCTTAGTGCTGTTGGAGCACTTATGTACCTTGCTAATAGTACCCGGCCGGATATTGCTTTTGCAGTCAATTTATTAGCAAGACATAGTGCAGCACCCACCAAGCGTCATTGGGTTGGGGTTAAGACCATTTTTAGGTATCTTAACGGCACAAGAGATCTTGGATTATTTTACAGGAAGAATCAAGATCAAAATTTATTGGGGTATACGGATGCTGGCTATTTATCAGATCCCCATAATGCCAAATCCCAAACTGGTTTTGTATTTTTAAATGGTGGAACAGCTATTTCTTGGAAATCATCTAAGCAGACTTTAGTGTCTACATCCACCAACCATTCTGAGATTATTGCATTATATGAAGCATCACGTGAGTGTGTATGGCTTCGCAGAATGGTAGACCACATATTGAAATCATGTGGAATTGGTGTACTTGATACACCGACAATTATCTTTGAGGATAATGCTGCTTGTGTTGTGCAAATGGAGTCAGGTTATATCAAGAATAATATAACAAAGCATATTACTCCCAAATTATTTTATCCCCATGAGTTGCAAAAGAACGGGGAAATTGAGATTCTGCAAACTAAGTCATGTGACAATCTTGCTGATTTATTCACTAAGTCTCTACCATATTCTATGTTTCACAAATATGTTGAAGGAATTGGTATGATAAGACTTAGAGATTTGCAGAAATCCGGGGGAGTATCTCTTGATAAATGATCCATTTTCATGTCATATTGCACCCTTTTCTTTGTATGAGTTTTACTTTTAAAGGTTTCTCATATGAAGTTTTTAACGAGGCAATATCAGCATTATTTATGTCATATCATCTGATTTTCCCACTGGGGTTTTATAGGAGATGATATACTAAGACATTGTTAACTGATTATCATGGTGTTTCTCCTTTATTTTTCCCATTGGGTTTTTAAGGAGTTTTATCCTGATATATCAATGCATTCCTAAGTTTTTTCCCACAGGGTTTTTCGAAGGATTATTGATGGTGTAAATTATGATGAACATTAAAGTCTCCAGAAGTTAATTGATCAGGGGGAGTGTTGAGAATATTCCTATATTCCTAATGATCAATTAAGAAGATGCTTAGTAACTGCTAATTGCAGTTCCCGTTCTCCGTTTTCTCTGCGATCATGGGAGCGAGGCCTGAACGTGGGAGCGGGCTCTCCCGCGTGCTCACCCCTGGAACCGCCCAATGGACATGTACATATAAATACTTTTACTGTTCATCAATAAAGGATTACATCATTCGCACTATCCATTTTCTACTGTTCCAAAATACGCTCAATAGCAAGCATTCGGTGGGCCATCGTGGCCCAGCATGGCTCCGTCGTCTGTCCGATCCATCGCGACAACGACGTCCGCCTCTCCGTCGCGCACCATCGTCTCAGACAAAGCAGAGGCCGCCACTGCTTTACCCTCTGTTTTGGCGATGCTAACCACCGCAGCTTGAAATGACGCTTTACTTGGTTTCTTTTTTTTTTTTTTTATGAAAACTAGGCTTTCCTAGCTCGATCACTTATCCAGAGTTATCGCCAAACACCGTGTTCAGTGCACTGAAGATGTACTACGTGCATAGCCCAAAACCGCAGCGCAGTTCATTTACACGGGTGTTTGCAAAGATCGGCTAACCACTGCCCAGTGACGCTTGGTCAGAGCATGTGTGCATGGAATTCAGGCGGAGCTAACTCCGTGCCGCCATGGACAGGCGCTTGCCAGAAGCTTCCAGGTGCGTGCAACAAGGAGCTGGCCAGTTGGAATCATCGATCTATCACGACTCAAATCGGAAACGACTGGAGTTAGTCTTATACATGGGCAGTTGAGGACTACCACTACTAGTAGTAGCTTTCACAAAAAGCCACCATACATGTGTCTCGCTAAACACTGCCGCCGTCCACCCAACGCATGCATGAGCCAGGTTACTTGAGCCTATCTTTCTGAACCGAGATTAACACGGCGGCGTTGTTTATTGTCGGCTAAGTGTAAGGTGTACGGAGTAGAGGAGAAGGAGAGACCCACTGACCGAGCAAGCGTGGCGCTGCACGCCTGACGGCGAGTGGCCTCTCTCCAAAGCCAGCAGGGTCAAAGGCTCAAAGCTGCGTCGTCCATGTCGCTATCCACATGAGCAGCCTGCACGATTTCTTTAGCGCACACATGTAGTACGAAGTAGCTTGCACCTTGCAGCTTCGTGGTGTGGTGGACGGCACTGCAGGCCGCTAATGGAATAGTGGCAGCTAAGACTGAGATCACACACAATCGACTTAATCCATTTATTGGCACACCAAGGATCTCTCTGTACATTTATTTATATATAAATCGTAGCTCTGATCTAGCTGTATGACTGTATCAGTGTCGACGACGACTACGCTACCACAATCAGCGTTTCTTCATTCACTTTCGCACTGAAATTGAAAAAGGCAAATAGAAGTTTCCTTGCATGTATATGTGGACTTTGACCACCAGGATTTACAGGTAATTAATTAAGTGCTATATATAGATCGCAGCCGTCCGGTTCTTAATCCGGCGTCTCTGCGTCGCAAAATATGGACAGATGAATGAGGTCCGGAGCCACGAAAATTAGCTCCCTCTGAAAGTCTGAACTGAAGGAAAAAGGTGTAGTAGAGTATACCACCGAACAAACGAACCGACGCAGCCGTGCTTGTGCTTATCACATCGATGGAGCAAGCGCAGCCGACGTCACGCAACGCAGACGAAATTAACAAAGCAATCAACCAACCAAAAAACTCCTAGCACCATCAAAACCTAGACCGCCAACTCGCCGCCGCCGGCGCCGCCGTTGGAACGACCGATGATGGATCAGACCACGAGCAGCATCGTCCGTGCCCGCTTGGCCTCCGGCGGCGCGCCCTCGGCCGGCAGGTTGAGGTCGAAGTCCCGCAGCACGGCCGTCGTCGCCGCCGCGGCAGCGCTGGCCTTGGTGACCGCGTCCTTGTCCTTGTCCTTGGCACCGTCGCCGGCGCCGCCCTCGTAGTGCAGCCGCTTGTGCCCGCCCAGCGCCTGCCCGGACGGGAACGTGCGGAGGCAGAGCGAGCACTGGTGCACCTTCTCCTTCTCCTCCGCGTGCACGGTGCCGCCGGAACCGGACGACGCCTCGTCGCCTGGCGCCACCGCCGCCGATGCCGGGGTAGGCGGCGTGGGCGGCTTCCGGTGGCTCGTCTTGTGCCCGCCGAGCGCCTGGTACGACGGGTACACCTTGCCGCACACGGAGCACTCGTACCCGTGCTGATGGTGCTGGGCGCCGGCCTTGTTCGCCGCCGTAGGCGCCGCGCCCGCGCTCCTGACGTCGGCCGCGCCCTCGGCGTCGCCGCGGAGGCCGCGCGAGAGCATCAGGAGGCAGAGCGCGAGGTACTCCTGCTCGGACTGGTCGTGGTCGGCTCCTCCTCCGGCTCCGCTGCCGCCGTCGCTGGCGGGGCTCCCGGCGCGGCGCTTGGACCGCCTCCCGCCGCGCGCCCACGAGTCGATCCTCGGCGGCGACGGCGGCGGCACCGGCGGCTTGCTGCTGGACACGTCGAGGGCCGCGTCGAGCGCCATGGCGGCGAGGCCGATCGATCGATCGATCTCCCGTGGATGGCAGAGTTGACCAGGAGGCAGGAGCGCAGACGGAGAGAGCTGGAGAGGTGGACAAGTAGGAGAGTGGTGGGTGTGTGACTGAGCGTGGCGTGATGGAGGCGTGGGTGGGCTCGGCTCGGTGCCCGATTATATAGCTGCGCGCGGCCTGCGGGGGAAGGAATAGAAGGGGGCAGCTAGCGTAGCCTAGTGGTGTGCTGTGTGTGGTGGCCTGGTGGGGTCAGGTGAGGGGAGTGAGTGGTGCGGCGCGCGCGGGGCGGAGACCGGACTGGGCGCAGCCGCGCGTGTTCGACTGTTCGAGTCGGCGGCGGAAACCTGGCGGGCGCGGGCCCCAGTTGCTCACGGCTGCGTTGCAGGGTCTCTCTCTCTCTCTGTCTCAGAGCGTGTGACGGAGAGTGACTTGGTTGTCAAGGCAGCGCGCGGCGTCCCCGGCCGGACACGTGATCCGACGGCTCACGGAGTCGCGCCGGGTTCCGGATTCTGCGATCCTGCGCCGTCCGTTCCGTGGACGAGGGTAAAAGAGGACCACGGCAGGCATAGCATTAGATGCTTTTGTTCATGCGACGGACACGCTTGGCACGCGTGGAGATGGTTTATCTTTTGGCTTCGAGAAAATATTAATGGCAGCGTATCCGTTTCTCAGCGAAGGCACCGCACCATGGATACCGATCGGACTAGCTACTTCGTTCAATGGGGATATCTTGCAAATTGATTTCTTCCGGAGCGCGGCATGATATGCACCGAGCAGCAGCAAACCGCCGGGCCGAGCGCCGCCCCTCCTGACACGGCACAAGGTCAGTCAAAGGGTGTTCGACTCTTCGCTAGCAGCTACGCGCCTGCACTAAGCGCTTAGGAGTATTTATTATTATTCTGGGATTTCTGGTTGTATTATTTCTCATATATGCAAGAGTAGTAAAATTTATCTCGTACTAGCCTGTAGCTGTAGCCAATAGCCATGCATGTTATTTGTATCAGAGAGAACAAAGGAATGCTTCCAAATTTGCAAACAGAAATATAGCTTTATTCTTCAATATATTTATGAGATAGTGTACTAGCTAGAACAGTAATGGAGAGTTATCTCTACCACCTAATAAACGATAGTGGACATGGCGCAATTGACTAAACACCTTTAGAGCGGCTAATAAGATCCACTTTAGCTACTATATAGGAGTACCAGAAAGTACTTTAAACTTTAAATAAAGGAGGACAGGAGGTGATGAGAGAGCCCTGGACAACCCATCGGGCCGGCCGGCACACGTACGTGGAGCTTCATGAGGTCCCTGGCCTTTGGGGCCTTCGGGGTCCATCCAAATAAACCTACACGTACATGTGAAACAGACTGAGACTACATAAGCTCGATCTCTCGTGCAGTGCAGACACTTAGCTAAGCTTGATCGATGACCAGCCAACATTTGTCCTAGCTCATCACACAGTCGTCAGTCGCTCTTGCGCTGCAGGCACAATCAATAGTTCCCGTGACCATGCATGCATGCGATCCGTCCAATCGTGTGCGCGTACGTGTTGTCTCCACGAGTCCATGCGTTGTCACGGCACGCCCACAAGCGGCGCGGCGCGCGAGGCGGCAAAGGCCGGCTGGGGCATGCACCGAGACGGCGCGCGGCGAGGCAGCAGGTGGCCAGACGTCTACCTGCCACGCGGCCAACGCCCAACGGGTCGGGGACGGTGCGGTCGAGCGGCACCGGATGCGGATAGAGCTCAGCTAGCGATCGAGCTAGCTAGCCGGCCGGCGCGGTGATCAACTGCCTGGACAGCGACACAAGCCACGGAATACTCCAAGCAGGTAGAGTGCATCATCAGTGTGTGTTGCTTGATGGACCGGAGAGGAGGCACGCGATTGGACGGGGACACTCCAGGTGTGCTGCAGCCTGCACGGATGAGACACTTCACCTGCCACGAGAGCCTTCCCAGCGGCCGCCGCTGACAGAGCTCCACGTACGGCCGGTGGGTTCCCGGCGGCGAGTGGAAACCCTCTGCTAGGAAGAATACATAAACTCCACTTATCTATCTATTACTATAAAAGAGCGAAGGAATTAAAAATACCTCTCACCTTGATGTTTCATACCCTCCTAAACTTGTGTCCCTTAGATCACAGATCCAACACATCTAATCCCCCGTCCTAATCTGACAAACGGACCCGGCCGGAAAACTTTACCGACGCTTGATTTTTTCACCCGTGTCAAACTTACCCGCAAGCCTGTACCCGCCTGAAATAGCGCCGCCCTCCCTGGTTCCCATGCAAACCTCATCGATTGCACCCCGCAAACCCTCTTCCTCACAGATGGGATTGAATTATTGGATTGGTGGTTGAGGGACCCTCACATCGGCGGCGATCCCATCCCCATGGACTTGGATGAAGCTGCCGAGGCAGTGCCGGCCGCCGGAGCCTGGCGCGCAGATTGACCCGCACGAGGCGTTGGTGCCTGGTACCGTGCCACGAAGTCTTCTGATATAGGTTTGAATCCTATTGCACTTCAGTTCTTGCTTCTGCATCTTCAATTTAATTTTGCATGCTCCACACCAGTTTAGATTGATATGCAAAGCAGTGTTTTGACGAGTTCTGAAATAGGAAGGGTTCAAATTCGATCGAGCTGACGAGCAGCAGTTTAGTCCAAGTGATAGAGATCGACGGGCGCACACATGAGCGCGCATGCCGATAGCCCATCAGATTCAGATCGGCGCTGCATGCATGTGCAAATGCAAGGCGTGGGTGTGTTTCTGGTCGAGTGCTCTAGCTCCGCCCGCGCCCGGGGCTCTTGTTAATTCAGGAACGTAACATGCGCGCATGGCCATCAGGCAAGAGTATATACAAGATTCTGATGTGCAGTTATGCACTTATGCTTCCATGCTGGCCGTGTCCGTCAAGTCAGCTCTGACACCCGATCGAGAAGATTATCAAAACGCAGGGTTCAATTGAATTCCATAGACATAATGATTATATTAGAGATAACTGCTGGTCGTCTAACTATTAGACGCGTTGATAAGTAATAATAGTAAGAAGCTTGCTGATACGCAAGAACTTGATAGAGAGTATACCTAAACCAGCCCTGTTAATAACGAACTATCATATTTCTTATGCCCTATGCTTATAGTTTTTCATGCAGCCCGAAGCACGACGGCTCGGCCCAAGCACGATTTTTCGGCCCGACAAGAGCCTGGCCCGACATGACGAAGTTCGGGCCCGTGCTGGCCCGGCACGGCTATTCCGGCCGTGCTTGGGCCGAAACTCAGGCACGCGGGCCAGCATGGGCCGGCACGAAATTCTTAGGGGCGGCCCGAGGCGGCCCGCTAAAGCCTCCAACGGTTAGCAGCCCAACGAAATTTCTTTCTAGGGTTTTTCACAAGGGTGAGTTTTACCTCGAAAGGTTTTTAATGAGGCAACATTGCACACAGCTCATTTTATCTTAATATTTGTTGTCTATGTTTCTTGATCTGTGGCTGTGGAATTGTGATATGTTATTTTTTGTGGTATATTTTGAGTTGTTTTTTAGCCTGAGCGGGCTGTGGGCCGGCCCGGCATGGCTTTTGCAGCCGGGCTGTACGTGCTGGCCCGGCACGATTTCCGGCCCGATGGGCCGTGCCTGGGCTGCCAGTCAGGCACGAGGCACGCTCAGGCACGGCCCGGTGAGGCACGGCGGCACGTGTCGGCCCGAGCACGTGCCGGGCCGGGCCGGCCCGATGAAAAACTATACCTATGCTTATCATGCCTGCCTGATCTCCATAAGTAGCGAGTTATCTTCCTATCACTTTTCTTATGTGTGTGTATATATATATATATATATATATATATATATATATATATATATATATATATATATATATATATATATATATATATATATATATATATATATATATATATATATATATATATATATATATATATATATATATATATATATATATATATATATATATATATATATATAGGACTGCGCTAAATAGTACCCAGGGTACTGATTATTATTTAGTACCCGACCCTTCCGAGGCATGGACTGCGCTAAATAGTACCCAGGGTACTGATTATTATTTAGTACCCGACCCTTCCGAGGCATGCAGCCCACCAGCGCACCCGCAGCCCGCCTCCTGGCCTTCGTTTTTTCCCCACTCCCACGCTGATTTTTCACGCCGTTTTTTTTCCTCCCACTGATTTTTTTCATGTCGTTTTTTTACCCACACGTGCTTAGATGGTGCCTCCGTTTAGGACCCGGTTTTTTTCTCCTATGCCGGTTTTTTTTCACCCACACGTGCTTAGGTGGTGCCCCCGTTCAGGTAGTTCTCGAAATGCTAAATGCTGATGGCCCATGTCCTCACGCCATGTCCTAAGTCCCCCTTTCACCCCCTTTTTTATCTTTGGAATAAGCGTTATGGTCAATCCGATACACAGCAACAAACGGACAAAATAGCACTTCGTTTTTCAATCTCAGTTAATTTGTAGCCCAAAGAATTTTAGTTATGATTAAACGTGAAAGATTCTATTTCTAGAGTTCAAATGATCCAAAATTTTATAACCATAAATTACATTTTGTTTTCAAACAAATTTACTTTGTATAAGCAAATTTCAACGAACAAGCAAGACTTGTCCTTGCAATACAAAGCTTTTTGCAAGGTATAAACACTTTTTTTATAAGTGAGTATAAACACTTTCAAAAAAACAAGAGCCATCAAAAGCCCAGAACCACTACATTAACATGACCAATCGTGCATCTCAAACATGCAAACTACGAGGAGCCATGAGGTAGTGCTAGCACCTAGGTGCTCTTGGCACTCGAGGACTCCATGGTGGTGCTCAGCAAACATCTTGCACAAGATCGTCCACTATAGTGCCACACCATCACTCCAGGCATGGGATGCTGAAGAGGTGTTTGCCTCAGCAGCATTAGTATGGCTATAACGTCTTCTAAAACCTGCAAGATGGAGTAATGAGCTTAATAACAAGTGAAATAACCTCTTCTTGACATGATTAATTTTAGAATATAATCTTAAAAATAGGTTTTCTTGTGGGGGTAACATATCCAGTTAATTATCAAGATGATACCACATAAACATTAAAATTTTATAAGTTGTTATGCAACCTATTTCGATTTGAGCATATGACACTCTCCCCCATCTCCCTGTTTCATTGGCATTACCTCATAATCAATATATATGAATATATCTAAATGGATTTCTCTCTTACAAAATCAAAACCAACATAGCAACATCAGGAAAGGAAAAGATATCAAAGTTTACTGCAACACAGAGGAAAACAGAGTCAATGAGGGGAAGACAGGAGGAAGACACAAACTACCTGGGGCACACAAACATGGAGAAACTTTTGTCTCACTTGGCCATCAGCCCACAACCCCTCCTCATTCAGAACCTGAATTTCACAGCCATCAGCTCCGTCACTATAAAACCCACCAAGCCATGACAAGATCAAAAAAGTGAAGTCTAGCTGCAGTGATGATCAGAAAAGGCATAAGCTGAATAAGTAAAGTCTCCGAGGCATAACTACTTGGATAGCTAGATGTTCAATCAAAATTGACCGAACTCTAGCTGCAGTGCTGATCAAGTTTCAAGTTTTAATTTCCATGATTATGCATTGAGCAAAAAATGAGCTGCTAATTAATCCACCACAGTTACTATATCATAGCAGCAACACTTATAATGTCATAAATTAAAATAGTACTAACTCTTGTGTCTTGGCATCAGTAGTTAACTAAATAAGTGATCCACTCAATTACAATTTTATTAATGAATCATACTATGGAACATGTTTCTAAATAATATTTTTATTGTCACGTAGCAGGCTAGGATTTCTATGACCACCTGTTTTCTGGAACAATCCTTGTATCTGTTTCTAGAAATGAATATTTATGGTCATAGCTAATTGGTTAACCATCAACTATTTATCAAACCGTCTGCAGCTAACATGTTTTGCCCAACATTTCGTTGGTGCCACTTGAGAACCAAAATAGAAGACAGAGCCTGATAGTCTAGAAGAAAATGGTTTCTTCTAAAAATAGTCTACAATAAAATGGCTTCCTGGAGAAACCACAAAATACTCAACTTTAGAGCAATGAAGGGAAGAAGGCACACCAGTTCAACACACAGGTATTGCTCTCTTTCTGCTCGTTCCTGGCTGCATAAACAGGACAAGGATGAGACCGACATTGTCAGTTAGACAAATCAATTTTAGCATAGGTGGGCATGACAGGATCAAATCTTGGTCCCACAAGCACCATGCCTGCAATGAAAATACTAATGGCATGGGCACATGGGAGATAAATTTTAGTGTTTCTCTAGCAATTGAACTATTCATAAATCATCAGTCTAACTATACACTCATGCATAAATTATAGAAAAAGCTAATATATCGTTGCTAGGCATTTGAACAAACATTTGACATGCAAGTTGTCAACACAAAACATTTTGCATCCAAGTTGTTGATTTTCACTCAAGCCAGTGTAATTCCTGATATAAAAGGTACCATAGATTCAGTTAAACACTTGAATGAACATTTGACATGCAATCTATAATATACTAATAGAAGAACATTCTAGAAATAATACACACTGACATGAACAGTAAGTTGAAATTGTAATGGTGAAATCTTATTAGACTATGCGTCACTGAGCTAATACTTTTTTAAACCACATGAAACAAAAAAATGTTCAATATGGCATCTTACACATGGTGCATGTGGTTTGGGCACTAGTCAAAAGAGAGTGGAGAGGGAACCTTACATGCTGAACGCGCACAAAGAAGACTAATACGAAGAAATCCTCACGGACGCACATCATTTTACTTAAAACAAAAAATCAGCTCCAGGTTCAGGATATTCTAAGACTAAAACTTCAATGCATACATTCTCTATTTTCTGCAGAGATGCAAAATGAAGTCACTCAACTATATGGAGGGACGTCTAATCCAATAGTAACCACATTCATGTTATTATTTCAATTGAACCACAAAAATCATCTCAGTTCACAGCTTTTCTTTAAAAAATAAGCAAATTTGTGGAGGTCGAATTTGCCTGAGGCTAGGTTGGCGCCGTCAGAGCAGGAGGGTTGTTATCGACATGCTTCAACATCGGTTGTGCATCGGCAGGAGCCACAGTAGCATCTGGTCGCTCCTCACCACTCGTCCGGCGTACACAGATGTGACTAGCGGAGGAGAACAGCTGCAACTTGGGGAGACCTTGGTGTCAAGAGGGGGGAACGAAATCCGAGAAGGTACTCCATGCGGCAGGACGCCATCAGCCACTGGGCAGCACATCCTGCAAACAAGGAAAAATGTCCATGCCCTTTCAAAACTTGAAAGATTCATATAGCAAAGAAATAACCTTCTGATTATCTAATGTAGCATAATTAGTCACCCAAACAGATCAGATGACTATATTGATATGGCTAATTATCTAACGAAGCATATGTAGTGTCACGAACAAAAAAAATTGACATGATGAAAATTCAAGCATAATAAATCACACCTACAAATCAGGAATATTAGAAAAAATGACCTTTGTGAGTGATCATGGAGTGTAGCTGGAGGAGGGTGCTTTGATGGAGAACGCTTGTGATCTGCAAACAGAACCTAAGAAAGAATAAATAACACTGATGAAAATATTAGCTCTAACCACAAAGCATGATTAAGATATTTATAGTAGTGGACTTTAAAATGGCATGTTGACTTCTGGCATCTGACAAAGGATGGGTCAATGAGTTTATAACCAAAAGCTGATCATCATTGAAGTTTGTTGAATCAAGCTGGTAGATAGCAAATACTAACATTTAATATCACAAAAATGCATACAAACAGATGACGCTGCAGGAGCACGTTTGATAAATATTGTCATTTCCCAATTTTCTAACCTCAAGGAACTGACATAAGAAATTAAGAAACAAACACATTAAGCAAAAGAGATTTGATAAATTGGAGAGATTAGTTGCACTGTTGCAGATCACAGTAGCATACGAGCGTAGTTCCTCTGGGCCAAAAGTGTAGGCTAAAGGAAATATGACCTGACCACTAAATCATCCAAGGCAAGGCATAAGCAAATCGAAGAAATTTGGTTTCACTGTAGAAGCAAAGAATGCATCTAAATTGCTATCAGCCCACTGTGACCGTTGTTCCCACATAAAGCGCAGGAATGCTAGCGGAGAAACATCCTAACTAGTAGTAGTAGAATTCATGTAAAAACAAATAAACTAAAATGTTCAGACAGTGTAAAAAAACAAATTCTAACTGTAAGGTGAAACTAACATGCAACAACATTGATGCCTTTGCATAGGGTACACTGCTACTGACTAAAGGCAATCAATTACTGAAAGTTGCATTGCAATTGAACACTTTACTCAGGGATGGGTTAACAGAGATACAAACATCGTCCACTCCATCACTTCCAATCACAGACCATCCAGCAACATGAAATGTTTTGCCGCCCATCGAGCAAACAAAATATCATGCTGAAAAGGAAATGGTAAGCAGCAGAAGTTTACCATTAGGAAACTACTACTCCTAGACTCCCAACTCTGATAGGAAATTCTAATCATGAAATGCGTATCAAAGTGATAAGATACAGCGATGCACATATTTAAAGATGAGCATATGAGCAGTATACAAATGGTCTTGCAGGAAGCAAAGTGGCATGCATAATAGGATACGGAAATTTTAGAATACATAAGCATATGGTCTACAATGATCAGCTTTGGGATTCAAGAGCATATGAGCATCAGGTGCTCACACATGCAATTGTCAAAAGCATACCACAATGATTAATAGGCAGAAACCTTAAATCTGTAATATCAACAGGTGCATTCACAGATCAAGATAGATAAATCATAAAATCAATGCCAAGTTTATGACTGGTGGAGACAGTGATAAGTCCAAAAAAGTGTAGAGCATTCTCTAGCATACCTTTTTTGTGCTAGTGGCACGCCACTGTTGCTGATGGAGTGCGCCTGCGCATACTTATTTGGCTAGCTAGCAGGAGACTTTTGATGTAGTTCCATTAAGCATGACAGACAACTCGGTGCAATTTTCAGATTATATGATGAAAAATGGAACCATGACACATGACCAGGGATTCCTAATTACAGGACATAGGTGTTAATAAACAGGGAGGAATCCTGGCAAAGACAGTTGGTACAAAAATCCAGTAGTAAGAGATAATCTCATGCTCTGCTCAGTTCACTAGGATGAAGACAACATAATCCCTTGATGAAGAGCAACCTAAAAACCAGACAACGAGTCAAATTGGCGATTTATTTTTGGAAAATCAGTAACAATATGAAATACATTGATTTGTCTGAATACCACCCAGTGCAACAATAATAAAGGCAACAACAATGATAGCCGGACAGGGAGCTAGATGACCACAAAAAATTAAAAAAATGCAGCAAGACTGTACCTACAGGGTACATGCAATGCAATGATATGTGGCTACAATTGCCATCAATAAGCCTGAAAAATGAACGACAATCAAGTGACTGTTGTTGCATCCATTCATAGGATAATAAATATACAAGCATAAAGCAACAAAAAATTTAGAGATTTAGACCTAGACTCAACCTTGCTGCTAGTGAAGAGGAGCTCCTGGCCGTGGTGGTTCCTGAACGACTGGGCTGACAAACGAACACTCACATAGTCACATCAGACCAAGAGAAGCTCAAGGGAACACATCCTACACTCGAATCATCAAAACGAATCAAGAAGGGGAAGGGGAAGAGGAAATGGAAGGAGAAGATGCTGCAAATGAGGAGCTGGGGAAGGGGATCTGGAGGAGGGGCACCTGGATCTGCCACCATTGTTGCGGGAGCACACGCAGGACAGCGGTGGCGGTGGACTGACGACGTCACCAGGCGAGTCGCTACTCCTTTCTCTGCCGCGACGGGAGCTGACGATGAGTCACGAGCGAGCACAGGAGGGTGACACGCGGGAGTGGGAGAAAGGAGAAACCACCGATACAGCCGGGTGACGGGGATCAGCTGCTCCCTAGGCCTACTACCCTAGATCCGTTGCTGGCGAGGGGATGAAGGCTCAACTCGTCAAACGCCGGGATGCAGGATGGGGCGGAGGAAAGCTACGGAGGGGCCATGCGGGTAAAACGCCGCCGCTACCGCCACCACCGGTGGAGAAGATGGAAGGAGGGAGTAGAAGGTGGATCGAGGATGGGAGTAGGTGGAGCTAGACATCGCCGGCTCACTGCGAGTTGCGGAGGGGCAGAGGGCGCCGTCACACCGCCGAGCAGAGGAGGAACTGCCGCTGCCCACGATAGGAAAAAAGGAGGAGGACGAACAAAAATAAATGGGTGAAAAAAACAGAGAATAAAAAAGCGGTAGGCATCATGGGGGAAAGGAAGTCGGGGTCGGTTGTGCTGGGTGGGTGGGGTGGCTCGGTGGATTGGAATCAGTAGGCGGCGGGGTGACTCGGGTACTGAATATTAATCAGTACCCAGGGTGCAATATAGAAATACTATATATATATATATATATATATATATATATATATATATATATATATATATATATATATATATATATATATATATATATATATATATATATATATATATATATATATATATATATATGATGCTATTGTGATTTCCTGAATTGCAGATAGAGAAATTGTTATGGAGGTAGTGCTACCAATAAGCAGTGTTGCAGCCATCATTGTATGTAAAATGAACTAGGGCGGAGTGTTTGACATATCTGCAAATTGCTATAAATGAAATAATTTATAAATTATTATCCTGACTCCTGAAGTGAAGATTACAAGAAAGACTTCTTAAGATTGCAAGATGGAACATAATTCAAGATTGCAAGATGGAGCATGATTCTTCTGTTTGGAATTGATCCACTTATTGGTTGGTGCTTTTATCCATTTATAATTCGTAATTCAAAAGAATTAGAGTTGCAAAAAAAAAACCGCCATGCAAAGTTTATCTTATTTCATATCTCCACTCATGAGCAGTCATTGTGACTTCAATCAACTTAAATTGACCTTCATTATTGTCATTGTATCATAAGGCCATGATCATGTCACTACTATTGTGCAGATTTTCGTAGGTAGGTGTTTTAGGTTTTTGGAGACGGGCAGGATCCATAAATGATTCCGCGCTTTCCGAAGGCGTTGTCTCTCCATGAGCCCCCTCCTTAAAGTGCTTCTATCTAGGATGCTTCTGGTCCCGCCTCTGCCTCAGTAGATCTCAAGAAAATAGGTGCTTTTCTTGCATTTCTTCTATTCATATCTATGCTATCATAACCATCTGTTTTGTGTCAAAGGTGGGCTTTTTCCCTCAATGGGTAAAAGATAAGGATCACTCTATCAATAGCAAGATGATGATTGTGTTTCTCAAGCTAACAAATTCCGTGACCTTCCTCCTGAGGTACCGATGCCTTTGACTTCTAATGGGTGTCGCTGGTCAATTTTTTGTTCTGTACACTACCTGACAGAGCCGTGCGTCATGAATATTCTATGTTATTACAAGGAAAGGCTATTGATTAGATATTTCAGGTTTATTCATAATATAATCCAAATTTAATAGTGCAAGCTAAAATTCTGTATAGTGTTGTGCATCGTAGAGTTTGGTAGATTTCTGGCTGATGACCTTGACCACAATGACATTCGAGCAGAAATTTCCTATCGGGATGATTGGGTCAATATTGCAGGTCACTGAAAAAGTACACCAACAGGCTTGTAAAAAATTGATCATCTTTCTTGCTTCACATGGAAATCAGGTATATTCTACTGCTGGTAAAATTAGAATATTGAATTTCAATTTCTTGCTTATATAACATTTATGCACATTATTTTCTCAGTTTTTTTATCCTCATTATTTTCTCAGTTTGGCACCTATATTTATTTCTCTGGAAAAGCATTGACAAAAAGAAATAATAACCCTGTAACTCGTAGCCTTAAAAACTAAAATATCCACAAAAATAAATTGTTACTTACTTTAGGTTAAGCCGTTCCATGGCCCCTACCCTGCATGTTGAGCCTAATTGCCCTTTCCGCACTTTCGTTATATTTTTCTCAATTTATTCTATTATATTTTTGAAAAATAAATTCTGCATTGTGAAGTACACGTAATGCAACACGTCCCTACATATCTTTTAGATCTATGTGTTACCTAATAGGACTCTGTGTCTCCTTATTTTAATAGTCATATCATGTATGAACATTATATGATATTTATAAACACGTGCGTGACGCACGTGCATGTCCACTAGTAATATAAAAAAATACATTCAATTTCAATCGTCTGAAAAGAATCCAGGATTCTTTTATATTTTCCCCATCTTTTGTCTATTTGAGCGATTCAACAAATATCTCCACATCTACTGGTTAATTTTCCGAGTTAGAAAACTCGAGAACTCGGATAGATGACGCAGTAAAGAACATAATCAGCAAGTTACACTTAGCTTGCTTCTAAGATAGTAGAAACTTATGAAGTGTGTATGATCTGGGCACTAAACCCATTCTAAATGAATGATGCATCATGAGTCTATCTTTCAAATATGCTGAAACGATTTTATTCATCGTATTAGTACTAATTAGGCAAATTTTGCTAAGAGACATGTTGAGTACCTAATATAGGGGTTACCTAAACCAACGGATTAACGTCATGACAATGTAATTAACCTCTAATTGATTCTCTTAATCAGTTAGGGGCTCAGGGGCTACACCCAGGCCTGCTAGGCCCAAAACGGTCCGCTTGGGAAGCGGCCCAACGCCCAGGAGAATAAGTCCCGAAGACTAGCCTGCGACTAAGACCCTACACTTGAGGGCTTGGCCTGGGAAAGCCCTCGGCGTTCCCGACCCTGGATGGATGGGCTCAAGGGCCATGGGCACTATTGCACCATCTCGACCAAGCTCCCATCACGAACGACGTGATGGATCTTTCTTCAGGATCTGATAGATACCCTAACCTTGACACGCGCGCGGAGAAAGCCGCAGGGCGCCAGACCCTACTACACAAAAGATTTTGCGAGGCATTTTGAAATTGGGCTCCGAGGCAGGCAGGATTTTCAACTGTCTCGGTTAATAACCGAGGCGGTCATTTTTTATTAACCGAGGCGGTTACAACAACCGTCTCGCAAAATTGATTAACCGAGGCGGGTACCTTAAAATGCCCGCCTCGGTTAATCGCAAACGCCTCGGTTAATACATTAACCGAGGCGGGCATACTATAAGGCCCGCCTCGGATAATACTGGCCCTCTTGAAGCTCAAACAAGCCATCTCAGCCCGATAGCGTGCTTAGTGTATATATACCGCACTTAGCCACTTAGGGTTTCATTCCAAACTCTCTCTCAGCCACTTAGCCTCCTCCCTCACCCAACGCACATCGCGGCCCCTCTCCCTCACCTGACGCGCACCGCGGCCCCTCTCTCTCACCGGCCCCTCCTCCCTCTCCCTCAACCACGCTGGCGCCCCTCTCCTTCCACCATGGTGGCGCCCCTCCTCCCTTCCACCACGCCGGTGCACCACCTATCTCTCCTTCCCACCACGGCGGCGCGGCTCCAACGTCTTCCCCGGCGGCGGATCTGGCCCCTACCTCGTCTCTAGCGACGCGACCCCTGCCCCCCTCCTCCTTCTCCTCCTCCGGCGGATCCAGGACATGCACGGGGTGGCCGTTTAAGGCGGGCGTGCGGGGCTGCCTCCTCCTCCTCTGGCCGGCCACGCGAGGCCTCCTCCTCCTCCGGTGGCGGCGTCCCTCCTCCCCTCTGCGCGGCATCCCTCTCCCCTCCCTCTCTCCCTCAGGCAACGCGGGCGGGGAGGCCAGTGTGATAGAACCACCCAATTTATACAAAGATTAGGTATGACTGTCCTCGTTAAACACGTTGATACGCACATACTGTCACTTATATAATCCCGGTAGTTCATCGAGTACCACAAAGGCCTTTGAAAGCATCTAGGCCCCGAGAGTTGGTTTCGGCAATTGATGACAACACTTTATTACCATGACTAATGTGTGTTTTGCAGAAACCTTGGTAAGTTAGGTCATGGAAGTGATAACTGCTTTGGGAATCATGGTATTCATGCCCCCTGATGGAAATCGTTTCGGTTTTCAAAGGAGTGACGTCAAGATTAAGGGCGGTTAGTTCCGGATGTCAAGGTGTTGAGATACATTTGGAATAGTCGTTAGGATCTTCGTTTTCTCTTTTGGCCGTACTATAAAGGGGAGCATGAGCGGGTAGCTTGACCTAGGTGAGTCCTATGTTTAGGTGTGGTGCACACTTGTTAAACTTAGCACTAGGCAGCTCTAGAATAGCTCAAAGTTCAGTTGGAAGCAACTTGATTCAAGTTGCGTCGCATTTTGGAGTGTTTAGAGTGTTTTCTCTTGACCGGACGCGGTTCTCGGCTTGACCGGCCGCGTCCGGTCAGTTCAAAACCGCGACTGCGTTTCGGCGCTGATGACCGGACGCGGTCCTTGCGAGGACCGGACGCGATGGTCAGACTAACACGTATCACTTGAGGGAAACCATCCGTTCGGACGCGCCCTGGGTGTGATCGGCACGTCCGATCACGTTCCAGTAAGGTCCTGCGACGACCGGACATGTCCGGTCATCATCGATCGGACGTGGTCACGCGTCCGGTCTCATTACAGTAAGCTCCCTGCACGATCGGACGCGTCCGATCACTCCTGACCGGCGCGTCCGGTCACTCAGCCGAAATTTCAGAATTTCGACCGTTACGAGCGACCAGCGCGTCCGGTCACTTCGAGCGGCGCGTCCGGTACTCAGCCGAAATTTCAGAATTTCGACCGTTACGAGCGACCGACGCGTCCGGTCACTTCGACCGGCGCGTCCGGTCACCCCGCGTTTTGCTGAGTTGGCAGGTAACGGTTCGTTTCGACTGTGGGGTGTATAAATACATCCCCATCACCTCTTTTAGAGGTCTCTTGCTTATTTGTTCAGCTGAGAAACACCTTTAAAGTGCAAGGGAGTGCAAGAGCCCTAGTGAGGATAAAGATTTGCGAATCAAAGTTTGAGAATCCTCTCTAGTGACAAGAGTGTAGCAAGTGTGCATCCATCTTCTCCTTAGGCTTGTTGTGGTCAAGTGAGAGTTCTAGCTTGTTACTCTTGGTGATCGCTATCACCTAGACGGTTTGGTGGTGATTGAGAGTTTGGTGATCATCCGACGAGATTGTGGGTGACCCAACTCAATTTGTGAGCGGTTTTGAGTGATTTGCCGCGACGGAGTGTCGAAGAATCAACCCGTAGAGAGCACTTGATCCTTGCGCGGATCAAGGGGGAGCTACACCCTTGCGCGGGTGCTCCAATGAGGACTAGTGGGGAGTGGCGACTCTCCGATACCTCGGCAAAACATCGCCGTGTTGCTAACCCTTACTTTCAAGCATTTACTTTCGAGCATTACTTTCATTGCTTGTTTACTTTCCTAGAATTGCCATGCTAGTCTAGGATTGGAACTTAGGGTGCAAAACTTTTATCGGTAGAATCACAAGGAACACTAGTAGGCACTAGGGGTGAAGTTTGGCTTGTAGGATTTAATTCTTGCAATTAATTTTTAGAAAAGCCCAATTCACCCCCCTCTTGGGCATCTTGGTCCTTTCAATTGGTATCGGAGCCGTGTTGCTCTTAATTTAGGCTTCACCGCCTAGAGCAAGATGTCTAATGGGGAAGGACCACCTCTCACTTTTGAGGGAGACGATTTTCCATATTGGAAAATTCATATGGAGGCGTACCTCGAAGCTATAGATGTTGGGTGTCTTAGAGCCACAACCGAAGGGCTTCCTCCTATAAGGGATCCCGCTAACCCAAGTGGTGACGAGGAGAAATACGACCGGTAGAATGCAAAGGCAAAAAATGCAATCTACCGGGCACTAGGCAAAGATATCTTCAATCGTGTGCGAAATACCAAAAACGCTCATGAAATGTGGGAAAATCTTTGTGCTCTCGATGAGGGAACTAAGAGTGAGCATGAGAAACGCTATCATATTGCTTTAAAGAAAATTAATTCTTTTGAGATGCTTCCCAAAGAAAGTGCTAACGAAATATACACTCGTTTAAATGTTCTTGTAGAAGATCTTAATGCTCTTGGACTCACTAAAATGAGTCAATCAGATGTTGCAAGGAGGATCTTGAGTGTTCTTCCTGTTGAGAAGTATGGTCACATTGTCACCATACTTCACCAAAGTGATCTCTCCACCGCAACACCAACTCAAGTATTGGGAAAGATCAACGCACATGAGATGTACATGCACATCACTCCGGAAGAGGGCTCATCATCTTCCAAGAAGAAAGACTTGGCCTTCAAAGCTAGCCATGAAAAGAAGAAGAAGAAGTACCAAGCCATGATAGTGCAAGAAAGCTCAAGTGAAAGTGACATTGATGATGAATCACTTGCACTCATGGTGAGGAAGACCACCAAGATGCTAAAGAAGCTCAACAAAAGTGGCATCAAGTTCGATGGCAAGAAGAAGAAATTCTTCACAAGTAGCAAAAGGAAGCCAATCTCCGAAATGGATTGCTTCAATTGTGGAGAACTTGGCCATCTAGCTCATCAATGCCCAAAACCTTCAAAAGACAAGTACAAGAACAAGTACAAGGGCAAGAAAGATGATTCAAGTGATGAAGAAGATGATAAAAGAAAGAATAAGCCATACAAGAAGAAAGATGGCAAGAAAAGAGAGTTCTACAAGAAGAAGAAGGGAGGCAAGGCTTATATTGTTGGTGATTGGCTCACCGACATTGAATCATCATGTGGATCCTCCGGCGATGAAAGTGATAATGAAAAAGAGAAGATCGCCGCATTTGTGATTGGGCCATCATCATCTTCACCGACATCTTCATCACCACCTTCACCGCCACCTTCACCATCATCTTCCGCTACTCATCTATGCCTTATGGCTAAGGGTGATCGAAAGGTACAAAATAGTGATAGTGATGATGATGATAGTGATAGTGATGATGAATATGATACACCTTCTTATGATGAACTTGTAAAATTGTTGAACAAATACTCTAAAATCATAAGAAGAACTAGAAATGAAAATGATGAGCTTCAACATGAAAATGAATCACTCTCATCTAAGCTTGAAAGTGCACATAAGACTAGGGATGAGCTCATAGATCAAAATGAAACTATGTCTTCTTCTCTTAAAGAGCTCAAAACTTCTAACAAGGAGCTTAGAGATAAACATGATAAAATTGAGAAGAAGCATAGTGAACTCTTCACTAGGCTAAACTTGCTAAAAGAAGAATATACCGCATTAAAAATAAATTATGATACCCTTATTATTGCTAATGAGCTTGCCCTCGAGACATATGATGCTACTAACCAAGTTGTTAAGATTGATATAGCTACATCATGTGATGATTTGATTGTTGAGAACTTTGAGTAAGGCTCTAGCGGCAAAGGCAAGAGTGTGGTTGAGGCAAATGACTATGATGAGTATGTCAAGCTCAAGAGTGAGAATGAAATGCTTAAAGTTGAGAACAAGAAGTTGATGGATCTTAAAAAGCAAGCTTCAAATGAGTCACTTATTGAAGAAAACAAGAAGCTCAAGCAAGAGAAAGAGCATCTCAAGACCGGCCTAAGCAAGTTCACAAGAGGCCAACATTTGCAAAGTGAGCTACTCATGAACACCGTCATGAAGTTGGATAGGAGTGGCATTGGTTATTTGGCAAATCAAGAGAAGAAGATCAAGGCTCAACAACTTCAAAGAAAGTCAAAGCCCAAACCAAAGAGGTGTGTTGAATGTGGACAAGAAGGCCATTTTGCCCATGAATGCAAAACTCCACCACCACAACCCTTGCCCAAGCATGCTAGACCCTTTGACTTCAATGCTCATTACATGCTTAGAAAGGACTCAAGTGGAAAGATGAAAGTCATGTTCTTGGGTCCCCCTAACAAGAATAGGCCTAAGAAAATATGGGTTGCCAAGTCACTAGTTGAGAAAGTTAAGGGTCCCTCTCAAGTTTGGGTCCCTAAACAAAAGGCTTGATCTCTTGTGTGTAGGTGAACTACATGACCGGTGGATCTCATTGGGTGATTGATAGTGGTTGCACACAACATATGACCGGTGATCCTCGTATGTTCACCTCACTTGAAGAGGATAGGGTATATCAAGACAAGATCACATTTGGGGACAATTCAAAGAGCAAAGTCAAGGGTATAGGCAAAGTTACAATATCAAATGATCATTCTCTCTCAAATATGCTCTATGTTGCTTCATTGAGTTTCAACTTACTATCCATTGGGCAACTTTGTGATCTTGGCTACCAATGCTTGTTCACTCCAAATGAAGTGGTAGTTACAAAGATAGATGACAAACAAGTGATTTTCAAGGGCTTTAGATACAACAATCTTTATCTTGTTGACTTCACCTCCGAAGATGCAAACTTGATGACTTGTTTATTCACCAAAACCACACTTGGATGGCTTTAGCATAGGAGGCTTGCTCATATTGGAATGAACACTCTCAACAAGCTATTGAAGAAAGAATTAGTGAGAGGTTTGAAGGATGTAAAGTTTGAGAAGGACAAACCTTGTAGTGCATGTTAAGCCGGCAAACAAGTTGCAAACACTCATCCAACCAACGCCTACATGTCAACATCAAGAGTACTAGAACTTCTACACATGGATTTGTTTGGTCCTACAACTTACAAGAGTTTGGGTGGAAATCTTTATTGTCTTGTGATTGTGGATGACTTCTCAAGATACACTTGGACCTTCTTCCTTCATGACAAATCCGAAGTGGCAAGTTGCTTCAAGAAGTTTGCAAAGAGAGCTCAAAATGAATTTGAAGTCAAGATAAAGAAGATTAGAAGTGACAATGGAAAAGAGTTTGACAACACCAACATTGAAGCTTATTGTGATGAAATTGGAATCAAGCATGAAGTGTTATCAACCTATACTCCTCAACAAAATGGTGTAGTTGAGAGAAAGAACCGGACCTTGATCACTCTTGCAAGAACAATGTTAGATGAGTACAACACACCGGAGAAATGGTGGGCCGAGGCAATTAACACCGCATGCTATGCTTCAAATCGTCTCTTCCTACAAAAGTTCCTTTGCAAGACCCCTTATGAGTTGCTAAATAGGAAGAAGCCGGACGTCTCATTCTTCCGGGTGTTTGGTTGCAAATGCTATATCTACAAGAAGCGTCAACACCTAAGGAAGTTCCAAAGACGTTGTGATATTGGTTTTCTTGTTGGCTACTCATCAAAGTCCAAAGCATATAGAGTATTTAACCATGCCACCGGTTTGGTTGAAGAAACATATGATGTGGAATTTGATGAATCTAACGGCTCCCAAGGAGCAGTTGAGAATTGTGATGATGTAGGTGATGAACCATTGAGGGAGGCCATGAAGAACATGCCGGTGGGTGACATCAAGCCTAAAGATGATGAAGACGATGTACAAATTGTAAATCCACCATCTTCATCATATGTGCCTCAAGATGATGACAAGAATGAGAGAGTTGAAAATGAAGACACCCATGTCTCTCATCATCAAGCCGAGGCACAAGCACAAGATGTTGATGCTCCCCATCCTACTCCTCAAATGGTTGATCGAAGAAACTCACCCCTACTTTAAGCACATCCACAAGATCTCATCATAGGGAGTCCTACAAAGGGTGTAATGACTCGATCTCAAAAGTTTAATTCTTTTGTTGAACATCACTCTTTTGTCTCTTGTCTTGAATCTAAGAATATAGAAGAAGCTCTTCAAGATCCGGATTGGGTAAATGTTATGCATGAAGAATTGAACAACTTCGCCCGCAATCAAGTTTGGACACTTGAAAAGCATCCAAAAGGTGCAAGAGTCATTGGAACCAAGTGGGTGTTCCGCAACAAGCAAGATGATCAAGGGGTAGTAGTAAGAAACAAGGCAAGACTAGTAGCAAAAGGGTTCTCTCAAGTTGAAGGTCTTGATTTTGGAGAGACTTTTGCACCCATTGCAAGACTTGAAGCCATTCGTATCCTTCTTGCATATGCATCACATCATGATATGAAACTATATCAAATGGATGTGAAAAGTGCATTCTTAAATGGCTTCATAAATGAACTAGTCTATGTTGAACAACCTCCTGGGTTTGAAGACCCTAGATATCCTAATCATGTTTATAGGTTGTCCAAGACGCTATATGGGCTCAAGTAAGCCCCTAGAGCGTGGTATGAGCGCCTTCAGGACTTCCTCATTGAGAAGGGCTTCACTATTGAGAAGGTTGACACCACACTATTTACCAAGAAGTTTAATGAAGAGATCTTCATTTGTCAAGTCTATGTTGATGATATCATCTTTGGGTCAACAAATGAAGACTATTGCAAAGAATTTGGTGAATTGGTGTTAAAAGAGTTCGAGATGTCAATGATTGGTGAGCTAACATTCTTCCTTGGGTTTCAAGTCAAGAAAATGAGAGAAGAGATTTTTTATCTCTCAAGAAAAGTATACCAAGGATCTTCTCAAAAGATTCAAGATGGAAGAATGCAAGCCAATCAAGACCCCAATGCCAACTAATGGACATCTCGACCTAGATGAGGGAGGTAAACCAATCGGTCAAACTCTTTACCGTTCTATGATTGGTAGCTTGTTGTACCTTACCGCATCTAGGCCTGACATCATGTTTAGTGTGTGCATGTGTGCCCGCTTTCAAGCGTGCCCTAAAGAACCTCACCTAAGTGCCGTAAAAAGAATCCTAAGATACCTTAAGTCTACCCCAAGCATTGGACTTTGGTATCCTAAAGGAGCTAGATTCCAACTAGTTGGCTACTCCGATTCGGATTATGCCGGTTGCAAAATTGATAGAAAAAGCACATCCGGAGGATTCCATTTGCTTGAGAGATCCTTAGTATCTTGGTCATCTAAAAAGCAAAATAGTGTGGCTTTGTCCACCGCCGAGGCGGAATACATTGCCGCGGGGGCTTGTTGTGCACAAATCTTATACATGAAACAAACCCTCCTAGACTATGGAGTTGTTCTTGAAAAGGGTGTCACTTTTATGTGACAATGAAAGTGCGGTTAAAATTGCAAATAATCCGGTACAACACTCTCGCACCAAGCACATTGATATCCGCCACCACTTTCTAAGAGATCACGTTGCTAAAAATGACATATCACTAGAAGGTGTAAGAAGTGAAAATCAATTAGCGGATATCTTCACTAAACCTTTGGATGAAGCTACCTTTTGTAGGTTGAGAAGTGAACTCAATGTGCTTAATTCAAGTAACTTTAAAAGATGAGCTTGTGTTGTCCCTTGCATTGCATTGTACTTTATGTCATGTTTAATTACCAGCAATTCATCTAGGGCTTGGCTAACACGGTTACGATAACCCTCCTTTGGAGGAGTGAAGAAGCCTAACCATGGATCAAACTTGACAAGCAACCTAGCTTTACTTACTTGTTTTGCATTGCATTTGCATGGTTGTTGCTTTGTCGTTTCTTTTCGGTTTGGCTTTGAGCAACCTCTGTGTTCGTCCATGGGTAGAGAGAGCATTTTGACGCTCCCAAGGGTTCAAAAACTCTATTGCATGGCCATACGTTGCTCCTCGGGTGTTTGTTGCCTATTTTCCTAAAAATAATATTAGCCTAAGACAAACTATTTTGAGAAACTTGAGGGTTTGAGTGAGGTCACTCATATCATGTTCCAATTGGTGTTTATTTGTGTCTCTTTGAATTGGAACCTGATTGGGAGAAGTCACGTCAAAGTTCAGAATGAAGAAGGGCGAAAAACTGTGACCGGACGCTGGACCGGACGCTGCACCGGACGCAGTGATGCTTCACCACCGCGTCCGGTCCCGGCGACCACCAGCGCGTCCGGTCATCCAGAAGACCAACTCCTGATCTAGTGACCGGACGCTGAACCAAACGCGCTGCTGTCGACCACCGCGTCCGGTCCCGGTAACCACCACCGCGTCCGGTCATCCATCCCAGTTTTCTGGGCAAATCAAAATCGGACGCTGTCAGCGTCCGATCGTGGATAATTGGACGCGTCGGGTCATTCCAGGAGCTTACTGGAATATGACCGGACGCCGCCTCCACCGCGTCCGGTCATATCGACCACCGCATCCGGTCATCGCGTGACGAGCAGATCTAACCCCTCATATAACCTTTCGTGTTCCCTCACTTTTTCCTCATCCGCTGCCGTGTTTTTCGTGATTCCGCCGCCTCCCTGCCCTAACTCGCCGGGAATCTCACCATCGCTGCTCATCGGTGCTCACTGCCATGCCCTGCCTTCTCCTCCTCCTCCGGTGACCCGCACAACGCTGCCTAGCCCGCAGCTCCGCCCGCACCGCGTATCTCCGCCCCTGCCACGCCGCCGCCATCTCTGCCGCGCCTGCACCACCGCCGCCGTGTGCTGCCACCACCGGTGAGCCATGCCCTCCATCACCTGCGCCACCTCCGGCCGGCCCCTGCCTTCCCTCGCAACCATCTTCGTTTTCGGCCATCGCGCGTTGCCCTAACCCTAGGGTTCGCACTGCGGCGTCTCCTTCGTTTGACGTCAAAATTTCTTCGCGTGACGTCTTCACTCCGAGGTTGTTACGCATATCCTTGATCTTCTTGTTAGGGTTTGCCAAAATTTCATTATTGTTATCCTAATTGACTTTTGTTTTGGCAAATCAGCGCTCGTCCGGTGCTTCGGGAAGTCTCGCGAACTAGGTCATCTCACCCCGTCACCGTTTTCTCGTCAATCCGAGGTAGCCATCGCGTTTCGATTCACATCTTATCTTATATGCTTGCTATCTCTAGGGTTTCGTACCTTTTAGATCATATATGTTGCTTATAGTAGATCCATCTATTCCGTCTTTTCAGCAAGTTTATCGGTGTGTCGGGGTGACTGCTGTTCAGTTGTTGAATCCGAGGCCAAGCCTGCGGATACGGTTTGAGGTCAAGCCTCTCGAGTGTCAGTACACCATCTTTCAGAGGTTTCCTGATAGTGTGACAGCATGGTTCGTTGCAAGAATGCTGGTGGTGCTCCTAGTGACGGGGACGACAGTCCTCCTCATCTGTCTGAGGTTGCGCGTGGAAAGCGCATCAAGATCATGGCCAGAAAGAAGAAGAAGAAGACTCTTACTGATGCAGAGATAGCTCAGGCAGTGGCAGATGCAGCTGATGCAGCAGAGAGGGGTGGTAGGAGCAGTGGTATACGCATTGGCGAGCGTTGCTTTCATCTTGAAGGTCGACAGCTTGGTACAGAGACTACTGAGACCACTGAGGGCACAGAGGTGACAATGGATGCAGATGCTATGTCAGTTGATCCACCTGCAGAGGCTCCAGAGGGGACAGAGGAGTAGCCAGCTCAGACTCCACCGCGTCGCCACTCCACACGCACACGAGCTCAGGTGACTCCTAGGCCAGAGGGCCAGCGTCATGGAGGACGTCCACCTCCCAGGGTTAGAGGTTCACCCCCTGTCGAGCACTTTGACTTGAGAGGTGCTACAGCACGTCAGGTGCAAGGTTTAAGATTTGTTGAGGTCAGCCGGTGGTTCCCACCTCAGAGGGACTCCAGAGCTTCAGAGGGCTTTTATACTCCTCTATAGGAGAATTTTTATAGAGCTTATGTTGACAGTGGCATTGCCTTTCGACCACAGAGGGTCTGTCGCATTGAGTCACTTGTTGAGGTAGTGGGTGAGCAGCTTCGTCCGCACCTGTCCTTTCTACCGGGCTTGTTAGATTTTCTTGGACGGACAGGTGCATACTGCGGCACTTGGGTTAGGGAGTTCTATGCTTCACTATGGATTGATCCAGCCCATGAGTTCATACACTTTGCATTCCGAGGCCGCGACCGCAGACTGTACAACACAAGAGTGCGGGAGATTCTCAGACTCCTAGCTTCAAGACACGAAGATCCACCAGCTCTGTTTCGGTCAGACAACTCCATCTAGATGCCCTCATGGCGGTACTGTGCCACCTACAGATCTGATCCGACCCTGCTTCCGTGAGCCTTTTGGCGAAGGGTCTCGTCGCACACCTGCCAGTTTGACACCGCTTGCCCGAGTTCTGGATGCTATTGTCAGGCGTACTCTTCTTCCCAGGCTTGGTTACAGAGAGGGATTGACCAGGATGCAGCTATGGGTTGTTCACCACCTCCTCTCATAGACACCTTTTAACATTTGGGATCTTATGATTAGTGAGATGGAGGACACCCTGGCAGAGGGCTTCAAGGGACACCGTCAGCTGCCCTATGCTCATTGGATTTGCTTCATCATCAGATCTGCACTTGAGCTTCCTTTAGAGATTAGAGCTGAGATATCTGATACTACCACTGTTTTTCCTGAGTATGATATTCGTCAGCTATGGGCTTCAGTTACGAGAGAGCAGGCCTCTGTGCCAGGACAGAGAGAGATCTCAGGTGCCTGAGACAGCGGCTGAGCAGGATGCGACCGTACAGGGTCTTGCTGAGGCAGAGCTTGTAGATCTAGATGCTCAGCCCGCTGATATAGCTGAGGATGAGGCCTCTGATAGCACTGACGAGGATTATCAGCCCATCCCTAGGTATCGGTCTCCTCGGCCTCACGACCACGAGGCCGGTGGCTTTGGTTCAGCCTCCCGCTCAGACCCAGCCATGGTGGCTATTCTTGAGAGGCTGACCCAGGCACAGGAGCGACAGGAGCTTCAGCTACAGAGACAGGCTTAGGACACAGTTGCCGCGTTTGCACAGATACAGGCTTGACAGGACGAGTTCTAGAGACAGCAACTTGAGATACAACGCCAACAAGTCGAGATGCAGCATCAGCAGTATGAGATGCAGCGACAGAGTGCAGCTAGCCAGCAGCAGTACTTGGATCTTTTGCGTCACCTAGTCACAGTTGGGGTTCCTCCACCTGCATCTGTCCTGACTTCAGCCTTACAGTCTAGTGGACCTTCGAGTCAGGGACAGCTGAGCTTTCAGTTCACCTCTCCACAGCTGTAGGTCCCTCAGTCGTTCTAGTCCCCGAGCTACACGCCTATTCAGACGAGATTTACTCCTTCAGACCAGCCTCACCCTCACCTTTTGACCGGCACACCTTTCGTTGATCTTAGTGCCACATATAGCGAGTTGACTGGTCAGCCGACGCCCTCGCACACTACTTTTGCTACTTCATCAGGGTTGTCAGCTTCAGAGGCAGCTGTTCCTCCTGTGACAGGGACGGGCACTACAGAGACAGTTCCTTCGTCCGTTGCCTTGACAGATCCCCCAGCTATTGGCTCACTTCAGGCTCAGGTCACAGAGACTGCTCCACTTGTTGCTACTTCGTCAGTACCTGTTCCTGTTGATCAGACCCAAACCGCTTCACAGCCGCGTGCTTCTTTAGAGGGTCAGCCTGATAGCTCCGAGTCCAAGGGAGACACTTCTCAGTTTGTGATTACTCCGCGCTCCTCGGCACCCGACTCGACTTCGTCTGTTCCCCCGTCAGATCCTTAGATTAGCTTTTGGCGGTTGATGCCAAAGGGGGAGAGAGAGTAGATTCAGGGGGAGTTTTTGATAGAGGGTTTTCATTCTTTTCTTATGTGCTACACTCATGCATCATGTTTACTTTACAATAATTGCATTCTTGTGACATGTGGTCACGTGAGATACCTTGAGTCTATATGGTTTATCTAGTCACAGGTTTAAATCATGTCACTTGTTTGTTTATAGCTCATAAGGTTGTGCTTCCGTGCCTTACTCTGATTTCTTTTTGAGCTATATCGTTTTGTGTACTAACGTTTCATGTCTTATCTTGTAAGTACACTCTTTTGGCTTGGAACACATAAGCAATTCCTAATCTCTAGTGCTTATTGTTTTTTGCTTATGTGAACCAAGCATGTTCGAAAACCTCAACTCCTATCCTTTGAATCTTAGTGTTGTCATCAATCACCAAAAAGGGGGAGATTGAAAGCATCTAGGCCCCGAGAGTTGGTTTCGGCAATTGATGACAACGCTTTATTACCATGACTAACGTGTGTTTTGCAGAAACCTTGGTAAGTTAGGTCATGGAAGTGATAACTGCTTTGGGCATTATGGTATTCATGCCCCCTGATGGAAATCGTTTCGGTTTTCAAAGGAGTGACGTCAAGATTAAGGACGGTTAGTTCCGGATGTCAAGGTGTTGAGATACATTCGGAATAGTCGTTATAATCTTCATTTTCTCTTTTGGCCGTACTATAAAGGAGAGCATGAGCGGGTAGCTTGACCTACGTGAGTCCTATGTTTAGGTGTGGTGCACACTTGTTAAACTTAGCACTAGACAACTCTAGAATAGCTCAAAGTTCAGTTGGAAGCAACTTGATTCAAGTTGCGTCACGTTTCAGAGTGTTTAGAGTGTTTTTCTCTTGACCGGACGCGGTTCTCGGCTTGACCGGACGCGTCCGGTCAGTTCAAAACCGCGACTGCATTTCGGCGCTGACGACCGGACGCGGTCCTTGCGAGGACCGGACACGGTGGTCAGACCAACACATATCACTTGAGGGAAACCATCCATTCGGACGCGCCCTGGGTGTGATCGGCGCGTCCGGTCACGTTCCAGTAAGGTCCTGCGACGACCGGACGCGTCCGGTCATCACCGATCGGACGCGGTCGCTCGTCCGGTCTCATTACAGTAAGCTCCCTGTACGATCGGACGCGTCCGATCACCCCTGACCGGCGCGTTGGGTCACTCAGCCGAAATTTCAGAATTTCGACCGTTACGAGCGACCAGCGCGTCCGGTCACTTCGAGCGGCGCGTCCGGTCACTCAGCCGAAATTTCAGAATTTTGACCATTACGAGCGACCGGCGCGTCCAGTCACTTCGACCGGCGCGTCCGGTCACCCCGCGTTTTGCTGAGTTGGCAGGTAATGGTTCGTTTTGACTGTAGGGTGTATAAATACATCCCCACCACCTCTTTTAGAGGTCTCTTGCTCATTTGTTCAGCTGAGAAATACCTTTGAAGTGCAAGGGAGTGCAAGAGCCCTAGTGAGGATAAAGATTTTCGAATCAAAGTTTGAGAATCCTCTCTAGTGACAAGAGTGTAGCAAGTGTGCATCCATCTTCTCGTTAGGCTTGTTGTGGTCAAGTGAGAGTTCTAGCTTGTTACTCTTGGTGATCGCCATCACCTAGACGGTTTGGTGGTGATTGAGAGTTTGGTGATCATCCGACGAGATTGTGGGTGACCCAACTCAAGTTGTGAGCGGTTTTGGGTGATTCGCCGCGACGGAGTGTCGAAGAATCAACCCGTAGAGAGCACTTGATCCTTGCGCGGATCAAGGGGGAGCTACACCCTTGCGTGGGTGCTCCAACGAGGACTAGTGGGGAGTGGCGACTCTCCGATACCTTGGCAAAATATCGCCGTGTTCCTAACCCTTACTTTCAAGCATTTACTTTCGAGCATTACTTTCATTGCTTGTTTACTTTCCTAGAATTGCCATGCTAGTCTAGGATTGGAACTTAGGGTGCAAAACTTTTATCGGTAGAATCACAAGGAACACTAGTAGGCACTAGGGGTGAAGTTTGGCTTGTAGGATTTAATTCTTGCAATTAATTTTTAGAAAAGCCCAATTCACCCCCTCTTGGGCATCTTGATCCTTTCAGCCTTGATAAATCAACTTCACAACCAAGATCATACTTGATTAAGTGAATACATATCACATACACAGAGTTTGCAGCGGAAATAATATTACAATATTGAGTTCAAAACTTGATTAGGTAAACAAGAAAGCTTTGAAATGCTTACAATAGCCTAAGTTTGAAATCATATTGCTAGTTCAGATGACAACCTTCAACAAAAGCATAGATGAGAAGCAAATACAGAATAGTCGAGCCCTACCAACACTTAGTCACCACTTTCAGCAGACATAGAACTTCACCTGCAACAGGGTGGAATAAACCTTGAGTATTTAATTGTACTCAGCAAGACTTACCCGATAGGAGAAAATAAAAGAACTCCATGATATGCCATGTTTATTTAGTGGAGCTAGTTGGATAGCATAAACCTTTGCAAAAGAGCTTACTACATAAGTTCTTTTAATCTTTTAGCATCAAGATTTTAGCATCCAGTTTAGTGAAGCTATTTAGAATTAAATCTGCATCTATTTTGTAACAATCATTAGATTAATAAGCATCACAGTAGTAACCATATTCCAATTTCATGTTCAGTAGAACCATCATGTTTCATTAGTTACTATGACTGATGGACAATGACTAAGTTTCTCACTGATTGGGAGAGACGGCGATTCAAATCAATTACATCCAGCTGGGAAATCCTAAACACACATCCATACGAGCCCTCATTAGCTCGCATGAATCACCATTCACTCCATTTGGCGGTGATCCTGGACCATTTTGCAAAACTCATGGTCCTGCATCCTCACATGAATTGCCCGAAGCTTGAAGCCTGTAGCAAACATGGTCTTGGATCAGTCCTCTTCCTTCAGGCTCTCCTCTCAGTAATGCTAACGGTCCAATACCTTAGCCCGAACGAGGATCGGTTTCACAGTCAACTATAACTCAAGCCCCTGCTATGTGTTTGGTACCTTCAATCTTAACCAAGGTCCAACAACGAAGTGGTCCTTAATTGATACAGATGGGATCAAAGAATACATGCCTAACCAGCATCAACAACAACCATAAAAGCACTGGATCCCGTTCAGTTCCAATTATCCATTATTACCTAGTTCTTTTCCATGATAACAAATATAGCCAACCGTGTCATAGTAGCCACCTAAATCTCGAGGATGACAGGAATCACCCAACTTCTACCGGTCTAAGCATAGTTAAGCATAGAGCGACTTACACATACTAGTAAGGTTGCAGGTACATATATTGTGGACAAGGTAAGTCATGCAGCAATGGGTTTCAAATCAACTCTTATAACTTAATGCACATTATAAAAAGTATACTAGAGTGAATTTTAAAAGAGAGGTAGGAGGCTTATAATGCTCTGAGGCTTGCCTAGGTTTGAAGCATAATGTCAGTTAGTTAGCTTCATCTTCAGATCATGATCAACCATCATCTTTATCTCCTAGACTTAGTCACTGTTACGCCATCTTCGGATTTGACTCCGTAGTCCACCCATCGATTCATCATCTGTTATCGCACCTAAATGACATGCATGGATGCAATGCATTTTTGAGTGAAACAAACATAACACAAATGCTTGGGAAACACGAAGCACAAGCATCGCATCACTAGGGCAAATTAGGATTTTAATCGTTCATGGTTATTCCCATTTAATTGGAACCTATTCGCAAGTTGGTTATTAGCAACACAACGCAATTGCATACTACCATAATATGCTAAGCATGATGGAAAGCGTAAACATGATACATGATGTAAGGCACACAAGTGCTTAGATGGATTCAAACAAAGTTAACATACTTGAGTACAACTTTTCTTCACTAAGGATAGGGTCATTATCATACAAACATCTTAGTTAATTAACTATTAAGTTAATTAGTTATTCATATGAGAGCAACACTTATTATATTATACTAATCAAGCAAGGCAAGGTATTTAATGTAACATGGGTCAAAAGATTAATATGTAAAGCACCTACATAACATATCCACTTATTCAACTATTGCATACAAGGAGCAATCAAGGCTTACATACATGCATTCATTAATTACATATTTAATTAAGCCATTCATTCATTATATAACAAGTTGATTACAACACATCAAAGATATATTTAAGATGCCATGGACAGCAGGGGTTTGGTGCTTTCGAGGCCCACAGTCAACTCCAAAACACACCCAAGTCGTATTAGGATCAACCTCTAATTACCTTAATTAATTTAATTAAGCATAAAAAGGTGATTAAATTAAACATTGACAAATTAATCCCAAACTTTTTGTGGAGGTTGGTTACATCATAAAACAGTGGCAAAACAAAATTCATAATTTATGGACATTTATTCTAGCCTACAAAAATTATGGAAGTTGCATTTCTTAATTAAAAGAGGTAATTTTGAAACATAGCAAAACTACTGAAAATACTCATTCAATATTTTTTCCTACATAGAGCACGTCATAACAAGGCAACACATAAATTTTCATGATTTTAGTAGGCTTCCATAATTAGTTATGAAAATAACAAATATCAGCACTTTTATAGAAATAATAAAACACTGAAAAAGGAAAAAGGAGGCTCGGGCCCAAAGTGGCCCGGCTTGGCCCAGCGGCGTGAGCAACGCGATGGTAGGCCGGCCCAGCGCGGCCTGACAGTTTTACAAAGGGGCCCTGTTTTTTCACAAATCAACCCGCGGTACAAGAACACTATTCCCTTAAGTCATCACCTTCGCACTTAGAGCCCTCCCTTTACTTCTATTTGAGTGCACACTCCTTCTTCAGAGCAGAGGCTGGCAAGGGAGGTCGGCGGAAGGCTGGGCTCTGACCGGAGGAGGGCCGGTGGTGGCGGAGAAGGGCAGCGCAAGCACCAGCGTGCTCGCCCGCACACGTGGGTGGCCGAGGAGCGGCGGAAGGCGGCCAGTAGCAACCGGGCCACGGCAGTAGCGACCTGACGGCGGAGCTCCGGGGAGGAGGCTGGCTAGGGTGGTCACCGGCGGTGAGCTTCGGCATTGGAGAATCAGAGGGTATACGCGCACTTGTTGGCGGCCGCTACTTGTCGTGCGGTGGTCCAAGGAGGCGTGGCCGCGCGGACAGCGGCACTGGCGGCATAGACACAGCGGCGCGACGGTAGAAACGATGCTCCGGTGGTTGGCTAACCAAGCTTGGGTTCGTGAGGGCACGACGGAGCCCACCACGACTTGCTTGGTGACCCAGAGAAAGCGGAGGCGAGCCCGAGTGGTCCGACCGTGGGCGCCAGCGGCTGCAGCAGCAGCTGTGCGAGCTTAGCTGCTCGGCCATGGCGGCGAGCAAAGAAAGAAAAAGAGAGCACATTGGCGGCGGTGATGCACTTAAGGAGGCGAGGGCGACTTCTCCAGCTGCGCCAGAACCTGCTCGAGTGAGCCAGGCAGCCTGGAACGTGGCCACGCGCAAGGAAACAACGAGAAGGCCACAGCGACGCTGGTGAACAGAGGGGAGAAATCAGGGGTGGCTTGTTACTGTAGCAGTGGCAGGCTTGATCTTCTTCTATCTTTTTCTCTCAATTCCATATGGCAACTTGAAAATCTCCAAGAATGAAAGTTGCCCAACTTGAAGTGACTCCATCTTTGCTTTAAGGCCCATCCCCAAATTCGAGCTAGATTTGAAGATCTTGAAATGGGGATAGAAAAGGGAATTTGAAATTTCAAGTTTTGAAAATTTGTTTGATTTAACAACTTTGGCAATTTAATTGGAGACTAAATCATGATCAACCAAATCAACCAATAACACAGTTGGAGAGAACCAACATCATTCCAATCCATGACACAAAAGTTGGACAAATTTTATATATGAAACTTAATGCATTAATTCACCAAAAATTGAATTCAAAAGCTATTTTTCGTGACTTAGCTAAAAGCACTAAACGAAAGGAATTATATTCAAGTTCAAATCTTGAAGCTTAAAATTAACGTGTTTGACTTTAAAACTCAATCAAACTTCATATCATTTCATGAAGCACACATAGAGCCACAAAGTTTATTTTATCAAAATTTTAATTCTTTAAGCAAATTCTCATATATAAAAACTTTAAGAACCTTAATTACTAACTCTAACATTAATTCATGAAACTATTAAAACATAACATATGCAGCATGAAAATGCTTTAATTGAAACATGAAAAGCATTCATGCCTTAATGCTTGACGATGAACATGATCAAGGGTTTATTAACTCAAATGAAATAGACATCATTAACACTACTCATGTCAACTTTGAAAATGCAAACATACAAGCAAAGTTAGGGCTCATGTTAAAAGAGTCAACACCTTGCCACCACTTGACATATATATCTTGATTAAGTCTAATCTCACTGCTTAGCCTGTAACTAACACCTGGGGTGTTGCAGTCAGATCCAGGCTCCTCCTCGCCCCCGCCACCGGATCTGGGAGCGGGTGAGGCGGCGGCAGCGTGGGCAACGTGGGTGGCGTAGGCGAGCAGCGGTCCACTCCGACACAGCGGTCCTCTCCCCACGGCGGCGCTCCTCCCCCTTTAGCTCCGGTGGTGGCGTGGAGTTTGGATCCGGTGGCATGGAGGCTGGATCCAACCTTCCCACTGTGGCGCTCCTTCTCCTCCCCACGAACATGGAGCACGGCGATCACAGCTGCCCCGGTGGTGGCGGCACGCAGGGGCTATAGAGCCAGGCCTAGGTCCAGGCCCGGTCAGGGCTGGATCTGGGCTTTTTCATTTTTTGTTTTTTATCCAATTTACCATGGCGGGCATGGAACCGCCTCAGAAAATGTCACATTTACCGTGACCTTTCCACCGAGGCGGTTGTAAAAACCGCCTTGGTTACTTGTTTTTGCTCGCCTCGGTAAAAATGCTATAGTAGTGAGGCCCTGCCGGAGCTCTGTGTCAGCCACTCCCGGCTCAGGGTCACGCCCGGGGTGACATGACAAGGATGCACACAAGGTCACTATGTGAGGATACATGGGCACACCAGTCAGTCTCTCCATGCATGCACCAACATCCTTGGTGTACAGTGGGCGCCAAGAGGAAGACGAACGCAGATGAGGCACAATGACAACACTCCAGCTTCTAACGGTCAGCTCTAGGCTCCTGCAGAGGGTGTCAGATGTGGTTCAACGTTGTTGGCCACAACCATAGGTGAGGGACGACGCCTAGCGTATCCAACAACCTGAATATTAGGACACGAAACCCTTAGGGCTCCCCTATGCGCCAAGAGAGCTTCCTGAACCCTTTTTCTTTGTACTCTCCTCGCCCTCCAGCATATAAGGCAGGGCAAGAGCTCCTATAGAGGGGATTAGACTCCATATCATTTCGAGAAACCTTAGATCATCTCTAGCTAGCGCTCTCCCACCATCATTGTAAGAACTCGATTGAGCATTCTAACATGAAGGCAACGGAGACTGTGGGAGCAAAAGGTGTTGGTGGTGGGGAGGAGTGGCGCTGCGACATAAAGGGATGTGTTCGGTGGGTCACCATGCTTTGTGGTGCCATTCAGGGGCGCACTGCTGGACTATATATGCCAGGTGTTCGATGGTGGCGGTTTCTTTACCTGCCGCATGAAGGGGGATGACGGGGAGATCTCCAGACGCTTTGACTTTGCCAAATTCACGCTATCGCGTGATAACCTATTCGGTGAGTCGAATCCCGAGCCCAAGGCGGGGAGGTAGAGGAACCTCTTCGATGTGCCGGTGCTCGAGCTTGAGAAGATTAAAAGAAGAAGCCTTAGTGTGGAGGACCCTTTCACACCCCTTTCGCTCCTGTTGTTAGATAAATGATTATTTTAGTCGCTATGATTTCTAGCGGGAAAAATACGATTTCGTAATGCTACCATGCAAATATGGTTTGGCGGTGTTGATTAGCAAATACTTTATACGTGAATGATGCCCCTGAGCAAAATTTACCTACTAATTATTCTCTCGTGGGGAATGAGGTGTTACTGGATCAACTCTTACCAAATTGAACAAAGAAACTGAGAAATGAGATAATGACAGATCAAACATCTTATCAATCTGGATTTTGCATTATTTTTGTTACCGTGCCAATTTTTTTGTGAGATCGTTCTGTGACCAACATTTTCAGATGATTCTACACAATTTCTTCTAAAATGTCTGTGTAATAAAAAAATCTAAAAATGTAGTTTGTATTTAAGCAACAATTAAAATCTATTTTACCTTTGCAAGAATAACAGATCTTGTTTACTTTGGTATATGTTCTGTAACCAAGATTTTTAGATGTTCCAGCATATATAATTTTGCACTCAACGATCATCTGGTGTTCATGTAATTAAGACAGACTGAATTAAATTACGAAAGGCTTGTAGGTTCAGTTACGGATGTGATAGTCTTATTCTCCAATGGGAAGGTTTTTTTTACGACGAAAAAAGAATTATATTAGATAATAGATGGGTACATCAACACGTTACAAGCACTCTAGATTATACAAATATCTGATTTTCATCTAAATTGTATCCACATTGTGAATAGCTTCAGATCTTAAAACCAAACATGTACGGCGCTTTGCAGTACGGATGACCGCACAAGCAAACATTCGGCAAAAGGCATGAGAACACCTTTGCAAGAATAACAGATCTTGTTTACTTTGGTATATGTTCTGTAACCAAGATTTTTAGATGTTCCAGCATATATAATTTTGCACTCAACGATCATCTGGTGTTCATGTAATTAAGACAGACTGAATTAAATTACGAAAGGCTTGTAGGTTCAGTTACGGATGTGATAGTCTTATTCTCCAATGGGAAGGTTTTTTTTACGACGAAAAAAGAATTATATTAGATAATAGATGGGTACATCAACACGTTACAAGCACTCTAGATTATACAAATATCTGATTTTCATCTAAATTGTATCCACATTGTGAATAGCTTCAGATCTTAAAACCAAACATGTACGGCGCTTTGCAGTACGGATGACCGCACAAGCAAACATTCGGCAAAAGGCATGAGAACAGATACCCAACGAACGACGACCAACATTCATGTAGGTGGAGTTGAGAAACTTCTTCTTTCTGGTGTCTTCTTTCTTCTTCTTTCTGCCACCGAAGAATGAGGAAGACCGATTGAAACTTATGACACAATAAAACAAAGAAGAGATCGGAGAAAATTATTCCATGACGGTGACACCATCTCCGCCTTGATGGCGACGTTCGGAAATAAAAATCTTCATGTCGTCAAACCGGTGAGGATGCTAAACCTTAGTTGTCACCCTCATCTTCAACAGAGCCACCATGGAGAAAATAATTCCACCCTGCCATCTCGGCCTCGCCGTAGAGGAGGAGGAGAAAATAAATCTCCAAAACCAAGAAACTCAGATGGAGAGACCTTAACCCTAAAGACTCGATGTACATGAAAAACTTATTAAAAAAGGATGGGTCCTCACTCTCTCCGGTCTCCGGTGATATGCCGGAGGGGGGGAGGGACGGTGGTGGAGGCGGGCGGTGGTGGCGCTCCGAGTCGCGAGAGGCCCGTGGGTGAGATGCGAGTCATGTCCTCCGTCGGGAAGTTTGTTTCCATCCAAATAAATAGAATAAGGTGATGGCATCACTCAAAATTGATCAAACCTATATACTATGGGCTTGTTTGTTCGGCTGGCTTTTTCTCAACGTTGCTGCTGCTGAATTCTACTTGTGGCTGGCTTTAAGTGCAAACGAACATTTTTTAGATAAGAAGTGCAAACGAACATGGTCTATATATTTGTTTTTTGTTTCTTTCGCTTCACGTTTGCTCTATATGCTTTTTCGATCTCATGTTGACGTTCATCTTAGTATCTTTATGGCAACAGTGAACGTTGTAGGTGACCTGCCGATCCTAAGACAAGCCATGACATGTGTGTGTTTAACGTGGTCTCTTGGGAGCGAGATGTTCTTCGATTTCCCCAAAATCCTTTTAATTAGAGTGTCTTGCGCATCATGCTCACCATTGAGAGTATGCGGTGCATGTTTTGCACATATTTGTGTCAACACCCATTATATTAGTCAGATCAGATATCATCTTAATTGTACATTTTGATGTATTAATGGGAAATAAATCTTTATTTGATCTGAACGATCTGCTGTGATTTTTTTACTAATAACAACTTAATTTGCGGCTTGCAGGACAGCGAGGAGCATCTCCAACAGTTTGGTAAAAATTGCTTGCTAAATTTTGTGATTTGGCAACTCCCTAAAATATAAGCCAAGTGAAATAATAGACCATCTCCAATAATTTGCCATTTTGACTTGCCAAATTAAAAAAAACAGGCCCATACTGTACCGATCGAGACTCCTCGCGTGCGTCGGTCCATCAGCAGATCGTCAGGTGTCATGTCGAACCATTCACAGAATCAGATAAACATGCACATCGTTTTAGCATCAGAAAACATGTACGTCGTTTTCTCATCAGAAAAACATGCACGTTGTCAGCTCGCGACTGGCCGAAGGGCTACTCGCTGAATGTACTCGTCCCGACGGCAGCCGGCCTTGGCGCTGAAACGTCACGCGCGCGGGAAGGCAGTCGGAGCTGGTTTCGCGATGCCAACTCGTATACGCGCGCGGACATATACGCGCGCGGAGAGGATCGATAGCAAGTTTCTAAACATGGCAAACTCGGTTAGCAAACTGTTGGAGACGACATTTTCAAGTTTTGCCAAATTTTCAAGGATAACAACCTCGTTTACCAAACCGTTGGAGATGCTCAACGCATGCAACAACTGAAAATCCCAAATCCGGTGCCACTAGTACAGTTATTAGTCAACGTCTCAACGCAACGACAAAAAGAGCTTTTCTTGAGATGGTATATACTATCATTACCTAATAACCCCTTGTCCATGTACCCACATGATGCGTCGATGCGATGTCATATATAGGGTATATCAGCCCGGCCGGATCTATCGCAATAATTATCAAGGACTCGCTCAATTCTCCTCTAGCATATATACGACGCCACAACGAAGCCATATAGAGTAGATTGTGATCGGTAGCTTTAATGAGAGGAGATTGCAGTGATAGCCGGATCCACTTGTTTAACTATTCCACTCTTCATGCGTTGCTTAATTACACTGATACTATACATCGCACACGCACAAACGCACATCCAGTATATATAATTACATACATAATATCCTCCTTCAACAGTCAGCAACCAATCAATCAACGAATCAATTATCCATTACCACCGGCGAGTAGCTCCTGAAGTACATACGCACCTATTAATTAATCACCTTTTTTTTTGCGAATCATCAATCAATTAATCATCTTGCCATGAGGCGGATCGATCGATTTTTAACTTAATTACTACTTGGAGCAGATTATATATCTATCAGCATTGCCGGAGCAGAAATTAATCAAAGAAACGTGAGGCAACGCGTGCGGTTGGCAGTTTGGCACACAGAGCGTGGCCACGCAGTAGCGTGCTCGTCGACGGACGCTTTATTACAGTAGTAGTCAATGATTAGCTCCAACTCCACCGCTCAAATCTTAATCACATTACAAACCAAGCCCTGGTCGATGATTCAGTTGCCACATTATTGCGATAGTGCACGGCCGGCCGTGTGCTCCGCTAGCTAAGCTACCTCTTCCGATCCGATCCGGTATCATCATCGTACAACCATAGTGCCTCTGCCGCCGTCGCTAGCTAGCTGTGCCCACAGGCCGCAGCTAGCTGTGTGCAACAACTCGCTCTCGATCGACGTCGATCGTGGCCGGCATTTTTAAGGGGAGGCCGCCGGCCGGTGCTGCGGTTGCACTTCCGCCCCCACATGCTCGCCTAGACACGCACAAGTGCGTTCGGTTGGGGAGCAGAATCCCTGCAGTGCTTCCCTAATCGCACCCGCGGAGAATAATCCCCACGAGTTGCTTGCGTTCGTTCTATATACTCGTGCAATTAATGGAACGGCCGGTAGTGACGGACTGGATGTAGTGAGAGGTAGGCCACGATCTCCATCGATCATCGAGACACTGGTCCAGTGGATTGGATCTGCACCCGATATGTTCTGATCATCATCTCTGTTGAGATCCTAGGAACACAAATGGTTGGTGGGCAATATCTCTTTTTAAGTGAAACTAGCAAATATGCACGTACGTTACAACGGAAGAAAAAAATTCTACCTCTCATAGTTCACACCTTCTATAGGATGGTACATGTGATTTCGAGAAGAGGGCTACTGTCGTTGATCATGGCTTTACCCATGTTTACGGCACCTTTGTTGAGTAGGGCTTAATACTCCAGAGATCATTCCAAATAGTTTATTTGATGAGATATTTTGGCATTAAGTATGTGTGTAGTTGTGGAATACAATACAACATGATGAATGTAACCTCCCGTGTTCTTTGTAATATAAAATTGCGAATATTTTAATTTTTTTCTAGTGATGTGTGTTTCCTGTACTTGTTAGGACAAACTTAAGTCAAATATTTTTCTCCTTTTGTTCCAATTCAAAATTCACAACTTCAAAACTTTTCGCAATGAACCATGTGTGATAGAGTTGATCAAGTCAACATTATAATAAGAAGTACTTTTAATGAATTGATTTTTTTTTAAAAATAAAATTTGGTTGAATCCGAGCTCACTCGAATTCAAGGTGAACCACCTGAATGTTTTCGGATGATTTTAAAAATTGAAACCCTGACTCAGTCTGACCTCGTCAAAAGGAATTTTAAGTTTTGTGCATACATGTAGTACTACGACATGCATGTGTGAGCTTGAGTTTTTTTATCTGATTTCTTTGTTGTTTAAATGCAACCAAGAAGAGGAGCAGTGGGCCCTAGTCCTATGACCATCCTGTCACTTGGCCCTTGAGTCATTGCGTGAAGCTAGCAGCAGGATCTGGGCCTTGGGCCTTAGCCTGTTCCAGGTCGATAGCTCAGCGCACGCCTGCTGAGGACCGATGTATTTCCGTATGACCACGGACAGACAGCGGGCGGACAGAAATTACAGGCGGAAACAAAAAGAAGTGCAAAAATTTTCACAATTAAATATTAGGTATAGATAAGTATCCTGTTTTATATAACATCATATCGTGCATACTCCTAGAGAACATGGTATAATAAATACCTACTGTAATAATGGGATGAGTTCAATCCATCTTATTATTTCTTTTCCTAGAGCTTTTCACGCATAGTGCACAAGTGCGAAATAAGTTGGTTTGCTTGACATGAACATGTGTTTGCAAGATAGCCCACTACCAGAAAACTGAGATTTCATGAGGGTACCTATTTTCATGCTATTTTCTAAACAACGACCATGAAAAAAATTATTATTTCGTGATGGTGCTTTAGTAAAAACCTTCACAAAATTATATTTTCATGAAGGTATCCAAAATACTATCATGAAATTAACTATTTACGTGACTGTATTTAATAAACCGCCATGAGAATTACTATCCCTGCCATGACATAGTCTATTTTCATGAGCGATAGTTTTCATGAGAGTAAAGTTGCACCACCATGAAATATGGTGGCCGCTTGTTGTGAATTCATTTGTGAACTATATATATATATATATATATATATATATATATATATATATATATATATATATATATATATATATATATATATATATATATATATATATATATATATATATATATAATGATTTTTAATTCCATCTTATGCACTCATAATATGATCCCATACCAATTTACAAAATTTCCAGACCACCTTTTGATATCATCGTTATTATATTTCAATATGTTGCAAAGAGCCCCTACAAGTGAATGATCAACATGATCGTTTCTTTTTTTTAAAAAAAACTCTGCTTATATTGAAAGTGCGATAGAGTTCCCATACTGTTGGTGTTACCAGCTTACTCCCTCCATCCTGAAAGATAGTGCATTATGACTTATAAAATTTGTATTGAAATATACTTCCTCCATCCCAAATTATAAGGCATTACAAGAATCTTGGAGAGTCAAAAGATCTCAAGTTTAACCAAATTTATATGATAAGATAATAATATTTATGATACCAATTAAGTATCATTAGATTCTTCATTAATTATATTTTCATAGTATACCTATTTGATGTTATAAATTTTTGTAATTTTCTCTATAATTTTGGTCAAACTTAAGATGTTTTGACTCTCCAAGATTCTTATAATGCCTTATAATTTGGAATGGAGGGAGTAGTATATTCTATATAATGACTATGCCTAGATTTGACAAATTTTGTTTAAAAGGAAACTATAATTTAAGGAGAAACTTCTTAATTGGATATAATCAATGGGTACATGCATCATTTGAGTGTTTACTTAAGTTGTCTTAAATTTTTTAGAATACACTATATTACACGACAGAGGAGTTCATGGCTAGACCAAAAAAAGTCACATGTCGATCAATAGCCAAGCAAAAGCAGATCATTACAGAACAGCCTCGTGGATCAACAAAAAGTCATCCCCTCATATTCCTTCCTATTTGCAAACTATTTAACCCATTGATTCATCTTACCCATCGTCTTCTCAACCTACTAGGTCCATCTCAAATTATAAAACGTTTGACTTTTTTGACATCAAGTTTGACCACTTGTCTTATTTTTTTTTCAAAATATCACTTCTTTTATCGTGGCTTGCTTTATTAATAAAAGTTCTTCAAGAATGACTTAAATTTGACTATGTTTGCACAAATTTTTTGAATAAGACGAGTGGCCAAACTTGGGGTCAAAAAAGTCAAACGTCTTATAATTTGGGATGGAGGGAGTAACTTATAAAAGAAAACTATGACGAGTGGCCAAACTTGAGGTCAAAAAAGTCAAATGTCTTATAATTTGGGATGGAGAGAATAACTTATAAAAGAAAACTACTCCCTCCATTCTAAAATTATAGGATATTTTGATTTTTTAGATACATTGTTTAGTGCATATAGCAAAAGCTATGTATTTATAAAAATATCAAAATATCTTGCAATTTGAAGAGTATTAGTCATCATTCTCTAACTATGATATAGTACCTTATAAAAGCTCTAACTGATCTAAATGGGACCTTGTTTGCATTGCCGTGCATTTTTTTCTTTCTTTTTTTTTGACAAAGCCGTGCGGTTTTTGTGAAGAGAACGGGGACGGGAACGTTCACTCGCTGGCAGTCACTGCACTGCACGGCTCCGCCTCATGACCGATATGGGCCTGGTCCTTTTTTGCGGTAGTTTGGGCTGCCCCTGGTTTTGAGTTCTCAAGGCCCAGTTTTCTTAGGTGGCTGCCGCGTTTACCCCTCTCGAACCCTCCTCCCGTTCTCCATCTACAGGAAAAGGCGGCGCCTGGGCGATCGACGTTTCCGGCGTCAATCCAGCTGATTCCTCCCGCTGGCGACCTCTTCAGAGGCCGTAGGAGGTGGGGATCTCTGGGTTCACGCCCGTGGTAGTTACTAGTATAGGAAATAGTACCTATATAGATATATTCCCGTGCGTTACACGGGTTCACGATTTTTTATCTATGCGCTACGGCGATGCATATGGCATATGGCTTCGATGCCAATGATGCATTTGGAGGCGCATTCATCAATTGTCGGTGCTCAATGTCCTTCCCCATCAACATCGCTGACTCTTTCATTTGGTTTAACTTTTTTTACTCTTTCCGTCCTAAAATATAAGGTATTGAATGGTGTTTGAGGTGAATTAACTCCCGAAAACTACAAATAATATGCGTACCTGTCATGATTGAAATATAGTAAACACAAGGTTTCTCTACAGTTAAAAGATCGTTAGATGCATAATTTGTTTGCCTCTTAATCGATACTAAATTTCTAGAATACTTATTTGATCCATGATCTTTATCATTTATATTGTGCAGATCTAGCCTAATAAAATTGGTTTCACTTTTTCCAATTAATACTTGTATGAATTATTATTATGCATTTTACAAGTTTAAGCTGTTTTTTTTTAAAATAGTAAATAGGTAATAAACGATTTTGTGTTGAGAACCAAGAGGCAGTCCAAAAATTGGAGACGTAGATTTGATCCTAAATTACCTGTCCTGCATGCACGTGACTCCGCCGAACCGAGGCCTAGCAGGCTAGCAGCCGGTTCATTTGAATTTTTATTTGAGCGGAGTTGACGCGACTCTCGGACTGGGCTACAGCAGCCTAAGCCCAACAAAGCCACGTACTCCGTACAAGACCCGTAGAAGATGCGGTTTAACGTAGGTAGAGGGCAGTGAGACAATGCGAGCGCGGCGGGGTTAACCCGGGATATGGGATATTGGCTAACTTGGCGGGGTGACAGACGATAGCTTTAGATATATTTTATTTAGGGGTATAGATATAGATTATATTATCATACTTTTAGATCTTCGACTCTCGGTGGTATACTGATAAAGGTATGTCCACTTAGGCCTTCTGCAGTGTGTCGCCTAAGTGAAGCTTGAAGAGGAGAGAGAGGATCGAGGAGTCACTCTGTCACATTGCAAGAGGTTGTGCTAACTTCTACTGACGTCAAGAAATCTAGGAGCGCATCATGTAGTTGCGCCGGTGCTAACTCGATAAAAAAATAGAAGGTGGCAGGTCCGGTAGAACTTTGTGAGGCTGTGTGGGAGTCCCATCACCTGTCCTGGTGGGCCTGAGAGTGATGCCCGATTTGCATGCGCACTGCAGCTGATGAAGAGCGGTGCTGCTTTTTTGGTGGTGGCAGATGCAAATAGTAGTAGGCAACACTCACACTACGGAGGTCCTTATAAGTCTATCTTTATCTAGGCCAATTCTGGCAGGTGACGCGATTTCCGGTGAAAAGCTCGTGAGGTATGTTTTCCTTTGTCTAGACTTACAGTTTGGGTTGTAGTTTTTTTTTTATCCCCGTGTTAGGTTCTTTGGCGTCCATCAACTGGGGTCTGTCATGGAGGCCGGAGGCGTCAGATCCCTTTCCTTGTGACGAAGATTTGGCTGAAGGCTGTTTGCCGAGGTGTTCAATATTTCAAGAGCACGTTGATTTGTCCGATGTGCTACTGTTGTCATTTGTAAACTGTGATGCATCTTCGTACATACGGGGACTGGTTTCAAGCTTCCATCTTGATAGACAGGCATCCCAACCGGAGGCGATGAAGACGATAAGGACCTCAAAAGGACTTCAATGTAATTTCTTTTTCTACAAGGGGTTCTCTTACATGGGGCTGGATGTAATATTACATTTGTATATATTAAATAAAATCCAACCAATTTTCTAAAAAAAAGCTATAGAAACATTAAAAAACACGACAACTGCGTTGTTGGTGCGTAACTGAATTCTGAAGGTCGTCATGACATCCTGAATTCCTAATCGCTTCCTGCGTCTGTACTCTGCAGCAACAAAATGTGCTTTTCCCTTTGTCAAGAGCAAACTGCAGATACGGGAGCATGCATGTCCCTATTGTCCCATGAACTGTCTTAATCTCTCTATCTAATCACCAATGTTGGATTCTGATCCCCTAGCTATCTGAATTTTGGGTTAATTGGATACACACCATTACAATTTTCACGTTTTTGAAGCGCGTCATTACTATTCGTCTAACTGGGCCTGTGCCATTATAATTTCACTGAAGTTTGAGATACGCCACTATGTACGCTTGTCGTGACCTCTAGCCCACATGCAGTTGTATACAGCTGCTAAGTAGATTCGTATGGACCCTTTTGCCCCCAGCTTCTCTATACATGGGCAGAATTGACTGGACCTAGTCAATTCATTCATTCCCCACCACCTCCTCTATCTTGCTCGAACCCTAGCTTGTGGACAACGTCGGCGACTACGACAGGCGGCGGCGGCGGCGACTACTGCTCACGGTAGCGGCGACCGCGACACCTTCCACTGCCACTACCGCTGCTCCTTCCCTGTCCCATCTGCTGAGCGAAGATGGCACCCACAGCTGCCAGTTCTAGTGGTGGCCAAGTAGGTTGTCTCCCACGGGTCGATTGCCCCAAATGCAAGATCCAGGTCATCAGGCGCAAGAGCAAGGCCGGCAATATGTATTACTCGTGCCCCAACAATTACCTGGTAATTTGTCTTGCTTTTCCTTTGATGTTCCATGTTCGTCCAGCTGCAAATAGTGTTAGTTGGATGGGCTTTGATTGTCAATTGCAAAACGATGACACCAGTGGGAACTACTGGTTTGAGGGTCAGTACCTGGAATATCTGCGCGCTAACCATCCAGACAAGCTCAGGGATATTGCAGTGGAAGGTGTACATGACCCTTCTGTTGCTCCTGCGGTTGAAGGCATAGAACAGAGGGTGAAGAGTGACACAAAGCTTGAGATGATGGACTTGAAGGTCCAGGGAGATGAAAGAACTGAAGAATGGAGGATTGAACAAGGCTTGTAGTACCCTTTAGGCAATGCATTAGTTGTGGTGACGCTAAATCTGTTTGTAAGCCTCTTAGTTGCAGCAGTTAAGTCATGTAGTTGTATGCTTGTTTAAAAAAATGTAGTTGTATGCACCTTGATTCTAGTAGTGTGGAGTTCAGTGATCTTAGCCTGTATGTTGGCAAGTGGTACTACTAATTTTAGTATAACTTTGTCTTTGCAACTGTGTAGCTTTTGATCGAGGAATGCATGTTTCTATTGGTTTTGTGTATTTGTGATAAAAAATGGATGTTTCTCTACATAATTTGATGAAGGAAGCAGTATAATTTTGTCTTTGCAACTCTGTCTGCATATGTAGCAACTGTCCATGCACACATGAATAAATGAAACCATAATTTACATGCTTATATCATACAAGGTTTATTAGATTCATTAAAACACATCCAGTCATAACCAGAACACACAGATAGGTTCAGGCCATAGCACTTAGGCCGACATATCAGTTCAGGCCCTAGTCACTTACAGAGCACACATCAGGTCACTTAGACCAGCAAAACCACATAAGACACATCAGGTCACTAAGACCAGCAAAAGCGCAGACAACCCATCATCTATTCCACGCCAAGCCAACTCTTGAGGCTTCTCACCACTCTTGCTTCAGGAGCACTTGAAGCCTTCTTTAGCTTCTTCTTTATAGGAGTCTTCTTCTTCTTTGGTGCCTGCATTTTTGCACTTGTCTTCTACTTCTTCTTTTTGGTGTCTTGCTCGGCCCATCATCTTCGTCTCTCACCCTGTAACATATGGCTGTCAGGTCAATATTCCTTGCCCATGTACATTCACAAGCAAATCAAGACTAAGAGATGTACCTTTTAAGTGATGCTATTGTAGATGACTCATCAATACCATCATCATCTTCTATTGGTTCAGCTAATTTGCAGGTCTTCTCAAAGTGTCCAAAGCCTTTGCACCTTTTGCATCTCACTTTCCTTTTGTTTGCCCTTTCTTCCATACTCCCTCTGATCCTGACCACTCTAGGTCTGCTTGCTGCCCTCTTTTGCAAAGGTGGGTACAGTTTGTATCCTAATTCCACCTGAGGCCAGTCAGTCCTATCAGGCATGGGTAGAACTCTATCTGCATATGCTGATCTGAACCTGTCAATAGAGTAGTATTCATGCATAAAATCCTTGATTTCTAGGCCTCTGTTGGACAAGATCCAAGCCAATGCATGCCTACAAGGTTTTCCTGTGACCTGCCATGCCCTGCAGCTGCAGCTATGGCCTACAAGGTCCACTATATGCCTTTTGGTGTTGTTCCATTCATCAAGCAGGGTTACCTCTGCAAAATCCTCATCACTTACTACAACTTTGATTACCTTCAAGTGTTTGCTAATTAGGTTAAGCTCATTGATAACACTTGGCAAAATGCCTTCACCCATTTCTCTACCAACCTTTCTCCTAAGAAACCTCTCTCCATTATCATATCCCTGAGCCCATCAAGTAACTCATGTATGAGCAGCCCTTTCATGTCCCTCACCTGACTGTTGAAGCTCTCTGATATATTGTTTGTCAGATAATCACATTTACTGTCCTTTGAAAACCTACTCCTATACCAGATCCTGTTGTGGTGATCATCCAGGTACTTAATTGCATTAGGAGTGTAGCTTCTGGATGTGCCACTTGAACAACCCTGGAGTGTAGCTCCTAGTAGCTGGATAGAGATGAGTTGTGAAAACATCTCCTGTGTAATGCTTCATGAAGTTAGAATATAGATGTCTCATGCACTCCCTGTACTCAGCCTCAGAAAACACAATACCATCTGCTTTCTCCAAGCCCTTACATGCATTTGTACAAATCACTAGTCCTTGAGGGCACCCAACAACCCTTCTCAACTGATGCATAAACCACTTCCAGTTGTCCTCATTTTCACAATCAAAAATACCATAAGCAATGTAATATAACCAGTTATGTCCATCAACTCCTGTAGCAGATGCCAACTGTCCTGTGTATTTACCATTTAGACTAGAGGCAGCTACACCAATGTATGACCTATAACCAGCTAGAAACCCATCCACACATGGTTTGAGAGCTACAAATATCCTCTTAAACCTGTTTTTCTTGCCTACTTTATCCACATCTATCTCTATAATGCTACCAGGACATGTTATCTCCGTCTGAGCTTTCTAATTGAATAGCAATTTAAATGACTCTTCATATTTACCATGAATATGCTGCAGTGCCAGCTGCATGTCTGAACATGCCTTGCTGTACTTGAGCTTTATTCCATAATCTCCCTCAACCTTCTCCTTTGCTGCCTTCGGACGTTTGCTTGGATTCTTCTTCAACCAGTCTGTGAGTCTATCTGCCACCTAGCCTTGAGAAGCCATTTTTCCTTTAACAAGCTTCATGGTTGGACAATTGTGTTGTGCTGGTAGGGTCTTAATCTGAATAAAAGGCAAGCATGAATGAGTAGTATGCACATCCAAACTGAATTAATACAAGGAAACAGGAGCAAGTATGTACCTGTATAGTTTTCTGATCATGAATCCTTGAAGCATGAATACGCCAAGGACAACCAGGGTGTTTACACCTTGTAATATACTTGGTAGGTTCAGTCTTGATGCCAGGAGCAAGCTCAAAACCTGTCTTCACTACATAGTGCCTCACTGCTTTCCTGAAGGTTATTATGTCAGAAAATAAGGCACCATTCTCTATTCTTGGGTTCTCAGGATCATGGATGACCCTTATCTCATCAGGATCTGCATCAGTAATCTTTGCCTCAGGAGGTATAGCTCCTTCAGCAACAGCATATTCATTGGCATCATTAGTAGGCAAAGATGATTCAACAGTAGCATTCATAGATGGCTGTGCAGGTGCAATTGAAATGTACATATGCTCATCATTGACATCAACATACTCTTCTTCATTACCAAAGATGTCAGGCATTTCATCATCAGTACCTTTGGATTGTATAGGTTCTGTAGTAGTGGGTTGCATTGATGGATCAACATGTGGTTCTAGATGATTTGGTTGTGGTGGTTCAGGCTGCATTGGTGGATCAGGATCAATTGATGGATCAGGCTATGGCTCTGGAGCAGTGAGATGTGGTACGTGTGAGATGTAGTGAGATGTGAGAGGTGGAATAGCACACAAGGGTTCTAAATCATCAAACTCATGCTGTTGCAAAACAGTTTTTTTCCACCACAACTAAGATGACTTGGCAATGCATCTCTGACTTGTACATTTCAAACAATTTTTGGAACTACACATCATTCACAATCATTACGTCCTCACCCACAGACTTGTCAAAGAACCAAACTGTGGCCTTCTGGTTAGAGCTCCAACTGACCTCACTGGATATGATAGAAACCAGCAACTCAAATGTAATCGTGCCTACCTCCACAGCCCATTTAACAACCTTTCCCTTACAATACGATTTTTCCCACCACTGTCTTTAGTCATAAAGGCTTCCACTTTGATCTCTAATGAAAACATAGAAATCCTAGCACACCAGAAATAAGAACGATAACAGTCGAACATGGATTGGAACAAGGATTTCAATGGAGGAAAACACTAATTTGAACCCGAATTATACAACATAATCGTCCAGAGTTAGCCCACAACACAGTCAACCATGACTTAGCATTCCACATCACGAGAGCATACCTGGAACCGGTGTCAGCGACTTCCGGAATCGCAGCCGACGGCGCAGGTGGCATGTCTCCGTTCTTCATGGCCGCTGCAACCCTACTGGACCGGGGCCGCAACGACGCTGACCTTCATGGTTTCAGGATGCGGCCCTGCGCTGAGGCCCAGTGCGCCGCCGCCAATCGCCATTCTGTTGCCGGTGCAAAAGATTGCCGCCGCTCAGCTCTAGGGTTAGGAATTGGAGAAGGGAGTGGGGAACGGGGATAGAGATGGACAGAGAAGGTGGCCGCGATACCCTTATCCTTTCGCGGGAGGCCTAAATGGTCCATACAGAAATATGCCTCCCTCCTGTACACCTGCATGTGGGCCATAGGTCACGGCAAGCGTATATAGTGGCGTATCTCAAACTTCAGTGAAATTATAATGGCACTGGCCTAGTTAGACAAATAGTAATGTCGCACTTCAAAAACGTGGAAATTGTAATGGTGTGTATCCAATTAACCCCTGAATTTTTTAGCTGTTATACGGCTGAATTCTTGCCTGTCATAAATCTCAAACCACGGGTCGATCTCTTGGTTGGAATTTAGAAACATTGTAAGCATTACTGGTCAATCGGAAGAACACATGCGATGCATTGCTTTCTGTTTAATCAAACTGTCCAAATTGGTAATATCAAAGTGGCATTATAAAGTAACGCTAGAACATGTAATTTGCGTCACAAATTATCTAGACACTAACGTGTAGTGTAAACAAAATCCACCCGCTTCTTATCAACCATATCTCTCGTAAGTATGAGATTTATAGCCTAGTTGGACAGTGGCAAAAGTATCAAATTCAGATGATCTATGCAATTTTTTTTTTCAAAGATCATGTGATATTATCATCATCATAAAAGCTCCCTTAGCTGCCAAAAGTCAATCAAGTAAAAGTGATTGGCAATCCATGAATCCTGGAGTGTCATTTCAGATGATAATATTTCGGTGATATGAATTCAGATCTTTCATGTGCAGGAGCACATCCTCAAATACTCCTCGACGTCTGATTTGTCCCACACGTAGAAACAACACACCAATAATTCTATTTACTACTCATCATAGCTATGATAGTATCAAGTTGGACAGCTGCAATACAAACAGCAGTGGTACACATGTATGAAAGCCCAGTTGCCATGGAATTCTTTATATAGTTAAAAGCAAGCACTTCACGAGTAGTTTTCGAGCAATAAAAGTTTATAGGATCTCCATTCTGGTGGTGTGAACAGTGGCCAGCGTTGGCGCTTGCACTTGTTCAGATACAAGAATTTAATATCCTATTTGCCAGTTGGATATGAGTATTTGTATGTACATGATGAAAGCGATTTTGTTAGGTGGAAGCGTCGATGTGTCCCCCTTCAGGCTTCAGTTCAACGCGTGCCTTTATAGGTTTTGCCGTCCTTGCCGACTACTGCCAATGCTCAAGGTCGTCTAAGCTAGCTGTAGCTGGTAGCTAGCTCTAGGTTTCTTGATTATATTTATTAAAAATTTGATCATTTCACTATTGTGTAATAATGAAAGATGGACTACATTTATATTCTATTTGGTGCCGCCAATTTCGTGTGTTGTAGATGTGTTTTTTTTTCATTTGTATGTACGAAAGACAGTATAGAAATGAAGAAAATTTTGTGTCAGCGAACATCGACCTACCTAGATATTCAACATTATGCCAAATTGACCGCGTGCTTAACTGTACTTAGAATGGAGATAACTTTTGAAAATTCGCTAAATAAAATTATCCATTTCTCAGTGAGTTATCCACCAATTTGTTTGGGGACATGTCATTTGTTACCAATCATGATTACACGTGTACACCTAAAGATTAAATAAAGGTTTAGGTTGAAGATTAGCTACACTAAACGATCATATGTGATCAAAACAATCTCCTTCCACGTTCTTGCAACTATAACTACCGCCGAACTATCATGAATAATTTTGAGTTGCATAGTTTCTTGAGATCTCCTTTTTTATGAGTCACCTCTAAAATGCTAGACATTAACAATGGGTAAGATACAACTTTAAATATAAATCAAGTCATTATATGTTTAATCAAGATTTTGCAAATATTAATGGCCCTGTTCGCTTGTCTTATAATTTGTACTTTTTAGTTTGTTTTTCAGCCGGAACAATATTTTTCTCTCACAACAAATCAACGAACAGTACTTTCAACCATGACCTTTCAGCGAAGCGAACGAGCTCATTATTAGCAGGTTTAATGACCAACTAACTAGGCTTATGATCGCGTTGTCCTAATTAATTAATTAATTAATCTCATATATTGGATACAAACATAGATTATCCGGAACCTCTGGAAGGTTATTAAGGACCATTTTGCACGCTTATATCCTTTAAGGACTCACCACATTCCACCACGAATAACAGTTTCAAGTTTCGTTTAGTTCCAACTATGAACTTATTCTACATAGTTTGTTGAGCATAAATTTGGCTTACCTTTTAATTTAAATATTTATAAACACACTTTTCCTTTTGGGAAAAAATGTTAGCTTGATTCTAAAATAAATAGTTTCAGAATAACTTAAATATGTCAAAGAGTTTGTACTTTGTCAAATATCCTATAAACACAAGCTAATTGGAAGGTTAAGCTAGAAACATGAGACCATTACTATATCTTAGAGTGGATAATAATAAACTGTCATGCATAATTAGCATTCAGCAATATACTTAATTATGAGCGTACGTCCGTTGTGTGCTGACCGTTTTCTTCAATGACAGTACATTATCTTTTCTTTAAACTAGCTAGATTAATGGAGCAATCATACAAGAAGAATTGCAAAGCTGTATTCTCTCTCTCTATATAACTCTGATGCATACACATTTGATAGAATTGTATTTGCTTTCAATAAGGTGAATAAAATATAATATGTATGTTCAACATTAATTTGTACCAATATTAAGCGACAAATCATAGATATACAATAATTTCTATCTCTTATATATCAATTAATGGTGAAATTTTTTCCCTTAGAGTCCCTCTATTTTAACTAGGATTATGAGAACATTACTCTTGCATGTTTGGCTTTTTACATATAATGATATGATGTCTTAAGGCAAGGTGTACTTTTGTAGTTAAGAACGTAGTGCGATTTGCATCTCTCAAGAACCCCAACAAGAAGATCGACGCAAATGTATAAATATTTCTTATTCTGTGATGACTAGGTGTTAACTGTAATATGCAAGCAGCACCAAGCAATATAATTGATCTCCTCATTAAACTAAACAAATGCAAATTGAGTATAACTGATGTACAACAATGTATTTAAATCATTCATGCATTTCTGATGAGCTTTTCATCAAAGTGGTAGTAGCCGCCGGATCTTGAGTAGTACTCAAGTTGTACTCGAATAGTCATACGTGTGTAGCAGTGCTCTATATTAATAGTTTGTGTTTCTGTTTGGGTTCCATGGAGTGTGTTATTACACACTTGTACTTGAGTTCTTAGTTTATCTAATCCAGTTAGTTACTATAGTACATCAGACAAGGAGTTAATATGGATGCTAGGTGGTTAGGGATTGGTAGCTAAGTTCTTTAATCATGTCAAACATGCATGACAAGGATCGAATATTCATTAAAGAATTTGCCATTAGTTTTTCATAATCCTGATCGATATGTTAGTATAATGCGGTGTCATTAACGCTTCAGCAGCATTTAAGCTCAGCTCTACAGTAGTGCATCATAGCAAGATAATCACTGTGATTATATATATACGTATACCTTAAATAGTTTTTAGCAGAGACACGTTTGCTTGGAGTTTAAAATGAATCATCTTAGTTTCGTGGTGTATAGTTAGTGAGATAATATTGGTGTAATTTTAGTCAAATACAGTGAACCATGAGTACTGGCAAATGAGATCTGACGGATTCCAAGTGTGTGGTGTTATTCCGACACAAGATTTGCTGCCTAGATTGGTGACAACAGTGACAGCTTTTAATTCATGCATTAACACCAGACTATCATTAATTCTTGCCTCACAAATTAAAAATAAAAAGCATAAAACTATCATGATCCTCCTGTGTAAGAGCTGTATAAAATGGAATGTACAATGTATCTCAACATAGTTTTTCTAAGTAAACTTCCCTACCGTTTTTTTATGCAATTCACTGGCAAAATGTTTATAATCAAAGTAGGTTCAGTGCATGGAGAAAGGCAAGAGGAACACATGAGGAAGGGCACTCTAATTAAACTAAAATGTAAATTTTCTCTATAAATAGTGTGATTCATTAATCAACTTTAATGACATCTAGGGAAACTTCCTTCTCCCTTTTTGAACCAAGAGTCAACAATATTAGGAAATATTCAAGACTTCATCAACTGATCCACTGTGCCAAGCAAATGTCAACAGTTCTAGCTGACATTGAGTTAGCTCTAAATCATCCTTCTGCAGGGCTTCAAAGAAGTCAAAAGGTCTATATGTATTTTCAGTTTGCCGACAGAATTCGTCATGAAATTTCTCTATCAGCTGCCCCTTCCAGTTGAGAGTGTATGCATAATAACGTTCAGTTGAATCTTAGTACAATAAGTTTCAGTTAATTAACAAGTGTCTTGCACTCTTGCTCCGAACTTTTGGTTAAGTACAGAGCACTAGAGGCACTAATACCGTGGGTTTAATATTTCCAAGTACTTGCAAGTCAGTTGCAGCGCTACATATATAGTGCTCAAACAGTGCTTATTGACTTTTCAGAGCTACTTTTAATTTCGTTAAGAACAGCGATCTGCTGTAGACAAATTCCAGGAGTACATGCAGCGCATGCTAATTCCTCATAAAAGGACTTAAGTTGTACAATTATTGGAATCTAAGTAAGGAAAGTACGATAAGTTTAATTGCTAAAATATGGTGGCAATCAGGTAAGTGGAGGTTCAGGATTGGTGCCGAGTATTGCAATGTACACAGTCCATTCTAATCTAAAATACATTATCTTGTGAGCTTAAGTATCTCAAGTACACAAGAAGTCAATTCCAGAGCACCCGTTAGAAAGAGGTGTGCAATGAGCAAAACAAAAACAGTACAAATGATTGCGCTTATGTTTCAGAATAACCTAGTTGGAATTAAGAAGAACAAAAGTACGATAACCATAAGTTTTGCTGTGTACGATGTCAATCAAATATATGTGTGATTCAAGCTGAATGAGATGCCGGTGTGCTAGCACCTTGGTGATGAGCGATTGACAACACGGTGTGCGTGTGACGTATCTCTCGGCAGGTTGTGGTTGTAGGTGACAGGTGGAGACAAGGTACATGCGGCGACGAGTGAAGAACGAGGATAGGATGCCGTTCCGAAGAACCGTGGGGGCGGAGAAGGGCGGATCGAGGCTTGCGTTCGAGGGACAGGCGATCGTGTGGTGTACGTCTACCGTACCTGGCTACACGGTGGGAGAACGTCGAGGGAGGTTTCCAGATTACGCCACAAAATCCGGGGTTCGCTGGTTGAGCCACAAAGCCATGCATCGTACCAGGACGCTCGTGCGGCGTGCGTTGGCCGAAGATGGAAATTCTAGCGATCGCGATACGATTTCAGGTGGTCGTGCGGCGACATCGCGAGGATCACATCGCGGAGATGGAGGGATCGCGGACATCGCGGAATTTGCCATGGAGGACGTAATTGGAATTTACGCCCCTACGTTGGATTTATTTAGCGTAGGGGGTTATGTGAAAATATGTCGTGCTACCCTTTGGAGATATAAATATGTGGCACCTAGGGTTGAGAAGGGTGCGGAACGTTTTGGACTCTCGGCGAGTTACTATTCACGCGTGAACAGTGCCGTGAACAGTACTCGTGCCCCGGGTTCCATGGTTCAGTTTTTCCTCTCTCCGGTCTAGCCTAGGGTTTGAATTCTAGTGAGAGGTTTTTGTTGATCTCTCCGATTAAGAGAGGGAGGATGTTCGGGCGGAGGCTAGATGCACTTTTGTAAGTTCAATTACTCAATTTAATCTTTCATCTATAATGATTGATCTTGTGCATCTCGATTGGTTCTTTACAATTCTCGTCAGCATCTGACATAGTCTGCTTGTTTTATTTTTATCTCAAGATCCGTAAGTCCGATTGACGTGATTCCAGTTGGGTTAGTTTCGTAATTTCATCTAGTTTAATCTGACAAATTTTTAGGTCGATCGGAGTTACGGATTTTCGTCCACATCAGGTTTACTAGGTACATAGAGTTCTAGCCAGATTTGGAAAACGTGATTTAATCAGGTTTTGTGTTTAGGGGAAGGGATAGAAATTATTTTTGGCTTCCACGACCATTCACCCCCCCCTCTGGTCGCCCGTTTCGATCCTTCAATTGGTATCAGAGCCGGTTTAGGTTTTCTATACCTTAATCGGTGCTGAAAGCTATGGCGACCAATGAAAAGTTTGATGTTCGCGCTCCGTTTTTTGATGGGACTGATTATGATTACTGGAAGGCACGTATGACCAACTATCTCAAAGGCAAGTCGCTGAAGCTATGGAAAATCACACAAAATGCCACATATGTGATTCCAGCTGAGGAACCAACTGACGCCGCTGAGATCGGGCTTCTTGAAACAAATCATCGCGTTGTTGCTATTTTACAGGCTTCTATTTGTAAAACTGAATATGATCGGGTTTCTAGTGAAGATCTCGCTTATCAGATCTGGGAGAAACTTAGAAAATATCATGAAGGTTCAAACACTGTGAAAAACCGAAAATTTGAGATTCACCGAAAAGAGTTTGATGCTTTTTGCCAATTGCCTAGTGAGTCTATTGATGACATGTTTGCACGTTTTCAAGTGATTGTTAATAAGATGAAGGCCATGAATAGCAATATGCCTTATGATGATCATGCTAGGGCTCTCAGATTATTACATTCACTTAATGATGAATGGGATATGAAAGTTGAGGCGATCGTTGAATCTGTAGGTTATGAGACTCTCACCACTGATGAGCTTTACAGTAAGCTCAAATCAAAAGAGATCGAAATTGTTTCTAAGCGTAAATTGAAAAATCCCACAGCTGCTTCTTCTTCTGACGTTCCAATGGCTTTGGTTTCTGGAAATAAGACTAACACTAATGCTAATCCAAATGTTTCCAGTTTTGCTTTGTCTTCTTTGTGTCATGTTGCAGATGAGGAGTTGGAGGTGCTAGATGATGATCAGCTTGTACTGCTCTCCAACAAGTTTAAGCGTGTGTATGACAACAGGCGTAATAGAAGACGTTTAGATGGCTGCTTCAACTGTGGTGAGCGAGGACACTTTGCTGCTGATTGCCCAAACAAGCAGAGATCTTTTGAGCAGGGCAATAACTCCTCCAGGCGCCAGGAGAAGTTCAGGGAGAGGAAGAAGAAGAAGGATAAGCAATGGAAGAAAGGCGGACAAAAATACTCTGACAAGCAAGTCGCTAAGGCTGCAAATGTTTTGTTATCTTCTCTTGGACAGTATGTTTCAGGTGGCTCGTCAGACTCCAGCGATTCAGATTCCGAGGATGAGACACCCAAGAAGAAGACAGACGGACTTTGCTTCATCACTGATGCCGGCATCAATGGTGGGATATGTACTATGGCCTTGGAGGGTGATGCATCAACCGACAGCAACGATGAAACTTCTGATGATGAGGTAGATACTTCTGCAGAACAAAGAATAGCTAATTTAACTAAAATTGTTCATAAGCAAAATAAAGTGTTGGCTAAACTTAAAACTGATTATGATAAAACTTGTGCTGAACTAGCTACTCTAAAAAATGCTGCATCTAATCCTGCTGAACCTGATGAATGTGAAGAATGTTCAATTCATATGATTTCGCTTTCTAAATTGCAAACCAAGTATTCTTCCATTGTTGATGATCGAGATAAACTTTATGCTGAACTAAATGAACTTCGTTCTCGGTCGAATTTGCTTGATACTTGTGTTTCTTGCCCGCTTCTGAAAGTTGACTTGGATAATGCTTTATGTCGGGTAAAAATTTTTGAAGAACACACTTGTCCTGATTTGCCGGTTTGTTTGATTTGTCCAACTTTACGATCTGAATTAAATGTTGCTAAATCACATATTGTTGAGTTGGAAAAACACACTTGTCCGGTTCTTCCTTCATGCCTAACTTGTCCTAATTTTGTTGTTGAAAATAATAATTTAAGGACCAAACTTGCTGATTTGGAAGAAGAAAATAAGCATTTGAGAACTATTCTTGGTTGGTGTTCTATTCGTGAGCCTCAAATTGGTATGGCTATTGCTCAAATTAAACGGGGTGAGCGTTTTGGTCCCGGTTATGACTTGAAACATGTTTTTGGTGAAAAAAGTGGACCGCCTGTTGATGAGAAGAATCCACCTTTGGCTAAATATACTGGACCACCTCCTAGGAAGGGTTCAGGTGTCACCTCTGATGGGTTGCTGGTTGAGACATCTAGATCTGCTCCTAAAAAGCAGGTTTGGGTGCCTAAGCCAAAACACTTCAAGGGTGTACAAAATACTAAGCCAAATGGTTCTTCTTGTGATCATTTTGCTAAGCCTGTTTTTGTTGCTTCTAGTTCTAATGCTGAGGCTTCTTTCGCTCCTGCACGCAAGCTTTATCATTGTGATTTTTGCAGTCATGATGGTCATCTTTATGAGTTCTGTTATCGGAGGATGCGTGCTGAACGACGTGAGCAGTACCCCACACGTGGTACTCATGATCGTCGTGTTTTTAGATGTGAGCAGTACCCTGTACGTGGTACTCATGATCGTCTTGTTTTGAGACGTGAGCCATTTGTTCGCTCTTCTGGTTTTCGCTCACGTACTCGTGCTCTTGCACAACATCGGGATGACAGACCACGTTTTCCCCCTTGTGGTTCTCATCGTTTTTTTGAGAACTTTGATTTTGCTAACGCTTCTTTTGAGCAAGTGGCTCAGCACTGGTTTTCATTACATTATCCTAACCCCAGTGTTGAGTCATTAGCTCACCCTCGCTCTCGTTGTTGATTGTAGGTTGGAGGCGAGGAGGACATATGGATAATGGACTCCGGCTGTTCGCGCCACATGACCGGAGATGATAAATGGTTCTCCAGCCTCACCCCCACGAGCGTAAAGGAAAACATCACTTTTGGGGATAAAAGTCAAGGTAAGGTAATGGCGCATGGCTGCATCAAGGTAACAGATAAATACATGTTAAAGGACGTCGCATTGGTAAAGAATTTGCATTATAATTTGCTGTCTGTTTCGCAACTTCTTGAGGATGATTTTGAGGTTCGTTTTAAGAAAGGAAATTCGCGTGTTCTTGATTCTGCTGGTAACCTTGTTTGCAAGATTTCTCCTTTTAGATGGATTTTTAAAGCTGATTTTTCTAAATCTTTTGGTGAAACTCGCTGTTTAGTTGCTCATGGTTCCCCCCTGATTTGGAAGTGGCATCGTCGGTTGGACCACTTGAGCTTTGATTTGCTTTGTCGTTTGAGTTCATTGGATTTAATTGATGGTTTACCGAAACTCAAGTTTGAAAAGGATTTGATTTGTGCTCCCTGCAAACATGGAAAAATGGTTGCTGCTTCTCATGCACCTGTGACTCAGGTGATGACGAGACGACCGGGTGAACTGTTACATATGGACACTGTTGGTCCAGCCCGTGTTCGGTCTGCTGGTGGGAAGTGGTATGTGCTCGTCGTTGTGGACGATTTTTCTCGATATTCATGGGTGTTCTTTTTGGAATCTAAGGATGAGGCTTTCTCATATGTTCATGATCTTGTTCTGAAGCTGAAAAATGAGTTGTCAAATAATGCCGTTAGAGCAATTCGCAGTGACAACGGTACGGAATTTAAGAATTCTCGTATGAAGGCTTTTTGTTCAGAACAAGGTTTAGATCATCAGTTTTCCTCACCTTACGTTCCTCCCCAGAACGGTGTTGTTGAGCGTAAAAATCGTACGCTTGTTGAGATGGCTAGGACAATGCTTGATGAACATAAAACTCCTAGACGTTTTTGGGCTGAGGCTATCAACACCGCTTGCTATGTTGCTAATCGCATTTTTCTGAGAGCTTTTCTGGGGAAAACATCTTATGAGTTGAGATTTGGTCGACCTCCCAAAGTTTTCCACTTTCGAGTTTTTGGCTGCAAGTGTTTTATATTGAAAAAGGGAAATTTGGATAAATTTGAATCGCGTTCTTCCGATGGGTTATTTTTGGGGTATGCCTTGCAAGGGCGAGCGTACCGTGTGCTTAATCTTGATACTAACCGCATCGATGAGACATGTGAGGTCACCTTCGACGAGACAATGCCTTGTTTTTCTTCTGCTTTTGAGTGTGCAGGTGATGACGAGATCGGGCAGGATATTTTTGAGGATGAGAAAGAGGAAGATGGATGTGACGACGACGATGACGATGATGCCCAGCCTGCGATGCAGGGGGAGCCTGGCGCCCAGCCTGAGCAGGCGCCCTCCACCACTTTGGAGGATGGACCATCACCGACACGTACATCTACAGCAAAGCCTGCAGCGTCATCGACTGTTGATCATGTACCGGCTATAGTTGAGGGGGAGGCGATTTCAGAACGTACAGCACCACGACACATTCAAAATCGTCATCCTGCCAAGAACATAATAGGTAATTTGGATGAACGCACGACAAGGAACAGAGGTATGAAAAATAAAAATTATTGTGTCTTTGCGCATACTGCCTTTGTTGCCTCTTTTGAACCCCGAGATGTTGGACATGCTTTATCTGATTCTAACTGGGTTAATGCCATGCATGAGGAGTTAGAAAATTTTGCACGGAATCAGGTTTGGGTTTTGGTTGATCCTCCTCCTTCTTGTAAACCAATTGGAACTAAATGGGTCTTTAAGAGCAAACAAGGGGAAGATGGTCATGTTGTTAGAAATAAAGCTAGGCTGGTTGCTCAGGGCTTTTCTCAAAAAGAGGGTATTGATTATGGTGAAACTTTTGCTCCTGTTGCTCGTTTAGAAGCCATTCGTATTTTGCTTGCATTTGCTGCTTCACGTGGATATAAGCTTTATCAAATGGATGTGAAAAGTGCTTTTCTGAATGGTTTTATAGAAGAAGAAGTTTATGTTAAACAACCGCCTGGTTTTGAACATCCTAATTTTCCTGATCGTGTTTTTAAGTTGCAAAAGGTTTTATATGGTTTGAAGCAAGCACCTCGTGCTTGGTATGCTAGATTGAAAACTTTTCTGCTTAAAAACGGGTTCAAAATGGGTTCAGTTGATAAAACTCTTTTTCTCCTCAGGCAAGGAAATGACACTTTAATAGTTCAGATTTATGTGGATGATATCATTTTCGGTGGTTCCTCTCATGCTCTTGTGAAAAAGTTTGTAGATGTGATGAGTAAAGAATTTGAGATGTCTATGATGGGCGAGCTGAATTTCTTTCTTGGCTTACAAATAAAACAAACTTCGGAAGGTACATTTGTGCATCAGGGAAAGTACACGAAGGATGTCCTGAAGAAGTTTGCGATGGATGATGCGAAGCCAATTTCTACGCCCATGCCGACTAGCGCTGCTTTGGATGCTGATGAGGACGGAGAGCCCGTGGATCAGAAGGAATATCGAAGCATGATTGGATCGCTGCTGTACTTGACTGCTACGAGGCCAGATATACACTTTGCTGTGTGTATGTGTGCTCGTTTTCAGGCGTCCCCCAGAACTTCTCACCGTCAGGCGGTGAAGCGCATAATGAGGTATCTTCGATTTACTCCTGCATTTGGCCTTTGGTACTCTGCTGCTTCAACTCTCAGTTTGTGTGGTTATTCGGATGCTGATTTTGCTGGGTGTCGTTTGGATAGAAAGTCTACATCGGGTACTTGCCAATTTTTGGGTTCTTCGCTTGTTTCTTGGTCCTCTAGAAAACAATCTAATGTTGCTCAATCTACTACAGAGGCTGAGTATGTTGCTGCTGCTAGTTGTTGTTCTCAGCTTTTATGGATGATAGCTACCCTTCGTGATTTTGGTTTGTCGTTTTCTCGCGTTCCTCTCTTGTGTGACAGCACTAGCGCTATAAGTGTTGCAAAGAATCCTGTGCTTCACTCTAAGACGAAACACATTGAGGTTCGTCATCATTTTCTGAGGGATCATGCTGAGAAGGGTGATATTAAGCTTAAATACATTAATACTAGTCAGCAACTTGCTGATATTCTGACTAAACCACTCGATCAAACCACGTTTGCACGTTTGCGTGGTGAGTTTGGAGTGTGTTACCCATTCTAGTATCATTGTAAGTTGCTTCAGTTACATATGCCTTATACTTGTTTTGGCTAGTTTGCGATCGATGTTTTTGGAGAGGTTTGAATGCTTTGCTTGACCAATTTTTATTTTGAAAACAGCACAGATATATACTTAAAAAATTATGTTGGGCTATGCTTGCTTTTCTGGATCTAGTGACTTGTTGAATACTTGACATATATCTTGCTCATTTTTCGGTAGTCAGCTTCTTTTAATGGGTTTTCACTGCAAATGTAACTCACAATACAAGTTTTAACTCGGGAGTGCATAGTATGGTTGTGAGCAAAAACTCTGAATTCCCATATCTCTGCTATTTAGCTCATGATCTGCTTGCCTTACTGAGAATTTAAATATGGGCACAACTCTTGCTTCCCATGTCCCTGCTGGTTCTCGCTCATAATCAAAATTAAACAAACTGGCTGGGCACAACTCTTGCTTCCCATATCCCTGCTTGTCAAGCTCTCAAAAGCCAGAATTAAATATGACAAATGCATGCATTTGTGGGCGTTGCAGTGAACTTTGACTGAAGCTGTGTATCCATCGTGTCAGCTTGCTATATGTTTTGTCTTCAGCTTGGCACTAATTTTGGAATATGCATGTTTTTGCCTGGCTAATTGGTTTTCCAAAGATATTTCAGTTCTAAAATTCTATTGGTCATGGCATTGTGTTGCTCCTTCTCTGAGTAGCTCGTGTTGCTGGTTAGCTTTTATAAGTATTTTGTATATGTCTCAGAAGCTTCGACTTGTGCTTTCTCACATGCTTTTCTCTAAATTGGTTCCTTGCATTTTATCTTGATGGAGTGCTTTGTCAACAAGGGGGAGAGTGAGTCACAAATTCATTTTTGCAGGGGGAGTTTGATTTCGTTTTTGCTAAGACTTGGCATGCTTGTTTTGAGGGGTTGAGGGGGAGTGTTGCTGAAATTGTTGAGTTTTGCTGCTGAGATTGCTTTTGGGAAATTGATATGGTTTTTTGATTCATTTTGGGGAGAGTGATTTTTTTTGTCTTGATTGTGTCGAGCCTAGCTTTTTCGCTAGCCCATGTCTTTGGGGATCAAGATTGTTTATTTTTCTTTCTTTTTATTTTTTTTAGTTCCAATAAATTTGTGCGGTGTGGTGTTGTCAATGCACTCATCAAGGGGGAGATTGAGATGTCGGTGTGCTAGCACCTTGGTGATGAGCGATTGACAACACGGTGTGCGTGTGACGTATCTCTCGGCAGGTTGTGGTTGTAGGTGACAGGTGGAGACAAGGTACATGCGGCGACGAGTGAAGAACGAGGATAGGATGCCGTTCCGAAGAACCGTGGGGGCGGAGAAGGGCGGATCGAGGCTTGCGTTCGAGGGACAGGCGATCGTGTGGTGTACGTCTACCGTACCTGGCTACACGGTGGGAGAACGTCGAGGGAGGTTTCCAGATTACGCCACAAAATCCGGGGTTCGCTGGTTGAGCCACAAAGCCATGCATCGTACCAGGACGCTCGTGCGGCGTGCGTTGGCCGAAGATGGAAATTCTGGCGATCGCGATACGATTTCGGGTGGTCGTGCGGCGACATCGCGAGGATCACATCGCGGAGATGGAGGGATCGCGGACATCGCGGAATTTGCCATGGAGGACGTAATTGGAATTTACGCCCCTACGTTGGATTTATTTAGCGTAGGGGGTTATGTGAAAATAGGTCGTGCTACCCTTTGGAGATATAAATATGTGGCACCTAGGGTTGAGAAGGGTGCGGAACGTTTTGGACTCTCGACGAGTTACTATTCACGCATGAACAGTACCGTGAACAGTACTCGTGCCCCGGTTTCCACGGTTCAGTTTTTCCTCTCTCCGGTCTAGCCTAGGGTTTGAATTCTAGTGAGAGGTTTTTGTTGATCTCTCCGATTAAGAGAGGGAGGATGTTCGGGCGGAGGCTAGATGCACTTTTGTAAGTTCAATTACTCAATTTAATCTTTCATCTATAATGATGGATCTTGTGCATCTCGATTGGTTCTTTACAATTCTCGTCAGCATCTGACATAGTCTGCTTGTTTTATTTTTATCTCAAGATCCGTAAGTCCGATTGACGTGATTCCAGTTGGGTTAGTTTCGTAATTTCATCTAGTTTAATCTGACAATTTTTTAGGTCGATCGGAGTTACGGATTTTCGTCCACATCAGGTTTACTAGGTACATAGAGTTCTAGCCAGATTTGAAAAACGTGATTTAATCAGGTTTTGTGTTTAGAGGAAGGGATAGAAATTATTTTTGGCTTCCACGACCATTCACCCCCCTCTGGTCGCCCGTTTCGATCCTTCACTGAATGCTACTAACTACTAGTATTTGCATGTACGAAGTACTTGAAGATTGAGTACCAAGAAGTAATGCAACAATGAGGAAATAGTTGAATCATACAACTGACGCCTAATTGTAGTGCTTAGCTATTCGAAAACTGATTACTTATTTTCAATGAATAACAATAATTCTGTTCCAATAACATTGCCTGAACCGGACAGCTGGTGCACAACCCTTTGACTGCTCTCATACCGAGTTTGGAGAGGGTAAGCATGTGCTTCCTGAAAATTGATTAGCATTGACAAGACAGAAAGGGAACACTTATGCCTTAATTTAATTGGTGCTGTGAAGTTCATAGTACCAAGATTAGCCACCACTAATCAATTCTGTCAATAACCTAATTCATGGTTAGAAACGATTTGCTCATAAAGTGATAGTTTGAGGTTATAATTGAAGCCACATGCATTTTACAACAGCAAATATGAAGGCAGAAATTTGTGTGTCACCGGCAGTTCTGCGCGACGGAATATGTCTTTCTCCCTATGTTTGGGATCTGACAGCTCTTCATGTTGCTGGAAATGGGAACAATTGTTTCTGCAACCTCCACGGGAAGCACAAGGTGACATGAACTTAACAACAACCACAAGAACTTAATTCACACAATCTCTCCTGCCTTCCACCTCTAACTTTAGCTCACCACCACTCCCCACGATCTGCGAGGTGAGTAATTGCTCAAATGGCCAAGCCAATCTCTTCCGCAAGATAAACAATCTCAGCATTACTAATCTTGCCTGGAAGATTATACAATACTGTGGCTCGCGTATCGTGACATAATTGCGCATGCGGCTTTCATTATTCTGTTGGTATCATCAAGATCAAGAGTTCAGCTGCAACGACTTAACACACCATCCCCACGGGGTTGACTATGAAGAATAAATTCTGTTTGCTAAAAAAGCCAGACAATTTGATGTTGATTGTGAAGCTACCATCCTTGGTCAACAAAGGGGGCCACCTGCACGGCTGCCTGCACCCTACAAATACCCTTTTGGGGGGCACACGGCAGAAGCACTCAGGCATTGTAGCAGCAGCATTTCTCCGAGCTTTAGCCTCTCCTTGCCTTGAGCCCTCCCACACATTACTAAATGGAGAGATCCTACACTTCATCTGCGCCATCGATGGAAATCGACATGATGGCTCAGTTTCTTGGAGCTGATGATCACTGCTTCACCTATGAGTATGAGCATGTGGATGAGTCCATGGAAGCAATAGCAGCTCTGTTCTTGCCTACCCTTGAGACTGAATCCAACTCCTCCTCTAGCTGTCTCAACTATGATGTCCCTCCACAATGCTGGCCTCAGCCAGACCATAGTTCTAGTGTTACCAGTTTGCTTGATCCAACGGAGAACTTTGAGAACTTTGAGTTTCCAGTTATTGATCCGTTCCCCACAAGCAGCTTCAATTCACATTATGCTACTCCCTACCTTACTGAGGATCCGAGCTCTCTACATGGCAAACATTCATCAGTCATAGAGGAAGAAGCAGCTAACGTTACACCTGCTGCTAAGAAGAGGAAGGCTAGTGTTACCACCAAGGTAATAAACATAGAAACACTTATGCGTCAATGACCAGTTCAGTTGCATTGTTGTGATCCATGCTTATAATAGTCATTAACTGATGCATTGCAGGGATCAAAGAAATCCAGGAAGCTGAGCAAAAAGGATTATATCGGCGATGATGACGGCGGTGATGCCTATGTTGACACGCAAAGCTCCAGTAGCTGCACCTCCGAGGACGGAAATCTTGAAGGAAATACGAATTCAAGCACGAAGAAGGCCTACACTAGGGCCAGCCGTGGAGCAGCAACTGATCCTCAGAGTCTCTATGCAAGGGTAAGTACAAAAAAAATTAGAAGGTCTTCCCAAAAGTTATAGGGAACACAAGCAAGTTACAAAATGACTGGGGACATGATCTGAATTCTGATGGGAGTAAATGTAAATTCTGCAGAAGAGGAGAGAGAGGATCAATGAAAGGCTGAGAATCTTGCAGAACTTGGTTCCCAATGGAACAAAAGTAAGTTCCTCACGGAACTCTATTTACCCTCAATACATTATTTTTTTCGTGCCTCATATCTTTTGTCATGTAATTTGGTTAATGCAAATTCATGCCTAACTTGGGTAAATATGATCTGACAGGTTGACATTAGTACGATGCTCGAGGAAGCAGCACAGTATGTCAAATTTTTACAGCTTCAAATTAAGGTGGGTTTATCAAAATATGCATGTCAGAAGACTAAATATATGCAAAAAAAAATCAAATAATTGTGTAATACTATACTGTAAAATTGTGACATGACACTAACTTCACGTCTAATAATTCTGTGCAGCTGTTGAGCTCTGACGACATGTGGATGTATGCGCCAATCGCGTACAATGGGATTAACATCAGCAATGTTGATCTGAACATCCCTTCTCTACAAAAGTAAATCTCTCCCCGGAGCTACGGTGCTAGGTTCTAACATTGAATCACATAGGAATCAATCAATTTGTTGTGGATCATATAGTCCCCTGTATCATACTTGTAATGAAACACCTTTTCAGTTTCTTTTTTTTAAGGGAACAGGAGGGGTTGCCCCCTAAGTTTCTTTTGTTTTTGTTTCTTGGCATTTCCAACAAAGACATACAAGGAAGTTACTGTAACCATTTTTTTAATGTCGCTGTAACCATTTAAACGATCAAAGATCGTGGTGATATGATCACCTTCACATTTAAGACAATTAGTTTTAATGTCACACAAGGTTGGCATTTGTATTTCTGTAACTTACCAATTTACCATACTGGTACAAAATGCCATCTTGGCTTCATTAAAAGATAAACTAGTTTCTGGACATATACAGTAGCATGGTTACAGATCACAAATAATCTTTGCTTCATACCGGACACTTGCAAATACTCACCGCGTATGAGCGAGAGTTGATTGGTTTGGTGGTCTAGGCTGTTCGCATTGGCATCCCTACCTCTGGGACACAGAATTTGCTGCCTCTGCCTGCACTTATCAGTTATCACCACAGCCTGAAGTTTATGCTTGATCAGAGACTCGCGACGATTCTTCAGCATCGTGGACGAGCAACCTATTGGAATGGGGGTTCGATTTTCGCGTTGAGTACAAGCCGGTCTTTGACCAATATTGTGGCCGATGCTTCGCCACAGCAGGACGCAGATGTGGCTGCTGACCACATGGCCCTTTCTGTCTGTGAATCCTGGTTCTCACTGTTTGGTGACCTTCGTTCAGCCCTGGTGCCATTGATGAGCTTGCCGAGCGGCGATGATGCATCTGCTTCGACTCCTTCGACTATGCTGCCCTTTTCCCTCTCGAATCACTAACACAGAACACGAAGAGGGTGGAGGGCATGTTGGAACCGAGGATCGACGAATGATCATAGTAACACAAACATTAGACAAGAAAATTTCGGCGACGAACGCCGCGGCAACAAACGTCTGTATCTTGGCTATTATTACACAACTCGGGACACACTTGGAATATGAGAGGAGACTCGCCGGGCGAACCACGCCTGCCGGGGCGACGAACGCCGCAGCGGCGACACAACACCGGCACTCTGTTTCTCTCGGCTCGAATTGAGCTGACACAATTACATGGCTATTTGTAGCCCAACAACACACGCCGAGCAACAACTCTTGACCGGTTCTCACGCTCGATCGAGCCCATGGTGCGCCATGCATGCACAGGCCACCACCACATGCACCACACGGTTCCCACTCGTTCTGTGAGAACAAGTCCAGGCAATTGACAGCCGCATCTCCCTAATAACTGCACTGCACTAACAATAGCCTACCAGCAGGACACACCTACATGCAGGACTACGTCGCGCGCACGACGGACTTGACCCGGTCCATGGACTCCAACGCATGCTCGAACACGCGCGCCATCAACTACTCAACCTGACACACACACACCATGCACTAATATGACGTGGTTTATGCTAACAATCTCCCCCTAAACCACGACATCACCGTGCGTCCTGCCACACAGGAGCATCGGTTCATCGGCGGTGGCGCCAAACAACGCCTCCCCCAATCTTGACTTGCCGTTGCTGAAGTGCTACAGCTGCCATCGTCTTCATCGCCACGGCTACCGCTATGGCCTTGTGACATGACGCCGCCACCTCTGCATGCCCCGTCTCCATGCAACGCCACCGTCTTCTTCTCGGCGACACGCCATTTTGTTCGGCCGGCGACACGCGCCGTACTCCACACCTCCATAGACCGACACACGGTCTGGAGCTTGAGCACCCCACCGCCGTTGATCGCCACCACGTGTTGTGTAACACCCCGGGTGTTTGTCACTCACTAAGCAGTGGGTTTGAGCTCAAACATGGTAGATTACATGGAGATGACGATGGCAAGGTCAACCTATGGAGATGAGCCTAACCTAAAGTTGGATGTTGCACCATTGCTTTACATATAGACCCCTTTTCAAGATATATGCTTGGGTGGTGTTATTGCAATATCTTCATGTGTCTCACCTTAGTACCTATCTATAGTGACCCCTGGAAAAGTTTCATGAAATTTGAAATCAAAAAGTCACATGAAATGATAAGTTCCATTTCTATTGGAACTTGCACCATTAAGTGAATGGAATTATAGATCATCAACCAAAATTTGCAAACTTTTCCAAATGACTCTAGATGAACTCTACAGCAAAAGTCACGAAGGGTTCGTGTTGAGCAAAAGTCAAGAAAATGCCCCAATTGGCCTAGAACCTTAGTTTAGGCTTTATCGAGTTGCTACTTTGACCAAAGTGAAAGTTTTACTTCTATACCAGTTTTGATGTTGGACCTTAAATAAAAGTTGTAGTTCTTGTTATGTAGAACAAACTTTGTTTAAAGATCAAGACCTAGTTAGGCCTCTAACTTAGTGTAACCGAGCCCTCAAGTTGGAATCCAGTGCTGTTTTGGGAGCTCGAAATTTTGCAAAGTCCTCAATGGACTGAATGGTTGTTTTAGTTTCCATGTGGGCATGTTGGTGAGTTTGTAACTTGGAAACCATGGCGATCTGGACCGAACTCAGTTAAGAAAAGTTGAAGATTGGGATGTGTACAATAAATGTTAATTTTCAACCATGCCATGATTCAACCTCTAAGTGGCTCAAACTATGGACTCAAGAGGGATGGAAATATTGTTTTCATGGTCCCAAAATTAGGCTAAGTCTGGAACTGAACTTTTCCAGATTTTAGTTTGCAGGTACCCTACTTCGGGGATTTATATCTTGCAAACCAGGCTAATCCAGCCAAAGATTCCTTAAGAAATATTGTTGTCCTCATGTAGCTCTACCATGTTGACCACAGTGCCTCAAGTTAATATGCGATGTTTTAAGAGTTAGAAGGGGGAGAAAATGCAATTTCAGTCAGCCTGGAACCAAGTTCAGATTTCAGTTTGAGGTGCCCTCCTTTGCAACTCCATATATCCCAATCCAGGTCGAGTTAGCTCTGGATCCTTAAAGCAATCTTGTTCACCTCGCGAAGATCTACAATTTTGTCTCTTGCGTCGAAATCAATGGACAATCGGATCTGGAGATAGAGGATGGGAAAGTAAGCAGTTTCAGTCGTATTTTTTGTGTCTTTTGAGAAGCTAGCTGACCAATCAAACTGGAGCGTGCTGTCATGGCCGACCAGGCTCAGGCCGCGTGCGCCGCGTGGTTCCCTTGCACCTCGCATGCTCGCCACCTCGCCCGTGTCCTGGTAAATGCAAACTGAGTGCTCGCCCCTCACCTCTCGCTCTCTCCCATTTTCTCTCGCTCGCGTTCCCTGTCTCCTCTGCTCGTCCTCCATGGACGACCACAGGGAGGTCCTCCTCCACCGCCGGTTCTTCCTCCTCGCTCCTCCGGTCGAATTCGCCATCGTGCTGCACCTTTCCCAACCAACCTCGCTGTCCCTTTCCTTGTTTGGTGTTGCTGCGTCGTCAAGCCGAGCCACAGACCGGGGGAGGACCGCCGCCGGCGACACAACCACCATCGAGCTGCCGGTGCACATGGGCATGATGCCATGGGCCATTGATGGTCGAACTGAAGCCGCCTTTGGGTCCGCGGGAGCCTCCTGGTGCTTCCACACCTCTTCGTTGTCGGTGCGGACCGCTGGAGCCGCGCCTCCGTCGTCTCGACCGCTGCCGCGCCGGCCGCTTCCGTGGCCAGCAGGCTGCAGTTCGTCTCGGGCCGAGCCGAGTGGCCCCATGAGTGCGCGTGGGTTCCCCGGTGCTCCCCCGCCCCTCAGCCGCCACCGGCGAGTCTTCCTCCGGCCGAAGCAGCGAGCTCCCGACGACCTTCCTGTTTTGTTTCCCATCAAGGACTGCATACACGAATTTGACTCAAGGCAGGGGCCTAACTGCAATGTCGTAGACTCATATGAATAGTACCTAAAGGACCTAGTTGTGGTAGTTTTTGCTGATTTTTGGAAATTCATAGTAAATCATAGGAAATTCGTAAAATAGCAAATGAGGACTTTTTGGAATCCTTGTTAAATTATCTATGCAGTAGATCTATAATATGGCATGTTTTAGTTTAATGTTTTTGCTGTAAAAATAGATTTTTCAGATTAGGTTTTCAACGCTAGTCGCATTTGTCTTTTTTATAACTGCAGTTGTATGGCTCCAAATGAAGTGAAATTTTTGTGGCATGCTACTCATGTCATGTTTGATGTGTGGTAATAATTTCATAAATTTTAGTTGCTATATGAGTGAGTTATTAGTGTATTTTGTTCTCACATGATTTATTGCAATAGTCATTTGTCTTTTTGATAGAGGTTGATCTGCATGTCCAATTGGCTTGAAATTTGGACAGTAGACTATTAAGAGCATATATGGACCACTGTAATTTTGGTAGAATTTATGGTGCATATTTGGTTGGTGTTCATAATTCCACCTAATTATCTAAATAAATTAAGAAAATGCATTAAAAGAATTTATTTAGGAATGGACACTATGTTTTCTGGTGTTCATTAGTCACGTGTGACATGTTGGTAAAGTTGGTTTTGCACAATTATATGTTTGCAACATAAGTTAGTATTTATTTCTTGCAAATGTGGTTTCTAGACAGTTCTGGGGACAATGTAAATTACCCCATGTTAATGATGTTTTCTGGAAAACTTGTTTATACAAAAGTTGTAGATAATTCATGTATCTAGCTTCTGTTAAAATTTGGTATCATTTGACCAAGTAGTTTTTAAGTTACAGATGTTTAAAGTTAGGTCCCAGATTTGGTTGCTCTCTGTTTGGAGCAGACCAGATTCTGTAGTTTCATCTTTTCAACCTATTAAACTTGGGAATCAGGCTTAGTTGGTATTAAATGAAATATAGATAATTTCATAAGATTTCCATAATGTCTTCTTGCAAGTCAATTGGAGTTACAGAACTCCAGTTATGTTTGATTTAACCAGCTGCTGTTCTGATCTTCGAAAAATAGCAGATTCTAAATTGAGTTGTTGCTTCACCTTGCTTTGCTATGTTGATTTCTAAGAGTGATATACACCTTGTTAGTGTTAAGTGTGCTTGAGATCTTGTGTGACTTGTGTCATGATCAATATGCTGGTCATCTTCTAAGGATATGCTTAAGTGATAGTTAAGTTGATTAACTCTAGTGCCCATGTGAACTTGGTGTGCTGGCATGAATGCTCTGTTATTGCATTTCTACGTATTCATTCACTTGCATCTTGCATCTCATCTAGGTACGCTAGATGCACCACGTGAAGGATGAGATGTTGGAACCTAACCCGAAGATGGTGTTTGGTGGACCTATCTCGAAGACGGAAGGACTAGACAAGTGCTAGAATGAGGAAATGCTCGCCAAGCGAGTTTCATCTGACAACTACTGACTTGTGTCGGATCCTAGGCAAGCCCCGGAGCATTATAAGCCTCCTACCTTCAAAGCAATTAATTATATATATGTTATAAGTATTGTTGCATTAAGTGGTAGGAGTTGGTTGAAAACCTTGCTGCATTATATCATTCCTTGTCCATATATATGAATCCTTGAATCCTACATAGACTAGGATCGAGTAGATGCTTAGTCCTGCTTTAAGCGATAGAAGTCAAGTGATTTCCTATCACCTGTGAGATGTAGGGATATTCATATATAGCACGGTTGGCTATAATTGCTATCGTGGAATGGAACCATGTGATAATAAAATGAAATAAGACCGGGCGGGATGACGATAGTGAAGCAACAAGGCATGGAGGTCTTGGGTGTGGATCTATCCCCATCTGAGTCGTTTAAGGACCGATTCGCTGTACGTCCTTGAGTCATGTTGAACGCAGTCTAACACTTAGTTGGCCGGATAAGTCGTTCCGACCGCGAAGTCAAGTAGTATGGTTCAGGCCAGGAATCGAATGGTAGGTTGCATCTTGGAGGAGAGAAATGATGTGCTTGGGGACATTGGCGTGAGACCAAGGGGGATTAGAGTCCCTATCACCTGGCAGAGTGTCGCCCTTGGGGACGCGACATCATTCGAACCCGTGATTCCTAAACTGTACGAAAGGTGACCTGAGCAGCCCTCGCCAGGCGTGACTCAGTGAGTGTTAGAAATACCCCTCCAGCTGGATAGGAATTCGATTCGAATCGCCGTCGTTCCCGGTTAGTGAGCACTTGACTTGAGCAGCGGCAACGTAGATTCCATTAAATTGAACGGATGGTTAATTAGATAATGATGGAAAGGTTGCCTCAATTTATACCTGCTATGGTTAATATTGTTTGCTCCTAATAAAGTGAGTGCTCTAGTACAGGTTCTAATATAGAGGACAGGTTAATGATAATTAACTTGATGCTTAAGCATTAATGATTACTTATCCATATTAAGCTTTTATGCAAAATGTTGTCAAGCTAGCCCACTTTATATCAGCCTTGCATGATCCTTGGTGTCACCTTATTTTTGGTTTTTGACGGGTAAGTCTAGCTGAGTACCTTCTTGTACTCAGGGTTTTATCCCCACTTGTTGCAGGTTGTGAAGTATCATGGCTACTGCAAGAGTTGGTTGGCTCCTGCCTTAGAGGCGGAGTGTGATCACGGGCATGATCCTTCTAAGTTATCTTCTCTCTAATGCTTTTGTTGGAAGTCGACCTTAGTACTGGCATATATTTGAAATAAAGGTGTTGTTAGTTTCAAATTACTTTGCTTCCGCTACTTTTAAACTTAAGTTGTAATAACTTTGTTGAACTCCGATGTATATTGAATTACTTGTGAAATGGTTGTAACATGTGACTTGTTATGTTGAATCACTACGATCTTGGCTTGTATGTTGGTTGGTTTAAAATCCCTCGTGATTTCATTGGACTACCGGAGTTATATGGGCTCAAGTGCGAGAATTTGATCACTCCGGTGATTGTTTTTGTACTTGTGCTCTTATAATTTGGACGGTTCCGTTACAGCTAGTATCAGAGCAAGATTCAACATTAAACTTGTCGTATGTGTATTTAAAACAAATGTTTTGTTTTATAAAATCAGTTTTATCAACTTATAGCTATATATAGGTTTGTGAAATCTGAATTCTAAACCTAGTATGCCAGTGGTCAATTTTCTTATGCCCATATAAGGATTAGTAGGTGGCTTATATAAGTACTAACTTGGGGGTTTTTCATTTATGCATCTACGCCCAGGCCAAGGTATGTATATGTGATGACTCTCCCACACTTTGCTACCCGGTGTGTTAGATTGGTGGTAGCCTTCATATATGAGATAGTCATATATGTCGCTAGTTTACTTTTATGCAACATCGCACCTACGCTCAGGTAAGTGTGAGTTGTGAGAGCATGACTGTACAAACTGCGGTCTAGGGGAGAGCTAGTTTTGATTACTAGATTATTTACATGTTACACACATGTATATATGAAGGTACTTAATTGTGGGTGATTGATGATTCGGGTAGTTTTGGTGCTACATGTATATATATACGGGGGTATATGTACATGAGAGTACTTAGAATTTTACTTCTCTACTTTCATTGTGTGCTATATTGGGAATTATTGGGCTGCAATGAAACTTTTCTGCAAGTACGCTAACCACAAATGCGTAAGTCGAATGTAGCTGACGACTAGCTATATATCGAGAGAGTGCGTGTTATGCCACCAATATAGAACGTGATCGCCACCTTAGGTTGGCAATCTTGTGAGGACGAATAGGACAAAGCATGCATCTTCATGAGTGTTGCTTTATGTATAGCTATGCTCCTCTCACCCTTATTCTATATTAAGTAACTTGTGATTGATGTGGTACACTATCTTCCTTGTGTGGAGTAAAACAAGAATTCCTTGTTCTATGTTGCGTAAATAGGAAATGCTTGAGAAAAGTGTGTGTTTAGCCTTGCTAGAAATAATTATGGTTACCTGCTTGAACCTATAAATGCCCTCTAGTTCAGTCAAGGGGTGAATTTGTTGTTCATACAAGCATTTGTAAATGCTTTAGACCTCAATTTAGTAATTGTGATTCTCATGAAGGAATTAAATTTGTGTTAGTCTAAAGTAAAAAAATTGAGAGCTACTAGAATAATATGTTTGTGTGCTCTTTTGTTAAGTAGAACAAAGGCAAGCTTTGTTTTGCTTGTGGAACGTTGGCTGTTAGAACAGTTTCTGTTATAGTGATGCTTTTGTGGTCATAATGGTGTTTTCTGTAGTTATATAGAATACCAAAGTTATAGCAAACTTACTTATCTAGCTTGTCCTAAAATTTTATGACCCTAGGTCTTTTGGTTTGAGAGTTATGAGCTTGCAAAGGGAATTGACAGAATCTGTTCAAATCTGGGTAGAGATGTCTTCTTTATCTTGTTTGGCCTTGTTAGCTATAGAATCATCTTAATATGATAATAAGAAAGTTATAGACAAATTAATAATTTTTACATAAAGTTAAGGCTTAGCCTTGTTGTGTCTCTAGAACTCTAGTTATATATTTTTAAAGTTCTTGTCAGTTTTCTGTCTATATTGGTACAGATCTAAAACATTAGCTTTGTTGGCCATGTTAACCTATGATTTAGCTTTTGGTATAAATAACTAAAGTGTAGTTATCTTCCTAAGCTTTCTGGAAAGTCTAGGATCACCTTTGTGGGATGTCTACAACCTCAGTTATGGTTAAAATAAATAACTACTGTGCTGCTGTCCAGATTGTATGTATATGCTAAGTTACCCACCTTAGCTAGCGTTTGTTTTGGACTAAACCTGTAGTTAGTTCTTGCTTTAGATAAATGCTTGTTTGAGTGAGCCTTGTGCTTTGTATTGGTTTCTTAAGCCCATTTGTGTGAATTTTCTCCCGTGTCTGCTTGACTGTAATGTTGTATGTATGCTTGTTATCTAGGTAGTGCCCTAGTTGTCACCTCGTTTGTCCTCGGTGAGCATACGAGTGTCACATAAGCTTTATCCTAGAACAACGTTCACGTTACGTAATTATTTGGTTGTTGTCTTTAATTAGGTTCTCTCTCTTAGGAGCCTGAGCCTATAGACTTGGTGGTTAGCCCTTGAATGTTTGTATCCATGCCTTTCTTTGACCGAAAGCCCAAAGTTTAGTTCTCCTATATGTTTGCATAAGCCGTGGGTGTTTTGCAACCTTTTTTGTGAAGACCCTTATCGACTGATCAACCAAGTTAACTTTTATCAACTCTAGCCTTTGATCATGGTTCGTACGTTGCCAGTTATAGAGACTGTACCCAAATCCATGTTGGACCTTCCGGTTACCTCTCCCAAAGGTTAGCTAGTGTGACGCAACGTCTCTCTGCTACGGCCTCTAAATCGTGTGCTTGCAAATTCGTGCATCTACCTTATCAACTCAATCTATGACTACATATCGGTTTTCGCCCTTGAAATTTTCTTAATCCATCCCCAACCTTCTCAAGTCTTGAGATGTTTACCAGTCTTGATCTCATGTTGTGGTCCAACATGACCGAATCTCATGGTAATCTTTCGTTTTGTCCTCATAGTGGTGAATGCTAGGCGTACATGGAATTAAGCAAAAATCTCGCGCTTAATCGCATTCGACAATTTAGCTATGTTCTCTTGTGAGGTGTTGATCTGCGAATAGTTTCCCTGTTGGTTCTAAGCCTTGTGACTACCTTTGCTTGCTATCCCTCCTTGTATGGTACTTGTTCGGACCACCAATCTGTGTCATTTGAAATTCCTCATCAGGCGTCTGTTCGGTAATGGTGTTACGATTAGTATTCTGCGGTGTCGCAACGAAACCTAGGGCCTCCCTGTGACCGGCCGGCACATGGTAGTGCTGCTAGGCACACGCTGGTATCGAGGTTGCTAGTCATAGCCCATTATGGAACTACATCGATGTGGGCTTTCTTGTGAGATGTTCCTTGGTTATCTTCCCATATCGTATCGTAAGATCCATATCTTAGACTGAAGGTAGTGGAGTTTCCTTCTGAAGTTGCCAAGAGGATAACCTTTGAAGAACAGGTCACCGACATAAACATTAACAGACTGCAATAGGTGGTAGACAAGTGACTGTACTTAGTTGTCAGACTATTGACGAATGTCATCTAGTAAGCAAGTATCTCCTCTCTGATGGATAAAAAGGACACACAACACTTAATGTTGGACAAGTTATCTGTGAGATGAGAATCGATTGTCGCATTGTGCATATGACAGGAGCTATCCAAGTCACAATCTTGGGTGCATAATGACCATACAATCGAAATCAACCATCTCTAGAATACTTCGTAGTTGCTAACTTCGATGGCAACCATCTGTTCTGCATCAACTACAGTTGTTATGGTCAAGAGTGAAGATTTGGAACTTTTTAGTGTTAAGAGACAACTGATTAGTTACCAATAGTAAGGTTAATCTCTAGTTAGGTAACGACTCTTTGGTAGCTACGAAAGCTATGTCTTATAGAGCAATAACCAACAAGAAGTAAATCAACTAGCCAACAACTTGAGTGATATTCTATCTTCTAGAGCCATTGTGACCAAGTCAATTCCATCTTGGACAATCACACAGATAGTGCAAAGTGTTCTATCAGCTAAAGCGAAGAATTAGAGAAAGCATGACCTAGTTTCAAATTAGTATCCATGTGCCCTTAGGTGCCACCAATGGTTTGTTCATCACTCTATTGGACGATCTCTTAAGTGGTCTTAAGGATCCTGTTGGACACCCTTTCGCTTTGCTTTTATGTTCTCTCATCAGCAATTATTGGGACAATCAAGGGTTCTACGAGTGAATTTTGCAAATCGAAAGCAATTTGAAAAATGTCAAACAACAGATTCCCATATTAGAGCTACTTTTTGATCCTAAAAAGGAAGCCTCAAGGTGAAAGTTGGCCTGACAAAGTTGCTACATTGCAAGTCGACTCAACTTACAGTGCAACTAAGTCACAAAGGAAATTTTTACTCAAACGCTTGGGGGTAGACTCCTCCCCACGGTTTAGTGAATATTTATAACTTTTGTTGTCCTTAAGGCCTTGCTACATCTTTCTTTGGCAATAATTGATAATACTCACTGATCTCTGTTATCTTAAAAGTGTTCTTACCCATGAGGTTGCATCTGCTTCAACCCAGATGACTGTTGTCTTTGGATAAAAGAATCTTTTAGATAGCTGTTGGCAGAAATAGGAAGCCGACAGAGTCAGCTATCACATTCACTGACCCCTCGACAGACTCAGATAATATAGTGTTGTCATCAGAGAAAGAGAACTGCACACATGGAACCTCAAGTAGCTTTCCATTAGTTGATATCTGAATGTTTGAACATTTACGACCAACATAGACCCTGTCTATCGGTTAGTCAGTATCCTATAGCCTCAGAGTATATTTGTCGTCTATGATCTCCCCTTTTTTGGAAGGTTGTGCTCAAGCCACTTTGGTAGAGGACTGCTTTTCAAATTTGGTGGTTAAACATAGCGTCATCGTAATGAGTTTCCCTCTGAAAATTGTGGTCTAGTGTGAAGTTCATATGGCCCATGCTATGTTCACTAGAGAAGAAGAGATACTTGTGCGTGGTTAGCTCATCGACCAAATGATCTTTGTACACTAAGAATGAAGAACTGTGCTATTTTGGATTTTTTCCAAGGTAACAATGCTTCACGAAAGTCAATGAAGGAAATTCTCAAACAAAGTTTACCATAAAGAGTAAGTATCAGAAAGTGTCTTTAGCCAAATTGTTCATCGATGTTGAAGCTTTGTAGCTGAATGCTAAAGCAAATGTTGGGAACTAGATAACGTGCCTCTCTTCCTTAAAAGGTCTTCCATTCCGAATCTCGGGACACGATTCTTTTAAGGGGGAGGGCTGTAACACCCCAGGTGTTTGTCACTCACTAAGCAGTGGGTTTGAGCTCAAACATGGTAGATTACATGGAGATGACGATGGCAAGGTCAACCTATGGAGATGAGCCTAACCTAAAGTTGGATGTTGCACCATTGCTTTACATATAGGCCCCTTTTCAAGATATATGCTTGGGTGGTGTTATTGCAATATCTTCATGTGTCTCACCTTAGTACCTATCTATAGTGACCCCTGGAAAAGTTTCATAAAGTTTGAAATCAAAAAGTCACATGAAATGATAAGTTCCATTCCTATTGGAACTTGCACCATTAAGTGAATGGAATTATAGATCATCAACCAAACTTTGCAAACTTTTCCAAATGACTCTAGATGAACTCTACAGCAAAAGTCACGAAGGGTTCGTGTTGAGCAAAAGTCAAGAAAATGCCCCAATTGGCCTAGAACCTTAGTTTAGGCTTTATCGAGTTGCTACTTTGACCAAAGTGAAAGTTTTACTTCTATACCAGTTTTGATGTTGGACCTTAAATAAAAGTTGTAGTTCTTGTTATGTAGAACAAACTTTGTTTAAAGATCAAGACCTAGTTAGGCCTCTAACTTAGTGTAACCGAGCCCTCAAGTTGGAATCCAATGCTGTTTTGGAAGCTCGAAATTTTGCTAAGTCCTCAATGGACTGAATGGCTGTTTTAGTTTCCATGTGGGCATGTTGGTGAGTTTGTAACTTGGAAACCATGGCGATCTGGACCAAACTCAGTTAAGAAAAGTTGAAGACTGGGATGTGTACAATAAATGTTATTTTTGGACCATGCCATGATTCAACCTCTAAGTGGCTCAAACTATGGACTCAAGAGGGATGGAAATATTGTTTTCATGGTCCCAAAATTAGGCTAAGTCTGGAACTGAACTTTTCCAGATTTTAGTTTGCAGGTACCCTACTTCGGGGATTTATATCTTGCAAACCAGGCTGATCCAGCCAAAGATTCCTTAAGAAATATTGTTGTCCTCATGTAGCTCTACCATGTTGACCACAGTGCCTCAAGTTAATATGCGATGTTTTAAGAGTTAGAAGGGGGAGAAAATGCAATTTTAGTCGGCCTGGAACCAAGTTCAGATTTTAGTTTGAGGTGCCCTCCTTTGCAACTCCATATCTCCCAATCCAGGTCGAGTTAGCTCTGGATCCTTAAAGCAATCTTGTTCACCTCGCGAAGATCTACAATTTTGTCTCTTGCGCTGAAATCAATGGACAATCGGATATGGAGATAGAGGATGGGAAAGTAAGCAGTTTCAGTCGTATTTTCGGTGTCTTTTGAGAAGCTAGCTGACCGATCAAACTGGAGCGTGCCGTCATGGCTGAGCAGGCTCAGGCCGCGTGCGCCGCGTGGTTCCCTTGCACCTCGCATGCTCGCAACCTCGCCCGTGTCTCGGTAAATGCAAACTGAGTGCTCGCCCCTCACCTCTCGCTCTCTCCCATTTTCTCTCGCTCGGGTTCCCTGTCTCCTCTGCTCGTCCTCCATGGACGACCACAGGGAGGTCCTCCTCCACCGCCGGTTCTTCCTCCTCGCTCCTCCGGTCGAATTCGCCATCGTGCTGCACCTTTCCCAACCAACCTCGCTGTCCCTTTCCTTGTTTGGTGTTGCTGCGTCGTCAAACCGAGCCACAGACCGTGGGAGGACCGCGGCCGATGACATAGCCACCATCGAGCTGCCAGTGCACATGGGCATGATGTCATGGGCCATTGATGGTCGAACTGAAGCCGCCTTTGGGTCCGCGGGAGCCTCCTGGTGCTTCCACACCTCTTTGTTGTCGGTGCAGACCGCCGGAGCCGCGCCTCCGTCGTCTCGGCCGCTACCACGCCGGCCACTTCCGTGGCTAGCAGGCTGCAGTTCATCTCGGGCTGAGCCGAGTGGCCCCATGAGTGCGCGTGGGTTCCCTGGTGCTCCCCCGCCCCTCAGCCGCCGTCGGCGAGTCTTCCTTCGGCCGAAGCAGCGAGCTCCCGACGACCTTCCTGTTTTGTTTCCCGTCAAGGACTGCATACAAGAATTTGACTCAAGGCAGGGGCCTAACTGCAATGTCATAGACTCATATGAATAGTACCTAAAGGACCTAGTTGTGGTAGTTTTTGCTGATTTTTGGAAATTCATAGTAAATCATAGGAAATTCGTAAAATAGCAAATGAGGACTTTTTGGAATCCTTGTTAAATTATCTATGCAGTAGATCTATAATATGGCATGTTTTAGTTTAATGTTTTTGCTGTAAAAATAGATTTTTCAGATTAGGTTTTCAACGCTAGTCGCATTTGTCTTTTTTATAACTGCAGTTGTATGGCTCCAAATGAAGTGAAATTTTTGTGGCATGCTACTCGTGTCATGTTTGATGTGTGGTAATAATTTTATGAATTTTAGTTGCTATATGAGTGAGTTATTAGTGTATTTTGCTCTCACATGATTTATTGCAATAGTCATTTGTCTTTTTGATAGAGGTTGATCTACATGTCCAATTGGCTTGAAATTTGGACAGTAGACTATTAAGAGCATATATGGAGCACTGTAATTTTGGTAGAATTTATGGTGCATATTTGGTTGGTGTTCATAATTTCACCTAATTATCTAAATAAATTAAGAAAATACATTAAAAGAATTTATTTAGGAATGGACACTATGTTTTCTGGTGTTCATTAGTCATGTGTGACATGTTGGTAAAGTTGGTTTTACACAATTATATGTTTGCAACATAAGTTAGTATTTATTTCTTGCAAATGTGGTTTCTAGACAGTTCTGGGGACAATGTAAATTACCCCATGTTAATGATGTTTTCTGGGAAACTTGTTTATACAAAAGTTGTAGATAATTCATGTATCTAGCTTTTGTTAAAATTTGGTATCATTTGGCCAAGTAGTTTTTGAGTTACAGATGTCTAAAGTTAGGTCCCAGATTTGGTTGTTCTCTGTTTGGAGCAGACCAGATTCTGTAGTTTCATCTTTTCAACCTATTAAACTTGGGAATCAGGCTTAGTTGGTATTAAATTAAATATAGATAATTTCATAAGATTTCCATAATGTCTTCTTGCAAGTCAATTGGAGTTACAGAACTCCAGTTATGTTTGATTTAACCAGCTGCTGTTCTGATCTTCGAAAAATAGCAGATTCTAAATTGAGTTGTTGCTTCACCTTGCTTTGCTATGTTGATTTCTAAGAGTGATATACACCTTGTTAGTGTTAAGTGTGCTTGAGATCTTGTGTGACTTGTGTCATGATCGATATGCTGGTCATCTTCTAAGGATATGCTTAAGTGATAGTTAAGTTGATTAACTCTAGTGCCCATGTGAACTTGGTGTGCTGGCATGAATGCTCTGTTATTGCATTTCTACGTATTCATACACTTGCATCTTGCATCTCATCTAGGTACGCTAGATGCACCACGTGAAGGATGAGATATTGGAACCTAACCCGAAGATGGTGTTTGGTAGACCTATCTCGAAGACGGAAGGACTAGACAAGTGCTAGAATGAGGAAATGCTCGCCAAGCGAGTTTCATCTGACAACTACTGACTTGTGTCGGATCCTAGGCAAGCCCCGGAGCATTATAAGCCTCCTACCTTCAAAGCAATTAATTATATATATGTTATAAGTATTGTTGCATTAAGTGGTAGGAGTCGGTTGAAAACCTTGCTGCATTATATCATTCCTTGTCCAGATATATGAATCCTTAAATCCTACATAGACTAGAATCAAGTAGATGCTTAGCCCTGCTTTAAGCGGTAGAAGTCAGGTGATTTTCTGTCACCTACGAGATGTAGGAATTTCATATATAGCACGGTTGGCTATAATTGCTATCGTGGAATGGAACCATGTGATAATAAAATGAAATGAGACCGGGCGGGATGACGATAGTGAAGCAACAAGGCATGGAGGTCTTGGGTGTGGATCTATCTCCGTCTGAGTCATTTAAGGACCGATTCGCTGTACGTCCTTGAGTCATGTTGAACGCAGTCTAACACTTAGTTGGCCGGATAAGTCGTTCTGACCGCGAAGTCGAGTAGTATGGTTCAGGCCGGGAATCGAATGGTAGGTTGCATCTTAGAGGAGAGAAAGGATGTGCTTGGGGACATTGGCGTGAGACAAAGGGGGTTAGAGTCCCTATCACCTGGCAGAGTGTCGCCCTTGGGGACGCGACATCATTCGGACTCGCGATTCCTGAACTGTACGAAAGGTGACCTGAGCAGCCCTCGCCAGGCGTGACTCGGTGAGTGTTAGAAATACCCCTCCAGCTGGATAGGAATTCGATTTGAATCGCCGTCGCTCCCGGTTAGTGAGCACTTGACTTGAGCAGCGGCAACGTAGATTCCATTAAATTGAACGGATGGTTAATTAGATAATGATGGAAAGGTTGCCTCAATTTATACCTGCTATGGTTAATATTGTTTGCTCCTAATAAAGTGAGTGCTCTAGTACATGTTCTAATATAGAGGACAGGTTAATGATAATTAACTTGATGCTTAAGCATTAATGATTACTTATCCATATTAAGCTTTTATGCAAAATGTTGTCAAGCTAGCCCACTTTATATCAGCCTTACATGATCCTTGGTGTCACCTTATTTTTGGTTTTTGACGGGTAAGTCTAGCTGAGTACCTTCTTATACTTAGGGTTTTATCCCCACTTGTTGCAGGTTGTGAAGTATCATGGCTACTACAAGAGTTGGTTGGCTCCTGCCTTAGAGGCGGAGTGTGATCACGGGCATGATCCTTCTAAGTTATCTTCTCTCTAATGCTTTTGTTGAAAGTCGACCTTAGTACTGGCATATATTTGAAATAAAGGTGTTGTTAGTTTCAAATTACTTTGCTTCCGCTACTTTTGAACTTAAGTTGTAATAACTTTGTTGAACTCCGATGTATATTGAATTACTTGTGAAATGGTTGTAACATGTGACTTGTTATGTTGAATCACTACGATCTTGGCTTGTATGTTGGTTGGTTTGAAATCCCTCGTGATTTCATTGGACTACCGGAGTTATATGGGCTCAAGTGCGAGAATTTGATCACTTCGGCGATTGTTTTTGTACTTGTGCTCTTATAATTTGGACGGTTCCGTTACATGCTGGCCACCGCCAGTACGAACGGATCGCATGACGAGGCTTTGGGATCTCTGCCATGCCATCGATGACATGCTCCACCACAACCATATGTGGTGCCAACGTTGACATCTTCAGCTGGCTCTGATACCAATTGTTGGAACCGAGGTTCGACGAACGATCATAGTAACATAAACAATAGACAAGGAAATTCCGGTGATGAACGCCGCGGCAACAAACGTCTGCATCTTGGCTATTATTAGTGATAACACAACTCGGGACACACTTGGAATACGAGAGGAGACTCGTCGGGCGACCCACGCCTGCCGGGGCGACGAACGCCGTAGTGGTGACACAACACCGGCACTATCTCTGTTTCTCTCGACTCGAATTGAGCTGACACAATTACATGGCTATTTGTAGCCTAGCAACACACGCCGAGCAACAACTCTTAACCGGTTCTCACGCTCGCCCGAGCCCATGGCGCGCTATGCATGCACAGGCCACCACCACATGCACCACACGATTTCCACTCGTTCCGTGAGAACAAGTCTAGGCAATTGACAGCCACATCTCCCTAATAACTGCACTAGCACTATCAATAGCCTATCAGCAGGACTCACCTACATGCAGGACTACATCGCGCACATGACAGACTCGACCCGATCCATGGATTCCAACGCATGCTCAAACACGCGCGCCATCGACTACTCAACCTGACACACACACACACCATGCACGTATATGACGTGGTTTATGCTAACAGGGCAGAGGCGGTGCTCAACATGAGGGATTTCTGCCATCACCGTTTCTTCGGATTTGGTAGTTGCGACTGCGAGGAGATGAGGATGAATACAGAACGAAGATCAGCCATCAACATGGGTGAGACCAGTGATGTTGATGGAGATGAGGCCAGGGATTAGAAGGGACGAGCGTCGCGAGGCGGGGCGAGCTGCCAGTGGCGCACCCACTTGGCTGCCTTAGCTGGCCCGCCAGCGCCAAGGCCGGTCGTCGAGCCTGTTGCTCCCATGGTGGAGAAGCGTTGTGGTGGGACGGAGAACGATGACTCAACTAGCGGAGGACGAGTACCGCACGGGGCCACTCGTCGGTGGATACAGTCGCTCGAGTAGGGCCGCAAGGATGGGGACGCACCGGCGGCGGGCGAGCGACGACGGGGGAATGAGATCCTCTGTAGTTGGCCAGAGAACTTCTCTCTACAGTCCCATCCATTCCTATCTAACGGTGACCAGAGCAGCGACTGGCCATGGGGCGGCAGCATCTGCGGCCACTATGCAGAGCGTCCCGGTGACGGGGAGGTAAACGCCGGCGTGGTGAGGAACGGTGTCAACGAGACCAGACACGGCGTGGCAGCTTCCTCGGTGATAAGGCTTGTGCATAGTGGCGTGGAGAGGAGTGTCGATACCAACGGTGGGCGCCTGCGCCTGGCGAGGGCTGCATCACCGGTCCGGTGCTGCGCATGATGAGGAAGGGAGCGCTGCGCAGATCTGGTGAAACGCCTAGCGCGGATGGGGCCATCACGCCGACCTACTGCCTGCAATGGCGAGGATGGTGCCGCCATGCCTACCTGCTACTTGCAGAGGAAACGACCACCACGCTTCGCCGCACCTGGAGAGGACGGATGCACTAGATCCAGTGTCGCACCTGAGGTAGACGGGAGGACTGGAGGAGCGCAGCGCTCCGGTGATGCTCCCTGACGGAGGAACCACGACGTCGCGTGGCCTAGGAACAAGAAACTACGACGGCGGAGGAGGTTGGAGTCAGGAAGGGTAAATAGTCATGCGGATGGTCGGATGGGCTCACATGGGCCGGTTGGAGGCCTGGTAGTTTAGTTTCTCTGGAGCTCACCCTTGGATCCAATATCAATGGCTTGGATGAAGAACTGCAGAGACAAGTCCTTCCACCAAACTGCAGACGGTCTCGTTCTGGGCGGGACACAAGTATCTCGCTTCTTGAAGTCACACCATAACTTTATGTCCACGATCCACCATTCAGAGAAGATCCAACGTCCTAGCCCTGTAGCTTGATGTTTTCACGGAGCATTTTGGACAGGTTTAACTATAGCCTTTTATGGTCTAACTATAGTCTTTTGTGGTCTAATCATATTCCCCCATCCCAAAGTAGAAGTCATTATAGGATGAGTGTCACTACTACACAAATCTTTTCGGAGGCGGTCAGAAATGGTTTTGCGAGGCGGGCAGCACAACCGCCTGGAATGAAAGATCACAGTAAATGCATCCTTTACTGAGGCGGTTGAGTGTCCGCCGGCGTTAATCCAATAAAAAATAAAAAAAGAAAAAACCTAGACCCAAATTGGGCCTGGACCTGGGCCTCCAACCACCGCCCCTGCGCACTGCCGCCGCCACCGCTGCACGCCAACACTGCCTCCGCACCGGATTCGGCTCCCTCCTCGCCTGATCAGCCAGTGCTCCGCCTCCACCCCGCTGGTTCGTGCGCACCACTGTCGGATCCACGCTCGCTCCACCAGATCTAGCTCCTCCTGATCCACCGTGCACGTGGAGCCCTCCACCTGATCCACCGCCGGAGATGGCGTAGATCACTGTGGAGTCGGGGAGGTGCTCGCTTGATCTGGGGCCCCAGGATCCGCCACCCCCGAAGCACCACCGCCGTGGATCCATGTCGAGGAAGAGATATCCGCCACCGTGGATCCATGCCAAGGAAGAGATGTCCGCTACCGTGGAGCTCACCGCCGAGGAGGGAGCACTGCCATGGATCCAAGCCGAGGAGGTAGCCCCGCACGCGCCTCCATGGATCCCGCGGATCCTGCTATGGCAGAATTGTCCGGTTTAGCATGCTTTTAGGGGCGCTTGTCTTCCACTAGACACTAAGTGCCCTGAAAGTGAGCTAAACCAGATGATTCCGTCGAGCACACCCGATGAGAGAACTCAAACAATCCACATTTTACATCCGGGATCCAATAATGCATACAAACTTACAATACTTAGTCTATTTCATACAACATAGAGTCTCAGAAATAGTTTATTACAATACCAAGGTTCAGAGTGCAACAAATTAAACAGGGGAAATAAAATAACGTCTAGCGGAACGCAATAAGGATCCGTCTGTGCCCACCAGAAGAATCTTCCACACAAGGCCTAACTGCTCAAGGTGCACCTGCAACAAGGGTAAAATAAACCCTGAGTACACAATATACTCGCAAGACTTACCCGACTGGGAATATATTTCCTGACTCTCAAGGATTATGATAGGCTTTATGGCTTGTGGGTTTCTTGTTTGCGAAAAGCAGCATTAAGAGTGTGTCCTTAATTCGGTAACTTTTAGAAGTCGTATTTTATTCATTAACCAATATTCTATGTAAGCACCTATACTATAATCAAGCAAGGGTTGAGCAAATCAGGACCATTCCTCCATATTTCAAATTCCAATTCTTACTATGATACCAGAGCATAGTCAAGCCATACCGTCACGCAGAAACGGTGATTCGCGAATCAATGTGCCCAGCTGGGTACCCCGAAAAACACACGCCTCGCTTGTACCCCAGGCACAAGCAAGACCAACCCGTTCTCCTCCAGTCACGGGTTTCCAGGTCCCTGTCTAAACTTGGACTCCTAGCTCCCGCACTTGAGGCCCGGCCTCAATGAGGTGCTAAGACCTCCATCTATCCCCGTCTCCAATCAGTCGGTCCGAAAAGAGCCGAAGCCCATGACAAGAGAGTAACAAGCCTTCCCACTCCCATAAGCAAGTATGTGCTTGGGATAATAGATCTGTGACTTAACCAGGGTCCATGCAACGAACGGTCCTTAATTGACACGGACAGGGAAACTGTGCAACCCAGTTATGCCCCGTGACCGCGGGACACAACTTGCTACACCCACCAATACCCATACCACATCCCTGCATGGTCACAATTTCCTTTCCATCATTTTATCTAGAATGTAATAATAATATGAGTAACTCTCTATCGTGAGTAATGACAGGTTACTCACTCTACCGATGAACCTAAGCAAAGCAACTACGCGATCCTGTACTAGTAAGACTCATGGGTGTGTGTATATATATATATATATATATATATATATATATATATATATATATATATATATATATATATATATATATATATATATATATATATATATATATATATATATATATATATATATATATATATATATATGCATGTGGGTATCATAAAATTCCTGCAACTTAAATGCACAACATTTTAATATATAAAGATTTGCAAAATAAGGGTTATGCACCGGGGCTTGTCTTGGGCAGGCACAAGGTCAGAGGTGTCAGTCACGGGCGGCTCCTAGAACTCCTCCGGTACAAAGATCTCCTCCTCGTACTCCTTGATGACCTCCTCATAGTCCTGCTCCTCCGCGGCCACGTACTCAACTTCCTCGTGATCTACATGCATGCAATGACAAAACGACACTTAACAAGGTGACCACAGTAGCTCTTACAACAACAACACTACTACTAGCTAACGCTAATGGCTAATATGCTAAGCTACCATTATTTCTATTAAACAAGGTTGACTGATCTAACCAAACTCTAGCAACTAACATGCACATCATCTCTTGATTTCTGATTTCCCACATAGCACTACTAGGGAACTTAGCTACCCTATCAAACAAGCTATTCCAAGGCTATGAAAATTACAGCAAGCATCTAAAGACATCATGAAGCTACTATAAAAATTTTAGAGCTAGAACTATCCTAGATTTGCCACAAAAATTCCTACAAGATTGGTTGCCTTAACATTCACTACCTTAAGCATTGATTTAATCGACCTATCAACATCACATCAACGCACGAAAGGAAAGTACCACTTGATAGATCATGAATTTAGGGACTCAACTAAAGTGGTTTCATGATTATTGGACACCAACACAAGTCACTAAAATTCGTCAAAGTTCGGTCTAAAACTAAATTATCAAAGCCTTTCTAAAAAAATCACTAGAACCTAAACCCAGCTCTTCCGACGCGGCCCAACAGCGCAGCGCGCACGCCCGCAGCCAGCACAGCCTGGCCCAAAGCCGCGAGGCAGCCCACGCAGCAGGCCCATGTCCGCGTGACGCGGCCCATGACCGAGGAGAGCCCGCGCAGTTGGCACACTTGTAACCCAGCCCCCGAACTGACAGCTAATGACTAGACCAAGTTAGGCACTATTTCCACACTCAGGGGCTTTGCGAGAAAACCCTCCCGAGAAATGGTCTTTACCACCGGGCGGTCCCAGACGTGCCTCCGCACGCCGGCCAGCGTTGGCCGGCACTGACCGGTTACGTCGGCCAGAGGAAAACTCCTACCGCGTACCTAAGAGGGAGACACTTACCTACAGAGCGACGCACGACGATGGGCGGTGGTTCGGAGAACGGAGACGGAGCAGGGCGGCCTCCCCACGACGTCGGACAATCTACAGCGGCGGCATCCCCGTTCCGGTGAGCTACAGGCTTACGGAAAAAAGTAGAAACAGCGGTGAGCACCAATGACTCACCAAAAGCTAACCTAGGTGATGGCTAGGTCAGAGACAGTCGGAGCAGAGGTGGCCACGAGCGCCCGGGCGACCAGGCGGCGCACCACGGTGGCACCACCGCGCCCAAAACAGCTAGGCGGCGAACGAACCTCCGGGATGATGCGCAGGGTGGAGTGGGTGAGGTGGCGAGGCTAGTGGTGCAGCCAATTAGGGGTTCGATGCAACGGGGAGGGCAGCCACGAAGCACGGCCGAGCTTGGCCTTAAAGGCACGGCGGAACGGAAATCTCCGATTGGAGCACGGTGGGGCCAAATTGGAGGCGAGTTGCGGTCACGCTGTGAGGTCACACGGGAGGAACTCCAGGGCATGGTTGATTGGGTACTGGCGGCCCCTCCCGACCGGTTTGCTCGTCGCGGCCCCAACTGGCCAGGCGGACAGAGGAAGAGAGGTGGGGGAGTAATCGGTCAGCGCCCAAGTCCCATCTACGGCTGAGCTGGGGGGTCATCGGGACATGCGCAAGACGCTGGCGAACTGAGAGGCGTGCGCGGCAACCCCAACCGGCCAGGCGGTGCAGGGCCGACATGGACACGCTGCACCGCTGACCAAGACAGCGCGCCACACCGGCACGACAGGAACGGAGAGAGGGGGGCAACGGGCAGCCGAGCCAGCTGCACACGCGAGTGACCGGGGGACCCACTGCAGCGGTGCGTCAACGAGAGGCAGCCACCGCGGCGCGGACAGAGTCGCCCGACGTGTTGTGCGGGACAAACTTGAATGGTGACCGTGCCCAGGGAACCAGGCAACCCGACGCCTCTCGAATGCATGAATTTTAAAGCACCCACTCTGGCAAAACCAGCTTAAACCCGACCCGACCACCAGCACCAAACTCAAGAAGGTACTACAGGCTACCTGCCAGGGCTAAAACTTAACGCTCGTTACTAACAAAATCACGATGAACAAGCTCACGAAAGTAAGCTCGTCACACTGTTTCCCGGGGTCAAAAATTTAGCTAAGCTCCTAAATGAACCCTACTTCGCCTTCTATTTCCGAGCTATAAGTGACTCTAGCAACATCGCTACTCCGATAAAACAAAGGTTGCATTAACACCTACACACTTTACACTTCACATCTTATTTAGGGTTCACAGATACGTTTTATAGCATTTTGGTTCAATAAAATTTAGTTTCCAACCTTAGTTGATAATTTCAGTTATTACGTCAATCTTCCAATAACGCTCTTATTAATTATACAAGATCGCTAAAATGGTTCTAAGCACTTCAATAAATGTGAAACACAAGAAATGATGCTCATGCTAAGTTTAGGTGCATTGCTACACGCGGTAACACTGGGGTGTTACACCTGCCGCCGTCTAGAGGAGGGGGCGCGCTCGGGGAGGGGCGTCGAGGGAGGAGGGGCCACGCTCAGGGAAGGCGTTGTCGGGAGGAGGGGCTAGGCCGGCCCGCCGCGCCTCACCGCCGTGCGACCGCTCTTGGTGAGAGAGAGAGAGAGGGAGAGGGAGTGAGGCACGAGAGAGAGGGAGAGGGAAGTCGCCGGGTGAGGAGCGCTCGGTGAAGTGCGGCTCGATGTCTGAGGGAGGGAGTGGGGGTGTTAGGGTTTCTGCTCATTTTCTTTATATATTGGAGCTAGTAATGGGCTGTGTGGGCTATTGGGTTGGGCTTGATTTACCGAGGTGGGTGGAATTAGAATGCCCGTCTCGGTAGTAAATGCTTATTAAATAAGGCGGTTACCTGCCTCGGTTAATCGATTTTACGAGGCGGTTGTTTATAACCGCCTCGGTTAATAAAAAATGTTTGGATTAACCGAGGCGGTTGAAAGTGCTGCCCGCCTCCGAAAATAATTTCAAAATGCCTCACAAAGATTTTTTTGTAGTAGTATGCAGGGCAAAGTTTCTCAACTTTGACTAGATTTATAGAAAATACGTGTAATATTTATATCTCTAAATAAGTTTATTATGAAAGTATATTCAATGATCTATCTAATGATATTAATTATGTATTATAAATATTAATTATTTTATATATATATTTGGTTAAAGTTGAAGTGGTTAACTTCTCAAAAAATGAGAATAACATCTTTGAGGACGGAGGGAGTAGTCTTTTGCGGCCTAGTCGTACAAGTGAAGTGGCCTATACTTCAAATGAATATTCGGTAGTAGCACTTGTTGCTACAGAAATCAACAGTCGCACTTTTTCAAAAATCTGCATAAATATGTTTGGTGCTTGAGGAGTACTTCTCTTTATTTTCAATGGCCTAGAAGATCCTTTCGTACCCTGTAATCCACCTTATTACTTTTGGCCAATGGCCCCTCAAACTTTCACGGTGTTTACACACCTCACCAGCTTGCCCGGAGTCAATAAAAAAACATTCAGGTACCCCCGGTGATTGCCTAAAAAAAAGGAATATTTGAATCCAGCCATGACTTTCTAAAAAAATGTTTTTATACTTGTTGACGGTGTGAAGGCATCAATTTATATTTGTTGGGCACAGATTATTCGAGATACTGTCAGATTACTTTATAAAATATGCACTCATGATTGCATTTGCTACTTAGATCGAGCAGCTCCATTGTTAGCAAATGGCGAGCCGAGAGAAGCAAAAAAACGAATAGAGAGCATTGGAGCATTCGGATGTTTGGCGTCAGAATGAGCCGAACCGTGGAGAATAAAAAACTGTTTCCGGACACGTTGCTCTCTCTCGGCACTCTCCTGCTCTCCTAGCGCTACTCAAACAAAGGTGACTTTTTTAATATCACTGGAGATAACGAACTTTGCTTTCGTTCAATTTCATGTTTCGGCGCGACGCTGGAGGTGCCCTTACTGTGCAGAGTAAGATACGTGTGAATAGTGGTTCAGAGAATATAAGTCTGGATAGGTCAGCTTAAAAAGTTTAGAGGCATTGGATCTCAAATTGACACAGGAGATGTATGCAAAGTTGCACAGTGACATGTGCCTATCCTGCCCGTTGCCAACTAAGCGGGGCGGGAGGGAGCCACACAGTTCGTCGAGGAGTCGCCAAGGCGGTACCGAGTCGACACCTTCAACTTTACCAAAAGGGCGCAGGTGCACACGCAAGTGACCTATGAAGGCCCCATCTTCCGAGAGGCCGTCGCTGGAGTTGTATTTAGGCTTCCTAGTGAAGAGCCTCTCATGGTCCGGCCGCTGGGCAGCGAGCGAGACCGCAAACTCCTCTAGCATCGGATCCTCCATGATGTCGCAACTGACAAGTGTGGCGTCCGGGTACGGTGTTAGTGTCAACGGGTCGAGCCCGGAGAGGCACCATATGTGGCACGTCTGGCTGGCACCATCATCGAGTCTTCACTTCCCCGGCCATCCCAGACGCATATCCTACGTCAACGTCCTCTGCCAACACGCCCAGCGGCGCCCAGCACAGCTCCTCCTGAGTCCAATAGACCGCCATGGGTCCGCGGCTGAGACCGAGTGGGTGGTCGCAACGGCCCTAGGCATATTGTCGAGGAAGATCGCTCGTACCACCAGATGCACCGAATTTGCCAGAGGCCACTCCTTGCGGCCGCTTGCAATCGCGTGTGAGTTGTCAGAAACCCTTGCAGCGTAGACAGTGCTAGGGCCGATAGCATGCAGGTCGCCACCTTGTGAGAGGAAGAGAGGCAGTTGAGGCTGAGAGAAAGCTGCCTTGATCGTTCTTTTTTCCCTTGGAAAGAACATAGACTAGCGAGCCAACATCACGCCTCACGCAACCATTTAGCTAATCTCAGTGTTCTAAATAGTGGGCTATATCGGAGCTATAATGGTGATGTAGCGTCTCACATCAGTTATCGCTACAACGACGCTGTACTAGGCTTAGCTTTGCTATATAGGGATAGAGCGGATGAGCATATCTCTCCGCTAAATGCTATAGCCCTCTATGTAATTAGAACACTGGCTAATTTATAGTTCGTTGCAAAAGACAACATCTATTATAGTTCCTTGCAAAAGAAAACATTGCATTATATAGCGGATCATTGTGCACGGACATTCAACTAATTTTATTACAGGTCGGTTTGCAAAAAAAAACAAATCCTTGAGTATTGGCAATTTGCATTACCGTTCTACGAAAGTTCACACGTACCAATATACTGACGACAACCATATGTATGCGATATGAGATACTAGCAGGAAGAAGGCGCAAGGCTTATGCAATAGGCATTCAGCCTGGGAGACATGAACGCAAAAGACTTCCTTGGTACATTTCAATGGAATGACATTCCAAGCTGCCAAGATCTAGATCTGCCCATGCGTCTTTCCATGGATCGTAAGATTTTAGGGCAAGTTGTCCCTCTAACCATGCGACCATCCTCCCGTCATCTAAGACAACCAATGGAGATAACAGAGGGTGCAATAATGGACCACGGGGCTCCCAATCCGGCTCGCGTCGCATGGAGTAGCGTTTGGTCCAAACCCCGTTGCTCACGTCCGTCAGGAACCAGAGATCCGTGGAGCAATCCTGTCTTTTGTGATGGGCTATGACCAAGCATCCATCCAACCCAGCAGACTGAACGTAGTCATCAGCAGAATCCACAACGTTGTTGCTCAACGGACCCCGGAGAGTCGTCGGCCCCCACTCCTCCGTCGCAAGGTCGAAAAAGGCTACGTTCTGCTGCATGTCATCGTCGTCGGAGTCGCCGCGGCCGCCATAGGTTGGCTCATACGACCAGACGTAAGCGACTCCATGTTCATGGACCACTGCTTGGCCCTCGAACGATTGCCTTGGGATTCCTGAGATGTGCACAGGTCTTGGCTTCGCCCTCCAAGTTTTGTCGTCGCAGCCGTCGAGCGTTATGACTTCACACACCATCTTGATCGTTGTTGTTCCCTGGACGACGTAGCAGCTAAAGCGAAGCACCTTGTAGTCCCCTGTGGAGGGGACGTGCCTCAGTACACATATTGCCGTCGAGGCAGGAAAAGGCATGTCGCCATCGGGCAAGACGATGTCGTCGTCGGTGACTGCACCGGTGGTCGGGTTGATTACAAGGACATGGTCTCGTCTGTCGTTCGCCGTTGTCGGCTTCGAGACGACGGCGCAGATCAGACCATCCTGCGTGTTCGTCAGACTCCAGCAGAAGTAGTCCCCAAGGTGGATCCGCTTGACGACGTTGCACGAGTGCAGGTCGACGATGTGGATCATCGCGTCATGTCGACGGTCGAGGCCGACGAGCAGCGGGTGGCCGGACGAGTGTGCCCTGGCGAAGCTCGGGTCTCAGTTGAGGGAGCGCCACGATCGGCAGATGAGGCGGAGGCGGCACAGCGCCTTGGCCGGGAGGCGGAGAAGGACCTCGTACAGCACGTCCGTCGGCAGCACGCCGCCGTTGGCAAAGGGCTTTTTGTTGGCGTCCCGTACGAGCGCCGACGCCATCACCGGTAGTTCTCGCCGTCACGGTAGCTAAAACCTGGCGCATCCAGCCGTGCAGGCCCGGTGGAGGGGGTCATATATAGGCAGTGCTGGTCGTAATCATGGAAACAGATTGGCCTGTGGGGCTCGATGGAGTTCAACTGCTCGTACGTGGCTACGATTTTAGGATTGATACGACATGATCTCTGATGAATCTCCTCGTTTTTCGGCTCCATCTCCATGGCCCATGGGTTCCCGATCTGTTGGGCCATTTCATGGGTTTCCGATCTGACAAATATATATATGGTTTTATAAGTTTACATTAGCATATACGAAGCCAACACAGGATGCAAGTTTTTGCTACTTCCAGATTAATTTGGTGGATACATGGTACATCTATGTTTCCATGTTATCACAGATCGACTAAGGGTATGTTTGGTGTCTAGGGCTAATTGTTAGCGATAAGTTTGCCAAAATTAGTTCTAGTCCATCCAAACATACAATTAATATAGGTGGATAATTGTTTAGTTAAACAACTAGCTACTCCCTTTGGTCCATTTTATTAGGGCACAGGAATATCAAGATTAAAACTTTAAAAACTTTGATCAATAATTAGGCTAATAATTTTTATTTATTATAATACCAACTTTATATGATTAGATTTGTACGGAATTATACTATGCAATGAATATAAGTTTATAAGCATAAATAATATAATATAAAGTAAATGAATGGTCAAAGTGTGATATAGGAGACCCTGTCATTCTAACTTGCGCCAGATAAAATGCACCGGAGGGAATAATTACTAGCCATCTTCTAGAGTACCCAATATTTTCTTCCCAAAAACATAGAATTTTATAATTCCTAAAAAATATTGGAAAGAATAAAGAAGGTCATCTCCAAGAGTTTCTAATAATCTACTCCTAAAATATAGAAGACAATTTTACATCAGGAATCCTATACTATTTCTAAATTATCCTAACCACTTTTATATATTCTTTCTCTCTTTACATTTGCATCAAGAAACCTTTACTACTCTTTATTCTTTCCACGCCCTTCCACCTTTAGATTGGCCGACAAACACGCACGGGGAGAGCAGATACGCGTGACTTGGAAGCGCATAATTTTACGCGGAACAGGGTGACTTTTCCCAAGTTCTATAAGATTAGGAGGGTGGATTAGGAGTTGTTGGAGAGGGATTTTTTCTCATCTTGCTAAAAACAAGGATTATGAAGGAATTTAGGGAACTCTAGGAGATGACCAACCTTAGCTATTTTGGCTAAAAACAACTAACAGCAACTAAAAGACCAAATTACCATGTGCTCACTCCTTTTCCAATCCCATTTGCATCTCATCTTCCTTCACCATCCCACCTCTACTAGGTGCCCTATGGCCGGTTCTACACCACCTTCATCCCATCACCATCGGCAGGCACCCTATGCTCCCGCCCCACCTCCCCCTTCACCACTGCCACCACATCTTCAGCGTGTGGAGCTCGCTATCGCTCCCCTCTTTCTCCAACTCGCCCTCCCCACACCTGCACTCCTCAACGTCCTCACACAAGGCGCACCTCATCACACACCCGACAGTGTTTGCCTCGTGCACCTCCACCTCATCCACGAGCTCGACCACGACCATCTTATGCGTGTCTTCTCTATCGCCTCAAGAACTCCCAGCCTACATCCCCACTCTTCGCACTCAATGTCGTTAACCTCTGCTACAGCAACCCCTCTCGTGTCTCTCACGTCCTCGCTCGACCACCCTTTGTGCCCATGCTTTACACACGCCTCGACCACAGATGCTACGCCTGCTTCCTCATGCACTACTGCTATAGAGGAACCTGCACGCAGTGCTCCGACGCTAACCGGGGTCGTCTGCCCCTCACCACAGCCACTGCAAAGGTGCCGCTCACGCTCGAGTACCTCCACCCACTCGGCTTCGTGTATCATGACTTGAAGGTCGAGAAGATCCTCCTCCAGGGCAACGGACATGTCTTGCTCTCTGACTGTAACCTCGTCTCTCGGCGTCTATGGAGCTCGCCATTCGCCGATTAATTAGTGTGTCAGATTTGGTCGTATTAGGCATAGCGGGTTTACACATACCGATAAGCACATAAAATGAAATATTATCACCTCCCCTACCTCTATTAGAACATAGAGAGATGACTACAAGCTATAAAATGTAAAGAGTAAAATACATGGCTGGTCCTGAACTTGTCTTGGGGTATCATTCAAGTCCCCAAACTCTTAAAAAAATGCATTTTTAGATCTTCAAACTTGTCTTTATTTGTCGTCTAGGTCCATGTTATTTTTAGGTCCCGAACTTGTCTTAGTGTGCCAATCCAGGTCCCTGAACTTGTCATAATGTGTCAATTAGGTCTAAATAAACCTGATCTACTATGCATCATGATGTCACATGCCACAATAGATGGATCCACACCTCCTTCTTGACCATGCTAGAAACTTAATGGAGAAGCAATTGTTCGTCTACCTCTTTCGCCTAAGGAGCACTAGTTGTGACCTTGTCGCTACCACTACTAAGGATGTCATTTCAATTGATGTGGAGGATGGCGAAGGCATGACTTAAGGATGGTGAGTTGGCGATTGCTATACAATGCCACACTAGATTGGAACGCAAAGACAAGAGGAGAGCATGGAAATTGAGGTAGAAAAGAGGGGGGCATGTAGATGGAGCTCTAGGGACCAACATGTAGACTCAATGGAGCTTGTTTGTACCTATATGACACATTGTAACAAGTTTAATGACCTAAAAGAGTTTTGAACTTAGATGAAACCTTAAGGGGTTGTTTGAATCCTTTTATTTTGGAGGAATTGAAATCTACCTAATAGATTAGACTATTTGGCTTGGAATTTGACATTCCATAACATTCCCAAGCTCACAAATAAGTCTATCTCAAATTCATAGGGTGGGAGATGGAAGTGGATTTTATAGATCACTATACTATAATTCTACTCTCCAACTTATAGCATACTCCTCAACTTACTTCCCTACAATAGAAATGCAACATATAAGTATATTCCTTGTGTGCCTAACAATAAATATATAAATATATTCCATATACAACTATATTAGCTAATTAATCTATGTCTAAAATGTAATTATTAGAATGAATTCAATTCCAGGGATCTAAACGGGCCTAAGAGAAGTTCGGGTACCTAAAAATGCATTTTAAGAATCCAGGGATCCGAATGACACCACGAGACAAGTTCAATCAAATAATAACAACCAAACCCAATTTTGCTAAACATGGTTTACCTATGCAGAGTGACCAAACACTAAGACATTGCGCATGTTTATACTGGTTCTAGTCTGGATTGTGCTACATAAGATCTAATGCAGGGTAAGATGAATACAGTCAACCAATCATATGCATAACAATATTCTATCAGTTGGTCGATTCATATAAATGGTATCCAGGTCACTAAGTGCTTAGCCGAAACACACTGTCGGTCGGTTCCGATCAAGTTAAATTTTGTGTTCGGTTCAGACGCAGGAAATCCAAATTCATCACCTATCTGTCAGAAGTCCAGAAGTTTCAGTCATCTGGTTCTACGTTTTCCGAGTGATCGACATTTATCAGAGCAACTAACTCGCAACAATATTATTAAAGTATCAAACTTCAACACCAAAGCATTCGACGGACCATATGTTGCACAATAACCTCCTATTTTGCTATTTTCTCTTTTTTACGTGTGTTTGACTATAGGCCTACAGCCTACAGTTCTTTCTCTTCATCGGTTACACTGTTGATACCCTCGAGCGCCATTGCAGCATACTGCACATGTCTTAGGAGTGTCCCATATATCTTCCTCTCCTTACTCTCTCGCACGCATCACTCTCTTCTTCCTCGGACAACACACTATCCTTGCTGCTTCTATCAATGGAAATCATCCTCTCATGCCGCACGACACGGTTGAGCCAGTCATCCACCTTCTTCAGCTGCTGCAGAAAGCCTGCGACCTGGGAATCACACGTCGCGTAGTCATTCTCGATGTCATCCAGGAACTTGTCAATGTACTTGAGGAACCATCGGTTGCCGTCAGAGCGCACTGCGACAGCCAGGTCCATTTCTGCATTCAGGCTGCCGCCTTCAGTGGAAGCATCAGCGGTTTTCTTTGAAAGCCTGCTGTTGCAGTTGCACTTTGGCTTGGAACAGAACAGTGGGCTCACGGGTTTCAGTTCAGCCACTGATGATGCCCACGCGGATTCAGATGTGGCTCTCGTGTGGCTGGAGCAGGGTGACAGGTCTGCTTCGATGGCCGCTCTGACCCATGAGATGGCAGATTGCTTCCTGTCCAATGCTGCCTTCGTAGCGGCTCTTGGCGAAGCCGAGGATGTTGAATTGGAACAGCATGCTTTGGGGTGTCTGAGCCTGGCCTGTGACTGAGCTACGAAGATAGCATGATCCAGTTCTTGAGAGAATTTCAAGAACCTGCCGATGAGCTCCTTTGGGTCGTCGTCCTTGTCAGAATGTAGTTCAGAGTATTTGCTGAAAAGAGAGAGAAATGAATATTGAGCTGCTGCTGCTCACACCATAAGCATTTTCTGAAGATTTAGAAAGTTGATTCTGCTGTCACTTTTTTTTCAGATGAATCGGCTACCAGTTTTCTCATAGTACTTTAACGTAAACACATCTTACACATCATATTAACACATTCTTTCAGCGTTACTCACCTCAGGCATTTTATCAACTTCTCAGTGGCAGATGCTTCTAGCAGTCCATCAAGCACAGCTTGCAGCGCCATGTCTCTCTGCTTCATTGCTTCCTGCCACGGGAAATCAGCAGAATTAGCTTCTTGGGGGGTGGGGGGCGGCAACAAAAGAGAAGAACAAGCATGCCATGTAGAGTGTACTAGCTAGTAGAAACTTTGACGGCACAAATTCAAGGACTCGAAGATTTTTTTTTTAAAAAAAGGAATGGATGAAGTAGCATACCTTTCCATGACGCACCAAGCTTGAAGAGAGTGAGCTCCATATCACATTGTTCTCGCACCACTTGATGCCACTTGATGAAGCACTCTGCGACATCGGTGTGGCGGCACAGGAGCTGTCTCTGGGCGCCTTGATAGACGCGTGGCTATTCCTCTTGGAGAGCACCTTGAACGCCTTCTCTGCCTTTCTCCTCACGGACTCCAGTGGATCATTCACCACGTCGTTCTGATGTGCAATTGTTTTTGAGCCGGATTTACCTGGAGAAACCTGCATGATACAGCAAATTTCACTGGATTAGCTTGATTTCTAGTCACTTTGGTGGACACTTCTATATATGGGCTGCAAGAAATGGCTTTACACTGTTGCTGCGTCTCCGGGGAGCGACGGGTCTCACGTCCTTGATGCTCCCGCTGAAATCCCAGTTCCTCCTCGCCGTGGACAACGACGAGTACGACGACGACACGTCTGACGTGTCCTCGTCGTCGCTGCTGTTGCCGTCTACGGACGGGACACTGATCTTCCTCAGGTTCTTCGGGGAGTCCAAGCTCTTCATCAAGCTCTCCCTCCTCCTCGCCGTCGACGCCGCCGGCGATCGCGCCTCGGACAGATTAGTTGTCGACCGTGACCTGTGGCAGTGGCCGATGGCGGCAGGGGAGCTCGCCTGTCGCGCCCTCCTGTCCGGAAGCGGGGGCGTCGGCGACAGCCGGCGCGGACGCTCGGAGACGACCTCCTTGACGACGTCGTCATCGCCGGAGTCCTGCTGGACGCAGGGGTACCGCCCGGGGAGGACGCGGAAGCCGCGGAGCACGGGCGCCGGGACGGACGGCACGAGGTGGTCGACCTCGATGATCTGGCCGATGTGGAGGCCGTTGGCGAGGATGAGGTCGTCGTGGTCGGCGTGGAGGGACACGTAGCAGGAGCGGGCAGAGTCGGAGAGGCGGAGATAGAAGCCGTGGTGGCCTGAGAAGGGGTCGGCGCCGGAGAGCGCCGGCGTGATGTTGGTGACCTGGAGCAGGGCGCGCTCACGGGCACGGGAGCGCGACCGCGAGCGCGGCGTCGGGGCGGAGTCGCCGTCGTCGTCGGACGGGTCCGGTGGGCGGAGCAGCCGCTGCAGGCTGCCCGGCCGGAGCGCGGGCCTGTGCGGCGACGAGGGCAGCGAAGGAGACGACCGAGACGACGTCAGCGTGGGCGGCGGCGCCATTCGCGGAGAAGGGTGGGTGAGGAGAGAGAAAGCTGGTGCGAAATGTGCGATGCTGAGGGGAAGGAGGGGGAGGCGGATGCGGAGCTGGATTTGTGGCGGGTGACTCGGGGCGGATTTGAACGCCGGCGCACGGGAGAATGGTGATCCCACACGGAAATCGCAACTGACCTTGGCAAGGACTGTAGGCAGGTTTTGTTTACTTCTCTTCAGCCTTTTGCGAGACAAAGCCCATTGTGTGAGGCCGTTCATAAATGGACTGTTGAACGGATCCGGCCCAAGCATTAGAGCCCATATATAGATATATAATCCTAGCAGATATCATAATCTCTTCTTTTCATAGGCAGATATCATTAATTTTTTTTGCAGGTATCCAGAGATCAGAACCATTTTAAGTTGAAACTCTAGCCCTTTTATGTCTTTTATTATTCAAAAACCTCCTTTTATGCTTGATTAAAAGGAGATTCTAGCTCATAGGCTGCACTCTTACTACCCCACTAGCATATCAATCGCTTCATGCAAGTTATCTACGATTAGAGAGCCACAACAACCACTAATATGCATTTAGTTTTCCATATCATCCACTAACTTCTATGCAAATGCTTATACTAATAAGTTACGTAAGCCAATAATTTTAGGCAGGCCGATTTTCATTCCAAACCATAGTGATCCTCATAGCGACACACATGTGACATCTTTCTGGATTTTATTATCAAAATAAAGTGCTTACAATCAAACTATCCATGTAAAATGACACCTTATATAATTTATTATGATCAAGGCATTATTAAGGAAACATTTTTTTGTAATTGCTAAGTTACATAAATATATATTTATAATAACTTACGCATGTATATTTGGTCTCCATGGTAGCATATATCTTGTATGCTTATTTTAAGCTAGTTGTTTATGAATTAGTAGTGGTATTGAAGTGGGTATTTTTGAATGCATACTTTATGGTCGTTTACTATTTTATAGTCTTATATGTTGGTAATTTATAAGGGAACGTTTGTAATTTCAACATACGTAGGTAATTTAGATGCTAATTTAAGGAGTATTATAATAGCAGATATGTAATTTAGATGATAATGTAGAGATTTTTTACAGTATCTGTCATAATGATAGATTTATAGGCATGTGCAGTAGGAATACATGTTTAGAGGGTTCATAATGGCATAGGTGGATAATGCACATCTAATTTAGATGTTTATTTTAGGTTTTAGTGGCTAGTTTAAATATAGATTTATGAATTACTTTAAATTGTCTTTCGCAATGGCATTGGGGGGTACTTCAGATGCAAATCTAGAGTGTTAAATTGTTTTACTTTCTATAATACAAAAGGGAAAATCAATTGTGGATGTTTTCTTATGGAAGTAGAATACATCCAGTTGTAGTATTATAATGACCAGATGTTTTTTTTTTTTTTGAGTTTCTAAATTTTATCTTTTTTTTGCTAGCACATCTCATGAAGAGCTAAATAATATGGGAGATCCGCTATCCCTCCAATTAATAATAGCATAATATATCTTATTGTTATTATTATCAATGATGGTTTTAGTATGCTAAAACTGATGGCCGGAGTTTCTGATTTTTGTGAGGATTTTTAGAATTTATCTTCTTTTCTAACACACAACAATTAACGTGTAAATGTGGTCGTTGGGGACTCCAATTAGTTAGATATTGCGAAATGGGCAGTTCTCTTTTGTAAGTACAGAGCAAGGATGGTTCATAATACACTTTCCGGTTAGAGGGCTGGGGGTGAGACCGGGCGAACCCTAGGCGATCCCGCCCTGTCGGGCCCGCCGCCGCCGCCGCCTGCGGCGCCGGCCACCACCCGGGTGCCGGCGCCCGCCACCCCCTCCTCGCCCTCCCCCTCCCCCTCCCCTCTCATCCCCACCCTTGGAGGCCCCGCGGTCGCAGAGGAGCCGGCGCCGCCGCCGTTGTCAGCCGCCGCCATTGTGGATGGGCCGCCGGCGGTCGTGGTTGCGCCGCGGCCAGATTCGGCGGCCGGGACCTCCTCCCCGCCTGGCGCCATGGTTGTGCCGCCGGTGTCGGCTGGCCTTGTCGCGGCTGCCTCTGTGGCCGCCTCCGAGGCTACCACCGGGGGCTCCCGCTTCGACGCCCCCCAGCGGGACCCCCCGTCCCTGCCGCCGCCAACGGTGTCCTCGGGCGGCGCTGCCGCGGGCTCCAGCGCCTCCCCCGAAGCCGCCCCTGCGGTTTACAGCTTGGGGGCGCCCACGCTGGCGGCGGCCGCCACCCGGTGCCCTTTGTCGGCGACGCCGAGCAGCGCCGCTTTCTCACCACCGTCGTGGCCGGGCCCCGCTGATGCTCCCTCTCCGTCTGCGCCGTCGTTGACGCCAAACACCGCTGCCGCGGCAGCGGCCTCCGGCAGCAGCACCAACCCGTCATCGGAGCCGATGGGCGTGACGCTGGATGAGATTCTTGTCGTCGTCGAGGACGTCCCAGAAAGCGATGACGACGTCGTGGACGCAGATGCTGCATCCACGCGGCCACGGCTGGCTGCTGCGCCCGCCGCCTCAGACCTCGACGACTTCCTCGTCCACCCGTCCGCCCCTGCTGCGAGCTCGTCGTCCACCTTGTCCCCCAATGTCGCGCCTTTCCTTCCAAAGGGCAGCAAGACGGGACGGCCCAAGACCCGCCGTTGGGCGGACGAGGACCTCATTGACGTCTCCGATGCGGAAACGACACCGGCCTCCTCCGCACCCTATCGGGACGTGGTTCTTCGGGAGACGCAACTGCCGCAGCCGACATGGCCGCGACCAGCGCAGACTTTGACGCGCGCCAGTCCTTCGACTTCGGGCCATGGCGGTGCGGTGCCGGTTCGCCAGGGTGCGGGTCGTAGGCGGGGAAAGCGCCGTTGGCCGCGCCCGCAACTAGTGCACGGCATGCCGGCTCGGCCAGTTGAGGGCCGCATCCCAGCGCGTCAGCGCCTCGGGCGTCGCGGTTGGGCATCCTCCCCCGACGCCGACGGGTGGCGGGAGATCCTCCGACGGCAGGCGACGCAACCGGCGCCCTACTCGTCTGTGCCTCCAGGGTCAGCTCGTGGAGGCCGGTCGGCCAGTCATCGACCCCTGAGGCACATACCGACCGATCTACACGGCAAGTGCTTCAATTGCCTCTCCTCCGCGCACCGGGTGGCTACCTGTAAGCTGCCCCAAAGGTGTCTTCGGTGCAAGGGTCTTCGACACGTTGCGCGTGACTGCAAGCAGCCACGGCGCATGGACTCTCGGAGCTCGTTTCATCGTGCCCCTTCTAGCTCCGGCACAATCAGTGCCCCTGATGGATGGCCACGTCGGCGCGTCCGGGAGCCTGCCCCGAGTAACCGGCTTCGTGCCCACGGCGGCACTTCGGGCGCGGACCGTGCTGCGTCGGTCGCGGCTGCTGCCGTGCCTGATGCGTCCGCACTGTGCCTGGCGCGGCTGTGAGCGTTGGTGGGGGGCGCAGGCGGCGGAGACGTCGCCGACGTCGACGTCGACGCCGACGGAAGGGAGATGACATCGCGGTGGCAATGCCTACCGACCACGTCTGTGAGCCTCCCGCTCCTTATGCCGCACCATATCTCCCTGAGCCAGATCCACTTGCTTTGGCGATGTGCATGGCCGTCGGCCCTCCCGCTCTGGTTGTCTCCTACGATCCGATGCTGGAGGAGCTCGTTGCTGGGCTCGTCGTGAGCGGCGCTCTGGAGGCCACCTCCGCGGAGCCGTCTACAGTGGGGAGCGACGCCACCCCGGGGTTTGCGGAGCCGGCTACGGCGATGGCGCAGGAGCTGCCGCAGCTCATGCCCCCTGCGGGTGAGGTGGCGCCTGTGGAGGTCGCGAGTCTGCCACCTGAGGTGGAGGCGGCCGCGCGGGACGGTTTGCCTCAACCACCGGCGCAGGAGTCCGCGCTGCTGACACCTCCTCGGGAGGGTCAACCCGGCGTCCCAAATGGGGACGAAACGCCGTCATCGCGTGAGGCCGCTCGGCGCCTCGCTCGGTTCCTTGACAAGGTGCGTGTCGTGCGGGAGCCGCCCCTGATCGCCTCTCCACCACGGCAGAGGACGCCAGTCAGGAGGCCCCGCCTATCCGGCCCAGGAGCAGACGGATTGTCACCCAACCGTTGGCGCACATTCCGGCCTCTCGCGCGGGGCGAGGTTCTCCTCAACCAGCGTTTGGGGATCGCGCCGCCGACCGCACCGGTTTCACCTGCGCCCAAGGGGATACTCGACGCCTTGCGTTCTGGGACCTTGTCGTCGAGCCAGGTGGAGGCCTTGGACGCGCTGTTCCCAGCGTACAACGGGCGCGCGTGCGACCTCTTCCGGGAGGACCCGTAGGGCGCGACAGTGAGCACATTTTGGTGGATCCATTCATGTAATATCGGTTCAGGGAACATTTTGCTAGGTTGGTCCAGCCGTTATCCGCCTAGCGCGCCTGATGCGCGTTGATGTACTGAAAACTCTTTCCTCCTCTTAATGCAATGATACGCAGATCTCCTGCGCATTCGAGAAAAAAAAAAGTACAGAGCAAGAATAACTTTAGGCTCACCTTCTCCTATCTGTGCTGGCACATCCTTTTTACTTCGTTGTCACCAATTCGGTATCCATCTGTTTTCGTACTTCCATGTGCCTTTCCATCATTCATCAGCCTCAGGCCCTCCTCCGCGATCATGCTGCAAGCGACCCGCCCTATAGATCGTGTCTTCCATGTGTTTCTGAAGTACTGAGCCTCTTCTCGTCTACGGAGTAGATGGGATCATACTGAGCCTCTTCTGGTCTAGATGCAGAGACAAAACAGGCTTGTTTCTCAAGTAACCTTTAATCATCGCACCCAGCTGGCTGGATGTTGAAGATTAGTACATACTACTATTATCGTAATTCCACGCCATGACACTGTCACCATCAGTCCAGTAAGCCTGCGCCATCTGTATACTTTATACTAATCACAATTACAAATGTAAAACAGAGAAAATATACCATCATACCGAACCCAAGAAACCCTTGTCTTTGTACAGCTATATATCTTTTAACCTCTGTGGAAACTACCCAGTAACTTTTATCTACTGAGTTCTGACATTGGCTACGCTCAACAACTCTGCAAGAATCACAGGCCTCGAATCCGAACTATTCTATGCATCAAAAAAAAAATTTGCGTCCTAGTCAGAGGAGCTGTCCTCGTCAGAGGAGCTGAGCTCCCTCCGCTGCTCGTTCCGGTGCTGCGGCAGGGAGGTGCCGGCCGAGACGCGGAACGACTTGCCGGACCCCATCATCACCCTCTCCGGCGTCCTGCCGACGTCCCGGCACACGCGGTCCAGCGTCGCGAGGAAGTCGCTCACAACCATGAAGATCCTCAGCGGGTGAGGCTCCTCCTTGATGGCGTCGCCGTGGAAGTACTCCGTGGTCTCCTTGACACGCTGCAGCGCGCTCTCCCCGGCTGCCTTCACTGTCTCAATCTCCGCCTGAGCATGTCCGAGGAACGTGTCAATCGCCTCGAAGAACTTCTCGCTTGAGACCTGACCGGGACATGCCTGGTTGAGCTGAGAGACCAGCTTCACCTTCTCAAGGTCGGTTTCGAGCCTCGAGACGCTGCCCACCAGCGTGTCCATCTCCAAAGTGGCAGCACTCTTCACGTTTGAGAGCTCACTGCTGAGCCCTGCAAGCACTTTCAGGCCATCCTTCTTGAACTGTTCCTTACTGGTGCTACCGGGATTCACTGCTGCTGTTTGATCAGAGCCGAAGCCTTCAGATCGAATGATCTCTTGAACTACGAAATGGAGCACTGTCGTTTTTCCGTCTGTCGACTTGATGTCTGCAAGCTTTAGAAGGGTGTCAAGTTTGAAGGCCCTCGCCTCGCCTCGATTAGTTCCATCGTTCATGCGGTTCCCAGTCTTGAGAACTGCATCTAGCAACTTCAAGAATAGCTTGCTGCTTCTTAAATCTGTACAAGCTGCCTGAAAATTTTCTGAAGAAATATTATGTTTTGATAATTGGCCTGAATTTGTGAAGGAACTTGTATGAAATCCATAAGGTGTTTACACTGTGTGCATAAATGCTACAAATACTAGAGCAAATATAAAGTTTAAAGCAGTGTACTTTGAATAATTACTAAAACATGTGTTAGCAATATAGAATGTGACAAATCTATTTCTAAAAAAGTGAATACGTGGTAAATTTACTTAAAAACAACTATATACTCCCTCCGTTCCAAATTATAGTTCACTTTGGCTTTGTCTTAAGTCAAATTTCTTAAACTTTGATCAAGTTTATAGAAAAAAAAAGAACAGCATATAGAACATCAAATTAGTTTCATTATGTCCTCCATTAAATGTGTTATGATAGAGCATTATTTGAACTTGTAGATATAACATATTTTTCAAAAAATTTAGTCAAAGTTAGAGAAGTTTGACTCAGGACAAAAGCTAAAGTGAACTATAATTTTAAACAGAGGAAGTAGTTTGTAGCAGAGAATTAAAATTAAAAAAGTTCAAATCATCATAGACATTTACCTCTAGCGTTCCAAAAGATTTCTTTAAATAATTCACTTCAGTGCCAAAGTTCGCTCTGTACAACATTGCGTCTATTCTTTTGAAGGCAAAAGGAACATCAAGTACGTCTTTCAGAAAGAGCTCTGCTGGATCAAGCTTTGATATATCGCCATTATAATCTTTCAATTTCAGTTCTTCTTCTTTGGTCGGTGCCATCTTAGCTAGTGTTTCGTAGAACTCAGACCCCAAATCTCCATTTCCTGTTGAACAATTCAAATAGCATCACCTAAAGGAACCAAAAGGCAGATGGCAACTGCAAATTGCGACCACAGCAACCACAGATTGACTTATGACAATTGAAAATATCAAGAGGACATCAACTGCAGATTGACTGTGCATATCAATATCTGGAACAGGGTGATAATGTGCTATGCTGCCTTATCCCTATGACTCATAGACTATCAGTGTTAATGCATAGCATTTCCCATTTGTTGGTGATTTTTAATTATGTGGCTCGTGTATCATGTCAACTGTATATAAGGATATAACTCAGTACTGAAATGGTATCCTTGCAATCAAATTGAACTAACTGTATAGATGAGATATGTTGGTTGTGAACAATAAACAGGGGACATCAATTGAAGCTTGTTAGATCCATCAATGTTTCCATGTGACTGCATAAGAAAACAACTGATTCATAGGCCCACTACCATGCCATGTACAGCAAAATCTTATTTTTACAAAAGGAAGTCCCTAACAAAATAAACTTGCAAGATCACTACTTAAATATTCGTCATCAAAAGGCTCATGGTGCTAATAATTCTGGTTTGTGTATGCCAGGTAAGGAATGCACCTAAGCATTACAATAAGAAGCAATTTGGGACAGATGTCACACAAATCATTTCTGGAACCAGTTATGGAGCTAATAATGTCTGAACATATACTGTCCATGGTGAAATAATTGCTAAGAGTCCTTAAAATGCACACCCTACAGAGAAAATAAGATAATCCAGAAAATAAAGCATTATAATCATGAAGGAAGTGGCCACCCGACCACCTATCTATCTTTTCTTTTGTGATTAACAACTCCTCTGTACTAATTAATTAATTTTGGTTGAGAATAAATTGAGAAGCTCCTACCCCAGACTGTGGCAGGAGTAAGTACAGAGGCAATAATTGAAGCTTCAATTACCGCATAACACATCAAATTATGCATGCCACAGCAAAGTTATTTTTTGTTGAGAAGAAATTGAGAAGTGCTATCTGGAATCATATCAAGATATATAATATATGTTCCTCTTTTTGATAGCTAGTCTATCAACTGCTATTTATGATGAGAATTGTTAGCAATAAAATAGTGGTTCAACCATTCTCAACCTCCTTGTGATCTCTGTAGTAGCCTTGAATGTCAGATGACTCTCCAGGAAAAAAATGAATAAATCATGACACATTCAACTAACAAGATCAATGTACTTGTTTATTATAAGAAGCACATCAATTAATCAACAATTCAAGATCAAGCAATAAAACACCTAAATTTGGTATGGATAACCCATGATATCAACATAATCATGAAATCAGTGAACCTACTGCAACAACTTTTATAAGAACCTGAGCTGGTTAGAGGTATGGGTGTAAAGTAAACCCCCACACCCAGGTTCAAGTCCGCTTTAGATCACTTGCAAGAGAGAAGTTGATGAGCAGAGGATGGCCTCGAAATGGATATGCAAGTTATAGGAAAAGCCAATGACAGTAAAGTTTATCAAACCTTCCATTTTCTTAAAAAGAAAAGGAATGCTGAAGTCTAAAGCAACTGAGGGTTCAACACTATGTATCACTTGCCCAATTTAACACTTGTAACTACATCTGTTACCAAGTTTTAAATTGCATACCTGTAATACAACATAATCACAAGACAAAGAAGAAGCATTGAAGGTAAAGAACCTGCATCTTTGTGATTTTGCCTCTCCAATGCATGTCCTAATATGCGTCCTGATCAAACTATGACCTACACGAAGTGACTTATGATGCTAAATCACCGACGGTTCACAAAAATATCCACACCAGCTAATCAAACTTAACAACTAACTATTTGAGCAGATAAGATTAAAGTTTTATTTGGATGCAGTAATTGAAGCTGGACTATCAACAACAGAAGCTTATTTGGAACATATGGTGCCTTTCAAAAATTTAATAAAGGAGTAATAGTGTAAAAATGATCCTCGTTGGAACGCGTTGCATTTAGTCTATGTGATCATGAAAGTAACCCCTCACCAAATAAATCTTGAATGTGACGATTGTGGTCAAAAAGCAGGACACGTATAGGAGCCTTCACTATCAGCATACATCTAAACAAAAGAAAAGGTGCCTTGTAGGGAACTAGGAGAGATTCCGTGGTATGGTAGGGGTTTTTTTTAGGTAAGCAATATGACGGTTTTCCAGGTATAGGGGGTGTTTGGGACTGCTCCACAAACTCCACCGTAGAGCAAGCTCCACGAAAAACTAGAGTTCGTGGAGTACCTCTTTAGATGCTCTCACAACTCCACACTTTTTTCTCGAATAGAATGTGTGGAGTTGAAACCGTTTGGCTAAAAAATGTGGAGCGGAGCTGAAAAACGTGGAACGGAGCAGTCTCAGACACCCTGTAATCTGTGTTTTTTTAGTGTTTCAAGGAGGGGGAGACGGGGCGGCGGGGGTGCATCTCTACAAACTGGAGGATCCCTTATAACATATGAATTAATCCGGCGAACAGTGTGAAACGTATTTTGCAAACCTTATAGTCACAACAGGTCAACAGCAGCAGTATTCTGATCAACAAATAGGTACCAGAATGTCAATGGCATAGAACATATTTTCATGAACCTGAAATTTATCAATTTAAGTATATATCCAAGAGAAATTCCGCCAATTAATTAGCATTCCCTTTCTTACTAACCAACAACGGCGTCCCTTTTTGGTAGTATTTTAAAAGTCAATAGTCAGCCATTTTTTTTTAAAAAAAAGGCGCCAATCATCTATTTGTCGCGATCAGGCGCTAGCGCGGGAGTGGTGCCAAGCACCTAGATTTTGATTTTTGAAAATTGAAAAACTGTTCTTGAGATTTTCTGGGGACCAAACGGCAGCACCCAAATCACTTGTCAAGTTGCTGTGTGTACTTTGTTTAGCAGTAACCAGAATGTACTGTGGGGACATGTGGCCATTGGGATTGCACCAGAGCGCTATAGAAAATTCGAAGCTTGGCTGGGGACCAGGCTATTGCCTTGTTTAGATTCCAGAGTGTGGCCACCAAATTTAGCTGTCACATCAAAATGTCGGCACATATATGGAATATTAAATATAGATGAAATAAAAAACTAATTGCACAGTTTTGTTGTACTTTACGAGACGAACATTTTAAACCTAATTAATCAATGTTTGGACAATTATTACCAATAAAAACAAAATTACTACAGTGTAACGTGACACTTACTATGCAGAGTTTAGTTCCAAATTTTGGAATCTAAACATGGCCGCGTATAGAATTATGATTGTAAAGAACTGAGAGCAAAAACTCACCGTGCGTGAGTGCTCCGGTCACATCAGCCGATGTCACATTGAGCACCTTGAGCATGATCGCGACATTCTGTAGCCGCTTCGGGTCGAGCAGCCGGTTCTCCTGCTTCCCGGCGCTTCCCCTCCTCGCCGCCTGATCCGAATTCCCCGCGCCGCCGGAGTTGTTCAGGAACAAGCTCTCCATTGCCGCTTCGTTCACGCTGCACCAATCACCACGCAGTTCCCTGCTCAGTGCAGAACGATGGGGTGTTGTGGAAACATGAATGGGAGAGGGTCGCACCGGAACGAGTCGGAATTGTTGACCTGGTCCCAGACGGTGGTGCGGCCGGAGATGGCGCGGAGCTTGTCCCAGTGCAGCGGCTTCAGGCTTGGTGGCTTCGGCGGCCGCGCTCTCCCGCCGTCGCCATCCGGGTTCTCGCCTCCCCTGTCCTGAACAGAGGGGTCTGGGGAATTGGTTAGCGCCAAACTGGCGAGGACGGCGGGGGGTGGGGACTCCTCGGGCATCGGTCGCAGCAGCCTTTGCCTCGGTGGCGGTGGGGGCGGCGGTGGACGAGCAGGACGTGGGGGGTTAGTTTGCGTCGGCGTCGGCGTGGGCACGGGAGCAGGCACGGGTGGTTGAGCCGCAGCCACTGTTTGCTCCAGGGTGCTGCGCTGGCTAGTGCTCCGGCTGAACCAGGACTTGGCGGTCTTGGGCGCGGTGTAGTACGTGGCCTGGTCCTCCTCGTCGGAGGAATCCCCCGTGGTGGTCGCCGGCGGCGTGGACGCCGGCGGAGGCGGGGGCTGTGCCGCCGGCCGCTTCAGCGGCGGCAGCGGGCGGAGGTCGGGGCTCGGCTGCTTCACGAGCGCGAGCGGGCGGAGGTCCGGGCTCGGCGGCCGGTGCCGGCTCACCTCCACCATCGTCGTGAGCGGGTCGAGGTATATCGCGTCGGACGCCGTCGAGCTAGGCGGCGGCGACCGCTGGTGCCGCGCGCTGCTCCCCACGTCGCTGGCCACCCGCACGGCGACGGAGCCTGGCGGCACCGACTTCACGGCGCGGAGGCCGTCGCCGGCCCCGCCCCCGCCGCCTCCGTCGGAGCGTCGGCGCCACAGGAGGAAGCACGAGTAGAACGCCACCGCGAGGACCACGAGGCCCGTGGCGAGCGCGATCGCGACGGTGTTGGTGAGGCTGGTCGCGGACCGCCCGCCGCCCTTGGACGCCGATGCGGCCCCCGCCGCCGCCGCCGGCGGTGGCGGCACGATCGAGTCATCGAACCCCGGCGGCGGCGTGGAGTCGATGGGGAAAAACGGCTGGTGGAGAGAACGCCGCCAGAGACCAACGCCGTCCTCCGCCGCCGCCACCGCCGGCGACGACGACAGCAACAGCCCAGCTACCACCGCCACAACGAGCTGCGCGCTCAGAACAACTTCCGTTCCTCTCGTCATTGAACAGCTCTGGTAGAAAACAAAATACTACTCTAAAAGAAACGCTGAGTTCTCCTCCGAAAAATTGAAAAAATTTATGTCGTTGCTTCGGTTTCTTTTTCGGGCGTGGCCTCCGGAAGGAGGACGACGCCGAGGAAGTTGGCTGCCTCACCGAAGTGGCAAATGAGTGTGTGCGCTCTACGCTCCACGAGGATAAAGAGAGCCAATGCTGCTCCTTTGAAGGACCAGCACACTGACATCTGGGCCCCGTGTTCCAGGCAACAAGCACGGCCCACGAGTCAGGGAAAAACCGTACGAGGGTTGATTCGCGATGGCACTGCTCGTTCTGGTTCAGGACTTCAGGTGCGGGCGTGCCGGGTGAAACACTGTATCAGAATAGGGGAGAAAAACACTGACATCTGGGCCCCGTGTTCCGGGACTCGTTTAGTTCATAGAATAGGGGAGAAAAACACTGTATTAGAATTTCTATAGCATTTTGTTTGTATTTGGTAAAAATTATCCAAATTTTGACTAACTAGGCTTAAAATGTTCGTCTCGCAAAGTACAACAAAACTATATAATTAGTTTTTAATTTTATCAACATTTAGTACTCTATATATTTACCGATATTTTGATGTGACGGAAAATCTTATTTGTATAGTAGAATTTGGAGAGAATCGGGGCAACTAAACGAGGCGAGGAGCGAGCCGCCATTTTCGGCGTGTTCAACCGGGTCGGTCACACCGAAGGACCAGCACCAGCACCAGCAGGCCCGGGGAACCATCAATGCTGACCCAATGATACGTGGGACCCACCTAAACAGGGCCACCCGCGTCAGCATCACAGGCGTCGCGTGGCGAAGCAGTAAATGAAGTGGCCGTTCGTGGACACGAGCGGCAGTAGACGTGGGGCCACGACGGACCCACCGGAAATCTTACGGCCATCGGCAGCTTCTCATCTACCCGCCCTGTTCTAGCATGCTAGTTGACATGTCGCTGCCGGTGGGACCGCAGAGAATAGGGCCAGAATGTCAGTGGGTGACACGCTTTATTGAGTGGTAAGAACGACTGAGGCCTTATTTAGATTCTAAATTTAGGATTCAAACTTTGTATAGTAAATGTCTCGTTACACTGTATCAATTTTGTTTTTATTTGATAATAATTGTCCAAATATTGATTAATTAGGCTTAAAATATTCGTCTCGCAAAGTACAACAAAACTGTGCAATTAGTTTTTGATTTCATCTACATTTAGTACTCCATATATGTGCCGATATTTTGATGTAATGGGGAATCTTCTTTTTACATAGTAGAATTTAGGGTGAATTTAGGTATCTAAACAAGGCCTGAGTAAGGCTGGATAACGAGCCGAGCTGGCTCGGCTCGGCTCGGCCCGGCTCGTTCTGCTCGTTAGGATAACGAGCCAGAAAGCCAGCTCGGCTCTTTATGAGCTCGAGCTGGCTCGTTAGGCTCGCGAGACAGGTATAAAAAATACACAAAATATAATATTTGCATTTATTTAAAGCTTAAAAATATTAATAATATAAAAATAATATATTCAATGACCTTAAATCCAATAAAATATTTATATGAGCTAACATATCATCCATTTGTGAAGTGCAAGACATGAAGTAATACAAAACTAATATAAGTTATGATGACTTTTTTCCTAAAACTACAGCTCGTTTGGCTCACAATCGGCTCACGAGCCAGCTCGAGTTGGCTCGTTATAGCTAACGAGCTAAAATCCTGGCTCGGCTCGTCTCGTTATCCTAACAAGCCGAGCCGAGCTGAGCCGAGTCAGCCACGAGCCGAGCCAGCTAACGAGCTCCGAATTTTTCGTCCAGCCGCCTGAGGCACGGTGGCTTTTCTCGTCAATGTTTCGTCGTCGTCTGCGGTGGGCGGATGAGTGGTACAGTAGTACGGTGTTCGCGCGTGTTAGTGAATTCATAGTGGGGTTAACTCGCAGGCCGTGTCGGGACGTGGGGGACGTGGCGCGCCGCGGCGCTGCGTGCCGTGGCTAGGACTAGTAGAACAGCGGTGGATGTGAACCTCGTGCTGTCGTGCAGAAGCAGAACTACAGAGAGCTGAAATCGAGCTCCAGAGCCTGTAGAACTGTACTAGTAGAGAGCAAAGAGCATGGCACCTGGACTGAGAGATCGTCGTCGCGAATTTCTTTTTTCTGTTGGGAGATTCGTCGCCTCATCCGCGGCTTCCACTACAACCGCCGAATGCACGCGGCACAGCGGCTGTGGGGGGCATGGCCGGCCACGTACTACAGCACATCCGCGCACAGCTCGCCTGCGTGCGTGGATCGTGAACCGTGGTCGTCGAATCCACGGAGTGCCATGCCGACTTGACGAGGGACTGTGGTCTTGTTCATCTGGTTTATAATTCATCTTATTTAGTTTGTTTTTTCAACCGAAATAATATTTTTCTTTTAAAAAAACCAGACCGGCTTATAATTCTAGCGGAGCCATGTGTTATCTGACGGGAATCGCGGAGAAGTTTCCTCCAGATCGGCTGCATAATTCAGTACTGTAACATGTACTAGTACGGACGAAGACTTTGTGTGCAGAACGTCCAAGAAACGCTGCCAGAAACTCGGCAGTAGTACTCCTGTTGGAGAAGAATTTTGACTGAAACTAGCCTCAGAATGCTCAATTTTTCCCTTGCCGTCCATTGACTGTGTTTGCTTCCTCAAAAAAAAATATTGTGCAAACAAAAGATTTCCCGTCACATTAAACTTGCGATACATGCATGGAGTACTAAATGTAGATGAAATCAAAAACTAATTGTACAACTTGGTTATATTTTACGAGACGAACGTTTTGAACCTAATTAGTCAACGGTTGGACACTATTTACCAAATAAAGCCAAAATATACTACAGTGCTTTTTTACACCTTTTTACGGAACTAAACACACCCATTGAGTCGAGAGGTAGAGCGTACAGCAGTGGAGTACCAAAACAGCAGAGATCAGATCAGCCAACCGTGCTCATGATTCGCGTGCACCAGGATCGGAACAAAGCTCCGTCGCCTGTCTGGGCTTTCTTTCCACCCTCACATTCATTCATGGACTAACTAGGCTCAAAAGATTCGTCTCGACATTTATAGACAAACTGTGTAATTAGTTATTTTTTTATCTACATTTAATACTTTATGTATACGTCTAAATATTCCATGTAACGAGAAATCTTGTAAAATTTTTGAAAATTTGAAGGGATGTAAACACTGCCTCAGCTTTTTGACGCGGCATTTCGTACGCTTCAGCCTTCCACGTACCCTTTTTCTGGGCGATCAGTGCAAGCAAAGCACAACGCTGCTGCCGGAAAAGGCCGTCGCGCTGTACTATACCCGTCCACTGCTGGCCGTGGCCTCGTCCCGTCCGGTGCACGCCCCCGTTCCGCGACACTTTTTCTGCCCATGTGTGCGGACCCTTCTTCGGCGTGGAATCGAATGTACGCTGCGGGGGGCTCGGCTGTTGGTTACACTGTCACGTTGCTAAAGCGACCCTGAACTCCAGTCTATAGCCCTCTAGGTGCCCAGCCATATCATTCTCCAAACCATTAGCTCATGGAACAAGTGCTAGTACTACTAGGTCTTTGTGATCTTAACCAAGCGATCTAATTCTACGATCACACTAGTCAGTAAAACCTATGTTCCTACGATGTTTATGTTAACAACAATTCGATCTTACGTTTGACAACCTTGCATGGTATTACATCGCCATATATGGTCATGTTCGCTTGTCTTATCAACCATACTTTTTCAACGAAGAAATAGTATTTTTCTCTCATAACAAATTAGCTAACGATATTTTTTAGCCTGTCTTTTCAGTAAAGCCAACAAGAATGCTCCTGTCGGCGTCTCGACGCAGAAACAGAGCTACCGACAGGGCACAGGGGCATCGCCGTTGGAGTCGCCGGCCCGGAGCTGCGTGTGCGGCTGGCCTGGCTACATGTGTATACAGTCTAGTAGTAGCACCGAGCACGGGTGGATGGCGACCGGTTCCGCTTGGTCCCGCGAGTCGCGCTCCGCGCAGCGAAGCCTGGTGGCCCGGGGCTGGAGTTCCCCGAGTAAAAGTTTGTGCAGGCCAGGGCACTGACCTGTGGCGCGTGGCGGTGAGCCGGTGGCTCTTGTTCTGTTCCGGATGGACCAGTGGTCGTTCAGACAACTGAAGGCGGCATTTTTGTCACGTACGTATGGACTATGGACCACCCATACGGTCCATACCATACGGCCATACGCTCGAGCCGTAGTAAACGGCTGCAGCTGCAGGCGAGTGTGGACTATGGCTGTGTCTGCAACTGCAACGTCGCCGACAGCGTGTTACATTACACTTACACGTCTTACTAGTCTCTGTCTCAGACCTTGAAAATTCATCAGAAGCATACAAGATGCGTTGTACGCTTCACAGCCATAATTGAGATGGTCTTCTCTTATTTTCTCTAACTTTCATAGTCGTTCCGGTAAGTGACAGGCCTAAGAATGAGCATGATGTAACAGTTTTTCCAAATACAATTCAGTATAACTCATGTATAATAATTATTCAATATACAAGGATAAAAATAACATATCAAATCTAACGCTTAGCAATTATTACTCCTACGTTGTATCACTTAACAAGTACATGTATTTTATCATATACCGATGCAAAGTACAAAGACTCATTTTTAAAAAGATCTACACGCTAATACTTTATTTCTTTTTTGAAAAACAAAAAAAAATAGGTACAAACATAACAGAAGGAATGAAGATAAACAAATGCGATTCTCCAAAATTATCTTGTGACTATGTCATCTGCTCTTTCTTGTTGCATTTAGGATGAAAACAAAGAGAAGCATGGATTCAATCGGTTTTTTTTTTTTTTGACAAGGGCATGGATTCAATCGTTAAACAGATACGATCCTCGAAACGCTAACTCAAAGTGGTCCGCCCAGAACATCATGCGCTCTGCGAGAGGGAAGCAATCGATCTTGCCAAATCCCTCTTCATCTCTGAGGCCGCTCGCCTGTTCATTCATCATCAGCTGCCGGTGTCTGGGACGTGGAGCGGTGGAGCCTGCGCTGCGTCTCCGATTTTTGATGGCGGTGCTCTGTTACCGAATAGCTGACGGGGTCAGATAAACACTGGGCAGCGATTTCGCACTAGTGAAGCGGTTTTTGGTGATCAGGTTCTGAAACTGCCGCGAAACGCCCATCGTCAATTCGATCGTCAGCTCACAACAACGTGCTGACCTTTCGCTAAGGATTGAAGAGAGAGAAAGAGGGGGGGGGGGGGGGAGTGGGTGGGGGGGGGATTAGATGCAGATGAATGAGGACTCGGTGGAGCCAACCGGCGATCTGGGATTCTTGATCGACCATTTATAAGAAAAGAAGGAAGAGTAAAGCAGTAAGAAACAGATTTCAGCCTGCAAAGGTCCCCTTCAAAGACGATCACAAAAGCCTAGCAAAATACCGCATAAGGAATTGGCTTTCCTGTCTGCACCGCTGCTTCAAAAATACTCCCTCCGTATCGGATTTAGAAGTCGTTTAGGACAACGACACGGTATCCAAAACACAACTTTAACCTCTTGTTTTTATAAAAAATATTTATAAAAAAGTGATATATATATATATATATATACTTTTATAAAAGTATTTTTCAAGATAAATCTATTCATATAATTTTTACATTTGCAAACTCAACAACATAAAAGTTATTGATGATTTATATTCTCAGTGTTGGACTCAAATCTTGTCCAAAACAACTTCTAAATCTCATACGAAGAGAATACTTTTCAACAAACAAACAATATTTTTTCACACAATAAATCAATGTAAGCCAAATTTCTGCGAAACGAACAGGGCAGCTGAAGCAAATCTATCAACAAACGACGGACTCAGAACCCGTCGCTGCCGACTGGTCGGACGGGTTGGTTCCTCGCGCCGACCCTCCCTCCCCGCTCCCACTTTGACATTTTGGCGGCCCAAATGTACGTGCAGTGGCCCACGGCAGCCCAAGGATCGGTGCGACCCTTTTTCTTTTGCGTTGACGCCCACGCTCGAGCACGTGTTTCGTTCCGTTCTTTGCCGTAGTTGGTACGTTCGTTGCAGTTTTTTTTTCTTTTCCTTTTTCTCTGCGTTGTGGTATCCTTCTTTTTATTTTTTATTTTCCTTTTTCTTTTCTTTTTCTTTTTCTTTTTTCTTTCTTATATTTATTACTATTTCTTTTTCTTTTTTCGTTTTCTCTTTTATTTTTTGTTTTGTTCTATTATTCTTGTCATATTTTATAATTCTTTATTTTCTTTCTTTTCATATTTTATCCTTTATTATTTTTAAATTTTCTATTTTCTTTTTCTTTTCATTATTCCTTTAGTTTTCTTTTTCTATTTTTTATTTTTATTTTTATTGTATGTTTTATTTTCTTTTTTCTTTCCTTTTATTTATTTATTTTCCTTTTCTTTTTTTACTTATAATTTTATGTTTTACTTTTTTTTACAGATATACGCAATGTTCACGTAGTATACTTATAATGTTCTATGATGTATTATTTGATGTCTGCGAGTAGAAATGTGATGTTCGATGATGTATTTGTGATGTTCAGTACATATACATTGATGATCTAGGATATATATTTTGTGATGTTCGGTTCTTCTTTTTATTTAGCTATAATTAATTAATTCACCAATTTTATTTTTTATTTTTTATTTTCATGATATTTGTAATATTTACGTAGTATACATATGATATTCTATGCTATATTTAGTGATGTTCGTGTAGTCTTAATGTGATGTTCTATGATGTACTTGTGATATTCGGTAGCATTTTTTTCTTCTTTTTATTTGACTATAATTAATTACTCCACTAATTTTATTTTTATTTTTTATATCTCATGTATATATATATATATATGTGATGTTTGCGTAGTATACATAGGATGTTTGATGCTATTTTCTGCGATGTTCGTGTTGTGTTGATATGATGTTCGACGATTATCTTTTATAATATTTGTGATGTTCACATAATATACATATGATGTTCTATGCTATATTTATTGATGTTCGTGTAGTGTTAATATGATGTTCTACGACGTATCTGTGATGTTCGGTAGCATTTTTCTTTTTATTTAATTACAATTAATTACTTTACTAATTTTTTTATTTTTTACATTTCATGATATATGTGATGTTCGCGTAGTATACCTATGATGTTCTATACTATTTCTTACGATGTTTGTGTAGTGTTAATGTGATGTTCGACGATTATCTTTAAATACAGGTTCATTGTGAGATAAATGTTTGTTAATTTTTTTTCTCAAAATATATCAATGTGGGGGGTCTTATTTTGAAGAGTTTATTGCAAGGAACACGATGGTGCAATCGAATTTTAATTATGATACTTGATTTAGGAGCTATGACTTTTTTTACTTAAAAAGGCATGGGATATGTGCTGATGTCAATTATTTTGAAATCTACTACATGGCTGTTAACTTAGCTGCATGGAGAGCGGGCCTAAACAATCATGCGGCCCAAATACAATGGAAACAACCCAATTTCAAAAAAAAAATTATGGGAGGAGGGGGGTCGGCGGGGGTTTCCTGCCACCCGGTAAGCACCCAGGACCCCTCTCCCCCCTCCCCCGACGGACCTCAGCCATGCTTCGCAGCGAGCAGGATGGCGGCGGGGAAGGAAGCGTAGCAAGATGGGGATGGCCATGGATTCTTATGGTTCTTGTGAACATAACAATGCTATTGAGAAATTACAAATATACTCCTAGAAAGATAAAATCATTATACTCTGTGAAGAGAGAAAGTATAAAAAGACAAATAAAATTACATTGTCTTATATTTAGATGTATATTTATTTTGAGAAAAATTTAAACTCAAGGAGTGCACTTATTATAGGACGAGAGAGTATAACGAAATCTGAAACGGTTAAAACCCTTGTAAAACCCCGCGGCCCTACGGACCCCGGGTGGGTGGGGGGGGGGGCCTGGGCGGTGCGGGCTTGGGTCCAATCACGACAACATGACGCTGTGGGGCTATTTGGTTCCTTGCATCCGGCTGAACTAGGCTGGCCGGATGCAAGGCAGCCTTGTTTGGTTGGCTGCTGGTGTCGTCGGGCTAGGCTCCGCAGGAACGCCCGAATGGACCGTTTCTGCTGGGCTAGGCTCGATGGATGTAGGGATTAACCTAGTTAATAATGTATTAGTGTATGATTAGTAAATATCAAATGATATTAATGTGTTTTAAAAATGTTTAAGACATACTTAGGCAAAAATAAGAATTTTTAAGCATATTTACAAAAAGTAAAAATAAAAATCATGATTTTATAATATTTTTATCTCTTACCACGTATCTTCGTAACCAAACAACATCTCTTAGCCAGGCTAAGGTGTGTTTAGTTCGCAAAAAATTTTGGCTTTGACTACCGTAGCACTTTCGTTTGTATTTATCAATTAGTGTCTAATCATAGACTAATTAGGCTCAAAAAATTCGTCTCGTGATTTTATAGCAAACTGTGTAATTAGTTTTTTTTCGTCTACATTTAATGCTCTATACATGTGTCAAACATTCAATGTGACGGGAAATCTTGAAAAATTTTGAAAACTAAAACACCCCCTAAGTAGATAGGGTCAACCAAACCGGTATGTGTTGTATGTCCTCAGTCTGTCCATGACCATGAGCCTGGCTCGCTCTTAATACGTGGCAGGCTCTGCTGGTACGCGAACCAAACAGGCCTATATGCCGCCGCCGCCGCACGGTGTCACCTCCCTGCCCCACCAATGCTCCGTCCTCCTGCGGCGCCTCGCCGCGAGCCACTCCTTGGCCGCCTCCTCCTCCTGCTCCTCCTTCCTCCGCGCGCTCCGCTGCCTCCACGCGCGCCTTCTCACCTCCGCGCTCCTCCATGCGCCGACGCACCCGCACCTCACCCTCCGCCTCATCCACCTCTACACCCTCTCTGGCGACCTCCCCGCCTCCGCGACACTCTTCCGCGCCGATCCGTGCCCCGTCGCCGCCACTTCCCTCGTCGCCGCGTACGCCGCCGCGGGCCGCCTCCCCGCCGCCGTCTCCTTCTTCGACGCCGTCCCGCCGGCGCGCCGCGACACCGTCCTCCACAACGCCGTGATCTCCGCGTACGCCCGCGCGTCACACGCCGCGCCCGCGGTCGCCGTGTTCCGCTCCCTGCTCGCCTCCCGCTACCTTCGCCCCGACGACTATTCGTTCACCGCGCTACTGAGCGCCGCGGGCCACCTGCCTAACATCTCTGTCCGACACTGCGCGCAGCTGCATTGCTCGGTGCTCAAGTCCGGCGCCGGGGGTGCCTTGTCGGTGTCCAACGCGCTCATTGCGCTGTACATGAAATGCGAATCGCCCGAGGCGACACGAGACGCGAGGAAGGTGCTCGACGAAATGCCGGATAAGGATGAGCTTACGTGGACTACTATGGTCGTTGGGTATGTTAGGAGAGGCGACGTTGGTGCTGCTAGATCAGTTTTCGAGGAGGTTGATGACAAGTTTGATGTCGTGTGGAATGCCATGATCTCAGGGTATGTTCATTCAGGAATGGCTGTGGAGGCGTTTGAGCTGTTTAGAAGGATGGTGTTGGAAAGGGTGCCTCTTGATGAGTTCACATTTACTAGTGTTCTGAGTGCTTGTGCAAATGCTGGTTTCTTTGCGCATGGGAAGTCCGTCCATGGTCAGATCATTCGGCTGCAGCCAAATTTTGTACCCGAGGCAGCTCTGCCTGTTAACAATGCCTTGGTGACCTTCTACTCAAAGTGTGGGTATATTGCTGTTGCGAGAAGGATATTTGACAATATGAAATCGAAGGATGTCGTCTCTTGGAACACCATTTTGTCAGGGTATGTTGAGAGCAGCTGTTTGGACAAGGCAGTCGAGGTATTTGAGAAGATGCCATATAAAAATGAGTTGTCATGGATGGTGATGGTGTCAGGATATGTGCATGGAGGATTTGCTGAAGATGCCCTTAAGCTGTTTAACAGGATGAGGGCTGATGATGTCAAGCCATGTGACTACACCTATGCTGGCGCTATATCTGCATGTGGTGAGCTTGGGGCACTGAAGCATGGAAAGCAGCTCCATGGGCATCTTGTGCAGCTTGGTTTTGAGGGGAGCAATTCTGCAGGAAATGCACTCATTACCATGTATGCTAGATGTGGTGCTGTGAAAGAAGCTCATCTTATGTTCCTTGTGATGCCCAATATTGACTCTATTTCGTGGAATGCTATGATTGCAGCCCTTGGGCAGCATGGACATGGAAGAGAGGCACTAGAGCTCTTTGATCGCATGGTTGCTGAAGGCATATATCCTGATAGGATCTCTTTCCTCACAGTATTGACAGCTTGCAATCACTCTGGCCTTGTGGATGAAGGCTTTCAATATTTCGAGTCCATGAAGAGGGACTTTGGCATTATACCTGGAGAAGATCACTATACGCGGCTGATTGATTTGCTTGGTCGGGCTGGACGGATTGGAGAAGCTAGAGACTTGATTAAGACGATGCCTTTTGAGCCTACCCCATCCATTTGGGAGGCAATTCTTTCCGGTTGCCGGACTAGTGGAGATATGGAACTTGGCGCTCATGCTGCAGACCAGCTCTTTAAAATGATACCGCAGCATGATGGTACATATATCCTTTTGTCTAACACTTACTCAGCTGCAGGACGTTGGGTAGATGCTGCCAGAGTAAGGAAGCTAATGCGTGATCGAGGGGTTAAGAAGGAACCTGGGTGCAGCTGGATAGAAGCTGGAAACAAAGTTCACGTGTTTGTCGTTGGTGATACAAAACATCCAGAAGCACATGAAGTTTACAAGTTCCTTGAAATAGTTGGCGCCAAGATGAGAAAGCTCGGATATGTTCCTGATACAAAGGTTGTATTGCATGACATGGAGCCTCATCAGAAGGAACATATATTATTTGCGCATAGTGAGAGACTGGCGGTTGGTTTTGGACTCCTAAAGTTGCCTCCTGGAGCTACGGTTACAGTTCTAAAGAACTTGAGAATATGTGATGATTGTCATGCTGCAATAATGTTCATGTCAAAAGCAGTCGGAAGGGAGATTGTTGTTAGGGACGTTAGACGGTTTCACCATTTCAAGGATGGAGAATGTTCATGTGGTAACTATTGGTGAATACTTTTGTCATAGCATTGCATCTTCTAGCATATGCCCTCCAGGCCCCTGCGTGAACTTTATTTTTGAGCCAGCTTGGGTTCCAACTAAACAAGGAGGCTTGAATTGGAATTCAGGGAGTGGACCAACTTCGATCTGAGAGACACGGGTTTGCACGGTGGCTCAGTCAACTCAGGTTTTATTGTCAATCATTTAGTCATGTTTTGCCAATGGCTTAAGATTGGCATGCTACATGCTACCCTTGATGCTGGGGTCGATGCTCTGCCAATGTTCATTTGTCAAAAATCCTTCCTAGTAAGCATCAGCACGTTATTTATGCATATTCTACAACCAGTTTAGATGAGTCTGCAAATCTAGTTAACGTTTTGCTCCTTAGTTAACAATAAGAACTGACTATTGTATGCCTGGTGATCCCAGATCCACAATGTCATGGAATGATCTACTGAATGCCACAATGATGAACCATGGAACTACATCGTCAGCACAGATAGATGACAGCAAATGCAGGAGGGACAGGGACCAAATCACATCAGCTCTCTCTGAGACTATGAATGAGGTTTCTCAGTAGTTTCCTAACATTGGATTAGTCGGAAACCCCTGGGGCATTGGACTCATCTTCGAGTATGAATGCCATCTCCTTGGCAATTTCTTCTTTTCTTACGGATGAGATGTCACGGGCAAATTAATTTCCGAACAGAGATGGCCAGCAACTGGAACTGCCCGACGAGGTAGTTTCAAAACTGTGCTCCCTTTCATAGTTCTTTGATTGAAATACCCAAGGTAATTGGCCAGCGTGAATTTTGGACTGCAGACAGCAACAACTGATACGTATATAGGTTCATACAGAGGAGCTATTTGATCTTTACGTGATTTTGTGTTTCCATTAAATATCATTGGTGTGTAATCCATTGCCTCATAGTGAGCATATTCACCTTGGGTGAGAATGAGCACACCCAAGATCAAATCAGATCTCTATTAGAATTTCTTTTGCAAAATACTCGTCCTTCTTACCTGATGTGAACTTTCTCATGCACGAGTTTTTGTTCCCTATCAGACCACGCTCTTTACTAGGCTGAGCTTCTTGCTAGCGTTGTGAACAGGCAGCTCTTTGCGAACCAACCCTTCTTCACAGGAACCGATCTGATCAAGACACAGCACACCCAACAAGCATGTCCGGGAGCCAGATTGGGTGACTTTACAGAGCAAAGTTACATCCTGCGATCTCCACCCTCCATTCCCTATCCAACGACTCAGCACGCATTCAAAGCAAAGGCTTGCAACAGTTAGCATTTTTCGTCCACTCCAGCAGACGACAGCAGTCTGCAGCAGGTCCATGCCTGTGATCATGACCAGCTCCGGTGGGCTGGGCGAGGACGCGCAGCAGGCCCGACCACTGGAACCCGTAGCCGAGGCCGTAGTCAACCATATGCAGGTGGCGCCCTCCGTCGTCGACGGTGGCGGCGGCGTCGTAGACGGTCCTGTTGGAGAAGACAAGGCCGTGAAGCTCGAAGAGGGAATCGACGGTGCAAGGCTCTGAGCTCGTTGTGGATCATGGACGGGGGTGAGGTGGTGGCGCTTGGGGGTGCCTGCGGGCTGCTGCCGCCATGGTCATGGGCGAGCTTCGATGTGCGTGGGCCACTGGGCCTCCGGCCGCGGGGCAAGCGAGCTCTGCAGTGCGCACGGGCTTTTCTAGGAGCGAGCAACGGTCGTATGAACGTGGCATCGGACGTGACTTTCTCGCGGGTGAGGCGGCAGCCGATAGCTGGAGTTGCTGAATGTGGACAGCATGCTGCTGCGGCTCTCCGTGGATCCCCGTGTAGTAGGCGTGGCATGGAGGAGGCAAGGAGCACGGCGAGGTCGACACGCGGTGGTACAGCGCGGCGACCTGTTACTGTTAGATGCGTGCGCGCTTGTGCAACACGTGGCGCCGACGCCGGCTCATCAGCTTGGACGAGTTTGCGGCGCTCAATGCCACCATCGCGGGCGACGCGGCCGCCATCGAGGACCCGCGCCACGCCTTCTGCTTCTTCGACGCTGACGGCAATGGCACCATGTTCACCACCAAACTTGCCATCCACGGCGGCGTGGACCCGAACTTGCCGGAGCACCGCCAGGCGGAGGCGCGGCCTGGCGCGGTGCCTCGCGGCCAACGTTGTGTGCATGCACGCCAGCGCGTGGGGCAGCGTGGTGAGCGGCCGGCCGGCCGGCGGGGCAACAGGCCACGGCGAGCGGGTGGCCATCGCGGCCTTGCGGGCACGGCATGCAGGTGTTTGGCTCACACCAAATTGCATTTCATTTCATAAACATGTGTATCATCCATCTCATCATGCAAATGTTACTGAAACATACATATGCAACATTCTCTATTATGTTTGTTTCCTACTTTAGTGTTGTGAATGGTAGTTAGCGCAACATGTGAATGTAACCCGAGCTTCTCATGTTTTGAAATATGGCCACATGATAGAGTAATATGACAAGTTGGAAATTGCAACAAAGTCTTGAAACATGTGAAACATGGAATTGCCACATTAGGTTAAAGGGAATTGGTATGTGTTTCATCACATGTGATAATGGGAAGTGGGGGTAACATTTGTGTAGAGTGGTTAATTAGGGTCTAATACACCTTAAATACACTTAGGGTAAGTGATGGAACATTGTTCATGTGGACCAAAATGACTGAATTGCCCTCTAGGTGAGGTTTGACTCTAGAATTTCCTTTAAAGGGTCCCAGTTTGACTGATTAAAAAGTCTAACCTAGAGACCTTGCATAGATGTGCACCCTTCACCAAAGTTGTAGCTAATTTGTCAAGGAACAAAAGTCTCAATACGACCATCTCATGAAAATGGCTAGAACATGCTCAAACAGGCCCACAAGTCAGGTATCCCTGCCGGTTTCAGGCTTAGAAAATTTTCTAAGTCTGGAAGCGGTTTACAGTTTCAATGTAACCCACTTTAGGGCTTTGTAGTTTCAAATCTAGGCCGAACCAGTTCAAACTCCAATTGACAATGTTGTTGTCCACATCTAGCTCTACAATTTTGTTGTTGACACCTTTTGCTAACTCGGGCTAGATTATGAGTTATGAATGGTTGAAATCTCGTTGTCAGTCAGCTTATGACTGAATCAGGAGCCAGTTCAGACAACGTCGGCCGTGGCCGACCGCACGCAGGACCGGGGCTCCAGCTCGGCCCTCACTCGCGAGCGCGCTGGCGAGCTTAAGCTGCCAGTATGCTGCTGTTGCCCTCCATTTCCTCCTTTCTCTCGCCTCACCTCGCCTTCTCCCTTCCACCAGCAAGGCGGGCGCACCGCCATTGCGCCGCCGAGAGCTTCACCATGCACAGCTCCGTCACCACCGCGTCATTTTCCGATTGGCTTGGCCAAACTCTCTGCCACTACCTCCTCTGCGCGTTGCACACCTTAGCTAAGCCGGCCGGGTCACAGGAAAAGAGTAAGGGGTCATTCCTTCTCCACCGCCATGCTCGGAGCTCCGCTCACCTTGCGGTCTACCGTGGTCGGAGCAATGCTGTGCTTCTCTATGCTCCGCGTGGGTTGTTTCGTTTCCCTTGAGTCGGGTAGAAGCTGTAGGAGCTGCCATTTTAGTTGCTACCGTACCGGGCTCGCCGGAACGAGCCACCGCACTGGGCGCGCTGCCATGGCTACCGCGGCGTCGAGCTTCGGGTTCGCTGTGCTTGCTTGCTGAACCATCGATTGGAGTCATGTCCCGCGCGTCGTAGTGGTAGAACTAGTTGTGCCGAAGATGCTACTGGGTGAAATCGACACAATGGCGTGGAAAGCCGCCGCATCTGAGGTCGGGGTCGCCACCATGCCGCCATGCATGGTGTTCAGGCCACGTCGAGGCTTCAGGTGACCCAACCTCGAGTTCGTTCGATTCATCGCGAGTTGAGGAAGGTCACTGAGTAGCCGACTCATGTTCCGATGTTCGTTTTCGCGGCCATCGACGCAAGCCGCTCTCCGCCATCCGCCTTGAACGACGGCGAGGTAGCTCCGGTGCGGTGGGGTCAAGGAAAAAGGGGTGCCTAGGTGCGGGGTGGCACGGAGATCACGATGGCGGGGTCGGTTTCACTAGAAACCACGTCATCAGCGAGCTCCACCGTCGGTCGTCCCTCCCCTGTCTCTGTCTCACTGACCAGCGGGACCCGCCTGTCAGCCGAGCGCGGGCCACGCGCGTGTGTGGGCCGTGCCTCGTTGCTGGGCCACGACAATTTTCCCAGGCCGGCCCAGTAGTCCGTTAGGGTTTCTAAATTTTGTTTCTTTTATTCTTTTTTACAGATTTGTGTATAGATTCAAAAATATGTATCTCTTGATTGGTAGATCCAAATGTTGTGGTTCCAATTTTGTTGAGTTTCTGGTAGTGTCTAGTTTTTATTAAAAAATAATATATGCCATGTTCTGTTATGCAAAATAGGGTTAATAATTATCTCTTTTAATCATGTGAAAAATAGGGGTAATTATATCTTTTTCTGTGTAGCTCCAAATGGCATGAAATTTTTATGGTGTACTGTTTATATTATGAGTAGCTTGTAGTTAAATTTTCATACATTTTGGACACTGTATGTAGGAGTTATGTATTTCTTTTGTTTGTATGGGTGGATCTTGTGTGAATTTTCATAATTTTTCTATAGATTCAGTAAAGGTGAAAATTGGTGAGTGTTGTTCTTATGCTAGAATGATGCTAGAAAAAATATAAAATCTGTTGTTTGATACTTTTCAATAGGGTTTCCTATTTATGCTAGAAATAGTCATGTCATCTGTTATTTTTGTTACAGCAAGTTCTACTTGCCCAATTGCTTTTAAATTTTTATGGTGATCTATGTGAAGCATGAGATAGCTACTGTAATTTTTGCAGATTTTTCTGTATAGTTTTCCTATATATTACTTTAATCACCTAATCAACTAAATAAATTAGAAAATAGCATTAAATAAATTATTTAGAAGTGGGCACTATACTTTCTAATGTTTCTCTAGTATGCGCTACCAGATGGCATACTTGGGTTGGTCCCATTATACTCTTGCATCATCAATAAACATTTAATTTGGTGAATGTGTCACTTATGGACAGATTCTGTAGTTACTTGAATTCGACTAGGTTAATGTAATAATCATGTTTTGATATTTATAAATGAGTTGTAGAGAATTTCATAAGCTTTCCAGAATATCCTCTTGCAAGTCAATTGAAGTTGTAGAACTCCTGTTGTGATTGAATTAAGGAACTGCTCTTTTGCTTATGAAACCTGAGCTTTGAAATTAAGTATGTTTTACTCTTCCTAAGCGTGTGGTAATGTTCCTAGGTGTTAGGCCCTTAACTGAAGATGAGCGTCTTTACCTTAGGTTATGCAAGTTAGGTAAGTTGATCTTACTCTATGAGTTAAGTGAGATACATGTTCTAAAGTGATTTGAATAGAGCTGTTCTTAATCGGTCAACGAGTGCCCAGTGATGTGCTATTAAACAATTAATGTATCCATTCATCATGAGCATCATCCGTGCAACTTTGTGAAAGGCAAGCCCTAGAGCATATTAAGCCTTAATTTTTGAAATGCAATTTAAGTACTATTGTTATATATATATTGTTGCATTAAGTTTAGGTGTTGGATGCAAACACTTGCTGCATTGGTTATTCAATCCTTGTCCAGATAATGATACCCTGAGTCCTATGTAGCTCAGGCTCGTGTAGTGCTTAGCCCTGCTTAAATACGGTAGAAGTCAGGTGATTTCCTGTCACCTGCAAGCTATAGGGTTATACATATGGCACGGTTGACTATATTTGCTATCGTGGAAAAGAACCTGTATTAATTTGAATTGAAGACCGGACGGAGGCTTGCCGGTTTGTAGTGACTCCGTCTGTGTCACTTAATGACCGAATCTTGGAGCCTTTCCTGTTCATGTTGAACGCATGCCTCTCTCTTATTTGGCCAGGTCTAGAGATCGACCACGAAGCCGGGTAGCTCAACTCAGGCCGGGAGTCGATAAGTATAAAGTGCGCCTCGGAAAGGAGCTATAGGCGTGAGTCCAAGGGCAGGTGATTTAAAAAGTCCTAATCGTCCTGGTAGAAGGGTAATCCCTGAGAGTGTTGGCGCTGATCGAACCCGCGAATTTGGTTCCTGAGTAGTACCAAAGGTGACCCACGACTACTCTTGCAAAGTATGCCAGGGTGAGAGTTAGGAATACCCCCTCAGCCGAGTTGTAATTCGATTCGAGTCACCGTCTCTTAACGATTAGTGAGAACTTGACGGGCTTATCTCCAAAGTAGATACACTAAATAATATGATGGTTCAGGAATGGTGATATGATGATGACAGCTTTATTATACCTGTTATGGTTAATATTGTTTGCTCCTAATAAGTTATTGCTCTAGTACAGGTGCTAATCTAGTGGACAGGTAACTGATGATAAACTTGATGCTAAGTTTAATTTGGTTACTACTTTCATAAACTCTTTTATGCAAATGTGTCAAGTTAGCCCACCTCTTAAGTCTTCCATGATCCTTGGTGTCATTTATTTCTTGTTTTGTCGGATAAGTCTAGCTGAGTACCTTCTCGTACTCAGAGTTTATTTTCCATCTGTTGCAGATGACCAGTTCTACTTTGGTTGTTGCAAGTATTGTCTTCTCCTGGCTGGGGATGAAGACTAGACCGTGGGGCGCGGTTTTTCCTAGTTCTCGTACCTGAAGATGCTTTTGTGGGACCTGACCTATTCTGGCAATGTATTTGAACTAAGAAGTTATGTACTAAATTATATTGCTTCCACAAAGTTTGAACTTGGTTTGTAATATGTTATTTGAACTCCGATGGATGTAATCCACATGCCACTTGTGAAATGTTGTAACGAATGATGTGTTGTGTTGAATCACTACGATCTTGGTTTGTATGTCGAGAGTTGTTTGAAATCCTTCGAGATTTCCGGACTATCGGGATTATGGGAGCCTAAGTACATGAATTTGATCACTATGGTGATTATTTTTGCACTTACGTTCTTATAATTTGAGTGGTTCTGTTACACAGCGAGCGCGCGAGGATGTCGCGGAGGGCTGCACGGCGAGCAGGCCGTCGTGGCCATGGGATGCAGCGAGCGCGCGCCGCCATCGCGGAGGGTGGCGCAGCGAACGTGCGCGGCCGTCGTGGCTAGCTTGCGGCCGGCGCTGTGCGCGTGCATGGCCAGCTCGGAGGGAGGCGTGTTGAGCGGCCGACCGGCATGGGCACACAATGCGGCGAGCGTGCGCGGTTGGTGCGAGCCGGTGGCCGTGCTGGGGATGTTCGCGCACACAGGCCTTGAATCGATCTCCCTCATTGGATCTTGATTGGACGATGGTTAGCATAGGAAAAGTTACAACGTGACTTTGCGAAGGAAAGTCACTGAATATGCCTCCCCCATGTCCGCTGGGCCAGGGCTAGAAATGCCTGCGGAAATGGAGTGTCCATCCAACCAAACTCGCACCCATTCACCAATCACCATGTATATATATTCCATTATTTATTCACAATAGTTAACTTACAGTATCAGATGGGTGTGTGCCTTCAACCAAGGGAGGGATGGCCCTAGGCCGTGCAACCACGGGCAGGGTACAGCTGATGCAACAGTCACACAACAACAAAACGTCTTCGAATGAGGTGGGCCCTCGAACAAAACTCAACGTGAACCGACTAAACTTCAAAGTAATTCTTGACTATTCCCGCACAAATCATACTGAACTTCAAAGTTCCAACATAAATCGTGCCATCTGTCGTTCCATATGCACGAATAGCAAATTGTTTAGGTGCACTATAAACTCCAGTATCATGAAGGCACAACCTCCAATGATATGTGACAGTAATAATACGGAGTAGTTTACAGACAAAGTCCAAGATAAAAAGAGATGCAGAATGGCTGTTGCCTTCCCACCCTTGTGACCTTGTTACTCGTCCAACATGACAGCATTCTTCCTTACCTGAAACGATCAAAATATCAGATGTGTATTAGTAATATTCAGACTACAGTAGTTGCATACGTTATGCACCGTTTTCATTGCTTGTTTTTGTTTCGCTGGCATTACTGCATTAGCAAGAGCATAGTAATAAGGATTGCATACATGGCGAGACCAACATGTAACAAAACACCACCCCAGCTACCCACAGTAACATGAGGGAAAATATTTACAAGGATTACTGTTAGATCTCCAGTTAGGATTCCTTATGCTGTCAGGAAACCAGGTGTCCAGGTATGAGGTATCCATAAAATTATTTTAACTATTATATAGTTTGATGCTGAAGAAAAATAGGGTGACAAGGAGATTTCTTCACAAGAAGACATTTCACATTAGCATTACCTGGGCTAGACGACGTTCCTTGTTTAATTTCAGAGCTCTTTCTTTTTCCTCTTCAGACCTAAAGATTTTCTGCAAGAGGTTTGGGTTGTTTGTGATCAGAAATCCATATATAATACTAAAAGTGAACCAAGAGAACAGGCAGATCAACATGAGAAACTTGAACATAAGAGAAGATGCTTGAGGTTTCAAGGATTCAAATCTGAACAGTTCATGCAAACAGACGGATCAAAACTTTATTTAAAGGAAAATTGAGTTTTACTACATGGGTTACCCTAAAGCCAATAACGATAGCTAGCTTTTTGTGACTGAAATGACACATGAAATTGCCAATATAGCATTTTTCCTGTAAGGGCAACTCCAAGGGAATGGCTAAAAACACTTTCTAAATTTTTTGATTTAGCTATTTTGTAAAATAGAAACGCCTAAAAAAAGTTAGACTACTCCAAGAGACTCTACACGAATAGCTATCTCAATATTCAACCCCGCCACGTCAATGGGCAACAGGCTCTACTGGTTGGCACATTTCGTCGAACAGGCAGCTCGCATTGACCGCACCTTGGCAGCCAGTCTCGTCCGTCTCGTAGACTCGTACTTGAGCTGATTCCCACCACCTGCTCGCACGCACACGCACCAAGCTAAGCTAGCTACTTCTTACACGGCTCAACTTAGCCAGCTCACACGATGCCGAAGTCGTGGAGGCCCGTGCTCAGCTTGCGTCGGCCACCAAGTGCCGCGCGGCGGAGGACACCGCGGTGGCCTCCGACAGCATTGCGCAGTCCCGGCCGCAGCAGTGAAGCTCTTGCGCCGGCTCGTATCCTTGAGCTGCCTCTTGTCCCTCGTCAACAGCCTGGCGTCGGCCGCCATAGTTGACAAAGACGGCAGCATAAAGGCCAGCGACAGGGAGACGGCGAGCCCGCTGCAGCTGCACTCGTTCGGCCTCAGCTAGCTCCGCGGCGCTGCTGCGGCGCCTCAGTTGCACGCTAAGCACGTGTTCACGGACGCTGACGCGGAGCTCCGACCGTGCGACACAAAGGAGGACGTCCGTGCAACACCCAGGAGAGGAGGCCGCCTAGAGGTGGAGGCAACATGACTCGGGGTGCAGCAAGGACGAGCGCTGCACGGGAATCACGCGGGGAGGCGGATGGCAAGCCAGGGAGGCTCGCTTTCTTTAGCCGCCGAGAAGGACGGAATGACTAGTTAGCTAATTTAGAATTCCGGATAGAATAGCTGTTGAAGGCTGATTTTTTTCACAGAAACTCCAAATTAGGCTTCAAAGTAGAAATAGCAACTCTCTTGGAGTTGCTCTAACATTGTTTAAATTGCCAACCAACTTACACAAAGCAATCAAGGAGACAAGGACACAACATTATGCCTTATGGTCAGTAAGGTACCTAAAATAGGAAAATGAAAGCCTATAAACCCAAAGAAGCCATTAGATTCCATCTTGCTAGCCTTTCTATCCAGTTGTGCCCTACTTTTCTAGATTTCTATCCTGGTTATATAATTAGCTATTACTGAAGGAATGAACTTTTGCGCATTGTATGACCAGTCTGCAGTAAAAGACTACTGCGGCTAGCTTATACCCAGACTGGTATGGACTAATAAACAAAAATGTTCAACTTTAACAAACTTATAACTACCATTGCAACTTGCAACATCTATGTCACCGAACTATTACCTTATCAGTGGACGACAGGGTTTCAGCTTTGTCAACCTTAATGTCAAAGATTTCTTGAAGAAGACCATTCTCCTGTATACAGAGGAACTCAAAATTTGTCATACCATCTACTAAATACATAGTTTATAAATAAACATTCAGAAGACACTAACCTGAACATGCTTCAGAAAGCCTTTCCCCAGAAACCGCTTTAAGAAATTCAACTGATTAACAAGGAAAACAAATAGCTAATGAGAACATGAAAGAACATTTACATTTTGCAAGCCAAGGAGAAAAAAAAACAAGCACCTGGATTAATTCAGACCATGACGACACCCTTAAAACATCACGTTTTCCAGCAATCTTGATTGATTCTTCAGGGCAGTCACCATACTGCAAAAGGATGATCACCAAATAAGTGAAACAGAAACAAGAAACAAGAATTTGAAACTTAACCAGAGCAGATACAAACAAACCTTAATGAAATCTAAGATCCTTTGAAACAAGTCTCTTTGGTCAGTAAGGTTTTTCTTGTCTGCACCTTTCCCCCCAGCCTCAGCAGAGAGATTAGAGGCCAGACCTGATATTTTGGCTTTTAATGCTTGCATATCTAAGAAAAGCTTGTTCTTAGAACCACCAGTTCCTCCCGTGTTAACATCGCCGTCCTCACAAGAAGAAACATCAAGCAGATTTAACTCAAAGCACAAAGCCAATGCTTCACCAGCAGCCATTCGAACAGCACGATCATCTGCTTCCAAAAGAGTAGAGAGAAATGCAATGGGCCTAGCAAGTAGAAGAAAGGTAAGTTAGGTATAAATCCATCGATAGGTTATAGCATGCACAAACATACAACAGGAGAAAAACAGAGAACACTAACTCTTTCCAGCTATCAGTATTTATCCTCCATGAACCAATAGTAGTCAAGAGAAACGTCCATGCAGATAGAGCAGCTGCTAACAGAGGAGGCTTAGGTTTCCGAACAGTTCCCACCTGTAGAGATTACAACCATGTTCAGTCATCATAGAGAACTGGACGCAGCTCCTTTCAACATTAGCTTGCAAAATACAATAACAAGTGGAAAACATTACATTTGAACCAGACTTTGGATGAATCACATCCCACATGGCTTTCAAAGATAACTCTGTTTCAGCCAGATCAGTTGCGCCAACAAATGTGATGACAGCCAAACAATCAAGTGCCTACAGAAGGTCAGTTTAGATTCCCTTCACTGGGAATGCAGATAAGGATTGGAAGTCAAATGACAACAACAAAAAATACATACAGATATCATCTTTGATGCATCAGACCAAGATTGAAGTACCCTACAAAGTTGGGGATGTGACTCCTCCATTATTTGATGTGAACTGCTCCCAGCACCGAGTGTAATAGCCAATAACCCTGATGACCCAAAAGAAAACGGCTAAATACAGTGTCATAATACAACAGTATTTGCTTTGAACTACTTAATGTGAACAGGGACAGTATATACATACCAATAGCATGAGATGCCAGAAAAACCTCCTTAGTAGATCCCTTTTTGACGGAATTATTGAATTGACTCAGCAGTGTGGCATACCTTCAAAAGCATGAACACACACAATGATTATACATTTCACCAAGTGGATTCAGATAAAACATACCATACCTGAAAGAGAGCTAGCGTGATAGTAATAATGTACCCATGTGGCACATGGTGTTAGTCGCTGGATTCGCACTCTTGGTAGTAGCTGAATCCTTACTCTCATCGAGAGAGGATGACACTAGGAGTTGGGGCAATTTTCTGGTTTATTTCTCACACAAACTCATACAATGCCATGCCAACCTGAGGGGTTGGAGATACATATTTATAGGCTGCTAGCCAGCCAAGCATATGCCAAGATGCTAGTCTAAGATGCTGTCCTAGATGTCAACTGCTGTCCTAAAAGCAGATGCTGTCCTAGATGCTAACTGCTGTCCTAAAAGCAGTCAAAAGATGCTGGACACAAAGATCATGTGCTGCAGTGTGCAGCAGCCCTACAACCACCAGCCACAGAGACTTATCCATCACTCTCCCCCTAAGTCTTGTGTGGCTCCTTGTGAGATATCTGGGCCATCCCGATCCTGGCGCGAAGTTCCTGAAACTTGACCCGTCCGAGGGACTTGGTCAGGAAGTCGGCGAGCTGGTCTTGGGTGTTGATGTAGTTGGCCCGGACACTCCCTTCCTCCAGGCAGCTTCTGATGAAGTGGTACCTCACCCGGATGTGCTTGCTGCGCTCGTGGAAGACAGGATTCTTTGCCAAGGCCAAGGCGGACTTGCTGTCCACCCTGAGCTCCACCGCCTCTGCATCTCTGCCAAGGAGATCGCCAAGCAGCAGAGCCAGCCACAAGGCCTGAGTAGTAGCGGTAGTGGCTGCGATGTACTCTGCCTCGCAGCTGGACAGAGCCACCACCTGCTGCTTGACCGACTGCCAGCTGATCGGACACTTGCCGAGGAAGAACAGCGTCCCGCTGGTGCTCTTGCTCGTGTCGATGTCGCCGGCGTGGTCGCTGTCGCTGTACCCGATGAAATGCGCCGCACCGGGGCACCTCGGGTAGTGCAAGCCGTAGTCGGAGGTGCCTGCGACGTAGCGGAGGATCCTCTTCACGGCCTGCTGGTGCTCCGCCGTTGGTCGCTGCATGAACCGGCTGACGTAGCCGACGGCGAACGCCAAGTCCGGTCGCGTGTGGACAAGGTAGCGAAGGCTGCCCACAATGCGCCGGTACTGCGTCGCGTCCACCTCCTCCTCCGTACTCTCCCGACTCAGTCTCAGCCTCTCCTCCATAGGAGTGTGGGCTGGGTTGCAGTCGGTGAGACCGCCTAGCTCCACAATGCGCTTGGCGTAGGCAGTCTGGCGAAGAGAGGTGCCGGAGCTGTCCTGGTGGACCTCGATCCCCAGGTAGAAGGAGAGAGGGCCCAAGTCGCTCATCTGGAAAGTCGCCCTCATCTTCTCCTTGAACGCCTCGATCTCCACCTCCTTGGTGCCGGTGATCACCAAGTCGTCGACGTAGACGCCTACCAGCAGGGCCTTTCCTCCGCTGCCCCGCCGGTAGATGGCCGCCTCGTGTGGGCTTTGCTCGAAGCCCATCCCCTTCAGCGTGGAATCCATCTTGGCATTCCACGCCCTCGGTGCCTGTCGCAAGCCATAGAGGGCCTTGCGCAGGCGAAGCACCTTGCCCTCCTTGCCGGGAATCGCAAATCCCGGCGGCTGATGCACGTAGACCTCCTCCTTCAAGTCGCCATTAAGGAACGCCGACTTGACATCCATGTGATGGACACGCCAGCCCTCCTGGGCAGCTAGCGCAAGGAGGAGTCGCACGGACTCCATCCGTGCAACGGGCGCGAAGGCGTCGTCGAAGTCGATTCCTTCTTGCTGGACGAAGCCGCGCGCCATCAGACGCGCCTTGTGCTTGATCACCTCTCCGGTCTCGTCCTTCTTGAGCTTCAAGACCCACTTGAGAGAGATGGCGTGGTGGCCGGCTGGAAGATCGGCCAGCTCCCACGTCTTGTTCCGCTCGACGGCGTCCATCTCCATCTGCATCGCGGCACGCCATGCCGCGTCCCTCTCCGCCTCGGCGAAGGAACGAGGCTCGCCATCGTCCTGTGCGAGGTGCAGCTCCGCCTCAAAGTCGTGTTGAGCCAGTCCAGGGACCGGCTGCTCGCCGAGGAGGTTGTCCACGGTACGGTAGCGCAGAGGCTCGCCGCCGTGGTAGGCGTCGATGCGATCCTCGTCGTTGGACAGCGGAGTTGCGAACTCCACTGTGCGCTGCTCGTCGTGGGCCGAAGCTGCCGGTGCCGAGTCTGAAGAGGTAGGGTCCGGTGTAGGAGAGCGAGGCGTGGCCGGCGGTGCTGGTGGTGGACTCGCCGGAGCCTGTGGACTTGCCGGAGCTGGTGGTGGCGGTGGTGAAGGACTCGCCGGAGGTGGTGGCGAACGAGGTGGTGGGGTAGGCGAGCTCGGTGAGGACGAGCTGCTAGCTCCCCCCGCCTCCTTGAAGTGGACGTAGTCGACGACGAAATCGCTGGTCGTCGGAGTCGAGCCATCATCCACCATCTTGCCCCACGTCCAGCTTCGCCCCTCGTCGAACACGACGTCACGCGTGATGCGCACGCGTCGTGTCGCAGGGTCGAGGACGCGGTAGGCCTTGGAGCCCTCCGCGTAGCCGATGAAGACCCCTGGCGTGCTCCGGTCGTCGAGCTTGCCGACGTGGTTGAGCTCCTTGACGAAGGCCAGGCAGCCGAAGACGCGAAGGTGGCTCACCGCGGGCTTGCGCCCGTGCCAGGCCTCGTATGGCGTCTTGTCGTCGAGGGCCTTGGTGGGGGAGCGGTTGAGCAAGTGGACGGCGGTCATCACCGCCTCACCCCAGTAGATCGCCGGCATCCCTCTCTGCTTGAGGAGGGCACGGGCAGTGGCCACCACCGTCTGGTTGCGGCGCTCGACGACGCCGTTCTGCTGCGGAGTGTACGGCGCGGAGAAGTGGCGGTGGATCCCCTCATCGGCGCAGTACGCCGCGAACTCAGCTGTCGTGAACTCGCCGCCGTTGTCCGTGCGTAGGACCCGAAACTTGCGGCCGCACTCCGCCTCCGCAGCAGCTTGAAGGCGCTTGATGGCGTCCGCTGCGGCTGCCTTGGCGTCGAGCAGGACAGCCCACATGTAGCGGGACACGTCGTCGACGAGGAGGAGGAAGTAGCGCCGGCCTCCAGGTGTAGCCGGTGTCACGGGGCCATAGAGGTCACCGTGTACGAGCTCCAGCTTCTCCTTGGCGCGGAAGCTCGCCTGGCGGGGGAAAGGGAGCCGCCGCAGCTTGGTGAGGACGCAGGTGTCGCAGAATTGCTCCACGTGGTCGACGTGCGGCATGCCCCGCACCATCTCCTTGCTGCCGAGCTGCCTCAGGGCCTCAAAGTTGAGGTGCCCAAAGCGCTCGTGCCACCTCCAAGCGTCGTCGTCGCGGCGGGCTGCAAGACAAAGAGGTTGCGCCACCTGTGCGTGAAGGACGTAGAGGCGGTTGCTCCTGTTGACCTTGACCAGGAGCCGGTGTCGATGATCCCAGATGCGCAGCACCCCGTGCTCGATCTCCACGCGCGATCCGCTCTCATCCAGCTGTCCCAAGCTGATGATGGAGTTCCTCAACGCGGGGATGTAGTAGACACCGGTGAGCAGCCTGTGCTCGCCAGTCTTGGCGACGAAGACGACAGAGCCGACGCCCTTGATCTCCACAGCGGAGGCGTCGCCGAACTTGACGGTGCCTCGAACGCTTGGGTCGAGCTCGGTGAAGAACTCCCGTCGCCCGGTCATGTGGTGGGTGGCGCCGGTGTCAAGGCACCACCCGTCGGCCTTGTCGTTGCCGGAGCTGTCGTCGAGGAGGGCGTGTGCTTTTGGCTCGTCAAGGTGGAGGAGAGCCGTTGCGGCCGGTGCCGCTGGAGGTAGTTCGATGCTCGCATGAGCAATGAACAGAGCCGGCTGCTCCTCCTCCTCCGCCTGCGCGACGTGGGCCTGGCCGCGTCGTGGCTGTCGACAATTCTTGGCCCAATGACCAAGTTTGCCGCAGTTGTAGCAAGGGTCGCCTCGTGCTGGCTTTTGCTTGCCAGCGGCGCCGCCCTGGGCGCCTCCACGATCATCACCCTCGGCACGTCCTCGCGCCCCTGCCTGGGCGTCTTTGCGCGGCTTGCCACGCTTGCGGCTGCCTGTCGTGGAAGAAGGCTCCCCCTTCTTCCTGTCACCTTGGCCGGCAGCCCACTGCTCCCGAGTGAGGAGGAGCTTCCCGCCAATGGTGACGGGTCCCGAGAGGCGCTGTGGCTCATCGCTGTCAACGACCTTGAGGCGGCCCAACGCCTCCTCGATCGTCATCGTGGAGAGGTCCAGCAGAGACTCGATTGAGCGAGCCATCTGCTTGTACTTCTCGAGGACGCAGCGGAAGAGCTTCTCAACAGCTCTCTCCTCGCCGTAGGTGTCGTCGCCGAACTGCACCAACTTCTGCAACAGAGTGTTGAGACGGAGAGCAAAGTCATCAATGTCCTCACCTGGCTTGAAGGCCAGGTTCTCCCACTCCTTGCGAAGTGCTTGCAGTGTGGACTTGCGGGCGCGGTCGCTGCCGATGCGTGCTGCAGCGATGGCGTCCCAAGCCTCCTTGGCAGTCCGCTTGCTGGTAAGCGAAAACTGCATCTCGGATGGGACTGCAGCAATGAGAGCATCCAGCGCCCGTCGATCTTGGTCGTAGTCGACGTCGCCGTACCGGACTGCATCCCACATATGCCGCACCTGGAGCTTCACCCTCATCACCGCAGCCCACTCAACATAGTTGGTCTTGGTGAGGGTAGGCCACCCGCCGCCGGGGCCGACGTCCCTGACGACAGCCTGGTACTCGTGGTGACCACGGTACCGAACCGGGGAGAGAGAACCGCGCTGCCTGTGAAGGCCGCGCTCTCCGTCAACCCGTCCGCCGCCGCCATGCGCGCCTCCTCCAGGAGCGCCACCGCCGTGCGCGCCTCCTTCAGGAGCGCCGCCGGCGTGTCTGCGCCTGTCTGGGCTGCCGCCGCGCTCGTGGGCGTGCACGGCTGCCCACTGCGCCGCTCGCCCTCGCGATGCCTCCCTCTCCAGCAGCTCGAGGTCCGCGTCGGCGCTATCATCAGCAGCGATGGAGCTGCTGTTGCTGCCGCGTAGAACCTCGACCTCCGCTGCTGCTGCACGCGCTGCATCCACCGCCGCCGCTGCTTCCACCTCCGCTCTAGCTGCTGCTAGCTCCGCTGCTGCCAGCCTCGATGCCCTTGCCGCTGCTGCAGCGGCGTCTGCTGCCGCTCGCTCGCGCTTCTCTGCCGCGGCGAGGTCGGCCTCCTGCCGACGCCGCGCGCTCGAGGCGACCGAGCCCTGAGACTGGCCTGCGGACATGGCACGCTATCGAGGGGGCTGCTGTGTGGAGAGCAGGGGCAGCCGGAGCTGCTGCTGCTACCGGCTGCGGTTGGGGCTACTGCGAGGCCGGGGAAGGAGAAGAGCAGGAGATGCTCAGGCTACAGGATAGTACGGCTCGGATACCACTTGTTAGTCGCTGGATTCGCACTCTTGGTAGTAGCTGAATCCTTACTCTCATCGAGAGAGGATGACACTAGGAGTTGGGGCAACTTTCTGGTTTATTTCTCACACAAACTCATACAATGTCATGCCAACCTGAGGGGTTGGAGATACATATTTATAGGCTGCTAGCCAGCCAAGCATATGCCAAGATGCTAGTCTAAGATGCTAGTCTAAGATGCTGTCCTAAATGCCAATTGCTGTCCTAAAAGCAGATGCTGTCCTAGATGCTAACTGCTGTCCTAAAAGCAGTCAAAAGATGCTGGACACAAAGATCATGTGCTGCAGTGTGCAGCAGCCCTACAACCACCAGCCACAGAGACTTATCCATCACATGGGAAGGTTGTTGAGTTCATGGTAATTCAAAACATGACTTACAGGAAAATAAGCAAAAAAAAAAATCCATGCAACATTCCATAATTTAAGGCTCATGGATCACTAACAGAATATAACATACCTATTCTCCACAAGGCCATGGAGCATAAAACTTTCAAAGGCATCAACCAATTTAACCAATGCTGCCTCTCTTGTAGAACCCCTAAAAGAGAATACATACAGTAACATCAGTGCAATGCATAGTAGTTATTTTATGAAAACACAATGAGCATTAATGACCATGATGGCATGATAGATTAGCGTTAATTGGTGATGAACACACAAACACCATTAATAAACGATGATAAACTATTGTAAGTTTTTTTTTAGGGGTAAACTATTGTTAGTAGGATATGAAAACACCGACAGCATTAGTAACATGATCGATTACTGTTATTAAGAGAAACATGACAATTCAGCAGCCAGGTACATCGCCAGAAATGACATCAGGAGGCAAATACACAAAATACATGCCTCCTCGTCCCTGTTACTCTATCAACATTATTGCACAAATAATAAAAGGTCAGCTGGACATACAACTTAGCCAATTGGAAAGTAATTTTCCAATCTTTGACTATTCAAATTTAGTGTCCATTTGAGTATCTAACGCCAAAACAATAGGATTCACTCCAGAACTTATTCAGTGTCCATTTTGCTAATATTCTATAGGTTCCACGAAAGTAAAATGAAAGCTAAAGGAATTCTGAGAGGCCAGTTTAACCAAAAAACATGAAGCATACTCTAATGTCATAAGCTGCTTCCTATTATTTTCCAGCCAGCGCCACCAATCCACCATGAAATGAGGGCCAAGACGACCTTCAACGACAGTGAGAACAGTATCCACTACTGAATAACCCTAAAATAACAAGTTATAGCACAGTGCATGCTTCGTTTAGTGGTCATCAGATTATCATAGGTCCGGACCATGCAAAGTAAAACAAAAACAATAGACAACTGCAATTTAAGTACAACAAACTATAGTCCAATACGAGTCCGTGCATTAAGTGGGGAACATCACAAACAAGAAAACCGTATTGCCCGGCCAACTACAATTGGGTCAGCCTGCTAATCTATGCCTAAACACAAGTTAAGTACAGCCAACGAAATCGAAATAAACAGCACCCGAACAGAAATGCCTACTTCACCATCAGCGCCCGAACAGCAAACAGCCAAAGCGATATGCTAGAGAATCCTAGAAGCGTAAAGGGTGACCTCCTGACCTCTTCTCGTAGAGCGCGTCGATGTACTTGTCGAGGACGAACTCCTGCGAGTTGACGTGCTCGGTGGCGTACGAGATGGAGAGATCGGACAGCGCGGTGGACGAGGAGCCGACGCTGTCAGCGTCGCTGCTGTCGAGCAGGTCGTCCCCGCCGCCGCGGGCCTTGCTCTTCTTGCCTGCACAAACCAACGCCCCCAAATCACCAATCAGAAATTCAGAACCAACCACAACAGCACACGTCAAACGGAAACAGGACACCACCAATCAATCGACGTCAAGAGAAACTCACTCTTCCCCATGGCAACACCGGTTAGGGACAGAACAAGAACCAGAACTCAGAAGCTCCCAGGAACCGCGACCGCGAGAGAAACGGCGGAAGCAGAATCAGAGCCGCAACTACAATTGACGGCGCGAGAAGGGAGGAAGAGAGCGGGATCAGGAGCAGGTGCGATGGACGCGAAGGGAGGAGAAGGGGCCGGCGGGGGCGGCGAGATCGAGACTGCGGCGGCGCTGGTCGGCGCAGGGACAGGGGTCGGAGACGCAGACGCAGGGGCCGTTCCTCTCGAGTGACTCGCGGAGGCGCAGCGCTGCCATGTGAGGAAATCGCGGCGAGGTGGGGAGCGGGTTGGGAAGAGGCTTCAGGTTTCTCTCGCGCTCGCCTTTGCTTGAGGAGAAGAGGAGACGAGATGGGGGCGGCGTCGCGGGCGTATAAACGAGCGGTAGTGGGGGTTCGAAGGAAGAAGCGGCGCTGGGTGTTGTTGGCTGGAAGGGACGAGAAGTGGGGAGGAGGCCCCGGAATGGAAGCTAGGGCACGCGTTTTTTTTTTTTTTTTTGATTCAACACGCGGCTATTTTTTATTTCAGTGTTCATTTTCCCTTTTTGTTCCTTGTGTTGTGTGTACCTTTTCTTTTTCGTTTTGATTCTCTTCACGGCTATTTCTCGTGATCCAGAAGGGAAACTATCTGGCTCTCTATCAGCCGCGTGCTTTTTCATGAACGCGCAAAAGATGTGTGCGTGTCTTCTAACCTATAGACGTAATTGTAAAATATAAAACCTTTGTGATTTTAGTTAAACCGCTTAATTGAAATGTGCACTAGTGTGAAAGGAGTAGTGTATGATAAATTTAGTTAGGGATTATTTGTCTATGAAATTGCAGTGTGCACTTATATTTTTAGAATTTTAAGGTGTGTATGTAAATTCTCTCAATGACCTTTGGACAAAAAAGAAAAATTATATACTGTTGTCGTTTAGCTATATAGGTGTGCACCCTCTACTTTAAAATTTTAGGTGTATTTGCATTAATCAAATAGTCAAGATATTGTAAAGTATGAGTATCAATATATCCACAATTTACTTTTAAAAAAATCCATATACTCCCTCCGTTTATTTATCTCCATCATTTTAGCCTTCGGCGTAGTGACTAAGGAGCAGAACAAAACCACTCAATTTACATTTAATCATCGCGTGCTAAGCACATACGAGGAGTCACAGGCTAGGAACAACTAATGAGCAGCAAAGAGACAATAAATACAGGCGGGTGGTAGCCAATGAGCAGCAAACGGACAATAAATGCGGGCAAGTTCCAAGCTAATATGAATGAGATTTTTGAATAAAAAAGTTTTGCTTAGATGAAGGAGATAAATGAATGGAGGGAGTATCTTTTAGCAAGATATTGGTTTTATAGCAATTGATAACTTCAAGAGATTTTCTAAAATCATAATATTTGCTATATAAAAAAAAGAACGATGAGCGTGTGAGATATATCTATATCTAACCTATACATATATGTCTATCTAAACGACAAGTCATTCAACCTCAGCAACATTCATGCAAGCTATCTACGGTAGTAATTTATCTATGTTCACTAACATGCTTTTATTTGTTTACCACATCATATCATACTGTCCACTTAAATTTATTTATACTCTCATGCAAGTAAATAAAAGTAGTCTAGTTTTATTCCAAATAATTCGTAACTCCCAAGGCAACGCACGGACACTATTCTAATTAACATGAATATAATTCACGACCTTGCCATTGTTCATTTACGTGAGGATTTGGCTTAGCGTGTGTTCGGAACGTCCCCGCGCTTGCCGTGTATAGCTAGTCATCTCTCTTATCTTCAGCAGTCAAGTTCGGGAAATGACTAACCAAATTAGGCAAGATCAGCTGCGAGCCAAGGCAGCGTTAACTTGGACGAAACCTGCATCGCATATTGGCATCTGACCCGAAACGGCGCAGCAGAAGATACCCCTGGGCCGAATCGTTCGCCGAATCACCCCGGATATTCTCTTCACGCTCGAGCCCACCGGCCACCGGCAGTGGCAAGTGGGCACGGGCGCACGGCCATCGGGCCATGTCTCCAGACTCCCCAGCACTCCACCCGGCTGGCAGCTGCTCCACGCGGAGCTTCTCAGCGGCAGCGCGGAGACGCTCGGCGGTGCGCGTCCACCGCGTGGCACGGTTGCTTGGCAACTTGTCAGCGCTGGTTCCGCCGCGCCGTGCGTCTGGGCCGCTCCCGGGGCCAAAGAGCTGCAACATGCCCAACATATGGTCCAGGACTCCAGGGGCTTCCACTTCCACCACGTTCGCGACGGACGTCACGAGGGACGTCTTTGCCACACGCGGGGACACGCGCCAGCGCCATCTTGTGCGTGTCGAATTTGGGTTCGGAGACCACACTGTCCACGCGCCATCAACCAGGCCACAACAGAGAAGCACCTACGCCTACGCGCATAGGATACCCTATTTGGTACCCGGGTACTCAAGAGTTATTTGGTACCCAGGCACCCCTGTGCACCAGGCTGTCCGCAGTCCGCACCCACCCACCACCCTCTCGCACCAGGCCGTCCAGGCCCATACTACAGGCCACGAGCACACAGACCTACTAAATCCAGCCGGTTTTTTTTAAAATTTCTATGCTGGATCAGGATTTCAGTTAATACAGCCAGCTTTTGTTTCCTTATTATTTCTGAGCTGGATCGAGATTGCTTGTTTGTTTTTATATTCCTGCTTGCTCCCCTTTTGCATAGGTAACGACATAATTAAAGCAGCCTAACCCCAAATAAAACCATGCGTAGAGGGCAATTTTAAGACATTGATTTTATAAATAATGGTTAATCTGAGACAAGTAGTATAAACTGAGATTTTTTTATCTGAACACATTGTATATGTGTACTAATAGCTTATATACAGTAGATCAGGTATGGAAGAGTGAAATGCACTGCTCATCTGCTGTTTCCATCATACATATAGCTCGGCAAATGATAGTAATCTATAACATTTATCACCACTTTGAAGGATTCGTCATATATGTACACAGTATACTTTGGAGCACCAGAAAAAAAAAAGAAAAGAATTGTATTTCATACATGTACACTTTTTTGTCTCCATTTCTAAAACTTGAAAGACTGGGAATTGCCCAGTGCCCGCTGAGAATATCTCCTTTCTATATTCATGCCACCAAATTTATTGTAAATTGAAGAGGCTGCATTGGTGCTGCATTAGGATAGCTTGTACCTACAACAAGAAGATGTCAATATACCTTCTAAAACTCAGTAGTGTTAGGGTACGAAAAATAATGTAGCTGCCTGGTCAAAGCAAGTTGTTAGTTTCTTTCATGTACACACATGCATCTCGTCTTGCTGGTGGGTCATACCCATGCTCATGTTGCTGCATAAACATTGCTTATAATTATACACAGGGAAACAAAATATTCCCTTTTATTCATTGAAAAACAGTATTAACTTAGTTATTGTACTGCAGATATAGGCCTTTACAGTAACACAAAAACTGATTAGAATTTGAAAATACAAAACCGAGCATAACATAGTCTGCAAGGCAAGGTCGACCCGTTCTCATGATCTAAAATCTGAAGAACCTATAGATATAACTAAGTTCATCAGCCCGCATCAGAGCTTTTTAGTGAAAGCATATGTTGCATAGCTAAAGCATATACTGGAATAAATAAAGAACCTTCTAGATGAGCATATGAATGCAAATTTTATAATGTGTGACAAAAAACTAGTGAACCATAAAAACCTCAATTATTTGTAGCTAAACTAGCCTGAGATGAACTTATCCCAAGATGAACTTACAATTAAACTGGACTCCTAGAAATGGTGGGTAGTGAGCTGTAGGATCTGGATTCGAGTTTTGGAGTTAAGGAGCAATAATCCATGTGAAGACCATCAGCCAAGCTGTGCAGGTGGAGAGAAGTGGCAGAAGGCAGGAGTCACAAGGAGTTGACGCTGGAAGTCAGTGGTGGACGATATGGCACGCGTAGTTGCAAATACTAGTAAATTATATTAGACCAAATGGATTTATGCATGAACCGAGTTGCTTGAACACTTGCATGCAGTAAATATGTACTGCATAATTGATATTTCCACAATATTCGTCTGTATAAAATCTTAAAATACATTGATCCAGACATACTAGACTGCTGCAGGATGATAAAAAAAAAAGGTCAGATTTTCAGGGGTTACTAATTAAGAAAATTTATCAAATGAAACGAAATTCAGAGCTATGAATACAAACAATGCAGACCACAGAACCGTTGAACTTATTCACATAGGCACATCACCAATCTAGACAAAGAGGACCTGCAGCCATGCATCTGGAAAAGCCCCCAACGGATTGCATGGCCAACCACAACACAAGCTGACTGTTTGGATTAGTACTGTACTTTACAATACATTTTCCATTTATGATTTCAATTGGCATGAATTAGCATTAGAATATACATTTGCACAAGAATTAAGCAGGACAGAAATCATCTAGTGACCACTTACACTTGCACAAGAATTAACCTGGACAGAAATCATCTACTGACCACTTCCCAATCTCGGACTTATGTTCTATGCTAATGATCGCCTAGTCAGTGCTAGCAAGGCAGTAGCCAATCACAGTGTCATCTCTTTCACGCGCCCTCTTGCCCATAAAAGTAAAATACAGCAGATTGAATAACGGCCAGAAAAAGCCAATCACAATCCTATCAAAGGAACTCAATTCCTCTTGCTCATACAGGTACAATGCAGCAGATTTGAACACCCACCTCTTGCTCATATATAGGTAAAATCCAGTAGATTCGAACACCCAAAAAATTAAAGCCACCACCACGACAGCACGTGGTCCGTCACTGCAGTGGCCCACTGGTCCGATGCCCCCAAGCTGCAGCAATACTAAGATTATCAAAAAAAGAGAAGACTATTAGATTGGATGAGATCTAATAGAAAAAAATTATCAAACAAATTGAGACCATCTAATCATCAGTACTAATGGGAATTACACAACGATTAGCATTAGCATTTCGGAATACATATCAGATTTCTGGTTTAAATGAAGCATGTGTAAACTAATTAACCTGGAGATGCTCCAAATCAGCTGTGCATGTTCACAATTGCATGTCAATTGCCCCGTGACCTCCTCGGATCCTGTCAAAGTCACGTAATATTCCTGCGAGATTAAATTATGTGAGAAAATCACAGATCGTCCGCTGCCTGTCCCATGCGGCCATGTGCTGTGCTGCCGTGTGGGATGGGAAGCAACAAGAGATCCGAGGAGACTTGGCACTCCTAATGGCCTAACGCAAATCAAGAGAGAGACTAGGGTTTGGGTGAGCAGCAAAGAGGAGGCCAAAGGAGAAGCGGGTGCTGGGAACTCACCTGACGTGGCACGATGGCGGAGTTGCGGAGGTGGCTGGCGGCGGTCTTCGGCTCGGCCGCTTGGGCCTCCGGCGCGGTAGCGCCCAATCGCCCTATCAGGCATCGGCCACGGACTCCGGAGAAACAACACCGCGTCGTTCACTCCAGGAGGTAACGAGAAACAGCGGTGGAGGTGGAGGTCGGAGAATCGATGCAAGGGAGCTGGAGGAGGGTGAAGGCGAAGGGGAGCAGCGGATGAGGTGGAGGGCGGATAACCCGCCGCCGCCGCCGATGAGGGAAATCTCCGAGCCTCGGCCGCACAGCGTTGTGGGGCGGCACGGCGGGACGCACGGCGGAGCGCGCGCTAGGCAGCGGCGCAGCAGCGGTAGTAGGGAGAGGGAGCGGACGGGCGACGCCGGCGGAGGGAGGGAAGGAGGAGACCGAGCGGACGGGGTGAGAAATTGAAACCGCAAAGAATCGTGGGTGAGTGGGGGAGCTTCGGAGCTGGTATGCAACCTCATGGTTGGGTGGGCCGGGCCTGTGAGCCTCAGGCCCGAACGACGGGGTGGGCCTGGCTAATAGGATGCTGGGTACTGAATAGTTATTTGGTACCCAGGTACCATAAAGTAATATATATATATATATATACACGACTTCTCTGGATGAGGACGATGGCAAAGCAAAGCCAATGCGTCCGTATACGACCCTCAAATCAACCTTAAGGCAGAAGATTAGTCACGCTGCAAGAAATAGCTTGTGCAATTGTCTTGTTTTTTAATATCAAAGGCATCCGCCTATGACTTCATTACCGAGACCAACAACACCAAGCAGCATCAACATCAGAACGTGGACACGAGTACAAGCAGAACCAAGAAGAATACAGGCCACCCGCTCGAATCAAGACTTGCGCCAGCTTCTTCGTGCACTCTTCGACTTTAATTTGCAGGCGTTCTTCTTATTCTGCATCAGTTTCCAGTGATTGAGATTTGAGAACGGCTGACATAGGAATTTCCAAATAAAAGCACTGAGGTGGATAGTTGGATTTCTCGGAATCTGGTGGTTAAACTCTTAAAGTCTACACTCATAGCCTGGTTGTGTGGATCTCATTTTCCTTTTTGCCAATTGTTATAGTTTTTATTAGTAGATCCAAATATGTTCTTAGTTGCACTAGACGTTGTATTTTGTCATGGCTCGCCGTGAATATTAAAAAAAGAACTTTTCAAAGTCATTCTGTAATTTTATATGCCTGACAAACTATTACGCCTCCAAAAGTAATGTGCATGTATAGTAACATAGTAGTATATTGACCAATCTCCCTCTAAACCCAGGAAATTTTACCTCTACAATCAGTTGTTTCAACTTTTCCAATAGGTGTTACTCCCTTCTACAATTCTTCCATAATATTAAGTTTAACCATACTGTATATAGTTCTGTGTTTTTTTTTTCTAGTTATACATTAGCAACCCTCTTATACATTAGCAACCGTACTTTTCTAGCTATCCTTTTTAAAGTGCAACAAATTAAATGGTTTCTATTTAAATTATTCCCCGCCCAAACAAAATCTGATTTTCTAAAAACATATTTTTATTTATATATTTTTTTATGAAAAAAATATTTTTTGGAATCAGGATCCAGCCTACCCGTCAAACTATCCTACAAAGTGATCTTGATTCATCACCTAAACATTTTTTTAAGAGAAGGATCAAAAATAATTCTACGAAAATCTAGATCTCTATCAAATGGGCACTAACTGTCACAATTCCACTAACCTGATCTGACTAGCATTGATGTCTCGGTCCAAACAAATTTGGTAAGATGTCTTTCTTACTTTTTTTCTCCGTTTTTTAGATTTGTGTATGCTTCTCTTTCTTCCTTATAACCCTCATACATAAGCATGATTCATATCATAATGTGTTGTCTTCAATATTAGAATGACATCTACTAGCCAAAACTTTCGTCGAGCACTTAGGTCTGAGCTTGTCATAATGATAGAATGCACATCCGCTAGTCAAAACAAAAAAAGGTTTTCTCTTTCAAAGATTTGTCCATAGTAGACCTAAGCAAATTGACCTTAGTTCCAGCCTGCTGGATTTTTGCCCGTCCACCAGCCTTAGGATGTGTTTGATTCAAGAACCAAGTTGGATGGGATATGACGATCCATCCATGATGCATGTTTGGTTGGATAGGTAGGATGAACCATTTTTCGGTTTGGTTAGATGGACGAAAGTGGTGAAAGCCCAAGTTTGGTTTTGGTAATCAATGACACCAAGTTGCTAATGCCATGTGTTAAGTGTTTTGAGTTAGGCATAAGCAACACATGTGATGAAGGTGTATGTGGCAAGGAGTGGTGGCCACAAGATCACAAAGAAATGGTGCATGGACATGAAATGACGATCATGGTGGAGATGCACATAATATGATGGACTTGATGATCAAGTGGAAGAGAAGGATCTAAGAGCGCAAGGCAAAGGTATAACCATAGGGTTTTCCTTTTGCCGGTCTAAGTTGAGTAGAGAAGTGATTGACCGGGTTTAGGATACATAGCCGACTATCAAGAGGGGCAATCACGGTTAGCTCGGGAATCAAGTGCCACTAGATTAATGTCTTGAGCATATGCATTATGATCTAGTTGAGAGCTAACATAACGCCTTAGAAAATGTTTTGTGAAATGCTAACACACATGCACTTGGTGGTGTTAGCACTTTTTTGCGAAGGCGGTGGAGTTTAAGCGGTTGAGAGGGGTTTGGGTTCCTCTCTCCCTCCCGCCGAGCTTGCGAGGCGGGATTTGGCGCTTTTTGGAGAAGTGAAACGCCTATTTTCTACTGCGCCGAAAGTCAGAAAAGAAACGGAGGCGAAAGGAGATCACTGCGTTGACCAGACGTTGCACCTGACGCGGTCACGGTTTGACCGGACGCGTCCGGTCAGTTCATCGTGGCGCGAGCGCTAGGGTTTGTGACCGGACGCTGGTCTGGCCTGACCAGCGCGTCCGGTCAGTTCAACTGGGCGTAAAAGAAAAGCGCGCGACCGGCGCGTCCGGTCCTTCACGGAACCGGAGCGTCCGGTCAAGCGTCCAGAGAGGCCGAGCGCAGCGTAGCGCCGATCGGACGCGGGGCGCGTCCGGTCACGTGCGATCGGACGCGTCCGGTCGTAGCTGGAGCTTACTGGAACGCGACCGGACGCTGGCACTGTCGCGTCCGGTCACTCGGTTGAGCGCGTCCGGTCAGGGCAACGGCTAGTTCTGACACGCACTGTTCACGTTTGTCGTGTAGTGACCGGACGCGTCCGGTCACCCTGACCGGAGCGTCCGGTCAGCGCGATTTTCGCTGCGTCGTCTGTAACGGCTAGCTGCGTACCCCTTCGTTATAAATAGAGGATGTCCGGGGTTTGAGGATAACTCTTGCACATTTTGAGATATAGAGACATACTTTGAGCTAGAGAACAACCCCTCCACTCATCTCTTTGCATAGTTGCACATCTTGAGTGAGATTGAGTGAGATTCAAGTGCATTGCTTGAGAGTTGCATTCTAGAGGCACTTGATCTTCGAGTTGCTGCGGATTTCTTGTTACTCTTCCGTGTTTCCCGACACGGTAGACGGCTTGGAGCAGCGGAGGTGATTGAGCTCGCAATTGGAGATTGTTGGAACCTTCACCAAGTGTTGTAAGGGGTTCTTGATCCTTCCCCGCGGGAGTTCGTGAATTGGATACTCTAGTGGAGCTCGTGGCTTAGAGGATCCACATCTTGTGTGCGGTTGTGCGGCGCCCGCCGAGGGCTCGACTCTTGATAATCGATTAGCTCGCGAACCGACAAGTAGGTGTATCGCCACAACGGGGAGTAGCTTGTCGGGAAGCAAGTGAATCTCAGGATAAATTCTTATGTCATTCTCTTCCCGAGGATTTCTCTTGTGTGATTGATTGATTGGTACATCTCATCTCTACACGGCGGTATAATCAATCAAAGTTCTTCTCTCGTATTACTTCTTGTTTCTAGCTTGTAGTTGTTGTTGTGTTTAGTGAATAGCTTTGTTATAAACTTGTGTAGGTGGCTTGCTTAATTAGTTAGAGCTAGTGCATTTGCTTCGCCACCTTTCGTACTAACGTGTGGTTAAGTAATTCTTGTAGAAATTTTTAATTAGGCTATTCACCCCCCCTCTAGCCTTTTTGGACCTTACAAGTGGTATCGGAGCCGAGGCACCGTTTATTTGAGGCTTAACAACCTACGGTGAAAAAGAAATGGCTCAATTAAGCTTGTACATCAACAACACCAAGAAGGCACCTCACTTTGATGGCACAAATTATGCATATTGGAAGGTTAAGATGACCGCACACCTAAAGTCAATCAATAGAGAAGTGTGGAAGGTCACCAAAACAAAATTTGAGGTTGCTAATCCAGAATCACCTACACCAGTAGAGGAGAAGAAGCTCCAATGCAATGATATTGCCATTAGTGCTCTTCATGAGGCACTAGATGACAAGATATTTGAGCAAGTAAAGAACATAGAAATTGCTCATGATGCTTGGGCCAAGCTAGAAGAAACATTTGAGGGCACCGAAGGTACAAAGACCGCTAAAGCATATATCTTGCAAGAAAATTTTTCAAGCTTCAAGATGCAAGATGATGAGAGTGTACCGGAGATGTTTCATAGGTTGCAAGTCATTGTCAATGAGCTCAAGGCACTTGGTGAGGAGGTCAAGGACAATCAATTCTCTATGAAGTTCTTGAGAAGTCTACCCAAGAGATTTGATACATTGATCACCGTGCTAGTGAGGACTACATTGAAGGATTCAACTCCTCAACAAATATTTCAAGAAGTGATGACCGATGATTCATATAGAGAAGATGATGAGAAGGATGAGTTGGTCAAGAAGAAGAAGAAGGAAAATGAGAAGAAAGATGATGAAAAGAAGAAGAATGTGGCATTCAAAGCCACCACATCCAAGAGCAAATCCAAGATTGAATCATCAAGTGATGAAGACTCAAGCTCTTGTGATAGTGATGACATTGATGAGAAGATGGCTCTCTTTGTCAAGTAATTTGGCAAATTCATGAAGAAGAAAGGCTATCGTGCAAGAAGGAGGAAGAACTCATCCAAGAAGAGTGAGCATACCATGAGATGCTTTATATGCCATAGCAAGGACCATCTCATTGCAAAGTGTCCTTATGATAGTGATGATGAAGATGCTATCAAGAAAGAGAAGAAGAAGCAAGAAAAGAAAAAAAGGTCTTATAAGAAGAAGAATGATTCTCATGTTGCTACATGGGATAGTGATGATTCCTCAAGTGATGATGAGGATAACTACAAGAGCAAGAAGAAGGGACATGCTAGCATTGCCATCCAAGAGAAGGTCTCCCTCTTCGACACTCCATCGTGCTTCATGGCTAAGGCCGCTAAGGTATCATCCGACGATGAGAGTGATCATGATAATGCTAGTGATAGTGATAGTGATGAAGAAGAATTCACTAAAGATGAACTAATCACTATGCTAGAAGATTGTACTCAACATTTTAAAGAATCTAGAAAGGAGTGCAAGGGCTTGCTTAAGGAAAAGAAAAACCTTATGCAAGAACTTGATGAGCTTAGGGCATCTTATGAGAGTCTAAAGGTAGACCATAAGAAGCTTCAAAAGTCTCACACTAAGCTTGAAGAAGCTCATTCCTCTCTAGTTGAAAAATGTGAAAACATGCCAACTAATGTTGAGAAAGCTAAAACTTGTAACATAGGCATATCATGTGATATAATTGATGAAACTTTTCATAAGCCTATTATTGTTGCTCTCACTAATCCTTCATGTAGCTCATCTACATCATCCTCATCTAGTAGTGATGGTTTCACTTGTGACTCCACACTTATAGTTGAGAATGAACATCTCAAGAAGGAGGTAAAAGAGCTCAATCACACCTTAGCTAAGGCTTATGGTAGTGAGGACCGCTTGCTTATGTGCTTGGGTAGCCAAAGAGCGTCTCTCTACAAAGAGGGATTGGGCTATAACCCCAAGAAAGGCAAGGCCGCTTTTGCTCCTCATAAGACTCGTTTTGTGAAGAACAATGGTAGCTATTGCAAAAGTTGCAAGCAAGTTGGTCACATAGAGCAACAATGCATGAACAAGAAATCAAATGCTAATGTATCCTCAATTAAGTTTAATTCTTTCTATATGCTTAACAAGGGTACAAATGGTGTTCATGCTAAGTTCATTGGTGCACCATGGATGGGCTCAAAGAAGAAAGCCATTTGGGTATCAAAGAGCTTAGTCTCTAACCTTGGAGGACCCAAACAAGTTTGGGTACCTAAAAAGAATTGATCTTGTCTTGTAGGTCAATTACAAAGCCGGAGGAAGGCATTGGGTGCTTGATAGTGGGTGCACTCAACATATGACCGGGGATTCTTATATGTTCAAATCTATTAATAGAAGTCAAATGGTGGTTTTGATGCTATCACTTTCGGCAACAACAAGAAAGGCAAGGTCAAGGGGCTTGGTAAAATTGCTATCTCAAATGACATGAGCATTTCTAATGTGTTGCTAGTTGAGAGTTTAGACTTCAATCTTTTATCGGTGGCACAACTTTATGATCTTGGCTTCAAGTGCATATTTGGTAGTGATGATGTTGAAGTCATAAGTGTTGATGGATCAAATTTGATATTCAAAGGATTTAGACATGGTAGCTTATACTTGGTTGACCTTAATGATAGTGAGACACAATTGACATCATGCTTGCTTAGTAAATCTAGTATGGGATGGTTGTGGCATAGAAGGCTTGGTCATGTTGGAATGAAACAATTGAACAAACTTTTGAAGCATGACTTAGTTAGAGGCTTGAAAGATGTCACTTTTGAAAAGGATAAACCATGTAGTGCTTGTCAAGCCGGCAAACAAGTTGGAAATACACATCCTAGTAAGAGTGAAATGAGCACATCAAAGACATTTGAGTTATTGCACATGGACTTGTTTGGGCCAACAACATACACTAGCATTGGTGGCAACAAATATGGTTTTGTGATTGTGGATGACTACACTAGATACACTTGGGTGCTCTTTCTTTATGACAAGGGTGATGTTTATGATCTATTCAAGTCTTTTGTCAAGAGAGTGCAAAATGAGTTTGAAATCACCATCAAGAAGATTAGAAGTGACAATGGTAGTGAGTTCAAGAACACAAGAATTGAAGATTTGTGTGATGATCTTGGTATTGGGCATCAATTCTCACCAACATACACTCCTCAATTCAATGGTGTAGTTGAAAGGAAAAAAATAGAACCTTGATTGATATGGCTAGATCAATGCTTAGTGAATACAATGTTAGTCATTCATTTTGGAGTGAAGCCATCTGTAACAGAACCGACCAAATTATAAGAGCACAAGTACAAAAACAAGCACCGAAGCGCTCAAATTTTCGAACTTGAGCCCATATAATCCCGGTAGTCAATCGAAATCACGAAGGATTTCAAACCAAACTGCTTACAACCAGGATCGCATCATTCAACATACAACATCATACGTTACATTTCACAAATAGTGCTGAAATAAGTTTACACAAACGGAGTAGCAATTATTACAAACCAAGTTTGAAAGTAGCGGAAGCATAACACACACTAGTTAATTAAATACTGCCAGTCTGGATGATCGACAACCCGCAAAAGCATGAGGAAAGTACATAAAGATGATCACGCCCAAGTGATCTAGTCATCATCACCCGCAGGGTGGAGACACGTCTTGCAGAATCCCTGATAAAGCATGTCATCTGCAACAGGAGGGAATAAACCCTGAGTACTGGAATGTACTCAGCTAGACTTACCCGTCGAAAACCAGAAATAAAGTGACACCAAGGATTATGCAAGGATTACACAAGAGGCTAGCTGACATAACATTTTTGCATAAAGGCATAAGTAATTGAAACTCTTATAACCTGTACTAGCAGTTATTTTTAGCATTTCCCTGTAATCTATCTTAGCACCTGTACTAAACATGCACTTGATTATAATCAAATAATTATCATCATTATATCCAGAGCAGGTATGAATTGTGGCAATCATTGTATCATTCCCTTAACCACCAGTTCATTTAATGAGATCTACGTTGCCGCTGCTCAAGTCAAGTGCTCACTAACCGGGAGCGACGGCGATTCGAATCGAATTCCTATCCAGCTGGAGGGGTATTTCTAACACTCACCGCGCAGGCCCCTGCCAGGGTCGCACAAGCCACCGTTTCATATGATTCAGGAATCGCGGGTCCGAATGATGTCGCGACCCCAAGGGCGACACTCTGCCAGGTGATAGGGACTCTAACCCCCCCTTGGTCTCACGCCAATGTCCCCAAGCACATCCTTTCTCTCCTCCAAGAAGCAACCTACCATTCGATTCCCGGCCTGAACCACATTACTCGGCTTCGCGGTCGGAACGACTTATCCGGCCAACTAAGTGTTAGACTGCGTTCAACATGACTCAAGGACGTACAGCGAATCGGTCCTTAAACGACTCAGACGGGCATAGCTCCACACCCAAGACGTGAAGTGTCTTGCGGCTGTACTATCGAACTCCCGCCCGGTCTCAAATTTCATTTTTAAGCATGGTTCCATCCACGATAGCCATAAAGCCACTCGTGACTCCTTCCTACATCTCGCGGATGACCGGAAATCACCCGACTTCTACCGTACTAAGCAGGGCTAAGCATTGACACGTGCCTAAACCTAATATAGGATTAAGTACGATATCTGGACAAGGACAGGTATAATGCAACAAGTGTTTTCATATAACTCCTACAACTTAATGCAGTAAACAATTAAGAGTACTCAAGATATATTTATAAAAAAGATGGGTTCAGCATGCACCGGGGCTTGCCTTTCAGAAAAGTCGAGGGCCGGTGGTCTGGACACTCAGGAAGGTCGTCTGCGGGCACTCCTTCGCCTGCTGGATCCTCGGGCTCCTGCTGCTCCTGGTCCTCTTCCGGAATCACAGGCTCGAATTCGAGGAGTGTTACCCCCTCCGGTACACCTATTGCATGAGTGCACAATAAATATAATGGATGCATAAATGGGTGCAACATGCTCGGAATGGAATGCATTTCAGAATAAAATACTCTATTCAAGTTATTTTACTAGTACGTGCAAATCTCTTCTCTAGTAGAGAAGTACTCACCTAATCTACTTAGCCTAAGATAAAGCTGCTCATCCTCAGTTAAGGCCCTAACACCTAACAAATACAAAAGTAGCATGTCTTAGGATATTACACCATATCAAACAGCAAAACACCACAGAAAGCATTCTGGACAGCAGCTACTTGTTTTTATCACAACTGAAGATTTACAATTCCAAAAGATATGATCTAAGACAATCTGGAAAGCCTAAGAAATACTCTACATTTCATTTTCAGACCTCAACCCCAAACTCATAAGTTTTCCACATCAAACTTCACAAGTTCCAGAATCTGTCCTCTCAAAACAGAGAGTAGCAGATTCTGAACTGCCACTTAAAACAACAGTAACTCTCAAACTACAAAGCCAAATGTTCCCAAATTTTGACACAAGCTAGTTCATCAAGTTTACTGTGACTTTGATATTTACAAGTTTTCCAGCAACAAACTTTATCAAAGGTCAAACTTAGAAATACTTCCAGCTGTCCAGAAAACATAAAATTACAAAGGTTAAATATTTGTTGATATGGCCAAAGTCTCCTAAAACCAAACGAATGTTACTAACAGTTCACATTAGGTATAAAAACACCAGAAAGTAAGGTGGAACCAATTAGAATATTTATTTAACCCCATTTCTTAATTTACTTAATTATTTAGGTGAAATTTTAAACATATAGGTAAACTGCTCCTAAAATTCTACAAAAATTACAGGGGACTCTCTGACCTCAAAATAGACTACAGTAAAAATTTGAACAAGTTTTATTCACAGAAACTCCCTATACAAAATTCACAAGTCCAAAAGGCTGATTTTTGCATAATTCATAAATCATATTGAAAAGTATCAAACAACAGATTTCATATTTTTCCTAGCATCTATAAGGTACCAAGATACTACCTACCAAGTTTCATGGCCATAGGATTCATAATTAATTTACTAAAATTCACCCAAGTATCTACCAATGATAAAAAGGAAATCTATAACTCAAAAACTACACATGCAATGACTCTCAAATTTTAACCAGAGCTTCTACTAAGGAAGACTAGCTTACCCACAAAATTTCACAATTTTTTGGATCAAGGAAACTCAAGATATGATTTAAACAAGTTTGCGTGCATTCAAAAACACATTTCAAGTTCCTATTTAATTCATCCAAAATTTCTACATAAAGTGCTCAAGACATATTTTTCTTAAATACTAGACCTAACTGTGAGTCTCACAAAATTGGAACCATCCAATTTGGATCTACATAACAGGAGATACAAAAATATCAAATAAGCAATCAAAACTGTATTTTTGAACTATCCTTAAGAACAACAGCCACTGACGTGTGGGACCCGGCTGTCAGCCGACCCCACTGGTCAGCGGCAGCAAAGCAGAGGAGGCGGCTGCGACGTGCGGAAGACGGCGTAGCTCGCCGACGGTGACCTCACCGGCGACGAGAACGGCACCAACGTGACCGCCTAGACCTACTGCGTCGATTGGTACCCTAACCGCAAACCCTACCGACCACTAGGTACCCCGGCCACAAAGCTCGGCGGCTCGGCCATGGCGCATGGCGGTGCGCGGCCGTGTTCTGGCCTGACTGGACCGGCGGAGGTGGTGACGTCTTCACCCGAGCATTAGAACATGACGGAGAAGGCGATGCTGGAGCTAGGGAAGGAAGAGAGGAGCGGTGTTGAGCTGGCCATGGCGAGGTCACCGGCGCGGCCATGGCGCGGTGGTGCACGGAGTCGGCAATGCCGCTCACCTAGGGCTCTTACGGCACAGCGAAGACGTCGACAAGGACCGTGAGGTGCTAGTGGAGCTTTGGGCGGGATGGTGCGAGGCGAGACGCAGCGGCAAGCGCGTGCGAGCTCGTCGGAGCTCTCGGCGGCAATGGGGAGCGGTGGTTCCGCTGCTTCGGCTGCGGAGGAGAAAGAAGGAAGCGAAGAAATGAACTGAGGCACAGGGGGGGCTCTCGGTGGCGTGCTGCGGCTTGTGCTGGCGCTCTCAGGCCCGACGTGGCCTGGCCGATCAGGCCGGCGGTGACGCGCGGCGCCACGCGGCCGTCGAGTTCTGAATCGGTCGGGTCACTGTAGGTGTCTGAACTTTCGTTTCAGTTTCGACAATACCGACTGACAGGCGAACTTCAACGATGATCATCTCCTGAACCGTGTTGATTTAGCTCGTGGTATAATTAACAAAGTTGTTCATCTATATGCGAACTACAATCTTTACAATTGGAGCTCGAGCTGTTTGGGCTTTGTTTGGAATCTACAAGGTGCATAAGTTGGGTACATGAAACTGAAATCCAGTTATAAGACTTAGAAAATTTTCAAGTGTGGAATCAGCCTTCAAAGCTGACATGTGGGCCATGTTAGAGACTGTTCCACACAATTTCATGACTTGACTTCTAAACAAAGTTTGTTCCTTATATAATTCTCTACATCTTTGCTTTAGGTTGCTCAGACATGCAAACATCCTAAGACACACTTTTTAAACGGTCAAACAAAAAGGTTCAGGGGTCAAATTTGGTCAAACCATGACTTGGAAAACTAATTAGTCAAAGTGACCAACATGAACAATGTTCCAAAAGACATTCTATGTGTAACTAAGTTACTTACAAGCATTTCTAGCCATACCATACATCGGTCACACAAGAATCAATCAAGGTATGTACTGAAACAATGAAAAACATAAGAAATGTTGCAAATGTTTCATAGTCATGTTTCACATGTTTCATGATCTTGTTGCATAGTATTAACTAATCTTGTTTCACTAAGTGAGTGGCACATGTTGCACTTAAGTGTTGCACACTTTACATTTCATAAAAGAACAACACACATGAAATATACAACACGTTGCAATGTTTCGAAATCATGTTTCATGTGCTATAAGTTCACGAATGGATGCATGATGCTCATGTTTATGAAATGCAGTGCAAATGTGGAAGCTAAACACCAGGGGTGTTACAGCCCTCCCCCCTTATAAAAATCTCGTCCCGAGATTTGGAAAGCGTACCATTTTTCATAGAATTCCTTATAACCATCCCGCAAATAATCCTCACGTTCCCACGTAGCATCACTCTCACTTCCCTGATTACTCCACATCACTTTGTACCACTTAACCACTTTACTTCTAGTTACTCGTTCCTGAGTATCGATCACTCGGACTGGCTTTTCTTCATAGGTTAGGTCGGATTCCAGCCTGATATCACCTAAAGGAACTTGTTCCTCAGGAACTCGAAGACACTTTTTAAGCTGAGATACATGGAAGACGTTGAATATGGCTCTCATCTCAGGAGGCAACTGGATTTTGTACGCAACAGCTCCACTCTTGCCTATGATCTGGAAAGGACCCACGTATCTTGGTGCAAGTTTCCGCTTAATACCAAAACGTTGGACACTCTTCATTGGAGAAACTTTCAAATAAACGAAGTCTCCAACTTCAAATTCGAGTGGTTTTCTACGACGATCCGCATAGCTTTTCTGTCTCGCTTGCGCTGCAGCCATGTGTTTCTGGATGGTACGGACTTGTTCCTCGGCTTCCTGGACAAAATCAATGCCATAATACCTTCTTTCCCCAGCTTCTACCCAGTTTAGTGGAGTTCGACACTTTCGACCGTACAACGCTTCGAATGGGGCCATCTTAATACTCTCTTGATAACTGTTATTGTACGAGAATTCGGCTAAAGGTAACCATTTTTCCCAAGAACCCTTGGATGAAATGACGCATGCTCGCAACAGATCTTCCAAGATTTGGTTAACTCGTTCTGTCTGACCCGATGTCTGGGGGTGATACGCAGAGCTTCTCACTAACTTGGTTCCCAGAAGGTGATGCAAATGCTCCCAAAAGCGAGCAGTGAACTGGGGACCACGATCAGAAACGATAGTACGAGGTATCCCATGAAGCCGGACTATCTGATTGAAGTACAACTCAGCATAGTCAGTGGGACGATAGTCCACTCTCACTGGGATGAAGTGAGCTGATTTGGTCAAACGATCAACAATTACCCAAATAGAGTTATGATTTTTGACAGTAGGAGGAAGTCCGACAATGAAATCCATACTTATCTCTTCCCATTTCCAGCCTGGAATGGAAAGTGGCTGAAGTAGCCCAGCTTTCATGTGCACAGCTTTAACTCTGCAACAGGTGTCACATCTAGCAACATATGCAGCTATCTCTTTCCGCATCTTGGTCCACCAATAAAGTGGCTTCAAATCATAATACATCTTATTGCTGCCAGGATGGATGGACAACTTAGAGGAGTGTGCTTCAGACATAATATCATTTCGAAGCTCTCGGTCCTTAGGCACAACTAACCTATCCTTGAACCATAGTACACCCTCTTCATCTATCCTGAACTGTGTAGTTTCTTGCTCTTTCATCTTACGCTTGATGTGGAATATACCAGTGTCAGTCTTTTGGAGCTCAATAATTCTGCTTTTGAGAGTACAACTGACAGTGATGTTGTACAAGACTGATGGATGTAGAAGGCGAGATCGATGAAAATCAGTTTCAACTAAGGAATGACAATGAGACTTACGGCTTAAAGCATCCGCAACTACATTTGCCTTGCCTGGATGATAGTGCACTTGAAGGTTATAATCTTTAATCAACTCGAGCCATCTTCTTTGACGCATATTTAACTCGGGTTGGGTGAAGATGTATTTGAGGCTTTTGTGGTCGGTATAGATGTTGCAGACATTGCCCAGCAGATAATGTCGCCAGGCTTTCAAAGCATGAACAACTGCAGCCAGTTCTAAGTCATGCGTTGGATAATTCACCTCATGCTTCCGAAGTTGTCGAGAAGTATATGCAATTACCCGGCCTTCCTGCATCAACACACCTCCCAAACCTATGCCTGAGGCATCACAATAAACATCAAATGGTTTCTCGATATCCGGTTGTGCCAAAACCGGAGCTGAGGTTAGGAGGGTTCGCAGTTGGTGAAAAGCCGCATCACACTCAGGAGTCCAGACAAACCTGGTGTCTTTCTGCAGCAACCGAGTCATTGGCTTGGCTATTTTGGAGAAATCCGGGATGAAGCGACGATAATAGCCAGCCAAACCAAGAAAACTTCGGACCTCGTGAACTGAGGTAGGAGCCTTCCAGTTCAGTACTTCCTGTACCTTGGCGGGGTCCACCATAATTCCTCCATCGGACAACACATGCCCAAGGAAAGGTACTTCTCGAAGCCAGAATTCGCACTTACTGAACTTTGCATATAGTTGATGTTCACGCAGTCTTGTGAGGACTATACGCAGATGTTCAGCGTGATCCTCCTCATTCACAGAGTATACCAGGATGTCATCAATAAATACCACCACAAACTTATCCAATTCAGGCATAAACACTGAATTCATCAAGTACATGAAGTGTGCGGGGGCATTTGTCAAGCCGAAAGACATAACAAGATACTCATAAAGGCCGTATCTGGTAGAAAAGGCTGTCTTTGGAACATCTTCCGGGCGAATTTTAATTTGATGGTAGCCCGATCTTAGATCGATCTTGGAGAAAACTTTAGCTTTAGACAACTGATCGAACAAGATGTCGATTCGCGGTAGAGGGTACTTATTTTTGACAGTGACTGCATTGAGAGGTCTATAATCTACGCACATCCGCAACGACTGATCCTTCTTCTTTACAAAGATAGCAGGACATCCCCACGGCGATGAACTAGGACGAATCAACCCCTTCTTCAAAAGTTCATTCAATTGCACCTTAAGTTCAGCGAGTTCATTCGGAGGCATCCTATAGGGTCTCCTAGAGATGGGCGCCGTGCCAGGCAACAACTCAATTTTAAACTCCACATCCCGATCCGGAGGGAGCCCCGGCAAATCGTCGGGAAAAACGTCCGGAAACTCTTTTACTACTGGAATTTCGGCCAACGCCTTTGCTTGCACAGCATGAATCTCCCCCGACAATTCAACCTTTCTGGGAAGTTGTACTAGAAAACCCTTTTGATCCGTAGGATCTCTGAGCATAACTACTCGAGCGGATGTGTCAATGAGTACCCCATTCTGACTCATCCAATTCATGCCCAAGATAACATCTATGTCTAAACCAGGTAAAACCAATAGGGCAAGCGAATAACTTCGCCCTTCTATCTCAAACTTAAGGTTCCCCACTACTTTGTTTGTGGAAATATTCCCACTTGCAGCGCTAATACGATAACCCACACCTTCAACAGTATGCAACTTGTGTGCAAATTTAGATGCAAACTTAGGACTGATAAAGGAATGCGAAGCACCTGAATCAAAAAGTACCACTGCGGGGTGTTGGTCAACTAGAAACTTACCAGCGGTGACCACCTCACCAGATGGAATTTCCTCAATGCTGTTATAATGGGCGTGTCCCTGACGACTACCTTGGTTGACATTTTTCTTAGGGTACGAACAATTCCTGGACCAATGGCCTGGCTTGTTACAGTTCCAGCAAGGCATGTTGCTAGGAGGAACACTGGAGCTGCCTTGGCCCGCATTACTCTTTGGCAGAGCCACTGTATATGCCTTACGAAACCCAGTCTTTGCGGCAGGCTTTTTCTGCGGCGGACGGAACTTTGTATTCTGAGCAGGAGGGCGAGGAGGAGCTCTCGGGGCAGCTGGAGCTCGAGACTGTGAAGCACTCGCCTCAATGGCCCTCTTGCGGCTCTTAGAAGCAGAATAGATAGCATTGTTGTTCTCTTGAGTTAGAGCATCGCTGATGAAATCATTGAAAGTATTACATTTGCTAGTGCCCATAGTTTTCATCAGTTTTGGGCCGAGGCCCCTTTTGAAGCTAGCAATCTTTTTGGCATCGGTATCCACAAACTCAGTGGCATACCTTGCCAGGTTGTTGAAGGATTGCAGGTATTCAGTCAAGCTTTTATTGCCCTGCGACAGCCTCATAAACTCTGTGTGCTTGATTGCCATAAGACCTGGAGGAATATAATTCCCACGGAATGCAGCCTTAAACTGGTCCCAAGCAATCGGGACATTGGCAGGTAGCGTGGAACGATAGTGGCTCCACCAAATACCCGCTGGACCATGCAACTGGTGGGAAGCATATTCAGTCTTTAACTCATCAGTCAGGCGAAGCAGACGAAACTTTTGCTCAATAGTATTTAACCACTCATCAGCTTGCAGTGGTTCTTCCGCTTCCTTGAAGAGCGGGGGCTTAGTATCCAGAAAGTCCTTGAAATCACTATATTGATTGGGTTCTGGGCCCTGGCGGCCAGGACGAGCCTCCCGGTTAGCCAGCTGGCGCATAGCATCCGCCAACATGCGCTGCCCTTCGACCACCGTTTGCATCAATTCGGCCGGAGTAGGTGGTGGCGGAGGGGGTGGCTGTTCCTCCTCCTCATTTCCACGACCCCGACGTAGATTGTACGACATCTGCAAAATGCATAGCCAATGAGCACTGACGATGTGGGAAACTTGTAGATGAATTATTGTAAATATGTCAAACTGACTTCATGAAATAGACTTCTCATAATAATTAAGGCACAATAATTCATCACAACCGCACAATCCATCCAAGCGCATCAATTGCCGAACTCGTACTTGGTAATCCATCAAGACGTTCTTCGATAAAGGCTCACTCACAGGGAGCACAACGGTTATCGGATCGTTTACGTTGCTATCTACGTGATTTTGACCTTTTTCCCGGTACTTGGATTTGATCTCAAGATTGTTAGTGACTGTGAAAGGCTACTTCAAACTGACCACAAAGAGACTTCTCAATGGAGAGTTCTAGGTTGGATCAGGACTAGCCACCTCGATACCTGCGCGTGCCAAGTAGCACAACCTTATGTCGCGCGCCATAGGAGGCCCTCGGTTTCGTCGCGGCACCGAAGGGTGCTAATCGTGACACCATCATCGAACGCAACATAATAAGACATCAAGTTGTGATCGAAATTAACGGGTTCAAACTACATTCAGGAAACATACGGTTCAACCTTACATCCCAAAGTCAAGTTATTACAAGGCCTCACTCCTTCACAGGGAGGGCACAAAAGACGATCCTAACATTATAGGCACGTGATGACTACTCTAAGCATCATCCTCCGAGTCAGTGTCAAGGATCTCCCCGCCGTCCCCATCACTGATAGGCTCTAACTCCTCGTCTTCTTCTTCTTCTGGCTCTTCCTCTGGTGCTTCTGCAGGTGGGGCATCCTGTGGTCCATCAACCTCCACTTCATCATCATCCTCAACCATGAAGATGCCTGATCCCATATCTTCATCTACATTGTTGTTTCTAGGTAGCAGGGGATTAAGCACGTTGTTCAGGCGGTGCACTTCTTCATGAAGATTATCATTGTATTCTTCAGCATTTTCTAACTGTTGCTCGAGCTCAAACTGGCGAGCTCTCAGAACGTTCTCCTCGTGCCAGGCTTCATCCCTCTGTTCCATCACACGGACCAACATGCGTTGACAGTTGCGGTTTGCCACTGTCAACCTCTGGACTGCAAGCGTTTCTTGATCACGATCATGAATCACTTGTTCCAGTTGTTGCCGTGCTGCATCCCTAGCAGCAGTCACCTCTGCCAGCTCTGCCCTCAGCCTTTCCACCTCAGTAGGCTCAGGGCGGGACTCACGTGGAGCGAGCTGGTGACGCGGTGCCCTGCCCCCAGTGGACTTACGAGCGGTCCTCTTGGTACGTGCCATCTGTAGCAACAAGATAAGATACGACTTAAAGTGAGGATCATTTAGGGGATACGAAATTTACTTTAGTCGGGAGTACATAAATTTTTAAGGAGGGAGTAAATGATATGTATGATATATTTAAACATGATGCATGCACGTTCCGTACGTTCTCTCACCTTAGTAGAAAACAAAAGGGCTAACGCTAAGCGGTGGCATGCATACGTTCTCTCATATAAGCGAAACTATCGGACTACTCGTTACGCTGTTAGTGTACCTGCAGAAAATTTCATTGCAGCCCAACAATTCCCAATATAAGCACACAAGAAAGCAGTAATTTAAATACTTTCCATATATACATCCCCAAATGTATATACTTCAGTATCAAAGCTACCCGATATAGAGGTTCCCACAATTAAGTGCTTTTACATAGTTACATGGTTTAACATGTAAGGATGTAAGTCACCAAAACTACTCTCCCCTAGACCGCCGGTTGGACGATCATGCTCTCACAACTCACACTTACCAGAGCGTCGAGGCAATTGATCCATACATTACCACCCAAGGGGATGGCATCCATACAATTTCACGCCGTATGGACGACGAAACAGAAACAAACAAGGCCCCCAAGTTAGTCTTTATAATAAGCCACCTAAGAGTCCTTATTTGGGCTAAGGGTTGTGATCACTGGCATACCTATAAAAATAATTTTTAGAGTTTAACCCTTTTCGCAAACAAATACTTTTTGTTTTTAATTACCCGTAAGATGTGTTTAATGTTGAATTATGCTCCGATACCAGCTGTAACAGAACCGACCAAATTATAAGAGCACAAGTACAAAAACAAGCACCGAAGCGCTCAAATTTTCGAACTTGAGCCCATATAATCCCGGTAGTCAATCGAAATCACGAAGGATTTCAAACCAAACTGCTTACAACCAGGATCGCATCATTCAACATACAACATCATACGTTACATTTCACAAATAGTGCTGAAATAAGTTTACACAAACGGAGTAGCAATTATTACAAACCAAGTTTGAAAGTAGCGGAAGCATAACACACACTAGTTAATTAAATACTGCCAGTCTGGATGATCGACAACCCGCAAAAGCATGAGGAAAGTACATAAAGATGATCACGCCCAAGTGATCTAGTCATCATCACCCGCAGGGTGGAGACACGTCTTGCAGAATCCCTGATAAAGCATGTCATCTGCAACAGGAGGGAATAAACCCTGAGTACTGGAATGTACTCAGCTAGACTTACCCGTCGAAAACCAGAAATAAAGTGACACCAAGGATTATGCAAGGATTACACAAGAGGCTAGCTGACATAACATTTTTGCATAAAGGCATAAGTAATTGAAACTCTTATAACCTGTACTAGCAGTTATTTTTAGCATTTCCCTGTAATCTATCTTAGCACCTGTACTAAACATGCACTTGATTATAATCAAATAATTATCATCATTATATCCAGAGCAGGTATGAATTGTGGCAATCATTGTATCATTCCCTTAACCACCAGTTCATTTAATGAGATCTACGTTGCCGCTGCTCAAGTCAAGTGCTCACTAACCGGGAGCGACGGCGATTCGAATCGAATTCCTATCCAGCTGGAGGGGTATTTCTAACACTCACCGCGCAGGCCCCTGCCAGGGTCGCACAAGCCACCGTTTCATATGATTCAGGAATCGCGGGTCCGAATGATGTCGCGACCCCAAGGGCGACACTCTGCCAGGTGATAGGGACTCTAACCCCCCCTTGGTCTCACGCCAATGTCCCCAAGCACATCCTTTCTCTCCTCCAAGAAGCAACCTACCATTCGATTCCCGGCCTGAACCACATTACTCGGCTTCGCGGTCGGAACGACTTATCCGGCCAACTAAGTGTTAGACTGCGTTCAACATGACTCAAGGACGTACAGCGAATCGGTCCTTAAACGACTCAGACGGGCATAGCTCCACACCCAAGACGTGAAGTGTCTTGCGGCTGTACTATCGAACTCCCGCCCGGTCTCAAATTTCATTTTTAAGCATGGTTCCATCCACGATAGCCATAAAGCCACTCGTGACTCCTTCCTACATCTCGCGGATGACCGGAAATCACCCGACTTCTACCGTACTAAGCAGGGCTAAGCATTGACACGTGCCTAAACCTAATATAGGATTAAGTACGATATCTGGACAAGGACAGGTATAATGCAACAAGTGTTTTCATATAACTCCTACAACTTAATGCAGTAAACAATTAAGAGTACTCAAGATATATTTATAAAAAAGATGGGTTCAGCATGCACCGGGGCTTGCCTTTCAGAAAAGTCGAGGGCCGGTGGTCTGGACACTCAGGAAGGTCGTCTGCGGGCACTCCTTCGCCTGCTGGATCCTCGGGCTCCTGCTGCTCCTGGTCCTCTTCCGGAATCACAGGCTCGAATTCGAGGAGTGTTACCCCCTCCGGTACACCTATTGCATGAGTGCACAATAAATATAATGGATGCATAAATGGGTGCAACATGCTCGGAATGGAATGCATTTCAGAATAAAATACTCTATTCAAGTTATTTTACTAGTACGTGCAAATCTCTTCTCTAGTAGAGAAGTACTCACCTAATCTACTTAGCCTAAGATAAAGCTGCTCATTCTCAGTTAAGGCCCTAACACCTAACAAATACAAAAGTAGCATGTCTTAAGATATTACACCATATCAAACAGCAAAACACCACAGAAAGCATTCTGGACAGCAGCTACTTGTTTTTATCACAACTGAAGATTTACAATTCCAAAAGATATGATCTAAGACAATCTGGAAAGCCTAAGAAATACTCTACATTTCATTTTCAGACCTCAACCCCAAACTCATAAGTTTTCCACATCAAACTTCACAAGTTCCAGAATCTGTCCTCTCAAAACAGAGAGTAGCAGATTCTGAACTGCCACTTAAAACAACAGTAACTCTCAAACTACAAAGCCAAATGTTCCCAAATTTTGACACAAGCTAGTTCATCAAGTTTACTGTGACTTTGATATTTACAAGTTTTCCAGCAACAAACTTTATCAAAGGTCAAACTTAGAAATACTTCCAGCTGTCCAGAAAACATAAAATTACAAAGGTTAAATATTTGTTGATATGGCCAAAGTCTCCTAAAACCAAACGAATGTTACTAACAGTTCACATTAGGTATAAAAACACCAGAAAGTAAGGTGGAACCAATTAGAATATTTATTTAACCCCATTTCTTAATTTACTTAATTATTTAGGTGAAATTTTAAACATATAGGTAAACTGCTCCTAAAATTCTACAAAAATTACAGGGGACTCTCTGACCTCAAAATAGACTACAGTAAAAATTTGAACAAGTTTTATTCACAGAAACTCCCTATACAAAATTCACAAGTCCAAAAGGCTGATTTTTGCATAATTCATAAATCATATTGAAAAGTATCAAACAACAGATTTCATATTTTTCCTAGCATCTATAAGGTACCAAGATACTACCTACCAAGTTTCATGGCCATAGGATTCATAATTAATTTACTAAAATTCACCCAAGTATCTACCAATGATAAAAAGGAAATCTATAACTCAAAAACTACACATGCAATGACTCTCAAATTTTAACCAGAGCTTCTACTAAGGAAGACTAGCTTACCCACAAAATTTCACAATTTTTTGGATCAAGGAAACTCAAGATATGATTTAAACAAGTTTGCGTGCATTCAAAAACACATTTCAAGTTCCTATTTAATTCATCCAAAATTTCTACATAAAGTGCTCAAGACATATTTTTCTTAAATACTAGACCTAACTGTGAGTCTCACAAAATTGGAACCATCCAATTTGGATCTACATAACAGGAGATACAAAAATATCAAATAAGCAATCAAAACTGTATTTTTGAACTATCCTTAAGAACAACAGCCACTGACGTGTGGGACCCGGCTGTCAGCCGACCCCACTGGTCAGCGGCAGCAAAGCAGAGGAGGCGGCTGCGACGTGCGGAAGACGGCGTAGCTCGCCGACGGTGACCTCACCGGCGACGAGAACGGCACCAACGTGACCGCCTAGACCTACTGCGTCGATTGGTACCCTAACCGCAAACCCTACCGACCACTAGGTACCCCGGCCACAAAGCTCGGCGGCTCGGCCATGGCGCATGGCGGTGCGCGGCCGTGTTCTGGCCTGACTGGACCGGCGGAGGTGGTGACGTCTTCACCCGAGCATTAGAACATGACGGAGAAGGCGATGCTGGAGCTAGGGAAGGAAGAGAGGAGCGGTGTTGAGCTGGCCATGGCGAGGTCACCGGCGCGGCCATGGCGCGGTGGTGCACGGAGTCGGCAATGCCGCTCACCTAGGGCTCTTACGGCACAGCGAAGACGTCGACAAGGACCGTGAGGTGCTAGTGGAGCTTTGGGCGGGATGGTGCGAGGCGAGACGCAGCGGCAAGCGCGTGCGAGCTCGTCGGAGCTCTCGGCGGCAATGGGGAGCGGTGGTTCCGCTGCTTCGGCTGCGGAGGAGAAAGAAGGAAGCGAAGAAATGAACTGAGGCACAGGGGGGGCTCTCGGTGGCGTGCTGCGGCTTGTGCTGGCGCTCTCAGGCCCGACGTGGCCTGGCCGATCAGGCCGGCGGTGACGCGCGGCGCCACGCGGCCGTCGAGTTCTGAATCGGTCGGGTCACTGTAGGTGTCTGAACTTTCGTTTCAGTTTCGACAATACCGACTGACAGGCGAACTTCAACGATGATCATCTCCTGAACCGTGTTGATTTAGCTCGTGGTATAATTAACAAAGTTGTTCATCTATATGCGAACTACAATCTTTACAATTGGAGCTCGAGCTGTTTGGGCTTTGTTTGGAATCTACAAGGTGCATAAGTTGGGTACATGAAACTGAAATCCAGTTATAAGACTTAGAAAATTTTCAAGTGTGGAATCAGCCTTCAAAGCTGACATGTGGGCCATGTTAGAGACTGTTCCACACAATTTCATGACTTGACTTCTAAACAAAGTTTGTTCCTTATATAATTCTCTACATCTTTGCTTTAGGTTGCTCAGACATGCAAACATCCTAAGACACACTTTTTAAACGGTCAAACAAAAAGGTTCAGGGGTCAAATTTGGTCAAACCATGACTTGGAAAACTAATTAGTCAAAGTGACCAACATGAACAATGTTCCAAAAGACATTCTATGTGTAACTAAGTTACTTACAAGCATTTCTAGCCATACCATACATCGGTCACACAAGAATCAATCAAGGTATGTACTGAAACAATGAAAAACATAAGAAATGTTGCAAATGTTTCATAGTCATGTTTCACATGTTTCATGATCTTGTTGCATAGTATTAACTAATCTTGTTTCACTAAGTGAGTGGCACATGTTGCACTTAAGTGTTGCACACTTTACATTTCATAAAAGAACAACACACATGAAATATACAACACGTTGCAATGTTTCGAAATCATGTTTCATGTGCTATAAGTTCACGAATGGATGCATGATGCTCATGTTTATGAAATGCAGTGCAAATGTGGAAGCTAAACACCAGGGGTGTTACACCATCAACACAGCTTGCTATTATAGCAACCGTCTCTATTGCCATGGGAAGCTTGGAAAGACACCATATGAGCTATTGAATGGAAGAAAGTCCAACATTGCATACTTTAGAGTGTTTGGTTGCAAATGCTATATTCTTAAGAAAGGCACTAGATTGAGTAAGTTTGAAAAGAAATGTGATGAAGGGTTCTTACTTGGTTATTCTACCACAAGCAAAGCATATAGAGTTTGGAATCTCACAAATGGCACCTTGGAAGAAGTTCATGATGTTGAGTTTGATGAAACCCAAGGATCTCAAAATGAAGCTCAAAACCTTGATGATGTGAGAGGAGATCAATTGTCAAATGCAATGAAAAATATGGACATTGGTGATATAAGGCCGATGCAAGTTGATGATGATGATATTCATGTGATCAACCAAAGTGTGCAAATTGATACAAATCAAGCAAGCTCTAGTGGTACTCATGATGAAGCCCAAGTTCAAGGTCAAACAAGTGGAAGCAATCAACTCCCAATACTCCAACCTACTAGTATTGCAAGAGATCATCCATTGGACCAAATCATTGGTGGAATTCAAAGTGGTGTTCAAACTAGATCAAGATTAGCATTATTTTGTGAGCATTACTCATTTGTCTCATTAGAAGAACCAAAGAAGATAGAAGATGCATTGAAAGATTCCGAGTGGGTAAATGCCATGCATGAAGAACTAAACAACTTCACTAGAAATCAAGTTTGGAAACTTGTTGAGAGGCCAAAGAACTACAATGTGATTGGCACTAAGTGGGTCTTTAGAAACAAGCAAGATCAAGATGGCATGGTTGTGAGGAACAAAGCAAGATTAGTAGCACAAGGATACACTCAAGTTGAGGGTCTTGACTTTGGAGAGACATATGCACCGGTTGCAAGATTGGAAGCAATTAGAATCTTATTAGCATATGCTTGTGCACACAACATCAAGCTCTATCAGATGGATGTCAAGAGTGCATTTCTCAATGGCTACATCAATGAAGAAGTTTATGTTGAGCAACCTCCCGGTTTTGAAGATGACAAGAAGCCCGACCATGTTTACAAGCTAAAGAAGGCATTGTATGGTTTAAAGCAAGCACCTAGAGCATGGTATGAGAGATTGAGGGATTTTCTTCTCTCTAAAGGGTTCAAGATGGGAAAGGTTGACACCACTCTCTTCACCAAGAAGCTTGGAAATGACTTGTTTGTGTTGCAAATCTATGTGGATGATATCATTTTTGGATCAACAAATCAAGATTTTTGTGAAGAGTTTGGAAATATGATGGCTAATGAGTTTGAGATGTCTATGATTTGAGAGCTTAGTTACTTCCTTGGACTTCAAATCAAGCAAATGAAGAATGGCACTTTTGTAAGTCAAGGCAAGTACATCAAGGACATGATCAAGAAGTTTGATTTACAAGATGCTAAGCCAATGAGTACACCAATGGGCACAAATGATCAATTGGGTATTGATGATAGTGGAAACATGGTAGATCAAAAGCAATACCTGTCTATGATTGGAAGTTTGCTCTATGTCACCGCTTCTAGGCCGGATGTGATGTTTAGTGTGTGCAAGTGTGCAAGATATCAAGCTTCACCTAGAGAAAGTCACTTGAAAGCAACCAAGAGAATATTGAGATATCTCAAGGGCACTCATGATGTTGGATTATGGTTTCCAAAGGGGTCTAATTTTGAGTTGATTGGATATTCGGACTCCGACTATGGAGGATGCAAGATTGATAGAATGAGCACAAGTGGCACTTGTCAATTGCTTGGAAGGTCTCTTATTTCATGGTCATCAAAGAAATAAAATAGTGTTGCACTATCTACTGCCGAGGCCGAATACATTAGTGCCGGTAGTTGTTGTGCACAATTGCTTTGGATGAAAGCCACCTTGAATGACTTTGGAATAAACTTCAAGAACGTGCCATTGTTGTGTGACAATGAAAGTGCTATCAAGATGACTCAAAATCCGGTACAACATTCAAGAACCAAGCACATTGACATAAGGCATCACTTCATAAGAGACCATCAACAAAAGGGTGATATTAGCATTGAGAGCATTGGCACCGAAGATCAACTAGCCGACATTTTTACAAAGCCACTTGATGAAAAGAGATTTTACAAGTTGAAGAATGAATTGAACATACTTGACTTCTCCAACTTGAAATGAGTGCACCCCCACATTCTTATATGACATGCCTCTCCTCCAACATAGCAAGGTAAAGTTATTTGACATATCATTCATACTTTGCTAAGGACATGTTTAGAACATATAGACATATTTGCATGACAAATAGGCTCATTCATGAAAATTAAATGATTTTGATGTATATATGGTACCACTATTGCTTCTATGTTTGATTGATCTAGTGGTAGCATATGACATGTTTGTGGGCTTGCAAACCTAGTGTTGAATCTAGAAAATGAGCTCATGATGTGTAATTCAACATGGTCAAGATAACCCTTATACTTTATGAGGTGTGAAAAAGCTTGTCCTTGGATCAAACCGAATTACATATTCTAGGCAAGTAATCTAGATTGAACCATAATTTGGACTCCCTCATATTGATTAACTTATCTCTCACTAAAATTGGCACCTTTTTGGTGATTGTTGACAAAGGGGGAGAGAAAAGTCACAAAGATATTGCAAAGAGCAAGAAAGATATAAAAAGGGAGAGAGAAAGCACAAAGATAGAAAAGTCACAAAGAGGGAAAAAGATATAGTAAGGGGGAGAGAAAAGATATAGTGAGGAGGAGAGAAATTAAATTTGAGCACATAAGTAGGGGGAGCAAGCTCATGGATTATTTGTTGCATTTGTATGTGCATTAACATGATGAAATGTTGCATTGCAAAGTTTAATTTCGATATTCATGATTGAATGGTGTATGCTAGATATAGAACTTGAATGATGTTTTGTTAAGAGTAGCTTTACATATGGTATCTAGACACCTTTGCTTTTAATGTTGATCTCACGAAGTACTTTAGTGTTTGTGATCTTTACAAGTGATATATTACAAGTGGTGTCTAGCTACTTCGATGCTAAGGATGGTATATAAAGGCAACTCCGATTGGTATCACGCTTCAAAGGTCCATTCTATATACCTTAGCATCAATTTGATAGTAGTAACTCTCCCAAAATTCAAATCCATACATATGTGCACAATTGAACCAAACTCATGGAAGCACATATGTAGGGGGAGCTAATACTATCGAAATTGAAAATTGATTTCATTTCATATCTTTGTGATGGTTGTCATCAATTACCAAAAAGGGGGAGATTGAAAGCTCAAGTTTGGTTTTGGTAATCAATGACACCAAGTTGCTAATGCCATGTGTTAAGTGTTTTGAGTTAGGCATAAGCAACACATGTGATGAAGGTGTATGTGGCAAGGAGTGGTGGCCACAAGATCACAAAGAAATGGTGCATGGACATGAAATGACGATCATGGTGGAGATGCACATAATATGATGGACTTGATGATCAAGTGGAAGAGAAGGATCTAAGAGCGCAAGACAAAGGTATAACCATAGGGTTTTCCTTTTGCCGGTCTAAGTTGAGTAGAGAAGTGATTGACCGGGTTTAGGATACATAGCCGACTATCAAGAGGGGCAATCACGGTTAGCTCGGGAATCAAGTGCCACTAGATCAATGTCTTGAGCATATGCATTAGGATCTAGTTGAGAGCTAACATAACGCCTTGGAAAATGTTTGTGAAATGCTAACACACATGCACTTGGTGGTGTTAGCACTTTTGTGACGGCGGTGGAGTTTAAGCGGTTAAGAGGGGTTTGGGTTCCTCTCTCCCTCCCGCCGAGCTTGCGAGGCGGGATTTGGCGCTTTTTGGAGAAGTGAAACGCCTATTTTCTACTGCGCCGAAAGTCAGAAAAGAAACGGAGGCGAAAGGAGGTCACTGCGTTGACCGGACGCTGCACCGGACGCGGTCACGGTTTGACCGGACGCGTCCGGTCAGTTCATCGTGGCGCGAGCGCTAGGGTTTGTGACCGGACGCTGGTCTGGCCTGACCAGCGCGTCCGGTCAGTTCAACTGGGCGTCAAAGAAAAGCGCACGACCGGCGCGTCCGGTCCTTCACGGAACCGGAGCGTCCGGTCAAGCGTCCAGAGAGGCCGAGCGCAGCGTAGCGCCGATCGGACGCGGGGCGCGTCCGGTCACGTGCGATCGGACGCGTCCGGTCGCAGCTGGAGCTTACTGGAACGCGACCGGACGCTGGCACTATCGCATCCGGTCACTCGGTTGAGCGCGTCCGGTCAGGGCAACGACTAGTTCTGACACGCACTGTTCACGTTTGTCGTGTAGTGACCCTGACCGGAGCGTCCGGTCAGCGCGATTTTCGCTGCGTCGTCTGTAACGGCTAGCTGCGTACCCCTTCGTTATAAATAGAGGATGTCCGGGGTTTGAGGATAACTCTTGCACATTTTGAGATATAGAGACATACTTTGAGCTAGAGAACAACCCCTCCACTCATCTCTTTGCATAGTTGCACATCTTGAGTGAGATTGAGTGAGATTCAAGTGCATTGCTTGAGAGTTGCATTCTAGAGGCACTTGATCTTCGAGTTGCTGCGGATTTCTTGTTACTCTTCCGTGTTTCCCGACACGGTAGACGGCTTGGAGCAGCGGAGGTGATTGAGCTCGCAATTGGAGATTGTTGGAGCCTTCACCAAGTGTTGTAAGGGGTTCTTGATCCTTCCCCGCGGGAGTTCGTGAATTGGATACTCTAGTGGAGCTCGTGGCTTAGAGGATCCCCATCTTATGTGCGGTTGTGCGGCGCCCACCGAGGGCTCGACTCTTGATAGTCGATTAGCTCGCGAACCGACAAGTGGGTGTATCGCCACAACGGGGAGTAGCTTGCCGGGAAGCAAGTGAACCTCGGGATAAATTCTTGTGTCATTCTCTTCTCGAGGATTTCTCTTGTGTGATTGATTGATTGGTACATCTCATCTCTACATGGCGGTATAATCAATCAAAGCTCTTCTCTCGTATTACTTCTTGTTTCTAGCTTGTAGTTGTTGTTGTGTTTAGTGAATAGCTTTGTTATAAACTTGTGTAGGTGGCTTGCTTAATTAGTTAGAGCTAGTGCATTTGCTTCGTCACCTTTCGTACTAACGTGTGGTTAAGTAATTCTTGTAGAAATTTTTAATTAGGCTATTCACCCCCTCCCCCTCTAGCCTTTTTGGACCTTACAAGTGGATAGGACGAGAATAGTTGACTAATTATATCTATTATTTAAAAATAATAACAACTAATTAGACATTAATAAATATGCAATAATACTATTTTTGTCATGATAATCACTAATTTAAAACAAAATATATTAACTAGCATCACTAAATATCCTAATTAGCACACGAAACATGCACTAATCAACATATTAGCACTTATCAAAACTAATCCTACCATCATAATTATTAAGTATTAAAATAACATACTAATAATCCTTAATTTATTTACTAATGACAAAGATTATAAGACATGGATAAACTAGTCCACCAGATTTTTTTCGAACCACGAAATTCAGCATCTGAGTGGAATATTCCCTTTCTATAGATTTTCTTATCTCTACTATAATGGACCAATCAAAACTATACTAGGTACACCCAAGATTGCGTCCCGCCGAGAAGCTCAAACACTGTGCACCAAACCTATTGCACCCAAAAAAATCGTCTCCATCAAAATCGAAGGCTAAAAACCACCCCTCGGAGCTTTCAACCCAATCCTACGGTCACGGTCGTTTGTATCGACTGAGATGAAGCTTCAACGCAGCACCACCCGCTTCAACGCATAACGACAAACACTCATAGCCTAAAATAATAGAAACAAAAGGTTATACATAATTTTAAGAAATAAATTTTACATGCACTGATATGTTCAGCTCCCTGATTATGTGTGAATCTATTATTTTCTTGAAGGTACAAGTAAAGTAAATGCTTTTTTTTCTTTTGTCAAAAGCACAATATTTTCTTAACTGTGATTTGTGAATGTGGAGTTCTGTGGACTTCGACCCTTACCAATTTTCTTTTTTGAAATGTAATTATTATATTCTGATTGATACTACACTTTTCATCGTTGAGGCTGGTTTGCTGCAACAGATGGTAGACAAGATTCTTGATCAGTTTCTTTTGAACACTACTAGCTGGAGATTTTTGATTCCTCGATTGTATCGTGGGAATCCTGATGATGATATGCTACTAGATATCTCTGCAGTTAATGTTTTGGATTTCGGTGAGATAGTTCCAGTTTCATGCTTATCGGTGGTTAGGTTCTATCCATCTTTGCTTTAACGACTTAGTTAAGCTAGCCACTCAAGCAACAAAATAATCCATTTGGAGTGACATTATGTTGCAGTTTCACTCCAGCACCGCAATCTGTTTTAAAACTGCAGGCTTCCTCCTGGAGCTCGGGTTATAGGGCTCTGTTCGGCTGGCTGGAAAAATGGCTGATGCTGATGCTGATTTGTTGTGAGAGAAAAATATTGTAACATGACTGATAAGTTCAAGCGAACAGGGCCATAATTCAATTTGCGCCTTTGTGTGAAGAGAGTATGGCAACAATGAATCACTGTAAGGGGTTGTGTTACATGTGTTTTTTCTTTTTATTCATTTTGTTGAGAACGATATTTCTTGGAATTTGGTGCCGTGTTTATGGCATAGCTTTTGGAGTAGGTTTAAAGGTATCTATTGATTTTGTAAACTGTGTGAATGTGATAGTCAACATTTTCTCACACCATGAAGAGGAGAATAGTTTTTTCTTGCTTAAAAAGGCCTGCTTCTGTATCTTAGAACGTGCAGTCAGTTTACAATATGAAGCTAGCAAATTCCATAGAATACATTTGATAGAATAAATTTTGGAATTAATATGGCCCATGGGGTTAGATTAAGTTTATCCTTGTTGTATTCGACAATACTCCCTCTATCCTAAAATAGAAGTTGTTATAGGATACGTGCAGGTCAAACTTTTTCAACTTTAACTAGGTTTGTAGAAAATACGTGCAAGATTTATATCTCCAAAAAGTTTATTATGAAAGTATATACAACGATCTATCTAATATGTATTATAAATATTAATATTGTATTATATATATATTTAGTTATTAAAGTTAAAAGTATTTGACTTCTCGGAAAGCGAGAATGACATCTACTTTGGGACTGAGAGAGTATAAGTTTGATCCTTTTTAGATAAATAAATATAATTTTTCCATGAACCGTACCTTCAATCTATTTTATTTTGTACGCATTTGGTTGTTACTTTTGCATTACCTAAAATTATACCGTAGCGTTAGCACGGGTAATATACTAGTCCCAATAATCTACCAACCAAACACACCTCATCCATGGATGGTCCCATCCCATCCAATGCAATCAAAGCAACAAAACACATCTTAGTGGACAGGGCTGGACAGAGGCCCAGCTGTCAAAACAAAATCTCAACCTCAAGTATTCTTTTATTTGTTTTCCAACTATAAAAACAGCGGATGAACCGCACAGTACTAGGCCGAGCCCGAGTCCGACAAAAAAATCGCAGGCCCAAATCTCCCATGGAACAGTCATGGACAGTATTTTCCGACCAGAAATAACCAAACTTTTTTTCGGTCCAGCCTGGCCTAAAAGATACTCAGGTCTAGTCCACATTTGTCCAAATCGGAAAGGCAAATGCCGCTCAGGCCATGGGCTCACTTTTCGAGCCTGACAAGAAATGATATTGGGCCGTCAACTTCACAACCTTCGAACAATTTCGTTGCCGTCCTGGCACCATCATTATCCGCCTACATGGGCTTCGCCATGACGAGGGGCTCAGGCAGGAGGATATGGGCGCGGGATTGCACGTCGCGCTCGAAAGCGAGAGGTTGTTCTGATGCTGCTGCGAGATGCGTCAAGTTTCATTTCATGAGGTACTAGGCGCCATCCATCACTCCCTCAACTGAAACCAAGGCCCTTCCTAAACAATTTTGTAAAATTTTTCAGATTCCTCGTCACATCGAATCTTTAGACACATGCATGAAGCATTAAATATAGATAATAAAACTAGCTACACAGTTTAGACGAAATGGACGCGACGAATCTTTTAAGCCTAATTAGACCATGATTGGACACTAAGTATCAAATAACAACAAAATTTGCTACCGTGTCGTTTTACACAAAAAAAAATTGCAACTAAACATGCCCCAAACCAAAGCCGGTCAAAGTTCACCGTGAAATCATTACGCTACTCTACCAACCCTGGCTATAAATCTGGAATCTCCCCTGCTGCCTTCATCGACTGTTCGTTGTTTGGAATTATCCGGAGGAACAGAGGCTAGCGCCGTTGCTGTCTGATCCGATCATACGATCTGCTGCCGTCGTAGTCTGGCGTGGATAATTGACAGCATGTCACTTCTGTATGACTCGGAAGAATGGACGCAACGCAACAGTAGAATTTACTCCACAGTACCGCACAGTTTGCTTGCAATCCACGATCTCGATGGGAAATTTGAGAAGCATCGGCAGCCGACAGTAGGATCTGTGATCTGTCTGCACTTCCACTCCATACTCCAGCCATCCTCTGTGGCTGTGTAGTACAGTTCTCCTACTATTTGGGCCTCGTTTAGTTCGGCGAACAGGGAAGAAAAGAAAAACACTGTATCAGAATTCCTGTAGCATTTCGTTTGTATTTGGTAAAAATTATCTAAATTTTGACTAACTAGGCTTAAAATGTTCGTCTCGCAAAGTACAACAAAAATGTGCAATTAGTTTTTAATTTCATCAACATTTAGTACTCCATGCATTTGCCGATATTTTGATGTGACGAGAATCTTCTTTTTGCATAGTAGAATTTGGGGGGAATTAGGGGAACTAAACCAGGCCTGGTACTATACTACTCATACCTGAAAACTTCGGAAAGGTAGCAAGTCGGCAGAAGTGACAGAGAACCAGAAATTCTTTGAAAGAAGAGGGGGAACTAGGCGACGACGACAAGACAGACTGATTGAACAGTACCAGTACAACTTTGCAACAAAATTTGTCAAAAATGGTTGCAATCCTCCCATTCTACGGCTCGCAGGATTCTAAAAAGGTGAAAGGATGGGACGGTGGCGGCCGCGGCCAGCACCACAAGGTTAGGCACTAACAGTAACAGACAAGCACATTTCCCATCCAAAGCACGCTCAGTCCCGACGCAAAGGCCTCGCTCGACCTCACGGAGTGACTGATGAAAGTGAAGCAAACCATGGGCACTCCCTGTGGCTGCAGCCAAACCACACGGTTCACGCAGCGGGCTGCGCGCAGAGGCGGGCGAGCGGACCTCCCTGGCTTTTGCTAGCTGCCGACGACGAGCTTGCCGCCAGCACAAAACCGATCACCTCACCCCCGTCAGCTCAAGATTATTCGTTTCCAAGCGTCGTCTTCATGACGCGCACATCACCTACAGGCCGGCTACAACTGCGAGACAGAGATAGGTAGGGAGAGAAGAGAAGAAGGAAGCGGGGACGTTGCTTCCCTAACAAACTGAACTGCGTCACGGAATCCATTTCTTTTTTCTGTACGAGTACCTGATGATGATTGATAAACTAAAACACGCACTGTTCATCACCCCTAACCAAAATCCCGTTCTGCGATATGGTGCCGCGTATTTGGAAACTGAGTGACGCTGAAAATGATCGATGCAAATACGTCGTTGTACAGCTGTGCGGTGGTTAACTTCCAGAAATGCTTTGTTTTGTTCCCTAAAAGAACGAACCAACATTGTTTTGTGTTTCTTTAGAGATAGCGTAGGAAATGTGCTTTTCTGTTTCTGTTTTTTATTTTAGCCACAAAGGGGTGAGCGCATTTATTGTACACCTGGGTTTGGTGACCAGAATTCCATCACCTTAAACTGAATGGCCCGTTTTTTCGTAGACATACTGCAAGGGAATCATGTCCTTTTCTCATCGTTGTTTTCTCTTATCGCTTTGGATTTTTTTTAGTATAAAAATATGGTTTACCCAGGATCACGATATCTGCCATCGATTCTTTATATCATTTGGATCACTTTATCTGTGTCATAGTCTAACCCTTGATTGAGATATATTCCATGAAGAAACTCTTGATTAGCACACAATTAATTCGACAAGTATTTTTGTGTACTGAAAGTTGCTTGTACTGTCGGAAAGTTGATTGTACTGTCAAGTTCAGAGCGGTGCTATGTACAGTATGCACCTTGGAAGCTGAGGATTCATGGCAGACTACTGCTTACTACGAATTCCACATCTCACATACTGCAGTATACTATTGTATTAGTAGATATGTATGTATGTCCAAGTTTGTGTCCGACACCGACAAAACAAAGCTTGTCAAAATAATTGAACCGATCTTGGCACTACTAGCAAGTAGTACTGGTACCATACTGTACGGGAGAACTTGGTACACGAGCTCGTCGCAGAAATGTTTCCGCGCAAAGGCTGTGTTTACTTAAAAAAAATATTGTGCAAACAAAAGATTCCCCGTCACATCAAACTTGCGATACATGCATGGAGTACTAAATGTAGATAAAATAAAAAACTAATTGTACAGCTTGGTTGTACTTTGCGAGACGAACGTTTTGAACCTAATTAGTCAACGGTTGGACACTATTTGTCAAATAAAGCCAAAACGTGCTACAGTAATTTTTTTACATCTTTTTACACAACTAAACGCAGCCAAAGACAAGCTATCTCGAGCGATTTCCCTGTCATCCCAACCACAGCAAAGACTTATCCGACGTCGTAGCCGCTTTGTTTGGCCCAGAATGCCAAGAGATCTCAGTGAAAGCTACACGGACATGATTTCAGTGAAGGGCTGCTGCGCAGACATGCCATCACTTGTTTATTAACCGTACAGTGTCGCGGGTCGCGGGCAAGGGCAACGCCCAAATGATGTGCACCACGTATGATTCTGTCCAGATCTCATTTTCCCGCGCTAGCTTCATATGCTGATGACAGGACAGCAACACCTGTAGGTCTGTGGAGAGACATGCACATCAGTGACAGCTCAGAAATGTTACAGACGGGAGAGCAAGAAAACGTCGACCGTCGAGGGGGTGGCAATATGAAACGGGCAGCAGGAATCTTCTTGGATTTGATTCGTTTTTGTTCCAGTTCCCTAGACGTATCTACATACAAATCATAGCAACAGTACATAGAGCAGTACAGGAGGAGTATACGTACGGTTTACCTACAGTCGATGTAAGGAAGTGTTTTAACCTGTGAAGAAAACAATTTTGAGATGGGGTACTCCGTACTAAGGTGGAGTATTGTAATTTAATTTATGCTGCTGTGTCATGCTGATTTGTTATAAGAAAAAATATTGTTTACTTGCTGAAGCAGTGCTAAAAATAAGACGCGAGATTCAGGTTGCCGCGCGACATGTCAGAAGCTCAAAATGCACTTTGTCTCTTCCTGGTTGGCAAAGGTTCGAAACATTACACGCTCTGGCTCTGAAACCTGAACTGTACAGGAACAGTTGACATTTCTGGACACAATCAGAGCCATGTATTAAAATATACTGTTTCAGTACTTATACTATGCTCCAGATCTCATCGATCCAGCATTTCTTAATCGGAGTAAATTATTGCACATGAGAATACACCATTATCAAATTTGTGCATCATGGAATCGTATCTGTTTTTTTTTCTTTGGAAAAAAAGAAAGTGCTCCATGTGATTTAGCAATACCATAAATTTACAAATATCTTAATAGGACGTGTGTGCATCATTGAGCACCTAAAAGAGAAGGAAAGAACACCAAGGGACGGTGCCTGATTTGAACGGCCGGCATGAACATGCAACTTACCAATAATATAGTGCTAGCGGTGCAAATTATTGTGATGATGATCGTGTGGACAGTGTCATGCTCATATAAGAATTCAAAGTTCAATGCAACGCACGAAAGAGAAGTGGTCTTCTCGGAAGAGTTCTGAAGTCTAGCACCACGAATCAAAATGCCCTGCAGGCTGCGGTCAATCGATGCCTACGCGTACTCTTGGAACGCGACAACAGAAATGTTCAAATGCAATAACCGTGGCCTCGCCTCCCTACAAGGATGATTCGAAATTCCAAAGTCGCCCAGTTGAAGTTTCTACCGAGCGTGCACCGTTGACACACCTCTTGGGTCCTGGAGAAACCGGTGAATTTTTTCCTAGTTTCCGGCGAGATACAAAGAGGATAAGAAAAGTTCAACAGAAAAGAAATGATTCATCATTTGCATTGCTCAAGCAAACCGGAAAAAAGGAAACGAAGAAAGAAGAAACAGCAGTTTCCAGCTCATCCAGCAAGCAGTAGCAGCTCCACGTTTCATTTTTTTTCCCCTTATACACGACTGATATGCTAATAACGTTTCGCGGACATTGGCGGATTGGCCCAGCCAGCAGTAGCAGCCCCGCTTTCTGGTGTCAGCAGCAGCAAGCAGCGTCCGCTTCCTGGCCTCCCAACTCCCATTGCCGCTGCCGCCTGGGCAGCGGGCACGGTCGACCGACGACCGAGCTCGGAAGATCGCCATTCGCCAGGACTTTTCCACGGGCAAATGATGACCTGACGTGACCGCAGTTTTATCTGCAGTGGCCGTACGCCTAACCTAATCTAAATTCAGAAAAGGAGCAGCAACGACGTACTATACGCGCGCGAACGCGATCGATCAGGCGGCCGGACGCAATTCAAAAAAGGGCGCTTAACTCGTTCCCCAGATCATCATCGGCCGGTACAGGAAGGAAAGCGAGCGTCTAGTTAGATATCGAGATTGGGCCCCGAATCATTTGGCGACGGCAATTATTTGCGCTGTGTGTGCGCCCGGTCAATCATCATCGCAAGCCCATGCGGTGGGCGCGCGTGTAGGTGTGGCCGCACCCCGCAGCTGTCCCGAACTTTAATCGCACGGCTCGAGCCAGGCGCGCCAACCCAAAAACCATTACCAAACCGGCCGGCCGTGCAACGAGTAGAAGCCTCCTCTGGCTCCTCCTGTCCTCCACGCTCCACCACCTGGTCGCGTGCCGAGATGCGCGCGCGCCGTATCGCCTCGCCCGCGCCCGCTCGGCCGTCGCGGCATGGGGCAGCGGCACGCGCACGAAGCCTACGAGCGAGCGCGCTGGCGACCACCGATCGATCGGCGCGTGACTACGATTGGTTTGGTCGGTCGAGCAGGGCAGGCCGCCGGGCGCGGGGCCCCTGTTTCTGTGTTGCCAATTCGTAGTACACGACGTGACTACGTGCGCGCCCGTCATTGCTCATTGTGGCCCATGCCAGCGACTGCGAGTAGAGGGTTCGTCGCCACGGCGTCTTGATTCGGCGGTGATCCCAAACCCAAACCAGCTGAGTGCGTGCATGTGGCGCGTCCACATCCAGCGTGGGCCGTCCGCCGACACGTGGCGGGATGCCACCGCCCACCGTAGAGGAGGTGACCTACCAACCCGTGGCGCGCGGTCCCAAGAGCCATTCCACCTTGCACGACACACACCCTCGCCACCTACGCGCCCATGCATGGCTACCTGCTCCCTCTCACATGTGTGCGTAGCACGGTAGGAGTATGTTCATCACATGCATATATTTGCCTGCTCCCTCTCACAAGATGTGCAATGCATTGAAGTGAACGTGCAGAGGAACGTAGAGTTGAGCCCTGACGGAGATGACAGGCAATATACTGCATATGCGTACGCAGAATTGTCTAAGGTTATCAGAGTCATGGTTAGCCATGTTGCCTACTCGTACATCGTTCCTAAGCCACACATGGCAACGTCTGCGTTGACTACAAACGCCAGGCTCATGCGGCGCCTGAAAAAGGAAAGATGAGCAGTGTTACCCGGGTCGCCGGGGAGCGCATATACTACGACAGAGCGCACCCGACGCACGCACGTAAGCAGGCAACGAGAATATCTCTCTGAGCCCCAGCATCCAACAAATAAACCTTTGATTGATGAAAAAGAAGAGCAGCATGATTGGCGATCCGGTCCTGCATGTGTCGCCGGAGCCCGGAGGAGTGAGGGGCGGCGTGGGCGGGCGCCCTCTATCATGGTGTTGGGTGCCGGCGGCACGGCGCGGCCCCCCAGTCAGCCCATCATTGCCACTCGCGTCGTGGCCGGAGCTCTCACAACAACAACAGCGATACTCAGCCCGGCGTCCGTAGTGTTAGCGGCGGCCGAACGAAACCAGCGAGCGAGTGGAGTGGAGCGTCGCCAGGCGTTTTCGCGCGCTTTTTTGCTTGCAGCCCCGAGCCGGGCGGGCCTAACACGTGGCGCGCCGCGCCCGGCGGACGGCGATCTCGTTGGTGATCCGGTGGGGGCGAGGAGGGAGCGGCGGCTCGCGTCACATGTCCGTTTGTGCGGCGGCCGGCAGAGCATGTGTGTGCGAGGGTGGCTGGGCAGCCACTACGTGCGGAGGTGAGATCCGCTGGGTTTGGTGGCTCCCGTTGCGTTAATTCCCTGTTCCTTTGGAACGAACAAGTGGTTCCCGTTGTTTGGGTAAAAAATCCACGGGATAATGAAATTAACTGCAATTATGCATGAACCTGTCATGCCGATGCGTGGGTGACTGTACACTAGGACATCAACCAGCCTGCCTGCGTGTTCAGTGGCAGGACCATGGCTGGAGCACAAGAGTTCCCGAGGTTTTTTTTCCAACAGGAGAACAAGTGCGCAACTGGCGGGAACTGTCAAAGGCGCACGAGTAAAATTAACTAATATGGAAAGAGTCCTGAAGATTACGTAACTGCGTTCAATGTGCTGGTAGTGACAATGCCTCACACTTAGTACACCAGTACAGCTTCTAGAAATCGGATTGTGATTGGGCAGGGCAGAAATAGGGGGGGGGGGATCTTGTCTTCGAACTCAGATGGCTCTGTTTGGTTGGTGTCTACGGCACGTTTAACCCCGTGTTTAGTTTTCGACTAACTCCGCGAAGTCTGGGTGCCACAGCGTTCCTTTAGTATTCCATGTTGCAACACCTTACACCTGGCTAAGGGCTTAGAACTAAGGCCTCGTTTAGTTACCAAACTTTGGGGCCAAAATCTGCATAGTAAATGTCCCATCACACTGTAGCAATTTTATTTTTATTTGGTAATAATTATCCAAATATTGATTAATTAGACTCAAAATGTTCGTCTCGCAAAGTACAACAAAACTGTGCAATTAGTTTTTGATTTCATCTACATTTAGTACTCCATATATATGCCGACATTTTGATGTGATAGAAAATCTTCTTTTTGCATAGTGGAATTTGGGGGTGAATTTGGGTATCTAAACAAGGCCTAATGTTTAATTAGACTAAATATAATCACCTAAAGTTCAGTTAGGTGGTATTTGAATGCCAACTAAGTTTTAAGTGAAATATGTTGAATAGATTACAAAATACACCACCTTTAAACATAGGAGAGTGGAGAGGAAAGGGGTAGTAGTTGGAAAAATCTTTAAAACTTTTGGTCTTCTATGTCAGTTTTAAGTCCAGTTTAGCTTACCTTTGCCAACTACTAATAAACAAACAACTAAATGAAGTTGAACCAAAATTTAATCCACTAATTAGTTCGCTTGTTTGGATAGACGGTATAAAAGTTTATGTAACTAGCAATTAGTTCATTTGATAAAGCAACCTCTAAATATTTGACACATTTTTCTAAGAGTAAGTATAATAGCAGACTGTAGGTCGGTTGAATGCTGAGATGGCTCAAAAAATGTGCCAAATATTTAGTAATGACCATGCAGAGGAGAAAGAATAGAAGCGGCTTGCAATTTTACAACGACTTTATGCAAAAGGACCAAGAAATGTGAGAGAAGAAAGTGAGTTATATATTAGACCTATTCAGTGAGCATTTTTTTTCAGCGGCTGCTCAAGTTATGGATGAGGCTCTGCTGAAAAGAACATTAATAATGAAGAGCTAACTACTATATAGATGGACTGAGAGATGACCTGTAAGGATCTATACAGCTAGCATGCTGCATTATTAGTGTTGTTATAATGGCAATTTAAACGAGCTATATCTTAGGCGTGGCCGGTTACGGAAGACTTTACTGCTAGCTTAGCTACCCGTACCGGGGTTCCACTTTTTTTGTGCTACCGACCCAACCTCACCTCACCCTGCTGTGGAACACAACACAAAGAAGTCTAACAACGGTTCTGCTTAAACGATCTACTAATCGTTAGCTAGAAATTTACAAGAAGCAACTCGTTGAGCTAGAAAGGGAAAAAGTATCTGACGGATCGCTAGTACTTGCCATGCATCGACGTCATTCCCAAACGTTGAGTCCCGCCGTGCAGAGATGCAATCGGGCAGCGGATGGGTAACGCCAAATTCCAAAAGGACAAGCGACTGAAGTGCTCGTGATTTCAGATCTCCGAAGATCCCAATCCAAGCGGCGACAAAAAGCGTCGACGCGAGAAAGTGGGGGCGAAACGAACGGGCGCCATGCGCCACGACTCGGGAAACAAAAGATATCCCGGAGCCGGGAGCGGGACTGCGGGAGCTACGACCAGCTAGATAGCCTAGATTCATCTGCCCGAGAGAGATCACCGTCGTTTTCAGCTCTCTCCGAGCCCGAGCGAGCGAATCATCCGCCCGCCACCAGGCCAGGCGAGAACGTGTCAGCTTTACCGCCTGGACAGGAGCACCGGCCCCATCCTTCGTCTTCCAGAATCCAGGCCACAAGAAGGGAGGAAGCGGCAGCAGGGAGAGAGAGCCCGGTTTTTCGGTGGCGCCGAAGAGGACAGCCAAGTAGGTGACTAAGATGGCACTAGAATAGCTCGAGCTATCGCGATCGGTTGAACCGGTAAAGGTTGCCGATTTACCAAGTCACGGCCAACGAACGACGCCCGCCGTTCGTGCCACGGAGCAGGGACCGATGGACGACGGTGGTGGCTGGTGGGTAATAACCGCAACCACCACTCGCCGTCGCTGGGGAAAACCACGCGTGAAAACGTCACGGAGAAGTTAAAAACCGAATGGAACAGCGGAATCATCCAATCCCGATTGCAGGTTCCCGTTCCCTCAACCAACCCGAGACCAGAAGATAGGCTTTTCTTTCTCGTATCCACCACACGATCGGAAAAACAACTTGATTTCCTGACGTAGCACACACACACACACGTAAGTACACACTGCTGCGACTAGCAGAAGAAGCACAGCCCCACCCACGCGGGCACACGCGAATCCAAAGCTTTTTTTTTTCGCTGCACACACACCTTTGCCACGCCGCGGCCGGCGGCGAGGAAGCAACCAAACTGGTGGAATCTGGAAGTGGAAAGGGAACAAAAGGAAGGTTTGGGAGGAAGAAATTACAGGGAGACTAGACTGTTCTTCGATCCTCCGGACGACATCTCGCTTGAGGAAACTGTACACTCGCTCGCGGACGCAAACACGCTGCTTGCTATTTACACGCGCACGCCGGCCGGCCGGCCGACCGGCGCCGGCTCGTCTCGCCGAAGAAGAGAAGAAGCTGGCACGCACGACCAAGGTGGGGGGCCATCACTCCGCCGCAACAACCGCCGCTGGTCGCGCGCGGAGACTCGGGCTCCGCGGCTGCCGCAGCATCTCGATCAGCGACTCCGCCTGCGCAACCGGAAACCGAAACGGAAGAGCATTAGTTTGCGAGTCGTATTGGGTTAATCTGAGATGCGCGAATTGATTGGATATTTTTGTTGAATGCGGGGAATGCGACGCGGTGTGTACCTTGGTTTTGAGCTTGGGGCGGGCGGAGGAGGATTGGGAGAGGGCGACCAGGGGCGGGATGGCGCCCTCGCGGGCGACCATGGTGCGGTAGACGGCGTTGTCCTCGCAGATCTGCAGGAGGGAGAGGGTGGCGATTTCCTTCTGCCGCGAGGTGCCGACCTCCACCATCTCGACCAGGACGGGGATGCCGCCTTCCTCGACGGCGGCAGCGCGGCCCTCGCCGGAGCTCACGAGGGAGTGGAGGACGTACGCGGCCTTGTCCACCATGCCGGACTCCGGGTCCGCCATGAGGTCCAGCAGGGGCCGCACGGCGCCGGCCTCCACGGCGCGCTGCCGGTTCTCGCGCGCGCCGCTGCAGAGCGCGTACAACGCCGTGGCGGCGTCCTTCTTCCCCCGCGCGCCCCCGGTCTCGAGGAGGGAGACCAGCAGCGGGACGGCGCCCGCGCGGCCGATGGCGGCCGCGGAGGCGCCATCGAGCTGGGACAGCCGGAGCAGCGCGCACGCGGCGTTCTCCCGCGCGGCGGGCGACGCGGCGGACTTGAGCGCGTGCACCAGCGGCCGTATCGCGCCCGCCTCCACGATGATCGCCTTGTTCTCGTCGCAGATGGAGAGGTTGAGCAGCGCCGTGACGCCGTGCTCCTGCAGCAGCGGGTCCGCGTGCGACAGCAGCTTGACGAGCGGCCGGACGCCGCCCGCCGCGGCGATGCGGACACGGTTGTCCGGGTTGTGCTTGGCCAGCAGCCGGAGCTCCATCGCCGCGCGGCGGAGCGAGTCCAGCGACGGCGACGGGCACTCCAGCTCGGCCACGAGCGAGGAGATTGCGTCCTCCGACGCCTCGGCCGCGCAGGAGAGCAGCAGGCGGTGGATGCCCGCGGCGGCGGCGGGCGTGAAGGAGAGGTCGTCGCTGCCGCACTCGCTGAAGGGCTCGGAGCAGGAGGAGTCGCCGCTGTCGCTGTAGCAGCTCGTGCTGCGCCGCCGCGGGGAGGTGGACGCGTCCGACTCCATCCCCTTCGTCAACCTCGTATCGCGCGGCTCAGCTCGGAGCTGGAGCAAATGCCGGAATGAGGCGAGGCGAGGGAGGAGGGCGGAGGAGACCGGTGGGAGGCCGAGTGGGGAATGGAATTGGGTTCTTTGCTTTGCGTTTGGATGGAGAGGCGAGCGGTGGCGACGCGACGAGCGAATGAAATAAGGAAGGGGTCGGGTGGGGTTAACCCTCTCCCGTTAACTAATCCACCCCTTTCAACTTTTTTCTCGCCTTCATCTCTACCGCAACTGCCGCCGTCAGATCCATATCACACGGTGCTTGTCCGCCGCGTGGCGAGCGACGGTCGAATGGCGTGAGACGCGGCGTGGAGCGCCAGCCGTTGGATCGTGGCGCGACGGGGGAGAGGAGGCGCGCATCTCGTTAGCGGCAGACCGGCGGGCGTGACACGTGAGATGGGCCCCCACCGCGCGCGTACGTACGAGCGGGGGTGCACGTGAGGGCGGCAGGGCGCGTGCGGGTCGGGACAGGTCCACGTTGGCGTGCACCACGCTGGGCTATCTCGGGTGGTGGGCAGGCTTACCGGGCGCCGCAGGCCCGCGGGGCAGTGACCCGTCGAAATGATGAGGGGCTTCGATTGTTCGGGGAAGGAAGGAACGGATAAGGTCGGGTAGTTGCGAGTTGGGCTGGGCTTCGGCCTGTCCGCTGATTTGAATTTGAAATTGCTGCCATAGGATGATAGGAATGCAGTGCATGAAAACTGTACTTTTGTTTCTCATAAAAAAAAGGAAGACTATACTGTTGGCTGACTGACTTAATATTGTGTAGTTGACTGACTGAATATTAGTTAGATGACTCTTGTAGCACCAAATCACTTCTTGGAGTCGGAGTTAATGCTGTTTTTTTTTATAAGGGGGCAGTTAATATTGTTGTGCTGTGCAAATTGCCATATAGGGCGTGTTCAAATCCCAAAATTTTTTGGAAAAAATTCCTGTAACACTTTCGTTGTTATTTGACAAAATTTGTCTAACCATAAACTATCTGAGCTCAAAAGATTCGTCTCGACATTTACAGACAAGCTGTGCAATTAGTTATTTTTTACCTACATTTAATGTTCTATGTATGCGTCCAAAAATTCGATGTGACGGGTACTATAAAATTTTTTTTTGGTCTTTTTGGGATCTAAGAATGGCCATAGTCGCATATGGTTTCTACAGCTGATAAGCTGACTGACGCTGATTTATTGTGAGAGAAAAATATTGTTCCATAGTTGATAAGCCAGACTGATAAGTTGAAGCAAACAGGGCGTTAAGTGCCGAGCGTCACGAGGGAAATCTGGTTGTGATAGATTATTATAGGAATGCCATTATTATACTTGTTCTCTACGTATCAGTAGGCCGTAGAGTACGAGACTACCAACTAGTAGCACTCGCAATCGTTTAAAAACTTTCACTTAGCCCAAGAGCTACGCGTGTTCCAATTCCAAATTACTAACCAATGGCCAAGAATAGGAGCAAAAATTCAGAGAGCCCTTCGGTCTTTTTATTTGAGAACAAATCCGCTCGCCTGAATCACATGCGACGCGGCTTTGCCGCGACGGAATTCTTTCTTGACGTTTGGAAAAGGCAAGCTGCTGCGATATCAGCAGGACTGCAGGAGCTTCGTATCCCAAAAGGGATCCGGTGCGGGGGAGAACGTCTGCAGCGACCAAAAGCGAGTGAACCTTTTGCTTGCATAACTCTGAAGGGAGGTGAAGAAAGTACACCGCGCTTGACAAGAAACGAAACAATACGTCAACGTCAACGCCAACGCGGCTGTTGCCGCACGTGCCTTGATTTGACCTCGTGCTGTGTGTCTCTGCGAGGCTGCGTCATTTAGCACTAACAGCGCGGCTTCCTTGCTCTCGAGTCTTGACTGACTAGTGAAGAAGCGAGTGAGTAATCACTGTTCAATGGAGATAGTAACTCCTTGATTAATCATGGCCTGATTCCCGTGGTTGCAGCTCGTTTTATTTTGACTGACCAACGGAGACAATTCAGTTTGGTTTTGGAACTTGGCAGGTTAAATGACAAGTACATGTATGAACCATGCCTCGCCATGGCACAGACCATCGGAGGAGGTGGCCAGACAGGTTTAGGGACTTAGGGTGGAGGAACCATGATCACAGCGACGGCGGGGAGGCTCCGGTGAAACCCTACAGTGCGCTCAATATCGTCGTCCATCAAGACCCGGTTCGTTTTCGCTAAAATTTAGCTTATGCTGATTTGTCTTGAGAGAAAGACATGGTTCCTTCGCTGAGAAGTAGTCCTCACTAGGAAGTAGTCCTCAACAGTGCTGAACGCAAGTATGGCGTGAGAAGCACTACAGTTAAGTCGATCGGCCATTGCAAACATGTACGGTGATTGACGGGCCTTTCTGTTTTCTTTTTCTTCTGATGAAACCAGTTGGGCCGTGCCGGACATTTTTAGGCATATTTGACGTGTGGCCTTTGGGTCGGCGCATGGGGCCTTGTGCGTATCGGGCCTAAAATTCTGCAAATGGATTGGGCTCCCTTGATCAAGGCCTCTTTTGGTTGGGCCACTGGCCTGCTCCAAGCCATGGTAGTCCGCACGCAACGCTCGCTCCGGCCGCCGCCGAGTTACCGTGCGGTCTAGCCGCATCGCAACAGGAGCCCTGCGGCTTTGCTCCAGCCATCGTAGTCCGCACGCAAGTTACCGTGCGGTCTGCCCGCATTGCAACTAGGAGAGCCCGGAAGCCATACGAGACACGAGCTCGTCGAGCCAGGCAGGGCTTAAGTGCAACAACAGCCCTAGATTTGGCCGCGGGTGTTTGGGCGGATGCTTTGTCGCCTGGAGTTTCTAGCAGATGCTTTGCTGCTATTATCTCCTACGACTTCACTTTACTGCTGGTTACCATTGGGTTGAGTTCTTATGTATTAGGTTCAGTTAGTTGGGATTGTCAGTGGAGGGTCTCCCCTATGTTTCTTGCTTTTCATTTGTGTTATGGACTTCGTTGGTAATCTATGGATTACTTGCGAATCCTTGTATCAGTTAGTTACTTTACCATTCGGTGCTTCTTCTTAATAAAAAACGCGTGAAGTCGTGATCTAACAAAAAAAAAAAAAAAAAAAAACTGCACGCGGGCCCGGCGCGGGCGGCACCCAGTCCGCCGCCCGCCCGCCCGCCAGTCCGCAGCGACGGTATATTTCAGCCACGGGCCTTATCAGGCCACACCAGCCGACAACCAGACGCGCCAGGGTTTCAGGCATCCCCGAATCCCCCCACCGCCCCCGCCGCCTCCCCTCGCTTCGGTCCTCGGTAAGGAACCCTAACCCCGATCCTTTCCTCCTCGAACGGATTGGTTCTCACAGCGCCGTTGGTTCTTATCGATCTGTGGTGGTGCGTAACGTAGTGGTTCGCGAGTCTATCGGCCCGATCGGGTCCTGCAGGGCGTTTGCTTGGTAGTTGGTTAACGGAATCGTCAAATTCGGTGGCGATAAGGGGGTTTGATGTTCGTAGTATGACGTGGTTTCGTCTGATTGTGTCTAGTTCTGAGACGATCTGCCGTCGCGATTCGAGATCTGTTACGGCTGACTGTTCCTCACAGTTCCTTAATCTGTCCACGAGTTATTAGGTGTGTATATTTGTAGATCCGTGCTGTACTTTATATTGGTAGTCGAAGGTTTTGCTTTTTGTTCGGTTTGATTTGATCGGTATGTTGGAGGGTATGCGTGGAGATTCTATAGAACACGGAGTACTTATGTTTGTTCGATAATTTTTGGGGGTGGGCGGGGAGGGGTAGGAGGAAATATTTTTCCATTCTGAGTTAGTGAATTGTTGTTTTTAAATTCATGGTGTGGTGCTTCTAGTTAATGAAAAAAATCAGTTTGTACACTTCTGTTAAGAGTGCCCATAGATCTACTAAAGCAAACACTGAGGAAAAGCAGGTCTTGTCTAGTTTTTGATGGCTACATTCAAGTTATTTGTTCTGAGTAAGTGAATTGTTGTTTTTAAATTCATGGTGTGGTGCTTAATCACTTTGTACACTTCTGTTAAGAGTGCCCATATATCTACTCAAGCAAGCACTGAGGAAAAGCAGGTCTTGTCTAGTTTGATGACTACAGTCAAGTTATTTGTGCCTTGTTTGTAAACTGCATTGTCTCCTTAAGTATTTAATTGCCCGGATGATTTTCTATTTAGGAGACCTTTGTTTTTGATGCCCTGTCATTCTATTTGAAGGTGGAAATACTTAAAATTGTTCATCCAGTAGTTGCTAATTTGTCACAACTCTAAAAACTAATGATTTCTTAATGACATCTTTTGTCTTGTGCCCTTTATGTCCCTTTATGTGTCTCCCTGTTTCTCGTCTCTTTTGGGTTTCATCTCTAGCCTACCCCAACTTGCTTGGGACAAAAGGCTATGTTGTTGTTGTTGTTGTTGTTGTTGTAATTGCGCAATAGAAACTTACTGTGGTGGCTGTTAAGTTGGACGGTAAACATTGTATGTGCTAGTAGGAGATGAGTTTGACTGCTCGAATGATCCTTATGATTGCCGTATACTTGAATGTTACAACATTCGAAGCTGTCCTAAGCTACGTTATGACAGAATTTTGTGGGTCAATGTTATGGGCAAGTTCTGTATTAGTTGCATCTTATCTAAACTGTTACAGTTAAAACTTATAGCAAGATCTTCTTACTCAATTTGTTAGCTGATGCATGTTAATTGATTTCCTTTGTTTATCTTTCTATAATTCTTTTCATTTGTGAACCCAAAATTTCTAGCAAACTAAAAGTGGTTTCCTTATAGGATGGTGATGTCTTGCTGGACATTGCAAAGTAATTTGAGATTGAGATGTCTACCAATGGAGCACACATTGCGTTTCTGTTCACATGTATATGAAACCTTACTGTTTTCAAGCCTTGAATGGTTCACTGTTTGCACTAAGGAACCATTTACTAGCAAACTATGTCTCTTATTTGATTAGAGCATTTTCATTACTGGATTTTTTTGTCATAAATCTGTGTTGTTGTAGTCTTTATATATAGGCTGTATGTTGCTTGTTCTTTTATTCTGAGTCTGGATTGTGTAAAGTATGCTAGTTCCATTGAAGTAGTTTCATTTGGCCAAGCTTTATTGTTTATATAGAAGTGTTGTTCCGTTTTTTGTTTGCGTGGCTAATTAAGTTGGATGTTATTGGTGGTCAGAGTGGGTTGTGAGGAACTCAATTCGTGTTAACCAAAACAAAAGAGGGGACGCCAAAACTCCTATTACAAATTTTTTTTAGTACGTTCTATCTTCGTTTTTTGAAGTGATTTCCCCACATCCCTCATTTTTCCGCTGATTTGTTTGATTTGATTTCATGGTCTGCAGGTTAACCATCCAGGTTCTGTCAAGATGTCTGATAGCCATGAGACGGACAGGAACATTGAGATTTGGAAGATTAAGAAGCTGATCAAGGCATTGGAGTCAGCCAGAGGCAATGGCACAAGCATGATCTCTCTAATTATGCCTCCACGTGATCAAATTGCTCGAGTGGCTAAGATGTTAGGTGATGAATATGGAACTGCTTCAAACATCAAGAGTAGAGTTAATCGCCAGTCTGTGTTGGCTGCCATCACCTCAGCTCAGCAGAGGTTGAAGCTCTATAACAAAGTGCCTCCTAATGGATTGGTTCTGTACACTGGAACTATTGTTACTGAAGACGGAAAGGAAAAGAAAGTTACTATTGATTTTGAGCCCTTCAAGCCTATCAACGTGTCGCTCTACCTTTGTGACAACAAGTTCCACACTGAGGCTCTAAATGAGCTCTTGGAATCTGATGACAAGTTTGGATTCATTGTCATGGATGGTAATGGTACTCTTTTTGGCACACTAAGTGGCAATACCCGTGAAGTGCTTCACAAATTCACTGTTGACCTCCCAAAGAAGCATGGTAGAGGAGGACAGTCTGCTCTCCGTTTTGCTCGGCTTCGGATGGAGAAACGCCATAACTATGTCCGCAAAACAGCTGAACTTGCTACCCAGTTTTTCATCAATCCAGCTACAAGTCAGCCTAATGTTGCAGGGTTGATTCTTGCTGGTTCTGCTGATTTTAAGACTGAGCTAAGCCAATCTGACATGTTCGATCAGCGACTCCAAGCCAAGATACTCAATGTGGTTGATGTTTCTTATGGCGGTGAGAATGGTTTCAACCAAGCTATTGAGTTGTCTGCTGAAATTCTTGCAAATGTGAAGTTCATTCAAGAGAAGAAGTTAATTGGCAAGTATTTTGAAGAGATCAGTCAGGATACTGGGAAATATGTCTTTGGTGTTGATGACACCCTAAAGGCTCTTGAAATGGGTGCTGTTGAGACCCTGATAGTGTGGGAAAATCTGGACATCAACAGATATACTCTCAAGAACAGTTCTACTGGGGAAATTACTATAAAACACCTGAACAAAGAGCAGGAAGCTGATCAGAGCAATTTCCGTGACCCATCCACCAATACGGATCTTGAAGTTCAGGAAAAAATGTCTCTCTTGGAATGGTTTGCCAATGAATACAAGAAGTTTGGTTGCTCGCTGGAGTTTGTGACCAACAAGTCTCAGGAGGGATCACAGTTCTGTAGAGGATTTGGTGGCATTGGTGGCATGTTGCGTTACCAGGTGGATATCCGTTCTTTTGATGAACTTTCTGACGATGACGATGTGTATGAAGACTCTGATTAGCAATCAGCCAACCTAATGCCTGTGCTGGCCCATGGAAGGACGCAACAGCTCGATCTCGCTATACCTATGCAGGAACACACGAAAAACAACTGTAAGATTCTACCTGTGTCAAGATATATATTTTCTGCATTATTCTATACTATTTATGTTTGACTATTCATCCCCTTTGTTTCAGATCCAAAGATTATTTGCATGGGCCAGCCTCATCCTCTTCAGGAGGAGCGTCATCCTCTTCAGGAGGAGCTTAAGACAAAGATGATTTTGAGTCACTTTCATGGCAGTAATGTGACAAGAAGATACCTTAATCACAATCATTGCAGTAATGCGTCGAGAAGAATACCGTTCTAAGTGCACAAACCATGGCAGTAACGTGCCAAGAAGTTATCGTATTTTAAGGGATGTTTAATTTCCTATATTCATCGTGCTAGTACTGTGTCTGGGAGTTATACCTAATAAAGCTAACGGTTGCCGTTGCCTTAGTGCTTTTATGCTGTGTTACCGTCTTTTGCGAGTCTGTGTACGAAGGTCGTCGCTTTAATGCTTTGTGACTCTGATTGCAAGCTGCTATACTTGCAGTTTTTGCAACGAAGAAGCTATGATATGGATTACAGTTCTGTGTTGTCATGTTGCATCTTTTCACGTTTAAGCTACCCGGTGCAACTATTTTTGGATAATAATCTCACCGGTGACCTTACTTTGGACTTTTTTTTTACTTATTATTAAAATTGTTGCCGGTTAGGTTGGCCAAGTTAACCTCGTGCATCTTCTTCGTTAGGGTCCTGGTTTTCTCTGGGGGTGAAAAAGAAGGCGATCGTACGGATAGGCGGATAACATACTCTCCGTAGGTCTGAAGTTCTGAACTCCGAAGAGCCCGCCCGCCCCATGAAGGCATGAACAGATTTACAGTTACTTGCATGCTCCGTCAGCGTCAAACCCGCCCGCCCTAAACGGCCAAACCATGCTCGCTTACCTAAACTCTTCATTTTTATCTGAAAATTACTCATTAAAAAAATTCTATGGGAAAGTTACAAAAGAATATGGGAAAGTTACAAAAACTCTGGAAAGATAAAAATGGCTCGTTACCACAATGATAAGGAGCCTGAGCCAAAGTTTTAGCATACAGGGTTTAAATAGATACTCCTAAGCTGGGCCGTGCAAGCTGCTTACGTTGGGTCATGCATGGAAACATCTACGGCCTATATAGCATTCATCATTATCTGGAAGTTGTGCTGCTGTGGATCCTAGTATTGGTATGAAATGAGGAAAAAGGTAATTCATTCTCTCGCTAAATAATTCCTTCAGAGTTATAAGTCATTTAGATAATCACAAACAATCTGATCGTCACGTTGCAATACATACATATATATGTTTTAGAGTTTATATTTATATAAAAAAGGTGAGATTAGAATGTGGAGAAGAAAAGAGAGAGAGAAACGACTATGCCATTTCGCGGGTGCATCTCTCAAATGTAACAAATTTTGGTAATTCTTTGAACTGGGCGTCCACCTAGACGCTTTGTTGCTGGCCACGACGCAAGCCCAACAACCCATGCTCCTTCGTTTAAAAAAAATGTTTATCCACTTATTTCTATCCACTCGTTCCTCTTCATATCGCTCTTATCCGCTCGCCTGCCGCCTTCGAGCGCATGGCCGCTGGCCCTTCGAGGCGCAGCGCACAGCCGCCTCTTAGGCGCATCGCTCGGCCCCAGGCACCGTGCACGGCCACCTCTGAGTCGCGGCGCTCGACTGCCGGCCCTGCCAGGTGTGACGCACCGCTGCCCTCTCCAAGTCGCGCGCCCACGACCTCCCCGCCGCTCGTGCGGCCAATGCCTCCCTTCCACAACGTGCAACCGCTGCCGCTAGCACACCGCCTACAAGCGTCGTCGGGCCGCTGCCTTCGGTGACCACCAAACATCGACGAGCCTCCACATTCTGCTGAGCAGCAAGGAGATGTTGTGTTGAAAGCGCGTGTTGCAAAATTGTGTTTCAATTATTTTAGAGGTATGTTGCTGTCACGGAACCGCCCAAATTATAAGAACAAAAGTACAAAAACAATCGCCGAAGCAATTAAATTCCTGTACTTAAGCTCCTATAACTCCGGTAGTCCAATAAAATCACGAGAGATTTCAAACCAACCAACATACAAGCCAAGATCATAGTGGTCCAACATAACAGGTCATATGTTACATCCATTTCATAAGTAATTCAACATATATCGGAGTTCAGTAGAGTTATTACAACTCAAGTTCAAAAGTAGCGGAAGCAAAGTAGTTTGAAACTAATATCACCTTAATTCAAATACATGCCAGTACCAAGGTCAATTTTCCATTAAAGCATGAGAGACAAGATAGCTCAGACGGATCATGCCCATGATCACACTCCGCCACTACAGCAGGAGTCTTCCAATTCTTGCAGTAGCTATGATACATCACAACCTGCAACAAGTGGGAATAAACCCTGAGTACGAGAAGGTACTCAGCTAGACTTACCCGTCATAAACCAGAAATAATGACACCAAGGAGTATGCAAGGCTTTCTTTCAATGGGCTAGCTTGACTCATTTGCGAAAAGCATAAGTTATCATGAATAAACTAATTTAAGTATTCTTGCATCATCTTTATTATAACCTATTCAATCTAGGTAAGCACCTATGCTAAAGCAATCACTTGATTAACCATCAACATCAAAGGTTACTATTTCAGGTTTATCATTTCTAACATCATCCACATAACCATCCGTGTTTCATAATCATTACTACGATGCAGTAACTCGAGTCAAGTGTTCACTATCCAGTGAACGATGGCGATTCGAATCGATTATTAACCAGCTGGTAAGTTATTCCTCACACAAACCTCACTCACCCGCTAAAGTGAGGTGTTGGTCACCGAGTCAACCATTTAGGTAAAGTCACGAGCTTGCCAGGAACCACATGTACCCGGGGGCCGCCCGACTGCTCTTTGGCCTTATCATCGCGCCCCCGTATCCTGCCACTACTGCTCCAGTACAGTGCGCTGTGGGCAATCCACTCGGCCCGAATAATCTCCTAGTTACGCGGTCGGAAGGTACTTTATCCGGCCAGCTAAATGTGAGGCATGCGTTCAACATGACCCGAGGCCCAACAACGGTCGGTCCTTAATCGACACAGGCGGAAACTACAAGCACCCCAGAACCCTGTCTGGTTGCCCAATACTTATTCCGCCCGGTCTTCAATTAACCATCAACACTTGGTTATTTCTAGGATATCATCCATTCTATAGCTAAAGTATTCCCGTAACCACCTATAATTTCAGGTGACGGGAAATCACCGATCGCTACCGGTCTAAGCAGGGCTAAGCATTTATTCGACCCTAAACCTAGCAGGGTAAGAATGTAATAAGATAGGCAAGGGTAGTAATAAATGCATCAACGGTTTCACTCAACTTCTACAACTTAATGCAACAATACATATATAACATATATATACTTAATTGCTTTTATAAAGTAGGAGGCTTAGAATGCTCCGGGGCTTGCCTGGGATCGAACACTAGGTTAGTGATTGATAGATGACACTCGCTTGGCGAGCATCTCCCATCCCGACACTTGCTTAATCCTTTCATCTTCGGGATAGGTCCATCAAACACCATCTTCAAGTTTGGCTTCAGCATCTCATCCTTCACGTGGTGCATCTAGCGAACCTAAATGAGATGCAAGATGCATGCGTATGAATATGATGAATGGTAACACAAGATGCATCACATAATCATTCATGTAAACACACGATTAAGACATAGACACCAAAAGCTAATTAACTAACATCACACAACCAATTAAAGAGGGCAAGCACATTAAGCATAACACAAGTTTGACCAGATCACAAGTATCTTAACTTGGCCATCATCAAGAGTATAAGCCACACTTAGCAACACATGGAGTAAACAACCATAACTAGCATCAGACAATTTCTGGACTGCAAACAACATCTACATGTTTGGATCATAGCTGGAGTTATACAAATCCAATAGCCATGCAACAAGACATTCTGGAAAGCTTATAAAATTGTCTATAATTCATCTTTAATAACCTTAGCATGATTCTCAAGTTAACCAAGTCAAACATGCATAAAGACAGAATCTGGTCCAGAGATTACAGAGAACAACTATTTCTGGAATCCAACTTGGAACAGTCATTACCCAAAAACTATAAGGCCAAATGCCACCAAAATTTAACACAAGCTAGATTAATGAGTTATCTACAACTTGGTTATAAGCATGTTTCTCAGTAAACATCATTTTCATGGTGCAATTACCAAAGTCCCAGAAACTGTCTAGGAAAGCATCAATTGCAAGAATAAATATTAACTTACATTCCAAACATACATTTGGCCACAACCAATGTAACCATCACAAAGTGCATGTTAAATGATCACCAAAAAGCATAGTGCTCATCACTAAATAAATTCTTTTAATGCATTTCTTAATTTATTTAGATAGCAAGGTGAAATAATAAACATATACAAAAGTCCATAATAAAATCTATAAAAATTACAGTAGCTCTTACATACACCCAATAGTCCACTGTACAAATTTCAAGTCATTTGGACATGTATATCAACCTCTATGAAAAAGACAAATTGCTATTGCAAGAATTCATGTGAGAGCAAGATACACTAATAACTCACTCATATGGCAACCAAAATTCATGAAATAATTACCACACATTAAACATCATATGAGTAGCATGCCACAAAAATTTCACTTCAATTGGAGCTCTAGATCTACATTTATGAAAATGACAAATACAACTAGCATTAAAAACCTAGCTGCACAAATCTATTTTTACAGATAAAACTTTAAACTAAAACATGCCATATTATAGATCTACTTCATAGAGAATTTCACAAGGATTCCAAAAAGTCCTCATTTGCTATTTTACGAATTTCCTATGATTTACTATGCCTTTTCAAAAATCAGCAAAAACTACCACAAAAAGGTCCTTTTGGCACTATTCACATGAGTCTATGACAGTGCAGAAAGACCCCTGGCTTTAGTCAAATTGTCGTGCGAGGTCCTTGACGCGATTTTGAGTAGAGAGGTTGCCGGAGCTCGCGGTGCCGGCTGGAGGGGGACTCGTCGTCGACAGCTGAGGGGCGAGGGACCACCAGGGGCCTCTCGCGCATCCGTAGAAGGTCGTAGCTCGGCCTGCGGTGGCCCGAGGCGGCCCGACCACACGGGCCAGCGGTGGCGGCGTTAACTGCTCCGCCGACGAGGAGCATTGACCGCGAGTGGCGCCGGAAAAAGAGCTCGGGAGGAGCGGCGTGGGGTGAGGAAGACCAGGGCGTAGCTAGCTAGGGCAGAGGAGGTGCGGAGCAGCGAGGATGACATGGCAGCGAGCTTGGCCCGGCCGTCCATGGCGGGCGTGCTCGGCGCGTGCGGCAAGGGCGAGCGGGAGCGCGAGAGCGAGGAAGGGAGAGGATGCTGGAGTGGATGGGGAGTGCCTGGGGCAGCTTGGCGTCCATTAAGGAGCAGCAGGGGCACTGCAGGACGCGCGGCAAGGAGGTGGACGTGCGGCGTCCATGGAGGGCGTGAACTCACGCATGGAAGACGCGTCGGCAAAACAGCGAACACGTGGTGCGCGGCAGAGTGACAAATGTGGGACGCGATTTGAGCTAGATCCGGGCCGATTTTGGACATGGGCCCAAAACCAAAGTTGTAGCCCATGCAACACTCTATCATTTTCGTTAAGACCACTCTGTCAATAGAGCTATGGATTAAGAGATAATTGGCCTCCAAGATGACAATGTCAACACATTGACGACCGACAATGGAACTCAAAATTGACAATCAAAACGTGGTCAAACTCAAGCCAACTTTTTGTATGCTCTTCTCGACAAAGTGTGCTCCAACTTTTACATTTGGCTCAACTTGTGTTGCTTAGCAAAATCACGAGAACGCGAAGTGCCAACCATATTGTGTTGTCGGTCCAACTCCATGAATATGATGAAACTAGCAGTTTTGGGAATTAATTTTGAAGGTCCAAATGAGCTCCAAATCCATTCAAACTTCTCTGAGCTCTTCTCCACTCTAAACACTCCAACTTTTATAAAGAGTCCAACTTCAGTTGTTTAACAAAATTTTGAGAACGCAATGTGCCCACCTGTCAATGTCAGTCCACATATTCCATGACTTAGAATATTTTCCAAGGCTGAAAACAGCAGCTAATCCAATCTTTGAGCCTCTATTTGACTAGGTTAGAGACCAAACTAGCTCTTGACCATTGAACAAAGTTTCTTCTACACAACATGAACTACAACTTTTATTTAAGGTCCAACATCAAAACTGGTATAGAAACTATATTTCTACTTTGACCAATGTAGGATCACGATAAAGCTTAAATTGTGCGTTTTGATCCATTGGAGCATTTTCTGGGTATTTGCTCAACACGAACCTTTCACGACTTTTGTTGTAGAGTCCATCTAGAGTCTTTTGGGCAAGGTTACAAGGTTTGGTCGATGACCTATATTTCCATCCACTTAATAATGTAATTCAAGCACTTAGTAAAATCATTCCAACAAGGATATAACTTATCATTTCATGTGACTTTTTGATTCCAAACTTCATGAAACTTTTTGAGTGACCAATATAGATAGATACTAAGGTGAGACACATGAAGATATTACAATAACACCACCCAAGCATATATCTTAAAAATAGACTATATGTAAAGCAAGGGTGCAACATCCAAGTTTAGGTTGGGGCTCGCTTCCATAGGTTTGACCTTGACATCTTCATCACCACTTAAACTACCATGTTTGAGCTCAAACCCCACTGCTTAACTGGTGGCAAACGCCTCGGGTGTTACAGTTGTAGTGTTTCGTATGAATGTTGCAAAAATATATTGTCATGTTGCACATGTTGCAATGGTTGTATAGTATGTTGCAAGCGTCCGTTCCAAATGTTTCATCTGTTTCTTCAGACGTCTGTTGCATGTGTGCTTATTTGGATGTTGCATATGTTTTTCATATATGTTGCAAGAGTATGTTCGAAAAGTTTTAGCTGTTTCAGTCTTATGTTGCAATAGTGTTCTCATGTTTTAAGTAGCAAGTGTTTTATCTGGATGTTGCATATGTTTTACACACATATTGTAAGTGTATCTTCCAAATGTTTCATCTGCTTCAGACGTATGTTGCATTCAAATGTTTCATGTTTTAAAGGCATGTTTAGAGAGTCATGGGGGCATGGCCCGGACGCCAGGGAAGGGGCGCGTCGAGCCACGGGCCAGCGGATGGGGCGCGCGGCGCACCTGGGGTCCTGCGGACAGGGCATGCTCGTCCTCATCTAGTCTCCTGGGTTCCACCCGCGCGGACAGAAAGGAGGGGGTCTGGGGGGAGTGGCAGGCGTGGGGCAGGGCGAGACGATCAGGGACGGGATATGTGTGCGTGGCAGGACGAGACAGATGGGGAAGGACTGTAGCGATACTGTGGGAGTGCGGCGCGTTTCTGCTAGGACGTCGGATGGAATCCTATGCATCGGACGTCTGGGGCTAGCAATTCCCAACAAATTTTGGAACTTTGAAGAAAAATGAGCACTAGATTCTTCGGAACCAATTGGACACTCGAGACAGAACGCCATATAATAAAATATATTACCCTGATTTCTCCCCCGATGAGGTTATTATTATTAATCCTCATTGAAGCTCGGAAAAGAAATCTGGGGCAGGTGAAAATATGTCTTCTGGAAGGGCAGGTCTCTTTGACTCTTTCTTTGCTGATGAACGTTCCACGTCAGGGTCCCTAGCCACGTCGTACGTCGTGACGACGAATTTTCCAAGGAAACAAGTAGCAATCGCGACCCTGCTGGCTTGCTGCTGCGCCGTCGCGCGGCAGTTCAATTCCCGGGCAGAAATCTTTGGCCCGCTCTACGGCCAGGCGGTTGCGTGGTCAGATTGCCCGCAGGATCGGCGAGCAGACGGCCGAAACAGGAAACGCGGATAAAATAAACTCAGCACCTGCAGTTCCAAGACTCGCCACCAAATGAGGCCATGAACAAATTCACAAGATGCACGCGTTTAGCATGCCCCGTCAAGCTGATGGTGGCGGCAGCAGTAAGCTTCATCCAGTCTTTGAAAAGAGACGTACAAGTACAATTGCGCCCGTGCGTGCGTCTTCTTAGCTAATTACAAGATTTGGTCCTGCCACTACAATCACGATTCGCGTCTTCGCGAGCATCATCAGGACTCGTGGGCTAAGCGTGCATGTCCGGGCACGTGATGAACGTGCTGATATATGCTCAAACCATGTTTATTTACCTAAGCTGTTTTATTATTATTGTAACATCTTCAAAAGAATGTATACTTACAACGAACATGCAGTTTTTTTTCCTCGAACGTGCATTAGCACGGCATTTTTTTAAGCAGGAGTAGAAAGTGCAAAGTACAGTACAAACATAAGCATTAGTAATCCACTGATTACCGAGGCTTCACGGCCCTTGGGTAGCAAGCGATTTTGTTTTACAGATTACAAATTTGCAACAGTTCGGCCACCGGTCCTACAGTAGCGAAAGCAACGACAGCAGATGTTTGTAACCTGCTAAGCACCACTCGGCCTCGTCTTGAATCGTGATTGCCAAGCTTGCCGCACTTCGGGAGACTCCATTGAATGTCCGCGCATTCCTCTAATTCCAAAGCATCCATCCGACAAGAAAGAAGAGCGAATCAAAGACTTTCCACACATGCTTCACAATAAGCTTCCTGTTTCGCAGCCACCAGACAAGCACATTCTCCTCCTATACGAGCACCACCTCATGGAGATGGAGTTTGGCCAGCAGAATGCTCCAAACCTCCCTGTTGTAAACGCAGCCCAGGATGATGTGATTCATTGTCTCCGGAAGTTGGTCGCAGTTAACACAGTTATTGGAATCCTGAAAACCGTAGCGGAACCTTCGTTCCGCAGTCCAGCATCTCCCGTGCATGACCAGCCAAAAGAAGAAACGAACTCTTGGCGGCGGCGAGGTCCTCCAAATCTCCCTTGCTCCATGTGGCCTGGAGGACCCAATGAACATCGCTCCATAAGCCAATGCCGAGGAGTAGCATTCATCGGCCATGAAACGCCACCGGAACACATCTGGAGTTCCCGTGAACTCCTTGATGACCTGAACCGAGTACGCTCCTGTGATGTGGCGCACCCATGCATTACCTAGAAGCGCATCACTGACAAGCGTCCTCCGCTGTCTTGCTGACACCGCCCCAAAGAGCGCGGGTGCCATAGCCTGAATGCCGGTCCTGTTCGCTTGAACTTATCAGCCAGGCTTATCAGCTATAGTACAATATTTTTCTTTCACAGCAAAATAGCATCAGCCGCAGAAACCATTAGCGTCGAGAAAAAAGTTGACTCCCCGGAGCCAAGGACGGACACCGTTGCTGCATTGAACACCGCAATCACCATCTTCTCCTTGCTTTTGTGCAGAACAAGGAACACGCAGTCATGCAGACAAGTCGTGGAAGTGGAATGGCTTGTATCAAGTACCGCAAAGCCCAAATTGATGCACTCTGTTCGTTTTAAAAAAGATACACTCTGACTTGTGGCCAAGCCCGGAACCGGATTAGATGAAAACCAACGGCCAATGTCTACCCTGATTTCAGTCTCAAGATAACTCTGATCAGATGAGCTGTCACTCTCAGCATTATTGACGTAAAAAGGCTGATTAGCACTAGCTCTATCATAACCATCATCAGTTGGTCCAAGATAGACAGACATCCCCAGACGAGGTTGTCCAACCAAACGCAAAGGTCAAAACAGTGGTGCGGCCGGCGGTTCCGTGTCATCGCGTGTGCATGCACGCACCCTCACAGAAGAAGATCTCTCTCCCCTTTCAGTTGCCCACTGTTTCGCACGGGCAACAACATCAGGTCATCAACAACTCCATTGCACCAACCGGGGCAAAACTTATCCGAGACCGGCCGGCCGGATACCAGGTTCCCCAGCTGACCATGTGACGAAATGGATTCCAGCAGGCGGCCGCCTGGCCGGCGAAATTTCCCAGCTTGCCGCGCAACCAGTCCAACCCTCAAACGCCCACGTCCGCCGGCGCGCCGCTATAAAAGCCACAGCACACGCACCCAGCGGATCGCAGTCATCACCACAACAGAAGCGCGACCGAGCACGCAAGACACGAGACGAGAGGCAGCACACTTGTCTTGGCGAGAGCAAAGGAAGAAGGCGACCACCAGCGCGAGAAATCGAAGAGGACAGAGATGGAAGGGCTGATCCCGTTCGTGATCGACGTGATCAGGAAGAGCCACGAGCGGAGCGGCTACCGCTCCGTCTCGTCGGACGGCGGCAGCTCCCGCGGCGGGGGCAGCAGGCGCCACCTCATCGACTACTCGGAGCTGCCCGACGCCGCGGCTGCCGCGGCGAACGTCGGCGTCGACAGGCTGTCCGGCGCGCTGCACCGCCGCGCGCGGTCGGAGTACGCGGAGACGATGGCCGGGCGTCGCAACGACGAGTACGCCAGGCCAGCGCCCGTGGTCGTCGCGGGGCCGGCTTATCGCCGGAAATGAGGGGCGACGTGCATGCAGTGCAGCCTCTGAACTTCGGAGGACTCGTCGTGAGCATTTGCAGTTCAGCGTGTTGGGATCGCGAGGTTGCTGCTTAATTAGTTAGCTACGGATTTGCTCTGTTTGTTAAATTCGTTCTTAGCCACGCATGTAATCTAAACAAAGCTGCGAATTTGTGAGCGTAACAAGACGCTCACGGCTCGCATTCTCGTATAAGGTCAAAGTGAAAGCTGTCTATATTTTTGCTGTTCCGAAGGGGAAAAAAAAGGAAATGTATATATATCTCGCCGATCTTTTTGACTTGTGTATTCCAAATCATGTCGGAAGACTGAAAGTCTGAAATGAATAACAGAATGGTGGAGAACTGAAAAGTTCAGAGGTCAAACGCTCAAGCTCGTGTGGTGATGTGGGCTGCGCGTGCATGCCAATCAGAGTATGATTAGCTCACGTTAGCAGGCCAAGAAATACATGGCCATGAATTTGGATAGCTTCTAGATCGGCGGATTTTGACTCAGGCATGTTAAGTCTTTATGACCGTATAACGGTAGATCAACGGGGTAGAGCTATACATTTCGGTTATAAACATCAAGATCCTAGTGTAAGAACTAACGGATCCGAGAGGTAGAGAGAGAGAGAGGAGATTGAGGTGGTGCAAACCATCTGAGGGAATGAGTGCGGTGGAGTTCGATCCGGTCGCCATCACGAACGTTGATGGTGGCTGCGCACGGGCAGCGACGTTCGAAGAAGGGAAGGTCGGTGCAGTGAAGATCGTTGACGGCGGCGGTGCTTCCCGTCGCTCACAGCGCGACCCTCGAGATCGGTTAGGATTGTAGGTGGGGAAAGGCGGCTCAGGTGAACCTCGTGACTCGAGCCCCGGCTCCCACCTCCTTTATATAGCGCTGCGCGACGGGGGCCCACCAGCCATTGTTGGGCTGGGCGCCCCCGATCAGGACGCGGATCAAAGGCCTAATGAGTCGTTGGGCTCATTAGAGGAGAGATCAACCTAACATTCTCCCATTGATCTCACTTATACTTTAACCTTTCATCTTTGACTTCAATGCTTTTAACTTTACTCGTTCCATCACAGATAAGTGCATAGAGCATGTTTCATCGTCACGGTCAATCGCCGATAGATTTGACAGCTACAATGCATATCTCTGATCGAAACAATTACTTTAACTTTTTGGCCCTTTATTATAGTCCAGGAGTCATAGGCTTTCCCTTAAACCCATGCCGGCTACATGTTCTCTGAACACGTTGGGTGGTAAGCCTTTTGTAAGCGGATCCACGAGCATCTTTTCAGTGCTTATATGTTCAAGATTTATAATTTGATCCCGGACTTTATCCTTCACAACATAATACTTTATGTCAATGTGTTTGGCAGCACCACTTGACCTATTGTTGTGAGCGTACTGTGCTGCTGCATTATTATCGCAGTATAACTTTAGTGGCTTATGTATGCTGTCGACCACCTTCAAACCGGGTATGAACTTCTTTAGCCAGTTCACCTGCCCCGTTACCTCATAACACGCTACAAACTCGGCATACATTGTGGACGATGTAGTGACGGTTTGTTTTGAGCTTTTCTATGAAATTGCTCCTCCTGCGAGAGTGAACACATATCCTGACGTGGATTTTCTATCATCTCCCGCATAATCAGAATCCGAATACCCCACTATCTGGAGATAATTTGATTTTCTATACGTCATCATGAGGCCTTTCGTACCTTGCAAATATCGCAAGACTTTCTTTACCAGTTTCCAGTGTTCAATTCCTGGATTACTTTAAAATCCGCCAAGCAACCCGGTAACAAAAAGCTAAGTCAGGGCACGTGCACACTTGAGCATATTATAGGCTTCCGACAGCAGAAGCATATGGAACCACTTTCATTTGATCGAGCTCGTATTGGTTCCTTGGGCATTGAAAATCCCCATATCTGTCGCCCTTGACCATGGGTGCAGGTGAGGCACTACATTTATGCATACTGAATTTCTTTAAAACCTTTTCTATGTATGTCTTTTGTGATAGTCCTAATACCCCTTTACTTCTATCTTGGTGAATCTCTATGCCCAAAACAAAAGACGCTTCACCAAGATCTTTCATATCAAATTTTGAAGATAAAAACTTCTTTGTCTCCAGTAGTAGATGGACATCATGAAATGGAATATGCACATGATAGTGATAATGATAATAATAATGAAAATAATGATGATGAACCAACTAAAGAACAACTATATGACTTGATGCAACAAACTAGAGACATAGCTATTGCCAAGTAGCAATGAGTGAGCCTTTTCAAGCTTGAAATGAGCCTTACCAAGATCCTCATGGTCTTCCACTAGACTCTCATGAGTGGTCTTAAGCTCACTAAGAACTTTCTCAAGTATTGCTACTTTCATTGAAAGCTTCTTACACTCTTTGTCCTTGGCAATAGCTATGTCTCTAGTTTGTTGCATCAAGTCATATAGTTGTTCTTTAGTTGGTTCATCATCATTATTTTCATTATTATTATCATTATCACTATCATGTGCATATTCCATTTCACTTTCATCATCACTCTCATCATATAATACCTTAGCTTCTTTAGCCATGAAGCATGAAGAGGATGAATCAAATAGTGATGGCTTCTTGTTGATAGCAATGGAAGCAAAAGCCTTGTTGGATGATTCTTCTTCTTCTTCATTATCATCACTTTCCCAAGTGATCACATAGGCACCATTTTTGCCTTTCTTGAATGTCATCTTGGCCTCTCTCTTCTTCTTTTCAAACTTGTCCTTTTTGTTCTTCTTCTTATCATAAGGACATTCCGCTTGAAGGTGCTCGGTGCTATCACAATTGAAGCACTTTCTTTGTTGCTCATTTCTTTTCTTAAAGCCTCTTCTCTTGATGAACATGTGACCCATCTTCTTAACTACAAGAGCAAGTGCCTCATCATCAATTTCAAATTCCCCATCTTCATTGTTGTCTTCTTCTTCTTCAATGATGGTAGCTTTGCCCTTGGAGGAGGTGGCCTTGAATGCCACGGTCTTCTTCTTCTCATCTTCCACCTTTTCCTTGTCATCAACATCTTGATCATATTTGTCATAGGTCAATACTTCACCAAGCAAATCATTAGGCTTCATTGTTTCAAGCCCATCTCTTTGCAACATCATGATCAACATCTTGAATCTTCTAGGTAAGCTCAATAAGAACTTGTGACAAAAATCTTGATCTTGAGTTTTGTGCCCTAAGCTCTTGAGATCATTGACTATCACTTGCAATCTATGAAACATTTCAATGATTGTTTCATCATCCTTTTTCTTGAAGTTCTCAAACTCACTCTTGAGCCCATATAGCTTGGCACTCTTCACAACCTTAGTGCCTTCATATGTCTCACTCAACCTTGTCCATACTTCACTAGCCAATTCCAAATCTTTGATGCCCTCAAACACTTTTGTGTCAATACCATTGTAGAGTGTATTGAGAGCCATTCTATTGCATGTTATATTTGCTCTATCTTCATCGGTGAGATGATTGGGATCAATGATAGCAAAATCATTCTCGGTGACTTGCAATACTCTCTCATGAATAGAACCAAGGTACATTGTCATCTTTCTCTTCCAATGAGCAAAAGAACTAACACCATCAAAGAACGGTGGCTTGCCCCCAACATGATTGAACACAATTTGAGCCATTTTTCACACCGAAGGATGTTAAGCCTTGATTAAAACGGTGACCACGGCTCCGATACCACTTGTAAGGTCCTAGATGGCTAGAGGGGGGGTGAATAGCCTATAAAAATTCTACAAGCACTAATAAGCAAACTTGTTAGAATAACAAACGGCGTAAAGCGAGTTTTGCTTAGCCAAAGGTTGTGATGCAAGCCTCCTATCCACAAGTCTAGTAGATTATGATCTCTAGTTCACACAAGTGCTAAGTCACTAACTTACACTATTGAGCAAGCTAACAACTACTAGAAAAGGCTACCACTAGAGCTACACAAGATAATCTAGTAAAGGTAAATGCGAGAGAAAGGATTGTGAATCTTATACCGATGGTGGAGTGAAGATGTTGCCAATCACCAAGATGATATACAATCAATTAATATTGACAACAACACAATATGTAGACCAATCACCGGGAGACAAGAGACACAATATTTTTGTTCACCCGGTGTTCACTTGTGCACCGACAAGCTACGTCACCGGTTGTGTCGACCAACACTTAGATGGTTCCTCGGTGTGACCCTCAAGTCACTTGCCCCTCAAGGCACGCCCCGCGAGGCACCGCAAGACACCACTCTCAAGTGAGGTAACTCAATGACACGCGCAATCCAATAGAGTTGCTTTTGGCGTCCCGCCGAGGAAAGCACAAGAACCTCTTACAAACAACCGGAGGTGGCCAAGAACAATCACGTTCTCTTGCCAATGCCTCCAACAATCTCCAAGCCGGCTAGGAGCGGTACTCTCCAAGAGTAACAAGAAATCCACCGGCTAAACCACCCACAAGTGCCACTAGATGCCCTCAAGCTATGCAATGCACTTTGGGATCACTCAATCTCACTTTTGATTTGCAATCAAGCAAGAGAGATGAGTGGGAGGAGTAGCTCTAGCTCAAAGGATGCACAAGAGTGTTAGAAATGCCAAGCTACCTCCCCAAGGGCCGGCCAACGAGTATTTATAAGCACCCCAAACAAATAGAGCCGTTGCCACTCCACTGACCGTTTTTTCGGGATGACCGGACGCGCCGGTCGAAACTGACCAGACGCGCTTAACCACGTCCGGTCCTCCAACGGTCACTGCGCCAACGGTCAAAACCCATGACCGGACGCGCCTCTCAACAGACCGGACGCGCCGGTCGCTCAGCACCGCGCGCGCGAAGCAACGACCGGACGCGCTCCTCGCAACGACCGGATGCGACAGTGCCAGCGTCCGGTCGGAGTCCAGTAAGCTCCTTCAACGATCGGACGCGTCCGATCATGTGTGACCGGACGCGCCTCGCGTCCGATCATCCTCGTGAACCGCAGTTCCCTCTGGGCGACTGACCGGACGCGCCGGTCCCGCGAGTGACCGGACGCGCCGGTTGCAAACCCTAGCCCGCGCGCCCGAAACCGCGCTGTACTGACCGGACGCGTCCGGTCACACCGTGACCGCGTCCGGTGCAGCGTCCGGTCACCTCAGTGACCCCGTTCGCCTCCGTTTCTTTTCCGACTTTCGACGTAGTGGAAAATAGGCATTTCATTTCCCCGAAATCGCCTGAATCCCGCGCTCGCACGCTCGGCGGGAGGGAGAGAGGAACCCAAACCCCTCTCTACCCGCGCTGTGGTTTGCGGGTAGAGAGGGGTTTGGGTTCCTCTCTCCCTCCCGCCGAGCGATTTCGGGGAAATGAAATGCCTATTTTCCACTACGCCGAAAGTCGGAAAAGAAACGGAGGCGAACGGGGTCACTGAGGTGACCGGACGCTGCACCGGACGCGGTCACGGTGTGACCGGACGCGTCCGGTCAGTACAGCGCGGTTTCGGGCGCGCGGGCTAGGGTTTGCAACCGGCACGTCCGGTCACTCGTGGGACCGGCGCGTCCGGTCAGTCGCCCAGAGGGAACTGCGGTTCACGAGGATGATCAGACGCGAGGCGCGTTCGGTCACACATGATCGGACGCGTCCGATCGTTGAAGGAGCTTACTGGACTCTGACCGGACGCTGGCACTGTCGCATCCGGTCGTTGCGAGGAGCGCGTCCGGTCGTTGCTTCGCGCGCGCGGTGCTGAGCGACCGGCGCGTCCGGTCTGTTGAGAGGCACGTCCGGTCATGGGTTTTGACCGTTGGCGCAGTGACCGTTGGAGGACCGGACGCGGTTAAGCGCGTCCGGTCAGTTTCGACCGGCGCGTCCGGTCGTCCCGAAAAAACGGTCAGTGGAGTGGCAACAGCTCTATTTGTTTGGGGTGCTTATAAATACTCGTTGGCCGGCCCTTGGGGAGGTAGCTTGGCATTTCTAACACTCTTGTGCATCCTTTGAGCTAGAGCTACTCCTCCCACTCATCTCTCTTGCTTGATTGCAAATCAAAAGTGAGATTGAGTGATCCCAAAGTGCATTGCATAGCTTGAGGGCATCTAGTGGCACTTGTGGGTGGTTTAGCCGGTGGATTTCTTGTTACTCTTGGAGAGTACCGCTCCTAGCCGGCTTGGAGATTGTTGGAGGCATTGGCAAGAGAAGGTGATTGTTCTTGGCCACCTCCGGTTGTTTGTAAGAGGTTCTTGTGCTTTCCTCAGCGGGACGCCAAAAGCAACTCTATTGGATTGCGCGTGTCATTGAGTTACCTCACTTGAGAGTGGTGTCTTGCGGTGCCTCGCGGGGCGTGCCTTGAGGGGCAAGTGACTTGAGGGTCACACCGAGGAACCATCTAAGTGTTGGTCGACACAACCGGTGACGTAGCTTGTCGGTGCACAAGTGAACACCGGGTGAACAAAAATATTGTGTCTCTTGTCTCCCGGTGATTGGTCTACATATTGTGTTGTTGTCAATATTAATTGATTGTATATCATCTTGGTGATTGGCAACATCTTCACTCCACCATCGGTATAAGATTCACAATCCTTTCTCTCGCATTTACCTTTACTAGATTATCTTGTGTAGCTCTAGTGGTAGCCTTTTCTAGTAGTTGTTAGCTTGCTCACTAGTGTAAGTTAGTGACTTAGCACTTGTGTGAACTAGAGATCATAATCTACTAGACTTGTGGATAGGAGGCTTGCATCACAACCTTTGGCTAAGCAAAACTCGCTTTACGCCGTTTGTTATTCTAACAAGTTTGCTTAGTGGTGCTTGTAGAATTTTTATAGGCTATTCACCCCTCTCTAGCCATCTAGGACCTTACACATCACTACTAGCAAGTAAGATATTATCTACGTACAGGATTAGGAAGATATACCTTCCATTCTTAAACTTTGTATAAACACAATTATCCTCAACATTTTCTTTAAACCCAAAATTCTTTATTGTTCTGTCAAACTTTAAATACCACTGTCTTGAAGCTTGCTTTAACCCATAAATCGATTTCTTTAAGTGGCATCCCATTCGTTCTTTTCCTTCCATGACAAAACCTTTCGGTTGAGCCATGTAAACATTTTCCTCTAGATCCCCATTCAGGAATGCCGTTTTTACATCCATCTGATGTAACTCTAAATCGTAGTGTGCCACTAATGCCATTATAATTCTGAAGGAATCTTTACATGAGACTGGAGAAAACGTCTCATTGTAATCAATCCCTTCTCTTTGTGTGAAACCTTTTGCCACAAGTCGCGCTTTAAACCTTTCAATATTCCCTTGGGAGTCACGTTTTGTCTTATAGACCCATTTACAGCCTACTGTCTTGGCTCCTTTAGGAATAGGTTGTAAGTCCCAAACTTTGTTGGTACTCATTGACTTTATTTCATCTTCCATGGCCTCAAGCCACTTGGATAAATTATCGCTTCTCATGGCTTCTTCAAATGAAGTGGGATCACCCTCCATTTGAAATTCTTCAGTGTTATACACCTCATAATCATCAGGTATAACTGATCTTCTAACTCTTTGGGACCTTCTCGGGGCCTCCACATTTGGCACATCTTCAGTTTGGGGCTGTTGTTGCTCCCCCTCATCCGTGGCATCAGTTTGTATAGGTTCCTGAAGGACAGGTTCCTCATCATTATTTACTGTCACCACAGGAGAACTGACAACAGGTGTTGGCACTACAGTATCTGACACTGTTGGTGCAACTAGAACAGGTAGTTCAAAGAATGGTTCCTGAATCATCGGAGTGGGCACACATACCCGCTTCTCCTCAAGAACAATTTTTCGAGCCACCATGCTCCCCCTTATCATTTCATTCTCTAAGACAACAGCGTGTCTCGTTTCTACAAATTTTGTGTATCTGTCTGAACAGTAGAAACGAAAACCTTTTGACTTTTCAGGATAGCCAATAAAATGGCAGCTAACTGTTTTGGGATCTAGCTTCCCAATATTTGGGTTAAACACTTTTGCCTCAGCAGGACTCTCCCACACACGTAAGTGTTTTAGTGAGGGTTCTCTTCCTGTCCACAACTCATATGGTGTTTTGGGAACCGCTTTACTTGGTACTCTATTTAGAATATGAATGGCGGTTTTTAACGCCTCCATCCATAGACTCAATGGCAAGTCAGAGTAACTCATCATACTACGCACCATATCCATTAAGGTACGGTTACGCCTCTCAGCTACTCCGTTCTGCTGAGGTTCGTCCGGTGTAGAATACTGGGCTACTATGCCATTCTCCTGTAGAAACCTTGCAAAGGGTCCAGGAACTTGGCCATATGGGGTATGCCGACCGTAGTACTCCCCACCACGATCAGACCGGACCACTTTAATCTTTAAATTATGCTAATTTTCAACTTCAGCCTTAAATATTTTAAATTTATCCAACGCTTCATTTCTTTCTTTAATTGGATAAATGTAACCATAACGGGAGTAGTCATCTGTGAATGTTATGAACGAGTCAAAACCATCCACATTTTTCACAGAAAAAGGACCACAAATGTCTGTGTGAATTATCTGTAGAATTCCTGTGCTTCGTTTAACATCCTTTTTAATTTGCTTTGTGTATTTTCCTTTAATACATTCTCTGCACTGTTCAAAATCTGAGAACTCTAATGGAGGAAGAATATCATTCTTAACTAGTCTCTCTATTCTCCCCCTCGAAATATGGCCTAAACGACAGTGCCATAATTTCGACGACGCATCTTGAGTTCTCTTTCGTTTTCTATTCGTGTTCACAAACGAGAATACGTTATCATTCGCATCACATACGGAATTCACATTTTCACGAAGTGATAATAAATAAAGATCTTGCTTTTGAAAAGCAAGGCCAACACATTCATTATTACATAATATTTCACATTTGTCATCTTCAAAATGACAATCAAATCCATCGTTGTCCAAACATGACACACTAATCAAGTTTCTTTGTAATGACGGAATAAATAAAACATCTTTTAACAAAAGAATGAATCCATCGGCAAGCTCTAAGGAGACATCGCCAACAGCTTCGACGTCTGCTTGGACTCCATTTGCGACTTTAACGTGCCTTTCACTTCTTTGCGTAGTTCTCGTTGAACGGAATCCCTGTAAAGAATTTGCAACATGAATAGTTGCTCCTGAGTCAATCCACCAAGTAGATTTCAAATACTGTACATACAGGGATTCATTTATAAACGTAATCATGTTCTCACCTTGCTTTGCCATGATCATCTTTAGGAAATCGGGACAATCTTTCTTGTAATGTACCGTCTTCTTGCAGTGAAGACACTGATCTTTGTTCGCTGTAAATTTGTTCTGCTGAGGCTGATGCTGCATGGGAGCTTTGCCCTTTGGCTTTGAGGGAGAGTTGGCATTGACATTGAAATTCTTTCTTTTATTGTCTTTAACAAAATTGAGAGTACCACCATTGGCGGCTTTTATTCTCTCTTCCTCTTGTGCACACATCGCCATACAACGTTCTAAATCTCATTTCTCGGGCTGAATGTTGTAGTTAACAACGAAAGTGTCAAACTCTTTTGGTAAAGAAGCAAAAATCAGATGAACAAGAAACTCTTTTATAAGAGCCAGATCCATTGATTTTAGCTTGTTGTTCAAATGATTCATCTTTGATATGTGCTCTCTAATGCCATTGCCATGTACACCTCCAGTGTATTTTTCTGTTACTAGTTGCTTTATCAGCTGAGTAGCATATGTCTTTGAAGAGCCATAGAACTGACTCTTTATCCTTTGCAAGTATTCTGTGACAGTGTCACACTCTTGGATTGAGCTCATTATGGTAGGCTCAATTGTGTTCTTTATGACAGTAATACACTTTTTGTTGGCATTGACCCACTTTTGCTTTTGTAGGTCATATGCCATCTGTATGGGAGCATGGTCCCTCTCTTTTTTCTGCCATTCAGCATCAGACTCATTGGCCTCCCTCATCGGCGCCACAGGTTCACTGGGGCATGGTGTGGTGACCACCCAGTCCACCTCAGCCAAAACAAAGGCGAGGTCAATTTTCTTTTTCCATTCGTTGTAGTTGTCACCTTTGAGGGGTGGGATATCTTTGATAAACCCCATCAAAGAGTAACCTCCTAAAAATATAAGTCATATAAAGTGAGAACATAATTATAACATGAATAATTGCATGCTTTAATTCCAATATTGGTCAAAATTAAAATATACAAAAAAACATCCTTTTTACACTAATTCTAGATCACCGTTGGGTAGAAATAGAATTAATGCATGATAAAATCATAATAACATCATAATACTGCTATTAATCAACGTTGGTCAGAATAATAACAATATTATAATCAGTTCAAAATTTATCTATTTTTCAAAATTAAATTCTCCCGTTAGTTCGAATTTAAAAATGAAATAATAACATCAAGTACGCAGCGGAAAAACTTTTAATATTCTCATATTATTTTCCAGAAGCAATTTAATTACTCTACTATTGTCTAAACAAATAATATCGTTGGATAAAATTTGCCTAGAAATTTGCATCAAATTTGAATCGAAATTGATCAAAAATATGCAGCAGTATTTGTTTCTGGAAAATAATAAAGAAAAAAAATCGAATGGATTTCTATTTTAGGCCATTTCGGCCTAGCCGGGCAGCAGCCCATGGGCCCGCGACTTTTACCGCGCGCCATCGGCCCACGAGTTTCAGCCCAACAGCGCGCCACCTTTTCTCAGCGCAGCTGAATAAGGCGCGGCCCAATCCAACAGTCGCGCAGTTGGCCCAATAGCGCGCGCACGCGGCTTTACTTGCCTTGGGCCGGCTTGGCCCATGTTGGCCCGACTCGAGCGCAGCGGCTCCCCACGCCCAGGCCGCAACCTGGGCCTGGGTCGAGAATCCGGCCTCCCGCTTTGGCGCGCCTGGGCCGAAAGTCAGCCCGATATGGCTACGGCTGATCTGAGCCATCAACCGCGATCCGACAGCTAGGAGACAATTTCGGCGGAACAAAACCCATCAGCCGTACCCGAGAACCCTAACTCCGGTCATTTCATTTCTCCTCCCCTTCTCTCTCTCCAGTCGCAGTGGAGCGGCGGCCGCCATGGAGACCACGAGCCGCCGGAGAAGAGGGTTGCGGCGCCGCCGCCGGGCCCCTTGCCGGCGCGCGAGCTCGCCCTAGGCGGAGCTCGCCGCCATCAAGCGGCCTTGCGGCGGTGCCCTCTGCCGGCCACGCCGAGCCTCTATCCACGCGCCGGGAATGCTGACGACGGTGCTTCTATCCCACCTGCCGGCGGTGACGACGGCGGGAAGAGCCCAGGTAGGGTTTTCCGGGTCCGTCCTTATCTTTCTAGGGTTAGGGTTTCAATGTTGAATCTCCACTTCTTCTTTCCCACACGGCATCCTTGTGGCCGCAGGTGGTGACGCAGGTAGGGCCGACGGTAGGTCAGCACATTTGCGTCCTTTTATTTTGTTAGGATTAGGGTTCCAGTGGAGATTTCTTTTCGATTTGAATCGGTGTTTCTTTTCTTCTTTCTTTTCAATCCTCTATCCCGATCTAGATCTACAGCTAGATTAGGCGTCCGATACCAATGTTAAGTCTTTAGGACCGTATAACAGTAGATCAGCGGGGTAGAGCTATACATTTCGGTTATAAACATCAAGATCCTAGTGTAAGAACTAACAGATCTGAGAGGTAGAGAGAGGAGATTGAGGTGGTGCAAACCATCTGAGGGAATGGGTGCGGTGGAGTTCGATCCAGTCGTCATCACGAACGTTGATGGTGGCTGCGCACGGGCAGCGACGTTCGGGGAAGGGAAGGTCGGTGCAGTGAAGATCGTTGACGGCGGCGGTGCTTCCCGTCGCTCACAGCGCGACCCTCGAGATCGGTTAGGGTTGTAGGTGGGGAAAGGTGGCTCAGGTGAACCTCGTGACTCGAGCCCCGACTTCCCACCTCCTTTATATAGCGCTGCACGACGGGGGCCCACCAGCCATTGTTGGGCTGGGCGCCCCCGATCAGGGCGCGGATCAAAGGCCTAATGAGCCGTTGGGCTCATTAGAGGAGAGATCAACCTAACAAGGCAAGGACTGGATTTTGATCTTTGCTATCGCGGACAAGTCGCCTCCCATCCGTGACCTGTCGCCCTCCCATGCTCTGTCTTTGCTGATCCTCGCGATCACGTCTTTGGAGCTCGTGTCTCGCCGCGTGCATCAAAGAAAAAAGAAAAAAAACCTCGACCCTCCTCGGATGGCTAGACAGCTCCGGAGCTTTGCGCTTAAGAAGGAGACCTCTCACGTAGATCAAGAAAAACCTCCAAACCCCATACTCTGCCCGCAAACAGGGAACGTAGCCTATAAGTGGGCCGATCTGCAACCTGTACTTTTGAAAAACGTGGAACATGCGAGAGGATTTTTTCTCCTCCTACCAGCATAATTCGCCTCATGGCGGATTGAACCTGGCCGGCAGGGTGCCATGGAGACTCAGCTCTTGGCCTCACCGCGTGCATCGGTGCATGCAAACCCAGGTCTCGCATGTGTGTCAAAAATTGAAAAGGTTATATGAACGTTAAGGATATCCATTCCATGGCACAGGTTCCTATTTATTATTTTTATATTTTTTACTAAAGAGCATATGCACTGTTCTTGAGTCGAGCTATGGCTAGGCTAGAGAGGCATTTATTGATCTGTAAAACTACTGCTGGATCAGTCACGAACTGAAAATTCAGAGGTCAAGTTCACGATTCGTGAATTGTGCTTGCCAATCTGTGTGAAATCTCGAGTGGCCGACTCACGAGCCAACATGGCATGTCATGATTCAACTCTTCTTTACCTCTGAGAACAAACAAATAACCACACTGACAAAAGAAACAACTCTGCTTTTTGCATCGATACACCTAGTTACTATTTGTGTATGTGATCAAGATTTTTCAATTTTATGTAATAAACCTATGTAAAACTATATATGGCATACTTATCTTATATGATACAGTAAAGCTCTGGCTGAAATTTCAAAAAGAAAACACACACGCTAGCTAGACAAAATAATATTTGTGGGCAGTAACACTTACAGAAATGGCTCAATATGTAGAGAGAAAACGATGTTTTCTGTTAAATTTGGGCCCCACGCGTTTGATTTCCGAGCTGAGCAGGGCCAGGCCACCGAGCCAGGCCAAGGCCAGCCGTGGCCTGGCCACCACGGCACAAGCGTGCTATTTGATTGCATTTGAGGAAAATAGGGTGGCCAAGCAGAGATCATGTTTGATTCTTGTCTAGGAGTCTGGCCGGCAGTCAACTACCAGTCTACCTCCAACTACCTCAATGGGAAAGTGTTTGATTTCAGCCAGGTTTCAGTGTGCCAATGGAAAGAGCAGAACATGTTTTCAACAAGCAGGGTTCAGTTAAACAACCAGGGTTCAGTTCAATAGAATTCCAACCAAATGTAAAGTTACAACAACATGAGATTGACTCAAAATAATGGCCTCAGACTAATGTAGTTCGAAAGAGTTCATCATCACTTGTTGGAGATGCAAATTAGAGACATCAGACATGATTGGAAGTCATCATCGGCCCAAAAAAAATAAGTGAACCTACCTAGACCTCTTTTGGCTGAACCAAAGAGCTAGAACCAATAATACAAGAGCAAAGTATTACCAGATTCCTCCAATTTAGAACTTTTTCATCAGGTTTTGGAATGGGAACAACTGGTAAAGTGGATTTGTCATCCATCCCAAAATCTTGACACCCCATATATTCCAAGTACGAAGCAACAACCTCTTCCTTACAAGAAAAACTCTTGTAACTGTTCTTCTTGTAACCATTTACCTGCTCACTGTAGCTTGCCTAGGTTTTATAAACCCCAGGCTTTTTGCCACGGTGCACCACATGCCAAGTCATGGAGCCCTTCAAAAGAACAAGTTCAAACCAATTATAAGTATTAGCCTTCAAAAAGAATAGTTTTCAGAAAAGGTTGGCTTCAAAAAGAGCTATTTGCCTCAGATTTGTATAGCCATTTCATTTGACCTTGCACTTGTAGCTTAATGAACATTTGGATAAACATAAATGAAATTGAGACTTGAAAACCAACATCATGGGGACCATGGAACCCGTGAGATGCATCCATCCAAGCCATCCACTGAGGAGATCCCTCGAGCTGTTGCTTGGGAATGGATGTATCTCATGGTTTGATGACAACCATGAGATACATGCACACAACTTTGATCACATTTTATTCCCCAGTGCCTCACAAGTACAAGGTAGTCAATGATTGTAATATAATATACTTAGCTTGGCTATTTAATCATCATTGGCAAAGAAATGGTTGCCTTAGGTACATAGAAAGATATCATTGGTGGCTGCAATGAACAGGTAAATAAGTAACATCATAGGCAAATAAAGTGAATAAGTAACACATAGCAGCCATGGAATCTGCTTAACCAGCCACTGTTTGCCATCAAGTGGTGTGTCACACAATTGTTGCTAAACTGTGGATAGTTCCAACAGATTTGATGGATGACATGACAAGATAATCCTAGCATTAAGAAGGCAGCCACCTTTATCTTCTATATTTCATCATAGGCACATAACAGTAATGTAAATACCAGGAACAGGGCATGAAGCCACATTGAAGATCTAAGGTAATGTGGAATAACATCTTAGATCCCTAGTGTGGCTTGATGAACTGATTCAATAAGATAGCAATTAAACAGATCATATAATTTGGGCCTCAGCTCAAAGCAATGTGCTGCTCCATTGCATAGATAAGTCATCATAGGTTCCTGTAATCAAATGGACAGAAACCAAAAAAACCTAGCAATGCAGAGAGAACAGAAACATGGGGGCCATGAGATTCACAGGTACAGCCAGGCCCAACCATCAGATCCTTGCACTGAATCAGTTGCTATGGGCTTCAATGGTGCCAATGAAACAGATGACCACCATAAAAAACAGATGGAAGAACCAAAAACAATTGTACAAGCACCTTATTTTTAAAAGTAATGCATCATCGGCCATCTTTGCAGTCCTCTCTCCTTAACAGCAAGGACAACATGCAAAACATAGTGCAAACCATATTACAGGACATGAAAGGTACCAGCCAACATAGGTTGCATAATATTACAACACAATTTAAGTTCAAATAGTAGTTTAGCCCACATGCAGCAGACACAAGTAGCACTGCCAATGTCTCCACTGCTACTCTATTGTTAGCCACCCACCATGTAAAACATACCCAAAAAGACAGGTGCTGATCAGTCATCTACCATACACATCAGCTAGCCAAAATGAACCCAAAAGAGAAGACAGTGGGTGAGGGAGGTGGAGGAACTATACATCTCAACAGTCAACGCCCTCTATGCCAGTTTGCCCAAGAAGGACTGAACTACATGTAGTAGTTCTTGGCAAGGAAATTCCTCAGCCATATCTCCTGAAAGGATCAAGATGCCCAAGAGGGGGGGGTGAATTGGGTTTTTCTAAAAAAATAATTGCAAGAATTAAATCCTACAAGCCAAACTTCACCCCTAGTGCCTACTAGTGTTCCTTGTGATTCTACCGATAAAAGTTTTACACCCTAAGTTCCAATCCTAGACTAGCATGGCAATTCTAGGAAAGTAAACAAGCAATGAAAGTAATGCACGAAAGTAAATGTTTAAAAGTAAGGGTTAGGAACACGGTGATGTTTTGCCGAGGTATCGGAGAGTCACCACTCCCCACTAGTCCTCGTTGGAGCACCCGCGCATGGGTGTAGCTCCCCCTTGATCCGCGCAAGGATCAAGTGCTCTCTACGGGTTGATTCTTCGACACTCCGTCGTGGCGAATCACCCAAACCCGCTCACAACTTGAGTTGGGTCACCCACAATCATGTCGGATGATCACCAAACTCCCAATCACCACCAAACCGTCTAGGTGATGGCGATCACCAAGAGTAACAAGCTAGAACTCTCACTTGACCACAACAAGCCTAATGAGAAGATGGATGCACACTTGCTACACTCTTGTCACTAGAGAGGATTCTCAAACTTTGATTCGCAAATCTCTATCCTCACTAGGACTCTTGCACTCCCTTGCACTTCAAAGGTGTTTCTCAGCTGAACAAATGAGCAAGAGACCTCTAAAAGAGGTGGAGGGGATGTATTTATACACCCCTCAGACAAATCCAACCATTACCTTTTGAATCAGCAAAACGCGTACTGACCGGACGCGCCTGTCGACATGACCGGACACGCCGGTCAGGTCTAACGATCGAAAACCGAAAGCTACGCTGAGTGACCGGACGCGCTGGTCTGAGATGACCGGACGCGCCGATCAGGGATGATCGGACGCGTCCGATCATGCAAGAGCTTACTAGAAAAATGACCTGACGCATGACCGCATCCGATCATAGGTGACCGGACGCGTCAGGTCACCACGGGACCTTACTGGAACATGACCGGACGCGCCGATCACTTCACAGTTGCGTCCGATTACGCTGTTTACCCTCTGGAACACGTGTCAGACTGACCACCGCGTTCGGTCCTCTCAAGGACCGCGTCCGGTCGATCAGTTGAAACCGCAGTGAAGTGTTAGTACTGACCAGACACGTCCGGTCATGACCAGGACCGCGTCCGGTCATAGGTAAACGGCTCAAACATATTCTAAACGCGACGCAACTTGAACCAAGTTGCTTCCAACTGAACTCTGAGCTTTTCTCGAGCTACCTAGTGCTAAGTTTGACAAGTGTGCACCACACCTAAACACAAGACTCACCTAGGTCAAGCTACTCGCTCATGCCCCCTTTATAGTATGGTCAAAGGAAGAAACAAAGATCCTAACGACTATTCCAGATGTAACTCAACACCTTGACATCCGGAACTAACCGTCCTTAATCTTGTTGTTGATCCTTTGAAAACCAAAATGATTTCCATCAAGGGACATGAATACCATATTACTCAAAGCAGTTATCATCTCCATGACCTAACTTATCAACTTTTCTGCAAAACACACATTAGTCATGGTAATTATGTGTTGTCATCAATTGCCAAAACCAACACCGGGGCCTAGATGCTTTCAATCTCCCCCTTTTTGGTGATTAATGACAACACTTAGATTCAAAAGATATGAGTTAAGGTTTTCGATCATGCTTGGTTCACATAAGCATAAAGCTATAAGCACAAGGGATTAGTCATTGCTTATGTGTTCCAAGCCAACTGAGTGTACTCGTAAGATAAAACATGAAGAGTTAGTACACATAAAACATAGCTCATATGAAATCGGAGTAAGACACGAAAGCACAAACTTAAGAGCTAAACACCATTAAGTGACATAAAACATTAAGACATAGTCTCACAAACTCATAGTCACACAATGCAGGGCAAGAAAAGTAAACATGATGCTCATAGTCACACAATGCAGGGCGAGAAAAGTAAACATGATGCATAAAAGTAGCACACATGAAAAACAAAACCCTCTATCACCACTCCCCCTGAATCTATGCTCTCTCTCCCCCTTTGGCATCAACCGCCAAAAACTAATCTAGGGATCTGATGGGGAAACAGAAGCTATCGTGTCGGGTGCCGAGGAGCGCGGAGTGATCATGAACTGTGAAGTATCCTCCTTAGACTCTGAACTGTCAGGCTGACTCACTGAAGTTGAACGTGGCAGTGAAGTAGTCTGGGTCTGTAGAGGAGGTGCAGTGACTGAAGGTGTAGAAGCAACTATCAGATCGGTCACTGTCGCCTGAGCCTGAAAGATACCTAGAGTGGGAGGATCTATAGATGCAACTGAGGAAGGCAAAGTGTCTATGGTAGCAGCCCCTGTCACTAGAAGCGCAACAGTCTCTGAAGCCGACATGTCTAAGGTAGTCACAAAAGTAGAGTGCGACGGTGTCGGCTGTCCAGTCAGCTCGCTGTATGTAGCACTGAAATTAGGGAATGCCGGGCCTGAGAGGAGGTGTGGTCCTGGCTGAGCTAGTGGAGTAAAACCTATCTGGATAGGCGTGTAGCTCGGAGACTGAGACGTCTGCGGTACCTGCTGCTGAGGAGAGGTGTACTGAAAGCTTGGCTGCCCCTGACTCTGAGGTCCACTAGACTGTAAGGCTGGAGTCAGGACAGACGGTGGTGGCGATACTCCCATAGTGACAAGGTGGCGCAGAAGCTCTAAGTATTGTTGCTGAGTGGCTATTTGCTACCTCTGCATCTCAAACTGCTGTCGCTGAAACTCAAGCTGTTGCCTTTGGAGCTCGTCCTGGCGAGCCTGTATCTGTGCAAACGCTGCAGCTGAGTCATGTGCCTGTCGTTGCATCTGTATCTCTTGTCTCTCCTGGGCCTGGGTCAACCTCTCAAGGATAGCTATCATGGCTAGATCTGAGCGGGAGGCTGAGCCAGAGCCACCGACCTCATGGTCGTTAGACCGAGGAGAGCGGTACCGGGGGATGGGCTGGTAGTCTTCATCTGTGCTGTCAGTGGCCACATCCTCGGCTTGATCAGCCGGCTGAGAATCTAAGTCTGCAAGCTCTGCCTCTGCAAGACCCTCAATGGTCTCGTCCTGCTCAGCGGCTGTCTCTAGTACTTTTGGCCTCTGTCGCCGTCCTAGGCCAGGTGCCTGCTCTCTATTCACTGATGCCCACAGCTGGTGGATGTCATACTCTGGGAAGGCTGTGGTAGTATCAGAGATTTCAGCTCTAATCTCTGCTGGCAACTCACAGGTAGTCCTGATGATGAAGTAGATCCAGTGTGCATATGGTAGCTGCCTGTGTCCCTTGAATCCCTCTGCCAAGGTATCCTCCATCTCACAAAGCATCAGATCTCAAAGGTCAAACGGGGTCTATGAGACGAGGTGATGTACCACCCATAGCTGCATGCGAGTGAGACCCTCTCTGTATCCAAGCCTCGGAAGAAGTGTCCTCCTCACTATAGCATCTAGTACTCTCGCTATGGGTGTCAGGCTGGCTGGCGTGCGTCGAGACCCTTCGCCAAAAGGCTCATGGAAGCAGGGTCGAATCAAGTCAGTAGGAGGCACTGTCCCGCCGTGAGGGCGTCTCGGAGGAGCAGTCTATCCGAAGCACAACTGATGGATCTTGGTCTCTGAAGCGGGGAGTCTGAGAATCTCCCGTACCCTGGTGCTGTATAACCTGCGGTCACGACCTCTGAAAGCAAAGTGGATGAACTGATGTGCAGGGTTGATCCATAGTGACGAGTAAAACTCTCTGACCTAGGTTCCACAGTATGCTCCAGTCCATCCAAGTAGATCTGATAGTCCAGGCAGAAAAGACAGATGTGGACGAAGCTGCTCACCAACCACCTCAACTAGTGCCTCTAGTCGATAGACTCTCTGTGGTCTGAAAGCTATTCCACTGTCAACATAGGCCCTGTAGAAATCCTCGTGCAGAGGTGTGTAGAAGCCCTCTGACGTCCGGGGATCCCGCTGGGGTGGGAACCACCGAGATACCTCAACGAACCTAAGGGCCTAGACCTGTCTAGCTGTAGCACCCATGAGGTCGAAGTGCTCAATAGGGGGATGACCTCTAGCCCTAGGAGGTGGACGACCTCCATGACGCTGACCCTCTGGCCTAGGAGTGACCTAAGCTCGCATACGTCCTGAGCGACGACGCTGTGGAGTCTGTGCTGTCTGCTCCTCGGTCTCCTATGGATCCTCTGAAGGCTACTCTGCAGGGGAATCCACTGTCTCCTCTGTAGCCTCTACTGTCTCCTCTGTGGCCTCTGTGCCGAGTTGTTGACCTTCAAGATGAAAGCGACTCTCTCCAATACGAATACCACTGCTCCTGCCACCCCTCTCTGCTGCATCTGCCACTGCTTGAGCTATCTCTGCCTCTGTAAGAGTTCTCTTCCTTTTCTTAGCAGCAATCTTAACTCGCTTCCCACGAGCTACCTCTGTCCTCCTGGGGGGACTGTCATCCCCGTCACTAGGTGCCCCACTAGCGTTCTTGCATCGAACCATACTGACAAGAGGATGAACTGAGATAAACTGAAAAGACAGATGATGTACTGAACCTTATGAGGCTTGGCCTCAATCCATATCCGTAGGATTGGCCTCAGATTCACAACTGATCACCTGAACCACTCAGCACTGACAGGACAAACTGAAACAATGGAATAGATGGATCTACTATAAGCAACATATATATCTAAAAGATAAGCGAGATCCTAGTAAGAGCAAGCAGGTGAGGTAAGATGTGAGATGACCGCGATAGCTACCTCAACGTGCGATGATCCTGGTGGCCAGAAGACGATCTCGACGTATTAGGGTTACCCGAAGACGTCGACCGAAACCCTAGAATACAATCGATGATCGATCGACAATTCAATTAGTAATTCACCAGAAAATCGACGGTAAACCCTAATCCAAGGAGAAGATGTCACCTTGCGGAGACGGAGACGATCGCGAAGACGAAGATGAATTTGAAGACGAAAACCTAGCGACCTAGGGTTAGGGTTTTTTTGCGGTGAAAAGCGGGGACTCCGGAGATGAGCGCGCGCGGCAAGGAGAGGACTCCGAGGAGAAGCTAGGGTGCGGGGGATCTCCAGCGGCGCGGCTGCGGCGGCGTAGCTCCGGCGAGGTGCACGCGAGTGCGGACGCAGTGGCTCAGTGCGGGCACTGGCGCGAGCGCAGGCGTGGTGGTGGCTGCGGTGCTGCTCGGTGCCTGGCGGGAGGAGCTAGGGCACTGTGGCAGCGGTGGTGCGGATGCGGGTGCGAGGAGGAGCTTGCGGCGGAGATGGCGCGGCGGTGGAAACACAGCGAGTCGGCGAAATGGTGAAAACGGCGGCGGATGAAGGACGAGATTGAGATTCAATCGTACGGTTAAAAAGGGTGAGATCCGCTTTTTGCGTGATGACCGGACGCGGTGGTTGAATAACCGGACGCGGTGGAGGCAGCGTCCGGTCACATTCCAGTAAGCTCCTGCAATGACCGGACGCGTCCGATTATCCACGATCGGACGCTGCCAGCGTTCGGTTTGACATAGCCTAGAAATTTGGAACGGATGACCGGACGCGGTGGTGGTTACCGGGACCGGACGCGGTGGTCGACAGGGGCGCGCCCGGTGCAGCGTCCGGTTAGAGGTTTCGAAGAAAAACTTCAGGAATGACCGGACGCGCTGGTAGACGCTAAGACCGGACGCGGTGGTGAAACTGAACCGCGTCCGATGCAGCGTCCGGTCCAGCGTCTGGTCGCTGTAAAAAGCTCTTTTTCAAAACATTTTTCGATGCGACTTCTCCCAATCAAGTTCCAATTCAAAGAGAATAAAATAAACACCAATTGAAACCTGATGTGAGTGACCTCACTCAAACCCTCAAAATTTTCATTATATTTTGCCTTAGGCTAGTATTATTTTTAAGAAAATATTCAATAAACACCCGAGGAGCAACGTATGGCCATGCAATAGAGTTTATGAACCCTTGGGAGCTTCAAATGCTCTCTCTATTCATGGACGAATACATAGGTTACTCAAAGCTAAACCGAAAAGAAACGACAAAGCAACAACCATGCATATGCAATGCAAAACAAGAAAGGAGAGCTAGGTTGCTTGTCAAGTTTGATCCATGGTTAGGCTTTTTCACTCCTCCAAAGGAGGCTTATCGTAACCGTGTTAGACAAGTCCTAGATGCATTGCGGGAAAATAAACATGGCATAAAGTACAATGCAATGCAAGGGACAACACAAGCTCATCTGTTAAAGTTACTAGAATCAAGCACATTTAGTTCACTTCTCAATCTACAAAAGGTAGCCTCATCTAAAGGTTTAGTGAAGATATCCGCTAATTGATTTTCACTTCTTACATCTTCTAGTGATACATCATTTTTAGCAACATGATCTCTTAGAAAGTGGTGGCGGATATTAATGTGCTTGGTGCGAGAGTGTTGTACCGGATTATTAGCAATTTTAACCGCACTTTCATTATCACACAAAAGCGGCACCTTTTCAAGAACAACTCCATAGTCTAGGAGGGTTTGTTTCATGTATAGGATTTGAGCACAACAAGCCCCCGTGGCAATGTATTCCGCCTCGACGGTGGACAAAGCCACACTATTTTGCATTTTAGATGACCAAGATACTAAGGATCTCCCAAGCAAATGGCATCCTCCGGATGTGCTTTTTCTATCAATTTTGCAACCGGCATAATCTGAATCGGAGTAGCCAACTAGTTGGAATCTAGCTCCTTTGGGGTACCAAAGTCCAATGCTTGGGGTATACTTAAGATATCTTAGGATTCTTTTTACGGCACTTAGGTGAGGTTCTTTAGGGCATGCTTGAAAGCAGGCACACATGCACACACTAAACATGATGTCAGACCTAGATGCGGTAAGGTACAACAAGCTACCAATCATAGAATGGTAGAGAGTTTAATCGATTGGTTTACCTCCCTCATCTAGGTCGAGATGTCCATTAGTTGGCATTGAGGTCTTGATTGGCTTGCATTCTTCCATCTTGAATCTTTTGAGAAGATTCTTGGTATACTTTTCTTGAGAGATAAAAATCTCTTCTCTCATTTGCTTGACTTGAAACCCAAGGAAGAATGTTAGCTCACCAATCATTGACATCTCAAACTCTTTTGACATTAATTCACCAAATTCTTTACAATAATCTTCATTTGTTGACCCGAAGATAATATCATCAACATAGACTTGACAAATGAAGATCTCTTCATTAAACTTCTTGGTGAATAGTGTGGTGTCAACCCTCCTAATAATGAATCCCTTCTCAATGAGGAAGTCTCGGAGGCGCTCATACCACGCTCTAGGGGCTTGCTTGAGCCCATATAGCGCCTTGGACAACCTATAAACATGATTAGGATATATAGGGTCTTCAAACCTAGGAGGTTGTTCAACATAGACTAGTTCATTTATGAAGCCATTTAAAAATGCACTTTTCACATCTATTTGATATAGTTTCATATCATGATGTGATGCATATACAAGAAGGATACGAATGACTTCAAGTCTTGCAACGGGTGCAAAAGTCTCTCCAAAATCAAGACCTTCAACTTGAGAGAACCCTTTTGCTACTAGTCTTGCCTTGTTTCTTACTACTACGCCATGATCATCTTGCTTGTTGCGGAACACCCACTTGGTTCCAATGACTCTTGCACCTTTTGGATGCTCTTCAAGTGTCCAAACTTGATTGCGGGCGAATTTGTTCAATTCTTCATGCATGGCATTCACTCAATCCAGATCTTGAAGAGCTTCTTCTACATTCTTAGGTTCAAGACAAGAGACAAAAGAGTGATGTTCAACAAAAGAATTAAACTTTTGAGATCGAGTCATTACACCCTTTGTAGGACTCCCTATGATGAGATCTTGTAGATGTGCTTGAAGTAGGGATGAGTTTCTTCGATCAACCATTTAAGGAGTAGGATGGGGAGCATCAACATCTTGTGCTTGTGCCTCGGCTTGATGATGAGAGACATGGGTGTCTTCATTTTCAACTCTCTCATTTTTGTCATCATCTTGAGGCACATATGATGAGGATGGTGGATTGACAATTTGTACATCGTCTTCATCATCTTTAGGCTTGATGTCTCCCACCGGCATGTTCTTCATGGCCTCCCTCAATGGTTCATCACCTACATCATCATAATTCTCAATTGCTCCTTAGGAGCCGTTAGATTTATCAAATTCCACATCATATGTTTCTTCAACCAAACCGGTGGCATGGTTAAATACTCTATATGCTTTGGACTTTGATGAGTAGCCAACAAGAAAACCAATATCACAACGTCTTTAAAACTTCCCTAGGTGTTGACGCTTCTTGTAGATGTAGCATTTGCAACCAAACACCCGGAAGAATGAGACGTCCGGCTTTTTCCCATTTAGCAACTCATAAGGGGTCTTGCAAAGGAACTTTTGTAGGAAGAGGTGATTTGAAGCATAGCATGCGGTGTTGATTGCCTCGGCCCACAATTTCTCCGGTGTGTTGTACTCATCTAGCATTGTTCTTGCAAGAGTGATCAAGGTCCGGTTCTTTCTCTCAACTACACCATTTTGTTGAGGAGTGTAGGTTGATGAAACTTCATGCTTGATTCCAATTTCATCACAATAAGCTTCAATGTTAGTGTTGTCAAACTCTTTGCCATTATCACTTCTAATTTTCTTTATCTTGACTTCAAATTCATTTTGAGCCCTCTTTGCAAACTTCTTGAAGCAATTTACCACTTTAGATTTGTCATGAAGAAAGAAGGTCCAAGTGTATCTTGAATAATCATCCACAATTACTAGGCAATAGAGATTTCCACCCAAACTTTTGTAAGTTGTAGGACCAAACAAATCCATATGTAGAAGTTCTAGTACTCTTGATGTTGACATGTAGGCTTTGGTTGGATGAGTATTTGCAACTTGTTTGCCGGCTCGACATGCACTACAAGGTTTGTCCTTCTCAAACTTTACATCCTTCAAACCTCTTACTAATTCTTTCTTCAATAGCTTGTTGAGAGTGTTCATTCCAACATAAGCAAGCCTCCTATGCCAAAACCATCCAAGTGTAGTTTTGGTGAATAAACATGTCATCAAGTTTGCATCTTTGGAGGTGAAGTCAACTAGATAAAGATTATTGTATCTAAAGCCCTTGAAAATCACTTGCTTGTCATCTATCTTTGTAACAACCACTTCATTTGGACTAAACAAGCATTGGTAGCCAAGATCACAAAGTTGCCTAACGGATAGTAAGTTGAAACTCAATGAAGCAACATAAAGCACATTTGAGAGAGAATGATCATTTGATATTGCAACCTTGCCTATACCCTTGACTTTGCTCTTTAAATTGTCCCCAAATGTGATCTTGTCTTAACATACCCCATCCTCTTCAAGTGTGGTGAACATACGAGGATCACCGGTCATATGTTGTGTGCAACCACTATCAATCACCCAATGAGATCCACCAGTCTTGTAGTTCACCTACACACAAGAGATCAAGCCTTTTGTTTAGGGACCCAAACTTGAGAGGGACCCTTAACTTTCTCAACTAGTGACTTGGCAACCCATATTTTCTTAGGCCTATTCTTGTTAGGGGGACCTAAGAACATGACTTTCATCTTTCCACTTGAATCTTTTCTAAGCATGTAATGAGCATTGAAAGCAAAGGGTCTAGCATGCTTGGGCAAGGGTTGTGGTGATGGAGTTTTGCACTCATGAGCAAAGTGGCCTTTTTGTCCACACTCAACACATCTCTTTGGTTTAGGCTTTGACTTGCTTTGAAGTTGTTGAGCCTTGACCTTCTTCTCTTGATTTGCCAAATAACCAATGCCACTCCTATCCAACTTCATGACGGTGTTCATGAGTAGCTCACTTTGCAAATGTTGGCCTTTTGTGAACTTGCTTAGGCCGGTCTTGAGATGCTCTTTCTCTTGCTTGAGCTTCTTGTTTTCTTCAATAAGTGACTCATTTGAAGCTTGCTTTTCAAGAGCCATCAACTTCTTGTTCTTAACTTTAAGCATCTCATTTTCACGCTTGAGCTTGACATACTCATCATAATCATTGGCCTCAACCACACTCTTGCCTTTGCCATTAGAGTCTTGCTCAAAGTTCTCAACAATCAAATCATCACATGATGTAGCTATATCAATCTTAACAATTTGGTTAGTAGCATCATGTGTCTCAAGAGCAAGCTCATTGGCAACAATAAGAGTATCATAATTGATTTTCAATGCGGTATATTCATCTTTTAGCAAGTTTAGCCTAGTGATGAGTTCACCATGCTTCTTCTCAATTTTATTATGTTTATCTCTAAGCTCCTTGTTAGAAGTTTTGAGCTCCTTGAGAGAAGAAGACATAGTTTCATTTTGATCTATGAGCTCATCCCTAGTCTTATGTGCACTTTCAAGCTTAGATGAGAGTTATTCATTTTCATGTTGAAGCTCATCATTTTCATTTCTAGTTCTTCTTATGATTTTAGAGTATTTGTTCAACAATTTTACAAGTTCATCATAAGAAGGTGCATCATATTCATCATCACTATCACTATCATCATCATCACTATCACTATTTTGTACCTTTCGATCACCCTTAGCCATAAGGCATAGATGAGTAGTGGAAGATGATGGTGAAGGTGGCGGTGAAAGTGGTGATGAAGATGTCGGTGAAGATGATGATGGCCTAATCACAAGTGCGGCGATCTTCTCTTTTTCATTGTCACTTTCATCGCCGGAGGACTCACATGATGATTCAATGTCGGTGAGCCAATCACCAATAATATAAGCCTTGCCTCCCTTCTTCTTGTAGAACTCTGTTTTCTTGCCATCTTTCTTTTTGTATGGCTTATTCTTTTTCTTCTCATCTTCTTCATCACTTGAGTCATCTTTCTTGCCCTTGTACTTGTTCTTGTACTTGTCTTTTGGAGGCTTCGGGCATTGGTGAGCTAGGTGGCCAAGTTCTCCACAATTAAAGCAATCCATTTCGGAGATTGGCTTCCTTTTGCTACTTGTGAAGAATTTCTTCTTCTTGCTATCGAACTTGATGCCACTCTTGTTGAGCTTCTTTAGCATCTTGGTGGTATTCCTCACCATGAGTGCAAGTGATGCATCATCAATGTCACTTTCACTTGAGCTTTCTTGCACTATCATGGCTTGGCCCTTCTTCTTTTTCTTTTTATGGCTAGCTTTGAAGGCCAAGTCTTTCTTCTTAGAAGATGATGAGCCCTCTTCTGGAGTGATGTGCATGTACATCTCATGTGCGTTGATCTTTCCCAATACTTGTGTCTGTGTTGCGGCGGAGAGATCACTTTGGTGAAGTACAGTGACAATGTGTCCATACTTCTCAACGGGAAGAACACTCAAGATCCTCCTTGCAACATCCGATTGACTCATTTGAGTGAGTCCAAGAGCATTGAGATCTTCTACAAGAACATTCAAACGAGTGTATATCTCATTAGCACTTTCTTTGGGAAGCATCTCAAAAGAATTAATTTTCTTTAAGGCAATATGATAGCGATTTTCACGCTCACTCTTAGTTCCCTCATGGAGAGCACAAAGATTTTCCCACAATTCATAAGCGTTTTTGGCATTGCGCACACGATTGAAGATATCTTTGCCTAAGCCCCGGTAGAGTGCATTTTTTGCCTTTGCATTCCACAGGTCGTACTTCTCCTCGTCACCACTTGGGTTGGCGGGATCCCTTATAGGAGGAAGCCCTTCGGTTGCGGCTCTAAGGCACCCAACATCTATGGCTTCGAGGTACGCCTCCATACGAATTTTCCAATATGGAAAATTGTCTCCCTCAAAAGTGGGAGGTGGTCCTTCCCCATTAGACATCTTGCTCTAGGTGGTGAAGCATAAATTAAGAGCAACACGGCTCCGATACCAATTGAAAGGATCAAGATGCCCAAGAGGGGGGTGAATTGGGCTTTTCTAAAAAATTAATTGCAAGAATTAAATCCTACAAGCCAAACTTCACCCCTAGTTCCTACTAGTGTTCCTTGTGATTCTACCGATAAAAGTTTTGCACCCTAAGTTCCAATCCTAGATTAGCATGGCAATTCTAGGAAAGTAAACAAGCAATGAAAGTAATGCACGAAAGTAAATGCTTGAAAGTAAGGGTTAGGAACACGACGATATTTTCCGAGGTATCAGAGAGTCGCCACTCCCCACTAGTCCTCGTTGGAGCACCCGTGCAAGGGTGTAGCTCTCCCTTGATCCACGCAAGGATCAAGTGCTCTCTACGGGTTGATTCTTCGACACTCCGTCACGGCGAATCACCCAAAACCGCTCACAACTTGAGTTGGGTCACCCATAATCACGTCGGATGATCACCAAACTCTCAATCACCACCAAACCATCTAGGTGATGGCGATCACTAAGAGTAACAAGCTAGAACTCTCACTTGACCACAACAAGCCTAATGAGAAGATGGATGCACACTTGCTACACTCTTGTCACTAGAGAGGATTTTCAAACTTTGATTCGCAAATCTCTATCCTCACTAGGGCTCTTGCACTCCCTTGCACTTCAAAAGTGTTTCTCAGCTGAACAAATGAGCAAGAGACCTCTAAAAGAGGTGGAGAGGATGTATTTATACACCCCTCAGACAAATTCAATTGTTACCTTTCGAATTAGCAAAACGCGTACTGACCGGACGTGTCTGTCGACATGACTGGACGCGCGGGTCAGGTCTAACGGTCGAAAACCGAAAGCTGCGCTGAGTGACTGGACGTGTCGATCTGTGATGACCGGACGCGCCGGTCTGAGATGACCGGACGTGCCGATCAGGGATGATCGGACGCGTCCGATCATGCAAGAGCTTACTAGAAAAATGACCTGACGCATGACCGCGTCCGATCATAGGTGACCGGACGCGTCAGGTCACCACGGGACCTTACTGGAACGTGACCGGACGCGCCGATCACTTCACAGTTGCGTCCGATTACACTGTTTACCCTCTAGAACACGTGTCAGACTGACCACCGTGTCCGGTCCTCTCAAGGACCGCGTCCGGTCGATCAGTTGAAACTGTAGTGAAGTGTTAGTACTGGCCGGACGTATCCGGTCATGACCAGGACCGCGTCCGGTCATAGGTAAACAGCTCAAACGTATTCTAAACGCGACGCAACTTGAACCAAGTTGCTTCCAACTGAACTCTGAGCTTTTCTCGAGCTACCTAGTGCTAAGTTTGACAAGTGTGCACCACACCTAAACACAAGACTCACCTAGGTCAAGCTACTTGCCCATGCCCCCTTTATAGTACGGTCAAAGAAAGAAACAAAGATCCTAACGACTATTCCAGATGTAACTCAACACCTTGACATCCGGAACTAACCGTCCTTAATCTTGTCATTGATCCTTTGAAAACCGAAACAATTTCCATCAAGGGACATGAATACCATATTGCTCAAAGCAGTTATCATCTCCATGACCTAACTTACCAACGTTTCTGCAAAACACACGTTAGTCATGGTAATTATGTGTTGTCATCAATTGCCGAAACCAACACCGAGGCCTAGATGGTTTCATCTCCCTATGGTAGTTGGTCATGTTGACATAGCCAGTGGCCAGTGCCTTGTTCTCAAGCAGGTGAGTGTAGTCAACAATCAGTGCCTCAGTGGAGAAGTCAGGCATCTCCGTCATGGCTAGGTAGAGGGTAGGATCCACATGTGCAACTCCTGCTTTAAGCATAGCATTGGCCACATTGTTCATAGCATTTGTCATGTTGATCATCATAAGCATCTCATCCTCACTTAAGGTGGCCCTCTTTCTCTTACCCCCAACAGTGGAGCTAACAAGTGCTGTGGCCTTGCTGCCCTCACCTAACTTAGTGGTGGTCTTGCCCTCAAAGACAGGAAGTAGGGAAGTGAAGCCATGTCCCTCCAATTTGGCTATGACATTGTCAACATTGTTCACCCCTAGGGACTCACTGGACCCTAAGGCAAACCTACCAGTTGCCAATGTGCTACCAAAAATGGTATGCATCTCAGTGTAGAATCTGATAGGAGTGTTCAGAAACTTAGCATCCTTAGGGTGGTCCTGTAGCTAGTTCAGAGAGGTAAAGATGCAGGCCAGTAAAGAAAGAAGTTGACAAGATAAGAACATGACCAATTAATCTACCTTGTAGTGACCATGATAGTGGTCTGCGTCAAACATTATGGCATGGACATCCTCATCAAAGTTGGCCTCATTAAGGTCCTTCAACTTGTAGACCCTAGACCACTTTTGTTTTCACTTCCTCAAGTGATTGTACACTTGGGTGGGGCTAACAACATCCCCAGTGTACTCCCTAAGAGCCTTAGTCACATAGTTCACATCCTTATCCTTAAAAAGCTTGTCATTCCTACTACCATCAGACAAGATCTAAGCCATCCTCATAAGGACAAACCCAGAGGTGTTGTTATTCCACCTCATGGGTGGCCTAGGTCCACCAGCTGCCACCCCACCATCTGGTGCATCAACCCTAACCTCAACAACAGCATGGGCACCCACAGGTGCTGCTGTAGCTGCCTGAGCAACTACAGCTGCACCTGCAGCAGCCACCACACCTTGCACCAAGTGTGTAGCAGCCACAAACCCAGCTAGGACATCATTACCCATTGCAACCATCCTAATGAATGTAAACATAGGGCACATGAATTAAAGCAACATAAAATGATGTACAACATAAAAAATAGCAACAACAAAGCAAATGTTATTAAGCAACATTGGTCTCAGACTTAGCCATTGTACATCACACAAGCATGACACCATAATAGGTCCATATCTAGGGTTGTAGGGTCGAGATGATGGACTAGAGGGGGTGAATAGTCTTTTCTAAAACTTAAACACGTCGGCTAACCGAAACAAGTGTAGAATTAAATCTATCGGTCTAGCCAAGACTACACCCTTCTATCTATAACTCTAGCACCTTACAAAAGATCCTAAGCAAGCAAATAAGGTGTCTTCCTAACAAGAGCTCACCTAAACAATTCTAGCTTGCAAGGTCACACAAACCTATGCAACTAGTACTTCAAGCACCGGGGGAGCTCCTACACAATCCTAGTAAGCAAAACTACAAAGCTCCTAGGCTCACTAGCAATGCTCAATAACAAGGCAACCAATGCCAAATTAGAGAGCACAAATTATTTAGCAACACAAACTAAGTAATGTGACTAACAGGGTTACACAAACCAAATTATCCATGCAAAGGGGATACTTCTAGCTTCACAAGCGAGAAGATATCTAACTAGCTACACAAGCACAACTAGAAGCAAGAGCAACTACACAAGCAAGATATATATATGAAAGTAATACAAGCTTGTGTTTCAGAGATTGCAAACCAACGGGATGAACAAGGTTGACACGATGATTTTTATCCCAAGGTTCACGTGTTTGCCAACACGCTAGTCCCCATTGAGACAAGCTCCAAGGTTGCCACCGGTCCTCTTGCTCTTCTCATTGTGGTGATGCACCCAATTGTTGGATCACGAGCTAATTGACTATCAAGAGTCAAACCATCAGCAGGTGCCGCACATCCACTCACAAGATGGGGATCCTTCAAGCCACGAGCTCTAGCACTTGACCCGGCCGAACCACTTGTCGCCCTTCATATCTCCCTTTACTAGAGTTGCTCTTCGTGGCTCCCACGGGGCGAGCACAATGCCCCTCACAAAACTTCTCCGGAGCCTCGCACAATCTTCTTGCAAGCTTCAATGGAGTCTCAAGCCACCAAGTCGTCTAGGAGGTGGCAACCTCCAAGAGTAACAAGCACCACCGGCTTGCAACTCGAACACCTAGTGCCACTCGATGCAATCCTCACGATGCAACGCACTAGAATCGCTCTCTCACTCGATCCGATGAACACTATCAAGCTCAAGTGAGTTAGAGGGCTCCCAAGCACACCAACACAAGCCACCAAGGCTCAAGAGTGCTCCATCTACCGCCCAAGGCTGGCCAACCATTTATTTATAACCTACACGAACAAATATAGCCGTTATGCCATCACTGGGCTAAAAAACACGAGCGACAGATGCGAGGATGCCCACCGACACACATGGCACCCCAGCGTCTGACACACTGCTCGCCACCACGTGTCCTGCTCAACCGAAAAACCAATGGTCGAATTCCTAGCGTCAGACGCCTCCGACGCTCCACGCCCTCAGTGTCCGTCACGTGACAGACGTGGCACAGAGAGCTCCCACGCTGCACTCAGCCACGATAGACATGTCTATCGCCTCTACGACAAACATGGCTCAGCGTCCGTCACTCCTGCGCACCGAAGCCGCCCTCGTGAACTAATCGACAAACACTGACGTCAGTGTTCATCGCTCGAGCACCGCAGCGTCTGTCGCCTCCTTCGATCCAGGCCACGCCTAGGGTAAGCCGATAGACGCCAGGGCAACGTCTGTCACCACCGTGGCCAGCGTCCGTCGAGTCCCACGACCTCGCCACTTCTTCCGACCTTCGGCGTAAAGGAAATTTAGCATTTCATCTTCTCGAAAGCGCCTAAAACCCGCCTCGCAAGCTCGACGGGAGGGAGAGAGGACCCCAAACCCCTCTCTACCCCTCAAACTCCATTGCCTTTGCAAATGTGCCAACATCACCATGTCCACGTGTGTTAGCATTTTCACAATCATTTTCTTTGAAGGAATTAACCACTCAACTTGCCACGCCACTCGATCCTAACATGTATGCAAAGTTAGATCGCTCAAGTGGCACTAGATGACCGATATGTAAACAAGTTTGCCCCTCTTGATAGTATGGTCATCTATCCTAAACCCACTCATCAGCTTCTCTACACACCTATTGCCGGTGAAATGGAAATGCCCTATGATTATACCTTTGTCTTGCGCATTCCATTCCAACTCCTCCGGCGTTGATGCAACACATGCACCAACCAATCACCAAATGATATGATCCACTTCATATCATTATATGACCATACTTGCTCTTCACCGTTGCCTCGGTCCATCGGCGCCAAGTCTTGCCCAAACTTCACCGTCACACGCGGTCCCTCGCTTCAAAGCCTCCGACTTGCCCTTCACACTTGCAACCGGTCCATCGAGCCAAGCCTCATCTCGATCTTCTCCACCTTGGTCACATGACTCCATGTCATGTCTCATATGCAATAAGCTCCTTCATGACACAATCATATGTGGACTAATCTCCTGTGTATCTCACATAACCACATATTATTCCACCTAAGTTGTCACTCAATTACCAAAACCAAACAAGGACCTTTCAAGGGTCTACAAACATAAATAGTACATGAATGGAATGCATGTAGAAGATTCAAGTCCTAGAGGTCCTTCTGGCAGCCCACATGGCATTGCAAATGGCATCCCTCTTAACTGTGGCAGAACCTCCTAAATAATATGGCCCACATATACTTGTTATTATCTTAAAGACCTCTAACTACCATACATGTGTACCACAGAACTTAAGAAGTCTATCGGGTGTCCTCGAGAATCCACGATCTTCTGAGCAGGATCACATTTCAGAGGCATTACAGTATTACAACAATTTATATAATAAATTATATCAGAGTACAAAAGCGGAAGTCTTACATAACATAAGTTCATAAACCCGTTTTTCTAAATTTACAAAGCTTAAGTTTAGTGTTACAACCATAATGGTGGAGTAGTCTTAGTAACATTATTATAATCACCAAAATGCAACGCTCTTCCCAAGAGCCAAACATCTTACTCGTCGTCGCTTACCGCAAAGACGATCATGCAACAGGGTCCGAAACACACCTGTTCATGAGACGCACCTACAACAGGGGTTCAACAAACCCTAAGTACGAAAGTACTCAACAAGGCTTAATCGACGAAACAGGGTAAAGACGACTCAGGAATGCAGGCTCAAGGAAATCATGGTGAGGTTTTAGTGAGAATCAAGGTTCTTTTGCACAAAAGCTACTAACAGTGAATCTTTAAGATCAATGTTTTATCTCAGTATTAATTATCAACAGAATGTAAGTGCTTCTAATCTAGATGATATCACTCATTCAACTTCTTTCTCATTCTCCAACCAAAGTTCCATTTCTTAACTATGATGTTGAACAGAGAATCGAGTCTCCTTAACCGAGAAGCAGCGACGATTCGAATCGATTATACCTAACTAGGGATCCCTAACCACACGACATATGTAGGACTTTAACCTACATATATCAACCTTCACTCGGATCCTCCAACGCATGACCGGGTCCAGCGCCACCCGAGAGTACAGTACACCTCCAATTCAGCCCTTGGCTACGAGGGTACACACTACTCTCGCCATCTCTCCACTCCTAGTGCGCGGTTGGCCGTTCACATGTTAGAATTACCAAGGTCTTAGGCTTACCAGAATATGTGGTCAGTTACAAATTCTCGACGCACACAATTCAATCAACGGTACGGTCCTTAACTAACTCAGTCGAAGACACTACATGGGGACTCCTTTCCCGATGCAAGTCCACCGACCGGTCCTAGATTATCATCATCATTACTCATCAAGTGGTTGTCCAACGGCTTCAAACTTTGCTTAACATTTTTAAAGTTTTTCTCATTAAGCATGGCTAAGCAAACTAAGCATTTTCAAATAAAAATAGTAACAAGGATGATATCGAAGTATCAAGGATGGTAATGCAGTAATTAGGTTATCACTCAACTCCTATCACTTAGTGCAATAAAGCATTAATATATGTGAAGTAAGCTTTTTAAAACGCAAGGAAGGGTTAAATGTAACCAGGGCTTGCCTTGGTCGATGGGAAATTCAGGTTCTAGGTGAGTACCACAAATATCAAATCCCACCTCCACGGATGTCGGCTCTTCTTTGGGGACAGATTCAACTTCGGCAATCTCCTCGTTCACGGGGACTACACGCGATGATAAGGCATGCTTAAAATGATGAAGTATTAAACATGATGCTTGATGGATGAATAACAAGGTTAATAACTTAAGTACAACTTTACTTCATGGTACAGTTGCAAAGCAAACGATTTAAATCTAACTCTAATTTAGGGTTTGATTAAGTTAATTACTTCATTAAGGATTTTTGTTTATCACATGAAATAACACCCATTAAGTCTTAACAACGTAGATAAGAGAGCTCAAACAATCAATTAAGGGTGCTAAAGGTCATTAAGTGTTAATGACCCAAAGTCAACACTCAATCTCAAAGTCAAACAACCCTAAGTCATTAGGTTCTAATTACAAGATTAACTAATTAATTAATAAAACATAAATTAAGAATAAAATCAACATCATCTAATTAAGCTCAAACTTTTTCTATAGATTGGTCATGGTCTAAAATAGTGTCAAAACAAATTTCATGATTTTTGGATTAATATTTTAATTACTAAAATTCCTGGAAGTTGCATTTAATATTTAATTGAGCTAATTAAATAACTTACAAGAAATAATCAAAATTGACATTTAATATTTTTCCTAGATAGTTTACACCTTATAAAGATTACTTAAAAATTTTCACTATTTTAGGAGCTGTATAAAAATTTTATTGAAATAAACAAAAATTATCACTATTCATATTTTTGAACAAGAAAAACAAAACCACAACTCGGGCTGACTTCACCTTCTCCTCCTGGCTCGGCCCAGCAACGCGGCCCAGTCGTGCGCAGCCGTCCGCTCCCGCTCCCGTAGCCCAGCTGCGCTCGCCCGGCCCAGCAGCACGCGCGGCCCAGCAACGCGGCCCGGCAACGCGCGCGCTCTCCCTTTCTCACTCTCCCGCTGACAGCTCGGCCCCGCCTGTCATATTCTTCCTTCTGCTCTCCTCTCTCCCGCCGCGATGACATGGTGGCCGGCCGACGACCACAACCTCGGTGACCCAACCAACCGGTCCGACATGATCTACACCACACCGCGAACTCACTGGAGCACTCTCACGACCCCAAGCCCCCCCGGAGGTAGCACCTCACCGGCTATGGCAGTACGGTGGCTGCGGCTCACGGCGTCCTGGCGATACAAGTCGGTAGCGGTTAAATTGAAGGCATAGGAAGTAGCAGCTCACCGCGAGTGCAGTGGAGCAACCAGCAGACGCGGAGAGGCGGTGGAGATGCCTGGCCACGTGAGGGCGGCTCAGTGGCGCTCGGTCACCGGAGTTGGGAAAGGAGACGGTGGTGCGGCTATTTGGGCGGAAAGGGGTTGGTGCAGGTGGACTAGGAGACGCGCAAGAATGAGGCGAACTCGATGGTGCGGTGGTTTTAGCCGGAGGCAGCTCAACGGCGACAGCAGCGAGCGGCGGAGCTGAGCGGTGACGACGGTAAAAACAGAGCAAAAGAAAGAAGAAGAAGAAGAACGTTGGGGTGCTCGGCCTTTTAAAGGAGTCTCCAGTGCTGCTCGAAAGCGTGCGTGGGCGAGGCGGCGATCACGGGCATGTCTAGAAGCTGGCCGAAGGCCACGGCGGCTCGCCGGCACCCATGCCGTGCAGTGCCCGGTTTTGATTCGCCGGCTACTGTAGCTCCCCACCCCCAAATTTTAATTTCAAATTGTTTTTGCCAAATTACTCTCAAAATCATGTAGCAACTTGAAAAATTCTCAAAATATGAAATCTTCAGAATTTCAATCTCTACAAGTTTTATGTTGAACACTTTTTCAAATTAGAACTGAATTTTGAAATTTGAATTTGAAATCAAAAGGGGACACTTTTTGAGAAATTGGTAATTTAGAAATTACTTTCAATTTTATGTTGAAACTTTAAAAACTCAAAATACCAAAGGTGTACATCTAGCCAATACCTACAACTTTGCTATTCAAATCATTTTCAAATTCTGCCTTTATTTTAAAATTTGAGTTTGGGATGAAAAGGGGTCAAATTTAGAATTTGCTTCTTTTCAAAATTACTCAAGATTTTACACTAAAACTTTGAAAACTCAAAACACCAAACTTGTAGCCCTTTAAAAGATCTACAAACTTGGTTCTACACTTTTTCCCAAATTTTGCTTATATTTTGAATTAATCAAAAAGGGGTAAAATCAGGGTTTTGCATTTTAGGGTTTTCGGAAGAATTTCAAATAGAAACTTGTTGCTACTTAATTGGTGAGTATTTAGTGATCACACCCTCACCCAAGGGCATCATTGAGTCAAGCATCACATGTTTGACTAAATGGCACTCTTGGTTGACCAGGTTGACTCTGGAAATTCTTTTAATAATTCCCCAAATTTGAATTCGAATCCGAATCAGAAAACTTGCAACAAGTTTTGGATTCTAAATTCAAACTCAAACTTGAAGCTTTATTTTATGAGTTGGACTTGAGCTCATACCCTACAAGTGACACTAATGTACAACACCATCGTACACCTCAACTTACATAGGGCATAAACTAAGTATTTGCGGTGACATTCTAAATTAGGGTTTTTGGATTCGAGTCACACACCACAGAAACACAATCAACCTAGGAAACATAAAATTATTTGAGTTGATGCACAACATGGTTAACTTAATCATGAGTGCTTTGCAGTGCAATATGATGACATGGCAAATTTTAGTCACTATAACACCAGAGGTGTTACATTAACAGTCATGTCAGGTTCATCAAGGGACAGGTCAGCTAGGGGCTCATCTTCCTTAGGTGGGTTGGCAACAACTTCAGCCTCAGTTGGGACAACAGAATCAATCCCATACCCTACAATCTAGTTGTGAAGTATGCAACAAGCAAGAACAAGCTTGACTTGGGTCTTGTATGTGTGGAAAGGTTTGTTGTCCAAGATTCTGAACCTCCCCTTCAGTGCACCAAAGGCCCTCTCCACTATGACTCTTAGTGAAGAGTGCATGAGGTTGAACAGTTCCTTGGCATTGGTGGGATAGCTCCTGTTACCATACTCACTCAAGTGGTATCTGACCCCCCTGTATGGAGGTAAGAACCCACTTCTGCATGCATACCCAGCATCTACCAGGTAGAATTTACCTACAATTGGTGGACATCTACTGTGAGTGCAAGTGTGGCAAGTGCAAGGACAAATGTGCATTGACTAGGTAGTGCAGTTACCTGGTGGGACAGTGAACCCATCATCCCTCTCAATTGCATTAGCCAAGATCAGTGCATCATGAGCAGAACCCTCCCAACCAGCAAGGACATAGGTGAACTTGAGGTCAAAGTCCACAACAGCCATGACATTTTGTGTGGGTTGTGTCTTCCTACCCCTGAAGGCTTGTTGGATGTGTCTAGGCACCCTTGCCAACACATGTGTGCCATCAATGGCACCAATATAGTCCTAAGAAAGTGTGCAAAGTGGATAAGCAAATAGACAAGCATGTGATTATTACCTAAGGCAGATAACATGGACATACAAGTACCTGTAGAAAAGGGTACCATCTTTGGCTACCCATTACTTTTGGGTGTGTGGCAGTGGAAGGAGGCTTGATCATATCACCCCTTAGCTCACCAATAGTAAACAATACTTGGTGGAAGATTCTATGCACTGTTTTAATGGACCTCCTAAAGGACTGGTGCACTACCATAAACCTTTGGTTATGACTAACAACATGCAAAAACATTACAACATGCTCCTCAACAGAGCAAGCATTGGTCTCTGGTACAAGGCCTCTAGTTCTAAGAAGGTTGCATAGAGTGAAAAAAGGGCTCTTCTCATGCGCAGCATGCCAATGCATTCTGCATCATTGTAGTTATAAATCATGTGGAGGGTTCTTTGCCTATGTTGGTCACTTTCAGTCCTAGGGCCATATGGTATTGACTCAACTTATGCATAAACCTTCCTCATCCTAGTGACCACAAAACAAACCATCACCACAACCAGAGCTGCTGCTTGGTTAGCCATCACCACAAGTTTAGTATTTTGATCCATCTACATGCATCCAAATTTCAAATGTACAGTTTAGATTTATTAGACCCTGACTGGCCTCTCAAAGATAGTGTATGCATTCAATTAGCACGACTGCATTTAAAATAAATGCCACCAGTGCAAACCAGCTAGCCATCATCGACCACTACATCAACATGCCGCAAATTAACAAGTACCAGATGAAACAGAGGCAACAAATTCATGAAAAGATTCAAGTGACCATGACTGAATGATAGCAAATAACCAGGACCATAAACCAGTGCACATAAACACATTAGTTATAAATGTATTGACCATCTATGAGCATAAATCATTGTAACTGAGCAACAAATCGACAGATCCAGTATCATAAACTAGTGCACATGAAGTAGCAATCGACAAATCCAACATCATAATGAAACCCTAGAATGAAATCAAGCGGGGACGGGGTGGATTTCACCTCGAGTTAGCCAAAGGGGAGGAGAGGCTGGTCAAATCGACCAGCAATCGACACCAGACGGTCGTAGATTTGGAAGCCGAGGTTTAAGAAACCCCCAATCAAAGACAAGCACCACCACAACAGCTTGGAGAGGAAGACGAAGGGAGAAGTCCACCACCGTGGAGCCCGGCAATAGAGAGAGCAGTGCCACATCAGACTAGTCGGGGAGAACGGAGAAGAAGCCTGAAGACGACCGCGCCGCTCGCCAACCTCACCACCACCACCGGTCACTCAACACGGCTGCAGCGGGAACACGAGAGCAGGAGGAGAAGAAGATGGCGAGGGAGGAGGAGGGGGTTATAAAGGTGACAAAACTCAGTGGCAATGGCGCATGAAACTTTCTAGCTTCTCGCACGAGCCTGCCAGAGCGCTGTCGCCGCCCCACAAATCGCCCGCACGAGCTCGGGCGCAGCCTGGCTCTAGAAAAACAGAGGAGAGGAGCGTTTCCTGGGAGACAAGAGAGAGAGTGAAATTTGTAGCTCCAGGGACAGGCCAGCGGGTGGGCCAACACTATCAAACACGAGCTCTTGCAGCTCGTGGGCCTGGCCGGACGATTTTGGCCCATATCAAACACGCCCATAGTGACCGAACTTATGGAGATCTCATTGGCAGATCTAGTCATCTTCGCCCCTCCTTTCTCTCTTCCATGTCTACAAAAAATAAGAGAGCTCCATTGTCATAGAAGTGGTAGGGGGCTTGAGCCCCCGCTAGACCGCAGTACATGTATAGTGGCAGCCTTTCTCTTGCTGATCAGGTTGAACCCCAAAGCAAGGATGTTGGTGAGGCAGGTCCGGCAGTCGGTCGGCGCAATATCGGGGGTGCACTGCACTAGCCCAAAACGTAGCTTAGGATGGCTCTCCTTCCCTCCGTCCAGCCGTAGCACCCCGTGGCAAACCTGGTGGAGGAGTTTGCCACATAATTTGTAGCGGTGTTGATGAGCACATTGACATCGGCATCGAACAACGAGGAGGACATGAAGCCATCATCGTCGTTTGCCGTGGCTCTATTGTTTGCAACAACCTCCCCAATCCGTCGGTGATGTCGGAGTCGAGGAGGAAGTCCTAGTTGGAGTAGCGAACATAGGTGCCTTATTCATCACAACTTTTAGCAAGGGGGCTCAAGCCCCCTGCCCCCTGCATCAGTGGTAGATCGACATTACTAGATGGACCATTGAGCCAAAAACCTTAAAACACAAGTCCAAATGCAATAGTCAACCGCTTGTCGGTTCAACTGACATTGACTTATTTATATCATGTACTGCTCTTAGATACTCTTAGCGGAAGAGGGCCATGAAAAAAATGCTCTTCGCCAGGCTCTCCCACGAGCACACAGTAAAAGATCTAGAGAGAAATAGGGGAGGGTTTGGGGATGGGAGGTTGCACTATGCTTTTCATTGTTTTTTTATGGTGGGTGTGAAAAGAGCTCCGGAAGAACCCGACCGTTGGGGAGAACTTTGCTCAAGGCTTTCAAGCCGTGAGCGAGGCTTTCACCTTCTTTGGCAAGGCAACAAAGGAGATTGCTCTTCGATTAGTGTCGCCGCCACCACTGCCATTGCCTTCACCATGTGTCGGGCTTGCTTGGTTCCAAGTCACACTTAATAGGTTAACCATGGGTGTTTTTTTCATCACAACTTTCGGCAAGGGACAAGTTGCGCCTATCTTCATGGCCAGACCTTCCTCTGTCTTCATACAACCACCATTCTTCTATGTTGTCCCAATTGAGGACCTATGAATGATATACTCTGAGAAGTATGGAAAGTCTCTGTTGGTCACCGTCTCACTGTAACACCTCGGGTGTTATAGTGGCTAATTAACCTGCCATGTCATCATATTACACCGCAAAGCATCCCTGATTAGGTCAACCATGTTATGCATTAACTAAAACAAGTTTTCATTCTTAGGTTGGATGTGTTCTCAGTGGTGTGACTCGAACCGAAAACCCTAATTTCGAATGTCACCGCAAATGCTTAGTTTATGCCCTGCTTAATTTGAGGTGTGTGACTGTGTTACACACTAGTGCCAAGTGTAGGGTATGAAATCAAGTACAACACATAAAAGGAAGATCTAAGTTTGAGTTTGAGTTGGAATCCAAAAACTTATCACGAGTTTTTTGATTTGAATTTGAATTTGAATTTAGGGAATTATTAAAAGATTTTCAATGGTTAAATTGGTCAACCAAGAGTGGCATTTGGTCAACTACGTCATACTTGACCCAATGATACACTTGGGTGATGGTTTGATCACTAATAATCACCAATTAAAGTAGCAACAAATTTCAATTTGAAATTCTTCCGAAAACCCTAAAATCCAAAACTCTATTTTTACCCCTTTTGAAATAATTCAAAATCTAAGCAAAATTTGGGAAAAAGTTTAAAACCAAGTTTGTAGAATTTTTCAAGGGCTACAACTTTGGTGTTTTGAGTTTTCAAAGTTTTAGTGTAAAATATGGAGCAATTTTGAAAAGAAGCAAATTTCAAATTTGACCCCTTTTCATCCCTAAACTCAAATTTCAAAATGGAGGTAAAACTTGAAAATGGTTTGAATAGAAAAGTTGTACGTCTTGGTTAGATGTACAACTTTGGTGTTTGGAGTTTTTAAAGTTTCAATATAAAATTGAAAGTAATTTCTAAATTACCAAATTTCCAAAAAGTGTCCCCTTTCGATTCTAAATTCAAATTTCAAAATCCAGTTCGAATTTGAAAAAGTGTTCAATGCAAAACTTGTAGAGCTTGAAATTCTAAAGATTTCATACTTTGGGAGTTTTACAAGTTGCTATGTGATTTTAGGAGTAATTTGACAAAACAATTTGAATTTAAAAATTTGGGGGGAGAGCTACAGTGCTCCGGCGAATCACGGCCGGGCAGCGCGTGGCATGGGCGCCGGCGAGCCACCGGACCGCTTCCAGACCGTTCTCACGAGCGCGTGGATGCCACCTCGATCACGCGCGCCTTCTAGCACACCAGGCGGGTCGGAGACCCCTTTATTAGGCCAAGCAAGCTGTCGTTTTTCTTCTTCTTCTTTCTCTGTTTTGCCGTCGCCGCTTAGCTCCGCCGCTCTCCGCTGTCGCCGTTGAGCCGCTACCAGCCACGCAAACCGCACCGTCAAGTTCGCCTCGCCCTCGTGCACCTCTTGGTCCAACTGCTCTAGCCTTTTTTCCGCCCAAATCACCGCACCACCGTTTCCTTCTCCAACGCCGGCGACCGAGCGCCATCGAGCCGCCTCACGTGGCCAGCCCTCTCCACCATCTCCTAGCGCCTCCTAGTTGCTTCGCTGCAATCACTATGAGCTCATGTTGCTTCTCGTTCTTTCATTTTAGACGCTGCCGTCGTGGATCGCTAGGACACCGCGAGCCGCGAGCACCGTGCCGCCATGGCCGGTGAGGTGTTACCTCTAGGGCGTTTGTGGTCGCGTGAGTGGTCCGGTGAAGTTTGCGGTGAAGAGTAGACCGTGTTAGACCGGTTAGTTGGGTGACTGACGTCGTGATCGCCGGCTGGCCGCCGTGCGGGCATGGCCGGGTCACGGGAGAGAGCGAGAGAGCGAGAGGAGGGAGATGACAGGTGGGGTCGGGACGTCAGCGAGAGAGAGAGAGCGGACGCGGCTGGGCTAGACTGCTGGGCCACACGCGTTGCTGGGCTGCATGGGCAAAGGCGCGATCGTGTGGGCCAGCCGAGCGGTTGGACCGAGCCGGAGGGAGAAAGGAGGAGTCGGCCCGAGATGAGAATTTTGTTTTTCTTTTTCAAAAATATGAATAGTAATAGTATTTATTTATTTCACTAGAATTTTTGTAGAGCTCCAAATATAGTGAAAATTTTTGTGTAAGCTTTTCAAGGTGTAAACTAATTAGGAAACATATTAAATGCTAAATTTGATTATTTTTTGCAAGTTATTTAATTAGCTCAATTAAATATTAAATGCAACTTCCATGAATTATAGTAATTAAAATATTAATCCAAAAATTATGAAATTTGTTTTGACACTGTTTTAGGCCATGATTAATCTATAGAAAAAGTTTAAGCTCATTTAGATGAAGTATGATTTATTATTAATTATGCTCTAATTAATTAAATGTTTAAATAAATGTTAAATTGATAATTTTAAGTGTTGTGTGCCCTTTTGATTGAGTGATGACCTTGGGTCACTAATTCTTGGTGATATTTGGCGCCTTAATTACATGATTGAGCTCGTTAGTAGCGTGTTCTGTGAGAAGCGTTAGGATTGCTTAAGTTATCGCTATTAGTTAGTAGGTTTTACTGTTTTGCGACTGTACTGCGAAGGAAAGTTGTACTCAAGTTGTTAACTGTAGCATATCATCATCAAGCATCATGTTTATCACCGCATCATGTTGAGACATGTTATGTGTTTGTGTAGTTTCCGCTTTCGAAGAAGTCGACGTTGGCGAGCAAGTTTCTGGAGAAGAGCTGTCTTCGGTGGGTTCCAGACCGGAAGTCGGAGTCTTTGAGCCCGAGTTAGCCGTCTCATCAGAGCAAGACAAGCCCCGGTGCATTTAAACCCTACCTTGAGTTTTACAAATCTTTATTATTTATACTATGGTTTACTGCATTAAGTAATTAGGAGTTGAGTGATAACCAATTGCTGCATTGTCATCCTTGATTATTGTAATATCATCCTTGATACCTGTTTTACTGAAAATGCGTAGTATGCTTCGCTATGCTTATGAGTTAAGCTTTTAAATGAAAGTTTACATGGCCACGATGGCATACTTGATGAATATTGAAATATGAGAATGAACTTGAAAGATCGGGCGGGTGGTTTGTCCACTGCTAACTTGCATTGGGAAAGAAGTCTCAATGTAGTGTTTCCACCTTATCAGTTAAGGACCGTACGTTGTTGGCCCTCGCGTCATGGAGTTTTTATTAGTACTAGCCATGTACCCATGTCGGGTAAGCCTTACTTCGGCTATTCCATTACGAGAACGTCTAACCTCGCACTGGAAGTGGAGAGATGGCGAGAGTAGCGTGTACCCTTGGGGCTAGAATTGGGCCGGGTTCAAGGAGTACTGTGCTCTCAGGTGACGATGGACACGTTCTGGTTTTGGGCTACTCGGGTAAGAGTTGATATATGCAAGATTCGGTTCTACATATGTCGTGTGGTTAGGAAGCCCCGGCTGGGTAAATGAAGCGGTTCGAATCATCGTTGCTCCACGAGAAAGGAGTCTTGGCCTTGCACTAACATCGTAGTTAAGAACTGGAATTGAAAGAGAATGAGAAACATCTTGATGAGAATTACTTTGATCTAGATTAGGATCACTTAGAATTGGTTAATGAACCATCAATGATAAAAAATAAAATATTAAAGGTAATGACTTACTTTAGTAAGCTTTTCTGCAAAAGAAATTTTGACTCTCGAATACTCGTACCTTGATTCCCTAAAAGCTAGCATGCCTTTGGAGTCTTTTCTTAGTCGGGTAAGTCTTGTTGAGTACTTTCGTACTCATGGTTTGTTAAACCCCTTGTTGCATGTATGGTCCATGAACAAGTCTGCTTTGAGCCTTGTTGCATGACCGTTGTGGCTGAAGAAAGTGACGACGAATAGGCTGTGTGGCCTCTGAGCAAGGCACTTCGTTTGTGTGTTTGTAATAAAGTTACTACTGATACTTCCCTACTACTTGTTTGTAATAATGCTACTTAAGGTTTGAAATTTGGAAACTGTGGTTTGTAAACTTAAGTTATTGTAAGACTTCCGCTACTTTACTCTGATGGTATTTTGAATAAACTATTGTAATATTGCAATGCTCCTATGATTGGATCCTGTTCGGAGGATAGCAGGCCTTTTAAGTTATGAGGAACATAAGTACGACTGTCAGAGGTCATTATGACGATGACAGGTACATGTGGGCCATCATAATTAGGAGGTTCTATGACACTCACCTTGCACACGCCCGTCCCCATCTCTTTCGTTCTTGCCCTCCTTCCTCAGCCGTCCTCCCGCCACGTCTGACTGCGGCAACCCAACCAACCTTCATCAATCACCATGGTGATCCCACCCCTCCTCGCTCCTCTGTCATCGTGTATCGATCATTTTGTATCCCTTGATTGAAAAATTGGAGCGGGGAATCAGAGCAGGGATGAGAAACGCTTGCTCGGTCTGGCTAGACTAGAAGAATCCGCCTTGTTTTCTTGTAGATCATCGTCGAATTTGATCTACGCTCCTGTCTAAACATCGAGTTGTCATATTATGTCGTTGATCCATCCATGGCTTGATGACACCTTTGACGAGTATTATAATGCATATGTAGAATCTAGAATTCTAGGTTCTACGTGGTAGTGTGTGTGTGTGTCTATATATATACACACGATCTTTTGTGTGTGAGAAGATTTGAAGATTCACCATTTATTCGACTTTTGTTGGGTTCTGGGGACGGATACTTGGAGATAGGGCTGTTCTTAGTCGGGGATGAGTTGGGTTATCTCGTCTTTTCTTTTGTTGCGGAAGCTTGTGGGAAATGTGGTACGCTTCATAGGAGTAGAGTAGGTTTCTGTGAGCTAGATATCGTAATCTGTGTTTGTGTGTTGTTAGTTCCTCCGTTTCTTGGTAATCTATAGCCTTGGATTGTTGTAACTAACCGTAACTCTACTTCTACTTAATGAAACACGTGTCGCAAAGGCACGTTCGCGAAAAAAAAAGGTTTCTGTGAGCTTTGGTTCGCTCATGTTAGAGATTTTGGTGGCGTGTAGAGTTGCTGCTTCTGCTAGTGAGAACTAAATCCGTTCGTTTGCTTATTTATTCATTTGGAATCACGAAGTGGAGAACTACGGTTTGTTGGAAAAGAACTTGATCTGGCGTGCTCGAGATTTTGGTGTGTTTTGTGGAGACTAGTTGTGATTGACTAATTCTGCTATTACATATAAATCGTCTATTTTAATTTGGATTTGTGAAATGGATAAAGGGGAATTTTCACTAGCTACCAGTTCCCTTTTATTTGTTGGGTGGAAGCAGACTAGCAGAAAATGAAGCAAGATTTTCGTTTTTGCCTACACTGCTGTTCTGCATTGCTGCTGTGGCACTGCTTTACTCGTTCTTTCAGCTTCTGCCAAAGAATCACCTGCACTTCCTAGCTAAGGCCAAATATGTTTGTGAGTTTGTTAAGTTTGGAGTTACGAAATGAGGGGAAAACGCATCCAGGCCGATGCTACTTCTTTTCTGTTGGGTGGAAGCAGATAGCAGAGAATGATGCAAGGTTTTCGTTCTCACGTGCACTACCGGTCCTCATTGTTGCCGTGGTACTGGTTTACCTCGTGCCCATTCAACTTTTTTCACAAAAAATTGGCCTGCATCTGCGTTTTCTTAATCTTGCTGTGCAATGAGTTCCAGTGCCTAGCTTGTTCTTGCTGAAGGAGACAAGAAATAGATATAGAGGAGTGCAGGTCGTCGTCTATGTATTCATCGATGCAACCACTGCTGAAGTGCTGATGCCCTTAGGGCGTCCCCAACAACTCCGTTGATTTCGACAGGTGACGTGGCCTTCATTTCTTTTCTCAGAATATTATAACATTCTCACTTTGCTTCACTGTTTTATCTGGATCAGTTGTTTTTCCCGTATTCTCTCACGTCATTCCCGAGCCTAGTCAGCTGACTACGTAGTCAGTTGTTGGAGAGGCCTAGCAGTTAGCCCACGTTAGCAAGCCTAGAAACAAATGGCCATGGCCATAACATCGATCATTGCCAGGAATCTGATAGCTTCTGGGCTGGTTCGGCTGGTATAAAAGTCGGCTGGTTTCGACTGATTTAATAGTGTTCTGTGAGAGAGAATAAGCTGAAACAAGCTGAAACAAGCCGAAACATGACCAGCAGAACAGGGCCTCTGCTCCCTATGGCCCAAAATATAAGACGTTTTCAACTTCTTTTTTTTAACTTTGACCAATTATATATAAAAATATTAATATTTAGAATCATATTAGTATATTAGATTAATAGTTGAATATGATTTTATAATAATCTTATTTAGAGATATAATGTTGCACATATTTTTTTTATGAACGTAGCCAAAGTTGAGAAAATTAACCTGCACGCATCCATGATGTCTTCTTCTAGAAGATCGGTGAACCTTGCTACGGGCCCTCAGCCAACAAGGACTAGATCGGATGCTGATCATTGAGATTGAACAGAGAGAAGACGAGGGCGAAGTGTCTGAATTTTCCTAAAAACTACAATAACGAATCTTTAACACATGCATGAAGTATTAAATATAGATAAAAAAATAAAACTAATTACACAGTTTAGCTGTAAATTGCGAGACGAATCTTTTAAGTCTAGTTAGCCCATGGTTGAACACTAATTATTAAATAACAACGAAAATGCTACAGTAATTTTTTGCAAAAATTTTTTAGAAGCTACACAGGCCGAAGTCGCCTCCAATCCGGGACCTATCGCCCTACTTTTCTGAGGAGTCTACGTAGATCATGTTTGGTGGCATGCATTCAAACTCAGGTCTAGCATTTACTCCCTCGATTCCAAATTATAAGGCATTCTAAGAGTCTTAAAAAGTCAAAAGATCTTAAGTTTGACCAAATTTATATGATAAGATAATAATATTTATGACACCAATTAAGTATCATTAGATTCTTTATTAATTATATTTTTGTAGTATACCTATTTGATGTTATAAATTTTTGTAATTTTCTCTATAATTTTGATCAAATTTAAGATGTTTTGACTCTCCAAGATTTTTGGAATGACTTATAATTTGGAATATAGGGAGTACCTGTATATGTATATCATTTATTTATACTTCCATTTTGTTTTTAAAAAAAAGGCAGTATGAACACTCAGGGTATCCATTTCATGCAAGTAAATTCGTCCTGTTCACTTGGCTGAAAAGTCATGGCTGAAAGTACTATTTGCTGATTTGTTGTGAGAGAAAAACACTGTTCGTTGGCTGAAAACATACGTCTTAATAGACACCAACAGGAACCTACTGTATTTATTTTCCTTTTTTTTTTAACTCAACAGCATGCTGCATCTACTATTCCTGCGTCAAGCTATGGCTAGGCTAGAGAGGCGCACATAAACTGCCACTGGATCACAGCCAGTCTCACAGGTCTCATTGCCTTTTATTGCTCTTCATCGTGTCCACGCTTCGTTGCTTCAGTTCGGAGGATGAAGTGGGTGCAGCGTGTACTCATTCTCTCTCTAAATATCTGTTATTTACATTTCTCAAGAAATAACTTTGACTAAATATATATTAAAAATATTAATATTTATAATACATAATAGTATCATTAGAAAAATCTTTGAATCTAATTTTTTAATAAATTTATTTAGAAATATAAATTTTTACGTATTTTTTATAAATCAAATCAAACTTGTGGCACGCACGACGACGGATACCAGGGAAGGAGGGAGTACGCGTGCTTCTTCGCGTCAGAGACGTGCAGTCGTACTGCATGCTGCAGCAAAACCTCATCACGGAGGACTCCACAACAGTGCGATGTTGTTTCCAGTCTGACAAAGGCCGCGCAATGAAATTCTCTAGCCCATTTTCTGACTTTTCTTCCACAGCCATCTTCTCCTCGTCGTCTTAAAGATGCCTTTGGCCTGCCTTTAGGATGTTTGTTTGAAGATGGTGAAGAAGAAGAGAAGACGACGGTATCAATCGATTACGTCATTCCGTGCGTGCAATGAATCCCTTTTAGTTAATCGTAATCCTGGGCCGCCCCGTCGTGTGATCGAAATCCAACAGCTGCCACACCCACAGGGCACGTATTGCAGCAGTACCTATATGTGTGGGTGTGGTACACCGTACGGGGCTACGCGCAGGAACAGTAGGAGAAGTCAACGCCCCTTACTGGCATGTGCCATCGGGCCCGGACGGAATATGGATGGGAGGCCAGCACGAACACGCAAGATCACGAGCCCAAGAACGTCCAATCCCCCGCGTACGTCGCGGGAGCACGTACGTACGGCGGAAGTGCAATCCTGTTAGTACGCCGAGTGCCCGAGTTGCTCGAGTCAGCGGCGGTGAAGGGACAGCGCGGCACGAATCTAGATGCACTGTAGGCTTTGCTTCGTGTGCACCCTAGCCGTACGTGTGGTTTTACGGCGCCCGTTTCCCATGCTTGGCTTTTAGTTCCCGGATGCGGACAATGCTCCGTTTACTCTTACCGTGTGCAAAACTGAAGCCCATCAAGTCAAATTAACCCTCCTAGTACAACCCCAGATTAAATGGAAGTGTGATGAACAACTATTTGTTTTCTCAAGTCTGAGTCGGGCCCCAAGTCTCTTTGAAGGAAAGGGAGGTTAGATAGAGCATCTTCACCGGATATCATATCCAATCTTCTATATTTAAAAAGTACGGTAGTGTTATAGGAGACAGGAGCTGCAACAAATATCCTATCCCATCTCTTATACGTGCAGGAAATCTCCTATCCCATCTTATGTATCTTTAATTTTTATAACGGATTTCCTAATAGAAGCATCATCTCTTCTAAATAAATAAGAAAACTCCTCTCACTTATCCTAAGGCCTTGTTTGGATGCATGTGTATTCACTTCAATCCACATGTGTTGGAGTGGAATATAATGGAATTTAGTTTAATTCCACTCTATAATCCACTTCAACACATGGATTGAGACGAATACATGCGCATCCAAACAAGACCTAAAGAAATACAGGAGATAAGTTTTAGGTAATATGCTACAGTAATATTCTCTTGTGTCCTGAACTGACTTTAGGATACTCTGTTAAAGCAACTTATAGGAGATATAATATGAGAAATCTAATGCAGATGCTATTAGATCATCACACACAGGTTAATCAGTACAGTAGATTACAAAAACAGCATCCAACGTACGGCGACATCTCTTAATGCCATTGGATGATAATATATCAAGTTCAACATCAGTACTATATCTCTAAGAAAAATCTGACATGAAACCTTCTAAAGTCTAGCAAAAACGCCAAAAGAAAAAAGAAACATAATCCTGAAGAAATGCCGGCTTTGTGCAGTCGGAGCAATATCACCTTTGAAGTTCGTTCCTCAACGGATGTTTTTGTTTTGCACGGAGGAAAAAGATTCCTACGGGATCGGCTGGCGCCCTAGCTATCCATGCGGGTTCTGAACGAACTGAGACATCCACTGCTAGCGACCTGATTAGTTCCCAGAAAATTTTGCAAAATTTTTCAGATTCCTCGTCACATCGAATCTTTAGACACATGCATGAAGCATTAAATATAGATAAAAAAATAAAACTAATTATATAGTTTAGACGAAATGGACGAGACGAATCTTTTAAACCTAATTAGACCATGATTGAACAATATTTACCAAATTATAACGAAAAGAGCTACATTATCGTTTTGTAATTTTTTTTTAGCTAAACCGCCCTAGACCACCAGGCGCTGGTGCTGTTCAAAACATACCAGCATGCAGGGGAGGGGGAGCAGAGCAGAACCTCCCGAAGCGGGCGGGCCGGCCGCGGGGTGCCACCGCATTTACCAGTCCACATGCACGCATTCATTGCCGCCCCGATTTAACACCCCCGACCCGGACCCGACCCCCTCCCCTTGTAATGCCATCGCCGGGTACTGCGACCACTACTACCCTACCACAAGCGCAGCCGCAGGCCGCCTCCTCAGTGGATCGGAGAGAAAGGGAGAGGGCATGGAGATGAGCAGAGGGTGGCAGGAGCTCGGCGTCGTCGACACCATCTACGAGGACGACCACGAGGAGGAGGACGACGACGACCGCGACGAGGAACAAGAGGAGGAGCGCTTCGACTCGCCCACCATGTCGTCCTCGGCGGCCACCTCGCGCTCCTTCTACCCGGAGGTGGAGGACGCCTCGGCGGCGGCGGCGGCGGCGGCGGCGCACCCGTCCCTGCCCCCGGCGCTCAGGCGCGCCGTGCAGGCCTGGTACGTGCGTGCTACCATGCGTGTGGATCAGTGCGACTCGATTTCGGGAGAGAATGACTTGACTGACTGATCGATCGCCCTCCTCATTGGAACTGACGATCCGTGCAGGTGCCGGGAGAACGGATCGCGCAAGCCCGACGTCATCGTCCGCGTCCAGGAGCATCGCGTCCCTCTGCACAGGGTAAGATCCTCGACTCCTCGTTCTCTCCTGTCTCGTATGATTACCCAGTCCTCTCTGAACATCTCTGCTAGTGCTGGGTGATACATGCTCAACTTCAGAAATTTTCTCCACTGGATTTTAGCGAAATTATTTGTTAGTTCAAAGTTTTCTCCGCTGTACTGCCATCTCGATTGCCATTTTCAAACTTGGCAACCGAACCGACCTCTCTGTTTCAGCCGCATTAGTGATGCCTACTGTTTTTTTTCCGTCCCCTTCTTTTATGACAGATCGTGCTGCAGCTGGTGGTATGCCTCCCGTAAGTTAGAAAAACATTTTTCAATCCATGTATGGACAATTAAGTGTGGGTTTAGTTGCACCTGTAAAGTTTTTGAAACACAGTAACACTTTCGTTTGTATTTAGCAATTGGTGTTCAATCATGAGCTAATTAGGTTCGAAAGATTCGTCTCGTGATTTATAACCAAACTGTATAATTAGTTATTTTTTTATCTATATTTAATGTTTTATGCATGTGTCAAAGATTTGATACGACGGAGAATCTTATAAACTTTTGGGAAGTGTGAAGAAACTAAACAGGGACTCTGTGCTCGGCTCGGCTGGCTGTGGATACACCGAAACGGCAGCGCATGAGAAATCACCGGCCGCAGCACACGCCTCCTGTGATGGCAAGAAACGAGCAACTCGTATTAGTTACTGCGTGCGTTCCATCGTTTTCCTTCCCGTAGATTCACCGAGACACCTGCCTCTTCATGGCGGATCCATGTAGGATTGACTGGGTGCGGCCGCACCCAGACTGAAATACAAAATACGCAGTAGCATGTGGACTTCTTCCGTATTCGCACCCCTCTCGCACAAACGTCTGCACCCACAAGCTAGCTGAGCCAGCGTTGAAAGCCCACACCACCCCACAACTCCGCAACAGGCAGCCCAACGTCATCTACGCCCACACAGAATCATCGAACTCACGTCAAACTCCGCATCGCCTGACGGCTGACGCCTCCCCCTCCAGCAGCCTTCTCTATTTTTTCCCCTTCCACGCGCCCGTTCTTTGCTTCTCTTCCCTCGACGACAATGCGAACTAGCCATCTAGCCTAGCTGAACGTCGGCTGCGGCCAGCCATGGCATTGCTTCGCACTGGTCAGGCGTCTAGCCTTAGGGACATGGGCACCAGGATCCTATCGCCGTTCGTCCGCTGCCCTGGCCATGCTCTTCTTTATCCTGTTCATTCTTTACAAGGCCAAGTAAGCAACTTCACGTATTCTCTGTTCTTTCAATTTCCATCAATATGAGCATCCAAATTGGTTTCAAATTTGTGGTTCTTGTTTTCTTGGTAGTTTGTCCAGAATTCTAGGGTTAGTGGGTTAGGTTTTTTTATTTTTCTCTGATATTTGATAATTGATATTATGAAAGGAACCAAGCAAATAAAATTGTTTTCAATTGCTTGTTTGCTCACACGCTTTGACTCCGAGGTTCAATAAGATTCCCTATCACGTGCACCATTATTTCTAAGCAGTAAAATGTTTATATTCAAATTTAAGAGAATTTTATAATTATGGATGCCATTATTTGTGATAAGGAAAATACATTCTACTAGATCATTAAATCACTCTAGTTCAAACATTTTAATGTTGTATAGTGTGAACCATATAACTTATATTCCAACACACCAATCACCAAGAAAGATATATATATATATATATATATATATATATATATATATATATATATATATATATATATATATATATATATATCGCAGAAGTGGGGAAAAAATAAGATGAGGAGCCGCAGGACTGGTATGCCTAGCGTGTATATTGCACCATATGATCGCACCCCCCTCAATATTTCTCTAGCTCCGCCACTGTGCCTCTTCTGTTTCTGGCACAACCTTGCAGGCTTGGCTTCCTCCTCCTGACGCACCTGCACGAGAACACGTTGTGGCCAGCTGCAGGTACCAGTTCCCGCTAAAATGCGCTAACTCTGCCTTCCAATTTCGATCGTAGTAGAGCCTGTTTAGTTCAAAAAAAGTAAACCCAAAAAGTAATACAGTACATGTCACATCAAATCTTGCGGCACATGTATGAAGTACTAAATGTAGATGAAAGAAAAAACTAATTACGCAGTTTAGTTGTAAATCACGAGACAAATCTTTTGAGCCTAATTAGTCTATGATTGGATACAAATTGCCAAATAAAACGAAAAGTGCTACAGTAGTCGAACCTAAACTTTTTCACCAACTAAACAACCCCGTAGTTGAGGAGTTTGGCTGAGCGGAGCCAGGAATGGTCTCTGCCAGTTCTGCCCCACGGGGAACAGCTCCCAACAATGGCGTCCGAAGAGGCAATAATTGATGACGTAATATCTGTCGCTCATTTATTTACCACTACGTCCCCGCCTTGGTTAGCGCATCGGCAGTCGTATACCTAGGTCTTGTTTAGTTCACTCAAAATTCTAAGTTTTTTCACTCTCTCCATCACATCAATTTTTAGCTCCCTGCATGGAGTATTAAATGTAGGTAAAAAAATAACTAATTACACAGTTTAGTTGGAAATCACGAGATGAATCTTTTGAGCCTAGTTAGTCCACAATTGGACAATATTTGTCAAATAAGACGAAAGTGGTACTATTCATCAGGTTGAAAAAACTTTCAATCTAAACGAGGCCTTAGGGCCTGTTTAGTTCCCGAAAATTTTTGGGAAACGCTATTGTAGTAATTTCGTTGTTATTTGACAAATATTATCCAATTATGGACTAACTAGGCTTAAAAGATTTGTCTCGTCCATTTCGTCTAAACTGTGTAATTAGTTTTATTTTTTATCTATATTTAATACTTCATGCATGTGTCTAAAGATTTAATGTGACGGGAAATCTGAAAAATTTTGCAAAATTTTTTGCAAACTAAACCGGGCCTTACTAGTCAGGAGTCGTAACTTTCAGACTACTCTTTCCTTAACCGCCACATGAGTTAATACTGCCTGCCATGTCAGCATGCATATGGCATTATGGCCATCTAGCGTTCCACACTTCTTGTAGTGCTACTCCTACATTGTAGCATCGTTTTCTGAATGTTGCCTTGGTGATTTGAACCGAAACTTCAAAATGGGAGAGGAGCAGAGATCCAGCGATCTGGTTTGGTCCCTCCATGCCATGTCAGTTGTCACATGTGCACATCAGTTTGTGCCTTAAATTCTATAGGTGGATGTACAGCCGATGCTGCCGGGGTTTCGATTCGAATACGGGCGGCCGTATAGGATTGGGACCCGGGGCTGTTTAGTTGGTAAAATTTTTGGCGAAACGTTACTGTAGCAGTTTCGTTGTTATTTGGTAAATATTGTCTAATCATGGTCTAATTAGGCTTAAAAAATTTGTCTCGTCCATTTTGTCTAAACTGTGTAATTCGTTTTATTTTTTATCTATATTTAATGCTTCATACATGTGTTCAAAGATTCGATGTGACGGAGAATCTGAAAATTTTAGCAAAATTTTTGGCATCTAAACGGTGCCCAGATCATAGTGTCGACGTACGCGTACGAACATACTGCCCATTTGGCCCATGGCCACGTTCCATTCTTGTCTGCCAAGTGACAACATAAGAGCATCAGCAGTGTATGAAACCAGCCCTGGTTCTATAGGATTACGTGACTTCACTTGTTTAACAGGCCACAATGTATAGAACCATGCCTGACTCTATATATGGGCCCACAGCCTTAAATCTGCCCAACTGCCTTTCTCTTCTCCCACTCGGCATCCTGAACATCCGCCGCATCGCTCGGTTTCTTTTTTCACTCGGAGCCGGTTCGATAGAAAGGAGCGGCTCCTTCGTAGAATCGGCCTCGCAGTGTATGACTATGAGAGCGGGTTCGACGTTCACATTTATTGTATGGGAGCGGCTACGAACCATGCACTGCGACGCTCTAAGGCCATCTCAAGATGTTGTATCCTAGCAGTAGCCGTAGTACTACTGCAGTACTGCTCGCTAGGATCCACTCAATTCTGAATCTCTGAACGTAGCGGCCATACGTAAATATGCCAGTATACGTATGTTTAGCAATTATTACTGAACGATTCGTGTGTACTAGTAATCTCTGCAGGGTAGACAAAGCTGCGTGCAGTAGTCTGGCTCTGGCAAGGGCCACTGCAAATTTGTAAAGTCGCGTACCATTACTCCCCTCCCTTGCCAAACATTCCTAAACTGTGCTGTCATGTGCACGGCCACGTAGGTGTGTTTAGTTCGCGATTTTTTTTTTGACTTTGGCTACTATAGTATTTTTATTTGTATTTATCAATTAGTGTCCAATTATAAACTAATTAGGCTCAAAAGATTCGTCTTGTGGTTTTCTACCAAACTGTGTAATTAGTTTTTTTCATCTACATTTAATGCTTCATATATATGTCCAAACATTAGATGTGACGGGAAATCTTGAAAATTTTTAGAAGCTAAACATGGCCTTAATAAGAGTAATCAAGATCTGACTCCTCACCCTGCAACAATTTGGCGTCGCTACCTTGTGGGGCTAGGCTAATCATTCTCCAGATGATAAGGTCTATAGCTTTCCTCCTGATTGCAGCCACTTTGTCTCACGTAAGGCCACGTTTAGTTCCAAAAAATTTCAAGATTCTCCGTCACATCGAATATTTAGACATATGTATAGAGCATTAGATGTAGATCAAAAAAACTAATTACACAGTTTGGTAGAAAACCACGAGACGAATCTTTTGAGTATAATTAGTCTATGATTGAACATTAATTGACAAATACAAACGAAAGTGCAACAGTAGGCGAAGCAAAAAAAATCACGAACTAAACACACCCTAACCTAAAATCTGACAGTACCTGACGTACGAATAGTACACTTATTGTTCGTGTCTTTGCTACCAATGCTGGTCGCTGAAAGACTGACATGACCGGATCATGTTTCGAAAATCATATTATAGGCCATGTTTAGTTCAAAATTTTTGAAAATTTCTCGTCACATCGAATGTTTAGACACATGTATTAAATATAGACGAAAAAACTAATTACGTAATTTAATAGAAAACCACGAGACGAATATTTTAAACCTAATTAGTCCATGATTGGACACTAATTGACAAATACAAACGAAAGTGTTACAGTAGGCAAAGCCAAAAAATTTTCACGAATTAAACATACCCTATGTAATTTTACAGGAGTCAACTCAATCCATGCATCAATAATTTTTGTGTTTAGTACTACGTAGTTTGCAAACCGGTTACTAGGGTGTTCGTTGCCGAGTGAAGTGATCATTTTGCAGCTGAATTTTGAAAAGATTTTAACAGGTCCTTGTTCGCAGGACGTGGTCACGTCGCGGAGCAGCTACCTGAGGCGCCTGCTGTCGGAGTCCAGCGACGTCGCGATCGCGCTGCCGGCGGGCCTCACTTTCGACGCGTTCGCGCAGGCCATCGCGACCTGCTACGGCTCCGACGATGCAGCAGCGGCGCTGTCCCCAGCGAGCCTCGCGGCGGCGTGGGCAGTGACGGGCTGGCTGGAGCTGGTCCCGGGGCGGGACCCCTACGGGCTGGCCCACACCGCGGAGGACTACTTCTTCCAGGAGGTGGCCACGGACCACGGCCGCGCCGCGGGGGTGCTGCGGTGCTGCGCGGCGTTCCTGGGCGGCGAGGCCGCCGGGCGTGCCGCGGACCTGCTCGTCCGGTGCCTCGAGGTGCTCGCGGCGTCCGACAGCGGGAGCGAGAGGTGGCTCGACGACGTGGCCGCGCTTCCCGTGGAGGAGTTCCTGGTGGCCGTGGAGGCCATGCGCGCGCGGTTCGCGCACGACCACGACCTCATGTACACCGTCGTTGACCACTACCTCGAGGTACGTACTCTACTCAACACGAATTTGCATTGGCGCCTTGTTTAGTTTGCCTCAAAGTTCCAAGTTTTTTCACTCTCTCTCCATCACATCAATTTTTAACCGCTTGCATGGAGTATTAAATGTAGGTAAAAAAAATAACTAATTACACAGTTTAGTTGGAAATCACGAGATGAATCTTTTGAGCCTAGTTGGTCCATGATTGGACAATATTTGCCAAATAAGACGAAAGTGGTACTATTCATCGGGTTGAAATTTTCTTCGATCTAAACGAGGGCTGGGTTGTGCTTGGTTTGATCGATGCCCAGGATACTGGAGCTCACCTGACACAAATCACATATCTCATCGATTGTTACAGGTTTCTCTTACTTCCTCTGTCCCAATTTATTTGTCGTTTTCGGTTTTCGTGTCACAAGTTTAACTCGATTTATAGAAAATATGTGTAACATTTGTATCTTTAAATAAATTTATTAAAAAATTAGATTCAAAGATTTTTCCAATGATATCAATTATGTATCATAAATATTAATATTTTTAATATATATTTTGTTAAAGTTGTTTCTCGAAAAACAGAAACGACAGATATTTTAGGACGGAGGGAACAGGACAAATTGATGGCTTGGATAATGCCTTTAGAGCTTTTTCTTAGGGGTTGTTTAGTTGGTGAAAAAGTTTGGGTTCGGCTACTGTATCAGTTTTCGTTTTATTTGGCAATTTGTGTCCAATCATGGATTAATTAGGCTCAAAAGATTTGTCTCGTGATTTATAACTAAACTGCGTAATTAGTTTTTTCTTTTATCTATATTTAGTACTCCATACATATGCCGCAAGATTTGATGTGACAAATACTGTAATATTTTTTGGGTTCACTTTTCTGAACTAAACAGGCTCTTAGCTGTACAATGAGACCACAGGACCACCATTAATGGTGCTCGCTGTACTTGCTCTTAGGCTTTGTCAGAAGACAATAATTGCTCTTCGCCAGCCTTATGCCCAAGTCTCAGGCCCCGTTGGGTTACAACGTCTCAAAGTTTAACTCACGTTATATTAATATTGCGGTAAATGTATGGAGTACTAAATGTAGACTAATTGTATGCATGTCGATACAGATTAGGAGTAATTTCCGAGACGAATCTATTAAGCCTAATTAGTCTAAAATTGGAAACTTTTTGTCAAATAAGACGAAAATGTTACAGTGTTTGTTAAACTTTAACACCCAAACCAAACAGGTCCTCAGATGCTTTGAGTCATATGGGCCGTTTGTATAATTATATTAGGGCTGTGTTCAGATCTGAAATATTTGGGGAAAATATTTATGTAGCACTTTCGTTATTGTTTGACAAAATTTATCCAACCATGAATTAACTAGGCTCAAAAGATTCATCTCGACCTTTACAGACAAACTGTACAATTAGTTATTTTTTTACCTACATTTAATGCTCCATGCATGTGTCCAAAGATTCGATGTGACGGGTGGCAGAGGAAATAGTTTGGGAAGTGAACGGGGCCTAGATTGTTTTTAGTCTACTCTAGACAGCATGTTCGTTTCGCTGGTTTATTGTGCTGAAAATACTGTTCGCTGGTTTGTTGTGAGAGAAAAACACTAACAGGTCTGAGTTCGGTGTGGTGTGTGCGGTAATGGTCTTTGCACTTTAGGTTGAGTATCTTTTCAGAAAAAGCCATGGCACTTCAACTTTGAGAATTCAGGAATGCTATCGTGCTCTGCAGCTTACATGCAGAGTTGAGTTTTGTTGCCTTGATTCAATTTACCACAGGCTATATGCTCTCACGTCCTACTGTACTTGGTACCAAGCAGTTAAGGTATGTAGTAGACTGCCATTGCAAGTCACCTTTAACATGAATTGCAATTGCTCAACAAAATGTAGGCTAGTGCGATCACTCGTCAGAATAAAAGAAATGTTCCATGCTACAATGGCCGTTTTACCTATCAGTTTTCCGGTTGCGTGAAAAATTACTGCAGTACTACAATGGCCTTGTTGATCTGTTTAGTGATTCCATGCTTGGAGCAGAAGCAATTCACAATCAGCAGAAAGTGGAATCATCTAGACAGTACATTGGAAGCTCTGTCTTTGTTTTTTTTTTACTGTGTCTAGGTTGAGTTATCTGTTGAGAAAAGTCATGACAGTTCAGCTTTAAGAAATGTGCTTGTGCACTGCAGTTTACACATCAGCAGAGTTTGGTTGCCTTGAATTTGGCACCGCAGACTGATTACTGATATACTCCTACTTCGTAGTACCAACTATAGCAAACAGTTTAGAGTGCCTGACTGCCATTGCAAGCAATCACCTTGAACCCACTTTTTTTTAAGATTAATCACCCCTGACTTCGATGGTATACTTGCAAACTGACTTGGCGAACCTCTGATTTCAGAGTTTCAGACATAATAGTGTACGCTGTTTTTTTTTTTCAGAACCACAAGGGGAAGCTTACGGAGGAGGACAAATCCCGGTTGTGCTACAACGTCAACTGCACCAAGCTGTCGCAGCGCCTCTTCATGCACCTGGTCCAAAACCCGCGCCTCCCGCTCCGCTTCGTCGTGCAGGCCATGCTCGTGGAGCAGCTCCACTCCCACCACACCATGCTCCTCAGCCAGCACCACCAGGCCGCTGCACCGGCGCCGACGCGATCGGCAGCGCCGCTCCTCAAGCCGTCGCTCTCGGGCGTCTTCAGGGGCGGCGGCATGGCGGTCGCGGGGGAGGACGACAGCATGTCGCTCGGCGACATCCTCCAGCGCGACGCCGCTCTGCGCCAGTCCGCGCACATCCGCGCGTCCATGCAGGCCACCAGCCTTCGTATCGAGACCCTCGAGCGCGAGCTGGCGGGCCTCCGCACCCGCTTGCGCCGCTCCGAGCAGCAGCAGGCCGAGGCCGAGGCCGCGGCCGCGGCCGCGACTGGCGCCTCCTCGATCGACCGCGCGCCCGGCAAGTCCGCCAGCTTCCGGATCCCGCGAAGCCTGCTCTGGGACGGCGAGGAGCTCGCGCCCGTTGGCCCCAGGCGCGCCGCCGCCAGGGACAGCAACGCGAGAGGCTTCAAGTCACGGTTGGTGCACGGGTTCAAGAACTTGTTCGGCAGGAGGCAAGGGGCCGCCGGCGCGCCGTCCGCGTGCGGCGAGGACGCCAGTACCCGCTGCTTCGGTGACAAAGGCGCCGCTGTTGCTGCGCCGGAGTTGGAGAGCGGCGACGACGACGAGGTGGTGTGCATGGAGGAGAGGTGGCGGCCTCACCGGAGAAACCACTCTCTTGTGTGATCAGTGTCGTCCATGCGCTGCCAAACAATGGTGCAACATGCAAGCAGGGATGGAGTCGTAGAGATCCTTGGTATATGGTGACGCCACTATTTTCACACGGCCATAGATGCCATCATCGATGATTGTTAGGCCTTAGTTCCCAAAAAGACCCAAACAATTTTGCACATTACCCGTTACATCGAATATTTAGACGTATGCATGGAGCATTAAATGTAGGTAAAAAAATAACTAATTACACAGTTTGTCTGTAAATGTCGAAACGAATCTTTTGAGCCTAGTTAGTTCGTAGTTAGATAAATTTTGTCAAATAACAACGAAAATGCTACGAGAATTTTTCCCAAAAATTTTGAGATCTAAGCAGGGCCTTAGCTTATTTCTGTTGATGGATGTACCGTGTACGGTTCTTTAACATGCCGCTGCTTACAGAGAATGAGAAGGTTAGTTGCTTGGAGTAGTTACTATGGTTTTACTCACCATGCAATGCTTTTATCGGCCATAGATCCAAGTATGTTCGCGCGCTTTGGCTAGGCGAAGAAGGATCACTATTTCTAGATGCACGTAATGTCGTAATATCATGCATAAATTAATCATACAATACACATTATATTTCATACTTGGGGCATAATGGTCATTTCATTATATTTTGCGTTTTTAATGTGAATCAAGGTATAAGAAGTCTACATAATTTATTTAAGTATTTTTTTCGAGTATTCTTCGATTTCATATGAAATTTAAAAATTATTGGTTATTATTGGTTATTGTTTTTTGTAAGAACAAATTGCAGGTTATCTCGAAATTAAAGAACGTAGAAATTTCACAGGAATAGTAAAAGAATTCATAGTTATCAGTTTAATTTCATAGGAAACGCAAGAAGAGAAAAAAAAAACTTCTGTTTCAAACCGAGCCTTACATGGGCTTGACTAGCTTGCATAGGAGGCCCATTGCAGGCTTGCAGAATATAGGGATGGCGTATTTGTAGCGAAGCTCTCATATTTTTGGATAGACTTTTCCCTACCTTATGCTATTCACTCTATTTGACTATTTTTTAGAATTCTAGGGCCTTGCCCCGTCTTAGCATTATGCAAGACAACAAAGATTCATTACAACATATAATGGGTTTCACCTCTCCATCCTACACAAAGCAGCACAAACAGCGACGACCCCCAAAACTACTCTTCCATCCCAAAAGACACACCCAGCTCCATCAGATTAACCTACCTACCTTTTCTATTCAGAACCCCCAACTTGTGATCAACCAACGTAGCTTTGTCCTCCTCCGGAACAGTCTTGTCTTCCGGTTGAAAGCCTCCTGATAGAGATACCTTTTCCACTTGTTGTCCACTCGGTCAAACCAGAAATTCTTGCCAGCCTTGAAGCAAGGAGCATCAAGTCTTTCATCCTTGAAGAATCTATTTGACTACTTCTCATCTGTTCTCACTTAACCCCCTGCCTTTCTCTCGATTCTCTATCTTCGGTCTTTTCTTCTTCCCTAAATGCCAGATCAGGGGAGATTGGTCAGCCGACGGCCGATTCGAGACAATTGGATTGGATTATTGCCACTCTAAATATTTAGCTTCGCAAAATTACGACTTCAAACATAGTTCTCGCAAAATTGTCATCCACGTCGTTGGCACCTTGATTAGTATAGGCCATAATACCTCATTTCTCCTTTTTAATTTCTTCACTCATTTTTTTGGCACCGGAAAGGATAAAAGCGCCCTTGAAAGAATATCACGTGCCTGTGCATCGGATGGTATGTCCAAGCGTCGCTCGCTTCTTGCTGGCGGTGTCTCCCAAGAGCAATATTAGTGGTGCATAATCAGTATCATTAGATGAATCATTGAGTATATTTTTCGTAATAAACTTATTTAGATATACAAATGTTGCAATATTTTCTATAAAATTAAATTAGCTAGTCAAATTTAATAAAGTTTGACCAACACATATCGCATAGTGATATTCTTTTTGGAGCTCTCTTCTTTTTGAGACGGGGTGAGTACGTAGGAACATCTATATTTTTTATTACCACAACAATTGAAATAGGTCCGGTTCTGCACTCAAGATGGCAATCCTCGTTAGATAATACTAAAACAATTATACCATTTCTCTATCTTTGTTTTGCAGTATTTATCACCTTTTTAAAGACCTAGTTGCCCGGTGTTTATATTAATAAGGAAGAAAAGGCAGATAAATGTGTAGATTACATGCGCGATAAGCGCAACCTATGCAAGTGAGTATGAAGTTCATCAAGCATCTAGTTTATTAAGTCACAGGCCTTCCAGGAAAAATGTAAAGACATAGATATGAAAATTTTCAAAATTCCAATAGTGTAAATCATGTTTTCCATGGAGGTTGTGGGACTTTTTTTATATAGAACCAATATTGTCATACGCGGATATATACGAAGCAAATAATTTATAATTTTCTTATTCTAGAAGCTACACACGAGTATTTAGCTACTAAAGCAAACTTATTATGCCCATTGTCCATAAGCCAAATTCACAGGTAAATATTAGTTATACGGTTATATACCAATGGAAGAAAACACACGCGCTTATATCAAAACACACACAAGACGACATATATATGGAATTATGGATGGCCTGCATCTCTCTGATCCGTTTGCACTGCACCAGAAAGACAGCTGTTTGCCTGTTTCTCGAGTTTGCGACCATGCATGCGCACGAGTACAAGAATGTGCTCTGGGTGCACGGAGAGGCAGGCCAGGTATCTGCGCCGCCTGAGGCCAGAGCAACCTCAAGCTCACTGAGTACCTGAGCGTCGTAGTTAGCGACAACGTCTTACAGAGCACGCGAGAAGCCTCCACGACATCGAGGGCGTCGCCATTGGCAAAATCACGAAGGAGCACACCTGCAACGTACCCTACCTCGTCGTCACCGACAACCTCGAGAGCGAGAGGGACTGGTGGAGTGGTGGGACGGCCGGAGCATTAAGGAGCTCCTGCCCCTCGGCGGCGGGCGCGCCCAGGTCAACGTCACGACGCGGCTCCCCAGCCGCCTGCTGAGGGTGGGGATGCTCGAGCTAGGAAACCTCGACGCGCCAAGCGCTATGCATCTCATGAAGGGCACGCGCAGGTTCGATCAGAGATGAGGAAGATGTGTGTCCTTAGAAACATCCAAGAGAAGGTGTGCGGCATGCGTCTAGGCCTCGCCCTCGTCGGCTCGATACTGTCCGAAATCGCCGTCTGCTCGTCCAAGCTACGGGAAACGACGAGCGACGCGCCGCTCGCATCGGGCGCCGACGTGCACTGGTCATCCAACGACGCCGCCGCGGCGTGCGACAACGCGGGCCTCGTCCAACCCTTGGACGCGTGCTTGCTGGGAGACGCCCACCGGGCTCGGCAAGGTAGCGGAGAGGCAGCTTGGGGCCAGCAGCTTATTCTTCACGCCGGTGCCGATCCCGACGGCGATGCTCATACACGCTCCCCTGCTCGTGCTCTGCCCGGAAGATGCTGCAGAAACGCATGAAGTGCAAGCTGCGACGATGCTGCACCGCACCGCTGGCGCCACTTGACACCGCCGCGACGAGCCAAATGCACTGGCGACGCTTCTGCGCCTTGGGGATCGCCCGGCTGAGCACGCGGACCGGGTGTGTCTCCGTGCATGGTCACGGCGTGTTCCAGGCCTTTGGCCGCAAGGTCGGCTCCGGGCGGCCGAGTCGCCCGTGCCGTCGCGGAGGCCACCGCCGAGGCGCAACATGCCGACGGCCACAACTGGGCGTCGTGCCTATCCCTGTTCAGGTTCGAGCCTTCGAGGTGCCCGACGTGTCGGTCGAGCTGCCGGCGCGGGAACTCGAGCAGTTTGTCACGTGCTCCGCGCCCCTGCTCGTCGCCCACTATGTGGTCAGGTAATCGGCATACAGCGCCGACGCGCCGTGGTTGAGTTGCTCCCCGGAGGTCGTCAGCGGCGACCTTGAGGCCGATGACATGTATACGTCGGCGCGCCTCGCCGGATCAACGACAGCAGGTACGTGGAGCTGGACCCAAAAGTGTTACAGGAACTCGCTAGGGCGAGGGTGCAGGCGTGCAACTCCTATTAGTGACACAGGAGACAATGGTGGTGAGGGCTGGAGACCACGGCACAGCTGAGTAGCACGGCCTGCTGATGATCGGCATTCCGCATCCCGGAGGTGGACTTCGGCGACTAGCACACCCCAATACGCTGGTAACGAGGACATTTTATGGAGATGGAGCATGCCATGACAGTTCAGTGGATGCTGACCACATCAGGATCTTATGTATGCATTGCGACCCAGTAATTTCGCATGGATTTTGCGTGACTAATTTCACCAAAATCCCTATAACAATCCCTAGGTTCAATAGAGAAGGCAGTTTAATCTTATTCTTTACAATTTCAGGGGTCAGAATGAGCCGTGCTGTTGTTACTGCAAGTGAAAGGTCCCGTGAGAAGCCTATCTAGCATTGTACTTTCTGAAATCAGCTTCTACCTGAGCACATGCTCTTCTATAGTGCACCGTTGTATATGCACTGAGCTGCGTGCACAACAGGAGAGAGACAACCTCTTGTTGTGCACTCATCTCAGTGACACCGTAGGAGAGCATGTGTCTTCAAGAAAAAATCTTACTTTGGCCATCTTACTTTCAGTGTCATGTTTTTGTTGGATTTGCTAGCTATTCATGAGTCAGCTAATATTTTTCTAGAATCAGTCTGAATTTTCAGCTTTGCATAATTTTGTGAACACATCTTACTTTCAGTGTCATGTTTTGTTGGATTTGCTAGCTATTCATGAGTCAACTAATATTTTTCTAGAATCAGTCTGAATTTTCAGCTTTGCATAATTTTGTGAACACCACCATAGTAGCCCATGTTCATCACATTCTCCAAGGATTAATACTCTGTTGAGCTACTTTTGGTCTTCAGGGCTCAAAAAGCCTCAAATTGACCGGACCTTGCTCTTTTCTTCATCTAGCTTCCTTTCATCCACTAGGAGTTTAATAATGAGCTGAATATGTTGGTCTGTTGGAGATCAAACTCAACTTGGTGGAATTGAAAGATATGAAAATGACAAGCTACATGAACAGTGATAGGTCCACATATCACAATTCATTTCAGTTGTAAATTTCATATCTTTGGACTGTAGTAAATGATCTCCCTTATTCAGCCGTTAAACTTTTCATGGATGAAAGAAAGACAGATGAACAGCAGACCAAGGTTTGCTTTATCTGTAGTACCCTGACCCCGAAAAGGCTCAGCGGAGTACCTTTGGAGAAGGAGATGAACAAGAGCAACGAAGAGATGTGGACACAATTATGCACAGTTGTACATTTGGACTGATATCTTAAAAAACATTTACTGACTAATGAATACCAAATCGACCAACACATCTGTATGGTATATAGGAGGCTGAAAGCTGAATTCGGTCAATACAACACTGAACAAAGCTTCTTCTGAAAAAAAAACATCTAGATAAGACAATATTGTGGGTGAATTTTGACCGAGACTATGCTCAAAAAAAAAATTTGACCGAGACCTCTGGCTTGCAGTAACAACATTCTGAACGCTGAAATTCTAAAGAATAAAATTAACAATCTTCTCTAGTTGAACCTATAAGAATTTTGGTAGGAATTTTGATAAGAGGAGTCACACAAAATTCTTGCAAATTCCCTGGGTCTCTATGCATAGCTAAACCCTCACGGCATGCTCCAAGAAAGCCCTGGCCACCAGCGTCTCAGGGTGGCAGTCGCCGCAGGCTACCTCTAGGAGGCCAATCGCCGATAAGCAGTAGTCCTCGGCGATGCCGCGCTCTCCGGCCCTCAGCATAATCCTTGCCCGCATCACGAGGAGCTCCGCCCTCGCTTGGGCGAGCTTCCTGTATACCTTCGGGTCGATCGCCACGTACTTGTGATCGTTAATCCGGCGAGGCGCGCCGATGTACAAGTCCTTGTTAGATTGATCTCAGGGTCTTGTTTCCCCTGGATCGCGTTCTGATCGGGGTGCCCAACCGATCTATAGTTGGTGGGCCCCTGATGCGCTGCGTTATAAAAAGGAGGAGTGGAGGCCGCAGGCACTTGACCCAAGGTTCGCCGTGCCCTAAACCCACTCCACAAACCCTAGGCCTCCGATCGGCATCGTGCAGTGGCGTCGGGAAGCACCACCGCGCCGCCTCCCTTCTACTCCCGCACCGCCGTCGTCGGTCAACGTCGGTGGAGGCCCGAAGGACGACGTGATCTACTCCACCGCGACATCAACACCATGGACGCCTCCGGATCCGCTCCCTCCAACGACGGTCTAATCCCTAAACTTCTAGATATACTCCACAGTTTTTCTCTTGTTCCCGAACTCGGTACTCTACTAGAAGATCATATCAATCTATCAATGGTATCGGCCGATCTAGTAGTAGATCGGGCTCGGGGACTACCCAACGAGCACATCAAGTAGAAGGAGGGGTTTTCCTTTTTCCAAACCCTAACCCTAGCACCCAGATCTAGACGCGAAAGATCAAGAAAGGGAATACCTAACCCTAAAAGCAAAGAGGAAGGGCGGGGGGATCCATGCACTTACCTGTGGCGCGGTCATCCCCGCACCGCCACCGGGTCACCGGCGACCGGGACGAGCAAAGAGACCGGCCGGGGAAACCACGCCACCGCGCGGCTCTCCGTGACCGTTCACCCAGCGAGGCACCGCGCACGAAGCCGCTCGACGGTGGCGCGCTCCGCAATGGGCGAGCGCGCGCACCGGCCAGGGGCCTCAGGGCGGCGCCGTCCTTCTCACCGGCCATCGCAGGGCGCTCCTCCATCTTGCGTCTCGGAGCGGCTGAGAGAGAGGATAGAGAGAAGAAAGAGAAGGCGACGGATAGAATGGGGCTAGGGTTTCACCGGTGGACTGTCTTGGGGTTTTGTTCACCCGAGATCAAAGGAGGACTGTCGGATGTGATCCAACGGTTAGGATTTGTTTGGACCAGATTGAGCCCAGGCGGGTTTCGACAATGGGCCGATTTCGCGCCGCCGGCCCAGGTTGCGGCCTGGCTGCGCGCGCGCAATCCTGCGCAAAGACAGGCTAGGCCGAAAGTGGTCGTGGGCCGCTTATTTCGTTTCGCCCTGGCCCAAACAGCACAGTAACATTTTTTTATTTTTTCAGAAGCATTTAAATAATTGTTTTGCCCAGTTATTAAACTCTATTTAATTGCACCAACGTGTTTATTACTTAGAGAGCAAAGTCAGCAAGTTATGCTTCTGAGAAATAGCAAGTTAATTAAAGTTTTTCGCTGCGCAAGCTATAATATTTTATGCATTTATTCTATTCTGTCCAACGGTGATTAGAATTTATGTACAGAGTTAATTTTTGTATATCTTGATTTTGACCAACGTTAAATTAAGATATGCAATTATTTTTTTCCTAGATTTAATGTTGATGTCCTCACTATTTTATTATGTTTAATTTCAGACCAAGCGCTCAATGCGATGCACTTTATTAGTGCAAATCCCAAAGCTGACGGGACAGAACTATGTTCTGTGGCGCGAAGAACTTGATGCAGCTCTAGTACTTGCTGAGATAGATTTAGCTCTTCAGGAGCCAAAGCCCACTGAGCCAGAGGAGCCCGAAAGGGCCCAAAATGAGACCGATGAAGCTTTTGCTAATCGGAAGCGAGACTATGCTCCTGTTAGAGCAAAGTATGATCTTGAGAAGTACAAGTGGGAAAAGTCAAACCGCAAGTGCAAGATTGTCATCAAGAAAACCATCACAGAGGGCTTAAGAGGTGTCATCCCAGAATGTGACACAACAAAATAATACCTTGAGAAAGTAAAGAATCAGTTCACTGGTTCCACCAAAGCTCATGCTTCCACCCTGATCCAAAAACTCACTAACATGAAGTTCACAGGGGGGAGTGTGAGAGAACACATTCTGAGCATGAGCACCATGGCAGCTAAGTTAGACAAGCTAAAGATGCCCCTGGCAGATGGTTTCATCATTCACCTAGCTCTAAACTCCCTTCCCAAAGAGTATGATACATTTGTTGTTAACTACAACACACATCCAGAAGACTAGGATTTAGAGAAGGTGATTGCTATGTGTGTTCAAGAAGAAGAAAGGCTAAAGAATGCAAATGGTGGTTCTGTGAACTTTGTCAAAGGAAAGAACAAGAAGTCATTCTATAACAAGAAAGCTCCAGATGCCTCCACCTCTCATAATAAGGGAGGAAGCTCTTCACACCCTAAAGCACAGATAAAACAAGACAACCAGCAGAAGCAGGAGGACTCGGATCGCTGCAGATGGTGCAATGAGACAAGGCATTGGAAGCACGACTGCCCCAAATTCATGAGACACTGCCTAGTAAAGGGTGAGGACATTATAACTTTTGTTGATAAATCCTTATATCTAAGCTATGCTAGATCCACATGGTGGATTGACTCAGGTGCAACTATTTATGTTGCAAACTCTTTGCAGGGATTCAATGGAGGGAGAACCCTTCAAAGAGGAGAAAGACAGATTAAGGTGGCCACTGGTGTTGAAGCTGAAGTTCAAGCTATAGGAAATCTATCTCTAGATTTAGCTAGTGGTTTCACACTTGAGTTGCATGATATTCTTTATGTTCCCTCTTTAGCCAGAAATTTGATTTCAGTTTCATGTTTGTCAGACTATGGTTTTGATTGTCATTTCAGCAAGAACAACTGTAAGCTACAGTTAAATAATCAGTGTGTGGGTCTTGCCTTTTGACAAGACAAACTTTATTTATTATCTATGTCTGAGAATGTGAATGCTGAATGTAATAATGCTGAGAATGCAATACCCGCAGATGATAGCAAGAAAAGGAAAAGAATTGATTCCTCATCGAAATTATGGCACTGTCGTTTAGGTCATATTTCGAGGGGGAGAATAGAACGCTTAGTTAAAGAATCAATACTCCCACCACTAGAACTCTCAGAGTTAGAGCAATGTGTTGATTGCATTAAAGACAAGTTAGTAAAGAACATAAAGAAATGCACTAAGCGAAGCACGGAAGTACTAGAATTGATCCACACAGACATCTGTGGACCTTTTCCAGTGACATCTATGGATGGTTTTGATTCCTTCATCATATTCACAGACGACTACTCTCGTTTTGGATATATATATATATATCCAATCAAAGAACGTTCAGAAGCTTTAGACAAGTTTAAGATATTCAAGGTTGAGGTTGAAAATCAACTAGACAGAAAAATCAAAGTAGTAAGATCTGACCGTGAGGGGGAGTACTACGGTCGACATACCCCTTATGGATAAGTTCCTGGACCTTTTGCAAGGTTCTTACAGGAAAATGACATAGTAGCCCAGTATTCAATGTCGGGCGACCCACAGCAAAATGGAGTAGCAGAAAGGCGTAACCGTACTCTAATGGATATGGTGCGTAGCATGATGAGCTATTCCACTCTGCCACTGAGTTTGTGGATGGAGGCCTTAAAAATCGTCATTCATATTCTCAATAGAGTTCCAAGCAAGTCAGTACTTAAAACACTGTATGAGTTGTGGACCGGCAGGAAACCCTCAATCAACCATTTGCGTGTCTGGGGGAGCCCTGCTGAAGCAAAAGTATTTAACCCAAACATAGGAAAGCTAGACCCCAAAACAGTAAGTTGCCATTTTATTGGTTATCCAGAAAAGTCGAAAGGTTATCATTTTTACTGTCCTGATAGACATACCAAGTTTATGGAAACAAGACACGCTAGTTTTCTAGAAGATCAGATGATCAGGGGGAGCAAGACAGCGCGAGAAATCACCCTTGAAGAGAAGCGGGTGTTCGTGCCCATTCCTATGGTCCAGGAACCCTACTTCACGCAGCCTGTTGTTGTTGGACCTACGCAAATGGTGACAACACCTGCTGTAATTTCGCCTACGACTAATTCGGAACCTGTCTTTCAGGAGCCGAATGAACCCATAGTCGATGAACAGCAGCCCCAACAAGATCAGCCTCAAGAACAAGAAATGCCAGTAGCAGAACCTTCTGGCAGACCTCAAAGAGCGAGAAAGTCTCCTATTCCAGATGACTACATAGTCTATGAATACGAAGAAGTTCAGATGGAGGATGAACTCACCTCATTTGATGAAGCCATGAGAAGCACTGAAGCATCTAAGTGGCAAGAAGCCATGGAAGATGAATTAAAGTCCATGAGTACCAATAAAGTTTGGGACCTAGAGGAAATTCCTGAAGGAGCCAAAACAGTAGGCTGCAAATGGGTCTACAAAGTGAAACGTGACTCCAAAGGGAACATAGAAAGGTATAAAACAAGACTGGTAGCAAAAAGTTTTACTCAGCGAGAAGGGATAGATTACAATAAAACATTCTCTCCCGTCTCGAGCAAGGACTCTTTTAGAATCATAATGGCCCTAGTGGCATATTTTGATCTAGAATTACATCAGATGGATGTGAAGACAACGTTTCTCAATGAGGATCTAGAAGAAAGAGTGTACATGGCACAACCGAAAGGTTTTGCTGTGACAGGCAAAGAAAGAATGGGCTATCGCCTGAAGAAATCTATTTATGGATTAAAGCAAGCATCCAGACAGTGGTATTTGAAGTTTGATAAGACAATCAGGAAGTTTGGGTTTAAAGAGAATGTTGAGGACAATTACGTGTATGCAAAATTTAAGAATGGGAAATATATTTTCCTAGTACTGTATGTAGATGACATTCTACTAGCAAGTAGTGATGTCACTCTGTTGCAGGAAACCAAAAGGTTTTTGTCCTTAAATTTTGATATGAAAGATTTAGGTGAAGCTTCTTTTGTTTTGGGCATAAAGATTCACCGAGATAGAAACTGAGGGGTATTGGGATTGTCCCAAGAGGCATATATAGAGAAAATATTGAAGAAATTCAATATGCATAAGTGTAGACCATCACTTGCTCCTATTGTAAAAGGTGACAAGTATGGGGAACATCAATGTCCCAAGAGCAAGTTCGAGCGCGATCGCATGCAAGCCGTTCCATACGCTTCAGCTGTCGGAAGCTTACAATATGCTCAAGTGTGCACACGCCCAGACCTGGCTTTTGTGACTGGGCTGCTTGGCAGATATCAAAGTAATCCAGGTATGGAACACTGGAATTTAGTAAAGAAGGTCTTAAGATACTTGCAAGACACGAAAGGGCTCATGCTAACCTACAGAAGATCTGATGACCTGTAAATAGTAGGATATTCAGATTCTGATTACGCGGGAGATGATAGAAAGTCCACCTCAGGGTATATATTCACTCTCGCGCAAGGAGTCATATCATGGAAAAGCTCAAAACAAACAATAGTCACTGCATCGTCCACAATGTATGCTGAGTTTATTGCTTGTTATGAGGCGTCAGGACAGGTGAATTGGCTTAAGAAATTTATACCCAGTTTAAAGGTGGACGACAGCATCGATAAACTACTAAAGTTGTATTGTGATAACGAGCCAACAGTGTTGTATGCTCACAACAATAAGTCAAGCAATGCCGCCAAGCATATTGACATAAAATATTATGTTGTAAAGGATAAAATCCGGGATCACGTCATAAGTCTTGAATATATAAGCACAGAAAAGATGTTAGCGGATCCGCTTACGAAAGGCTTACCGCCCAATGTGTTCAGAGAACACGTAGCCGGCATGGGTTTAAAGGAAAGCCTGTGATTCCTGGATAGTAAGAGGGCCCAAGGCGAGAATTCACCTCTGAACAGAAAAGTGTATGGGGCTGTCTAATCTAATGGTAATAACTGTTATGATGAAACATGCTCAATATACTAATTTATGATGGGGTGTGTTAACAAAGCGAGAAAGCAGAGATGAGATCAAGGGGGAGAATGTTAGATTGATCTCAGGCCCAGCCCAACGGCTGAGGCCTTGTTTCCCCCTGGATCGCGCCCTGATCGGGGGCGCCCAACCGATCCATGGTTGGTGGGCCCCCGACACGCTGCGCTATAAAAAGAGGAGTGGGGGCCACAGGCACTTGACCCAAGGTTCGCCGTGCCCTAAACCCACTCCACAAACCCTAGGCCTCCGATCGGCATCGCGCAGTGGCGTCGGGAAGCACCACCGCGCCGCCTCCCTTCTACTCCCGCACCGCCGTCGTCGGTCAACGTCGGTGGAGGCCCGAAGGACGACGTGATCTACTCCACCGCGACATCAACACCATGGACGCCTCCGGATCCGCTCCCTCCAACGACGGTCTAATCCCTAAACTTCTAGATATACTCCACAATTTTTCTTTTGTTCCCAAACTCGGTACTCTACTAGAAGATCCTATCAATCTATCAGTCGGTGGCTTCCCGAAGCAGATCGAGCGCGGCGCCATACGCAGAGTACCCAGTCACGCAGCGTGCGGCGAGCGGTAGCGCGGAGCGCGTGATGAACCGCGCGAGCTCCGGCGGCGGCAGCTCCACTGACACGTCAGGCTTCTCGAACCTGAACAGAGACAGGCACGCCGCCCACGTGTGGTCGTCGGCGTGTTGCGCCGCGCCCCCGCCCTGCTCGGCGATGGTCTCCACGACGGCACGGGCGACTCGACCGGAGCCGATCTTGCGGCCGAAGGTCCGGAACACGCCGTGCACGGAGACACACCCAGCCCGCGTGCTCCGCCGGGCGATCCCAAGGCGCAGCAGCATCGCCAGCGCGTTCTGCTCGACGCGGCCGGTTTCCAGTGGCGCGAGCGGCGAGGTGCAGCATCGCCGCAGCTCGCGCGTCAAGCGCTTCCACGGCGTCTTCCCGGCCGCGCACGCGCAGGCAGCGTGTATCAGCATCGCCGTCGGGATCGGCACCGGCGCGAAGAAGCTGCTGGCCTCAAGCAGCCTCTCGGCTACCTTGCCGAGCCCGGCGGGTGTCTCCCACCGAAGCAGCGTGAAGCACGCGTCCAGGAGTTGGACGAGGCCCGGGTTGTCACGCACCGCGGCGTCATCCTTGGGTGACCACGTCGGCGCCCGGTGCGGCGCGTCGATCATCATCTCCCGGAGCTCGCCCGGGCTAACGGCGATCTCGGACAGTATCGAGCCGACGAGGGCGAGGCCTAGAGGCACGCCGCACACCTTCTCTTGGATGTCCGTAAGTACAGCCAGGTCCTCATCTCTAAACATGCGCGCGCCCTTCGTGAGATGCATGGAGTTGGGCGCGTCGAGGTTTCCTAGTTCGAAAACCCTCACCCCCTGCAGGCTGGGGAGCCGCGTCGTGATGATGACGTGCGTGCGCCCGCCGCCGCGGGGCAGGAGCTCCTTAATGGCCCGGCCATCCCACCAGTCTCTCGCTCTCGAGGTTGTTGATGACGACGAGGTAGGGTATGTCGCGGGTGAGCTCCTTCTTGATCTTCTCAATAGCGACTCCCTCGATCCCGTGGAGGCTTCTGGCCCGCTCTGTCGTCGTCGTCTGCAATACATTGTCGCCGACGGCAACGCCCAAGTGGTCTGCGAGCTTGAGGTAGCTCTGGCGCAGGTACCTCGCCTCGCCGTGAACCTAGAGGACCTTTTTGTACTCGTGGGCGTGCCTGTGTGCAAACTCAAGCACAAGCTCCGTCTTCCCGGCGCCGGACGCGGCAGAGATGCAGACCACGCCATGTAGGAACGACGCCCCGGTGATGGAACCGTCCAGGGGCATCGTCCTCTTCCCGGCGGCCTGGTCATGAGCAGGAGCGCCGCCGCGCAGCATGGCCTCCACGTCGAGCAGCTCCCTCTCCCGTCCAACGAAGCCCGTGTTCCAGGGGAACGGGATCTCCGCGTCCGCCGCGGCACGCCACGCCCGGACGGCCGAGGCCACCGCCGGCCTGCCGAGCCGCGGGCCGAGGATCTGGAGCACGTCGAGGACGCGGTCCCGAAGGTCGCCGAGGCGCAACTCCACCACGGGCTCGGCGCGGGCGAGCCCCTCCACGACCTCCCTCCACTCGGCCTCCACGCCATCGTAGGCCTTCCAGAGCTCGCCACCGTGTGTTTCCCACAGGTCGCTGCGCCTCTCCACAACGTCCTCCACGACGAAGTCGCCCTGTCTGATTCCGACGAAGAGCGGGACGAGCGCGCCGCGCTCCAGGAAGACCCGGATCTCCTCGACAGCGTATGGGTTGGCCAGCGACACCGGCGTGACCACGACCACGCCCGCCAGGGCCACGTCCATGGCCGCCCGCGCGGCCGCGAGCCCTCGCGCGTCGCCACACCGGCGCCGGTCCGACGCGACGCAGGGCACGCCCAGCAGCTCCAGCTCGGCGCGCAGCCACGCCACCATCCGCCGCACCCCGCCGCCGTGCCCGACGTACACGTCGCACCCGAGCGCCCTCGCCAGCACCGCGTCCTCCTCCTCGTGGCCGGCCCCGTCCACCCCCAACGAAACCCATGGCACCGCGCTCATCCGCCCCTCCGGACTGTCCATGATGTGGATCCCGCGCGCGGTCACCGCGGCCCCGGAGCTCGACGCCGCCGCCATTGCCTCTTCCTCGCTCGCTCGAGAGTTTCCAACTGGGATGAACGCTGGTGACTCTTGGAGAAGATCGCCGCGAACGGGGACTCAAATAAGGGAAGAGAGGATGAAATCCAAGCAGCAATTGATGAAGTGTGCTTGCATGTCCAGCAGTAGAAAACCAGGATTGCCAACTGGGAGGGGAAGCAAAGCGGGAAGGTGTTTATGCATGGCAGATTCTTTTGCATGGAATGTTTTTCGATATTTTTTTTTGCGTGGCTTATTGCTATCATGCTATGCTGGCGTCCGTCAAGAGGTCTCCATTGTGAAGACTGGGGCCTTTGGTTGACCATTAGACAATGTATGGAAGTGCTTATTTTAGGTGGAATTTTTTTTTTCTTTTTTTCCTGTCCATTTCAGAGTTCAGCAGCTCGGCCCTGCGATTTCCCCACACGAACATGGACTTATATACATATATTTTGAACTTTTTGCATAAATGAGTTCCAATATATAGGACTCATTCATAAATTTGCATGCATCAGAGGCTGATGATTGCAACAACCATACACAATCGACAAGCACCGGTTTAGTAAAATTTGTGATTCAATGCAGTGACATTTCTATCATTGCAAACCACAAAGCCATCATCTAGAAATTTTGAAACCATTTTGAGCACATGTTTCGGTGCAATAGTCCATGTCCACAAACAATGAATCTATTTGGTGTTATATATGTCTTAAGTCATTAAATAAGTGGATGCAGGAGTAATAAGGTGTTGTTGTGCATGATATAAACACAGCAAAATCCTTAGTCATATAAATCCCTGGCGATTAAATAGTAACCTAGAAAAAATGCATTAATCCCCTATTTAGACCAGCTAATAACTTTTTATAAGTTGAAATAGCTGGAGGCAGCCATCTAATAACTATTTTTTTATAAGCATAGTGGTTGAATAGTTCAAGATGAGCTATAAGTAAGATGAACTATAAACCAGACTGTTTGGATCAGTTAGAGCTTTTTTAGCAGCTAATAACTTATTTCAATCTATCTAAACATGGCTTAAGTCAAGAAGGCTAATACATTCAAGACTTTATTGTGCAAGCATCCAATGGCCAGATTAGAAAAGTGCGGTGGAAAACCCTAGTTCTATATGTATAGAATTTTCTTTACTAAAATGACAAGCTACATACAAGTAGAAAAAATGATGAAAATAAGACAAAGAAATGGAAAGAAAAATGAGAAAGCCAAGAATATTGTAGAGATTCTAGCTAAGCGAACTAACTTCATTTTGCTCGATGCATAAGCATGGCAAAAGTTTTGCTAAAGATTGCATAGATTAAAGATAAATTAATGTGGTAATTCTTTCATTATGTATACTTCATCTCTACAGAAGTACTTTATAGTCAAGGGGAATCAACTAGAGACAGTTAGAAACACGTACCTCGGGGATGTAGATACCAGAACCAGATAACGGGAGATCCAATTGTAACAAACCCATAAATAAATTGTAAATCTCTTCTTAAAACTCAAGTGCTATATGCATTTCCATCGTCTTCCTTTGATCACCCAGTGTACCTTCTTGAACTGCAAAATAAGCTATACATCTCCCAAATCAAGTCCTAGTTGCCTAAATAATAGCTTCCACCCTGTAAAATAAGCTCGCACGCCCAAATCAAGAATCCCCATTAGAAACCTAGCTTGTTTACCTATGACATCACAGTTTGGAAGATGAACTAAATGATGGAAATGAAAGGAAAAGATAAGACAAGAATAGAGTGCACAAAACCAAACAACAAAGTAAATATTGTATTTCATTGCTAGGTGGCAAGGAGAGTTGAATGAATCAATCATAAATTATGTGCATGTGCCTATCTCACTATCCTACTTTTGATGAACATATAGATCTAAGGCCAATTAAAAGGGAACTAGATATAAAATCATAGATCTTTACCTAATGATTTACAATGTAAAGAACACAAAGGGGCATGAAAAAGTAGAATTCAAATATAACAATTTTGCTCAATATCGATCCTCACTAGAAATATGTGTTTCTACTGGAAATAGTTGTAAAGATGTTTGATCCTACGAAAATAAAAACCAAAGACAATGAACATGAAGGATTTAGGTGTAACTTACATACGCGCAAATCGTCATGTTGTACAACATCGTTGCCAACCATTTGGGGGCCATCATTGCCTTGTGCATAATGCGGTGTAGCCACAAATACCAGTCACGGGGAGCCCACAGCCTCTCATCCAAGTGTGCAATGCTGAGGCCACACCCAGAAATTGAATCGAAGCAATTGCAATTTGAGCCACACGCACGCAAATCGAGCCGCCGAGCCACCAGATCCATCAACTCCAATGGTTACACCGTCACCGCCACCATTAACCATCAACCCAAGAAATGAGAAGCATGGATATGGATGGGGTAGGTGGATGCCTTGAAGGAGGAGGCGGTGGACGGAGGCTAGAGGAGGAGGGGTGGGGAGTTGGAAGATAGCGGCTTAGCAGATAAGGAAGACGAACAACACGCCTAGGGTTTCAAGGAGGCACCTGAGTTTATATAGGCACGAGCACAATGTTGACCATTAGATCAAGAGTCGACGACTAGGTGATCATATGCTATGTGGGCCGTTGAAGTTGCCAGTTGGGTTGTTGGGCTGCACAGTAGTGGGTTAATTGCAATAAATACATAGAAGTACATTTAAATTCTAAAAGGAGTATACTGTTGCATATTTTGAATTAAATTATTTTTAGGAATATACATACACAATAAAGTTCATACTATTGTAGAGCTACATATACAACTCACAAATTTAAAGACCTTTTTTATATTACTTGTAGTTTTCTTTTTGTGCAATTTTATAAAAAAATAGATAGATAGATAGATAGATAGATAGATAGATAGATAGATAGAAATCAGATTAAATTATTCAAAATAATATATCATTGCACAAAAATAAGTATTTAGTTACTTAAACATATATAAGTATTAAATAAAGTTTATGTTAATTTTTTCACGTAGAAAATTTGAATTTAATTACTCCATTTGAATCTGTGTAACCAGAATATTGGTGATCAACTATATGCACTCTTAGATGATGGTTAAATCAAGCAAACTATTACTTCAATTTGATTTTCTTTATGGAACTTTTTTGTGATCTTATTATAATGATGTCTTGAAGAGTGCTTAGACCCTCGGTATCCTCTCTAATCCCATAAGCAACACTCAGTGATATAGCAAGCTAGATGGACTGGCCTATAGTGCTCCCGAGTTAGGGGTTGCTCTAGCCAATTGGAAGCATGTGTGCTTTGGTGAGTTTTGGTAGTTAATGACAATTAGATGTGCGGGACTAATTAACTATTTCCATGAGTTGGTGCATCGGTTGAATTATAGCATCAAGATAGAGGTTGATAGCTCATTCGTTAAGGATCAACTAGAGATGTGAAGATAATTGAACATTGCGAGTTGATAAATAATGAAGATCATAAGAATAAGCATGATGAGTTGGTGAACACCATGAAAACAATGTGAAATGCGAAGTTCAAAAATGATGATGATCGAAGCGAGAAAGTGAAGACATTGAGAATAGGGAGCACAAAGTGATAGTGAAGGATAAGCACAGCTAAGCTATGATGGATAAGGGTGATTTGCAAGCAAGGGTCTTGGCACTGAAGGACCAAATGTAGCGGTGAAGTGCTAGTGAAGGGCTTAGAGATGGTCGACCGTGAGAGGTTATATAAAGCTATGATCTATATCGATTATGAAGAATCCAAGAATATATATAGAGTAAGGAAATGAGTGGATATCATGTACTAAAGGACATCAAATGGCTTGGAGCAATGAAGTTGAAGATCATCATGCCTTGAAAAGGGTCAAATGATGTAGTGAAAAGCTGGACATGGAACTAATATATTGGTGATCATCGGTGTAAGGATTTAGATGGCTAGAGGGAAAGAGATGAATAGACTATAAGAATTTTGTATGTAAAGCATAAGTTACTGGAGCAAGTTGGTTAGTACAATAGGGGATCCTAATAACCATTACAAACACTAGCTCTAGTTCACTCAAGCAAGCCCTCTACACAAGTCTATAGTGGCAACTTGATTCTATTCTAGACACTTCATCACACAAGGTTACTAGCTACATAGCTCCACTAATCTAGAGAGCAACTACCAACTAGTTATGGAAGTGAATGGTGATTTTACGGAGCCCATGTTAAAATTGTGATTTTGTGAAGTCCAATTTTTAGAGTGGCAATGATCCAATTATCTCATCTGCGGAGAAATAGGATTACACTATACGAAAGGGAGCACACTCGATTAAGTGCCAAATTACAAAATCAGACCATTGTCTCCAGAGTCAGTGTGATGAGTTCTGACGTACTCTCTCCGTCCCTAAAAAAGAGTCATTCTCGCTTCCTAAAAGGTCAATAACCTTTAACTTGGAAAAAGTCCAAATTACTCCCCTTAAGTTTGGTATATGTCCAGATTACCCCCTAAATTTATATTTGGTTCAATTTACTCTCTCCAACTATTTCAATTGTTCTAGTTTACCCCTTAGCATGGTTTGTTATTTTTATTTTTCTACGTATTAGTTGAGTCTTAATATCAACTTTTGTGATATGATAGACAACATCATAAGTTATGTTAGAAAAATATATTTTAACTTTTCCCACTATTTTGATAGCTTAGGAAATTTAATAATAAATTAACACTGGAGGTACAATATCATATAAAATATAATGATGAAAAATGCATAGTACAATGCCCTCTCACCTCATAAAATTTGAAACTAAAATATAATTTGTACATAGAGAGAGAAAAAAAAAAGAAAAACCTCTTTAAGGTGCTAGTTGGACCAACTTAAATAGTTGGAGGGAGTAAATTGAACCAAATGTTATTTTGGAGTTATTCGATATAGGCAAAACTTGGAGGGAGTAATATGAACTTTTTCCTTTTAACTTTGACCATATATATTTAACAAAATATTAATATTTATGGTACATAATTAGTATTATTATGTAGCTTTTGAATATATTTTTATAATAAACTTATTTGAAGATGTAAATATTACACGTATTTTTTACAGATCTGATCAAAGTTGAGAAAATTTGATCAGCCCGATTCTCGTAACAATTTTTTTTTAAGACGGAGGGAGCGTAGAAGGGGCGCGGGCTTCTGCAGTGGCAAAATGAAACCGACTCACCGTCCGAGCTGGCACGGAAAAAGTCAACTCAATCACTGGAGTATGCGACCCATCGAGAGAAGATGAACCGATTCAACACGTTGAGCCGACTCCTGCCAAATATAAAACAGTTTTTTGAGTGGGGAAGGGATGAGCCAGCCTGCCTCGTGACCAGCTCCTACATTGATAGCTCGTTTTTTTTATTTATGTGTGGGTCCAGCTGCTTGGTTTAACCAGAAGTCAGACTCATCGGTAATTTGACGTGACTCGGTTTTTCTGACGTACACGGTACACCAACTCACCACTGCTGATGCCCTGTTTAGTTCGCGAAAAGTTTTAAAAAAAATATCACATTAGATATATCGAGTTAAGAGAGGTTTTCAGATACTAATAAAAAATAAATTACAGAAATCATTAGGAAACTGCAAGACGAATCTAATGATACAAATTAGGCCGTCATTAGCACATATGGGTACTGTAGCACTTATGGCTTTTATGGGCTAAATAGACTTAAAAGATTCGTTTCGTGATTTTCTCGAGAACTGTGTAATTAATTTTTTTTATTCTCATTTAATACTCTATATATATATGTGTCCAAATATATCTTTTTACCATAGAAAACCAAAATTCTTGGAAACTAGACCAGACCCTTGTTTAGATTGAAGAAAATTTCAAACCGATGAATAGTACCACTTTCGTCTTATTTGGCAAATATTGTCCAATCATTGACCAACTAGGCTCAAAAGATTCATCTCGTGATTTTCCAACTAAACTGTGTAATTAGTTTTTTTACCTATATTTAATACTCCATGCAAGCGGTTAAAAATTGATGTGATGAAGAGAGAGTGAAAAAACTTGGAACTTTGAGGCAAACTAAACAAGACGCAGGCCTGAGAGGAATTCGTTTCCTCGTTCTCACCACAAACGTGAGTTGGCCATGTTTAGTTCACTGTAAAATGCAAAAAGTTTTCAAGATTTCTTGTCACATCGCATATTCCGATATATGTATGGAGCATTAAATGTAGGTAAAAAATAATTAATTACACAGTTTATCAGTAAATGTCGAGACGAATCTTTTGAGTCTAGTTAATCCATGATTAGACAAAGTTTGTCAAATACAAACGAAAGTGCTACAGTACTTTTTCAAAAAAATTCAGCCTAAGGCCTTGTTTAGTTGCAAAAAAATTTTGCAAAATTTTTCGACATTCCCCGTCACATCGAATCTTTGAACGCATGCATGAAACATTAAATATAGGTAAAAAATAAAACTAATTACACAGTTTAGACGAAATGGACGAGACGAATCTTTTAAGCCTAATTAGACTATGATTGAACACTAATTATCAAATAACAACGAAATTTGCTACAGTGTCATTTTGCAAAAAAAATTTTGCAACTAAACCGGCCCTAAGCGTGGCCTTGACCCCCAAAATCTGCTGAGGCTTGTTCACTTCACATGTCAACTCAAAATATTTCCTCTTCCACCCATCACATCGAATCTTTCGACGCATGCATGGAGTATTAAATGTAGGTAAAAAAAATAATTAATTACATAGTTTGTCTGTAAATATCGAGACGAATCTTTTGAGCCTAGTTAATCCATGATTGGATAAATTTTATCAAATAACAACGAAAGATGTTACAGTAACTTTTCATTTACTTTTTGGCGAAGTGAACACACCCGATCGAATCCACTTCGCATCAGTTCTTCCGTCCGGCCGGCCGTCCCACTCGAAAGCACGACGACAAAACATCGGGCGTCACCGTCACGCTCACGCGTTCGCCTTTGCCCAAACTTCTCCCCGGGGAGACGAGAAAGGAACGAGGATCTCGTTCCTGCGGCGCGGCGGGCAGGGCAGAGGCCTCGCCGAGGGAGATGGCCGGCCGGCGAGAGTCGCCCCTGATGCGCGGCGGCGGGGCCGGGGGGCCGCCGCTGTCTCGTGGGTCCCGCATCGCCGCGGCGGTCGTGGTCGGCGTCGCACTCGGCTGCCTGTGCGCGTTTCTCTACCCCGACGGCCTCTTCCCCCGTGCCCCCGACTCCGCCGTCCATTGGCCCCGCCGGGTACGTACTCGCGTTTCCGCTTCCTTTGATCCCGTTCTGTTCGTTGGGGGAGGGCAGGAGATATGAATGTTTGGCCGGGGATCGGTGAGTATTCCTTGTGGACAGTGTGGTTTGCTACCGGTACCTATCCGTGTAAATAGAATTCCTATTTGATGAATGAAATAGTAGCAATAGATGAATTATAGACAGCCAAGTTGCAGGGGACGTGGACAGTTTCGAGTTTCCTGGTTTAGCTCAAACGAGAAAAAAAATTATTTGACGGATGCTGAAAGGCTTCAATGATACGGTGGTTTTTTTTCTTATAAAAAAAATGAGGTAGCCAACTAGATCAAGGAGAGAATATGCCAGGTGTGTTTGGATGACATAGGCTTAACAAACTTGATAAGAAAATGCCTCAGAGAAAGCAAGCGATTTACCTTAGTAGTTACATCCCAAATGGTGACCATTCCTTTCTTTTAAGCTGAAAGATTATCACTCTGGTGAAGAAACCACAAGTATTGCTTGCATTTTGCTCTGTTTTATCTGCCTGCAGCCATGCTCTGTGATCATTCCCAAATGCTGTCAGGTTGGCTACTGCGTACAGTGAAGCAGTTTTGGGATGACTGACCTCGTTTGTGTTTATTCACAATACTGCCAACAATTCATGTGCACCTTTCCCCCTTCCTACTATGTTTGGCTATGCTGCCAACCACTTGCTTGTTCATGTATTTCTTGTAGCTTCAAGGTCTCGTTTTCCTCCTATGAACAAACAGTACTTTCACCTATTGTTCAATTTGTGGTGCATATAGATGTAACTTACAGTCCAGCTACTAGCAAAGTGTCTCAAGTTGGAATATATAAAAAAAGGGGAAATAAGCAAGTCACCTAACTGGTTTTATTAACTTCAAATTACAGCTGACCTGGGAAGGTAAAGAGGACAAATGTGAGTTTCAATTTATTGGTGCTCATGTGCTCTCAAGTTCTCGTACCATTGTTAGTCCACATGAATACATGACAAGCACCACTTAGACATTTAGTCTCAATTCAACATCGGTTGAGATGGTTTTGACATGTCCAACGGAGGCCTCCTGAGGCGTCAGTGCGTAGTGGAGTTCTAAAGCGGGCCGATAATGTAAAGAGCGGTAGAGGTCGACCTAAACTAACTTGGGACGAGTCCGTTAAGAGAGATCTTAAGGAGTGGAATATCTCCAAGGATTTAGCTATGGACAGGAGCGCTTGGAGATTGGCAATCAACGTGCCTGAACCGTGACCTCTTTTTGTCTTGTGCTCTTTATGTCCCTTTATGTGTCTCCCTGTTTCTCGTCTCTTTTTGGTTCCATCTCTAGCCTACCCCAACTTGCTTGGGACAAAAGACTATGTTGTTGTTGTTGTTGTTGTGTCTCACCTTGACTGCAGATATAACAAATGCTTTAAAAGTATTTTCTTCCATCTTCACGATACCATACTCTTAAGATACTATACTCTGTCTGTCCTATAATATAGTGTTTCACTTCTCCATTTACACTGGGAGCTAAAAAAACGCTCCTCAGTGCTCCCTATTCAATCCCCACCAGAATCACTTCATAATCAATTCTCTCCTGCTCCCCACCCTACTCCCCCATCAGAATAAAAAAAATCCCTCCATCAGAGAATCAAGGAGCTGAAGCTAAGAATCAAGAAATGGAGCTCTACCAAACAGGACCTAAGAGAGAATACATAAGACACATGTACTATCATTTCATTTCCTAACCAATTCAATTCCGCATGTATAGACGTTGTCATCCGGCATGATTAAAGGGGGATTGCATGATAAATGGCTAGTAACAATGTACCTAACAAATATGTGCACCTATTTAATGCAAAACTATCATTTTGTCTCCCAAAATCCCTTATATTTGAGTACAGTTTGAATGCTTCTATACGCTATATTCGAGGACAGAAGGAGTATGTCTAAACAGTCTTCTTTGTAATTTTAACAGCATCTAGAACTCTCTTGCAGTCTTACTGTGTACATACTTAATAAAAGTATTACTTGTCTAACAAAATTTTAGTTAGGATCTTATAGCCAATTTGTTCTCAACTTTCAAATCATAACTTCTCATCAAGAGACTGCTATACTGCTCTCTTTCTTGGTAAATGCAAAATGTCTATGAGATACAAATATAACCAAGAAATCCTGAAACTTATTTTGCACCTGATAGTCGTATAATCATTTTGTCACAAGGTGCAATCATTCCTCTGTCAGCCCTGCCCCTAGGGTGCTACAGGGAAAGCTAGACTATTTTGGTTAGCGTCATGTAGATAGCAAACTAAAATCCTTTTTCATAGCTTATATGTTTAAATTTCCCTGCTGATCTTTTTAAGAAATCAATTGGATTCATATAATGATGTGCAGACCATTTTCTTAGTTCTCATATACTGGCTTTACAATTATATTTTTCATCTTTAGGCTGAATTAGTTGCCTGTGATACATCTCGGGAAGTTGGCAGACTAAAGTCACGGCTGGTATTGTTGGAAAGGAAAAATGCTGAATTCAAGAAGCAGATCAATGAATTGTCAATGAAGCTTCAATTGGTTGGACAAGGGAAAAATGAGGCACTGTATAAGGCTGGTCCATTTGGTACAGTGAAAGCTCTGAGAACAAATCCAACAGTTATTCCTGATTTATCCATCAATTCCAGATTGGCCAACATATTGGAACAGGTTGCTGTGAAGAAAGAACTGATAGTTGCATTGGCAAACTCTAATGTGGAAGAGATGCTTGAGATGTGGTTCACTAACATAAAACGAGCTGGGATTTCAAATTATTTAGTAGTTGCATTGGATGACAATATAGAGAACTTCTGCAAGTCCAATGATGTCCCAGTTTACCGGCGCGATCCAGATGATGGCATTGACAATATTGGCAAGACAGGTGGAAACCATGCTGTTTCTGGACTCAAGTTCCGCATATTGAGGGAATTTTTGCAGCTTGGATACAGTGTTCTCCTCTCTGATATTGATATCATTTTCTTCCAAAATCCATTTGATCATCTTTACAGAGATTCTGACGTTGAATCCATGAGTGATGGCCACAACAATATGACATCTTATGGATTCAACGATGTGTTTGATGAGCCTTCAATGGGCTGGGCAAGATATGCACATACGATGCGTATATGGGTTTATAATTCTGGATTCTTTTTCATAAGGCCGACGATCCCTTCGATTGAGCTTCTTGATAGGGTTGCTTACCGCCTTTCTCATGAGCCCAAATCATGGGACCAAGCAGTTTTCAACGAGGAGCTGTTTTTCCCCTCACATCCTGGTTATGAAGGTCTTCATGCATCCAAAAGAACTATGGATATCTACCTCTTCATGAACAGCAAAGTTCTCTTCAAGACGGTGAGGAAAGATGCTCATCTGCGGAAGTTGAAGCCAGTGATTGTGCATTTGAACTACCATCCTGATAAGTATGATCGCATGAAAGCAGTGATTGAGTTTTATGTTAATGGGAAACAAAATGCCCTTGAACGCTTCCCTGATGGATCAGAATGATAGATACCGTCTTTTGTAGAACAGAAAATGACAACTTCTAGTATCTAGTCGTCTTGAAAGTAAGCACGGATTGACTTATACATAATGCATTGTCATTGTAAAATCCTGTGTGCTTTAGATCGATGTCAACTTTCACTGAGCATCTAAACTCGTACAATTCTCTACATACAAGCCTTGGGAAGCTGCCGGTGGCAGCGCACTAGATCATTGTTTTATTTAAGTTTTAACAGCAAAACGAGTTTCGTGAACGTTTTGTACGTACTTTTTTTTTCTTTCTTTCTTTCTTTTTTTTTCTTTTTGCGAACGAGCGTTTCATTAAGATGATGAAGTGCACACACATTTTTTTTTCCTCCGGTCCTAGGACCAAGTGTCCGGCACCAGTGCTGCCTTTATACATAAAACTCCTCTTCCTACTTAATTGAGCGGCGAGCTCCTGCATTTTACCTTAGAAAAAAGAAATGTACGTACATTTTTGTTTTCCCTGGATGATTTAGATCGTGTCGTTTTAGGCATCAAGATCAAGATAGATTCAGAAAGTTTTCAGCATTTATGGTTTCAACACGTTTGAAGAGCTCCCAAGAGATTTCAGCAAAGTAAGTTTCAAACATTCCGTGCTTGTTTAAGCAAGTATAGGGTTCCAGCATAGATTGGGAGGAAATGTCGTAAGACTTTTTTTTTATCATTGTTGTAAAAAAAGATGGACGAAAATCATGAAACAACAATGGAATGGAAGGTCCGCACGTTCAACGTAGCACGCTTCGCGCTTGGGCCGCACAACAAGGCGACAAGGCCATCGGACCGATGGGCTCTGGGCTCAGACCTTGGCTCCGTTCGATGGCGGCGGTCCGGCTCGGATAGTCTTGGGCTCTAACGCTCGAGCCCTCGCGCACAGCTGCACTAGGCGCTTCCTCAAAAAAAAAAGGCACTAGGCGCGGTTTTGTCCACCCTAGTGCCGGGCCGGGCCGAGGCAAAGCCTAGGAAGTCTAGCGGGTGGTGTCGCCTTGCGCTATCCGGTTACGAGCGGGCAAGAGAAGCCAGCTAGACGGACCACCCTTCGCACTCTCACCGTCAGGTGGGCGTAGCTCGCTTAGCTTCTTCAACCTCACGTGGATCGGATGTCCCTCCCTCGCGTCACCATGCATTGTGGTGGGCTCGTGGAGAGTTGCATTGTGGACGACGATAGCTAGGCGTCACCCGTGGCGGAGCCAGCCGGAAAAACGAGGTAGGGCGGACCCATCGTCGGCTATGGGCCAACCGGCGGCTGCTCGGCGGCTCGGGCGCTGGCAGGCAGCGGCTGGGCCGCCACCTCCGGAGCCGCAGAGGTTCGTGGCACGGAGGCGTAGAGCATGGAGGACTGGAGCATTGCGGGTGCACGGCGCAGAGGCAGAGGCGCCGTTGAGCCGAGCGAGCATGATAGGAGCGCGGTGCCACTGCTGATCATGGACTCATGGTCTGCTACATGCCCTAAGGCCTATGGGCTACGCGATGGGATGGGCCATTGGGCCTTGTTGGCCTTGGCCAGACGGCCCAGCAGCAGCACACACATAGGTGCCCCGTCTTCAACCTTTCGCTGTCCACCCATCCTCTCCTTCGCTCGGACCTACGGCGCTGCGCTGCGCGGACGCCGTCAATGGCTAGACCACTGGAGGTCTGGGTCCTAGGTGTGGTGCATGCCAGAGGGGAGGTAGGGTGCCCACCCTAGCTCGCCATATAGGTGGCTCCGCCTATGGGCGTCACCATCCGCCGGCGGGGGGTGTCGGCGTGGCAACTGGCAAGCAAGGGGAGTCAACAAGGAAACATCATGGCAGGCATGCAATGTCGGTCGGTCTTTGTGTCGTGTCTGGCGCGGATCCGGTGCCGGAGACATCACCGGATGGATCGCTATATATGAAGATATAGCGTGAGGACGTCCGGATAGAAGCACATGTCCGGACGTCGGGACAGAAGCGCACGTTTGGACGCCTGCAATGGGCCTGCTGCTCAGCTCAGCGTGTGCTCGCCTGTGCGGATGTGCGGCCGAACAGCTAGCGGAGCGCACCTCCCTGGCTGTCAAATGGGTCCGCCAGCGACCAAAATGGATCGGCAGAAAACGGCAACGCTCCAGTGCCCCTACTTCTGTGACGTGTCTCACATCGGGTACGTGCTCCCTCTTGTTGCCCACTCACGAACGCGCATCGGAGCATGAATGCCCGCCCTGCTGTTGCTTGCCCGCGCACTCCTGCTGCTCGTCTGCGTGCCGTGCTACTCACCCGCGCCATGTTGCGCACCTGCGCTTGCTCGCCCTGCTGCGCCCCCTAAGTCCTAACACTCGCCCACCCCGTGGGGGACCGCATGTGCCTCATGAAACACTTGCAAAATGGAGGACTTGCTGCAATATACATCTAAAACTGTTTGGAACATATATTTGCAACATGTGTGTAGCTACTACAATATTTGCAACATTCAGATAAAACTCTTGCAACACATGTCTAAAAACAACTAAAATATTTAAAACAACACTTGCAACATACTTCTAAAACACTTGAATGGAAAAAAAAACACTTGAAAACCTTTGTAAACATACACAACATCCAGATAACACACACTAGCAACATATGTCCGAAAACACAGATGAAACATTGCTAACATACCTTTGCAATATACGTGTACAACCATTGCAACATATGCAACATTCCGATCTACTTTTGCAACACCTATCAGAAACACTTGTAACAAACCTCTGAAAACATCTGAAACACTTGAAACATACACTTACAACATGCGCTTTCAACAAAACCTGGCAACCGGACGGGCGGAGCACTGCATAGCAGGATCCGGCTGTGCGGTCACCGGTCACGGTGGAGAAGGATGACAGCGGGCGAGCGGCTGCGCGTCCCCTGGTGAGCGGCGGCACTACCCCCGGAGATAGGGGCACACGAGGTGCCCCCGGTGGAGCTGACAACAGCAGTCGGGTGGGTGTGACCTCGTGCGGCGAGGCGGCAACGACTATGTGGGCGTGGGGAAGCACGCCGCGGCGGTGCGGGCGCGGTGGCGGTGGAGAGGAAGGCCAGCGGGAGGCGGGTGGAGAGGAAGACGTGCGGGAGGCACGGCGGAGCGTGGTCGCGGAGTGCAGTCACGGTGATGCGTGAATTTTTTTTTAATCTGCAGCGACGGTAGGGGAGCGGAGGGAGCAGATAGGATAGATAGCCTTCTGGACGTCGGGTCCACCAATAAGGGCGTACGGACGGATGTCTGATTCCTAGCATTACCGATGAAGATATCATGGGTGTATAAAGATTATTTCCAATAGACCGCACCGTCAATATCAGTGAATGTTGAGCATATATAGGGCCTGCTTGGTTGATCCTTCCATGCATCCAATCCTAGCCCTAAGCGTCCAAAATCGGATTCTGGCGCTGTCTGGGCTAAGCAGTTCTGGGCAGGAGCAAACCAAACAGGAGGACGGCCCAGGACGGCGGTAAATAAGGCAAAGAGGGATGGCTGTTGGATGGACGGACGCCCGAGGACGCCAGTGGGGCAACAATAGCGAAACAATGGTTTTCGATTTGCCACTTCATCTAGTTGTGAACTGAGGCTTGCTTCGTGGCCCTGGCCCCCGGGCGGCCGCGGTGCATGACGGTCTCCATTCGTCTCGCGCGCTATCAGATCGAGGTCGGTCATGTCGGACGACCGAGAAGCTAAATCGTGCCAATATCCCCGTGATCGCGATGCAGGTATATCGAGTATATGGACAACGTACGGTGCATACGACACAAGTAGCCGCGGCCCTCTCTGATCGATGTCGATTCCTGGCCTGCATGCGTTACGTGAGTGCGCGCCCATATGGTCCATCAAATCGTGCCAACCTAGCTTGTTGACACAGTGACCACGTAACGTACATCGGAATCAAAGCATGCATACATGCATGCATGACTTCGTTCACGAGACAAGTACGTATACGTACTTTGTGCTTCATCACTTGACCTTTTTCATCGATCCTCCAGTAATGCGCCGCTTTATTTGTTGCATCTTGCATGTGGTCCCACCACCAAACCATGCACGTACGCACGTATAGTCGCTCCTCCTCCTCCTCTTGATCATCAAGAGATCGAGTCGATCTGTATACATGGATCGATTGTACGCCGATGAGTGGCGCCGCCCATCTCCAAGTGTGGCGGTCATCCGTGCATGCAGCGCCGGCACGTGCGTCGCGAGTAGGAGTCACTTGTCACTGTCTGCTCTATGTTGCTCGTGTCTGTGGTCATTCGCACACACGTAGTACGTCCGAATAGGCACGACAAACGGCCTCACTGTTTACGTTCACAGTACTGATCACACTGCTCCGCTTAAAACTAGAATGCCAATAAGAGACTAAAACCAACCATTGGCTTCATTAATTATCAGTTTTCTGATAATTTTATTTATATTTGCGGGTGGCTTAAAAATAGTTTAGGATTCCTAATGCAAGTTGTCTTCTAAGTTCTAACTTTAGGAATGAGATATTGTAAATGATTAGAGAAAGGCAATAAATATGCTCCCTACATTTTTAGAAAACTCATTTATTTACCATTTTTTGTTGGGGAACTATTAGATATGCTCTTAGAAACGGATGAGAATGGGAATTGGGGGCATGAGATGGTATGGGCTTGTTAGGATTGAAGTTTGTAAGGCATTACCTGGCCAGGCAAGCAATCATGGCCCTAGGCATCCAAAATCGGACGCTTGGGAGCCGTGTCTGGCCTAGGTAGGTTTTTTATTCTTCATCAAACCAAACAAGCCATGTGTCCTGAGGAGTCGGCCATCATGAGGAGGGTCACAACTCGGACATAAGTCATGAGAACCGAGAAGGGTGCGCGAGCGGGCCATGGTCACATGTAGCATAAGTGGGCCTTGTGGGCTTGTCTAAGAAACGAGTTTGCTAGCGTTTTGGGCTAAGTTCCTAAGAAGGGAAAGCATAATACAAGTCCAATATACATTATACATATTAGTATACAAGATGTACACTTAATGTTCTAGAAAAAAGTTAGGTATTTCTAGGAATACAAAGGAATTACTATAGTTTCGCCCCTAACCTCTAGTTTTCACCGACAGCATCATCCTCTATCTAACTCTCACTTAGGGTGCATACATGCATGGTTGGAGAACATGTCATAGAACTTACCTAGGCGTTCCCAACCATTTGAACCGTCTAACATATTAAAAAGAGTTAAATGCATCAGTGGTCCATCAACTTGCGCTCTAGTTTCACTTAGGTCCATCAACATTGAAAGTGGTTTTTTGGGTCCATAATCTTTTTTAGTGGCGCATTCCCAACCCGTACCCCTTCGTTTCACTTTTTAACCGACGTGGCTGTCCATCATGGCGTCCAGGTTGGATCAATAAGCATGCACTCGTCATGTGAGGTGGGAGGGCATTGGGTAAAATTGCAAGCGGCACCTCTAGACTTTTCCCATTCCAGTTCTTTCTCCACTCCTCTGTCTTCGTTGTCATCAAGGAGGTGCGGCTCGAAGGGGTAGGAGAGACCACGGGCGCGGCGAGCAATGGCCGTCGGCAAGGGGCGCCGATTCGCCACCGACTTCGGCTCCGATTCGCATCCCGCTTGCGCCTTCCTGCGCCGATCTCACACAATCCGGAGGATGGTGGCTACATCGCGCAGAAAAGGGGATTCACCACCCCAATATAGTAAGTATTGTATTGATGCCCAAATTCATGGATTTAGTGGTTGTAGATTGCAGTTCTCTGGCTGCGCTTGAGGTTAGATACAGAAAATCATGATTTTGTTGATGTTAGGGTTTGTGACTTCGATTGTTTTGAGGTGACGAGTTGGGGTTTTGCAGTGGGTTTTTCTGATGTGTTATTACATTCTTAATATAGATGATGATGATGATGATGATGATGATGATGATGATGATGATGATGATGATGATGATGATGAATTCACAGTTGAGGTTCACCATGGTGCGTACTTTGTTGGTCATGGTTCTTATGAGGCTTATGTTGATAAAAGGGTCAATTGGTTAGATCACTATGAAGTAGTGTAACGCCCCAACCCGGGAAGATGGCTAAGGCCCACTCTACACGTAGAATGAACCACATCTGCTAATTAACTCTCTTGCGCTTTCGTCATCGCTTCGCGCAAAAGGTTTGATCCGGAGTTACTAGCTTCCTACAGCCAGCTATTTAAGCTGGTTTGGTTTCCTCTCCGTTTTCGGTTTGGACTATCCTCACGTCGCTACAGTAACTATGCGCTACAGTAACTCGAATCTAGTCCAGCCCGACTGGCCCATGGGCTGGGATGTTACATGCACCCACCCTAAAGAACTCGACGTCCTCGTTGAGGCATCGAACCAGCATACCAATACGGGACAAATGTTCAGGATCAACTCTCCTGGGCACATTTGTATTCCTAGCTCCCCTGCCCAAGTGCCATGCTCTTGCAGAGCCATGCACAACCTGTTTGAGCTCCCGAGCCATACGTCCGTGAAACCGCGAGAGTTGGCTCTGATTACCATTTGTAACGTCCTGACCCGGGAAGACAGCTAAGGCCCACTCTACACGTTGAATGAACCACACCTGCTAATTAACTCTCTTGCGCTTTCGTCCTCGCTTCACGCAAAAGGATCGATCCGGAGTTACTAGCTTCCTACTACCAGCTATTTGAGCTGGTTCGGTTCCCTCTCCGTTTCTAGTTTGGAACTATCCTCATGATGCTACAGTGTTTCATCGCTACAGTAGATGTGTGCTATAGTGACTCGAATCTGGTCTGGCCCAACTGGCCTATGGGCTAGGATGTTACAAGTAGCTACATGGTCTCCCCTATGGTTTGATGAGTTAGCCTTTAAGTTGCATTACCCAAAGAATAAAGTAATGAAGGTCTATTAGTTGCTACCAGGACTGACTTTTCAACATGGACTTAGGGAAGTTAGTTAAGATGCAGACACAATTGTGATGGCTTCACTAGTGCACAAGGTGAAGAATTTTGTTCTATATCTGGACCATGATGACAATATTAGTGGGCTAGATTGGGATGACCTAGTTGTAAACCCAATTGCATCCCTGCCCAAGGGTCTAAGCCCTCACAATGTTGGTAGAGTTCCCAGTAAACAAGGTAAAAAGCTTCCTGTCGGGTACCATAATTAGAGGTACCCAAATTAAGGTGGAAAACCACCCGGCCCCCCGTCTAAGGGAAAAAATCAACTAAAGAAACATACGGGCTAAATTCTCCCTTGCTAGGCCTCCAGCAAGACGTGTGAGCAAACCAGCCCATCCCCCCGCTTTATCTGAGGCCTCACACAGAGGGGTCTCGGAACACCTCTGACTCGCCCGAGACGTCAGCTCTAGGTCTCGAACACATGCCAACCCACAAACATCATCACCGCGTCATCCGAGCCCTAGAAGACAACATTATCCGTCTCCGCCTCGCCCGAGACCGGCCTCTGATGCTGCTCCCCTATTGGCGCGCTCAAAACCCCCCTGTGACGTCACCCACGTTCTTGCGTCTGCCCAACAGGACAAATCAGGAATGACCGGGGTCAAATCACCATGTCGTCGCCCATAACAGACATGGAGAAGAGCTGCTGGCCACTATGCCACCCATACTGGCACTATACACACAATTCGTGCCTGCGCGGCGTACGAAACGCTGCTCTAGGCCACTATTCCCACGATCGGGATGAGATCGCACCGTAATTCTCGCCTCTAAGGCCTCGGTTCTCTACGCCAGTCAAACTACAAGGACGAGCATGCCACGCCAACCACAGGACTAGGTATGACAGGGCACATCGCTACAACACCAAAGGATAGAAACCACTCTCTCAATAGTGGCGTACACGCCTAGACATGTAGCAGCAGTGCCAGAAGTACCAAAGCCATGCCTCCATAGTGCGGACCACGTCGCCACCGGATAAGGCCCTCCCGAGGCCTCTGGGCTCCTCCAACAAGGATCACGCCATGTACCAATATTTTGTAATCCTGCACCTCCTTGAGACTATAAAAGGAGCATGTAGGGATCGTTCCACAAGACAGACACAAGACAGACGAACATATAACTCTCCTGGACCTTGCGAGGGCACTAGCAGAGTCACACACACACACTCCACTTACACCTTGAGACTTGGGAGCTCCTCCCTCTCTCACCCACTTGTAACCCCTACTACAAGCACTTCGGTGCAAGATAATACAACTCTCACCTCCCCCACTGGACGTAGGGCATTCTTCAGCCCGAACCAGTATAAATCGCCTGTGTTCTTCTTGCACGCCATTCGGATCCCCGACGCGCAGACACACATTACTCATTGGTGCTAGAGCCATCGTTTCTTACACCGATAGTTGGCGCGCTAGGTAGGGGACATTGGCACGTCACAACTAACCAATTCTGCAGGGTCCAGGATGGCTACATCGTCTCACCCCCACTCGACGAGCATGTCCTCGGTGGCCAGAGGCAATGCCAGCCACACCCCGGGCTCCCACATCTAGTTTGCGAGTCTCGAGTTCATCATCCCGAGGAAGGTGACAACCTCGACCTCGTCCCACCGACTGACAAGCCTGCCAACTTCCCTGAGCCCGTGGTCGACCTGCGATGCTATTCTGACGAGTTGAAGAACACATGGCCCAACGAGTTCAGCCTGCCTGATCTACCACGAGCTGCTCAGTCCTACCACGACAAAAAGGTTCACAGGCCATCGACTAATGCTTACCATCTCAGCCCCAAGGCAGGTGAGGTGCCGGAGGATCTGCCACAACAGCTCAGGCATGCCATCGCCGACACTCTGGCATCAACAGAGACGAGCTCTAACTCCGACTTCCACAACTTCGACTACAACAACAACTACGACGATGACTACCAAGGCAGCACCGGCTTCGCCAAGCTTCAGAAGATGCAATGCTTTTTACGCATCAGCGACTATCTCTTCAACGACGAGCCGTTCAACGATGACTTCCTCGATCGCTTCGACGGCTACGACCTCTCATGGTCGTGAAAGGGACAACTAGGTCCCAACACAGAATTCGGTTTGCCAAGCCCGTCCCCCGTTATCTTCATTGTTAATACCACCCTTGAATCATTCTTAAAATTCTCTATGAACTATTTTTGTAACTCCCTTGTAATACCACATGTATAAGTGCATCACGTGCATGCATCATACATGCCTCATACATGCATCATACATATGTCATGCCGCATCATCTGCACACGATCCGAATCCAAGCCTGGAGTTCGTAGGCTGGCCCTACGAAAGGGTTTCGACAACCGCTCTGGCCCAACATAGTAAGGGATGGTATGTGGGGAGTGGCACAATAGAGGCCAACACCCGGGTGCCTCGAAGCACCGTATGGGACTCCCCGAACCATGTTCAAGCCTTGACGGACACCGATTTAAGGGTTTTTCATTGGAGAAAGGCGATGAGACGCCGGGGTCGTGCCGAAACGACCCTGGTTACCCTAAATTGGTCGTCAAGGGTATGAGGTCGGTCACTAGATACCTATGTTGGGTCCTCAGCGAATGGGATCTAGGACCTCACTCGAAATGAAATACCCGCTAGTAACTCAAACAGACATGACGAAAAGTGGCCCTACTCGAGAGGGATGACGTGTCGTTGTCCAACCCCTCCTTTGCGAAAAAGATGCGAGAGGGGAATGCATTGAGCCTCCTGATTGGATCAGACCCACTGAAGGGTCGAGATGGCGGACTAGAGGGTGGTGAATAGTCCTTTCTAAAATTAATTGCGTCGGCAAACCGAAACAAATGCGGAATTAAAACTATCGGTCTAGCCAAGACTACACCCCTCTATCTAAGTTCACAAGCACCTTACAAAGATCTTAATTATGTAACTAAGGTGCTTTCCTTAGCAAGAGCTCTCCTAAACAATTCTAGAGCAAGGTCACACAAACCTATGCACTAGTACTTTAGCAAAGCCGGGGAGCTCCTACACAATTCTAGTAAGCAAAAGCACGAAGCCACATATGCTCACTAGCAATGCTCAATAGCAAGGCAACTAATACCAAACTAGAGAGCGCAAATTACTTAGCTACACAAACTAAGCAATATGACTAACAAGGTTACACAAACCAAATTAGACACGCAACGGGAGCTACTTCTATGCTACACAAGCAAGAAGGTAACTAGCTAACTACACAAGCAAACTAGTTACAAGAGTAACTACACAAGCACAAGTATATGAATATAAATACAAGCTTGTGAATCGAAAGCAAACCACCGAGAATATGTACACAATGTTGACACGGAGGTTTTTCACCGAGGTTCACTTGGTTGCCACCAAGCTAGTCCCCGTTGTGGCGATACACCAACTTGATGGATCACGAGCTAATTGACTATCAAAAGTCAAACCCTCAGCAGGTGCCGCACATCCACTCTCAAGATGGGGATCCTCCAAGCCACGAGCTTTACTAGAGTTGCTCTTTGCGATCCCCGCGGGGTGAGCACAATCCCCCTCATAAATTCTCCTCCGGAGCCACGCACAATCTCCACGCGTGCTTCAACGGAGTCGCAAGCCACCAAGCCGTCTAGGAGGTGGCAACCTCCAAGAGTAACAAGCACCACCGGCTTGCAACACGATCACCTAGTGCCACTCGATGCAATCCCCTCGATGCAACGCACTAGAATCGCTCTCTCACTCTATCCGATGAACACTATCAAGCATGAGTGAGTTAGAGGGCTTCCAAGCACTACCACATAAGCCACCAAGGCTAAAGTGTGCTCAGCTACCGGCCAAGGCTGGCCAAGGCATCTATTTATAACCCCACAGTCAAATAGAGCTGTTACCCCTTCACTGGGCAAAAATCGGGACGACCGGACGCGCCGGTCGAACTGACCAGACGCGCTGCACCGCGTCCGATCCTCCAACGGTCACTGTGCCAACGGTCAAACCAATCGACCGGACGCGCTCCAGGAAACGACCGGACGCGCTCCAGGAAACGACCGGACGCACCGATCGCACAGCACCGCGCGCGCAACGACATGACCGGACGCGCTCCACGCAATGATGGACGCGACAGTGCCAGCGTCCGGTTAGAGTCCAGTAAGCTCCTTCAACGACCGGACGCGTCCGATCGCGTGTGATCGGACGCGCCGCACGTCCGATCAGTTCTACGCCACGCGCTACTCCTCTGAAAGCCTGACCGGACGCGCCGGTCCCACGAGTGACCGGACGCGCCGGTTGCAAACCCTAACAACCGCGACTGTGTTGAACTGACCAGACGCGTCCGGTCAAACCATGATCGCGTCTGGTTTAGCGTTCGGTCACCACTGTGACCTCCGTTCGCCTTCGTTTCTTCTCTGACTTTCGGCGTAGTGGAAAATAGGCATTTGAACTCCTTGAAAACGCCTGAATCCCGCCTCGCAAGCTCGACGGGAGGGAGAGAGGAACCCAAACCCCTCTCTACCGCTTAAACTGCACCGCCTTCACAAATGTGCCAACACCACCATGTGAAAAACACCATGTGCATGTGTGTTAGCATTTTCACAATAATTTTCTCGAAGAAGTTAGGCACTCAGCTTGCCTCGCCACTCGATCCTAACACGTATGCAAAGTTAGATCGCTCAAGTGGCACTAGATGACCAATGTGCAAACAAGTTTGCCCCTCTTAATAGTACGGCCATCTATTCTAAACCCGGTCATCAACTTCTCTACATACCTATGACCGGTGAAATGGAAATTCCCTAGGTTATACCTTTGCCTTGCGCATTCCACTCCATCTCCTCCGACGTTGATGCAACACATGCACCAACCATATCACAAATGATATGATCCACTTCACATCATCATGTGACCTTGGTCCATCAATCTTGACCTCACTTACTCTTCACCATTGAGTCGGTCCATCGACGCCAAATCTTGCTCAAGCTTTACCGCCTCACGGTCCATCGCTCCAAAGCCTCTGACTTGCCCTTCACACTTGCAACCGGTCCGTCGAGCCAAGCCTCATCTTGATCTTTGCCACCTTGGCCACATGACTCCATGTCATGTCTCATATGCAATGAGCTCCTCCATGACACCATCACCTATGGACTAATCTCCTGTGTATCTCTCATTAAACACAATTAGTCCACCTAAGGTTGTCACTCAATTACCAAAACCAAACAAGGACCTTTCACCCATGGGTCTTGATTTTTGGAGGTCTAGTTTCATGTGCACGGTCTACCGAGGCCCGCCGAGACTTGAAGTATGGGGACGAATCATCCGGAGCCTAGAAGGCGCCCTAGGGGCAAAAAAGTTTGGCCGGCAGATGTCCCATCCGCGTGCTGATCTCAAGGGTCACCGACCCCACCTTGGGCCATGGGGTGGCAGGGTTCGTGTCGACGTTAAGACCCTATTTGCGCCTCGAGGCATGTACCTCCCCTAGGGGACTCTGCCACGCTTGCCACCGACGGTGCTCCGGTGGCTTTCCTCACTAACCAAACGGGTTTCATGAAATGAACAACAAAGGAGTTTAAAACCACGGCTTTAGCATAGTTCATCATAAAAACAAAATAAAAAGACGCCATGCGTCGCAAACTGATAAACCTAACAAAATAAAAGCCCTAAGGGGCAGCGTCACGGGGGACCTCCGTGAGGATCTGCTGGGAGGGGACAAGGGCAGCCACCGCCTCCTTGGCCGGGCCATAGCGCGCCACCAGGTCCTCGTGGAGGCATAGCGGCTCCTCCGCGGGGAAACCACCGACCTCGGTAAGTGAAAGCTCTATGTTTGGTGTTGGTAATTAGTGACAATGCCTAAGTACTAATCCTATGCCTAAGTTGTATATAGCATATGAGGATTAGTACATTCCAAGGTTGGTGGCAAGATGGACATGATGATCATGATGGCCACACTTGGATTTGGATGCAACCCTACGTGATCAAGGCAAAGGTATATGCTTAAGGGTTATGTTTTAGTAACCAAGATACCTAGTGGGTGTGGTTACATTATAGGATAGATAGTCGTACTATAAAGAGGGGAATGACGCGGCTATTGAACTCCTAAGTGCCTCTAGGTGTGCATTTCATAATCATATGCATTTGGATAGAACTAATAACGCCTCGAAAAATGATTGTGAAAATGCTAACACACTCACACATGATGTGATCACTTGGTGGTGTTAGCACATTTGCGATGGCGTTGGAGTTTGAGCGGTAGAGAGGGTTTGGGGTCCTCTCGGCGGGATTCAGGCGTTTTCGAGGAATTGAAATGCCTATTTTCCTTTACGCCAATGTCAAGTTTTGGAGGCGTTATCATATGTCGTTTCACGAGCTAAAACATGGGCTAAAGTGACACACATACTTAGTCTAGCTCATATGTGAAAGGGTGAATCAAACGGAGGCAAACGGATGTCAGAGAAGTGACCGGATGCTGGACCGGACGCGGTCTTTGTTTGATCGAACGCGTCCGGTCAGTGTTCAGCGTCTGCGCGTGTTTCAGTTTGTTGATCGGACGCGCAGCGCGTCCGGTCACAGTCGACCGGACGTGTTCGGTTGTTGAGGGAGCTTACTGGACTCCAACCGAACGCGGGCACTCTGGCGTCCGGTCAGTCCTCCAGCGCGTCCGGTCACTGTTTCATTGAAGAGCTGCTCTGACTTGACCAGCGTGTCCGGTCAGTTACGGGACTAGCGCGTCCGGTCAAGCCCAGCGCGTCCGGTCAGTTTGGATCGGCGCGTCCGGTCGAGCTACGCCGCGTGACCAGCGCGTCCGGTCCGCGCGACCAGCGCGTCCAGTCAGCGCGACTTCAACTGTTTTAAGTTTCTAACGGCTCTATTCGAAGGGGTACGTCTATAAATACTCATTGGCTGGCTCAAAGTCATCGCTCTTGCATTCTTTGACATACTTGTGAGCACTTTGAGCTAAGCAACTCTCCTCCTACTCATCTCTCTTGCTTCTATGCATGTTCAAAGTGAGATTGAGTGATCCAAGTGCATTTGCATTGTGAGATTGCATCTAGTTTGCACTTGGTGATTGATTTGCTGCGGGATTTTTGTTTCTCTTGGTGGTTGCCGCCACCTAGACGGCTTGGAGCAGCTTGGAGGCGTTGGCAAGAGTTGGTGATTGTTCTTGGCCACCTCCGGTGATTGTGAGGGATTTGTGCCTACCTCGGCGAAGTGCCAAAGGCAACGTTAGTGGATTGCTCGTGTCATTTGTAACCTTTTACCATTTGGTAGGTTCTTGTGGTGCCTTTTGAGATGCTCGGTGTGAGACCGATTAGCCACCGAACCACGTGGTGAAAAGGGACACAACGGGGACTAGCGTGCCAGCAAGCACGTGAACCTCGGGATAAATCTTTGCGTCTTGACTTCTTTGATTGTGATTGATTTATCTCGGTGGATTGGCTATCTTGATTATCATCTATTGATCATATTGATTGGTTGGCTCAATTCTTCACCCCTCGATGAAACTATCCTAACTCAACTCCGCATTACCTTCTTAGTTATCTTTGCTAGCTAGTTAGCTTTGCTAGAGTAGCTCTTTTGTGTAGCTTGCTAGTTGTAGTTGTAGTTACCTTCTCGATTTGACTTATGCGGTTGAGTGCAAATATACTAGAATTGTGAATTGGATAGGTGGCTTGCAAACACCCCGTAGGCTAAGCAAAACTTGCATCTCGCTATTTGTTATATTGATAAACTTGTTTAGCTTGTCTTTGTAGAAATTTTTAAAAGGCTATTCACCCCCCATCTAGCCATCAAGACCTTTTAGTAAGGTCTGCTCCCATCGATAGCTCCGCCATAGCTAGGGAAACCCCGGTGCTATGACGGACGCCGCTCTCGATGGCGGCGGTAACGCGATGATGCGCAGCCCAGAGCCGGTCCACCCTAGTACCCGGGGCGACCCCCAGGTAATCCAGGAAGGCGTCTACCGCGGTGCGGAGACCCTCCAACTCCACGGTCACCTCTAACACACGAGATTCCATTCACAATTAGAAAGGAGATGTAGATGAAGAAGGAAGAAAACAGAAGGGAAGAAAACTCACCACCGCCACGATGGTCGGCGTTGTCTAGCTGACGGAGAAGGACATTCGCCCTCCCCTCAACATCTATTACCGCCGCGCGAACGAGCGCCTGCTCCACCCTCGACCCCGACGGGCCAGCCTGAGCCCTAGGGAGGACATGGTGAGGCGAAGGCTCCCTATTGAGATGCCGCCAGTACGCAGCTGGCGACCGCTCCCCATGAAAGCCCGATCGCCTGACCGGCGCCGCTGCGCCACCGGGGGGCCATCCACCTCCTCGGACCGCTACGGAGAGTTGTCGCGCGCCATCGAGATCATGGGATTGTGCTAGGAGGTGGTGGAAGTGGAAAGTGGTGATAGGTGTGGAAAGAACAAGTGCTGAGCTGGGTATAAATAGGATCCGAACGACCGTTCGACCGCACGGCTACACGGCACCATCAATGGATCTCAGGACTCGAGCCGACGTTCCCACTTCTCGCTAAAACCGAGCAATGGAACCGTCCCCTCCACTTCCCATGATTAAATCTCGATGTTCTCACTCACTGCAATGCACTCGTTTAACTCCTAAAACCGAGGGCTCTCGTGCGGACGATGGGCCACACAAGAGATAAGCATTCTCCAACTTCAGTTTTGATTAGAAGAGCCTCCCTCAAACTCAATTACGACCCATGTCAAAAACCACATGGTAATGGCTAGCATGGCCCATCAACTTCTGGTCAAAACCAAGAGGCCCAAAAGTGGAAGCCGCAAGACGTTAGCAGATAAAGCCATTGCAAAGTAAACGGGCCTGGCGGCTAACCCCACCAAAGGGATGGTCGAAAGGACCAACTCACCGAGACCCCTCAAACTGCCGTAAGGCATAGGGCTCAGGGGCTAGTCCTACCATGCCAGTATAGCAAAAGACCGAAATCGCCCTTGGCCCCGTGCACCCTTACTCAACTCTGAGTCCCTCTGCGGCCAAACACGAGCAATAATGCCCGAGGCACCCTAAGCCATGTCCAGGACCCCGTAGGCATTGACCAGTGGGATCCCATCGGAGGGAGGCGCTGAGCCCTCAGAGCCCATCAAACATATCTGAGGTCCACTGGATGAGCCTCGGGTGACATGGAACGAGTCTCAGGATCACTAGCCGACCCTAAGCGAACAAGGCTCGGACCTCCACCCGGACTAACCTGTTAAAATGCTTGCCGGAAATGCTACTGACTGCCCACCAAGGATAGCATGGCATATTCCACCCCTCCTCTCAATGAAGGAGATGCGTGAAGGACATGAAAAAAGACGAGGCGCCCTTAACCGACCTCTCGCCATGGGCAGAGGCTCGGGGGCTACCCTTGCACTAAGACCGAGGCCTCAGATTTACACTCCACATAAAGTCAAAGACCTTGGAAGCATATCCTATCCTTCCAAGGCCTCGGGGGCTACACCCGGCGGGTGCGCTCGTGCGCACCCCCCGGAAAAAAGCAATACAAAGGCAAGCCGAGGCCCCGACGACGACCTGGCTAAAAGCCTGACAAAGAGCAAACCCGACGTACAGTCTCTGGAGGAGTGTCCCTACTCCTCCACAGTCTCGAGGGCTACCATCGGGTACCACAATTAGGGGTACCCAAATTAAGGTGGAAAACCACCCGGCCCCCCGTCTAAGGGGAAAAATTAACTAAAGAAACATACGGGCTAAATTCTCCCTTGCTGGGCTTCCAGCAAGACGTGTGAGCAAACCAGCCCATCCCCCCGCTTCATCCGAGGCCTCACACAGAGGGGTCTCGGAACACCTCCGACTCGCCCGAGGCCTCAGCTCTGGGTCTCGGACACAGGCCAACCCACAAACATCATCACCGCCTCGTCCAAGCCCCAGAAGATGACATTATCTGTCTCCGCCTCACCCGAGACCGGCCTCTGACGCTGCTCCCCCATTGGCGCGCTCGAAACCCCCCTGTGACATCACCCACGTTCTTGCGTCTGCCCAACCGGACAAGTCAGGAATGACCGGGGTCAAATCACCACGCTGTCGCCCATAACAGGCATGGGAAAGAGTTGTTTGCCACTATGCCACCCATACTAGCACTATACGCACGATTCGTGCCTACGCGGCGTATGAAACGCCGCTCTAGGCCACTATTCCCATGATCGGGGTGAGATCGCACCGTAATTCTCATCTCCGAGGCCTCGATTCTCTACACCAGTCAAACTACAAGGACGAGCACGCTCGCCAGCCACAGGACCAGGTATGACAGGGCGCATCGCTACAACACCAAATGACAGAAACCACTCCCTCAACAGTGCACACATGTCTGGACATGTAGCAGCAGTGCCAGAAGTACCAACGCCATGCCTCCACAGTGCGGACCAGGTCGCCACCGGATAAGGCCCTCCCGAGGCCTCTGGGCTCCTTCAACAAGGATCACGCCATGTACCAACATTTTTTAACCCTGCACCTCCTTGAGACTATAAAAGGAACATGTAGGGACCGTTCCACAAGACAGACAAACATATAACTCTCCTGGACCTTGCGAGGACACCAACAGAGTCACACACACACACTCCACTTACACCTTGAGACTTGGGAGCTTCTCCCTCTCTCATCCGCTTGTAACCCCTACTACAAGCACTTCGGTGCAAAATAATACAACTTTCACCTCCCCCACTGAACGTAGGACATTCTTTGGCCTGAACTAGTATAAATTGCCTGTGTTCTTGCACACCATCCGAATCCCCGAGCGCAAACACGCATTACTCGTTGGTGCTAGAGCCGCCGCTTCTTACATCGACACTTCCAGAGTTTTATTGCAATCTGAGTAAGGGGACTTATGATGGTACTGAGAAAGGGAACAGTGAGACTGATGATGACTCTGACTTCTAAGACTCATACTATGAAATTGATCAGGATGATGATGATTTATTTATTGATTCTGTGGATGATCAAGTGCCAGATGAGGGAGTTGCCAAAGGCAAGAAGATACAGAAAGGGAAGAAGACACAGAAGGGCAAACAAATTCACAATATTGTTGATGATATGTCAACTGATGACAAAGTTTTTGGATAGCAGCAACTCTAAGTGCTACCATCTAGAAAATAGATAGTTAGAATGGTTGGGGACAACAGCAATGTGCATTGTCAGACTAATTTACTTCTTGGTTATGTTAGTATGCTGAAACATGGTTTCATTAAAAAATGATTCAGTTACAGTGACCTTGCTTCAGTTACAAACAACATTCATTCAGTTCTTTATAAGAATGGCACACAACAGCAACAAAAGCACAAACAAGATACATAATAGGAGAGGGCAAGCAACTTTGCACAAGCCAACTAAATCTTTCAGAATTGCTTCGATTGCTCTGTCCTTCTTCAGCTTTTTTTTTATCTCAGTCAAAGCACCAGCTATTGAGTCCTTAATATTTGAGTCACCACCAGTGTCAACCATTGCTGCTTTATTTATGTTGGAATCTGCACCATCGCCGATCCTAGCATTGTCTGAATCATCAACCAACTTGTCTTATCTTCTCTGCTGCTCTAGATATGCAATGTACTCATCCTTCCAATAGAAAAAGGGCACCCGATTCCATTGGGCTGCAGGAAACCAGATCCATCACCAATGAAAACCGGCGGTGATGAGGTTTGTGCAGTAGTGTTGCATCCTTTTTCCAGCCCCTTTTCTTGAGGATTTAAGCCGCTTGTAGTTTATTGTTATACATTTACCATACAAAAAAGCTAGATCGTTGGAGGTAACTTGCATTTCCAGATCAGGATACAAGCTACTACACACTGTTGGATAGTGCTTGCATTGCTCCATAAATAAATCCGTAAAGGGGACTTAGTTGTGAAATTTCCTTTTTTTTTCTCTCTCTTAATAAAGCCCATTCCACCTTGTCTTGTTCACTCTACAGCAAGGAGCGATCTCAACGCAAATCCTCAAATTTGTCCTAATTTGAACAATTGCCCTCCAAAACAAGAGAGGATACCATCTCAACTTTATCCAAACGTTCCCCTGTCTGTCTGTACCTCCAAATAAACCGGGGTGGCATATACCAGCAGGAAGCTAGAAACCCTGAGACATCACCTTCAGACGTGACGTCCTGTGCGCGGTTAACAGTCGAAATTCTTAGCCCTTGTTTAGATTGAAGATTTTTTGAATAGTACCACTTTCGTCTTATTTGATAAATATTGTCCAATCGTAGACCAACTAGGCTCAAAAGATTCATCTCGTGATTTTGAACTAAACTGTGTAATTAGATATTTTTTTACCTACATTTAGTACTCTATGCAAGCGGCTAAAAATTGATGTGATTGAGAGAGTGAAAAAACTTGGAATTTTGAGGTGATCTAAACATGGACACAGCAGGACATGCCGTTGGCGGAAGCAGTTAGCTGCTACTGCGTGGAATCATTCGCCTATGTGCCACTTTTGCACAGTGCCCTGTTGGGCCTGATGCTCATCCACCAAAGGTACTGTTCCTCCTCCTGACCTCCTCCACAGGGTACCTGCATGTGGGTCTCGTTCGGCTGGCTGATGGCTGGTGGCTGGTGGCTGAGGCTGATTTATTGTGAGAGAAAAATACTGCTGGCTGGCTAGTGGCTGATGGCTGATGCTAAACCGGTGGCTGGCTGGCAACCAGCCAGCCGAACAAGGCCGTGATCTCCTTCCCCCTTTTTCTCATTGCCACAATGGCTGGGCAGGGCAGTGATGGCGAATACACGCTCAGCAAGTCTTTCAATTCACACGGCGTGCTTGTTGCATGGATATGACCGATCACTGCGAGTATGTACTAGCAGGTGCTAGTACTTGAATGAACGTGCATGGTGCTGGCCGTGCTGGGCTGCTGGCGTTTCCTTCCTAGGAGCTAGACCCCCATGGCCACATCATGCATGTCCATGGCGATGCGCCGAGAGGCCGAGCCACGGATGCGTGGGCTTCGGTGAATTGGGGAGAAAAACACTGTATTAGAATTTTTGTAGCATTTCATTTGTATTTGGTAAAAATTATCTAAATTTTGACTAACTAGGCTTAAAATGTTCATCTCGCAAAGTACAACAAAACTGTACAATTAGTTTTTGATTTCATCAATATTTAGTACTCCATGCATTTGTCGACATTTTGATATGACAGAAAATCTTCTTTTTATATATTAAAATTTGGAGAGAACCGGGTAACTAAACAAGGGCGTGATGGGCAGCAGCAGCGGATGGCAGTGCTGGGGACACGCTGCCAATGTCGTGCTGCGGCATGCATCGCATGTGTGTTCGTGCCTGCATGGATGTCGGTCTTTCTGTGGTCAGTGCGCTGACAAAAAGGGCCGTGCATCGCATGCATGCATGCAGCACCGTGCCTAGCACCAGCTTTTTGAAGGCGATTCGCTTCCTGGCCGCCCGCGCGCGCGGCTGGGCCACGCCGGCGCCCGGCACCAGGCACCGGCAGTGCCCTAAGCACGCAAGTGGTTTCTCTTTCTCTTTCGCGTTGCTAATGATTCATGGGCGCAGTTGTATATGTATTGTTATCTGAAGACTGAACCCACTTGACGTCTGCTGAGCACTACTACTATATACATGCCCATGATCATAGGAGATTGCAGAGAGAGGCAAGCTCGAGAATGAAGCACAACGGCCACTCAAGATCGTCAATTCGTTGCCAGGGAACGAAGAATATCAAGTTCTACGTGCTAACTGCTAAGAGTATAGATTGCAAGTGAAGTTAAGCTTCACCTCTGAAGATTATGCACTCTCATATCATGGATTGGTTGAATTCTTTGTAATCTTGTTCTGTGTTTCCTTTCCTTTGGTTCAGTCCTAGCTTCTATAGGTAAGTTTTTGCTTGGGTTAGCTCTTGGCTACCCCGTTTTTTGTAATCTGGTTTTGGTTCTTTTCATAAAGCACTGGGGAGCAACAAGTCTCCATAGGGCCTGTTTAGTTGGGTCACCAACCCAAAAAGCAAACCCAAAAAGTGCTACAGTACCTGTCACATCAAAATCTTGCGGCACATGCATGAAGTACTAAATGTAGACGAAAGAAAAAACTAATTACACAGTTTAGTTGTAAATCACGAGACAAATCTTTTGAGCCTAATTAGTCCATGATTGGACACAAATTGCCAAATAAAAACGAAAAGTGCTACAGTAGCCGAACCCAAACTTTTTCACCAACTAAACAACCCCATAGTTTCAGTTCAAAAAGATAGAGAGTATGTCATGCATGCAGATCATTAATCCATCTTCCTCAGGCCTTAATTAAAAGGATAACTCACAAAAAACAATTTATAATTTTTTCTATAGTCAAACACGGATAAAATTATATATTGCCTGTACAAATTAAAAAACAAACAAACAATTTGACATACAGTATAGGAGAGGCTAGCAGCTTTCAACGCGAAAGAAAACTGGGGTGCAAGCAGAATATTAGTGCATCTTGATCTCCTCATAAAATTAACCTAGCTATAGTTGTCACACTAAGGCTCTAAGCTACTGCACCGTACTTTCACATGACCAGCACGCCAGGCAGTGGTTATATATATAGTACAAGTAGAATAAGAACAGCTGATCGAATAATAGTTGTGCGGCATGCATCATCTCAGTCTATCACGCATGCACGCCTGGGAGCCGAAGTTGAGAGAAAACTAGGACCTTGTTTAGTTCAGTGAATTGGGGAGAAAAACACTGTATCAGAATTTCTGTAGCATTTCGTTTGTATTTGGTAAAAATTATCCAAATTTTGACTAACTAGGCTTAAAATGTTCGTCTCGCAAAGTACAACAAAACTGTGCAATTAGTTTTTGATTTCATCAACATTTAGTACTCCATGCGTTTGCCGACATTTTGATGTGACGGAGAATCTTCTTTTTGCATAGTGGAATTTAGGGAGAATTAGGGAACTAAACAAGGGCTAGGGTAAACCTCATGCCCTATAGCTAAAAGAAGGCCTGTGCAAAAAGCCTGTTGGTGCTGGGACACAGAGAGAGAGGAGGTCGTGTCTCTCTCCATGCCCACAACGTACACTTCCCCCACCCCACCCCCGGCCCCTAAAAAGGAGCTCCCACTATTCGTCCTAGCTCGTCCCTTTTGGTCCAGAGACATTTGCTTGCCAGTTGCCAGCCACTCCACCTCGACTCAACACCATCCACGCAGCAATGCAAGGACGACATGATCTCGTAGTGGGCGTGGGTCAGTGGTGTACAACAAACCTAGCTTTTCATTCTAATACTCCCTCCGTTCAAAGGATGTAAATCTCGCTTTTCGAGGTAAGATTAGTGGTAATGTAAAATTATGTATTTGCCCTTCCTCTATCATTCTAGAAGTGGTTTTCTTTTGCAATATTCTTCTCATGGATGGTAAGTTTTTAATCATGTAGGGATATTTTTAATTGGTAGGTCTCATTGAAAAAGTGATCTCCAACTCTGCAACCACATGTTTTTTGAGACAAGATTTGAATGCTAGAATTATATATTTTTTAAGACTGAGCGAGTATATATATATATATATATATATATATATATATATATATATATATATATATATATATATATGGGTTCAAAAGATTTCCTTTTCTGCGCCCCTCTTATTACTGCTTCATATGCACATTGTATTGCACAGTGTGCAGACGAATACTGTTACTGTTAGTGATAGACTGATAGCTAGTAGTACATCCTGTCTCTGATAAATTCCGGTGAGATTGACTGACGGAGTGTAATCCCTGTGTATTCAGCAGTTTATTTAGAAAGGAAGAAAACGGTTCTGGGTGTCTATGGAGGTGGAGCCATCTTTATTCTCTACGAGACTACGAGTAGTATTGGTGATATATATATATATATATATAGGGAGAGTATACTCCGTAGCTAGCTATAAAATAGCTTATTTTGTAGCCGGATCAACCGAGCGCACCAGGTGTGACCAACCGCACCTCCTGCTGATCGAGTTGTCATTTACTGCAATGCATGCAGCCATGCAAGAATCTTCATGTACGTTAATTAACGAGAGCCCATCATTAACGCTGCCCGTAATTACGTTAATTGTTTTTAACTAATCGTCACATCTGGAGGCTTCCATTTTTAGTTACTATAATTAGCACGCAAATTCTAGTCACCATGATTTGACGCAAATGTTCTTGTTACGATAATACTTTGTCCAAAAAAAAAAAGTAGTTTTTACGGAAAAAAATATTCTAGCTACTATAATTCTGATATTTTAAATGGCTGGATATGGTAATCAGGATGGGTACATTATTACGATATTTACCATAACAAAAATACTTACGATAATCTGAATATACGGTTACCATAGTTAGCACGGGGAGTTACCACATTTTGATATCATCATGATACGATGAACATTTACCGTAACGAATAAGATTACTTATGATGACAATATTAACAAATAATTACGATAATTTGAGTGTGATGATAAAGTTAGAGTGACTGGAATTTGATATTTTCCTCAATGAGTACGACAATATATATTATGAATTACTATAATCCATGGTGAATTTACGATAGATTTCTAAATGAATTACTATAATCCATGCTGACTAAACAAGCTCTGGCTGCCGTATAGCCTGAAGAGGTTGAAGGCGGAGAGGAAGGCCAGCAGGGTGGCGGCGAGCCCGGCCATGACGGCGCTAGCGACGCAGGCACCGGCCGGCCTACAGAAGGCGCAGATCCCCATCCACTGCAGCTCGGGCTGGCCGTGCTTGGCGACGACGGAGAGGCATGCAGCGTGGCGGCGACGGCGGCCAGCAGCACATATGTCAGCGCCTGGTCGCATGAGAAGACCTACCAGGCCAGTAGGGGCCTCCGCCGGACATGGCCAGGGCGACGCAACAGCGTGCTGCCTGCAGCAGGCTGTACACGTACGGAAGGATGGCCATGGACCACCGAGTGCATGGATAGCGCCAGCTAACCATCGTGGCCAACAACCAAGACGTCGTCATGTGGAGCAGTGGCGACGTCCGTAGCACTGGACTCCGTGGGTGATTGATTCATCCGATCCCGCTCGACCCGCAGACCGCCATGGTCCGCCGCCATGACCTGCCGCTGGAGTTCGCAGACTACCATGGCCCATCGTCGGAACTCGCAGGACTTCCACCGGAGCTTGGGGGAATCCCGCCTGGCCCCCGCCTGCGCGCCCCGCCGGCCATGGCCGCGTGCACCTCCCGTGCGCGCCACGCTACCTCGCCGTGGTAGCCTCGAGCCGAGAGCCCACGAGCGCCCCGCCCGAGGTCGCTAGGGCCCGCCGCCAGAGCTCGCATGACTTCCAACGGAGCTTGGAGGAATCCCGCCTGGCTCCCGCCTCCGCGCCCCACCCGAGGTCGCCGAGGCCCGCCTCCGAGGCTGCGCAAGGCGACGCCATCGCCGACGGCATGCTGCACGGCGGTGCCCACGACGAAGGAACCGCACGCGAACAGCGAGCAGCAAAACCACTCCGTCGGCGGCGTCTTCAGCGGGGTGCAGGCTCAGCATCGTCGTGAAATGTCTTCAGGTAGGTGCAAATACGGAACCGTGTCTTCTGTCCATATGTTTACCACGCCATCTGCATGCAGAAATTAAAGTGACATGATTAGGGGACTTTAAGCCACGTAATTAGGGGATCGGTTGATTGGATCCGTCTGAGCCGCAGGTGTGGGTCTGGTCAATATGAGCGGTGTGGAAGGCTCGAGTGAGACGTGTAGGTTGGATCTGGCTACAAAATAAAATTATTCTATAGCTAGCTACAGTGTATTAGTTCTATATATATATATATATATATATATATATATATATATATATATATATATATATATATATATATATATATATACACTAGCTGAAAAGAGCAGCCATGGTACATAATCAGTATCATATTATCATTGGAAATATTTTTGAATATAAATTTTTAATAAATTTATTTAGAGATACAAATATTGCACGTATTTTCTACAAATCAAGTCAAACTTGTGGCATGTACGCCGACGACGACAGACGTTTAGGACGGAGGAAGTACTGTATATCAGTACGTCACGCATGCCCTTCGGCGCAGAGATGCTCAGACCAAAGTTCTCGAATTTCGGTGGCCCTCCGTTCGTGCTTGCTGAACTCTTTTTGAATACTGGTTAAATTCCAAAGTTTGCCTCCCAAATTCACTACGTAGAATTCTTATTCCCTGTCACATTAAAATATTAGCACATATATGAAGTACTAAATATAGATAAAATAAAAAACTAATTACACAGTTTTGTTGTACTTTGCGAGACGAACATTTTAAGTCTAATTAATCAATGTTTGGACAATTATTACTAAATAAAAATAAAATTACTATAGTATGACGGGACACTTACTATACAAATTTTGCCCCCAAACTTTGGTAACTAAACAAGGCCACTGTACTAGTTAAGGGCAGCTTGCCATCACTCACTCCATCAGTCATGCATGCATGCTCTGCAGCGCAGGGATGTTTCAGCCCAAAGGCCAAAAGCCCCGGCCCCTACATAGGACATACGTACTCCTAGTAGGAGGCACTGCAACAGTTCAGCAGTGTAAACAGACAAATCAGCTTCGATGATTGGGCACAGATAGAATCATGTTAGCTCAACTGATGTGAAGATCACATGCACTAGTAGAGAACCGACTTTCACTCTCGGCATCACTTTTGGAATTACTCTCGGTATTTATTGCACCCGGGAGTAAAGGGACAATTACTCCCGGTTTTAGCCACCAACCGGGAGTAAAGTCCCACACTCAACGACCAGTTCATCATGCAAGGACCTTTACTCCCGGTTGGAGACACCAACCGAGAGTAAAGGTAGACTTTTACTCCCGGTTGGAGACACCAACCGGGAGTAGAGGTGGAGTGAACCTTTACTCCCGGTTGGTGGCTCCAACCGGGAGTAAAAATGGACTTCCAGTCTGGGTTTTTAAGCACAACCGGGAGTAAATGTTTCTCTATATACTGAGCCCTGCATTCCTCTCGCGCCAGAGCCATTTGGAGCTCTGTTCTTCGTCGTTGCTCATCGTTCGTGTGTTCTTGCTCAAACAAGCCAGCTAGTCATCACAAGAACGATTTCTTCGACGCCTCCATCAATTCTTCTGTTGTAAAGGTCGTCATCTTCTTTCTCCTCTCATCTTCATCCTACATTTCATGGTTTAGACATTTATAAAAGAATTTTATTTTTTTTCATTTAATTTCTTTTATTTAGTAAATGAGGAATTTACAATATTTTAATTACAAAAATGAGTGTAGAGAGTAGATGTAAACAGTTCTGAGGCTTCCGTAAATTAATCAGTTATCATGCATGCCTGCATGTTGTGTAATTAATATAACTAATTATATGCTCAAGATTTTAATACGTATGTACAGAATATGCTGGTGTTATAATGGAAGAAGGTGAAGAAAAACAATGGGACGATGACGTTATTACAGAATATGCTGGTGTCTTAAATGATACCCCAATGGGGGAAGCTGAAGAGGAGGTACAGGAGGTAGCGGCAGAAAAACAAATATTGTGGGAACTGAGGACAAGTCAGACATGTCAGTAGATTACGAAAAGGAAGATATAATTGTGCCCTTCAGAGTGAACAAAGATCCAAGCATAGCGCTAAATGATGAGGACACTCCAGTGTCGTATTGGTCCCAAACTTTTTCTTAGCATTTCACATGTCATATGTGAAGCAACCACCAAGTTTGAGATTTTTCCGAATTGGTTTGGTACTTTTTCCAGTTTAATTGAATTTGTGGAGGTCGTTGCAGAATTCCAGTGTTTACGATATGTAATTCACCATATTTTGTCTCACGCAGCACGAAGAAAAATGTAATAATAAAAATAATAATCAGAAAAACCTAAGATCTTGTGTGGGGACATATTTTAGGTGTAAATGAGTGCAAAAAAATCTCAAGCCACTTTGACAAGGTAGGAGTACACGTGCTTCACAAAAGGTATATGGAACCTTTCATCGAACCATGTCTATACATCTGGGTTCTTAGGAATTCTGAAGTCCAAGTGTTGTATTGGTCCCAAACTTTTTCTCAGGCTTGCAAATGCTATATGTGAAGCAACCGCCAAGTTTGAGATTTTTTCGAATTGGTTTGGTACCTTTTCCAGTTTAATTTAATTTCCGCGCGACTTCACCGGGTAATTCTACGTTGAACTGTGTCCAACCCAGAAAAGATCCGGAATTATGCCAAACTTTGCCACATGGTCTCTTGTGCCCTAGGAGACAAGTATTTGTGGAGGTCGCTGCAGAATTCCAGTGTTTTCGATATGTAATTCACCATATTTTGTCTTACGCAGCACGAAGAAAAATGTAATAATAAAAATAATGATCAGAAAAACCTAAGATCTTGTGTGGGGATATATTTTGGGTGTAAATGACTGCCAAAAAAATCTCAAGCCATTTTGACAAGGTAGGAGCACACGTGCTTCACAAAAGATATGTAGAACCTTTCATCGAACCATGTCTATACACCTGGGTTCTTAGGAATTCTAAGGTCCAAGTGTCGTATTGGTCCCAAACTTTTTCTCAGGCTTGCAAATGCTATATGTGAAGCAACCGCCAAGTTTGAGATTTTTTTCGAATTGGTTTGGTACCTTTTTCAGTTTAATTGAATTTCCGCGCGACTTCACCGGGTAATTCTACGTTGAACTGTGTCCAACCCAGAAAAGATCTGGAATTGTGCCAAATTTTGCCACATGGTCTCTTGTGCCCTAGGAGACAAGTATTTGTGGAGGTCGCTGCAGAATTCCAGTGTTTTCGATATGTAATTCACCATATTTTGTCTCACGCAGCACGAAGAAAAATGTAATAATAAAAATAATAATCAGAAAAACCTAAGATCTTGTGTGGGGACATACTTTGGGTGTAAATGACTGCCAAAAAAATTTCAAGCCATTTTGACAAGGTAGGAGTACACGTGCTTCACAAAAGGTATATAGAACCTTTCATCGAACCATGTCTATACACCTGGGTTCTTAGGAATTCTGAGGTCCAAGTGTCATATTGGTCCCAAACTTTTTCTCAGGCTTGCAAATGCTATATGTGAAGCAACCGCCAAGTTTGAGATTTTTTCGAATTGGTTTGGTGCCTTTTTCAGTTTAATTGAATTTCCGCGCGACTTCACCGGGTAATTCTACGTTGAACTGTGTCCAACCCAGAAAAGATCCGGAATTGTGCCAAACTTTGCCACATGGTCTCTTGTGCCCTAGGAGACAAGTATTTGTGGAGGTCGCTGCAGAATTCCAGTGTTTTCGATATGTAATTCACCATATTTTGTCTCACGCAGCACGAAGAAAAATGTAATAATAAAAATAATGATCAGAAAAACCTAAGATCTTGTGTGGGGACATATTTTGGGTGTAAATGACTGCCAAAAAAATCTCAAGCCATTTCGACAAGGGCGAAGTACACGTGCTTCACAAAGGTATATGAAACATTTCATCGAACTATGTCTATACACCTGGTTTCTTAGGGATTCTGAGGTCCAAGTGTCGTATTGATCTCAAACTTTTTCTCAGGCATGCAATTGCCCTATGCGAAGCAACCGCCAGATTTGAGATTTTTCTGAATTGGTTTGATACTTTTTCTAGTTTAATTGAATTTTCGCGCGACTTCACCATGTAATTATACGTTGAACAGAGTCCACCAATGAAAAGATGGACGTAAAATAGATGTGAAAACAAATTTCCTGTCTAAAAACAATAGATTTAATGGTATTACTTGAAGACTATATTTTTGCATTAATGAAATAATAATTATTATTTACATTATATTCAATATTTAAAAGAAAAATAAAATATTTTAGGTTACATATGTTCCATGTCTGCAGTATAGCAAAAGAAACTCTAATTTATTTTTTCAAAAAATTTATAACAACTATATTAATTTCTACATAAATAATAGTAATTTAGCAATTATAAATAAAAAGAAATATAAAAACCAAAATCCTGCTTTGAAAATGGCGGGAAGCCAAAATCACCCTAGCTTTGGTGGGCTGCATTTTGCGCGGGCCCGAAATATCTGACCTTTACTCCCGGTTTGTATTGCCAACCGGGAGTAAAGAGTTTTTAGTCCCGGTTGGGGTAAGACCCGGGAGTAAATGTGTGACCTTTACTCCCGGTTTGTATTGCCAACCGGGAGTAAAGGGTTTTTAGTCCCGGTTGAGGTTAAGACCCGGGAGTAAATGTCCTCCATATATAATAGCAAACTTAGGGTTCTGGATCGAGCTCCCTCCACCACCACCCGCCGTCTCTTCTCTTCTCCAGATCGGGCTCCCTCCATCAACATCACCGTCCCCTACATCATCCCTTCGGCGCCCCCCCCGGGAGCAGCCCCGTCCGGTGCCGCTCACCTCCGGCGGCGGCCCCGTCCGGCGCGCTCACCTTCGGCGGCGGTCCCCTCCGGCGCGCTCACCTCCTGCGGTGGCCCCCTCCGGCGCGGCTCACCTCCGGCGGCGGCCCGTTCGGCGTGGCTCCCCTCGGACATGGCCCCTCCGGCGCGGCAACCCCTTCTGGTGGCAGCTGTAAGGTCCTAGATGGCTAGAGGGGGGGTGAATAGCCTATAAAAATTCTACAACCACCACTAAGCAAACTTGTTAGAATAACAAACGGCGTAAAGCGAGTTTTGCTTAGCCTACGGAAGTGATGCAAGCCTCCTATCCACAAGTCTAGTAGATTATGATCTCTAATTCACACAAGGGCTAGGTCACTAAAACTTACACTAGTGAGCAAGCTAACAACAACTAGCAAAGGTATTACTAGAGCTACACAAGATAAACTAGTAAAGATAAGTGCAAGAGATAGGATTGTGAATCTTATACCGACGGTGGAGTGAAGATGTTGCCAATCACCAAGATGATATACAATCAATTAATATTGACAACAACACAATATGTAGACCAATCACCGGGAGACAAGAGACACAATATTTTTGTTCACCCGGTGTTCACTTGTGCACCGACAAGCTACGTCACCGGTTGTGTCGACCAACACTTAGATGGTTCCTCGGTGTGACCCTCAAGTCACTTGCCCCTCAAGGCACGCCCCGCAAGGCACCGCAAGACTCCACTCTCAAGTGAGGTAACTCAATGACACGCGCAATGTAATAGAGTTGCTTTTGGCGTCCCGCCGAGGAAAGCACAAGAACCTCTTACAATCAACCGGAGGTGGCCAAGAACAATCACCTTCTCTTGCCAACGCCTCCAACAATCTCCAAGCCGGCTAGGAGCGGTACTCTCCAAGAGTAACAAGAAATCCACCGGCTCAACCACCCACAAGTGCCACTAGATGCCCTCAAGCTATGCAATGCACTTTGGGATCACTCAATCTCACTTTTGATTTGCAATCAAGCAAGGGAGATGAGTGGGAGGAGTTGTTCTAGCTCAAAGGATGCACAAGTATGTTAGAAATACCAAGCTACCTCCCCAAGGGCCGGCCAACGAGTATTTATAAGCATCCCATCCAAAAAGAGCCGTTACAACCCACTGACCGTTTTCTGCGGGAGCACCGGACGCGCCGGTGGTAACTCACCGGACGCGCTCAACCGCGTCCGGTGCCCCTCCGACAACCGCGTGTCCTCCGAAATTCAAATTCGACCGTTAGATCCTCCAACGGTCACTGCGTGCCAACGGTCAAACGACCCACCGGACGCGCTGCTGCGAACCACCGGACGCGCCGGTGCGCACAGCACCCGCGCCCGCGAAGCAACCACCGGACGCGCTCTTCGCCACCACCGGACGCCACAGTACCCGCGTCCGGTGCGAGTCCAGTAAGCTCCCTGGACCACCGGACGCGTCCGATGGTGTGTCACCGGACGCGCACCGCGTCCGACGTCCTCGTTTCCCTCAGGGCGCAAGACCGGACGCGCCGGTCCCGTGGGTCACCGGACGCGCCGGTGCCAAACCCTAGCTCGCGCGCCTGACGCCCGCGCTGCACTGACCGGACGCGCCGGTGCACCGTGACCGCGTCCGGTGCAGCGTCCGGTGCGGCGTCCGGTGCTCCGTCCAGTCACTTCCGTGACCGCGTTCGCCTCCGTTTCTTTTCCGACTTCCGGCGCAATGGAAAATAGGCATTTCATTTCCCCGAAATCGCCTGAATCCCGCGCTCGCACGCTCGGCGGGAGGGAGAGAGGAACCCAAACCTCTCTATACCCGCAAACCACAGCGCGACCAACGCCACCTTTGTAAATGTGCCAACACCATCAAGTGTACATCTCCATGTGCTTGTGTGTTAGCATTTTCTCAATCATTTTCAAAGGTTTTCCAATTAGCTCACTAGGCCCTACATGCAATGCACTTCATGAATTCACCTAGTGGCACCCATGCGTCGAATAACCGATAAGACTTCCCCTCTTAATAGTTCGGCTATCGACCCTAAACCACTCACACCCTCTATGGTGTCTTGAGTGTAAAACAAAATGGCCCTATGGTTATACCTTTGCCTTGAGCCCATTTTGCTTCTCCAAATGATATGATCCACTTCATATCATCACATGACCGTCTCGGTCCATCGACCTTGACTTCACTTGCTCTTCACCGTTGCATTGGTCCGTCGGCGCCAAGTCTTGCTCAAGCTTCACCATCGCATGGTCCTTCGCTTCGAAGCCTCGACTTGCCCTTCACCTTCACAACCGGTCCATCGAGTCAAGCCTCATCTTGGTCTTCACCATCTTGGTCATATGAGTCAATGTCATGTCTCATATTCAATGACCACCTTTATCTAAATCATCCACTTAGATACAAAGGTTAGTCCTAGGTTTCATCAATTAGCCAAAACCAAACTAGGGACTTTCAATCTCCCCCTTTTTGGTAATTGATGACAACCCTCACAAAGATGATTTTGATAATAAAAGTTTTGAACTTGTCATACTTGTCCAATCGTTTTGCTCATAAGTAAAGTTTGGACAATTATCACAAGCTCGGTTTTGGTAGCATTAGCTCCCCCTACATATGTGCATAGAGTTTGGATTGAAAGCTTTGCACATATGCATAGATAGAAGTGTTGGGAGAGTAATTCTACCAAAATGATGCTAAGGTGTAAGAAATGGACCTTTGAAGCGTGATACCAATCGGAGTTGCCTTTTACACCATCCTTAGCATCATGAAGTAACTAGACATCCATCAAAACTCAAGAACCCCGTGAGATCAACATTATATATAAAGGTTCTTGGACCACTTGTAAAGCTCACCACTTGTAAAGCTTTAGGCTTGTCTAGATACCACAAGTAAACTATTCCTATGCATGCTAGTAGATTATTTCATCATCCAAGTTTTATACTAGCATTGCACCACACAAGCATGTATATTTGAATTTTAAATATATGTGCAATGAGCAAGTCATATGAGAATGCCAATGAGCAAGTCATATGAGAATGCACAAACAAATGCAACAACTTTGTTTATGAGCTTGCTCCCCCTACTTGTGTGCATCAACAAATTTTATTTACCCCTTTATCATGTTGAATCATCTTTTTCTCATCATAAATTTTATTTACCCCTTTCAAGTTGAATCATCTTTTTCTCATCATAAATTTTATTTACCCCTTTCAAGTTGAATCATCTTTTTCTCTCCCCCTTTGTCAACAACTTACCCAAAAATGGGATCAAATTGTGGAGAGAAGGAAAAATGTTTAATGGAGTAGGTTAAAATTTATCAAATTTGGTTCAACCTAGAACACTTGCCAAAGATATTTAATTCGATTTGAACCAAAGACAAGCTTCTTCACACCTCATAATAAGGGTTATCTTGCCTATGTTGAATTAAACACTTATAGCAAATCTTCTAGATTCAACACTAGGTTTGCAATCTCACAAACATGTCATATGCCACCACTAGATCAAATCAAACATAGAGGCAATAGTGGTAACATATGTCCATCAAATTCATTTGATTTATCATGAATGCTCATGCATACCACTTATTATGTCTATATGCTCTAGCAAGTCCTTAGCATAGGATGAATGACATGTCAATCAACTTTACCTTGCAATGTCGAAGGAGAGGCATGTCAATAAGTGAGTGGGGTGCATTCAACTCATGTTTGAGAAATCAAGAATGTTCAATTCATTCCTTAGCTTGCAAAACCTCTTTTCATCAAGTGGCTTAGTGAGAATATCGGCAAGTTGATCATCGGTGCCAACACTTTTAATGGCAATATCTCCCTTTTGTTGATGATCTCTAATGAAATGATGTCTTATGTCAATATGCTTTGTTCTTCCATGTTGAACCGGGTTTTGTATCATCTTGATTGCACTCTCATTATCACATAGCAACGGCACATTCTTGAAATTGAGGCCATAATCCTTCAAAGTTGATGTCATCCATAGCAATTGTGCACAACAACTCCCCGCACTCACATATTCGGCTTCGGCGGTAGAGATTGCCACACTATTTTGTTTCTTTGAGGACCATGACACAAGTGATCTTCCAAGTAATTGACATGTGCCACTTGTGCTCTTTCTATTGATCTTGCAACCCCCATAGTCGGAGTCCGAATATCCAATCAATTCAAACTTTGACCCTTTGGGATACCATAGTCCAACATCTCTTGTTTGCTTCAAGTACCTCAATATTCTCTTTGCGGCCGTGAGATGACTCTCTCTAGGTGAGGCTTGATATCTAGCACACATGCAAACACTAAACATGACATCCGGCCTTGATGCGGTGACATAGAGTAGACTTCCAATCAAAGACCGATATTCCTTTTGATTTACCATTTTGCCATCAAAATCACTATCCAAATTTCCATTTGTACCCATTGGAGTTGAAATTGGCTTTGCATCTTGCATTCCAAACTTCTTCAACATGTCCCTTATGTATTTCCCTTGACTCACAAATGTTCCATTCTTCAATTGCTTGACTTGGAGACCAAGGAAGTAGCTAAGTTCACCAATCATAGACATTTCAAACTCTTTGCCCATCATAGCACCAAATTCTTCACAATAAGCTTGATTGGTTGATCCAAAGATGATGTCATCAACATATATTTGCACTATGAATAGATCATTTCCAATCTTCTTGGTGAATAGAGTAGTATCAACCTTGCCCATCTTGAATCCCTTAGAGAGAAGGAAATCCCTTAGCCTCTCATACCATGCTCTAGGTGCTTGCTTTAAGCCATATAAAGCCTTCTTCAACTTGTACACATGGTTGGGTTTCTTGTCATCTTCAAATCCGGGCGGTTGCTCAACAAATACTAACTCATTGATGATCCCATTGAGAAATGCACTTTTGACATCCATTTGATATAGTTTGATATTGTGTGCACAAGCATAAGCCAATAGAATCCTTATTGCCTCTAATCTTGCCACGGGAGCATATGTCTCATCATAGTCAAGACCTTCAACTTGAGTGTAACCTTGAGCAACTAGTCTTGCTTTGTTTCTCACTACAATGCCATCTTGATCTTGCTTGTTTTTGAACACCCATTTAGTTCCAATCACATTGTAGTCGTTTGGCCTTTCTACCAATTCCCAAACATCATTTCTTGTGAAATTGTTTAACTCTTCTTGCATAGCCATGATCCAATCGGCATCCCTCAAAGCTTCTTCTATCTTCTTTGGTTCTATGGTTGACACAAATGATGCATGCTCACAAAACATAGCCAATCTTGATCTTGTTTGCACACCACTTCTAATATCACCAATAACACTATCAATGGGGTGATCTCTTGCAATATGTTGTGGTTGGAGTACTTGCACTTGATTGCTTGAGCTTGGTTGATCACTTGATGTATCTTGTTGAGAAGAACTAGCACCTTGATCTTGCACTTGAGAGTCACTAGCTAGCTTGAATGGAGAATTGAGCACTTGATCTTTATCATCATCTTGAATATCAATAACTTGCTTTGCTCTAATGTCCCCAATGTCCATGTTCTTCATTGCTTCCACCAATAGAGTTCCACTAACATCATCTAGATTCTCTTCTTCATCTTGTGACCCATTGGTTTCATCAAATTGCACATCATGGACTTCTTCTAGAATACCACTTGAGTTGTTCCAAACTCTATAAGCTTTGCTTGTAGTTGAATAACCAAGTAGGAACCCCTCATCACATCTCTTGTCAAACTTTCCCAATCTAGTGCCTTTCTTCAAGATATAGCATTTGCAACCAAACACCCTAAAGTAAGAAATATTGGGCTTTCTTCCATGAAGTAACTCATATGGGGTCTTCTCTAGCAATGGATGACAATATAATCTATTGATGTAGTAGCAAGCGGTATTGATTGCTTCATCCCAAAAAGATTGACTCACATTGTACTCATGAAGCATTGATCTAGCCATATCAAGCAATGTTCTATTCTTCCTCTCAACTAGGCCATTTGATTGTGGAGTGTACTTGGCCGAGAATTGATGTCCAATACCATAATGATCACAAAGTTCTTCAATCCTTGTATTCTTGAACTCACTTCCATTGTCACTTCTCACTTTCTTGATTCTAATCTCAAACTCATTGTGAACTCTAGTGAGAAATGTCTTGAAGGTGTCAAACACTTCACTTTTGTCACTAAGAAAGAATACCCATGTGAATCTTGTGAAGTCATCCACTATGACAAAGCCATACTTGTTGCCGCCTATGCTTGTATATGTTGTTGGTCCAAATAGATCCATGTGCATCAATTCAAATGCTTTGCATGTGCTCATTGTACTCTTCTTTGGATGTGAGCTTCCAACTTGCTTCCCGGCTTGACATGCACTACAAAGCTTAGTCTTCTCAAATTCAACATCTTTCAAACCATTGACAAGATTGTGAGTTGTAAGCTTCTTCAATTGTTTCATGCCAACATGACCAAGCCTTCTATGCCAAAGCCAACCCATGCTTGATTTGGAGACTAAGCAAGTTGTCAAAGAAGTTTCTCTAGTATTGAAGTCAACTAGGTAGAGATTCTCATATCTAAAGCCCTTGAATGCCATATTTGAACCATCCACACTAATAACTTCCACAACATCAACCCCAAAGATGCATTTGTAGCCTAGATCACATATTTGTGCCACGGATAGAAGATTGAAATCCAAGCTTTCAACTAGCAACACATTGGAGATACTCATGTCATTTGATATTGCAATCTTTCCCAAGCCAATAACCTTGCCTTTCTTATTATTGCCAAATGTGATAGAATCAACACCACTATTATTGTCATTGATTGAATCAAACATTCTTGATGTACCGGTCATGTGTTGAGTGCACCCACTATCAATAATCCAATGCCTTCCTCCGGCTTTGTAATTGACCTACAAGTAAATCAATGAAGCTTAGGTACCCATTTTTGCTTGGGTCCTTGTAGGTTAGTAACTAAGCTCTTTGGTACCCAAATAGCCTTCTTCTTTGGGCCAACAATGGGTGTACCAATAAACTTAGCTTGCACACCCTTCACACCTTTGGTAAGCACATAGCAAGAATCAAAAGGTATAGCATTAACGAATTTCTTGCTTTGGTTCCTTTTATTGCAATTTTGCTCTAGGTGCCCAACTTGCTTGCATCTATTGCAAAACCGACCATTGCTCTTCACAAAGCTAGGCTTTGGAGTTGCAAAGGCCGACTTGCCTTTCTTGGGGGTGTAGCCCAATCCCTCTTTGTTAAGAGAGAACCTTTGGCTACCCAAGCACTTAAGCAAGCGGGCCTCACCACCATAGGCCTTGCCTAGGGCGTGAGTGAGCTCATCCACCTCTCTCTTGAGAGTCTCATTCTCAACCATTAGTGAGGCATCACAAGTGAAACCATCACTAGTAGTGGAGGTAGAGTTGGTGGTGGTGGATGAAGAGCTACAAGAAGGGTTAGCATTTGACATGATGATAGGTTCATTAAAGGATTCATCAATTATATCACATGTAACACCTATATCACATGATACAACAACCTCTTTCTTTGCTTGTTGCTCAAGTAGCAATGAGTGAGCTTTTTCAAGCTTGGAATGAGCCTTATCAAGATCCTCATGGTCTTCCACTAGACTCTCATGAGTGGTCTTAAGCTCACCAAGAACCTTCTCAAGTATTGCTACTTTCATTGAAAGTTTCTTGCACTCCTTGTTCTTAGCAATAGCTATGTCTCTAGTTTGTTGCAACAAGTCATATAGTTGTTCTTTAGTTGGTTCATCATCATCATCATTTTCATTATCATTATTATTATCATTATCACTATTATGAACATATTCCATTTCACTTTCATCATCACTCTCATCATATAATACCTTAGCTTCTTTGGCCATGAAGCACGAAGAGGATGAATCAAATAGTGAAGGCTTCTTGTTGATAGCAATGGAAGCAAAAGCCTTGTTGGATGATTCTTCTTCTTCTTCATCATCATCACTATCCCAAGTGGCCACATAGACTCCATTCTTGCCTTTCTTGAATGTTATCTTGGCTTCTTTCTTTTTCTTCTCAAACTTGCCCCTCTTGTTGTTCTTCTTCTTATCATAGGGACATTCGGCTTGAAGATGTTCGGTGCTATCACAATTGAAGCACTTCCTTTGTTGCTCATTGCTCTTGAAATTGTCATTTCTCTTTTTGAACCTTCTTCTCTTAATGAACATGTGACCCATTTTCTTGACTACAAAAGCAAATGCCTCATCATCAATTTCATAATCTTCATCTTCATCATTGTCTTCTTCTTCTTCAATGATGGTAGCTTTGCCCTTGGAGGAGGTGGCCTTGAATGCCACGGTCTTCTTCTTCTTTTCATCTTCCACCTTCTCCTTGTCATCAACATCTTGATCATATTTGTCATAGGTTAATACTTCACCAAGCAAATCATTAGGCTTCATTGCTTCAAGCCCATCTCTTTGCAACATCATGATCAACATCTTGAATCTTCTAGGTAAGCTCAATAAGAACTTGTGACAAAAATCTTGATCTTGAGTCTTGTGCCCTAAGCTCTTGAGATCATTGACTATCACTTGCAATCTATGAAACATTTCAATGATTGTTTCATCATCCTTTTTCTTGAAGTTCTCAAACTCACTCTTGAGCCCATATAGCTTGGCACTCTTCACAACCTTAGTGCCTTCATATGTCTCACTCAACCTTGTCCATACTTCACTAGCCAATTCCAAATCTTTGATGCCCTCAAACACTTTTGTGTCAATACCATTATAGAGTGTATTGAGAGCCATTCTATTGCATGTTCTATTTGCTCTATCTTCATCGGTGAGATGATTGGGATCAATGATAGCAAAATCATTCTCGGTGACTTGTAATACTCTCTCATGAATAGAACCAAGGTACATTGTCATCTTTCTCTTCCAATGAGCAAAAGAACTAACACCATCAAAGAACGGTGGCTTGCCCCCAACATGATTGAACACAATTTGAGCCATTTTTCACACCGAAGGATGTTAAGCCTTGATTAAAACGGTGACCACGGCTCCGATACCACTTGTAAGGTCCTAGATGGCTAGAGGGGGGGTGAATAGCCTATAAAAATTCTACAACCACCACTAAGCAAACTTGTTAGAATAACAAACGGCGTAAAGCGAGTTTTGCTTAGCCTACGGAAGTGATGCAAGCCTCCTATCCACAAGTCTAGTAGATTATGATCTCTAATTCACACAAGGGCTAGGTCACTAAAACTTACACTAGTGAGCAAGCTAACAACAACTAGCAAAGGTATTACTAGAGCTACACAAGATAAACTAGTAAAGATAAGTGCAAGAGATAGGATTGTGAATCTTATACCGACGGTGGAGTGAAGATGTTGCCAATCACCAAGATGATATACAATCAATTAATATTGACAACAACACAATATGTAGACCAATCACCGGGAGACAAGAGACACAATATTTTTGTTCACCCGGTGTTCACTTGTGCACCGACAAGCTACGTCACCGGTTGTGTCGACCAACACTTAGATGGTTCCTCGGTGTGACCCTCAAGTCACTTGCCCCTCAAGGCACGCCCCGCAAGGCACCGCAAGACTCCACTCTCAAGTGAGGTAACTCAATGACACGCGCAATGTAATAGAGTTGCTTTTGGCGTCCCGCCGAGGAAAGCACAAGAACCTCTTACAATCAACCGGAGGTGGCCAAGAACAATCACCTTCTCTTGCCAACGCCTCCAACAATCTCCAAGCCGGCTAGGAGCGGTACTCTCCAAGAGTAACAAGAAATCCACCGGCTCAACCACCCACAAGTGCCACTAGATGCCCTCAAGCTATGCAATGCACTTTGGGATCACTCAATCTCACTTTTGATTTGCAATCAAGCAAGGGAGATGAGTGGGAGGAGTTGTTCTAGCTCAAAGGATGCACAAGTATGTTAGAAATACCAAGCTACCTCCCCAAGGGCCGGCCAACGAGTATTTATAAGCATCCCATCCAAAAAGAGCCGTTACAACCCACTGACCGTTTTCTGCGGGAGCACCGGACGCGCCGGTGGTAACTCACCGGACGCGCTCAACCGCGTCCGGTGCCCCTCCGACAACCGCGTGTCCTCCGAAATTCAAATTCGACCGTTAGATCCTCCAACGGTCACTGCGTGCCAACGGTCAAACGACCCACCGGACGCGCTGCTGCGAACCACCGGACGCGCCGGTGCGCACAGCACCCGCGCCCGCGAAGCAACCACCGGACGCGCTCTTCGCCACCACCGGACGCCACAGTACCCGCGTCCGGTGTGAGTCCAGTAAGCTCCCTGGACCACCGGACGCGTCCGATGGTGTGTCACCGGACGCGCACCGCGTCCGACGTCCTCGTTTCCCTCAGGGCGCAAGACCGGACGCGCCGGTCCCGTGGGTCACCGGACGCGCCGGTGCCAAACCCTAGCTCGCGCGCCTGACGCCCGCGCTGCACTGACCGGACGCGCCGGTGCACCGTGACCGCGTCCGGTGCAGCGTCCGGTGCGGCGTCCGGTGCTCCGTCCAGTCACTTCCGTGACCGCGTTCGCCTCCGTTTCTTTTCCGACTTCCGGCGCAATGGAAAATAGGCATTTCATTTCCCCGAAATCGCCTGAATCCCGCGCTCGCACGCTCGGCGGGAGGGAGAGAGGAACCCAAACCTCTCTATACCCGCAAACCACAGCGCGACCAACGCCACCTTTGTAAATGTGCCAACACCATCAAGTGTACATCTCCATGTGCTTGTGTGTTAGCATTTTCTCAATCATTTTCAAAGGTTTTCCAATTAGCTCACTAGGCCCTACATGCAATGCACTTCATGAATTCACCTAGTGGCACCCATGCGTCGAATAACCGATAAGACTTCCCCTCTTAATAGTTCGGCTATCGACCCTAAACCACTCACACCCTCTATGGTGTCTTGAGTGTAAAACAAAATGGCCCTATGGTTATACCTTTGCCTTGAGCCCATTTTGCTTCTCCAAATGATATGATCCACTTCATATCATCACATGACCGTCTCGGTCCATCGACCTTGACTTCACTTGCTCTTCACCGTTGCATTGGTCCGTCGGCGCCAAGTCTTGCTCAAGCTTCACCATCGCATGGTCCTTCGCTTCGAAGCCTCGACTTGCCCTTCACCTTCACAACCGGTCCATCGAGTCAAGCCTCATCTTGGTCTTCACCATCTTGGTCATATGAGTCAATGTCATGTCTCATATTCAATGACCACCTTTATCTAAATCATCCACTTAGATACAAAGGTTAGTCCTAGGTTTCATCAATTAGCCAAAACCAAACTAGGGACTTTCAGCAGCCCCCTCCGGCGACGACGCCCCCTCCGGTGAGAATCGGGATTTTGGTTCCCTTGACAAGGTACAGAGACCTTAGCACCTGGACTGTATATCTATTTCCTGCTGCACGCGACGAGATTACGAACACAAATTGTTATTGGTTTCTGAAGAAACATCATGGGCTGGTTTCAGCTCTGCCTGCCCTTCCTTTTCAGGTTGATATGTAGTAATTGTTTTCAGGTTGATAGCAGAATTTGATATGCAGTAACTGTTTTCAGGTTGATAGCAGAATTTGATATGCAGTAACTGTTTTCAGTTAGCAGCACTTGATTAAACAAGCGCTGGTCGAGGTTGAGCTGTGCGTCCTGTCATCAGATTAAAGGTTGCAGCTTGGGATTGTGAAAGACTGGGACCTCAACTATTTTAGGTGGTATGTTTTTAATTTTAAAATAATTTCATATACTAATTCAGCTAGTACATGTTTAATGCTTTGTAACAGCAAATTCTACAATCAGCCCAAAAATACTAGTGACTACATTCATTTTGCTCTGCCAATTCTAGTATGCAAGTTTACTAATATGTTAACCGTGCACTGGTCCTGTTCAGCATCTGTAAGTGCAATAATCAAATTCAGTTCATGATGGTCTTCTGATCCTCCTTTAGGTTTGACACTGATCTTTTCCATTACATATTATATGTATAGCTGTTTGTTTGCTTCAGTGAGAAGGAATTCAGGGGACACTTATCCTTCTGCAGTTTTGTTTGACTAGAAAATGCTACACATAATTTGTTGTATGAATTTAGCTTTCCTGTTCTCTGCAGCTCACTGAACTAATAAGTTGCTTGAACTTATATATGCAAATCCTTCCAGCTTTTTACTTGCCTACCTTTTTGTTGCACCTGCTTGCTACCTGTTATGGGTTTGAATGACTGAACCAACAAGTGCAATGAACTGCCAATTCACTTTGTGAATCAAAAGAATTTCTGTGCTGTTGTTGTGGGACTAAGATAAACATATAATGTGTTTTCAGTCACCGAATTGTTGATATGTGTTGCTGCAAGCCTCAAACCTACTACTTGTATTTTTTTTAATGTTCTCTGTCTCTATGTGTACAGCAGGGACAGCCATCAGGCATGCCTTCACTGGTTTTCATATAGCAGCAGTACCACTTAGACAAGGTAAGTTAGCAGTAATTGTTTGAGATTGTACATGACTTCTGCCTTGTTCCATGCCTATAATTTTTATTTGCCTACATATCAGTGAATATTGCACATGTGTCATTTGCAGGGAGACAAGTACGCAGATCCGGACCATGATTCAATGGATTTTTTGAAGGAGCGCCACTATACAGCAAAAAAAAATCAAGCCTATGCACTAGCTGTCTAGAATGCTATTCTAATATAATAGTTGTGAAGGTCGACAAGGACCTATTTTTTGTGTTTCCGTATGATTAGAACGTGTTTTGTTAATGTACCAGAGATTGAGTTAAAGTTAATCAAATGCCAATCTGTGATGAACTCAAATGCCAATCTGTGACGGCTTGTATCGGTTTAATAAATGTATGACGCGGAATAGATGACGTTTTTCCAATTCGTCATGGTAAGTTAACTGTGACACGTTTTTGCCTATCTATGATGAAAGTAAAACATCACGTAAAGCCAAATTTCTTGTAGTGTACATTGCTCGAAACCAAACTTTACTATATACACGTGTATGCATATATTATTTGTAGGGCAAAAATCGTATACGAAAACCTATTTTAAAACCAAAATAAATTATGAATTGAAATGAAAAAGAAAAAGGAAAAAAAAGAGGACTTTTACTCCCGGTTGGTATTACCAACCGGGAGTAAAGGTGTCTGTCAGGCCGCGGGCCTAGCTGACTCTTTACTCCCGGTTGGTATTACCAACCGGGAGTAAAAGTCCCCCTTTACTCCCGGTTGTGAACCTTTACTCCCGAAAACGTACTCCCGGTTGGGCAACCGGGAGTAAAGGGGGTTGCCAACCGGGAGTATATGTCATTCATGTACTAGTGATGGATATGACGCTATTCATCTCCGGTGTCTCTGATCTTCAATTCGATTATTAATTTGTATATATTTCATGATCAAGGTCAAGGAGCTGGGCTGGAATTAAAGGTGATTTAATTTAGCTGCATTTTCTGAGGTTGCAAGGATTAAGAATTTGTTAGACTAGTCCATTAACCCATGAGATCGCAAGTAAGAATTTAATAGACATTTCCATCACAGGCTACTATTTTAAGAGACGTAAGTGTAGAAGCTTTGGTTAAAAAAATTTGAGACTACTACAACTAATAAAGATTACTTATCTTTGATCCTCTCATTTATTTGTTCATATCCTAACATAATATTTATATAGATGCTTTGCAATCTTTATATCCGGTTGTGATATAATAAGTACTTTTGGTTACCATTTATTCTATGTGTTTCTCAATCCCCATTCATGCCTTTTTCCATTTCCATCACACCTCCATGTGTTTAGTTGAAACCTTAAATTGAGCTATGAGTCCAATATGTACACATGGTTTGCATGGTGACAGGTGACACATATCATGGTAGAAGCGGGTAGTTTAAAAACATTTGTAAAGCACTTTGGCATATTTCTTTATAATAGGTTGGGGTACGTAGATACAGATTTATGGAATATACTTGACGTATTTTTATTAATGATATAAGTTGCTAATTTAGATGTAAATTTAAGGAATCATTTTAAATTATTTTCATAATGACATATATGGTTAATTTAAATGAAGATTTAGATTGTTACTTTAATGCTATTTTTTATAATGGCAGTGGTGAATGAATTAGATATGGCTTAGGTGTTACTTCACAGTTCTCTTTCATATAATAATGACAAATATTTGTCACTTTTCAGTAAACACAGTAGACCGATCGTCAATAATGATTGGAGTTTACCTAATTAATAAAAAAAATTCTTTTTTACATAACAGATAAATTTTGTAGAATTAATTATATTTTTAGCACGTTTAATACAAATTAACGTGAAGGCTAAAAATATTGTATAATCGGTAATGGTAAGATAGTGCACTGGACTCATGCACAGCTTAATCCTATATATATTGAGAAGAACGTGTTCTTTTTTTTTTTGATATACAAATATGTACTCCACTGGACTCATCACTTCCAGCTAAAAGGGCAAAGGGGAGCCTTTCATTTTTCTTGTCGATAAAACCAAAGGCATGCACGCCCAACTATTTACAATGGACAAAGGCTGCAAAGGGACCGGCGGTATCATGATTTGCGCAGAATTGGATTGAAAGTTGGCTCAGCTCATGGCCCAGTTTGACCCACCACACTCGAGAAAGCGAAAACTTTCTGATGTGTCAAGTTCATGATATACCATATCTCTGGGACTCTGACTGTATTCATCGATCAGGGTCTCCATCACAGCCCTCGTCATTTAGAGTTTATAAAACCTCTTGAACATAATTAGCAAGAACCTCGATCGATCGGACACAGCTAGTTAATTATATTCTAGCGGCCAATTATATTGATGCAAGCCTGCAATAATAATGTACGGAGTAGGAGTATATGTATATATGTGGCCATGTACGCATGACCTCGATCTTCCGGTGAAATAAATCAGCAGCGATAGGTACAGCGACAAAGGACCCTTCAATCATACGGCTGCATGATATTATATGCCTGACGTACGGGAGGGCGTCAGCGATATACAATCCTCTAGCTGGGCAATCAGGTGCCCGGGTGCTGGGAGAAAAAGCAGGGATCCTAGCTACTTATGTAGCTCATCACCGTGTCTGAGTTGGTAGCAACGAAATTGTCAGGCCGGCCCGCGTAGACGTAGTACGTAGTACTACCACCATAACACGGATCGAAATTCGAAAACACGTAACGCTACAACTGTTGGTGGTACGGTAGTGGGGTGGTTGTACGTGTAAGCACTCTAGAACACATCTGCTAGCAGGCTGGTAGATACTGTAGTATACAACGCATCTCGAATTCTCGATCGGTAGGGAACCGGCCTGGACATATGGACTACACACGTGCGGCTCACCAGCTGGGAATTGAAGTGGGGATGTTTCCGGCCGGCCGGGAGGGAGGGAAGGAGATCCGGAGGATATGAAGCAGGGCGAGGCCCGGCCTGGGACGACTGCGACACCCCCTCAGATGGAGACGCGTCGCCGGGCGAACGGGGGTCGGGTCGGCGCGCGTAATGATGTCGCGGGAGAAACGGGGCGGAAAGGGGGCCCGTCGGTGCGTAGGCCGCACAGCAGAGAGCCCACCTTGATTCCGCCACCCTCTCCACGGCAGATTCGCCCCCGCGTCCGCGACTCCGCGAGAGCGATCGAGCCGAGCCCGGAGCCAGCCCCTTCTCCCGCCCGCGCGCACGCCGTGCCGTCGGCTCTTCTCGATCGGCCTACTATACCCCGCCCCCGCGTGTTTTTCCGTGCCGGTCACCCGCATGCGCCCCGCCAGGCCGGCGTTTCCTACGGCTTCTGCGATCGCGCTGCAGACATATGACGCGCTGCACATGAAATCTCAGTTGCTGGCAGGCGTGCACCGTACACGTGACTGGGGTCGATAAGACGATAGACTCGCAGGTGCACGCTGGGATGCTGGCAGAGGCCATCACCGCAGCCCTGACCCAGAAGACCAGATTGTTGGGCTTATCATCTGAATGAATCATACAAGCATATATCGCGGCGTAAGTTGTTTTTGTTTATTTCTCTCGCAATTGTGGTGTTGATGATGATGTTGTTAGTAACTCTGTTGCTGCCACGCATACGTACGTGCACATCCTGCATGCTGGCTGGCTAGCTTTCGAGGACGACTCTCGATCGATCGAGGGCATGCGCGCCAAACAGATCACGACATGAAATCAACGCAAACGTGAACGGCAAGGAGATGTGGATGTCAATGCAATGCATTGAAGATGTGCCTGCGTGTGTCGACAATAATGACATTCTGTGGCAATGCCGCAGTTGTTTCTCTGCATGAAAACGACAGGGCAAGGGTACACTCACAAACTAATAAATTGTGTGTTTTCTACAAACGGTTATGAGCTCATGATATCACTCCATCAACTAACCCTCAAGCAGACCATCGCTTTGGCAGCATATATATCCTCCGTGCTCTCCCCTATAATTCTACTCTATATCCGGCCTATTCATAATCAGCTTATTATTATGAGTTTGATGATGATGATGCCATCATACATACCGATCGTTGTCACTCCCCACTATGTACGTTGCAAGCTGCTAACAACTCCAGATCTTTGTCTTATGCACGAGATCAAAGGTAAGCTACTTAAACCATTAGAAAACGGGGTACAAACTAATCTGACAACGACAGGCCGATCTTTCCAGCAGATTTCAAATACGTCTGAGCTAGCTTGCAATCGACACAACAAATTTGTTGCGACTGCTTGGGCTACTGAATGATTTGGACACCAAATTATTAGCTGCTCTCTATTTGCGTGCTAGACGACGATGTTCTGATACAAAAAAATATATAATGCCCCCCAGATCATCTTCTGAAGCAACATAAGGCCATTTGTCACACTAATAAGTTATTTGAAGGAAAGGAACTGGTGATTTTTTTTATTTAAAAATGCTAGTCCATTTTCTCTGAAATTGAAGCAAATTATCATGATATAAGATGTGTGTGTGTGTGTGTGTGTGTGTGTGTGTGTGTGTGTGTGTGTGTGTGTGTGTGTGTGTGTGTGTGTGTGTGTGTGTGTGTGTGTGTGTGTGTGTGTGTGTGTGTGTACACTGTTGTGGATCAGGTAAAATGTATGACACACAGAGACTTCTTTGACCAGACCAAAACGACTTTGGCATTGACCAATTCATATAGGAATATAGGAGAAGCAACTCCAATAATGAAAATATAATGGGGGGAAGAACAAACAAAGAGCCCTCTAGCTACCTCATATATATATGGTCTAGGTGTTGTCTAGTCTAGCCATAGTGCGCAGCTGCATTCCTGATTCATGCTTAGCTTGATATTGGTACTGGTAACCAATGCAAAAGTAGTAGGCCGTGCAAGTGTCTGCCCTAAAGCCCTAACAACCCCCAACAATCAACAAGATAGGAAGCAACATCTCAACAACCATCCAATGCAAAGCATAAGTCTTATAGCCAAATGTAGCTGCTATATATGAGCTACACACGAGACGCCGTGTGTAGCTACCATGCACTAAAATCCCTCCAAAGGGAAGAAAGTTGTTAACCTTAAATTACAAGAAGAAACACAGAGGAATGTGAGAAAAAAAAGAAGCAAGCAAATCGGAACCATCACGCCAAGAACTTGTGACGATCGATGATCCAAATTTGAAATAGATGCAAGTCGAAAACCTAAAACTATCGATCATACCGCCTCCTCGATCACCTTGCTGCAACCAATGTGTACGTGAGCTAGCAATCCCTACTACGCTTACGCTGCTCCAAAAACCCTACATGCGTGAGCCATTCAGCTTTCAAGACGAGCAATGCAAGGAGGAGCGAGAGAGAGCCCGCCATACACATGCACGTGCGCGCGATCCAATGCATGGATCGATGCATCAACCACGCCGGCTAGGCATGGGGGATGGCGCCCTTGCTTCTCCTGTGGCTCATGCTGTTCCACGTACGCGTACTCACCGAGCTTGCATTTGCGTCGACGAGCTCCAAGTTCGATCTCTATCATGGCCTCCATGCGCTTGCCCACACGAGAGGCTGTTCCTTCCACGCCAGGAAGACGCCTGCTCCGGCTGCCGAGTCGTCTAAACCGGCGTCCCGCATCGACCAGCCTTCCCGATACCGACGGAGCAACGACCGCACGTCGTCGGCAACGTCCTCGCTGAACGCCACCGGAGAGAAGCCGGCAGACCGCATGCGGCGCGCCCATGAAACCGCCGTCTCCCGGCGCTCCATGGACTCCGACGCCGGGCACGAGACCAAGTCCACAATGGCACGTCCGGCTCCCCTCTCCAGTGCCAGCCTCTCGTTGCTTGTCTTGGGGAAGCTCTCTTCCAGCGAGTCCATGTAAGCCGAGAAGAACCGCAAGCCCTCGCCGAACACCTTCAAGAACGCTGCCTCCGTGTCGCCGCTTTCCTCGGAGGCGTCAGGGTCAAATGCCACGAGATCAGCCTCCTCCTCGACGACAGTAACAACCCGTGGATCGAGACGCCGGAGGGACGCGGCGAACGCGTCCCGTCTTCGGGCACCGCCGGGCACCACACCGCGCAGCGAGTTGACGCAGTTGACGGCGAGCGCGGTGGTGGCGCCGCCGTCGCGCAGGTCGAGAGCGTCGAGGTCGAGCTCCGCGAGGTCCCCGGCGTGGTGCACGGCGCGGAAGCTGAAGGGCACGCCCATCAGCCGCGCGAACTTCTCCATCCGCTGTCCGATCTCCCGCATCACGCGCTGCACGGCGGCCGTCGGCGCGGACGGCGCGGCGGAGACCACCGTGGTGATTGACAGGTGCGGCGTGTCGTCGGCGGACCGCGTGGCGAGCGCCTCTAGCAGCGTGGGCCACTGCGTGCAGAACGTGTTGCTGAGGTCGAGGATGTGGAACCTCTGCGGCTCCGACGACGCCGCGGCGGCCTCCAGGAACGACTCCAGGATGGCGCCGTTGGCGGCCACGTGCCCGAACGACGACCACGGGCTGAGCTCCTGGAACCGCAGCGCCGTGCGCCGCGTGGAGTCGAAGGACGTGTTCCGGTCGGACGCCGCCGCGAGCGTGCGCAGCGTCCGCGGGCCGGACGCCGTGAGGCGCGCGAAGAGCCCCTGGAGGAAGTAGGACGCCAGCTTCTGCTCGACGTCCCCGTACGGCGAGGCCAGCTCGTTGAGCATCCACATCAGCTGCTGCACGCGCTGGCTGTCGCGGGCCGCCACCGCGCGCGCGCACTCCAGCAGCAGCTGGCTCGCCCATCTTCCCCCGCCACCTCCCCCGACCGCCGCCGACGAGGCCGCGCCCCCGCCGGACGACGACGCCGGGGACGAGAAGTCGAGGTTGAGGTCAGGCGGGAACGACAGGTCGGCTGCCTCGAACAGCGCGTGCGCCGCCCCCGCGGCCGTGGACGACGTGGACAGCGGGGGCGTCGGCGCCGTGGGCGTGGCCGCGGACGACGTCGGCGGCTGCACCGCCGCGCCGTGCGAGTGGAAGTGCTGCCTCGACGAGGACGAGGAGGAGAAGTCTTCATCCATGTAAAGGTGGTGGGCGTTGCCGCATTCTTCTTGCTGGTACGGCTCCAGGTAGTACTGCTGGTGCTGGTGGTGGTGCTGCTGGCCGTAGTAGTACTGCCCGCCGCCGCCGCTGCTGGTGCTGTGGTAGTAGTAGTTGTAGGATGCGTTGGTCTGGTGCGACGACGACCTGGAGCCGCTCGACGTGGTGCTCCTCGAGTTGTAGGACGCCGACTGCTGCTGCTGCTGCTGCTCGGAGGCTTGAAGGCTAACCAACCTAAACAGCGTATCCATGTAAGCTGCTACTGCGGCGAGGCGGCAACATGAAGAGTGCGCTTGCTCAAGATCGCCGTGGTAACAAGGAAGGGGGGTTTTAATGGCAGCGCGGTGAGAACCGAGAACCCTGGCAGGAGGAGGAGGAGGCTAGCCAGTAGCCAGCTATAGCTAGGATGCCAGGCTATGGGAGGGAATTGTGAGTGGCAGTCCAAGCAAGTGTGGCTACCTACGCGCGCGTGTGTGGAGAGAAAGAGTGATCTATTCTTTTGAGCCAGAAAAGGGGAGCCCTCGGCTCGCTTTGTTGGTGCCCTCTCGATCCCAAGTTCCACCGCTCTTTTGGCGAGACCGATGGAGCAATATGCTCTGCCTTGCTTCGCTTTTGGCCGGATCGATGAGGGAGGAGACGGACGAAGGAATGGTTCGGATTGGAGTGGACGGATTCTTTACTGAGTGGCGCAGTGGGTGTGGCCGCCTTTTGCCTTTGCTTTCGTTCCCCATCTCGACCTCATTGCCCCGCCCTGGCGCCCTGCTCGCTTTTACGGGGTTTTTTTTTTTGTGTTGGCCTGATTTGCTAACGAACTGAAAGACCGTTTGCGTTTGTGACAGTGTGCAGTACTGGATTAGAACAACCGTGGCCTGCAAATACAGTATTGGTCAAGCAGTTCTGATAGGATTTTATTTAGGCCACTTCTGTTATGAAAGGACAGGCATAAACAAGTACATACAGTCAAGAAAAAGGATACGCTGATTTGACATAGAAAAACTACTCGAACGACATGATAAGGGTTACAAATAAACGTATGCCGCTCATCTGGTACGACTTATAAATGTATTTGTATATTTATATTTATATACCGAGGTAATAAAGCAAAATAGTACTCCCTCCATTCAAAATTATAGGACATTTTGTTTTTTATAATACATTGCTTTTATTGTATATTTAGACATAATGTGTATCTAAATACATAGAAAAAAAAACTATGTATCTAGAAAAGACAAAACGTCTTATGATTTAGAATGGATGGAGTAGATTCTGAGACGAGAACAAATACACTATCATTGGTGGGAAGCCTATACTGCCAAAATGGTGGAGTTCTCTTATACCCCGTTTGGACGTAGATATTGGAGCCCAGTCATTGGAATTGAATCAGGTTTCCTCAATAATGCTGTTTGGATGTACATGAAATTGAGATTTGGCATTGAAGACCCAATTCCTTGGTATTAAACTATAACTGGAAGGGGGCTATCCTAATACAGAGGCCGACCCCTCGGTATTGAGTGGAATCAGACCCGGCCGCCTCTTCCCCGTGGGCGAGCGCCCCTTTCCCCGTGCCCGGTGAGCACCCTCTTTCCCTCGGCAGCGGGCAGGAACCCTCTTCCCCGTCGGCGGCGGGCGAGCGGCAGCGCGAGCACCCTCTTCCTCGTCGTCGGTGACTAACACCCCTCTTCCTCGTGGCCGGCGAGCTCCCTCTTCCCCTCGACAACAGGCGAGCAGCGCCAGTGCCCTCTTCCCCGTCGCCGGTGGCCAATGCCCTCTTTCCTCGTGGCCGGCGAGCTCCTCTTCCTCTTTCCCATGCCCGGTGACCTCCTCTTCCTCTTTTCCATGGCCGGCGGCGTGAGATCCCCTTCCTCTTCCCCATGGCCAGCAGTACGACCTCCTCTTCCTTTCCCCCATGACCGGCGGCGCGAGATCCACCATGGCTGGCGCGCGTGAGATCTGCCCGCCATGTTGGCCGGGGTCGAGGTCCCCTCGTCGTTGCCGGGGTCGAGCTCACCCATGGCGGTCCCTTTGTCGTTGCCGAGTGAAAGGATCAAGATGCCCAAGAGGGGGGGTGAATTGACTTTTCTAAAAATTAAATGCAAGAATAAAATCCTACAAGCCGGAATTCACCCCTAGTGTCTACTTGTGTTCCTAGAGAGTCTACCGATACAAAGTTTTGCACCCTAGTTTCCAATCCTAGTCTAGCATGGCAAGTCTAGGAATGTAAAACAAGCAATGAAAGTAAATACGAGAATGTAAATGCTTGAATGTAAAGGAGCAAGAAACACGGCAATATTTTTCCGAGGTATCGGAGAGTCGCCACTCCCCACTAATCCTCGTTGGAGCACCCGCGCAAGGGTGTAGCTCCCCCTTGATCCGCGCAAGGATCAAGTGCTCTCTACGGGTTGATTCTTCGACACTCCGTCGCGGTGAATCACCCAAAACCGCTCACAAGATGAGTTGGGTCATCCACAAGCTCCGCCGGATGATCACCAAACTCCCAATCACCACCACGCCGTCTAGGTGATGGCGATCACCAAGAGTAACAAGCTAGAACTCTCACTTGACCACTACGAGCCCAAATGAGAAGGTGGATGCACACTTGCTACTCTCTAATCGCTAGTGAGGAACTCTCAAGCTTTGATTCTCAAATCTCTATCCTCACTAGTGCTCTTGCACTCCCTTGCACTCCAAAGGTGTTTTTCAGATGATCAAATGAGCAAGAGACCTCTAAAAGAGGTGGTGGGGATGTATTTATACACCCCACAGACAAAACTAACCGTTACCCGCTGACTCAGCAAAACACGGGCTGACCGGACGCGCTGGTCGCTCGTAACGGTCGAAATCCGAAAATCAACTGAGTGACCGGACGCACCGGTCAGGGGTGATCGGACGCGTCCGATCGTGCAGGAAGCATACTGTACTCGCACCGGACGCGCGACCGCGTCCGATCGGTGATGACCGGACGCGTCCGGTCGTCTCTGGACCTTACTGGACTGTGACCGGACGCGCCGATCACACCCAGGTCGCGTCCGATCGGGTGTTTCCCTCAAGTGACACGTGTCGACTTCTGACCATCGCGTCCGGTCCTCGCGAGGACCGCGTCCGGTCGTCAGAGCTGAAACCCTAGCCGCGGAACTGTACTGACCGGACGCGTCCGGTCATGCCGAGGACCGCGTCCGGTCATGGGAAAACGACCCGAAACTCTCCGAAACGCGTCACAACTTGAACCAAGTTGCTTCCAACTGAACTTTGAGCTATTCTAGAGCTGCATAGCGCCAAGTTTAACAAGTGTGCACCACACCTAAACGTAGGACTCGCCTAGGTCAAGCTACCCGCTCATGCCCCCCTTTATAGTACGGCCAAAAGAGAAAAACGAAGATCCTAACGACTATTCCAAATGTATCTCAACACCTCGACATCCGGAACTAACCGTCCTTAATCTTGACATCACTCTTTTGAAAACCGAAACGATTTCCATCAAGGGGCATGAATACCATGGTGCCCAAAGCAGTTAAAACCTCCATGACCTAACTTACCAAAGTTTCTGCAAAACACACGTTAGTCATGGTAATAAAGCGTTGTCATCAATTGCCGAAACCAAACCTCAGGGCCTAGATGCTTTCACCGAGGTTGAGCTCACCCATGGCCGCAGGTCGAGCTCACCCATGGCCGCAGTTGAGCTCCCCTGCCGTGGACATATCAATTCCATTCATTTGCTTCCAAACAAAAAAAATGGTATTGAGCTACTTGCTAGGATTCCAAAAGCCAATTCAAGGTCATCCAAACAATAGTATTCGAATTGTGGCCATTTCAATACCATGGCTGCTTTGGTATTAAACCCAATTCAATTCTAGCTCCCCCAATATCTACATTCAAATGCACCCTTAGTGTTTTAAGTAGTAGTAAAACACTATCACTAGTCATAGCACATGAGAATCCTCACTAGGAGACATTTGGTAGGGAAAGTTTATAATAAATGTTGAATGCTAAAACACTAGAAGAACTCCACATCACAAGAAGTTGCAGATTCTAGTTGTGCTAGCCATTCAAGCATTTGGATCCTCCATTCACTCCACTATCATGATTGAGGACAGGCTACAAGTGTTTCCTAGTACCAAGCAATGCTTCTTGAACTATAGCTCATTCTTGATCCAACCTCTTTCAATGTTTGGCACGACTGATGCTTCTTTGGCTCTAGCTCATCCATGATCCAACCTCTTCCAACCTTTGGCTATAATAATGTCCCTAGCACCTCTCATGTTGAAATCGTTATTACATAATGTGTGTTATAGTAGCACCACTATTGTTACATAGTGATATAATATAGATACTTGCATCTCCTTCTTCCTCCAAGATTGTGATGTAAGGAATCCTCCCCTCAACCAAGACCTCGTACATGGCCGCCTAACCTAGTGGCATTGAAGGGTTGCATCACCACACAGTAAGGGTACTGTGATGTGGCATGAATCTACATGCTGAACTATTGATACAGATATAAGAAAACCAACCAAGATATATCTAGTTATTGAATGTTAGGCAATAGATTGTTAGCAAACACATATTATAAATTGATTACACATAATAGTTGTGTCTTTTTTTTGGTGTGTGTGGGGGTGGGGGGAGATTCATGCTACGCATGAGCACTAGCGACCATGGCAAGCTCCTTCATTCAGGCTTTGCTAGGGTGTTGTTGAGCTCCGTTTTCAGTTGATGGGTTATAATAGAATTTTGGGAGACACCAGAACTCTTGGAGGAGGTGTGTGTGACCAGAGAGATAAGGTGGGATGCCCCTCGCCATAGGTAGTGGTGAACGACTATTGGGCAGTGCAAGTAACTTCAAAATGGAGTAGCTAGGGCACGATGAAGTAGTGGGAGGGGATCGAAACTAGAAACAAGAATGTTGTTAGGGACCATAGTAATATGGCGGGAAGAGGAGACATGTGTGACAACTAGGAGAAAAAACCTAGGCAACGAGGAAAGATTGCCTCCACATTATCAGTCAAATGGACCGAGAAAAACCATGAAATTTCATAGTCCGATTGAAATTCGATGATTTATGTCCATTGTCTGAAACAATAAAAAAAATTAGGCACACAAATTGCAACACCCTAAATTGTTACTAAGGTACAATTGACATTTGGAAACATAAGGAAGATGGGTGTTTCACTCTACGTCCAACTTGAGAGGAGAAATTAAAGGATGGGGAGGTGGTAGCACATCAAAAGATGTACAAGCCGGTCCAACAATCCTGGGATGCGGCATGGCCATGGTCGGATCCAAAGGGTATTCCCCGTATTCCCGGGAATACCCAACTATTTTGATACCCCTTTTTATATATATGTGTATATACTTATATATGTATATGTATAATGCTATATTTTGCAGTATTTTCACTCATTGCAACTCAAAACAGTAAAAAAAAACAGCTTCTCGGTCTGGTTCCGCCATATTTTATAGTATTTTCATCCATTGTAGTTAAAAAACAGTTGATTTTTTTAGTTGATGTGGAAGTAGGAATACCTAAGTTTGAAATTCTGGCTCCGCAGCTGGGCATGGCCCGAAACTACCATCGGAGAACGACGTCAACCTTGGAGGATTTGGCAGGCATCCAGCGGTGAGGCGACGGGAAAAATATTCCCTTCCACAGTTGCATGCGTCGCCCTCAGGACGCGAAGGAAAATTATGCCATCTCCTGCTCACCCTCCACGCAGGCACGCAGCGGCAGCGCCGGTCGACCGATGACCAGACTACGCCCAGGCGCGAGGCGGCAGTCGTCGGCGAAAGGCCGGCTAAAGAACGCGGCGCGCGCGCGGCCGGCGGCAAAAAGCTGGACGGCCTGGAGCACAGCGTGCATGCGGTGCTGGCCACCACCACCACCACCAGACTACACCATCACCACCACCACAGCCGTAGGCACGCGTATTCGGCACCTCCTTTTGAGATTTTCGGAGAAAGTTCGTACTAGATTCATATAAAATTTGCTAGCGCCAGTGCAAATTGCATTTCTTTAACAAGAGAGAGACCGGCCCGTTTCGCTGCTTTTGGAAGGCCGATCGAAAAGACGCGCTTGTCTGCAGCGCCGTTGGGCACGGCTGGTGGACTGGTGGTGCGCTCCCGCTGCCGGCCGGCCGGCCGGCGCTCGGCCGCGTTGCTTTGCTTGCCTGCCTGCTCTTGGCCGTCCGTCCGTTCATGTTCGCTGTCTCCTTTTGCCCGGTGCTGCCGCGCGCGCGCACAGGCCACTATCTGCAGCTGCAGCTGTTGCTACTAGTACTGCGCTGCTGCTGGCCCTCCTATCGCTGTCTCCCACCGCTCTTTACCTAATTTCCATCGGCTTGTGCAGAAGGGCGGATGGGGCCGTGGAGACGCATGCAGAGGGCTCCATATCTGCGGGGTTAGGTAGGTCAGGTGTGCACTGACTGTGATGTTGAGGCCTGTTTAGTGTACGTACTTCAAACTTCCAAAAAATTTACAAGATTTCTCGTCACATCAAATCTTTAGACGCATGTATAAGTATTAAATATAAATAAAAAAATAACTAAATACATAGTTTGATTGTCAATCACGAGACACATTTTTTGAACCTAATTAGTCCATAATTAAACACTAATTGTTAAATACAAACAAAAATGTTACTGTACTTTTAAAAACTTTACAGATGCAATTAAACACAGCCTGAGTCTAGCAGCGGCTGTCGACTGAGACCAAGTGCTGTTGACCGCGCTGTGCATTCGAGTGCTGGAGTATTGTAGCCGGGCAGGGGCGGGGGCGGGGGCGGGGAAGGTAGGCGCGCAGCACGCCATGATGGTTTCGGTTCATGGGGGCTTTGAAAGGGAGAGTGCCGGGACTGTGGATTGACGGTGCCGGCCGTCTCCACTCAGCTGAGAGTGGGATAAATTGCCTTGAACGAAAAGACTCTGGTGCCGCAGATTCACTGCAGAGAGCGGGAGTAATCCGTATCGGTATCAGACTCGGGCCTTGTTTAGACCGTGGGAGTTAATTATGGGCTAACTAGGCTCAAAAGATTCGTCCCGTGATTTATAACTAATATGTGCAATTAGTTATTTATTTTATCAATATTTAATGCCCTATGCATGTGTCGAAAAATTAATGTGATAGAGAGAGTGAAAAAACTTAAATTTAGACGCATGTAAGGAGCATTAAATGTTAGTAAAATAAATAACTAATTGCATAGATTAGTTGTAAATCACGAGACGAATCTTTTGAGCCTAGTTAGCCCATGATTGAACAATATTTGTCAAATAAAACGAAAGTGCTACCGTTAGAAAAATTCTAACTTCCCACGATCTAAACAAGGCCAGGCCTCGGGTCAAGTCATCGTCTCTTTATTGCACAAGATAACTAACAAATCAGTCTCCCACTCTCACTGTTTCTCACGCACATTCATATGCAGACACTGTACTCGCGTCCTCCAGATTTACATGTGTGCCAGGTCTTGTTTAACGTGTTCACCCTGCCCTGTCACTCACGAGACAGTTATTGCAAATGTAAATCCGTTCGAAACCAAGTACTTAGCTCAGTTGATTAGATTTTTTTGTTGTGGTTGAGCAGTATCAGCCCAGAGTTTGAGTCATTGATTTGGTGGTGGTGATCAGTATCACATATTCATACGGTGAAGAAACAATTATCCTTCAAGAGTTTCAGTGGTACGTACGTAACAAGGCAACTATGATGACTTTATTTCCTAAAAAAAACTATAATGACTTTATCAAGTTCAAGATAAGACATTATAGGATATGTATTTACAATGATGAATGTGACTTATAAGTCAAACTTTCATAACTTTAACGACAATGTCTACCATCGTAAATAAATAAGAGACGTACATTATAAACATAGTTTTCATGATGAATCCAATAAGTTATGTCAATATATCGTACGTGTTTAGTGTATACAAAATTTCAGATGCTGTAGCCAAAATTTAGAAGGTTTGGGCCTCGTTTAGATGCTGAAAAAATTTCAAACCGACGAATAGTATCACTTTCGTCTTATTTGATAAATATTGTTCAATCATGGACCAACTAGGCTCAAAAGATTCATCTCGTGATTTCCAACTAAACTGTGTAATTAGTTATTATTTTTACCTACATTTACTACTTCATGTATGGGTCCAAAGATTGATGTGATGAAAAGAGAGTGAAAAAATTCTAACTTTTCATGTGCATCTAAACAAGGCGTTGGTTTTGGATGAACCATTGTGAATTTACAAGAGGAAGCAGCAGAGATCAGGTTTCATCGAACATGACCAGATTCATGTGTTCTGCTTCTAATTCTGAACATGTCATAATCTATGCCAGTACACAGTCCTCTGTCTGCAGTTTGTGTCTGCCTGTCTGGCCGGCCTAGTGTACATAGAGAGGTCGTATCATACAGAACTACACAATGCACAATCATGGTCGCTCTTGTCTTCTACCCCCGTTTGGGCTTGGGCAACGGCGGATCTGAATATCTGGTAGCACGGAGTTGCAGAGCTGTTATTAGCAGCAGCGAGTTCTGTGTTACAGGTCCGATCCGCACAAACTGTGGTCACATTTCACACTGCACTAGTGTACCGTCCGACTCTGCATTCGATCAGATTATGGTGTCGACATGGGGTACTATACTGTTGTAGATCATGAGGCTGCAGACGCGCCAAAGTTCTCATGCTCTGTACGTTTCCGTAGCGTACGTACCCATACATAGACTACTCTGTTTAAGTGGATTTTGCCTCATTTTATATGTCTTGCACCCGGTATGGCATGACTATCCTACATTCCTACTGCACATGGCATGTACACATCAGTGTATGTATATTGTGTACAACTGTATATACATGTGTATATCCTGACACCCAACAAACATAATTTTCCGTCCAATCATAGCTTCCGCATCCATTTTGGATTGGCATAAACGTCCCCCATACCAACAAACAAAAAATCATGAAAAGGCCCTCGCCGGGAAAAAAAAAAGAGAGAGGGAATTCACCAGTGCTCTTGCTCCCTTTTCAAAAAGAAAAAGGAGGGAGACAGACTTGTAATTATTCTAGTGCCACAAACTGTTTCAGCAACAGCTCTCCTGTCTGAACCAGTGAACCCTCTGTTCCTGTGCGCCGCGGTGCAATGCAGCCCTCCCTCGCCTTCGCCAATCAACCGGCCGTCCTACTGCACCTGATCTGATCAATGAGCGAGCGAGCGCAACGGCAAATCACTGAATCGGCATGCAATGCTCAGACAGATACACTAGCCCGCAGCGGCGGCGGCGGCGGCAGCGTATCGACGTCTTTTGGAACCAAAAATTGCATGCCACTAAACAAACCGGCTTTGCGACCCGGCCCAATCACGGTCACGAGCGGATGCGATCAGAAAACGGAACTTTCCCCGCAGTCCACGCACCGCCGACCGATGCCTGCCGGGCCCGGCGAGCTTTGCCGTTGCCCATGCACGCAGCACGCACGCCGGGAGCTTTTCATTTTGAACCGCTCCTCCGAGGCGGCGCGCGGCCAAAGTACGGCGACAGCATCATCACCGCGCGTCTGTCCCGGCGCCCGAAGCAAGCAACCGCGCACTCACCGCACCTTGCCCGTATAATATCACTGCCGCAGCGGTGCCGGTGCGGGGTGCGGCGCAGCCTTTTCCTTTTCCCCGCTCCCGTTTTGTCCTGTCTTCGCCGTCCCCCCGATGTTTCGGTTCAACGACACCATCCACCCCGCTTTCCCCTCCGGCCGGCCGGAGACCCGCGGCCGTGCGGGCGAAAGCGCCGGGCACGGACGGCTCCGCGTACCTGATCTCATTGGCGCCCGTGCCCCGGCCGTGGACGAGCCGAAACGTGACCAAGGCTAATTACCGCGTGATCAATGGCCTCTCTCACGCACACACATGTCCTCGCGAAATGGGACAGCGTCCACTCCATTTTCTGCTGCCTGTTAGTACGTACTGTACTCCACCGGAGTGCATCGATCTTCTTCGTCGTGCCCACCCAGTGCCCTGGTCCGAGATCCAGAAGCTGGGCCATGACTGTCAAGCTAGCCACGCCTGACGCCGCACACTCGGGCGAGTGAGTGAGATCCAGCTCGACGCTGCGTCCTGATGCCACAACACGCAGACCTGACCGGACCATGCCTCCCCCACCGCTGCCGCCCATAACGCGAGAGCGGCAATTGGGGGCCATTTAGTTTCCAAAATTTTACAAAAATTTTCAAGATTTTTTTGTCACATTAAATTTTTAATTTTTAGACGCATGCATGAAACATTAAATATAGATAAAAAATAAAACTAATTATACAGTTTAGATGAAATTCACGAGACGAATATTTTAAGTTTAATTAGACTATGATTGAATACTAATTGTCAAATAATAACGAAAGTGTTACAATATCATTTTCTAAAAAAATTCACGAACTAAACGAGGTCTTGCTTTGCCCATACTCTCTCGTCTCGTCCCCGTCGCCGATCAGCGATCATACAATCATTCATACATGCCCTGCTCCAGTGCTCCGGCCCTATTATTCTTGAGCCGTCACTGTTCCAAGAACCCATTGCCCATCCTCCTTCCGGTTTGCCGGCCGCGTCCATCGGTCGCCATGGCTACCTCAGCTGGAGCACTGGACCGTATTATAGGTGGCGACAAACTTTCCTTTGCTACAGTAGCGTGATTAAAAAAAAATCTGGCTCTGAAGTCTGAACATCGGAGCCCCCCCGTTTAGAATGCAGAGATTGTTTCAACGTTTGCAGAGATGAAATTGTTTCATGTGAAATCATTGGGCTCGAGCGGTCCCTAAGGTGACATATATAACGTAGGTCCTTAAAAAAAAGACATCGTGCTGCATTATCGTCTGATCTGATCCCAAACGATCTGAAATCCACGTGCTAGCTATTTTTTTGCAACTGAAATTTCGCTTCCACTGATGGGGTGTGCCACATGCACAAAGACCCCACTCGTGACTCGTCATCAGTTTATCAACAACACAAACAACGCTCAACAGATAGGAAAATATTGGACTCGGCAGCTGATTTTGAGCTCTCTCTCTCTCTCTCTCTCTCTCTCTCTCTCTCTCTCTCTCTCTCTCTCTCTCTCTCTCTCTCTCTCATCTCTCTCTCTCTCTATATATATATATATATATATATATATATATATATATATATATATATATATATATATATATATATATATATATATATATATATATATATATCCATTCATTGCCATGCCACCTGCAGAAACGAGTTTATATATCTGCAATTATGCATGCATCCACATTGTATTGTAGGCAGACAAGATCCGAAGAACAGTGACCTAGAAAACGAAAGGAGAAGAGCAAAAAGAATACTCGAACATATTCTTTCCGTTTGCAGCATTGCAGCTCATTTTTGTCTACGTATAGAAGTACAGCTAACAAAACAAAATACAGGTCTTGATGGCGCTAACGCTATGGGAAGGGAATGCCTCCATATGGCCGATGACTGGTGTGCCATGCTTGAGGTATCGCTAGCTGTGGTTACAACCTCTGAATACCTTGCGCTGAGACGAAATTTCAGCAGCGGCAGTGCCTACCAGTCCACGTCCATCCGAGTATCCGACAGCAGGGTTCAGTCTGTGAACGGGTGCTTCACTTTCAGTGCTCTGTCTGTAAGTTGTCACAGTCTTCTACTCCTATGCATTACCTGGAAAAGTAGGACAGTCTTGTACTAGGGGGCTGTTTAGTTGGCAAAATTTTTGGCAAAACGCTACTGTAGCAGTTTCGTTGTTATTTGGTAAATATTGTCCAATCATGATCTAATTAGGCTTAAAAGATTTGTCTCGTCCATTTCGTCTAAACTGTGTAATTAGTTTTTATTTTTTTATCTATATTTAATGCTTCATGCATGTGTTCAAAGATTCGATGTGACGGGAAATCTGAAAATTTTGACAAAATTTTTGGCATCTGAACGGTGCCTAGTACACCCTTATTACAGCGGCCAGTCGGCAACAGTTGTACCCTGGAAAGAAAAGAATCGTTGTGTGCAGTGTGCGAGACATATGGAGCTGTTTGCAGAGCCCTCTCCACGAGCTTCTGTTTACTTGGCCAGAAATCTTGTCCATTCCAATGTCCCTAACTCCTAAGGTCCTATTTAATCCGCTAATAGTTAGCTGACAAAGTAGTTTACAACTAAGATCCGTATTTTTTTTGCGACGTATTTGGATGGACTAAATATACCTGCTAACTACTAAAAAAGGCTTAGTATATTCAAACAACCTAGTTTGTAGTCTATTTTGAACTATCCAACCACCTAGCTTATAAAATGTTTATTAGGACAGACCCAAGTCATAAACTATATGATGATTTTTATGACCATTAATTAGAATGTCAACTGAGCAAAATAGTGATGTGGCATTAGAATTAAGAAAAAGAGAAAAGTAAATGATTTCTTGAAGGACCAGAACAAGCCACCAGAGAAGCTGAATAGGAGCCGATAAAAGTTCTCCAACGAGAAAAATTTAGCCTATATCCCAATTCCACTCAACATTTTTTTTGTTCTAGCTTTCGCCAAGATCACATACGTGCCTACTAACCTTGAAAACAAGACTGGGAAAGTGCATAAACCAAACATGCTAGGAGCAAAGGAAAACACCAAACCTTAGTGCAATATTGGGCGATCCTATAGGCGATACCGGATGCTCGGATATGCACTTCAGTTCAATACAGCACAAGAGTTTTTGGAAGAAAAAAAGCCAAAGTCATTCAAATGGTCTCCAAATATCATGAAATTTTAACCAAGGCTCCATGACAAGAAGAGGAAGCAATCCTCAAAAAGATCTTCTCAAAATTCACAAGTTAAAGAAACTGGACCATGTGGTATATAATCCCGTATTGTTATATTAGGCATAAAAGAGTAAGATATACTCTGTCCTAAAAAAGAGTGTCATTGCGGGAGTCATGTTGTCAATATTTTTTAAGATTAACTAGATTTGTAGAAAATATCACTAACATATCTATAAATAAATTTAATATATATTCCGTGATTCATTTAATGATATTAATTATGTACCATTAATATTAATATTAATATTAATATTAACATTAATATATATATTTGGTTAAAATTGAAAACTATTTAACTTCTCTAATAATTAGAAAGTGAGTAAATCATTTTCATGTCAAATCAAATAAGGGGCTATTTGGATCTCTTTATTTTGGAGGAATTGAAATCTACGAAATCTACGTAATGGATTAGGCTATTTGGCTTGGAATTTGACATTCCATAACATTCTCAAGCTCACAAATAAGCCTATTTCAAATTCATAGGGTAGGAGATGGAAATAAATTCTATAGATCATTATGCTATAATTCTATTCAACAACTTATAGCACACTTTTTAACTCACTTCCCTACAATAGAAATGCAAAATATAAGTATGTCTCTGGTATGTCTAACAATAAATATACAAATATATTCCATATACAACTATATTAACTTAATTAATCTATGCCTAAATTGTAATTATTAGAATGAATTTAATTCAAGAATCTAAACGGCCCTGCAATTCTTTCCTACATCTACCACTCTCCCAGTGTCGCTATCGAACCAGCATAGCCACGCCCATGCGGATGCGCGTGCACCTGCAGAAAAAAAGAGAGGAGAAATCGGTCCGGCCCAGTTGTGCGCGGCGAAGCTAGCCCGGAGGAATTTTTCTCCTGCGCTCACACTCGCACACCTGTTTGCTGTTTTTCTTCTCCCGTTCACCTCGCGTGCGCTGCGACTAGGGCAACCGCCGCCGGCAGCCCGCCCTAACTGCCCAGGTCCGGGCCCTTTGGCCGGCGATCACACCAGGTATACCCCGCCCCTTCTCTTCCTTTTCCGCTGTGCAAAACCAAGCACCCGAACCCTAACTTAAGCTACTTTACTATCTGTATTCGGATCTGATCTAATCACAAGTCTATACATATATTATGTCTACTAACTTCGTTTCTTAATTACCCATGTCCTTTACTGGGTCCGCCCCAGTAAGGTTTACATGTGGTTTTAGTTGGGAGTCCTTGATGCGTTGGTTATGCGAACTCACAAGATCATCCTAATGCTGCTATGGTAGATCATGTTTCGTGTGGTCAATCAGTTTCTTGTGAAATTAGAGTTACTTGTTGATAAAATGGCTTGTTCGACATTTTTACTAGTTTTCTGTGCACACCCATGTTTCGAATTGCCAGCCATCCTGATGTCTCATCATAATTATCATATCCTTACGACCTTACCTGAAGGACGCAAGTATCCATTTCTTCAAGTAGTCACATGCCTATATGCTTGTTGTGCTGCCTTTTCTTTTTTCAGACCATTGTTACATGATGCAGAATTTCATAATCTTAAATTTATATTTTGGAAGGCATTGGCGCATCAGACTTTGTAATTCTTTTGGGGGTTATATAATCCTTACTACTATCAATTCTTCAAAACTGAAGGAAGTACAAATTAATTGTATGGCATTGCATACTTGAAGTTTCATCAACAGTAGGTGGCCTGCATATATTGATGTTGATTTCACATGTCGCTCTCATCTATAGCTGCCATTCTTTTGCTGACATACATTTCTAAGCAGGCCTGCTCAGCTGACTTCACCTGGACAATCAAGCTGAAGAGATTATCATAGCGTGCATGGTTATTTTTCAGGAATGAAGCGTTTTGTCTACATAAATGATGAGTCTTATCAGAACGACTATTGTGATAACCGGATTTCTAATACCAAGTATACCTTATTGAACTTCCTGCCAAAAAACCTATGGGAACAGTTCAGGTTTGTTACTAGATGTATGTGTTCAATTTTTTTAAAATGAAAGTAGATAAGCCCTGGTGACAAGAACTGTGATGATCCACTTGTCCGCATGTGTTAGTTGCCTCTTTACAATACATTATTCAATCGATGGAACTCTTATGGTATATAGCTGATGACGTTTGTTCAACTGAAATAATGAAATTGTCTGTTTTGGTTGTCTCTGTATTTCGGTTGCTGGCTGGTGTGTGGTTGGATAATTTTCGTTAGTTTATAAATATTCGAGTTCGACAGTGTTCAACCTGTTATATTTTTTTATGCAATTGATTTTGCTCATCTGACACTAGCATGATACTCGGACACGAGTCCAATTTTCTTTTACCTGTTTGACACACTGGGACACATGTAACCATCTTCTGCTAGTACCGCTATCTCCTGGCTGGGAAACAGAGAAAAGTAAAGTATCTATCTTGAAAGCGAGGGATCTATCTTGAAAGTGAAGGAAGTTGGTGGCAGACTTGAGAGCGTGAGAGATGAAGAGGAGCTGTCACTTGTCAGTTACCACAGCTTGTTACAATGTAGTTGATATGAATGGCCTTTTTATTCAATCCTTTGATACTATACTGCGTGAAGTAGGTTCTGACAGTGATGCATAATTAGGACAAGGCTTTCAATCTTCTTTGGCTGTGTTACTTAAACGTCTACTTAGACTTTAGTAATGTAGATGCTATTTTACAATTAGAATATACTAATGTGTGAAAGTTACCAAGTCTGATCAAGCCAAATCGTTCCCTCCAATCTGTGTTTGATCAGGACACATGAGTTCATATTGGGAACACTGCTTATGCTTAGTGCTGTTACAATGCTTCTCTCATACCTAATTTTGATCAAAGGACGCTACAGTTGATAGATGGTTTTTCATGTAAAGTATACTCCATGCTGTCACACTGTATCTTTTTGGTTGGCCAGTCAAGGTTTGATCCCCGACCCAAAACCCCAGTTATTCACTAGGGAACAAATTGGTATATATGTAAATTGTATTCCTTTGGCTGAAAAAATCACATGATTTCAAGCATGTTAGACCTTGTTGTAATTGCATAAGTTAATTGGTATGAATGGAAAAGTTACTATTTATTTTGGTGTTTCAGGCGCTTCATGAATCAATATTTCTTGTTGATAGCTTGTCTGCAACTATGGTCACTTATCACTCCTGTAAATCCTGCAAGTACCTGGGGCCCACTTATATTTATCTTTGCAGTTTCTGCAACCAAAGAGGCATGGGATGACTACAACAGGTATATTTCAGATAAACAAGCGAATGATAAAGAAGTGTGGATTGTTAAGAATGGTGCCCGGAGACATGTATGTTCCTATGTCATCCTCTATCATTTCGCAATGTGCACATCTTTGGTCTTTCAGATACGCCTTTAACCATTTAATTTGAAATGATAGAGAAAATCAGAAGTGTCTGTGTCCAGAAAGTAAAGTGCAAAATATATCCATGTAACCTTCTCGTATCAGGCTTGCTACCTTTTGCTTCTTTGCATAGCTACATCTTGAAATATTGCTATACGTACTTATGGCTACATCATGCAACTACTTTGCTATGCATGATCCATAACCCATTTGAGGTATTATTGCAAGTTTGCAACAACAATGCTTGTTGTGAAAGTTTAGTTCAGTTAGATGTGTACCTTGACCTCCAAGGACACTATTGAAGTCTAACAGTTCCTGCTGTACTTTCAGACTTTCAGTATATATTACCTCTTCTTCTTCTCACAGTTGTGAGAACATTGAACCTGAGAATGTGACCCTCTCCACTTTTTGCTATTTAGATTCAAGCTCAAGATATCCGTGTTGGTAACATAGTTTGGATTCGAGAGAATGAAGAAGTACCATGTGATCTTGTTTTGTTGGGAACTTCTGAACCACAAGGCATCTGTCACGTTGAGGTAAATAAATGCTGTACCCCCACCATACCTTCTGTTTGTTTGTATTGTGCATGGTTTGCTCAGGAGATACCTTTGCTGTATTGGCCATATTGGGCATTTCACTAACTAAAGTACATATATTATTCCTTTTAGCAACCCCATCGTGTTTTCATAAATCCTATATGAAATCTCACCGTGAAGTGTAATATAATAAGTAATAAGCTGTGGTTGGACTCCCTTAAAAAAAAAACTCAACCTGCGGGGAGTATGACGGCCCCGGGTATTCTAAGAAGAAGGATGATCTTCTCACACAGATCGAGAAAACCCCCGAACCCCCGCCCCATCCTGACGTAGCGGAATCCGTTGCCCTGTGAGAACCGGGCTGGGCTGTTCTGCGCTTTGGCTTACGGTGACGGGCGAGGGGATTTTTTTTACCCCCAGCCTGAAATTCGCTCCCACGGGGAGTCGAACTCAGGACTTGAGGGGTGCCGCTGGAATTCCCTAACCACTTGGGCTAGAGTACTTTGGCGTGGTTGGACTCCCTTAGCTTGAGTGTTGTTAAGGGGTGTTTCAAGATACCCCCCTATGTTCAATACGAGTTAGTTTATATTTTACTTAATTTGTTAGGATAAGAAACTAATGTTCTTTTGGACATGGAGCTGCTAAACTAATAAACATCTGGGCGGAGCTAATTTGTCTTTAAGCAAAATATTTATTACTTTCTAGCGCTAAAGAGAGATCTCGGCTCAAGTTGTATCCTTCCTGTAGATAGAACAGTCTGAAACTACTTGTGATTCGAATTCCAGACAAACATTTCTTCTTCATTTATTACCCAACTGACGAAACGTGATTCCAGAAATAATTTTAGTTGGCAACCATGTTTTATTATTTCTCGACATGTACCTTGAATTTTTTCTCCTTAGATGGGACATATTTTTGAGTTTATTGTTGTCCAATTAGTTCTTTACAGATTGAATATATATTATCCTCCCATTGTTGAATTCTAATTATGTTTGTAGACAGCTGCTCTTGATGGGGAAATTGATTTGAAGACAAGAGCAAGCCCACCACCTTGCGTAGGGCTGGAGTTTGAACAGCTGCACAAAATAAAGGTTAAAAGTTTATTTATTTTTCTTTGTTTTTGCTGCTCTGCTTTCATTTAATTTTTCTTTTGCGAAAATAGCAGGGGAACCCCCATTTTAGTATGCCTTCATTTAACTTCTCGTTACCTTTATGAATTAACTAAACAGGGTGTGATCGAGTGCCCGATACCAGATAAAGACATACGAAGATTTGATGCAAACATCCGCCTGTTTCCTCCATTCATTGATAATGACATTTGCCCATTGACTATTAATAACACATTGCTGCAGTCATGCTACTTGAGAAATACAGAATGGGCTTGTGGCGTAGCAGTTTATACAGGTAACTTGTTGATACTATTTGTTTTGTTTCATGTAACAGCAAGGCTAATACAAAAGGTTAAGAATGACCACTTTTCAGGAACGGTAGTGAAATGTTGTATCACTATTAATGTAAACAAGGCTGTTGTCGACAATGTTACTTAATGCTAGAAGTTGTGTCTCTATTGATATTGGGCTAACCCTAGAAGGGTAGCTATATAGGGTAGCATACATGGGCCTCATAATGGGCCTATACTCCAACAACCCCCCGCAGTATGGACTACCGGCGCAACGGAGTCCAAGACTGGGCAAGAAAGAAAACAAGAAGTGCACAACACACACAGGACCCCCCCGCAGCCACAACTAGCCACTGGAGACGTTGAGGCTGGAGCGAAACTCGGAGAAGGTCGAGGAAGGGAGGCCTTTGGTGAAGATGTCCGCAAACTGTGAGGTGGTCGGGACGTGAAGTACTCGGACGTCGCCGATGGCCACATGGTCGCGGACGAAGTGTAGATCGATCTCCACATGCTTGGTCCGCTGGTGCTGCACGGGGTTGGTGGAGAGGTAGACCGCGCTGACGTTGTCGCAGTAGACGAGCGTGCTCCTGGCGAGAGGGCGGTGAAGCTCAGCCAGGAGCTGGCGGAGCCAGGCGGCCTCGGCCACGCCGTTGGCAACGACACGGTACTCTGCCTCGGCACTGGAGCATGAGACCACCGGCTGGCGCTTGGACGACCAAGAGACAAGGTTGCCGCCGAGGAAGACAGCGTAGCCGGAGGTGGACCTGCGGGTGTCCGGGCAGCCCGCCCAGTCAGCGTCAGTGTAGACAACCAGCTCGGCAGTGGAGGACCGGCAGAGGAGCAACCCGTAGCCGAGAGTGCCACGGAGGTACCGGAGAAGCCGCTTCATAGCAGCCAGGTGGGGCTCCCGCGGAGCATGCATGTAGAGGCAGAGCTGCTGTACGACATAAGTGATGTCCGGCCGTGTGAAGGTGAGGTACTGGAGCGCGTCAGCAAGACTCCGGTAGGTGGTAGAGTCCGCTGGCCCAAGCATCGGACCCCCAACCTCTGACAGCTTCCCCTGGGTGTCAACTGGGGTAGAGCAGGACTTGCAGTCAGTCATCCGTGCTCGCTCCAGAATGTCACAAGTGAACTGCCGCTGGTGGAGGAACAGGCCTGAAAGTCGGGGCTCAACAGTGACGCCGAGGAAGTGGTGGAGCACCCCAAGATCCTTCATAGCAAATTCCTTCTGGAGAGAAGCAATGATGCGGTGGAGCAGAGACTCGCTGGAGGCGGTGAGAACAATGTCATCCACATAGAGGAGCAGGTAAGCAGTCTCACCCCCATAGTGGTATATGAACAGGGAGGTGTCAGACTTGGCCTCCGTGAACCCAAGAGTCTGCAGGAAGGTAGCGAACCGAGAGTACCAAGCCCGAGGTGCCTGTTTGAGCCCGTAGAGAGATTTGTTGAGCCGGTAGACCAAGTCAGGACGAGAAGAATCCACGAAACCGGCCGACTGACTGCAGTAGACCGTCTCAGTCAGAGTGCCATGGAGGAAGGCATTTTTGACGTCCAGCTGATGCACAAGCCAGGAGCGCTCGAGAGTCAGTGAGAGGACGGTGCGGACTGTAGCTGGCTTCACCACGGGACTGAAGGTCTCAGCATAGTCAATGCCGGGCCGCTGAGTGAAGCCGCGGAGGACCCAGCGAGCCTTGTAGTGCTCCAAGGAACCATCAGCACACCTCTTGTGCGTCCAGATCCACTTGCCGGTGACAATGTTGGAGCCCAGCGGACGGGGCACTAGGTCTCACGTCTGGTTGGCGAGGAGGGCTGCGTACTCCTCTTCCATCGCGCGGCGCCAGTGAGGATCCGCCAAGGCCGCGCGGACGGAAGAGGGTATCGGAGAGATCCCCGTCTCGCAGGCGGCGGCGGTGAGGGCCTGCGGGCGAGACGCCTGCCTCGTCACCATCGGGTGAGTGTGAAGAGGGTCCCGGTGAAGAAGAGGCGGGTGGTACACCGGCTGGTCGGTGCGAGAGCGCGGCGGGGCCGGCGGAGCACGCACTGGTGACGACGGCGCTGGTGGCGAGGGCAGCGATGGAGGCAGAGACGCCGGCGGCAACGGCGGAGCCGGCTCACGCAGGCGCTGGTAGACGATGCCGAAGCGCCCGGGAGGAGGTGAAGGCGGACCCGGCTCCCTCCGGCGCTGGTAGACGAGTCCGAAGCGCCCGGGAGGAGGTGGGGTCGGTGCGCTTGGTCCCGCGATCGGAACGGCAGCATCGGGCACAACGGGAGGCAGCGAAGCCACAGGGAGTGATGGTGGAAGCTCCGGGGCTGCCTCGGCCGTGTCAGGTACCGGAGGAAGGTCATGGTGCGAGGCCGGCAGGGGCGAGGTAGGACCACTAGGAGAGCGCGCCGGAGCAGTACCTGCAGGGTAGAGGGAGAAGGGTGGCAGAATCACCGGGTCAGTGGGAAAAAAGGAAGCCTCCGCAGGGTCAGCGGGAGGTGTGGATGTAGAGGTGGAGTAAGGGAATGCCGACTCATCAAACACGACATGACGAGAGATGAGGACACGGCGAGAGGTAAGGTCAAAGCATCGGTAACCCTTGTGATCCGGAGAGTATCCGAGAAAGACACAGAGGGTCGACCGGGGAGCCAGCTTATGGTGAGCGGTGGCGGCGGTGTTAGGGTAACACGCACACCCGAAGACTCGAAGGTGGTCGTACTGAGGAAGGGTACCAAATAGAGCGTGGTGAGGCGTGGGAGCTGGGCAGGCAGTAGAAGGAAGACGGTTAAGGAGATAGGTGGAGGTGTGCAGACACTAAGCCCAGAAGCGAGCGGGTAGGGATGCCTGGAGCAGAAGGGTGCGCATGGTGTCATTGGTTGTGCGGATCATGCGCTCTGTCTTGCCGTTTTGAGAGGTGTACGGACAAGACATGCGCAGGTGGACACCGTGATAAAGGAAGAAGGTACGTGAGGTTGAGTTATCGAACTCACGACCATTGTCGCACTGGACAACCTTGATGGTGAGGCCGAACTGAGTGGATACCCAAGCAAAGAAGTGGCTGAGAGTGGGGAACGCCTCAGACTTGGCACGCAGGGAAAAAGTCTAGGAGTAATGGGAGAAATCATCGACCACCACCAAGTAGCACTTATAGCCAGACATGCTGAGAACATGAGAAGTCCACAAGTCGCAATGAATAAGATCAAACACACGAGTGACATGTGAGGAAGATGACTGAAAGGGAAGGCGAACGTGACGGCCCAGCTGGCACGCATGACACAAGTGCTCATCGTGAGCCCGAGGGCACCAAATGTCGGAACTACGACTGAGCTGCATTAGGGCATCCCAGCCAGGATGGCCGAGGCGACGGTGCCAAGTGGTGGAGGAAGGAGTGGCGGCGAAAGCGGCTGAGGAAGGCGAAGAAGGTGAAACAGACGCCGAAAACCGAAGGGTGTAGAGAGGCCCAGTGCTGTTACATCGGAGCAGAGGACACCGGGAGGCCAAATTCCTCACGGTGAGGCCAGAGGGGTCAAACTCAACCGAACAAGAGTTGTCAGTTGTGAAACGGCGAATAGAAAGAAGGTTGTGAACCATACCAGGAGCCACAAGAACATCAGGGATATGAAAAGAGCCGTGGGAACTGGTAGTGCCCATGGAGGAGACAGGAATGCAAGTGCCATTGGCGACCATGATGGAAGAGGGACAAGAAGGGTGGGGAGGACGTAGAGAAGAAAGTAGACTCGCATCGGGCGTGGTGTGGAAAGTGGCACCCGAGTCAGCGATCCAATCAGGACTGGCTGATCGCAGCCCTGCGACAGGAGGAACCGAGGGTGGAGGGCTGGTGGTGGTGCTGAAGGAGTAGGCCAAAGTCGCCGGGTCCCAAGCGACAAGCCCGGGCGAGGTACCGGGAGGTATAGTCCACGGGGATATGGTGTAAAACCCCGGGGAATCATCGGTGAGCATGGCCGCCGACGGGCGAAGCTCACCCTCAGCAGCTGGAGCAGCGGCGAGAGCAGGATCGGCACGACCGGGGTAGAAGAGGGTCGGCGGCGGCTGAGGTGGTGCAGGGAAGGCGTGGACGCCGTCAGTGGCCGCCGCCACCGAGAGGACAGCGCCTGGGAGGAGGCCACCGGCGTCCAGGGCGCCTGGGAGGAGGCCGGCGGCGTCTAGACCCGCGCCGGGGAGGTGAGCCGCAGGGAGGAGTGCGGCGTCGGCGGGCGGCGCGGTAGCAGCAGCGCCCGGGCCCGCGGCTGCTGCACCCGCGGCAGCGGCGCCTGCGCCCGCGCCCGCAGCAGCAAGGGCGGCGGCGGCGCCGGGGATCAGGGCTGCGGTGGTTGCGGCCCCAGCGGCACCCTGCCTGGCCGCGCACCCAGTGGCGGTAGCGGCAGCGCCTGGGGCAGCAGGGGTGGCGGCCGCAGGGGGCGGGTGGGCGGCTGGAGCGGCAGGGGCGGCGGCAGCAGAGGGTGGGCGGTCGGCTGTAGCGGCGATCTGCGCCTAGGAAGAGGAGGGAAGAGGTGGGAAGGCATGAAAGTAGGAAGGAGGGGGAGGAGGAGGCCGGCCGGCCATGGAGATGGCGGCGGCGGCGCCAACCAGAGGGGCGGCGGCTGGGGGAGGGGAGGAAGAAAACCTAGCTTGATACCATGCTAGAAGTTGTGTTTCTATTGATATTGGGCTAACCCTAGAAGGGTAGCTATATAGGGTAGCATACATGGGCCTCATAATGGGCCTATACTCCAACACTTAAGTTGACAACTTGGATTTCTATAGCATTTACATTTTATCATTGATGAATATCAAAATATTTACTTGGCATATAGTCTTCATAACATTTGAGAAAGGCTATGTATGGATATGGGTATGGATATACAAATAAAGGGCGGACCACCTATCCTACTTGTTGTTAGTCGTTGGATTCGCACTCTTGGTAGTAGCTGAATCCTTACTCTCATCGAGAGAGGATGACACTAGGAGTTGGGGCAATTTTCTGGTTTATTTCTCACACAAACTCAAACAATGCCATGCCAACCTGAGGGGTTGGGGTTACATATTTATAGGCTGCTAGCCAGCCAAGCATATGCCAACATGCTAGTCTAAGATGCTAGTCTAAGATGCTAAAGTGCTGTCCTAGCTAAGATGCTGTCCTCTAGTCTAAGATGCTGTCCTCTAAGATGCTGTCCTAAAAACAGAAAAACAGCCACAAGGACCATGTGAGCAGCACAGCCCCACAAAGACCAACCACACATGAGACTTATCCATCATTCTCCCCCTAAGTCTTGTGCGTCGTTTTGTGGGAGAGTTGAACCATCCCGGTCCTGGAGCAGAGCTCAAGGAACTTGATCCTCCCAAGGGGCTTGGTGAGCAGGTCCGCAAGCTGGTCCTTGGTGTTGATGTAGCTCGCCTTGATGCTTCCTTCCTCCAAACAGCCTCGGATGAAGTGGTACCTCACCCGGATGTGCTTGCTGCGTTCGTGGAACACGGGGTTCTTTGCTAGGGCCAGGGCGGACTTGCTGTCCACCCTGAGCTCCACCGCTCTAGTGTCTCTGCCAAGGAGATCACCAAGCAGTCGAGCGAGCCAGAGCGCCTGAGTCGAAGCGGTGGAGGCCGCTATGTACTCGGCCTCGCAGCTAGACAGGGCCACCACCTGCTGCTTGACCGACTGCCAGCTAACGAGGCACTTGCCGAGGAAGAAGAGGATCCCGCTCGTGCTCTTGCTGGTGTCGATGTCGCCGGCGTGGTCGCTGTCGCTGTACCCGACGAAGTGTGCCGCCCCAGGGCACCTCGGGTAGTAGAGGCCGTGGTCGAGAGTCCCCGCAACGTAGCGGATGATCCTCTTCACAGCCTGCTGGTGCTCCGTCGTCGGTCGCTGCATGAACCGACTAACGTAGCCGACGGAGAATGCCAAGTCCGGCCGTGTGTGGGCGAGGTAGCGAAGGCTCCCCACAAGACGCCGGTACTGCGTAGCGTCCACCTCCTCCGTCGTGCTGTCGCGGCTCAGCTTCAGCCTCTCCTCCATCGGAGTGAGGGCTGGGTTGCAGTCGGTGAGCCCCGCTAGCTCAACGATGCGCTTGGCGTAGGCGGTCTGTCGAAGCGTGATCCCGGAGTCATCCTGGTGCACCTCGATCCCCAGGTAGAAGGAGAGAGACCCCAGATCACTCATCTGGAAGGTGGCCTTCATCTCTTCCTTGAATGCCGCCACCTCCGCATCCTTGGTGCCGGTGATCACCAAGTCGTCGACGTAGACGCCTACCAGCAGGGCCTTTCCTCCGCTGCCCCGCCGGTAGATGGCCGCCTCGTGTGGGCTTTGCTCGAAGCCCATCCCCTTCAGCGTGGAATCCTGCTTGGCATTCCACGCCCTTGGTGCATGCCGCAAGCCATAGAGGGCCTTGCGCAGGCGGAGCACCTTGCCCTCCTTGCCGGGAATCGCAAATCCCGGCGGCTGATGCACGTAGACCTCCTTCAAGTCGCCGTTAAGGAACGCCGACTTGACATCCATGTGATGGACACGCCAGCCCTCCTGGGCAGCTAGCGCAAGGAGGAGTCGCACGGACTCCATCCGTGCAACGGGCGCGAAGGCGTCGTCGAAGTCGATTCCTTCTTGCTGGACGAAGCCGCGCGCCACCAGACGCGCCTTGTGCTTGATCACCTCTCCGGTTTCGTCCTTCTTGAGCTTGAAGACCCACTTGAGAGAGATGGCGTGGTGGCCGGCTGGAAGATCGGCCAGCTCCCATGTCTTGTTCCGCTCGACGGCGTCCATCTCCATCTGCATCGCGGCACGCCATGCCGCGTCCCTCTCCGCCTCGGCGAAGGAACGAGGCTCGCCATCGTCCTGTGCGAGGTGCAGCTCCGCCTCAAAGTCGTGCTGTGCCAGTCCAGGGACCGGCTGCTCGCCGAGGAGGTTGTCCACGGTACGGTAGCGCAGAGGCTCGCCGCCGTGGTAGGCGTCGATGCGATCCTCGTCGTTGGACAGCGGAGTGGCGAACTCCACTGTGCGCTGCTCGTCATGGGCCGAAGCTGCCGGTGCCGAGCCTGAGGAGGTAGGGTCTAGTGTAGGAGAACGAGGCGTGGCCGGCGGTGCTGGTGGTGGACTCGCCGGAGCCTGTGGACTTGCCGGAGCTGGTGGTGGCGGTGGTGAAGGACTCGCCGGAGGTGGTGGCGAACGAGGTGGTGGGGTAGGCGAGCTCGGTGAGGACGAGCTGCTAGCTCCCCCCGCCTCCTTGAAGTGAACGTAGTCGACGACGAAATCGCTGGTCGTCGGAGTCGAGCCATCATCCACCATCTTGCCCCACGTCCAGCTTCGCCCCTCGTCGAACACGACGTCACGCGTGATGCGCACGCGTCGTGTCGCAGGGTCGAGGACGCGGTAGGCCTTGGAGCCCTCCGCGTAGCCGATGAAGACCCCTGGCGTGCTCCGGTCGTCGAGCTTGCCGACGTGGTTGAGCTCCTTGACGAAGGCCAGGCAGCCGAAGACGCGAAGGTGGCTCACCGCGGGCTTGCGCCCGTGCCAGGCCTCGTATGGCGTCTTGTCGTCGAGGGCCTTGGTGGGGGAGCGGTTGAGCAAGTGAACGGCAGTCATCACCGCCTCACCCCAGTAGATCGCCGGCATCCCTCTCTGCTTGAGGAGGGCACGGGCGGTGGCCACCACCGTCTGGTTGCGGCGCTCGACGACGCCGTTCTGCTGCGGAGTGTACGGCGCGGAGAAGTGGCGGTGGATCCCCTCATCGGCGCAGTACGCCGCGAACTCGGCCGCCGTGAACTCGCCGCCGTTGTCCGTGCGTAGGACCCGAAGCTTGCGGCCGCACTCCGCCTCCGCAGCAGCTTGAAGACGCTTGATGGCGTCCGCCGCGGCTGCCTTGGCGTCGAGCAGGACAGCCCACATGTAGCGGGACATGTCGTCGACGAGGAGGAGGAAGTAGCGCCGGCCTCCAGGTGTAGCCGGTGTCACGGGGCCACAGAGGTCACCGTGTACGAGCTCCAGCTTCTCCTTGGCGCGGAAGCTTGCCTGGCGAGGGAAAGGGAGCCGCCGCAGCTTGGTGAGGACGCAGGTGTCGCAGAACTGCTCCACGTGGTCGACGTGCGGCATGCCCCGCACCATGTCCTTGCTGCCGAGCTGCCTTAGGGCCTCAAAGTTGAGGTGCCCAAAGCGCTCGTGCCACCTCCAAGCGTCGTCGTCGCGGCGGGCTGCAAGACAAAGAGGTTGCGCCACCTGTGCGTGAAGGACGTAGAGGCGGTTGCTCCTGTTGACCTTGACCAGGAGCCGGCGTCGATGATCCCAGATGCGCAGCACCCCGTGCTCGATCTCCACGCGCGACCCGCTCTCATCCAGCTGTCCCAAGCTGATGATGGAGTTCCTCAACGCGGGGATGTAGTAGACACCGGTGAGCAGCCTGTGCTCGCCAGTCTTGGCGACGAAGACGACAGAGCCGACGCCCTTGATCTCCACAGCGGAGGCGTCGCCGAACTTGACGGTGCCTCGAACGCTTGGGTCGAGCTCGGTGAAGAACTCCCGCCGCCCGGTCATGTGGTGGGTGGCGCCGGTGTCAAGGCACCACCCGTCGGCCTTGTCGTTGCCGGAGCTGTCGTCGAGGAGGGCGTGTGCTTTTGGCTCGTCAAGGTGGAGGAGAGCCGTTGCGGCCGGTGCCGCTGGAGGTAGTTCGATGCTCGCATGAGCAATGAACAGAGCCGGCTGCTCCTCCTCCTCCGCCTGCGCGACGTGGGCCTGGCCGCGTCGTGGCTGTCGACAATCCTTGGCCCAATGACCAAGCTTGCCGCAGTTGTAGCAAGGGTCGCCTCGTGCTAGCTTTTGCTTGCCAGCGGCGCCGCCCTGGGCGCCTCCACGATCATCACCCTCGGCACGTCCTCGCGCCCCTGCCTGGGCGTCTTTGCGCGGCTTGCCACGCTTGCGGCTGCCTGTCGTGGAAGAAGGCTCCCCCTTCTTCCTGTCACCTTGGCTGGCAGCCCACTGCTCCCGAGTGAGGAGGAGCTTCCCGCCAATGGTGACGGGTCCCGAGAGGCGCTGTGGCTCATCGCTGTCAACGACCTTGAGGCGGCCCAACGCCTCCTCGATCGTCATCGTGGAGAGGTCCAGCAGAGACTCGATTGAGCGAGCCATCTGCTTGTACTTCTCGGGGACGCAGCGGAAGAGCTTCTCAACAGCTCTCTCCTCGCCGTAGGTGTCGTCGCCGAACTGCACCAACTTCTGCAACAGAGTGTTGAGACGGAGAGCAAAGTCATCAACGTCCTCACCTGGCTTGAAGGCCAGGTTCTCCCACTCCTTGCGAAGTGCCTGCAGTGTGGACTTGCGGGCGCGGTCGCTGCCGATGCGTGCTGCAGCGATGGCGTCCCAAGCCTCCTTGGCAGTCCGCTTGCTGGTAAGCGAAAACTGCATCTCGGGCGGGACTGCAGCAATGAGAGCATCCAGCGCCCGTCGATCTTGGTCGTAGTCGACGTCGCCGTACCGGACTGCATCCCACATATGCCGCACCTGGAGCTTCACCCTCATCACCGCAGCCCACTCAACATAGTTGGTCTTGGTGAGGGTAGGCCACCCGCCGCCGGGGCCGACGTCCCTGACGACAGCCTGGTACTCGTGGTGACCACGGTACCGAACCGGGGAGAGAGAGCCGCGCTGCCTGTGAAGGCCGCGCTCTCCGTCGACCCGTCCGCCGCCGCCATGCGCGCCTCCTCCAGGAGCGCCACCGCCGTGCGCGCCTCCTTCAGGAGCGCCGCCGGCGTGTCTGCGCCTGTCTGGGCTGCCGCCGCGCTCGTGGGCGTGCACGGCTGCCCACTGCGCCGCTCGCCCTCGCGATGCCTCCCTCTCCAGCAGCTCGAGGTCCGCGTCGGCGCTATCATCAGCAGCGATGGAGCTGCTGTTGCTGCCGCGTAGAACCTCGACCTCCGCTGCTGCTGCACGCGCTGCATCCGCCGCCGCCGCTGCTTCCACCTCCGCTCTAGCTGCTGCTAGCTCCGCTGCTGCCAGCCTCGATGCCCTTGCCGCTGCTGCAGCGGCGTCTGCTGCCGCTCGCTCGCGCTTCTCTGCCGCGGCGAGGTCGGCCTCCTGCCGATGCCGCGCGCTCGAGGCGACCGAGCCCTGAGACTGGCCTGCGGACATGGCGCGCTATCGAGGGGGCTGCTGTGTGGAGAGCAGGGGCAGCCGGAGCTGCTGCTGCTACCGGCTGCGGTTGGGGCTGCTGCGAGGCCGGGGAAGGAGAAGAGCAGGAGATGCTCAGGCTACAGGATAGTACGGCTCTGATACCACTTGTTAGTCGTTGGATTCGCACTCTTGGTAGTAGCTGAATCCTTACTCTCATCGAGAGAGGATGACACTAGGAGTTGGGGCAATTTTCTGGTTTATTTCTCACACAAACTCAAACAATGCCATGCCAACCTGAGGGGTTGAGGTTACATATTTATAGGCTGCTAGCCAGCCAAGCATATGCCAATATGCTAGTCTAAGATGCTAGTCTAAGATGCTAAAGTGCTGTCCTAGCTAAGATGCTGTCCTCTAGTCTAAGATGCTGTCCTCTAAGATGCTGTCCTCTAGTCTAAGATGCTGTCCTAAAAACAGAAAAACAGCCACAAGAACCATGTGAGCAGCATAGCCCCACAAAGACCAACCACACATGAGACTTATCCATCACTTGTGTCCTCTGTAGGATAATTGGAAAGGTAACTGACAAAGTCCATCTAAGATGAGACTTGCGGACTTGCCCAAGTTCGCAGGCTTCCTTAGTGGGGGTGCATCTGAATTGACGGAAGATAAGGACGACAACCTTAATCCACAACCACAATGAAGAGGACCCCTGGATGGATAAGCCCAACTTGCTGGCTATATAAGCCCAGGAGGGGAGACGTCCAAGGGTTAAGCAAATTCAAAGTCCAAGAGAAGACTAATAAGCTTGTTGAGGTCACCCCTTTTCTGATCTCGCCCAATCAGTAGCGTAGGTTGGGCTTTGCATCCAGACCTAGGTGTTCAAGTTACAAACTTTCGTTGTACTCAGATCATCAATGAATAGAAAGAACACGTGACATATAGTTGTTATCCTCTGGAAGCCTGAATCTATATACATCATGTGTCTTGCATACTCAGTATTCATCTATGATCCTGTGGTTTCGAAGGTACCAAATTCCATCATAAGTATTATTGTCGATTATCAGATTGTCAACAAGTATGCTTTTGGATAGAACTATTAGTTTTTTTTTCTCGAACATGCAGGAGAGCTGCATATCGTTATATTAAGAAGAAAAAAGAGGATGGAGCCCTTACCACACACACACCTGCCAAACTCAGTCAAAGATAGCACTTTTAGTGTCTAGTTCTTCATCACCTTTTAAAACTGGTGTGCATTTCACTTTAGATGCAGGAGTACGGTAACCTGACAGCCCAACAGGTTTGAAAGAACTGCATTTTGGTGAGATATGAATTTTGTCTTACTCATGTAGAATTTGATAATTTATAAGGCCCTCCAAATCTTATTATTCAATATGTTCAATTTTACCCCTACTTATACTGGCCAATTAGACTATTTCAGCCGGCATACCTAATTATCTACGATATGGGTATTGATTTGAGCCAATGAGGATTGATGGCTGAAATTTGATTAGGTGATTGAATCTTACAACTACTTGTTAATGTTCTCAGGCGAGAACTTTCATACAAATCAGTAAATTTCCAAACAAATACTATGCACTAACTCAATTATATCATTTTGACAGCTATATGTAGTATTGTACACATTACACACTATAAAGTTCCAAAAACGCTTGTTGCTATGTGATTTTGTCCTTAGCAGCTGACACATTTAATAGTTAATGGGCTTGTCAACGAAACTGAACTTGAAAGTGCTTCATTGCACATTGATGACAAGAAAAGGGGCTGTACTCAGTGAGATTGTGCTTTAGTGCCTTGATTGCAGAAATTTAAATAATTGAAGGCTTTCGGTAAAGATAACACTGTTTAGCCTTACAACAATCATGTAGAACACATTATTGTTAGATCTTTTTGCTCACACACCTACAAATTTAGTTTCAATGGTATTATAATAATCTGCAGAGTAACTAGCAAAATGTGTTTTCAGTCTTACCATTTTTACATATGAATCAGATTTTGTGACATGGATTTATTTTAAACTTCAACTTTACGAGGAGACTGATTATTGATAATCTCCACTTCCAGGCAATGAAACTAAGTTGGGAATGAGTAGGGGTGTCCCAGAACCCAAGTTAACTGCTATGGATGCAATGATTGATAAGCTTACTGGTGCCATATTCTTATTTCAACTTACAGTCGTTGTCGTTCTTGGGGCCGCAGGCAATGTTTGGAAGGATATGGAAGCTCGCAAGGTAGTTTTGCTTGTAAATTTTCTCATTGTGTCCTACATATTTGTGTCCTACATATTAGCTCCATTGTTACTAGTGTATTGGGGACCTGCAAAAATATTTGCAAGATGTAAATTCTTGTCACAAACTACTACTGAAATGATAGAGTTTATTCTTTATTGTGCATCTCTTTTCAGAGGTTTCAAATTTTGCCATTTTGAGATTCGTAGGTAATAAAAGATGGGATCACCTTAGAGTTACAAAGTAATTTTAAGAAAATTAAGCACCCAATTAGAGCTGAAGAGTATTTTGTGGTGGGTGTGTTCATCTAGGATTGGCCTCCCTCCCCCTCTATGGTTTACTCCTATTTCCTTGTGGCCTTCAGTTGAAGTAATATTCCCAACGTGTTCTGTGTGTTGCCAAGATATATATAAGTTCTGTAACTTGACCGTAAGGTTGGGCATGTGGTTACAAAGTATCTCTAGAATCTTACATGCGACCTCTTTATTAGTCATTGTGCTAATTCACCTGCCCAAACCTGAAAACTCTCATTAACTGAATTATACATGGCCGCGTTGTTCTTTTGGGCCTTCTATATTTTGCTCATCATCTAATATTTTGCCTGTCTTCGTGTAGCAATGGTATGTTAAGTATGATGACAATGAACCATGGTATCAGATTCTGGTTATACCTCTGCGGTTTGAACTATTGTGTTCTATTATGATTCCCATTTCGATAAAGGTATGCCTGAGTTTTTCAATTCACACGGCCTTCTGATTTTTATATAATTCAATTTCTCATGTTATGGCACAACTATTTGTCCGATTATCTTGTTGGCATATATTTCAACCACCAGTCCATCCTTTTTAAAATACGCTATTGCAGCCATGCTGTGTTTACCATTTAATTGGTGCAAAAATATTCTTGCAATTGCATAGTTGCATTTGCATGACGACTGACACTTACAGCTCATCAATATTCTGGATGTTCTGTTACTCTGGTCTACAGGCAGTGGTCTGCATAGACATCTAAAAAAAAAAAACTCGACCCGCCGGGGGCAAGCCGCCCCCAGGGCATTAGCACTAAGAAGGAGACCTTCTCACGCAGGCCGAGAAAACCCCCGAACCCCGGCCCCGTCCTGACACTGGGAAACGTAACCCGTGAGACGCCGCCTGGGCCATACACGGTCCTCAGGTCGACTTGGGCCGTCTCTAAACCAGTGCTTTGGCACACGGGACCGGCGAGGGGATTTTTTTACCCCCAGCCTGAAATTCGCTCCCACTGGGAGTCGAACTCAGGACCTGGAGGGTGCCCGCCGGAGTGCTAGACCAACCGGACTAGCATCCTTTGGCGTCTGCATAGACATCTTAGTACTACTATTTAAACTTGTTGGATTATGAGTATATTAGACCCATGAGGCTAGGCCCATGAGGCCCATGTATGGCTACCTATATAGCTACCCTTCTAGGGTTAGCCCAAATCAATAGAATCACTTTCCCTAACATGGTATCAGCAGCCTAGGGTTAGTTCCTCCCCACCCACCCTCTTCCCAGCCGCCGCCGGCCACCGGCGCCATGGCCGGCACCCCTCCTCCTCTCTACAACCACTTTCCTCCCCTCTCCTCTTCCTCCTGGGCCCAAGTCTTGGTGGCTCCTCCAGGCGCAGGCGCGGCTACTCCAGGTGCGGCCCTGGCAGCCGCCGCCCCTCCTCCTGGCGCCGCCCCTTTTCCAGGCGCGGCCACTCCTCCAGGCGCGGCCCTGGTAGCCGCCGCCCTTCCTCAAGGCGCGGCCCTGGCCGCCGCCCCTCCTCCTCCAGGCCCGCCAGGCGCCGGCGCACCCACTCAGGTGCTGACCGCGGTGGGGGAAGCCGGGGTGGATGTGCGCGCGGCTGCTGCTGGCCAGCACCTGCAGCCGCCTGGAGTCGCCCTTCCCTTGGCCGAGGGGGCCGTTGGCCCTCGTCTGCTGCCGCCGAGGGGCGTCCATCCCCTGACCGCGGCCGCGACAGGGACTGCACTGGGCCTCCATCCGCAGCCACCTGACGCGCTCACTGGTCCGGTCCAACCCGGCGGCCGAACTGCACCTCCCCCGGCTCTCCACGGCCCGGGTCTGGACTCCGCCCTCGCCGCAGCTCTCGTCGCTGCCCGAGCCGCCGCCGCGGAGGGGCAGGCTCGTGTGCGCGCGGCTGCCCTCGTGTGGGAGCGTGAGCGCGACGCCGCCGACGCCCTGGCCCGCTAGATCGCCGAGGCAGAGCAGCTCCTCGCCTCTCCCGCCTCCCACGACGCTGGGGCTGCCTCCTCCGCCTCCTCGGGACGCCGCGTGTCCCACACCGCCGTCCTCTGGCACGATCCGGCCGACCCGCTCGTGACTCAGCTGCACTACCAGGCCGGGGGGGGGTCCAGAACATTCGCCTCGTTCCGATCGTCCTCGAGCCGGAGTCGCCCTCCTACGCCCGCTGGAGGGATCTGGTGCTTCTCACTCTCCGCCGCTACGCCCTTGACGACCACGTCCTTGTTGACGCCTCGGTCGCCGTTCAGACACCGTCCTGGCTCCGTCTCGACAGCATCGTCTTCTCCTGGATCCTGGGGACGATCTCCCTGGACCTCCACGACCTCGTCCGCAACTCCCCTGACGCGCGCCGAGCGTGGCTTGCCCTTGAGGGCCAGTTCCTGGGCAACACTGAGGCCCGGTTTCTGTGTCTCGACGTGAGCTTCCGCACCTTCGTCCAGGGTGACCTCTCCGTTGGCGAGTTCTGTCGGCGGATGAAGGGCATGGCAGACTCCCTCGGCGACCTCGGCTGGCCCGTGGAGGATCGCATCTTGGTCCTCAACGTCCTCCGTGGGCTCAGTGACCGCTACGCCCACCTCAGGACATGGATCACTCGTCAGCGGCCCTTCCCCACCTTCCTGCAGGTCCGTGACGACCTTGTCATGGAGGAGCTCACTCAGGGCATCCACCCGAGGTCCGCCACTTCTCCGGGGTCCTCGTCTTCTTCGACGGCTCTGGATGCTACTTCGCCGCATCCATCTGCTCCACCACGTTCCTCAGCTACACCGCCGTCGTCTCTCCTGGGTCCCCCTCCCTCCGGGCCGAGCGGGGGTGGAGGGGGTCGTGGCGGTCGTCGTCGCCGTGGTGGGGGTCGCGGGGGAGGCCGTGGTGGTGTCACCCAGCTTCCGGCTGGACCGCAGGGGGGCACCATGGCCGTCGTTCCACAACCCGTGGTCAGGGCGCATCTCTATGTGGCCCTACCACGCTCCCGGTGGTGAGCCTCGTCCACCGGTGGCCATGTTCACTGGAGCTCCACCTCTTGGCGTCTCCACTGCGCCTACATGGGCTGCACCCACCGGCACCCCTCCTGGGCTTGCCGGCTGGGACCAGGCGGCCTTGGCTCGCTCGTTCAGCACCATGGGCCTGACACCTCCTGTCGGACCGGAGTGGATCGCCGACTCGGGTGCCACCTACCATACCACCCCTGACCTTGGTATACTCTTGTCTGTCCATTCTCCCTCTTCTTCTCTCCCTTCGTCCATTATGGTCGCCAATGGTTCGTGTATTCCTGTCACGTCTGTGGGTACCGCCGGTGCTCATGGCTCCTTTCGTCTTCCTGATGTTCTTGTTGCTCCTTCTATGGTTCACAACCTTCTTTCTATTCGTCGTTTTACAGCTGACAATTCTTGTTCTGTGGAGTTTGACTCTTCTGTTCTTACTGTAAAGGATTTGGCTTCCCGACGTCCTCTGCTCCGATGTGACAGCACCGGGCCCCTTTACACTCTTCGCTTCCCGGCGGCTACTTCCTCTACTTCGCCGTCCGTTTTGTCAGCTGCCTTCGCCGCCTCTACTTCCTCTACCACTTGGCACCGGCGCCTCGGCCATCCTGGACGTGATGCCCTGATGCAACTCAGTCGTAGCTCCGGTCTTCCATGTACTCGGGCTTCTGATGAGCATTTGTGTCATGCGTGCCAATTGGGCCGACATGTTCGCCTTCCTTTTCATGATTTTACTTCACATGCGGCCCGCATTTTTGATCTTATACATTGCGACCATTGGACATCTCCTGTCATCAGTATTTCTGGTTACAAGTACTATCTTGTGGTGGTCGATGATTTTTCGCATTATTCGTGGACTTTTCCCCTACGTGCGAAGTCTGACACTTTCCCCACGCTCCTTCACTTCTTCTCTTGGGTGTCCACACAGTTCGGCCTCACCATCAAGGCCGTCCAGTGTGACAATAGTCGTGAGTTTGATAACTCTACCTCCCGCGCCTTCTTTCTCTCTCACGGTGTTCAGTTGCGCATGTCTTGCCCATATACCTCTTCCCAGAATGGCAAGGCTGAACGGATGATTCGCACCACCAATGGCACCGTGCGCACCATTCTCTTTCAGGCCTCTCTTCCGGCTCGCTTCTGGGCTAAGGGCTTACACACCTCCACCTACCTCCTCAACCGTCTTCCTTCCGCTGCCTGTCCCGCTCCTACGCCACACCACGCACTCTTCGGTACCCCTCGGTACGATCACCTTCGCGTCTTCGGGTGTGCGTGTTACCCCAACACCACTGCCACTTCTTCCCACAAGCTGGACCCCGCTCCACTCTCGGTGTCTTCCTCGGGTACTCCCCGGATCACAAGGGGTACCGGTGCTTTGATCTTACCTCCCGTCGGGACCTCATCTCTCGCCATGTGGTGTTCGATGAGTCCGTCTTTCCCTTCTCCAGCACACCCACCACCACTCCTGCTCCTGACACGGTGGTCCAGCCACCTTTTCCGTGGTCTCCTGCAGGTACTGCTTTGCCGGGCACCTGTGCCAACTCCCCGGTGAGTCCGGGCCCGTCGTCCCTTGGCGCGGCACCGACCTCTCCGGATGGCGCAGACTCGGGGACCTCGTTTCCCGATACTGCCCCGGGGGGACCGTGCCGGTCGCCGTGCTCCGGTGCTGCCCCGGCACCTTCACCTGCCCCGGCACCTCCTTCGCGGTTTGCTGCGCTGGTACGGGTGTACCAGCGCAGGGCGCGGTCGTCGCCACTCACGGTCCCTTCTCCGCCGGGGACACCGACACCACCGCCGCAGTCCCCGTCGGCCCGTGTCGCACCGCCGGTCTACCACCCGCCGCTTCTTCACCGACACCCGCGGCATGTCCACCCGATGGTGACACGACACGCGGCTGGCACACTGCCACCCCGAGCTCTTGTAGCTTCGACCGGCGACGCGCCGGTTTCCCCTGTATCCTCGTCCGTCCGTGACGCCTTGTTGGATCCCCACTGGCGCCGCGCGATGGAAGAGGAGTACGCCGCGCTCCTCGCCAACCAGACATGGGAGTTGGTGCCCCGGCCGCCGGGCTTCAACGTCGTCACCGGCAAGTGGATCTGGACCCACAAGCTTCGGGCTGGTGGCACTCTCGAGCGCTATAAGGCTCGTTGGGTTCTCCGGGGTTTCACTCAGCGCCCTGGGGTCGACTATGATGAGACCTTCAGTCCGGTGGTCAAGCCGGCCACCGTCCGCATAGTGCTCTCGCTGGCCCTTGCAAGGTCATGGCCCGTACATCAGCTGGACGTCAAGAATGCTTTTCTGCACGGTCTTCTCACTGAGACAGTGTACTGCAGTCAGCCGGCGGGGTTCGTTCATTTTTCCCGTCCTGACATGGTCTGTTGGCTCAACAGGTCTCTCTACGGCCTCAAGCAGGCACCCGGGCGTGGAACCATCAGGTTGCTGCTTTTCTGCTGACACTGAGGTTTGTGGAGGCCAAGTCTGATACATCTCTGTTTATCTATCACCATGGAGCTGACACTGCGTACCTGCTGCTCTATGTTGATGATATTGTCCTCACCGCCTCCAGTGAGCCACTTCTCCGCCGCATCATTACCGCTCTTCAGCAGGAGTTTGCGATGAAGGATCTGGGTGTGCTCCACCATTTTCTCGGGGTCACTGTTCAGCCTCATTCTGCCGGGTTACTTCTTCACCAGCGGCAGTATACTCGAGATATCCTGGAGCAGGCTGGGATGACTGACTGCAACCCCTGCTCCACTCCGGTCGATACTCAGGGCAAGTTGTCAGAGGCCGACGGACCCCTAGTGTCAGATCCTACTGCATACCAGAGTCTTGCTGGTGTCCTTCAGTACCTCACCTTCACCCGGCCGGACATCACCTATGCAGTTCAGCAGATCTGTCTTCACATGCATGATCCCCGGGAGCCTCACCTCACTGCTCTCAAGCGTCTCCTCCGCTACCTCCGCGGCACGATCGACTACGACCTCCTCCTTCACCGGTCCTCCTCGGCCGAGCTCGTCGTCTACACTGACGCCGACTGGGCAGGGTGTCCGGACACCCGGCGCTCCACCTCCGGCTATGCGGTCTTCTTGGGCGGCAACCTGGTGTCCTGGTCGTCTAAGCGCCAGCCGGTGGTCTCCCGGTCCAGTGCTGAGGCGGAGTACCGCGCTGTTGCTAACGGCGTGGCTGAGGCCTCCTGGCTCCGGCACCTCCTCCACGAGCTCCACACTCCGCCCACCCGGAGCACGCTGATCTACTGTGACAATGTCAGTGCGGTCTACCTCTCCACCAACCCCATCCAACACCAGCGGACGAAGCACGTGGAGATCGACCTACACTTTGTCCGGGATCGGGTCGCCCTCGGCGAGGTGCGGGTCCTCCATGTTCCGACTACCTCCCAGTTCGCGGATATCTTCACCAAAGGCCTCCCATCCACGACTTTCACTGATTTTCGCTCCAGCCTCAACATCATCAGTGGCTAGTTGCGTCTGTGGGGGGATTGTGTGTGTTCTTTCTTCTTTCTTATCCATGCTGGAACTCCGCTGCGCCGGCAGTTCAGACTGCGGGGGGGGGGGGTGGGGGTGTTGGATTATGAGTATATTAGGCCCATGAGGCCCATGTATGGCTACCTATATAGCTACCCTTCTAGGGTTAGCCCAAATCAATAGAATCACTTTCCCTAACAAAACTCATTTTCACTTGAAAACTATTGAATTCTCTATTTGTTTTAGAATAGTTCTGTGAACTGCACTTTCTGTATGCGGTGTATGTTTTCCATTTTATAGTTCCCTTCTGTATGTAGCTGCGTTAATGTCTTCTCTAAAGTAGGCAATGCCATAATGCTAGTGTTATGAACGGCAGCAAGTATCTATGGAGGAAGCGGAGCCGCCGTGGCTGACGGGTGAGCCACAACAGACGCGACCATGCGTGATCACCAGGAGCTACCAGCGACTTTCAGTTGTTAGGATCCTATTGTTTAGGAGCTTTTGTTATTCCTTTTAATTAGCAGTCAATTTGTTAGGATTCAACTATAAGTATTGAACGCTAAAGCTAATAGAGGATCAGCTGGAGATTGAGATCAATCTCTCCCGCTCCCCTGTTCGTGGGCGACGCCGAGCACGACGTCGCTGCCTCGCCGCCGCTTCTCTCTTGCTCGCCAGTCTCTCTCTCTTGATTCTCCTAGCCCTAGCCCGCCACAACATCTGGTATCGGCTATGCCAGGACTTGAGCTTGCTCCCGCTCCCCCTCCAGCCGCCTCCACCATTCCGCCCTCCACCGTCGTTCCGGCCTCCGTCATCGGCGCCCTCTGGAACGCCATCTACAGCCTCCAGTACCAAATGGCTGATCTGGCTAATCGACTCGACCAGGTGGAGCACCGGCAGCCACCACCGGCGATCTTTCTACCACTGCCCCCGGTCGGTCTTCCTGACTACAGCAGCGGTTCCCTGATGCTGACGACTGCACCAGTGGTTGTATCCACGGCGTGCAGCAGTCCAGCGCCGCTTCCCAACTCTTCGTCGATCCCGCCGTTCGCCGCCCCCAGCCCTGTGCCACCGCAGCAGCACTACGACCACATAATGCCCAACACCGTCGGTGTTCCGCGCGGACTCTCGGATTCCACCCGGGTCGACATCGAGCCAACCGAACAGGAGGACCTCCAGCGCGCCCTTGGCTTGGCGTGCGACCTTGTGCGCCGCGGCCAGGCTGGGTGCCCCAACAGGCCCGTGGTTCTGCCTCCTCCACCAGCCACCACTCCTGCCGGCGCGGCGCATCCGCCCATGTTGATCGCGTCAACTTCGCCGCCACCACCGCGCCCGCTCCGTGGTCTGTCCCTGATGGAGCTCACCGGCGCCTACAGCGAGAACCTGCCCATGGTGTGCATCATGGGCGGGCCCAACTCCAACAACTACAGCACCAACCGCATCCTGCACCACACCATCAGCCTCCCGGACTTCTCGCCGGAGCTCCGGTGCTTCCCGCCCGTCACCTGCCACCAGGCCGTCGTCAACGACCTGGAGGACGCCCACGCGCAGATCGACAGGGCCATCTCCACAGCGCTCAGGGAGAGCAAGCCCGTCTACATCAGCGTCAGCTGCAACCTGCCGGGACTGCCGCACCCAACCTTCGCCACAGACCCAGTGCCACACTTCCTGGCGCCAAGGCCGAGCAACCTGATAGGTCTTGAGGCCGCCGTGGAGGCCACCGTCACGTTCGACCCCAAGATGCGCGTGGCCAAAGCCGGCGACGCCTTCGTGGATCTGGCGGAGGCCAGCGGGTCCGCGGTGGCGACCATGCCGTCGGCCACGGGCCTAGTGCTGGAGACGCTGCCGCGGTTCTTGGGCACCTATTGGGGCGCCATGAGCACTGCCTTCTGCACTGAGATCGTCGAGTCCGTCGACGCCTACCTCTTCGTGGGCCCCATCTTCAACGACTGCTCCGTGGGCTACTCGTTCCTGCTCAAGGACAAGGTGGTGGTGGTACAGCCGGACCGCGTCACCGTCGGCAACAGCCCCACCTTCGGCTGCGTCATGATGAAGGACTTTCTGTCGGTGCTGGCCAAGCGTCAGCTGGGGCCTGGGTATGCAAGGCAGGACCACACCTTGCCATGCATGGACGCAGTGGCCTACCACTTCCAGCTCCTTGCAGGTGCCATCATCAACGGTGATATCCAAGTGGGCGTTCTGCAGCCGTTCCGAGCACCTTTGCCGTTCCAAGTGATGGCCCCGTGGGCGAGTATGTCCGAGGCTGACACACCATGGGAGCCCGTTGAGACGTTCTGCGCAGCGCACCCTTGCTTCCAGCTCGAGGACGAGCTGTTTTTCGAGGGGGGGCGCGACCAATTCATCGCTGCCCGTGGTGAGCCGCCGCGCGTCGTGGATGGACGCGTCCACTGCAACGCCCGAGTGTTCGTCCTTGCCTCTTCAGCGGCATTGGCCACGCTCTTGCAGCTCGCCCACTCGACCGGCCACGACGGTCCACAGCAGGCACTGCCGAGCCTCCGCTCGGCGTTCTTCGTCGACGAAGAAGAGCTGCTCTTCCGTGCGCTCATCCATTACTGTGCTTCGACGGGCACAGACATCGTGGCCTTCGGTGTCCCCAACTCTGTTGTCAGTGCTCCTGATCTCAACACGTCCATCACGGACTACGATAGCTCTGGTTCCGGCGCAACGGTCCAGCAATGGTGGCCAGACCTCAGAGAACAGAGCTTCCTCGTCCCGACAGCCGACTACGCCCTCGCATTCATGTTTAGCTTTGTTTTCAAGGTAGCTTACCAGACCGGACGCCTCAACACGGTGCCAGATGGTTTGTCTCGCCGTGGCAGCATGCCGGATGGTTTGTCTCACCGTAGCAGCGACGAGCTGTTAGCGGCCACTCTCTCGAGACCCTTCGTTCAGATGTACGTCGAGCTGCGCCGCACGTCTGCCGACACCGCCGACCTCTGCGAACTCCGCGACGTCATCAGCGCCGGCCGTCCTAGCGCACCGTTGCACGTCAGTGACGGCCTCATCCTCTACGTCGACGGTGTCTCCGTGCCGAACTCCTCAGCCTTTGTTCCCAAGGTCCTCAAGCGGGCACACACGGCAACCCACAAGGGCGCCCGCGTATGGCTTCGTCTGTTTCATCGCCTTGCCCAGTCCTTGGTGGCTGGCTCGCGTGGAGCGGTGAGACATACGTACGCAGGGCAAGACACCGTTCTGGAACGCATGGGCACCGTGTTCTACTACCTCCAGCCCACTGTCAGCGACTACCTCTACAATGTTTTCCACGAGGGTGTTCTAAGCCCGTTGCGAGGCTCGCCGCCGACGGCTCGCCGCAGCCTGAGCCTCATGCTGGCCCCGATGGTGGGTCTGTCCGCCGCGGTAGCAACGTGGGTGCCAATCGACACGTTCCACGTGGCGCACCCTTCCCTTCAGCTCGAGGACGAGCTGATCGTCGAGGGGGGGAGAAGTGTTATGAACGGCAGCAAGTATCTATGGAGGAAGCGGAGCCGCCGTGGCTGACGGGTGAGCCACAACAGACGCCACCATGCGTGATCACCAGGAGCTACCAGCGACTTTCAGTTGTTAGGATCCTATTGTTTAGGAGCTTTTGTTATTCCTTTTAATTAGCAGTCAGTTTGTTAGGATTCAACTATAAGTATTGAACGCTAAAGCTAATAAAGGATCAGCTGGAGATTGAGATCAATCTCTCCCGCTCCCATGTTCGTGGGCGACGCCGAGCACGGCGTCGCTGCCTCGCCGCCGCTTCTCTCTTGCTCGCCAGTCTCTCTCTCTCTCTCTCGATTCTCCTAGCCCTAGCCCGCCACAACAGCTAGAGGGAAACATTGCACAGTAGATACACTTTTACTCTTACGGTCATACCAAACGAAAAGTTGCTTCTATTTGATACTTGTCAGTGATGCTTTAAAGGGGATTTATGTGTCTTGTAGGTTTCTTTGGACTTTGTTAAAAGTCTGTATGCAAAGTTCATAGATTGGGATGAGGATATGTATGACCTGGAAAATGACACACCTGCCCATGCAGCGAAGTAAGCAACCATGCCTATTTCTATCGATATGGAGACGTGCAATTATTCTTTCTTTTCCTCTGCTAAATCTACCTTAACGCAATAATTTTCAGCACAGCAATTAGTGAAGACTTGGGGCAGGTTGAATATATTTTGACAGATAAAACTGGGACATTGACTGAGAACAAGATGATCTTCAGAAGGTGCTGTATCGGGGGCACCTTTTATGGGAATGAATCTGGAGATGCGCTCAGAGGTCATACTTAAAACTTCAATTAACTATTTTCTTAATAGTTGCAAAAGTTAGGATCCCGTGTGCTTTCTCACTATCTTCTCAGAACAAGGATCATATCTGGGTTCTGCCATCTTTGTTTCCAGCTTCCATCTTTGAACAACATGATAAAAAGAAAGAGCCTCTTTTTGCTAGCTTTAATTGGTCCTGCAAGATTTTCTTCTGAATTACCTTTTCTGTTGCCATGTTAACCACTTCTACTTTTGATACAAATGTACTTGGAACTTATTTAAGATGTGGAACTACTTAATACTGTTCCAAGTTCATATTTATACCAGTTTTAATAAAAACTTCATATTTTTGTCGACTAATCGGTTTCCCTGATTAGATGTTGAATTACTGAACGCTGTCGCCAATAATTCTCCTCATGTCATCAAGTTTTTGACAGTCATGACACTCTGCAATACTGTAATTCCTATAAAAAGGTTAGACATTCATCCTTCTGACAGTTTCGCCCACATATTCTGTTCATTCTTAGCTTTTATTCTTGACCAAATGCTATGGCTTCCAGTCCTAGCGGATCAATTTTGTATAAAGCCCAGTCCCAGGATGAGGATGCTCTGGTTAATGCAGCTGCAAATCTGCATATGGTTCTTGTCACCAAGAATGGAAACAATGCAGGTAGGTTTTCTGGTTCCTAAATTTGTTTGTTTTGTTTGGATGGTTTATTGGCTAAATAATTAGACATCTACTAAAAGCAGAAATTCACTTCAACCGGCGAGTGATGCAATATGAGATACTTGACATTCTTGAGTTCACATCTGACCGGAAAAGAATGTCTGTTGTCATTTTGGATTGTCAGAGTGGCAAGATTTTTCTCTTGTCCAAAGGAGCTGATGAGGCAATGCTTCCTTGTGCTTATTCTGGTAATCGCCTCAATTATTAAGCATAACATTTTCTCAGTATCCTTTAAATATTTTAGAACCTAGCATTTACATACTTTCTTCTTATTTTGTGGCATAAATTTAATCCACAGTTTACTTCAGAAGTAATAAATGGCTGTGTTCTCTTGACTGTGGGTCTTCTTGCAAATCACTCCCTCTCTCTTCAGAGTTTATCACAAACACACACACTAGCTTCTCTCTGGTGGACACAGTACATAGCGACACTAGTTGTTTTTTGTTGATGCGGCCACACAAGCCCTCACCATTTTGTCAAATGAGAGGGAGGGAGGGAGCTGTCCTTGATATCCTCCTAATTAATGTACTATGAGAGCCTATTATTCTCCTAAACTGCTAACTGAAAATCTGCTAGTACTAAAGACTCTGTACCTACATAAAATGAACCGGACACATGCAGCACACACAGGATTCTAGCTAACAGGTCTTCGCAAAGCAGAACATAGAATTTTTTGTTAATGCAACTCTATTAGTAAATTGTGTTTGAGCTGATGATCTCATGATAGTTAATTTTCAGGACAAAAGACAAAGACATTTGTTGATGCAGTTGACAAATATGCTCAGCTGGGGTTGCGCACACTCTGCTTGGGATGGCGTGAGCTGGAACCAGAGGAATACACTAAATGGTCTCAATCATTTAAGGAGGCCAATAGCTCGTTGAATGACAGGGAGGTAATTATCATATTTTATTAATTCAATCCAGATAAATTTGATAGAAAAATAATTCCTCTATATTTGCTTTGCTCAGTGGAAAGTTGCTGAGGTTTGCCAAAAGTTAGAACATAGCTTGGAGATTCTAGGTGTCAGTGCAATAGAAGATCGCCTCCAGGTTCTACTTTGGCTTTGCTTTCATATCATGTAACAATACATTATTCTTTTTGGCGTTCGCCGGCCACCTGGCCCTTATTGTTAGAAAGTGAGATTCTATTGATTTGGGCTAACCCTAGAAGGGTAGCTATATAGGTAACCATACAAGGGTCACATGGGCCTAGCCTCATGGGCCTAATACACTCACATTCCAACACCCCCCCGCAGTCTGAACTACCGGCACAGCGGAGTTCGAGGCTGAACAAGAAAGAAAGAAGAAAGACCACACACACAAGTCCCCCCACAGACGCAACTAGCCACTGGTGACGGTGAGGCTGGAGCGAAACTCGGTGAATGTCGAGGACGGGAGGCCTTTGGTGAAGATGTCCGCGAACTGGGAGGTGGTCGGGACGTGAAGGACTCGGACGTCGCCGATGGCCACACGGTCACGGACGAAGTGTAGGTCGATCTCCACATGTTTCGTCCGCTGGTGCTGTACGGGGTTGGTGGAGAGGTAGACCGCACTGACGTTGTCGCAGTAGACGAGCGTGCTCCTGGCGAGAGGGCGGTGAAGCTCAGCCAGGAGCTGGCGGAGCCAGGCGGCCTCGGCCACGCCGTTGGCAACAGCACGGTACTCCGCCTCGGCACTGGAGCGGGAGACCACCGGCTGGCGCTTGGACGACCAGGAGACAAGGTTGCCGCCGAGGAAGACAGCGTAGCCGGAGGTGGACCTGCGGGTGTCCGGGCAGACCGCCCAGTCAACGTCGGTATAGACAATCAACTCGGCAGTGGAGGACCGGCCGAGGAGCATCCCGTAGCCTAGGGTGCCACGGAGGTAGCGGAGAAGGCGCTTCATAGCAGCCATGTGGGGCTCCCGCGGAGCATGCATGTAGAGGCAGAGCTGCTGTACGGCATAAGTGATGTCCGGCCGTGTGAAGGTGAGGTACTGGAGCGCGCCAGCAAGACTCCGGTAGGCGGTAGAGTCCGCTGGTCCAAGCATCGGACCCTCAGCCTCTGACAGCTTCCCCTGGGTGTCAACCGGGGTAGAGCATGACTTGCAGTCAGTCATCCCTGCTCGCTCCAAGATGTCACAAGTGAACTGCCGCTGGTGGAGGAACAGGCCTGAAGGTCGGGGCTCAACAGTGACGCCGAGGAAGTGGTGGAGCACCCCAAGATCCTTCATAGCAAATTCCTTCTGAAGAGAGGCAATAATGCGGTGGAGCAGAGACTCGCTGGAGGCGGTGAGAACAATGTCATCCACATAGAGCAGCAGGTAAGCAGTCTCACCCCCATAGTGGTATATGAACAAGGAGGTGTCAGACTTGGCCTCCGTGAACCCAAGAGTCTGCAGGAAGGTAGCGAAACGAGAGTACCAAGCCCGGGGTGCCTGCTTGAGCCCGTAGAGAGATTTGTTGAGCCGGCAGACCAAGTCAGGACGAGAAGAATCCACGAAACCGGTCGGCTGACTGCAGTAGACTGTCTCAGTCAGAGTGTCATGGAGGAAGGCATTTTTGACATCCAGCTGATGCACAGGCCAGGAGCGCTCGAGAGCCAGTGAGAGGACAGTGCGGACTGTAGCTGGCTTCACCACGGGACTGAAGGTCTCATCATAGTCAATGTCGGGCCGCTGGGTGAAGCCGCGGAGGATCCAGCGAGCCTTGTAGCGCTCCAAAGAACCATCAGCACGTCTCTGGTGCGTCTAAATCCACTTGCCGGTGACAATGTTGGAGGCCGGCGGTCGGGGCACAAGGTCCCACGTCTGGTTGGCGAGGAGTGCCGCATACTCCTCTTCCATCGCGCGGCGCCACTGAGAATCCGCCAAAGCCGCGCGGACGGAAGAGGGTACTGGAGAGATCCCCGGCTTGCATGCGGCGGCGGTGAGGGCCTGCGGGCGAGACGCCTGCCTCGTCACCATCGGGTGAATGTGACGAGGGTCCCGGTGAAGAAGAGGCGGGTGGTCCACTGGAGGATCGGCGCGAGAGCGCGGCGGGGCCGGCGGAGCATACACTGGTGGCGAAGGCGACGACGCCGGCGGTAGCGGCGGAGCTGGCTCCCGTCGCCGCTGGTAGACGATGCCGAAACGCCCTGGAGGAGGTGGTGGCGGTGGCGGCTCCCGGCGGCGCTGGTAGACGAGGCCGAAGCGCCCGGGAGGTGGGGTCGGTGCGCTCGGTCCCACGATCGGAACGGCAGCGTTGGGCACAACAGGAGGAAAGTCCTGGTGCGAGGCCGGCAGGGTCGAGGTGGGACCACTAGGAGGGCGCGCCGGAGTAGTATCTGCCGGGTAGAGAGAGAAGGGTGGCGGAAACACCGGGTCAGTGGGAAAAAAGGAAGTCTCCGCAGGGTCAGCAGGAGGTGTGGAGGTAGAGGTGGTGGAGTAAGGGAATGCCGACTCATCAAACACGACATGGCGAGAGATGAGGACACGGCGAGAGGAAAGGTCGAAACATCGGTAACCCTTGTGATCCGGAGAGTATCCGAGAAAAACACAGAGAGTCGACCGGGGAGTCAGTTTATGAGGAGCGTTGGCGGCGGTGTTAGGGTAACATGCACACCCGAAGACTCGAAGGTGGTCGTATCTAGGAGGGGTACCGAAAAGAGCATGGTGAGGTGTGGGAGCTGGGCAGGCAGTAGAAGGAAGACGGTTAAGGAGATAGGTGGATGTGTGCAGACACTCAGCCCAGAAGCGAGCGGGAAGGGATGCCTGGAGCAGAAGGGTGCGCATGGTGTCATTGGTTGTGCGGATCATGCGCTCTGCCTTGCCGTTTTGAGATGAGGTATACGGATAAGACATGCGCAGCTGGACACCGTGAGAAAGGAAGAAGGCACGTGAGGTTGAGTTATCGAACTCACGGCCATTGTCACACTGGATAGCCTTGATGGTGAGGCCGAACTGAGTGGATACCCAAGCGAAGAAGTGGCTGAGAATGGGGAATGCCTCGGACTTGGCGCGCAGGGGAAAAGTCCAGGAGTAATGGGAGAAATCATCGACCACCACCAAGTAGTACTTATAGCCAGACATGCTGAGAACAGGGGAAGTCCACAAGTCGCAATGGATAAGAGCAAACACACAAGTGGCATGTGAGGAAGAAGACTGAAAGGGAAGACGAACGTGACGGCCCAGCTGGCACGCATGGCACAAGTGCTCATCGTGAGCCCGAGGACACCGAATGTCGGAACTACGACTGAGCTGCATGAGGGCATCCCTGCCAGGATGGCCAAGGCGGCGGTGCCAAGTGGTAGGGGAAGTAGTAGCGGCGAAAGCGGTTGAGGAGATGGGAGGCGAAGAAGTAGCGGTGAAAGCGGCTGAGGAGATGGGAGGCGAAGAAGGTGAAACAGACGCCGGAAACCGAAGTGTGTAGAGGGGTCCAGTGCTGTCACACCGGAGTAGAGGACACCGGGAGGCCAAATCCCGCACGGTGAGACCAGATGGGTCAAACTCAACCGAACATGAGTTGTCAGTTGTGAAACGGCGAATAGAGAGAAGGTTGTGAACCATACCGGGAGCCACAAGAACATCAGAGATATGAAAGGAGCCGTGGGAACTGGCAGTGCCCACGGAGGAGACAGGAATGCAAGTGCCATTGGCGACTATGATGGAAGAGGGACAGGAAGGGTGGGGAGGACGAAGAGAAAAAAGTAGACTCGCATCGGGCGTGGTGTGGAAAGTGGCGCCCGAGTCGGCGATCCAATCAGGACAGGCTGATCGCAGCCCTGCGGCAGGAGGAACTGCGAGCGAAGGGCTGGTGGTGGTGCTGAAGGAGTAGGCCAAGGCAGCCGGGCCCCACCCGACAAGCCCGGGCGATGTGGGGTGAGACATTGGAGGAGCAGTGAGCATGGCCGCCGACGGGCGAGGCTCACTCCATGGCGACTGTGAGGCATGGAGGTGGAGGAGCGGCTCCGCCTTGGCGGGCGCACGGACCCGGGCCTCGGTAGCCGCGCCCGACGGCAGTAGTAGGGCCTTGGCGGCGCCTGGGCCTCCCGCGCCAGCGGCCCCGGCGCTCGCGGCCATGGTGGTGGCGGCGCCTGGAAGATGGCCCGGCTGCGGCGGAGGGTAGGGAGCCGACGAGGTTCTGCGCACGAGGCGGCTCGACGAGGTACTGCGCACGAGGCAGCGCCGGCACGTGGCACGAGAGGCAGCGGCGGTGGCGCCGGTGCTGCGCACGCCCACGTGCTAGCCAGCCGCGGCCAGGCCTGCAGGGGCAGGAGCTGGCAAGCCCGCAGGGGCAGCGGCACCCAGAGCAGCAGGGGCAGTGGCGCCCACGGTGGCTCCAGCTGTGGCAGGGGCGCCAGCAGGGGCGGCCCCGCTAGGAGCGCCGGCGGCCACTTCAGGGTCGCATGCTGCTGCGGGAAGGGCTGCAGCGGTGGTGCCGCCCGCGGCCGCTAGAGTTTTGGCGGCAGCAGAGGCGGCCACCACCGTGTCCCCCCCGGTTCCCGCAGCGCTGGCCAGCGCGGAGCCCAGCGGCAGGGGAGGAGGAGGCACGTGGCCCTGTGGGGGAGCAGACGCGGCAGCGGCGCTGGCTGGAGCGGCGCGAAGCAGGGGCGCGGCGGCCGGACCAGGAGGCACGCCGGCGCCGGACCAGGAAGCAGGGGCTGGGGCTGGAGAAGGAGGGACCTGCGCCCAGGAAGGAAAGGAGAGGGGAGGGAAAGGAAGAGGGTGGGGGAGGAGGGCGGCCAGCCATGGCCACCGGCGGCAGGGGATCCGGTGGCTGCAGGGGGCGGCGGCGGGTGGAAGGGAGGAGAACTAGGCTGCTGATACCATGTTAGAAAGTGAGATTCTATTGATTTGGGCTAACCCTAGAAGGGTAGCTATATAGGTAACCATACAAGGGCCACATGGGCCTAGCCTCATGGGCCTAATACACTCACATTCCAACACTTATATGTGGATCTGTTCCTAGGATGGGGTACCAGAAACTATTGAAATACTGAGGCAGTCAGGAATCAACTTCTGGATGTTAACTGGTGATAAACAAAGTACTGCCATCCAAATTGCTCTTTTGTGCAACTTGATTTCTTCAGGTATCTGTGTTTCAATATACTAGTTTTTACAGCTTTACTCCATTGTAGTTCCATACTTCCATGAACTTATTTGAGTTTTAGGGCTACAGTCCCAGTCTTTTAACCAAATAACCAAAAGACGGTTGAAACCGTTACAGCATAGGAGGTGGCATGCCACCCCGAACCAATCAGTTCAAAACTCGGAGAACCTCACAAACAACCTCCAAGACTAAAACCTGAAACAGATTACATCAACTTCATGCTGTTGGCCAGATTACATACCTTCCCTCCTTGCAGCTGTGGTGCGCCAGATCTTCCATGTTGATCCGGGACGGAAACTCTTCTAACCTCATTCCCATTTTCTTCAGTTCTAAAGCCACAGAACTGTTTTTGCCAAATTCCTGATCTCCATTGTGTATCTGTCTCAACCACTTCCTTTTCTGCTGTACACAGAATTATCCAATTTTGTACCATGCCAGCCATTTTGTACAACAGCACATCCATTCCTTTCCAGCCAACTTTCTGAAAACAAAGATCATCTCTGAGTTTCCAGATACTCTAAAGAACAGCAGAAGTAACCATATTAAGCAAACCAAGCCTTTTGTTACTCTGCCAAAACTTTCCTACATCATCCATACTACCACCTATGTTTACTTTAAGTATATCAGGAAGCATACTCCAAAGCTGTTTGGCCACAGCACAATCAAAGAACAAATGTTGCACTGATTCATACTCACAACAAAACAGACAACTACTATCATCGACTTTCCTGCTCTTGGTTAAACTATCCCTAATTAACACTTGGTTATGAGAAACAAGCCAGGGAAAGAAATGAACTCTTGGCCGAACCATGACAGACCACAAAGCAGAAATGTGAACAGTCTTAATGCTTCTAAAATTTATGACCTTATAAAGAGACTGAGAAGAATAAATCCCATTAGTTGAAAAGTGCCAAATGAAGAGTGGAAGCTAATTGACAAACTTCTAATAACCACATATACATCAACTATCATCTACAGACCTTCTAAAACTGCACTTAAGGTTCTCCCAATACCACAGTTCTGCTACAGTATAGTTTTCATTAACTATCATATATAGATTCCAGAGCTGAATAGCTAATCTTGAAGAACCTAGCCAATTATCTTCCCAAAACCTTACCTTTTTCCGTTACCTATCCTCCACCTATATGGCTATATCACATCTAGCTGCCTGAGAAGCCCAGATAAAAACCTCTAAAGAAACTAGAGGCCCCTGTACTCCTAGTCAAGAAGATATTTGATTTATCAGTGTTATGTTCTACTTAAAGTCTATCAGCTCTTTCCAGAGCTTATCTTTGTCTCCTATATACCTTTTTATCCAAGAGGCTAACGAACAAATATTTAAGTCTCTTAGGCTTGGGATTCCTAAACCACCAATTTTTTTTTTCATGACCTTTTTTTAACTCAGGTGTCTATTCAATATTCAAATGTTGTGGTAGTGTCAATGTACAAAAGTGAGTTATGGTCGTAAAGTGAAAAAATATCGGGAGGTTTTATGTTTATTTCCTTTCTTTATTGATTGAACAGAGTTCTAAAGAAGTCTATTGTGTTAAAATGCCAGTCCCTTTTCAAATGAGAAAAAAGACAAGACTTAAAAGATAACCATGAATAAGCTTGAAGGGATAGAAAAGAGTTTTGATTACACTAAATTGGCATGTACTTAACTATTCGTAAGTGCATCCATAGAGGCCACAGGGAGTGAATAAAATCAGTGTCAGCTGAGTAGCTCATCAAAAGTACATTCTAAAGGAGCCCCGGTACAGTTTTTTTCTTGAATAATTGTGATGTGGAGATGAATTAAATATCATTTTTGCTTTTGTTGCCTGTCTGTAGAACCTAAAGGGCAGCTCTTGCATATCAATGGTAAAACTCAAGATGAAGTTGCTAGAAGCTTGGAAAGGGTTCTTCTTACCATGAGGATTACGTCATCAGAGCCTAAGGTTTGTTAAATGTGGTGTATTGCACATCTCATTTTGGTAGCTTCAGTGTGTGGAAGGACAAGCAGACTCTAAACTATAATGTTTTGGGGGTCATAGGAGTTTTTGTCCTGTTTGAACACCTCATGCACATGTTGATTCAGGCCTATTATTTTCTGACTCAAAACATATAATGCCCTGTTTGGATCCATTGAGCTACTAGTTAGCTGCTCATAATTAGCTCCTTTGTATCCAAACAGGTCGGGCTAATAGTCTAGCTAATTATTAGCTGAATACCCAACTAACAACTTGTTAGAAGAGTCAAGGGCCTATTGGGCCTTAGCCCGTTAGGGTTAATTAGTCGCTTGCTTAGGGGCCAAGTAAGAGCTCTTCTCTATATAAGGAGAGAGGTGTATCAATCTAATCAAGCAAGAGATTAGAAGGAAAAACCTTCTCTCTTGTCGGCCGTGGGCGAAGCCCCGCGGCCGGCGTTCCCAGCGCCCCTCACAGCCCTAGCCGCCGGCCCTCTGCCTCTAGTTCGCGAACAGTACCCGCGCGGTACTGTAGCGCGCGGGTACTGTAGCTCCGCCGCCGCTCCTCTCGACTCAATCCTCTCAACCCTAGCAGCACATAACACAACTATCTCACTAGTTGGACCAAACCAGCTAATAGTTAACTAGCTAATGTTAGGTATGAGCTATTAGCTAGCTAATGGATCCATACAAGGCCTGAAAGGACTAAAATTCCCTCTCTTCTAAGACCATCACCTGCTGGAATGAGGCAGAACCAACTGCAACAGCAACTCTCACTGGGTTATGAAGAAGCATATCTGGTGGTGACAGTTGTCATTAAGTTGCTTCATTAGCTATATCGAAAAGGGATTATCCACCTCTGCCACAGCACTGGGCTGTTGACCTGGATTAGTCGCAATTAAATCCAGGTGGTCTAGTGAACTTAGGTTGGTCCTGACACTACTTGCTTTAACTCTTATCTTTATATGCCACCATCAGCTCCTCTCAGGTCTGAACTACTCCCTGCTGCTGTTACTTTCTCTTCTGGCAGGATGTCCTGTCGTTTCCTTGTCAACCTACCTTTCTGATCTCTGATGCGGTCATTGTTAAGGCCTTGAGAGGGAAAAACCAAGTTTCCTGAATGGCTAATTTAACCCTTTTCAAATAGCATGATAAAAAATTCAAAATAAAAGCCATCTGTGACGATTCAGTGACCAGTTGGTCCATTGGCCCATTTAAATATTTGTAAAATTAGGATGACTTCAAATCTATGCCTTTACAATGATATTATCACCCTAAAGAAAGTATCTTGACTTGCACCATGACTTTGTATTTGCTTGAAACAGGAGCTGGCTTTTGTAGTGGATGGCTGGGCACTAGAGATTATTCTGTCTCACTATACTGAAGCTTTTACTGAACTATCAGTTCTTTCAAAAACTGCATTATGCTGCCGTGTTACACCTTCACAAAAATCTCAGGTAATTCTTTACCATTGCCTTTTTTTTCTTGCTTGAACAAAATATATTCATCAGCATTAGTTATTTGTATGAATAAAGTAATGTTTAAAGTACAGTTCATTATTTTGAATAATAAAGTGCAACATAGAAATATGTTTTCTAATCAACAGTAAAGTCCGATTTGCTCCCTCGAACTTGTCGCTAAATTGAAAAAACACCCTCGAATACCGGACAACATACAACCCTTAACTTTCAGAGCTGGACAAATTACCTAATAAAGTAGTTCATAATGGTTTAGGTGGTGGTTTTGGCTGATGTGGGACATATGTGTCTGTTAGAAGGTGTTCTCTATTGATTTGTGCTAACCCTAGTAGGGTAGCTATATAGGTTCCTTACATGGGCCACATGGGCCTTAGCCTCATGGGCTACATATACTCCAACACCCCCCCGCAGTCTGAACTACCGTCGCAGCGGAGTTCGAGGCTGAACAAGAAAGAAAGAACACACACAACCCCCCCACAGACGCAACTAGCCACCGGTGATGTTGAGGCTGGAGCGAAACTCGGCGAAGGTCGAGGACGGGAGGCCCTTGGTGAAGATGTCCGCGAACTGGGAGGTCGTCGGAACATGAAGGACCCGCACCTCGCCCATGGCCACCCGATCACGGACAAAGTGGAGGTCGATCTCGACATGCTTCGTCCGCTGGTGCTGAATGGGATTGGTGGAGAGGTAGACCGCACTGACATTGTCGCAGTAGATCAGTGTGCTCCGGGAGGGTGGAGTGTGCAACTCAGCAAGTAGCTGCCGGAGCCAGGCGGCCTCCGCCACGCCGTTAGCCACGGCGCGGTACTCCGCCTCGGCACTGGACCGGGAGACCACCGGCTGGCGCTTGGAAGACCAAGACACCAGGTTGCCGCCCAGGAAGACGGCGTAGCCGGAGGTGGAGCGGCGAGTATCCGGGCACCCGGCCCAGTCAGCGTCGGTGTAGACGACGAGGTCGGTGGAGGAGGCCCGGTGTAGGAGGAGGCCGTAGTCGAGTGTGCCCCGGAGGTAGCGGAGGAGACGCTTGAGAGCCGTGAGGTGAGGCTCCCGGGGATCATGCATGTGGAGGCAGACCTGCTGAACTGCATAGGTGATGTCCGGCCGGGTGAAGGTGAGGTACTGAAGGGCCCCGGCAAGACTCCTGTACGCAGTGGGGTCGGCCACCGGAGGTCCCGCAGTCTCCGACAGCTTGCCCTGAGTGTCGACCGGAGTGGAGCAGGGCTTGCAGTCAGACATCCCAGCCCGCTCCAGGATATCCCGAGTGTACTGCTGCTGATGAAGAAGAAGCCCAGCAGGACGGTGCTCAACAGTGACACCGAGGAAGTGGTGGAGCTCACCCAGGTCCTTCATCGCAAACTCCTGCTGGAGAGCTGCAATGATCCGCCGGAGAAGTGGCTCGCTGGAGGCGGTGAGGACAATGTCATCAACATAGAGCAACAAGTATGCAGTGTCGGCCCCATGGTGGTAGACGAACAAGGACGTATCAGACTTGGCCTCCACGAATCCCAGGGTCATCAAGAAAGTAGCAAACCGGTGGTTCCACGCCCGAGGTGCCTGCTTGAGGCCATAGAGGGACCTGTTGAGCCGGCAGACCATGTCAGGACGGGTGGTGTCGACGAACCCCGCCGGCTGACTGCAGTACACCGTCTCGGTAAGAAGGCCGTGGAGGAAGGCGTTCTTGACATCCAGCTGGTGGATGTGCCAAGACCGAGCAAGCGCCAGCGATAGCACTGTACGGACTGTGGCCGGCTTGACCACCGGGCTGAAGGTCTCATCGTAGTCGACGCCAGGGCGCTGAGTGAAACCCCGGAGGACCCATCGAGCCTTGTAGCGCTCGAGAGATCCGTCCGCTCGGCGCTTGTGAGTCCAAATCCACTTGCCGGTGACGACATTGGCGCCCGGCGGCCGGGGCACCAACTCCCACGTCTGGTTGGCGAGTAGCGCGGCATACTCCTCTTCCATCGCGCGGCGCCAGTGAGGGTCCAGCAGGGCGTCGCGGACGGAGGAGGGTACCGGAGAGACCACCGCGTCGTCGGTCGAAGCCGCGAGGACACGAGGCGGCAAGGTGCCAGCCGCGTGTCGTGTCACCATCGGGTGAACATGCCGCGGGTGTCGGTGAAGCAGCGGCGGATGGTAGACCGGCGGGGTACCACGGGCCGGTGGAGACAGTGGCGGCGGTGTCGGTGTCCCCGGTGGAGAAGGGACCGCGAGCGGCGGAGGCCGCGGCCTGCGCTGGTAGACCCGTACCGGCGCGGCGAACCTCGACGGAGGCGCCGGTGCGGGTGCCGAGACGGGATCCGGCGTCGGCAACCGGCACGACCCCCCCGGGGCAGAAGCGGGGGACGAAGGCCCCGGGTCTGCACCAACTGAAGGAGACGGGGCCGCGCCGGAGGACGAGGGGCCCGGACTCGCAGGGGAGCCGGGACCGGTGGCCGGCGCGGAGCGCGGTGAAGCGGTACCTGCAGGAGACCACAAGAACGGTGGCTGGACCACCGGGTCAGTGGGAAACAGGGTGGGTGGGTCAGGGGCCGGAGAAGTAGAGGTGCTGGAGAAGGGAAAGACGGACTCATCGAACACCACATGGCGCGAGATGAGAACACGTCGGGAGGCAAGGTCAAAGCAGCGGTACCCCTTGTGATCCGGGGAGTACCCGAGGAAGACACAGAGCGTGGAGCGAGGGTCCAGCTTGTGAGAAGAAGTGGCAGCAGTGTTGGGGTAACAGGCACACCCAAACACGCGTAGGTGATCGTACCGAGGCGGGGTACCGAAGAGGGCGTGGTGAGGGGTGGGAGCGGGACAGGCAGCGGAAGGAAGGCGGTTTAGAAGGTAGGTGGAGGTGTGCAGGCCCTCAGCCCAGAAGCGAGCAGGAAGAGAGGCCTGAAACAGAAGAGTCCGCACGGTGTCGTTGGTGGTGCGAATCATCCGCTCTGCCTTGCCATTCTGCGAAGAGGTGTATGGGCAAGACATGCGCAACTGAACACCGTGAGAGAGGAAGAAAGCTCGGGAGGTGGAGTTGTCAAACTCGCGACCATTGTCACACTGGACGGCCTTGATGGTGAGACCGAACTGAGTAGACACCCAAGCAAAGAAGTGAAGGAGCGTGGTGAACGTATCCGACTTCGCACGTAGGGGAAAAGTCCATGAATAATGCGAAAAATCATCAACAACCACAAGATAGTACTTATAACCAGAAATACTGATGACAGGAGAGGTCCATAGGTCGCAATGTACAAGATCAAAAATGCGGGCCGCATGAGAAGAAGAACTGAAAAAAGGAAGACGAACATGTCGGCCCAATTGGCACGCATGACACAGTTGCTCATCATGAGCTCGAGTACATGAAAGACCAGAGCTACGACTGAGCTGTATCAGGGCATCACGTCCAGGATGGCCGAGGCGCCGGTGCCAGGTAGTAGAGGAAGTAGAAGCGGCGAAGGCAGCTGACAAAAGGGACGGCGAAGAAGACGAATGCGCCGCCGGGAAGCGAAGGGTGTAAAGGGGCCCGGTGCTGTCACATCGGAGCAGAGGACGCCGGGAAGCCAAATCCTTCACAGTAAGACCAGAAGAGTCAAATTCCACAGAACAAGAATTGTCAGCGGTAAAACGTCGAATAGAAAGAAGATTATGAACCATGGAAGGAGCAACAAGAACATCAGGAAGACGAAAGGAGCCATGGGCACCGGCGGTACCCACAGAGGAGACAGGAATACAAGAACCATTTGCGACCATAATGGACGAAGGAAGAGAGGAAGAGGGAGAGTGAATCGACGACAGTATACCGGGGTCAGGAGTGGTGTGGTAGGTGGCCCCCGAATCAGCGATCCACTCAGGTCTGACCGGAGGTGTCAGGCCCATGGTGCTGAATGAGCGAGCCAGGGCCGCCTGGTCCCAGCCGGCGACCCCCGGTGGAGTCCCGGAGGGTGGAACCCACGGCGCGGTGAGCATGGCCACCGGTGGACGAGTGTCGGCTCCGGGGGCGTGGTAGGGCCACATGGAGATGCGACCGGACCACGGGTTCTGAAACGAAGGCCATGGTGCCCCCCCGTGTGGCCCAGCCGGTGCCGGAGCCTGGGGTGGACCCCCCCGGCCACCCCCGCGGCCCCCGCCACGACGACGACGAGTGCCACGACCCCCCCCACCTCCGCTCGGCCCGGAGGGAGGAGGAGGGCCCAGGAGAGACGGCGGTGGTGGAGCGGTCGACCGCGGTGGAGCAGACGGACGTGGCGAAGTAGCAGCCAGGGCCGTCGAGGTGGACGACGAGCCGGTGGACGAGGTGGAGCCCGGCTGTAGGCCCTGCGTGAGCTCCTCCATGACGAGATCGTCACGGACCTCCAGGAAGGTGGGGAAGGGCCGCTGGCGGGTGATCCACGTCCGAAGGTGGGCGTAGCGGTCGCTGAGCCCCCGGAGGACGTTGAGGACCAAGATGCGATCCTCCACGGGCCACCCAAGGTCCCCCAGGGAGTCCGCCATGCCCTTCATCCGGCGGCAGAACTCACCGACGGAGAGGTCACCCTGGACGAACGTCCGGAAGCTCGCGTCGAGGCGCAGGGCCCGGGCCTCGGCGTTGCCCAAGAACTGACCCTCAAGGGCTAGCCATGCCCGGCGCGCGTCAGGTGAGGTGCGGACGAGGTCGTGGAGGTCCAGGGAGATCGTCCCCAGGATCCAGGAGAGGACGATGCTGTCCAGGCGAAGCCACGACGGGGTCTGGACGACGACCGACGCGTCAACGAGGACGTGGTCGTCGAGGGCGTAGCGGCGAAGAGTGAGAAGCACCAGATCTCGCCAGCGGGCGTAGGAGGGCGACTCCGGCTCAAGGACGACCGGAACGAGGAGGCGAATGTTCTGGACCCCCCCGGCCTGGTAGTGAAGCTGTGCCACGAGCGGGTCCGCCGGGTCGTGCCAGAGGACGGTCGTGTGGGACAGGCGACGTCCCGGCGAGGCGGAGGAGGTAGCTCCGGCGTCCTGGCCCACGGGAGGGTTGAGTAGATGCTCGGCCTCCGCGATCTGGCGAGCCAGGGCGTCAGCCGCGTCGCGCTCACGCTCCCAGACGGCGGCGGCGGCCCGCACACGAGCCTGCCCCTCCGCGGCGGCCGCACGGGCAGCGACAAGGGCGGCGGCGAGGGTGGAGTCGGAGCGTGGGCCCAGAAGTGCAGGCGAGCCGTCACCAGAAGGCATGGGAGCCCGATGGAGGACGGCGGCATCGGACCCGGCGGCACGCAGGAGGGCGACGAGGGCAGCAGGAAGGGGATCAGAGCCCCCTGCCGCGGCTGCCGCCTCCAGGAGAGTGTTGAGGGAAGCCTGGAGGGTGTCGGCGCCAAGTCCCGCATGGACCAGAGGAGATCGGGCCGTCGGGAGAAGGTGCTGCTCACCGGCGGCCGCTGGAGCAGAGTCCTCCCCACCGCCGGTGGCTGCAGCATCAGCGCCGGTAGACAGGGCCACTGCCGTGTGGGCAGGGAGGGGGGAGGACGCGGCAGAGAGGTGGGGGGGCCCGCGCCCGGCCTGGACGGCGCCAGCCAGGGGCGCACCCCCGAGCGGCGGACGTACGGGCGCTGTCCCGAGCGGCCCGAGCGGCAGAGGAGCGGGCGGAGCCCCAGGCGCTGCAGCAGCGACCTGGGCCCAGGAAAGGGTGGAGGGGGAGGGGAAGAGGGAGAAGATGGAGGGGGAAGAAGGGGGCCGGTCAGCCATGCCGGCGCCGGCGGCAGGAAGGGCGCCGGCGGGAGAAGAGGGCACGGCGGCGGCTCAGGGTGAGGAACGGGAAAAACAGTGGCTGGATACCATGTTAGAAGGTGTTCTCTATTGATTTGTGCTAACCCTAGTAGGGTAGCTATATAGGTTCCTTACATGGGCCACATGGGCCTTAGCCTCATGGGCTACATATACTCCAACAGTGTCATGTGGGCCCCACATGTCTTCGGTTTTTAGCCATGTCATCTTGTATTGGATATGTGTCATGTGGGGGTGGGGGAAGGGGGTATTTTGTTTCATTTGAATGTTAAGATGTGTATGTTGTCTAGTATCGGAGTTCGAGGTGCCTTTTCAAATTCGCTCGCTAGTTTATGGGGGTAAATTGGACTTGACTCTTTAATCAAACACCTGCATACATACGGGCTACATAAGGAGCTAGCATAAGACAAAACATGGTAAATTGGCTTTTCTAATCAAAACACATGTATACACATAAGGATCTGGCAAAAGCTGACATGATATCCAGTTGTGTCTACTTGGGTCTGTGTTATCTTCTAATCTTTTGTACCCAGTTGACTAGTTGCAAATTGTAGTTCACTTTGGCTGTCCTAATTCATACTTCTCTAATTTTGACCCTTATAGAAAATACGCCAACATCTACAATGTCAAATTAGTTTCTACCATGAACTATGTTGTGATAATACATTTATTTAATATTTTAGATGTTAATATATGTTTCTAAACACTTAGTCAAAGTTAGTGAAAGTTGACTTAAAACAAAGCTAAAATGAGATATAATTTGGAACAGAGTATTACTCTGTTTCTCCTTGTAAATTACTCGCCCTAACATCCTGTTTCCATAGCTAGTGAAGCTTCTAAAGTCATGTGACTACCGAACTTTGGCAATCGGTGATGGTGGGAATGATGTAAGGATGATACAACAGGCTGACATTGGTGTAGGAATTAGTGGTAGGGAAGGTCTTCAAGCTGCAAGGGCTGCTGACTATAGCATTGGCAGTGAGTACTTAACATCTTCTTATCTTTTTCTTCTGCTACCACAATTCTTATGGCGCTACATCCTTTACTTATAAGACTTGCAGGTTATCATGGTTTCTGTATACTAGATAACTGTGATAGTATTACTGTTACTTGTTCTCATGTTTTTGTTGCAAATTATCTTGTTTGATTTTTCTGGTATATCAACTCTGTTTAGTTACTTTTGTATGCATGGACGTCTTCAAGTCAGTTATAAGTGAATCATTTGTGTGTTAAAAGTCAAGAGAGTCTGGGAGTACCAAAGTGTACTCAAAGCAATTGGTCATGCATATAGCCCAACGGTGACATCTTGCCTTTTGGCAGACAACTGCAGTTTGATGACTTCCTGCCGACCATGGGTTGGTTGGATTCTTCATGTGGACTTTCTACTAGGTTTTCAAGGGATTGAAACTTTGACCTGTAGATTGTGAAATGTGAGGACTGTACTAATCGGTAACCAAATTGTCTCCACTCAACCAAGAAAAAGAAAGGAAAAAAGATCAGCCAGTCAAGCTGGTATATATATGGGAAAATTGGTTTCATAGCATCGAAAGATCACGAGATTCGGAAAATACCACCGAAAGAACTCCTTTACGTAAAATACCACTAAAAGGTGGAACCATTATCTGAAAATAGCATTCCGTCATGTTGAAGGTAACAGCGTCAGCACCGTCGGATTCCCGTCCATCTAAGGGGAAAAAAATCCAACTCCTAGCCGCCGGCGAGATGTAGTGCGCGTCAGCGAAGAGCTGCGACGGGTATGCACTGATGGACGATGCATGCTCCACCAGGCACCAACCGCCAGGCCGGCCTGGCCTTGGCGCACCTCACGGCCGCCGCCTTCCGCACAGCGAGGAAGACGGCCACGCCGGCGAGCGGTGCGGCGGCGACGGTGGCGGCCACGAGCCCGGCCCTGGCCTTGCTACCGCCGCGTGCCTAGACGGGCACGACGCTGGCCACCTTCCGCCCCAGCCGCGGGAACGCCGGGCCCAGTGATTTGTTGGCGAGGTCCACCACTTGGAGGTTCGTGAGCGCGCTCAGGTCCGGAGAGGTTGTTGCACGCGAGCGCCAGCGACCGCAGCGACCACATGTCCCTAACGGACTCCGGCAGCGCACCCTGCAGCGAGTTGTTCTGGAGGCGTCGATGCTGGACGTCTTGGGCAGCGGAGGCACGCCGGCGCCAGGCCCCATGATGTGGAGCTGTGTCACGCTGTCGCCGTAGCACTCGACGAAGGCGGAGGCGGTCTTGTAGTCCCCACGTAGCAGAAGTCGGCGCTGTAACTGCTGTTGCCCCAGGGCCCAGGTGCGGAGCACCGGCGGGTAGTTGAGCAGCTGCTGGATCTTAAGCAGCGACCATGTCTGCGACGACTGCAGCTGCGTGGACTCGGGCACCATCCCTAGCACTAGCAGCAATGGCAGCAAGATGAGCAGAGGATGCCGGCAACCTCCTGGAGCCATTCTTTGACCTTACTTACCCTTGCTAGCTCTAGCTTGCCACAAAGAGGAAGGGGATCCACCATACCACCTACGTCGGAGCTGAGGAAGAGGAATGGGATGGGATTTCTACTGGTGCTCACGTGGGAAGAAAGGAGAAGCAATGGTGGAGTCACATCGTTAGCTCCAACCGTGACAGAATGGTACTTTCGGGTAACATATCGTTTTTTGGGTGGTATTTCACATGGCCGTGATATTTCAGTGGTATTTTCCGGATCTCGTGATCTTTGGATGCTATGAAACCAATTTTTCCTATATATATTCCTTCTAGAACAAGAGGGGAGCCTAATGACTATACAATTTATCTTTTTGGTGCTTTGATCGACTTCTTTCGGCACCAAACAAGTAGATACGAATATTTCGAGTTGTTTGGTCATATGCTGCCCTGGACTCATTGAGATACAAGTTCAGTTATTTTCTATGTTCAAGACACTGTTGATATAATAGTGATATGCCAATATGTGTTCAGCTTTCTTGGCCTTCACATGGAAATTAAGCTGTGAACTCAAATATATTTCAAACATCATCTTACAATGTTGTCTGTTGGGAAGATCAGTCTTGTAGTCCTGTAGTTCGACACTCGGATGTTTGTACCCTGAGAAAGTGAGAAACATTTTGTGTGGTCATAAGTTTTATAGCCTGTCGGTTAATGAAGCATGCCTGGTCATTTTTTCATTAACTCATACTCGACTTATGTGAGGTCATAACAGTTCCTTAGCTGTGCTTTGGTATGAATTCGTGTGAATTTATATGCTCTCTGTTCTGGTCTAGGTTCTACAATAGTTTGATTAAACTCTGGAGTAGTTAATACCGTGCAAGTTTATATAACCTTTCTGACACTTCCATTTTTACTTGACAGAATTCAGGTTCCTGAAAAGGCTGATTCTTGTCCATGGGCGGTACTCCTACAATCGCACTGCCTTTCTTTCGCAGTACTCTTTCTACAAGTCATTGTTAATTTGCTTTATTCAGATACTGTAAGCCATAAACCTTTGGTACTTGTATTATGGTAGTTGGACATATAGTGTTTCTTGATTGCTCATATTCTGTGCGCAGTTTTTCTTTTCTTTCAGGCATTGCTGGAACAAGCTTATTCAACTCAGTTAGTTTGATGGCTTATAATGTTTTCTACACAAGCATTCCTGTTTTAACTACTGTGCTGGACAAGGATTTATCTGAAAAGACAGTGATGCAAAATCCAGAGATATTACTTTACTGCCAAGCCGGAAGGTAAGCTATACCCGTTGCATGTTGCTGTTAAGGGTCGGTATCTCTTTTGTGATTTATTCTTATCTTCCAGTATCCGAGATAAATTTTATTTTGTTACACTTTGAATATCTTTTAACTATTTGAATATCTTTGTAGGCTTCTCAATCCAAGTACCTTTGCTGGTTGGTTTGGTCGATCATTGTATCATGTAAGGTCTTTGTTCTATATTGCCTTTTTGCTCATGGTTTGCAAATGGTGTTTGTGCATTTTCACTAGGAGAGCTCAAAATGCTACTGGAATACATATTGCTTAGATAGCACCAAAACATAAGAATTCAACAAAACTCTAAAACATTTGACCAACAAATTGGATCAGTAAAAAACTGAAAGCAGTTGGTCTCTGGGCCCCTTAGGCCTAGTTTCTGAGATCCAGAACCCTGGATTTATTTAGCTCAAGAAGACATCAGTTAGAGCTACCAATCACTCTAGTGGTACCTTATTATATGGCCTTCACAATTATTGTAAAAAGTGTAGCAAAACTCTTATGTTTTTTCTCGAACACTGCAAAGCTCGAATCTTAGTAGTTTTCTGCTTCACCATTTCCTTAAATAGCTCAGTTAAGCCCGCTGTTGACTCATTGACTATACTTGAAAAATGTACGCATTGACATAAGCAGATGATCCATAAGATGGGAACTGAGTATTTTTTAAGTTAGTTAAATTAGTATGTTTTTGTTTATCCGGCTAATTTGTATGTTTTCTCTTTTCCTTGATTGCAGGCAATCGTTATTTTCTTAATAACCATCCATGCATACGCTAATGAGAAAAGCGAGATGGAGGAGCTCTCAATGGTTGCACTCTCAGGAAGCATTTGGTTGCAGGCATTTGTTGTGACATTGGAGATGAAGTATGAATTAGAAAAACTTTGCCCTTTTAACTAAGAACTGCTATTTGTCAGAGTGGTCCTTATTTGTCTTCTCACTTGCAGTTCCTTCACATTTCTGCAACTTCTGGCCATATGGGGAAACCTCATTGCCTTCTATGTCCTCAACTTCTTTATCAGCAGTATACCCGCTTCTGGAATGTACACCATCATGTTCCGCCTTTGCAGACAACCGTCATACTGGATAACGCTGGTGGTAAGTTCTGCTAGATGTTTTTTGATTGGTTTTATAAAGGCTTCATGCATTCGTCGAATCGTAGTGACCATAATGTGTCATTGTTCCAGTTGATCAGTGGAGTTGGAACGGGTCCTGTATTAGCTCTGAAATATTTCAGATATACATACAAACCTAGCGCGATCAACATTCTTCAGAAAGCCGAGCGCTCACGGGGGCCAATGTACACCCTGGTGAATCTGGAGTCTCAACTGAGATCAGATAAAGATAATATGATGGTAGCCGGTTCCACAGCACCAGCCAAGAATAAGAGCTCTGTTTACGAGCCTTTGCTTTCTGACTCACCGATGGCATCCAGGAGATCCCTTGCACCATCTTCATTTGACATCTTCCAACCAGCACATTCCAGAACATCTCACCCAAGAAATATAAAAGCCAATTATTTTTTTTGGACCACAGTTAACTCCTAACAGTATCCTGTATACCAGAATGACAAAGACAATAATTGTCAGCTGAATTAGATATGTTGCATAGTTCTGTTAATGATTTAGTAGATATTGCCCAAAAAGATAAACCGAAAAGTCATAAGCCTTTTGTATCATACATACACTGTATTTTATACCTGCTAGCAAAAAATGGGTAATAATCATTTATGTACCTGTATGGGAAATAAATTAATTTTGTCTAGTCCATCAGATGCACAAAAATAAATTAACGTCCCAGTCGTACCAAAAAGACTGGGTTTTCTCCGGACCTATCCAATTTTAAACTGTGATATACTCTCGGGCCCAAATTATGTAGTGCTGCTGCGTTTTTCTCTTTGCTTTCCCCAGTTTCCTTCACCTTCTGTCCATCATGTGGTTGTCATGCAAATTGGAATGGTTATACTTATACTAAAATCTCAGTTGCAAAAGCATTTTGCTTTCTGGTGACGCTGCTTATACGCAGCTAGAGGTGGAATTTCATACAAGTTTTACCCGCTATGGGTCTGTTTGGAACATGAGAAAATTTTCTTGTTCTTGTGTTCTTATGAAATTCTTGTACAATTCTTGTGAAATTCCTGCGTTCCAAACAGGCCCTACATTGAATAACTAACTTTTGGTGAAGAGAAGTAATCATTCATTTACAACGTAGGCAATTTTTCGCTAGCGGAGAGGTACGTGATGTTGAAGTTCATGTTTTGAAAATAATTTATTCTTTTGTATATCCTTTTAGCTATTAGCCAAGACAAGGAAAAATGACAAGACCTATCAAGGTGGATCATGTACTTGCCCCTTCATCGCCATCGTCCAGGATCGTAAGCAAGCTTACTTGCCCCTTCATCGCCATCGTCCAGGATCGTAAGCAAGCTTTTTTTAGAGAGTTCCACAGGTTAACTATGGGTCTATGTATTAATATTAATATAGAAGATTGAACAACATAATAAAGAAAACACCCAAACACAAAAAGAAAACAACCAACAACATGATAACAACCATAATATCTGCCAATAAAGACAGCCATGGCCAAGCTTATCCCCTAATCGTCCACTGCCATAGCCACTACTTGTCGTGAAGAGATGAACGATGGGGCTAGGGCCTAGAACTAGAAGCCTAGGACTAGGAGACGTCTTGGCGAATTGGATGTGCTAAGCGTATAACTGACTCCCACGTACAGTAGTTATCGATCCAACATCTATAAATAATCAATTAATGTAGTTTTACATGGTATAATAAACCGTTGTATATATTGGTAGAATAGAACCAATGTTTATTCACTGAACGCAAGATCATTGCCAAATGCTATAGCTAGGATGACGTGGCCACATGATTTCCATCAAACCTTCTTATTTTAAATTGTTTATTATTACTGAATTGGAGCTGAGCCATCTTATCCTAGACCTTTTTTTTATAGAACACGACTTCACGTGTATTTTATTAAAAAGATCTTATCCCAAGCATCACCAATATTCTCCTTCACATATTCCTCGCTAAAAAATAATAATATCAGTACACATCTGATGATGATAAACAAGAACAACTACTTGACATGGATCTCATCTTTAATTGTTCGCCCTCTCTTTCCAGTGCTCCATAGCTGTCTACCAGATGATTCTATCCCTCAGCAGCTCCTTTGGCCTAGCTAGCTTAAACGAGGAGTACCCGGTCCTTCCTACCAGCTTCTAGCTAGACCTGCTTTTTCTACCATGCATGTTGTCTGCTATGCGTCTCTGTTAATTTCCTTGAGGCATGCATAGATTTCGTGGAAGGTGGGATAAGCATTTCCATGGACTACCTTGACTCCCATCACGTCCAACCATTTCATCCGTTCAGACTGATGATTCTTCCTTACCACCTGAACACAAAAGGCAACAGATGGTAAAACGGTTCTTCTGCAATTATCGCATCAGGAGATTGATTAACGTAGCAGCAGAACAGTGAAGTAGTAGAGATCCACTAAACATATAAACAAATTTATCTTCGGTTTAGATCGCAGTTACTGGATTTGTGATCATGTTAATATTCAATACAATCGTCAGGACTCAGGAGCAACTAGTGGTGTGGTCTTCAGTGTTCACAAGCTACCCAAAATATGGTATACTTAAAATATGAAAAGAAAAACCGTATAGTGCGCCTAAACCTTTTGTTCTGTGATATGTCGGTCCAGCCACTCACAAACCGTAAAAAGTAACCCACTGAGGACTGAACTGTCTTTACGTTCTCAAGACGTTACTCCCCACTGGCCAGCACTCCAGCAGGTTGGCTCGAATGGCCGGGCCGGGCCGGGCCGGGCTGGCGCCCATCAACATGCAGGCCTAAGTGAGCCCAACCCAAGGCAACCATACATCCTACCATTTGCTCAAAAAAAAAAAAACATACATCCTACCAGACCCAGACCCTGCCCGGCTAAAAGCACAGCAAAGCGGGTCTTGGCGTCTGGCAACCAATTTCCAAGTCTTCCTAACAATGGAATTCCTCCGATTCGTTTCTCTTTTTGTTAAAGAAGAGCAGCCAAAGAGAGAAAAGCTTGGTATCCAACTTGACCGCAGTTGAAAGCCCTGGATTAACAAGGCGAGAGTGAATAAGTTCCCTGATTGCCAGTGTAAAACGTGCTGAAATGACTTGCAAACCTTCGCCACTAATCAACATGCGCCCCAGGGGGTTCCATTTCTGCATTGAGCTCTCTGTGTACTGTTTCTTTACCATTAAAAAACACACATCATGGCCAGCATTGGACCCCTAGTTCAGCTCCACACCTTTTAGGCCTCCTTAGGCCCTGTTTAGATGCCAAATTTCTCCCCAAATTTTACTATGTAAAAAGAAGATTCCCCATCACATCAAAATATCGACACATGTATGGAGTACTAAATGTAGATGAAATAAAAAACTAATTGCACAGTTTAGTTGTACTTTGCGAGACGAATCTTTTGAGCCTAATTAGTCAATGTTTAACAAAAATTCACAAATACAAACGAAATGCTACAGTACGTAATCTTACACTATGCAGATTTTGCCCCTGCCAATTTGGGACAACTAAACACGGCCTTACACAATATATTGAAGTGCTGTAGGCCTGTAGCCCACACGCCACCCCTCCCCAGCGCTTTACGCCGCCTCCACCCAATCAATCCCATTAGCCATTTTATCAAACAAAGAGCCTCATCAAAGTTCAGAGCAGCATGGCAGTCGGCGGCACGCAGCAGTCACTGACAACCTACTTACCTTCCCTGAGTGGCCGCTGCTCGGTAGTGTTAGGGAACTCCTTGTCGTTAACACACAGACACACAGTGATAGACAGTGACCAGATATTTTGGCAGCAGGGCAAGCGATCAGAGCAGGTGCAAACGTCACCGCTGCTTGCGTCCGCAGTGCCACGCAACGCCGGCCCGCCCGAGCATGCAGCTTGCCGCATACGGCATCTTTCCCCTTCGAAACGCGAGTTCAAGCTCGCGCACGTCATTGAGCCACGTCGCTCCATTTCCAGTGGCCGTTCGATTAAACTGCTCGGTTCGATCACACCGTCCAATTAAGCACCGTTGAGCTAGCCTTTCCCGAGCCTTCCCGAATGCTCGCCCTCTGTTGTTGCGCACAGGCACGGACGCCATTTCCGGCGGCCGAGCTATCCACTGCCGCCGCCCATCCTTCCTCCTCTGTGCATCCTTGCCCAAATCGAAGACCCTGCCAGCTCCTCCCTCTCCTTACGCCGCTCCTCCAGTGTCCTTCTCCGGCTGGCCCACCCCCTCCCACGGTGACGCGCAACGCGCAGACGCGGCCACCATGGCCCCTGATGCAGAGCTCCCTCTCCTTAGCGCCCCTTCCCCCTAGGCGCGGGTCGTGCGGTGTGAAGGCCACCCCCGCGGGCCACAGCGGCGCGGCCGGGCACATCTGCTTCGCGACTCTTCCCCTCCCCCGCACCGTGCCGAGCGGCACGCCCGCCCCCGCCCTCGCCCTCGGCGAGGCCGCGCTCGCCACCGTCGGAATCGCCCCCCCTGCGAGATGGCAGCCGCCGAGCACGGCGCCGCCCTCTCTCGCCGCCGCCGACCACCACGCCGGCCTTTACGATCCCGGGGCAGCGGCAGGCCGACCTAGGGTTACCGCCCTTCCTCAGCGGCGGCAGCACTGACACCGGCACCGGTGGTCCCCCTCCCTTCTCCCCCACCCCACATGGCTGGGCCCTCGCGGCACTGCGTGGCGCTGCCGGGCCCGCGTGGTGGCGCCACGTGGGCAGGCACCGCTGCCGACCACGGCCGCCCCCCCTCCGCGCGAGGTCCTGGACACAGTCAGCGCAGCTCTGCTCTCCTTCGATCCATCCGCTCGCTGGTTTACTCCCCCTCTCTTTCTCTCCCTCTCTCCTGATGTGGGATATGCATAGACACAGGCTCGATTTCGCCATAGATTTGGTGTTCTCATCCTTTTCTCCCACCAATCTTCATGGTTATTGTGATTTTTTGTTGTCCTGTTAGTCTTCATCTGCTCGGTTCGGTTATGACAGAGATCTGAGCACATGACCATGTCACTGTAGTGCTGATGTTTTGGGTTCATTGTTTGGATTGCAGCCATATGCAGTGATGAGCACGATATCCTATTGTTATTATGTTCAAAATTGAGGGAATGAGCTACTGCTATGATGATTGCACCATGAATTTGGTTTATTTATATTCCATGTAATGATCATGGTCTACCTTTTCACAGATTACATCTCTTTGTTTTAGGATGCCTGAGGCGATGCTCATGACCTATGATCATTCTTCCTCTTACATCTTTTTACTATCTTGAGAACATAGGCAATGACCATGGCCTGTGTTGGTACTATTTTTGCTCTCTCTTTCTGCCCAGTGGCGGATCCACGGCCCGGGCTGCCCGGGCAGCAGCCCCCCCGGCAGCTGGATTTTACATGTAAAGCACTGTAGCTTAGCCTCTAATCCACCATTAATCAACAGCTTAAAGTCTAATCCTTCATTATTTAGCCCCCCCCGTTTGCTTCATCCTGGATCCGCCCCTGTTTCTGCCTGTCCCATGATAGCTGAGGCAATGGTCAATTGGTTGCCTCTGTTTTCTTGCATTCATTCTTGCCTGTTCTATTTTCTTTAGTTTGGACACACCAATGAGAGATACTGCTGACTGCCTATTTAGTCACATACTATGCGGCTGTAATTTGCTCTTAATTATGAGATCTAAGGTTGTGCTGCCATTGCCTGTGATGATTTCTTCTTTTACCTGTTCGTTACCTATGATCAGTACCAGGCCACAATGGGAACCCAGCAATAGTTATCCAACGCATATGGATCCATTATGAATGTTACTTGGGTTTTTTTTTGGAGGGGCAGTAATTTGAATAGGCTGCGTGCAGTTTATTATTTTTCTATGGGTGTCTCATTTATATTCTGTAGGAACGGAAAAATAAACCATGAAGATAAAGGGCAAGCCATTTGTCAACTGATCTCTTCAATAAGGCTGGTCAGATGGTGCCTTCAACAGGCAGTAACGTGTCGTGTGGTCCTGCTCGAGGAAACATATGGAATACTTCAGTTGTTTCCTCACATAATCAAGGCTTCTCATGTCCTTCGTACACCATACGCTACAGAGGTAAGATAACCCATTTCCTTGCTTCATGTACTCCCATTGTAATACATGATGATAGGATAGTTCCTGCGATTAATTGGTTCATAGCCTTTTGAAATCAATGTTTCTAATAGCCTGCTACTTTCCCTTTTCATTTTAGATTGACCTTTCACCTTTTTAAATATGATGTTCGATGAGACTTAAAGATCTGCATGGAGAAAACTGTGTGACGAACATCAGCCACAAGGCAATTAATTTACAGGTTGGCAACCTGCCTGATGCCTCGTTTGTAGTAAGGAATGATCCTTTTCAATCCACAATGTACCTACTACGTTCAAAAAATTCATTCTTATTTGATTTAACAGTGGGGGCTTTCCCTGCTGTTTTCCTGGTATTTTAAAAAAGTTATGTTTCAATTCCTTATATTGGTCTGAGTTACCTTATGTTATCGTCCGCTCATTAGCTATCAAAATTAGGTTCATCATTGTCTAACCAGAAATATAGGTACTGCTATCAGGTTCAAAAACTGATATAGTTTATTCAAGTTATCTTAGAGTCATAGTTTGTTCTGCAAAATTTATGTTCCTAGATTCAAGTTGCCTATTCGTTTACCATCTCGATCTTTTTTTGGCCTTAAGGCCAACTACTCTGTAGATGTCAGGTATCCCATTACCGCATTTTCTCTTTCGATGCTTCTCTCTTATTATTGTTGTGCGTACATATCCTAAACGCTATCGACTGCCCCTCTATTGTGTTTAGGTGCATTCAATCAGATACCAAGCAAAAGATGAAAAAGGATGGACAGGTGAACAACTTAACTCTGAAATGCTTCTTCATTTTTTCCCCTGAGCTTAACATATGATTCACATTGATGACACTCATGTGTAGTAGCTACAAATTAAAGGTTCTCCGCAAAATAATAGGCTCGCTCTTAGCACCCATCTCCGTAACAGCAAGATCAACTAGAATGCATAGTTACAACATAATTGTAGACATACCACTGGCTGACTCTAAATAGGCACGCCCTACTGTGATCCTGCAAATGTTCAGCATTAGCGATTTAGTTTCTCCGTCTATATCCATTTCACATACTGAAGTATTTTTATCATGTACTTTAATATATTCATGCTCTCAATCTCAATTAGCATCAGTATAATATTTGACAAACCAGATCAAGCAAAGGTGAAAGGTCCAAATGGTTAGAGGGGGGTGAATAGCCTATTTAAATTTTCTACAAGCTTCACTAATCAACAAAGTTAGTAAATAAGATGGCGAAGCTAATTCTAGCACTAGCTCAACTACTTTTATGCAAGCCACAAATATAAATTCTAGTGCAAGGCTATGATCTCTAGTTCACACCAACAAAACTAAGTCTCTAAACTAATTACCCCTAAGTAATACAAACTACTCTAAGCACACTAGACAAAATATAGTGCATGAATATAAAAGGGAAGTGAATTTATTCTTATATCGACGGTGTAGAGATAAGATGTATCCAAAGAATCAATCACACACAATCACAATGAGAATCCTCGGCAAGGGATGACACAAGAATTTTTACCGAGGTTCACTTACTTCCCGGTAAGCTACTCCTTGTTGTGGCGATGCACCCACTTGATGGATCGCGAACTAATTAACTATCAAGAGTTGAACCCTCAGTGGGTATCGTACATCCACTCACTAGATGGGAATCCTCCAAGCCACGAGCTCCACTAGAGTAGCCAATTCATGAACTCCCACGGGGAAAGGCTCAAGAACCCCTCACAATCGCTTTGTGAGGCTCGAAACAATCTCCAATCATGAGCTCAACACCACTGCTACTCCAAGCCGTCTAGGGTGTCGGGAAACACCCAAGAGTAACAAGCAATCCACAGCAAACTCAAGAATCAAGTGCCAGTAGATGCAACTCTCAATGCAATGCACTTGAATCTCACTCAATCTCTTTAGAGTATGCAACCTAGCAAGGAGATGAGTGGAGGGGAAGTTCTCTATCTCAAAGTGTGCCTCAATATCTTAAATGTGCAAGATAGAACCCCCAAGGGCCGACCACCTCTTATTTATAGCGAAAGGAAAAGTCACTAGCCGTTAGCAATTCACTTGGCTGATTTCGGGGGCAACAGACGCGTCTATTGCCAAGCCGACAGACGTGACCCTAGCGTCTGTCGCTCTCAAATGTCACCACGTGTCCACTGCTCGTTCGAAATCCAATGGTCGACTCCCAGCGTCAGACGCGAGACCGCTCCAGCGTCTGTCGCGCGTCAGACGCGGTCCAGAATGCTCCCGCCCCCCGCTCAGCTGTGACAGACGCGTCTGTCGGTCGATCGACAGATGCGGCTCAGCGTCTGACGCTCGCGCGCTTCGCCAGGCCGCCGAACACTGAGCGACAGACGCTGACGCCAGCATCTGTCGCGTGAGCGTCCGCGCCTCCATCGCCTCCTCCTCTGCTGACCGCTCCTGGGGTAAGCCGACAGACGCAGGGGCAGCGTCTGTCGCCTCCGCGACCAACGTCTGTCGCTTCCAAAACAGCGACGACCACCTCCGTGACTTCACCTCCGGTTCTCGCATTCGGCGCAATGGAAAATAGGCATTTCATTTTCCTAAAAACGCCTGAATTCCACGCTCGCAAGCTCGGCGGGAGGGAGAGAGAACCCCAAACCCCTCTCTACCGCTCAAACTCCGCCGCCTTCGCTAATGTGCAACACCATCATGTGTATATCACCATGTGCATGTGTGTTAGTATTTTCACAATCATTTTATCGAAGGAGTTATGTTAGCTCTCTTTACTAGATCCTAATGCATATGTAAAGATGATGACCTAGTAGCACTTGATTCACGAGCTAACCGTGATTGCCCCTCTTGATAGTCGGCTATCAATCCTAAACCCGATCAATCACTTCTCTACTCATCTTAGACCGGCAAAAGTGAACCCTACGATTATACCTTTACCTTGATCACTTTGTTCCATGTCCATGTCCACATGCTTGATCTCCTTGATCATCATTTTATGTGCATCTCCACCTCTTGTGATCTTGTGGCCATCACTTTATGCCACATGCTCCTTCATCACATGTGTTGCTTATGCCTAACTCATTCCACTTAATACAATAGCATTAGAAACTTGGTGTCATTAATTACCAAAACCAAACTTGGGCTTTCAAAAGGTTTCTTGCCACCGGTTAAAATCCAGGTATGTGCTTGTAGTCTTAAATAACCACGCCTATGATTGTTGTTGCCCATTTTCAAAATTTCAAATAAACTATATCAAACTAGGAGATTCTGGAGTTTATATGAAAATAGCTTATATGCCTAACACAATACCATGGAATTACCTTCCCTTTCTGCTGACTGTATACTCATATTATTTTTTGTTTGCAACATACGAAAGCTTTGCTAAATCTTCACTTTCACTATATGCCATCTCATATTGTACTGGATCACCTTTGTATGTTCCTATAATACTAAAGCTGAGATCAGTACCGTTGTGTTTCTCTAGAAGGATATCTTAAATCTCATCAAATAATGATGGTGTTTACCTTTTGTTATCTCCCAATTTTGACTTTGCAGGTAGTTCTATTTACTGTTCCAGACTCCAGAGGTACAATAGAATTAAAACATATAGACATTTTGATGGCAAGCTAAATTACAATATGACTACTATAACGACACTAATTATTAGAACATAGCAATATCTTTGCTCAATATATCCTTTTGTGTTATTTTTTCGTGAGTTTTCTTGGGTCAATAGTTGTTTTACAGGGAGCCTACATTTCACATGTGATTTCTCATATTATAACTTCATGTTTTATGGACCTTTTTTGTTTAGCAACCTAGCTAAGGCCATAAGTTTGCCTTTACATAGAAATGATTCAACGTTGATAATAGAAAATGATTCAACTATGCCTCAATATGAGTAATTAATGTAAGTGAATCTTATATCTTCTTATTATTGAACAAACTGCTATTATACTTTTGATCTTGGTTTCAGGCAAGTATGCGCCAAACAAGACATCATCAGCTTATTTCGAATGTGACAAATATCCATGGGATCAGTTTGCTCCAACTCGTTGGGGCACGCAGGCTAGGTAACACACTGATCATCTTTAGATCGACTCACATATCACATGCTAGCCTGACACAGGGAGGCGCGCAGCAACGCCACGCCTGTTTTCTAGTACAGTCCGAGTCGTGAGTTGTGACACAAAGGCCGCATACAGCCCGAGCATGCAATGTTGTCCTTGGTCCATGGCCCAGTCTATATAATCACAGGCAGCACAAAAAATACTCCCTCCATCCCAAAACAACGGTGGTTCTGACTTTCCAAGAAGTCAAACACTTTTAACTTTAACCAAACATATAAGAAAAAAATATTAAAATTTAGCTTATGCTGATTTGCTATGAGAGGAAAACATTATTCGTTCACTGAAAAGTACTGCTAAAGTAGTGCTGCAGAATAGGACGATTAGTATCATTGGACACCTCTGGCCTCTTTGGATGACTGGATGACACGTGTCAAGTGTCAAGAGCAACCTGTTGTACTGCACATAGCTTAAACGTGGCATATTGGTGTGGCAATGCCGCACGTGATTGAAACTGGTGTATGTTCCATCACGCCTTCACCTTCCGCCCTTCACGTAGGCCAGACTGCCACCATCACAGCGCCGCGCAGCCAAGCCCTGCCCGCCACCACCATGTTATGCCTTGCACGTCTGACCGTTGCGTTGTGTTTCGCATGCCTAACCATGAAGCATGGCTTCTCCAATCCATGAGAGGAGAAAGAAGAAGAGAGTTTGAATGGCAAGAAAGAGAAGTGAGAAGAAAGCAACAAAAACAGAGATAGGCAGAGTCAGAGCCATCGTAGATGACTATAAATAATTGAGGAGAGAGTTTGGGTTCAACACTACTTTTAGAGTGGGAGAGAGTGAGTTGGCGTTGCTTTTTAGGATCTATACCTGCAGTGAATTTTGATTCACACCTAGAATTTATAGAAGGTGAGGGGTACAACCAGCTCTGAAAGTAGTATTTCTAGATGCGATGCATTTAAACAAGACCCCCCTCCCCTCCCACCTGAAAATCAGTCATATTTCTAGGGGCCGACTCAAGAGAACTGCCCCTTGAAAATCATATTTTCTGGTGTTGTTGTCTTAATGCTAATACCCCTAAAATGGGTATATTTCAAGAGGCACTTGTACATTGCACCACCACTGAAATCGATTTCCAAAGGCGAAGCATCCTAGTTAGATATAGTTTGCTAAGTCAGCTCCTGGAAAATGAAGGCAATCCTAAAAAGACATTCATGTAGTAGTGGCTTCTGCTTCACTCAGACCATCAGCATCCATCTGAAACACTTGGTTCTTATGCACTCCTCCTCTTAACCACATATCAATCTCTTATGGGAATATGGTGGAGAGACTGATATAATGATACGTGGTGGAAAGGCTGATATAGTGATATGTGGTGGAGAGAAAGTGTGAAACTTGGTTTTTATTCATATGATGGTTGAACTCTTATGAGAACTTGATTCTTATCCATACTGTGATTGAGCTCAAGTTTGGTGCAACACAGCTATGTCCTGCAGCGGATCCTTCCTCCAGTGAGTAGGACATGACAAGCCTAGGCTCACATCTGGAGCTAAAGTTGCAACCTTCGCCCATGCCTCGTTGTTGCACATCCAAGTCTGCATGGCCGGCGATGCTGTAGTAACTGATTTATAATGTTGTGCTTATTGTTTCTTTGTATTTGAAAGCATCTAGGCCCCGAGGTTTGGTTTCGGCAATTGATGACAACGCTTTATTACCATGACTAACGTGTGTTTTACAGAAACTTTGGTAAGTTAGGTCATGGAGGTTTTAACTGCTTTGGGCACCATGGTATTCATGCCCTTTGATGGAAATCGTTTCGGTTTTCAAAAGAGTGACGTCAAGATTAAGGACGGTTAGTTCCGGATGTCGAGGTGTTGAGATACATTTGGAATAATTGTTAGGATCTTCGTTTTTCTCTTTTGGCCGTACTATAAAGGGGGGCATGAGCGGGTAGCTTGACCTAGGCGAGTCCTACATTTAGGTGTGGTGCACACTTGTTAAACTTGGCGCTAGGCAGCTCTAGAATAGCTCAAAGTTCAGTTGGAAGCAACTTGGTTCAAGTTGTGACGCGTTTCGGAGAGTTTCGGGTCGTTTTCCCATGACCGGACGTGGTCCTCGGCATGACCGGACGCGTCCGGTCAGTACAGTTCCGCGGCTAGGGTCTTAGCTCTGACGACCGGACGCGGTCCTCGCGAGGACCGGACGCGGTGGTCAAAAGTCGACACGTGTCACTTGAGGGAAACACCCGATCGGACGCGACCTGGGTGTGATCGGCGCGTCCAGTCACAGTCCAGTAAGGTCCAGAGACGACCGGACGCGTCCGGTCATCACCGCGTCCGATGCGAGTACAGTATGCTCCCTGCACGATCGGACGCATCCGGTCGCCCCTGACCGGTGCGTCCGGTCACTCAGTTGATTTTCGGATTTCGACCGTTACGAGCGACCGGCGCGTCCGGTCAGTTCAACCGGCGCGTCCGGTCAGCCCGTGTTTTGCTGAGTCAGCGGGTAACGGTTTGTTTTGTCTGTGGGGTGTATAAATACATCCCCACCACCTCTTTTAGAGGTCTCTTGCTCATTTGATCAACTGAAAAACACCTTTGGAGTGCAAGGGAGTGCAAGAGCACTAGTGAGGATAGAGATTTGAGAATCAAAGCTTGAGAGTTCCTCACTAGCGATTAGAGAGTAGCAAGTGTGCATCCACCTTCTCATTTGGGCTCGTAGTGGTCAAGTGAGAGTTCTAGCTTGTTACTCTTGGTGATCGCCATTACCTAGACGGCGTGGTGGTGATTGGGAGTTCGGTGATCATCCGGCGGAGCTTGTGGATGACCCAACTCATCTTGTGAGCGGTTTTGGGTGATTCACCGCGACGGAGTGTCGAAGAATCAACCCGTAGAGAGCACTTGATCCTTGCGCGGATCAAGGGGGAGCTACACCCTTGCGCGGGTGCTCCAATGAGGACTAGTGGGGAGTGGCGACTCTCTGATACCTCGGAAAAACATTGCAGTGTTCCTTGCCCCTTTACATTCAAGCATTTACATTCTCGTATTTACTTTCATTGCTTGTTTTACATTCCTAGATTTGTCATGCTAGACTAGGATTGGAAACTAGGGTGCAAAACTTTGTATCGGTAGACTCTCTAGGAACACAAGTAGACACTAGGGGTGAATTCTGGCTTGTAGGATTTAATTCTTGCATTTAATTTTTAGAAAAGCCCAATTCACCCCCCCTCTTGGGCATCTTGATCCTTTCAATTGGTATCGGAGCCGTGTTGCTCCTTTTTTTGGCTTTACCGCCTAGAGCAAGATGTCTAACGGGGAAGGACCACCTCCCACCTTTGAGGGGGATGATTTTCCATATTGGAAAATCCGCATGGAGGCGTATCTCGAAGCCATAGATGTTGGATGTCTTAGAGCCGCAACCCAAGGGCTTCCCGCTATCAAGGATCCCGCAAACCCCATTGGTGACGAGGAGAAATACGACCGGTGGAATGCAAAGGCCAAAAATACACTCTACCGGGGCATAGACAAAGATATCTTCAATCGTGTGCGTAATGCAAAGAACGCTCATGAATTGTGGGAAAATCTTTGTGCTCTCCATGAGGGAACTAAGAGTGAGCGTGAGGAATGCTATCACATAGCTTTAAAGAAAATTAATTCTTTTGAGATGCTTCCCAAAGAAAGTGCTAATGACATGTACACTCGCTTGAATGTTCTTGTAGAGGACCTCAATGCTCTTGGGCTCACTAAAATGAGCCAATCGAATGTTGCAAGGAAGATCTTGAGTGTGCTTCCCGTTGAGAAGTATGGTCACATTGTCACGGTGCTTCACCAAAGTGATCTTTCCACCGCAACACCGACTCAAGTATTAGGGAAAATCAATGCTCATGAGATGTACATGCATATCACTCCGGATGAGGTCTCATCATCTTCCAAGAAGAGAGACTTGGCCTTCAAAGCTAGTCATGACAAGAAGAAGAAGAAGGGCCAAGCCATGATGATGCAAGAAAGCTCAAGTGAAAGTGATGTTGATGATGAATCACTTGCACTCATGGTGAGAAAGACCACCAAGATGCTAAAGAAGCTCAACAAGAGTGGCATCAAGTTCGATGGCAAGAAGAAGAAATTCTTCATAAGTAGCAAGAGAAAGCCAATCTCGGAGATGGATTGCTACAATTGTGGTGAACTTGGCCACCTAGCTCATCAATGCCCTAGACCACCAAAAGACAAGTACAAGAACAAGAACAAGGGCAAGAAAAATGATTCAAGTGATGAAGAAGAAGAGAAGAAGAAGAACAAGCCATACAAGAAGAAGGATGGCAAGAAGAAGGAGTTCCACAAGAAGAAGAAGAAGGGAGGAAAGACATACATTGTTGGTGATTGGCTCACCGACATTGAATCATCTTGTGAGTCCTCCGAAGATGAGAGCGATGATGAGAAAGAGAAGGTTGCCGCATTTGTGATGGGGCCATCATCTTCACCGATATCTTCATCACCACCTTCACCGCCTCCTTCACCATCATCGTCCACTACTCACCTATGCCTTATGGCCAAGGGTGAACGAAAGGTACAAAACCATGATAGTGATGATAATGATGATAGTGATAGTGATGATGAATATGACGCACCTTCTTATGATGAACTTGTAAAATTGCTAAACAAATACACTAAAATCATAAGAAGGACTAGAAATGAAAATGATGATCTTCAAAATGAAAATGAATCACTCTCATCCAAGCTTGAAAATATTCAAAAGACTAGTGGTGAGCTTAGAGTTCAAAATGAAGTGATGTCTTCCACTCTCAAGGAGCTCAAAACCTCTTATAAAGAGCTTAAAGATCAACATGATAAACTTGAGAAGAAGCTTGATGAGCTCATCACTAGACATAATTCTCTAAAGGACAAATACACCACATTAAAAATTGACTATGATAGTCTTGTGGTTGCTAATGAACTTGCTCTTGAGACACATGATGCTACTAACTATGTTGTTAAGTGTGATATAGCTACATCATGTGATGATTTGATCATTGAAAGCATTGAGCAAGGTTCTAGTAGCAAAGGCAAGAGTGTGGTTGAGTCAAGCAACTATGATGATTATGCCAAGATCAAGTGTGAGAATGAGAAGCTTGCAAATGAGAACAAGAAGCTAAAAGGTTTGATGGCTCTTGAGAAGCAACCAACAAATGAGTCACTCATTGAAGAAAACAAAAAGCTCAAGCAAGAAAAAGAGCATCTCAAGACCGGCCTAAGCAAGTTCACAAGAGGCCAACATTTGCAAAGTGAGCTCCTCATGAACACCGTAATGAAGATGGATAGAAGTGGTATTGGGTACTTGGCAAATCAAGAGAAGAAAGCAAAAGCTCAACAACAACAAAGCAAGTCAAAGCCCAAGCCAAAGAGATGTGTTGAGTGTGGTCAAGAAGGTCACTTTGCTCATGAATGCAAAACTCCACCACCACAATCCTTGCCCAAGCATGCTAGACCTTTCGCCTTCAATGCTCATTATATGCTAAGAAAAGATTCAAATGGAAAGATGAAAGTCATGTTTTTGGGTCCCCCAAACAAGAATAGGCCAAAGAAAATATGGGTTGCCAAGTCACTAGTGGAGAAAGTCAAGGGCCCCTCTCAAGTTTGGGTCCCTAAACAAAAAGCTTGATCTCTTGTATGTAGGTGAACTACAAGACCGGTGGATCTCATTGGGTTATTGATAGTGGTTGCACTCAACATATGACCGGTGATCCTCGTATGTTCACCACCATTGAAGAGAATGGAATATGTCAAGAGAAGATCACATTTGGGGATAATTCAAAGAGCAAAGTCAAGGGTATAAGCAAGATTGCAATATCACATGATCACTCACTCTCAAATGTGCTCTATGTTGCTTCATTGAATTTCAACTTATTATCCGTTGGGCAACTTTATGACCTTGGCTTCCAATGCTTGTTCACACCAAATGAAGTGAAAGTTTCAAAGATAGATGACAAGCAAGTGATATTCAAAGGCTTTAGATACAACAATCTTTATCTTGTTGACTTCACCTCCGAAGATGCAAATTTGATGACATGTTTGTTCACCAAGACCTCACTTGGTTGGCTTTGGCATAGGAGGCTTGCTCATGTTGGAATGAACACTCTCAACAAGCTATTGAAGAAAGAACTAGTGAGAGGATTGAAGGATGTGAAGTTTGAAAAGGACAAACCTTGTAGTGCATGTCAAGCGGGCAAACAAGTTGCAAACACTCATCCAACCAAAGCTTTCATGTCAACTTCAAGAGTGCTAGAACTTCTACACATGGATTTGTTTGGGCCTACAACATACAAGAGCTTGGGTGGTAATCTCTATTGTCTTGTGATAGTGGATGACTACTCAAGGTATACATGGACTTTCTTCCTTCATGACAAATCCGAAGTGACAAATTGCTTCAAGAAGTTTGCAAAGAGAGCTCAAAATGAATTTAAAGACAAGATAAAGAAGATTAGAAGTGACAATGGCAAAGAGTTTGACAACACCAACATTGAAGCTTATTGTGATGAAATTGGAATCAAACATGAGGTCTCTTCAACCTACACTCCTCAACAAAATGGTGTAGTTGAGAGAAAGAACAGAACTTTGATCACCCTTGCAAGAACAATGCTAGATGAGTACAACACTCCGGAGAAGTTGTGGGCCGAGGCAATCAACACCGCATGCTATGCTTCAAATCGCCTCTTCCTACAAAAGTTTCTTGGCAAGACCCCCTATGAGTTGCTTAATGGGAAGAAGCCGGACGTCTCTTTCTTCCGGGTGTTTGGTTGCAAATGTTACATCTACAAGAAGCGTCAACACCTAGGGAAGTTTCAAAGACGTTGTGATACTGGTTTTCTTGTTGGTTACTCATCAAAGTCCAAAGCATATAGAGTATTTAACCATGCCACCGGTTTGGTTGAAGAAACATATGATGTGGAATTTGATGAATCTAACGGCTACCAAGGAGCAATTGAGAATTGTGATGATGTAGGTGATGAACCCTTGAGGGAGGCCATGAAGAACATGCCGGTGGGAGACATCAAGCCAAAAGATGATGATGACGATGTACAAATTGTTGATCCACCATCTTTATCACGTGTGCCTCAAGATGATGACAAGAATGAGAGAGTTGAAAATGAAGACACTTATGTCTCTCATGAACAAGCCGAGGCACAAGCTCAAGATGTTGATGCTCCCCATCCACCTCCTCAAGTGGTTGATAGAAGAAACTCACCACTACTTCAAGCACATCCACAAGATCTCATCATAGGGAGTCCTACAAAGGGAGTAATGACTCGATCTCAAAAGCTAGCTTCTTTTGTTGAACATCACTCGTTTGTCTCTTGCGTTGAACCTAAGAATGTAGAAGAAGCTCTTCAAGATCCGGATTGGGTGAATGCAATGCATGAAGAATTGAACAACTTCACCCGCAATCAAGTATGAACACTTGAAGAGCATCCTAAAGGTGCAAGAGTCATTAGAACCAAGTGGGTGTTCCGAAACAAGCAAGATGACCAAGGCATAGTGGTGAGGAACAAGGCAAGACTAGTTGCAAAGGGGTTTTCTCAAGTTGAAGGTCTTGATTTTGGAGAGACCTTTGCACCCGTTGCAAGACTTGAAGCCATTCGTATCCTCCTTGCATATGCATCACATCATGATATGAAACTATATCAAATGGATGTGAAAAGTGCATTCTTAAATGGCTTTATAAATGAACTAGTCTATGTTAATCAACCTCCCGGGTTTGAAGACCCTAGATATCCTAATCATGTTTATAGGTTGTCCAAGACGTTATATGGGCTCAAGCAAGCCCCTAGAGCGTGGTATGAGCGCCTCCGGGACTTCCTTATTGAGAAGGGCTTCACCATTGGGAAGGTCGACACCACACTATTCACCAAGAAGTTTAATGGGGAGATCTTTATTTGTCAAGTATATGTTGATGATATCATCTTCGGATCAACAAATGAAGATTATTGCAAGGAATTTGGTGAATTGATATCGAAGGAGTTCGAGATGTCAATGATTGGTGAGCTCACATTCTTCCTTGGATTTCAAGTAAAGCAAATGAGAGAAGGGATTTTCATCTCTCAAGAAAAGTATACCAAGGATCTTCTCAAAAGATTCAAGATGGAAGAATGCAAACCAATCAAGACCCCAATGCCATCAAATGGACATCTCGACCTAGATGAGGGAGGTAAACCGGTTGATCAAACTCTCTACCGTTCTATGATTGGTAGCTTGTTGTACCTTACCGCATCTAGGCCCGATATCATGTTTAGTGTGTGCATGTGTGCCCGCTTTCAAGCGTGCCCTAAAGAACCTCACTTATGTGCCGTAAAAAGAATCCTAAGATATCTTAAGCTCACCCCAAGCATTGGTCTTTGGTATCCCAAAGGAGCTAGATTCTAACTAGTTGGCTATTCCGATTCGGATTATGCCGGTTGCAAAATTGATAGAAAAAGCACATCCGGAGGGTGCCATTTGCTTGGAAGATCTTTAGTATCTTGGTCATCTAAAAAGCAAAATAGTGTGGCTTTGTCCACCGCCGAGGCGGAATACATTGCCGCGGGGGCTTGTTGTGCACAAATCTTATATATGAAACAAACCCTTCTAGACTATGGAATTGTTCTTGAAAAGGTGCCACTTTTATGTGACAATGAAAGTGTCGTTAAAATTGCTAACAATCCGGTACAACACTCTCGCACCAAGCACATTGATATCCGCCATCACTTTCTAAGAGATCACGTTGCTAAAAATGACATATCACTAGAAGGTGTAAGAAGTGAAAATCAATTAGCGGATATCTTCAGTAAACCTTTGGATGAGGCAACCTTTTGTAGGTTAAGAAGTGAACTCAATGTGCTTGATTCTAGCAACTTTAAAAAATGAGCGTGTGTTGTCCCTTGCATTGCATTGTATAATATGCCATATTTATTTTATCGCAATGCTTTTAGGGCTTGGCTAACACGGTTACGATAACCCTTCTTTGGAGGAGTGAAGAAGCCTAACCGTAGATCAAACTTGACAAGCATCCTAGCTTTACCTTCTTGTATTGCATTGCATATGCATAGTTGTTTGTTTGGCGTTTCTTTTCAGTTTCGCTTTGAGCAACCTCTGTGTTCGTCCATGGATAAAGAGAGCATTTTGACGCTCCTAAAGGTTCAAAAACTCTATTGCATGGCCATACGTTGCTCCTTGGGTGTTTATTGCCTATTTTCTTAAAAATAATACTAGCCTAAGGCAATCTATTTTGAAAAATTTGAGGGTTTGAGTGAGGTCACTCATATCGTGTTCCAATTGGTGTTTATTTGTGTCTTTTTGAATTGGAACCTGATTGGGAGAAGTCGTGTCGTAGTTCGGAATGAAGAAGGGCGAAGAACAGTGACCGGACGCTGGACCGGACGCTGCACCGGACGCAGTGATGCTTCACCACCGCGTCCGGTCCCGGCGTCCACCAGCGCGTCCGGTCATCCAGAAGACCAACTCCAGATCTAGTGACCGGACGCTGCACCGGACGCGCCGCTGTTGACCACCGCGTCTGGTCCTGGTTACCACCATCGCGTCCGATCATTCGCGATGAATTCCCGAGCTCCCCTCGACCGGACTCTGACCGCGTCCGGTCAGTCCTCACCGGACGCGTCCGGTCACTCTAGGAGCTTACTGGAGTGTGACCGGACGCTGCACCACCGCGTCCGGTCATAACGACCACCGCGTCCGGTCATCACGCGTCGAGCGGATCTAACCCCTTCATATAACGGTTCATCCTCGGCCGTGTTTTCTCATCCGCCCGAGCCTCTTCCGCCGCCGCCTGCCCTATCTCGCCAAATCCGCCGGAGCCGCCGCGCCTTTGCCGTCTTCCTCGCCTCCGGCAAGCCCTGCCGAGTCTCCTGCCCGCGCCGGCCCTCGCTCGCGCGCGCGCCAGCCCGTCCCTGCCCGTGCCTGCCCACGCCAGTCGAGCAGTCGCGCCACCGCCGCCCGCTCGCACCTCCGCCGCCGGTGAGCCGCGCCCTTGCCGCCGGTGAGCCGCGCTCCCGCTTGCCAGCATCACCTCCGGCAGTGGACTGCCTCACGCTCGCCTCCGATCGTTCTTCGTCGAGTTGCCCTAACCCTTGGGTTCGCGTAACGTCGTTCGATCGTTCGTCGTCGAGGTTTTGTCGCGCGTCGTCTTCTTCATGAGGTTGTTTCACGTCACCTTGACCTCCTCGCTAGGGTTTGTCGTAACTCTTTCTCTTTAATCCTAATTGCATCATGTTTCGGCAAATCAGAGCTCGTCCGGCGATTTCGGGGAATCTTGCGATCTAGGTCACCTCATCTTGTCAGTCGTCTCGTCGATCCGAGGTAGTTTCGCGTTTCGATTCACATCGTATCTCATATGCTTGCTATCTCTAGGGTTTCGTACCTTTTAGTTATATATGTGCTTATAGTAGATCTCTCTATTCCGTCATTGCAACGAGTCTATTCGTGTGTCAGGGTGAGATCAGTTTGCTGAATCCGAGGCCAAGCCTGCGGATACGGATTGAGGCCAAGCCTCTCGAGTGACAGTTCACCATCTTTCAGAGGATTTTCGGTCAGTTTTTCAGCATGGTGTGTTGCAAGAACGCCGGTGGTGCTCCTGGTGACGGGGACGATAGTCCTCCTCATCGGTCTGAGATTGCACGTGGGAAGCGTATCAAGATCATGGCCAGAAAGAAGAAGAAGACACTTATAGAGGCAGAGATTGCTCAGGCCGTGGCAGATGCAGCAGAGCAGGCAGAGAGAGGTGGCAGGAGCAGTGGCATACGCATAGGCGAGCGTCGCTTTCATCTAGAAGGTCGACAGCTCGGCACATAGGCCACTGAGGGTACTGAGGATACTGGAGCTACAGAGGGTATGTCAGTTGATCCACCTCTAGAGGCCACAGAGGCTCTAGAGGCCATAGAGGCTCCAGAGGCTACAGAGGACACAGAGGAGCAGCCAGCTCAGTCTCCACCACGTCGTCGCTCCACACGCGCACGTACTCAGGTGACTCCTAGGCCAGAGGGCCAGCGTCGTGGAGCACGTCCTCCTCCCAGAGCTAGAGGTTCACCCCCGATCGAGCACTTTGACTTGAGGGGTGCTACAGCACGTCAGGTGCAGGGGTTGAGGTTCATGGAGGTCAGTCGGTGGTTTCCACCTGTGAGGGATCACAGAGCTTCAGAAGGCTTCTATACCCCACTTCAGGAGGATTTCTACAGGGCTCTAGTTGACAGCGGTATTGCTTTCCGACCATAGAGGGTCTGTCGACTTGAGTCACTGGTTGAGGTTGTGGGAGAACAGCTATGTCCGCACCTGTCCTTTCTGTCAGGCTTGTCAGATCTTCTTGGATGGACAGGTGCATACTGTGGCACATGGGTCAGAGAGTTTTATGCTTCACTATGGATTGATCCTACTCATGATTTCATTCACTTTGCATTCCGAGGCCGCGATCACTGTCTATACAGCACCAGAGTGCAGGAGATTCTCAGACTCCCAGCTTCCAACACGAAGATACATCAGCTGTGTTTTGGTCAGACTCCTCCACCGAGACGCCCTCACGGCGAGGCAGTGCCACCTACAGACTTGATTCGACCTTGCTTCCGTGAGCCTTTTGGCGAAGGGACTCGTCGCACGCCTGCCAGTTTGACACCACTTGCCAGAGTTCTGGATGCTATAGTCAGACGCACTCTACTTCCCAGACTTGGCTACAGAGAGGGACTGACTCGGATGCAGCTATGGGTTGTTCACCACCTCCTCTCACAGACACAGTTTGACATTTGGGATCTCATACTTAGTGAGATGGAGGACACCATAGCTGAGGGCTTCAAGGGTAATCGTCAGCTGCCCTATGCACACTGGATCTGCTTCGTCATTAGATCATCCATTCAGCTACCAGCAGAGATCCGAGCTGAGATATCAGATACTACTACTGCTTTCCCTGAGTATGATATCCGTCAGCTTTGGGCTTCAGTCACTAGAGATCAGGCCCCAGTGCCAGGACAGCGTGAGCGACCTGAGGTTCCTGAGACAGCGGCTGAGCAGGACGCCACAGTTGATGAGCTCGCAGAGGCAGAGCTTGCCGATCTTGACGCTCAGCCTGCTGATCTTCCTGAGGATGTGACATCTGACAGCACTGATGAGGACTACCAGCCCATCCCCAGGTACCGGTCTCCTCGGTCTCACGACCACGAGGCCGGTGGCTCTGGTTCAGCCTCCCGCACAGACCCAGCCATGGTGGCTATACTTGAGAGGTTGACCCAGGCACAAGAGCAGCAGCAACAGTAGATACAGCGACAGGCTCAGGACACAGCTGCAGCACTTGCACAGATTCAGGCTCGTCAGGACGAGTTTCAGCGTCAGCAGCTTGAGATCCAGAGGCAGCAGGTTGAAATGCAGCGACAGCAGTACGAGATTCAGCGACAGAGTGCAGCTAGTCAGCAGCAGTACTTGGATCTCCTGCGCCACCTAGTCACTGTTGGGGTTCCTCCGCCTGCTTCTGTCCTGACTTCTGCTTTACAATCCAGTGATCCATCGAGTCAGGGACAGCCGAGCTTCCAGTTCACATCTCCACAGCAGCAGGTTCTCCAGTCATTCCAGTCCCCGAGCTTCACGCCTATTCACACGAGGTTTACACCTTCAGACCAGCCTCACCCTCACCTCCTGACAGGCACACCCTTCGGTGATTACAGTACTACCTACAGCGAGTTGACTGGTCAGTCGACGCCCTCGCACACAACCTTTGCTACTTCTTCAGGGTTGTCAGCTTCAGAGGCAGCTATTCCTCCAGTGACAGGGACCGGTACTACAGAGACTTTTCCTTCGTCAGTTGCCTCGACAGATCCTCCTGCTATTGGCTCGCTACAGGCTCAGGTCACTCAGACAGATCCTCTTATTGCTACTACGTTAGTACCTGTTCCTGCCGCTCAGACCTAGACCGCTTCACAGCCACGTGTTTCTTCAGAGGGTCAGCCAGATAGCTCAGATTCCAAGGGAGATTCTCTACACCTCGTGATTACTCCGCGCACCTCGGCACCCAACACGACTCCATCTGTCCCCCCGTCAGATCCTTAGATTAGTTTTTTGGCGCTTGATGCCAAAGGGGGAGAGAGAGTAGTTTCAGGGGGAGTTTTGAGAGAGGGTTTTCGTTTTTTCTTGTGTGCTACATTCATGCATCATGTTTACTTTTTAGTCATTGCATTCGTGTGGCATGTCATCGTGTGATAAACCTTGAGTCTTAATGTTTTATCCAGTCACAGTGTTAACACTTGTCACCGTTTTTAATTATAGCTCTAAGGTTGTGCTTCCGTGCCTTACTCCGATTTCTTATGAGCTATATCTGTATGTGTACTAACATTCTTTGTCTTATCTTATGAGTACACTCTTTTGGCTTGGGGCACATAAGCAATTCCTAACCCCTTGTGCTTATTGCTTTTTGCTTATGTGAACCATGCATGCTCGAAAACCTCAACTCAAATCTTTTATATCTTAGTGTTGTCATCAATCACCAAAAAGGGGGAGATTGAAAGCATCTAGGCCCCGAGGTTTGGTTTCGGCAATTGATGACAACGCTTTATTACCATGACTAACGTGTGTTTTGTAGAAACTTTGGTAAGTTAGGTCATGGAGGTTTTAACTGCTTTGGTGTAAGGTCCAAATAGGCTAGAGGGGGGGGTGAATAGCCTAATTAAAACTTCTACAAGAATTACTTAACCACGAGTTAGTACGAAAGGTGGTGAAGCAAAAGCACTAGCTCTAACTAATTACGAGAGAAGAGCTTTGATTGATTATACCGCCGTGTAGAGATGAGATGTACCAATCAATCAATCACACAAGAGAAATCCTCGAGAAGAGAATGACATAAGAATTTATCCCGAGGTTCACTTGCTTCCCGGCAAGCTACTCCCCGTTGTGGCGATACACCCACTTGTCAGTTCGCGAGCTAATCGACTATCAAGAGTCGAGCCCTCGGCGGGCGCCGCACAACCGCACACAAGATGGGGATCCTCCAAGCCACGAGCTCCACTAGAGTATCCAATTCACGAACTCCCGCGGGGAAGGATCAAGAACCCCTTACAACACTTGGTGAAGGCTCCAACAATCTCCAATTGCGAGCTCAATCACCTCCGCTGCTCCAAGCCGTCTACCGTGTCGGGAAACACGGAAGAGTAACAAGAAATCCGCAGCAACTCGAAGATCAAGTGCCTCTAGAATGCAACTCTCAAGCAATGCACTTGAATCTCACTCAATCTCACTCAAGATATGCAACTAATCAAAGAGATGAGTGGAGGGGTTGTTCTCTAGCTCAAAGTATGTCTCTATATCTCAAAATGTGCAAGAGTTGCCCTCAAACCCCGGCCAACCTCTATTTATAGCGAAGGGGTACGCAGCTAGCCGTTACAGAGGACACAGCGAAAAACGCACTGACCGGACGCACCGGTCAGGGTGACCGGACGCGTCCGGTCACTACACGACAGCAAGAAACAGTGCGTGTCAGAACTAGCCGTTGCCGTGACTGGACGCGCTGAACCGATTGACCGGATGAGACAGTGCCCGCGTCCGGTCGCATTCCAGTATGCTCCCGTTGAGACCGGACGCGTCCGATCGCACGTGATCGGACGCGCCGCGCGTCCGATCGTTACTCCGCTTCGCTCTACCCTTCTGGACGCCTGACCGGACGCTCCGGCTACGTGAGGGACCGGACGCGCCGGTCGCGCGCTCTGGTTCGCTCAGGAGAACTGACCGGACGCGCTGTTGAACTGACCGGACACCACAGTGCCAGCGTCCGGTTAGAGTCCAGTAAGCTCCCTGGATGACCGGACGCGTCCGGTCGTCAGTGACCGGACGCGCTGCGCGTCCGATCATCAAACTGAAAACCGCACAGACGCTGAACACTGACCGGACGCTTCCGGTCATACAGAGACCGCGTCCGGTCCAGCGTCCGGTCATCTCTGTGACCTCCGTTCGCCTCCGTTTCTTTTCCGACTTCCGGCGCAGTAGAAAATAGGCGTTTCACTTCCCCAAAAAGCGCCGAATCCTGCCTCGCAAGCTCGGCGGGAGGGAGAGAGGAACCCAAACCCCTCTCTACCGCTCAAACTCCACCGCCTTCGCAAATGTGCTAACACCACCAAGTGTACACCACCATGTGCATGTGTGTTAGCATTTCACAATTATTTCTCAAAGCGTTATGTTAGCTCTTTTACTAGATCCTAATGCATATGCTCAAGACAATGATCTAGTGGCACTTGATTCCCGAGCTAACTGTGATTTCCCCTCTTGATAGTCGGCTATGTATCCTAAACCCGGTCAATCACTTCTCTACTCATCTTAGACCGGTAAAAGGAAAACCCTATGGTTATACCTTTGCCTTGCGCTCTTAGTTCCTTCTCTTCCACTTGATCATCATGTACACCATATTATGTGCATCTCCACCACTTGTGATCTTGTGGCCATCACTCCATGCCACATGCTCCTTCATTACGTGAGTTGCTTGTGCCTAACTCAAAACACTTAACACATGGCATTAGCAACTTGGTGTCATTAATTACCAAAACCAAACTTGGGCTTTCAACCTCCCCGTTTTTGGTAATTGATGACAACCATCACAAAGATATGAAATGAAATCAATTTTCAATTTCGATAGTATTAGCTCCCCCTACATATGTGCTTCCATGAGTTTGGTTCAATTATGCCCATATGTATGGATTTGAATTTTGGGAGAGTTACAACTATCAAATTGATGCTAAGGTATATAGAATGGACCTTTGAAGCGTGATACCAATTGGAGTTGCCTTTATATACCATCCTTAGCATCGATGTAGCTAGACACCACTTGTAATACATCACTTGTAAAGATCACAAACACTAAAGTACTTCGTGAGATCAACATTAAAAGCAAGGGTGTCTAGATACCACATGTAAAGCTACTCTTAACAAAACATCATTCATGTTCTATATCTAGCATACACCATTCAATCATGAATATCAAAATTAAACTTTGCAATGCAACATTTCATCATGTTAATGCACATACAAATGCAACAAATAATCCATGAGCTTGCTCCCCCTACTTATGTGCTCAAATTTAATTTCTCTCCTCCTCACTATATCTTTTCTCTCCCCCTTACTATATCTTTCTCGCTCTTTGCAATATCTTTGTGACTTTTCTCTCCCCCTTTGTCAACAATCACCAAAAAGGTGCCAATTTTAGTGAGAGATAGGTCAATCAATTATGAGGGAGTCTAAATTATGGTTCAATCTAGATTACTTGCCTAGAATATGTAATTCGGTTTGATCCAAGGACAAGCTTTTTCACACCTCATAAAGTATAAGGGTTATCTTGACCATGTTGAATTACACATCATGAGCTTATTTTCTAGATTCAACACTAGGTTTGCAAGCCCACAAACATGTCATATGCTACCACTAGATCAATCAAACATAGAAGCAATAGTGGTACCATATATACATCAAGATCATTTAATTTTCATGAATGAGCCTATTTGTCATGCAAATATGTCTATATGTTCTAAACATGTCCTTAGCAAAGTATGAATGATATGCCAAACAACTTTACCTTGCTATGTTGGAGGAGAGGCATGTCATATAAGAATGTGGGGGTGCACTCATTTCAAGTTGGAGAAGTCAAGTATGTTCAATTCATTCTTCAACTTGTAAAATCTCTTTTCATCAAGTGGCTTTGTAAAAATGTCGGCTAGTTGATCTTCGGTGCCAATGCTCTCAATGCTAATATCACCCTTTTGTTGATGGTCTCTTATGAAGTGATGCCTTATGGCAATGTGCTTGGTTCTTGAATGTTGTACCGGATTTTGAGTCATCTTGATAGCACTTTCATTGTCACAAAATAAAGGCACATTCTTGTATTTGATTCCAAAGTCATTCAAGGTGGCTTTCATCCAAAGCAATTGTGCACAACAACTACCGGCACTAATGTATTCGGCCTCGGCGGTAGATAGTGCAACACTATTTTGTTTCTTTGATGACCATGAAACAAGAGACCTCCCAAGCATTTGACAAGTGCCACTTGTGCTCATTCTATCAATCTTGCATCCACCATAGTCGGAGTCCGAATATCCAATCAACTCAAAGTTAGATCCTATAGGATACCATAATCCAACATCATGAGTGCCCTTAAGATATCTCAATATCCTCTTGGTTGCTTTCAAGTGACTTTCTCTAGGTGAAGCTTGATATCTTGCACACTTGCACACACTAAACATCACATCCGGCCTAGAGGCGGTGACATAGAGCAAACTTCCAATCATAGACCGGTATTGCTTTTGATCTACCATGTTTCCACTATCATCAATACCCAATTGATCATTTGTGCCCATTGGTGTACTCATTGGCTTAGCATCTTGCAATCCAAACTTCTTGATCATGTCCTTGATGTACTTGCCTTGACTTATAAAAGTGCCATTCTTCATTTGCTTGATTTGAAGTCCAAGGAAGTAACTAAGTTCTCCAATCATAGACATCTCAAATTCATTAGCCATCATATTTCCAAATTCTTCACAAAAGTCTTGGTTAGTTGATCCAAAGATAATGTCATCCACATAGATTTGCAACACAAACAAGTCATTTCCAAGCTTCTTGGTGAATAGAGTGGTGTCAACCTTTCCCATCTTGAACCTTTTAGAGAGGAGAAAGTCCCTCAACCTCTCATACCATGCTCTAGGTGCTTGCTTCAAACCATACAATGCCTTCTTTAGCTTGTAAACATGGTTGGGCTTCTTATCATCTTCAAAACCAGGAGGTTGCTCAACATAAACTTCTTCATTGATGTAGCCATTGAGAAATGCACTCTTAACATCCATTTGATAGAGCTTGATGTTGTGTGCACAAGCATATGCTAATAAGATTCTAATTGCTTCCAATCTTGCAACCGGTGCATATGTCTCTCCAAAGTCAAGACCCTCAACTTGAGTGTATCCTTGTGCTACTAATCTTGCTTTGTTCCTTACAATCATGCCATCTTGATCTTGCTTGTTTCTAAAGACCCACTTAGTGCCAATCACATTGTAGTTCTTTGGCCTCTCAACAAGTTTCCAAACTTGATTTCTAGCAAAGTTGTTTAGTTCTTCATGCATGGCATTTACCCACTCGAAATCTTTTAATGCATCTTCTATCTTCTTTGGTTCTTCTAATGAGACAAATGAGTAATGCTCACAAAATGATGCTAATCTTGATCTAGTTTGAACACCACTTTGAATTCCACCAATGATTTGGTCCAATGGATGATCTCTTGCAATACTAGTAGGTTGGAGTATTGGAAGTTGATTGCTTCCACTTGTTTGACCTTGAACTTGAGCTTCATCATGAGAACCACTAGAGCTTGCTTGATTTGTATCAATTTGCACACTTTGGTTGATCACATGAATATCATCATCATCAACTTGCATCGGCCTTATATCACCAATGTCCATGTTCTTCATTGTATTTGACAATTGATCTCCTCTCACATCATCAAGGTTTTGAGCTTCATTTTGAGACCCTTGGGTTTCATCAAACTCAACATCATGAACTTCTTCCAAGATGCCATTTGTGAGATTCCAAACTCTATATGATTTGCTTGTGGTAGAATAACCAAGTAAGAACCCTTCATCACATTTCTTTTCAAACTTGCTCAACCTAGTGCCTTTCTTGAGAATATAGCATTTACAACCAAACACTCTAAAGTATGCAATGTTGGGCTTTCTTCCATTCAATAGTTCATATGGTGTCTTTCCAAGCTTCCTATGGCAATAGAGACGGTTACTACAATAGCAAGCCGTGTTGATAGCTTCACTCCAAAATGAATGACTAACATTGTATTCACTAAGCATTGATCTAGCCATATCAATCAAGGTTCTATTTTTCCTTTCAACTACACCATTTGATTGAGGAGTGTATGTTGGTGAGAATTGATGCCCAATACCAAGATCATCACACAAATCTTCAATTCTTGTGTTCTTGAACTCACTACCATTGTCACTTCTAATCTTCTTGATGGTGATTTCAAACTCATTTTGCACTCTCTTGACAAAAGACTTGAATAGATCATAAACATCACTCTTGTCATAAAGAAAGAGCACCCAAGTGTATCTAGTGTAGTCATCCACAATCACAAAACCATACTTGTTGCCACCAATGCTAGTGTATGTTGTTGGCCCAAACAAGTCCATGTGCAATAGTTCAAATGCTTTTGATGTGCTCATTTCACTTTTACTAGGATGTGAATTTCCAACTTGTTTGCCGGCTTGACAAGCACTACATAGTTTATCCTTCTCAAAGGTGACATCCTTCAATCCTCTAACTAAGTCATGCCTCAAAAGTTTGTTCAATTGTTTCATTCCAACATGACCAAGCCTTCTATGCCATAACCAACCCATACTAGATTTACTAAGCAAGCATGATGTCAATTGTGTCTCACTATCATTAAAGTCAACCAAGTATAAGCTACCATGTCTAAATCCTTTGAATATCAAGTTTGATCCATCAACACTTATGACTTCAACATTATCACTACCAAATATGCACTTGAAGCCAAGATCACAAAGTTGTGCCACCGATAAAAGATTGAAATCTAAGCTCTCAACTAGCAACACATTAGATATGCTCATGTCATTTGAGATAGCAATTTTACCAAGCCCCTTGACCTTGCCTTTCTTGTTGTTGCCAAAAGTGATAGCATCAAAACCACCATTTTGACTTGTATCAATTGAATTGAACATACAAGAGTCTCCGGTCATATGTTGAGTGCACCCACTATCAAGCACCCAATGCCTTCCTCCGGCTTTGTAATTGACCTACAAGACAGGATCAATTCTTTTTAGGTACCCAAACTTGTTTGGGTCCTCCAAGGTTAGAGACTAAGCTCTTTGGTACCCAAATAGCTTTCTTCTTTGAGCCCATCCATGGTGTACCAATAAACTTAGCATGAACACCATTTATACCCTTAGTAAGCATATAGAAAGAATTAAACTTGATTGAGGATACATTTGCATTGGATTTCTTGTTCATGCAATGTTGCTCTATGTGACCAACTTGCTTGCAACTTTTGCAATAGCTACCATTGTTCTTCATAAAACGAGTCTTGTGAGGAGCAAAAGCGGCCTTGCCTTTCTTGGGGTTATAGCCCAATCCCTCTTTGTAAAGAGAAGCTCTTTGGCTACCCAAGCACATAAGCAAGTGGTCCTCACCACCATAAGCCTTAGCTAATGTGTGATTGAGCTCTTTTACCTCCTTCTTGAGATTTTCATTCTCAACTATAAGTGTGGAGTCACAAGTGAAACCATCACTACTAGATGAGGATGATGTAGATGAGCTACATGAAGGGTTAGTAGGAGCAACAATAATAGGCTTATGAAAAGTTTCATCAATTATATCACATGATATGCCTATGTTACAAGTTTTAGCTTTCTCAACATTAGTTGGCATGTTTTCACATTTTTCAACTAGAGAGGAATGAGCTTCTTCAAGCTTAGTGTGAGACTTTTGAAGCTTCTTATGGTCTACCTTTAGACTCTCATAAGATGCCCTAAGCTCATCAAGTTCTTGCATAAGGTTTTTCTTTTCCTTAAGCAAGCCCTTGCACTCCTTTCTAGATTCTTTAAAATGTTGAGTGCAATCTTCTAGCATGGTGATTAGTTCATCTTTAGTGAATTCTTCTTCATCACTATCACTATCACTAGCATTATCATGATCACTCTCATCGTCGGATGATACCTTAGCGGCCTTAGCCATGAAGCACGATGGAGTGTCGAAGAGGGAGACCTTCTCTTGGATGGCAATGCTAGCATGTCCCTTCTTCTTGCTCTTGTAGTCATCCTCATCATCACTTGAGGAATCATCACTATCCCATGTAGCAACATGAGAATCATTCTTCTTCTTATAAGAGCCTTTTTTTTCTTGCTTCTTCTTCTCTTTCTTGATAGCATCTTCATCATCACTATTATAAGGACACTTTGCAATGAGATGGTCCTTGCTATGGCATCTAAAGCATCTCATGGTATGCTCATTCTTCTTGGATGAGTTCTTCCTCCTTCTTGCACGATAGCCTTTCTTCTTCATGAATTTGCCAAATTGCTTGACAAAGAGAGCCATCTTCTCATCAATGTCATCACTATCACAAGAGCTTGAGTCTTCATCACTTGATGATTCAATCTTGGATTTGCTCTTGGATGTGGTGGCTTTGAATGCCACACTCTTCTTCTTTTCATCATCTTTCTTCTCATTTTCCTTCTTCTTCTTCTTGACCAACTCATCCTTCTCATCATCTTCTCTATATGAATCATCGGTCATCACTTCTTGAAATATTTGTTGAGGAGTTGAATCCTTCAATGTAGTCCTCACTAGCACGGTGATCAATGTATCAAATCTCTTGGGTAGACTTCTCAAGAACTTCATAGAGAATTGATTGTCCTTGACCTCCTCACCAAGTGCCTTGAGCTCATTGACAATGACTTGCAACCTATGAAACATCTCCGGTACACTCTCATCATCTTGCATCTTGAAGCTTGAAAATTTTTCTTGCAACATATATGCTTTAGCGGTCTTTGTACCTTCGGTGCCCTCAAATGTTTCTTCTAGCTTGGCCCAAGCATCATGTGCAACTTCTATGTTTTTCACTTGCTCAAATGTCTTATCATCTAATGCCTCATGAAGAGCACTAATGGTAATGTCATTGCATTGGAGCTTCTTCTCTTCCACCGGTGTAGGTGCTTCCGGATTAGCAACCTCAAATTTTGTTTCGGTGACCTTCCACACTTCTCTATTGATTGACTTTAGGTGTGCGGTCATCTTAACCTTCTAATATGCATAATTTGTGCCATCAAAGTGAGGTGCCTTCTTGGTGTTGTTGATGTGCAAGCTTAATTGAGTCATTTCCTTTTCACCGTAGGTTGTTAAGCCTCAAATAAACGGTGCCTCGGCTCTGATACCACTTGTAAGGTCCAAATAGGCTAGAGGGGGGGTGAATAGTGAAAGGATCAAGATGCCCAAGAGGGGGGGTGAATTGGGCTTTTCTAAAAATTAAATGCAAGAAATAAATCCTACAAGCCGGAATTCACCCCTAGTGTCTACTTGTGTTCCTAGAGAGTCTACCGATACAAAGTTTTGCACCCTAGTTTCCAATCCTAGTCTAGCAAGGCAAGTCTAGGAATGTAAACAAGCAATGAAAGTAAATACGAGAATGTAAATGCTTGAAAGTAAAGGGGCAAGGAACACGGCGATGTTTTTCCGAGGTATCGGAGAGTCGCCACTCCCCACTAGTCCTCGTTGGAGCACCCGCGCAAGGGTGTAGCTCCCCCTTGATCCGCGCAAGGATCAAGTGCTCTCTACGGGTTGATTCTTTGACACTCCGTCGCGGTGAATCACCCACAACCGCTCACAAGATGAGTTGGGTCATCCACAAGCTCCGCCGGATGATCACCAAACTCCCAATCATCACCAAGCCGTCTAGGTGACGGCGATCACCAAGAGTAACAAGCTAGAACTCTCACTTGACCACTACGAGCCCAAATGAGAAAGTGGATGCACACTTGCTACTCTCTAATCGCTAGTGAGGAACTCTCAAGCTTTGATTCTCAAATCTCTATCCTCACTAGTGCTCTTGCACTACCTTGCACTCCAAAGGTGTTTATCAGCTGATCAAATGAGCAAGAGACCTCTAAAAGAGGTGGTGGGGATGTATTTATACACCCCATAGACAAAACGAACCGTTACCTGCTAACTCAGCAAAACTCGAGCTGACCAGACGCGCCGGTCGTACTGACCGGACGCGCCGGTCTCTCGTAACGGTCGAAAACCAAAAAACAACTGAGTGACCGGACGCACCGGTCAGGGGTGACCGGACGCGTCCGATCGTGCAAGGAGCATACTGTACTCGCACCGGACACGCGACCGCGTCCGATCGGTGATGACCGGACGCGCCCGGTCGTCTCTGGACCTTACTGGACTGTGACCGGACGCGCCGATCACACCCAGGTCGCGTCCGATCGGGTGTTTCCCTCAAGTGACACGTGTTGACTTCTGACCACCGCGTCCGGTCCTCGCGAGGACCGCGTCCGGTGTTCAGAGCTGAAACCCTAGCCGCGGAACTGAACTGACCGGACGCGTCCGGTTATGCCGAGGACCGCGTCCGGTCAAGGGAAAACAACCCGAAACACTCCGAAACGCGTCACAACTTGAACCAAGTTGCTTCCAACTGAACTTTGAGCTATTCTAGAGCTGCCTAGCGCCAAGTTTAACAAGTGTGCACCACACCTAAACATAGGACTCGCCTAGGTCAAGCTACCCGCTCATGCCCCCCTTTATAGTACGGCCAAAAGAGAAAAACGAAGATCCTAACGACTATTCCAAATGTCTCTCAACACCTCGACATCCGGAACTAACCGTCCTTAATCTTGATGTCACTCTTTTGAAAACCGAAACGATTTCCATCAAGGGGCATGAATACCATGGTGCCCAAAGCAGTTAAAACCTCCATGACCTAACTTACCAAAGTTTCTGCAAAACACACGTTAGTCATGGTAATAAAGCGTTGTCATCAATGGCCGAAACCAAATCTCGGGGTCTAGATGCTTTCAATCTCCCCCTTTTTGGTGATTGATGACAACACTAAGATATGAAAGATTGGAGTTGAGGTTTTTGAGCATGCATGGTTCACATAAGCAAAAAGCAATAAGCATAGAAGGGTTAGGAATTGCTTATGTGTCCCAAGCCAAAAGAGTGTACTCATAAGATAAGACAAAAAGCGTTAGTACACAAACAGATATAGCTCATAAGAAAACGGAGTAAGGCACGGAAGCACAACCTTAGAGCTATAATTAACAACGGTGACAAGAGATAACAAAGTGACAGGATAAAACATTAAGACTCAAGGTTTATCTCACAACGACATGTCACACGAATGCAATGACTGAAAAGTAAACATGATGCATGAATGTAGCACACAGGAAAAAAAACGAAAAACCTCTCTCAAAACTCCCTCTGAAACTACTCTCTCCCCCTTTGGCATCAAGCGCCAAAAAAAGCTAATCTAAAGATCTAATGGGGGACAGACGGAGTCGTGTCGGGTGCCGAGGTGCGCGGAGTAATCATGAAGTGTAGAGAATCGCCCTCGGAATCTGAACTATCTGGCTGACCCTCTGAAGAAGCATGTGGCTGTGTAACGGTCTGGGTCTGAACGGCAGGAACAGGTACTGTCGTAGTAGCAATAATAGGATCCGTCTGAGTGACCTGAGCCTGTAGCAAGCCAATAGCAGGAGGATCTGTGGAGGCAACTGACGAAGGTAGAGTCTCTGTAGTACCAGTCCCTGTTACTAGAGGAATACCTGCCTCTGAAGCTAACAACCCTGAAGAAGTAGCAAATGTAGTGTGCGAGGGCGTCGGCTGACCAGTCAACTCGCTGTAGGTAGCACTGAAATCACCGAAGGGTGTGCCTGTCAGGAGGTGAGGGCGAGGCTGATCTGATGGTGTAAACCCCGTGTGAATAGGCGTGAAGCTCGGGGACTAGAAAGACTGGGGAACCTGCTGCTGTGGAGATGTGAACTGGAAACCCGGCTGTCCCTGACTCGATGGATCAGTAGATGGTAAAGTAGAAGTCAGGACGGAAGCAGGCGGAGGAACCCCAACAGTGACTAGGTGGCGCAGGAGGTCCAAGTACTGCTGCTGACTAGCTGCATTCTGTCACTGAATCTCGTACTGCTGTCGCTGCATTTCGACATGCTGCCTCTGGATCTCAAGCTGCTGACGCTGAAACTCGTCCTGACGAGCCTGAATCTGTGCAAGTGCTGCAGTTGTGTCCTGAGCCTGTCGCTGTATTTGCTGTTGCTGTTGCTCCTGTGCCTGAGTCAACCTCTCAAGTATTGCCACCATGGCTGGGTCTGCGCGGGAGGCTGAACCAGAGCCACCGGCCTCGTGGTCGTGAGACCAAGGAGACCGGTACCTGGGGATGGGCTGGTAGTCCTCATCAGTGCTGTCAGATGTCCCATCCTCAGGAAGATCAGTAGGCTGAGCGTCAAGATCTGCAAGCTCTGCCTCTGCAAGCTCATCAACTATGGCGTCCTGCTCAGCTGCTGTCTCAGGAACCTCAGGTCACACACGCTGTCCTGGCACTGGGGCCTGATCTCTGGTGACTGAAGCCCAAAGCTGACGGATATCATACTCAGGGAAAGCAGTAGTAGTATCTGATATCTCAGCTCGGATCTCTGCTGGTAACTGGATGGATGATCTAATAATGAAGCAGATCCAGTGTGCATAGGGCAGCTGACGATTACCCTTGAAGCCCTCAGCTATGGTGTCATCCATCTCACTAAGTATGAGATCCCAAATGTCAAACTGAGTCTATGAGAGGAGGTGGTGAACAACCCATAGCTGCATCCGAGTCAGTCCCTCTCTGTAGCCAAGTCTGGGAAGTAGAGTGCGTCTGACTATAGCATCCAAAACCCTGGCAAGAGGTGTCAAACTGGCAAGCGTGCGACGAGACCCTTCGCCAAAAGGCTGACGGAAGCAGGGTCGAACCAGGTCTGTAGGTGGCACTGCACCGCCATGAGGGCGTCTCGGTGGAGGAGTCTGACCAAAGCACAACTGATGTATCTTCGTGTTGGAAGCTGGGAGTCTGAGAATCTCCCGCACTCTGGTGCTGTATAGGTGGTGATCGCGGCCTCGGAATGCAAAGTGAATGAAATCATGGGCAGGATCAATCCATAGTGAAGCATAAAACTCTCTGACCCATGTGCCGCAGTATGCACCTGTCCGTTCAAGAAGATCTGACAAGCCTAGCAGAAAGGACAGGTGCGGACGTAGCTGCTCTCCCACAACCTCAACTAGTGACTCAAGTCGACAGACCCTCTGTGGTCGGAAAGCAATACCGCTGTCAACTAGAGCTCTGTAGAAATCCTCCTGAAGTGGGGTATAGAATCCTTTTGAAGCTCTGGGATCCCTCACAGGTGGAAACCACCGACTGACCTCCACGAACCTCAACCCCTGCACCTGACGTGCTGTAGCACCCCTCAAGTCAAAGTGCTCGACCGGGGGTGAACCTCTAGCTCTGGGAGGAGGACATGCTCCACGACGCTGGCCCTCTGGCCTAGGAGACACCTGAGTACGGGCGCGTGTGGAGCGGCGACGTGGTGGAGACTGAGCTGGCTGCTCCTCTGTGTCCTCTGTAGCCTCTGGAGCCTCTGGAGGTGGATCAACTGACATACTCTCTGTAGCTCCAGTATCCTCAGTACCCTCAGTGGCCTCTGTGCTGAGCTGTCGACCTTCAAGATGAAAGCGACGCTCGCCTATGCGTTGCCACTGCTCCTGCCACCTCTCTCTGCCTGCTCTGCTGCATCTGCCACGGCCTGAGCAATCTCTGCCTCTGTGAGTGTCTTCTTCTTCTTTCTGGCCAAGATCTTGACACGCTTCCCACGTGCAATCTCAGACCGACGAGGAGGACTGTCGTCCCCGTCACCAGGAGCACCACCGGCATTCTTGCAATGCACCATGCTGACAAACTGACTGAAAACCTCTGAAAGATGATGAACTGTCACTCAAGAGGCTTGGCCTCAATCCGTATCCGCAGGCTTGGCCTCGGATTCAGCAAACTGATCTCACCCGACACACGGACAGACTCGCTGCAAGGACGGAATAGAGAGATCTACTATAAGCACATATACAACTAAAAGATACGAAACCCTAGAGATAGCAAGCATATGTGATACGATGAGAATCGAGACGTGAAGCTACCTCGGATCGATGAGACGACGGTGACAAGATGAGGTGACCTAGATCGCGAGATTCCCCGAATCCACTGGACGAGCTCTCGCGAAGAAGACGACGCGCGACGAATCTCGTCGACGAACGATCGACCGACGAACCCTAGGGTTAGGGTTAGGGCAGATTGACGAAAAACGATCGGAGCCAAGCACGAGTCGTTCCAATGTCGGAGATGAAGCCGGCTTGCAGGAGCGCGGCTCACCGGCGGTGGTGGCGCGGTCGGGCGACGGCGGCGCGGCGGTGGCGCGAGGATGGTGGCAGCGCGGCTGCGAGCGAAGGTCGGTACGGGCAGGAGGCACGGAAGGACGGCTGGCGCGCGCGCGAGCAAGGCTGGCCTTGCCGGAGGCGAGGAAGACAGCGAAGCGGTGGCTCACCGGCGGCAGGCGGTGCGGCGGTGGCGCAAAGTGCGGCGGTGGCGAAAGAAACCGGCGGCGGCGCAAGGAGGCTCGGGCGGAGAAAAGAAAAACGGCCGAGGACGAAGCGGTATATGAAGGGTCAGATCCGCTCGACGCGTGATGACCGGACGCGGTGGTCGTTATGACCGGACGCGGTGGTGCAGCGTCCGGTCACACTCCAGTAAGTTCCTGGAGTGACCGGACGCGTCCGGTGAGGACTGACCGGACGCGGTCAGAGTCCGGTCGAGGGGAGCTCGGGAAAATATCACGAATGACCGGACGCGGTGGTGGTAACCGGGACCGGACGCGGTGGTCAAACAGAGGCGCGTCCGGTGCAGCGTCCGATCAGTAGATCTGGAGATGGTCTTCTGGATGACCGGACGCGCTGGTGGACGTCGGGACCGGACGCGGTGGTGAAGCATCACTGCGTCCGATGCAGCGTCCGGTCCAGCGTCCGGTCACTGTTCTTCACCCTTCTTCGTTCCGAACAACGACGCGACTTCTCCCAATCAGGTTCCAATTCAAAAAGACACAAATAAACACCAATTGGAACACGATATGAGTGACCTCACTCAAACCCTCAAAATTTTTAATATAGATTGCCTTAGGCTAGTATTATTTTTAAGGAAATAGGCAATAAACACCCAAGGAGCAACGTATGGCCATGCAATAGAGTTTTTGAACCTTTAGGAGCGTCAAAATGCTCTCTCTATCCATGGACGAACACAGAGGTTGCTCAAAGCTTAACCGAAAAGAAACGACAAGAACAACAACCATGCATATGCAATGCAATACAAGAAGATAAAACTAGAATGCTTGTCAAGTTTGATCCACGGTTAGGCTTTTTCACTCCTCCAAAGAAGGGTTATCGTAACCGTGTTAGCCAAGCCCTAAAAACATTGCGATAAAAATAAACATGGCATATTATGCAATGCAAGGGACAACACACGCTCATTTTTTAAAGTTACTAGAATCAAGCACATTGAGTTCACTTCTTAACCTACAAAAGGTTGCCTCATCCAAAGGTTTAGTGAAGATATCCGCTAATTGATTTTCACTTCTTACACCTTCTAGTGATATGTCATTTTTAGCAATGTGATCTCTTAGAAAGTGATGGCGGATATCAATGTGCTTGGTGCGAGAGTGTTGTACCGGATTGTTAGCAATTTTAACGGCACTTTCATTATCACATAAAAGTGGCACCTTTTCAAGAACAATTCCATAGTCTAGGAGGGTTTGTTTCATATATAAGATTTGTGCACAACAAGCCCCCGCGGCAATGTATTCCGCCTCGGTGGTGGACAAAGCCACACTATTTTGCTTTTTAGATGACCAAGATACTAAAGATCTTCCAAGCAAATGGCACCCTCCGGATGTGCTTTTTCTATCAATTTTGCAACCGGCATAGTCCGAATCGGAATAGCCAACTAGTTAGAATCTAGCTCCTTTGGGATACCAAAGACCAATGCTTGGGGTGAGCTTAAGATATCTTAGGATTCTTTTTACGGCACATAAGTGAGGTTCTTTAGGGCACGCTTGAAAGCGGGCACACATGCACACACTAAACATGATATCGGGCCTAGATGCGGTAAGGTACAACAAGCTACCAATCATAGAACGGTAGAGAGTTTGATCAACCGGTTTACCTCCCTCATCTAGGTCGAGATGTCCATTTGATGGCATTGGGGTCTTGATTGGTTTGCATTCTTCCATCTTGAATCTTTTGAGAAGATCCTTGGTATACTTTTCTTGAGAGATGAAAATCCCTTCTCTCATTTGCTTTACTTGAAATCCAAGGAAGAATGTGAGCTCACCAATCATTGACATCTCGAACTCCTTCGATATCAATTCACCAAATTCCTTGCAATAATCTTCATTTGTTGATCCGAAGATGATATCATCAACATATACTTGACAAATAAAGATCTCCTCATTAAACTTCTTGGTGAATAGTGTGGTGTCGACCTTCCCAATGGTGAAGCCCTTCTCAATGAGGAAGTCCCGGAGGCGCTCATACCACGCTCTAGGAGCTTGCTTGAGCCCATATAACGCCTTGGACAACCTATAAACATGATTAGGATATCTAGGGTCTTCAAACCCGAGAGGTTGATTGACATAGACTAGTTCATTTATAAAGCCATTTAAGAATGCACTTTTCACATCCATTTGATATAGTTTCATATCATGATGTGATGCATATGCAAGGAGGATACGAATGGCTTCAAGTCTTGCAACGGGTGCAAAGGTCTCTCCAAAATCAAGACCTTCAACTTGAGAGAACCCCTTTGCAACTAGTCTTGCCTTGTTCCTCACCACTATGCCTTGGTTATCTTGCTTGTTTCGGAACACCCACTTGGTTCCAATGACTCTTGCACCTTTGGGATGCTCTTCAAGTGTCCATACTTGATTGCGGGTGAAGTTGTTCAATTCTTCATGCATTGCAATCACCCAATCCGGATCTTGAAGAGCTTCTTCTACATTCTTAGGTTCAACGCAAGAGACAAAAGAGTGATGTTCAACAAAAGAAGCTAGCTTTTGGGATCGAGTCATTACTCCCTTTGTAGGACTCCCTATGATGAGATCTTGTGGATGTGCTTGAAGTAGTGGTGAATTTCTTCTATCAACCACTTGAGGAGGTAGATGGGGAGCATCAACATCTTGAGCTTGTGCCTCGGCTTGTTCATGAGAGACATAAGTGTCTTCATTTTCAACTCTCTCATTCTTGTCATCATCTTGAGGCACACGTGATGAAGATGGTGGATCAACAATTTGTACATCGTCATCATCATCTTTTGGCTTGATGTCTCCCACCGGCATGTTCTTCATGGCCTCCCTCAAGGGTTCATCACCTACATCATCACAATTCTCAATTGCTCCTTGGGAGCCGTTAGATTCATCAAATTCCACATCATATGTTTCTTCAACCAAACCGGTGGCATGGTTAAATACTCTATATGCTTTGGACTTTGATGAGTAACCAACAAGAAAACCAATATCACAACGTCTTTGAAACTTCCCTAGGTGTTGACGCTTCTTGTAGATGTAACATTTGCAACCAAACACCCGGAAGAAAGAGACGTCCGGCTTCTTCCCATTTAGCAACTCATAGGGGGTCTTGCCAAGAAACTTTTGTAGGAAGAGGCGATTTGAAGCATAGCATGCGGTGTTGATTGCCTCGGCCCACAACTTCTCCGGAGTGTTGTACTCATCTAGCATTGTTCTTGCAAGGGTGATCAAAGTTCGGTTCTTTCTCTCAACTACACCATTTTGTTGAGGAGTGTAGGTTGAAGAGACCTCATGCTTGATTCCAATTTCATCACAATAAGCTTCAATGTTGGTGTTGTCAAACTCTTTCCCATTGTCACTTCTAATCTTCTTTATCTTGACTTCAAATTCATTTTGAGCTCTCTTTGCAAACTTCTTGAAGCAATTTGCCACTTCGGATTTGTCATGAAGGAAGAAAGTCCATGTATACCTTGAGTAGTCATCCACTATCACAAGACAATAGAGATTACCACCCAAGCTCTTGTATGTTGTAGGCCCAAACAAATCCATGTGTAGAAGTTCTAGCACTCTTGAAGTTGACATGAAAGCTTTGGTTGGATGAGAGTTTGCAACTTGTTTGCCCGCTTGACATGCACTACAAGGTTTGTCCTTTTCAAACTTTACATCCTTCAATCCTCTCACTAGTTCTTTCTTCAATAGCTTGTTGAGAGTGTTCATTCCAACATGAGCAAGCCTCCTATGCCAAAGCCAACCAAGTGAGGTCTTGGTGAACAAACATGTCATCAAATTTGCATCTTCGGAGGTGAAGTCAATAAGATAAAGATTGTTGTATCTAAAGCCTTTGAATATTACTTGCTTGTCATCTATCTTTGAAACTTCCACTTCATTTGGTGTGAACAAGCATTGGAAGCCAAGGTCATAAAGTTGCCCAACGGATAACAAGTTGAAACTCAATGAAGCAACATAGAGCACATTTGAGAGTGAGTGATCATGTGATATTGCAATCTTGCCTATACCCTTGACTTTGCTCTTTGAATTATCCCCAAATGTGATCTTCTCTTGACATATTCCATTCTCTTCAATGGTGGTGAACATACGAGGATCACCGGTCATATGTTGAGTGCAACCACTATCAATAACCCAATGAGATCCACCGGTCTTGTAGTTCACCTACACACAAGAGATCAAGCTTTTTGTTTAGGGACCCAAACTTGAGAGGGGCCCTTGACTTTCTCAACTAGTGACTTGGCAACCCATATTTTCTTTGGCCTATTCTTGTTTGGGGGACCCAAAAACATGACTTTCATCTTTCCATTTGAATCTTTTCTTAGCATATAATGAGCATTGAAGGCGAAGGGTCTAGCATGCTTGGGCAAGGGTTGTGGTGGTGGAGTTTTGCATTCATGAGCAAAGTGACCTTCTTGACCACACTCAACACATCTCTTTGGCTTGGGCTTTGACTTGCTTTGTTGTTGTTGAGCTTTTGCTTTCTTCTCTTGATTTGCCAAGTACCCAATACCACTTCTATCTATCTTCATTACGGTGTTCATGAGGAGCTCACTTTGCAAATGTTGGCCTCTTGTGAACTTGCTTAGGCCGGTCTTGAGATGCTCTTTTTCTTGCTTGAGCTTTTTGTTCTCTTCAATGAGTGACTCATTTGTTGGTTGCTTCTCAAGAGCCATCAAACCTTTTAGCTTCTTGTTCTCATTTGCAAGCTTCTCATTCTCACTCTTAATCTTGGCATAATCATCATGGTTGCTTGACTCAACCACACTCTTGCCTTTGCTACTAGAACCTCGCTCAATGCTTTCAATGATCAAGTCATCACATGATGTAGCTATATCACACTTAACAACATGGTTAGTAGCATCATGTGTCTCAAGAGCAAGTTCATTAGCAACCACAAGACTATCATAGTCAATTTTTAATGTGGTGTATTTGTCCTTTAGAGAATTATGTTTAGTGATGAGCTCATCATGCTTCTTCTCAAGTTTATCATGTTGATCTTTAAGCTCTTTATAAGAGGTTTTGAGCTCCTTGAGAGTGGAAGGCATCACTTCATTTTGAACTCTAAGCTCACCACTAGTCTTTTGAATATTTTCAAGCTTCGATGAGAGTGATTCATTTTCATTTTGAAGATCATCATTTTCACTTCTAGTTCTTCTTATGATTTTAGTGTATTTATTTAGCAATTTTACAAGTTCATCATAAGAAGGTGAGTCATATTCATCATCACTATCACTATCATCATCATCATCACTATCATGGTTTTGTACCTTTCGTTCACCCTTGGCCATAAGGCATAGGTGAGTAGTGGACGATGATGGTGAAGGAGGCGGTGAAGGTGGTGATGAAGATGTTGGTGAAGATGATGGCCCCATCACAAATGCGGCAACCTTCTCTTTCTCATCATCGCTCTCATCTTCGGAGGACTCACATGATGATTCAATGTCGGTGAGCCAATCACCAACAATGTATGTCTTTCCTCCCTTCTTCTTCTTGTGGAACTCCTTGCCATCCTTCTTCTTGTATGGCTTGTTCCTCTTCTTCTCTTCTTCTTCATCACTTGAATCATTTTTCTTGCCCTTGTTCTTGTTCTTGTACTTGTCTTTTGGTGGTCTAGGGCATTGATGAGCTAGGTGGCCAAGTTCACCACAATTGTAGCAATCCATCTCCGAGATTGGCTTTCTCTTGCTACTTGTGAAGAATTTCTTCTTCTTGCCATCGAACTTGATGCCACTCTTGTTAAGCTTCTTTAGCATCTTGGTGGTCTTTTTCACCATGAGTGCAAGTGATTCATCATCAACATCACTTTCACTTGAGCTTTCTTGCACCATCATGGCTTGGCCCTTCTTCTTCTTCTTGTCATGACTAGCTTTGAAGGCCAAGTCTTTCTTCTTGGAAGATGATGAGCCCTCTTCCGGAGTGATATGCATGTACATCTCATGAGCATTGATTTTCCCTAAAACTTGAGTCGGTGTTGCGGTGGAAAGATCACTTTGGTGAAGCACGGTGACAATGTGTCCATACTTCTCAACGGGAAGCACACTCAAGATCTTCCTTGCAACATCCGATTGGCTCATTTTGGTGAGCCCAAGAGCATTGAGGTCCTCTACAAGAACATTCAAGCGAGTGTACATGTCATTAGCACTTTCTTTGGGAAGCATCTCAAAAGAATTAATTTTATTTAAGGCTATGTGATAGCGTTCCTCACGCTCACTCTTAGTTCCCTCATGGAGAGCACAAAGATTTTCCCACAATTCATGAGCGTTCTTTGCATTACGCACGCGATTGAAGATATCTTTGCCTAAGCCCCGGTAGAGTGCATTTTTGGCCTTTGCATTCCACCGGTCGTACTTCTCCTCGTCACCACTTGGGTTAGCGGGATCCCTTATGGGGGGAAGCCCTTCGGTTGCGGCTCTAAGGCACCCAACATCTATGGCTTCGAGGTACGCCTCCATACGAATTTTCCAATATGGAAAATCATCTCCCTCAAAAGTGGGAGGTGGTCCTTCCCCATTAGACATCTTGCTCTAGGCGGTAAAGCCTAAAAATAGAGCAACACGGCTCCGATACCAATTGAAAGGATCAAGATGCCCAAGAGGGGGGGTGAATTGGGCTTTTCTAAAAATTAAATGCAAGAAATAAATCCTACAAGCCGGAATTCACCCCTAGTGTCTACTTGTGTTCCTAGAGAGTCTACCGATACAAAGTTTTGCACCCTAGTTTCCAATCCTAGTCTAGCAAGGCAAGTCTAGGAATGTAAACAAGCAATGAAAGTAAATACGAGAATGTAAATGCTTGAAAGTAAAGGGGCAAGGAACACGGCGATGTTTTTCCGAGGTATCGGAGAGTCGCCACTCCCCACTAGTCCTCGTTGGAGCACCCGCGCAAGGGTGTAGCTCCCCCTTGATCCGCGCAAGGATCAAGTGCTCTCTACGGGTTGATTCTTTAACACTCCATCACGGTGAATCACCCACAACCGCTCACAAGATGAGTTGGGTCATCCACAAGCTCCGCCGGATGATCACCAAACTCCCAATCACCACCAAGCCATCTAGGTGATGGCGATCACCAAGAGTAACAAGCTAGAACTCTCACTTGACCACTACGAGCCTAAATGAGAAAGTGGATGCACACTTGCTACTCTCTAATCGCTAGTGAGGAACTCTCAAGCTTTGATTCTTAAATCTCTATCCTCACTAGTGCTCTTGCACTACCTTGCACTCCAAAGGTGTTTATCAGCTGATCAAATGAGCAAGAGACCTCTAAAAGAGGTGGTGGGGATGTATTTATACACCCCACAGACAAAACGAACCGTTACCTGCTGACTCAGCAAAACTCGAGCTGACCGGACGCGCCGGTCGTACTGACCGGACGCGCCGGTCGCTCGTAACGGTCGAAAACCGAAAAACAACTGAGTGACCGGACGCACCGGTCAGGGGTGACCGGACGCGTCCGGTCGTGCAAGGAGCATACTGTACTCGCACCGGACGCGCGACCGCATCCGATCGGTGATGACCGGACGCGTCCGGTCGTCTCTGGACCTTACTGGACTGTGACCGGACGCGCCGATCACACCCAGGTCACGTCCGATCGGGTGTTTCCCTCAAGTGACACGTGTTGACTTCTGACCACCGCGTCCGGTCCTCGCGAGGACCGCGTCCGGTGTTCAGAGCTGAAACCCTAGCCGCGGAACTGAACTGACCGGACGCGTCCGGTCATGCCGAGGACCGCGTCCGGTCAAGGGAAAACAACCCGAAACACTCCGAAACGCGTCACAACTTGAACCAAGTTGCTTCCAACTGAACTTTGAGCTATTCTAGAGCTGCCTAGCGCCAAGTTTAACAAGTGTGCACCACACCTAAACATAGGACTCGCCTAGGTCAAGCTACCCGCTCATGCCCCCCTTTATAGTACGGCCAAAAGAGAAAAACGAAGATCCTAAAGACTATTCCAAATGTCTCTCAACACCTCGACATCCGGAACTAACCGTCCTTAATCTTGACGTCACTCTTTTGAAAACCGAAACGATTTCCATCAAGGGGCATGAATACCATGGTGCCCAAAGCAGTTAAAACCTCCATGACCTAACTTACCAAAGTTTCTGCAAAACACACGTTAGTCATGGTAATAAAGCGTTGTCATCAATGGCCGAAACCAAACCTCGGGGTCTAGATGCTTTCAAATAGCCTAATTAAAACTTCTACAAGAATTACTTAACCACGAGTTAGTACGAAAGGTGGCGAAGCAAAAGCACTAGCTCTAACTAATTAAGCAAGCCACCTACACAAGTCTAGTACAAGGCTATTCACTAAACACAACAACAACTACAAGCTAGAAACAAGAAGAAATACGAGAGAAGAGCTTTGATTGATTATACCGCCGTGTAGAGATGAGATGTACCAATCAATCAATCACACAAGAGAAATCCTCGGGAAGAGAATGACACAAGAATTTATCCCGAGGTTCACTTGCTTCCCGGCAAGCTACTCCCCGTTGTGGCGATACACCCACTTGTCAGTTCGCGAGCTAATCGACTATCAAGAGTCGAGCCCTCGGCGGGCGCCGCACAACCGCACACAAGATGGGGATCCTCCAAGCCACGAGCTCCACTAGAGTATCCAATTCACGAACTCCTGCGGGGAAGGATCAAGAACCCCTTACAACACTTGGTGAAGGCTCCAACAATCTCCAATTGCGAGCTCAATCACCTCCGCTGCTCCAAGCCGTCTACCGTGTCGGGAAACACGGAAGAGTAACAAGAAATCCGCAGCAACTCGAAGATCAAGTGCCTCTAGAATGCAACTCTCAAGCAATGCACTTGAATCTCACTCAATCTCACTCAAGATATGCAACTAATCAAAGAGATGAGTGGAGGGGTTGTTCTCTAGCTCAAAGTATGTCTCTATATCTCAAAATGTGCAAGAGTTGCCCTCAAACCCCGGCCAACCTCTATTTATAGCGAAGGGGTACGCAGCTAGCCGTTACAGACGACGCAGCGAAAAACGCACTGACCGGACGCTCCGGTCAGGGTGACCGGACGCGTCCGGTCACTACACGACAGCAAGAAACAGTGCGTGTCAGAACTAGCCGTTGCCGTGACCGGACGCGCTGAACCGATTGACCGGACGCGACAGTGCCCGCGTCCGGTCGCATTCCAGTATGCTCCCGTTGAGACCGGACGTGTCCGATCGCACGTGATCGGACGCGCCGCGCGTCCGATCGTTACTCCGCTTCGCTCTACCCTTCTGGACGCCTGACCGGACGCTCCGGCTACGTGAGGGACCGGACGCGCCGGTCGCGCGCTCTGGTTCGCTCAGGAGAACTGACCAGACACGCTGTTGAACTGACCGGACGCCACAGTGCCAGCGTCCGGTTAGAGTCCAGTAAGCTCCCTGGATGACCGGACGCGTCCGGTCGTCAGTGACCGGACGCGCTGCGCGTCCGATCATCAAACTGAAAACCGCGCAGACGCTGAACACTGACCGGACGCTTCCGGTCATACAGAGACCGCGTCCGGTCCAGCGTCCGGTCATCTCTGTGACCTCCGTTCGCCTCCGTTTCTTTTCCGACTTCCGGCGCAGTAGAAAATAGGCGTTTCACTTCCCCAAAAAGCGCTGAATCCCGCCTCGCAAGCTCGGCGGGAGGGAGAGAGGAACCCAAACCCCTCTCTACCGCTCAAACTCCACCGCCTTCGCAAATGTGCTAACACCACCAAGTGTACACCACCATGTGCATGTGTGTTAGCATTTCACAATTATTTCTCAAAGCGTTATGTTAGCTCTTTTACTAGATCCTAATGCATATGCTCAAGACAATGATCTAGTGGCACTTGATTCCTGAGCTAACTGTGATTTCCCCTCTTGATAGTCGGCTATGTATCCTAAACCCGGTCAATCACTTCTCTACTCATCTTAGACCGGTAAAAGGAAAACCCTATGGTTATACCTTTGCCTTGCGCTCTTAGTTCCTTCTCTTCCACTTGATCATCATGTACACCATATTATGTGCATCTCCACCACTTGTGATCTTGTGGCCATCACTCCATGCCACATGCTCCTTCATCACGTGAGTTGCTTGTGCCTAACTCAAAACACTTAACACATGGCATTAGCAACTTGGTGTCATTAATTACCAAAACCAAACTTGGGCTTTCATTTGGGCACCATGGTATTCATGCCCCTTGATGGAAATTGTTTCGGTTTTCAAAAGAGTGACGTCAAGATTAAGGACGGTTAGTTCCGGATGTCGAGGTGTTGAGATACATTTGGAATAATCGTTAGGATCTTTGTTTTTCTCTTTTGGCCGTATTATAAAGGGGGGCATGAGCGGGTAGCTTGACCTAGGCGAGTCCTACATTTAGGTGTGGTGCACACTTATTAAACTTAGCGCTAGGCAGCTCTAGAATAGCTCAAAGTTCAGTTGGAAGCAACTTGGTTCAAGTTGTGACGCGTTTCGGAGTGTTTCGGGTCGTTTTCCCATGACCGGACGCGGTCCTCGGCATGACCGGACGCGTCCGGTCAGTACAGTTCCACGGCTAGGGTTTCAGCTCTGACAACCGGACACGGTCCTCGCGAGGACCAGACGCGGTGGTCAGAAGTCGACACGTGTCACTTGAGGGAAACACCCGATCGGACGCGACCTGGGTGTGATCGGCGCGTCCGGTCACAGTCCAGTAAGGTCCAGAGACGACCGGACGCGTCCGGTCATCACCGATCGGACGCGGTCGCGCGTCCGGTGCGAGTACAGTATGCTCCCTGCACGATCGGACGCGTCCGATCACTCAGTTGATTTTCGGATTTCGACCGTTACGACCGACCGGCGCGTCCGGTCAGTTCAACCGGCGCGTCCGGTCAGCCCGTGTTTTGCTGAGTCAGCGGGTAACGGTTCGTTTTGTCTGTGGGGTGTATAAATACATCCCCACCACCTCTTTTAGAGGTCTCTTGCTCATTTGATCAACTGAAAAACACCTTTGGAGTGCAAGGGAGTGCAAGAGCACTAGTGAGGATAGAGATTTGAGAATCAAAGCTTGAGAGTTCCTCACTAGCGATTAGAGAGTAGCAAGTGTGCATCCACCTTCTCATTTGGGCTCGTAGTGGTCAAGTGAGAGTTCTAGCTTGTTACTCTTGGTGATCGCCATCACCTAGACGGCGTGGTGGTGATTGGGAGTTCGGTGATCATCCGGCGGAGCTTGTGGATGACCCAACTCATCTTGTGAGCGGTTTTGGGTGATTCACCGCGACGGAGTGTCGAAGAATCAACCCGTAGAGAGTACTTGATCCTTACGCGGATCAAGGGGGAGCTACACCCTTGCGCGGGTGCTCCAACGAGGACTAGTGGGGAGTGACGACTCTCCGATACCTCGGAAAAACATTGCTGTGTTCCTTGCCCCTTTACATTCAAGCATTTACATTCTCGTATTTACTTTCATTGCTTGTTTTACATTCCTAGATTTACCATGCTAGACTAGGATTGGAAACTAGGGTGCAAAACTTTGTATCGGTAGACTCTCTAGGAACACAAGTAGACACTAGGGGTGAATTCCGGCTTGTAGGATTTAATTCTTGCATTTAATTTTTAGAAAAGTCCAATTCACCCCCCCCCCCTCTTGGGCATCTTGATCCTTTCAGTATTGTACGAGACTTTTGGTATATTGCAACAGATGATTTTTTTTAATGTTGCAATAGATGATTCATGCATCGCACAAAGTAAGTTTTGAAGTTAGGATTAACTTTTTCTCTCAATGTGTTGCAGCAGCCTATGAGTTTTAGCATGTTTTGTATGATGTTAGTTATTTTTCATAAAGTCAATTTAGTTGTTGGCATTACCTTTTTCAAATGTTGCTGCACTCAAAAGGTGCTTCGATTGAGATGTTGCATTTTCATGTTCCATTGTTGATTTTGTGATGTTGTTGTAGTCAATTTGTGATGGTGCAATATACATGGCTTTTATGTTGCATGAGGTCATCTAGTTTGAAATGCTTCATTTTTTTCATGTTCCATAGTCGATTTTGTGATGTCATACGAGATAGTTTGTGATGTTGCAGTACATGATATTTTACTAATAGATGGTCTCTCATGTCGCGGTAAGAAAATCTAGATGTTGTATTACATGTTGTTTGTTGTTGCAGTACTAATATATGATTTGTCATATTGATTCAGGATGTTTTCATCTATATGTTATTATGTTACCGTCCTTTTTATTGTTATTGTAATGGCAATGTATTATGTTGTAGAAGGCGATTCTACGTGTTGTAAGTACTTTTTGTCTTTTTTCCTACTATAATGGATTTGGGGATTAAATAATGTGCATGCAACATGATGATAATTTTTTGATGGGAGATTTTTATCTTCCTTTTTTAACATGACGATAATGTTTCTTTTTTTATTGATGGGAGATTTTCATCTTCCTTTTTATTGAACGATAATGTTTGATTTTGAGTTTTTGAGTATTGTGGTTAAGGCGCTATCTGGAACAATTCTTTGCGGAATCGGTGCATTCTTTAATATTAAAGAATCACTTCACGCTCAATTTCATTCTTGCATGATTCTTCGAATTCAAGAAACGGACATAGTGAAGATAGATAAAAACCAAGATGATCCTTTCCAAAACTCTTCATCTCAAGTCAAGATCAATTAGTCAAGGCATATTCTCTCTCTTTTTTCTTAGGGGCAGCAAGAACATAGAATACGATACAAATAATAGAAGCCAAGTGAAGTGAGAATCTTGCAAATTTCTTCGCTAAGCCGGGAACGCCATTGTGTGTACTTCTTAGACGGGTTCCACGTATATAATTGAAATGTTGCTCACTCTGTTACAAGTTTCAGATCACTTTAACTTTATCCTAAATCAAATTTATTTTAACTTTGACCAATACAAGTTTATTAAAAAAAGATCCATCAATCTACAACATAAAATTAGTTTTAAAAATCTTCATGGATTATGTTTTAGGTGTATTTATTTGATCTTGTAAATCTTAAAAGATTTTTTTCTAAAAACTTAATAAAAGTCGGGTAAATTTAGTGAACTATAATTCAGAATATGGATGGAGTATCGGCATGGCACATATGTATTTTGTAGTTTGTATAACCAGCTCTAGCTCTACAAGGTGAAACTCTAATATTCTTTTTTTTTTTAAAAAAAAAAGAAAAGAAAAGAAAAAGTGAAACCCAACCGGGCCTGGCTGGGCCACCCTCAAGTAGTACAAATGCGTTCCGAACTCTGGGTCCCAACGGGCCCGGCCGTGGGCCGAAGTTGGCTCGCCCAAAGGCAAAAGCGGCCGCACCAAGCACGGTGGATGACACAAATTCCCTGTATTATTAGTAAGTGTAGGGCAAAACGTGCCCGGCGCAGATGGCACGCACGCTAGCTAAACCCCGCAGCGACTCTCACCGCCAGGTCACGGCGCTAAATATCTCTTATCTGTACCCGTCCTCGGATATCCGTCAACCACGCGAACTGAACAGGAGCAACCAGGCGGGCCGGGCGCTGGTACTGGTAGGCGGTAGCTGGCCCCCCGCACCCCGCACCCCGCACCCCGCACCCGGCAGGCAGATATGAGAGATCCCTGCGGCTCCTGCCTAACCAGCCCCGTGCTCGACCTACCTGTCATACGGCCACGCGAAATGATTCTTTCCTTAGTCCCGTCACCATTGTCCGAGGACGAGCTAGCCTAAGGTCGATCGCTCTAGCTGAGCTGCAGGTACGCTGCACGCTTGGTCCAGCACCTGCAGCTCCAGCCGGTGCCCGGGCGAATATATGCTCCCCCAGGAAAAGCGCATGGCGCCGTGGTCCGTCCGTCCGTCCGTCTACTCGCGCCTTTGCAACCTGGCGGCAACTATTGGTGCGCTCGCGTTGCCTGCCATCCACCCGCGCCGCGATGCCGACCGATCCCCCCGATCGAGATCTCGTGTGCGGTTGCGGTCGGATCCGGTCGATTCAGTCAAGTCCTCGCTCCAAGTGGGAAAGGAGGGAGGGGACGGGCTCCCATCGATCGCGCTTTGTTCTGGCGCGTAGGGGGGCCTTTATTCCCGGCAATTAAACAAATGGATTACGGGCTTTGCTCCACTAGCTAAGCAAATTCGCCGTGATCCTTCCTGGCCACCCCCTGCCTGCCCTCGGCCCCCAGGCCTCAGGGTATATATTGCCGCGGCCTCCCCTGCCACGCCTTCATTCCCTACGACACCACAACAACGGCAGCTGCAGCACAGCACGCAGAGTGGCAGAGGAAGGAACGAGATATCTGATCAGTGTAAAAGCACAGCACGCTTGGTTGCTTGAAGGATTAGCTCGGTGGTGGCCATGGCAATGGCGCAGCAAGCGAGCTTCCCCTGCTCGAATGCTACTACACAATGGAGAGAGCTCACCAACACGAGCTGGTGAGTGTGTGTTTGGGTTGTTGGCTGTTTGATTTGATCCTTGCAGCTCGATTCTATTTCTATCAAAAAAAAAAACAAGCAAAGCGGATGTGTGTGCTCATGGATGTGTGCATTGCTGTTCAATCAGGAGGGACGACGACTACCGGCGGATGGTGATGGCGTACCTGATCGAGGCGGTCTACCTGCTGGAGCTGGAGCGGCAGGAGCGCCGGGACGCGGCGGCGGTGGCGCAGCAGTGGTGGAAGCCGTTCCACTTCCGCCTGGCGCACGAGCTGGTGGACGACCGCGACGGCTCCGTGTTCGGCGCCGTCTTCGAGCGCGACCACCACGGCGTCTCCTCCGACGCCGGCAGGCCCAGCCCGAGCGGCGCGCCCAGCGCCGTGATCGCGTTCCGGGGCACGCTGCTGCGCGCGCCCACCATCCGCCGCGACGTGGAGGACGAGCTCCGCCTGCTGGCCCGGAACAGCCTCCGGGGCTCCGCCAGGCTGGCGCGCGCCGTGCAGGCGCTCAGCGCCACCATCGACCGCTTCGGCTCCGAGAACGTCTGCGTGTGCGGTCACTCCCTGGGCGCCGGCTTCGCGCGCCAGGTCATCCGGATGCTCGTCGCTTCCTCCTCGCCGCGCCAGCAGCAGCAGCAGGCCGCCGCCTTCGCCGCCGCGTCGCTCGAGTCCCACCTCTTCAATGCGCCCTACCTGTCGCTGCCCATGGGGGTGAGGAGCGTCGTCAAGACGGCGGACTGCCTGCTCAAGGCGCTCCGCTCCGGCGTCGCCACCGTCGGCAAGTGGCACGGCAAGGCGCTCCGGAACGTGGCCTACGCCAACTGCATCCTCGGCTACACCAGGCTCGAGAGCACCAGGAAGTTGTGAGGATCGGATGCCTCAAATCCTCGATGCTGACTTGAGCAGTTGAACCGTCCCGCCCGCGAACCAAACCAAACTGTACCTATGCGAGCCGTGTGTGTATGATCGATCACCTTCACCTTCACCTTGTAGTAGAAAGTACTTAGAAATTAATTCAATTTCTAGCAGGAGACGAATAAGCATCTGACCGGAGGATGCAAGGCTTTGCATGAATGCTTTGCTTTGTACAATCTTTAAATGTGAATTATAGCAGCTATATATTGTTTGTTCTTCGTGTATTTTGGCCCATGTTGTCTTGTTTTTTCATAGTACAAATTACCGGTTGTCGAAAACTGGAAGAAACCGCGGGAAAACTGTGATGAGATCGAACACGAGCCAGTGAGCAAGATCCCCTCTGCCGGCAGTTCGACGAGATTGGCTTTGTAGCATTGGGGCCAACCTTGTAGCATGAATTTGTCTCAACGTAGTACACCACCACACACTAGCGCACTCTTTTGAGTGCTTTTATGTCGCACACTCTTTGATCGCTTCTGGTCCAATCGATGGGCACGACAACAAGCTTCGGCCGGCATGGTCATGTAGGACAAAGGTGTCGGGTCTCATTGATCGATCGAGCAGCAGACGGTCGTGCCGGGGGGCATCCCGCATCCTACTGTCATGTTCTGTATAACTATGTTCGTGCTGGTTTTGAACTTTCAGCAAGCAGCTATCATGGGGGCACGCAGAAAAATATGGACCCTTTCTATCGTTCCTTGTCTTTTATGTGTCTTTTTTTTTTTTTTTTGCCATACTTCACTCTCGTCTCTCTTTGAAACTTGCTTGATTTTCCAATCTTCCAAAGGGAGCCTGTATATCAGTTGATAAATCTGGACACTTATAGATTAGGGCACGTTTTGTTTCCTTATGAGCCTAAGTGAGAGCCAGATTGGCTCGCTCAAGAAAGCAAGGGAAAGAACTTGCTTTCGCAAGCATAAGGACAGCTAGCAAAAATCTAAATGGCGTCTACTATTCCAATTTTTTTTACCTAGTAAGAGATTCAAACGCCCTAGTCTTATAACATACTTTCTCTCTTCTATTTTTAGAGTCCGCACCACCCACTAACCTCAAACTTTTATTAGACCATGTACAGGGCAGGGCATGCATGCACCTACAGAAGTGTTAACCTCACACAAAAAAGGTCCGCACCAAGTAGGAACAGATATTTGGGACCATTATTCCCATATTAGAAGCCAGTAAGCCACCATTCACTTTGTTTTGTGGTCTCCAGATAACATTACTTTTTTCCTTTCCGTATTTTCGCTTTCCTCTCACACTCATATCTTTTTTCTCACATGTTCTTTGCTGATGCTACGGTAGCCTCTGTAGGCTGCCTAGACAACTGTGGAGCACCTAATTTATGTACGCGGTGGCATTTGAGTATAGGTAGATATGTAAGGTCACAGGTGAAACCATTGCATTGGGTGTGCTCTTAGATCAGTCTCAATGGGGTTTCATCATAGTTTTATGGGCATTAAATATGCTGATATGTCACCGTATTGATGAAGAGAGATGATAAAAGTTTTATCGGAGTAGAGAAAGTTTCATGAGGATAAAACTCTTCTACACTGTTTCCAAAATATGAATTTATTAAAAACTGAGACATGAAACCTCCACTGAGACCGGCGTGAGAGGACCTGCACTGGTGAGTCGACTTTATCTCATGGAAAGGCAGCCACGTCAACTGAGCCTCCTATCCCAATAGTACCATATGCCCCATAGATTTTTTTTAAAAAAAAACATAAACATTGTTTCTTCCGTCGTACTACTTTCTTCCACCTCCGACGGATCTGAAGCGTCACCGCGCGCCTGGTTGAGGCGGAGATTTGTCCAAGCCCGCGCTTGTCACCTGCTCACCCGTTCTTGGAGTTGGCCACCACCGCGTAGGACGGGTTCCCTCTACGTCGCTTGCTGCAACGCCTGACCCGCTCGACTTGCTCCGTCTCTGCTCTTGGCTCTTACAAGCAAGCCAAATTCATTATTTATTCGGGAAGAATCGACTCTGAAACGTGAGTCGGTTTTTCTCTCTCTTCTCTATGAGTCATATGCTCCAATCGTTTGGTTGATTTGTTCGGCCTCCACGTTGGATGATGAGTCGCTTTTCTATGCTCACCGGAGAAGCCCTTAGTGGCCATCGTTGAGTCATGGCTTTTTAAACATTCTTTTCTTTGTAAATTTGCTCAAAATTGATGGAACAATAGGAATTAAAAGTTGAGGGAAACTCCCAAAGTTTCCCCCGGAAACACGGTCCAAAACTTAATTGCACCATTTTCTTTGTTTCCCTGTTATGGGCGTCCGCAACGCGTCCGTGGAAAATTTGGACTGAACTGCCGTGCCGTTGGAACGCTAGACCCCGTACCTTTCCATTGAAGTTGCTAGACGCCTTAGACCGGGCCACAGGCCTGGCCCCGTCGGAGAGCACTACACTGGCACTGGGTCGGTCACCTCTACCTGAACAAGTGGGTGGAAACACGACGAGTGCCCCCTCCTTTTGGCCACCACCACCGAGCTCATCAGTCTGGCCGGGTCCATGCGCTCACATGCAACGGCCAGCCGGCGAAAGCAAGCACCAGACTCCCCGCGTGAAGACAGCCGAGGAACGTACGGAGAAGAAGCGTGACGGAGCAACCCGCAACCGAGTGGCCCGGCGGCGGGTCGGTGAACCACACCGCGTGGCCGGTGCGGGCTAGGGCAAGCAACCGCCAAGGCGCGAAACGCGGCCCCCACGTTTCCGCGGCGAAGATGCGGGCCGGGACAGCGCCGCCGCCACGCCCACGATGGTTGGCCTTTTGTTGGGCGATCCGCGATTGGGTGGACGCGTGTGCCGCTAGCTTGCCGCGCCTGCCCATTTCTGGGGAAATGACAGCGAGGCTCCTCGGCGCCGCCTGCCCGAGAATAGATGGCATGCATGGCCGCATGGCTGGCGCAGGTGACAGATAGTGTGATGGCACAGCCAACAGCTAGGGGCGATAAAAAAAACGCACAAGTACAGATCGACTGCTGAAACATACGTAACAGGTTTGTTCTTGTTCGTCGCAGAAGTAACGTTCACCCGTTCTTGGGTGGTGGCGTTGAACAAATAGAGGCCCTCTCTCTCCGTGTCGCGGATTCTTCTGGCCTCTGGAACCTGTTTCCGTTTGCCGAGAGACCAGACCACACGACGTCGGACGGAGGCCCCAGCCCCAGCAGCGGGCCAGCCGCGGACGGCAACGCTAGGGAGATGCTGCACAGGAACACCTCCCATCTTGAGGGAGCCCAAGGGGAAGCGCCGTCCTCGTCGCCCAGGTCGTCGTCCGCGAGCAGTATGTGCTCCGCCGCAGTCTCTGAACTCGTCTCCCACGGGATGTTTTGCTGCCTGCAACGCCTATTTCGGCTCATCTGATCGTGTTTGCGTGCGTTTTCGCTTCTCAGGGTCAGGGTCTTCTGGGCCGATGACGCCTCCGTCGGTGCCGTCGGTGCGCGAGGCCCCGGACCCTCCGCCGGCGAGGCAAGGCTTCATCGTCGGATTGTAAGCCACAAACAAAACGTAGCTGCCTACGACTATTATTGGTCAATTTTCCTGCTGCTGACGGATGAAGAATGTGGCAAATTATTTTTGTTCTGATCGCGACACCGTTTCTTGCCATGCGATGCAGCTTCATGGCGGTATGTTGCTGCTGCCTAGCCGACGAAACGATTATGTGACGCGGGTGTACAGCTCCATCAGACATGCATTGTGCATAAATAATTTGTGACAGTACAGTAGTCGTCATCTGTGCTAGGAATAGGCTGCATTTTCCCGTCGCAGCCACGCCCCCGTATATGTGCCTGCAATGAACATGTACAGTACGTTCTGGAAACGCAAACAGTCTCCCAACGTGCAGATGCTGGCTGACGAAGTGATTTACTAGACCATGCGATAGCCACCGCCAACACCTAAGGCATGTGTATCCACCTCAATCCACGTGTGTTGGAGTGAAATGGAATGTAATTTAGTTCAATTCCGCTCTAATCTACTTCAACACATGTGGATTGAAATAAATACATACACATTCAAACGAGGCCTAAGGGTGTGTTTGGATCCTCAACCAAATCTCGCCTTGCCTTATCTGGTCAGGAATCGCAAGAGAGACACACGTTTGGTTGAGTGCGAGTTGCTTGGGAACCTTTGCTGACAAGCAAAATCTTTGCCGGTGCTAGAGACTGTATTCAACTCATTCGGCTTGGTGAGTTTGTTGGATTCATGTCGGTAAGGTTAATTAAGGTTCCCCTAGGAAACCAAACATGCCCTAAACCTTCTTTCCCACCTTTCTATCTTGCAGCCGCCAGAGCAGGCCACTTTGGTGCCGCAGGGGTGGTCCGTATCCAAAACACTTGTTTTTTTTAAAAAAAAAGAGGTTTGCCTGTCCACTTTTCATTTTAGGGTTTCTCTTAATTTGGATGTTACCACTTAGCAGGTTGTTATACTAAATCGCGATCGGTAGTACTAGCGCCCGGACGGAAGTCCGTGCACTGCACTCCATTTCACGCGCTCCACGCGGGGCCCACGCCGCCCGAGCATCAAGAGGAAGAGGGCGCGGCGCCTATGATTTGGAAGGACCCGGCCGCAGCGTCATATGGATGCCCTGCTAGCGCCGGGAGGAGGACACACCGAGACGATGCAGCAGAAGGTGGGAAGAAGAGATGCAACACCCGATCTACTTTTGAAACATCTAAATACAATAGTTGCAATGTACGTCTGAAGGCAGTTGAAACACTTGAAACATGCTTCTGAAACACTTGAAAAAACACCTGAAAACACTTGACAACCATTGCAACCATACGCAACATCCAAATAAAACACATGCAACGTATGTGTGAAATATATGCAACATCTAAATAAATATACTTGCAATGTGCATCCCGAAAACACAGATGAAACATACCTATGAAACATTTGAAACACTCGAAACATACGCTTGCAACATGCCTTTGAAACAACTGCAACATATGCAACATCCCCCGATCTACTTTTGTAACATCCATATAAAATAATTACAACATACATCTAAAACACCTGAAACTTGCATATGCAACATAGGAGGGCAGGGTCGGAGACGCGCACAAGCACCAGCGCCCTCAGCGCCACCAGTTCCGGCCTTGGCTCAACGCCGCCGGGGTGAAGGGAGCTTGGTCATCGGGATGAGAGAGAGGCACCACGCCAGGGTGGGGAGAGCCGCCCACTCCCTTGCAACACCGCCATGCCACCTCTATGGATCTCGCTCGTGCTCTACGGATCTCGCTGGGGTGGGGGAGAGGGCCACCGGATCTGTGGGCGTTGGGCGCTCCTGGTGGGTGAGGACGCCGGGCTGGGGGAAGGGACGCCGCCGAGGTGGGGGAGGAGGACACCAGGGTGGGAGAGGGTGCATGCCGAGGTGGGTGAGGGCGCCGCCGCCGGCCACGGAGGCAGCCATGGCCGCACGTCGGGGTGGGGTAGGGCACGAGCGTGGAAGGGATCAGAATGGGGAGGAGGAAGCGAGGGATAAGATTTTTTGGGTTGCGAGAGTGAGTAGAGTGAGGTGTTTGTTTGTCCATACATCTTAATTGGAGTCTTATGGAACCTTGATACAATCGTGACAATAGCTTCTGCATACCAAGCTTCAATAAAATCAAGACGTCTCCATCTTCCTTTGTTTTTTGAAATCAGGACTTCTTGTATAATTTCATCCATCTCAATGTCCTTTGGGGAATCATTTTGGGGAATCCTCCCTCTCATTGGTGGCTGATGTTGTGGTGAACTCGTAGGTGGTGTTGTCATAGGGTCGTTTTTATCGTGTGGGCAGGTGGTATTCTTTGTTTTCTATATTTCACTTTTTTATTCCCGTGTCTTTTATCATTTTATCTCAGTTGTTTGCCAAAATCGAGATGTGCGGGTTCATATCCATGTGTTGTTAGATATGTTTCAAGAACTCTCCAAGTCAAACAAGATTAACACTATCAGATTCTTCCTTTTATAACTACTCCCTCCGTCCCATTAAAAGCGTTGGTTTTGACTTTTAAACTTCTTGTTTGACCGTTCGTTTTATTTAAAAAAAATTACGAATAATAAAATAATTAAATTATTATTAAAGTATCTCTAATGATAAAATAAGTCATAATAAAATAAATAATATTTGTACAAAAATTTTGAATAAGACGAATGGTCAAATAAGATGACACGAAGTCCAAAACAACACTTTCAATGGGACGTAGGGAGTAATTATTTGTTAGTATCGAACCCTCGTTTTGAGAGTCCAAGTGCATATGTGTTTGCACCAGGGTCAAGTACATACGCACAGTAATGAAATAGAATGGTGCACGAGCTTTATTGATTATGAAAACAACATCTTACAACAATCATGTCCTACTACAACGGAACAGAAAATTATTCCATAAGCATGCTCGAGTGACGTCCAAACTCTACATACTAGCAGCTCTATGTCCTAGCAAGTCTTGAAGGCCTCGCGTAACTCCTATATGAGCTGTTTGGTTGCACCGTGAGTAAGGCAAACATAAAAGAAATAAAGTTGCAGACGTTACCAGTGGGAGATAGATTTGAACTAATTCCATTTATATTTGCGTTACTGTGGAAGGAACCAAACAGCTCGCTATTCCTTATTATGGTTTGTTTCCTCAACGCCTTTGAATTCTGTATCTAGGAGTCAACGACGACTAAGTAAATAAATAAAAGTGTATTTATTCTTATCACGTATTCGGTAAATTAATGACAATACAAATAAAAAACTAATAAAGTTCATGAAGTATTTCAGTGACTAACGATCCCTCAACGCGGCATTTCTTGCGTGATAAAGACTACGGCAAATTGACTTGGATGGAAGTTTTTATCTTTTCATGAATTAAGTATTAGAGAAGTCTTGTATGAGCAACGAATCCGACTCTATGTAATTAGGACATGCAAATCGAGCTATCTGAGCCAATTTTTCATTTTCAACGCCGAAAGGCCTATTTAATTCGACCTTCTAGCCAAGGAGAGCTCCAAGCATGATCTCCATCCCAGACACTCAAAATCGAATGCAAGTTTGCCTGCGTCCAAACAAAACAAACTCTATGTTGTTGCCTGCTTTGGAAGGTCATGCGGATTGCACGCCGCAGATTTTTGGAAAGTTCTAGGACTGTTGCTCTGGATGGCATCCAAACACATCGTTTGTATCCAATGGCTACTCGCGTGGCCAGTTTATAAGAGCAGCTCCAGCGTACGGAGTAGAAGTGTAGAGCAGAAATTGAACCGTGGAGGAAAAATTGAACTTTACAAGTGTTCGGTTGCTGGATGTCAGACCTCAAAATCGACCTTTTAGTATGGTTCGAACCGTGAGCTCAACAAATGCATATAATACAAGGCACATAGTCTCTAGGTTGTGTTTAGTTTCCCGTTTCACTCAAAAAAAAATTGAGTTTTGGCATATTATTTTACAAAATAAAATTAAACACCATGCAAAATTTTTGGCAAAAAGATATTCATTCTCCATTTTGGATTTTGGCCTCAAGAGGCAAAAAAAAAGCCAAAAAACCAAAAAGCCCTCACCTACCACATAAAAAATTTGGCATTTTGGATGAAACTAAACACACCCATGAAAATTTTAGCATTTTGCATTTTATCATTCCAAAGTAGTTGGTATTTTGCATTCCATGGGGAACTAAACATAGCCTTAGTATAAGATGTGAAAGTTGATCAGTTTTGTGAAGTAGAATGTTGTACATGTTTTTTTAGTAGCAAACAAATCTTACACTATACAACTTTTCAATTATGTAGCACAAAGGAAAATTGGTTTCACACTGGAGCTGCCCTATGCTGTTTGCCACCAGAATTCTGGTGGTCCCTCTCTAGTCACAACCCGACAAAGCCCGGCTCAAGTTGGAGCCCATCAGCGTCCACGGCCAGCCCAGTCCAACGAACCCAGATTTTCAAAACACGACACGAGCCCGCTCCCGGCGACCATGCCGGTGGTGCGGTAGCGGCGGCGCTGAGCCCGACTGCCCGGGAGATTTAACTTTTTACCATTATACCGGTTGCCAACTCTCCGGATACCAGGCTAGCGGATGGCGATAATTATTTAGCACCGTTTCGAGCGATCGTTTACATTTTTACCAGATTTGAAGTCGTGGCACGCCACCTCCGCAGTCCACGCTGGCACAGGGGTGGCAAATGACGTCGAATGCCCCTGCCCTCCCTTTGTTAGCTCTCTGGGCCTTTGTAGCCAGCCCAGTTGCTCCCCCCGCTCGCCCCTGTCATCTTCTTCCTCCCCGCGCCCGCCGCCGACCGCCGCCGCCGCATTCCCCCTCTCCGTCCGGGCCGTCCAAGCAACAAGCATGTCGCACTACGCGGAGTCCTCTGGTGGACGTGCCAGGAGCAGACTTCATGGGGGCCGGAGCACCCGACCCATTCCATCCATCAGTTTCGATCCCATCGGTGAGCTTAGCGGTTTTCCCCTGATCCCTTGCCCGGACTGTGGGTTGGCTCGAGTCGTGGAGGGGCGCACGAGGAAGGAAGGTGAAAACAAGGGTCACTTGTATTTCAAGTGTGCTAGGAATGGGGTTAGTGTTGTGTGATTTGTTAGTCAAATCTGGGAGCTAGGGTTCTAGTTCTTATGTGCCATTTCATTTTCAGTATCCCAAGCAGTGTGGCTATTATTGTTTCGAGAAAGAATACTTCCAGAAGCTGAAGGACATTGGCGTAATAGTTGTTCGGCCGTCAAATTGGGCAGAACAGCTCAATGAAGGGGAAGAAGTTGATTCTGAGGATTGTCAAAATGTCGACAAGCAGAAGAGCAAAGCACTGGAGGAGAAGATGAACAATGTGATCCGGAAGATGAACTTGTTTTTTTGGACAGTTCTTTGTGTATTGGTTGGATGTCTAGTGATGTATGTTGTAATGAAGTAGCTCTGTACTAAAGAATGAATGGTGGTTGCTTGTTTGTTCAGTATGTTTGAACAATGTAGTATGTTGGATGTTTGAACAATGTAGTATGCTGGATGCTGAAATATGTGTGAGCTCTGTTTCAATTGTTCTGGGTTTTGAGTGTATGTTTCAAAATTTGGATGAAATATGCATCTAAACTTGTCATCAGTTAAGCCATTGGTTGGATGAAATATGCTGAAATTTGAATGAAAATCACATAGCATATCACAGACTCATCAGTTAGTCCAAACAAACCTAACAGTTAAGCCATTGTACCTAGAAAGACATGACAAGTTTTGTGGTGGCCATTGTGGCTACTTACATCACAGTTTTGACAACAAAATAACAAACAAGTTCATGGCAAGCTTATTGCCCAAAATAGACAAGTTCAGGATAGCAAGGGTCAAAATAAAGGCTTCCTCCTTGCTGCATTCTAGATCTTCATTTCTTCTTGGCTGCATTCTTCTTTGTTGGGGACTTCTTCTTGATCTTGGTAGCTAGTACCTTCCTCCTTGGTGTCATCTTTTTGGTACTAGCTCCTGCTCCATCTTCCATCTGGTTGACAACTTGCAGTTCCATGCATGTGTTCATATGGGCACAAAACCATTTAGAATGTAATTTTTTTGCAACCTCAAACCATGAAGACATAGAAATGTACCTTGGAGGTGTTTGAGGACTTCCAGGTGCTTCCAGTGCTGCCACTTGAGCAGCTGCTGCTTCTTTGGCTGCTGCTATTTCAGCAGCTGTTGCTGCTTCAGCTGCCACTTGAGCCTTATCTGCTGCTAGCTGAGCCATTTTTTTGGCTATGTCAGCTGCTTCTTTGGCTGCTGCTGCTCTTGTCCTTGGTGATGAGCATCCACTTGTGCCCTCACCTATCTGTGCTTTGGCCTTCTTTGGCCTTCTAGGTCTTGGGGCTGACTTCTTTGTCCTCTTTCTGCCATCAAAGAAAAACAAATGAGTTTATATGTAGAGGTAGAGGTGTTGTATAAGAGAAAAGGAAATAAGTTTACAACAAACCTTTTTTTTGTTCCTGTCTTTTCACATCTCCAACTCCCATGTCTGTGTCCATACTGTCCACATGCTGAACATAAGGCCTGCCTAGTTCTTTTTCCAGTTGATTCAAAAGGTCCAAGGTGCCTTTTCTTCTTCTGCCTGCCTGGTCCCTTTGGAGTCTTGTTTGCTGGTGGAAGACACTTGAAACCCTTGTCCACTTGTGGCCATTGATTCCTATCAGTGATGTGTGGGATTTTGCCATGGTATGCAGCTTGAAATTTCTCCACAGAGTAGTACTGGTGCACAAACAAACCCAATTGTGGCTGCCTCAAGCTGGTGATGACAGCCAGTGCATGTGGGCATGGCTTTCTAGTCAGCTGCCACTCTCTGCAAGTACATGCATGTTCTTGTAGGTAGACAACATGCCTCCTAACATCTTCATCCTTATAAATTTCTGAAACTTCTGCTTCTACTGGATGGCCCTTGACCACTTTGAGGTGTCCTTGAGTCCTGGAGGCTGCATGAAGCTGGTGTATCACAGCAGGCAAGATGCCAGGACTCAAAGCAGCTGAGATCTTTCTCCTCTTAGCAAACAAAGTGAGTGTCTTCTCTCTGATAGCATCAGACAAGCAATGTACAGGGAGATCTTTGCAATCTTTGATCCAGGCATTGAATCTCTGATAGCCATTTCTTCAACCCAACCTTGAGAGGCCATTGCGCCAGGCACCAGGTTACGAGAGGCACATAGATGCTCACCTTCATTTATTTGCACCTGCACATAAGCAAACCATTTAGAATCAGCCATGCAATGCATTCAAACAATTATAGTTTTCACATCTGCAAAAAAAAGTACCCGCACACATCCACCATGTTGGGTCTTAGCTCTAATGATCCAAGGACAACCTAGAGAAGCGCAGCGTCCCCTAAACCTTGCAGTATCTGAATAAACAGTAGCAAGTTCAAACCTCTTGACAATAGTGTGTTGCCTGACAGCTAGCCTGAAATCATTCATGGATGGATAAGAAACCCCAACAGACAAATCTAGATTCTCTCTGTCCCAATCAAACATTGGCTCTTGACCATCATGATCATCTACTGGAATAGCTGCCTCTGCCATCTCAGCTTGCACCTCAGGAGGGATCTGTGGGATAGGAATAGCCTCCCTAGCAGCTTCCTCAGCTCTCTCATCTGCTGGTCTGAAACCCATAGCCTCATAAACCCTCTCCTCATCAGCAGCATGCTTTGCCTCTCCATCATCCTTCTCTTCTTGCAAGATTGTCAACTCAGCCCAATCCACTGGTGCTGCTTCTTCTGGTGGCACATAAGGGGGAGGAGTGCTGCAAGTGTCACCACTACCTTCAACATTGTCAGGCACAACATTACCTTGTGCATTCACAGGAGCAGCACTGCCAGTAGTACTAGGACCAGGACCACTGCCTTCATCATTAACAGGAGGAGTAACATGAGCAGATGTGACATCAGAAGCACTATGAGCATTACTAGGTCCTGCACTGCCAGCATCAAATTTACTGATAACATCAACAACAAGCAAAGCTACCTTTTCATTCCATCTACCCAATATGAGTTGTTGAAAATGCTCATCCCTCCTTATTTTCCATTTTGATGCATTCTTAAGTTCAACCACCCAAGGTGCTAGTGTCTGACTAGGTCCCCAAACCATCTTTGTGGACATTTCATGATGAAACTTACCAAGAGAATAATGCTTAGTCCTATCAAGCCATAAATCATGCTCCTGCTCAGCCATTTCAACCTTATTCCCATATTCATCCACAACAACAAAACGAGAAACCTTTACAACTAATCTAAACGCATTACCAGGATCAATCCTGGCAAAAAAAACGAGAAAATGAGCAACAAAATGATAGGCGTCTACCATCAACATAGCATCCCAGTCCCATGAAAACAAAGAAAAACTGAGCTACAAAGAGATTCTTACCAAGTAAGGCAACCGTTCCAGTTCCAATCCATTGCGTCAACCTTCTCCACCCACTACATGAACCGCCTACGAAACAACACCATGTCCAACACCATTATCAGAATCCCTAACCCTAACCTCAATTCATACCCATAAACCTAACGGGGAAAGATAATGTCGAGCCGGACATACCTTCCTTCCTGCTGAAAAGTGCGTGCTTGTTGCTTGGACGGCCCGGACGGAGAGGGGGAATGCGGCGGCGGCGGCGGTCGGCGTCGGGCGCGGGGAGGAAGAAGATGACAGGGGCGAGCGGGGGGAGCAACTAGGCCGGCTACAAAGGCCCAGAGAGCTAACAAAGAGAGGGCAGGGGCATTCGACGTCATTTGCCACCCCTGTGCCAGCGTGGACCGCGGAGGTGGCATGCCACGACTTCAAATCTGGTAAAAATGTAAACGATCGCTCGAAACGGTGCTAAATAATTATCGCCATCCGCTAGCCTAGTATCTGGAGCCGGTATAATGGTAAAAAGTTAAATCTCCCCACTGCCAGCCACCCGCAACCGGAGCAGGTCCGGCACCGGCAGAGCGATGCCTGCGCCCGCCGCACCCCTAACCGCTAGGCTAAAGAGGGAAGATTGCCCCCGCACCAAGCACGACTCCCTCTCCTCCCCATGGAAGGTGCGAACTCCCCGTCTCCTCACTAGTTCTCCTTCTCGCCATCTGCTCCTGTCGCTATTTCTGTCACGAGCTGGCTGAGGGCACGATGCAGTTCACGGGATCTGGCTCCCCGACCTCCAATTCGCCATCTCGCCTGTGAAACCCGGAAGTCCAATCTGGAAATTATGGTCGCCCCATCAGCGCCTCAACCTCACACTTATCCCATTTCCAGGTTCTTGTCGGGCCGTCGGACTGGAGGGACCACGCTGCCGGCAAGGAGGGGGTCCAGAGGTACCGCATCCGCAACCTCCCGGACAACTTCCCCGGCCTCTACGAACTAGGCGTTGCCGGCGCGGCCGATGAGGGCCTCAGGGCTCGGAGGCGTGACGGGCGAGGCGTCGTCGTGGTGTACCTCGGGCAGGCCGACAGTGTCCGGGCGAGGCTGCAGCAGTATGGCCGCTCGAGGTCGCATCTGGACACTATGAATCCGATGGGCTCTGCTGGTAAAGATGCCGTGAATGCGCTCGCCTCAGGTCCTGGACTGTTCAGAGAAGTGTTCTCCAGAGGTTACTCCGTCGTGTTTCGATGTGCGCTGGTAAGCTTTCTATTCCTCCTTTTCCATCCATTCTAGGATTTGCTGAGTGGTGGAGCTGTTGCATTGTGCAAGTGCAGTAGTGTACATTAGCATGCCAATGATGAGTTCTGAATGAGTGTCTAGTTTGAAGGTTTCTAAACTGCAAAGAACCCTATGATTTAGATGCCCACAATAGTTAAGTAGCCTCCCATACATAGATAGCATTATGTTCAGCGGATAGATTTATATTGTGTCTATGTGTTCACATGTTTCGTTCTGACAAATGTTATGGTTGCTCATTTAACTCATTTCACATTGTTTCTTGCTGAATATACACTTTGCTTGATTTTTTTTCATAAAGAATTATCATTCTTGTTCAGCAGTTGAACTGTTAGATGGTTTCCTCTTAGCTTGTGTAAATAGAGTAATAAAACTACATCCTTCTACAGGTTTCTAGTCTTACCTTCACTGCTTCCTGGAGTGTTACATTCATAATTGCATTTAACTACAGTTCAATTATCAATATGCTGTTCCACATGAAAGACAACCTAACTTTGATCACCTGTTCATGGAAAACTACTTGGTGTATATATTTGTGTCATGGCATTCCCTAACTAGATTTTTTTTCTATGTTTTAATATCAAGATGTACACTTACACATGGATTGGAGTGGAAAATGAATTAATCCCTCACCCCTCCACACACACACACATTCCTTCCTTCCTAATGTGTATTTGATTGGAGGAGATTATTTTGTTTTGAAACAAGGCCGAATGGATGTAGGAGAATCCCTTTTTTTTCTCGAACACGACTTCACGTGTCTTTTCATTAAGAAGAAGGGTGGCCGAAAGTACGGCGGATACAACACAACACGACAACGATAACCACGGAGAAAGTGGTTACAACCAACACGATGAACGAAGAAAGAAAGCACCCTCCACCACGCCCAACAACGCAACCTTGCGAAGCAAGGTGCAACATCGCAATGACGCCAGCTCAGGAGATGTAGCCGCGGTGGCACAGGAGTGTTGGCCTGCTACTTAACTCCCAGGTGAGCAGCTCCTGCTCACCTTCCCTCCTCTCCTCTCTTGCACCAAGGTAGAAGAAGAGCTGAGCTCTTTGCACACACAAACACAGGCAACAGCAGTGGCCGAATGCCTGAGTATCTGAATGTGAGGCAAAAGATTGCCTTTGATAGATTGCATAGCATAGGTATATATACAAGCCTCATACCAACTATGGTACTTGAGGTATGGCTGAGTACAGCCCCAACTACTCCTAGTACAGATGAAGTAAGCCATGAGCATGGCTGTCTACTTCTACTCCTAGAAGGCCTAATGCCATGCTGCTGCAGTACCAAGGGTGGGCAGCAAAGCTGACCACTACAACTGCTCCTTGACTGCAAACAGAGCAGAGGGAGAGTGGAAGATCAGCAGATTACTTCTAACAAATCTTCCCCTAATCCTGCTGTCCTCACTTGACCACCACCATGCCGATCAACCCCCTCAGCTCCTGGAACCGAAGCCGGCCGAGTGGCTTGGTGAGGATGTCAGCGAGCTGCCGGCCGGAGTCGACGAACTCGATGACCAATTGTCCTCCATCGACGCAGTCACGGATAAAGTGGAACTTCACGTCGATGTGCTTGCTTCTGTCGTGGAGGACAGGATTCTTTGCCAGCGCGATCGCTGGCTGGTTGTCCACCTTCAGCACCGGCGGGCGAGCCTCAACTCCGGTGAGCTCACCCAGTAGCCGGCGTAGCCAAACCACCTGGCAAGCCGCCGTGGCCGCTGCGACGTACTCTGCCTCGCAGGTCGACAGCGCCACCATCTTCTGCTTCAGAGACTGCCACGCGATTGGCGACGCACCGAGGAAGATGAGCACACCGGAAGTGCTCCGCCGCCCGTCCACGTCTCTAGCCATGTCCGCATCGCTGTACGCCGTGATCCCCGGCTCGCCATCCCTGGCCTTGGGCGGAGCCTCGCTGAACGCCGTCAGCTAGAGGTCGCCGTGCTTGGGGAAGACGATCCCCATCTCCATCGTGCCCTGGACGTAGCGAAGCAGCCGCTTGACCGCCGTCCAGTGGTCTTCTCTCGGGTCCTCCATGAACCGGCTCACGTACCCGACCGCGAACGCGATGTCCGACCGCGTGTGCGTGAGCCAGCGCAGCCCGCCGACGATGCTCCGGTAGAGCGTAGCATCCACCTTTGGCGCCGTGCTCGCCCGCGAGAGCTTGATCCGCTCCTCCATGGGTGTGGCCACAGCCTTGCAGCCCGCCATGCCCGCCCGCTCCAACAGCTTCAGCGCGTAGGCGCGCTGCCCGAGCTTTACCGCATCTGTGCTCTGCTTCACCTCGATACCGAGGTAGTACGACAGAGCTCCCAGGTTGCTCATGCGGAACTTAGCGCCCATCTGCTCCTTGAACCGTGCAATGTCCTGCGCGCGTGCCCCAGTGACGATGAGATCATCGACGTACACCCCGACTATGAGTTCCTCCTTCCCCCGTCGTCGGGTGTACAACGCATGCTCGGTGGCGCAGCGAGCGAACCTGAGCTCCGCCATGGTGGCGTCGAGCTTGGCGTTCCACGCCCTCGGCGCCTGCCGCAGCCCGTACAAGGCCTTCCTGAGGCGCAGCACCTTGTGCTCAGCGCCCTTCACCACGAACCCCGGCGCCTGCTTTACATAGACCTCCTCCGCCAAATCGCCATTGAGGAAAGCAGATTTGACGTCGAGGTGGTGGACTTGCCAGTCCTTGGCCGCCGCGAGCGCGAGGAGGAGCCGCACCGACTCCATCCACGCCACCGGCGCGAACACCTCCTCGAAATCAATCCCCTCGCGCTGCATGAAGCCGCGCGCCACCAGGCGCGCCTTGTGCTTGACGACGGCGCCGCGCTCATCCTTCTTGACCTTATAGACCCACTTGAGTCCGATCGGCCGGCAGCCCGACGGCAGATCGACCAAGTCCCAGGTCTTGTTGGCCTCGATCGCCTTCATCTCCTCGATCATGGCCCGTCGCCACTCCGCATCGCGCTCTGCAACCGCGAACGTGGCCGGCTCCTCCACGCTCATGAGCAGCAGTGCTTGATTGTCGTCGAGCAGACGCTCAGCTAGCCCTGGCACCGGCGCACTGCTGACGACATTGTCGACGCGCCGGAACCAGACCTCCTCCCCTTCGTGGAACGCGTCCACGAACTGGTCGAGATTGGACGGTGGAGTGGCGTACTCCACCATCGATGCTCCTGGCGTCCTCTGTTCCTGCAACACAGCAGGGAAGTCCGCCATTGGCCCCGGCGGGCTATGGTGCCCTGCTCCTGGCGGGCTAGGTGGCTCCACCACCTCCGCCGCCGCGGGCTCCGCTACTTCCCCGGCCGCCGGCTCCTTTGCTTCCGCTTCCCCAGTCATAGGAGCCTGCTCCGCCTCGCCGTGGCCGTGCACCACCAGCCGCTCCACGACGAATGTATCTCCCAGCCCGCCACCCTGCTCCGCCCCCAACTCCTCAGCATTCCAGTCCCATGCCGCCGCCTCGTCAAAGACGACGTCCCTGGATACCAGCACCTTGCCCCTTGCCGGATCGTACAGCCGGTAGGCTTTGGATCCTTCCTCGTAGCCGAGGAGCACCGCCTTCGTGCTCCTGTCCTCAAGCTTGCCGAGGCCGGGCTTGGTTGTCTTGACATGGCCGACGCACCCGAACGTGCGCATGAACGCTACGCTCGGCTTGCGCCCGTGCCAAGCCTCGAACGGAGTTTGCCCCGTTAGGGCCTTTGTGGGCGCGCGGTTTAGGATGAAGACCGCTGTGCTCACTGCTTCGCCCTAGAACTCCGCCGGCATCTCTTTCGCCTTCATCATCGAGCGCGCCATGCCGACGATAGTTTGATTCCGGCGCTCCACCACACCATTCTGTTGCGGTGAGTAGGGCGCCGTGAGGTGGCGGCCAACCCCCTCATCCTCACAGTAGGTGGCGAACTCCACCGCCGTGAATTCGCCGCCGCGGTCCGTCCGAAGCACCCGCAGCTTCTTCCCGGACTCCACCTCCGCGCGTGCTTTGAAGCGCTTGATGGCGTCCGCCGCGTCGCTCTTGCTCGTCAGGAGCTGCAGCCACATGTAGCGACTGCAGTCGTCCATGAGCAGGAGGAAGTACCTCCGGCCGCCGTGCGTCGCCGGCGTGATTGGCCCGCAAAGGTCCCCATGGACCAGCTCGAGCGGATCAGCCGCGCGATACCTTGCCGCCTTGGGGAACGGCAGCCGCCTCTGCTTCCCCGCCAGACAGCTGTCGCAGAGCTCGCCGGCGTGCTTGATCTGCGGCAGCCCGGTCACCATCTTCCCCAGCCGCCCGAGCGCGTCAAAGCTTAGGTGGCCGAATCGACCATGCCATAACCACGGCTCCTCCGAGCACGACGCCGCGAGACACACCGGCTGCTCTACCTTCAAATCCAGTAGGTAAAGGCGGTTACGGGAGCGTGTTACCTTGGCGAGAAGACGCCGCTCCCTGTCTCTGATCCGTAGCACGCCGTCACGGATCAGCACCTCCGATCCGCGCTCATCCAGCTGCCCCAAGCTCACGATGCTTGAGCGCAGCTGCGGGATGTAATACACATCCGTCAAAGCGCGGTGCTCGCCGTTTCGGCATCGGAAGACGATGGTGCCCTGGCCACGGATGATGACCCTCGAGCCGTCGCCGAATTTGACCGACCCGGTCTTGCTCTCGTCGAGGTTGGAGAAAACGGCCCTGCAATCGGTCATGTGGTTGCTCGCCTCGGAGTCGAGATACCATCTCTGCTCGGGCTCATCGCCGACTGCGCCCAGTTGGACTTGCGCGCGTGGCTCGACAAGGTCGACGGCCTGCGGCGCAATCCTCTGCTCCGCCTCCGCTTCCTCTGCTTCGCCATCCTGCAGCGCGCAGTACTGCCCCATCAAGAGCGCGTGCTCATCGTCGCTGTCCTCTCGAGCCAGGTGTGCCGCCTCCTTCTTCTCCGGCCTTTTGTCCGGGCACTCCCGCGCCCAGTGCCCCACCTTCCCACAGCGCCGGCAGGCGTTGGGATCGGTGTTCTTCTTCTTCTTGTCGACCAGCGCTTTGCCGTGCTGCTTTCCGCCGTTGCCACGGCCACGGTCACCACCGCCACGACTGGAGCCTTCCCCGGTCTTGCGCTTCTCCTTCATCCGCGCCGACCATTCCTCCTCCGTCAGCAGTAGCTTGGGCTTCTCCATCTCCGGTGGCGCGCGATCCTCCACCGCGCGGAGCCGCCCGGTGACGTCCTCGAGCGATAATGTGGATAAGTCCAGCATCGTCTCGATGGACAGGGCAAGCTGCGCGTATTTGGCCGGCACGACGCGCAGCAGCTTGGCCACGACGTCCTCATCGTCGACCGGCTTGCCGTAGGTGGCCAGCTGACTTGCGATCGACTGCAGCCGAAGCGCGAAGTCCTCCACGGCCTCTCCGGGCTTGAATCGAAGGTCGTCGAACTCACGGCGCAGCTGCTGCGCCTTTGCCTTCTTGGCTCGGTCCGAGCCGAGACGGAAAGACGTGAGCATGTCCCACGCCTCCTTCGCCGTGTTCTTCGACCCGATGGCCTCATGGAACTCGGACGGCGTGGACGCCATGAGCGCCTCCATGACGCCCACCTCCGCATCCTCACCGGCATTGCCGGTCTCCACCGCCGCCCACCACTGCCGCGCGTGCAGCTTCCACTTCATGTGGACAGCCCACTCGCCGTAGTTGGTGCGGGTGAGCATCGGCCAGGTGTTGGACCCGCCGACCTCCCTCACCGTGCACACCTCCACGGCGGGCTGGGATGCCGAGGCCAGCTGCCTCTCCATGGCCGCTGTTGCCGCCGCCGCCGCAGCCGCCTCTGCACCACCCCCTGCGCCACCTGCAGCCGTGTCCATTGCCGGCGACACCTCCCAGCGACTTGTACTGCTCTGATACCACGTGTTGGTCTGCTACTTAACTCCCAGGTGAGCAGCTCCTGCTCACCTTCCCTCCTCTCCTCTCTTGCACCAAGGTAGAAGAAGAGCTAAGCTCTTTGCACACACAAACACAGGCAACAGCAGTGGCCGAATGCCTGAGTATCTGAATGTGAGGCAAAAGACTGCCTTTGATAGATTGCATAGCATAGGTATATATACAAGCCTCATACCAACTATGGTACTTGAGGTATGGCTGAGTACAGCCCCAACTACTCCTAGTACAGATGAAGTAAGCCATGGGCATGGCTGTCTACTTCTACTCCTAGAAGGCCTAATGCCATGCTGCTGCAGTACCAAGGGTGGGCAGCAAAGCTGACCACTACAACTGCTCCTTGACTGCAAACAGAGCAGAGGGAGAGTGGAAGATCAGCAGATTACTTCTAACAAGGAGTCCACCGAAAGACGACACGCTCGCTGGATCCCACGCAACATCTGCGAGGGGGCATCACACTCTCGGCGGCGACCGCCCGAGGTGGAGCCAGGCGCGACGTCGGTGACCAGGGACGGCCAAACAACGACGACGGCAAACAACGACGACAACACCATCAACCAAGCTAGAGGGACCAAAGCGACGACGGAGCAGAAGCTCACGCAACGCGGGCACATCAATACAAGTAGCGGCAGGGGCGAAGCGCGACGTCGGATGGCGCAGAGGGAGCATCGAGGGAGCATCAACGGAGCCTTCAGGAAGGAGATGACGCCCGCGGACGCCAACTTCGTTGAGACGTACACCCAAGGGAACTTTCGTTCCCAATGTTGCTCCGACAGCTGCAATTGACGGGCAGAGATAGTGACGACGCCTTCAAGAAGGTGATGACGCTGGCGCGCCACCGTCGTCGGTCCAAGGCGCGAAGCCTGGGGATGGGGTTTTCACCCGTGCTGCCGTCGACCGCTGCTGATGTCGAGGGAGGCCGGCCACCTCCACGCTGGGGCGGAGCCGATGCAGCGGCTTCCACGCCCTAGCGAACGCGACGGACACGGCCTGCCAGGCGCCGGTGAGGTGGTGGGAGCGGGGAGGGAAGGCGGCCGCCGCCGCCCCGCACGACGGACGCGGCCAGCCCGGCGCCGCCGTCGACCTGCCACCCAGCACACCGCCTAGGCGGCCACACCGGAGAGGCCCGGACGACCCTGCCAGGCCGGATCCGGCCCCAGGTGAGGTGGATCCGGTCGGTCGGCGCCACGACCCGCCGGAGAAGAACGCCGATGTCCCGCCGTACCTTCATGCTGCCCGCCACTAGAACCGAAGCTCAGCCAGATTCGGGAAGGGGGAGGGTGGATCCGGCCAAGAGGGGCCCGGATCCAACCCAACGACCGCCAGTTTGCCGGAGCGGCAGTGGTGGAGGAGGGGGGAGCGGGAGGGAGGGGAGGGAGGGGGAGGAGGAGGAGGGGGAGGAGGAGGGAGAGCAGAAGGGGAGGTGGAGCGGCGGGGCCGCCGCCGCCGCATGCCAGGAGGGCGGCGGCGGCGGCCGGGGAGGCGCGCCGGCGAGGGGCGGGACGGTGGCGCCGCTGGGTGCCCCCGAGTCGCCCTTGAGGGAGCGCTCGGGGGAGAAGAGCTCGAGCCTCGTTTGCTCGATATTCATATACTTTCTTTATAAAAACAGAAAGGGACAGTTATGAATTCCCGGTTGTCCTTTTCACCTAAGCAGTTAACATCGTAATTTGGTTATACTATGAGTGCTCTTAACATTTTCCTTCTTTTGTGTCCTTTCTACTACTAGAAACAAACAGATGGACAATAAACAAGAAGCTGAGAAGACTGAAGCACTACTGCTGAGAGTAGTTGATTATGCATGGAACAAGCTTCAAAATGGTGCTTGTCGCCGGGAAGAAATACTGCACAAGTTAGAACAGCGAGCAGCCAACCATAGATCTCTACTTAGCAGAGTAAGTGACATGAAACAAAAATTATTTGGAGAGAAAGCAGGTATAAAGATAAAGGGAAGTGGGTCAGCTAACACCTCGCCTGGCATAATTAAAAGTATGCTCCCAAGGGTTCGTACTATTGTTCGTTTCAGACCTCAGGTACTTAACTCTGAGGACAATGAAGGGGAGATGACTGATATTCCCTGGAAAAAAAAATCTGATATTCCCTACGCAAATAGACAAGCACATAGAAGGAGGTCTGAAGGATACAAAGTAAAAAAGATTGATGTTACAAAACGGAGAACTGTGCCGATACAAGATTCTAACTCTGTTTGTGGAGTGGTGCTGGAAGATGGTTCTTCTTGTCTGGAGCACCCAGTTCATGGAAGAAAGAGGTGCAGCTTACACAAAGGTAAAAGAGTCAAAGGCAGCCCGAAAAGTTCACCTACTAGCTATCCTTGCCAAGTTGAGATTGCAATTCCTGAGCTCGTACCTTGTCTAACTGAAGATTTGGACAGCTCAGTTCCAAAACAGGAAATCAAAATACTGGAGGAACCTTTGAGGCACAGCGATAGCCTCGAATCAGAAAAGGTGAATACTGGAGAAGCTTCTACAGAAGATGGAACACGTGAAATCTCCTGGGATGCTTGTATCTTAGAAGAGAAGGTTTCCCATGCTGAATCTGAGTCCCAGGAGCAGCAGCCTTCTGGGAGAATGTGGTTTGAGCTGCTCAAATCACAGAGGAAACCGGCGAGCAAACACCCATCTAGAGGCTCAGGATCTCAGATAACAGCAATGACAGATAACAGGCCTCGCAAAATGGTGTCAATTGCAGGAATGGAAAGGTATGAGAAGGACAGTGGAATAGAGGTCACTGGTGCTTCGTTTTCCAGAAGCTCAGGATGGCCGTGTACCTGTGGCGCCCGTACATCAGACGGTTCACCTTGTATGAATAGGCCGGTTGAAGGGAGGAAGAGATGTGCATTGCACAAAGGGCAAAGAGCAGCATGCCCCCCTACACCATCGGTATAAAAGGACGTTTTTTTTATTCTTATTACATCCAATTGTTGTGTTCGCACTTCTGTTAGCAAATGGAAACGCAGAAAGCTTTTTTTTTCATAAAGCTCTTTTTTCTCCCAGTGAAGGTTGATCATTCATATTTCATCATGTGTCCCAAAAAGACTACAGACATTTTGTAATTGTATTTGATGGATTCGTAGAGTGCTGAAGGATAAATCTCTTATGCTGAGCATTGCTCATCTGATGGGCTTAATTTCTCCATTTTCTACATCATGAATTTTCACGCCAATTTGATGGGGTTGAAGGATAAATCTCTTATGCTGAGCATTTTCTCCATTTTGCGCTTCAGTAAGGCTACAGAATTGTACGCTCCTGCCCTTTTTTCAAAACTTTTTTTCCCTTTTGTTCACCCCTGCTTTCCTGGATCATCAAACGAGGCAAAATCGTCTATTTGATGGGTTTGATGGCCCAGACGGCCAGACCAACGCCAGGCGCAGCCCCATTTGGCAGAAGACTTCACGAATTCGCAGAAAATTAGTTTGACGCTGTAAAGTTCTTGTGGCCCTGCGGATCCAAATTTGAAAGCATCATCTGCCCGAGCGTCCGCACGCACCGCATTGGCCACCGGAAAAAAAACGCCGAGACGATTGCGAGCCGCAGCCTTCGCCTTCGCTCCACCCATCCTGCCATCCATCGCCCCGTGCTCGCACGATGCTCCAACCCCAACTCCTCCAACCCCCACGCCTCTCCCTCGCCGACCCCGTCTCCACCGACATCAGCTGCAGCCGTGGCGGCGGCCGCCGCCGCCCGAAGCCCAAGACCAAGACCATTGCATTCCCCCCGCCGCCCCTCCGCCGCCTTGTCTCCACCTCCCTGCGCCGCCTGCTTCCTCGCCCGCGCCCCCTCATCGTTCTTCCCGGCGGCGGGGGCGGCGGATGGTTTAGGTTGGGCAGGAGGAGGAAGACACCGGCCGAGGAGGTCGCGGCGGTCGCGCTCGTCCTAGCGCTCGGCGGCGACAGGCTCGCGGCGCTCGCGGAGGCCTGGAACGCGTCCGGCCTGGGCCAGGTGCTCGACGTATGGACCGCGGTGTTGGGGAGAGGGCGGAGCAGGCGAAGCGGCGGGCTCCGGCGGCTCGCGGCGTTCCTCCTCGGCGTCGTGGTCTGCGCGCTCGTCTGCCACATGAGGGGCGCGGCGTTCTTGGAGGGGTTCCAGAAGACCGGCGGCGGCCGGAAACTAATGCGGATTTTCCTGCATTGATGGATTTCTTCATTTCTTGTTCGTCTGCTTGAGAAGTTGAGATTGAGATGCTTTTCCTCATCAGAGTTTTAGAGGTTATTTGATGCGGATGGATTTCCCGTTCTTCGGAGTTGGGATGCCGATTTTTATTATTTTTTGGGAAAATGTGGGATGCCGTTTTTTATTATTTTTTGGAAAAATGTGGGATGCCGATTTCATTGGACTGTTACGATTTGATAGTGTTGATTCGAGAATTTTGGGCCGACTAGCTCTGTGGCCGAAACAGCTTCAGCAGTGACTTGTACGGTGGAGCCACAAAACAGCTTCAGCTGTGACTTGTATGGTGGAGCAGCTTTGCTTTACTGTAGTTTCTCTGGTTAGAAAAACATAACTGGAGTACCATGACTAACATCCAACTGATTTTGGTCACTCCGATAAGTAGTACCATGCGATATCCTATGCTATGAATGATCATTCACTGGCTTCAAAGAAAACGATCCATAATACAGGAAATCTGGGATAGCTTCTAAACCCAAGCCTTGTTTCTCACGTATAGCGTAGAGCTAACAGGATTACAGTAGCTTCTAAACCCAAGCCTTGTTTATCACATATGGCGTAGCGCTAACAGGATTATAGGATGCGTACATATTTCCGGACCCTGTGAATGGCACTTAATATGACAGATAGCTTAGTGGTTCACCCGGCACTTAATATGACAGATAGCTTAGTGGTTCAACCGGTCACCCCTCAAAACTGAACAAAAACCATCACCAACGCAGGACCTTGGCTCTTAGATACAAATGCTATCATGCAGCAGGCTGTCAGCAGAGCATTAGTTGCTCTTGTGCCTAAAACCTACAAATTACAATCCTACAGGGCAGTATCTGAGGCCAAAAAGTGTCCCGGGCATTGTTACTAATGTCTCAACATCAACCTAGCACATCACCGCATAGATAAGTTATCAAAGATGTTATGATCGAACAATGTGTTAGCCATGATGCCGGGAGTCAAGAGCTGTTATCGCTGCAACAGGATGCTATTGCAATCTCTTCTTCTTGCTTTGCCTTGGGTCCTCGTCAAACATAACAAGCTCGTCGTCGTCGTCGTCTTCAACAACTTGAGCGCTGCTGGAACCAACATCCGAAGGATTTTCAAGAGCATCAAAATTCTCCTTTGCCTCTAATATTTCGTTCAGCTTACGCTTCATTCCAGGCTTCGCTGATATATCCTCGGCAGTACCATCAACATCTTCTGTATTGGATGAAGATGGAACTGATCTATTCTCACCATTACTGGTAATTTGCTTATCGACTGGGCCAGACCACCCGGCAAGAACCATTCCATCAGGCTCCTTTTCTTCATCGAACTCATCCCTGCATTGACCATTCAATTGATAAGATACAGAATTGTGTCGGTGCAATAGTGCAGAACTGCAGCATATGGATACCATTTTGTATCTGTACGACACAAGCAATTTGGCATCTAGTAATATCATAGAAATGGAAGCATAGAAGCAAGGTTAATTCAAAATAAGGGCAAGTTACACAATACCATGCAGCTCTAGTTTGTGTAGATGAGTTTAAGGTATGGCATATCTCACTACGTATCTAGCATAGAAGCAAGGTTCATTTAAAATAAGAGCAAGAGGCATAAATATTTTTTTCATTACCTTTCGTAGTGGACAACACTCGAGCCAGATCGACTTTATCCTTGCAAGGAGGGAGGACAGACATGCTTGCTTTGATTGTAAGGTGTTACCTGAGAAGTGTGTTGTCCCTCAACATAAGCTTGTGGTGGCGGACTTTCGCTTTCGGGTACGTGTCCACCGGGACAAACGGGTCAAGATTGCGAGAACGAAGTGGTGGAAGCTTAGAGGGGAAGCAGCGCAAACATTTAAGGAGATGATGCTAGACGAGGGGCCTTGGGAAGAAGAAGATGTCGACGACATGTGGCTAAAGATGGCAACATGTGTCCGGAAGGTGGCTTCGGAAGTGTTTGGCGTGAGTAGGGGAGGCAAACGGGAAGCGAAAGACACATGGTGGTGGAATAACGAGGTGCAAAGGGCTATTAGGGAGAAGGAGTGTTTCAAGTGTCTCCTCCATGACAAGAGTGCAGCCAACATCGAGGGCTATAAAATAGCGAAGAGGGTGGCAAAGCGAGCTGTGAGTGTAGCAAAAGGTAGCGTACGATGGCCTTTATTAGCGACTAGGCACGAAGGAAGGGGAGAAGGACATTTATAGGATGGCTAGAATCCGCGAGAGGAAGACAAGGGACATCAACCAAATAAAATGCATCAAGGATGGGACAGATTGACTTCTGGTGAAGGATGAGGAGATCAGGGACAGATCGACTTCTGGTGAAGGATGAGAGTACTTCGACAAGTTGTTTAATGGGGAGAATGAGGGTCCTACCCTTGAGTTGGACGACTCATTTGACGATACCAACAGACGCTTTGTGAGGAGAATTCAGGAGGCAGATATCGGAGAGGCTTTGAAGAAGATGAAGGTAGGTAAAGCGATGGGCTCTGATGGTATCTCCATTGAGGTGTGGAGATACCTAGGCGCCAGAGCGATAGTATGGTTAACTAAGTTTTTTAACTTTATTTTTCGGTCTAACAAGATGCCTGAAGAATGGAGAAGTATATTAGTACCTATCTTCAAGAACAAGGGAGATGTTCAATGTTGTACTAACTACCGTGAGATTAAGTTGATGAGTCATACGATGAAGCTCTGGGAGAGGGTTATCGAGCATCGCCTAAGGAGAGTGACACATGTGACCCAAAATCAGTTTGGGTTCATGCCTGGTAGGTCGACTATGGAGGCGATTTTCTTATTACGACAATTGATGGAGAGATATAGGGAGCAGAAGGACTTGCACATGGTCTTTATTGACCTCGAGAAGGCATATGACAAAGTACCGAGAAATGTCATGTGGTGGGCCTTGAAAAAGCACAAAGTCCCAACTAAGTACGTTACCCTCATCAAGGATATGTACAGGGATGTGGTGATGTTTGTCCGAACATGTGATGGCGACACCAGTGACTTTCCAATTAAAATAGGATTGCATCAGGGGTCAACTTTGAGCCCTTATTTATTTGCTTTGGTGATGGATGAGGTCACAAGGGACATACAAGGTGATATCCTTTGGTGTATGCTCTTTGCTGATGATGTGGTGCTAGTTGACGACAGTAGGGCAGGGGTTAATAGGAAGTTAGAACTATGGAGGCACACGTTAGAGTCGAAAGGGTTCAGACTTAGTAGGACTAAGACCGAGTACATGAGGTGCGATTTCAGCACGACTAGGCATGAGGAGGGACACGTTAGCCTCGATGGGCAAGTGGTGGCAAAGAAGGATACTTTTCGGTATTTAGGGTCAATGCTACAAAAGGATGAAGACATTGATGAAGATGTTAGGCATAGAATTTCAACCGGCTGGTTGAAATGGCGTCAAGCTTCTGGCGTCCTCTGTGACAAAAGGGTGCCTCAGAAGCTGAAAGGTAAGTTCTATAGGACGGCGATTCGTCCGGCGATGTTATACGGTGCTGAGTGTTGGCCTACAAAAAGGCGACATGTCCAGCAATTGAGTGTAGCAGAGATGCGTATGTTGCGATGGTGTTGTGGGCACACAAGGAGGGATAGAGTCTGGAACGACGATATTCGGGATAGGGTTGGGGTGGCACCAATTGAGGAGAAATTGATTCAACATCGGTTGAGATGGTTTGGACATGTCCAACAGAGGCCTCCTGAGGCGCCGGTGCGTAGTGGAGTTCTAAAGCGGGCCGATAATGTAAAGAGCGGTAGAGGTCGACCTAAACTAACTTAGAACGAGTCCGTTAAGAGAGATCTTAAGGAGTGGAATATCTCCAAAGATTTAGCTATGGACAGGAGCGCTTGGAGATTGGCAATCAACGTGCCTGAACCGTGATCTCTTTTTGTCTTATGCCATTTATGTCCCTTTATGTGTCTCCCTGTTTCTCGTCTCTTTTGGGTTTCATCTCTAGCCTACCCCAACTTGCTTGGGACAAAAGGCTATGTTGTTGTTGTTGTTGTATCACGATCGAAAGATTCTTGAATTGCCAACATTGGTATTAATTTTTTATAACTTTCGTCTTTCTTAGAAAATTTCCTGCTATTTTGGGAATTTATCTTCTCCTAACTCTAAAGTGTGTGCAATGATATTATCATAAATGAATTTGTTAATGAAGATAAGCGGGTGGCCCATTTTTGAGAGAGCCAGCCTACAGCTCTAGTTTCTGTAGATGAGTGTAAGGTATGGCATATCACATTACGTATCTAGCATAGAAGCAAGGTTAATTTAAAACAAGAACAAGTTACATAATATCATGCAGCTCTAGTTTCTTTAGATGAGTGCAGGGTACACAGGCCAACCACCAAGGTTTCCAAAGAAATGGAACCATGAAACTATAGGGTGCATAGTCAACAGAAAGAAGGAAAAGAAGAACCTGTGTTTGATGTTGATACTGCATTTTAGTTCCTGATGCAAATCTTCGACTGTAAGTGTTGTACCATTTAGAACTGGAGCTGGAAGTTCAGCCAAGACCTGTAATAATGGATCAACTAAGCAGGGCATAAACACAACTAAGGGCTGCAAGCTTAAAATTCAAGTTTATACAAATCAACTATGCTGGTCATGAACACAGCAAAGGGATAAAATTTTTTAGAAGAAAGAATTTTAGAATATATGCCGGCCCTGCATACAAATGACCAAAGTATATGGTTAGTATCACAGCACCTTTTCGAGGTTTAAAGCATAGTTTGCAATCTCATCCTCCTCCAAATCTTCACCATCCTCAAAAACAAGTGTGGCGCCAACCATTATCAAAGGGAGGTTCATTCCAAGTTTGCTTTTTATAACTTTTTCTATGACTTCCCGGAGCTTTGTTGTCTTAGTATTAACCTCCAGAACAAGTGGGGTCTGTTGTGTTCAGTTTTACTTCATGTCAGTGCCGAAGAAACTGATAACATGTAACAAAAGCCTAACTGGAAAAGTACATACCTCAGAGCAGACATAGCATGATTTACTAGGTTCAAAAGGCTCGACAGGCATCAAGAGCATCTTCCTTGCTGGATGCTCAAGACAATACGTCATTCTGCAAAACATTAACCATGAAGTCACATTACTTCTATTTTATACATGCACAAAAACCAATAGGAAAGCAACAAGATAAATATATACAATGGCATATTGATAAAGAAAACAAGTTCCGTTTTAGTTTAGATATTTCACAACTTTGACTCTTCAGAAGCAAGCATAAACAGAAACTAAGCATTTGACATGAACAGCAAATCTTAGAAAAAGAAACTGTTGGTGCAAGAAATACAATGTGACAGGCTTAGAATGTGGTTACCTATAATCTTGATAATCACCCTTGAGCACTTTAATTGCTTCGATGACGATTAGACCCGCTATTACAGCATTGGTAGTTGCCACAGCATGAACTATATTTCCAGCAACACCTTTAGCTTCAAAAAGGCTATGCAGTGGTATTCCAAAAGAGGAAGCTCTGATATTTGCTGCAGCAGTAACAAACTCGACAGCCAATTGGTCATCCTTGTCAAAAATAAGGCTCCCTATTTCCTGAAAGAGAAAATCAAGCCTGGATTAATTTCTATATAAAGAAAACTTTAAGATGTCATACAACTCCGAAAAGAATGTATATGAACCTTCTCTCTTTTCTCAAAAAATAATTTTAAAGCCTCCAAGAACACTCTTGAATTGTCAGCAAGACTCCATATCTCTTGAGAATTTCTAAGGCCTAAGGATACCATAGCAGAAGGATCCTGCTCCTCATTCATGTGATCCCGAGAACGACCATTTTGCTGAACAGCGTCTTCAGGCAATGCATCTCTAATGTATATTGGGTTTGGCTTTCTACGATTCTTCCACGTTTCCTCATTATCCAAGGCAACTTCAATGTTGTAACCAAATACGTGGTCATATATTCTCTGGGCGTATTGCTCAAGATCTTCATCTACACTCCTTTCAAAAACATCTGTTTTTGAACTGGTGTCATCTTTTGAGTGCACATTAAGATCATTATCCTGGTTTTTATCACCAAATAGCTTTGCAAAAAGCAGGTCTTTCGCCCAAACAATGCAGTGAACAAACTGCAAAGAGATAAAATCAGTCATTAGTGCTAAACCTAAGAAGCCATCAGATTCTATCGTACTATCACTAGCATAATTGCAAATGCACTGCAGTATAACCCAACGAGCTAGCATGTTGATATTTGCGTGCTCAAGGAAAATGTTGATATTTCAAAACTGAACTGCATCAGAGATGCCAAAAAACAGTCTGTCTGTAAGAATACAATTGCATTCATGCCCAACTAAATCCAATGAAACATTAGATTGAATTAACTTGCCATAAAAATGGAGAAATAATCATTTTTTCGTATACAAAAAAATGCAATACATAATAGTTTACATTTAAGAATCTGAATAGCAAACACATTCCACAAGATGTTCGAACCAATGAAAAAGTAAAGGATTAGAAACTTACAGTTGCATGCATAGAATAACACGAAGAAAAACAAGAGCGGATATGCAGCATAATAAACTGTGCAACAAAACAAATAAACAAAAAGTCGAGCCAGAGAGGTAGGTAACCTTTGATGGTGTGCTTGTAATTGTGCAAACAGGATATGATTTAGGGACAGGCTTTGGTTGACACTCATAGCACTCTGTTTTACCCTTGACATGAACAGTGACCTGAAATATATGGAATGGAAAGTACTTTGAGCAAAGCATTAGCTTGGAGTAATATGCAGGGTGATGTTGATTAACTTTTGTCAATATTAGTGACAAATATTCGGCATATTTAAGTTAACAAATGTATCGTTTATTCCGCTGAGAATAAACAATGTACCGGATTTTATGTATACTAAGATGCAATGGCCTATTGATACAAACGAAAATCAATGCACACATTTGATGATATTGTGATACGCTGACTTGTACATATAAAAAAAAACTCGACCCGGTGGGGGAAAGACCGCCCCCACGGCTTTCAACTAAGAAGGAATTCTCAGTTCCCCGAGCCGAGAAAACCCCCGAACCCTGGCCCCGTCCCGACACTAGGAGCGGACACCGCGGCTGACTTGTACATATTCCACCAGCATTGCAAAATTACTGAATATCTCAAGCTTCAAATTCTGAGAGCACCACTTGCACACTACCAAAATCCAATACAATCACCATATCTAATTACCTTACAAATCAAAGAAAAAAAAAAGAACACACAGCACATAATATGTACAAAAAGATTGTATCAAACCATCAGAAATCCACTTGAATCTTGCAGATGACTTATAATCATACTTTTGGCGATTCCTAAGTCCTAACTACAAAATAAACAACCATTTTAAAGAGGTACAGTAAAAATTACATGGAAGAAAGAAAAATGCCATATCAAATTCAGAGTTCAGACTAACCTATCTAGGCCCCAAAAGACTAAATAATGTTTATTATCTTAATTTGCAGGCATAAATAAACAACCAGACCAAGGTCATGCTCAATGCTAGTTGAGTACTTGAGTGTCAGCATACCCTCTCAGGCCACTAAATTTATACCCCAGAGACTGAGTAGCAGCAATATACTTCTAAGAAAATGACCACATATACACCTGCATAAATTTAACTCAATCCCCACAGATTTTCTACTGATGTAAATGTTCTAAATAAAAGAATATCAAAGGCCTAGACAAAACATTTATCTATGACTGTGAAATTCCATTGCCTTTGTAAAGAAATTCAGATTTACCGTTGTGGAAAAAAGACAAAAAAAATTATCCAAGGGATCATTATGTATTCTATGGAAAATGCAAAACATATAAAACCAGAAAGGTGAACATCTATAATAAACAATATTGCAGTGTCACTGACAGAAGAAGATACGCCATCAGAGTTTCTCTAAGGATAAAATATGTTGTGTGCTAGTTGAGAATTCAAAAAGCTGCACGCTAGCTGAGAATTCAAGACAGCACTGCTAGCAAAAGAAACAGACATATCAAGAACAAAAACCATTGTTACTGACAGATGTAACTAGATACCTCACAACTCACATGCTTCGAACATATAAAAACAACAACAAAAAAGTTATAGTCCATCAGTATGAACTAAAATCACAAGGAATACATCAATGTGAAATAAAGTTATAAGCATATACTTTTTTTTTGAAACAAATTAGGCAGGAGAGCTGCCGACTGTATTAAGAAAAAGCTCAGACTGGGTAGTACAACGATACAACAATGACCCCAAAGGGTCTAGCAACAGCAACAGCTATAAGCATATACTAGCACAAGTGATTTTGGGACTACGACTGCAGTATTTGGTTGCCTTACCTGTCCCAAAAAACCAGTAGTACCACTTTCAACCAAAGGAACTTCAGCAGCAAGGCAAAGGCGGTTAACATGGCGTCTAGCATCCAAGTTATCGAGACCATTCAGAACAACATTAAATTGCTTGAAGAAATCAACATTGAAATGAGAATCCTTCACGTTTGCATGGTACGGTGTTATATTGATATTTGGCCTAAATTTCAATACAGCATCCCGAGCAACCTGGCAACACCAATGGTATAAAACAGTGTAAGAAAAAAGAAATGACAATCAGGTGATTACAAGAAAAAACTATTACATGGATAATCATTCCAGTCATATGTGAAACTCACTTTAGCTTTTGACTGCCCAACATGACTCTGCCGAAACAAAAACTGTCTATTCAGATTGCTAACTTCAATTGTATCCAAATCAATCTGCAGAGAAAAAGGTTGGATTACTTGGGTGCACCGTCTGAGAGGAAACAGACAGATTTTTATTATTGCCATCAACAATAAGGGAGTATAATCTTTACAAAATGCATACTTACCAGTCAAAATAAGGGATCCATAATAGGAGTCAAATTATAGGCATCAAAGTAATGAAAAAATTTACAAATGCAGCAGAATTTTTTAATCTCCCTGTGATATGCCATATGCAGTAAGATAAATGGTTGTTTTCCTGTGAGCAACATATAATATAAGTGAAGCAAATAATAGAACAAAAGGTCACACAAAGTGCTAAAAGGTCCCACACAAAGTGGCGTCTTGGAAGGGAGTTTATAGACAGTTCTGAATTTTCTTATTTTACAAGGAGGCTGATTCAAATCCGGGACCTCCTTGACACTTCTTATTTTTGGGCGTGGGCGTTGTTTTTGTTGTTGTTGCTGTTGGGGGGGTGGCGGCCAAATAATAGATGGCACAAAAATACGTTTGCATGACCCTGTGCTATGCTAAAGGCAGCAAGATGAGGTTTTGTAGCTTGAGAATTAATTTTGATTTATATGCCCAACCGGAAACTAGTCTAATGGGACATAGCGATAAAAGGAAATAGATCATAGATATCTCAACCACATTGATTGATTTGTGTACTTTGGTTACCTAAACAAGGATTAGGATGTGTCTATTTATAAACTGGTTATAAACTCTACATTGAACCTAAGTAATAATTAAGGTAAACATGAAAACGTTTCATACCAACATAAAATAAGCACCAGGACAAGAAAGGGCCTGCAGAGAGCAAGGCGCTAAACAATAAACACAATTGTAACAAAAATGCAATACAGAACCCACAAGCACAATTGCAAGCAAGAGCATTGTAGTCATCGGCGCTACAGTTAGTACGCCATCATAGAAGCAGATTGCCAGCTCGTGGGTTGAACAGTACAGGTCCACTTCTTAACTCTAGGTCAACGCTATCCCTATCATAGATCCCACTAAAGCCCACAACACACAAGCAAACCGCCATCCACAGGGCCTGCGAAATCCAGATTCAAGCAAAGCGGGGCAGTAAACCTAGATGCAGCCTCGAGGTAAAAACGGAAGCGGAGACTCACGATGTGTATGTCGCTGAATCCGGAGAGCGCGAGCGTCTTCAGCAGCTCGCAGCCGATGCCTCCCGCCCCGACCATCAGCACCTTCGCCGCCTGCATCCCCGCGCACCGCATGCACGCACGCACACCAGGAAAAAGCGTTAACAAATCAACCCTGCGCGCAGGCGCACCCAAAATCCAACAGTGAACGACGGGGCCCGTCACTCACCTTGACGGCCTCCTCCGAGGACGCGGCGGCGGCCATCGGGGGCGCGCGCAGTAGGGGCGCGGCGAGGGTTTTGAGTGAAGTGGGGTTTGGGGGCGGATGGGAATTTGGGGCGAGAGGGAGAGCGGGCTGGCGGAGGGGATTTTTTTTTTATTGCGGGGGAGGGGATTTGGGGCGAGGGTGACGAGGAGAGGACGGCGAGCTGCCGAAGCGTCGTGGAAATTCAGGGGGCTGGCCGGGTGGCTGCCTCGCTGCTGGTCAGTTGTCGTCCCCGGTTCTCCTACCCTATGGACTCGAAACCTGGGACTGGGAGGGGATCGGACGGACGCTCCGGTTTCTTCAGGGCAATCAGGCAGTGTTTAGTTACTTCAAAATTTCAAAAATTTTATAAGATTCTTCGTCACATCAAATTTTTAGACGCATGTATGGAGCATTAAATATAGGTAAAAAAATAACTAATTGCACAGTTTGTCTGTAAATGTCGAGACGAATCTTTTGAGCCTAGTTAGTCCATAATTAAATAAATTTTACCAAATAACAACGAAAAATGCTACAGAAACTTTACACACACTTTACAATCATCTAAACACACCCTCAATCTTGCTCGCTGCCGCTGGTAGGCTTTCGGGTTGCCATTCTGCCACAAGGGTTTGGGCGTGGGGACAAAGGGTGTGTTCACTTTGCGAAAAGTAGCTGAAAAGTTACTGTAGCATCTTTCGTTGTTATTTGATAAAATTTGTCCAATTATTGACTAACTAGGCTCAAAAGATTCGTCCAGACATTTACAGACAAACTATGCAATTAGTTATCTTTTTTACCTACATTTAATGCTTCATGCATGCGTCGAAAAATTTGATGTGATAGATAGAAGAGGAAATATTTTGGGTTGGGATGGAGGAGTGAACGAGGCCCAAGTCGGGAGTTCTGTAGTTTGACACGACCTGGTTGTGGGTGTGGCAGCGATTATGTTTGACCTTCCCTCTGGGCTGGGGCCCGGTACAATCGATCGGCTAGGATGGATCAATGATCCCGTCTGTGTCCTACCAGGTTATTATTCTTTTCATTCCAAAAACACAATCTTCCCTTTAGAAAAACAATCTTTATACTAGCATTTTCTTTCGGGGATTGTTTGGATTGGGTCTCAAGTATTATCAAAACCAGAATTTGTTAACACGCTAGATTTACAGTAGGGATTAATAACTACATAAAACATTGTTTGGCTACATGAGATAAACCGGAACAACCAAATTTTGTTTTCTATTGGTCAATACCTAATAATAAAGAGGTAAAATTTCAGTCTGTTTTTTTACCCGTCTATTTTTTCTTTTGTCGTCTCCCTCTAACTACCGGTTATTGGAGAGTTTCTTTCGTACGGACTTTTATATATAACACGTGCTCATACGAGTTAAAATAGCTCGCCTAGCGTGATATAGAGTCTGATTTCAGAACGTATTGTGTTACATGTAACCCGGACTCATAAGTCGTGCTTATATGTTCGTCCCTGACTAACCCCGTAAATGCGGAAACTCTGTTCGCTATATGCAACTCTCCTGTTTTATATGACACAAATTGGATACAAATTCTTATCCTAGAGAGTTAGGAATCATAATCAAAACAAATGTATGTGATCTTATCCTAAGTTGAATAGAAATCCTAGCCCAAATAGAAATCCTACGTGGCTTGCAAAGTGCAACGAGTTATATATCCCATTGCAATGCATTGACATATTTGCTAGTATAAATAAAACTCAAAAGTCGGTTTTGACAAAAAAAAAAAGATTCTTTTCTAAAATCCGATTTCTCATATTGCTCCTCCTGTTGTATCTCTCCTCTTTTTTTCTGTCTAAAATTCCTTTTCTAAAAAAAAGATTGTTTGACTCATGAAAATCATTACAATATCCATTCTCATTTGTGCCACCTAGATAACCTAAGATGGTTTTTCCTATTTTAAATTTGAAGTTTAGAAAAATATCATCCTAGAAAGATAGATGCAATTCCAAGCGGCTTAGGAAAGAAAATGTGCTCAAAAGATACAACATATCCTAGAAGGGACCAAAAAAATCACACCACATACACTTAAGTTAAGGTTTTAGAGCTTATATATAGTGCAACTCTAGAAAGTTTGACTAGAGAGTCTGAAAGTTCACAAAAATATTCAAACAACATTACATTAAAACATGTTATCTTCCAAATGCGACTTTGCAAACTTTGAGTGTCACCTACCAACCCCCAGCTCCCTCTATATGCTTCATCCAAATGATAATCACACACCACCAAGAGACTTCTATCCAAATCTTGGAACTGGAGAAATAACATTCCTTTTAAAAGCTTTTGCTACAACCATTCTTTCTTTCTACCCTAGTTCATTCTTTTATCCAGTTTTTGATTTTATATGTTGTTTTTTGATAGTTACCCTAATACAAAGTGCTATGTATATATAGATAATATACATGGGAATATGTTGTTTTTGGGAGAACGTTAGATTTGAAGGTAACGCCAAGTAAAAGGCCTACAACTACGACATACTAGGACATCAATGAAGACAAGTCCCACCACCTTGATCGTATTTTTATTCTGTGAGTGTAAATAACAATACCAACACAACTTGATATCTGGCATTGTTATATGTTTTCGTGAAGCTATTTCAAACGTTCAGTTAGTGATAATCTGCATAGTCATAACTATTTTGGAGCAACTGAAACACCACATGCCCTCGAAAACCTAGAGCTTCACCCACCCTTGGAACGTGCTCGGGTAGTCCATGATTTTAGAACTATTGGTGCTAAATGAACAGCTTGCTTTCTCTTCAAAGAAGATAAAGTTTTCTTTGAAGAGGATAGATCACTTTACTCAAATACCATAACTTATACAAACAATGACAAAAGTGCGAGTTTTCGTGGAAAACAGGTGGGAAGAGAAAAGTTTGGAAAACTAGTAATGGAACTTTAGGACGTGTTTTATGACATAGGGTAGGTAGGGCGTGTTGAATAAAATGTTTGGTAAATGGGCTTTATGCGTGAGTAGAAGATGCCCACCTCAATCGCATAAGGACCCGTTCATCTAAGATACTCAACCTAGCAATATCATGCAAACCACATGTGTTTGTAATGGGACAAGCCTCTGTTCAAACTCCATTGGGCTAATCTAGTATCCACCCTAAAGGCTTGGCGAGAAACGAATGGTTAGAAGATAGAATAGGACTTTGTGCCTGGCTGACTCCATTGGATTCATCTAGTATCCATCTAAAGGCTTGGCGATGAATGGATGGTTAGAAGATAGAATAGGACTTTGCACCTGATCCGACTGGCACTTGCAAACCTAGTGATCTATGTGAAATTCCTGAGGCCTCCTTTATATATGTTACCAAATATATATGTGTAAAATGTTTTGCCAAGTGAAATGTGCTTAGCGGTGGAAACTACTCAAGCTCTTGATAGTTATTAGTGGGTGGATACTAGGGTATGCATCCCTCACAAGAGGATTCAGGTAAGCATGGATCTCGTTGTACCAACTCAGCCACAACCATATTTCAGCCTGTGTATATCATGTGTGTACAGTTGTATACCCCTACAAAATATAAAATCTATCTAGATAGTCGTGGTTCATGGCCATGAAACAACTATGGTTGAACTCAATTATTAGCCATGCATGGAATAAGAATAGTTGTTGCTACTAGTGCTAAACATGGGGCTGGAAGGGATGTCTTACTCCCTCCAGGTCCGATAACCTCTTTGGACCAGCTAATTATGCTTTGAAATACAGTTTTTATGATGAAATGATGTAGGCTCAGGTGAAAACCCTAAACTTAAACCTTACTTTATCCCCCAAGCATATAATTTTTTTTGTAAGGGTTAGGATTTGTTGAGTGTGAATGTACTCAAACTTGCCTTCAACGTGTTAAAGAAATGAAGTGTTAATAAGATCAGATGTTGAAGATGAAGATCAGACTATTCATACACCCAAATTGCCTAGCCTGTAAGTTTGGGGGTATCCATGTTGTACATGTTGCCAATTTAATAGCCATTGTCCAACTCTGAGTGAGTAAAGGTGTATAACATCACCAAATTATCCTTTACAACAAAATTCGTACATCATCTTCATGGTCTGTTATGATTTTGCTGGTATCAGCTACTAGCCTAGTGACTGATACACTAAGCACTGAGATTCAGGAAGATTTTTTGAGGCACCTAATAATTAAGGAAGATATACACACACTGGTTCATGAGTGGTAAGTAACACCAACACCGCAAGGAAATTTACCAAGAAGTTAGGCCCAATTGTCAACTACCAACCTCCTCCCCCATTTGATGTTTGTTTTCTAAAAAATGCTCACTATACACTTGCAACTAGTCCATCTTTCTTTTCTTTTCTTTTCTTTTCTTTTCTTTTTTCGTGGGGTGGGGTGTGGGTGGATGGGGGAATGGGAATAAATTTCTGTAGTGTTGGCATCAGCCTCACATGTCATAAGCGAACTAGAAGCCATTAGTTTAGTACTAAATGGGGCCTTGGGACATGTTTGGTTGCTGCCCATGGATGCCTCACCGAAACTAGTTTGGTCGGCCAAAGTCTGGCATGTGATTGGTTGCCCCGTATTGGCTTGGAAGAGGCCGAAAAATGAACTACGCATTGGTACAGTAGACCGGCAAACTTCGACATCCATCCAAAACAAGTCTTGCACTCACAATCAGCGACCTAATATTAGTGGGCACCCAGTGGCCTCAATCGAAGCCCCCCTCAGTGTTGCCACCTTTGCCCAATTTTCTTGTAGCATGGTCCAAGGTTTCTACAAGCTTCATTTTATTTAAACTATACCATTTTTTATAAGTTGGTTTGGTCTAAGATATATTGTACTCCCTTCATTTCAAATTAAAAGATGTTCTAGTTTTCTAGATACATTGTTTTTAGACATATTGTATATCTAAGTGCATAACAAAAGTTTTTTTTTGAAACAAAGGCAGGAGCTCTGTCGCTCAATTAAGTCGAAAGAATAAATATGTACAAGAAGGTTAGCCAGACGAGCTGCCAGAAAAGACACCCTGAGGGCTAATCACCCCACGCGACGCGGCTGAGCACAAACACGACACACCACCATGGGTCATCGTTGCCAAGCATGGCAGCCAAGTTGCCAGCAGCTCCGACTTCCCATGGCAGGCCACTCACAACACACACACCCAGACAGGTCCGAAGCCGACGACCGCCACCGGTCATTGTTGCCAAGCTCAAGAAGAGCAGCTCTGGCTTCCGGTCACAAACCCTCGCTCCGCGTTGAAACCGCGACGATAATCCGAATGCGACGCCTTCAGGAAGGGGGCGACGCCGATGGCACCACCGTCGCATGTCCAAAAGTGGACCGGGTTTTCACCCTTGGATGACATGCTAGAGAGGAAGCACGACGCCCCCAACAGGGAAAACGACGCCGAACGACGTTGCCGTCGCCAAGGCTTTCGCCCGATGTAACACCTCTGGGTGTTAAGCATGCATTCACATCCTAAATCATGAGCATTTACATTTCATACATGATCATCATCACATGCAAATTAAGTTAGAATTTATTTAAACTGTTATAATCATGTTTGGGATCCGAGTTTGGTAAAAATCCTAGGTAAAGTGGTAAAAATTTGTGGAGCTATAACTTTAAATAACTTAGAAATAATTAGCATAATTTTTGGAGCAAGTTTTGTATTCAAAATCTTCCCAAATTGTGCTTCTAAAAATATTGCAGAAAATTGAGTTTTCATTTAAAAATTTGACTTTAAATCATCAATTTAAAATCTATTTAGAATTGTAAAAAGTGCCCTAAATGAAAGTTGTAGAGAATAAATTTTTGGACAACTTTTGTTTTGGGGGCAATTTGTGAAAATATCTTTTCATCTTTAAAATTTGAATTTGAATCAAATTATAAAATCTGGAATTGTATTTAGAAAAGAAAAATGAATTTCCTACCTTAACGGGTCGCCGCCCCACTTCCGGCCCAGCGGTCGAAGCCGGCCCGCGCTCGCCCCGGGCGCTCGCCCGCGCGTGACCACGGCCCGGCCCACGCCCGCGCGGTTTTCTCCCTCTCCCGCTCGCTCGCGTGCGCTGCTGGACGCCGCGGCAGACCGCGCTCGCCGCGTGGCGTCCATGCGCCGACGAACTCGCCGCGTGGAGCCTCCGGCTCGCCTTAACTTCCACCCGGTCGTGCACTGCCTCCGCCTCCATCTCCTCTGTCCCCTGCTTCCCTCCGCGCTCGCGTGCTCGCTCTCCACCGCAGCAGCAAGCCGAGCCGGAGCTCTCGCCACCGCACGCCGCCGCTCGGTCCGCCGACGTTTAGCTCCGCCACCGCAGCGTCATTCGTCGATTGCGTCTGCCTCCAGCTCCACCTGGACCTCCTTCATCCCGTGCGCACGTTTTCGCCCTCATTTGCACCACGGTAAGGCCAGGGCCGGCTTTTCCTTGGCACGGCGGCGCCACGGCCGCCGAGCTTGTGCTTTCGTGGAGGGAGCCGTATTCCCTCCTTTCCCTCCAATTTCTCGTGCTTTCGCATTCGCCTTGGCTCCGCGGACCTCGCGCGCTCCGAACCCACCCTCGCCATGGTCGGGACCGGTGTGTCGTCGGTGAGCCGCGCCACCGTTCCGCCATGCGCGTCGTCGGGGTCACCCGAGAGCTCCTCCGGTGCCCTAAGCTAGCGCAGTGAGTTCGCCTCTCCGCGGGAAAGCCGCTGGTGGTGACCTCAACGCCGGTGAGCTTACCGGCGACGAGAACCGCGCAGTCGGCGTCTCCCTCTCCTCTGTGTGGCTGACATGTGGGGTCACGGGCCCACTTGTCTGTCTCCTCTCGCGCTCGCGTGTGCACTGCACCGGGTGCACCCAGCATTTTCAGCGACTGATGTTAAATGGATTTTTGAAAATGATTTTTCAGAAATTGTTAAAAGGGTTTCTAAAATCTATAACTTGCTCATTTTAGCTCCAAAAATTATGAAACAAATTTTGTAGTGTTTCTCTTGACTAGATCTACAGTTTAAAAATATTGCATGTCAAGTTTGAAATACTTTTCTGTAGAGTTTTTATTTAATCAATGAAATTGTTGTTTTCTTGTTAAATATGTAATAAATCACAGAAAACTCAGAAAAATATGGTTCCACTTGCAATAATTTTCTTTGGTGATGTAATTTCTAGGAAAAATATATGCCATGCATGTTCTGTAGAAAAATCTTGAGGTGTAGTACAAGTGTTGAATATTGCTAATAATTGTTATTTTTGCTAGAGAGAAAAATATGAATAAAACATGCATGTAATAATTTTATATGGTGATTGTTTATTGTGAAGAATGTAGGAAAAATATTAAATCTGCTGTTTGATACTTTTCATAATATAAAGTATTTTTATGCTCATTTTTAGGTCCTAGCTTGTTATTTTTATGTAGGCAGTTCTAGTAATCCAAATGCAATGAAATTTTTGTGGTATGCTAGAATTGATGATATAAAGCTACTGTAATTTTCTCAGATTTTTCTGTGCTACTAAAATAGATGTTGCTGTTCAAACCTAGTTGCAATTAGGGTTTTATTTAACCTTGTTAATGCATGACTATTTAATAAGATTTGCTTTGGTGTATCTTTGAAGCATTAATAAGATATGTTGACTTAGCACAATAGTAGTAGAAGAGAATGCAGTAGATGACATGTGATTATAGTCTGTATTCTCAGATGATGTTGACTACCTTGTAAAAGAAATGTATTCCCATTTCATGAAGTAAAGTGAACCTATTTATCTACATTTCATTCATCATGACCATTACATATCATTTTCTGCAATGCACCTAGGCATAAGCACTTATACGGTTGCATCATACAGGATCGCAGGAAGTAACGCCGGTAGCAGTTCTCGAGGAGCCGGAAGAGGAGCCCGAAGAGCAGGAAGTGCCCGAAGCCGACGAGAAGGTCGGTGAGGATCTTCCAGAGTGCCCAGACCACCGTCCGAGCTCTTTCGAGAGAGGCAAGCCCCGGAGCATTTTCTCCCCTGGTTTGCAAATATTTTATTAATGCTTTACTTTAATTACTGCATTATGTTTAGGAGTTATTTGCAACCGTTGCTGCATTATACCTTGTTTACTCTGTTCTACCCTATCCTTGTCACCTTATCATTCGCAGTCAAGTAATTGCTTAGTTTGCTTAGACCGGTAGAAGTCGGGTGATTTTCTGTCACCTGCGAGCTATAAGTGGTTACCTGGATCTGTTTGAGAAAAGATGTCATCGGAAAAATAACTAAGTGTTAATGTGAAGTTGAGATCGAACGGAAACTTGCAAGGTTTCGGATTGTAGTGTTTTCCATCTGTGTCGATTAAGGACCGACCGTTGTTGGGCCTCGAGTCATGTTGAACGCATGCTTTACATTTAGCTGGCTAAATAATATACCTTTCGACCGCGAAGCTGGGAGATTATTCGGGCCGAGTGGATTGCCCGCAACGCACTGTACCGGAGCAGTAGTGGCAGGATACGGGGGCGCGATGATAAGGCCAAAGAGCAGTCGGGCGGCCCCGGGTATATGTGGTTCCTGGCACGCTCGCGACTTTACCTGAATGGTTGACTCGGTGACCAACACCTCACTTTAGCGGGTGAGTGAGGTTTGTATGAGGAATAAATTACCAGCTGGTTAATAATCGATTCGAATCGCCATCGTTCACTGGATAGTGAGCACTTGACTTGAGCTACTTCATCGTAGTAATATTGATGGAACATTTTGACAATTATATGAAATATGACATAATGAAAGTTGTTAATGATCATTGGTTATCATTACCTGTTTATTTACATGTTACTTTAGTACAGGTGCAAATGTAGTTGGCAGGTTAATAAAGATTAAACTTGAAGCAAAGCTTTTGAAAAGATTCTTTAAATGCTAAAAATGTCTTTTGCAAATGAGTCAGCTACCCCACCAGAAAGTCTGTCATGATTCCTTGGTGTCTTTTATTTTGGTTCTGTCGGGTAAGTCTAGCTGAGTACCTTCTCGTACTCAGGGCTTTGTTCCCACTTGTTGCAGATGGACAGATGTATTACGGCTACTATATCAACTGTCTTTGTCCTGCAATTGGAGAAGCTTAGGACCATGGGCAATGGTCATTCACTACATCTCGTCTGATGCTTTTGTTAGAAGATGATCCTGAACTGGCACTGTATTTTGAACTCTGTGTGAGTGTGTGATTTGAACTAAATGCTTCCGCTACTTTCATTCGAAACTGGTTTGTAATAACTATGTTTAAACTCTGATGTATTTGTGACGCGAACTTTTATGTAACTTGTGATGGTGACCGCTGAACTTATTACGATCTTAGCTGGTACGTAAGTTGGTTTGAAATCCGTCGTGATTTCACGGACTACCGGGTTATACGGGCTTAAGTTTGCTAAATCGTCTGCTCGGTGGATGATTTTCTTACTTAATCTCGTATAATTGGTCAGTTCTGTTACACCCGAGAACCCTCTAGCAGGAACGCCGGATCGCGAAGCTGAACCCCCTGCCAGTCTTCAATGCCCACGCTGCTGTCCCGCCGCCCTACGATAGCCCGTTCAGAGGGGCGTCGACGCACCGGCTGCACGCAGCAGCCGCACAGCAGCGTCGGCCGCCACCCCCTCCAACCGGGCTACGCAAAGCCGGACCTGACTCCGCCGCTCGCGTCACATCGCCGCACGCCGAGGCCGCCACTGACCAACGTCGTCGGCTCTGGCACCCGCCGCTGTCGCTGTCAACATTGCCGCCAGCAGCCACAGGGCATGTGCCACCACCACCACGGGCGCCGCCCCCTGCCCTAGGGTCGTCGGATCCGGACACCAGGCCCGGAACCCGGTGTCCCCTGTTGACGCCGCCGCCGTAGCCATCCTGGCGGGCCGCCGCCGTTGCAGCAGGTAAGGCCGTGTGGGGAGGGGCAGGCAGAGAAGAGAGCGCCGTCCCCCAGCGCCTGCATGGACCACCGCCGCCGCTGCGACAACCATCGTCGGCTGCCATCCACCACTGGACGAATCGGGTAGCAGCAACCAAGGCCAAGAGAAGGAATAGGCGAAGGAGAAGATGTAGCCTGTCGCCGCCTCTAGGCCCCCGGCACCAGCACCAGCCGCCGCCGCCGGCGACCACGCCGCCCGGCCTAGGAAGGCCAAATCCAGCAGCTAGGGTCACGGATCCGGCCGTCCCGGCATCAGATCGAACCGCCTAAGCACCGGATCGGCAGCCCGGGCCGATGGCACCGCTGACGACAAGAACCAGAGGGAACGCGCGGAGGAGAAAGGGAACCCCGCGCGCCATCCCCTGCGCCAGCCAGGGCACCAGCCGGCGCTGCAGCAACCACGGCAGCCCTACCGGCCGAGCTCCACGCCGCTCGCACAGGGGAGGGGCCGCCGGCCCGCTGCCGCGCGCGCCGCTGCACTCGAGGGAGGGAGGGCCTCACCGCCGCCATCCCAGCCAGCCGAGCGGCCTTGCCGGCGGCCAGCTCCGGCGACGGCGCGACCAGAGAAGGGTGGAAGAGGGGCGGCGGCTTGGGTTAGGGCTGGCCGCCCGAGTCGCCGCGTGGGGGCGACGCGGGGGCGTGGCCTGGCGGCGCATAGCAAAAGTTATGTATTAAGAAAGGTCAAACCTTATAATTTGAAATGGACTAGTACTTCTTTAGTCTCAACATCAATACAAGCTATATGAACTCGTTGCCCTTCAATCTTTGCAACTTCCTTAAGCATGGTTGGATAACTCAGCACACCCAATTTCTTCCACCAGTGTGATGCATGCAATGCAGTATTCTGCAAGCTAGCTAGTTCACCCTCCGGCAGCTGCGCCGGACCTGTCCGCTGCTCCCGGTTAGGACACCAATGCCGCCCATCTTGACCATGGCTGCGGCGAAGTCGCTACTGAACCGCGCCGAGCTGGCCGCGTAGTTCCTGACCAGTCCGTCCGTGGAGCCGCCGTTGAAGAGCTCTTGATCGGAGTGCAGCAGCCCCTGCTGCGCGACCAGGTCGCCGTAGTACGCGTTGTCGAACGCGTTCGGCGTGGACGCGTCCAGCGGCGCGCTCGCGCCGCCCCCGCCGGCCGCCGGGCAGCCGGCCCTCAGCGACGCCGCGAAGGCCGCGTTGATGTTGACGTCGTTGTAAATCCTGGCCTGGTAGTTCTGGCACTGCGCCTGCCCCACCGTGTGGGCTCCTGCATGCATATGCAACCGCGCACGTGTCAGTGGTGACCAGCGGTACGTGGCGGTGGGGGCGGTGGCGCTGGTGCTAGCTGCCAAACTGCCACCGCTGTTAGAGTAGAGGCACAGGGGAACTGGTAGTTGCCTGGTCACGTCGGTGACCATGCCAGGACATCACTGTACTCGATCAGGCGCTTTGGTGGCTGATCACTGATGAAACCGTGATCGATTGATCAGTGACAGTGAGGAACGCACCAGACAGAGCGACCATGTCGGTGCTGCTCAAGCCTTTCCTGGCGAATGCGGCGAGCAGAGTGCTCAGGCTGGACGCCGGCGAGGGGAGGTCGGTGTTCGCGGTGGAGAGGCTCGCCGCGGTGGAGTCCCTCCTGCCGAGTTGCACCGTCCACGATGGCCCTCCGAGCTGCACACGCAAGAAAACCAGACAATGTTAACTGTTATGAGCTGGAGTCCTCAGTGATTCAGTGAATACTACTGGTACTGGCTCATGATTGGGATGGTGGTCATCCGTACCGCGACGACAGAGTCACGGGCGGCGACGGCGAGGATGTCGGCGCACGACACGGTCCGCGGGCACAGCGCCTCCAGCAGGGCCTTGATGGTGTCGATGACGCCGAACCCCCTGAGAGACCCCGCGTTCGGGCCCGCGCTCTTCTCCCCGGTGAAGTTGCCCGTGTCGTCCAGCAGGACGGACGCGTCGCAGCCCTGGCGCACGTACATACACAGGCAGGTATACACAGCTTGTCACATGACTTGTTCACAGAGATTCTTACACCTCGACCGACTGCTGTGGACTTGCCTGCACGAAGCAGTCGTGGAAGTGAAGCCGGAGCAGGGAGCCGCCCATGCGCCGGTCCAGCACCACGGCAGCCCTCACGGCGGTCTTGATGGTGACAAGCGCGGCAGGGCACGATGAGGCGTAGAACGTCGGCGACAGCTGAGCCCGTGCGGCGGCCACCACCGTGGCCAATGCCAGGATCAGTACTGAGAGCTTGGACTGGCGAAAGTGATGGCTGCTAAACGCAGCAGCCATGAACGAACAAGTGCTGAATCCCTGAACACTTTCTCTTTCAATAAATCCCTGAACGCTCGCTCCGGAGCTGAAACGTATCTGCGAGGCTGGGCTGAGGTGCTCAGGTTCTTGTGTGCCCTGGTCAGTGCCTGCAGTGCTGGCAGCCTGTGGGTGTGTTCACTTCGTGAAAAGTAGGTGAAAAGTTATTATAGCATCTTTTGTTGTTATTTGGCAAAATTTGTCTAATCATGGACTAACTAGGCTCAAAAGATTCATCCCGACATTTACAGACAAACTATGCAATTAGTTATCTTTTTTACTTACATTTAATGCTCAATGCACGCGTCAAAAAATTTGATGTGATAGATGGAAGAGGAAATATTTTGGGTTGGGATGTGAAGTGAACAAGGCCTGTATAAATAGGCCAGACTCAGAGCAGCTTTGCCTTTATAATCGCTGGTCTTCGTTGGTCCTGTCCATGCTTTTGGTTCAATCAAGCAAACCGATCGAAAATCCTATATGGCCTTGTTTAGATTCTAAAGTTTGCCTCCTAAATTCACTATGCAGAATTCCTATTCCCCGTCACATCAAAATGTCGGCACATATATGGAGTACTAAATGTAGATAAAATAAAAAACTAATTGCACAGTTTTATTGTACTTTACGAGACGAACATTTAGAGCCTAATTAATCAAGATTTGGACAATTATTACCAAATAAAAACAAAATTGCTACAGTGTGACGTGATGTTTACTATGCAAATTTGGCTACCCAAGTTTGGTATCTAAACATGGCCTATGTTAAATTATTTGATTCTCCATGATGTAAAGTTATTTTGTGTACTGATCGCAATCACCGACAGTTTGATAGTTATCGAGCATCATTTGACGAGAAAGATGCGTAGTCATGAACCAATTTGGTTTCATGACCGGAAGGACGATCATAGAGACAATTTTCTTAGTAAAATTAAAAACGATCATTGAGCGGTACAAGGAGGAGGACCTATAGGACACACGGTTCTATCCCAATTCCAGTTCGATCATAGAAATAGTTTTCTCGAACGCAGCGGTCAATCTCCAGTGACACAGACCACACGTATTTTTTGTGGGTGGATCCATTTGCAATCGGATAACCCCAACGGCCAACGGTCCCCCGTAGAGCTCACTTTATCTTTTCCTGCAGTTTTCACTTTATTCTTTTTTTATTTTTTCTGTTTTTCTTTTTTTTATATTAACTTATCATTTTTTCTTCGATGTAGTAAGAATAAATTCAGATTTAGAAGTTTGTCCAGAACAAGTTGTATGAAAAAATTGTTAGACAACAAAAACGTACGTGTATAAGTTACGCGATTCGTAAAATCCAGTTTGACGAATGACGAGTGTTCGTGGGGAGCGGACACGTCCATGCTTCAGGCCACTTGCGTCTTGCGGTGATTAGCCTCGACTGTCCGACTGATGTGGTTTCTATTCTCTAATTTGTATTTGACTGACGATCGAAAGATATTTTGTTGCGGTATTTACATATATGTGTTTTCTTATTTTCCTTTCACTTTTCACGTGTGCATGACCTACTGTAGATGGTCATTTTATCTTTCTATAGCTACCGTTTCTCCTATAGGTTGGTATTTTTTCTCCATTTGTCTCACCTTGTGCATGTGCTTGGAGCTATCAAGGCTTCACCAACGCGGGTAAAGAGAAGCGTTGGCTTAAAAAAAAAAGTATCGCTCTCCACGTAGGTACAGGTGAGTTGAGGCCATCCTTTCCATCGGAGGCACATACTCCAACCATGCCACAGCCTGCAAAAGCTGACACTGCTTTTCTCTTGCTCTCTATTGTAGAGACATTCTCTTTCCTGTGGCTATAGCATCCTCTATAGGTCACTCTCAGGGCACCTAATTTTTGTACACGCTGGCATTCGAGGCTAACTGGCCTGACAAAGCTATCAACGAAGTCACCGCCTTGGGCACGGCCTTAGGGTTCAAGGGTTGACGTCCGTTCACTTTTCACTTTTCCTTTTATTTTTGTATTCCTTTTCTCTATCAGATTTTTATTTTCTTAGTTTGTTTTCTCCTTTTGCTTTTATTGCCTTTTTTTCTTTTTTTCTTTTTTCATTGTGTATTGAGAAATTTCATCAAAATAAATTACATAAAAAATTGTGCTGGATAAATTGTATGTATATTTTTTCAAAAGAAGTTGGACAGCGATAGCTTTTGTAAATAAGTTATGTTATTTGCATAACTTATTATATAATGTCGTGTTTATAAAAGTTATGTTGAAAATTGTTATGAATAAGTTTGCCTACTGGTAGTTATGAACAAAAGTTGGACTTTAAATGTTACGTAGAAAAGTTATCATGATAAGTTGTCTACATAATATCATTAAAAAAATATATTGACTAAGTTATGCTAATAAATAATGTCTCGTAAATATTATGTGTAAAAGTTATATGTGCAACTTCGTAACTTTCCATAAAATAAAATTGTGGAAACAATTTTTTTTTCCCAAAAAAGAAGTCACGGGGGCTTACACAATTACTCCAACAAGGTAAGTTAAACACCCTCGTCAAGGACATATACAATGTTGTGAAGAGTATTTCAACGAGTGATCATAACACGAATGACTTTCAATAACAATCAAAATAGGAGTACATCAAGGGTGAAATTTGTGTCGTTACCCTTTTTTTGACAAAATGTGTTGTTACCTATTTTCTATGAAGAACTTAAACTGATTATGTGTTTAAAACTCACTTCCCCTCATAATAGAAAGACAGAGCTCATGCCATATTTTCAAAAAATAAAATAAAAATAAAACTACTAGTAGTATACGATGTTTCACTTTAATTCAAGTCAACCTTCTCTAATGTCGCGGAGGAAGACATGAGGGATGCTAATTTGAAGATCAAATGTATGCCCCTAGAAGGCTAGAACGATATACTTCGATACTAGTGATCGATGTAACTGCAAGATGATAATTTCGTTTTATCTTTTATTTTCTCTTTTGTTGGTGACTCATGTTGGGTTTAACACAGCCTACCTAAACTTGCCCGGGGCTATAAATGACTTTCTTGTAACGTGATCACTGCAACTCGTTGCCGTCTTTCACTTGCACTGCAACTCGTTGCAGTATCATGTTTGAGCTCTGAACAGATGGACATATGAGTACCTCATCTCTCTTTAAGGCCCTGTTCGCTTGGGTAAAAAGCAATGGCTGAAAGTTTTGTTCGTTGATTTGTTGTACGAGAAAAACACTGTTCGTTTGCTGAAAAAGTACAACTTATAAGACAAACGAACAGGGCGGCCTATGACAAAAAGTTAACTATGCACTACAGACAAAAACTGATGTTAATCCTATTGTTAAAAATTCAGGTTGACATGAAGAATCACATTCCTTCATATTGAAAAAGATTGGTGGTGCGCACTATTTGAGCTTAACAGGGTTCCCCGAATTAGGTTCCTTCAGCTACAAGACATGCCCATGACATGGATTTTAGGTTTTCTAACACTATCTGAATAATACAAGCTTTTGAGATTCTCTCTTCTTTATAAGCTAGGGATGACCCACATATTCCCCGAGTTGCACTCACAAAGATTGGTTGGTGAGACATCGATCTCACGACCAACTTAAGTATTTTCCAGGATATGATGAGGCTAGGGATGAACAAAACACACATTAGTGGAGATGTTTTGCATCAATCCAAAACAGCCACTGCATTTTGTAGTACGAATATATGATGCGTACTCCAGGCATAATTGCTCCACCGTCTCATGTCGCACACTTTCGTTGTAAAACATATAGGCCTTTGAAATGGTGAATCCACGAAGATGACTGAGCTTTTTTAAAAAAATGCATGTCGTATGGAGGCGGATAAAGCATTGGTACTCATGGCAATAATCATGGTCTGGACGTGGTTAACTAAAAGCATCCCTTTCAGCCAAAATGTACAGAGTAGGTTTTTTTTTTGGGGGTGGTGGGGGTGGGGGTGGGGTGTGGCGGGTAAGAGAGACATGCTGTGACCTGTGATGACTGATGACAGCTATGGACTATGCACACAAAATGTTGGACCTGCTTCTGCAGACCTCAGCTGTTACTTTACTTTGATGGAACAGATCTATGTGCAAAGGATCTAATGTTCTACATACTGGACTGAAATTTAGTGGATCAACGATCTATAAAGACGATTTGTCTGCAACAGCAAGTTGAAGTCTCGTGATGAATTCGTCGACGGGCATTGTGCCGATCTCCCCATTGTGCCTGGACCTGATAGTCAGGGTCCTAGCTTGAACTTCTTTAGGACCAACAACTGCCATGAGTGGCACCTTTTGTGTTTCAGCATTCCTTATTAGCTTTGGTAGGCGCTCTCCATGACAGACTTCAACACGTAACCCTCTTGATTTCAGTTCTGAGGCCACCTCGTTACAGTATTGCAACTGAAAATACAAATCAAGATGTCATGGTTTCATAAATAATACTAAGGCAAACATCTATCTGAACTATAAACATTTCTTCAATTCAATCGGAAGAGAACCAGATAATCCAGAATATCAGTGAACATATGCTTCCAATTTTAACAAAATATGGTGAACGATAATGCAAAGCAAATGAATCAAACCTCATTGTCTGTCACAGGTAGAATACGTGTTTGAGTTGGGGCAAGCCAAAGTGGAAAATCACCAGCATAGTGTTCAATCAGGACACCAAAGAAGCGCTCCAAAGACCCAAGGATAGCTCTATGAATCATGATGGGTCGCTTTTTCTCAGAATTTGAATCAACATAGGTAATGTCGAACCGTTCAGGCAAATTGAAATCCACCTAATAACATATAAGAAAATGGAGCGTTAGTGTATCCTATTTTCTCTTTGAACAATTTGAGTAGGTAAATCGTGTTAGAGGCCATTGAACTTGTGGTGTACATGCAAATAAGTCACCAAGCTTTAAAATGGGACAGGTTCATCACTAAACTTTCAAAGTGGATCTCCTGAGGTGAGTTATGTGGCAACTTGTCAAGTCACGCTAGCATGGACTCCAAGTTTTGTTCAACATGGCAATGGGTTCAGATTAGAGTGGTGTGCCAATAGTTTGTGATCTTTGCATTGAACCCCTGCATGCTAATCATATTAGAACTAATATGTTCACAAACTAATTCATGTACTTAGATATTCGACTCCAGTGCTGGGCAGAGCTGACGGAGCTTCATGGAGGCAAAGCTGCGCCCCCCTGCTCTGAACAGATTACTGAAGACCATATGTATCCTCAGTTTATTTAGTATAGAGACATCAGTCTCAACCTAGACTCCTAGAGCTTATTCATAATCCATCTCATTCTCGTGTCGATTTAGGGCACAGCCACATGTATTTATCTGGCAGCAGCACACTAGCCATAAAGGTAGATGGCAGGCAATTTGCATTGGGTGGGTGAAAACTAGTACACTACCGTGTAGAAAGTTAGGGCAAATTATAAGGAACATATGGATTAAAGGATGTTGGAAGACTTTTTTAAAAATTATTATACCACGTCCTTCACTATAATTTCCATGTCAGCGTTATTGGATGGTGGTACATTATTGGTGATTTTAGACCATCCTGTTAGAAACTTTAGTCATGGATTAGTTTAATTTTGAAGAACAGTGACCTTTTTGCACGTACAAGACAGGTTTGGTGACCTTCAATGCCATTTACACATTTGAGTACCGCTTATCCCATAAAAATATATAATTTACCTGCACAGTGGAACACTGCCATTTCCTTCCAAGAGCATCCTCAATTTTTAGATCGATTTTTGGACCATAAAAAGCACCTCCACCTTCATCAACCTTGTATTCCCAACCTTTATCATCTAATGCATTCTTCAGAGCAATTGTTGCCTTTTCCCATATGTCATCAGTGCCAACAGATTTTTCTGGCCTAGTTGAAAGGTTTATCTCATAATACCGAAAACCAAATTGTCCAAGTATTTGCTCAGTTAGATCAAGAACACCTCTAATTTCATCTTTTATCTGGTCCTCCAGGCAAAATATGTGGGCATCATCCTACATAAATAGAAATAGTTGAAATTTAGGCATCATCCTACATAAATAGAAATTGTTGAGAATTGAAAACAATACCAAGAGTAGTTTTGAACATTATAAAGTAGTGGTGAGAAAATTCTATACCAACCATCCAGTGCTATGATTGTTAGCAAAATGTTAGAGAGTAGAATGTCCATATTCCATAACTTAAGGATAGTATGTTTAGAAAAGGAACTGAAACAAAAGGTGCTGAGACCTATGCTGTGTATTCTTGGAAACAGAAAAAGGTCATGTGTGGACTTGATTGCTGGATAATGACATTACATAAGCACATATGATATAAAACAATAAATAATACCAAAAGGTACTCCAGGGAAAGGAGCAAAAGCTGCATAGCAGTACTTGTCATTCAAAAAGAAAACATTAGCATTATTCATCTCATCTAGTAGTATTTGTAAATAAGTAAAAAATAAACATTCTTAAAGCGGTAAGGCATCCTGTGGTGATTTGGGTATGCCGGCGGCACCTAGGTGACAAGGTGTAACTAGGGCCTTCTGGCGACCTAGACATGCCTTTGCCTTGGTGACACCTTAGGAACCTTGCTAAAAAGTATGTAATGATCATAATCCCATCAGTAAAAAATTAGTGGTATAAGGGAACCTGAAGAAGGGAAACACCTGTGTGAACCCTCTTACACGGAACAACCCGTGCAGACTACCAGATAGCTCATATCTGTAGACAGTTCCTAGCTCCGCCACTCTGATAGGAAAATCCCTATATGAATGTAGTTTTCTCTTGTACACCAAAATGTGGTAAGGGCAATTCATGGGCCGCAGTTGATACATGTCATCTTCAACATCCATTTGATTGTACATGTTCTCTTTGTAGAAGTCTATGTGTCCACTGATCTTCCAAAGATCACCCTTTGCAACATGAGGAGTGTACAGTAGATCATAACCATGTTGCAAATGAATCTGTTTCCATGAGTCTTCTAAAATGTGTCTGATGATAGCGCCTTTTGGATGCCAGAATACTAGACCACCACCAGCATCATCCTGATTAATACACATAGGTTACAGTCACTACTAATAAAAAAATATAACTTATGCACAGGATGCAAATCATATTTAGAAGTTAGACCTGGTTATCTATTTCATAGTGTAAAAAAGTAAACCAAGAACATGGACAATATTATGTTGGAATAGTCAGTTATAGCAAACTGTCTGCATCAAACATCACATTTTTGGCGCTTACTAAGAAACATTAATAGATGTTAGCAGTTGCAGAATACAAATCAAATGAAGTTGTGCTATGACTATGAATTCAACATAGTGAGATCGGCCAGAGCAAAGTGGCCACTTGTCTTCAACTCCCAAGCACAGCAAATCATTCCAATATTGTGGACTCAGATCTTGTTCACTTTTGCCATGTTCTACAAAGCTATAGATGACATGGTACACTGTAAAGATTCTCCCATGCATGAAAGCTATCAAGAACCATCAGACATTTAAGGGCTCTAAAAACTAACAAAACCACACAATCTGGCATCATTCAGTTTTATTGCTGGTGGAAAGGTTGAGGCTTATAGTTACCAATGAATCACTCTTCTGTGTTTACATATGCTTTCTCAGAAATTAAGATGTAAGACGCACCTGTATAGAGAACAGATCAAGGTCCTGACCCAATCGTCGATGATCTCGGCGCTTGGCTTCCTCCTTAAAGTGGATGTAAGCCTTCAATTGATCTTCATTTTCCCAAGCAGTTCCATATATCCTTTGTAGCATTTGGTTTTTCTCATGACCTCTCCAGTAAGCACCAGCAACAGACTCAAGCTCAACAGCCTTTCTGTTTATTTTTCCAGTAGACTCCACATGAGGCCCGGCACAGAGATCCCACCACTCTTCTCCTACATGACACGAAGGATATCATCAATACATGCTATCATAAATAAACCAATCACAACGAGTAAGTCTCTTCTTTAAAGATATCCAAAGTCACCAAAAGGCTAACCAATGTGGTATATCGTGATTGGTTCTTCCTTAATGCTCTCCAAAATCTCCAACTTATAAGGTTCATTGAGTGCTTCAATCCTCTTCTGAGCCTCTTCTCGGGATACCTCTTCCCTCACCAGTGGGAGGTTCTGTCGGATGATCCGATCCTATCAACAATTGAACATACCAAATTCACAAATCAAAACCACCACTTTGCAGTTCAGGTCAATTCACACATGCTCAGTGCAGAAATGCAGACTCACCATCTCCTTCTTAATCTTCTTGAGGTCCTTATCCGTCAAGGGCTCCATGTCAAAATCGTAGTAGAAACCATTCTCTATCCAGGGACCTATTGTCACCTTGGAGTTGGGGAACAGCTTCTGGACAGCCATGGCCATCACATGGGCGCACTGCAGCAACAATTGTGAACGCCGCTAAGATGCTTATAGTTTTGACAAGACACTAAATTGTACACGTATTAGAGTGACGGGATTTTGGTGAGAACCGAGACCAAATTAAGCATACAATTAGGCCAGTTCAAGCACTGTAACGTAGGGGGAGAAGGGGAGCAGCAGTACGGTGTGCCGGATGCGCAGCAGGGTTTCAGAGGACTCGTTGGTGGGGAGCACCACCCGCTCCTCCTCCGCGTCTCCGGTCGGGACCGCGGCCGCGGGAGCCTCTTCTACTGGTGCCGAGGGTGAGGCTGTGGAGGAGGACCGCACCACGGTGTATGGGAACCTGCAGGAGGAGGCGGGTCTCCGGGGAGGGAACTCGAGCAGGGAAGCGGCCGCGGGACGGTGGCGCGGCGACGAGGGGAAGAGCGAGCCGCAGTGGGGGTGGGAGCGGAGCAAGGGGGCGGAAGCGGATGGAGCCGCCATTTGGCCCGGGCGACGCCGAGCTCGGGGAGCGTGTGGCGGGGCGTTCGTTCGTGGCCTCGTCTTTGGCACGTTACCCCGTTTGGAGTTGGATATCGTTCGTCTGAACCACGGCACGTCACGGCTAGTTTTTTTTTTTTTAGATTACGGAATAACCATTCCGGCCTTCACATCCACAGGTGGATGCTTATGGCCCAAAATTACAAGAAGGTTCTTAGACCATACTCCGTTACACGGACACTAACCAAGTTTGAAAATTGGACATCATGCTGCTACCGGCAGCCAAGAAAACAAACGAGCCCACCGCTCAAACACAAATGACCAATGTTACAGGACATGGAACCATTAAGACTAAGAAGCTGTCCTTCACTGAATCTTCCACCCGGGGTATTCCAAGAAAAGAAACGCCACTTGTTCAAGAAGACCAGCAGCCAAAACATGGAGCCCGACGCTCAGACACAAGGGATCAACGTTCCAGGACACGGAACCACCATTACTGTGCTTCTATCCTTCTCTGAATCTTCCAACCAGAATTTCCAAAGAAATGAAGCGCCACTTGTTCAAGACGTCTGCAACCTTCATTCAAAATCCCTCTCTCTTCCTCTTTAGATAACTGAGACCATTGCCTGATCCAGTAAGCCCCCCTGAAAATTACCTGCAAGTAAGAGTTAGCAAATGATTTTCGAAAAACTGCATCATTTCTATTCAACCATAAAACCCAACATACAGCTGCTATCCCCAAAGTTATTTGATTTCTTAGCACTGGAGCAAAGCTCCTTATCCAAGAACCAAACAAATGAGTTGTACTATGTGGTGGTTTACAGTTGAAAGTGATATAGAGCAGATTCCAAACAAAACGAGCCACCCGGCAGTCAAAAAATAGATGTTGGATGGTTTCTTCTAGGCCATAAAAATTACACTTAGAATCACCATTCCACTTTCTCTTTAATAAATTGTCTTTTGTTAAGATCACTCCTCTCTTTAAGTACCAAAGAAAAATTTTTATTTTCAACGGTATCTTTGCTTTCCAGAAAATCTCCTTCCCTCCAAATCTTCCCTCTTTCATTATCTCTCTATACAACGATTGAGTTGTGAAATTTTCATCTTTCTTTATTAACCAGACAAACTTGTCTCTGTCAGTATTTAAGGAGATTGGCAGCACTAGTGTTACCAGTCTAAGCCACTCAACCAGTCTTTCCCCTGTAATCGCTCGTCTAAACGAGATGTTCAGAGGAGTTGAGTTTAAAACTTTCGCTACAGAATCATTCTTTTTCCTCGCTAAACTGTACAGGTTTAGAAATCTCTGTGTTTAGCGATTGCTCACCCACCCACACGTCCTCCCAGAATCTAGTTTGGTGACCATTGTTAACTCTAAATCTTCCATGCTGTAACAAAATGTCCTTCACCCCCATCAAGCCTGACCAGAAATGTGAATCACCCGGTCTTCTTTCAATTTGAGTTAGACACTTATCTTTGACATACTTCCTTCTAAGCACCTTTTGCCACAAGCCATCTTCATTAATGAGCTTGAAAAGCCATTTACTAAGCAGGCAAATGTTCTGGTTTTCTAAATTTAAAATTCCCAGCCCGCCCATGCACCTTGGTTTACACAAGATACTCCATTTAGCCAACCTATATTTTTTTGCTGTGTTCCTCACACTGCCAAAAAAAATCTGGACCTGTAGTAGTCCAGCCTTTTAAGCACCCCTTCGGGGATAGCGAAAAAGGACAGCATATACATCAGTAGGCTAGATAGAACTGAGTTAATCAAAACTAGTCTGCCCCCTGATGAAAGATATTTCCCTTTCCAACTACAAAGTTTTTTCTGAAAACGCTCTTCTACGGCACTCCAATGTTTATTCGAAAGTTTCCGAAAATGCATTGGTAACCCTAAGTATCTAAAGGGGAAACTTCCCTGTACACACCCAAAAAGTTCCATATACTCTATCCCTCGGTTCTTTGCAGCACCAAAACAGAAAAGTTCACTTTTGTGAAAATTTATCTTCAACCCCGAAAGCTTTTCAAAAGCTATCAACACCAGCTTTAGGTTCCTTGCCTCCTCTAAATCATCCTCCATGAACAAGACCGTATCGTCAGCGTACTGTAGGATGGACAAACCGTCATCTACAAGGTTTTCAACCAATCCCCTAAACTGGCCATTACCTTTAGCTCTTGAAACAAGAATAGCCAACATGTCAGCTACCGGATTGAAAAGAATAGGTGAGAGAGGATCTCCCTGTCTAAGTCCTTTTCTTGTCTGAAAGTTACTTCCTACTTCGTCATTAACCTTAACTGCCACACTTCCACAACTAACTACCTCTTCTATCCATTTACACCAGGTCGTTGAAAAACCTTTCATCCTAAGAGTTTGTTGCACAAAAGACCAATTGACCTTATCATAGGCCTTTTCGAAGTCTAGTTTGAGAATTACCCCACTCTTTTTCTTCTTATGCAACTCATGAACTGTTTCATGTAAGACAACAGCCCCTTCCAAAATATTTCTCCCTGGCATAAAAGCCGTCTGTGACTACCTAACAACCTTATCAGCTACTGTCGTTAGCCTATTAGCCAAAACCTTAGTAAAAATCTTAAAGCTCACATTGAGCATACAAATCGGCTTGTACTGTTGGATTTGTTTAACCTCCTTTTGTTTTGGGATTAGAGTGATTGTGCCAAAGTTCAGGTTAAAGAGCTACAAATTACCCCCATGGAACTCCCGAAACATGGCCATTAGGTCATCTTTAATGAGACCAGAAAATTTGGAAGAATTCCACCGGGAATCCATCAGGACCTGGCGCTTTGTTATGTTTCATTTGAAAGATTGCCTCTCTTACTTCTCCGTAAATTCATCTATTAGGAACTTATTCTCATCTTCATTGATCTGAGGTATATCTTCTGTTTGTGATTCATCCCACGAGAAATCATTTCCCTGTGATGACCCAAACAACTCTTTGTAGTACTTTGTTATGAAAACTTTTAAGTTTTCCTGTCCCACTATCACTCTTCCTTCCTGCTCTAGCTGATATATCCTTGTCTTCCTTCGTTTCCCATTTGCCACCATTTGGAAGTACTTTGTGCTATTATCCCCTTCTAGCAGATTTTTTGTTTTAGCCCATTGGAACCATTTGATTTCCTCTTCCCTAAGCAACTGAGAAATCCTTACTCTAAGGCTGTTTCTCAGATCTAATTCCTGCTCGTTCAAAACCTGGGTTTCGGCTTTTAAATCCAATTCCCCGGCTTTCCTAAACAATGCCTCCATTTCTCTTCTATTGTTCCCATTTATATTTTTTGCCCAACCTCTCAAAAATTGTCTCAGCCTTCTAATCTTGTTTTGCCATTTCTTCATAGGGGTGGAGCCATGGTCTACACTTCTCCAAACTCTGGCTACTGTTTCAAAGAAATCCTTCTGAAGAAACCAGCTAAGTTCAAATTTGAACTCCGACTGACTAGCCCTGTTAATTTTCTCACCTGTACTAAGAAGCAGGGGTGTGTGATTTGAAATTTCCCTATTCAAAGCATCAACAGTGACTAGTGGAAACTTTTGTTCCCATTCCGTACTGGCCAGCACTCTATCTAATCTCTCAAACGTTGGTACCCTTTTGTAGTTGGCCCATGTGTACCTCCTTCCCGACATTTCGATTTCCCTTAAATCCAAACCATCGATAATGGCATTGAATAAGAAGGGCCATCGGCTGTCAAAATTATCATTATTCTTCTCACTAGGGTTCCTAATGATATTAAAGTCCCCACCGATCAGTAAAGGTAAAGACTCCTTCCTGCATGCCTGAACAAGCTCGGTCAGGAATTTTTCCTTAAATTCCGGCTGAGCTGCCCCATACACCGCCACTAGACACCAGTGAAAATTGTCACACTTATTTCTAAGGTGAAACTTGATGAAGAAATCACCCTCCTCTATACTCCCAACATCACACACATCCAGATTCACACCTAGCAACATACCACCTGACCTTCCATGAGGCTCGGTCCAGTGCCAGACAAAATTCCTCCCTCCACAAAGTCTATCCAACTTTGATTGAGAAAAGTCCTTTTTGCCTGTCTCTAAAAGAGCAATGAAGTCTAGCCCCTGCTCTCTAGCTGTATTATTTAAAAATTGGAAAAAATCTACTTAACCCTGAACTATCAGCCAGTGTCTAACTTACACCCCCAACTATAAAACCGTCTGTTTTACACCCTGAACTTTTCAAAACCGTTCAAATTACACTCTGGAGCGGTTTTGGACGGCGGTTTTGCTACAGTAACCATGGTTTTGGTACAATAACGGCGGTTTTGACTTTTTCTTTTTCTATTTATTTCCGCTGAATCTTTGAAAAATCATAGTAAATCACAGAAAAATCATAAAATAGAAAATCTAATTTTGTTGGACTCCACATGAGTAGATCTATACAATGAACATATAATATAGTATGGTTTAGTACAATTTTTTTTTCTGTAGCTTTAAATTAGTTAGAAAATCAAATTTTGTCTGTAATTAATTGGAATAATTCATAGCTACAGCTTTTATGGTCCAATTGTGGTTAAATTTTTATAGTAAGGCCTTGTTTAGTTCCCAAATCCAACCCCAAATTCCACTATGCAAAAAGGAGATTCCTCATCACATCAAAATGTCGGCAAATGCATGGAGTATTAAATGTAGATGAAATCAAAAACTAATTGCACAGTTTTGTTGTACTTTGCGAGACGAACATTTTGAGTCTAATTAATCAATATTTAGACAATTTTTTGCACTAAAAAACAAAACGCGCTACAGTGTTCCAACAGGAACACTGTAGCGCACAGTGCCGAATCGGCATCACCCACTCCGCATCTAAACACGGCCTAAACTAATTATTGTATGTTTGAACTGTAGTAAAATTTTCATACTGATTGGATCCTGTATAATTTAGTTATAGATTTATTTATATTTAACAAGCATAAACCTAAATAAATCTATAACTAAGTTATATATTATCCAATGAGTATGAAATTTTTACTATAGTTCAAGCATATAATAATAACCTCATCATAAAAATTTCACCATAATTGGACCATACAAGCTGTAGCTATGAATTATTCTAATTAATTACAGACAAAATTTAATTTTCTAACTAATTTAAAGCTACAGAAAAAATTTGTACTAAAACATACTATATTATATGTTCATTGTGTAGATCTACTCATGTGGAGTCCAACAAAATTAGATTTTCTATTTTATGATTTTTATGTGATTTACTATAATTTTTCAAAGATTCAACAGAAATAAATAGAAATAAAAAGTCAAAACCGCTGTTACTGTAGCAAAACCAGGGTTGCTGTAGCAAAACCGCCGTCCAAACCGCTCCAGGGTGTAATTTGAACGGTTTTGAAAAGTTCAGGGTGTAAAACAGAAGGTTTTATAGTTGGGGTGTAAGTTAGACACTAGCTGATAGTTCAGGGGGTTAAGTAGGCTTTTTCTTTTAAAATTTTTGCTTTAGCCAAGTCACGAAGATCTCTGCTATTCCAGAAGATTCCTTTCATGACACTATCACTTTGTTGATTTTTACCTTAAGTTTCCTCGAGGCTCGTTTCCTTGACGACTTAGCGCCAGGTTTCCTCTGGACGACTATACTGTCCCCTTTTAGATGATAGCTATCCTCGTCAAAAATTTCCTCCATTAGATCCCCACATAGGTAATCTAAAGCTTTCCTCTCAAACTCCTCCGAATTTACCGAATCACATTCTGAAAAATCTCCTTCACCCACCCCAAACTCAGCACTAGGCCTCTCAAGCACAGCACCCCTTTCCAGCAGGTTCTGAACGTTTCTCTCAAACGAAACCGTGCTACTGCTACAGCCCCCTAAACCCAAATCTCGCAAATTAACTACCGCGTTTGACAAAGATAAGGAGCTAAAAGGATTAACCATGAGGTTACCTTCAGTGACTTCCAGGTTTCTGGATTGCAGCCTGCGCTCCGCCTTGACCAGAGTATGCTCAGCCGCCACCCCAGCGAGTCTCGGACTCGCCCTGGAGGGAGAGCACAACACCTCTGGTATGAGCGCCGCCTCCCTTAATTTTGCTTCAGCGTGATCGTCCAGAGACGCCCACAAGCCACCCTTTGATCTCTCAAGACCATCTCCCAAATTTGTACCTCCTCCTACCATCGCTCCCACCTCAACCCTGCGAGTCTGTTGTAGCCCATCTTGAGATTCAGCCGGGACCACCTCCACCTCCATCGCAGCCACCCCGCCTGCCTTTTCTTGCAGCTGTACCATCTCTCCATCGTCTGCTTCAGACGACTCCTTCTCTTGCATTACTTTCGTCGCCATTTCCTCCAGCACGTTGTCCACCACTTTATCAATCACCGACTCAACCTTCCAGCGAAGGAAATCCTCGAATTCTTCCTTACTCAGAACATGCCCATTGTTCCCCCTCCTTAGCTTGCGGACCATCTCCTGTTTTCTCCCCTTGTCCTCTCAGACGCTTGTTCTCTCTCTCCTCCATCTGACTATCTGTCATGTTTGCATCATTGTCTGCCCCTGATTCCTTCTCCTTTCCCTCTCCTTCACCCTCTCCTTCACCATCCCTGCCTTCCCAAAAAATGTCAGTTTCTTCCCCATTCTCATCAAAGCCCCTTTTCTCCACTTCAAAAACCAGATCAAAATAATGGTCGCCTATGACAACATCTAGCAATCTTGGGATCAACTTAGGATCCAGTACAGCGACCAGGATCCGACCGAAATCACTCTTCCTTGTGGTCTCCATATCCACCGACTGAGTAGCTCCTAGCAGAGTCCCAGCAGCCCACAAAATTGGGTACTCCTGCAGCGGTTCCTCAATTCAAGTCACTCTCACCCACACCTTTGGCAACAAAAAACCCTTCTCTTTGTCCTGCCATTCTTCAAACTGTAACCTGATGCCTTTTGGTATACCCTCTCCCTTTGCATCTGCCCTTCCGTACGCTATTGAACGCTGCAGCTCAGCCTTTGAGGGGAATTGAGTGATGAATTTTCCTTCCCCGATATCCTTCAACTCCCAATTCCATTTGACAGGCACAACCCTTTTTAGCTGCGTAATCAACTGCTCACCAGAGAGAATTCCTCCGACCACTGACACCTGTGCCTTCTTTGTATCCTTCTTCACTCTAGGTAGCGGTGGGTGTGGGATGTGGTAGAATCCCAGACCCATCACAGCATAACCTGCGGCATGCGCCACCGACCTTGGTGCCTTTAGCAGATGGCACATGTGGTTCATGTGATCGTTTGAGTTGCAAATCACACAGTAAATCTCCGTTGTACATACTGCAGCATGGTGTCCCTTCTTAGAACACCTGGAACACTTGCCACCCAACCTTGCTGCGTCCCCTCCATCCAGACTTCCACCATGCTCCTCCCTTACCTCTGCATCTTTACCTGACCTAGATTCTGTGCTCTCATCCATCCCCGCGCCAGCGGCCTGAAGCATAGCAGGGGCCTTGCCACTGCCACCCTTCTCAAGCAGTGCTTCTTCCCTCCTGTCCTCCTACCAGACCCATCTGCCCGGCGCCGAGTTCATTGGCCCATCTCTTCCAGCAGCCGACCCCTGATACTGACCATCTCGGCCCCTCCCGAAGCCACCACGCCTTCCAGGCCATCCACCTCTGGAGCCAACTTGAGGTACGTGACCCCTTCGCGCCCAGTTGTGGCAGAATCGCCTAATCTAATGCCCTCCCAAGAGTACTCGTCTTCCATTAGACCCTAAGTACCCAAGGGAGAACGCTAAACTACGCGATTCCGTCGAGCACACCGCGAGGGAGAACTCGAAGATCCACATTTTTACATCAGGATCACAAATGAGAGAGTAAAACTTACAACATCCTTACCATTTCTTACATCCATTTTTAGTACGACATCAGAGTAATTCGTTATGTAATTATAACAGCGGAATAAGAACATTATCAGAGTTCAGCGGAAATGAAACTATTTAATGACAAGTTAAACATTAACATGAAGAACGTTCATATGCATGAAATGATAATAAGTTAATAGTATTTTACTTGTAAAACTTTTGGTGAGAGTTTCATAAATAAACTCTACTCCGCGTCGCAAAGGAAATCCTCGCTGAGCCCACCAGGAGGTTTTCACACACAAGTGTCAGCTCATCAGCACCTATCACCTGCAACAGGGTAGGACAAACCCTGAGTACTCAATTGTACTCCGCAAGACTTACCCGTCAGGAGGAAAGAAAAAGACTCCAAGGATTATGCAAGGCTTTTTTTTGGCTTGTGGGTTTCTTGTTTGCAAGAAGCAGCGCTAAGGGTGTGTCCTTAATTTCTTATTTTTAATAGCCGTATTTTATTTCTTATCCAACCTTCTATGTAAGCACCTAGTATATAATCAAGCAGGATTGAGCAAACAGAACCATTTCTCCATCTTCCAACTGTCAGTTCTTACTACGATGCCAGAGCGTAGTCAAGCCGTACCGTTACGCAGAAACGGCGATTCGCGAATCAATGTGCCCAGCTGGGTGCCCTGAAAACACACGCCTTGCTTGTACCCTGGGCACAAGCAAGACCAACCCGTGCCACTCCTGTCAAGGGGTCCAGGTCCCCGTCCAAGCTCGGACTCTAAGCCCCAACACTGCAGGCCCGGTCTCAATACGGTGCTTAGACCTCCTCAACCAAATATATATAATCACCCTAAAAACCCGGTCCAGAAAGAGCCAGAACCCATGACAGGAGAGAAACAAGTCTTCCCGCTCCCATAAGCAAGTATATACTCGGGACAATAATCTGTGACTTGACCAGGGTCCATGCAACGAACGGTCCTTAATTGACACAGACGGAACAAATGCAACCAGAGCGTCGCTCTGTTGCCCAACCAGGTCCAAGTCCATCCAACCCGTTCCGCCCGGTCTCCAATTATCCATATACCTTTATATTTCATATGATAGTAACATGATAATAGTAACCATATTATAATTCCTATCTCTCGCGAGTGACATGAAATCACTCGACTTCTACCGGAGTCCTGTAGCATAGCAATCTACACGATCCTGACATGCTAGTAAGACTCATGGGATCCGGATATTTATATGCAAGTGAGTTTCATTCAACTCCCTTAAACTTAATGCACAAGCATAAAATAAAGTGCAGAATAATAGGAGTTATGCACCGGAGCTTGCCTGGGTAGAATATAACCAAGTTAGTATTCCATCATGACGGCACGATCATCAAGGCATCACTTTTCTGCTGCCTCCGGATGGCTCCACGGTCCATCGTTGTTCCTAATACGATATACGTGAATGCAACGTGGAATGTAAATAATTAACGATAATCGCAACTCATAGATAAGATTTTCGTCTCTCACGCGAACTAGCTTAATGGCTAACGTACTAAGTCGCATATCTATGCTTCCAGCAACGCGCTAAACCCCGACAAGTATTTTAATTACTAAAATTCAAAATGTTGCTTTATCCACTTCATTGATTTAATATATACTCGAACTAGGACCTATTAGCTACCTTAGCAATTTAATTATTCAGCGGCTACCCACTTACAGTGAGCATATAATGATACTTGGGGTCTACTGTAAAATTGCTAGAGCTAATGCCATCACCGATTATTCACAAAAATTCCTATAAGTTCATGTTTGATAATATTAACGTTTCGAAGTACTTAGAGCAAGCCTAAAAATAGTATGGGACTATGTGGACCAATTACACCTTTATCTAGATCATGATTTTAGGAAGCTAATAAAATTGGTTTCACAATTTTTGGGGCTTCTACACAATTCTATTTTGATTTAGCAAGTTTGCTTAGAAGCTAAATTAGAAATTACTTTATAAAACGGAAAAGGCTGGCGATACTGGTTCAGCCCAGCAATCCCATGCGGCCCGCGCGGACACACAGCTGCACCCGGCGCTACGGCCCGAGGCGGGGAGCCCTGCGCGCTCGCGCCTTTTCGCAAAAGAGGACTCAGGTTTTTAAGAAATCGCACCGAACCGAAGTTTACTATTTCCGCAGACTTACGTTTTTCATCGACGACCTCGAACTATGCTTTCTTGACAACGGGGCAGTCCCCGACGCCCCTGCCATGGCGGCGTGGCTCCGGCCGGCGCTGTGCGGCCACGCCGGCCACCCGGGGGCCGAATCGGCGCACAAAACGGGCCGACGAGCAATGCGAAGCCAAGACGAAACCCTAGGCGGCGATTTTAAAGCCAAACACTGACCCTATCGCACTGCTCACAAAGGCGGCCAACCACCGTGGCGGCGCGCGCGCTCCGGCGAACCTCGGGGCTAGTGAAGCGATAACGGTCGCGAGTGAGCCGAAGTAGCTTACCACGGAGACATCCGTGCAACCGGTTGGGGCGGAGGGAGGCCGAGGTGGCCTGCCCACGTGCGAGCTGATGAAGGCAGCGGTGCTCCAGGCGGACACCGACGTGTCAGCTCACAACCGGCGGCACCTCAGGTGAAGATAAGGCAAGCACTGACACAAGAGCATCACGATTAGTCTAAGTCCGACTTGAATTGAACAGAGGCTAAGCGTATCGACTTACCCACGAACGGGCCTAACCACGGGCGGAGCCACGTTGACGATTATGGGTGCGGCCGCACCCACAGGAAAATGAGAAGCAAGTTATAAGGCCTAATTTTTTACCCTATCCGCACCCCACAACGTGAAACCTCTGCACCCACAGGCCAACGGCTCCGGCAAGCGAGAGCCCAACCGCTAGCAGGCTAGTCCATGTAACAAAGTCCATTGCTTAGCCGTCAGCCCATACACAAACAGTCTACAGCCCAGCATGTTATCTAAGATTTTCTTGACAATTGTGACAGCAAAGCAAGCAAGTAAAATCTGTTTATTTTGGCAATTTGGCATATGATACAAGCATATAACATGGAAAGGTATTATAAAAGAAAAAGCAGGAGAGCTAGAGTAGTGGCAATAGGAATATGAAGTTTATTTTTGTTTCTTCTTTATTTATTAGGCGAATGACGAAGTTGAGGCTGGGCCTTAGGCTTCGGCTTATGCATGTTGCCGATGCCGACATCCTTTTGTTTCTAACTGTGCATTCTAAAACTATACATTTGTTAAATGGTGAGCCCCTTTTACCGCTACTTCATTATTGACGTATATTTTTTATATTGCTATCACTTATGTTTAGTTTTTTTGCGAAATACTTATGTTTTTTTTGCGAAATACTTATGTTCAGTTCTTGATGCTAAAACGTGTTGGTCGAGCCAATGAATTACACTGTTGCTTGAACACTTTACATATGAATGTAATTTTCATGTAGGACTTACAACACAGCCGCACCCCCGTCATTTTACTCTAGCTCCGCCCCTGGGCCTAACTGTGGCGGCGAGATGACCGGCAGCGGCCCAACACCAAATTAGCGCGGCGTAGGGCTCAGACGAGGCTCGATGTGGATGGGGCGGCTGTCTAACTCCCTACGCTCCGCACTGACGCGAGGAATTGGACAGCGAAGTCTTGGCTAAACGAATCACAGGCGGAGGCGGGGTGCTCTGCCATGGTCATGTCACTGAGAGTCCCACGGATGAGGCCGAGCGGTTAAAGCGAGGCGACTTCGTCTTGCAGCGGTAACACGCGGACGTGCTCGCAGTTGACCCGTCAGGGGAGGCTTGGCGCGACGCGCACGAAAAGACGCGGTCAGCCCCGAGCAGTGCCCTCCACTGGTGGCTAGCGGAACACTCAGGGTAGGGCGGCACGCAACAATGCTGTGCCCGAGTCAGCGACTAGGCACGAAGACAGCAACGCACACCAAAGCTCGACGTAGCAAGCGGATCAACGGTGGAACGAGCGCCACGACGGCCGCACAGCGGTAACCGCAGCCTCGCCTCGGCGTGCTGCACAGCGGTAACCACAGCCTCGCCTCGGCGTGGCCGGGCCAGACAGAGAGCATGGCGAGACGAGAGGCATGATGTGGCCTCGGCCCGGCAGGCGACACGCGCACGCGTGCTGTCCCGCAGGGGAAACACCGCGACCGGCCATGGCCGAGCCCGACGCCCGCTGTGCAAGCGCGTGCGGTGACCGTGCCCAAGGGGCCGAACAGCCAAACCGGTGATAAGCACGCTTTTTAAAGTGGCCCAAAACCACTCGCTGACTCGAAGAAGGCCTAACTACTTCCACTGGCCCTGCACCATACCACCAGCTATCAAGCAAGGCAAAAGTGGTGACCATAGAGCACATGGGGAGGAAGATGCAAGAATGCCAACACGAGCTCGTCACGCTAAACGCCAGTTCACGCACCAGCACTGAATCGTGGTCCACATCGCATTCTGAGAAGGTTCGGGCAATTCTTACGAGAGCAAAACGACACCCAACGCAACTATGACCTACACCAAACTCCGGCACTCGCTTTGATGCAACCAATCGCACAAAAACATGAAGTTAGTGTTTAAACATTTTTGTTAGAATTCGAATACCAAAATGACCTTGTCTCCCGCTGGTTCCAACTTGACAAGATCTTGAGTTGAGTAGAACCGAATTTCGAATTCAATTTTTGAGCTTGCAACATATTAGTTAGCCACAGTTATTTTTCCCACGATAAGAGTTGCATTTTTATCTACCCAACTTGCTCGTAAATTTTTCCTTAAGCGCTACACGCATGCCATACCTTATTTTTATTTATAAAATTTATTTTTCATGTCCATTAATTCAAACAACTTAAATCTCATTAGCATGATCTCTCGTAGAACCAATTAAGTGACAATATTTGTTTATCATTTATGTGAAGTAAAAAAAATTTTAAACCCGAGAACTGGTTTACTTAATTTCTTTTGACCTTAGTCGAGATGCTAAGCAAGCTCGTAACACCAGGGGTGTTACACCAGTCTTCCCTTCCGCCCCAGGCCCGCCCAGCGCTCGGCGCCCCTCGATCGCGACGATAAGGGCCTGTCGCCGTTGGCCCTCTGGACTCCCTTCCGTGCCCGCCATAGTTGTCGGCCATCCTCTTCAACCCTCTCTTTCGCTCCTCCCTGATCCCCTTAACTACAATCTCCGAATAAGATTGCTTGCGGGACGGGATGGCCTCTATTCGACGCGCGCGCACCTCGCCCCTTAAACCCTTCTGCCCGTCCTTCAGACGCCTTGGTACCCCCCGGCCTTAAACAGGTGTGTTAACCCCGGTGTCGGCTTAAAACCTGGGTGCGAGCCCACCTTAATTTCCCTGTCGGCAGCAGACAATTCCAGCCCATGCCCCTTTACTAAGCCCAATGGTCTTCCCCGCGCGGCTACCGAGCCTGTCTTCCTTTCTCCTCTTTCGTCAGATACGTCATCAATATATGTTCCCTTCTCTGAGCAAAAATCTTTCAAGGATTTTGCTACTTTAAATGTGGTTGATTGCCTTATATCTTTGAGCTTAATATCCCCCAGCTGCCTATACTTAGGAGTTCGAGGTCTAGGCAATGGTCCCTTCCACTGTTTTTCGTCCCTTTGTAGACGCAAATCCGCCACCGCCTCTGTGATCCGTGAAGCCAGCGGCCGGGGATGTCTAATATGACCAGCTCCCCTGTCAACGGATGCAAATTTTGGCGAGTGAAAATTCTCTGTTAACAGAGTCTCAGCTCTGATCAGCTCATCTAACGAGAATCCAGCCTGAGTTGCGTCGTTTATGAACTCCCTTTCAGAATCATATGATTCTCAGCTAGGATCTTCCTCCTTTTGTTTTACACCTTCATCATCACTATCTTCATTGCTATCGTCCTGGAGCGCCCAGAACCTGGAACCCCTCCAAGGTTTCCCTACTCCAACTAACTGCACCGAGTTTGAAATCAGATCAGGCACCGAGTGACGCCTTGACAGGTTCCCTGGCACCTCTGAACTACTCTTATTCCCTGATTGCCCAACCATCATTGAGTCTATTCACCTGGCTTATAATCCGTCTTTTTCAGCTTGTTATTTCAGCCGGAACAGTATTTTTCTCTCACAACAAATCAGCCAACAGTGTTTTTCAGCCGGCTTATTAGCTCAGCCGAACGGGGCCATTATACAGCTCTTAGAAGACTTAGCTTCCAAGCAGCGTACAATTAAGCAATTAAGCTTCTCGCAGATTTGCAACTAAGACTGTGATCACACCCAAATCTGAATCCACTCCTCCGAACCCTCTGTAAATCTACCAGATAAGCTCTAAGACTCAAGCAAATATACCTGAATGTCAACTCTTTCTGCAGACGCAATCCCTCGAGCAGGTGCCGTGCACCCGTACCAGCGGTATGCCGTCGGCCCGCCTCCCGTTCGCGTTGCTTCGGCTACTACCTGTGGAGACAAATCCCAGACACCAGGCTCACCTGACCTCACCTCACCGGAGACTTGAAGCAGCTCGCCCCTTTCCACGGTGTCGGACGGTCACGGACCAAGGACGCGGCCCTCCGTCAATCGCCAGGGAGGCCACAAACTGGCTCTGGCCTCGCCGTCACTTGAGACTCCCCCGGCGCTAGAAAGGCTGCTGAGGGCGCGCTCGCCGACGGCCACCACGCTCGCTCGCGCCGCCCCGGCCCTGGAAAACCGGCTGAGGGCGCGCTCGCCGACAGCCACCGCGCCGCCGCTGCACGCGCTCGCTCGCGCCACCGCTACGCGAGCTCCGCCGCCTACTATCTAAGGCTCTAGCCACCGCGCCGCCGCTGCACGCGCTGGTTGTGTAGTGCTTGGTGCTGGCTCTTGTCCCTCTTCACACGGCACGGCTAGTTTACTTGCCCGATTGCAAAATTTCACTATTTCTTTGGACAACGTTACGCCGCGACCGGCCTTCAACCGCGCCACGCCCTTCCTCCCCCACCCCCGGCCAACGGCAGCCCTCGCCACACAGAAAAGTTCTCCGTTACCTCACACTCTCTCCATCCCAAAGGCCGACTTTAAACATGGACAAACACTTGTTTAGATTCAAAACTAAGATAACAATCCTTCAAGAATAGAGGGAGTATATATTTTTTTTTGGCAAATTCTCCATTATAGTATGTATGCCAACAATGCAAATTAAAACCAAGAGGAGACCATATTTGGTTCCAAAGTTTGGTTTATCAGCTACGACTACGCAGGAATCAGCCAAAAGCCCACCTAACATTCAAGTGGGCAAGTCCGTGAGCCCGTAAATAGGTTTACTTTCTATGAGCTTTTAAGAAACCCGCCAAAATTAACTCTATCTACGAACTCACGGATAAGTCCGTTTGCATCCTCGTGAAGAACTTGCTTTCTGTATAGCACACTCAACGTGAAAAAGAAACGCACGACGCGGCTCTCGCTGGTTGTTTAGTTTCTTGCTTCTCCATGACCCGCAACTAGAGAACGCTCAAACAAACATGGCCATAGTTTTACCCACCAAGTTCAGCGTATGCAACCGATTACTATATGGATGCAATGCAAAGTCGCGGGTTTCAAGCAAATCATAGGTAGATCAAGTTATGCGCTTAGGCACATCGTTGAACCGAGGAGTCGAAGTTCAATGACTGAGTTGTAGATTAAAATCGTTTGCAATGTAAACAATCTTAGGATAAAGCATATTCCTTTGGTGTGGCTTCTTGGCTCTGTAGGACCCGCTCTCTGGCTGTGGTTCGCACCAAATTAGAAGGTCGATTTCCATGAGCATCTCCAGCAGTTCCCAATGCCTCCCCTATTCCATAAAACTATCATATTGAGTGAAAGCCCAAGTTGTGTTTTGGTAATTAATGACACCAAGTTGCTAATGCCATGTGTTAAGTGTTTTGAGTTAGGCATAAGTAACACATGTGATGAAGGTGTATGTGGCAAGGAGTGATGGCCACAAGATCATAAAGAGATGGTGCATGGACATGAAATGATGATCACGGTGGAGATGCACATAATATGAAGGACATGATGATCAAGTGTAGAAGAAGGATCTAAGAGCGCAAGACAAAGGTATAACCATAGGGTTTTCCTTTTGTCGGTCTAAGATGGGTAGAGAAGTGATTGACCGGGTTTAGGATACATAGCCGACTATCAAGAGGGGCAATCATGGTTAGCTCGGGAATCAAGTGCCACTAGATCATTGTCTTGAGCATATGCATTAGGATCTAGTAAAGAGCTAACATAACTGAAAGCCCAAGTTTGGTTTTGGTAATTAATGACACCAAGTTGCTAATGCCATGTGTTAAGTGTTTTGAGTTAGGCATAAGCAACGCATGTAATGAAAGTGTACGTGGCAAGGAGTGGTGGCCACAAGATCACAAAGAAATGGTGCATGGACATGAAATGACGATCATGGTGGAGATGCACATAATATGATGAACTTGATGATCAAGTGGAGGAGAAAGATCTAAGAGCGCAAGGCAAAGGTATAACCATAGGGTTTTCCTTTTGCCGGTCTAAGTTGAGTAGAGAAGTGATTGACCGGATTTAGGATACATAGTCGACTATCAAGAGGGGCAATCACGGTTAGCTCGGGAATCAAGTGCCACTAGATCAACGTCTTGAGCATATGCATTAGGATCTAGTAAAGAGCTAACATAACGCCTTGGAAAATGATTGTGAAATGCTAACACACATGCACATGGAGGTGTACACTTGGTGGTGTTAGCACAGTTGCGAAGGCGGTGGAGTTTAAGCGGTAGAGAGGGGTTTGGGTTCCTCTCTCCCTCCCGCCGAGCTTGCGAGGCGGGATTCGGCGCTTTTTGGAGAAGTGAAATGCCTATTTTCTATTGTGCCGAAAGTCAGAAAAGAAACGGAGGCGAAAGGAGGTCACTGCATTGACCGGACGCTGCACCGGACGCGGTCACGGTTTCACCGGACGCGTCCGGTCAGTTCAACGCGGCGCGAGCGCTAGGGTTTGTGACCGGACGCGGGTCTGGCCTGACCAGCGCGTCCGGTCAGTTCAACTGGGCGTAAGAGAGAAACGTGCGACCGGCGCGTCCGGTCCTTCACGGGACCGGAGCGTCCGGTCACGCGTCCAGAAACACTGAAAGAAGCGGAGTGACGATCGGACGCGCGGCGCGTCCGGTCACGTACGATCGGACGCGTCCGGTCGTAGCTGGAGCTTACTGGAACGCGACCGGACGCTGGCACTGTCGCGTCCGGTCACTCGTTGAGCGCGTCCGGTCACTCGTTGAGCGCGTCCGGTCACGTGTGATCTGACGCGTCCGGTCTCAACGGGAGCTTACTGGAACGCGACCGGACGCTGGCACTGTCGCGTCCGGTCACTCGGTTCAGCGCGTCCGGTCAGGGCAACGGCTAGTTCTGACGCGCACAGTTCACGGTTGTCGTGTAGTGACCGGACGCGTCCGGTCACCCTGACCGGAGCGTCCGGTCAGCGCGATTTTCGCTGAGTCGTCTGTAACGGCTAGCTGCGTACCCCTTCGTTATAAATAGAGGATGTCCGGGGTTTGAGGGCAACTCTTGCACACTTTGAGATATAGAGACATACTTTGAGCTAGAGAACAACCCCTCCACTCATCTCTTTGCATAATTGCACATCTTGAGTGAGATTGAGTGAGATTCAAGTGCTTTGCTTGAGAGTTGCATTCTAGAGGCACTTGATCTTCGAGTTGCTGCGGGTTTCTCGTTACTCTTCCGTGTTTCCCGACACGGTAGACGGCTTGGAGCAGCGGAGGTGATTGAGCTCGCGATTGGAGATTGTTGGAGCCTTCACCAAGTGTTGTAAGGGGTTCTTGATCCTTCCCCGCGGGAGTTCGCAAATTGGATACTCTAGTGGAGCTCGTGGCTTGGAGGATCCCCGTCTTGTGTGCGGTTGTGCGGCGCCCGCCGAGGGCTCAACTCTTGATAGTTGATTAGCTCGCGAACCGACAAGTGGGTGCATCGCCACAACGAGGAGTAGCTTGCCGGGAAGCAAGTGAACCTCGGGATAAATTCTTGTGTCATTCTCTTCCCAAGGATTTCTCTTGTGTGATTGATTGATTGGTACTTCTCATCTCTACACGGCGGTATAATCACTCGAAGCTCTTCTCTCGTTTTACATCTTGTATCTAGCTTGTTGTTGTTGTAGTGTTTAGTGGATAGCCTTGTACTAGACTTGTGTAGGTGGCTTGCTTAATTAGTTAGAGCTAGTGCATTTTGCTCTGCCACCTTTTATACTAACTTGTGGTTAAGTAATTCTTGTAGAAGTTTTAATTAGATTATTCACCCCCCCCCTCTAGCCATTCGGACCTTACAAGTGGTATCGGAGCCGAGGCACCGTCTATTTGAGGCTTAACAACCTACGGTGAAAAAGAAATGGCTCAATTAAGCTTGCACATCAACAACACCAAGAAGGCACCTCACTTTGATGGCACAAATTATGCATATTGGAAGGTTAAGATGACCGCACACCTAAAGTCAATCAATAGAGAAGTGTGGAAGGTCACCGAAACAAAATTTGAGGTTGCTAATCCGGAAGCACCTACACCGGTAGAGGAGAAGAAGCTCCAATGCAATGATATTGCCATTAGTGCTCTTCATGAGGCACTAGATGACAAGACATTTGAGCAAGTAAAGAACATAGAGATTGCTCATGATGCTTGGGCCAAGCTAGAAGAAACATTTGAGGGCACCGAAGGTACAAAGACCGCTAAAGCATATATCTTGCAAGAAAAATTTTCAAGCTTCAAGATGCAAGATGATGAGAGTGTTCCAGAGATGTTTCATAGGTTGCAAGTCATCGTCAATGAGCTCAAGGCACTTGGTGAGGAGGTCAAGGACAATCAATTCTCTATGAAGTTCTTGAGAAGTCTACCCAAGAGATTTGATACATTGATCACCGTGCTAGTGAGGACTACATTGAAGAATTCAACTCCTCAACAAATATTTCAAGAAGTGATGACCGATGACTCATATAGAGAAGATGATGAGAAGGATGAGTTGGTCAAGAAGAAGAAGAAGGAAAATGAGAAGAAAGATGATGAAAAGAAGAAGAGTGTGGCATTCAAAGCCACCACATCCAAGAGCAAATCCAAGATTGAATCATCAAGTGATGAAGACTCAAGCTCTTGTGATGGTGATGACATTGATGAGAAGATGGCTCTCTTTGTCAAGCAATTTGGTAAATTCATGAAGAAGAAAGGCTATCGTGCAAGAAGGAGGAAGAACTCATCAAAGAAGAGTGAGCATACCATGAGATGCTTTAGATGCCATAGCAAGGACCATCTCATTGCAAAGTGTCCTTATGATAGTGATGATGAAGATGCTATCAAGAAAGAGAAGAAGAAGCAAGAAAAGAAAAAGAGCTCTTATAAGAAGAAGAATGATTCTCATGTTGCTACATGGGATAGTGATGATTCCTCAAGTGATGATGAGGATGACTACAAGAGCAAGAAGAAGGGACATGCTAGCATTGCCATCCAAGAGAAGGTCTCCCTCTTCGACACTCCATCGTGCTTCATGGCTAAGGCCGCTAAGGTATCATCCGACGATGAGAGTGATCATGATAATGCTAGTGATAGTGATAGTGATGAAGAAGAATTCACTAAAGATGAACTAATCACTATGCTAGAAGATTGCACTCAACATTTTAAAGAATCTAGAAAGGAGTGCAAGGGCTTGCTTAAGGAAAAGAAAAACCTTATGCAAGAACTTGATGAGCTTAGGGCATCTTATGAGAGTCTAAAGGTAGACCATAAGAAGCTTCAAAAGTCTCACACTAAGCTTGAAGAAGCTCATTCCTCTCTAGTTGAAAGATGTGAAAACATGCCAACTAATGTTGAGAAAGCTAAAACTTGTAACATAGGCATATCATGTGATATAATTGATAAAACTTTTCATAAGCCTATTATTGTTGCTCCTACTAACCCTTCATGTAGCTCATCTACATCATCCTCATCTAGTAGTGATGGTTTCACTTGTGACTCCACACTTATAGTTGAGAATGAAAATCTCAAGAAGGAGGTAAAAGAGCTCAATCACACATTAGCTAAGGCTTATGGTGGTGAGGACCGCTTGCTTATGTGCTTGGGTAGCCAAAGAGCTTCTCTCTACAAAGAGGGATTGGGCTATAACCCCAAGAAAGGCAAGGCCGCTTTTGCTCCTCACAAGACTCGTTTTGTGAAGAACAATGGTAGCTATTGCAAAAGTTGCAAGCAAGTTGGTCACATAGAGCAACATTGCATGAACAAGAAATCCAATGCAAATGTATCCTCAATCAAGTTTAATTCTTTCTATATGCTTACCAAGGGTACAAATGGTGTTCATGCTAAGTTCATTGGTGCACCATGGATGGGCTCAAAGAAGAAAGCCATTTGGGTACCAAAGAGCTTAGTCTCTAACCTTGGAGGACCCAAACAAGTTTGGGTACCTAAAAGGAATTGATCTTGTCTTGTAGGTCAATTACAAAGCCGGAGGAAGGCATTGGGTGCTTGATAGTGGGTGCACTCAACATATGACCGGGGATTCTTGTATGTTTAAATCAATTGATACTAGTCAAAATGGTGGTTTTGATGCTATCACTTTTGGCAACAACAAGAAAGGCAAGGTCAAGGGGCTTGGTAAAATTGCTATCTCAAATGACATGAGCATATCTAATGTGTTGCTAGTTGAGAGCTTAGATTTCAATCTTTTATCGGTGGCACAACTTTGTGATCTTGGCTTCAAGTGCATATTTGGTAGTGATGATGTTGAAGTCATAAGTGTTGATGGATCAAACTTGATATTCAAAGGATTTAGACATGGTAGCTTATACTTGGTTGACTTCAATGATAGTGAGACACAATTGACATCATGCTTGCTTAGTAAATCTAGTATGGGTTGGTTATGGCATAGAAGGCTTGGTCATGTTGGAATGAAACAATTGAACAAACTTTTAAGGCATGACTTAGTTAGAGGATTGAAGGATGTCACCTTTGAGAAGGATAAACTATGTAGTGCTTGTCAAGCCGGCAAACAAGTTGGAAATATACATCCTAGTAAGAGTGAGATGAGCACATCAAAAGCATTTGAGCTATTGCACATGGACTTGTTTGGGCCAACAACATACACTAGCATTGGTGGCAACAAGTATGGTTTTGTGATAGTGGATGACTACACTAGATACACTTGGATGTTCTTTCTCTATGACAAGAGTGATGTACATGATCTATTCAAATCTTTTGTCAAGAGGGTGCAAAATGAGTTTGAGACTACCATCAAGAAGATTAGAAGTGACAATGGTAGTGAGTTCAAGAATACAAGAATTGAAGATTTATGTGATGATCTTGGAATTGGGCATCAATTCTCACCAACATACACTCCTCAATCCAATGGTGTAGTTGAAAGGAAAAATAGAACTTTGATTGACATGGCTAGATCAATGCTTAGTGAATATAATGTGAGTCATTCATTTTGGAGTGAAGCTATCAACACGGCTTGCTATTGTAGCAACCGTCTCTATTGCCATGGGAAGCTTGGGAAGACACCATATGAGCTATTGAATGGAAGAAAGCCCAACATTGCATACTTTAGAGTGTTTGGTTGCAAATGCTATATTCTCAAGAAAGGCACTAGATTGAGCAAGTTTGAAAAGAAATGTGATGAAGGGTTCTTACTTGGTTATTCTACCACAAGCAAAGCATATAGAGTTTGGAATCTCACAAATGGCACCTTGGAAGAAGTTTATGATGTTGAGTTTGATGAAACCCAAGGGTCTCAAAATGAAGCTCAAAACCTTGATGATGTGAGAGGAGATCAATTGTCAAATGCAATGAAGAACATGGACATTGGTGACATAAGGCCGAGGCAAGTTGATGATGATGATGATATTCATGTGATCAACCAAAGTGTGCAAATTAATACAAATCAAGCAAGCTCTAGTGGTTCTCATGATGAAGTGCAAGATCAAGGTCAAGCTAGTGGAAGTAACCAACTCCCAATACTCCAACCTACTAGTATTGCTAGAGATCATCCATTGGATCAAATCATTGGTGGAATTCAAAGTGGTGTTCAAACTAGATCAAGGCTAGCATCCTTTTGTGAGCACTACTCATTTGTGTCACTTGAAGAACCTAAGAAAATAGAAGATGCATTGAAAGATTCCGATTGGGTAAATGCCATGCATGAAGAGCTAAACAACTTCATTAGAAATCAAGTTTGGAAACTTGTTGAGAGGCCAAAGAACTACAATGTGATTGGTACTAAATGGGTCTTTAGAAACAAGCAAGATCAAGATGGCATAGTTGTGAGGAACAAAGCAAGATTAGTAGCACAAGGATACACTCAAGTTGAGGGTCTTGACTTTGGAGAGACATATGCACCGGTTGCAAGATTGGAAGCAATTAGAATCTTATTAACATATGCTTGTGCACACAACATCAAGCTCTATCAAATGGATGTCAAGAGTGCATTTCTCAATGGCTACATCAATAAAGAAGTTTATGTTGAGCAACCTCCCGGTTTTGAAGATGATAAGAAGCCCAACCATGTTTACAAGCTAAAGAAGGCATTGTATGGTTTGAAGCAAGCACCTAGAGCATGGTATGAGAGATTGAGGGACTTTCTTCTCTCTAAAGGGTTCAAGATGGGAAAGGTTGACACCACTCTCTTCACCAAGAAGCTTGGAAATGACTTGTTTGTGTTGCAAATCTATGTGGATGATATCATTTTTGGATCAACAAATCAAGATTTTTGTGAAGAGTTTGGAAACATGATGGCTAATGAGTTTGAGATGTCTATGATTGGAGAGCTTAGCTACTTCCTTGGACTTCAAATCAAACAAATGAAGAATGGCACTTTTATAAGTCAAGGCAAGTACATCAAGGACATGATCAAGAAGTTTGGATTGCAAGATGCTAAGCCAATGAGTACACCAATGGGCACAAATGATCAATTGGGTATTGATGATAGTGGAAACATGGTAGATCAAAAATAATACCGATCCATGATTGGAAGTTTGCTCTATGTCACCGCTTCTAGGCCGGATGTGATGTTTAGTGTATGCAAGTGTGCAAGATATCAAGCTTCACCTAGAGAAAGTCACTTGAAAGCAACCAAGAGAATATTGAGATATCTCAAGGGCACTCATGATGTTGGATTATGGTATCCCAAGGGGTCTAATTTTGAGTTGATTGGATATTCGGACTCCGACTATGGTGGATGCAAGATTGATAGAATGAGCACAAGTGGCACTTGTCAATTGCTTGGAAGGTCTCTTGTTTCATGGTCATCAAAGAAACAAAATAGTGTTGCACTATCTACCGCCGAGGCCGAATACATTAGTGCCGGTAGTTGTTGTGCACAATTGCTTTGGATGAAGGCCACTTTGAATGACTTTGGAATCAAATTCAAGAATATGCCTTTGTTTTGTGATAATGAAAGTGCTATCAAGATGACACAAAATCCGGTTCAACATTCAAGAACGAAGCACATTGACATAAGGCATCACTTCATAAGGGACCATCAACAAAAGGGTGATATTAGCATTGAGAGCATTGGCACCGAAGATCAACTAGCCGACATCTTTACAAAGCCACTTGATGAAAAGAGATTTTACAAGTTGAAGAATGAATTGAACATACTTGACTTCTCCAACTTGAAATGAGTGCACCCCCACATTCTTATATGACATGCCTCTCCTCCAACATAGCAAGGTAAAGTTGTTTGGCATATCATTCATACTTTGCTAAGGACATGTTTAGAACATATAGACATATTTGCATGACAAATAGGCTCATTCATGAAAATTAAATGCTTTTGATGTATATATGGTACCACTATTGCTTCTATGTTTGATTGATCTAGTGGTAGCATATGACATATTTGTGTGCTTGCAAACCTAGTGTTGAATCTAGAAAATAAGCTCATGATGTGTAATTCAACACGGTCAAGATAACCCTTATACTTTATGAGGTGTGAAAAAGCTTGTCCTTGAATCAAACCGAATTACATATTCTAGACAAGTAATCTAGATTGAACCATAATTTGGAATCCCTCATAATTGATTGACTTATCTCTCACTAAAATTGGCACCTTTTTGGTGATTGTTGACAAAGGGGGAGAGAAAAGTCACAAAGATTTTGCAAAGAGGAAATAAGATAATAAGGGGGAGAGAAAAGTCATAGGGGAGACAAAGATAAAAAGTTAAGTTATAAAGGGGGAGAGAAAAGCAAAAGATATGACTTTGGGAAGAGAAACTAAAATTGAGCACACAAGTAGGGGGAGCAAGCTCATGAATTATTTGTTGCATTTATATGTGCATTAACATGATGAAATGTTGCATTGCAAAGTTTAATTTCGATATTCATGATTGAATGGTGTATGCTAGATATAGAACTTGAATGATGTTTTGTTAAGAGTAGCTTTACATGTGGTATCTAGACACCTTTGCTTTTAATGTTGATCTCACAAAGTACTTTAGTGTTTGTGATCTTTACAAGTGATGTATTACAAGTGGTGTCTAGCTACATCGATGCTAAGGATGGTATATAAAGGCAACTCCGATTGGTATCACGCTTCAAAGGTCCATTCTATATACCTTAGCATCAATTTGATAGTAGTAACTCTCCCAAAATTCAAATCCATACATATGTGCACAATTGAACCAAACTCATGGAAGCACATATGTAGGGGGAGCTAATACTATCGAAATTGAAAATTGATTTCATTTCATATCTTTGTGATGGTTGTCATCAATTACCAAAAAGGGGGAGATTGAAAGCCCAAGTTTGGTTTTGGTAATTAATGACACCAAGTTGCTAATGCCATGTGTTAAGTGTTTTGAGTTAGGCATAAGCAACGCATGTAATGAAAGTGTACGTGGCAAGGAGTGGTGGCCACAAGATCACAAAGAAATGGTGCATGGACATGAAATGACGATCATGGTGGAGATGCACATAATATGATGAACTTGATGATCAAGTGGAGGAGAAAGATCTAAGAGCGCAAGGCAAAGGTATAACCATAGGGTTTTCCTTTTGCCGGTCTAAGTTGAGTAGAGAAGTGATTGACCGGATTTAGGATACATAGTCGACTATCAAGAGGGGCAATCACGGTTAGCTCGGGAATCAAGTGCCACTAGATCAACGTCTTGAGCATATGCATTAGGATCTAGTAAAGAGCTAACATAACGCCTTGGAAAATGATTGTGAAATGCTAACACACATGCACATGGAGGTGTACACTTGGTGGTGTTAGCACAGTTGCGAAGGCGGTGGAGTTTAAGCGGTAGAGAGGGGTTTGGGTTCCTCTCTCCCTCCCGCCGAGCTTGCGAGGCGGGATTCGGCGCTTTTTGGAGAAGTGAAATGCCTATTTTCTATTGTGCCGAAAGTCAGAAAAGAAACGGAGGCGAAAGGAGGTCACTGCATTGACCGGACGCTGCACCGGACGCGGTCACGGTTTCACCGGACGCGTCCGGTCAGTTCAACGCGGCGCGAGCGCTAGGGTTTGTGACCGGACGCGGGTCTGGCCTGACCAGCGCGTCCGGTCAGTTCAACTGGGCGTAAGAGAGAAACGCGCGACCGGCGCGTCCGGTCCTTCACGGGACCGGAGCGTCCGGTCACGCGTCCAGAAACACTGAAAGAAGCGGAGTGACGATCGGACGCGCGGCGCGTCCGGTCACGTACGATCGGACGCGTCCGGTCGTAGCTGGAGCTTACTGGAACGCGACCGGACGCTGGCACTGTCGCGTCCGGTCACTCGTTGAGCGCGTCCGGTCACTCGTTGAGCGCGTCCGGTCACGTGTGATCTGACGCGTCCGGTCTCAACGGGAGCTTACTGGAACGCGACCGGACGCTGGCACTGTCGCGTCCGGTCACTCGGTTCAGCGCGTCCGGTCAGGGCAACGGCTAGTTCTGACGCGCACAGTTCACGGTTGTCGTGTAGTGACCGGACGCGTCCGGTCACCCTGACCGGAGCGTCCGGTCAGCGCGATTTTCGCTGAGTCGTCTGTAACGGCTAGCTGCGTACCCCTTCGTTATAAATAGAGGATGTCCGGGGTTTGAGGGCAACTCTTGCACACTTTGAGATATAGAGACATACTTTGAGCTAGAGAACAACCCCTCCACTCATCTCTTTGCATAATTGCACATCTTGAGTGAGATTGAGTGAGATTCAAGTGCTTTGCTTGAGAGTTGCATTCTAGAGGCACTTGATCTTCGAGTTGCTACGGGTTTCTCGTTACTCTTCCGTGTTTCCCGACACGGTAGACGGCTTGGAGCAGCGGAGGTGATTGAGCTCGCGATTGGAGATTGTTGGAGCCTTCACCAAGTGTTGTAAGGGGTTCTTGATCCTTCCCCGTGGGAGTTCGCAAATTGGATACTCTAGTGGAGCTCGTGGCTTGGAGGATCCCCGTCTTGTGTGCGGTTGTGCGGCGCCCGCCGAGGGCTCAACTCTTGATAGTTGATTAGCTCGCGAACCGACAAGTGGGTGCATCGCCACAACGAGGAGTAGCTTGCCGGGAAGCAAGTGAACCTCGGGATAAATTCTTGTATCATTCTCTTCCCGAGGATTTCTCTTGTGTGATTGATTGATTGGTACTTCTCATCTCTACACGGCGGTATAATCACTCGAAGCTCTTCTCTCGTTTTACATCTTGTATCTAGCTTGTTGTTATTGTAGTGTTTAGTGGATAGCCTTGTACTAGACTTGTGTAGGTGGCTTGCTTAATTAGTTAGAGCTAGTGCATTTTGCTCCGCCACCTTTTATACTAACTTGTGGTTAAGTAATTCTTGTAGAAGTTTTAATTAGGCTATTCACCCCCCCTCTAGCCATTCGGACCTTACAATAACGCCTTGGAAAATGATTGTGAAATGCTAACACACATGCACATGGTGGTGTACACTTGGTGGTGTTAGCACATTTGCAAAGGCGGTGGAGTTTAAGCGGTAGAGAGGGGTTTGGGTTCCTCTCTCCCTCCGGCCGAGCTTGCGAGGCGGGATTCGGCGCTTTTTGGGGAAGTGAAATGTCTATTTTCTATTGCGCCGGAAGTCGGAAAAGAAACAGAGGCGAACGGAGGTCACAGAGGTGACCGGACGCGGTCTCTGTATGACCGGACGCGTCCGGTCAGCGTTCAGTGTCTGCGCGTGTTTTAGGTTGTTGATCGGACGCGCAGCGCGTCCGGTCACTGTCGACCGGATGCGTCTGGTCGTTCAGGGAGCTTACTGGACTCTAACCGGACGCTGGCACTGTGGCGTCCGGTCAGTTCTACAGCGCGTCCGGTCGCTGTTTCGTTGTGCGCTACTCAGGCTTGACCAGCGTGTCCGGTCAGTTGCGGGACCAGCGCGTCCGGTCACACCCAGCGCGTCCGGTCTGCGCGACCAGCGCGTCCGGTCGGTGCTTCAGAAATTAGCCGTTGCGCGACCGGCGCGTCCGGTCAGTATGACCAGCGCGTCTGGTCAGCGCGATTTCGGTTGTTTAAGTTTCTAACGGCTAGCTGCGTACCCCTTCGTTATAAATAGAGGATGTCCAGGGTTTGAGGGCATCTCTTGCACATTTTGAGACCTAGAGACATACTTTGAGCTAGAGAACAACCCCTCCACTCATCTCTTTGCTTAGTTGCACATCTTGAGTGAGATTGAGTGAGATTCAAGTGCATTGCTTGAGAGTTGCATTCTAGAGGCACTTGATCTTCGAGTTGCTGCGGATTTCTTGTTACTCTTCCGTGTTTCCCGACACGGTAGATGGCTTGGAGCAGCGAAGGTGATTGAGCTCGCAATTGGAGATTGTTGGAGCCCTCACCAAGTGTTGTAAGGGGTTCTTGATCCTTCCCCGCAGGAGTTCGCAAATTAGATACTCTAGTGGAGCTCGTGACTTGGAGGATCCTCATCTTGTGTGCGGTTGTGCGGCGCCCACCGAGAGCTCGACTCTTGATAGTCGATTAGCTCGTGAACCGACAAGTGGGTGTATCGCCACAACGGGGAGTAGCTTGCCGGGAAGCAAGTGAACCTTGGGATAAATTCTTGTGTCATTCTCTTCCCAAGGACTTCTCTTGTGTGATTGATTGATTGGTACTTCTCATCTCTACATGACGGTATAATCACTCAAAGCTCTTCTCTTGTATTACTTCTTGTTTCTAGCTTGTAGTTGTTGTTGTGTTTAGTGAATAGCTTTGTTATAGACTTGTGTAGGTGACTTGTTTAATTAGTTAGAGCTAGTTGAAAGCCCAAGTTTGGTTTTGGTAATTAATGACACCAAGTTGCTAATGTCATGTGTTAAGTGTTTTGAGTTAGGCATAAGCAACACATGTGATGAAGGTGTACGTGGCAAGGAGTGGTGGCCACAAGATCACAAAGAGATGGTGCATGGACATAAAATGATGATCATGGTGGAGATGCTCATGATGGTCAAGTGGAAGAGAAGGATCTAAGAGCGCAAGGCAAAGGTATAACTATAGGGTTTTCCTTTTTGCCGGTTGAAAGGTCTTGATGGCTAGAGGGGGGTGAATAGCCTATTAAAATTTTCTACAACGACAAGCTAAACAAGTTTATCAATATAACAAATAGCGAGATGCGAGTTTTGCTTAGCCTATGGGTGTTTGCAAGCCACCTATCCAATTCACAATTCTAGTATTTGCACTCAACCGCACAAGTCAAACCGAGAAGTTAAGTACAACTACAACTAGCAAGCTACACAAGAGAACTACTCTAGCCTAACTAGCTAGTAAAGATAACTAAGAAATTAATACAAGAGAGATAGGAGGGTATCACCGAGGGGCGAAGTATTGAGCCAACCAATATGATCAACAATGAATACCAAGATAACCAAACACCGGGATCAATCAATCACAATATGAAAGTGATGACACGAAGATTTATCCCGAGGTTCACGTGCTTGTCGGCACGCTAGTCCCCGTTGTGTCCCTCTTCACCACGTGGTTCAGTGGCTAATCAGTCTCACACCGAGCCTCTCAAAAGGCACCACAAGAACCTACCAAATGGCAAAAGGTTGCAATGACACGAGCAATATACTAACATTGCCTTTAGCGCTTCGCCGAGGTAGGCACAAACCCCTCACAATCACCGGAGGTGGCCAAGAACAATCACCAACTCTTGCCAACGCCTCCAAGCTGCTCCAAGCCGTCTAGGTGGCGGCAACCACCAAGAGAAACAAGAATCCCGCAGCAAATCAACCACCAAGTGCCAACTAGATGCTATCTCACAATGCAAATGCACTTGGATCACTCAATCTCACTTCGAATATGCAAAGAAGCAAGAGAGATGAGTGGGAGGGGAGTTGCTTAGCTCAAAGTGCTCACAAGTATGTCAAATGTTCGAGAGAGAGAGCCTTGAGCCGGCCAACGAGTATTTATAGACGTACCCCTTCGAATATAGCCGTTAGAATCTTGAAACAGCTGAAGTCGCGTTGATCAGACGCGCTGGTCCAACTGACCGGACGCGCCGGTCGCGCAACGGCTAGTTTCGCGAAGCACCGACCGGACGCGTCGGTCGCAACGACCGGACGCGCCGGTCACGACCGGACGCACCGGTCCCGTAACTGACCGGACGCGCTGGTCAACCCTGAGCCGCGCACAACGAACCAGCGACCGGACGCGCTGAAGAACTGACCGGACGCCACAGTGCCCGCGTCCGGTTGGAGTCCAGTAAGCTCCCTGGACGACCGGACGCGTCCGGTCGCCTGTGACCGGACGCGCCTCGCGTCCGATCAAACAACTGAAAAACGCGCAGACACTGGACACTGACCGGACGCGTCCGGTCAAACAGTGACCACGTCCGGTCCAGCGTCCGGTCACCACTGTGACCCCCGTTTGCCTCCGTTTCTCTTTCCGACTTCCGGCGTAGTGGAAAATAGGCATTTCATTTCCCCAAAATCGCCTGAATCCCACGCTCGCACGCTCGGCGGGAGGGAAAGAGGACCCCAAACCCTCTCTACCGCTTAAACTTCAACGCCATCACAAATGTGCTAACACCACCAAGTGATCATGTCATGTGCGAGAGTGTTAGCATTTTCACAATCATTTTTCGAGGCGTTATTAGCTCTATCCAAATGCATATGATCATGAAATGCACACCTAGAGGCACTTAGGAGTTCAATAGCCGCGTCATTCCCCTCTTTATAGTACGGCTATCTATCCTATAATGTAACCACACCCACTAGGTGTCTTGGTTACTAAAACACAACCCTTAAGCATATACCTTTGCCTTGATCACGTAGGGTTGCGTCCAAATCCAAGTGTGGCCATCATGATCACCATTTCCATCTTGCCACCAACCTTGGAATGTACTAATCCTCATATGCTACATACAACTTAGGCATAGGATTAGTACTTAGGCATTGTCACTAATTACCAACACCAAACATAGGACTTTCAATCTCCCCCTTGTTGGTAATTGATGACAAACCTTTCACAAAGGTATTATGATAAAATTTTGATTGAACCCATGTCACATTGTCCAAGTATATTACCATGTGTAAGAAGTATGAACAAGTGATCATGAATTCAAATTGATAGCAATGGCTCCCCCTACATGTATGCTATATGTTTGGATTTTGAAAACATACATGTTTAGATAGGTAAATGTAGGAGCATTGACTACCAATAGGTGCTAAGTGTTTTAGATTATAGACCTTTGAAGCGTGATACCATCGGAGTAGCGATAAACACCATCTTAGCACCTTGTGTAGTTAGATTCCACTTGGAAAAGCACAAACATAACTAGAAACCTCGTGAGATCAACATTATAAGCAAGGCTCTAGTACCATTTTGAAAAACATGAAGCAAAAAAAATCTAACTATTTCCTATTCATACTAGTACCTCAATGCATCATTCAAATTATACTAGCAAGTCACCACACAAGCAATGTATCGGAGAAAACGAAATACATAACTATGCATCATACATATGAGGTGCACATAGAAATGCAACATTCATGTTTAAAAGCTTGCTCCCCCTACTTGTGTGCTTCTTTTATCAATTCTTCTTCTATCAATTCTCCCCCTTTAGGATCTTTGTGAAACATTTTCAAACATTTTCTCCCCCACAACATTTTTGAGTTCTATCTTTGTGAACAACATTTTCTCCCCCTTTGGCACCAATTGACCACAAGGAGCAAACTTTAGATAGATTATCATGTTGAAATATGGGGTGAGGATCAAGTTTATGATTCAACCTAGATTGCTTGTATAAATAAAATACTTCGGTTTGATCCAAGGGCAAGCTTCTTCACACCTCACTAGAAGGGTTATCATGCACCATGTTGAAGCAAATATTTAGACAAGTTTTCTAGATTAAATACTTAGGATCACAAGCTACTTAAACAAGTTATATGCTACCACTAGATCATACAAGTCATGGAAACAATAGTGGCACCATATAAACTTCAAATTCATTTAATTTTCATGAATGATCCTAGAACATAAGAAATCATGACTAGATGCACTAAACATGTCCTTAGTATAGAATGTATGACATGTCAACCAATTGTACCTTGGGGCTCGAAGGAGAGGCATGTCATATCATGGGAGTGCATCAACTCATGTTGGAGAAATCAAGTATGTTCAACTCATTCTTTAGCTTGTGAAATCTCTTCTCATCAAGTGGCTTGGTGAATAGATCGGCTAATTGATCTTCGGTGCCCACACTTTCAATAGCAATGTCACCCTTTTGTTGATGATCTCTAATAAAGTGATGGCGAACATCAATATGCTTTGTTCTTTGATGTTGAATCAGATTGTTAGTTAGCTTCACGGCACTTTCATTGTCACATAGCAATGGCACATTCTTGAAATTGATTCCAAAATCCTTCAATGTTGCCTTCATCCACAAGATTTGTGCACAACAACTACCCGCGGCGATGTATTCGGCTTCGGCGGTAGATAGTGCAATACTATTTTGCTTCTTGGATGACCATGAGACAAGTGATATTTCCAACAATTGACATGTCCCGGAAGTGCTTTTTCTCTCCACTTTATCACCGGCATAGTCGGAATCCGAATATCCAACTAGCTCAAAACTTGCACCTTTGGGATACCACAATCCAACATCTTGTGTATGCTTTAAGTACCTCAATATTCTCTTTGTTGCCTTCAAATGACTTTCTCTTGGTGAGGCTTGAAATCTTGCACACATACATACACTAAACATCACATCGGGCCTTGATGCCGTCACATAGAGTAGGCTACCAATCATTGATCTATATAGCTTTTGATCCACCATGTTGCCACTTTTGTCACTATCCAAACTTCCACTAGTGCTCATTGGAGTTGTAATGCCCTTTGCATCTTCCATGCCAAACTTCTTGAGCATATCTTTGATGTACTTGGTTTGGCTCACAAATGTATCTTCTTTCATTTGTTTGATTTGAAGTCCAAGAAAGAAACTAAGTTCACCAATCATTGACATTTCAAATTCCTTTGCCATCATTTTCCCAAACTCATCACAATAATCTTGATTGGTTGAACCGAATATGATATCATCAACATATATTTGCAATACAAATAAGTCTTTCTCAATCTTCTTGGTGAATAGTGTTGTATCAACTTTGCCCATGACAATTCCTTTGGATAGCAAGAAGTCCCTCAATCTTTCATACCATGCTCTAGGTGCTTGCTTTAATCCATACAAAGCCTTCCTTAACTTGTATACATGATTGGGTTTCTTGTCATCTTCAAAACCGGGAGGTTGCTCCACATACACCTCCTCTTGAATGTACCCATTGAGAAATGCACTCTTTACATCCATTTGATATAGCTTGATATTGTGAGCACAAGCATAGGCAAGTAAGATCCTAATTGCTTCCAATCTTGCAACCGGGGCATAAGTTTCACCAAAGTCAAGACCCTCTATTTGTGTGTAACCTTGAGCCACTAGTCTTGCTTTGTTCCTTACTACTATCCCATCTTGATCTTGCTTGTTGCGAAAGACCCATCTTGTTCCAATGACATTATGATCCTTAGGCCTTTCAACTAGTTCCCATACTTCATTTCTCTTGAAGTTGTTGAGCTCTTCATGCATTGCATTTACCCAATCCGGATCTCTCAATGCTTTATCAATGTCCTTAGGTTCTTCCATTAACACAAAAGAAGAGTGACCACAAAATGATGTCAATCTTGATCTAGTTTGAACTCCTCTTTGTATGTCACCAATGATGGAATCCAATGGATGGTCTCTTGCAATGTTAGTTGGTTGAAGTACTTGGACTTGATTGCTTGGATGTTGATGTTGATCATGAGTTGGACATGATGAACTAGCCACTTGTTGATCTTGTTGCACTTGAGATGATGTACTAGCTTGATTTTACAATAGAGAACCACTAGCTTGAGTGATTGGACTTTGGAGCACTTGATCTTTGTTGTCATCTACATTAATAACTTGCTTTGGTCTAATATCACCAATATCCATTTCTTTCATAGCATTACTCAATTGAGTTCCTCTCACATCATCCAAGTTATCTTCTTCATCTTGAGAGCCATTTGTTTCATCAAACTCAACATCATGCACTTCTTCAAGTAAACCACTAGCCAAATTCCAAACTCTATAAGCTTTGCTAGTAGTTGAGTAACCAAGTAGAAATCCTTCATCACATTTCTTCTCAAACTTGCTTAATCTAGTGCCCTTCTTCAAGATGTATCATTTGCAACCAAATACCCGAAAGTATGCAATGTTGGGCTTTCTTCCATTTAAGATCTCATATGGTGTCTTCTCTAGAAACTTGTGGCAATAGAGGCGGTTGCTATAGAAGCAAGCTGTGTTGATTGCTTCGGCCCAAAATGAATGACTCACATTATACTCATTCAACATTGATCTTGCCATATCAATTAAGGTTCTATTCTTCCTTTCAACTAGGCCATTTGATTGAGGTGTATACTTGGCCGAGAATTGATGCTTGATTCCAAGCTCCTCACATAGCTCATCAACTCTTGTGTTTCTAAACTCACTTCCATTGTCACTTCTTACTTTCTTGATTGTGGTCTCAAACTCATTTTGCACTCTCTTGATGAACTTCTTGAATATGTCAAATACATCACTCTTGTCCACAAGAAAGAATACCCATGTGTATCTAGTGAAATCATCCACAATCACAAAACCATACTTGTTGCCACCAATGCTTGTGTATGTAGTTGGCCCAAATAGATCCATGTGCAACAACTCAAATGCCTTGGAAGTACTCATAATGCTCTTCAATGGATGAGTGTTGCCTACTTGCTTTCCGGCTTGACATGCACTACATAGCTTATCCTTCTCAAATGTGACATCCTTCAAGCCTCTAACTAAGTCATGCTTCACTAACTTGTTCAATTGCTTCATGCCAACATGACCAAGTCTTCTATGCCATAACCAACCCATACTTGATTTGGTGAGCAAGCATGTTGAAAGTTGAGTGTCACTAGCATTGAAATCAACCAAGTATAGATTCTCATATCTAAAGCCTTTGAAGATCAAGTTAGAGCCATCAACACTAACTATCTCCACATCATCAACACCAAATATGCACTTGAAACCGAGATCACATAATTGAGCAACCGACAACAAGTTGAAATTGAGCTTTTCAACTAGTAGCACATTGAAGATGCTATGATCATTTGAGATTGCAATCCTTCCAAGAGCCTTTACATCACCTTTGCTATTGTCACCAAATGTGATACTATCAATGCCACTATCATTTGATTTGAGAGAGTTAAACATTCTTGAATCACCAGTCATATGTTGAGAGCACCCACTATCAAGTACCCAATGCCTTCCTCCGGCCTTGTAATTAACCTACAAAACAATTTAATGTTTCTTAGGTACCCATACTTGCTTGGGTCCTTGGAGGTTAGTCACTAAGCTCTTTGGTACCCAAATGGCCTTCTTCTTTGGGCCCACAATTGGTGTACCAACAAACCTAGCATGCACACCTTTCTCACCCTTGGTAAGTACATAACAAGAATCAAAAGGAATGTAAGGTACATTAGCATTTTTCTTGTTCTTGTTCATTTTATTGCATTTAATCTCTAGATGCCCAATTTGCTTGCATCTATTGCAATAACGACCATTGCCCTTCACAAAGCGAGGCTTTGGAGTAGCAAAGGCCGCCTTGCCCTTCTTGGGAGTATAGCCCAATCCTTCTTTGTTAAGGGAGAACCTTTGGCTACCCAAGCATTTTAGCAAGCGGGCATCCCCACCATAGGCGTTGCCTAATGCGCGGGTGAGATCATCCACCTCTCTCTTGAGAGTCTCAACCACAAGTGATGAATCACTAGTAGTAGAGGTAGAGTTGGTTGTGGTGGATGATGATGAGCTACATGAAGCATTAGTAGGACTAACAAATAAAGAATCATCAATAATATCACATGTTAGTCCAATATCACAAGTGACAATCACTTGCTCCTCCTTAGCTTCCTTCATGAACTTCTCCAACTTAAGGTCCTTTTCCTTGATGAGCTCAAGTAGAGTGGAGTGGGCTTTCTTAAGCCTAGTGTGAGCAATTTCAAGATCCTCGTGGTCTTCCTTTAGACACTCACGAGAAGCCTCTAGCTCATCAAAGGATTTCCTAAGAGCTTTGAGCTCTTTTTCAATTCCTTTGCACTCCTTACTCTTTTTGAGAGCAACAAGCTCCTCCATCAAGGCATCATTTTCATTGCTCTTGGCAATGAGCTCTTGTTCCAAGATTTTGTATTTCTTGGTTGTCCTCTTGTAGCCCTTGCTCATTTGATCTATTATGCCTAATAGATCATCCTTGGAGTAGTCCTCATCCTCCTCATCATCACTCCTACAATCATCACTAGCACAAGAATCATCATCACTATCATCATGTTTTACCTTGGTAGGCTTGGCCATAAGGCATGTTGATGTAGTGTCGAAGATGGATGGCTTGTTGGAGAGGGCGATGTTTGCAGTGGCTCGTCGAGTGATCCTCTCATCATCACTAGAGCTTTCATCATCATCACTATCGGAGTTGTCACTATCCCAAGTGACTACATAACCACCACCCTTCTTCTTCTTGTTGAAAGTGAAGCTCTTCTTTGCTTTCTTCTCCTTCTTGTTCTTCTTCAACTTTAACTCCCCATCATTATATCTTTTGTCTTCATAGGGGCACTTTGCCACTACATGATCGGGGCTATTGCAATTGTAGCAAAGCACCTCCTTTGCCTTCATGAAGTCCCTTCTCTTTCTTGCACCATAGCCTTTCTTCTTCATGAACCGACCCATCTTTTGCACTAGAAGGGCCATGATCTCATCATCAAATGGATCATCATCATCATCATCAACCTTGCTCTTGCCCTTAGAGGATGAAGCCTTGAATGCAATGGGCTTCTCTTGCTTGACCTTGGTCTCCTTCTTCTCTTCTACCTCATCTTCATCATCATTGTATTGGGCATCAGTCATTATATCTCCAAGCACATTGGTTGGTTTGACCTTTTCCAATCCCTCTCTAAAGATCATTCTTCTCAAGGTGGCAAACTTCTTGGGTAAGCACATCAAGAACTTGTGTGAGAAGTCCTTGTCCTCAACCTTCTCCCCAAGCCCCTTGAGATCATTGACAATGACTTGGAGCCTATAGAACATCTCCGGGATGGATTCATCATCCTTCATCTTGAATGTGGAGAACTTGTCCTTGAGCATATATAGTTTGGCACTTTTTACCGTTGAAGTGCCTTCATATGTTTCTTCAAGCCTTATCCAAAGCTCATTTGCCTTTTCAAGATCTTTGATTTGCTCAAATACTTTATCATCAATGGCACGATAGATTGTGTCAAGTGCCGCCGTATTGCATTGTTTGTTGATGCGGTCATTGGGAGTGAGGTTTTCCTCATCAAGAATGACGTATCCTTCTTTGGTCACATCCCAAACCTTCTCATGTATATTGCCTAGATATTGCTTTATCTTCCTTTTCCAATGATCAAAGGAAGAGACGCCATCAAAGAATGGAGGCTTGCCATTAACATGATTAAACATAACTTGAGCCATCTTACACCGAGGTTGTTAAGCCTTACAAACGGTGACCACGGCTTTGATACCACTTGAAAGGTCTTGATGGCTAGAGGGGGGTGAATAGCCTATTAAAATTTTCTACAACGACAAGCTAAACAAGTTTATCAATATAACAAATAGCGAGATGCGAGTTTTGCTTAGCCTATGGGTGTTTGCAAGCCACCTATCCAATTCACAATTCTAGTATTTGCACTCAACCGCACAAGTCAAACCGAGAAGTTAAGTACAACTACAACTAGCAAGCTACACAAGAGAACTACTCTAGCTAAGCTAACTAGCTAGCAAAGATAACTAAGAAATTAATACAAGAGAGATAGGAGGGTATCACCGAGGGGCGAAGTATTGAGCCAACCAATATGATCAACAATGAATACCAAGATAACCAAACACCGAGATCAATCAATCACAATATGAAAGTGATGACACGAAGATTTATCCCGAGGTTCACGTGCTTGCCGGCACGCTAGTCCCCGTTGTGTCCCTCTTCACCACGTGGTTCAGTGGCTAATCGGTCTCACACCGAGCCTCTCAAAAGGCACCACAAGAACCTACCAAATGGCAAAAGGTTGCAATGACACGAGCAATATACTAACATTGCCTTTAGCGCTTCGCCGAGGTAGGCACAAACCCCTCACAATCACCGGAGGTGGCCAAGAACAATCACCAACTCTTGCCAACGCCTCCAAGCTGCTCCAAGCCGTCTAGGTGGCGGCAACCACCAAGAGAAACAAGAATCCCGCAGCAAATCAACCACCAAGTTCCAACTAGATGCTATCTCACAATGCAAATGCACTTGGATCACTCAATCTCACTTCGAATATGCAAAGAAGCAAGAGAGATGAGTGGGAGGGGAGTTGCTTAGCTCAAAGTGCTCACAAGTATGTCAAATGTTCGAGAGAGAGAGCCTTGAGCCGGCCAACGAGTATTTATAGACGTACCCCTTCGAATATAGCCGTTAGAATCTTGAAACAGCTGAAGTCGCGTTGATCGGACGCGCTGGTCCAACTGACCGGACGCGCCGGTCGCGCAACGGCTAGTTTCGCGAAGCACCGATCGGACGCGCCGGTCGCAACGACCGGACGCGCCGGTCACGACCGGACGCACCGGTCCCGTAACTGACCGGACGCGCTGGTCAACCCTGAGCCGCGCACAACGAACCAGCGACCGGACGCGCTGAAGAACTGACCGGACGCCACAGTGCCCGCGTCCGGTTGGAGTCCAGTAAGCTCCCTGGACGACCGGACGCGTCCGATCAAACAACTGAAAAACGCGCAGACACTGGACACTGACCGGACGCGTCCGGTCAAACAGTGACCGCGTCCGGTCCAGCGTCCGGTCACCACTGTGACCCCCGTTTGCCTCTGTTTCTCTTTCCGACTTCCGGCGTAGTGGAAAATAGGCATTTCATTTCCCCCAAATCGCCTGAATCCCACGCTCGCACGCTCGGCGGGAGGGAAAGAGGACTCCAAACCCTCTCTACCGCTTAAACTTCAACGCCATCACAAATGTGCTAACACCACCAAGTGATCATGTCATGTGCGAGAGTGTTAGCATTTTCACAATCATTTTTCGAGGCGTTATTAGCTCTATCCAAATGCATATGATCATGAAATGCACACCTAGAGGCACTTAGGAGTTCAATAGCCGCGTCATTCCCCTCTTTATAGTACGACTATCTATCCTATAATGTAACCACACACACTAGGTGTCTTGGTTACTAAAACACAACCCTTAAGCATATACCTTTGCCTTGATCACGTAGGGTTGCGTCCAAATCCAAGTGTGGCCATCATGATCACCATTTTCATCTTGCCACCAACCTTGGAATGTACTAATCCTCATATGCTACATACAACTTAGGCATAGGATTAGTACTTAGGCATTGTCACTAATTACCAACACCAAACATAGGACTTTCACCGGTCTAAGATGAGTAAAGAAGTGATTGACCGGGTTTAGGATACATAGCCGACTATGAAGAGGGGCAATCATGGTTAGCTCGGAAATCAAGTGCCACTAGATCAATGTCTTGAGCATATGCATTAGGATATAGTAAAGAGCTAACATAACGCCTTGAAAATGATTGAGAAATACTAACACACATGCACATGGTGGTGTACGCTTGGTGGTGTTAGCACATTTGCGAAGGCGGTGGAGTTCAAGCGGTAGAGAAGGATTTGGGTTCCTCTCTCCCTCCCGCTGAGCTTGCGAGACGGGATTCGGCGCTTTTTGGAGAAGTGAAATGCCTATTTTCTATTGCGCCGGAAGTCGGAAAAGAAACGGAGGCGAATGGAGGTCACTGTGGTGACCGGACGCTGCACCGGACGCGGTCACGGTATGACCGGACGCGTCCGGTCAGTGTTCAGAGTCTGCGCGGTTTTTAGTTTGATGATCGGACGCGCAGCGCGTCCAGTCACTAACGACCGGACGCGTCCGGTCATCCAGGGAGCTTATTGGACTCTAACCGGACGCGGGCACTGTCGCGTTCGGTCATTGCGAGAGGCGTGTCCGGTCGTTGTTTAGTTGTGTGCTACTCAAGTTGACCAGCGCGTCCGGTCAGTTGCGGGACCAGCGCGTCCGGTCACACCCGGCGCGTCCGGTCAGTATGACCAGCGCGTCCGGTCAGTACGACCAGCGCGTCCGGTCGGTGTTTCAGAATTTAGCCGTTGCGCGACCGGCGCGTCCGGTCAGTTTGACCAGCGCGTCCGGTCAGCGCGACTTCGGCTGGTTAAAGTTCCTAACGGCTATATTCGAAGGGGTACGCTATAAATAGAGGTTGGCCGGGGTTTGAGGGTAACTCTTGCATACTTTGAGAACTAGAGACATACTTTGAGCTAGAGAACAACCCCTCCACTCATCTCTTTGCATAGTTGCACATCTTGAGTGAGATTGAGTGAGATTCAAGTGCATTGCTTGAGAGTTGCATTCTAGAGGCACTTGATCTTCGAGTTGCTGCGGATTTCTTGTTACTCTTCCGTGTTTCCCGACACGGTAGACGGCTTGGAGCAGCGGAGGTGATTGAGCTTGCAATTGGAGATTGTTGGAGCCTTCACCAAGTGTTGTAAGGGGTTCTTGATCCTTCCCCGCGGGAGTTCGTGAATTGGATACTCTAGTGGAGCTCGTGGCTTGGAGGATCCCCATCTTGTGTGCGGTTGTGCGGCGCCCGCCGAGGGCTCGACTCTTGATAGTCGATTAGCTCGTGAACCGACAAGTGGGTGTATCGCCACAACGAGGAGTAGCTTGCCAGAAAGCAAGTGAACCTCGGGATAAATTCTAGTGTCATTCTCTTTCCGAGGATTTCTCTTGTATGATTGATTGATTGATATTTCTCTTCTCTTCACGGCGGTATAATCACTCGAAGCTCTTCTCTCGTATTACTTCTTGTTTCTAGCTTGTAGTTGTTGTTGTGTTTAGTGAATAGCCTTGTACTAGACTGGTGTAGGTGGCTTGCTTAATTAGTTAGAGCTAGTGCATTTGCTTCGCCACCTTTCGTACTAACTTGTGGTTAAGTAATTATTGTAGAAGTTTTAAATAGGCTATTCACCCCCCTCTAGCCTATTTGGACCTTACACTAGTGCATTTGCTTCGCCACCTTTCGTACTAACGTGTGGTTAAGTAATTCTTGTAGAAGTTTTAATTAGGCTATTCACCCCCTCTAGCCTTTTTGGACCTTACATTGAGATAACTATGTTTTTTTCTTGCCCTGGCGGTTTCCTGATACATCTCCCTTTTTTGTGGTCACTAATATTTCCCTCATCTTTCCTCAAAGAAAAGGGGAGATACAACTCCTCTAATACTATGGGGACCATCCCAATTACCACATTTCAGCCATATTTTCTCTTACACTCCTGTGGTGAAAGGTCTTGATGGCTAGAGGGGGGGTGAATAGCCTATTAAAATTTTCTACAACGACAAGCTAAACAAGTTTATCAATATAACAAATAGCGAGATGCGAGTTTTGCTTAGCCTATGGGTGTTTGCAAGTCACCTATCCAATTCACAATTCTAGTATTTGCACTCAACCGCACAAGTCAAACCGAGAAGGTAAGTACAACTACAACTAGCAAGCTACACAAAAGAACTACTCTAGCTAAGCTAACTAGCTAGCAAAGATAACTAAGAAATTAATACAAGAGAGATAGGTGGGTATCACCGAGGGGCGAAGTATTGAGCCAACCAATATGATCAACAATGAATACCAAGATAACCAAACACCGGGATCAATCAATCACAATATGAAAGTGATGACACGAAGATTTATCCCGAGGTTCACGTGCTTGTCGGCACGCTAGTCCCCGTTGTGTCCCTCTTCACCACGTGGTTCGGTGGCTAATCGGTCTCACACCGAGCCTCTCAAAAGGCACCACAAGAACCTACCAAATGGCAAAAGGTTGCAATGACATGAGCAATATACTAATATTGCCTTTGGCGCTTCGCCGAGGTAGGCACAAACCCCTCACAAACACCGGAGGTGGCCAAGAACAATCACCAACTCTTGCCAACGCCTCCAAGCTGCTCCAAGCCGTCTAGGTGGCGGCAACCACCAAGAGAAACAAGAATCCCGCAGCAAATCAACCACCAAGTGCCAACTAGATGCTATCTCACAATGCAAATGCACTTGGATCACTCAATCTCACTTCGAATATGCAAAGAAGCAAGAGAGATGAGTGGGAGGGGAGTTGCTTAGCTCAAAGTGCTCACAAGTATGTCAAATGTTTTAAGAGAGAGAGCCTTGAGCCGGCCAACGAGTATTTATAGACGTACCCCTTCGAATATAGCCGTTAGAAACTTAAACAACCGAAATCGGGCTGACCGGACGCGCTGGTCCAACTGACCGGACGCGCCGGTCGCCCAACGGCTAACTCGTGAAGTACTGACCGGACACGCTGGTCCAAACGACCGGACGCGCTGGTCGTCCAACGGCTAACTGCGAAGCAACGACCGGACGCGCTGGTCCAACTGACCGGACGCGCCGGGAACGACCGGACGCGCTGGTCCCGTGAAGGACCGGACGCGCTAGTCGCCTGAGCAGCGCTCAATGAAATAGTGACCGGACGCGCTGAAGTAAATGACCAGACGCGACAGTGACAGCGTCCGGTTAGAGTCCAGTAAGCTCCCTAGACGACCGGACGCGTCCGATCATCAGTGACCGGACGCGCCTCGCGTCCGATCATCGAACTGCAAAACGCGCAGACACTGAACACTGACCGGACGCGTCCGGTCATGCAAGGACCGCGTCCGGTTCAGCGTCTGGTCACCTCTGTGACCTTCGTTCGCCTCCGTTTCTTTTCCGGACTTCCGGCATAGTGGAAAATAATCGTTTCAACTTCTCGAAAACGCCTGAATCCCGCCTCGTAAGCTCGGCGGGAGGGAGAGAGGAACTCAAACCCTCTCTACCGCTCAAACTCCACCGCCGTCGCAAACGTGCTAACATCACCAAGTGATCTCGTCATGTGTGAGTGTGTTAGCATTTTCACAATCATTTTTCGAGGCGATATTAGTTTTATCCAAATGCATATGATCATGAAATGCACATCTAGAGGCACTTAGGAGTTCAATAGCCGCGTCATTCCCCTCTTTATAGTACGACTATATATCCTATAATGTAACCACACCCACTAGGTGTCTTGGTTACTAAAACACAACCCTTAAGCATATACCTTTGCCTTGATCACGTAGGGTTGCGTCCAAATCCAAGTGTGGCCATCATGATCACCATGTCCATCTTGCCACCAACCTTGAAATGTACTAATCCTCATATGCTACATACAACTTAGGCATAGGATTAGTACTTAGGCATTGTCACTAATTACCAACACCAAACATAGGACTTTCATGTGGGACCCACCTTTCATTTGGGTATTGAGGCAAATATATTGGGGGTACTACTGCAGTAACTTTCTCAATAAATCTAGAAAGTAATACTGGGTTATCCTAATACTATTTTATTAGGAGAGTTGTATTGGGGATTGCTGGAGAAACTCTAGCAACCCAACAGCCGAATGGTCCAGTGTGTTCGGTTCGAGTTTTTTCCCCATGCTTCAGGCCGTGTTTAGATGCCAAAAAGAGACAAAAATGTTTGCATAGTAACTGTCATATCGAATCTTTGGACGTATGCATGGAGCATTAAATGTAGATAAAAAAATAACTAATTGCACAGTTTGTCTATAAATGTTGAGACGAATCTTTTGAGCCTAGTTAGTCTATGGTTAGACAAATTTTGCCAAATAACAACGAAAAGTGTTACAGGAACTTTTCCCCAAAAATTTTCACATCTAAACACACCCTCAATTATCTCCTACACTGGAGCTGCTCTTATGCTATGCTACACAACATCGCAAAGCCCAAAAGCTGTAAGCTCAAAATGGACCATCAGTCCATCACTTCCATTTTCAGGGCCCCGCACACTAAACATCAAAGTCTGATGATTGACTAATACAATCCAGGACCATGAACATCAAATAGTCACGGCCCATCAAACATAGTACACAGCGCAGCGCTACTAGACTCTGCGTGACAGCCACTTCACTGAAAGTTTGCTTCTAGACTCTTCCAAATCCCGATGATGACATGCCCACCCTTTTATCAGCTGTTTTCATCCGGCTTATAATCCGTACTTTTCAATTTATTTTTTTTATTAGAACCGTGTTTTCCTATCGCCACAAATCAGCTAACAGTGAACGGGGCCGATTCTCTGTGATGACACTATCGATGCCTGGCACGGTGGTTTCCAGGGCTGCAGGCCGGCACTCCGGCGAGTGCGCACCCAATAACAGTCTCTACTTCTGATTGCCTCGCTTGAGATCCAAGCCTCCCCGTTTCCACCGCCTTTCGCGATGCTCGTCAAGGTGCGTGTCGCGTGCCCCGCGCCGCACCGCACCGCACCGCACGAGCACTCTAATAGCGCCGCGCCCGTGAGCGCACATTATTATTGCGTGCTCCGCCAACAGCAGGAAACGCGGCACACCCTTCTCTGAGAAGACGAGCGCCGCACCGTCACGTCACGTCACGTCACCGCCGTCTCTTCCCACCGCGCTCGGGCGCGCGCCCGCTATGCCGCCACGGCACCGCGTGTGCCGGCCCATATCTCAGATGAGTATCTCTATCTGGTATCTCTATATCCATCCACTGAGCAAGTCCCCATCCGCCTCCAAACCCACGACCCACTACTCCAGTAGCAGTCCACCGCCACCGCGCACCGCGAGTCTCACTCACTCCTCGTCTCCTCCCACCCCCCACCGTGTCGCCACAAGAAGCGACGCGACGCAGCCACGCAGGGAGAGGGAAATGGCCACGGCCGCGACTGCCACCGCGGGGAGCAGAGCAGCCGCGCTGCTGCTGCTGCTGCTCTCGCTGGCGCTGCGGGCCTCCGGCGCGGGCGCGGGCGCTGGCGGCGACTGCCACTTCCCAGCCGTGTTCAACTTCGGCGACTCCAACTCGGACACGGGCGGGCTGTCGTCGCTCTTCGGCGCCGCGCCGCCGCCCAACGGCAGGACCTTCTTCGGCATGCCCGCCGGCCGCTACTGCGACGGCCGCCTCGTCATCGACTTCATCGGTACGTGCACGCTCCTACTCGTACGTCTCGCCTGCCCCCGAACCACTCGGCCGCTGAACCCGGCCGCCATGGACATGGTCTGCGCCTGCGCGGGGGATTTTACTGTTTACTTTTTACCTGCTCTCTCATGGCTATGATTGCACTGCGCGTCGGGCTGACACACCCAAAACCGCCTTCGCTTGCCGGGACCAATGAATGCAGCGTTAATTCGTCCTGCCTTTGGTCCTGCGGCGAAGATAAAAGTTAGCAGTAACCTGTAACAAGGACTCTCACTAGCACAGTACGCCCTTGTTTAGATACCAAATTCACCCTCAAATTCCACTATGCAAAAAGAAGATGTCGGTACATATATGGAGTACTAAATGTAGATGAAATCAAAAACTAATTGCACAGTTTTGTTGTACTTTGCGAGACGAATGTTTTAAGCCTAATTAATCAATATTTGGATAATTATTACCAAATAAAAACAAAATTGCTACAGTATGATGGGACATTTACTATGCAAAGTTTGGATCCCAAATTTGGGATCTAAACAAGGCCTACATAGTACGTACAACGTACAACGTAGAATTTTCGTTACCAATTATTTTTTTTGGAAAAATTTCTTTACCAATTACTACCATCTGTTTCTCACTTCGTCTCGGCTGGAACGCAACGAGCAGAGCCGAACCGAGCAAGCAGAAGCAGACGGGTGCTTCAGGATCTCTGAAACGACGAGCCAAACCAGCCAACCCCGAGTCCCTGACACGAGACCATGACCATGAAACACCGGTCTCAGGCCATGTGCCGGACGAGCATGGGCTCCATTCGATTTCGAGCTCGACCGGCCCGTGCGCGTTCGGGCGTGCCTCCAGGGCAACCGTGATGCGCGTCCCCGTCTCCATCCAGCACGTGAGCACGCGTGTGGTTAATTGGTTATTTTGAACTGCCTGCCGGCACGATCTTGGTTTTATTCCAAACAATCTGACAAAAAAGTTTAGGGGCTTGCGCAAAACATCTTTGCATACGATCATAGCCCACTGCCCATGCATGCTGTTGGGAGATACGACCAATGGAGACCCCGTGTTGGTCTGCCAATGCGAATGCCGATTTTCCTTTAGCCTTTTATTTTAGACGAACTCCTTTAGCCTTTTGTGATGATGCTGATACTGGGAAGGACATAATAAAGAAAGCATTAGCCTATTCTGGTAGGTACGTGAAAATATAGTGGGGGCAAAGAGGCATGAGGATCAGATTTGGGTGGCAGTGGAGGAATATTTATCAAATATACGGATGCTTCACTTTGTAGATTCTAGATTGTGACCAGAGTTGAAGGATAAAGGTTGACACTAACTTTTTCTTAACTTGTCCTTTGGTAATTTTAAGGGTAACACTAGAATCTGAAACAGCATACAGTAGGAAGTGATACAAAATACATGCATGCAGGTCCTGTTAGAAACGCAGGAATTCAGTAAGAAACTGAATACACAAGAATTTGGGGCTTCAACTTGTATGAAACTACCTTGTGCTATATTTCTACTCAATTTTCTGATGCCTTCACTGTTTTTGGCCAAATTCATGCACCTCACAATTTGTATTTTTCACTGAATGTCAACTGGTAACAAAAATGTCTTCTGTCACTAGACTGCCAACTGGAATGTACTGATTATAGAGCGTCGAGTTGTTTTGCCATAGACTAGTGCCAAGACAGTTAGTCTTCAGCGATCAAATGACAAAATGGTCCTTCTTAATGTACTCTTTATCTTTTTTCCCCGAACTGCAGCTGAAAGCCTGGGACTAACTCACCTCAGCGCGTACCTGAACTCAATTGGAAGCAACTTCACACAAGGAGCCAATTTTGCAACAGCTGGTTCGTCAATCAGAAGACAGAATACATCTCTGTTCCTCTCTGGCTTCAGCCCCATTTCCTTGGACGTGCAGTTCTGGGAGTTTGAACAATTCATCAACAGAAGCCAACTCGTCTACAACAACAAAGGTGACAACAGAAACCCTGAAACCATCTCTATCAGTATTCAGTACCACACCAAGCTCGATAGTATTTATGTTTTACTCCGTTAAAAATTTATTTTAAAACACTTTTATCTTTTACATGTAGGTGGTATCTACAGGGAGATCCTACCAAGGGCCGAGTACTTCTCCCAGGCACTTTACACCTTCGACATCGGTCAAAACGACATCACCTCAAGCTACTTTGTTAACAATAGCACTGAAGAAGTCGAAGCCATAATCCCTGATCTGATGGAGAGGCTCACATCTATAATCCAGGTGCTCTTTGACAGAAAGGCATCAAGTTGGTCTTTGAAAGGTGTAGCACACACACCGTTCCATGGATGGTCTGCTCATTAGCTGAGTATATGCAAAAAATTTGCAGAGCGTGTACTCGCGTGGAGGAAGGTACTTCTGGATCCACAACACAGGGCCGCTCGGCTGCCTGCCCTATGCGCTGCTGCACCGCCCTGACCTCGCCACTCCAGCGGACGGCACCGGCTGCTCCGTCACCTACAACAAGGTCGCGCAGCTCTTCAACCAAAGGCTCAAGGAGACCGTGGCGAGCCTCCGGAAAACGCACCCTGACGCCGCGTTCACCTACGTCGACGTCTACACCGCCAAGTACAAGCTCATCAGCCAGGCCAAGAAGCTCGGTAAGGCGCTCACGTTGGTGTTGTGTGTAATGCAGGCTCTGAACGTTTCCACGCGCGGGGGAGCTCATGTTTGTATTGTCTGTGATGCAGGCTTCGACGACCCTCTGCTGACCTGCTGCGGGCACGGCGGCGGTCGGTACAACTTAGACCTGAGCATCGGCTGCGGCGGGAAGAAGCAGGTGAACGGGACGTCGGTGGTGGTGGGGAACTCGTGCGAGGACCCCTCCAAGAGGGTGAGCTGGGACGGCGTGCACTTCACTGAGGCCGCCAACAAGTTCGTGTTCGACCAGATCGTCGCCGGCGCGCTCTCGGAACCGCCCGTGGCGCTGAGACAGGCGTGCCATAGCAAAGGGCAATGAACCGGCCGTGTGTCGCTCGCCGGGATGGCCACGCTGCAGCTGCTTCTGGCTGTGTAACCTTGCAAGTGTAAATCGAAGGAGCAGGCGTGCTCGACAGCTCGAGGATGAGGTGTACGGCTTCATTTTGTAATAAGGGACATGCAAATCAGAAATCGAAGAGCAATGCTGTCTGCCTGTCCATTAATAGAGGATCGGTGACCACGAAACAATAGCACATTGTGAAGGATTCTGTTGAAATATCGATCATCACAGGCGCCATTGCACCGGTACAAAACATGAGCAAACAAAATAGAGATTTTAGGCAGGCATCGGGAATAACGGGGGGTGGTAGAAAAGGTTGTTGCTTTTTCAAATTATAAGTCGCTTTGATTTTTTTTTGGTACATCTATTTTGTTATGCATCTAGATATAATAATATGTCTGGATATATCATAAAATGGATCAACAAAAAAAGTCAAATCGACTTATAATTTGGTACGGAGGGAGTAATATTTTAATGCTCGGGGGCTGCACTAGCAGCTTGACCAGAGGTATTTTGCTAGTATAAAATCTGACCATATGGTTTATTTTGCGCTTGGTAGAAGAATAAACATTAAAATTGTCCTTATGGACGTAATTTTATAAGTATAGAATCTGGTGACATGGTCTACTCGTTAAGAGAACATAAACACTAAAGTTTTCTTATGGACATACTCCTTTCATCCTACAAAGAAAGACTTAACATTGTATTTAAAATTCGTTCCACAAAGGAATATAACATTGTCTGACATTGTATTGGTTATTCAACGCTGCTTATCACTGTCCACTACTATTATTTTTGAGAGGTATTCAGATAATATTTACACACCTGGAAATGGTTGTTTGGGTAATGAACCATGCATCATGTGTGTGCAACTACTGAAAATACAATTTGAATTTTAGTAGATCGATAGACAAACACTTCAACAGATGGCTAGAGAGATCACAACATAACATAACATAAAACAAGTAACAGCCGAGCAGCCACTACGTAGATGCTAAAAAATCAAGCTAAAAATTTGAAGTAAAGGAATCATGGCCAGACGAGCTTGCCGCTTGTCCATTATCCATTGAGGCTTTCTTGCTCGGCGCATTCTCCCTGCCACGCAGCCAGTCGGCCACGATGCTTGTGCAGTTGTGCCCCTCTCACCCCCTGGAGGCCTTGAGCACTGATGCCGGCGTGCAGATCCTTTGCACTTGCAGCCCTTGTGTCCGCCGATTGAGCTGCCAAACGGAGCCCCCTCTTTTTTTTTTAATTCGCCCTGATTGTTCTTACTCCGTACACTGAAGTTAAGGGAGCCGATCAGGCAAAGCATTTTGAGTGCTGCTGTATGACGCCGTTGCATAAGAACTCTCAGTCTCTCATGACATACTAAACATCCATACACATGAAAAATCATGGTAGGTTCTTAATGATGAAAATTTAGCACTATACTTGTGCTTTTTTTGGCTTTTATTTTTAGATTGTTTTTTTCTTTTCTTTTGTACCCTTATTTTTCGGGTGTTCCTTATTCGGGCCGAGAAATATTCAGGACATTTTCACCTTTCGATTTTGTGTCATCGGGCCCATCCACCTTTTCAGCTCTGGTCCAGCCCAAAACCACACCCAAGTGCTCCATACAGCCACACTCTACTCCCAAGTCCCGCGAGTCCGGAAGTTCCCAGTTCAGTCGCCACACAAAACCCTGCGACATGAGCGGCGGCGGCGGCCGCATCCCCATCCCCGCCTACATGTGCTGGCCGCCGTCCGGTGCGCTGAGCACGGATGACACAGCGCCCGCATTGATGCGACATGGGCTGGATCCGCGGACGCTGGACGTCTACGAGGACACGGTGCTCAACTTCATCTACGGCTTCCTCCCCAAGCCTTCGGTCTCTGTTGCCGCCACCCTATCCTGCGCCGCCGCCGAAGAAGGCGATGGAGTCGACCGCATCAGCGGCCTCCCCGACGACCTCCTCCGCCGCGTCGTCGCCTGCCTCCCCGCTAAGGACGGCGCCCGCACCGCCGTGCTCTCCACGCGCTGGCGCGGCCTCTGGTGCTCGGCGCCCCTCGTCCTCGTCGACACCCATTTCCTCCCCCGCGGCGGCGCAGAGGGCCGGCCCCCGAGCCCTGGCGTCGTATCGCGCGCCGTTCGCCGCGCCGTTTCCGACGCCCTCGGCGCGCACCCTGGACCGTTCCCCTTCGTCAGCCTCTCTTGCCAGTTCATGGGAGCCATCGATGCAGACCGCGCCGTGCTCGCTCGCTGGTTCCAGCTCCTCGCCACCAAGGGCGTCGAGGAGCTCGCCTTTGTCAACCGCCCCTCTCCCCTCGTTGACCTGCGTATCCCCGCCGCGCTCTTCAGCTGTGCCTCCCTCCGCCGCCTTTACCTTGGTGCATGGAGGTTCGTGGAGACAGCCAACCTCCCACATGGCGCCTCCTTCCCCAGTCTGCAGGAGCTCGTCCTAGGTGCCGTCACACTGGAGGACCGTGATCTCGACTTCCTGCTCTCCGCGAGTCCGGTGCTTGAGATCCTGGCCTTTATTGGAAGTGTGAAGGATTTGCGCGCCCGTCTTTCCAGCCACAGTCTACGCTGCGCACAGTTCTGTCTCTGCCTTGTTGAAGAAGTGTCGGTAGTGGACGCCCCATGCCTGGAGCGGCTCTTCATCTGGAGGTGCCCAAGCTCAAGCGTGAGAGTCAAGATTGGCCATGCCCCTCAGTTGAGAATGCTGGGTTACCTGGAGCCAGGAGTGCACGTACTGGAGATTGGCAACACCGTTATCAAGGTCCCAGTTTCCATTTTTCTTCATTTCTTTTAATAATTCAAATGACATGTGCCAATTAGGAGCCTAATGGGATAGTGTTTTGTACTTTTGTTATTTTGTGCATTGCAGTCAACAACAAAGCCAAGTCCTAAAACGACTGTTCCGAGCGTGCGGATGTTGGCACTGCACCTGCAGTTCAGAATTCACAATGAGGTCAAGATGCTGCCAAGTTTTCTGAGATGTTTTCCCAATGTTGAAACACTGTGTATCCAGGTAAAATCAACATCTCCTTTGGCATTTGCATAATTGCATTTTTCGTTGTTGCTACTAGCGACTTTGTACCACTACATTGGTGTTGCATATACTAGCTAATTGCCCGTGCGTTACTACGAGCACACACAATTTGAACAAAATTTCTAAAACATATATTGCTGCAGAACACTTGATCAATAGGTTATAACACCATTAAGAATTGGTCATGGTGGATACAAATACAAATGCAAGATGATAGCCAATAAGACTAAAACCACACTAGGCAAAAACACAATACAACTTGCGATAATACTTGCTAAGACAACTGTCACCATGCTTTAAAGCTTTAATTACTTAGAGCCAAAACCTTTCATCCTCTCCTACTTAAGGCATCCATCTCAAGTTCTAACACATAGAGTACATGAATGTAAACAAGCACAAATTAAGAAATGTAATCCATTAACTATGTTCTCAGACCAACATGGCAGCATACCTTACTTGAGAGTCTACGGTTCATACATGAGTTAGGAGGACCTACAAAGCGCAGACTGAGATATGTCATGCATTCCACAGGGCACCGTAACAATTTTCTCAATAGAATCCTAGTGAATCTCAGCATTTCGACAAAGGAAACACAAAATGCACATTACCCTTTCTTTGTTCAACGACCAACTGCAGTAGAAGTTGCAACTGGGACTAGTTGTTGCACATTTCTCAGTCATCAACACAGTCAATCAAAATCTTGAGTAATATGAAATTTGAATATTCTAAGAGATTAGATAATGTGATAAATATGAAATATTCCATACATCTCAACTCAAATTTAAATACCATCCATCTTCACACAGAACAAGTTCAGTAAAACTTGGGTGGAAAATAGAAGGTCCATAAGTATCTTAAGATTTGTACTGTCAGCAATCATATGTTTTGCAACAACCTGTGGCCTGAACGAACATTTTTTAGAACTCAAATCACAGTAAGTAGGGATAACAGGTGAAAATATATTTTCTGGTACTAAACCTAACCCAAGAGAATAAACGATCCACTCCTTAAGAATTTGAGCATTTAACATTGTTTCAGCTGTTGTGAATGTCTTTGATACAACCACCACTACAAGTTATTAGATTAGACAGGAAATACTATAAAAGTCTTCAGCAGATATTCATCAGTCACATACAAAGAATCTATGTTGAAGTGAGGGAAGGTGATTACCAAGAGTAGTTTCTGGATCTAAATCTTTGCTAAGCTGATACAAAATGGACGAATAGCATAAATATTTTTTTTTATGTGACTGATCTAAATCTCTGTTGCTTCTGGATCTTAAGATCGGCAACATTTTCTGGACATCAACCTCAGCATTACAGTTTGCACTACCATTATTCTTTCTCTATTTAATTGGTTAATCCAAATAAAGCTACCATAATTGCAACCTATCATTCACTTAGTCACAGTAGAACAGTCTTTCACTTTGATACAGACCTACTTGATGGTAGTGTAAACTGCAATACTGAAGTTTCTCGTGTATTTCGTCTATTAAACACTAAAGAAATAATATTATAATCGATGACCTCCTTGATCCAGTTTTATTTATTTTGCTACCAGAGTGACTAAGACATTTATCCTTGCAAGGAGGGAGGATAGACGTGCTTGCTTTGATTGTAAGGTGTTACCTGGGGAGTGTGTTGTCCCTCAACATAAGCTTGTGGTGGCGGACTTTCGCTTTCGGGTACGTGTGCACCGGGACAAACGGGCCAAGATTGCGAGAACGAAGTGGTGGAAGCTTAGAGGGGAAGCAGCGCAGACGTTTAAGGAGAGGATGCTAGACGAGGGACCTTGGGAAGAAGGAGAAGATGCCGATGACATGTGGCTAAAGATGGCAACATGTGTCCGGAATGTGGCTTCGAAAGTGTTTGGCGTGAGTAGGGGAGGCAAACGGGAAGCGAAAGACACATGGTGGTGGAATGACGAGGTGCAAAGGGCTATTAGGGAGAAGAAGGAGTGTTTCAAGCGTCTCCACCATGACAAGAGTGTAGCCAACATCGAGGACTATAAAATAGCGAAGAGGGTTGCAAAGCGAGCTGTGAGTGTAGCAAAAGGTCAGGCGTATGATGGCCTTTATCAGCGGCTAGGCACGAAGGAAGGGGAGAAGGACATTTATAGGATGGCTAGAATCCGCGAGAGGAAGACAAGGGACATCAACCAAATAAAATGCATCAAGGATGGGACAGATCGACTTCTGGTGAAGGATGAGGAGATCAAGGACAGATGGAGAGAGTACTTCGACAAGTTGTTTAATGGGGAGAATGAGGGTCCTGCCCTTGAGTTGGACGACTCATTTGACGATACCAACAGACGCTTTGTGAGGAGAATTCAGGAGGCAGAGATCGGAGAGGCTTTGAAGAGGATGAAGGGAGGTAAAGCGATGGGCCCTGATGGTATCCCCATTGAGGTGTGGAGATACCTAGGCGCCAGAGCGATAGTATGGTTAACTAAGCTTTTTAACCTTATTTTTCGGTCAAACAAGATGCCTGAAGAATGGAGGAGAAGTATATTAGTACCTATCTTCAAGAACAAGGGAGATGTTCAAAGTTGTACTAACTACCGTGGGATTAAGTTGATGAGTCATACGATGAAGCTCTGGGAGAGGGTTATCGAGCATCGCCTAAGGAGAGTGACACATGTGACCCAAAATCAGTTTGGGTTCATGCCTGGTAGGTCGACCATGGAGGCGATTTTCTTATTACGACAATTGATGGAGAGATATAGGGAGCAGAAGAAGGACTTGCACATGGTCTTTATTGACCTCGAGAAGGCATATGACAAAGTACCGAGAAATGTCATGTGGTGGGCCTTGGAAAAGCACAAAGTCCCAACTAAGTACGTTACCCTCATCAAGGATATGTACAGGGATGTGGTGACGTTTGTCCGAACAGGTGATGGCGACACCAGTGACTTTCCAATTAAAATAGGACTGCATCAGGGGTCAGCTTTGAGCCCTTATTTATTTGCTTTGGTGATGGATGAGGTCACAAGGGACATACAAGGTGATATCCCTTGGTGTATGCTCTTTGCTGATGATGTGGTGCTAGTTGACGACAGTAGGGCGGGAGTTAATAGGAAGTTAGAACTATGGAGGCACACGTTAGAGTCGAAAGGGTTCAGACTTAGTAGGACTAAGACCGAGTATATGAGGTGCGATTTCAGCGCGACTAGGCACGAGGAGGGAGACGTTAGCCTCGATGGGCAAGTGGTGGCCAATAAGGATACTTTTCGGTATTTAGGGTCGATGCTACAAAAGGATGGAGACATTGATGAAGATGTTAGGCATAGAATTTCAGCCGGCTGGTTGAAATGGCGTCAAGCTTCTGGCGTTCTCTGTGACAAAAGGGTGCCTCAGAAGCTGAAAGGTAAGTTCTATAGGACGGCGATTCGTCCGGCGATGTTATATGGTGCTGAGTGTTGGCCTACAAAAAGGCGACATGTCCAGCAATTGAGTAACTCCGCCTATGTTGACTGGAAGACTTTCTTAAGTCGTCTCAACATAGCCGGTCCCAAGCCCGGGTAAAGGAGGAGGGTGTGTTAAGGTCTGGCAAACCAACAGTAAAAAAAACAGCCACTCTCATGGATTTGAAACCCACAAGAGATTCGTTGGGGCGTAACCCTCTTAGCGACGCGCTACATCGGAACCCGGGTGTGGTGTTAAATGGGCAAGGGCCGGGTCGTCATCCCCTTAGTGGCGCGTCGTATCGTGACCCGGGTACGATGAAAAATGAGCAAGGGTCGGGCCGTCGCAACCTTAGTGGCGCGCTACATCTACGCCCGGGTGTAGTGAAAAATGAGCAAGGGTCTTCGCACTTCCCTCGACGGGTGCGAAGGGTAAGGAAGCTAGCCGAGCCAACTAGGATTCGTCTAGGTAGCTGGAATGTAGGGTCCCTAACGGGTAAGCTAAGAGAGCTAGTCGATGCAGCAATTAGAAGACGTGTAAATATTCTATGCGTTCAGGAGACTAAATGGAAGGGCCAGAAGGCGAAGGAGGTGGAGGATACTGGCTTCAAACTTTGGTACACGGGGACAACATCAGGTAGGAATGGTGTAGGCATCTTGATCGATAGGAGCCTTAAGGATGGAGTCGTTGATGTTAGGAGGCAAGGCGACCGGATTATCTTGGTCAAGCTGCTAGTTGGAGATTCGGCTCTGAATGTGATCAGTGCCTATGCCCCTCAGGTAGGTCTTAGCGAGGGCACCAAGAGGCAGTTTTGGGAAGATCTTGATAGCATGGTTAGTACCGTGCCTATCAGCGAGAAACTCTTTATAGGAGGAGACCTCAACGGCCATGTTGGTGCGACTAATGTAGGTTTCGAGCGGGTGCACGGGGGGTTCGGGTATGGTAGTAGGAATCAAGAGGGGGAGGATGTTTTGAACTTCGCGCTGGCCTATGACTTGTTGATAGCGAACACCCTCTTTAGGAAGAGGGAATCTCATCTAGTAACCTTTCGTAGTGGACAACACTCGAGCCAGATCGACTTTATCCTTGCAAGGAGGGAGGATAGACGTGCTTGCTTTGATTGTAAGGTGTTACCTGGGGAGTGTGTTGTCCCTCAACATAAGCTTGTGGTGGCGGACTTTCGCTTTCGGGTACGTGTCCACCGGGACAAACGGGCCAAGATTGCGAGAACGAAGTGGTGGAAGCTTAGAGGGGAAGCAGCGCAGACGTTTAAGGAGAGGATGCTAGACGAGGGACCTTGGGAAGAAGGAGAAGATGCCGATGACATGTGGCTAAAGATGGCAACATGTGTCCGGAATGTGGCTTCGAAAGTGTTTGGCGTGAGTAGGGGAGGCAAACGGGAAGCGAAAGACACATGGTGGTGGAATGACGAGGTGCAAAGGGCTATTAGGGAGAAGAAGGAGTGTTTCAAGCGTCTCCACCATGACAAGAGTGTAGCCAACATCGAGGACTATAAAATAGCGAAGAGAGTTGCAAAGCGAGCTGTGAGTGTAGCAAAAGGTCAGGCGTATGATGGCCTTTATCAGCGGCTAGGCACGAAGGAAGGGGAGAAGGACATTTATAGGATGGCTAGAATCCGCGAGAGGAAGACAAGGGACATCAACCAAATAAAATGCATCAAGGATGGGACAGATCGACTTCTGGTGAAGGATGAGGAGATCAAGGACAGATGGAGAGAGTACTTCGACAAGTTGTTTAATGGGGAGAATGAGGGTCCTGCCCTTGAGTTGGACGACTCATTTGACGATACCAACAGACGCTTTGTGAGGAGAATTCAGGAGGCAGAGATCGGAGAGGCTTTGAAGAGGATGAAGGGAGGTAAAGCGATGGGCCCTGATGGTATCCCCATTGAGGTGTGGAGATACCTAGGCGCCAGAGCGATAGTATGGTTAACTAAGCTTTTTAACCTTATTTTTCGGTCAAACAAGATGCCTGAAGAATGGAGGAGAAGTATATTAGTACCTATCTTCAAGAACAAGGGAGATGTTCAAAGTTGTACTAACTACCGTGGGATTAAGTTGATGAGTCATACGATGAAGCTCTGGGAGAGGGTTATCGAGCATCGCCTAAGGAGAGTGACACATGTGACCCAAAATCAGTTTGGGTTCATGCCTGGTAGGTCGACCATGGAGGCGATTTTCTTATTACGACAATTGATGGAGAGATATAGGGAGCAGAAGAAGGACTTGCACATGGTCTTTATTGACCTCGAGAAGGCATATGACAAAGTACCGAGAAATGTCATGTGGTGGGCCTTGGAAAAGCACAAAGTCCCAACTAAGTACGTTACCCTCATCAAGGATATGTACAGGGATGTGGTGACGTTTGTCCGAACAGGTGATGGCGACACCAGTGACTTTCCAATTAAAATAGGACTGCATCAGGGGTCAGCTTTGAGCCCTTATTTATTTGCTTTGGTGATGGATGAGGTCACAAGGGACATACAAGGTGATATCCCTTGGTGTATGCTCTTTGCTGATGATGTGGTGCTAGTTGACGACAGTAGGGCGGGAGTTAATAGGAAGTTAGAACTATGGAGACACACGTTAGAGTCGAAAGGGTTCAGACTTAGTAGGACTAAGACCGAGTATATGAGGTGCGATTTCAGCGCGACTAGGCACGAGGAGGGAGACGTTAGCCTCGATGGGCAAGTGGTGGCCAAGAAGGATACTTTTCGGTATTTAGGGTCGATGCTACAAAAGGATGGAGACATTGATGAAGATGTTAGGCATAGAATTTCAGCCGGCTGGTTGAAATGGCGTCAAGCTTCTGGCGTTCTCTGTGACAAAAGGGTGCCTCAGAAGCTGAAAGGTAAGTTCTATAGGACGGCGATTCGTCCGGCGATGTTATATGGTGCTGAGTGTTGGCCTACAAAAAGGCGACATGTCCAGCAATTGAGTGTAGCGGAGATGCGTATGTTGCGTTGGTGTTGTGGGCACACAAGGAGGGATAGAGTACGGAACGACGATATTCGGGATAGGGTTGGGGTGGCACCAATTGAGGAGAAATTGATTCAACATCGGTTGAGATGGTTTGGACATGTCCAACGGAGGCCTCCTGAGGCGCCGGTGCGTAGTGGAGTTCTAAAGCGGGCCGATAATGTAAAGAGCGGTAGAGGTCGACCTAAACTAACTTGGGACGAGTCCGTTAAGAGAGATCTTAAGGAGTGGAATATCCCCAAGGATTTAGCTATGGACAGGAGCGCTTGGAGATTAGCAATCAACGTGCCTGAACCGTGACATCTTTTGTCTTGTGCCCTTTATGTCCCTTTATGTGTCTCCCTGTTTCTCGTCTCTTTTGGGTTTCATCTCTAGCCTACCCCAACTTGCTTGGGACAAAAGGCTATGTTGTTGTTGTTGTTGTTGTTGTTGTCCAGCAATTGAGTGTAGCGGAGATGCGTATGTTGCGTTGGTGTTGTGGGCACACAAGGAGGGATAGAGTACGGAACGACGATATTCGGGATAGGGTTGGGGTGGCACCAATTGAGGAGAAATTGATTCAACATCGGTTGAGATGGTTTGGACATGTCCAACGGAGGCCTCCTGAGGCGCCGGTGCGTAGTGGAGTTCTAAAGCGGGCCGATAATGTAAAGAGCGGTAGAGGTCGACCTAAACTAACTTGGGACGAGTCCGTTAAGAGAGATCTTAAGGAGTGGAATATCCCCAAGGATTTAGCTATGGACAGGAGCGCTTGGAGATTAGCAATCAACGTGCCTGAACCGTGACATCTTTTGTCTTGTGCCCTTTATGTCCCTTTATGTGTCTTCCTGTTTCTCGTCTCTTTTGGGTTTCATCTCTAGCCTACCCCAACTTGCTTGGGACAAAAGGCTATGTTGTTGTTGTTGTTGTTGTTGTAGTGACTAAGACATTTATGTAGCGTTTGTGTTCTTTTTACTTAGTTTCTGCACACCTACAAGCAGGCAATATTTTGAACATATTTGAAATCCAGGCCTGAGAGCTGATATAGCAAAGTCTACAAACCAAAAATTTGTCCCATTCCAAGTTTTAATTGGCATTAATGTGATATGGCAGTCACAGAAGCATTCCAACAAACACCTAGCTGTCTGTCACCGCCGCCGCTTATCCACTTTAGCCACTGTCTGTCACTGGCACTCGCACACGTCGTCGGGGATCCTGTCCAAGGCAGGCGTTCTCTCGGCGGTGAACCCGGAGAGAGTTTGTGGCGGATCAAGCTGCTTATTGGGGGGCACAAGCAGGTGTGGATCGATGTCCTGGCCTCCCGGGCGCTGATTGGGGAGCGACTGACCCCTGGATCGAGTGATGGAGGGTGAGTGACGGACAAAATGGGTGTGGGGCTGAGGGCAATGTGCGGACGAAGGGGCGCGAGTTGCTCTCGTATTTTTTAAGTATAGGAGAGAATGGCTGAACTGTTCGCGAACTTTTGCTATAATTGCATTTTTGTTGCTGTCACTAGCCACTTTGTAGCACTACATTGTTGTTGCATATAATGACTGATCTGTTCCTGTTCGCGAACTTGAATTGCAGTCAGAAAAATTGGTTGAGCCCACTGGTTGCCTGAACGTCAAGGTTTGGGAAGAAGCTGGTCCCATCAAGTGTGTGCAGTCACACCTCAAGAGACTAATGCTCTGGGAGTTTCATGGGGATGACAATGAGTTTGCTTTCCTTATGTATATTGCTGAAAATGCCAAGGTATTGGAGTCAATGGTTCTTGTGATGAAACTCCGAAGTCGCTCTGAACCAGAAAAACTGGCAGCCAAAATGAAAGCCCTAGATAATGCAAGATGGGCATGCGGAAGCAGCAAGCTCAGGTATATGATCTCCCGGCTTGGTGAAGAGGAAGGCAGTGTTTGGAATTTCACAGTGGCATCTGACTTCATGTGCAATGATCCGTTCTTCTGTGGAGTTTAGATAGTTCATATGGTGCCTTTTCTGCGTCAAGTCGTGTAATCATTTCTGCTAACAGTTCTGTCACTTCTGCGTCAAGTTGTGTAATCATTTCTGCTAACAGTTCTGTGGTGACTTGTGAACCGCATCGGCCTGTATGCCACTACCACTGCACTGCCCACATGGTCGTACCAGCCTGTTTGCTTGAGCTTTCAGCCGTTTATTTTCAGTCAGTCAGCAGTGTTTTTCTATCACAACAAATCAGCCAACAGTACTTCAGCCGGTTATTTTTAGCCAAACGAACAGGCTAGCTGTTATATGATATAATGATCATGGCTATGCCACTACCACTGTGCTGAAGTTGTTATATAATATAATGGTCATGGCTTACCCGTTCTTGTTTAATTGTTTCTTGAGCACCAGCATGCTTCTAACAGCTGGTTGATGTCAGGTTGTTTCAGCAGCATGATTGATGGCAGGTTGTTTCAGCAGCATGAAGCTGTATTGCTGTAAGGTTTTGCCGTGGCCCGTGGGGACTGTTTTTGTTTGCTTGTTTCATTGCACATAGCTCTTGCCAAAAGTGAGGAAATCAAGTCTTGCATTTCTAGATTTGTATGGAAGTTGTCATAAGTTCTACATGGTGAAAACCTCAGCATTTAATTATGTACATTGATGCCTTGGAACTTGGAACACCAAATAATCCGGTGGATTATTGGCCTGCACACAAATCATTCATGAATCGAAGTTGCTGAACCCTAACAGCAGTGCAATGAACAGCTTGATGCAGATGGATCCAGCCCCAGATTTGCATAATTTTCGGCACACAGGAGAAGTGGAGAACCATACCAGTAGGAATTGAGGGTACATATAAGCTTAGGGTGTGTTTAGTTCCCCATTTTATCTAAAATATTTTGGGTTTTGGTTCATCATTTTGCAAAATGGAACTAAACACCATGCAAAATTTTTGGTAAAAAGGTATATATTCTCCATTTTGGATTTTGGCCTCAAAAGGCAAAAAAAAAAAAGCCCTCATCCATCCCATGAAAAATTTGACATTTTGGATGGAACTAAACACACCCATGAAAATTTTGGTATTTTGCATTTCATCATTCCAAAGTAGTTGGCATTTTGCATTTCATGGGGAACTAAACACAGCCTTATTCTGTAAACTTACAAGGAAGTCTACTTATCTGTGAACTTGCAAGGAAGTAGACTAGGGATTGAGGGTGATCATATTTGTGTTGTTCAAACCATTGCGTTAAACCGGTTTGAACAGAACAATTGGATTGGATCATATTTGTTGTTCAAACCATTCCTAAAATTGAACGATGACCGCGAGCGTTGATTTTGGATATAGCCATCCGCTCCGACTTCTCCGGTCAAGTCCTCCTTCCTCCCCGTCTACCCGTCAGCTGGCCACCGCACCCAAAACCGCAGGCTGGCAGCTGCCGCCGCGACCCACCACGGCACCATGTCCGCTGCCGCGGCGCTCCGGCCGACCGAACCACTTTCCCTCCCGAGCGGGCTCTCCCTCTCGCCGCGCCTCAAGCTTCTGCTCACCTTCTTCCGCGCCGACCTCACCGTCCGGCCCCTCGACGAGTGGCAGCTCAAGTCCGCCCTCCTCGCCTTCCTCCGCGACCCGCCTCTCTCCCTCCCGCTCCTCCCCGAGTCTGACCTCTCCGTGAGCCGCCTCCCTGACCTCCAGAAGCGCCGCCGCGAGGAGCCCGTAGCCTCTGGGGTCCTCCACGTCCGCGACCTCTCCTTCCTCCGCCCCCGCAAGGGCGACGGCGAGGCCGAGGAGATGACCCGGGAGCAGGAGGAGGAGAAGTACTTCGAGTGGCGGAGCACCCTGGTCCAGAAGCTAGAAGGCATCGAGCTCAACCTCGAGGGAGTGAAGTTCCGGATGACCGTCGAGATCCCGTCGTCCGACAACTTCAGAACGATGAAGAAGTCATGGGAGGATTTCTACTCCTCCGAGCTACTCAATAGCAGTATGAACTGGTTCCTGTACCGTGTTTTCTTGATTGCATTGCTGGCTAGGTGGAGTTGGGATTGACATTTGCTGGTATCAGGGAATCCAGTGAGAAAGATAGCGAAAAGGCCAGACACTATTATCGTCCGTGGTGTGCCTTCCAGATGGTTTGCAGAGACAAGAGTATCATCCAAACCTTCCACGCTGGTCACCCACACTATTTTCTCAGCGCTTGGTAAAATAGGGTGAGCTTTGGTGTTCTCGAGTTTGTTTGGCTCATAGTCCACTATCTGTCTTTTCCGCTGATTATATCTAGTTAGTGCTTTTGCATCAGTGGGCTTCATCCCAAATGAATTAGTGTTACAAGAAATGGAAACTGCAAAAGCCTAAAGACATCTAAACTAACTGTGCATGGCCCACATTTGGAATTTTATAGAAACCTAATACACCATTCAATGATTCAATTTTTTTCGTGTCAGCAGCCTCTTGTTTTGCTTGTACAACAATATTTATTCTCATGTATCTAAGCCTCATGTTACCCTGGAAAGTGCACGGTGTTACTGAATTGATGCGCATAGGCAAAAACCCGGATCACAGTTTTGGAGTTACCTTCCTCATTTTGTGTTTGTATTAGTTCATTTTTCTCTATTGTTTTCTGTACTTTGGTAACATGATACTTCACACATAAATTAGTAAATATATACTAGTGGTGATTGTAGTTGACTAATTGTAATTCATGTGAAGAATATTCTGAATCATAACTAGAAAAAGAAATTCCAAAAACACACCATGATTAGTATATCACTTTTCAATAAACTGACAAGCTTGCAAAAATGATTTCCTGTGAATTGGCTTCACTGAAGTGGTGATGCAGAGATCCTTGAATACAGTGAATTGGCTTCACACTGTATTCATCTAGTTTTTACCTGACTAGCCTTCAAATTAATATGATGAAAAAAATCTCAGTTAATTAGTACTGGTTTGTGCAATGCATTTGACTGTCTGTGAATACTTTTTAAATTAGTACTTCCTTGCAACATTCTTCCATCCAAATGTCAGGAACCTAAAGATTGTCAATGATGATGAGATAGAAGCAAAAGGAGATGGAGCCAGTAAGGAGCTCATATCTGGACTTAATTGCAAAGTTTGGGTGCAATTTGAGAACTACGATGACTTCCACGATGCAATGAAGGCATTATGTGGACGCTCTTTAGAGAAGGTAAGATTTCTTTTTCAGTTATGTATCATTTTTCAACGCTTCAGTCTTATTAGAACATATAATGAAGCAACATGTGAAATCAGAGATATTTGCTTCATCTCCATATTCATGGCACCTAAGCAGTGGCGGAGCTTACAGCAAATCATAGGGGGGGCCATTTTGCATCATATGTTACACTGAAAACTAGTCATTATCTGTGATAGACAAACAACAACAACATAGCCTTTTGTCCCAAGCAAGTTGGGGTAAGCTAGAGATGAAACCCAAAAGAGACGAGAAACAGGGAGACACATAAAGGGACATAAAGGGCACAAGACCAAAAGAGGTCACGGTTCAGGCACGTTGATTGCCAATCTCCAAGCGCTCCTGTCCATAGCTAAATCCTTGGAGATATTCCACTCCTTAAGATCTCTCTTAACGGACTCGTCCCAAGTTAGTTTAGGTCAACCTCTACCGCTCTTTACATTATCGGCCCGCTTTAGAACTCCACTACGCACCGGCGCCTCAGGAGGCCTCCGTTGGACATGTTCAAACCATCTCAACCGATGTTCAAACAATTTCTCCTCAATTGGTGCCACCCCAACCCTATCCCGAATATCGTCGTTCCGGACTCTATCCCTCCTTGTGTGACCACAACATCAACGCAACATACGCATCTCTGCTACACTCAATTGCTAGACATGTCGCCTTTTTGTAGGCCAACACTCAGCACCGTATAACATCGCCAGACGAATCGCTGTCCTATAGAACTTACCTTTCAGCTTCTGAGGCACCCTTTTGTCACAGAGGACGCCAGAAGCTTAACGCCATTTCAACCAGCCGATTGAAATTTTATGCCTAACATCTTCATCAATATCTTCATCCTTTTGTAGCATCGATCCTAAATACCGAAAAGTATCCTTCTCGGCCACCACTTTCCCATCAAGGCTAACGTCTCCCTCCTTATGCCTAGTCGCGCTGAAATTGCACCTCATGTACTCGGTCTTAGTCCTACTAAGTCTGATCCCTTTCGACTCTAACGTGTGCCTCCATAGTTCTAACTTCCTATTAACCCCTGCCCTACTGTCGTCAACTAGCACCACATCATCAGCAAAGAGCATACACCAATGGACATCACCTTGTATGTCCCTTGTGACCTCATCCATCACCAAAGCAAATAAATAAGGGCTCAAAGCTGACCCCTGATGCAGTCCTATTTTAATTAGAAAGTCACTGGTGTCGCTATCACATGTTCGGACCATAGTTCTTACGGCGTAAAGGCGAGGAACGGCGATGGGGGAGCGCCTGGACGCCTAGGCGCCCGCCTTGCTCGCCTAGGCGCCCGCCTTGCCCGCCTAGGCGCCCATTCTGCAAGGCGATGGGGGAGCGCCTGGACGCCTAGGCGTCGCCTAGGCGACGCCATGAGAACTATGGTTCGGACAAACGTCACATCCCTGTACATATCCTTGATGAGGGTAACGTACTTAGTTGGGACTTTGTACTTTTCCAAGGCCCACCACATGACATTTCTCGTTACTTTGTCATATGCCTTCTCGAGGTCAATAAAGACTATGTGCAAGTCCTTCTTCTGCTTCCTATATCTCTCCATCAATTGTCGTAATAAGAAAATCGCCTCTATGGTCGACCTAACAGGCATGAACCCAAACTGATTTTGGATCACATGTGTCACTCTCCTTAGGCGATGCTCGATAACCCTCTCCCAGAGCTTCATCGTATGGCTCATCAACTTAATCCCACGGTAGTTAGTATAACTTTGAACATCTCCCTTGTTGTTGAAGATAGGTACTAATATACTTCTTCTCCATTCTTCAGGCATCTTGTTAGACCGAAAAATAAGGTTAAAAAGCTTAGTTAACCATACTATCGCTCTGACGCCTAGGTATCTCCACACCTCAATGGGGATACCATCAGGGCCCATCGCTTTACCTCCCTTCATCCTCTTCAAAGCCTCTGCGATTTCTGCCTCCTGAATTCTCCTCACAAAGCGTCTGTTGGTATCATCAAATGAGTCGTCCAACTCAAGGGTAGGACCCTCATTCTCCCCATTAAACAGCTTGTCGAAGTACTCTCTCCATCTGTCCTTGATCTTCTCATCCTTCACCAGAAGTCGATCTGTCCATCCTTGATGCATTTTATTTGGTTGATGTCCCTTGTCTTCCTCTCGCGGATTCTAGCCATCCTATAAATGTCCTTCTCCCCTTCCTTCGTGCCTAGCCGCTGATAAAGACCATCATACGCCTGACCTTTTGCTACACTCACAGCTCGCTTTGCAACCCTCTTCGCTATTTTATAGCCCTCGATGTTGGCTGCATTCTTGTCATGGTGGAGACGCTTGAAACACTCCTTCTCCCTAATAGCCCTTTGCATCTCGTCATTCCACCACCATGTGTCTTTCGCTTCCCGTTTGTCTCCCCTACTCACGCCAAACACTTCTGAAGTCATCTTCCGGACACATGTTGCCATTTTTAGCCACATGTCGTCGGCATCATCTCATTCTTCCCACGGCCTCTCGTCTAGCATCCTCTCCTTAAACGTTTACACTGCTTCCCCTCTAAGCTTCCACCACTTTGTTCTCGCAATCTTGGCCCGTTTGTCCCGGTGGACACGTACCCGAAAGCGAAAGTCCGCCACCACAAGCTTACGTTGAGGGACAACACACTCCCCAGGTAACACCTTACAATCAAAGCAAGCACGTCTATCCTTCCTTCTTACAAGGATAAAGTCGATCTGGCTCGAGTGTTGTCCACTACGAACGGTTACTAGATGAGATTCCCTCTTCCTAAAGAGGGTGTTCGCTATCAACAAGTCATAGGCCAGCGCGAAGTTCAAAACATCCTCCCCCTCTTGATTCCTATTACCATACCCGAACCCCCCGTGCACCCGCTCGAAACCTACATTAGTCGCACCAACATGGCTGTTGAGGTCTCCTCCTATAAAGAGTTTCTCGCTGATAGGCACGGTACTAACCATGCTATCAAGATCTTCTCAAAACTGCATCTTGGTGCCCTCGCTAAGACTTACCTGAGGGGCATATGCACTGATCACATTCAGAGCCGAATCTTCAACTACCAGCTTGACCAAGATAATCCGGTCGTCTTGCCTCCTAACATCAACGACTCCATCCTTAAGGCTCCTATTGATCAAGATGCCTACACCATTCCTACCCGATGTTGTCCCCGTGTACCAAAGCTTGAAGCCAGTATCCTCCACCTCCTTCGCCTTCTGGCCCTTCCATTTAGTCTCCTGAACGCATAGAATATTTACACGCCTTCTAATTGCTGCATCGACTAGCTCTCTTAGCTTACCCGTTAGGGACCCTACGTTCCAGCTACCTAGACGAATCCTAGTTGGCTCGGCTAGCTTCCTTACCCTTCGCACCCGTCGAGGGAAGTGCGAAGACCCTTGCTCATTTTTCACTACACCCGGGCGTAGATGTAGTGCGTCACTAAGGTTGCGACGGCTCGACCCTTGCTCATTTTTCATCGTACCCGGGTCACGATACGACGCGCCACTAAGGGGATGACGACCCGGTCCTTTCCCATTTAACACCACACCCGGGTTCCGATGTAGTGCGTCGCTAAGAGGGTTACGCCCCAACGAATCTCTTGTGGGTTTCAAATCCATGAGAGTGGCTATTTTTTTTACTGTTGGTTCGCCAAACCTTAACACACCCTCCTCCTTTACCCGGGCTTGGGACCGGCTATGTTGAGACGACTTAAGAAAGTCTTCCAGTCAACATAGGCGGAGTTTAGTCATTATCTGTGATAGAAGTAGATAAAAACAAATGAGCATGGAAATTACGTGAGAATTAAAGTAACAAAGCATCTTAATTTCTCATAGAAATAATCTTAATATATAGGCAATAATTAGCCTTTAAATCCTTAGATATGAAGATATAACATCTATACTCTATTTCATGAAGACTGACTATGCAATTGTGCATGTACGTGACTCGTGAGGTTCGGGAAACTAAACGTATAGATTAAAATTACAAAACAAACAAATGCACAACTTTTCTAGCTACCAGCAGATGAACCGTGAGCGGCCAAGAATTCGATTGAGGTGCGCGGCAGCCGGAGCACAATGAAGCCAGCGACGTAAGTTCAGTAGTTCACCGCGGCTGACAGGCGGAGCCCAACAATGCACGGGGCCACAGCCGACCTCGCCGCGGTCCTACGGCAACACAAGCGTGGTTGTTTTCCTTCTCCAGTAGAAAGGCAAGGAAAGATCAATGCTGCAAAGGTCATCACGTGCATTGATTGGACTACAGGCTCTGAAAAAATTTTGAACCAGGGGGGGGCCGCCGCCCAGGTCTGCCGACATGTAGCTCCGCCTGTGCACCTAAGTTGATTCATAATTCATTCCTTAAGGATTGAATTGTCTACCTGCAGTGATTTTGTATGGACATTTCATATCATTTGCCCTTCTCAAGTTCTCATGCGCAACATAATCACATAAACATCTCAAATATTTCTAGATATTATCAATCTTTGTTACTTTATGTAACATTTATGGCTTGCTTTTCACTGTCTTGTCTGGGAAACCCTGTGGAGAACCATTTCAGGATCTTGAAAGTGCCTAAGTTTGCAGTGCTTGAACTGAAAACCTAATGAATCGTAGTAGCATGCACTAATTAGAGTACACATATCATAAATTAGTAAAGGGCAACAAAACCCGAAGAAGCTCAAAATGCTTGTACATATTGTAACCTTTAGTTCGAAGTATTGGTATGATAATTGACAGTTGCAACAATTGTTAGGAATTGCTCATTTCCTTGCATATCTCTATTGAATGGTAACTGATACAGCCTTTTCAAGAAGCATCATCTGTTCCACCTTAACACACATCTGAAGTGACAACTTCTCTTATAAACACTTAATGAGACACATTTGCAATACCTTTTCCTTTCAGAATTGGTTGTTGACATCTAGTGATTGTTTGTATTCTATCATTTTGGAAACATAATGAGATCTAACTTTATTTTGTTTCTGAAGGAAGGATCACGGTTGAAAGTAGACTATGATGTGACCTGGGACCGTGAAGGTTTCTTTCGCATTGCTCAATATGAGCCAGCCCCTAACAATTTAGGGGAGAGGGATTCATCAGCATCCGTTCATGGCCGGAGGAAACATCACACTTCACGAATTGAGTCAGATTATAGGAAGAGATTCAGGGTAAGTTACCATATCAAGGTTTCTAATTGTCTACTGTTCTATGTGGTGAGGGCAGTCTTCTTCAGTAAATTATTCATGTGAATGGTAGCTGCCAATTTTCTTTTGTGGATTAACTTTTGATGGTTCTAGTGAAATACTGCCTGTTTTTGTTAACTGTCTGTAAAATTGTTTCATTTCAAATTCTTGGTCGGTATATTCAGATGCTAGGCATTATTGTGGATTTTATATCTTACCAGCTTCATTGTGTTCCACGTGCAACTATGTTCCTTCTGTCTATATGCACTCAAAGTTTCTAACCTTTTTCCCCCCTTTGTTGTGACTCAGGATTGATGACACAAGCCCATGGTATAAGCGAGATTTCTTTGTCCTCTGGAGAGGGAAAACAGCTGCATTGTACCATTGTATTGTTTCATTCTCAGATTTTAAGTTATATTTCTAATTTCTCCTTTGTTCACAATTAACCGAACAGAAAAATCCATTCTGATACTTACTAATTGGTAGTTATTATTAGTATCAGTTTTATCCTTGTTGATACCCAGAGGCCAGAGAGCACCACAAAACGAAACTGTTTTTTCTTTCCAAAGAATTCTTAGCATCGGCGCCTGAACCCATGCTCATTGATCAGTCACAATGGCATCTGAATTCAGACCAGAGTAATGAATGATTTCAGAAATGAGCATAGGGACGGGCAAGCCTACACGTGCCAAGCTTTGACGATAGATCGGGTACAGCCGTACAGCCGTGCAGGTGGGTCTTTCTGGAGACCAAAACTCTTTCTTGTTTGGATAAGCTATTTTCTGTGTAGAGGATCAGACTCAAAAGCCAAAGGCTAAGGTCGAGAATGACAATTCATCGGAAGGGGACGTGCATCCCTGCCTGTGATAGGTGGATTTTGCAATTTGGTATTGGTGTTGAAGGGCTTCTTCGGCTGTGATATAGCTGCAGCCACTTGCTCTATTATGCTACAGTACATGTGAGGTGGCTTGTAGCCTAAACAGCAGGAGTTGCTTCATTTTAGCTCAAGCGAACAGAGTTAAAAACGTTTGTGTTTGTGTGCAGTCACGGTGTCGATGTGGCACGTGATCATGCATCGACTTGCATTGAATCTTCTCGTCTAGGATGTCAACCAGCCAGTATATTTCCAAGCATCTAGAAGTACACATGACTGACTTTTGTTTCATGCGCCATTGGTGCACGCTGATGCAGATCGTTGCACATGCCTAAATCTAGAAGTTCACTTCTTGGATGGGATGGGTCAGTAAAACCGCATGCGAATGAGTGGGAGAAAGGACCATATGTCCACGACACAGATAAATTGCCATTATATGATGGCTCGAGGTAAAAGCAGGCTATGAACTTTGCGAGATACCCAATTACCCATGATACCAGTATCAGGAGTTATTTGATAATATTTGTTCCGAATGATCGATGCTTTATAAACACTTTTGGGGGTAGCCACACACAAAGGGGGCTGCTGATGTACATTTTTACAGGCACGAAAAGAGGAGTAAATCAACTCTAACAAAGGGAGGAAAGATAACCTGGAAAATTTGATCTTTCTGGCCACCCAACTAAACAAAATTTACAAACTATACAGCAGGAAACACCCTGTAAATTACCCCTTCTTTCGATGTGCAAGGCTTCTCGGTGAAATCATCTCATGAGCGGTGCCATCGCTGCTGCTCCTCTTGCCATGCGAAGGAGGCGGCGCCACCGCTAGTCTGTCGCCAGCCTTGAAGCCCACAACCTTGCGGGGCTTCGTCGCCGGTGATCTCGCCGCGCCCAGGGCTTCCTCCCCGCTCAAGATCGGCAAGACGTACCACCAAATGGAGGTGCAGCAGATGGCGAACACCCTCCCGAACACCACGAGGCACAGCAGCAGCAGCAGCGTCATGGCCAGCGGCCAGTAATAGCACGGCCTCATCATCTTCCTTCCCCAGGCCCAGGACCACCGCACGCCGCCGGCCTTACTCTTCTTCGCCGGCGGCACGGTTGCCTTCGCCTGCACCGCCACGGGGTCTTCCTTGGGGCTGGCAGGCTCCGTGGGCGGCGTCGACGACTGCGAGGCCGGCTTGCCCTGCCTCTTCTTGGCGCCGGCGGCGGTCTGCTTCTCCTCCTCGTGCGGGAGCTTGACAACTATGGGCACCCACCCTTTTTTCTCCGACTGCACGAACCGGACCATGAGATGGTCGGCGTCGACGTCCGAGCCGACGCGCCGCAGGATCTTCTCCCGCTTGGACTCCAGCTCCGACAGCACGACGGAGAACTTGTCCAGCCCCCGCGACGCGTAGGGGTTGTTGTTCCTCCCCTTCGCCTTGCCGCCCGCCTTCGTCTTCGCCTTGGCCAGCTTCCCGGCGCCGGCCGTGCCCTCCTCCTTGTCGACGTCCTTGAAGCTGCCCGCGCCGCAGAACATGTTTTCTCGCATACCGTTTGCGACTTCCCCCTGTGTCGGGGACGACCAAGACTTCTTATAGAGCCCTGGACGCTGGAGCAGCACTGCAAGCCTGAGCTGCTTGTGGCTTTTCGTCACACGCCTCGGCCTCGCCATCCATCCGGTCTCTGGACTCTGGGTGGGACGACCAGGCCAAGTGAGGATGGCGCATCCGGCGGCGCAGGGCAGTTCGCGCTTGGTCAAGCATGGAGGGGCGAAGCACTATTCAATCCATTTCCCCTGCCTTGCTTGCCACGTTTGACTCGGTGAATAGTCCGTGTTTTCATTACCAAATGCAGGAATTTTCCAAGAGCATACCACGCTCGAGCTGACGTACGACGTTTCTTGTGCACTGGCTTGTTGCTAATTTGTTACCCGTCCAACTCATCCAACCGATTCGACGCTGCACCACCAACTTACTGTACATGCGCGCGTACAGTGATTAAGTCAGCAAGAATCAGCCACCAACTGTCCTAACATGCATTTTATTCCATCATCCAGAAACGGCCACCACTGTGCGCTGTTTTTTTTTATTTATTTATTTCACGAGCGGCACGAGAGATGAGCATCGTTTTCACGATTACCACCGGTGCGTGCCAGTGATTAGTGATTACACACCTAACTTTCTGTGCAAGATTATGATGTCCTCGTCTCTGACTCTCCGCATTGCATCCCTCGCGATCGGGCTGTCGTTGACCTGCAGCTAGCCAGGATTAATTGCTGGCCAAGGCGTGGACTCTGAAGGAGCCCGGGTTTATTATATGCTGCAATTCAATCATCACGGCTCGTGAAGGTAAATAGATGTGTGCTTGGACTTGAACGGATCAAAGGCTTGCGACTCTTCCGTGCCGTCTCCCGGTATGTGTCATATATACGTATTATTATATATACATTCGGCGTCAGGTCAAATGGAACGCAAGGGGAAGAATAGGTAAAACAGAGTTCGTGAGCTGAAGTAAGCTAGCTTGGATTTCCGTTGTGGTTAGGTTAACGAAATCTGTCCTTTTCTGACTAACCAATGGATAGGATTAAGATGAAAAATTAGTATATGTGTGAAGAAGAACAGTCGGAAACCTAGCACGAAAGCGCGGTCAAGTGTCAGTTACTGAAGAATGATGTGGCGGCTAAGGATCAGCGTGTGCAAGTATGCAACACGTAGAGAAAATTCACTGGTTGTCATCATCTGCTTACATCGGCTGTGTCTGTGAGAATCTCGATTATCATGAGCCTGTGCTTCCATTGATTAATGGACTCTGGCAGCCGACCGATTGCTACGGACCGATTAGCTTGAGGTTCCTGTTTCTTGCACTTCAGGCTCAGGGTCAGGGCAGCTGATTATTCTAAACCTTCTGGACGGACTGTGTCGTAGTCAGCACTTATTAGGAGTGAAGAGTTGATAGATGCATAATGCAGATAAGTATTCTAAACAGTTTATGTACTGAAGAAAGGTTGCTATCGCTTTCTTCACGCATGCTAGTATATATGCCACCATGCAAAGTCTTTCTGCTTGCCTTTGTTTATTTTTTCTTTTCGTTTTTTTTATAGACTAGTTCAGACACTGCGTTGCAGCAAAGAATTACAATGCGCAGAAGCATTCTAAACAGTTTATGTACTGAGTTTGGATACTTGGAAATGATATGTCGAAAATTAATGTCATAATAGTACCACTTTTGCTAGGTGTTCCATCACATATTGTAACAAAAGATAATACTAGTAAAATTTGTATTTTGAAGACTTGTGACTGAATGGAGTATACTAGAAAGACAGGGGTAACCGACCCCTCTATATTTGACTTCTACTTCCCTCCATTTTCATTTACTTGTCACCAATCTTTTACTGTAGCAAATTTGACTATCTGTTTTTTCTTCTAAAAAATCTTAGATACTTCAAAGCATATAACACTAATGAAGTATGTTCAATGAAGAATCATATATGTGAAAACTTGATGTATCTAAATATCTTTTGCAGAAGAAAACGAATGGTCAAAATTGCTACAGTAAAAGTTTGGTGACAAGTAAACGAAAACGGAGGTACGGAGGTAGTATGTCTCTAGGAATTCGTGAATTTAATCCCCTTGTTAATAACTCGATCTGGAAACAAATTATGACATCTTCAAGATCACAAACAAGTAGTCCAAGCAGTCTTGTAAATTATTTGAAGGCAGAGTAAGCATACAATGACCAGCAAGATCTCTGATGCAAGGGCTCGAGCTTGTGTTGTTTCTTCAGAAGCAACTCCATGTCTTCGTGTATGCTAAAATTTACCTGTCCTGGCCAAGAGTATGAAAGCATCAACACGTTGTATCCTAGTCTTAATATCTCAAGGATAATCTACCACTTCTCTTTTGTCACTGTTGAAAATGCTTTGTTCAGCCAAACTTGAGGAGATAAAATTATAACGGGAGGTGATTGAAAACATTACCAAACTGAGTTTCATGTCTCATGGTCTAAGGCAAAGACTATAGAATAGGTAATTCTAAGATGATTCATGATGCACACAGCTGTGTCCTTGTAATTTGCTCCAGCCACACCAAGAACAATAGACATACTCTTATCCAGCAAGCTCAATTAAAAGTGGTTAAAGAATATGGAAGATCAGGTGCTGGGGTCTCAAAATAATAGCTTTGCCATTTTATAAAACACAGGAAAGTATTCTCCATAGTTAATAGTGGTACAAACCACAAATTGGAGCAAGATGGCGTGTGAAACTATACTCCCAAGATCCAGCAGGTAATGTGTCATTCTTACTTCAGTTTATGTTATGCAGCAAGCTCAAACGTTCAGCATATAATCCAAGAACGACACTGCTTGTATGAAAAAATAAGGCACATATCATATGATAGATCCTTGTGAGGTAGCCATCAATTGTATATTCTTCTTCCGTACAGAAAAAGAAGGCAAGACTCCTGAACGTAAAGTACTACTTGGATTATTCATGTAGCGTGATTATATCAAGTTATATATTTCATTAAATTACTCCGGTTTGAAATGAAAGAAATTATAAAAATGTCTCTTTCTGTAACCTTTACCAACAATGGAGCCATGGCATAATATTAATAAAAGATTGAATACATGAATAGAGCATATTGACCAATTGACATATTTAGGAGAATCATGCGCATATATCTGTATAAGAGACTTAACCTCTGTTTAGCTTGTGATTAGAGGAGGTATCAAATATATTATTCATTGTTCAAAAAAGGCTAGATAAAGTATACTAATCAGTAGGATCAATACAAACTTCATATGTTGCCTTGTAACTCTGCTCTATTAGTTACAGATCCTATATATAGCAGGACTCTAAAGTCCAAACTGAATTTCTAACTGAATTTATATTGAAACGCTGTGAGCTGGCAAGAATGGAGATAGAATTTAATACAGCATGATTAAAAGTACGTGTTTTAATGTAAATGCTTTCACATACAAAATAGCTGGCTAGTTTTTATGAAGAGAGAAACATATGCACTGTTAACTTTCTTATTGGGTTTAAAATTTTGGCACATCAATGAATATATCGTATTATCAATTCCAAAGCATTCCATGTAGTACCTACCAGAATCACAAGAGTACATCAAAGTCATGATCTCTTTAAATACAGTACCATACGACAATTTACGTGAAGCATGCTCTCACTGTTTTGGCATTTAATTACAACCTTTGCTGGCTTTATGACTTTGGTCTGAGCATTCTTTTGGGTATGATATTTGATAATAATTACAATCAAATGAAAAAGGGAGCAGGAAAAAAGTAATTTATTGCACTTACCATGATCCATGGTGTAGCGGTTGGAGTTTGTGTTTAAAGTATCTTGCCTTCATCATCCACACTGTTTATAGGCAAGACGACCTACAACAACATCAATCTTCATCTGATTCTGACGGGAGTACTGGCTTGCGTAGTTGCGTTGCTGCTTCTTTTGGGCATTTTGTCAAACACATGTATTGCAGATGACAGGACATGGGGCCGGAACTTGGGCGTCGGGGGTGTACTCAAGGCCGAGATGGTCCGAGGAAGAAGACGAGCGGGTGCTGGGCCGCAGCTTCGGCGGTAACCCTGGGGCATATTGGGGGAGCGCATATAGTGGGACGTGGTGTGGTTGCTCGACGACGGCAAGCCGATGGGCCAATAGAGCGTGAGCGTGGTCACGAATGTTCGGGAGAGTGCTAGAGCTGGAGGCCTGGGGACTAACGGCTCAATCAAGAGGCACATGGGAATCGAACGGATACGTGGCTGGATGAGGGGCCGGAGTCCATGGTGCAGATTTGGTTAAGTAAAAAGATACTGTACCATGCATTTCTAGGTAGTGTTTGGTTGGACGAATAGGATGGATCATCCTAGATGCATGGAGCATGGATGAGATTAATCTGTATAAGATTGTACAGGTTAATTGTTTAGTTACCTGTATAGGACGAAATATGATTTTTGTTTGGATGGTTGTATGGAGTGGTACGAGTTAGTCCAAGTATTTTACATTTGAAAGACATTCGCATAAATTTACTATTATGAATACAACAACAGACAATAGTTGATAATAATAGAATGCAATTAAGCAAGACAAGTCACAACTGATCTACATTACGCTGGCTTTGTTTTCTTAATCTGGACCGACTAAAGAAAACCATCAATCTCCATAGTAGAAGCAGCCAGATATATAGCAGCATTGAGAATCTTGTATTAGCAAGGATTGATCGCTTCTGTGCTCATGGAACAAATGAGAAATCAGGTCGACAAACACAGGCACTGCAAACAAACAAATCCACCCACCGTGGAACATTCAGTTTATTTTTTTCTAGGCACTCCATCTCCAACGCATTCCGACAATCCAGTATAAAAATCAATTTCGTACGAGAACATTGATAGGGAGCAGCAGGGTGAAACTGACCCAATCAAACAGCCTTTCCAAGTGCCACGACCGGGAGGGAGGCAAGCGAGTCAGTGAGGGAGGGAGGCGAGATGTGAGCGAGCGCGATTCGTTCCGCCTGGACGGTGTCGGTCGATGTTTCTCTGCGCACGGGGTTGTACAGCATATGTTGAGAATATTCCAGGCATTTGAACAGTCACGGGTGGACCCCATGCGGTCATCCAGGATGTTCCACTTCATGCACGTTTTGATACATGCAACCAAACGTTGCCTTAGTGTCACGCACGATACAATCATACAAAAAAAACTCCTCGCGGGCCTAATTAGCCGGAGACCGGCCTACAAAAGATCCATTTGCTCTTTTTACTGAGAAGAAAGAGAAAGCCCATACCTAAGGCCTAATGAAGTGTACTGTATGGGCCCAGTACTCGACAATTCTGGGCTGACGGCCCAAGCAGAAGGATGCGCTCCGTCAATATTCTCTCGATCCAACCAGGTCGTTCAGCCGCAGATTAGCAGCCTGCGCTCACAAGCTCCTCCTCCTCCTCCCTCAGCCTCCTCTCCGGTGTACGGCTCCGACGAGATGGCCGCCCCGCTCCGGCGGAGCCTCCCCTCCCTTGGCCGCGCGCTCACGCCGGCGCCGGCGCGGATGCTCTCCGCGGAGGCCTCCGATGCCCTCGTTGAGATCAAGCCCGGGGAGATCGGGATGGTCTCCGGCATCCCTGAAGAGCACCTCCGCCGTAAGGTAACGCGGTGCATCTCTTCCCTGTCGTATTTTTTAGCTGGGAAATGTAGTTGGTGTGGATCCATGCGGGCGTCTTGAGAGATGTTCATTCTGGAGTCAATACTGGGACGCTGGGACTGAATCGTTGTGTCGGTTCTAGTTGGAGTTTGGGGTGGGATACTGACGCTAAATCGTTATTTTGTTTTGTTATCGATTGGTCTGAAGGTCAAGCTGTGAACTAGAAGAATGCGTGTAAGATGTTGGTTTCCCCTCATGTCGAGTTGGCGACCCAGTTCGATTCCTCTCCAAGAGGGTCTTCTGTGACAGGAATGGTCACGTTCATGCTTGCTTCTAGAAGTACTTGTGATGAAAATGGCCAGGTCTGGTTCAGGAAACTGACCATCATCAGACCGTAGATTGTGTTGGGTGGATGTTAGTTGTCTAATTTTCAGCAGGATAGATGCGTGTGAAATCAATGTTGAGATGAAATATTAGAATTAGATTTGGATCTTATAGGAAGAAGCTTCACCTTATGAACACTGTTGTTTGGTTGGTTGGCCATTGCTCATTGGTCTTTTGTATCTTATTATAGAAAAGTAACACTGTTATGTTTCAAGCTTTTAATATATACCACTGTTTTTTGCTCGATTGACTTAAATACTAAAATTTCCAATCTGTATTGTTGTATTATCCCATCACACAAGCTTGAGACCCAGATAACTGAAGCAATGGTTCCCATTTCATTGGTTCTATTGTTGGTTCAAAGTAGCTATGTACCCATACCTACTGCAGGTAAAATTTTTGTGCATAACTAAAGGTTCACATATAGCCAAGTCACTCAAGCGACAAAAGCATGCATGTCCCTGTTCTTTTGCATCCTGTGATGTGTGGAGCGCAGGCAGTCGGTCAGCAGTCTAAAACCTCTCATCCACTCCAGAAGGCACTAAATTATCATTTTCCCAGTTTTAATTGGAAAATCATTAAGTAACACTGAACACACTGGTCCATACTAAGCATGGATTCCTTTTTCTTATATTTTGGTTAAACTGGCAGTATTGTCTGGTTTTATAAGTAGGACACTAGCTATGTTTTGAGATGAAGAGGGTCGATTATAACAGATATGTGCACTGCTGATATGTTCTGGTTTTTGTTCTTGTAATTTATGCATCTCAGCCAATGGGAATGTTTCAGTTTTTTCTTCACAACTGGTCAGCTTATCCTTGTGAATTGTCAGGTTTTAATTTATTCACCAGCTAGGACTGCATCCCAGCAAGGTTCAGGCAAAGTCGGGAGGTGGAAAATTAACTTTTTGTCAACCCAAAAGTATGCTTCTTGTTCTGCTTTTTTAGCCTTTTTTGCCTCCCTGAATCATATCCCTAAGGTTTTGTTGCTGTCAGATTGGTTACCTTAATAGCTTTATCTTACAGTTACATGTTATCAACTTCCAATTGTTGATGCACTGCTGAAGTCCCTTTTTCCAATCACTTAATGCCACTACAAAATTACATGGCCTCTAGATGTCTACTCAGAGATTAATGCTAGTTCTTAAAAATGACTATACTTGTGTATGCATTGCAATTCTCAATGCTTATGTAGAGTCTTAGCTTTCTCTTAAACTCTCCTATTATTCTTATTTGATACTGGAACTTCAGTAACATCATACAATTTAGATCTGTCAATACTCGTATTTTTTGGGGGTTGGGTGGGGTTTAAGTGCCATGCTTGTGGTTTCCTCTACTCACACCCTTGGAAACTGCATTATGACTTTACCATCCGTCTGATTTAATGATGGGTTCTTCTGTTGAGTAGCAGCTTGTTATATGGTTATAATTCTGTAAAATGGTGTGAATGCAACATGTCCCTTGGCCAGTACACCAGATGCTGGACCAGTGTGGTCATATCTCCTTATTTTCATTTTTTGGACGTAGACCATATGTCATGCATGTTTGTATAGGGTTCTCAGATTTCATCAGAGCTTATTAAATTATTCTACTGCAAATGAAGGAAGTAATTAGACATCTGCTGCAGTTTGTTTTATCGTTTTATCGTAAATATCCCCCCCCCCCCCCCCCCCCCCCCCCCCCCCCCCCCCCACCAACCCACATCCTCTGACAAATTGGTTGTTATTTGAATTCATGCTAGATGGGAGAACCCGTTGATGGGATGGACATCTACTGGGGACCCATATGCTAATGTCGGTGAAGCAGGACTTACGTTCGACAGTGCGGAGTCAGCAAAGGCGTTTGCTGAAAAACATGGATGGAATTATGTGGTGGGTTTCATTTTTCCCTTGTAGACACGAAAGTTAGATGCTCTATTTGTGATTGCTACTTCAGGCCTATTTGGAAAGATTGAAGCAAGCTTGAATGGCACTCTTTTTAACATGTGACTGTGGGGTCTTTTTACTCCTCCTTTTATCTTTATAAAGTTAAATTTTGAGGAAGCAATTATAGGGTATTGATGCTTAGTTGTCTAACATAGCAGTGATGGTGGACGAACTAGATCTGGTTGTGGTTCATCTATTGAGGTAGAAATGAACATAGACTTCAAGATGCTCACTATATCACATACTAGTCCCTCGATAGCATTTTCACATACTGATTTTTGTCAACTACTGGAAAACATGAGGTTGATGACAATATCTAGTGTGAGCGTGTAGTGCTGTACTTTGTCTAAAATGTCTTACTACCTACTTTTTTTTCTAAAGCTAATCTTGAAATGCTTTTCGATGCAAACTATTTGCTTCCAGTCTGTACTTGTGCTGCTTGCTTTAAGTTCTATCTTTTCAAGTTGCAAACACTATAACTTCATTTGATGTAGTATTGCACTATACCTGGTGGTAGTGTTAGAAGTATAAAGTCCCTTATGTATATGTTACTAGAGTTCATTCTGTGTACTACTATCTATGGCGGTATTGCCCCTATGGGGCTATTATTCAACACAAGTGCTATACTGCTATTGAGAACCGATAGATCACTCTACAAAACCTACTGTTCATCCCCAATTCTACTGGCGCTTGTAGCTTTCATGTTGAATGCATATAGTGTTTCGATTTATTTCTGAACTAAACTGAAGCCATATTTCCAGTGTAATTTTTTCTAGATATATTCTTTTGGGCTACTGTTGAAATATCCAATGATTTGAAATGAGCCTCTAAGGTTTCTTAAAAAAATGCAGGACTATACTTACATTGCCTCTTTTTTTGTAGGTTCGGAAACGCCATACACCTCTTCTGAAGGTATGTATGTCTCCCTACATATCCTTGTCGACTTGTTAATGCTTTTCTTTTACCATATATTTAGATCCTACAAAGTTGGCTTGTCATCTCCTTGCAAAGTTTATCTTATACAGCTCTATATTGTCAACGGTGCATCTGTATTTTTCCCAGTGCAGTACAAACCCTCACAACTATATATTCTATCTGAACTACAAATGCCATTGTGGCATAGAATATATTATTTTCCAGTGTATGTGTTGTGTGCATGTTTTAGTGCAATGATAAGTCATAGGAAGTAATTTAAGTTTCAAGTAAGAACTGTGAAGTGAAAGACACTTGTTAGGGACAAGATCCATGAAGTTTTTCCAGATATATTAATGATGCTTTAATGAAATGGTATGCTATCATGTTTCCAAGATATATTCTCTTTCCACATGCCACCTTGTATGCAAATGTAATTCTTTATATGTATATAATATGCAAGATAGTGAACCATTCAGTGCTGGAAGCCTGGAACATCTGAGATCCAAGTTTCTGTTCTATAGATGAATACTTAATTTGCATGGGTGGACTATACAGTGAAAAATCAGTCAGATTATGAAAATTCAGCTGCCAAATATTGACAAAATTTTAGTGTCTTTCTTCATACAAGATTTCTTCCTTAGAAGTATCTTTTTGGTTTAGAAGCCTTTTTTGAACTCGTTTATTGCTATCTATCTACTACACATCTACACATCTTATTACCTCAGCTAAATTTAAAAGCATTTCATCACAAGTAAATGGCGTTATTTTTCTGTGTGCAACTCGGCAGTCTCAGCATGTTTGTACATGATAAATACAATAGTATCCATCTTTGACATAAAAATAATATAGCACATGTTAAATGCTACAGTCTACCTTAGTGCTGATTGTGGATAAAGATTATGTGATGCTTGTATAATGTATGGCACATGCAGTGTGAGGGGGGGGGGGGGGGGGGGGGGGGGTTCAACCTAGCGGGGGAGTTATGCTTTGGATTATTAAGACGACGGTTCGAATAGTAGAGGAGGTAGGAGTTCGGGTCTGACTTGTGGGGCTGCTTGTGTGTGCGTGAGCTCATTCTGGTTGAAGTGGGGACTACCTTACTTTGGGGTGAGGGAGGGATCGACCGTTATGGGTAACACCAGCATGGAGAAGGGCAGAAGGGAGGAAAAGAAATTGTAAAGGTTTGATTGAGAGCAAATGCGCTCACGGTGCAGTGGTGGCTTCTCCCGTCGGAGAGGCCACCTGCCCGAGTTTGATTCCCAGTCTTGGGATCGGCTGGGTGTTGCACCGGGGATTTTACCTTGAGGGAACTGAGCGAGTGTGTGAGTAGGGTGTGCTTGCGTGTGCTTGGTACACGCGTTCTGAGATTTCTCGGGCAATCTCACCTATATTTGAGCGTGCGGTCAGTATAATTGTCCATGAGTCTTACATGATTTATGCCAGTGCTCCTGGTCTAGTTTAAAAAAAGGTTTGATTGAAAGGAAAGAGGTAATGGCAATTGAAATGGGTAACCTGCTGCTGATGGTAGCATTTGACCGATTTCTTGATGTTCACATGTTGCATGGCCACTGTATGTCCCCTTTTAAGAAAGTTGTTCGAGTCCTTCAACATTTTTTTATAACTGAGAAGTCAGAGGTTGGAAACAAAAAGACAAATTTGGCATTAATGCTGTAGATACGATGAATATGAATGTGTGAACTATGGAACATTTGGCGGAGTTTTACCATCCTGGTTGACTCTTGAACCCTATCTTTCGTTAGCAGGATGTGGATAAGGACAAGGTGCTAGCCTAGGTGCTAGCTGCCATGTACTCCGTAGGTTGAATCGATGTTTCTGTTGATGCAATGTGACTGCTGTTTTGGCAGTTTTCTCATGGTGCATGCATTCTTACATGTAAGACATATACCTGCTAAGAACCCTGTTCGCTTAGCTTTCAGCCGCTTATTTTCAGTCAGCCAGCAGTGTTTTTCTCTCACAACAAACCAGCCAACAGTACTTTCAGCCACTTATTTTCAGCCAAGCGAACAGGCTGTAGGTTTGTTATCCCTGAGATCAGCAATTTTGCTGCATTTGAGGTATGTGTTGTCCACTATGTTATGCCAGAATTAGAATTACAAACAACAAGGGCATTACTACATCAAAACACAAGAGTACTGTAGAATGCCGTTACAGGATGCGGCTTTTCAGCGCTCACATAGTACTGTAGAAAAAGCCGTAGCCGCCGCAGCCGAACAGCCGCAATTATTTGATAAACAGTAAGGAACAGATATGGGCATCAGGTGATGTAGACCCTGTTTAGATCCATTTGGCAAAAAAATGGGCTAAAAGTGCAAAATAAGTTGTCGTTCCCACCCCCAATGCTTTTAGCTCATTTTTGCACATCTTGAGGTGCAAATGGACTAAACTTTAACCTCCTCTTTTGCTCACTTTAGCCTACCTGCTTAGATCCATTTGCCAAAAAAAAAAAGGGCTAGAAGTGCAGGGCAAAAGTTTTGCCATGGGAAATAAACAGGGTCATAGTATCGAAGTTAAATATTTGCATGCTTGTGGAATGTCCTGAAAGCTAAACAGTAAGGCCAATAATCCTCCTCAGCTATTTCTGTACTTGCCTGGCACTGTACAAGTCTGATCCAATTATTTGATGCAATTGCATGCTATTGGTTTGTAGTGACCGTCCTTGCACATGTCAAATCAGGCGATGGAACTGGCTCATTACCAGTAGTCTTTGCTGACTGGACTTTTGCTTTTGGTACGGCTGCCAGGACCGAGCTGTACTTAATATCATACTAGAAGCAATTGCTAGTTTAAAGCAATACAGTTGCTGGAATAAGCTTGCTTTGGGACACAGTTCAAAGTAGTGTATCTATTTATATTATTGCATGAACTGGGGATATGCTTCATTCGAAGGTGATAATTTGCATTACTGTCTAGCCAATTGCATCATTTGGTGTCTGTCACATGTGAGATGGCTCACATATGCCATGTTTTGTGCTAATAGAATAACTGTGTTTGTGTTTGAATTAATATTTTTCGTTCTGATCACTGATCGGTGTTTCTGAAAATACATTGGCTTGGCTGTGATAACCGGATTGTTTTTTAACCATGCAGCCTAAGGCTTACGCTGAGAACTTCAAGTGGAGAGGCCCCCCGAAGGCGGAGCAAGCATGAGCTCAAGACCAGAGTCTGTGAGCCTGACATTGGGACCATGTTGTTTTCCTGATGAGCTCTAGACCTCTAGTCTGTGAGCCTGACGTTGGGACGTTGTTTTCCTCCTGGACCGCCTTTGCTTTCAACCGTGTCCGTTGTGAAAGTACGAGCTAGAATATGCATTTATCAAACTTGTAATAAGCATGATCTGCAATCAACCAAAATAGTATCCTTCCAAAACGTTTGTTCGTGGATGATGACATTGTATTTCAATCCTGTGTGCTTGCTTGGCTGGTATCAGAAAAGAGACATCATGCCATTTCTGAGTTGAATGATGATGCCTACTTGCTTTTGGCTATATCACACATGAGCTGCCAGTCTGCTACGTACGCACGACCACTCTTGCATGTCCGTGTGTTCATGGGCAACCCAAGTACAGGTTATATTTGCATTCTCCAGTCGACATCTTATATTTACTCCAGATTTCAGAACTGGGTCTACATCCTATGTACTTCGCGAAAGAGGAAACTGATCAGTTCTAAACATGCAGCTAGCAGCTTAGCCTATGCACTTGGTTTCATTGCAGTGTAGGAGTACACAGGATGCAGCTCAAGCAAACTTCCCTAACTCTCACTAATCTCCTCGGAGCTGTGGCCAACGGATGCGTCGGCGTCGGCGGTACGGAACCTCCAGGTGAAGTGGTAGTCTCTGGACTCGCAGTGCAGCCGGCTGACATCGCAGGGTACAGCGATGGAGGTGAGCTTACCGTCGTCCTCCCACTCGATCTCTGCCGTGCATGTGAATGCCCCGTACGTCTCCGGCAGGGAGGACTGGTCGGCTACCACCAGCGCCACCTCCCCGCTGATCCTCCTCGACGTGGCAGACACGGCGTCGAGCCACGGGCACTCGGGCTGCCCCACCATCTGTTTGTACGCGTCGTTCACGAGCCGGACGCGGTTGCTGGAGTCGGAGACCACCGCCGGGAGCGCGTCGACCTCCAGCTCCGCCTCCACCTGAACCGCCGTCTTCGAGGCGGCGGCGGTGCAGGTCGCGTCGGTGCGGTGGATGCACCCGACGTGGATGGCGGAGCACACGGGGCGCACCGCCCGGGGCGAGATGACTTTGGGCTCCAGCAGCTTCCGCAGCAGGTCGCGCTCCACGGGGACGTCCCTCCCCACCGCCGCCACCTTCGCGTGGTCCTCGGCACCCGCACTCGCCGGCGGGAGCGACGGCAGAGGGAGGCGCGCACTGACCGGGACGACCGCGGACGCATGCGTGCCCGTGGCCGGCGCGCACGGGAGAGGCGGGTACAGCGTCGCCGCTCTCTTCCGCTTGGCTGGCGACTGCGCGCCCGAGCCCGACTTGGGTGGCGACACCGGCACGACGGTGGGGCGGCCGCGTTTCCGCGCGCGGCACGGCCTGCTCTGCAGATGGCACAGCACGCGGTTCGCGGCCACGACGCCCTCGGCCGCCAGTGTGGGCTTGGGCGCGATGGGCCGGAACCGCGCCAGGATCTCGTCGGCCTTGACGGCCGTGTCCGCTGGCTGCACCATGGCCATGGCGAGGCGCGCTGCCGGTGCCGGCGGACTCACGAGCTGAGGCTCGGGGGCCAGATCAGTGGACTGGATCACTCTGGGGCGGAGACGACGACGGAGAGCACGGCGTTGGGGGCCCGGACGAGGGGGCAAGCGCGGCTTAAGAAGGGCGGGGCGGCCAATCGGACGCGCGCAGAGGGAGGGGCACGTGGGAGAGCGCGGCGGGGTACGTGGGCGACCGGCGGGGACGCTGTCGACACGTAGGCGGAGACGAGTCGCGGGGCGCGTGCTTTGGAGAGGAAGGGCGCGTTGGGTGGATTCCACTTCCAGTGGGAGAGAGCCTGGAACGAAGGCGAGGGGGCTGCACTGCATGCGGGTCGCCTGGCCGCTTCGGCTTGCGTTGCGCCTCGCCTTCGCCATGCCGCGCTGCCTCGGGGGCCTCGTCCTCGTTCCCCCCCGTGGCGCGTTCCGCCGGCTGGGACTGGCTGGCTCTCTGCTGTGCGGGCCATTCATGGGGCGTGGCGAGTGGGCGTTGCTAGGTTTCATTGGCCAGTATTGCGGCATTGCCCACCAACCAGCGGCGTATATACTCCTACACAAGCAAGTGTAAGCACTTTACTCTCTTGTGTTTTTTAGAACTTCCACCGGATCTTAACCACAAAAACATGAACATGCTTGCACTATATGCGTCAGTAACGCAGTAATCTTGTGCCTCAACCAAAGTACAAAACCATGAAACCAACACCATCCGGTATCGGCCGCCTAATACGTTAATGTGTTCTGCACGTGCTGTTGGTCACCGCTCGTATAAGCTAGACTTTACATACAGGCACGCAAAAAGTTGAGAGAAATCTGTTGCGATGACAAATGCGTCATCCCTTGGATGAATTAAACGTTGGTGACGAACAGGCTTTGAGCACGTGGCGTGCAACAGGGCCAGACTTGGATGGGACGGGATGCTTGCGTACGTCGTCCAATGCATGCGTCTTTCGAGCTCAAATTTACTGTTTCCGTGTTTAGACGGGGGTGTAAAATTTCTGGAAGCACAGTAACTCTTTTATTTATATTTGATAATTAGTGTCCAATCATGATCTAATTAGGTTTGAAAGATTCGTCTCGTGATTTACAACCAAACTGTGTAATTAGTTATTTTTTATCTATATTTAATGCTCTATGCATACATCCAAAGATTTGATATGACAGGGAATCTTGTAAATTTTTTGGAAGTTCGAAACAACTGAGCACAGCCTGTGTTTAATTTCTCAGGAATCGGGCGTACTACCTATCCTAGCTTTTCAGTTGAAATCTACATATATAAATAAGCTAGTACTGTATCATGTATATTGCAGGATAGGAAGGGTCTTGGTGGAGAGTTTTATTTCGTTATTTTCAAGACCGCTATATCATATAGAATCAAATAAAACTCGGATGAAACACCCACTCTCAATGGAAAGTTTCATTCCATAGTTTTATAGACATTTAATTCTATGACTCATAGAGAGTCGGTAACTGTGCCAAGAGAGTTTCATCCCCATGAAACCCAATTCTTATATCTCTTCATTAAAAACGTTCACATGTCATCAAAAATACATATGTGGCAGGCTATTAAATGCAAATGAAACTCTAGTGAAACTCCCACTGAGACCGGCCTAAGGACCTGTTTAGTTTTCAAAATTTTGCAAAAATTTTCAAAATTTTCCGTCACATCAAATTTTTGGACGCATGCATGAAGCATTAAATCTAGATAAAAAAATAAAATTAATTATATAGTTTAGATGAAATTCACGAGACGAATCTTTTAAACCTAATTAGACCATGATTAGAGACTAATGGCTAAATAACAACGAAAATGCTACAGTATCATTTCCCAAAAAATTTCGCGAACTAAACAAGACAGTATTATTACTATTGGCGTAGAAAAACATGTCATTGTTAGCCAGTCACCCTTTCTAGATGGTTTGCACTAATGGATGGATGATGTAGTGCACGCTGCTGCTGTGGTATGGTATCATGCACATTGACGGACACGTAAGGCCAGTCTTGATGGAGTTTTATCAGAATTTTATGGGCATTAATTATGCTGATGTAACACCATATTAATAAAGAGATATGATAAAAATTTTATGAGAATAGAGAGTTTCTTAGGATGAACCTCTTCTATACTGTTTCTAAAATCTGAATGTGCTGTGACATAAAATTCCCACTGACCCTAAGGCCGATACGTACACACTCCTCGTACACGAGCCAACACACGTGGACCATGCATGCATGCAACGCAAGCGGCAAGCCCCCAGCCCCCCATGTCCTGCTGGAAACCCAACCACGGGCCTAGCTAGCTAGCTTTTGGTAGCCAGCCGCACGAGGCCAACCAGGGCCTGTTTAGTTGCATCCAAAATGCCAAATTTTTCAAGATTTTTCATCACATCGAATCTTTAGACGTATGCATGAAACATTAAATATAGATAAAAAATAAAACTAATTACACAGTTTAGACGAAATGGACGAGATGAATCTTTTAACCCTAATTAGACCATGATTGAACAATATTTGTCAAATAACAACGAAAACGCTACAGTAGCGTTTTGCCAAAAATTTTGGCATCCAAACGGTGCCCAGGCCGGGCGCGTCGCGTCCTGCCGTCGTCGTCTCTCCGTCTCCCCCCGCCCGAGAACCGAGAGAACTAGCTGCTCTAGCGTCTAGCTACCCTGCCTTTTGGATGCTACTGGCGCGATCTCTTTATAATCGTTTTCTGCTGCATGCGCGGCATGTGCTGCGCGCCGTGGCGAGCGGACAGGAAGGGGGTGCGACGAGTGGCCGCGGTGCCATTGGCGGGCGCGGGTGCGCGCGGCAGCGCGTGGTCGACGCATGCCGCGCGCGCAGGCGCTCCCTGCCCCGCCGAGTGGGGGCGGCCGGCCCGAGCGGGTGTCAGGGACCCCGGCGCGCGTCGCGAGGGCTGCGACGACGCCAGACCGCCAGACACGCCTGTGCTGGAGCTAGCAATAGCATGATCCGGTGATTCTGCCGCCTGTGCGCGCTGCGCTACAGCTGTTTGGCGAGGGAGCCATGCTACAGTTAATGCGAGCCTTTGCTGCTGCAGTTCGTTCACGCTTCATGGCCTCATGGGCACCGGTGACCGACACTGGATGTTTTGTTTTCTAGACGATCTTTCCGTAACAACGTGTTTGTAGTATATATATCGGAGAATATACTCCATAAAAAAACATGGACTTGGATCACTTTTTTCTCTTGAGAAAAACGGGATTTTCTAGCTGTGACTTTGTGGGAACCATTTGCTGCGTCTCGATTCAACTGTGAGTCTGCTGCTTAGCTCAAGAAGACAAAGGTCACCGCATTTGGGCCCTATAAGTACAAAGCGAACGTTTGGGCTAACTCAGCGGAACTGCGGAAATCTAGCTCGTAACTATCGTGGGCCTTTCCTAAAAAAAAACCTGTCGTGGGCAAAATGGACTGGGCCTAATCCGGCCTAATACTTAGTTTTGGGTCTTTGTGGCTTCCGAAAAAAGCCCAAACCCCGATCCGCGTCGCGCGAACCCGCTTCCCTAAACAACGGCGTTGTTGCTGCAAAACCATACGACGTGTTCTCCCTCGATCGTTACTCAAATTCTATTTGATTATTAGGATTAAGATAGATTTAGATTTTTTCGCAAAAAAAGGATTAAGAGAGATTTACTACTAGTAGCACTTCTAATTCTATTAGGATTGCGTATAGAATTCTACTCGTAGAGTGCTTTAGAGGGGACTCTTATATATAAATAAAAGGTGGAAGTCATAAATATAACTAAACTAATACGGTCTCAAGCGACTCGTGAGAGTAATTAGCAATAAAAAAGATTAGAGTAGCTACAATCAGTTATACTGTTTTGGATTTGGAGTTCTGCCTATAAAAGTTATTATAGATTTTGTGGTTGGTTTTTATCAAAGTTCTATTTCATAAGAAGGTCCGAGGCTGCTAAAACAGAACCAGAGAACCGTTCCCTACAGCCTACACAGGCTACAACCAGGATAAAAAAAAACACACAGGCTACAGCCTCCTGCCTAGGGTTGGAAGCTTCTTTATGGCCACCTCGACGGTCGTGGCCCGCCTTGCGGGCGAGGCCTCGCGGCCCAAGGTCCTAGCCTCCGCAAATGTCCTCTCATCCTCGCGGGTAGCCGTTACGCGCCGCTGGCGGGGCCGCGGCGTCCGGTGCTGCGCGGCTGGTAGCTCCGGCGGGGGCGCCGGCGCCGTGGTCCCCGGGGAGGAGTTTGTGGGGTTCTTCCGGGAGGCGTGGCCGTACATCCGGGGCCACCGTGGGAGCACCTTCGTGGTCGTCATCTCCAGCGAGGTCGTGTCCGGGCCGCACTTCGACCGCGTTCTGCAGGTATTGGAATGGTTGCTTGTTATTGTATTTTTGAGCAATTTTGGATTCATCTTATGATTTCTTCAGAGTATAGTACATTTGACGCCCTGCTGCGTATTTTGGGGTTGAGCGTTGAATTTGATTTAGCTGCTTTGTACTAATTGGCTGGCTTCGTTTTTGTTTTTCTCTGTAAAAATGATCCGACCGAAATAATTGAATCATTTACATCAAAAAATTATGCTGGTAGATTATAATCCATTTCTATCAGCGGGCTGGACCACACAGTTGACTTAAATGATTGGGATGAGAATTGAGCATCACCATCGGGTTGACAATTTGAGGATGCTGAGTTCCTGACTGGGATGACAATTGTAGGTTGAGGCTATAGCTGTGTTTCTTTGTTTGGCAGCAAAATTGTATTGTAGACCATATATATAATAAGAAAAAAAAACAGCATTACTAAGGAACAAGGGGTAGCCAGCATCAGATTCCTGTTAGGTATTAGTTCCGTGTTAATCTTATTATAAGGATGAGCTTGTAGTGTTTTGCCACAGATTTATCTTCTTTTATTGTCATAAGAAATTTATGTTGTCATGGATTCCTTGTTCCTAACCACACTTTCTTTTTTTAACAAAAATATGCAGGACATATCACTTCTCCATGGTCTGGGGATTAAATTTGTTCTTGTTCCAGGAACACATGTTCAAATTGATAAGCTGTTGTCAGAAAGAGGTCAGTTCTGTGCAACACCCTCCAGCATTCTATGCCTGTGCTCATAAAAATCTACCAGATTTTAAAACAAACCAGCATATAGGATGGCTACTAATCATATAAAAACTATTCTAAGAAACTTAGAGAATTGTTTAGCTGCTGTGGCATATAATTTTCTTAGCCATTTGGCTACTAATCTTATATTTAATATGCTTGCAGACTATCTTGCCTATAATTAGAATTTGGTGAAGTACATACATTAGTCTAAATCTGAAGCTTTGTTAGCCTTCAGTTGCTTTTGATTGCACGCAGACTAACTTTTTTCTACACTGTTCTGTCCTTTTGCTAACATCTATTGGTTTGATGATTCTTACCGCATCTATATATCTCTTATTACTTTCCTATAAAGCATGTGTTTAGCTTATTAAATTTTGTGTAGGGAAGAAGGCCAAGTATGTTGGTCAGTACAGAATTACTGATAAAGATGCAAAAGATGCTGCAATGGATGCAGCTGGTAGGATACGGTTGACGATAGAAGCTAAACTTTCTCCTGGTCCTCCAATGTTAAATCTCCGTAGGCATGGTGTTATTGGACGTTGGCATGGTCTTGTGGACAACATTGCAAGTGGCAACTTCCTTGGTGCTAAGGTGAATATCTATTAGTAGCTGAGCTTTTGAATATCTGGCTTCCATGTAGTTATTATATAATTATTTTGTAGCATATTCTTTGTGAATTCCAATGCTTGTAAATGGCTCTTCATAAGAAAGATAAAATTATTTTCCTTTCCTAACTTTTCATTACATCATAATAAAATCATACAGTCCATAATGAAACCGGATGCTCCACAAATAGGAGTATGGTTATTATTTGTGTCCATTTCCTTGCTTTGTTTTTGCTATTTATTAGTTCTGCTGAACTTTACTCGACTGCGCAATGGCAATACTGAATATATGTATTTCTTTGGCAGAGAAGAGGAGTGGTTAATGGTATTGACTATGGATTCACTGGCGAAGTTACAAAAATAGACGTTTCACAGATAAGAGAAAGGCTTGATAGTAATAGCATAGTTGTTGTCAGCAACATGGGATACTCTTCATCAGGAGAAGTGTTAAATTGCAAGTATGCTTTCTTAATTATTATTATTTTATGTTTTTTCGTATGATTGTACAAATTTTTTCAGCAAGTCGAGCATAATATCATATGAATGACATGTGCAAATTTCCTATCTTGCAATTAATTTTCATAAAACCTGCTCCGTTGCATATATTGCAGCTAGCATACTAAACAAAATTGTTTTGTCTTGTTTGCTATAATTCAGCACCTACGAGGTTGCTACTGCATGTGCTTTAGCCATGGAGGCAGATAAACTTATCTGCATTGTAGATGGTCAGATATTTGATGAGCATGGACGAGTCATTCATTTCATGTCTATTGAGGAGGCAGATTTGTTGATTAGAAAGCGTGCTAAGCAAAGTGATATCGCTGCAAGTTATGTCAAGGTTGTGGATGAGGAAGGCATCAGTTCTCTGCATAAAGGGGACAACGGACCATCATTGAGTGCCAAGGCTCATATAAATGGGTATGCTGCTGCTTTTCAAAACGGATTGGGTTTTAACAGTGGAAACAGTATTTATTCTGGTGAGCAAGGGTTTGCTATTGGTGGTGAAGAACGGTTAAGCAGATCAAATGCTGCTTCTTTTCAAAACGGATTGGGTTTTAACAATGGAAATGGTTTTTATTCTGGTGAGCAAGGGTTTGCTATTGGTGGTGAAGAGCGGTTAAGCAGATCAAATGGCTATCTTTCTGAGTTGGCTGCGGCAGCATATGTGTGCCATGTAAGTGTTTTGCCCACATGATACTCTTTATTCTGTTATAAATTCTGTGGCCCTGACTGAATACTAATACTTTTCTATATAGCGCCTTAGTATGTACATTCACCTTTTAAAAGTTATCCACATTCACCTTTTAAAAGTTATCCTGTACAAAGCAGTAAAATTGTCTTCTGAATTTCCTACCTACAATTAGTGTTGTTCTTGATTAATATATAGTGATCATGCGCTTCGTGTATGGGATCTGCATGCATGGTTGATGCTGTGCTTCCTGAAGTGTTTTCGTAAGGAAGGCAGCATGGTTGTAGTATGTTATATGCATGCAGCTTCTCAACTTACTGGCTGTTTGCATCGTGGGATAAGAGGATGGGAGTGGGATAGGGATTGAGATATGAACTTGGTGGAGAATAGAGTTAATATATTGCAAAATGGGAAGGGTGGAGGGCTGGAATTTATGTGGCTTCTCAACTTACTGGCTGTTTGCATTGTGGGATATAAGTGGATAGGGGATTGATATATGAACTTGGTGGAAATAGAGAATTAATATATTGCAAAGTGGACAACTGGGAGTCCAATACAACTGGCAGCTTGGTTGGCTCTGGTTACGTACGTACTATGGGAATTTCGTTGCTCTTGGGTAATGAAATTTGGTTTGTCCATGGTGGTGGAAAATATTGTGAAGTGGAAGGATAGAAGGCTGGAATTAACACAGCTTCTCAACTTACTGGCTGTTTGCATAGCAGCAGTATGTTGTACAGTGGAGCATGTAGCTATGAAGTTCACCTGGAGATTAGAGGTTGGCTTAGTTTGCAGGAGCCGGGAGGAAACATGTGCTGTGATCTTTGCATTTTTCTCTTACTACAATGAAAGCAGTATTTGTCCAGTGAACAGCTACTATATTGCGTTGGAATGTTTAAGCTTACAATTTGGTTAAAGCCTCTCTTTGTTAGGCTTGACTATCTATTTGTTCCTTCCAAATGTCAGGGTGGTGTTCAAAGAGTTCATATTATAGATGGATCTGTAGATGGATCACTGCTATTAGAATTGTTTACGAGAGATGGAGCAGGAACAATGATAGCTAGGTATTTTGAAGCTCTTCTTTTATCAACTTTTTTTTGCTCAAATTTGTTGTTTACTGTTCATTTCAATAATCCAGTGCCTGCATTATCTTTTCTCAACATGGATGCTATATCCTGGATATGTAGTATAATTTGTTTTTGTAGTCCTTATTACTAAAAGAAATATTTTCATATGAGTAATGAAATGCCTTAGTATGTGTCAAGTATGGAGATATTCTTGGCTGAAATTTGTGTTTGTGTAACAAATGTTTGCCATGAAGATTTTGAAGAAATAAGCGCCTTTGGAAATTTAGCATCTAAAATCTGTCATGGGAGTTCCCTAATCCCTACCATATGTTTTCAGGGATGTTTATGAAGGAACAAGGATGGCTACAGCGGAAGATCTTCCTGGCATAAGAAAAATTATTCGGCCGCTGGAGGATTCAGGCGTTTTGGTGCGGAGAACAGATGCAGAGGTGAGTTAGTGGATAAATACTTTCGATTCTAGCATTCTTTTGTATCTTCCTTGCGTTATGCTTTAATTTTGTTCTTGCTACTGCTATAATGGATCTTTCTTTTCTATTCTCTTCAGCTTCTTGAAGCACTAGAATCATTCTATGTTGTTGAAAGAGATGGTTCAATCATCGCTTGTGCTGCTCTATTTCCATTTCCCGAGGAAAAATCTGGTGAAGTCGCTGCAATTGCTGTATCTGAAGAATGTCGAGGAAGAGGTCAGGGGGACAAATTACTTGGTATGTTCTTTGCTACATAGATAATCAGAATCCGTTCTCTCTTCATTGGTTATATTGCAACCCTCTGCCAGGTTGCCACAACCATTTCTCCAACACATGCGCACATGTTCCTGTGTGCGCTTTCTCACATGCGCACACAATCCCAAAATATTATAACAAGATAACTGCCCACCTACCATTAATGTGGTGTTAAAGTGGGGGTCTGTTTTTTCAGTTAGCGTATCCTTTCACCCATTTTAAAGGAGTTTCAGTCTTGTGGCATTTTTACTAGAACAGGCTAAGAAGTCCATTTTTTTTGTTACTCATGGTGGTTGTCATTCTTCAGATTACGTCGAGAAGGTGGCATTGTCCCTTGGTCTCGAGAAATTATTCTTGCTTACTACACGGACTGCAGACTGGTATTTACCTCTGTTCTCTTGACTCATTACTATGTGCAAATAGTATTTACCTTTGTTCTTCTCTTGACTCATTCCTCTGTGCAAATAGTAGCAATGCTCTGATTTTCAGTTTTCTGTATGTTGCTTCTACCTTTTGCTTAATTTTGAAATGTCGCAGGTTTGTGCGGCGTGGCTTTTCAGAGTGCTCAATTGAATCTATCCCCGAGCAGAGGAGGAAACGTATCAATTTGTCCCGTGGATCCAAGTATTATATAAAGCAGCTGCAGCCAAAGCCTGCTGGGGTTAACGCCAACAATTTTGTCATCAGATGACTCAGCACGCACGGAGCTTGGTGCCACTTAAGAAAATATTAGCTAAGATTACACCAATTTTGAGCTTGCCCAAAGGCATAATTTCACAAAGAATCAAAACACCATTTTACTGCCACTGTATTTGGGAGATGATCTTTGTTTAAGTACGTGAAGGAAAGTTTGTTTCGCCAATAGAATCAAGGCAGAGAACAAATAGCTGATTGAATTATATGTAAACCTATTAACAAGCAATACAAAATAGAGGCATGCAGTCAGAACTTATCTTTTCCACGTTTATTGAGAGAATAAAGAACTGGTGAAACCATTGGTTCTATTGTATCCGTAGATGTCAAAGTACCCTCGAAAACAAAGAAATGTGAAGTTTTCGTGTAGTATCATCTCTGGCTGATCACACTCATTGTGTGCATCAGTAATAAAGAATAAAAGATAGGTTGCCCTTTTTTTTTCCCGTGTGTGTGGGTCTGCAAAAAGGAGGCGGCTTTGCTATCCGCCAGCTGGACTGACAAGTTTTCTAGTTTTGCTGCCAACCAAGAGTTTGGTTTTCTTTAATATATAAGGCCTTGTTCACTTCCCCATCCCAATCCAAAATATTTCCTCTTCCACCCATCACATCAAATTTTTCGACATATGCATGAAGTATTAAATGCAGGTAAAAAAGATAACTAATTGCATAGTTTGTCTGTAAATGTCGGGACGAATCTTTTGAGCCTAGTTAGTCCATAATTGAACAAATTTTGCCAAATAACAACGAAAGATGCTACAGTAACTTTTCAGCTAGTTTTCGCGAAGTGAACACACCCTAAGCTTTATTCTGATAATGACTTTGTTATGCTGAGATCAAAGGCATGGCTTTTCTTCTTTTTCCCGTACAAAGAGCAAATCAAGGAGCGTGTGTGGTGATATATCGTATCATCGCCGAGGCTTTATTCTTTCGCTGAGATCAGTGCTTTTTTTTTTTCCTGTGGGATGGGACGTGGATGCTGGTGTTGGGTATATATGCGCCCTGTTTGGCACTCTTTTTTGGCTTATAAGCCGGCTGTGGCTGATTTGTTGTGAGAGAAAAACACTGTTCCACGGCTGATAAGCCGTGCTGATAAGCTCAGCCGAACAGAGGAATGGACTGCACATGCTGCAGATTTAGTGTGTTTTGCGTCAGGTACTTGTGGCCTTATTATGGGACGCTGATACAGATTTCTGCACATAAATGTGGCAGATGCGAAGTTGGAAGCATGCAATGCAACATTTCCCAATCGGCAAGAAGTTGTATGCCGATAGAAAGTTAGAATAGAATTCATTCTGTCGAAAAAGAAAGCAGGAAAATAGCATACCATATCTCAACGGATTGGCAGAAGCACGAAATTCCTCTTGTAGTGAAAATAAGATCGGTTCTATTAAGAATAGGTCGTCGTATTGATGACGAGTAGGTCACCCCGTCACGACTGATGAGGCAAAGCGCAAACATGGCCACGTCGTAACACCGAGTAGGTCACGCCCTCATGACTCATGAGGCAAAGCGCAAATATGGCCACGTCGTTTGCCGCCAAACAATTGTTGGCCTGATTCGTCTGCAAAGGGTTCCTGTCCGATGGACACCTGTACCTGTACTGTACCTCTAGGAATACTAGAAATCAACATCAAGTGCTGGAGCACAGGGTCCACAAGATACACCGCGAATTCAGATCTGAGACTACCCACAGTGTGTTATTTTGCCGATGCTTGAAACCTCTTTTTTTCGTTTGAGCCTCGATGCCACACACTGCAGGATGGAATTGAAGCATCGGAAAATCAAGCATCGAGGAAAGTTCATGCATCGATGCCTGCATGCTGGGGAGAAAAAATGTGACCCCACTTGTAAGTGACTTGAGAAGATGAGACCTGCTACTAGATGAGTGAATTAATTGCTTCTGACATGCTGTTCTGATGCGATGCTTGCCACTGCAGCTCTTTATGAAAATGGAGCACCGGTGTTGACTCGAATATTTGAGTATCACCACACTGTGGCTAGGGTCACGAGTTTGGGCCCGTTCGGCTAGAATTTTAAGCCGGCTGAAAAACACTGTTGGCTGATTTTTTGTGAGAGAAAGATATTGTTCTGACTGAAAAAAAACAAGTCGAATAAGACGGATTATAAGCCAGAAGAGTGTAGCATCCTGATAAGCATACGGGTGAGCTGCCAGACGATGAGTGCTTACCCAGGCTGTACTCTTACGTACGTAACTCTCGGGTTCTTGCTGAAGAGGACAAGAGCTTTGCTAAGGTGGGGGTGATGTGCAGTTGGCCTTGTCCTGCCCTGTTGTGTTGTGTGAATGGAGGCTGTGGAGCGTGAGATTGACTGTACATGCAATGCGTCAGGTCCTTGTTTACATGTCAAATTTTTCCTCAAATTTCACTACGTAAAAAGAAGATTTCACGTCACATCAAAATACTGACACATGCATATAGTACTAAATGTAGATGAAATCAAAAACTAATTACACAATTTAGTTATACTTTACGAAACGAATCTTTTAAACCTAATTAGTCAATGTTTAGACAAAAATTCACAAATACAAACAAAATACTACAATAAAAAATCTTTTACTATGTAGATTTTAGACCTCCAAAATCGAGCCAGCTGAACACGGCCAGGCGGTTGGAGATCAATCGCATCCACGGATGCATGCTATTGGTGCGTCGTGCTGTATCAGTCATCACTTATGAAGGCAGGTACGGCTGTGCCACTGCTGCTGCCAAACGATTATCACGTTCCGTGCCAAGAAAAAACTCGCTTGGGCTGCGTTTAGATGTAAATTTTTTTGCAAAACAGCATTTAGCTCTTTTCGTTGTTATTTGATAAATATTGTTCAATTATGGTCTAATTAGGCTTAAAAGATTCGTCTCGTCCATTTCGTCTAAACTGTATAATTAGTTTTATTTTTTATCTATATTTAATGCTTCATGCATGTGTCAAAGATTCGATGTGACAGAAAATCTGAAAAATTTTGCAAAATTTTCTGGAAACTAAACAGGGCCTTGGTTTGTACGAGTAGCCCTCATTCATCTAGGCCTTGTTTAGGTTGCAAAAAAATTTACAAAATTTTTCAGATTCCTCGTCACATCGAATCTTTAAACACATGCATGAAGCATTAAATATAGATAAAAACTAATTACACAGTTTAGACGAAATTCATGAGACGAATCTTTTAAGCCTAGTTAGTCCATGATTGATAATATTTGTCAAATAATAACAAAATTATTACAGTAGCATTTCCAAAAAATTTCGAAAACTAAACGGGCCCTACTCTCTGTACGAGTTCTTTCGATAGGTTGGTTTGTAGCCCTGATTCATCTATGCTGTAGTACGAGTTCTTTGGACGGAGACGTGAAGGTGCAGACTTGCAGAGTCTTGAACGTCAAGACTCGTCCACAACAGACACCGAAGAGGTCTAATTTTTAGTGACACAAAAAGACAGAGGCCGTATTTAGTTCGGCCGAATCGGGAGGCGTAGATTTTGCACAATGTAAGATTCTCCGTTATAGCATTTTATTTGTATTTGTAAATTTTTGTCTAAACATTGATTAATTAGGCTCAAAATATCCGTCTCGTAAAGTACAACAAAATTGTACAATTAGTTTTTTTTATTTCATCTACATTTAGTACTCTATGCATGTACCGACATTTTAATGTGACGAAGAATCTTCTTTTTGCATAGTGGAATTTAATGTGATGGTATCTAAACAAGGCCAGAGTTTCATCCACTAAGGCCATGTTTAGTTCAAAAAAAAAATAAGATTTCTCGTCACATCGAATGTTTGACACAAAAGCATAGAACATTAAATGTAGATGAAAAAAACTAACTATACAGTTTGGTAGAAAACCACGAGACGAATCTTTTAAGCCTAATTCATTTATAATTAGACACTAATTGACAAATACAAACAAAAAAAAATACTATAATAGCCCAAACCAAAAATTTTCGCGAACTAAAATCACCCTAATTTTTAGCGACACAAAAGCGAAAGACGCTGGATATCTACCGAGCAAAAGAACGAGGAACGACAAGGGCATAGTGACTAAAGGTGCCGTGTGCAGTTGGGTGATTTTAAAGCGCCTACCAACACAGTGACATCGTCTACCAAATTTTTTGTTTAGAAAAATGAAGGTCCTATATCCAATGCTTTTCATTTTGCAGTCATGATCCCTGCCCTCCCCTTTTGCAGTTCAAAAGTCGCAACAAAACATTGTGCAAGCCTGTGCCAAACTCACGAGTTGCCAAAGGCCCCTACCAAACTGTTCTCTGTCGACAATAAGACGTGGTCACTGTTACTGAACGCGTCCAACGGACTGTTCTCTGTCTACAACAAGACGTGGTCACTGTTATTATACTGAATGAACGTGTCCGGGACGGTTTAGATAAAATTTTTTTGCAAAACGTAGCTCTTTTCGTTATTATTTGGCAAATATTATCCAATCATGGTCTAATTAGGCTTAAAAGATTCGTCTCGTCTATTTCATCTAAACTGTGTAATTAGTTTTATTTTTTATTTATATTTAATGCTTTATGTATGTGCCTAAAAATTCGATGTGACGGAAAATCTGAAAAATTTTATAAAATTTTCTGGAAACTAAATAGGGCCCAACGGTCCAGAGTCGAGACTCCAGCAGATGCCAAGACATCGCAACGCTGGACGGCAAAATTTTCTGATAACTAAACAGGCCCAACGGTCCAGAGTCGAGACTCCAGCAGATGCCAAGACATCGCAACGCTGGACGGCTGGACCTGGACGCCTCACGCCCTGCACGCGACAACGGATGCTGACCCCGAAGTCAAGCACGAATAAGCGACCCAGGTTGCATCTAGAAAAGTTGTGATTTTTCTAACAAGGCACTATCCAAAATGCCAGGTCAAATAACTCGATCCGAATAAATTGCGCCAGTCAAACATCGCGAGCGAGCGAGACTCGGCGGCTAATGCGCAGATTCTACTTTCTAAGGCAAAAACGTGCTCAGCAACGGAGTAACAGCAAAGAAACCGATGCAAGTGACAGATAGAAAATACAATAATCCCAGGGTTGAATTCCACCAGAAAACACGGAACATCCACAGAATACACACCAGCCTAGTCTGATCCAATCAACATCGACAGAGTACTACTAGTCTCATCATAACAGAGAAAAAAAGAGGGCGATAATGCAGGACAAAGCTAGAATAGAAGCACGCTAGCTAGCATTTCAAGCTCAGTTCAGATCCAGCTCTTCCATAAGCTAGTAGTAGTTTCACTTGCAGTCGTGTTGAATCCGTCGGATCGCCCTCTCAGAAGCAGGCGTCCAGGAGGCAGCAGCAGCAGAGGGCAGCCAAGCTGTTCAAGCAGTGGACCAATAGATAAAGCCTAAAGGCCAAACCAAAGATGGGAGTATATATATATATATATATATATATATATATATATATATATATATATATATATATATATATATATATATATATATATATATGCCCGTTCTAGAATATGCGTTATTAAAATGTAAGTAAAGATCACTATGATGAGCTTAAACATGCTGTAATATGCTTGCTTCTTCCAAATGCCCAGCCATCCATTGCAATATTCCAATTTCCATTTGTGTTTATGTAAGTACAACTACAGTGAGTGCTAGAGCATCAAGCATCATCTATCTCATTGGTATTAGCGCGTTAAGGTAAGTATATTATCCATTCAACCGAACCAAAAAGGAGATAAGGCCTGGTTTAGTTCCCCCGATTCTCCCCAAATTCCACTATGCAAAAAGAAGATTCCCCGTCACATCAAAATGTCGGCAAATGCATGGAGTACTAAATGTTGATGAAATTAAAAACTAATTGCACAGTTTTGTTGTACTTTGCGAGACGAACATTTTAAGCTTAGTTAGTCAAAATTTGGATAATTTTTACCAAATACAAACGAAATGCTACAGGAATTCTGATTAAGTGTTTTTCTCCCCTATTCTGTGAACTAAACGAGGGCTAACAAATATTATCTCAGGTGACCTCGCCCCGAAGGAATCTGAAAGTCTTAGGGCTTTCACACGACAGCAACCCAACAGTTGGATAGCTCCCTCCACCATCGGTGGAGAGAGCACAGCCAAAACGAAAGTGAAACGGCCGCAGAAGACTGTGACCGCGGAGGCTAGCAATCCGGACCGCCAGTTTCAGATCAGACGGTCTAGGATACCTTGCTTGTGGCAACCGACACGTCGCCACGACCCACGAGGGTTGGCGGCACCCTTTTCCAAGAGTGGTTCACGCGTCAAGTCAAGGCCCCCACCCACAGCGGCAAACGTGCGCACCGACACGGCCGCCACCTGCCACGGCCACCGCCGGCGGCACCGGCGCCGGAACCGGACGGATCTGGCCGGTGACCCGAACGAAGCTGCCTACCCTCTAAACTAGCCCTATTTTTTATCTAATACAGCGAGGAAATTAAGTTGACACTCCAATCTACCAACGTATTATGAGCGCCATGGCGGCTGCGCAGCACAAAAGTGGAGGAGACGGGGAGGAGGAAGAACGTACCATCCCTCCATGAAGGAAGGACCGCTGCTCTGCTGCTGCTGTGGAGGCGGCTGCGCGTACTGCGGTGGGTAGCCCTGCTGCGGGTACCCCTGCGGCGGGTAGCCCTGCGCCGGCGGGGGGTAGCCAGCCGGCGGGTACCCCGCTGGCGGGTAGCCGTCCTTCCCCGGGTAGCCTGGAGAAATCAAGATCCACACGGCAAAGATAATTAGGCACGGGGAGTAAGCGAAGAACACAAAGGTTATTTGGATGATAAATAAAGCAGATGGATCGAAGACGGGAAGAGCCGGCGCCGCACCTTGCTGCGGCGGGACGCCGACGGGGGGCTGCTGGCCGTAGTAGCTCATCTTCCTCTTCTTACTTGCGATCGGAGGCGGCGCGACGCGTGGGTCAGGGGAGCTCTCGCTGCTTCGGGTTGGGGGGTTGAGGCGTGACGGGAATACGGATGGACGATGGACGTGTCCGTCAGGTCAGGTGGGTTTTATAAAGGGAAGGGAGTGGGGGATTTCCGTTTTTAATTTGGGCCTCGATTAGATTGAAAAAAAAATGAACGTGATGAATAGTACCACTTTCGTCTTATTTGGCAAATATTGTCCAATCGTGGACCAACTAGGCTCAAAAGATTCATCTCGTGATTTCCAACTAAACTGTGTAATTAATCATTTTTTTATCTATATTTACTACTTCATACATAAGTCCAAAGATTGATGTGATGGAGAGAGTGAAAAAATTCTAACTTTTCATGTGCATCTAAACAAGGCCTTGGTGTTTCCTGGTGCTTTCTCCGGGTGGCCCTGCGGCGAACCGCGTCGGGAACGTGGTGGTGGCTCGGCGTCTGGATGGTCCCTGCTGGTGGGCCGTTTTGCTAATCGCCTTGCGCGTCCGTTGCTGACCCGGGTTTTTGTTTGGCTTGGCGGCGTTGCGTTGCGTGTTAGCCGCCGCAGGAGGGAGTTGGGCGGAAAGCAGCGTGTGGCCCAGGGTGCTGGTCACCGGATTCTTGTTTCCTTTGATGGACTGGTGGTGTAAGGCAGCACGTCTGCCATAAGCTTGGTCATAACGTGACAGTTTTTTTTACTTTTTGAAAATGGTCATAACGTGACAGTTTTTTTTTTCTGATATGGTCATATCGTGACAGTTACTGCTCAATCCATCCTAAATTACTGGTTTACTATACATCTAAATATACGAATAACAAAACTATATCTAAAAATACTATAAAAGTTGGCAGAAGCAATATATTAACTATAAAAAAGTTGGCATAACAAAATTAGAGAAAATTAAGAACTTGAGGTGGAATTTGGGCACCCATAACTCCCAGAGACCGAGCTAGGATTTGGGAGAAAATTTCCCATTTAGCATCGGAATATGATGTAACTCCTTATTTAGCACAAGAAAATATTTTTTTTCCAATATAGCATTGAGTTCGTTTTTTTGTTTCCCTATATAACATTGCCATTAGATGTGGCTTCTAACATCGTCAACTGTAAGGGAAAAGACCAAATTTACCCTTGTTTCATGTGTAGCACCATCAACATGTTAACGGTGATATTTTATTGCATAGATTCTTTTGACAGCATCATTTTTTACATAGAATAATTTTTGACAGTACAACTTTTTTTGACCATGAATGTTTTTTGGCAGTACATTTTTTTCACAGATTATTTATGACAATACATTTTTGTGGACAATGAACTCTTTTTACAGTACCAAACATACACCAAGTTCACATATGCATAAAAATGTGTGTTCGGTACTGTCCATAAAATTGTACCGCCATAAATACTCTATGCAGAAAAAAAATATACTGCTAAAAAATATTTATGGTCCAAAAAAAATTATAGTGTCAAAAAAGTTCAATGTAAGAAAATGGTGTAACACCTTCGGTGTTACCGCGTCAAACAACTCACTAAACCATGTCATGAGCATTATGTTTATGTATTATTATATGTGGCAAAATAAGAAATTAAATTTTGTTGCACTAATTCTCAAATTGACCTCTAAATTATTCCTTGTCCAAGTATTCTTTCGCAGCCCAAATCACTTTCATTCATCCTGATCCAACTCTAGCTCTCGCTATTCTTCTCCTCCTTAATTCCCCAAGCAAGTACTCGGCACTTGCAAGCCGCGAAGCACGTTTCAGTACATTTCATTTGCAAGGCAAGTTATTGCAGTGCTTTTACTTCGTCGTGTCATGCAAGGCAAGTTTGGCAGCAGATGACCGACCCATAGCAGCACCTACAAGTTTAGCCGAAAATACATTCCTCGACTAACCACGTGCATGCAAGTTCAAATAATTGATTAATCCAAATACTTCCCTTTCCCAAAAGAGGATTAGCATCCAATAATCAGACCACCAATATCTCCAACCTCGCAACGTGTCGCTGTCCGCATCTTTATTTCGCCTGCTAGCTATTGCGCTCTGTAAAATCAATGCCGCCCTGCCCACACGTCACGTTGAGCAGCACACCAGAATTCAAACCAGAAGAACTGTAGCCGGGTACTGTAGCACACAGAGATCACTGTAGCATACAGAAACCACTGTTCACCCAAAAGAAAAGGCTGTCGCCTGTGCGTTGCAAGATTGATTAGCACAGGTCGCGCTGCCTCCGCTGAAATGTGTCGCGCACGCCGGTTGTCCTTCCCAGTGCGAGCTCCACCTCTATCTCTGCGTCTCCTGCCTTTAAAAGGATACGCCGAGCCGTCGAGTTGTCCCGCTCCGCTGCTCATTTGCTTCTTTCTTCCAAATCAAGTTTCTCTGTTCTTGTCCGTGAAAGCTATGTCTATCGATTTCTCTCTGAGCTATAATTGACCGATGTAGCTGCTTGCAATAATTACTTCATTCTCCTTTTTCTTCTTAATTTAATTAGCATGAGTACGCTCTAATGCTCCAGCCCAATTGACATGCCAAAAACCAACTCAAGTCTCCTCCTTGACTAGCACCCCTCCTCATCACGTCAAGGACCAACGACCCGCACTAGTGTGATCAAATATCATTTTGTAGAGTCCACCTGGTCATCACGTCCAATAAAGTTTTGTGAAGTCCAGGTCATGTCTTCACATGAGAGCTCCATAGCCACAAAATTAAATTATTGTCTCTCTCGTAATTATCAGCAGACCACTTGGCAAAATTTATATTTCCACCATATGACCTCCGATTCCATCATTTCTTTCTCCTAAATTCATTTAAAATCACGCTCTACCCATCCATATCATTTTCTTCATCTCTAGAGCTCATTTGAATTTATTTATATTATCGTGAAATGCATTTGTTAGATTTCTAAATTCATGATTTATCTGTTAGTGTATTTAGTTCATACAGTTCAGTGATACATTTAGGGTTAATTTATTATTTTAAAATGCTTATTATTATTATGGTTATTAAGAGAATGACTTTTTATGATGCATTGGTAGAAGTGCTAGCTCTAAAAATTTTACAGCAGGCTCATGGTAATATTAGGTACTTGATGTAATTTTTATAGCCCTAATCATGACTGTTAGGTATGTAGCAAAATATTTATTAACAATTAAAAGGAATGAGAGCATAGTAGTGATTTATAAATAAAGCACTTGTATGGTAAGCTTGATCTTTGTTTGATGATGATGATAGTTAGTTAGTAGCTTAGCCATTAGAGCTAGCTTGTTAGTGTAGTTTATGTGTTCCAATTTTAAGAGTTGTTGTTGCCTAAATACTAAATTGTTATTGCATCATCATTCCATACATATAGTGGACGAATTGTGACTGTCGGCGATCCGGAGTACGAGGAGATCGTCGAGGAATACGAGGAGGAGATCCTCGTACCGGAGGAGGTCTAGGAGCCACTACCGACTGACTTTGCTGACACCCGTCTTCCCAAGGTAAGCCCTAGTTCATAACCCTTATTTTGCAAGTCTATATATATATATATATATATATATATATATATATATATATATATATATATATATATATATATATATATATATATATATATATATATATTTGTTGTGCATTTACGTTGCAGGAGTTTTATAATACTCACATGCATATATCTATCTATCTATGAGTCTTATTAGTGCAGGACTATGTAGCCGTTTTGCTTAGGTTTATCGGTAGCGTGAGTAACCTGCCGTTACTCACAGTAGGTGGTTATTATTATTATAACTCCCATGATAAAATGATGGAAAAGGAAATGGTGACCGGGCAGGGATATGGTATGGGTATTTGTGGGTGTTGCAGGTTGTGTCCCGCGGCCACGGGGCATAGCTTGGTTGCACTGTTTTCTCTGTCCGTGTAGATTAAGGACCGTCCGTTACATGGACCCTGGTCAAGTCACAGATTTATTATTCTGAGCACATACTTGCTTATGGGAGCGGAAAGACTTGCTACTCTCTTGTCATGGGCTTCGGCTCTTTCCGGACCGATTGATTGGAGACGGGGATAGGTGTAGGTCTAAGCACCAGTTTGAGGCTGGGCCTCAAGTGTGGGAGCCTAGAATCTAAGTTTGGACGGGGACCTAGAACCCGTGACAGAAGTGGAACGGGTTGGTCTCGCTTGTGCCTAGGGTGCAAGCGAGGCGTGTGTTTTTCGGGGTACCTAGCTGGGCACATTGATTTGCGAATCGCCGTTTCTACGTGACGGTACGGCTTGACTATGCTTTGGCACTGTAGTAAGAACTGACATATGAAAGATGAAATAAATGGTTCTGATTGCTCAACCCTTGTTCGATAATAGAATAGGTGCTTACATAGAATGTTGGATAATGAATTAAATATGGCTGCTAATAATCTAATGAAATAAGGACACACTTTTAGTATTGCTTTTCGCAAAACCAGGAACCCACAAGCCATAAAACCTAGCATATCCCTTGAGAGTCGGGAAATATATTTTCAGTCGGGTAAGTCTTGCGAGTACATTGTGTACTCAGGTTTATTTACCCTTGTTGTAGGTGCGGCTTGAGAGGCTAGCTGTTGTGTGGAGGATTCTTCTGGTGGGCATAGACGGATCCTTGTATCGCTCCGCTAGATGTTTATTTCTTTCCGCTATTTAATTATCGCACTCTGAACCTTAGTACTATAATAAAGAATTTCTGAGACTCTTTGTTGTAAGAAATGGACTAAGTATTGTAAGCTTGTACTCATTATTGGATCCCGGGTGTAAAATTGTGGATTGTTTCGAGTTATCCCTTATGGTGTGCTCGACGAAACTGTGTGGTTTAGCTCACTTTCAGGGTACTCAGTGTCTAGTGAATGACAAGTACCTCGGAAAGTATGTTAATTCGGACGGTTTTGCCACAAATGGTACTGTAAAAAACATCCGTGCAATACAATATTACTGTTAACACATTGGTTTGGTTGCACAAGAAATAGGGGTAAAATGTCCCTTTCCGCTCATAGTTGACAGTGTTAGAGGCCAAATATAATGGCAAGGCTATATAGGGAACAAAAATAAACCCAATGCTATATTAGAAAAATTCTATCTTTTGATGCTAAATAAGAAACTATGTCATCTTTCCAATGCTAAACAGGGAATTTTTTAGATTTGGCATAGGGAGGGTCATTCTAATAACAAAAACAACAATTATATATGAGAACTACACATATTTACATTGACTTGGCGAGAGCATACATAACAACCAAATCAATGTTTGTTTTGTGATATAAAAGAAAGCTAAAAAACTAGAGAAAATAGTGGTTTTTAGAGTTTTAAGATATAGCCTTAGTCATAGCATTGCTAAAGCTCATAAAAACATTGCAACATAAGTTAAAGAAACACTGCAGAAACAAACACTAATCCATCAACTTAACAAATTATACATCATATATGATATTATCCCTCCACTCAGCCAATCTAATTCATAGGCCACCAAATAAAAACACATCAACAATAGGAACAAAGAAGAGCGTGAAGATAACAGGAACACTAATCCAAAATCACACATATACATTTATTGGAGGTTATTACAAAGGAAGAGAAATCAAGCAAAGCAATAACTACCATGATCAACTAGCTAATTAGTGAATGTAATGTTTGGGTAGCTAGGATGTTGGGGGTGCCAGGCCCCTATCAACCCCCTTCTACGACCCTCTTAACTACTAGGTACGTTGGACCATTAGCCGGCATAGCACAAGCCTTTTTTCCTAGCCCAAGCACGACGCATTGCCCATCGATCACCTTCGTGTCGTATGCCCGTATCACTCTAAGCACAGCACTTGTCAATATATTACTAGTCTTGTTCGACCGGTCACTGCCTTCCACCCATTTCAAATTATAGATCAATATCAAATAAGTACATTATGAAAATATATTTAATGGTGTATCTAATGGACTTAGTTCGATGTGTCCCTCTGTTCTAAATTATCGGACCTGCGCTAGCGTCTGAATGCTACCCGCACAGGGAGCGAATGAGCACCTAGCGTGTCGGGCTCGCAAGGGAGCGCACCAGTAGTGGTCCCGCATCGTCTCGGACGTTGCCCATGTTGCTCTGGACGTCGTCCGGGCCACCAGCTGCTTCCCATGTGCATCCCATGTGCAACACCCAATCTACTTTTGGAACATCCAAATACAACAGCTGCAACATATAAAAGAAGACTAATAAAACATTTGAAACAAGCGTCCAAAACACTTGCGAAAATGCCTGAAAAACATTTGAAATTACAAACATATGCAACATCCAGATGAAACACTTGCAAGCATACATATGAAACACCTGATGACACTTGAAACATATGCTTGCAATATGCATGTATATGCAACAGGTGGATCTACTTTTGCAACGTTCAGATAAACACTTGCAGCATTCATCTGGAACATACACTTGAAACATACGTTTATAGCCATTACAACATGTGCAACATCAATATACAACACTTGCAACATACCTAGAAAATATCTGAAACACTTGAAACATACTATTGCAACATGCACTTTCAGTAGCATTTGCTTACTGCTCGAACGAATGGAGGCTTATCGACACGGAGCTCGATGCCAACACGAAGCTCAAAGCCGCAGAGTGGCGCGGAGGTCGCCAGTGTAGAGCTCGGTGGCGGCACTGACCTTGACAGGGGTAGGGACAGGCGGATGGAGCACGACCGCGATGGTAGGCATGAGTCCGGGAGCGAGCTAGTGAGCGCCTAGCACATTGGGCTCGCTGGGCATGACGAGGGCGGGATCCGTCCCGCGAGCAAAGCGAATGGGCAACGCGGGCGTGGGCAAGTGCGGGGTCCGTCCGTCCGGAAGGACGCCCTATAAGAAGCATTTCCGTCAAATTATATGTCGCTTTGTCTTTTTTTATATGCATGTTTTCGACTCCCTCTGTCCTAAAATAGAAGTCGTTTTCGCTTCCCGAGAAGTCAATTTTTTTTAATTTTGACCAATTATAAATAAAAGAATATTAATATTTATAATATATAATTAGTATCATTAGATAGATCGTTGAATATACTTTCATAATAAACTTATTTGGAGATATAAATGTTGCATATATTTTCTACAAACCTAGTCAAAGTTGAAAAATATTGACTTGCACGCATCCCATAACATCCTTCTTCTTGGAACGAAGGGAGTATGCATTTAGATATAATAATGTGTCTAAATACATAGCAAAATGGATGAACCAAAAATGTTAAAATGACTTATAATTTGGAACCGAGGGAGTAGTAGATGTTTGTGTATTTTTCTAAAAAATTGTCAAAATTAGAGCATATGGATGACTTAAAATTTGAACTAGAGGGAGTAGTAGCTAAAACATAATACTAATCCATCAAAACATCATGCTAATAGGTTGACTAATTTTTCAGTCCATACGTAATCCATTAGGTGGGCAAACCTAGCTAATGGGACTAATTGTTTATTATGAAAGTTTTAGTTAGGGATCCAAACATCACCCAACTAGAATTCACTTAGGTAAACTTTAAATGACTGATTTTTAGTTTGAATTAATAACTAGGTTAGACAATTAAATAGACCCATAAGAGTGGTAAAATTCAGGCAAACTTTAAACGACTAGTTTTTAGTTTGAATTAATAACTAAGTTAGATAATTAAATAGACCCATAAGAATGGTAAAATTCAGAACGAACAAGAGTGTTTGTGTATCCAGTCCGCTCGTTTGCGACGAGAGCTGCACTGTTTGAGTGGCATGACTATTCGCCCTGTTCGTTTGGACTTATCAGCAGAATCAGCAGCCATTCAGCAGTGTTTTTCTCTCACAACAAACCAGCGAACAGTGCTTTCAGCACAATAAACCAGCGAAACGAACAGGCTGATTGAGACTAAGGGCAACTTTAATGTTTATTTTTTTAATATTAAGAGGTAAAGGAAGCCATGTCACCAAATTCCATACCAGTAAAATTGTTCCAATGTTTCCCTAAAAAAAATTATTCCAATGTTTAACTTCTTTGTCATGGTGTCAGTACGGGCTCTATTGAACGCTAATATATTACTAACGATATTTTAATTATCTAACCTGTTACTCCAAATCACTGTTGTCATGATATATACAGGGATTCACGTGCCGAATAAAGTATATATCATGAACAATATTTTTCTCCACCCGCCTCTCATTTTTAATAGCCAGGCTAAAATATTATTATTTATTCTTTGCATTGGTGCTCAACTAATAAGTTATAGGTGTTTATAAGTTCTACTATGGCCTTGTTTAGGTCCTTTACTATAAATTTTTAGTGTGTCACATAGGAATATCGTTTGGGGTGTTTGGATAATAATAAAATACAAATTCAAGAATTCATCAATAAATCACGAGACGAATTTATTAAGCTTAATTAATCCATCATTAGCACATATGTACTGTAGCACTTTCTTATCAAATTATGGACTAATTAGGCTTAAAAGATTCGTCTCGCAAAGTAGTCGCAATATGTGCAATTAGTTATTTTTTAGTCTATATTTAATACTCCATGCATGTGTCTAAATATTTGATGGGATAAGGTGTAAATTTTTGAGGAAGGAACTAAACAAGCCTTTGCTACCTCCTATTTAATTGCACAACTCCTACTTCTTTCTCTCTCCTTACACCTCCTTAGTACACACAGTCAGATCTGCCGTAAAGAAACTATCTTAGCTTACTATTCCTGAGAAAGGACTAGATCGAATAAAAACACATGCGACGACACAAAGTGTTTTTTTAATAACAAGTGACTTGAAGTTTGAGAGTTTTCAAAATGAAGACATCCTTATCAGCCAGGCAGCGCAACCTGCTGGTCCGGTTAGCTTGATCCTGCCTGGTAGGCGCCTGTGTCACGGTTCGTTCAACCGCGGCACCACGCTCCGCTCCGGTCCATGTTGCCGCTTCCTTGTTGCTTCGCCGCGTCGTCGATCGGCTTTGATGGGATTGACACGTCCCATCCGTCAGCCGCTGCCGTGTCCAACGCTCCTCTCGTCGTCAACTGACCTCCCACCTCCGTCGTCACTCGTCAACAAGGCCTAATTTGGAGGTGTTCCTTGATAATGAAGCGGAAAATGACCCGACTAATTACACGTGGATCTAGGCCAGGCACTGGAAATCAAAGGTCCGGTGGAGCTGCCTAGCCCAGGTCAGGTGTGTTCCTTAGCTGTCGATTCAAACAAGCACACAATCTCCTTCCTCTAGCATAATCGCACGTGTTAGCTCAGCCTAGCCCAAGCTAGGGCGTGTTTGGTTTGCGCCTCCTAAAATTTAGTCACCCAAACCAGCTCCTAAACTTTAGTCATTCCTGTTTAGTTTGGTGAATTAAAAGAGACTAAAAGGGTTTTAGTCAGCGTGTTTGATTCTAAAGTGACTAAAAGGTGAGACAGTCTGACTAAAAGGTGAGGTTTAGTCCCATTTAACAACATTTGAGTGACTAGTTAGCTAAAGCCTTTTTAGTCCTATTTAGTCAAAGTGTTTAATAAAAAATGACTAAATGAGACTAGATTTAGGAGGTGAAGAGTGAACCAAACACCCCTTATATTTAGTACAACTCACTTCTATTTCTAGAGGAAAGAGCTTTACCGCTTTGGTAATTTCTGAATGTCTGATAACTGTCGTCTTCTACTACTTACTTGACTACCTGTTTTTCTTCTCTTTCTTCGGACACGCAAAACAAGTTCTAATCCCGGGCAAGGAAGGACAATGGCGGACGGACTGTATAAAATTAGGAATGCAGTATGAAGTGCAGCAGAGTAGAGCAGAGCAAACAATGAAGCCCATTTCACTCCTGCTCTTCCTAATCGCCTTGGTTGTGGCCGTCTCTTAGGCCACACCAACACCTTTTCTGAGCTCGCCTGCCTCCACGTTTGTGGCTCCCACCAATGCCTCCGCTTCCTCTGGTTACTCAATTCCCTCCTCTCTCCGGCCACCACGGCGTACTAGGTGCACCCCTGCCGCCGGCGGACTGCATTACGCCGCTCTCCCACATGTTCTCTTGTCTTGAGTTCCTGACCAATAGCAAAGGTCTGGAGCAGCTGCCTAGGCCATGCCAGGTGTGTTCCTTAACTCTCGATCCAAACAAGTGCACAACCCCTCTTGTAACACCCTCGGTGTTACCGCGTGTAACAACTCATCAAAACATTCATGAGTGTCATGTAATTGTAGTTTTTGCATATTTGAAGTGTGTAGAACCATTTGAGTGACTTCATATAATTAATGAAAAGGTTAAATGGAAGTTGACGCTTTAGCCGTGTTATATCACTTAGGGTCCGAACACTAATTTTATTGAACAAAAATGATATAAAACTTATATGCAACACTTTAATAAAATTTGAAGTATAAACTTTGTACTTGGCAGTGCAACTTTCGTATTAGCAAAATAATGATGTTAGCTCATGTTACTGGTAGCTTGAAAACTGAACTAGAAATCAAATTTAGTACTTAGAAAATCTTTTCCAAGTTCATGAGCAGTGTGACAGAGCCTTGTTCGCGAGCTTATTCTATGAGTTTTAGCTCAAGGAGGGTGTCGTGTTTTAGCTCTAGTCGATGGTTCGGTGTACCACGAGTAGCATGGTGAAGAAAGTTGGATCTGAGACGAGTTAGGTTAGTTTTTACTCGCGCTTTAAAAATCATGCACGTCACCTGCACCGTCTATGCGCGCGGTCACCTCGTGCCTGTGCTCGCCTCGCTCGCCCCGGCCAAGCCAGCGCGTGTGGTCACGTCGCTGGGTCAGGGCCGTCCTCGGCCTGGCCGCGGCTGGCCTATGGCCTGGCCATTTCCTGGCTGCTGTCGCGCGGAGCTATAGCGGCTTGCCATCATGTCGCGCTGCCCCTCTGCCTGCTACTGTGACGCGCGCCACTGCCTGGCTCTACGCCACTGCTGCTGCCGTTGCGTCCGCATTCACATGTGTGGGCTTCGCCTGCTGCTTGGGCCGTGGCCCCGACATCGCGTCCGCTCGGCGCCCTGGTATGGCTGTGGCAGCTGCCGTCATCTAGCCACTGATGGCGCTGCGCACGCATGTCGCTCGACCGCCTTTGGCTTGGGCCTTGTTTAGATCCCAACTCGGGGTGGCCGAATTTGCACAGTGCCACCCTCGAGTACTGTAGCACTTTTGTTGTTTTGTGGTAATAATTGTCTAAATTTTGATTAATTAGGCTCAAAATGTTCGTCTCGCAAAGTACAACAAAACTGTGCAATTAGTTTTTGATTTCATCTATATTTAGTACTTTATACATGTGCCGACATTTTGATGTGATGGGAAATCTTCTTTTTGCATAGTGGAATTTGAGGGTGAATTTGGGGAACTAAAGGCCTTGTTGTGGTTGCTCGCGGGCCCTTGGTCCACTCCATCCGCATCCAGCCATGACGCGGAGAGCCAGGCCGGACCTACCCTTTCCCCTTCCTTGTTCTTTTCCTTCTTCCTCGCCTGAAGTCTTACCGCGGGACCCACAACTTCATTGTTGTCCGCTCATGACCACCTTTTCTCAAGTCCTCCCGTACGCGGTTTCGTCAGCAAATCCCGCAGCCGCTCGACCCCTCCCCGCCTGGGATTGGGCCCCACTCAACGCCAATTTGGTGTTTTCCCCCGGCGTGCCGTTAAGGACGTGTCGACATGCGCTCAGGGGCAGCCACCCCCTCCGACCATCTGGATCCAAATCCAGCTGCCCCGCGAGTTTTCCCTGAGTTTCTTCTTCTCCGTGCGCACCTTCCCCGTACTGCTGCTGCCCCGTCGGAGACGCTGGCACTGCCGTGCTGCCACGGAGCGCCGCCGCACCCGGGCTGGCTACCTCTGCCACCCCACTGCTCCAACTATTGCCACAACTGGGTTTTCGGTATGCTACTCGTGCTTACCGTCTAGCTCAATTGTTTCATTTGAGTCTCAGCTCACTGGAATCTTCTCGCCGCCACCGTAGGTTGCCGCTGCCGTGGAGGAGGCTGCTCTGAACTGGCGGAGCCAGGGGGGCAGGCAGGGGCCATGGCCCCCCAACATGACAGCTACACTATATTATATATTAGAAATATATAATAATCTATATTAGAAAGATATAATAAATGTTTTGTCATATAGTTTTTGATGACTTCTAGACAACAAAATCACACAAATTTGCATTTTATCTTTGGATGAGCTCATCCACAATACAAAAATCTAAATAAATAAGCTACACCAAGTTATTTTATGGTTGAAACTCTTTCACCGGCCCCCCTATCCGTAATTTCTGGCTCCGCCACTGCTGCTCTGCTCCATCTCTGATCATCCAACCGCCGCTCTGGACTGCGCGCCGTCATGTAGGTGAGCACCGACCTTCTATCTTGGCCTGCGCGAGCCCTAGGTGGTCGGCGCGGTTGCTCTGTGCCGGCGTGCGCAGGGGCGTCGGGGACCTCCCCGATGCGAAGAAGGAAAATTCTAGGGTCCTTTGTGCTTAAGAGCAGACTAGCGAAATATTGCTGGTAGAGTTCGCGTAATAGCTTTTGAGTTTGGGGCTCTTTAGCAAGTTTTCCAGCGTGGGCGGGTTCTCCGCCTTGGACCGGCCTGTGGGCCGTGTTCGCGCGTTCGTGGGCCGCGTTTGCGGGCCGTGTCGGACTAGTTTTGCTTTTCCTTTTTCAAGGAAAATAGAAATGTCTTTATAATTATGCTTCTAAGCTGAACTTTGATGAATTATAGCGACTTGTGTAGGTGTCCAGAAATAATAAGACCACTTTGGTTGAGTCCCCAAGGTCATGCTCTATCAGTTAATGAAATCATTTCATATATGTCTGTAATGATACTAAGTCTATGAAATTGATGCAAAAATGAGTATTGTTGAGATAGAAAATTTTGTAGGAATTGTTGTGGCAAAACCGTGATAGCTTTAACCCTAAAATTTTTTACAGTAGCTTGATGGCTATGTGTTATGCTTACTGTAATTTTTGTAGCACTTTAATAGCTTGCTAGATGTGGTAGCTAAGTTCTCCTAGTCATGTTATATGTTAAATCGATAACAAAAGAAGATTATGCAATCTATTGGGTAGGAAATATTTAGACCGGTTAGCTCTTGCTTAATAGAAGTAGTGGATGGCTTGGCATGTTAGCCATTAGAGTTAGCTAAATAGTTAGTAGTTGTTGTTTTATAAGAGCTACTATTGTCACCGTTTAAAGTGCAGCATTATCATTTTATGCATGTAGATCACGAGGTAGTCGAGTACGTGGTCGCGGAGGAGCAGGACTACGAGGAAGTGATCGAGGAGTACAAGGAGGAGGGCTTCGTACCGGAGGAGTTCTAGGAGCCACCCGTGACTGACACCTCTGACCTTGTGCCTGCCCAAGGCAAGCCCCAGTGCATAACCCTTATTTTGCAAATCATTATATATGTATAAATGTTGTGCATTTATGTTGTAGGAATTTTATGATACCCACATGCATTTATATATCTACCCATGAGTCTTACTAGTACATGATCGTGTAGCTGCTTTGCTTAGGTTTATCGGTAGTGTGAGTAACCTATCGTTACTCACAATAGGTGGTTATTAGTATTATTATTACATTCATGATAAAATGATGGAAAGAAAATGGTGACCGGGCAGGGATATGGTATGGGTATTGGTGGGTGTAACAAGCTATGTCCCGCGGCCATGGGGCATAGTTAGGTTGCACTGTTTCTCTATCCGTGTCGATTAAGGACTGTTCGTTTTATGGACCCTGGTCAAGTCACAGATTTTTTATCCCGAGCACATACTTGCTTATGGGAGCGGGAAGGCTTGTTACTCTCTTGTCATGGGCTACAGCTCTTTCCGGGCCTACTGATCGGAGATGGAGATAGGTGGAGGTCTAAGCACCGTATTGAGGCCGGGCCTCAAGTGCGGGGGCTTGGAGTCCAAGTTTGGACGGAGACCTGAAACCTGTGATAGGAGTGGAACAGGTTGGTCTCGCTTGTGCCTGGGGTGCAAGCGAGGCGTGTGTTTTTCGAGGTACACAGCTGGGCACATTGATTCGTGAAACGCCTGAAAGCTCTATGTTTGGTGTTGGTAATTAGTGACAATGCCTAAGTACTAATCATATGCCTAAGTTGTATGTAGCATATGAGGATTAGTACATTCCAAGGTTGGTGGCAAGATGGACATGGTGATCATGATGGCCGCACTTAGATTTGGACGCAACCCTACGTGATCAAGGCAAAGGTATATGCTTAAGGGTTGTGTTTTAGTAACCAAGACACGTAGTGGGTGTGGTTACATTATAGGAAAGATAGCCGTACTATAAAGAGGGGAATGACGTGGCTATTGAACTCCTAAGTGCCTCTAGGTGTGCATTTCATAATCATATGTATTTGGATAGAACTAATATCGCCTCTAAAACTGATTGTGAAAATGCTAACACACTCACACATGACGAGATCACTTGGTGGTGTTAGCACGTTTACGAAGGCGGTGGAGTTTGAGCGGTAGAGAGGGGGATTCAGGCGTTTTCGAGGAATTGAAACGTCTATTTTCCACTACGCCAGAAGTCCAGAAAAGAAACGGAGGCGAACGGAGGTCACAGAGGTGACCGGACGCTGGACCGGACGCGGTCTTTGCATGACCGGACGCGTTCAGTCAGTGTTCAGTGATTGCGCGTATTTCAGTTTGATGATCGGACGCGAAGCGCGTCCGGTCACTGTCGATCGGACGCGTCCGGTCGTTCAGGGAGCTTACTGGACTCTAATAGGACTCTGGCACTGTCACGTCCGGTCATGTTTCTTCAGCGCGTCCGGTCGTTGTTTTGTTGAGCGCTGCTCAGGCGACCAGCGCGTCCGGTCATTCACGGGACTAGCGCGTCCGGTCGTTCGCAGCGCGTCCGGTCTGCGCGATGAGCGCGTCCGGTCGTTGCTTCGCAGTTAGCCGTTGGGCGACCGGTGCGTCCGATCGTTTGGACTAGCACGTCCGGTCAGTACTTCACGAGTTAGCCGTTGGGCGACCGGCGCGTCCGGTCAGTTGGACCAGCGCGTCCGGTCAGCACGATTTCGGCTGTTTAAGTTTCTAACGGCTATATTCGAAGGGGTACGTCTATATATACTCGTTGGCCGGCTCAAGGCTCTCACTCTTGGACTTTTGATATACTTGTGAGCACTTTGAGCTAAGCAACTCCCCTCCCACTCATCTCTCTTGCTTCTTTGCATATTCGAAGTGAGATTGAGTGATCCAAGTGCATTTGCATTGTGAGATAGCATCTAGTTGGCACTTGGTGGTTGATTTGCTGCGGGATTCTTGTTTCTCTTGGTGGTTGCCGCCACCTAGACGGTTTGGAGCAGCTTGGAGGCGTTGGCAAGAGTTGGTGATTGTTCTTGGCCACCTCCGGTGTTTGTGAGGGGTTTGTGCCTACCTCGGTGAAGCGCCAAAGGCAACGTTAGTAAATTGCTCGTGTCATTGCAACCTTTTGCCATTTGGTAGGTTCTTGTGGCGCCTTTTGAGAGGCTCGGTGTGAGACCGATTAGCCACCGAACCACGTGGTCAAGAGGGACACAACGGGGACTAGCGTGCCAGCAAGCACGTGAACCTCGGGATAAATCTTTGTGTCATCATTCTTATTGTGATTGATCGATCCCGGTGGTTGTGTATTATGGAATTCATCTCTTGATCATATTGTTTGGTTGGCTCAACACTTCGCCCCTCGGTGATACCCTTCTAACTCTCTCTTGTATTAATTTCTTAGTTACTTTGCTAGAGTAGCTCTTTTATGTAGCTTGCTAGTTGTAGTTTCCTTCTCGGTTTGACTTGTGTGGTTGAGTGCCAATATAATAGAATTGTGAATTAGATAGGTGGCTTGTAAACACCTCATAGGCTAAGCAAAACTCGCATCACGCTATTTGTTGTATTGATAAACTTGTTTAACTTGTCATTGTAGAAAATTTTAAAAGGCTATTCACCCCCCCTCTAGCCATCAAGACCTTTCAAGTGGTATCGGAGCCGTGGTCACCGTTTGTAAGGCTTAACAACCTCGGTGCAAGATGGCTCAAGTTATATTCAATCATGTTAATGGCAAGCCTCCATTCTTTGATGGCGTCTCTTCCTTTGATCATTGGAAAATGAAGATGAAGCAATATCTAGGCAATATACATAAGAAGGTTTGGGGTGTGACCAAAGAAGGATACATCATTCTTGATGAAGAAAATCTCACTCCAAATGACCGCATCAACAAACAATGCAACACGGCGGCACTTGACACAATCTACCGTGCCATTAATGACAAAGTATTTGAGCAAATCAAAGATCTTGAAAAGGCAAATGAGCTTTGGATAAGGCTTGAAGAAACATATGAAGGCACTTCAACGGTAAAAAGTGCCAAGCTATATATGCTCAAGGACAAGTTCTCCACTTTCAAGATGAAGGATGATGAATCTATCCTGGAGATGTTCTATAGGCTCCAAGTCATTGTCAATGATCTCAAGGGGCTTAGAGAGAAGGTTGAGGACAAGGACTTCTCACACAAGTTCTTGATGTGCTTACCCAAGAAGTTTGCCACCTTGAGAAGAATGATCTTTAGAGAGGGATTGGAAAAGGTCAAACCAACCAATGTGCTTGGAGATATAATGACCGATGCCCAATACAATGATGATGAAGATAAGGTAGAGGAGAAGAAGGAGACCAAGGTCAAGCAAGAGAAGCCCATTGCATTCAAGGCTTCATCTTCTAAGGGCAAGAGCAAGGTGGAGAGTGATGATGATGATCCATTCGATGATGAGACCATGGCCCTCCTAGTGCACAAGATGGGGAGGTTTATGAAGAAGAAAGGATATGGTGCAAGGAAGAGAAGGGACTTCATGAAGGCAAAGGAGGTGCTTTGCTATAATTGTAATAGCCCCGATCATATAGTGGCAAAGTGCCCCTATGAAGACAAAAGATATCATGATGGGGAGTTGAAGTTGAAGAAGAACAAGAAGGACAAGAAGGAGAAGAAAGAGAAGAAGAGCTTCACTATCAATAAGAAGAAGAAGGGTGGTGGTTATGTGGTCACTTGGGATAGTGACAACTCCGATAGTGATGATGATGAAAGCTCTAGTGATGATGAGAGGACCACTCGGTGAGCCATTGCAAGCATCGCCCTCTCCAACAAGTCATCCATCTTCGACACTACATCGACATGCCTTATGGCCAAGCCTACCAAGGTAAAATATGATGATAGTGATGATGATTCTTGTGCTAGTGATGGTTGTAGGAGTGATGATGAGGAGGATGAGGACTACTCCAAGGATGATCTATTGGGCATAATAGATCAAATGAGCAAGGGCTACAAGAGGACCACCAAGAAATACAAAATCTTAGAACAAGAGCTCATTGCCAAGAGCAATGAAAATGATGCCTTGATGGAGGAGCTTGTTGCTCTCAAAAAGAGTAAGGAGTGCAAAGGAATTGAACAAGAGCTCAAAGCTCTTAGGAAATCCTTTGATGAGCTAGAGGTCTCTCATGAGTGTCTAAAGGAAGACCACGAGGACCTTGAAGTTGCTCACACTAGGCTTAAGGAAGCCCACTCCACTCTACTTGAGCTCATCAAGGAGAAGGACCTCAAGTTGGAGAAGCTCATGAAGGAAGCTAAGGAGAAGCAAGTGATTGTCACTTGTGATATTGGACTAACATGTGATATTATTGATGATTCTTTATTTGTTGGTCCTACTAATACTTATGTAGCTCATCATCGTCCACCACAACCAACTCTACCTCTACTACTAGTAATTCATCACTTGTGGTTGAGAATGAGACTCTCAAGAGAGAGGTGGATGATCTCACCCACGCATTAGGCAATGCCTATGGTGGGGATGCCCGCTTGCTAAAATGCTTGGGTAGCCAAAGGTTCTCTCTTAACAAAGAGGGTTTGGGCTATACTCCCAAGAAGGGCAAGGCGGCCTTTGCTACTCCAAAGTTTCGCTTTGTGAAGAGCAATGGTCGTTATTGCAATAGATGCAAGCAAGTTGGGCATCTAGAGATTAATTGTAATAAAATGAATAAGAACAACAACAAGTTTCATGCTAAAATGGATTATATTCCTTTTGATTCTTGTTATGTGCTTACCAAGGGTGAGAAAGGTGTGCATGCTAGGTTTGTTGGTACACCAATTGTGGGTCCAAAGAAGAAGGCCATTTCAGTACCAAAGAGCTTAGTTACTAACCTCCAAGGACCCAAACAAGTATGGGTACCTAAGAAACATTAATTTATTTTATAGGTAAATTATAAGGCCGGAGGAAGGCATTGGGTGCTTGATAGTGGGTGCTCTCAACATATGACCGGTGATTCAAGAATGTTCAACTCTCTCAAATCAAATGATAGTGGCATTGATAGTATCACATTTGGTGACAATAGCAAGGGTGATGTGAAGGCTCTTGGAAGGATTGCAATCTCAAATGATCACAGCATTTCCAATGTGCTCCTAGTTGAAAAGTTGAACTTCAATCTTCTCTCGGTTGCTCAATTATGTGATCTCGGTTTCAAGTGCATATTTGGTGTTGATGATGTGGAGATAGTTAGTGTTGATGGCTCTAATTTGATCTTCAAGGGCTTTAGATATGAGAATCTATACTTGGTTGATTTCAATGCTAGTGACACTCAACTTTCAACATGCTTGCTCACCAAATCAAGTATGGGTTGGTTATGGCATAGAAGACTTGGTCATGTTGGCATGAAGCAATTGAACAAGTTGGTGAAGCATGACTTAGTTAGAGGCTTGAAGGATGTCACATTTGAGAAAGACAAGCTATGTAGTGCATGTCAAGCCGGAAAGCAAGTAGGCAACACTCATCCATTGAAAAGCATTATGAGTACTTCCAAGGCATTTGAGTTGTTGCACATGGATCTATTTGGGCCAACTACATACACAAGTATTGGTGGCAACAAGTATGGCTTTGTGATTGTGGATGATTTCACTAGATACACATGGGTATTCTTTCTTGTGGACAAGAGTGATGTATTTGACATATTCAAGAAGTTCATCAAGAGGGTACTAAATGAGTTTGAGACCACAATCAAGAAAGTGAGAAGTGACAATGGAAGTGAGTTTAGAAACACAAGAGTTGATGAGCTATGTGATGAGCTTGGAATCAAACATCAATTCTCGGCCAAGTATACACCTTAATCTAATGGCCTAGTTGAGAGGAAGAATAGAACCCTAATTGATATGGCAAGATCAATGTTGAATGAGTATAATGTGAGTCATTCATTTTGGGCCGAAGCAATCAACACGGCTTGCTTCTATAGCAACCGTCTTTATTGCCACAAGTTCCTAGAGAAAACACCATATGAGATCTTGAATGGAAGAAAGCCCAACATTGCATACTTTCGAGTATTTGGTTGCAAATGCTACATCTTAAAGAAGGGCACTAGATTGAGCAAGTTTAAGAAGAAATGTGATGAAGGATTCTTACTTGGTTACTCCACTACTAGCAAAGCTTATAGAGTTTGGAATTTGGCTAGTGGTTTACTTGAGGAAGTTCATGATGTTGAGTTTGATGAAACAAATGGCTCTCAAGATGAGGAAAATAACTTGGATGATGTGAGAGGAACTCAATTGACTAATGCTATAAAAGAAATGGATATTGGTGATATTAGACCAAAGCAAGTGATTGATGTGGATGACAACAAAGATCAAGTGCTCCAAAGTCCAATTACACAAGCTAGTGGGTCTCTAATGCAAAATCAAGCTAGTACATCATCTCAAGTGCAACAAGATCAATAAGTGGCTAGTTCATCATCTCCAACTCATGATCAACATCAACATCCAAGCAATCAAGTCCAAGTGCTTCAACCAACTAACATTGCAAGAGACCATCCATTGGATTCCATCATTGGTGACATACAAAGGGGAGTTCAAACTAGATCAAGATTGGCATCATTTTGTGCTCACTCTTCTTTTGTGTCAATGGAAGAACCCAAGGACATTAATAAAGCATTGAGAGATCCGGATTGGGTAAATGCAATGCATGAAGAGCTCAACAACTTCAAGAGAAACGAAGTATGAGAACTAGTTGAGAGGCCTAAGGATCACAATGTCATTAGAACAAGATGGGTCTTTCGCAACAAGCAAGATCAAGATGGAATAGTAGTAAGGAACAAAGCAAGACTAGTGGCTCAAGGTTACACACAAATAGAAGGTCTTGACTTTGATGAAACTTATGCCCCGGTTGCAAGATTAGAAGCAATTAGGATCTTACTTGCCTATGCTTGTGCTCATAATATCAAGTTATATCAAATGGATGTGAAGAGTGCATTTCTCAATGGGTACATTCAAGAAGAGGTGTATGTTGAGCAACCTCCCGGTTTTGAAGATGACAAGAAACCCAACCATGTATACAAGTTAAGGAAATCTTTGTATGGATTGAAGCAAGCACCAAGAGCATGGTATGAAACATTGAGGGACTTCTTGCTATCCAAAGGATTTGTCATGGGCAAAGTGGATACTACTCTTTTCACCAAGAAGATTGGGAAAGACTTGTTTGTGTTGCAAATATATGTTGATGATATCATCTTTGGTTCAACCAAGCAAGATTATTGTGATGAGTTTGGGAAAATGATGGCAAAGGAATTTGAAATATCAATGATTGGTGAACTTAGGTTCTTTCTTGGACTTCAAATCAAACAAATGAAGGAAGGAACATTTGTGAGTCAAACCAAGTACATCAAAGATATACTCAAAAAGTTTGGCATGAAAGATGCAAAGGGCATTACAACCCCAATGGGCACTAGTGGAAGTTTGGATAGTGACAAGAGTGGCAACATGGTGGATCAAAAGCTTTATAGATCAATGATTGGTAGCCTACTCTATGTGACGGCATCAAGGCCCGATGTGATGTTTAGTGTGTGCATGTGTGTAAGATTTCAAGCCTCATCAAGAGAAAGTCATTTGAAGGCAATAAAGAGAATATTGAGGTACTTAAAACATACACAAGATGTTGGATTGTGGTATTCCAAAGGTGCAAGCTTTGAGCTAGTTGGATATTCGGATTCCGACTATGCCGGTGACAAAGTGGAGAGAAAGAGCATTTCCGGGACTTGTCAATTATTGGGAAGATCACTTGTCTCATGGTCATCCAAGAAGCAAAATAGTATTGCACTATCTACCGCCGAAGCCGAATACATCGCCACGGGTAGTTGTTGTGCACAAATCTTATGGATGAAGGCAACATTGAAGGATTTTGGAATCTACTTTAAGAGTGTGCCATTGTTATGTGACAATGAAAGTGTCGTGAAGCTAACCAACAATCCGGTTCAACATCAAAGAACAAAGCATATTGATGTTCGTCATCATTTCATTAGAGATCATCAACAAAAGTGTGACATTGCTATTGAGAGTGTGGGCACCGAAGATCAATTAGCCGACCTATTCACCAAGCCACTTGATGAGAAGAGATTTCACAAGCTAAAGAATGAGTTAAACATACTTGACTTCTCCAACATGAGTTGATGCACCTCCATGATATGACATGCCTCTCCTTCGAGCCCCAAGGTACAATTGGTTGACATGTCATATATTCTATATAAGGACATGTTTAGTGCATCTAGTCATGATTTCTTATGTTCTAGGCTCATTCATGAAAATCAAATGACTTTGAAGTTTATATGGTGCCACTATTGTTTCCATGACTTGTATGATCTAGTGGTAGCATATAACTTGTTTAAGTAGCTTGTGATCCTAAGTGTTTAATAGAGATCACTTGTCTAAATATTTGCTTCAACATGGTGCATGATAACCCTTCTAGTGGGGTGTGAAGAAGCTTGCCCTTGGATCAAACCGAAGCATTTTAATTATGCAAGCAATCTAGGTTGAATCACAAACTTGATCCTCACCCCATAATTCAACATGATATTCTATCTAAATTTGGTCCCTTATGGTCATTGGTGCCAAAGGGGGAGAAAATATTGTTCACAAAGATAGAACTCAAAGGGAGAAAATGTTGTTCACAAGATAGATTCTAAAAGGGGAGAAAACCTAAAGGGGAGATTTGATAAAAGAAGGGGATCAACTAAAATTTTGAGCACAAAAGTAGGGGGAGCAAGCTCTTAAACATGAATGTTGCATTTCCTAGCGCACTTCATATGTATGATGCATAGTTATGCATTTCTTTTTCTCCAATAGTTTGCTTGTGTGGTGTTTTGCTAGTATACAATTGAATGGTGTATTGAAGTACTAGCATGAATAGGAAGTAGTTAGATTTCTCTTGCTTCATGTTTTACAAAGTGGTACTAGAATCTTGCTTATAATGTTGATCTCACGAGGTTTCTAGTTTTGTTTATGCTTTTCCAAGTGGTATCTAACTACACAAGGTGCTAAGATGGTGTTTATCGCAACTCCGATGGTATCACGCTTCAAAGGTCTATAATCTAAAACACTTAGCACCTACTGGTAGTCAATGCTCCTACATTTACCTATCTAAACATGTATGTTTCCAAAATCCAAACATATAGCATACATGTAGGGGGAGCCATTGCTATCAACTTGAATTCATGATCACTTGTCCATATTTCTTACACATGGTAATATACTTGGACAATGTGACATGGGTTCAATCAAAATTTTATCATAATATCTTTGTGAAAGGGTTGTCACCAATTACCAACAAGGGGGAGATTGAAAGCTCTATGTTTGGTGTTGGTAATTAGTAACAATGCCTAAGTACTAATCATATGCATAAGTTGTATGTAGCATATGAGGATTAGTACATTCCAAGGTTGGTGGCAAGATGGACATGGTGATCATGATGGCCACACTTGGATTTGGACGCAACCCTATGTGATCAAGGCAAAGGTATATGCTTAAGGGTTGTGTTTTAGTAACCAAGACACCTAGTGGGTGTGGTTACATTATAGGAAAGATAGCCGTACTATAAAGAGGGGAATAACGCGGCTATTGAACTCCTAAGTGCCTCTAGGTGTGCATTTCATAATCATATGCATTTGGATAGAACTAATATCGCCTCTAAAACTGATTGTGAAAATGCTAACACACTCACACATGACGAGATCACTTGGTGGTGTTAGCACGTTTGCGAAGGCGGTGGAGTTTGAGCGGTAGAGAGGGTTTGGGGTCCTCTCTCCCTCCCGCCGAGCTTGCGAGGCGGGATTCAGGCGTTTTCGAGGAATTGAAACGACTATTTCCACTACGCCGAAAGTCCAGAAAAGAAACGGAGGCGAACGGAGGTCACAGAGGTGACCGGACGCTGGACCGGATGCGGTCTTTGCATGACCAGACACGTCCGGTCAGTGTTCAGTGTCTGCGCGTATTTCAGTTTGATGATCGGACGCGAAGCGCGTCCGGTCACTGTCGATCGGACGCGTCCGGTCGTTCAGGGAGCTTACTGGACTCTAACCGGATGCTGGCACTGTCATGTCCAGTCATGTTTCTTCAGCGTGTCTGGTCGTTGTTTTGTGAAGCGCTGCTCAGGCGACCAGCGCGTCCGGTCATTCACGGGACCAGCGCGCCCGGTCGTTCGCAGCGCGTCCGGTCTGCGCGATGAGCGCGTCCGGTCGTTGCTTCGCAGTTAGCCGTTGGGTGACCGGCGCATCCAGTCGTTTGGACCAGCGCGTCCGGTCAGTACTTCATGAGTTAGCCGTTGGGCGACCGGCGCGTCTGGTCAGTTGGACCAGCGCGTCCGGTCAGCACAATTTCGGCTGTTTAAGTTTCTAACGGCTATATTCGAAGGGGTACGTCTATATATACTTGTTGGCCGGCTCAAGGCTCTCACTCTTGGACTTTTGATATACTTGTGAGCACTTTGAGCTAATCAACTCCCCTCCCACTCATCTCTCTTGCTTCTTTGCATATTCGAAGTGAGATTGAGTGATCCAAGTGCATTTGCATTGTGAGATAGCATCTAGTTGGCACTTGGTGGTTGATTTGCTGCAGGATTCTTGTTTCTCTTGGTGGTTGCCGCCACCTAGATGGTTTGGAGCAGCTTGGAGGCATTGGCAAGAGTTGGTGATTGTTCTTGGCCACCTTCGGTGTTTGTGAGGGGTTTGTGCCTACCTCGGCGAAGCGCCAAAGACAACGTTAGTAAATTGCTCGTGTCATTGCAACCTTTTGCCATTTGGTAGGTTCTTGTGGCGCCTTTTGAGAGGCTCGGTGTGAGACTGATTAGCCACCGAACCACGTGGTCAAGAGGGACACAACGGGGACTAGCGTGCCGGCAAGCATGTGAACCTCGTGATAAATCTTTGTGTCATCATTCTTATTGTGATTGATCGATCCCGGTGGTTGTGTATTATGGAATTCATCTCTTGATCATATTGTTTGGTTGGCTCAACACTTCGCCCCTCGGTGATACCCTTCTAACTCTCTCTTGTATTAATTTCTTAGTTACTTTGCTAGAGTAGCTCTTTTGTGTTGCTTGCTAGTTGTAGTTTCCTTCTCGGTTTGACTTGTGCGGTTGAGTGCCAATATACTAGAATTGTGAATTGGATAGGTGGCTTGCAAACACCCCATAGGCTAAGCAAAACTCGCATTACGCTATTTGTTGTATTGATAAACTTGTTTAGCTTGTCATTGTAGAAAATTTTAAAAGGCTATTCACCCCCCTCTAGCCATCAAGACCTTTCAATGCCGTTTCTACGTAACGGTACGGCTTGACTACGCTCTGGCATCATAAAAAGAACTGGCAATTGAAAGATGGAGAAATGGTTCTGATTGCTCAACCCTGCTTGATTATAGACTAGGTGCTTACATAGAATGTTGGATAATAAATAAAATACGGCTACCAAAAGTTTAAGGAATTAAGGATAGACTCTTAGTGCTGCTTTCCACACACAAGAAACCCGCAAGCCATAAAGCATATCATAATCCTTAAGAGTCGGGAATTATATTTCCTAGTTGGGTAAGTCTCGCGAGTACATTGTGTACTCAGGGTTTATTTTACCCCTATTGTAGGTGCACCTTGAGCAGCTAGGACTTGTGTGGAGGATTCTTCTGGTGGGCACAGACGGATTCTCATGTCGCTCCGCTAGACGTTTATTTTGTTTTCGCTGTTTAAATTATCGCACTCTAAACCCTGGCATTGTAATAAATGATTTCTGAAACTCTATGTTGTATGAAATGGACTAAGTGTTGTAAGCTTGTACTCATTATTGGATCTAGGGTGTAAATTATGGATTGTTTGAGTTCTCCCGTTGGGTGTGCTCGAGGAATCATTTGGCTTAGCTCACTCTCAAGGCACTTAGTGTCTAGTGGAAGGCGAATGCCCTAAAAGTGTGTAAAATCGAGCGATTCTGCCACACCCCTTCCTCTATCACAATCGCACATGTTAGCTCAGCCCAGCTCAAGTTACATTCAGTGCAACTCATGCGGACTGCTATTTCTAGAAGAAAGAGCTTTGGTGACGTCTGAATGTCTGATAACTACCTTCTTCTTCTACTACTACCCGGCTACCTATCTTTCTTCTCTTTCTTCAGACACGTGAAACAAGTTTCAACCTCGGGTAAGGAAGGACAATGGCGGGCGAACTGTATAAGATTAGCAATACCGTCTGAAGTGTAGCAGAGCAGAGCACAAAAAGAAATGAAGCCTGTTTCAGTCCTACTCTTCCTAATCACCTTGGTTGTAGCCGTTTCTCTGGCCACACCAACTCCTTTCTGAGCTCGATTGCCTCCACGTTCGTGACTCCCACTAATGCCTCAGCTTCCTCCTGTTACCTAGTTCCCTTCTCCCTCCGGCCACAGTGGCGTACCAGGTGCACCCCCGCCGGCGGTGGACTGCATTATGCCGCTCTCCCACATGTTCTCCTGTCTTGAGTTCCTCGCTAATAGCAGAGGTCTGGAGGAACTGCCTAGCCTAGGCTAGGTGTGTTCCTTAGCTCTTGATCCAAACAAGTGCACAATCCCCTTCCTCTAGCACAATCGCACATGTTAGTTCAGCCCAGCCCAAGGTAAATTCAGTGCAACTCACTACTATTTTTAGAAGAAAGAGTTTTGGTAATGTCTGAATGGCTGATAACTGTCTTCTTCTACTACATGGCTACCTATCTTTCTTCTCTTTCTTCGGACACGTGAAACAAGTTCCAATCCTAGGTAAGGGAGGACAGTGGCAGACAGATTGTATAAGATTAGCAAAGCAGTCCAAAGTGTAGCATAGTAGAGCACAACAAGCAATGAAGCTCCTTTCACTCTTGCTCTTCCTAATTGCCTTGGTTGTGGTTGTCTCTCTAGCTACACCAACACCTTTCCAAACTCAACTGCCTCCGCTTCTATGACTCCCACCAATGCCTGCACTTTCTCCTATTACCTAGTTCCCTCCTCCTGCCTTTGGCGACAACGGTGTACTAGGTGCACCCCTACTGTTGGCAGACTACATTACACAATTCTCTCACACGTTCTCCTGTCTTGAGTTCCTGACCAATAGCAGAGGTCCAGAGGAGCTATCTAGCCTAGGCCAAGTGTGTTCCTTAGCTCTCGATCCAAACAAGTGCACAATCCCCTTCCTCTAGCACAATCACACATGTTAGCTCAGCCCTGCCCAAGTTACATTCAGTGCAAATCATGCTAACTGCTATTTCTAGAAGAGAGAGCTTTGTTAATGTCTGAATGTCTAATAACTATCTTCTTCTTCTACCTGACTACATGTCTTTCTTCTCTTTCTTTGGACACACGACACAAGTTCTAATCCCGGGTAAGGAAGGACAATGGCAGACAGACTATATAAGATTAGCAATGCATTCTAAATTGTAGCAGAGCAGATCACAACATGCAATGAAGCCTGTTTCACTCCTACTCTTCCAAATCGCCTTGGTTGTGGCTGTCTCTCTGGCCACACCATCACCTTTCTGAGCTCGCTTGCCTCCGCATTCATGACTTCCACCAATGCCTTTGCTTCCTCCCTTCAATGGCACTTCACTAGCTTCAGATCACTTCTAAATTCCTCATCCATCATCTTCTTCTGCTATGTAAAGTACACATCATATCCTCCCGAGTGATCCTACCCCTGCCCGGTGCATCATCATCATGGAACTGAGGTGGTGTTGATGAGTGATTTATTTGTTTTGCTCCAATATCTAAATTGTTAGTTGGGAGAGAGGAAAAAGAAATAGGGAGAGAACTAGTCCATGGATGAAGAACTTGTCCATGACAAGTTTGTGGAGATGATGAAGAGATCAAAGATACAAACTGCATAACACTGCTTCTTTATTGTTCTAAATAGATGTTATGTATATAGAAACAGCCAAGGCTACTCTACTACTCTTGTGTTGTGTTGCATTCCTTAATGGTCATCAGCATCACGCCATCAGTTCACTCTTCATGCATGCAAGAACTACCTGAGCGACTACACTATTTCACTCTCCATGCATGAATTCACATACCAACTAGCATGAATGCATGTTCCAATGTAACACCCCTAGGTGTTAAGCATGCATTAGCATCCAAAGCATTAGTCATAATCATCTCATACATGGTTATCGTTGCATGCAATATAGACCCTTTTAAATTTAAAGTTGAAAAACAATTACTCAAAACCCAAATTCTGCATTTAAGTGCTAAAGAGTGGTGAAACTTTGTGTAGCTACACTTTTAAATAATCTAGAATAAATTAACATGATTTTTGGAGCAATTCTTGAATTCAAGTTTTTCTCAAATTTTGTTTTAAAAATATTCTAAACAAATATTTTTTTTGATTAACAATTTAGCTTTAAATCCCAAATTCAAAATCTATTAGGAATTTTGAAAAATGCTCTACATGAAAGTTGTAGAGAATAAAATTTTGAACAACTTTTATTTTGGGCCAAAATTCTGAAAACCTCTTGTTCATCTTCAAATTCAAATTTGAAACAAATAAGGAAAATCTGGAAATATTTTTGAAAAAGAAAAATCCATTTTCGCTTCTTGGGCCGCGGCCTCCCTTTCGGCCCAGCAGCGCTGGCAGCCCGGCCCGCAGCCCCGCGCCGGCTTCCTCCCGCGCGCGCGCCCGCGCGCGACGCCGTGGCGCCGCGGCAGAGCTCGGCCGCCGCGTGGCCGAACGACGGCGACGCCGCGCGACACGCACCCCGGGTGGCCCCCGCGTCCCCCGCGCCACGCGCCTTGAACCCGCGCTCGCTCCTCCCTCGGCTGCACGCCCTCCATTCCTCCTCTCGCCCCGCCAGCAGCAGCAGCGCACCGCCACGCCATCACCAGCTCCCGGAGCTCCGCCACCGCCGTTCGCGCTCGTGGCTGCTTCTCCGGCCGATTCCTCCCGGCCTCAGCTCCGCCCCGCTTCCCTCCACCGCGTGCGCGCCTCCACTCCGCCGCTCGAGCTCAGGTGAGGGCCAATTGGCCGCCCCCCTCCTCCACTGCCGCCATGGCCGCCGTTGGCCGCGCGCGCATGGCCGGAGCTCCCTGGGCCTTCATGCCTCCTCCGGTCTCGAGCATCCGCTTTCCCTTCGCCTAGCAGTGCTCGCGCTCGCCTTCTCGGCCGCCCTCGTGGCCTGCATTGGCCGGCCGACGAGCTCCAGCGCCGCCGTGCCGCCATCTCCGCCGGCGAGCCTCCTCCAGAGCTCCCGCGCCGCTCGGAGTTGGTGCGCTAGGTGCGTCTCGGTGCGGGGAGCACGTTGGTGCCCTCCCCGTCGCCGGAGACCTCACCGGCGGCGAGTTCGCCACCGGTCAGCGCCTCCCCCGCGCTGCTCTGGCTGGCCGGTGGGGTCCGTTGACCCGTGGGTCCCGCGTGTCAGCGTGTGTGGGTGCACTGCACCGGGTGTATTCAGCGTTTTCACCGGCGAATTGTTAAAAGAATTAAGGAAAATGATTTCTCAGAATTATGAAACAGCTTTGAAAAATCATATCTCAAGATTTATAGCTCCAAAAATGATGAAACAAATTTTGAAATGTTCCTCTTGAATATATCTACAGTTTAAAAATATTTCATGATAAATTGTTGACACTTTTCTGTGTAGGTTTATTTAATTGCTATAAATGCTGATATCTTAGAAAATGTGTAGTAAATAAAATAATGAAGAGAAAAATGTGATTCTTGTTGCTTTAATCTTTATTAGTAATGTACTTTTTAGGAAAAATATTAGTGAAGCATGTTCTGTGAGAAAAATTTGAAGTGTAGTTCAAATGCCTTTAATTGATAATCTTTGTTTTTTTAGTAGAGAGCTAAATTTGTATAGAACATACATGTGATAATTTTTGTAGTATGTTAGTTTACTGTTAGTAACATAGGAAAAATGTGAAATCTGTTGTTTGATACTTTTTCTAGTACAAAATAATTTCATGCTCATTATTATGCTATACCTTGTTTATTTTGTACAGATAGTTTTACCTATTCAATTCTCATGAAAATTTAGTAGTAGGTTATTTAGGGTAAGAATAATCTACTGTAATTTTTGTAGATTTTTATCTACACCAGAAATAGGTGTTGCTGTGTAACCCTAGCTAAATAGGGAATACAATATTATTCTTTATGAGAAATTAAGAGAAATAAAATATGTTTGGTGTATCTTTGAAGCATCATTATGCCTTGCTGATGTTATGGATGAGTTAGATTGGTAAGCTTTGGTAGCTTAGGTTCACTTGTATGTGTGAATAATAGGTTAGCTAATAGAAGAATAAGGTGCATGTTTTAGGGTACATGTTCTTGGATGACGTTGACTACCTTGTAGAAGAAATAGTTATATTCAAACTACTCATTCCATGTGCTCGTCTGCATCTCATGTCATCAAAGCACTCCACCATAATCCGACACATCATTTGCATGTTTGCTTATGCACTTGCATCATACAGGATCGCAGGAGGAGTCGCAGGTAGCAGTACCGGAGGAACAAGCTTGGACGGATCCACAGGAGCCCCAGGCACAGGAGGTGCCCGAGGAGGAAGAGTCAGGCGAGGAGCTGCCAGAGTGCGTCGACCACCATCCTAGCTCGTTCGAAAAAGGCAAGCCCCGGAGCATTTTAAGCCTCCTATTTTTATAAAAGTTGTTCCTTACTACATGAACTATAGTTATATATATATAGTTGCATTAAGTTATAGGAGTTGAGTGAAACCGTTGTTACATTATTACCTTGGCCACCGGATTATCTTTCACCCTGTTAGGTCAGGATCGAGTGAATTGCTTAGCCATGCTTAGACCGGTAGAAGTCGGGTGTTTTCCTGTCACCTGCGAGTTATAGGTGGATACCGGGTTATGGTTAGCTGTAATTGTGATCATAAAAAGTAACCAAGTGTTGATAGATAAATGAAGACCGGGCGGAGTCTTATAGGGTTTTGGACTATAGTGATTCCGTCTATGTCGATTAAGGACCGATCGTTGCTCGTCCCTCTTGTCATGTTGAACGCATGTCTCACATTTAGCTGGCCGAATAAAGTACCTTTCGACCGCGAAGCTAGTGACACTTTTCGAGCCGGGATAAACTCGGGTTGGCAGACTGGTGTTGAAGGGGGTGTAACGGGGACGCGAAGAGTGAGCCCAAGGTGCGTCCTGGCAGTCGGGCGGTCCCTGGGTAGTGCGATCCATGATTGTTATCCCGCGGCTTCTTGGAAAGTGTCATTGGTGATCTACACGACCCTGACGGGGGAAATAGGGTTTGTGTGAGGAATAAATCTCCAGCTGGATAGGAATTCGATTCGAATCGCCGTCGCTCCCGGTTAGTGAGCACTTGACTCGAGCTATGGCATCGTAGTAACATTAAAGGAACACTGATGGTTAAGTGAATGATGTTGGAAATGCTAAACCTGATATGGTAATCTAGGTTGTTAATGATGAATCAAGTGATTGTTCTAGCAATAGATGCTTACCTAGCTTGAATAGGTTATACTAAAAAGTGATGCAAAAAGTACTGGTATAGTTTTTCATAACAACTTATGCTTTTCGCAAATGAGTCAAGCCAGTCCAATCTATAAAGCCTTGCATGATCCTTGGTGTCCTTTATTTCTGGTTTATGACGGGTAAGTCTAGCTGAGTACATTCCCGTACTCAGGGCGTTGTTCCCATTGTTGTTGCAGATGGTCAGATGTACTATGGGTACTGCTCCGACTGTCTGTATCCGGCGATGGGTGACAACTAGGACCTTGGGCAAGGGTCACTCTGTTTGTCTTATCTACTGCTTTTGTGGACCATGACTATCTGCTGGCACTGTATTTGAACTAAGTGTGGGTGTAAAACTACTTGCTTCCGCTATGTTATTTTGAACTGTGTTGTAATAACTTTTATTCCGAACTCCGATGTATTCCACTTTTATTGTGAACTCTACGTATTATGTGAACTGTGGCTGCTAAATCAGTACGATCTTGGTTGTACGTTGGTTGGTTTGAAATCTCTCGTGATTTCACGGAATCTCGGGTTATACGGGTTTAAGTTTGATAAATTAACCGCCTTGGTGGAAAATTTTCTTACTTAATCTCGTATAATTACGTTGATCCGTTACAGCTGGCATCGGAGCATGGTTTAGCATGTTACTGTTCACATGGGTATTTAAAAACAAAAATGTGTTTTTAACTAAGCTTTTAAATTTAAGAGTGTGCCAGTGGTCATATCCTTTATGCCCAATAAGGACTCTAGGTGGCTTAATTAAGTACTAACTTGGGGGTTTGCATCATATTTTAAATTTTGTCGCTCATACGGCGTGCTATTGTATGAGTGCCATTCAATTGAGTGGTAATGAATGGATCAATTCCCTCTACGCCCTGGTAAGTGAGAGTTGTGAGAGCATGGACGGATACACTGCCGATCTAGGGGAGTGCTTATGTGATACCGAAATACTTACGTGTCATGCGCATGTTCGTATAAGGGTATTTAAATGGTGGGGACTTCCGTCATGCGGTGACAATGCCGTCAATAGGATGATGATTTGGATAGTTGTTACCGTTATATCCGTATCTGGGGATGCGTGTAGAGCGAGTAACTTACTTTACTGCTTTCTTACATATTTTCATACTGTGAGGGTTGGGCTGAAGTGACTTTCTGCAGGTACATAACAATGCTTTCGAGTAGTACGTATTAGTTACGTTACAAGAGATCGTTGTATACCACCGTTTATTCCGTTAGTAGTTATTAGTTTTCTAAGTTTGTGAGGACGTACGGAACGTGCATGTATCATGTGGTGCATTTCATTCATGGCATTGTTCCTCCCCTTATAAGTTGATTATCTCATTTCGATAAAAATGCCAACTTAAAAATCTGTTCTCACCACGGTAATAAAATTTTGCTACAGATGGCACGTACCAAGCAGACAGCCCGCAAGTCCACCGGCAGAGCTCCCCATCATCAGCTTGCTCCACGCACTCGTCAGCGCCACACTTTTTTTGGTGAGTTTGGGATGCCTACGCTCTTGTGGAGAGTACTCAGCTATGTAGGCTATCCTGATGGGATGGAGCCCCGTTACTTTTGGTCGAATGAGCGGTTGGGGGAAAGACTTTTGGTGACTGTGGTAGTGGTAGTTCGTCCCTGAGGTGATGGTTCTGAGTGGACCGGTTGGCATTTTGAGTCAACTGGTAGGACCCCTGAAGAAGCCGCTGAGAGGGCAGCCTTTGGGATCCTGAGGGATATATGGATCGCTTTCCTCAGGAGTTGGCAGCAGCTATAGTTGGAGTCTTTCCGAGGGGCAACCCCTCCACTGACTCGTGGCAGCAGGCAAGAGGAAGATCTCTGGAGATTAGCACAGTAGAAGCACAGAACAGTGACAATCCTGCTATGAGTGCCATGTTCGCAGTGATGAGGGCTTTTGATGGAGTGGAAGGTAGCCTGAGACGTGTGTCTAGTGCTCTTGGTCAGGCTCATGATGACCGCCGTCAGCTTCAGAGAGATCACGACACCGAGATTGAGAGGCTCAACGCAGAGATGGCTCAGTTGACTCGCCAGAGAGATCAGGCTACCCAGAGGACTGTGGCTTTCGAAGGAGATGTGCGTGCCCTGAGAGAGCAGGTTGGGCGACTGACCACCGCCAACAGGAACGCTGAGCGCATGTTGACTCATGTGCTCCATCAGAGGAATGAAGCCTGGTCCGCAGAGAATGTGTTGAGGGCTAAACAGTTTGAGCTAGAGCAACAGCTGGCATATGCAGAGGAATATAATGACAATCTGCATGAGGAGGTTCATCGGCTGAACAATCAACTCAACCCCTATGTTCCTCCTAGTGCGGCAGAGATGGATTTGAATAAAGATGAAGATCCTGAAGTGCCCGAAGCACCAGTTGGGGAGCACCACGACGCTGCTAATGGCGACGAAGCCAACGTCTCGGACTTAGACAGCGACCACGATGAGTAGGCTAGTAGTTGTGGCGCTAGCTACTAGGTTCCATCTACATGGTCTTTTGCTTGTTGGCACATTGGGCTTGTAATAATGAGTAGAAAGACTAAGGCTTTGATGTAATGTTGGAAAGCTTGGATGTGTTTGTGGCGGTATCCGAACGTCAAAAAGTCCAGTGTATGTATGCTGGCAACTTGGTTGTAATGGACACGATTGGAATGACTTATTGTGCCCCTGTTTTATTGTATGAATTTATTCTCTCTAGTAAATTCAGTCAGCATGATTTTTCATTTGGTCGCAATTCCTACAACATCACCTAATAATTACTGTTGCTGAAACATGCAGATGCCGAACACTCGTCGTACCGTGTATGGTGCCGCTGAGGCTGGTGGTAGTGCAGCTGCTTGTGATGACCGTGATCCACCACCGTCTCCTCCACCCTACACTGCGGAACAGTTTTTCGCACAATTTCTCGGAAGCCAACGTAATATGGAGGGCATGCAACAGAATATGGAAGCTGCATTGCGCAGTATCGCAGACAACACCCGTCGAGGAATAAACCCGGGTGGGCACGAAGCAAATCAGTACAGTAGCTTCAAGGACTTCATGGATACTCATCCCCCGATCTTTAAGGAAGCCACAGAACCCTTGGATGCAGAAGAGTGGATTAATACTATGGAAGACAAGTTTCGTGTCTTGAGAATGACTGAAGTGTTGAAGACTGAGTATGCAGCTCATCAGCTTCAAGGTCCGGCAGGAATGTGGTGGAAACATCACCGCACCACTTTTCCTCCCCACGCTCACATCACTTGGAGGGAGTTCACCGAAGCCTTCCGTGGAACATACATTCCACCTGGTCTGACCAAGATGAAGCTTGGGGAATTCCTGGCACTGAATCAAGGCACGAAGACTGTAACTCAATATCTACATGCATTCAATAACCTGAGCCGTTATGCTCCTGATATGGTGAATACTGAGGCCAAGAAGATCGCTAGCTTCAAGAGAGGCCTGAATCCCAAGATGATGAAACATGTGGGTACCAATATGAGGACTGGTTTCAATGATTTCGTTAGTGACTGTCTGAAGCAAGAGAAGAACAATAATGTTTATGCTGCTTCCAAGATCCGTAAGAGAGCTTTCGAGTCGGGTTCGTCTCAGTCCAGAGCCCCAGTGGCCAACCGTCCGGCTTATCGATCGCCTGCCCCAGGTGCCAGGTTTAGGCCACCGCAAAGGAAGAATCAGAATGCTCAGCAACCCCAGAGAAACCAGAAACCATTCAAGATGGCATTGCCTCAGGCGAAGATTGGACAAGGCAGTTCATCTGGAACTGTGGCTCAAGTGAAGGGACCGTGCTTCAACTGCAACCAACCCGGACACTTTGCGAAGTTTTGTCCCTACCCTAAGAAACAACAGACGCAGTATCAAGCTCGTGTGCATCACACCACCGTGGATGACATCCCTGAAGGAGAACCGGTAACAGCTGGTATGTTTTCTATCAACAATCATCCTACAGTAGTCTTGTTTGATTCCGGATCATCTCATTCCTTTGTAAGTCAAGTTTTTGTTAAGAGGCATGAGCAAAAGATAATTGAATTGGAATGTGCATATAAAATCAGTTCAGCTGGGGCTGATCTGTTGACTAATTAGATAGTTCAGGGAGTAACCCTAAACATATCAAACCGGTAATATAAGCTTAATCTGATAGTCATGCCAGGGTTAGTTTTGGATATGATCATGGGTATGAACTGGATGAATAAGATGGGGGTAGTAATCGATATTGGAGGAAGGAGTATCTCTCTTAAGGAACCAAGTGGAGAAGGCACTTTTTGGGTGGTCCTACCTCGGAAGGTAGACCTAGCTAGCACGACTTGTGCGGTCCAAGCTACTCTGCTAGCCCAGATTCCAGTGGTCTGTGAGTTTCCAGATGTGTTTCCGGATGAGTTACCTGGACTTCCACCAGACCGAAGTGTTGAGTTTGCCATTGAGTTAATTCCGGGAACAACACCAATCTCGAGAAGGCCCTATCGGATGCCTCCCAATGAGTTAGCCGAATTGAAGAAGCAACTCCAGGACTTGCTAAAGAAAGGTTTGATTCGTCCTAGCTCGTCTGAATGGGGATGCCCCGCTCTATTTGTGAAAAAGAAGAAGGATAACTCCTTATGCATGTGCGTGGATTATCGACCACTGAATGCAGTGACAATTAAAAACAAGTATCCTCTTCCTCGGATTGATATCTTGTTTGACCAATTGTCTAAGGCCAAAGTGTTCTCTAAGATAGATTTGAGATCAGGATACCATCAGATAAAGATTAGGCCACAAGATGTGCCTAAGACTGCGTTCTCTACCAGATATGGCTTGTACGAGTATCTTGTCATGTCCTTTGGATTGACAAACGCTCCTGCATACTTTATGTATCTGATGAATTCTGTTTTCATGCCAGAGTTGGACAAGTTTGTGATTGTGTTCATTGATGACATTCTAATATATTCAGAGAATGAAGAAGATCACGCAGAGCACCTCAGGATTGTCTTGACTAGACTCAGGGAACATCAACTGTATGTGAAGTTCAGCAAGTGTGAGTTCTGGCTTAAGACAGTGCCTTTTCTCGGCCACGTGTTGTCTGAAAATGGCATTTCCGTAGACCCTAGTAAGGTACAAGAGGTTATGGACTGGAAGTCACCAACCTCAGTGCATGAAGTTCGCAGTTTTCTTGGTTTAGCCGGTTACTATCGTCGCTTCATACCGGATTTCTCGAAGATTGCCAAACCAATGACAAGCCTGTTACAGAAGGATCATAAGTTTGTATGGACAGAGGAGTGCGAGGCAGCTTTCTGCACCTTGCGAAAGTTGTTGACCACTGCTCCTGTTCTGGCCCAACCGGATATAGAAAAGTCTTTTGATGTGTTCTGTGACGCATCTAAGAATGGGTTAGGATGTGTACTAATGCAAAATGGAAGGGTCATTGCCTATGCCTCACGTCAATTGAGGAAGCATGAAGTTAACTATCCTACACATGATTTGGAGCTTGCAGCAGTAGTGCATGCTCTAAAGATTTGGAGACACTACCTAAAGGGTAATGTGTGTAACCTCTTTACAGATCATAAGAGTCTCAAATATATTTTTACCCAATCTGAGTTGAACATGCGACAGAGAAGATGGTTAGAGCTGATAAAGGACTATAATCTAAATGTACATTATCATCCCGGGAAGGCTAATGTAGTAGCAGATGCACTGAGCAGAAAATCACATGCTATTGATGTGCAACCGTTGTTTGAAGAAGGGTTCAAATTGTTACATCCTGCTGTGTTGCATAATATTCAGATCAGTTGTACTCTGGAAAACCAGATCTTTGAAGGTCAGAAGACAGATAAGGGAATCTTTCATATCAAAGAGAAGATGAAGAGGGAACCCACCAAACACTTTCGATTGGATGACCAAGGAGTGTTATGGTTTAAGGATCGCCTGGTGGTACCTAAGGACAGAGAGCTTAAGAACAAGTTGATGAATGAGACCCATCATTCCAAGCTATCTATTCACCCCGGAAGTAGTAAGATGTACCAAGATTTGCGACTCCATTTTTGGTGGACTAAGATAAAAAAAAGAAATTGTAGCATACGTTGCTCGTTGCGACATGTGTTGTAGAGTTAAAGCTCTTCACATGAGACCCGCAGGACTTCTGCAACCCTTGTCTGTACCCGATTGGAAATGGGATGATATAAGTATGGATTTCATCACTGGTCTTCCCACCACACAGAAGGGACACGATTCTATTTGGGTAATAGTAGATCGTCTCACCAAGACAGCTCACTTTCTGCCAGTTAAGACAACATTCCGACCACCTCAATATGCAGAAAAGTATATTGCTGAGATTGTCCGATTACATGGTATACAAAAAACGATCGTGTCTGATCGTGGTTCATAGTTTTCCTCTCATTTTTGGGAACATCTTCATAAAGGTTTGGGTACTAGTTTGATTCGTAGTACGACTTACCATCCACAGACAGACGGGCAGACAGAACGAGTTAATACTGTACTTGAAGATATGCTTAGAGCTTGTGTACTATCATCCAGAGGCTCATGGGAATCCTGGTTACCATTGGCAGAATTCGCTTACAACAACAGTTACCAAGAGAGTATCAAGATGGCACCTTTTGAAGCTTTATATGATAGGAAGTGTAGGACACCGTTAAATTGGGTAGAGCTTGGAGAAAGAAGGTTTTATGGAATTGATTTTGTAAATGAGGCAGAGAAGAAGGTCCGTATTATCCGGCAAAACATGCAAGCTGCACAGTCCCATCAGAAGAGTTATGCAGACAAGAGAAGGAGACCATTGAATTTCCAAGTGGGTGACTATGTCTATTTGAAGGTTACCCCCATGAAGAAGAAACGGTTTGGAATCAAGCAGAAACTGTCTGCTAGATATATCAGACCATACCAGATCATAGAGAAAAAGGGTCCCGTGGCGTACAAGTTGCAATTGCCAGAAGGGATGCGTTCGATCTTTCCCGTCTTTCACGTATCCCAGTTGAAGAAATATCTGCGTGTTCCGGAAGAGAGAATAGAACCGCAGGGTATTCGGATCAAGGAAGACTTGGAATATCGTGAACAACCAGTTCGAGTTCTGGATGCAAAGGACCGAGTCACTCGGAATAGAGTGGTAACAACCTACAAGATTCAGTGGAGCCATCATGATGAGAGTGATGCTTCATGGGAAACGGGAGAATATCTTCAAACTGCGTATAAAGATTTTTTACGATAAATGGTTCGTAACTCAAAATCTCGGGACGAGATTCTTATAAGGGGGAGGGCTGTAACACCCCTGGGTGTTAAGCATGCATTAGCATCCAAAGCATTAGTCATAATCATCTCATACATGGTTATCGTTGCATGCAATATAGACCCTTTTAAATTTAAAGTTGAAAAATAATTACTCAAAACCCAAATTCTGCATTTAAGTGCTAAAGAGTGGTGAAACTTTGTGTAGCTACACTTTTAAATAATCTAGAATAAATTGACATGATTTTTGGAGCAATTCTTGAATTCAAGTTTTTCTCAAATTTTGTTTTAAAATATTCTAAACAAATATTTTTTTGATTAACAATTTAGCTTTAAATCCTAAATTCAAAATCTATTAGGAATTTTGAAAAATGCTCTACATGAAAGTTGTAGAGAATAAAATTTTGAACAACTTTTATTTTGGGCCAAAATTCTGAAAACCTCTTGTTCATCTTCAAATTCAAATTTGAAATAAATAAGGAAAATCTGGAAATATTTTTGAAAAAGAAAAATCCATTTTCGCTTCTTGGGCCGCGGCCTCCCTTTCGGCCCAGCAGCGCTGGCAGCCCGGCCCGCAGCCCCGCGCCGGCTTCCTCCCGCGCGCGCGCCCGCGCGCGACGCCGTGGCGCCGCGGTAGAGCTCGGCCGCCGCGTGGCCGAACGACGGCGACGCTGCGCGACACGCACCCCGGGTGGCCCCCGCGTCCCCCGCGCCACGCGTCTTCAACCCGCGCCCGCTCCTCCCTCGGCTGCACGCCCTCCATTCCTCCTCTCGCCCCGCCAGCAGCAGCAGCGCACCGCCGCGCCATCACCGGCTCTCGGAGCTCCGCCACCGCTGTTTGCGCTCGTGGCTGCTTCTCCGGCCGATTCCTCCCGGCCTCAGCTCCGCCCCGCTTCCCTCCACCGCGTGCGCGTCTCCACTCCGCCGCTCGAGCTCAGGTGAGGGCCAATTGGCCGCCCCCCCTCCTCCACTGCCGCCATGGCCGCCGTTGGCCGGCGCGCATGGCCGGAGCTCCCTGGCCCTTCATGCCTCCTCCGGTCTCGAGCATCCGCTTCCCCTTCGCCTAGCAGTGCTCGCGCTCGCCTTCTCGGCCGCCCTCGTGGCCTGCATTGGCCGGCCGACGAGCTCCAGCGCCGCCGTGCCGCCATCTCCACCGGCGAGCCTCCTCCAGAGCTCCCGCGCCGCTCGGAGTTGGTGCGCTGGGTGCGTCTCGGTGCGGGGAGCACGTTGGTGCCCTCCCCGTCGCCGGAGACCTCACCGGCGGCGAGTTCGCCACCGGTCAGCGCCTCCCCCGCGCTGCTCTGGCTGGCCGGTGGGGTCCGTTGACCCATGGGTCCCGCGTGTCAGCGTGTGTGGGTGCACTGCACCGGGTGTATTCAGCGTTTTCACCGGCGAATTCTTAAAAGAATTAAGAAAAATGATTTCTCAGAATTATGAAACAGCTTTGAAAAATCATATCTCAAGATTTATAGCTCTAAAAATGATGAAACAAATTTTGAAATGTTCCTCTTGAATAGATCTATAGTTTAAAAATATTTCATGATAAATTGTTGAAATTTTTCTGTGTAGGTTTATTTAATTGCTATAAATGCTGATATCTTAGAAAATGTGTAGTAAATAAAATAATGAAGGGAAAAATGTGATTCTTATTGCTTTAATCTTTATTAGTAATGTACTTTTTAGGAAAAATATTAGTGAAGCATGTTCTGTGAGAAAATTTTGAAGTGTAGTTCAAATGCCTTTAATTGATAATCTTTGTTATTTTTAGTAGAGAGCTAAATTTGTATAGAACATACATGTGATAATTTTTGTAGTATGTTAGTTTACTGTTAGTAACATAGGAAAAATGTGAAATCTGTTGTTTGATACTTTTTCTAGTACAAAATAATTTCATGCTTATTATTATGCTATACCTTGTTTATTTTGTACATATAGTTTTACCTATTCAATTCTCATGAAAATTTAGTAGTAGGTTAGTTAGGGTAAGAATAATCTACTGTAATTTTTGTAGATTTTTATCTACACCAGAAATAGGTGTTGCTGTGTAACCCTAGCTAAATAGGGAATAAAATATTATTCTTTATGAGAAATTAAGAGAAATAAAATATGTTTGGTGTATCTTTGAAGCATCATTATGCCTTGCTGATGTTATGGATGAGTTAGGTTGGTAAGCTTTGGTAGCTTAGGTTCACTTGTATGTGTGAATAATAGGTTAACTAATAGAAGAATAAGGTGCATATTTTAGGGTACATGTTCTTGGATGACGTTGACTACCTTGTAGAAGAAATAGTTATATTCAAACTGCTCATTCCATGTGCTCGTCTGCATCTCATGTCATCAAAGCACTCCACCATAATCCGACACATCATTCGCATGTTTGCTTATGCACTTGCATCATACAGGATCGCAGGAGGAGTCGCAGGTAGCAGTACCGGAGGAACAAGCTTGGACGGATCCGCAGGAGCCCCAGGCACAGGAGGTGCCCGAGGAGGAAGAGTCAGGCGAGGAGCTGCCAGAGTGCGTCGACCACCATCCTAGCTCGTTCGAAAAAGGCAAGCCCCGGAGCATTTTAAGCCTCCTATTTTTATAAAAGTTGTTCCTTACTACATGAACTATAGTTATATATATAGTTGCATTAAGTTATAGGAGTTGAGTGAAACCGTTGTTGCATTATTACCTTGGCCACCGGATTATCTTTCACCCTGTTAGGTCAGGATCGAGTGAATTGCTTAGCCATGCTTAGACCGGTAGAAGTCAGGTGATTTCCTGTCACCTGCGAGTTATAGGTGGATACCGGGTTATGGTTAGCTGTAATTGTGATCATAAAAAGTAACCAAGTGTTGATGGATAAATGAAGACCGGGCGGAGTCTTATAGGGTTTTGGACTATAGTGATTCCGTCTGTGTCGATTAAGGACCGATCGTTGCTCGTCCCTCTTGTCATGTTGAACGCATGCCTCACATTTAGCTGGCCGAATAAAGTACCTTTCGACCGCGAAGCTAGTGACACTTTTCGAGCCGGGATAAACTCGGGTTGGCAGACTGGTGTTGAAGGGGGTGTAACGGGGACGCGAAGAGTGAGCCCAAGGTGCGTCCTGGCAGTCGGGCGGTCCCTGGGTAGTGCGATCCATGATTGTTATCCCGCGGCTTCTTGGAAAGTGTCATTGGTGATCTACGCGACCCTGACGGGGGAAACAGGGTTTATGTGAGGAATAAATCTCTAACTGGATAGGAATTCGATTCGAATCGCCGTCGCTCCCGGTTAGTGAGCACTTGACTCGAGCTATGGCATCGTAGTAACATTAAAGGAACACTGATGGTTAAGTGAATGATGTTAGAAATGCTAAACCTGATATGGTAATCTAGGTTGTTAATGATGAATCAAGTGATTGTTCTAGCAATAGATGCTTACCTAGCTTGAATAGGTTATACTAAAAAGTGATGCAAAAAGTACTGGTATAGTTTTTCATAACAACTTATGCTTTTCGCAAATGAGTCAAGCCAGTCCAATCTATAAAGCCTTGCATGATCCTTGGTGTCCTTTATTTCTGGTTTATGACGGGTAAGTCTAGCTGAGTACATTCCCGTACTCAGGGCGTTGTTCCCATTGTTGTTGCAGATGGTCAGATGTACTATGGGTACTGCTCCGACTGTCTGTATCCGGCGATGGGCGACAACTAGGACCTTGGGCAAGGGTCACTCTGTTTGTCTTATCTACTGCTTTTGTGGACCATGACTATCTGCTAGCACTGTATTTGAACTAAGTGTGGGTGTAAAACTACTTGCTTCCGCTATGTTATTTTGAACTGTGTTGTAATAACTTTTATTCCGAACTCCGATGTATTCCACTTTTATTGTGAACTCTACGTATCATGTGAACTGTGGCTGCTAAATCAGTACGATCTTGGTTGTACGTTGGTTGGTTTGAAATCCCTCGTGATTTCACGGAATCTCGGGTTATACGGGTTTAAGTTTGATAAATTAGCCGCCTCGGTGGAAAATTTTCTTACTTAATCTCGTATAATTACGTTGATCCGTTACATCCAACTAACATGGAAAATGGAAACGCTAGCCGGTAGTAAAGGTTTTTGTGTGACAATTCAATGATACTGCTATATCTTGAAGAAAAGGGGTTTGAGAAAAGTAGTATAAGACATGTGTCTTGGAAAGCTTTTGTTTTATAAAAAGACACTCGAAAAGAGCGTTTCACTTTTAACATATCTCAAGGCGAACAAAGCTAGTACAAATGATGAACAAAAGACATAAAATAACGTTAATAAATAAGAGTATATTAAAAACCAAATCAGTCATCTTCTTCCTTTGAATGCCCGCTGTGTGCTGGAGTTTGAAGATCACATTGCAAAGTCGACACAGGAAAGGGACACCTGCAAATACCCTCACCAAACATGGCTTTGAAAACCACAGAATCCACTCGCCGCTGACAACGACATCTAGTTCCAGGTCATCGAGGGGCCATGATCATATAAATGCGGTAGATATATAGAAAAGGTCTATTTGACCTTCAAATGACTTGATGCCTTCAGGGGGGTCTGCCCCTGTATTTATACCCCGGTGGGACGCACACGAGCCATTGGATCAAACCGACTTCACGTAGGGCTAGGATTGATCCTCAAGGTTGATAAAAGAATACTCTAGAAGCTCGTGGAAGGGGGAGAAGGGGGTGGCCGCCCCCTGGCCGGCTGGCCCCACCTAGTAGGCACTCGGCCTTTGCTTTGTTCTGGTGTCTTTTGGGGTCTTCTATAATATACTAGTATTTATCTCGCGGTAAAATTCTATTTTTGTAATAATTAGGTATCTCTCTCCACTTTTCTGCATAACTCCCTGCAAACATTAATATTCAATAAAGCTCATGGAATTCATAAAATAACACTCGAGTCTTCTATGTTTTCATGTATTTTGACCATTCTCTCATGTTTATTTCACTATATATTGTTGACGTTAACGACCGTCAACAGTTGCCAGGAATGCCACCTGATTGGGACATTGAGTTCATGATTGACTTAGTCCCTAGAACAGGACCGATAGCCAAACGTCCGTATAAGATGGCAGCTGATGAACTAGCAGAGCTCAAGAAGCAGTTGCAAGAGCTGACTGATAAGGTGGGGATCTCCTGTACTGTTCATGAAGAAGAAAGATGGATCAATGCGGATGTGTGTCGACTACCGCAACTTGAATGCCGTCATGATCAAGAACAAGTATCCCTTGCCTCGCATAGATGACTTGCTTGATGAGTTGCAAAAGGCAAGGTATTTCTCCAAGATTGACTTGAGATCTAGCTACCATCAAATGAAGATTAGGCCTGAAGATGTTGCAAAGACAACCTTTGTCATTAGATATAGCCAATATGAGTTCATGGTAGTTTCCTTCGGGTTGACCAATGCACCCGCATACTTCATGAACATGATGAACAAAGGTCTTCATAGAAGAGTTTGTATCAGAGCCATACTTGATAGTCGGTCGCAAACTTAGAATGGGACGATAGTCTAGGAGCCATCGAGTCCATCTGACTATCCCCATCGAAGAAGCTGATGTTTAGCAGACCCTCCCTTCTCGAAGCTTCTTCCCTCTCCACCTGCCCATGCTTTGGATGGGTGCCATGCGTCTGGTGGCACGGACGCCGATCATTGGCGTTGTCCGAAGAGCCTACAGACCCCTTGCGAACCCTAGCTTATGGCTATAAAAGCCCTAGCCGGCCGCCTCCCTTCCTACCTTCCACCTCCAGCTGCCATCCTACCTCTCCCAGTCTCCTCATCGCCCTCGCCACAGTAGGCGCTAGCGATGTCTCGGCGCCGTGCGCGCCGCAAACGTCGTAGCCTTGGTCCGGCATCTAGAAGTCGTCGTGGTCATCATCGTCTCTAGTAGGGAGGCGCGGCACGTCCACCTCCTCTACGATCGCATCGCGACCGCGATCGTGTCATCAACCTCTGCCAGGCGCCCATCTCCACCGAGCCGCGCCTCGATCACTTCCTCTCGGCCTCTACGCATCTTGCCGACTTCATCTACCTCGGTGAGCTTTCCTCCATGACCAAGTTTCCATTTTTCCCACTAGAACAGCCTCGCCTTCCTACCACGGCCCTCACCTGCGTTCTTTGTCACTGCCCGTGGACGCGTTGACGCTGAAGCCATCTCGGAGCCAGCCGCAATGCCAAGTCGGGTCCATGACCACGCCACCGCCGCACTCTGCGTTTGGGACCGAACCGCGAAGCCTTCACCGCGATGGACAACCCATCCTCGAGACCCCACCGCCGATCGGCGGCGACCCCATCGCTCACGGCACTCCGGCGCTGCTCCACTATGTCCGTGTCAGCGTCATTGTGTGCCCACACACAAGAACACCAGGGCACACCTCGAGTCCATGACCACGCCCTCCCGGCCTCCGCACGTTCTGTCGGTAGCATCTACCACTGCGGAGACACGCACACTCTCTCCTCGACGTCGCTACGAGCGCAGGAACCGCAGGTGAGGAACCAGACCCACGGACACCGTCCTTCACCCCGCAAGTCCACGCCAGGCCACGCACCAGGGTGTCACCGAACCGGACCCCGTAGCCATCTTCACCACCATCCCGCGTCTACCTGTTGCACGCCACCGGTGAGCTCCGAAGTACCCAAGCTCCTTCCTTTTTGTCAAGTTCTCAATTCTAGCCCTGCTTGTCCCATCCTTTGACGCCAGCTGAGAGTATGAGGGTGTTGTGAGGGATGACGAGAGGTGAGATGTGATGATGAGTGGATGATGAGAATGAGATTATGGATTGGGTTTAGAGAAGATTATTATTATACTCTACTTTTGATGCTTCTACATGCTAAGGATGCAACTATAGCCAAACTTTTAGGATCGCCAGATCCCTTTATTTTCTATTTTTCACTAAAGCTCATCGGTGCTGACCATGGCCTGAACACATCTAGTGGTGTGCAGATTTCTTAACTTGCAGAGATGTTGAGATTGGTAGTTGGTTTACGGTCTACTCTCAAAGATGCCCGTGGATTGAAGTTTTGCCAAGCTTCGCTGCTACGAGTAGAGCCTCGGTGTTTTGATTGATCCTAGCCTAGAGAGATTGTAATTAAGTTAGTTTTGCTCCTATTTTTGTACTCTGGTGTTGTATGACTTTGTAATCAGCTAAAAAGTAAACGTCTGTGATAGCGGAGGTATCCTGGGACTATCACAGAGGGGCAAGAGAGCCAGTATTTCAAGTTTTGAAATCCTGGTACCATGGCTCCATCGACACAAAGATGCAGTTCTGTGATGGCTTAGTCAGTCGTGAATTCTTAGCAATCATTTTTTTAGTGTAAAGAGGAGGGATCGCTCCCTAGAGAGCTTTTATTAAAAAAGGGGTAAAAATTCATACAAACTCCCTTTAGGAGACAAAGAATGAAATGAAAAAAAATTAAGACAATTACACATAAGCTTCTAGCCATTGATTGATCTTGGGAATTCTTCAGCAATCATCTGTCTCTGCCATGTTATGGACAAGGATCTTGGAACTAGTCACCCAGTATGCGCCCATCAATATGTTCCGAGCCATCCTCCCTATCCAGTGTGGCGTCATCCTACCATTAAAGACCTTCACGATGTGCTCCTGTAAGCTTTCTTCTAACTCTTCTCTTACATTTTCACTTAAAATGGTGCCTGTACTGCTAATTCATCTGTTTCATTTTGGTTTCTATATTTCAATAGTTGAGCCTATTCCAACCATCAATGTGAATAATGGTTCAGCAGCACCTCCGCTTCCGCTAGACGCTATCTTCGGTAGCAACAACATTGCTCAAAAGGTGCAGTGCCGCAACAACTTCTTGTGTTGATGAGTGATTTATTTGTTTTGCTCCAATATCTGAATTGTTGGTCAGGAGAGAGGGAAAAGAAAAGGAGAGAGAACTAGTCCATGCATGAAAAACTCATCCATGATATCTATGCACATAAGTTTGTAGAGACGATGAAGAGATCGAGGATACAAACTGCGTAACGCTACTTCTTTATTGTTTTGAATAGATGTTATATATATAGAAACAACCAACGCTACTCTACTACTCCAGTGTTGTGTGGCATTCCTTAATGGCCCGCCATACTTCACTCTTCACGCATGCAAGAACTAACTGAACGACTACACTGCTTCACTCGCCATACATGAATTACACTGCTTCACTCTCCACGCATGAATTCATATAACAACTAGCATGAATGCCATCGTCCGACGACCCTTCCTTGTACCATGGAGCTTTACACTTGGGGCACGCATTCAGGTCTTTGCATTCGTCTCCACGGTACAATATGTAATCATTGGAACACGCATGGATTTTTTCAACCTCGAGGCTGATGGGTAGGCCCGTACATTAGCAGGTGCAAATTATGCTACTGTTCATGGCCTCCAAAGTTATAGGGCCTCCAGATTTACACATTACACTAAGTAGTAAGTAGCAATTAATTAATAGCCAGGCCTGCAATCAATAATTTGTTAAATGGAGTTGGCCCAATGTAAGGTCCATGGCCATCCGCCATGCTTAGCCCACCAGCCTACTTGGGTGACTCCTGGCTTTCCCATAGGCCCATAGGTACAGGTTGGCCGACGACGTTTCATTTCCCTTTGCCGCAAACCAGATCATCGTCGCGCCGCTGCTAGACATCGGTAGTTCGGCACTGCAGCAACCACGCAACCATTGCCAAGACGCCAAGCCGTCATCCATCGGGAGCCAACATGTTGGCAACTCGGTACGCACACGGCTTTCATCCCCAATTGTTTACGGTTGTATCTACTGTCTTGAAAAGCAAATTAGTCTAAAAATTTGCATTATAATTAGGGAATTTTAGAGGAGATTTGTATAATTGCATCATGCTTCATTATTTTCTTATAAATTTTAGGGCCATATCACGCGTTTCGTTCAGGGTCTTCCAAATCATTTGCTTGGCCAGGTATGTCTTTTTCTAGCTACTCATTTTTTGAGCAGTTTCCTTATTATACCTAACAACTGACCGAAGCCTTTATCGCTCAATCCGTTTATAGATTTGAACTCTAACAGCATGATGTCGGCTTCCAGTTTGCTTACTGGACAATCCTTATACAATAGTGTTTTGCCATCTAGTCTCATTTTCTCTAGCTTTTCAACTGTCTATCACTATGAAATCCGCTTTCTACATTACGTACCAGCTGAGAAATGCCATTGTCATGCTCGGTATCGTCAGCTAGCGTATTCATAAACACATCATTAACGGTTGCTATAGGTTCCTCCTCGTGGAGGGCTACGTCGGCCATGGACACATCATCGTTTTCCTGCGGAACATTCACACCAACCTCGTCATGCATAGTCCATATCATATAGTTTGGCATGAACCCTCTGGTAATCAAGTGCATTCATACAGACTCAGTTCTCTGCCATTTCCTTTGATTCATGCAATCTTTGCATGGGCACAAGACAGGGATTCCATCCCTAGCAGCGGCTGTGGCATCGGCGATAAACTTACTGACGCCAAGCATGTATCGCTTGTCTGTTCGGGACAGATGCATCCACTCTCGATCTATCTTTGCACAAAAAAATATTGAGACAGTAATTACAGAGAAATTAATAACAAGTGGAGCTTCATGGACAACAATTGTAACTCAAAAGTACCATTTATTGTACATTTATTTAATTTAGTGGTCCCATTTTAAGAAATTTTTTTTGCTACACTAATTATTGGAAAATTAAAATTGGTAGCCCCGGCCATATAAGTTGAAAATCATAGCCCCATAAAAAATAATTATTGCACAATAATGAAAAACAATTATTCTACTCCATGTCACATAAAAATGGAGACACTAATTTAGAAAAAAGACTAAAATTAGAGACATGATCATGAACAACAATGTAGCTCCAAATAATGTGTTGGTCAGTGACACATGGATTAATTTGCTCATCAAAATTGTAAAAGAATCTACTTAACTCCTAACAAGAACTAATTATAGTATCACATACTAACAATTATCTTGATCACCATGTAATTAGCTAGGAATTTAAATAGGTTCATAGACACCAACCTTTTGGATGATGGATTCTCCGCAATTTGCTTGGAAGCCTTGCACAAAGTCCAATTGGAAAGTGCTCTCTAGAAATGGAGAAAGAACTAGAATGAGAATCAAGCAATCTAGCCATAAAAAACAACGCTAATTAAGCAACAAAATTAAAGGAGCGGATGCTTGTTACTAACCTTAAAGCAAAAAGATCACGCCATTCTTCCAGATCCAAGAGTTATAACTTTATGGTGAAGAGTAGCTGCAACAATGGAGGGAGTGGCCCAGACGCGCGCCTCTGTGCTCAGGATGGAAGAGAGGAGGAAGGAGAGGACGGCACCAGCTTTTTGTACTGTGATGTTGTCACCGTTGGTTATTGGCTAGAACCAGCAGTGATGGCCCAAAATCACTGACGGTCCTTGGCTAGAACCGGCAGTGATAAGTGGTCGTCAACCCACTGACGGTGCCAGCCACAAACCGGCAATGATGTGGACCTTCACTGCCGGTTTTGGCCCAGCCCCAATCATTTTGTGATTTTCAAGCTCAGAATCGGCGGTGAAGGTACATCACTGCCGGTTCACCCAAATCCGACAGTGATGAGGCCAGCAGTGATGTCCAATTTTGTAGTAGTGAACCGAACAGGTTTGAGGATTTAAACGAGTGATTTGTAAGTTAAGGGACCGAGATAACACAACAAACAAGTTTAATAATCTAAATGAGTGATTTGCAAGTTTAGGGACTGACATGACACAGCCGAATAAGGTTGAGAACCTTTGGTGGACTTTATTCTATAAATTTTATGCACCAGTACATGGGGCATGGCAAAGTTATCACGCGGGCAGACGAGTCCAAACGGGTTAAATATATATATTTTTTTAGGATTAGGCAGGCTATTTTTAAATATTATTTGAAAAAAGGTTAAAAACAAAAGATCCGTCTACTCTAGCCAGCAACGCTAGTCCTCCGTGGCATCCTCCCCCGGCGTCAGGATCTTACTACAATCGAGACTAGACAGCCTCCCATTTGGAGGCAACAGAAACTTGCTGCTGGCTGAATGAAGCAGTGTTCTCTGAACTATTGAATTTCAGATCCAGGTTAATGTTTGTCTTCCATTTAGGTAAACACGGAGTACATAAGACATGGTGTTGCATTCGTTAATGGTCAGCATCACGTCGTCACTTCACTCTTCATGCATGCAAATGCAAGAACTACCTGAACGACTACACTGCTTCACTCTCCATGCATGAATTGATATAATAACTAGCATGAATGCATGTTCCAACTAACTTGGAAAATGGAAAGGATGTGGCAGTAAAAGTTTTTCTATGACAGTTCAATGATACAGCTATCCTGAAGAAAAGGGGTTGAAGAAAAGTAGTATAAGACATGTTCTTTTCTCTGCACTTGAGGGTGTCAATCGTCTTCTTTTATGGTGCTACGTTAGGAAAGCTTTTGTTTTTTTTATAAAGACACTCAAAAGAGTGTTCACTTCTGACATATCTCAAGGAAAACAAAGGCTAGTACAAACGATGGAAAAAAGATAGTAAACAATCTCTAAAAATAAGAACACATCATATACCAAATCAGTCGTATTCTTACTTCTACTTAATGAAATATGTGCCTTAGGGTACAATTGCGAAAAAGCTGTCCTCTTCCTTGGAACGTCCGCTGCATGTGGGAGTTTGAAGATCGCATTGCAAAGACAACAAAGGAAAAGGGCACCTGCAAACACCCTTGCCAAACATGACTTTGAAGAACGCAAAATTCAATTGCCACTAGCAATGAGATCTAGGCCAGGTTGCCGGGGGCCATGATCATACAAATGTGGTAGATATATGGAAAAAATCTATTTGACCTTCCTTAATTTTTGTCAAAGTCTGATTTACCTCCTTATAGCTCCCTGAGTCAACAAAAAACTAGGACATCCTCCAACTTTTCAAACCATCCGAATTTGCTCTTTGGGTGTTTTTAAACCATTTGCTTCCTCAAGGGAAGAAATCAAGATAGTGAAGTTAGTAAATTAAAGTGGTTAAAAGAGACTTGGCTCGGGAAATCCTCAACAAAGACATAGGTTTCACAGAGGTGAATCTGATCTTTGGTATATATGTCACCAATACTTGTTCTTGTGTTCTTACTGTTCTTGTTGACTTTTGGGTGATTCACCCTGATCTACTTCTTCTTGTGTTTTTGTTTGCAGGTTTCGGGAGGAACCAACCTACTACATGTCTAGCAACCCTTGATAGCAAGTAGAATCAATTAAATAGACCTAATATATGTTGGTTTGTGTTTTCATACGTGTTACCCATTATCGAAAATTCTGACTTGGATAAGAAATTTTGGTTCTATTATCCACTGCAAGTTTTTTTTTCAAAATTGCCTATTCACCCCTCACTCCAGTGGTGGACCAAGGCCCAGCGACCCTGGACTCCCGGCCAGGCTCCGGCGCAGACGTATGCTAAAGAATTCGTCTCTTTGCGCTATGCTGGAAGGATAAAAACATATGATCTCGTAGACACTTTGATCTCTGCCCGGGCTTTCTTTGAGCGCCCAGTCTGTTACTACCCCCTCTATGCGACATCTCGATTCACTCACAAGTTTTTTCCGGGTATATAGCTTGAGGCCATGGCATTAGCCAAACAATAAAGTAAGATGTAAATGTAACACACATGTCGCTCATGGTTAGACATCTATTTATGGTGCCAAATAGACGCTAATGAAGCCATTTACTTCAGAATATATGGCAAATGAAGAGTAAAAACAAGTGAGAAGAGTATAGACTAAATTGCATAAAAAATTGGAAGATATACTATATACTAGCTGTTCAATTGCGCTGATCACCATGCCAGTTTGTTTTATTCAAATAACAAACTGTTTAAATTAAGCGATATATGGTAGTTTCCTTTGAACGGGATCGAAGTTGGGATCGAAGTTTATAGTTAGCATAATCTAGCCGAGTGTAGCTAAAATCACAAATATTTGGTCGCACGGACGTGCGTGTGCATGCCAAAATGGGTTATATGGCGAACTGATCGCAGATCAGTTCGTTAGGTTCTTTGTGGTGGAACCTGCCCTATTCAGGTTTAAGTTCTCGATTTGACACGGGTGCTCATATTTTCTTGAATTTATTTCAGGATTTAACGGCGCTATGCTTTCAGTGGTAGACGACGTCCCCGTAGACAGCAAGGCACCTGTGGTGACTTCATGAATCTCGAGATCTGTCAGCTCAGTCCTTTGGCGGTGCTCATATGGGATAGAGTTTGCATACGTGTGTTCATAGAGGTGAGTGCATGCGTGTTGTGGACGTCTGTATTGTATCGTGTATTTCTTAAAAAAAGGTTATACGGATATTTCAGGATAATACAATCGAACTGAATGGTGTCGTGATGACTTCAACCCAATAAATATACCCGCGTCCACCACAACAGAACAGCTTGCTCGTGTAGCCCTACAGCGGCGCGCAAACATAGTCAAGCCATCATGAAGCCTTTTTTTTATATAGAAAAGAAAATATATTAATATCTCAGCTTCTGTATCGATCAATACATATGACTGTTCTTTATTATAAATAGTACCAAAACATTCCAGGAAATCTCAAAAACAAAGTTTTGTGCCATAGAAGAAAAAGGAACAAAGCTACTACTATAAAGCAAGTCTATTTCTAAAGCTCCAACCAAGCCTTGCAAATAAATCCATCGCGACGGTCTCAATGGTCCTACACTCCATCTTCACTAAATGACGATCCTCCTTCTTCTAAAGCAAGGACTAAAACCTAGTCCAGTAAGTCCCTCTGAAGATAGCCTGCAAATAAGATGGTGCTACCACTTTATTAAACACTATGTCATTTCTGGTTAACCAAATTGCCCAACAAAATGCACTTGCACCACTAGAATTTAAGATTTCAGTTTCTTATTTATCCTTTCCAACCAACCTGTAAACATATTGTGTACACTAGTTGGCGGTAAAAGATTAAAGGAAATCTGAATAATCCTCCAAATGAACTTAGCAAAATGACAGTCAAAAAGTAGATGTTGTATAGACTCGTTCGAAGAACACAAACAACATTTCCTATCTTTTTGCCACTGTTGTCTTGCTAGATTATCCTTGGTTAGAATTACTCCTTTGTACAAGTACCACATGAAGACTTTGCTTTTTAAGGGCAATTTTAGTTTCCAGATAAGAGTGTTATAATGTATGGCTTGTACTCCTGATAAAGCTCTGTGCATCGACATGGCAGAAAATGCTCCATTTTGATGTAACCCCCACACAAAGCGGTTTCTCTGATTTGTTAGTTATACATTTGCTACCATAGCCACCACATTGTACCATGCTTACAAATTAGCACCCATCAGAGATCTCCTGAAGGTTATATTCAACGGTGTCGTGGACAAAACTGAACTTATAGATGCATTTTCCTTCTAACAATGTTATATAGTGCGGGAAAGAGCAATTTTAGTGGACATCATCTTATCCACGAGTCCTCCCAGAATCACACTTGAGACCCGTCATCTAGATCAAACTTGCCCAACAAGAGAAACTCCCTTTTAACCTTCATAAGGTCAACCCAAAACTGAGAATCCCCAGGCATGTGTTGGACCTGTGTCAAACTTTTATCCCTTAGATATTTATTTCTAATCAATTATTGCTAGACCCCATCTCCATTCATTAATTTAAAGAGCCATTTGCTTAGTAGGCACTTATTATAAATCTCTAGATTTAAAACTCCCAACCCTCCTTGATCTTTTGGTGTGCAGACTATCCACCACTTCGTCAATCTATACTTTTTCTTATGATCGTCACTCTGCCAGAAAAACCTTGATCTATAGTAGTCCAATTTCTTCAAAACTCCTTTTGAAATTTCAAAAAAGGAAAGCATGAACATGGGAAAACTACTTAAAATAAAGTTAATTAACACAAGCCTCCCTCCTACCGACAACATCTTACTCCTCCAACAGTTGAGTCTCCTTTGGAATCTTCCTTCAACATGTTTTCAGTCCTTATTCAAGAGTTTTCTATGGTGCATAAAAATTCCTAGATATCTAAACGGGAATGATCCTACATTACACCCAAAAATTTGTGCATATTCAATTTGATTGGCTTTGGCCGCAGCGTAACAAAACAACTCATTTTTATGGAAGTTGATCATGAGTCCTGATAATTGTTCAAAAGCACAAAGCAAGAGCTTCATGTTTTTGGCTCTCTCAAGACTATTGTCTATAAAGATAATAATATCATCCGCATACTGAAGGACAGACAGTCCCTCATCTACCAAATGCGGAACAACCCCTTTAATTTGTTTTATCTCTTTGGCTCTTGAAATAAGGACCACCAACATGTCTACCACCATTAAAGCTAGACTAACGATCCAGCTCGGCTCGGCTCGCTCTGGCTCGTTAAGGTAACGAGCCAGCTCGGCTCGGCTCGTTAACCAAACGAGCTAGAAAGTCTGCTCGGCTCGACTCGAGTTAACTCGAGCTGGCTCGATTGGCTCGCGAGCCAGACAATAAATAAACCCCTCCATAAATTACAAAAATGTTAATAATGCCAAAAAAAACCAACCAAGCAAACAAAAAATATCAACAAGTGCTGACATCATGGATTCAAAGCCATAAGTTAGTCACATATACCATAAGACCAGGCAATACACCCATACGGCTATACATATACATATGCTGAGATGCTGAAGAGACATGCAGTTTATGCACTACAGGGACCATAGCTACGACATTCAAGTTTCAACTTCCATATGTACATATATACAACTATATTACCATAGCATTAGCATTAGCCCTGCCTATATAACATAACATGTCTTGGCTCGTTTGGCTTGAGCTGGCTCGTTATAACACAAGCTAGGATGCTTGCTCAACTCGTTTGAGAAATTAAACGAGCCGAGCCGAACCGAGCCACTGTCGATCCGAGTCGAGCGAGCTATCGAATTATGAGCTTTTCGTCCAGTTTTAACCATCATATTAAACAAGATCGGAGATAAGGGATCCCCTTGACGCACCCCTTGCCTTGTTTGAAAATAATGGCCTATATTATCATTGACTTTTACCGCAACACTCCTTGTAGAGATGGCTTTTGATATCAATCACACCAAGTTGACGAGAACCCTTTCATTCTAAGAACTTGCTGTATGAAGGGCCACTTTAGCTTATCATATGCCTTTTCAAAGTCTAATTTTAGAATTATACCATATTATTTTTTTTCCTATGTAACTCATGAATTGTTTCATGCAAAATTACAACACCTTCCATTATGTAGCGACCTGGAATGAAAGCCGTCTGAGTTGGGCCTCTTAGCTTGTCTGCTAATCTCAAAAGTTTATTATTTAATACTTTTGTAAAAATTTTAAAGCTCACATTTAAGAGGCAAATTGGCCTATATTGCTGTATCTGACTGCATCAGTAACCTTTGGTAATAAAGTAAGTATCCTAAAATTTAGACTATGAATAGGCACTCTCCCATCATGGAATTGATAAAAAAAGGCTCGTCAAATTCGGCTTCACAACCTCCCAGAAGAATTGGTAGAATTCAGCGGGAAAGCCATCCGGGCCCGGTGCCTTGTTATGTTCCATGTCAAAGATTGCCATTTTAATTTCCTCCTCACTAAATGGAGCCATCAATACTTGATTCTCCTCCTCCGATACTTGAGGTATGTCATACCTCAAGGTCTCGTCCATTGAGAAAGAATTTTATATATGAGGTCCAAACAATCCTTTATAGTACTCAATTATAAAATTTTTCAAGTTCGCATCTCCAACTATAATCCCTTCTTCCTGTTCTAACTGTATAATTTTTGTCTTCCTGTGTCTCCCATTTGCCACCAAATGAATTTATCATCCCCTTGCAGTAACCTTGTTGCTTTTGATTGCTGGAGCCAGTAAATCACCTCTTCTCTCAGCAACTTAGTTAACTGCCCCTTGAGATGATGTCTAAGATCATTCTCTTGTGGTGACAATAAACATGTCTCTGCCTTTCGGTCTAAGACATCTATCTTGGCTAAAAGATCTGTTTTTTGTTCTTGTTTTGAGACTAAATTCTTTGCCCATCCTCTAAGGAAGCGACACACTCTTCTTATTTTATTTTGCCACCATTCCATGGGTGACCATCCCCTATTCTCAGATTCCCAAACCTCCTTCACTAGGTCAAAAAACATCTCTAGTTAGCCACCCTAGTTCAAATCTAAAATTCCTGGCATTGCCTCTATGGGATGGTTCCCCCCATCTAGCAAGAGTGGAGTGTGGTCTGAGATTTCTCGGGTGAGTGCTTGAACGGGAGCTAGTGAAAATTTTTGCTCCCAATCTATTGTTACCAGAATATGGTCTAGCTTTCAATAAGTTGATACTTCTGCATAATTAGCCCAAGTATATTTTCTCCCCGTCATCTCTAATTCTCTTAAATTTAATGTTTCAATTATAGCATTGAACAGAAGTGGCCATTTGCTATTAAATCTTGATTTATTTTTTTCAGATGGATTCCTGATAATATTGAAATCTCCCCCTACTATGAAAGGTAAATCTCCACAGCTAGTGCAAGCTCATACTAACTCTGACAAAAAATGTTCTTTGTGCTCCTCTTGTGCTGCTCCATACACAGATAAAAAGGGCCCAACGAAAACCATCTACTTTATTTTTCAAGACAAATTTAATATGGTAATCTCCATCCATAATATTTTCTATCTCAAAACAATCTTGATTTAACCCCATTAGCATCCCTGGACATACCCCGAGGGCTCTGCCAATGCCAAACAAAATCAGCCCCCGCACAGAAGTTTTCCAGACACCGAGTCGAAAAACTATTTTTGTTGGTTTCTGATAGAGCTATGAAATCAAGTTTATTATCCTCGGCCACATCATGTAAGAACGTGTGTTTAGCTAAATCTCGCAGCCCTCTACAATTCCAAAATATGTCTTTCATTAGAACATTTTTTTCTTTACCGCTGTATTCTTATTGAGGGGCTTCTTTTTCTTTTTAGTCTTTGCCACCTTGATGGGTACATTAACAAGTACTCCATCAAGGTCCGCACTATTATCATCCATCATCTTCTCTGTTAGGTCGCCACAGAGTCGACTTAGAGTGGAGATGTCAGGATCGATCTCATCCTCCTCAATATCTGTTTCATTCTCAATTTTGTTTGGAAGGCTAGAAGGTTTGGATCTGTCTCTCTCAACATCTTTGATTAAAGTTATAGACTCGCGAATTAAATTTTCTTTAACACCCAAACTAATGCCCACTCCCTCTAGGTTTTTCTGAATACAAACATTAGAAAAGGAACACACTGAATTTACACAAGACTTACCTTGGGTTTCCTCGAGATTCTTGATAGCCACTCTTTTTTCCACCTTCTCAAGAGAGTCTACATCAACCACGTCTGCATTCCGCTGGCTGCGCCGCACTGGGGTAAGCTCTCCGTCTGACAACACCGCAATCATCATCACACTTCCCCATTCTTTTTTTGACCACCATCAGCTGTGACCCCTGCCTCAATCATGGCATCAAGAAGGGCTCCAAGGTGCTGTGCACCATCAGCAACCTTTCCTTGTGTCGCCCCATCAAGCTGCCCCACCGAAACATCCATTTGTTCATCATCACTTATAGTATAAGGCTGGTTGAAAATTTCCTGCGGGTCGAGAGGGGCATCTAAAGCAGCCGCCACGGACATCTTCCCCACGTCTTGTTTGCATGTCCGGTCAGAGCCATGGAGCCTGGCGCCACACCTGCTGTCAGCGTGGTCGAGGTCCCTGCCTTCCTGCCCTCCCTAACTGGCTGCGAGGAGTGCTGAGACAATCGTGCTGGTGCCTTTGGCGGCCAACATCATTCCTGTCCTCGTCTTTCTCCTTGTCGCCATGAACGCTAACTTTCTCCTCGTCGCCATGAATGGTAACTGTACTTTGCTACGGTTATTAGCTTCGAGCTAGCTCATTGCTGATTTATGGTTTACATCTGGGATCAAATTAGCAGCGCATGTGGAGTCTCGTCGGAGTGGGATGATGTACCAGCTGTATGTGTTCGGAGATTCGTACGCTGACACCGGCAACGTGCCGAAATAAAATCTGAGTCGTGAGTCGCGTCAATGGTACAAACCCTACGGCAATCCAAGTCCAAGCGGCCGCTTCTCAAACAGATTCGTCCAATCTGATTTTATCGGTAAGTTCAAACAATCATTATTCTCGATGACAATCAGTCTATTTTAATTGTCCAATCAGTTGTTTGCATATGCAGATCGATCTTTCATTAATCTGATGACATGTTATCACCTCGATCGATCGTGTACATGATGTGATTTTTCTTTTTTCTTTTTAGAGGAAAATTCACCGTCGGTCCTTAAATTTGGCCGGCGGTGTCATCCATGTCCCTGAACTTTTAAAGTAATATCTGCGGGTTCTTAGACTTGGCAGATGGTGTCATCTAGGTCCCTTAACTTTCAAGGTGATCACCGCAGGTCTCTAAACTTGGCTGGCGGTGTCATCCCGGTTCCTAAATTTTCAAGGTGATCACCGCAGGTCTCTAAAATTGGCAAACGGTATCATCCCTGTCCAAATGTGGTCTAACATGCTCTATAAGCTGGCGTGACATGCTGACTGTATGTTAGACGTGGATCCAACATGTGTCAATTAATCAATCATTATTTATATAATATTTATCATGAAAATATAAATTATATAAAATAATTTACATAAGCAGAAAATAAATTAAAGTATTAAAATAATTTACAACAACAAATATATTAGGTTTAAACTAAAATAGAAAAGTACTAAAATTAATTTAGTATTTATGTATCATTAATAGTATTAAAATAATATTAAAATTCCTATAGTATTAAAAGTTTTGTCTATTAAAAGTTACTTCTAATTTTAGTATAATTTTAAAAGTTTTAATAGTTGTATTATAAAAGTAAATTTTCTCTTTTATTAATAGTATAATACTATTACTTTTAATAGTAGTATTATAGTATTAGAAATAATAGTATTATAGTATTAAAAGTTTCAATAATATTGTTATAGTATTAATAACAGAGAAAAGTTACTTCTATAATACTACTATTAAAACTTTTAAAATAGTACTAAAATTAGAAGTAACTTTTAATAGAGAAAACTTTTAATCCTATAGGTAATTTTTAATATTATTATTACATTTGGACAGGTATGACACCGCTTGCCAAGTTTAGGGATATGCGACGATCACCTTGAAAGTTTAGAGACCGAGATGACACCGCCAACTAAATTTAGGGACCTGCAGTGATCACCTTAAAAGTTTAGGGACCTGAATGACACCATCTACCAAGTTCGGGGACCCGCAGATCACTTTAGAAGTTGAGGGACGTGGATAGCACCGCCGACCAAGTTCATGCACCGACGGTGAATTTTGCTCTTCTTTTTACATCGATCTAACATAATTAATCAATCCATATATGCTCTACGTCGATGTTACTGCATGCAGCTTCGTGGCTAGGGCTGTTAAGGTTATGGTTCTTATTAGGTTCATTAGATCGGGTACACATTCATCAAAAGTATATGAAACAATAGATCCTAGTACCTTTTCTAGTGAGAGCCAGAGAGGGGAAAAGGGGAGAGGTGAAGCATAGGATCACAGACCGTCAAGGGCCGTAGTGGTAGGAGCAGTGGTGACGGTTGAAGCGCCGGCGGCCGTCTCGCTCGCTGGAGCCATCTGCGCTAGGCAGCGATGTTCGGTGGAGATGAGAGTCGACGCAGTGAAGATGGTGGCGCAGTGAAGACGGTGGCGGCTTCCCGTCACTGGCTGCGCCCCTTCTCAGATCGGGATCGGGAATATCGGTGGAGAGTGGCGGCTCAGGTGAACCTCGTACCTAGAGCCGGCCGACCCCCACCTCTATATATAGCGCAGTGTGACAGGGGCCCACCAACCATGTAGGGTTGGGCGCCCCCGATCAGGGCGCGAGAACAGGGCCCAGTTAGACCGTTGGGCCTAACTGGTGGAAGATCAATCCTAACATTCTCCCCCTTGATCTCTCGTCTATTCTTCGTTCTTTAATTTCATACTCAAAACTTTCGATTCATATCTTTCTTGCTTCTATCCTATTCCATTACAGATTAGTGCATTAAACTGTCTCATCGTCACAGCAATTAGTGTTGTTAGATTAACAGCCACAACACATTTCTCCGTTTTGGAATGAAACTTTCTTCTGGGCCCTTCATATGTTCGGGAATCATAGGCTTTCCCTTAAACCCATGCCGGCTACGTGTTCTCTGAACACGTTGGGTGGTAAGCCCTTTGTGAGCGGATCCACGAGCATTTTCTCTGTACTTATATGCTCAAGATTTATTATATGATCCCGAACTTTATCTTTCACAACATAGTACTTTATGTCAATGTGTTTGGCAGCACCACTTGACCTATTGTTGTGAGCATACTGTACCGCTGGGTTGTTATCACAATACAATCTCAGTGGTTCATTGATATTATCAATCACTTTCAATCCGGGTATGAATTTCTTTAGCCAATTCACTTGCCCCGTTGCCTTATAGCATGCTACAAACTCGGCATACATTATTGAGGATGTAGTTACGGTTTGCTTGGAGCTTTTCCACGATATAGCACCTCCTGCGAGAGTAAATATATATCCTGACGTGGATTTTCTTTCTTCTCTCACATAATCGGAATCTGAATACCCCTCTATCTGCAGGAAATCAGATCTTCTATACGTTAGCATGAGGCCTTTCGTACCCTGCAAATAACGCAGGACTTTCTTCACTAATTTCTAATGTTCTATTCCTGGATTCTTTTGATATCTGCCAAGTAACCCGGTAACAAAAGCTAAGTCAGGGCGTGTACACACTTGAGCATATTGTAAACTTCCAACTGCTGAAGCATATGGTACCGCTTTCATTCGATTAATCTCATATTCGTTCTTAGGACATCGATGTTCCCCAAATCTATCGCCCTTGACAATAGGAGCAGGTGAAGGACTGCACGCATGCATACTAAATTTCTTCAGAACCTTTTCTATGTATGCCTTTTGCGATAATCCTAGAACCCCCTTTCTTCTATCTCGGTGAATCTCTATTTCCCAAACGAACGAGGCCTCACCGAGATCTTTCATATCAAAGTTTGAGGACAAGAATTTCTTCGTTTCCATTAGTAGATTAACATCACTGCTAGCAAGCAGAATATCATCCACATACAAAATCAGGAATATGTACTTTCCATTCTTGAATTTTGCGTAAACGCAATTGTCCTCAACATTTTCCTTAAACCCAAAACCTTTTATTGTTCTATCAAATTTCAAATACCACTGTCTTGAGGCTTGTTTCAATCCGTAGATTAATTTCTTTAGGCGGCATCCCATATTTTCTTTTCCTTTTACAACAAAACCTTTCGGTTGTGCCATATAAACATTTTTTCCAAATCCCCATTAAGGAACGCCGTCCTTTCATCCATTTGATGTAATTCCAAATCATAGTGGGCTACAAGTGCCATTATAATTCTGAAGGAATCTTTACATGAGACTGGAGAAAATGTCTCATTGTAATCAATCCCTTCTCTTTGCGTAAAGCCTTTCGCCACAAGTCGCGCTTTAAATCTTTCTATATTCCCTTGGAAGTCATATTTTGTTTTGTAGATCCATTTACAACCTACTGTTTTAGCTCCTTTAGGAATAATTTCCAAGTCCCAAACTTTGTTGGTACTCATTGATTTCATTTCATCTTCCATGGCCTTAAGCCACTTTGATGAATGGTCGCTTCTCATGGCTTCTTCAAACGAGGTGGGATCATCCCCCATATGAAATTCTTCTGTTTTATAAACTTCATAGTCATTAGAAATAGCTGACCTTCTTGTTCTTTGAGACCTTCTTGGGGCCTCTGGCACTTGTTCTTCATTGGGCTGTAGCTGTTCTTCCTCATGTGCGACATTTGGTTCTATAGGGTCCTCAAGGACAGGCTCCTCAAGGACAGGTTCCTCATGTTCATTCATTGTCGCCACGAGAGAACTTGCAACAGGTGTTGGCACTATAGTGTCTTGCACTGTCGGCGCAACAGCAACAGGTAGCGTAAAGAATGGTTCTTCAACCATCGGAGTGGGTACATGTACCCGTTTCTCCTGTAGGCTTATTTCTCGTGCTACCATGCTCCCCCTGATCATGTTATCCTCCAAGAACACAGCGTGTTTTATTTCTACAATCTTTGTATGTCTGTCAGGACAATAGAAGCGATATCCTTTTGATCTTTCTGGATAGCCAATAAAATGGCAGCTGACTGTCTTGGAGTCTAACTTTCCTATGTTTGGGTTAAACACTTTTGCCTCAGCCGGACAGCCCCACACATGCAAATGGTTAAGTGAGGGTTCCCTTCCTGTCCATAATTCATACAGTGTTTTAGGCACTGATTTGCTTGGTACTCGATTAAGTATGTGAATGGCGGTTTTCAGTGCCTCCATCCATAAACTAATCGGTAATGTGGAGTAACTTATCATGCTTCTTACCATATCCATTAAGGTACGGTTACGTCTTTCAGCCACTCCATTCTGCTGAGGCTCTCCCGGTGTGGAGTACTGAGCGACTATGCCATTTTCCTGTAGAAACTTTGCAAACGGTCCAGGAATTTGGCCATATGGGGTATGTCGCCCATAGTACTCTCCACCTTGGTCTGATCGTACCATCTTTATTTTCTTATTATGCTGATTTTCAACCTCAGCTTTAAATATTTTGAATTTATCCAATGCTTCCGATCTTTCTTTAATTGGATAAATATAGCCATAACGAGAGTAGTCATCTGTGAATGTTATAAACGAATCATAACCATCCACACTTTTCACAGGAAATGGACCACATATATCAGTGTGGATTATTTTTAAAGTTCCTGCGCTTTGTTTGGTATTTTTCTTAATTTTCTTGACATACTTTCCTTTGATGCAATCAACGTATTGTTCTAAATATGAAAATTCTAAGTGCGGAAGAATTGATTCTTTAATCAGCCGTTCTATTCTTCCCCTCGAAATATGGCCTAAGCGACAGTGCCATAATTTCGAAGAGGCATCATCAATTCGCTTCCGTTTCTTAGTTACATTCGCAGATGGGGAATCATTCATATTCTCATCGAATACATTGTTCGCATTCTCATCAAGAGATAATAAATAAAGCTTGTCTTGTCGGAAGGCAAGACCAACACATTCATTATCAACAAGTATCTTACATTTGCCATTACTAAAATGGCAATCAATTCCATCATCATCAAGATTCGAAACACTTATTAAATTTCTACGCAAAGAGGGAACATAAAGTACTTCTTTAAGTCTAAGTACAAAGCCATTATTCAATTCTAAAGATAAATCTCCAATAGCTTCAACATTGGCTTGCACTCCATTTGCAACTTTAATCGTTCTTTCTCCTCTTTGCAAGGTTCTCGTCCCACTTAACCCCTGTAAAGAATTTGCAACATGAGTAGTTGCTCCTGAATCAACCCAACAAGTGGATTTAGCATAACATAAATACAAGGATTCATCTACAAATATAATAAATTCATCACCTCTCTTTAGTAGAGATTTTAGGAAGTCTGGACAGTCTCTCTTGTAGTGTCCCTTCTTGAAGCAGTGCTTGCATTGATCTTTCTCAGCTCCACCATAGGAGTTGTTCTGCTGATTTTCAGAGTCCTGAGGTTTCTTTCCCTGTGAATTTGAGGAAGAGGCCTTATCCCACTTGGATTTTCCTTGTGGTTTAAAATTCTTGCCATTAAAGTTCTTTCTTTTGTTATCCTTCACAAAATGAGCAGATTCACCATGTGAGGACTTAATCCTCTCCTCTTCTTAAGCACACATTGAAATAAGTCTTTCTATGCCCCATCTTTCAGGCTGCATATTATAGTTCACAATGAAGGTGTCATATTCTTTTGGCAAAGAAGCAAAAATCAATTGAATCAGGAAATCATCTTCCTTCAAATTCATTTCCTTTAGCTTAGATGCCGTAGTGTTCATCTTCAAAATGTGCTCTCTTATGCTACCACCTGTGTATTTCTCATTCACAAGTTTCTTTATCAGTGAACTTGCTGTGGCCTTGGTAGACCCAGTAAACTGACTCTTGATTTTATCAAGATATTCTGTGGCAGTAGCACATTCAAGGATTGAGCCCCTTATCTGTTCTTCTATGGTGGCCTTGGCTACCAACAGGCACTTGTGGTTGGAGAGAGTCCATTGCCTATGTTTAAGATCATATTTCATTCTTATCTCAGCATGATCACGCTTTCTAGTAGCGAAATCAGCGTCAAATTCATTTTCGTCTCTCACCGGGTCCTCTGGTTCAATGGGACACGGTGAGATGATGGCAAAATCGACCTCTCCCAATACAAGTTCTAGTTCATATTTCTCTCGCCACACACGGTAATTGCTCCCGTTGAGTGTCGGGATGTTCGCGATGTTCACAATACATTTGCCTCCTGAAACCACACCAGAGTTAGTGAGAAACATTTATACATAGAATCGTATGCTTTAACTCAACGTTGGTCAAATTAAAACATATAATTCATCCATGCAAAAATTTTACATCACCGTTAGGCAGAAATAAAATTGATGCACAATTTCTCATGGATCAAAATTATAATATTATTATTAACAACGTTGGTCAGAAAATAACAATATCATAATCTCATCAAAATTATCAGAAATTCGTCACTTCTCTTAAAATTAAATTATCCCGTTGGTTCAAATTTAATTAAAGAGAACAATAATTATCATGCACAGCGGAAACATTAACGATCTTTCATATTATTATTTTCCAGAAGCACTAAAATTTTTTTTCACTATTTTCTGAGCAAAATGTCGTTGGACAAAATTGCACGGAAAATTCATATCAAAATTCTATTCAAATTCATCAAATATTCATCAAATACATATCAGAAAATTGCTTCTAGAAAATAAAATAAAAAAAGAAATTTTCATCTTCTTTACAATCTCAGCCCGTAGGCCCATCTCGCTTCGCGGCCCACGCGCGCGCACACTGCGCTAGCGCCGCCTTCTCTCTCCGGTCCAGCCCATGGCACGCGCAGCCGAACGGCCCATTGCAGCACACTGCCGTGCCCAGGCCGCAACCTGGGCCTGGGCCGGCATTTTCTCCGCCCGCCTGGGCTGATTTCAGCCCGATCTGCCATTCGCCGTTCATCGCGATCCGACGGTCAGGAGTGAATCTCGGGGCATAAAAACCGCAGGGCGACCGGCTTCCCCAACAACCCTAGGTCATTCTCATTTTCGTTCTCTCTCTCTCCATTCTCAGCGCCGCTCCAAGCAACAGCCGAGTCCGCCCATGGCGGACGGAGGAGATGAAGACGGTGGCGCCGTTGCTGACCCCCTCGCCAGCGCGCGAGCTCGCCCTAGGCAGAGCTCGCCGCCATCGAGCGGACTAGCAGATGGCACCCTTCGCTCACGCGTGCGCCGTGACAAGGCACTGGCGAGCGGTGGCTCTGTTCTTCACGGCGAGGCGAAGACGACGGCGCCTAGGTAAGCTCACGCCGCATCTTGCCTTGTTCTTTATTCTTTGACCCTTCTAGGGTTTGGATTAGGGTTAGGGTTCATGATTTCTTTCCCGATCCGCAGCGGATCAGATGAGTTCTTGGTTCTTCCTTTAGATTTTCCTTTCACATCTCTTTCACAAACACTAGATCCACGGGTCCGGGTAAAAAGTATCCTTCGGTTGCTTTTCCTTGTTATCCGGTTAGGGTTAGGGTTTCATGTTCTATATTTTCCCGATCTAGGAAAACAAATCGGTTCGTCCCGATCTAGGTTTCTACTTAGTAAAACCCGGCTCGGATGCCATTGTTAAGGTCATGGTTCTTATTAGGTTCATTAGATCGGGTACACATTCATCAAAAGTATATGAAACAATAGATCCTAGTACCTTTTCTAGTGAGAGTCAGAGAGGGGAAAAGGGGAGAGGTGAAGCATAGGATCACAGACCGTCAAGGGCCGTAGTGGTAGGAGCAGTGGTGACGGTTGAAGCGCCGGCGGCCATCTCGCTCGCTGGAGCCATCTGCGCTAGGCAGCGACGTTCGGTGGAGATGAGAGTTGACGCAGTGAAGATGGTGGCGCAGTGAAGATGGTGGCGGCTTTCCGTCACTGGCTGCGCCCCTTCTCAGATCGGGATCAGGAATATCAGTGGGGAGTGGCGGCTCAGGTGAACCTCATACCTAGAGCTGGCCGGCCCCCACCTCTATATATAGCGCAGTGTGACGGGGGCCCACCAACCATGTAGGGTTGGGCGCCCCCAATCAGGGCGCGAGAACAGGGCCCAGTTAGGCCGTTGGGCCTAACTGATGGGAGATCAATCCTAACAAGGGCATCATGAAGCCCCTCAGACTTTCAGGCTCAGAAACAGAAACGACATCACGCGGTTTGGCATGAACTTCGCCGTGGCCGGCTCCGGCGTGCTTGAGGTGCCCGAGAAGGTTGCGACCCTCAGCAAGCAGGTCAACCACTTTGAGGGCCTGATCAAGGACCGCACCTTCCCGCCTTGGTGCCTCAGGTTCTCCCTCGCGCTCGTCGCCGTCTCCGGCAACGACTATGCCCGCCTCGCCAACATGAGCTCCGCCGACGACGTGAGTCGAAATGATCTATCAATCTACATATATAGGGATACATGTTTACAACTTACGACGTACCTATATATGGTTGCAGACCTTGGCTTTGATCGAGACCGTGACGACGGGAATCGCCAAGGCGGTGCAGCGGCTGCAGGATCTCGGGTTGAACAGGATCCTCGTCAACAACATGCATCCGCTAGGTTGCACGCCGTTCCGGACGAGGCCCAACAACTACACCCGCTGCGACGACGTCGCCAACGCGGTCGCGGCCACCCACAACAAGCTTCTCACAGAAAAGCTGGCACTTCTAGAAATCAGGACTTTGCCGAGTGTTTATCAGATTACACTCGGCAAATGCTTTGTCGAATATTTTTTTGACTCGGCACTTGGCAAAATATATTTATATTTTGCCGAGTGCTTACGAAAACACTCGACAAAATTTTTTCAGCCATAACGTTGCTTGCCGTTAACCGTTATTTTGCCGAGCGCCTTTAAAACACTCGGCAAAATTTATTTCGTTTATTTAAAAAAAAACTTTGCCGAGTGTTTTTTGAGTAGGCACTCGGCAAAGGGTTTTTTTATTTTTTCCTATTAGGAAACCCTTTGCCGAGTGTTTTATGACTAGGCACTCGGCAAAGATTTTTACAGGGAAAAAATAAAAAAAACTTTGCTGAGTGCCTACTAAAAAAACACTCGGCAAAAAAAACTTTGTCGAGTGTCTTGGGTATAAAACACTTGGCAAAGAGCCCGAGATTTGCATTTTTTTCATTCCATTTTAACAGTATATATATATATATATATATATATATATATATATATATATATATATATATATATATATATATATATATATATATATATATATATATATATATATATATAAACCTACAACTAGCTATAGAATAACTTATTTTATAGCCACTTTGAGTTACGATAATTGCTATGCTAATTTATGAGATTATAGTAACTCCTTACTATGTGATTTACTATAACATTATGGTAAATATCACATATGTTATAGTAATTCAACTATCGTAAATATATACTGACATTGTCATAAATTAGTATATAAAATTATCGTAAATAGAGGCGGCTACAAAATAACTTATTTTATAGCTAGCTATAGAGTATACTCTATATATATATATACACACACATCAATCATCACAGCTATATCATCAACATGAATTATATATGACAAGCACATGCATATTTCATAAATCCATCGAAAATCCATTAGAAATCCACCAAAGTTCACCATCATAAGTTCATTATTACAAGTTCGACATCACAAACTTCAACATCCTTACTACGGCGGTGGCGACTGCATCCGTGTCGGACCGGACTGCGGTGAAGGGTTGACGGGATCAGCCGCCGGTGACACGATAGCGTGAATGTTTGAACCCGCCGAAGGAGGCTACACAAAAAGAGAAGAGATTGCATGTGTTAGACTAGAAATTGAAAATTTCAGCAGCACCTCCCCCGCACAGGGTGGTTTCCAACCTGCAATAAACAACGACACAAAGGCCGAAAATCACAATGGCACGAAGGCCGACAATCCCAACGGCATGAATGCATTAAACTTTGATACTCACCGGAGTGAAGAGTCGAATTGGAGCTAGAGCTGGCAACTGCACTACTACACTCGATGCTTGCCCGATGGTTTGCATGATCTGATACATTTCCGTCATCTGCTTCTGCGTTGCCTCCAACTGAGTGCTTAGGTGCACGGTTGTCTTCTTTGTTTCTGCCAGCTCGACCTGCAGTGTTTCAATCACATATTTTAGTATTGCAAATCTGATCAATGTGTGTAAAGTTCAATGTACGACGAGTGAAACCGGAATTACCTCAAGTTCGTTGACCCACAACAGTGTTGGAGTAGGCCGTGAATGAATGGGAAGGCTTCTGGCTGTGCTCCGCGCCCTCACGTCGGAGAGAGAGGGTGCAGAGCTCGAGGAGTCGGTGCCGTCAGCAATCCATAGCCACCCGTGCTTCCTGCCATCCCCCAGCCTCGCGATCGTCTCTGTGTCAAGGGGCTCAGTGCTCACATTGTAATCTGGGCCATGGAGCGACCTAACCGCCTCCACGTAGTCTCTGGCTTTAGTGTGGATGGTCGTGTCAGAGTAAGCCTGGGCAGGAGCATCCTGGTTGAAGACGACACCGGATTTCACTAGGCCCATGTGGGACACAGTCCATGCCCCAAACTCTGACACCGGCACGTCCGGGTGTGCCTTCTCATGCGAGAAAGATGGAAAGATGATAAGAGATGCAAAATTGAGCGTTACAAAAGGTAAATGACATCACTCACAAGTGCTCGCTTGAATGCGGGGAGGTTGCGGCTGCCTTGGTGGTGAGTTGGAGCGGTCTTTAGTGCCCGATTCTGCTTGCCGAGCTGGTGCTTTTCGAGATACGCATATGCGGGCTGTCCAAATAACGTGGACAATCCAAAAAAGATACGGTCGCTATATGCAAAGACCTGCATATCTACAACCGTATCTCTTCTGGATAGGAGACGCCTAACTGGGTTACGCGCGGGCTACGTACGATAATGGTAAGGAAGAGAGCTTAATTATACCTAGGGTGGCGGTGGAGACAGGCTAGCGACGTAGTGGCAAGTCAATGCAGTGGCGAGTTGACACTGTGCAGGCAGGACCGCAGCGCCGACAAAGACGATCAGGGTCGCCAAGGTACTCCAGGTCCCCTACAACAGGTCCTGCTCTGCAAAAGAAGAAAAACAACATAATAAGTAAAAATTTTGGCAGCACCTCCCCTGCACGGGGAGGTTTCCTAAACCTGCAAGAAAAATCGTTGGCACGATGGCCGACGTCCACATTTCCTAACAGGATGGCACACACATCAACACCACTGCCACGAAGGCCATCAATGACATAAATGGCACGATGGCCGAAGACCCTTGGGCTTTACCTTCTCCTCCGGCGAGGACAGGGATGACGGCGTGGACGAACGTAGACGGCGTGGACGAACGTTCGTCCCCTGGGACGAAGGACGAAAGTGGACGAACGTTCGTCCCTTGGGACAAAGGGCGAAAGTGGACGAACGTTCATCCCTTGGGACGAAGGATGAACGTGGACGAACGTCCTTCCCTAGGACAAACGTGGACGACCGTGGACAGCGTTCGTCGCCGTGGACAAACGTGGCCGACGTTCGTCGGCGTGGATGAATGTGGACGGCTGGGGCTGCTGCTGCCTCGAACATGGACGACCTGGGCTGCGGCTGCTGCTGCACGGGCGTGGTTGTTGCTGCCCTGCTGCAACTGCTGCTACGCGGCCCGGATCCGGTGGCCGGCAGCCGGTCGGAGTAGGTGGCGGTGCGCTAGGGCGGAGGGCGACCAGAGCACGGGCGGAGGAAGGTCGGAGCACCGAGCGGAGGTAGGCCAGAGCGGGGAGGCTGGCCGGAGCAAGGACGCGGCCGGAGCACGGTCGGAGACGGCGGCGCGGGGCCGGCACGGCGGCGCGCGGCACGGGGTGGCCCGTGGCCGACACGGCGGCGCACGGTGCTGAGCGTGGCGGTGTGGGGCGGACGGGCCGGCCACAGAGCGCGCGCGGCAGCGCGGCAGCGCCGACCGGCGAGTGCGTGGGGGCGAGCGCTGCGTGCGCGGGGGCGAGCGCGGCTGGCGGCGAGGAAGACTGGTGGTGCGCGCGGCCGGCGGCAGGGGCGGTGGCAGCGGCGCTGGGGGCGGGTCGGGTGCGTGGTGTGTGTGTGCTGGGACTTAGGGTTTGGGAGGGGGTGAGTGGCTAATGGGCCGGCGCGGCTGGGCCCAAATGTTTGTGGGCAACTTTGCCGAGTGTCCCAATAATAGACACTCGGCAAATCGTTTTTTTATTTTCAGAAAACCAATTTTGCCGAGTGCCTCTAGTGGCACTCGGCAAAATATGTATATATTTTTTATTTTGAACCCAATTTTTTTTTTTGTGTAGACTAGTGACAGTATTTAGAGCTCTAATTTAAAATTTTGTGAAATTTTCAATTTTTTTGCTATATTTCGTTAATTCTTTTTGTTTCATTGATTTTTTTTCTAGTATTTCAAATTTGAACTGCAGGTGCATGGAATATTAAAATTTCTTTATTCAAAAAATGATACTCATCATATTTAGAGTATGTTGTGGCCGTATGCAGTAGCTCGCATGAAATCTCGAGCATCTCGTTGACGTAACATGCCGACTTACTTGCGGGAAAAGTGAATTTAAAATATATAAAATCCAAACGAAGTCGAAAAATCACGAAACTTGTCGAGGCGTCATGTTATCTCATGTGGAGGCTATGATAAAAATTTGGAAAGGTTTCGAGCAAGTTGCGTCGTCGGATGCCTAAAACCCAGAAATCTCCACATGTCCACGTGTGTTTTAAAGTGGAGATGTCTGGGTTTTAGGCATCCGATGACGTAACTTGCTCAAAATCTTTTTAAATTTTTATCATAGTCTCCACATGAGATAACATGACGCCTCGACAAATTTCGTGATTTTTCGACTTCGTTTGGATTTTATATATTTTAAATTCACTTTTCCCGCAAGTTAGTTGGCATGTTACGTCAACGAGATGCTCGAGATTTCATGCGAGCTACTGCATAGGGCCACAACATACTCTAAATATGATGAGTATCATTTTTGAATAAAGAAATTTCAATATTCCATGCACCTGCAGTTCAAATTTAAAATATGGGAAAAATCAATGAAACAAAAATAATTTAAAAAATATATTAAAAAAGGTCAAAATTTCACCAAAATTTAAAGTAGGGCTCTAAATGCTGTCACTAGTCTACACAAAAAAATTTGGGTCGAAAATAAAAAAAATATTTTGCCGAGTGCCACTGGAAGCGCTCGGCAAAAATTTCTTTGCCGAGTGCCTGCACCTGGAGGCACTCGGCAAAATATATATTTTTTGCCGAGTGCACTGTGATGCACTCGGCAAAATATATTTTTTAAAAAAAGAAAAAGAAATTTTGCCGAGCGTAGAACAGAAAACACTTGGCAAAATATTTTTTAAAAAAAATGCCGAGTGCACGGTGATCCACTCGGCAAAATAAGTTTTTAAAAAAAGAAAAAAAATTTGCCGAGTGCACCATAGAAAACACTCGGCAAAATATATATTTTTTTAAAAAAATTGCCGAGTGCACTGTGATGCCCTTGGCAAAATATGATTTTTTTTCTTTTTTGAATTTTTTGTTGAGTACCCTACGTCTCGCGCTCGGCAAAATATGACGGCAGGTGACCGCCGTCACGGTCCGCCTAAATTTTGCCGAGCATTTTGCTTTTTCTTTGCCGAGTGTAAAATTTTGCCGAGTGCGACACTCGGCAAAATATTGCTTTGCTGAGTGCCCCGATAAAAAAACACGATAAAAACACTCGGCAAAGTGTCAGGCACTCGGCAAAGTCCTGATTTCCAGTTGTGTGGGCAATTACCGTGGAAACATCATGCTCCTCGACCTCAACACGGCCTTCTCTAGGGTCTTCCAGCCCAATCCCAGTATGCCTCTAGTTGTTGGTTTGATTATGCTTTCATCCATATCGATGGGTTCGGTTCGTTGGATTTAGATGTTCCTCTCTGCTGTTTGTGCAGATGCAACGGGAAGTGATGACGAGACTGACGTTCAAGAACAAGCTGAGACCGAGCTGCGAGAGCTTTGATCCCAAGGGCTACTTCGGGCAGGAGGACGAGAATGGCTCTCCTCAGTACAGCGTCACCGACGACCTTAGCAAGGACCTGTTCATCAACTTCTACTGGGATGATGTACACCCCACCCATACCGGTTGGTTCGTCGCCATGATGCAGCTGGAGGAGGAAGCCAAGGCTTTCCTAGATCTTAATAATTAGGTTGCCAATTAAATTATTTGCCATGCCATGCATGATCCACGATGTACGTACACCCCCATATGAATGCGCGCATGCAGTTGTTTTTTTAGTTAGGTTCGCACCGTTTCGATTTGCTTAGGTTTTGGCACTACCTTGATTGTGCGATGCACATCGGTTTGATCAATTGGCTGGAACATTTATAATCTATATCTATATTTATCTATATGAGAAATGTTATAGAACAACCGAGTGTTTTGGAACAATACAACACTCGAATTTTCTCTTCTTCATCTCCAGCCTCTTATTACTCTCTACTTCTCCAAATCGAGCGGCCTTGGCTCAGGGGAGGCCGGTAGGGACGGCGTTAGGTTTCCGGCGGCGGGGCACATGTGGCACGGTGACGACTGCACAAATCTGCACTACCCTAGCAAATTTTTTCTGTGATAGCCTAAACCGTCAGGAAAAGTAGCAAAAACCGTCACAGATGACTTTCCCTGACGGTTACCGTCAGGGATCAGCCGTCAGGGACCGACTGTCACGGAAAACCAATCTTCCCTGACGGTGGTAACCGTCACGAAAGAGTTTTCAGGACGGTTTGTCCATCACCGTCAGGGAAACTTTCCCTGACGGCTGTCACACCGTCAGGCAATATTCAAACCTTCTGCGTCGGGCCCAACCGTCAGGAAAGACCGAAACCTTCCGTGTCGGCCTTGACAGTCTGTCAGCAAAGGTTCAGTCTTTCCTGACGGCGCCCCGAACTGATAGGAACGTTTTGCACCTTTCCTGTCGGCATACCATAAGGAAATATTGGATTCCCTCCATCAACTCACATATTTTAATTAATTTAGCCAGTACGAATAATACCATAGAAGCTCAATTAATCACACAGTCAATACAAGGATAGATTCAAGTCTTGATAGTCATATATTATATTTAAAAGTCATACATCATACAGTTCATCACTACATCAAGCTATGAAGCTACTGCTTCTTAACAGGTCCTTGTAACTGCTGCTTAATAGGTTCACAAACAGATCAATCTATGACTAGAACGAGTCCTTAGGCAATATGAACCTTGTAGCTGCTGCTTAATAGGTCATGGAAATACGAAACCACCACTTCCTACCAGGTTGCCATTTGCACTAGAGTCCTATCAGACACTGAATATGCAAAATGGGACTGCTGCTGCACAACCAAGAGTCTCCATGCTCGGTGCTTGCTAGTTGGTGCCAAAATACTCCACAAAACACAGGCCGAACACTTGCTGGTTGCTGCTGAAACACTTTGGCTGCATAACATGCTTGCCAATCAAAGCTTGGTGCTTGTTGGCTGCTTCCAAAATACTTCTCATCAAAGCAAAGGCAATTTGCATTGCTGGTTGATGCTGCAATGCACCATGCCCAAAAGATTTACACCAGCCATCACTACTCATGACCATTGATGTTACTGTCCATGCTGACTGAAGCATGAGATGATCCATCTCTAGTCCCTCCTCTCTACATCCAAATACAAAGAAAGATAAAAAGAACATTCATGAGAAAGGCAAACAATCTGTCTTAAACAATTTAAAAGATCTTGACAGGCCAAAAGAATATGAATGCTCAAGAAAATAATAAAAAAATGGTTGCGAACAAACTAACTTCAAACAAAATCACTTCACTGGATATTGTCCAAATTTAGTGTTCTAGACCATGCAAAGAAAAATAAATTGACTAAAACAAAGCTGCACACAATATTTCAATATTCAAGCTTAATTATTATTCTTAAAAGACAATGTGATCCATGTTAATTTTACCATGTCATCTTCATCCCCACACAGGTCAGGTGGTATCTCTAGTTGCACCTTGTCACAAATGAGCTACAAGAAAAGAAGAACCAGTATGTGAGAAAATTTCTAGGCACTCCATCACAAACAGATAATGTACCAATTAGAGTGCACCTCAAGTATGCGATCAGCCCGCTGCACACGTCGAGTCAACACCACATTTTGTTCAGTTAAATGCCGATTGTTTGCGACTTGCTCCTCATACCTTCTCCAGAGAGATTGGTAGGACCTTGATGTTGTTGGCCTTATCTCACCTGCCTTAGCAGCATCAACAATCGGAGCCTTCTTGACAGCACCATTTACTATTGCAAGGCGACCATGGGACATACCACCACCAATGTCATATGCAATTTTCCCATCAAAAGGTTGCTCTTGCCAATTATCTGGATACTTTTTCTGGATTGCTGCATTGTAGTCATCCTAAAAATAACAGAAATAATCACAAACTAACAATAGATTAAAGGAGAACACTTAAGCTGAAAACTAAGTACAGATTTTGCTACTTACAACTAGTTGTTTAGCTCGTTCAGGAATTGGACCTGCGTTCCCATTGCTATCACAATTTTTAACTCCAGATTTCATGCAACAAAAAGTGTTTATAACAGTGCCCTGCCCAGATCCATACTTTGCTCCCTTCATGGCATAAAAGAGGCCTGCGTTCCCATTGCTAACCAGAATTCAGATTGATGAAGCTACAATATTCAGAGTTAGCAACAAGGTTACCAGATATTACTGAGTCTCAACTAATGGTCTAGAGCCACCCCTGTTTTGAACACCATCAGGATTTTTGTTCCAAGATTCTTGCCCAAGCCTTCTTTTCTTCAAGTACTCATCAGAGCACCAGTACTTGCAAATGGACTCCCAAGCTGGTTCAGTGAACCAATCAGGCTTGCAACGGATGTACTGCTGAAAGGTAAGTAATTTGGAACATGCAAATGCATCAGACTTGGGGCTCTTAATAATTTCTCGAAAGTAGTGCTTGACAGCAGCAACACGAGCTTGGTACATCATATTCTTGCATTGGATCTGTGCATAGTTCTCAAATACACGTTCTGCTTCTTCTTCAAGCTCGTCAGCCACTGAGTATATGCTCTGCAGAAGAGACATACAGCAAGCATTAGTGTGGACAGGGCTGACCTATCTAGCAAAATTGCAAGGCATTGCATAAATGATCTATAAAATGTTTGATAAGTGTAGGTAATGTATCCAAATTCAATTGATTAGTGAATCATAGGAAACCAGTGCTGCACATCCCAAAATGAAAGAAATACAATGCTAGAACTTACCCAAAACTCTGCTTTTACCCGGTCAGCTGGGGTTTCTTGGTCATCCCTTATAGTATGATAGTAGTGGCTCCACTTGCTTGCATGATATTGGAATGTCTCACCAGTTCTTGTAGTCCCTTCAATGATGGGAGGGTACTCCGTCTTTAAAAGCGCTCCAAGGATAGGGCCTTTCTTTATTTTGTCATCAATTGAGTAATTAGCATAGCGGAATTGGCTGCACAATTGACAAAGAAAACAAGATTAGCAAGTAAAAATTATGTGTACAGATATATATAGATCTAAGACATAATGAATTTCAGTGAGCACATACTTATCACCCTCGGGTATAATGGCAATTCGACCATTGCGAGGCCTATTCACTTTGTTGCGCCCCCTTATCTTCTTCTGTTCAGGCACATGACCATCAAGGTTTTCAGAGGCTGCATTGACCCGCGCTCGTTTATCTGCCCGATGATTAAAGGACTGCATCTCCTGCCATAAAACATGTTAGAAATTAAATTAGTAGCACTCTTTTGAAGCCAAATAGACTGAAATGGAACTGTACAGTACAGTATAATTTTGAAGCCAAATGTAGTATATTTTGAAGCCAAATGTAGCACAACCAGTACAGTACTAGAATACACAACAGTCACAAATACAATGTTTTCAAGTATACATAGCAGTCCAAACAGGAACCCATAACAAAATAGCAATGTTTTCTGAACTACACTTTAGAAATAAAATAAGCATATTTAGAAATCTTCCTCTTCATAGCAGTCTTCATCATTGGATTCAGCATCGTCTTGCTCCTCTTCTTCATCACTTTCTATTGTTTCTTCTCGCTGTGAACCATCATTTTGCTTCTCCAACTCCTCCAATTCCTTTGGATCAGTTATTTCATCAGAGGCTGCTGCTTCAATTATTTCTATGTCACCTCCTAAATCGATCACAAATGTGCCTTCTAGCCCATCCTCTTGGAAAAATGAGATGTCATCTGTTGGCCCTTGCCCTTCAACTTCATTGGAACCATCATTGGTTTCAATTGGAGGCAAATAATCACATGCTGCTACTTTGTAGACTACCCACCAATCTCTCAAACTAGGTTTATCACAAGCATATGACAGATAGAAAACCTGTGTAACTTGATTTGCCAACACAAATGGTTCAAAATTACGAAGCCTAGAGCTATGCTTCACTTCCACCAAACCAAGATTTTCAGTTCGCCTAACACCCCTACAGGTTGGATCAAACCAGCGGCAATAAAATAAAACCAGATCAAGTTGTTGCCTGCCTTCCCATGAAATTTTAATGATGTCCTCAATGACACCAAAGTACTCAAGAACATTGCCATCACCATCAGTACAGGTCACACACACACACACCACTATTGGTTGTAGCTAATGTCTTGTTCCTCTCATACTTCTCTGACCGAAATCTATACCCATTCACATCATAGCAACCATATGAGGACACTCTTTTGCGAAACCCATATGAATTTTGACGCAGCACATTGTGAACATTTGATCTAATTGTACATTGCACAGAATCAAATTGCATTCATTAGTGTTCGATTTAAAATGAAACAAATAGCTAGTTCCAACTGAGTAGGGGCATTACTATGTGTTTGAACCAATCAAAGAAGTTGGGGCCACTACTGCTGCCACGTGTGCCTTTCCAACCTTTTAGTCTTAAGTTATCGATTTCTTGTTCTGTTGGGTGTGAGCGGCCCTTCCATTGTTCATCATCAAATTCTCTACAAGGACATATTTGGCATTGTTATAGTTTGATTTTACAATAACTACATTACTTTGCATGAGCTAAATAAGGCATACTTGAAGAAATCATCCATCTCTGGAATATTTGTTAATATGTAAAGGGCAGCTGCCTTGGATTGTTGTGTTGTCAGATCATGAAAGCCCAGTGCACAGAAGCATCTACCATTGCACTCAAACAATTGAATCCCATAACTTCTTACAAATGTTGATGCACCATAATCATATCTAGTTCTTCGATTTCGAACAGAGTGCACTTGAGATCTAAAATATAGTGAAAGGAAGTTTGCTGCCTCTTCAACAAGGTAAGCCTCAACAATAGAGCCCTCAACTCGAGACTTATTTCGGACTTTTTTCCTAATGCACTGAATATACCTACATGTGAATGTCTAATTTAGTTAATCCAATTAACAGCATAGTAATCAGATAAACGGTTAAGTTTTGGGTTCACCTCTCAAACGGATACATCCAACGATATTGGACAGGGCCTCCTAATAATGCTTCATGAGCAAGATGAATCACAAGATGTTGCATAGGATTAAAGAACCCCGGGGGAAATATTTTCTCTAGTTTGCAAATAAGGACTGCTATGTTCTCTTGCAATGATAACAAGGATTCTCTGCTGATTTGTTTAGCACACAATTGCCTGTAAAAATGACTAAGCTCTGCCAAACAGGTCCAAATGTTTTCAGGTAGGAATCCATGGAATGCAACAGGAAGTACCCGCTCCATGAAGATGTGAAAGTCATGACTTTTCAAACCAAAAATCTTCTTTTGCAGCAGATTAACCCCACGTCTAATGTTGGCTGCATAACCATCTGGAAACTTAAGTTCTTGGAACCAATTTAAAATTGTAGTCTTATCATCTTTATGAATACAGTATGGCCCCCTAGGTTTCTGCCACTTCCCATTTTGTAAGTACAAATGAAGAGAAGGCCGGTTGCAAAGTAGTTCTAAGTCTTGTCTAGCTTTTACATTATCTTTAGTCTTGTTTGAAATATCAAAGCATGTGTTCCAAGTAGCTTCAGCCACATTTTTCTCATTATGCATCACATCAATGTTGTGACGAAGCAATAATTTAGAGAGGTAAGGGAGCTTCCAAAGGCAGCTTATATGTGTCCAATTGTGTTCTTTCCCATACTTATCAGAATCACCTACCATTCTGTACATTTGGGCCTTAATCTCCTCTCCAGTTAAATGTCTAGGTGGTTCTTCTTGCACTATCATGTTCTTCCGAAAGGCATTTGCTTGGTTTCGAAAGGCATGTCCACTAGGAAGGAAGCGCCTATGGCAGTCAAACCAAGTTGCCTTACCACCTTTACTTAGTCGATATACAATAGAATCACACATGCATTGTGGACATGCCAAAATCCCATGAGTGCTCCATCCAGGAAACATACCATATGCAGGAAAGTCATGTATAGACCACAAATATGATGCCCTCAGCTGAAAGTTCCTCCTCGCCGAAGCATCCCATGTCTCTACCCCATCCCACAACTTCATCAATTCATCTACCATAGGTTCCATCAGGACACTTAGGTTCTTTCCAGGATGTTCAGGTCCTGGAATAACCATAGCAAGGAATATATACTCTGGCCTCATACAAATGCCAGGTGGAAGATTATATGGAACCCAAAATACTGGCCAACAAGAGTAAGAGGCAGCAGTCAAACTATATGGTGTAAACCCATCAGTTGCAAAACCAAGTCTAACATTCCTAGCATCATCCGCAAAATCTGGAAAATCAGTATCAAATTGCTTCCAAGCCTCTCCATGACATGGATGCATCATTTTACCAGAGTTTGAGGGAAGAGTTTCTTTGTGTGAACGCATTAGTTTTGCTATGGCTTCATGGGCATATAACCTTTGTAGTCTCTCTGTTATGGGCAAGTAGTGCAACACTTTATGAGGGATCTTATTTGAATCATCCTTGTAGCGAGAGGAACCACATATGTCACACATATCCTTGTTACTGTTATTTTTATAGTACAGCATACAATTCTTTGGACAAACATCAATCTTATGATATGGCATGCCTAGGCCCTCAAGCAACCTTTTGGAATTGTAGAAGTTCTTGGGAATCATAGAATTAGGAGGCAGGAGTTCATGCACGAGCTCGACAAAATCATCATAGCATGCCACTGAGAGATTGTATTGTGATTTAATAGACAAAAGACGAGCAACAGCAGAGAGACTAGAGTGCAAGGTTTGCTCATGTACTCGCTGATCTGCACTAGCAACCATTCTATAGAAGGCTCGGGCATAACCAGTTGGTGTTTCATCAACTAATGGTGGGTGTTCACCAGCTAAGTCAGCTAGCATGTCCTCCATCCGGTCTGTCTCACCAAACCCCTCATGACCTACCTCTGAAGTAATCTGGTTTTGGTCAACACGCCTCTCACCATGCTCTGTCCAAGTTTGATAATTTTCCCTAAACCCATGGTGACACAAATGCAACTCTATCCTAGGCCTTTTGTGCTTGAAATAATTTCGGCATACAGAACAAGGACACTTGATTGTATCGGACTCAACTAATTTAGGAATTGAGAAGGCACGATCCAAGAATTCATTTGTTTTCTCAACCCATTCATTTGATGGCCTACCACGCTTCCAACCACCATACATCCACCTACGATCTGTCATGTCTTATATGCCAACTAGCTAGAAAAGTTTAGAACTAACCAGTTGGTACTACAAGTCACTCGTAGCTATCCAAGACTTAGGCAAGCCCAGAATTCCGAAACCACAAGCAAAATGGCAGCAGCAACCAATAAGATTAGCAGTGAGACACCTATTGCAAAGTTTATAACTCATGTTACAATAAAACCATAGAGGAAACATTTGGCATCATCAACAACAGTCGTAGTCTTAGTGTACAAAATACAAGTTGGACAGTGGCACAAATCTTTGTATGCACAATCTAATTCTAAACCTGTGTAACAATTCAAGCTGGACAGCACCACAAATACAACTACGAGGCAAACAAAAATCAAATGTGTATGTAATTCTTGAAATGAATCAACCCTACTAAGATATTCACAGAGAAATGCTACATGTACAGCATGGAAAGAAGCATTTTCATTTCACTTATGGGATTGATTTTCGTTCGAAATGTGAAGCTGCAATTGCCAATAGTATAATCCACCCAGCACAAAACAAAGAAAGTACATCACAGAGTGAAGAATCAGAACATTACATACTTGTCACCTCCAAATGTGCACAAAAGGCCTTCCAAGATGTTAACTCTCACTACCTGAAAAGCATGAACATTTATTTGGTATATGTGAAACATCTACACCACATTACAAGGGAGTTGCACATTATAAAATGACCAACAGCATGCTTGCAAATTGACAAACAACTACCCATGCTCTCATAAGGGAGTTGCAGATTAAAATATATCATAGCAATTCATGTTTTGATTTTATTGTTTCCTATTTCTCAAAAATAGTGAACATGCCTAACCATTCATCTCAGTTCAAGAATAAACAACCATCAGTTCAAATAATTAGCCATAAAAATCAATATGCCATATTGCATTCCATCTCATACATTGTGCAGACTAAACAAGATCGAATGTCACAAAGTTCAGCAAGAAAATTGAGAGGGATAACTAACCAGTAGTACTTGACACAGATTTCAGGCCGGCAGAAGAGAAGCTACGAAAATTGTTAGCACAAAACTCAGGTCGACGGTGGATGCTCAACTCAGCCCATTTTTCCCATCTCCCACTGGTTCAAGCACATTATAGAACACAATTTTCTTCAGTCAAAAGATCCAAATTTCTTAATACAATCAAGAACACAAAGAAAAGGCTACACTTTACCCTTCCTGCTTTGGAGAACCGAGCGGAGGCAAGATTAATCGAACAATTTTGGGATGGTCTGGGATATGTAGATGGGTCAGTAGGAGAGGATGGTGGGGTTCCTGCCTTCCTGGCCTTATTACGGCGGCGGCCCCATTTGATGGAGTCGTGGCTAGGGTTTGGGCGCTGATGAAGGCAGAGGCAACGGCGGCGGCGCAAGGGGCTAGAGCGGCTTCGGTGCTAGGTGGTGGCGGCGGCAGCAGCGGCGCAAGGGGCTAGAGCGGCGGCGGCGGCGGATGGGGTTAGAGCGGCAGCGCAGGCGGAGGCAGCAGTGGAAGGGGCTCGGACGGCGGCGAGGGAAGGGCTTCAGCGGCGGCGGTGAGGGAAGGGGCTCGAGCGGCGGCGCTGAGGGAAGAGATGCGTGCGGTGCAGACGAACAAAGGAGAGAGACCGGAAAAGTAGATAAGGCAGGAAGCAGCGTCCGTGCCGTGGAAATTTTTCGGGCTTTTCTTTTTCCAGGTGCACGCTCGTCATAGTGACTACCAACTGGGCCATCTCTTAGCTTCAGCGCGAAAATGAGCCCGCCATTCATTGGGTTCGGCGGGAACTGAGCGCGCCAACCGTGGGAGGGGCCGAAAACAAGCCTCCCTGACGGTGCGGATCCTTTTCCCGGTCGGGGGCTGGGCCACGTAGGGGAAGGCTGGCTCTTCCTGACGGAGGAGACGCACCGGACGGGAATAGTCTAAGCCGTAGGGAGAAACCTGGTTTAGGGCAGTGCTGGATGGCAGTGGTAACGAGTGCCGCGGCATACACGCTACAAAATTTCATTTCCAAGTGGCCTACAGCTGATTTTTCGCACAATCACAGATTACCTATAGCAGCTAGCGCGCGTACGATCAGGGTTATTTTATCGCCGCTGCTGCAATCGGTTTTAGCGAGGTGCTTTTTTTGAAAACTCGTTTGAGATAGCGGTATGTACAAACAACATTCCGTAGTCGTCATATATAGATATCTAACCAACCCCAGCCCATACGTTTTTTTTTTGTGTACTCGTTTGATAGGAGTACGCACAAACAAGATTCCGGTGGTCGTTATTGATATCTAAACAACCCCGATGGATGTATAGACGATGTAAACAGAATTGATCCTCATCCTCGCCAACACCGGGCCATGTATACCCTATATAAATTAATGGTACTAACCCACTTAACCATATATAAATATACTATCAAATTATTATAAGTTTATAATCACAAAACATATAATATAAAATAAGTGAATATTTCCTCCATTTCAAATTATTAGTCGCTTTGATTTTTTTTACATAAATTTTGCTATGTATTTAGACACATTTACATCTAGGTATATATATATATAACAAAATTGATGTCCCAGAAAATCAAAACGACTTATAATTTGAAATGAAGGGAGTACTAAATTATAATTTGAGTGAGAGTATCATGTCAGACCGCGCCTTATAAACTGGACTGAAGGAAGTAATAACACAAATGATTTCATGATTAACTTAACAGATTGTGACAGCTTGGCTCGGTGGTTACATATATATAAGTGGGTTGAAGATATAAGGATTAATCTAGCAATCGACCTATTTGCACGGCCATCTTGCTAGTTACAATATAGCGTAGTACTCACTAATTGAGTGCCTGTAACATCTGTAGACAAGTTTTCACCTGTCAGTACTTGGCAACTCTATTCATTTCATCTTAAAGTAACTTCATTTTATATATATCTGGTTCGAGTACGTCTTCAGTTATCTGCTTCCCTCCTCTTCTACGGAGAGTCTATTGTTGTGGTCTCTGGATTTGGTGGGGCTGGTGGTGTGGAAAGATTGATGGGTGGGACATGCTCAACTGCAAGAAGAATAACTGGATCAGCTATGAGAGCAAACAAGGAAAACACTAGTAAATACTAGTACTCCCTCCGTCCGGTTGATTGTGCAATTATGGGAAACATGTCGTTCAAACTGTGTCAACTTTGACAAAATTTATAGCAAAAAGTATTAACATTTATGTCTCGAAATAAATTTATTATGAAAATATATCTCATAACCAATCTAACGGTACTTATTTTGTCTCATAAGAGTTAGTATTTTTTATATAATTTTAATCAAAATTTGCGATGGCTGATTTTTCGGGATGCGAGAATTGCACATTTATTAGGACGGAGTGAGTACTAATAGTAAATAAATAGAATAGGGGGAACTTGCCAAAGCACATGGGCAAGAGAGTCGGTGGCACGATCACTGCGCAGGTTAGTGGAAGGAGGTACATTCGCGTTGGAATGAGAGGCGAGGGCGACATCCGGCTGATATCCCCAGACAACACGTGGCAGAGGCAGATCAGATTCTCTCTGATGACTTGTCGAAGACCATCGCAGCACTGGAACTGTGCCGTCGTCTCGCTTGCATTCGTCAAATAGGGGAAGCACGAGCTCAGAGGCAGCAATGGCATGTAGCAGTCACCTGCTTGCTGGGACGGGGTACCTGGGCGTGGTGCAGGAGGTGTCGGCAACGGAACGCCACGCCATGGGGTACCCGGGCGTCGCGGAGGATTGGCTGCTACTCCATTGGAGAAGGCGAGAACTAGTATGATGAAGAGGTAGGGAGCTGCTGCCATTGCTTGGAGTCTGCCTGTCATCTGACGTGATTTTTGGGTCTCAACTCTCAAGGAGTATGGCCCTCTTTAAAGGCTGGCTGGGTTGATGGGTTTTTGCACAATCTTGCAATTGCGCGACACATTCGCAGCCTGAGCGCACTCTTTCGATTTATCTGAGAGTGAGTTAGCAGGGTACTGTAACGCTCCGATTCAGGAAAACCACACCTGATAATTAACTCTCTTGCGCTTTCATCCTTACTTCGCGTAAAATGATTAATTCAGAGTTAACAGCCTCCTAGGTCTATGCTTTTAACTTGGTTCAGGCCTCCCTCAGCTTCCGATGTGATACTAAATTTCGTAGCTTAATGTTCCGTGCTGCTACAGTACCCTAAAGCTACAGTATCACAGATTCGGTCTGGTCCGACGGGTCCAATGGGCTGGGTCTCATATTCACCCACCCTCAAAGGATTCGACGTCCTCGTTGAACGCTGAACCAAGCTACCTATAGTAGGATAAATGTTCAAGATCGACTATCTTGGTCATGCCCGTATTCCTAACTCCCCAGCCCAAGTGTCATGCTCTTGCAGAGCCATGCGCAACCTATTCGAGCTCCCGAGTCATACGTCCGTGAAATCGCGAGAGTTGGTTCTTTTTACCATTTGTAACGCCCCGACCCGGAAAGATGGCTAAGGCTCACTCTGCACGTTGAATGAGCAACACCTACTAATTAACTCTCTTGCGCTTTCGCTCTCATTTAGCGCAAAAGAACCTATCAGTGTTCCGCGATGCTTTAGGGCCCCTGAAGCTACAGTATCACGGATTCGGTCCGGCCCGACTGGCCCGATGGGCTGGGTCTCATAGGCACATTCTTGAGAGAGCTCCTCCTAGCTAGATATTGGTCGCCACTTCTGTTCGGTGAAACTTTTAGCCCTTGTTTAGTTCCCAAATTCAACCCTCAAATTGCACTATGCAAAAAGAAGATTCCCATCACATCAAAATGCCGGCACATGCATGGAGTACTAAACGTAGATAAAATTTAAAACTAATTGCACAATTTTGTTGTACTTTGCGAGACGAACATTTTGAGTCTAATTAGTCAAAATTTGGACAATTTTTATCAAATACAAACGAATTGGTACAGGGCGCATTTAATGTGCACTGTACCAATTCGGCAACTCCAATTCCGGAACTGAACACGGGCTTAATTGTCCGGTTAGTTTAAACCGCTGCCAACGCCCAACGCATTTGCCGCGGGCTGACCTCTGCACGGGCGTTCGACCACGATCAACGCCCGTACCTTCTCCAGCCGCCGCAGGCGGGGCGACCGAACTGTGTGCAAGGGATGGGATGCCTCACGGAAAGCGCATGGGCTCAACAGTGGAGGTCGAGGCCAGACCGCCACACGCATGCGCTGATCAGGTCGGTCGTTGCCCGCTGCAACGCCAAGAGAGCCGGGGAATGGAAAACTTAACTTCCAGGCCTCCTTCCGTGCGTGGTGCGTTGGGAACATTCGTGGCGATTCAGATCGAGAACCAGAATTGATTGAAAGCTTTTGGATCTCTGTAACGTGTTATGTTATTTTTTTGAAAAAAAAAACTTGCCATGTCATATACAAATAATCCTCTGCCCATAATTGATTGTCGTAGGCAACATTATTACAACGGTAACATTGTGTTCAGGGCGTGCGTTCGTCCAGATGGACCTTCCTGGGCCTGCAGCTGCACCGCACAGCTTGTGATTCAACTAAATAGGCCTCAGTTTTTTTATTATCGTGCGCCGACCGGATAAAGATGAGAAAAGGAGACTTCCCTGCTCTGCTTCGTCCATCGTCTATGGCGTTCCCTTCCTTTTCTTCCCCAAAACTCTACCGCTACCACCTCCACTACTCAAGCCCCCACGCCCACCGGACCTCCCTTGTCGCTGCTATTGTTCCGCCATCCGCCCCACCTGACGGCGCGGGCACCGCCGTGCCCACGCCTGGGGACAACTTTCTCGTCCACCAGCGGGCCACCGAGGCCATCGTGCATGTGTTTCCGCCCAACGACACAGACATCTGCCACCGGCGCAAGGAGAAGCCCTGGGCCCTAGCGTGGAAGACCTCTGGCCTCGCGCTCCTGCTATGGCTGTTGCACCCCGGTGCGGACGGAGGAGGAGGCCGCATCAGGATACGTCGTATGTTGCAAATGTATCTTTCAAATGTTTCAGATATTTTAAAGGTATGTTGCAAATGTTTCATGTGGATGTTGCAAAAGTAAATAGAGATGTTGCACATGTTATAATGGTTGTACACGTATGTTTTAAGTGTATGTTCTGTTTCAGACGTACGTTACAAGTGTTTTATTTGGACGTTGTAAAAGTAGATCTGAATGTTGCATATATATGCAAGTGTTTCAGGTGTTTACATACGTATGTTGCAATTGTTTTCATCTGGATGTTGCAATGTTGTGCAATGACTACCCACATGCTTTCAAGTTTGTTCTGATGTTTTACAAGTGTTTCAGCTATTTCGGACATATGTTACAAGTGTTTTACCTGGATGGTATAAAAGTAAATCATATGTTGCACATGTTGAATGAGACCCACCTGCTACAGCTACGGAGCGGGGCACCTGCGTATTGTGTGGGAGACGTCCAGGCGGCGCAAGTCGGGCCTGGCCGCGCAAAACGAGCAGGCGCAGGAATTGGGGTGCAGGGAAACGTACCAGCAGGCACGGACATGCGAACCCGCACGTACATCCAGACGTTTGGGCATATTTTTTATTTTTAATTTTTTTTATTCAATATTTCAATAATAATCGCTCTAAAAAAATTTGCGGATAACATTGTCGTGCCACATGCATTGGCGCCCCAACATCCGTCATGTTAGACGACGTTTCCGACATGAAAAACGATTGGCGTGACAGTATTGTTCTGTCGCGCCACCAGCAGTGGCGTGACAAGAATGAACTTTTGAAAAATCATAACTCTTTCATATGACATTAGATGAAGATAAAATTTATATGAAAACTGTAGCTCTCGATGAGATCCACAACTTGGTAGTTTTAAGTTTTTTCATTTGAGACGTTAAGATGCTCAGAAAAATAATATAAAATTTCAGGAGCATAATAACCGCGTACTAGTGCTTGTCGCTTTAGACAAAAAAATATCGTTTCTGTATGATGTCAAATGAAAATACTTTTTACATCAAAGTTGTAGCTCTCAATGAGATATACAACTTTATAGCTTTGAGTTTTCACATTTAGAGTCGTTAAGATTCTCAAAAAAATAATATAAAAATTTCAGTAGCATAATAATTGCGAACTAGCGCTTATTGCATTAGAAAAATAATATCATTTTTGTATCATGTCAAATGAAGATATTTTTTATATCAAAGTTGAACCTCTCAATAAGATCTACAACTTTCATTTTAAAAAATATTTTTATGTGACATCAATTAAGAAATATACGATTTTTCTAAAAAGATAAGCTTTGATGCACAATTAATATGCTGCTAAAACTTTATATTAGTTTTTAGAGTATGTTAACCACCTTGAATATGAAAACTCAAAGCTATAAACTTATAGATATCACTGAGGGCTACAACTTTATAAATCTATCTTCATTTGACACCATACAAAAACAATATTATTTTTCTAATGCGACAAACCTCGTACGTGATTATTATTCTGCTAAAATTTTATATTATTTTTTCATACATATTAGCGATCTCAAACATAAAAACTGAAAACTATAAAGTTATAGATCTCATTGAGAGCTATAACTTTCATGTAAAAAGTATTTTCATTTGACAACATAAAAAAAGATATTATTTTTTAATGCGACAAGCAATAGTACACAGTTATTATACTCCTGAAATTTTATATTATTTTTTTGAGAATTTTAACGACCTCAAATGGAAAAACCCAAAGCTAGAAAGTTGTAGATCTCATCAGGAACTAGAATTTTCATATAAATTTCATCTTCATGCAACGTCATATCAAAGAGTTATGATTTTTCAAAGTTTCGGTCTTGTCACGCCACTTCCGGTGGCTCGACAGAACAATACTGTCACACAAGTAGGAGTGGCATGACATCGTTTTCCACGTCGGAAACGTCGTCTAACGTGACAGATGTTGCCGCGCCAATGCATGTGGCGCGACCAAAAAGGTCAGATCCGCAATTTTTTAGGAGTGATTATTATTGAAATATTGAATAAAAAAGATTAAAAAATAAAAATTCTCCTCGACCGCTAGCATCTCTGTTATTAACCACAATTTGGTAACACGTAGTCTCCCATGATTAGGAGGATCATGACGGATGTTTTCACGGAGGAAGAAGATTCTCCACGCTCTTTTCTCCTGTTATTAGGAGAATCCGGAGGGTTTTTTTTTGTTTTTCTGGATTTTTTATTTATTAAGTATTTATAAATCTGAAAAATCAATCGCTCAGTTTTATTTGAGATATTATTACTTCCTCATAGATAAAGGGAGTATCTTAGTATTGTCCAAGGTTCATCGTTCACCGTTTGCTCTCTTGCATGTTATACCGAATGCACCTGGAGTTTGAAGATGTATTTGCGGCAAACAAGTAATCAAGTCGGAACCGGTAAAATCTCCTACACCAGTAGGAAAGTGCAGACGAGCTACCGAGCAGATAAAGAATCCCCGCACATGAAAAACGGCGCATGCAGTCGTCCATTTGCATTCGTTCATCAAAAATCCATTCTCTAATACCTGAACCAAATAGGACTCGCTCTGCTGTTCTTCGTGCTTGTCCTTTGAACTGATACATGGCTCGTCTATGTACACAGCAATGCAAACAGATGTGTCTAGACCATCTCTGGAGAGGCCTAGGGGCGGACCTAGTGCACAAGGACACGTGACCCACTTAAATTCTAGGTTTTCAAAAAAAAAGTCCTGTTTCATGTAATTGTTGGGGTCCATCAATTTTGTGCTAATTTCACCCCTGGAGAGGCCAGACAATCGACAATGTTGTCTGCCCCTGTCGACCATGCACTCCGATCATTTGGTTGTCAATGCTCGGTTCACTCGGTGACAGTTGGCGAACTCAACCAATTCATGCCCGCAGTCGAGGCAACTGGTAGAATTCCCTGAAGAACTAGATATATTCATAAACACTGTCAAACGAATTTATGCACACAATCGACCCAACCGAGTGAATCACCTATCATCAAGTACCAATCATCACTTCATTTTAACTGACAAATTCGGTTATTCAGTGTTACAACTCAAGCCAAATTTAAATGTCGACAGAAGACAAGACAATATGCGACTCGGAGCCAAGGTTGGACGAGTGGGGGTGGTGAGCATCAGATTGGCCGTAGACCCGTAGTAGGACTGCTAGACTGGTGTGGTGGTGGTACCGTTCTACTCCTTTATTTCAAATTATAAGTCACTTTAATTTTTTTAGTTCATCCATTTTACTGTGTTTATAGATATATTATTATATCTAGATGCATAAAAAATGGATGTACTAAAAAAAAGTCAAAGCAACTTATAGTTTGGAACGGAGGGATTAAGTGTTTTGCATCCGCTTGGTTAGCCCATATAGTCTTGTTAGACCAAGAAGTAAACACAGATAATGAATGTGCATAAGTTCAATAGAATTATTATACAAGTGGAGGAAATTGTATTATTATTCTTTAGAAAAACTTGTAACTTTCGATATTTTTTGAGATTTTAAATGTTAGATTTATAAGTTCCCGGACACACATAGGCAACTTTGCTACAGAGGAATATATACTATTAGTGAGTTGCCAAGTAACTTTGCTACTTGATGGAATGAATAGAGTTACTTGATGGAATGAATAGAGTTGCCAAGTACTGACAGGTGAAAACTTGTCTACAGATATCAGATACTCAATTAGTGAGTACAACACTATGTTGTAACTAGGAAGATGGCCGTGCAACTTGTAACTTTGCTACAGATTTTAAATGTTAGATTTAAGATGAAATGAATAGAGTTACTTGATGGAATGAATAGAGTTGCCAAGTACTGACAGGTAAAAACTTGTCTACAGATATCAGACACTCAATTAGTGAGTACAACACTATGTTGTAAGGCTATCTGACTCGTGGTACTCTAAATTTATCCTCTATACATCCTAGTCATCAAGATTCTCCTCTCTATACCAAATTCTTCCGCACCCATCTATCCTCTATATCATCCTCTATCCACTGTGGGTCCACTTGTCACTTTATCTAAATATATCCATGTGAGATCTAGTTTTGAAGAATTTATTGAAACGAATTTAATGGTGCAATCGAAATTTAATTTAATGTTTTAGTTTGTGAGTTATAATTTTTTTTAGTTAGATGAAAAAAGTAACCGCAGCAGCGGGACCCACACCTGCCCCCTCTCTCTCTCCTGTTTTGGCGTGGAAAAGCAATAGCAGCGGGGCCGTGCAACTTTTAGCGAACTTCGAGCCTGTTTAGTTCAAAAAAGTGAACCCAAAAAGTGCTACGGTACCTGTCACATCAAATCTTGCGGCACATGTATGAAGTACTAAATGTAGATGAAAGAAAAAACTAATTACACAGTTTAGTTGTGAATCACGAGACAAATCTTTTGAGCCTAATTAGTTCATGATTGGACACAAATTACCAAATAAAACGAAAAAGTACTACAGTAGCCGAATCCAAACTTTTTCACCAACTAAACAACCCCTTCCTCGGGTCCTTCAAATTTGGCGGACGTTTGTGTCATCCGGAAGACTAGCGCACCACGTACCGGAGCCGCTGCAGCTACGAATTCCGCTATGTGCTACTCCAGTGCCATTTACAGGCCGTGAGTGCAGACAGTCTAACTAGGAAGATGGTCGTGCAACTTGTAACTTTGCTACAGATTTTAAATGTTAGATTTAAGATGAAATGAATAGAGTTACTTGATGGAATGAATAGAGTTGCCAAGTACTGACAGGTGAAAACTTGTCTACAGATATCAGACACTCAATTAGTGAGTACAACACTGTTGTAACTAGGAAGATGGCCGTGCAAATAGGTCGATTGCTAGATTAATCCATATCTTTGAGACTTCAACCCACTTAGAGCATCTCCAAAAGTCTTTCTAAATCTTATTCTTTAAATCATCATTTGAAGAGTCACTTGCATAAAAATCGCTTTCTATACTTTTTTACTCTCCAACAATTTTTCTATATCTCATGCGCACTCTAGAGAGCTATTCTCATCTTCTATTTTTGGCTAGCGAAAAATCCGGAAAAGAAGATAGCTATATTTAGATAACCATGTAGATAAGCTGTTGGAGATAGTTTTTCACTAAAATCTCTATTCCTATTATTTAGGAAGAATATAGAGAGTCTCTTTATCACACCCGATTTTGAAGGAGCAAACCAGGTGCGTATCACATGTGTGCCATGATCAAATTACACACATGCAACGACATCATCAATGGTCCATATACATAGTGTTCGTACAATAAAAACGTAAACGAGTACACAAGTATCATTATTACGTCTTTCATTAAAGTTCTAGCAGAAACTCAAATAAATAACATTCGGTGAAACATAAAGACAACGACGTAGCGGATCCACCACGCCACCGTCACACCCAGTTTAGTAACAAAACTAGATATACATCATATGTGTGCCCAGGAAGTCAAATCACACATATAACGATAGATTACAATAGTATCAAGAGATAATGTTTTATTATATATCGAATAATAACACATATGTAGACACTTACATAGAGACAAAGTATGTATCAAAGTAGCGGAATCATAAATTCTAATCTTCAAGTGAAGCCTCCAAACACCACATGGATGGTCGACTGGGGGTACACACGCCTAGCACTTCTCAGAAAACTCACTAGCTCTACCTTTTGTTACCCATCCGGGATTTTTCCAAAGTAATTGAAAAGTAATGCAAGCATAAACAAACCACCGCTTAACAAACGTAATATGAGGAGATGTAGGCTCAAGTGGTTTGACACGGCTGAACTGCGGTAAGCAATTTTTAGTAGACCAAGTTTTAACATTAAAGTCTGAGTTGCTAAATTATGCTTAAGCTCCAACTTCCACATGTTCATAATGAAAGGTCTTGATGGCTAGAGGGGAGGGTGAATAGCCTTTTAAAATTTTCTACAATGTCAAGCTAAACAAGTTTATCAATACAACAAATAGCGAGATGCGAGTTTTGCTTAGCCTATGGGGTGTTTGCAAGCCACCTATCCAATTCACAATTCTAGTATATTGGCACTCAACCGCACAAGTCAAACCGAGAAGGTAACTACAACTACAACTAGCAAGCTACACAAAACAGCTACTCTAGCAAAGCTAACTAGCTAGCAAAGATAACTAAGAAAGTAACGCGGAATTGAGTTAGGAGAGTTTCACCGAGGGGCAAAGAATTGAGCCAACCAATATGATCAACAATGAATACCAAGACAACCGAACACCGGTATCAATCAATCACAATATGAAAGTGATAACACGAAGATTTATCCCGAGGTTCACGTGCTTGCCGGCCGCTAGTCCCCGTTGTGTCCCTCTTCACCACGTGGTTCGGTGGCTAATCGGTCTCACACCGAGCCTCTCAAAAGGCGCCACAAGAACCTGCTAAATGGCAAAAGGTTGCAAATGACATGAGCAATCCACTAATGTTGCCTTTGGCGCTTCGCCGAGGTAGGCACAAACCCCTCACAATCACCGGAGGTGGCCAAGAACAATCACCAACTCTTGCCAACGCCTCCAAGCTGCTCAAGCCGTCTAGGTGGCGGCAACCACCAAGAGAAACAAGAATCCCACAACAAATCAACCACCAAGTGCCAACTAGATGCAATCTCACAATGCAAATGCACTTGGATCACTCAATCTCACTTCGAATATGCAAAGAAGCAAGAGAGATGAGTGGGAAGGGAGTTGCTTAGCTCAAAGTGCTCACAAGTATGTCAAATGTCCAAGAGAGAGAGAGCCTTGAGCCGGCCAACGAGTATTTATAGACGTACTCCTTCGAATATAGCCGTTACGCACTTGAAACAGCCGATGTCGCGCTGACCGGACGCGCTAGTCAAACTGACCGGACGCGCCGATCGCACAACGGCTACTTTCACGAACCACCGACCGGACGCGCTGGGCTTGACCGGATGCGCTGGTCCCGTAACTGACCAGACGCGCTGGTCAAGCCAGAGTAGCGCTCCAACGAAACAGCGACCGGACACACTGGAGAACTGACCGGACGCCACAGTGCCAGCGTCCGGTTGGAGTCCAGTAAGCTCCCTCATCGACCGGACACGTCTGGTCGACCATGACCGGACGCGCCACCGCGTCCGATCAGACAACCGAGAAACGCGCAAAAGCTGAACACTGACCGGACACGTCCGGTCAAACAGAGACCGCGTCCGGTCCAGCGTCCGGTCACTCCTGTGACCTCCGTTCGCCTCCGTTTCTTTTCCGACTTCTGGCGTAGTGGAAAATAGGCATTTCAACTCCTCAAAAACGCCAAACCCTTTCTACCGCTCAAACTCCAACGCCATCGCAAATGTGCTAACACCACCAAGTGATCACGTCATGTGTGAGTGTGTTAGCATTTTCACAATCATTTTTTGAGGCGTTATTAGTTCTATCCAAATGCATATGATCATGAAATGCACACCTAGAGGCACTTAGGAGTTCAATAGCCGTGTCATTCCCCTCTTTATAGTACGGCTATCTATCCTATAATGTAACCACACCCACTAGGTGTCTTGGTTACTAAAACACAACCCTTAAGCATATACCTTTGCCTTGATCACGTAGGGTTGCGTCCAAATCCAAGTGTGGCCATCATGATCACCATGTCCATCTTGCCACCAACCTTGGAATGTACTAATCCTCATATGCTACATACAACTTAGGCATAGGATTAGTACTTAGGCATTGTCACTAATTACCAACACCAAACATAGAGCTTTCAATCTCCCCCTTGTTGGTAATTGGTGACAACCCTTTCACAAAGATATTATGATAAAATTTTGATTGAACCCATGTCACATTGTCCAAGTATATTACCATGTGTAAGAAGTATGGACAAGTGATCATGAATTCAAATTGATAGCAATGACTCCCCCTACATGTATGCTATATGTTTGGGTTTTGGAAGCATACATGTTAGATAGGAAAGATTAGGAGCATTGACTACCAATAGGTGCTAAGTGTTTTAGATTATAGACCTTTGAAGCGTGATACCATCAGAGTAGTGATAAACATCATCTTAGCACCTTGTGTAGTTAGATACCACTTGGAAAAGCACAAACATAACTAGAAACCTCATGAGATCAACATTATAAGCAAGGCTCTAGTACCACTTTGAAAAACATGAAGCAAGAAAAATCTAACTACTTCCTATTCATGCTAGTACTTCAATTCATCATTCAAATTATACTAGCAAATCACCACACAAGCAAAGTATCGGAGAAAAAGAAATGCATAACTATGCATCATACATATGAAGTGCACATGGAAATGCAACATTCATGTTTAAGAGCTTGCTCCCCCTACTTGTGTGCTCAAAAAATTTTAGTTGATCCCCTTCTTTTATCAATTCTCCCCTTTAGGTTGATCCCCCTTTAGAATCTATCTTTGTGAACAATATTTTCTCCCCCTTTGGCACCAATGACCACAAGGGACCAATTTTAGATAGATTATCATGTTGAATTATGGGGTGAGGATCAAGTTTGTGATTCAACCTAGATTGCTTGCATAAATAAAATGCTTCGGTTTGATCCAAGGGCAAGCTTCTTCACACCTCACTAGAAGGGTTATCATGCACCATGTTGAAGCAAATATTTAGACCACTTAGGATCACAAGCTACTTTAACCAAGTTATATGCTACCACTAGATCATACAAGTCATGGAAACAATAGTGGCACCATATAAACTTCAAAGTCATTTGATTTTCATGAATGAGCCTAGAACATGTAAATTATGAGTAGATGCACTAAACAAGTCCTTAGTATAGAATGTATGACATGTCAACCAATTGTACCTTGGGGCTCGAAGGAGAGGCATGTCATAACATGGAGGTGCATCAACTCATGTTGGAGAAGTCAAGTATGTTCAACTCATTCTTTAGCTTGTGAAATCTCTTCTCATCAAGTGGCTTGGTGAATAGATCGGCTAGTTGATCTTCGGTGCCCACACTCTCAATAGCAATGTCACCCTTTTGTTGATGATCTCTAATGAAATGATGACGAACATCAATATGCTTTGTTCTTTGATGTTGAACCGGATTGTTGGTTAGCTTCACGGCACTTTCATTGTCACATAGCAATGGTATATTCTTGAAATTGATTCCAAAATCCTTCAATGTTGCCTTCATCCACAAGATTTGTGCACAACAACTACCCGCGGTGATGTATTCGGCTTCGGCGGTAGATAGTGTAATGCTATTTTGCTTCTTGGATGACCATGAGACAAGTGATCTTCCCAACAATTGACAAGTCCTGAAAGTGCTCTTTCTCTCCACTTTGTCACCGGCATAGTCGGAATCCGAATATCCAACTGGCTCAAAGCTTGCACCTTTGGGATACCACAATCCAACATCTTGTGTATGCTTTAAGTACCTCAATATTCTCTTTGTTGCCTTCAAATGACTTTCTCTTGGTGAGGCTTGAAATCTTGCACACATGCATACACTAAACATTACATCGGGTTTTGATGCCGTCACATAGAGTAGGCTACCAATCGTTGATCTATATAGCTTTTGATCCACCATGTTGCCACTCTTGTCACTATCCAAGCTTCCACTAGTGCCCATTGGAGTAGTGATTCCTTTTGCATCTTTCATACCAAACTTCTTTAGCATATCCTTTATGTATTTGGTTTGGCTCACAAATGTTCCTTCCTTCATTTGCTTGATTTGAAGTCCAAGAAAGAAACTAAGTTCACCGATCATTGACATTTCAAATTTCTTTGCCATCATTTTCCCAAACTCATCACAATAATCTTGATTTGTTGAACCGAAGATGATATCATCAACATATATTTGCAATACAAACAAGTCTTTCCCAATCTTCTTGGTGAAGAGAGTAGTATCCACTTTGCCCATGACAAATCCTTTTGTTAGCAAGAAGTCCCTCAATCTTTCATACCATGCTCTAGGTGCTTGCTTTTCTCAACTTGTAGACATGATTGGGTTTCTTGTCATCTTCAAAACTGGGAGGTTGCTCCATATACACCTCCTCTTGAATGTACCCATTGAGAAATGCACTGTTCACATCCATTTGATATAGCTTGATATTGTGAGCACAAGCATAGGCAAGTAAGATCCTAATTGCTTCTAATCTTGCAACCGGGGCATAAGTTTCACCAAAGTCAAGACCCTCTGTTTGTGTGTAACCTTGAGCCACTAGTCTTGCTTTGTTCTGTACTACTATCCCATCTTGATCTTGCTTGTTGCGAAAGACCCATCTTATTCCAATGATATTGTGATCCTTAGGCCTTTCAACTAGTTCTCATACTTCATTTCTCTTGAAGTTGTTGAGCTCTTCATGCATTGCATTTACCCAATCTAGATCTCTTAATGCTTTATCAATGTCCTTGGGTTCTTCCATTGACACAAAAGAAGAGTGAGCACAAAATGATGCCAATCTTGATCTAGTTTGAACTCCCCTTTGTATGTCACCAATAATGGAATCCAATGGATGGTCTCTAGCAATGTTGGTTGGTTGAAGCACTTGCACTTGATTGTTTGGATGTTGATGTTGATCATGAGTTGGAGATGATGAACTAGCCACATGTTGATCTTGTTGCACTTGAGATGATGTACTAGCTTGATTTTGCATTAGAGACCCACTAACTTGTGTAATTGGACTTTGGAGCACTTGATCTTTGTTGTCATCCACATCAATCACTTGCTTCGGCCTAATATCACCAATATCCATTTGTTTCATAGCATTGGTCAATTGAGTTCCTCTCACATCATCCAAGTTATTTTCCTCATCTTGAGAGCCATTTGTTTCATCAAACTCAACATCATGAACTTCCTCAAGTAAACCACTAGCCAAATTCCAAACTCCATAAGCTTTGCTAGTAGTTGAGTAACCAAGTAGGAATCCTTCATCACATTTCTTTTCAAACTTGCTCAATCTAGTGCCCTTCTTCAAGATGTAGCATTTGCAACCAAATACCCAAAAGTATGCAATGTTGGGCTTTCTTCCATTTAAGATCTCATATGGTGTTTTCTCTAGAAACTTATGGCAATAGAGGCGGTTGCTATAGAAGCAAGCCGTGTTGATTGCTTCGGCCCAAAAAGAATGACTCACATTATACTCATTCAACATTGATCTTGCCATATCAATTAAGGTTCTATTCTTCCTCTCAACTAGGCCATTAGATTGAGGTGTATACTTGGCCGAAAATTGATGCTTGATTCCAAGCTCCTCACATAGCTCATTAACTCTTGTGTTTCTAAACTCACTTCCATTGTCACTTCTCACTTTCTTGATTGTGGTCTCAAACTCATTTTGTACCCTCTTGATGAACTTCTTGAATATGTCAAATACATCACTCTTGTCCACAAGAAAGAACACCTATGTGTATCTAGTGAAATCATCCACAATCACAAAGCCATACTTGTTGCCACCAATGCTTGTGTATGTAGTTGGCCCAAATAAATCCATGTACAACAACTCAAATGCCTTGGAAGTACTCATAATGCTCTTTAATGGATGAGTGTTGCCCACTTGCTTTCTGGCTTGACATGCACTACATAGCTTATCCTTCTCAAATGTGACATCCTTCAAGCCTCTAACTAAGTCATGCTTCACTAACTTGTTCAATTGCTTCAAGCCAACATGACCAAGTCTTCTATGCCATAACCAACCCATACTTGATTTGGTGAGCAAGCATGTTGAAAGTTGAGTGTCACTAGCATTGAAATCAACCATGTATAGATTCTCATATCTAAAACCCTTGAAGATCAAATTGGAGCCATCAACACTAACTATCTCCACATCATCAACACCAAATATGCACTTGAAACCTAGATCACACAATTGAGCAACCGAGAGAAGATTGAAGTTCAACTTTTCAACTAGGAGCACATTTGAAATGCTATGATCATTTGAGATTGCAATCCTTCCAAGAGCCTTCACATCACCCATGCTATTGTCACCAAATGTGATACTATCAATGCCACTATTATTTGATTTGAGAGAGTTGAACATTCTTGAATCACCGGTCATATATTGAGAGCACCCACTATCAAGCACCCAATGCCTTCCTCCGGCCTTGTAATTTACCTACAAAATAAATTAATATTTCTTAGGTACCCATACTTGCTTGGGTCCTTGGAGGTTAGTGACTAAGCTCTTTGGTACCCAAATGGCCTTCTTCTTTGGACCCACAATTGGTGTACCAAAAAACTTAGCGCACACACCCTTCTCACCCTTGGTAAGAACATAACAAGAATCAAAAGGAATATAATCCATTTTAGCATGAAACTTGTTGTTGTTCTTGTTCATTTTATTACAATTAATCTCTAGATGTCCAACTTGCTTGCATCTATTGCAATAACGACCATTGCTCTTCACAAAGCGAAACTTTGGAGTAGCAAAGGCTGCCTTGCCCTTCTTGGGAGTATAGCCCAAACCCTCTTTGTTAAAAGAGAACCTTTGGCTACCCAAGCATTTTAGCAAGCGGACATCCCCACCATAGGCATTGCCCAATGCGCGGGTGAGATCATCCACCTCTCTCTTGAGAGTCTCATTCTCAACCACAAGTGATGCATCACTAGTAGTAGAGGTAGAGTTGGTTGTGGTGGATGATGATGAGCTACATGAAGCATTAGTAGGACCAACAAATAAAGAATCATCAATAATATCACAAGTGACAATCACTTGCTCTTCCTTAGCTTCCTTCATGAACTTCTCCAACTTGAGGTCCTTTTCCTTGATGAGCTCAAGTAGAGTGGAGTGGGCTTCCTTAATCCTAGTGTGAGCAACTTCAAGGTTCTCGTGGTCTTCTTTTAGACATTCACGAGAGGCCTCTAGCTCATCAAAGGATTTCCTAAGAGCTTTGAGCTCTTTGTTCAATTCCTTTGCACTCCTTACTCTTTTTTAGAGCAACAAGCCCCTCCATCAAGGCATCATTTTCATTGCTCTTGACAATGAGCTCTTTCTCCAAGAATTTGCATTTCTTTGTTGTCCTCTTGTAGCCCTTGCTCATTTGATCTATTATGCCTAATAGATCATCCTTGGAGTAGTCCTCATCCTCCTCATCATCACTCCTACAACCATCACTAGCATAAGAATCATCATCACTATCATCATATTTTACCTTGGTAGGCTTGGCCATAAGGCATGTCGATGTAGTGTCGAAGATGGATGACTTGTTGGAGAGGGCGATGCTTGCAATGGCTCGCCGAGTGGTCCTCTCATCATCACTAGAGCTTTCATCATCATCACTATTGGAGTTATCACTATCCTAAGTGACCACATAACCACCACCCTTCTTCTTCTTGTTGATAGTGAAGCTCTTCTTCTCTTTCTTCTCCTTCTTGTCCTTCTTGTTCTTCTTCAACTTTAACTCCCCATCATGATATCTTTTGTCTTCATAGGGGCACTTTGCCACTACATGACAGGGGCTATTGCAATTGTAGCAAAGCACCTCCTTTGCCTTCATGAAATCCCTTCTCTTCCTTGCCCCATATCCTTTCTTCTTCATGAACATTCTTATCTTGTGCACTAGGAGAGCCATGGTCTCATCATCCAATAGATCATCATCATCACTCTCCACCTTGCTCTTGCCCTTAGAAGATGAAGCCTTGAATGCAATGGGCTTCTCTTGCTTGACCTTGGTTGTAACACCCCTGGGTGTTAAGCATGCATTAGCATTTCAAAGCATAAAGCATTCAGCATCATTTTATGACTAGCATTGCATGAAATATAACTCTTTTAAATTTAAACTTGAAAAGCAAATAATTAGAACCCTAACTTTGATGTAAGTGCCAAAAAGGTAGTATACTTTTAGGTATTAGCAATTTTAAATAATCTAGAATAAATTAACATGATTTTTGGAGCAATTCTTGAATTCAAGTTTTTCTCAAATTTTGTTTTAAAAATATTCTAAACAAATAAATTTTTAATTAACAATTTAGCTTTAAATCCTAAATTCAAAATCTATTGAGAATTTTGAAAAAAGCCCTACATGAAAGTTGTAGAGAATAAAATTTTGAACAATTTTTATTTTGGGCCAGAATTCTGAAAACCTCTTTTTCATCTTCAAATTCACTTTTGAAGCAAAGAAATAAATCTGAAAATATTTATTATAAAAGAAAAATGGGTTTTCACTTGGCTGGGCCGCCGCCTCACTTCTCGGCCCACGGCCGAAGCCGGCCTGGCCCGTCTCACGCGCGCCCCACGCCAGCGCACACCGCGCTTAGGACGTGGCCGCCGCGTGGCCGCCGCTCGCGTACGGGTGGCGAGCCGTGGGCTCCACCGGCCGCGCCACGCGCCTTGAAGCCGCGCCCGCTCCTCCCTCGCCAGCACACACCCGTTTTCGCCTCTCTCGGCCTCACGAGAGCAGCAGCCGTAGCCGCTCTCACCTCCGCGCGCTCGTCGCCGCCGCCACGTGCTTCCGCCCCTCGTTCCGCCGCCGGCCGGCCACCTCCGAGCGATTGCTCGCGCGAACAACTCCGCCTCGCCCTTCTCTTCCCCGAACGCGCCTCCACGCTTCGTCTCGGCCCCGTGGTAAGACGCCACCTCGCGCGCCCCGTTGCGGCGCCATTCCGGCCACTGCGCGCTCGCCCCCGCCGTTCCGGCGTGTTCTCCCCGCCGAGCCGCTCGCGCACCGCCCCTAGGTGTTCGTCACCCCCACCGTATCCCCGTGCGTCCCTCCACTGGTGCCGCACGACCGGAGCCGGCCGCTAGCCGCCGGCGGGCTTCACCGCCGCCGCGACGTCGCAGCCGCGCGGCCGCTCCCCACGCCCCGCGTTCCGCCCTCTCCTCCTTGGTTGCTGGGCCACCGGCTTTGGGCCGAGCCGCCAAGCCGGGCCGCCACCCCTGTTTTTCCCCGCGCGACGCCACAGCAGTTATCGGCTAAATTTGTATAGAACATACATGTGATAATTTTTGTAGTATGTTAGTTTACTGTTAGTAACATAGGAAAAATGTGAAATTTGTTGTTTGATACTTTTTCTAGTACAAAATAATTTCATGCTCATATTTAGGCTATAACTTGTTTATTTTGTACAGGCAGTTTTACATATGCAATTCTCATGAAAATTTAGTAGTAGGTTAGTTAGGGTAAGAGTAAGCTACTGTAATTTTTATAGATTTTTATCTACACCAGAAGTAGGTGTTGCGGTGTAACCCTAGTTAAATAGGGAATAAAAGATTATTCTTTATGAGAAATTAAGAGAAATAAAATATGTTTGGTGTATCTTTGAAGCATCATTATGCCTTGCTGATGTTGTGGTTGAGTTAGGTTGGTAAGCTTTGGTAGCTCAGGGCGTTGTTCCCATTGTTGTTGTAGATGGTCAAATGTACTATGGGTACTGCTCCAACTGTCTGTATCCGGCGATGGGCGACAACTAGGACCTTGGGCAAGGGTCACTCTGTTCGTCTTATCTAATGCTTTTGTGGACCATGACTATCTACTAGCACTGTATTTGAACTAAGTGTGTGTGTAAAACTACTTGCTTCCGCTATGTTATTTTGAACTATGTTGTAATAACTTTTATTCTAAACTCCGATGTACTCCACTTTTATTGTGAACTCTATGTATCATGTGAACTGTGGCTGCTAAATCAGTATGATCTTGGTTGTATGTTGGTTGGTTTGAAATCCCTCGTGATTTCACAGAATCTCGGGTTATACGGGTTTAAGTTTGATAAATTAACCGCCTCGGTGGAAGATTTTCTTACTTAATCTCGTATAATTACGTTGATCCGTTACAACTGGTATCGGAGCATGGGTTAGCATGTTACTGTTCACATGGGTATTTAAAAACAAAACTATGTTTTCAACTAAGCTTTTAAATTTAAGAGTGTGCCAGTGGTCATATCCTTTATGCCCAATAAGGAGTCTAGGTGGCTTAATTAAGTACTAACTTGGGGGTTTGCATCATATTTTAAATTTCATCGCTCATACGGCGTGCTATTGTATGAGTGCCATTCAATTGAGTGGTAATGTATGGATCAATTCCCTCTACGTCCTGGTAAGTGAGAGTTGTGAGAGCATGGTCGGATACACTGCCGATCTAGGGGAGTGCTTATGTGATATCGAAATTCTTACGTGCCATGCGCATGTTCGTATGAGGGTATTCAAATGGTGGGGACTTCCGTCATGCGGTGATGATGCCGTCAATAGGACGATGATTCGGGTAGTTGTTACCGTTATACTCGTATCTGGGGATGCGTGTAGAGCGAGTAACTTACTTTACTGCTTTCTTGCATATTTTCATACTGTGAGGTTTGGGCTGAAGTGACTTTCTGCAGGTACATAACAACGCTTTCGAGTAGTACGTATTAGTTACGTTACAAGAGATCGTTGTATGCCACCGTTTATTCCGTTAGTAGTTATTAGTTTTCTAAGTTTGTGAGGACGTACGGAACGTGCATGTATCATGTTGTGCATTTCATTCATGGCATTGTTCCTCCCCTTATAAGTTGATTATCTCATTTCGATAAAAATACCAACTTAAAAATCTGTTCTCACCACGGTAATAAAATTTTGCTACAGATGGCACGTACCAAGCAGACAGCCCGCAAGTCCACCGGCAGAGCTCCCCGTCATCAGCTTGCTCCACGCACTCGTCAGCGCCACACTTTTCTTGGAGAGTTTGGGATGCCTACGCTCTTGTGGAGAGAACTCAGCTATGTAGGCTATCCTGATGGGATGAAGCCCCGCTACTTTTGGTCGAATGAGCGGTTGGGGGAAGGACTTTTGGTGACTGTGGAAGTAGTAGTTCGTCCCCGAGGTGATGGTTCTGAGTGGACCGGTTGGCATTTTGAGTCAACTGGCAGGACCTCTAAAGAAGCCGCTGAGAGGGCAGCCTTTGGGATCCTGAGGGATATCATGGATCGCTTTCCTCAGGAGTTGGCAGCAACTATAGTTGGAGTCTTTCTGAGGGGCAACCCCTCCACTGACTTGTGGCAGCAGGCAAGAGGAAGATCTTTGGAGATTAGCACCGCAGAAGCACAGAACAGTGACAACCCCGCTATGAGTGCCATGTTCGCAGTGATGAGGGCCTTTGATGGAGTGGAAGGTAGCCTGAGATGTGTGTCTAGTGCTCTTGGTCAGGCTCGTGATGACCGCCGTTAGCTTCAGAGAGATCACGACGCCGAGATTGAGAGGCTCAACACAGAGATGGCTCAGTTGACTCGTCAGAGAGATCAGGCTACCCAGAGGACTGTGGCTTTCAAGGGAGATGTACGTGCCCTGAGAGAGCAGGTTGGGCGACTGACCACCGCCAATAGGAATGCTGAGCGCATGTTGACTCATGTGCTCCATCAGAGGAATGAAGCCTGGTCCGCAGAGAATGTGTTGAGGGCTAGACAGTTTGAGCTAGAGCAACAGCTGGCATATGCAGAGGAATATAATGACAATCTGCATGAGGAGGTTCAACGGCTGAACAATCAACTCAACCCCTATGTTCCTCCTGGTGCGGCAGAGATGGATTTAGATGAAGACGAAGATCCTGAAGAGCCCGAAACACCAGTTGGGGAGCACCATGACGCTGCTAATGGCGACAACGCCAACGTCTCAGACTTAGACAGCGACCACGATGAGTAGGCTAGTAGTTGTTGCGCTAGCTACTAGGTTCCATCTACATGATCTTTTGCTTTGTTGGCACATTGGGCATGTAATAATGAGTAGAAAGACTACGACTTTGATGTAATGTTGGAAAGCTTGGATGTGTTTATGGTGGTATCCGAACGTCAAAAAGTCCAGTGTATGTATGCTGGCAACTTGGTTGTAATGGACGCGATGTGTGCGCTTTAAATAATCTAATTAGTGATGTTGTGTTAATTGGAATGACTTATTGTGCCCCTGTTTTATTGTATGAATTTATTCTCTCTAGTAAATTCAGTTCGACATGATTTTTCATTCGGTCGCAATTCCTACAACATCACCTAATAATTACTGTTGCTGAAACATGCAGATGCCGAACACTCGTCGTACCGTGTATGGTGCCGCTGAGGCTGGTGGTAGTGTAGCTGCTAATGATGACCGTGATCCACCACCGCCTCCTCCACCCTATGCTGCGGAATAGTTTTTCGCACAATTTCTTGGAAGCCAATGTAATATGGAGAGCATGCAACAGAATATGGAAGCTGCGTTGCGCAGTATCGCAGATAACACCTGCCGGGAGATAAACCCGGGTGGGCACGAAGCAAATCAGTACAGCAGCTTCAAGGACTTCATGGATACTCGTCCACCGATCTTCAAGAAAGCCGCAGAACCCTTGGATGCAGAAGAGTGGATTAATACTATGGAAGACAAGTTCCGTGTCTTGAGAATGACTGAAGTGTTGAAGACTGAGTATGCAGCTCATTAGCTTCAAGGTCCGTCAGGAATGTGGTGGAAACATCACCACACCACTTTTCCTCCCCACGCTCACATCACTTGGAGGGAGTTCACCGAAGCCTTCCGTGGAACGTACATTCCACCTGGTCTGACCGAGATGAAGCTTGGGGAATTCCTGGCACTAAATCAAGGCACGAAGACTGTAACTCAATATCTACATGCATTCAATAACCTAAGCCATTATGCTCCTGATATGGTGAATATTGAGGCCAAGAAGATCGCTAGCTTCAAGAGAGGCTTGAATCCCAAGATGATGAAACATGTGGGTACAAATATGAGGACTAGTTTCAATGATTTCGTTAGTGACTGTCTGAAGCAAGAGAAGAACAACAATGTTTATGCTGCTTCCAAGATCCGTAAGAGAGCTTTCGAGTCGGGTCCGTCCCAGTCCAGAGCCCCAGTGCCCAACCATCCAGCTTATCGGTCGCCTGCCCCAGGTACAAGGTTTAGGCCACCACAAAGGAAGAATCAGAATACTCAGCAACCCTAGAGGAACCAGAAACCATTCAAGATGGCATTGCCTCAGGCGAAGACAGGACAAGGCAGTTCATCTGGAACTGTGGCTCAAGTGAAGGGACCGTGCTTCAACTGCAACCAACCTGGACACTTTGCAAAGTTTTGTCCCTACCCTAAGAAACAGCATACGCAGTATCAAGCTCGTGTGCATCACACCACCATGGATGACATCCCTGAAGGAGAACCGGTAACAGCTGGTATGTTTTCTATCAACAATCATCCTGCAGTAGTCTTGTTTGATTCTGGATCATCTCATTCCTTTGTAAGTCAAGCATTTGTTAAGAGGCATGAGCAAAGGATAGTCGAATTGGAATGTGCATATAAAATCAGTTCAGCTGGGGCTGATCTGTTGACTAATCAGATAGTTCAGGGAGTAACCCTAAACATATCAAACCGGCAATATAAGCTTAATCTGATAGTCATGCCAGGGTTAGTTTTGGATGTGATCATGGGTATGAACTAGATGAATAAGATGGGGGTAGTAATCGATATTGGAGGAAGGAGTATCTCTCTTAAGGAACTAAGTGGGGAAGGCACCTTTCGGGTGGTCCTACCTCGGAAAGTAGACCTAGCTAGCATGACTTGTGCGGTCCAAACTACTCTGCTAGCCCAGATTCCAGTGGTCTGTGAGTTTCCAGATGTGTTTCTGGATGAGTTACCTGGACTTCCACCAGACCGAGATGTTGAGTTTGTCATTGAGTTAATTCCGGGAACAGCACCGATCTCGAGAAGGCCCTATCGGATGCCTCCCAATGAGTTAGCCGAATTGAAGAAGCAACTCCAGGACTTACTAAAAAAGGTTTGATTCGTCCCAGCTCATCTGAATGGGGATGCCCCGCTCTATTTATGAAAAAGAAGAAGGACAACTCCTTACGCATGTGCGTGGATTATCGACCACTGAATGCAGTGACAATTAAAAACAAGTATTCTCTTCCTCAGATTGATATCTTGTTTGATCAATTGTCTAAAGCCAAAGTGTTCTCTAAGATAGATTTGAGATTAGGATACCATCAGATAAAGATTAGGCCGCAAGATGTGCCTAAGACTGCGTTCTCTACCAGATATGGCTTGTACGAGTATCTTGTCATGTCCTTCGGATTGACAAACGCTCCTGCATACTTTATGTATCTGATGAATTCTGCTTTCATGCCAGAGTTGGACAAGTTTGTGATTGTGTTCATTGATGACATTCTAATATATTCAGAGAATGAAGAAGATCACGCAGAGCACCTCAGGATTGTCTTGACTAGACTCAGAGAACATCGACTGTATGCGAAGTTCAGCAAGTGTGAGTTCTGGCTTAAGACAGTTCCTTTTCTCAGCCGCGTGTTGTCTGAAAATGGCATTTCCGTAGACCCTAGTAAGATGCAAGAGGTTATGGACTGGAAGTCACCAACCTCAGTGCATGAAGTTCATAGTTTTCTTGGTTTAGCCGGTTACTATCGTCGCTTCATACCGGATTTCTCGAAGATTGCCAAACCAATGACAAGCCTGTTATAGAAGGATCATAAGTTTGTATGGATAGAGGAGCGCGAGGCAGCTTTCTGCACCTTGCGAAAGTTGTTGACCACTGCTCCTGTTCTGTCTCAACCGGATATAGAAAAGTCATTTGATGTGTTCTGTGATGCATCTAAGAATGGGTTAGGATGTGTACTAATGCAAAATGGAAGGGTCATTGCCTATGCCTCACGTCAATTGAGGAAGCATGAAGTTAACTATCCTACACATGATTTGAAGCTTGCAGCAGTGGTGCATGCTCTAAAGATTTGGAGACACTACCTGCTGGGTAATGTGTATAATCTCTTTACAGATCATAAGAGTCTCAAATACATTTTTACCCAATCTGAGTTGAACATGCGACAGAGAAGATGGTTAGAGCTGATAAAGGACTATAATCTAAACGTGCATTATCATCCCAGGAAGGCTAATGTAGTAGCAGATGCACTGAGCAGAAAATCACATGCTATTGATGTGCAACCGTTGTTTGAAGAAGGGTTCAAATTGTTTCATCCTGCTGTGTTGTATAATATTCAGATTAGTTATACTCTAGAAAACCAGATCATTGAAGGTCAGAAGACAGATAAGGGAATCTTTCATATCAAGGAGAAGATGAAGAGGGAACCCACCAAACACTTTCGATTAGATGACCAAGGAGTGTTATGGTTTAAGGATCGCCTGGTAGTACCTAAGGATAGAGAGCTTAAGAATAAGTTGATGAATGAGGCCCATCATTCCAAGCTATCTATTCACCCCGGAAGTAGTAAGATGTACCAAGATTTGTGACCCCGTTATTGGTGGACTAAGATGAAAAAAGAAATTGCAGCATACGTTGCTCGTTGCGACATGTGTTGTAGAGTTAAAGCTCTTCACATGAGACCTGCAGGACTTCTGCAACCCTTGTCTATACCCGATTAGAAATGGGATGATATAAGTATGGATTTCATCACTGGTCTTCCCACCACACAGAAGGGATATGATTCTATTTGGGTAATAGTAGATCGTCTCACCAAGACAGCTCACTTTCTGCCAGTTAAGACAACATTCCGACCACCTCAATATGCAGAAAAGTACATTGCTGAGATTGTCCGATTACATGGTATACCAAAAATGATCGTGTCTGATCATGGTTCACAGTTTACCTCTCATTTTTGGGAACATCTTTATAAAGGTTTGGGTACTAGTTTGATTCGTAGTATGGCTTACCATCCACAGACAGACGGGCAGACAGAACGAGTTAATGCTGTACTTGAAGATATGCTTAGAGCTTGTGTACTATCATCCAGAGGCTCATGGGAATCCTGGTTACTGTTGGCAGAATTCGCTTACAACAACAGTTACCAAGAGAGTATCAAGATGGCACCTTTTAAAGCTTTATATGACAGGAAGTGCAGGACACCGTTAAATTGGGTAGAGCCTGGAGAAAGAAGGTTTTATGGAATTGATTTTGTAGATGAGGCAGAGAAGAAGGTTCGTATTATCCGGCAAAACATGCAAGCTGCACAGTCCCGTCAGAAGAGTTATGCAGACAAGAGAAGGAGACCATTGGATTTCCAAGTGGGTGACTATGTCTATTTGAAGGTTACCCCCATGAAGAAGAAACGGTTTGGAATCAAGCAGAAACTGTCTGCTAGATATATCGGACCATACCAGATCATAGAGATAAAGGGTCCCGTGGCATACAAGTTACGATTGCCAGAAGGGATGAGTTTGATCTTTCCCGTCTTTCCCATATCCCAGTTGAAGAAATGTCTGCGTGTTCCGGAAGAGAGAATAGAACCACAGGGTATTCGGATCAAGGCGGACTTGGAATATCGTGAACAACTGGTTCGAGTTCTGGATACTAAGGACCGAGTCACTCGGAATAGAGTGGTAATAACCTATAAGATTCAGTGGAGCCATCATGATGAGAGTGATGTTTCATGGGAAACGGGAGAATATCTTCAAACCGCGTATAAAGATTTTTACGATAAATGGTTCGTAACTCGAAATCTCAGGACGAGATTCTTATAGGGGGAGGGCCGTAACACCCCTGGGTGTTAAGCATGCATTAGCATTTTAAAGCATAAAGCATTCAGCATCATTTCATGACTAGCATTGCATGAAATATAGCTCTTTTAAATTTAAACTTGAAAAGCAAATAATTAGAACCCTAACTTTGATGTAAGTGCCAAAAAGGTAGTATACTTTTGGGTATTAGCAATTTTAAATAATCTAGAATAAATTAACATGATTTTTGAAGCAATTCTTGAATTCAAGTTTTTCTCAAAATTTTGTTTTAAAAATATTCTAAACAAATAAATTTTTGATTAACAATTTAGCTTTAAATCCTAAATTCAAAATCTATTGAGAATTTTGAAAAATGCCCTACATGAAAGTTGTAGAGAATAAAATTTTAAACAGCTTTTATTTTGGGCCAGAATTCTGAAAACCTCTTTTTCATCTTCAAATTCACTTTTGAAATAAAGAAATAAATCTGAAAATATTTATTATAAAAGAAAAATGGGTTTTCACTTGGCTGGGCCGCCGCCTCACTTCTCGGCCCACGGCCGAAGCCGGCCTGGCCCGTCTCACGCGCGCGCCCTGCACCAGCGCACGCCGCGCTCAGGCCGTGGCCGCCGCGTGGCCGCCGCTCGTCGCCTCCGGCGTACGGGTGGCGAGCCGTGGGCTCCACCGGCCACGCCACGCGCCTTGAAGCCGCGCCCGCTCCTCCCTCGCCAGCACACCCCCGTTTTCGTCTCTCTCGGCCTCGCGTGAGCAGCAGCCGTAGCCGCTCTCACCTCCGCGCGCTCGTCGCCGCCACCGCGTGCTTCCGCCTCTCGTTCCGCCGCCGGCCGGCCACCTCCGAGCGATTGCTCGCGCGAACAACTCCACCTTGCCCTTCTCTTCCCCGAATGCGCCTCCACGCTTCGTCTCGGCCCCGTGGTAAGACGCCACCTCGCGCGCCCCGCCGCGGCGCCATTCCGGCCACCGCGCGCTCGCCCCCGCCGTTCCGGCGTGTTCTCCCCACCGAGCCGCTCGCGCACCGCCCCTAGGTGTTCGTCACCCCCACCGTATCCCCGTGCGTCCCTCCACCGGTGCCGCACGACCGGAGCCGGCCGCTAGCCGCCGGCGGGCTTCACCGCCGCCGCGACGTCGCAGCCGCGCGGTCGCTCCCCGCGCCCCGCGTTCCGCCCTCTCCTCCTTGGTTGCTGGGCCACCGGCTTTGGGCCGAGCCGCCAAGCCGGGCCGCCACCCCCGTTTTTCCCCGCGCGGCGCCCCAGCAGTTATCGGCCGCAGGCCAGAATTGCCGAGTGGGCCGGCCCGTTCAGCGATTTCCAAATTTCGTTTTTAAATTTCTATTTATATTTTGGAAAAAGAAAGTACTTTAGAAAATGTTTGTGTACAATTTATAGCTCCAAAAATCATGAAACAAAGTTTGAATTGTTCCTCTTGAATAGATCTACAGTTTAAAAATAGCTCATGTTAATTTTGTGACACTTTGCTGTGCAAATTTATTTAATTGCTATAAATGCTGATATCTTAGAAAATATGTAGTAAATAAAATAATGAAGGAAAAAATGTGATTCTTGTTGCTTTAATCTTTATTAGTGATGTACTTTCTAGGAAAAATATTAGTGAAGCATATTCTGTGAGAAATTTTTGAAGTGTAGTTCAAATGCTTTTAATTGATAATCTTTGTTATTTTTAGCAGAGGGCTAAATTTATATAGAACATACATGTGATAATTTTTGTAGTATGTTAGTTTACTGTTAGTAACATAGGAAAAATGTGAAATCTGTTGTTTGATACTTTTTCTAGTACAAAATAATTTCATGCTCATATTTAGGCTATAACTTGTTTATTTTGTACAGGCAGTTTTACATATGCAATTCTCATGAAAATTTAGTAGTAGGTTAGTTAGGGTAAGAGTAAGCTACTGTAATTTTTGTAGATTTTTATCTACACCAGAAGTAGGTGTTGCGGTGTAACCCTAGTTAAATAGGGAATAAAAGATTATTCTTTATGAGAAATTAAGAGAAATAAAATATGTTTGGTGTATCTTTGAAGCATCATTATGCCTTGCTGATGTTGTGGTTGAGTTAGGTTGGTAAGCTTTGGTAGCTTAGGTTCACTTGTATGTGTAGATAATAGGCTAGCTAATAGAAGAATAAGGTGCATATTTTAGGGTATATGTTCTTGAATGACGTGGACTACCTTGTAGAAGAAATAGTTATATCCAAACTGCTCATTCCATGTGCTCATCTACATCTCATGTCATCAAAGCACTCCACCACAATCCGATGCATCATTCGCATGTTTACTTATGCACTTGCATCATATAGGATCACAGGAAGAGTCGCAGATAGCAGTACAGGAGGAGCAGGCTTGGACGGATCAGCAGGAGCCCCAGGCACAGAAGGTGCCCGAGGAGAAAGAGTCAGACGAGGAGCTGCCAGAGTGCGTCGATCACCATCCTAGCTCGTTCGAAAGAGGCAAGCCCCGGAGCATTTTAAGTCTCCTATTTTATAAAAGTTGTTCCTTACTACATGAACTATAGTTATATATGTAGTTGCATTAAGTTATAGGAGTTGAGTGAAACCGTTGTTGCATTATTACCTTGGCCACCGGATTATCTTTCACCCTGTTAGGTCAGGATCAAGTAAATTGCTTAGCCATGCTTAGACCGGTTGAAGTCGGGTGATTTCCTGTCACCTGCGAGTTATAGGTGGATACCGGGTTATGGTTAGCTGTATTTGTGATCATAAAAAGTAACCAAGTGTTGATGGATAAACGAAGACTGGGCGGAGTCTTATAGGGTTTTGGACTATAGTGATTCCATCTGTGTCGATTAAGGACCGATCGTTGCTCATCCCTCTTGTCATGTTGAACGCATGCCTCACATTTAACTGGCCGAATAAAGTATCTTTCGACCGCGAAGCTAGTGACACTTTTTGAGTCGGGATAAACTCGGGTTGGCAGACTGGTGTTGAAGGGGGTGTAACGGGGACGCGAAGAGTGAGCCCAAGGTGCGTCCTAGCAGTCCGGCGGTCCCTGGGTAGTGCGATCTATGATTGTTATCCCGCGGCTTCTTGGAAAGTGTCATTGGTGATCTACGCGACCCTGACGGGGGAAGTAGGGTTTGTGTGAGGAATAAATCTCCAGCTGGATAGGAATTCGATTCGAATCGCCGTCGCTCTCGGTTAGTGAGCACTTGACTCGAGCTATGGCATCATAGTAACATTAATGGAACACTGATGGTTAAGTGAATGATGTTGAAAGTGCTAAACCTGATATGGTAATCTAGGTTGTTAATGATGAATCAAGTGATTGTTTTAGCAATAGGTGCTTACCTCGCTTGAATAGGTTATACTAAAAGTGATGCAAAAAGTACTGGTATAGTTTTTCATAACAACTTATGTTTTTCGCAAATGAGTCAAGCCAGTCTAATCTATAAAGCCTTGCATGATCCTTGGTGTCCTTTATTTCTAGTTTATGACGGGTAAGTCTAGCTGAGTACATTCTCGTACTCAGGGCGTTGTTCCTATTATTGTTGCAGATGGTCAGATGTACTATGAGTACTGCTCCAACTGTCTGTATCCAGCGATGGGCGACAACTAGGACCTTGGGCAAGGGTCACTCTGTTCATCTTATCTAATGCTTTTGTGGACCGTGACTATCTACTGGCACTGTATTTGAACTAAGTGTGTGTGTAAAACTACTTACTTCCGCTATGTTATTTTGAACTATGTTGTAATAACTTTTATTCCGAACTCCGATGTACTCCACTTTTATTGTGAACTCTATGTATCATGTGAACTGTGGCTGCTAAATCAGTATGATCTTGGTTGTATGTTGGTTGGTTTGAAATCCCTCGTGATTTCACGGAATCTCGGGTTATACGGGTTTAAGTTTGATAAATTAACCCCCTCGGTGGAAGATTTTCTTACTTAATCTCGTATAATTACATTGATCCATTACATTGGTCTCCTTCTTCTCTTCTACCTCATCTTCATCATCATTGTATTGGGCATCGGTCATTATATCTCCAAGCACATCGGTTGGTTTGACCTTGTCCAATCCCTCTCTAAAGATCATTCTTCTCAAGGTGGCAAACTTCTTGGGTAAGCACATCAAGAACTTGTGTGAGAAGTCCTTGTCCTCAACCTTCTCCTTAAGCCCCTTGAGATCATTGACAATGACTTGGAGCCTATAGAACATCTCCGGGATAGATTCATCATCCTTCATCTTGAAAGTGGAGAACTTGTCCTTGAGCATATATAGCTTGGCACTTTTTACCGTTGAAGTGCCTTCATATGTTTCTTCAAGCCTTATCCAAAGCTCATTTGCCTTTTTAAGATCTTTGATTTGCTCAAATACTTTGTCATCAATGGCACGATAGATTGTGTCAAGTGCCGCCGTGTTGCATTGTTTGTTGATGCGGTCATTTGGAGTGAGATTTTCTTCATCAAGAATGATGTATCCTTCTTTGGTCACATCCCAAACCTTCTCATGTATATTGCCTAGATATTGCTTCATCTTCCTTTTCCAATGATCAAAGGAAGAGACGCCATTAAAGAATGGAGGCTTGCCATTAACATGATTGAACATAACTTAAGCCATCTTGCACCGAGGTTGTTAAGCCTTACAAACGGTGACCACGGCTCCGATACCACTTGAAAGGTCTTGATGGCTAGAGGGGGGGTGAATAGCCATTTAAAATTTTCTACAATGACAAGCTAAACAAGTTTATCAATACAACAAATAGCGAGAAGCGAGTTTGGCTTAGCCTATGGGGTGTTTGCAAGCTAAACAAGTTTATCATTTTTTCTATATCTCATGCGCACTCTAGAGAACTATTCTCATCTTCTATTTTTGGCTAGCGAAAAATCCAGAATAGAAGATAGCTATATTTAGATAACCATGTAGATAAGCTGTTGGAGATAGTTTTTCACTAAAATCTCTATTCCTATTATTTAGGAAGAATATAGAGAGTCTCTTTATCACACCAAATTTTGAAGGAGCAAACCAGGTGCGTATCACATGTGTGCCATGATCAAATTACACACATGCAACGACATCATCAATGGTCCATATACATAGTGTTCGTACAATAAAAACGTAAACGAGTACACAAGTATCATTATTACGTCTTTCATTAAAGTTCTAGCAGAAACTCAAATAAATAACATTCGGTGAAACATAAAGACAACGACGTAGCGGATCCACCATGCCACCGTCACACCCAGTTTAGTAACAAAACTAGATATACACCATATGTGTGCCCAGGAAGTCAAATCACACATATAACGATAGATTACAATAGTATCAAGAGATAATGTTTTATTATATATCGAATAATAACACATATGTAGACACTTACATAGAGACAAAGTATGTATCAAAGTAGCGGAATCATAAATTCTAATCTTCAAGTGAAGCCTCCAAACACCACATGGATGGTCGACTGGGGGTACACACGCCTAGCACTTCTCAGAAAACTCACTAGCTCTACCTTTTGTTACCCATCCGGGATTTTTCCAAAGTAATTGAAAAGTAAAGCAAGCATAAACAAACCACCTCTTAACAAACGTAATATGAGGAGATGTAGGCTCAAGTGGTTTGACATGGCTGAACTGCGGTAAGCAATTTTTAGTAGACCAAGTTTTAACATTAAAGTCTAAGTTGCTAAATTATGCTTAAGCTCCAACTTCCACATGTTCATAATGAAAGGTCTTGATGGCTAGAGGGGGGGGTGAATAGCCTTTTAAAATTTTCTACAATGTCAAGCTAAACAAGTTTATCAATACAACAAATAGCGAGATGCGAGTTTTGCTTAGCCTATGGGGTGTTTGCAAGCCACCTATCCAATTCACAATTCTAGTATATTGGGACTCAACCGTACAAGTCAAACCGAGAAGGTAACTACAACTACAACTAGCAAGCTACACAAAAGAGCTACTCTAGCAAAGCTAACTAGCTAGCAAAGATAACTAAGAAAGTAACGCGGAGTTGAGTTAGGAGAGTTTCACTGAGGGGCGAAGAATTGAGCCAACCAATATGATCAACAATGAATACCAAGACAACCGAACACCGGTATCAATCAATTACAATATGAAAGTGATAACACGAAGATTTATCCTGAGGTTCACGTGCTTGCCGGCACACTAGTCCCTGTTGTGTCCCTCTTCACCACATGGTTCGGTGGCTAACCGGTCTCACACCGAGCCTCTCAAAAGGCGCCACAAGAACCTACCAAATGGCAAAAGGTTACAAATGACACGAGCAATCCACTAATGTTGCCTTTGGCGCTTCGCCGAGGTAGGCACAAACCCCTCACAATCACCGGAGGTGGCCAAGAACAATCACCAACTCTTGCCAACGCCTCCAAGCTGCTCAAGCCGTCTAGGTGGCGGCAACCACCAAGAGAAACAAGAATCCCACAGCAAATCAACCACCAAGTGCCAACTAGATGCAATCTCACAATGCAAATGCACTTAGATCACTCAATCTCACTTCGAATATGCAAAGAAGCAAGAGAGATGAGTGGAAAGGGAGTTGCTTAGCTCAAAGTGCTCACAAGTATGTCAAATGTCCAAGAGAGAGAGAGAGAGAGCCTTGAGCCGGCCAACGAGTATTTATAGACGTACCCCTTCGAATATAGCCGTTACGCACTTGAAATAGCCGAAGTCGCGCTGACCGGACGCGCTGGTCAAACTGACCGGACGCGCCGATCGCACAACGACTACTTTCGTGAACCACCGACCGGACGCGCTGGGCTTGACCGAACGCGCTGGTCCCGTAACTGACTGGACGCGCTGGTCAAGCCAGAGCAGCGCTCAAACGAAACAGCGACCGGACGCGGTAGAGAACTAACCGGACGCCACAGTGCCAGCGTCCGGTTGGAGTCCAGTAAGCTCCCTGATCGACCGGACCCGTTCGGTCGACCATGACCGGACGCGCCACCGCGTCCGATTAGACAACCGAGAAACGCGCAAAAGCTGAACACTGACCGGACGCGTCCGGTCAAACAGAGACCGCGTCCGGTCCAGCGTCCGATCACTCCTGTGACCTCCGTTCGCCTCCGTTTCTTTTCTGACTTCTGGCGTAGTGGAAAATAGGCATTTCAACTCCTCGAAAACGCCAAACCCTTTCTACCGCTCAAACTCCAATGCCATCGCAAATGTGCTAACACCACCAAGTGATCACGTCATGTGTGAGTGTGTTAGCATTTTCACAATCATTTTTCGAGGCGTTATTAGTTCTATCCAAATGCATATGATCATGAAATGCACACCTAGAGGCACTTAGGAGTTCAATAGCCGCGTCATTCCCCTCTTTATACTACGGCTATCTATCCTATAATGTAACCACACCCACTAGGTGTCTTGGTTACTAAAACATAACCCTTAAGCATATATCTTTGCCTTGATCACGTAGGGTTGCGTCCAAATCCAAGTGTGGCCATCATGATCACCATGTCCATCTTGCCACCAACCTTGGAATGTACTAATCCTCATATGCTACATACAACTTAGGCATATGATTAGTACTTAGGCATTGTCACTAATTACCAACCGCACAAGTCAAACCGCACAATTTAACTACAACTAAAGCTAGCTAGCTACTCAAGCTAAGAGTTACACTAACAAGCTAGCAAGGTAACTAAGAAATTAATACAAGAGAGAGTTAGGAGGGTATCACTGAGGGGCGAAGTATTGAGCCAACCAATCAATATGATCAAGAGATGAATACCACAATATACAACCACCGGAGCTCTTGGATTCTCAAATCTCAATCCTCACTAGAGCTCTTGCACTCTCTTGCATATGAAAGGTGTTTCTCAGTTGAACAAATGAGCAAGAGACCACAAATAGAGGGGTAGGGGATGTATTTATACTCCCCACAGTCAATCCCAACCGTTAAGTGCCAACTCAACATTTTTCATACTAACCGGATGCACCGGTCGATGTGACCGGACGCGTCCGGTCGGTGGCAATGGTGGATTTGAAAATCAAGGGCGCTGAGTGACCAGACACGCAGACGAGTCCGATCAGGGGTGACTGGACGCGTCCGGTCGCTCAAACCCCTTTCTGGAACCTTTCTGTACTTTGACCGGACTCGGCCACAGTGGCATCCGGTCAGATAGGCTTAGCGTTCGGTCACAAACCCTAGCTCTCCTGACTATAGAGCGCGCCACCTGCACGTCCGGTCAGGCGAGCCACAGCGTTCGATCGTGAGGTTGCATTTCGTTACAGTTCACTACACTGACCGGACGCGTCCGGTCAAGAAGAAAAGGCTCAAATTACTCCGGATCGCGACGCAGCCTTAACAAAGCTTCTTCCAAATGATCTTTGGGCTTCACCTGAGCTACCTAGTGCTAAGTTTGACAAGTGTGCACCACACCTAAATAGATAGACTCACCTAGGTCAAGCTACTCACTCATGCCCCTCTTTATAGTATGGCCAAAGGAGAAAAGCGAAGATCCTAACGACTATTCCGAACGTAACTCAACTCCTCGACGTCCGGAACTAACTGTCCTTAACCTTGTCGTTAATCCTTTGAAAACCGAAATGATTTCCATCAAGGGGCATGAAAACCATAGTGCCCAAAACAGTCACCATTCCCATGACCTAACTTACCAAAGTTTCTGCAAAACACACGTTAGTCATGGTAATGTTGCGTTGTCATCAATTGTCGAAACCCACTCTAGGGCCTAGATGCTTTCAATCTTCCCCTTTTTGGTGATTGATGACAACACCATGAGAAAGTAGATTTAAGAGATGAGGTTTTCGATCATGCTTGGTTCACATAAGCAAAAGGCAATAAGAACAAAGGGATTTAAGATTGCTTATGTGCTCCAAGCCAACAGGGTGTACTCATAAGATGAAACAAGAAGAGTTAGTACACAAAAGCATAGCTCATATGAAATCGGAGCAAGACACGGAAGCAAAACCTTATGAGCTAGAGCCAAACATGTGACATGATATAATAGAGACAAGATAACCAACATATTACTCAAGTATCTCACAAGCACACACGTCACACAATGCAAGTGCGGGAATTTAAACATGATGCATGAAAGTAGCACACAAAGAGCCAAGAAACCCTCTCTCGCAGCTCCCCCTGAATCTACAAACTCTCTCCCCCTTTGGCATCAAGAGCCAAAAAACTAAGGGCCCGAAGGAGGAATGGAAGCAGTCGAGTCGGGTGCAGAGGAACGTGAAGTGAGCAAAAACTGAGAAGTGCCCTCCTCTGACTCTGGGCTATCATGTTGACCCTCTATAGGTGCTCGTGGAAGTGAAGCGGTCTGGATCTGCTCAGTAAGTGGGTCGGCAAGCTGTAACTCGGGAGCAAGAGCTGATGAAGTAGTAGCTACGAGAGCCGTAGTGTCTGTCACTTGAGCCTAAAGAGTACCAATCGTAGGGGGATCAGTCGAAGCAACCGATGAAGAAACTATCTCTGTAGTCCCGGTCCCCATCACTAAAGAAGCCACTGTCTCTGAAACTGACATCTCAGTAGTGGTCAGAACTATGGTCTGGGAGGGTGTCGGCTGACCGGTCAACTCACTGTAGGACGCACTCAAGTCCGTAGAAAATGGAGTGCCAGTCAGAAGGTGAGGCCTGAGCTGAACGGGTGGACTGAATCCTATCTAAATAGGAGTGTAGCCTGGGGACTGAAATGACTGAGGCACCTGCTGCTGAGGAGAGGCAAACTAAAAGCTCGGCAGTGGTCCCTGACTCTGAAGCCCACTGGGCTGTAAAGCTAGAGTAAGGACGGACGGAGGCGGAGGGACCCTAACAGTAACAAGGTGTCTCAAGAGCTCAAGATACTACTGCTGGGTAGCTGCCTGCTGCCTCTGTAACTCTAGCTACTACCACTGAAACTCGTCCTGGCGAGCCTGAATCTGTGCAAATGCAGCTACGTTGTCCTGAGCCTGTCTTTGTAACTGAATCTCCTGCCTCTCCTGATCCTAGGTCAGCCTCTCAAGTATAGCCACCAAGGCTGGGTCTGAGTGGGAGGCTGAACCAGAACCACCGGCCTCATGGTCATGAGGACGAGGAGAACGATACCGAGAAAGTGGCTGATAGTCGTCATCAGTGCTGTCGGTGGCGTCGTCCTCGTCTGGATCAGCTGGCTTAGCATCCAAGTCGGCAAGCTCTGCCTCTACAAGTCCCTCAACAGTCTAGTCCTGCTCAGCTGCAGTCTCAGGTACCTCTGCTCTCTAATGCTGACTCAGACTAGGTGCCTGCTCACGAGTAAGAGTGCCCACAGCTGACATATGTCGTACTCAGGAAAGGTTGTCGTGGTGTCGGAGATCTCTGCTGGTATCTCAGCTGAAAGGTCGTAGGCACACCGAATCAGAAAACAGATCCAATGGGCATAGGGTAGCTAACGATGACCCTTGAAGCCCTTTGCTAAAGTATCCTCCATCTCATAGAGCATCAAATCCCAAATATCAAACGAAGTCTAAGAGACAAGGTGGTGAACTACCCAAAGCTGCATATGAGTCAAACCCTCTTGGTAGCCCAACCTCAAAAGCAGTGTCCTTCTCACAATAGCATCAAGAACTCTGGCAATAGGAGTCAAACTAGTTGGTGTGCGTCTGGACCTCTCACCAAACGGCTTGTGAAAGCATGGTCTGAATAAGTTTGTAGGTGGTACAGTGCCGCCATGAGGACGCCTCGGTGGTGGTGTTTGACCAAAATAGAGCTGGTGGATCTTCATCTCTGAAGCTGAGAGCCTCAGAATCTCCCATACCCTGGTGCTGTATAGTCTACGGTCACGATCTCTGAATGCAAAGTGGATAAACTCGTGAGCGGGGTCTATCCAAAGTGAAGAGTAGAACTCCCGAACCCATGTCCCATAGTATGCCCCTGTTCGACCCAGAAGATCTGACAATCCTGGTAGAAAGGAGATATGAGGGCGGAGCTGCTCGCCAACAACTGCAACAAGTGACTCTAGTCGACAAACCCTCTGTGGTCTGAAAGCAATCCCACTGTCAACATAAACTTTGTAGAAGTCCTCGTGTAGAGGTGTGTAGAATCCCTCTGAAGCTCTTGTGTCCCGCTGAGGTGGGAACCACCAAGCAATCTCGATGAAGCGAAGACTCTAAACCTGTCATGTTGTGGCTCCCCTCAGGTCAAAGTGCTCAAAAGGAGGCTGACCACGAGCTCTAGGAGGTGGGCAACCGCCACGTCTCTGACCCTCTGGCCTAGGAGTCACCTGAGCACGTGTCCGTCTTGAGCGACGACGCTGTGGAGTCTGCGGTGTCTGATCCTGTGACTCCTCTTCCTGCTCTGCTGGCTGCTCTTCTGTCTGCTCGGTGGCTTCTGTACAAAGCTATCGTCCCTCAAGGTGGAAACGACGCTCACCAATCTGAATACCACTACCTCTGCCTCCTCTCTCAGCGCGATCAGCAGCTTCAGCCACTGCCTGTGCTACCTCTTCCTCTGTTCTCTTCCTTTTCTTGGTGATGACCTTCTTGCACTTACCTCAGGCAACCTCTGTCAAATGTGGAGAACTTCCGTCCCTGTCACTCAGAGCTCCACCAACATTCTTGCAGCGGGCCATGCTGACAAGACTCTGTGACTGAGAAAACTAACACTGAAAGATCAATTCCCAAACAAGAGCTCCCTCTAAATCAATCCACGACTGACATGAACAGATATGAGTCACTATCAAGTATAAAGATGATGTACTATCACTGAAGTGATGATGAGCTGATTCTCAAGAGGCTTGGCCTCAATCCGTACCCGCGGGCTTGGCCTCGGGTTCAACTGCCACTGAACAAGTTTCTGACAGACTCGCAACCCAAAAGACATGACTCACTGTAGAGATGGAATAGATAGGGATATTTGTAAACAACATATTTTAACTAATAGATGAGTAATATCCTTATGAAAGCAAGCAGAATAGGTAAGAAAGGAACATAGCATGGCTTGCTACCTTAGATGAGCGAGATTCTGGAGAAGAGATAAGAGAGCTTGACATGCGGGGGCACCACAGGAACGAAGGGAGATCACTGCATCGCCGAGCCAGGAGGCAAACCAGAAGTGAGTCATAGACCTTTGAGGCAAAAACACGAATAGGTGGATGGCAAGGGAAAGTTCATCCAGTGGAAGAAGGCCATGGAGAGAGGCTCACCGGGAAGGAATGTCACTGGAACGGACGCCGGGCGCAGAAAGATACTAGGCTCGTGGAGAGGTGCCAGCGGAGAACGCTGGAAAGCTCGATGCGGTCGGTTAGGGCAGCGGAGACGGCTGGAGATGATGGCGACAAGGATGGGTATGGCAGCATGATGGGCTAGGAGGCCGTGGTCGGCTGGGCGCCACGCGCCGCGGCGTGGCTAGGCTCCTTCGCTCAGTGCGGTGGCGGCCAGAACAGGTAGAGAAGCACTCGTTCGGTATGGTGGCGCGATGGGTGGCGGCGCTCGGTGCGGTGGAGCGATGGGCGGCGGCGCGATGGGCAGCGCTTGGTGCGGTGGCGTGAGGATCAGGTTGGCGATGGGTTAGGGTAGAGGAGCAGAGCGAAGAAGAAAAAGAGACCCCCGCAGATCGGTCAGGAAAAAAATGAGATCTGATTTTCAATCCATTGACCGGACGTGCTCAAGAGGCGTCCGATCAGAGTCTAGTAAGGTCTGAAGGTTGACCGAACGCGTCCGGTGAGAGGTGATCGGATGCGGATAGAGTCCGGTCCGAGAACCGATGCACAACAGAGAACCCCCTAGACGACCGGACGCGGCCGCATGATACAAATCGGACGTCGACAGAGTCCGGTCAGAAAATAGCTTGAGAATCATTTTTGCCTGACCGGATGCGCAGGTGATGTCCAGAACCGGACGCAGTGGTCGAGCAGCGTCGCGTCCGGTCAGTGATTTTCATCTTTTCCTCTTTCGATCTTCGACGTGACTTCTTCCAATCAAGTTCCAATAAAAAAAGACACAAATAAGCACCCCATTGGAACCTGATATGAGTGAATTCTCTCAAACCCCCAAGTTTTCAAAATAAATTCACCTTAGGCTAGTATTATTTTTAAGAAAATAAGTGATAAACACCCGAGGAGCAACGTATGGCCATGCAATAGAGTTTATAAACCCTTGGGAGCGTCAAATGCTCTCTCTATTCATGGACGAACACAGAGGTTGCTCAAAACAAAACCAAAAAGAAACGACAAAGCAACAAACATGCATATGCAATGCAAAGCAAGAAAGTAAAACTAGGTTGCTTGTCAAGTTTAATCCACGATTAGGCTTCTTCACTCCTCCAAAAAGGGTTATCGTAACCGTGTTAGACAAGTCCTAGATGCAATACGAAAATTTAAACATGACATATATTACAATGCAATGCAAAGGACAACACAAGCTCATTTTTTAAAATTACTAGAATCAAGCACATTTAGCTCACTTCTCAACCTACAAAAGGTAGCCTCATCCAAAGGTTTAGTGAAGATATCCGCTAATTGATTTTCACTTCTTACACCTTGTGATATATCATTTTTAGCAACATGATCCCTTAGAAAGTGATGACGGATATCAATGTGCTTGGTGCGTGAGTGTTGTATCAGATTATTGGCAATTTTAACGACACTTTCATTATTACATAAAAGTGGCACCTTATCAAGAACAACACCATAGTCTAGAAGAGTTTGCTTCATATATAAGATTTGTGCACAACAAGCCCCGCGGTAATGTATTCTGCCTCGGCGGTGGACAAAGCCACACTATTTTGCTTTTTAGATGACCAAGATACAAGTGACCTCCCAAGCAAATGGCACCCTCCGGATGTGTTTTTTCTATCAATTTTGTAACCGGCATAATCCGAGTCGGAATAGCCAACTAGTTGGAATCTAGCTTCTTTGGGATACCAAAGGCCAATTCTTGGGGTGTGCTTAAGATATCTTAAGATTCTTTTCAAGGCACTTAGGTGAGGTTCTTTAGGACAAGCTTGAAAGCGAGCACACATGCACACACTAAACATGATATCGGGCCTAGATGCGGTAAGGTACAACAAGCTACCAATCATAGAACGGTAGAGAGTTTGATCAACCGGTTTACCTCCCTCATCTAGGTCGAGATATCCATTTGATGGCATTAGGGTCTTGATTGGCTTACAATCATCCATCTTGAACCTCTAGAAAAGATCCTTGGTATACTTTTCTTGAGAGATAGAAATCCCTTCTTTCATTTGCTTGACTTGAAAACCAAGGAAGAATGTAAGTTCACCAATCATGGACATCTTAAACTCCTTCGACATCAATTCACCAAATTCCTTGCAATAATCTTCATTTGTTGAGCCGAAGATAATATCATCAACATAGACTTGACAAATAAAGATATCCCCATTAAGCTTCTTGGTGAATAGTGTGGTGTCGACCTTTCTAATAGTGAAGCCCTTCTCAATGAGGAAGTCCCAGAGGCGCTCATACCACGCTCTAGGGGCTTGCTTGAGCCCATATAGCGCCTTGGACAACCTATAAACATGATTAGGATATCTAGGGTCTTCAAACCCGGGAGGTTGATTAACATAGACTAGTTTATTTATGAAGCCATTTAAAAATACACTTTTAACATCCATTTAATATAATTTCATTTTATGATGCGATGCATATGCAAGAAGGATACAGATGACTTCAAGTCTTGCAATGGGTGCAAAGGTCTCTCCAAAGTCAAGGCCTTCAACTTGAGAGAACCCCTTTGCAACTAGTCTTGCCTTATTCCTCACAACTACGCCTTAGTCATCTTGCTTGTTGTGGAACACCCACTTGGTTCCAATGACCCTTGCACCTTTTGGATACTCCTCAAGTGTCCAAACTTGATTGCGGGTGAAGTTGTTCAATTCTTCGTGCATTGCATTCACCCAATCTGGATCTTAAAGAGCTTCTTCTACATTCTTAGGTTCAAGACAAGAGATAAAAGAGTGATGTTCAATAAAAGAAGCAAGCTTTTGAGATCGATTCATTACACCCTTTGTAGGACTCCCTATGATGAGATCTTGTGGATGTGCTTGAAGTAGAGGTGAGTGTCTTCTATCAACCACTTGAGGAGGAGGTAGGGGAGCATCAACATCTTGAGCTTGTGCCTCGGCTTGTTCATGAGAGACATGAGTGTCTTCATTTTTAACTCTCTCATTTTTGTCATCATCTTGTGGCACATATGATGAAGATGGTGGATTGATCATTTGAGTATCGTCTTCATCATCTTTAGGCTTGATGTCTCCCACCGGCATGTTCTTCATTGCCTCCCTCAATGGTTCATCACCTACATCATCACAATTCTCAATTGCTCCTTGGGAGCTGTTAGATTTCTTCAACCAAACCGGTGGCATGGTTAAATACTCTATATGATTTGGACTTTGATGAGTAGCCAACAAGAAAACCAATATCACAACATCTTTGGAACTTCCCTAGGTATTGCCGCTTCTTGTAGATGTAGCATTTGCAACCAAACACCCAAAAGAATGAGACGTCCGGCTTCTTCCCATTTAGCAACTCATAGGAGGGTCTTGCCAAGAAACTTTTGTAGGAAGAGACTATTTAATGCATAGCATGCGGTGTTAATTTCCTCAGCCCACAATTTTTCTGGTGTGTTGTACTCATCTAGCATTGTTCTTGCAAGGGTAATCAATGTCCGGTTCTTTCTCTCAACTACACCATTTTATTGAGGAGTGTAGGATGATGAAACCTCATGCTTGATCCCAATCTCATCATAATAAGCTTCAATGTTTGTGTTGTCAAATTCTTTGCCATTGTCACTTCTTATCATCTTTATCTTGACTTCAATTTCATTTTGAGCTCTCTTTGCAAACTTCTTGAAACAAGTGGCCACTTCGGATTTGTCATGAAGAAAGAATGTCCAAGTGTATCTTGAGTAGTCATCCACAATCATAAGACAATAAAGGTTTCCACCCAAGCTCTTGTAAGTTGTAGGACCAAACAAATCCATGTGTAGAAGCTCTAACACTCTTGGTGTTGACATGTAAGCTTTTGTTGGATGAGTATTTGCAACTTGTTTACCAGCTTGACATGCACTACAAGGTTTGTCCTTCTCAAACTTGACATCTTTCAAACCTCTCACTAACTCTTTCTTCAACAATTTGTTGAGAGTATTCATTCCAACATGAGCAAGCCTCCTATGCCAAAGCCACCCAAGTGAAGTTTTGGTGAACAAGCATGTCATCAAATTTGCATCTTCGGAGGTGAAATCAACAAGATAGAGATTGTTGCATCTAAAGCCTTTGAAAATCACTTGCTTATCTTCTATCTTTGATACTACCACTTTATTTGGAGTGAATGAACATTGATAGCCAAGATCACAAAGTTGCCCAACAGATAGTAGATTGAAACTCAAAGAAGCAACATAGAGCGTATTTGAAAGAGAGTGATCATTTGATATTGCAATCTTGCCTATACCCTTGACTTTGCTCTTTGAATTGTCCCCAAATGTGATCTTCTCTTGACATTCCCCATTTTCTTCAAGTGAGGTGAACATACGAGGATCACCGGTTATATGTTGAGTGCAACCACTATCAATAACCCAATGAGTTCCACCGGTCTTGTAGTTCACCTACACACAAGAGATCAAGCTTTTTGTTTAGGGACCCAAACTTGAGAGGGACCCTTGACTTTCTCAACTAGTGACTTGGCAACCCAAATCTTCTTAGGCCTATTCTTGTTTGGGGGACCCAAGAACATGACTTTCATCTTTCCACTAGAATCTCTTCTAAGCATATAGTGAGCATTGAAAGCATAGGGTCTAGCATGCTTGGGCAAGGGTTGTGGTGGTGAAGTTTCACACTCATGAGCAAAGTGGCCCTCTTGTCCACACTCAACACATCTCTTAGGCTTGGGCTTTGATATGTTTTGTTGTTGTTGAGTTTTGGCCTTCTTCTCTTGATTTGCCAAGTAACCAATACCACTTCTATCCATCTTCATGACGGTGTTCATGAGTAGCTCACTTTGCAAGTATTGACCTCTTTGTAAACTTGCGTAAACCGGTCTTGAGATGCTCTTTCTCTTGCTTTAGCTTTTTGTTCTCCTCAATGAGTGACTCATTTGATGTTTGCTTTTCAAGAGCCATAAACCCTTTTAGCTTCTTGTTCTCATCTCTAAGCATTTTATTTTCACTCTTGAGCTTGACATAATCATCATAATTGTCGGACTCAACCACTTTCTTACCTTTGCCACTAGAGCCTTGCTCAATGCTCTCAATAATCAAGTCATCACATGATATTGCTATATCAATCTTAACAACTTGGTTAGTAGCATCATGTGTCTCAAGAGAAATCTCATTAGCAACAACAAGACTATCATAATTAATTTTCAATGAAGTATAGTTATCTTTTAGCAAGTTGTGCCTAGTGTTGAGCTCATCATGCTTCTTCTCAAGTATATCATGTTCATCTCTAAGCTCTTTGTTGAAAGTTTTGAGCTCCTTGAGAGTAGAAGTCACAATTTCATTTTGATCTTTAAGCTCATCACTAGTCTGTTGTGCAATCTCAAGCTTTGATGAAAGTGACTCATTTTCATTTTAAAGTTCATCATTTTCATTTCTAGTCTTTCTTATGACTTTAGAGTATTTGTTGAGCAATTTTACAAGTTCATCATAAGAAGGTGCATCAAATTCATCATCACTATCACTATCATCATCATCACTTTCATTAGTTTTTATCTTTCTTTCACCTTTGGCCATGAGGCATAGATGAGTAGTGGATGATGATGGTGAAGATGGCGGTGAAGGTGGTGGTGAAGATGCTGATAAAGATAATGATGGCCCAATCACAAATGCGATGACCTTCTCTTTCTCGGCGTCGCTCTCATCGCCGGAGGACTCACATGATGACTCAATGTCGTTAAGCCAATCACCCACAATGTAAGCTTTGCCTCCCTTCTTCTTTTTGTGATATTCTTTCTTCTTGCCATCCTTCTTCTTGTATGGCTTGTTCTTCTTCTTTTCATCTTCTTCATCACTAGATTCATCTTTCTTTCCTTTGTTCTTGTTCTTGTTCTTGTATTTGTCTTTTGGAGCCTTAGGGCATTGATGAGATAGATGACCAAGTTCACCATAATTGTAGCAATCCATTTCGGATATAGGCTTTCTTTTGCTACTAGTGAAGAACTTCTTCTTCTTGCCATCGAACTTGATGTCACTCTCATTAAGCTTCTTAAGCATCTTGGTGGTCTTTTTCACCATGAGAGCAAGTGATGCATCATCAATGTCACTCTCACTTAAGCTTTCATGCACAATCATGGATTGGCTCTTCTTCTTTTTCTTAGCATAGCTACTTTGAAAGCCAAGTCCTTCTCCTTGGAAGATGATGAGCCCTCTTCTGGAGTGATATGCATGTACATCTCATGAGCATTGATCTTTCCCAATACTTGTGTCGGTGTTGCGGTGGAAAGATCGCTTTGGTGAAGCACGGTGACAATGTGGCCATACTTCTCAATGGGAAGAACACTCAAGATCCTCCTTGCAACATCCGATGGACTCATTTGAGTGAGCCTGAGAGCATTAAGATCCTCTACAAGAACATTCAAGCGAGTGTACATGTCATTAGCACTTTCTTTGGGAAGCATCTCAAATGAATTAATCTTCTTTAAAGCAAAATGGTAGTGTTCCCTATGCTCACTCTTAGTTCCCTCATGGAGAGCATAAAGGTTTTCCCACAATTCATGAGCGTTTTTTGCATTACGCACACGATTGAAGATATCCTTGCCAAGGCCCCGGTAGAATGCATTTCTTGCCTTTGCATTCAACCGGTCGTACTTCTCCTCGTCACCAACGGAGTTAGCAGGATCCTTGACTTCCAGAAGCCCTTCGGTGGCGGCTCTAAGACACCCGACATCTATGGCTTCGAGGTACGCCTCCATGCAGATTTTCTAATATGAAAAATCATCTTCCTCAAAGATGGGAGGTGGTCCTTCCCCATTAGACATCTTGCTCTAGGCGGTAAAGCTACTCACTCATGCCCCCTTTATAGTACGGCCAAAGGAGAAAATCAAAGATCCTAACGACTATTCCGAACGTAACTCAACTCCTCGACGTCCAGAACTAACTGTCCTTAACCTTGTCGTTAATCCTTTGAAAACCAAAACGATTTCCATCAAGGGGCATGAAAACCATAGTGCCCAAAACAGTCACCATTCCCATGACCTAACTTACCAAAGTTTCTGCAAAACACACATTAGTCATAGTAATGTTGCGTTGTCATTAATTGCTGAAACCCACTCTAGGGGCCTAGATGCTTTCAGATGATCAAGGTGATCAAGCATGTGGAGATGGACATGGAACAAAGTGATCAAGGCAAAGGTATAATCATAGGGTTTGCTTTTGCCAGTCTAAGATGAGTAGAGAAGTGATTGACCGGGTTTAGAATGAATAGCCGACTATCAAGCGGGGCAATCATGGTTAGCTCATGAATCAAGTGCTACTAGGTCATCATCTTTAGCATATGTATTAGGATCTAGTAAAGAGAGCTAACATAACGCCTTGAGAAATGTTTGTGAAAATGCTAACACACTCGCACATGGTGATACACACATGATGGTGCTAACACACTCGAAAATGAAATGCCTATTTTCCATTGCGCCAGATGCGAGAACCGGAGGTGAAGTTGTGGAGGTGGTCGTTGTTGTTTTGCAAGCGACAGACGCTGGTCGCGGAGGTGATAGATGCTGGCCCTACGTCTGTCGGTTTACCCTAGGCGTGGTCAGCAGAGGAGGAGGCAACGGACGCACGGATGCTCACACAATAGATGCTGGCGTCAGCGTCTGTCGCTCAGTGTTCAGCGGCCTAGAGAGCGTGCGAGCGTTAGACGTTGAGCCACGTCTATCGATCGACCGACAGACATGTCTGTCACGACTAAGCAATGAGCGGGAGCATTCTGGACCGCATCTATCGCACGACAGACGCTAGAGCGGTCTCGCGTCAGACGCGTTTGACGCTGGGAGTCAACCGTTGGATTTTGAACTAGCAGTGGACACGTGGCGACGTTTGAGAGCGACAGACGCAAGGGTCGCGTCTGTCGGCTTGGCGACAAACGCGTCTGTAGCCCTCGACAGGGGTATAACAACTAGTGGCTTTTCCATTCGCTATAAATAAGAGGTGGCCGGCCCTTGGGGGTTCTCTCTTGCACATTTGTGATATTGAGGCACACTTTGAACTAGAGAACTTTCCCTCCACTCATCTCCTTGCTTGGTTGCATACTCTAGAAAGATTGAGTGAGATTCAAGTGCATTGCATTGAGAGTTGCATCTAGTGGCACTTGATTCTTGAGTTTGCTGCAGATTGCTTGTTACTCTTGGGTGTTTCCCGACACCCTAGACGGCTTAGAGCAGCGGTGGTGTTGAGCTCAGGATTGGAGATTGTTTCGAGCCTCACCAAGCGATTGTGAGCGGTTCTTGAGCCTTTCCCACGGGAGTTCATGAATTGGCTACTCTAGTGGAGCTCGTGGCTTGGAGGATCCCCATCTTGTGAGTGGATGTGCGGCACCCGCTGAGGGTTCAACTCTTGATAGTTGATTAGCTCGCGATCCATGAAATGGATGCATCGCCACAACGAGGAGTAGCTTGCCAGGAAGCAAGTGAATCTCGGTAAAAATTCTTGTGTCATCCCTTGTCGAGGATTCTCATTGTGATTGTGTGTAATTGATTCTTTGGATACATCTCATCTCTACACCATCGGTATAAGAATCAATTCACTTCCCTTTTACATTCATGCACTATATTTTATCTAGTGTGCTTAGAGTAGTTTGTATCACTTAGAGGTAATTAGTTTAGAGACTTAGCTTTGTTGATGTGAACTAGAGATCATAGCCTTGCACTAGAATTATATTTGTGGCTTGCATAAAAGTAGTTGAGCTAGTGCTAGAATTAGCTTCGCCATCTTATATACTAACTTTGTTGTTTAGTGAAGCTTGTAGAAAATTTAAATAGGATATTCACTCCCTCTAGCCATTTGGACCTTACACCCGCTTTGTTCAGAATGTACGGGCTATTTATATGCTTTTGCTTGTTCTTGTCCTGGTTAAAAGCTTGTATGTCTCTCACATGTATGCTTACACGTCTACCTTTACATCCTTCGCATGTTTCCATGATCATCAGCTAAGCTAGATCCATGCAACCGAGTAAATAATAACTGCCGATATGCTCGTTTTGTTTACATTGCATCATGAACATGCTGGATATCAACTCTCTAGTCGATAGCCTTATCGTACTGGCCACTTGGCCATATATTTGGAACTATTTGGATAAATACCGGCATGTTCCACCTTAAATTACTGATCAAATTTCTCTCCTTGTTAATTGCAAGGTCAAATTGACTAGCACGCCCTAGGTCATGACCATCCGGTCTAGCACCCTTCTTAAGCCCGAGGAGGGCTTGGGATCTGCTTCGCGCAGTTTCTCTCGGCTTGCTTGTGTCGGCGGCTCCCCGTAGCCCCCTTTTTTTTTTGCCATCGATAGGGGTAGCAACCCCAATTAGGAACATGGGATAGCAATCCCACCGAGCACGAGGTAGCAACCTCAAACTGCATAACCATCTCCACTCCATGTGAGTCATATTCTAATCATGTGAGGATTTGGGCCGCTCGTGTCCGTGAGCACGGCTGATATATCAGTTTTAACTTTGCAAAGGTGTACACTTTCACTTCAAGTCGTGATTCCCATTTGCCTGGGGTCATGACTCCCTAAAACACTAGCAATGTGAGCAGGCAGGGTTTCACTACGAGACTGTTCACAGGTTCCAACAGTAGAAGGCAACCCGCTAGGATGTGACTGAGGCACATGATAAACGCCCTCGTAGCCATGAGACTCGAATTACCATACTTAAAAATCTAAATCCCCATAAGCGCCTACCTGGTAAGTTGACTACCTACAGTTGAAGGTCCTGCTAATTGGTCAAGCTAGAGCCATGTCACTTGAAGCTATACTGTATGTCCCAGGTGGCCGCTCCACGAACCAGTCCTTAGGGAGGGCAGACACAGGTACCCCTAGAAACCTAGCCAAGCTGTATTACCCGCTCCCCTTTCATCACCTTAAACAATGTTGCTATGAAAGCATCTTTTAAAACACCATTGTAATAAGCCATTATTCAATATTACTTTCATTATTAGGTGATGAGGACATCTCAGCCATACGTGCTTCCTCGAGTGACAATCATTCACCATCCAACATGAATATCATAAATCCAGGACCACTTACAAGAAGTCGTGCTAAGAAACTACAAGAGCAGGTGAATTCGTTCCTAATTGATCTTAATTCTAACACTTGTGAGAATGTTATACTACCTAAGAGTGCTACTTTGGTTGTACTTAGGAAAATACATGAAGAGGAGGAAGAATCCGACCACCAGCTCGGACCAGACCACCGACCACTAGCTTGGGCCAGTCCAGCGTGACGGAACCAGCAGAAAGAATCGACCATAACTCTTGATTCACAAAAGCTATGAAGGTCCATGAGGATATTTTGGAAAGCTTATCAAGTCTATTTTCCAATGCAATCAGCCCCGACCAGATTGGAATTTTCCCCATAGCGTCCGACCAGATTTAGTGAGGACTGTTCAGGTGGTCGACAGCATGCATGTTGTTCAAGTTCCCGTGCAAAACTGTACCAGTCTATGATGTTACATGGTGCATGGCATATATAGATGGAAAGCTTGTTGAGTCTAGTTTCACACTCAAGAAACGGATCATCATTTGGACTTCCCACTAGGGAGTTATGACACTTTTAGTGGAGACTGCTTTGGAAACTGACAGCCACGTGGACTCCTGGAAACTCATTTCGTGGAAGCCTTTTCACATTCTAGTCTTTTTATTTTCCATCTCGTGATCACACCTATACAGGAGGGTTGTTCCTTGCATAAATACTCCTATGCTTATAAAGAAAAGAGGACTTTTGATAATCTGAATATAGACCACTTTGTTCAGCTGTGTGCTAACAAAAACCAGAGAGAGATCTCTTCCCCTTTGCTCTTGTGTTTTCCTTCGCAGAGATTACAGAAGCGGCCGCGTCATCGGCACCCAATCCGTGCTCCTGGTCCATTGATTCCAGGATGCGTAGGTTGGTTTCTTTGAGAGTATGGTTGGGTGAATCCTTGGTTCAGGCTGCCGTATAGAGACGGTGGTTGGCTCCTTGTGCGTGTCGTCAGGTTGCACTAGTTATCGCTGCTTGCAGCAAGTTATCAGCTGTTATCAGCTAGTTATCAAGATCAAGATCCTACGTCGTGAAGATCGGGACAACAACCTCATCATTTGGTATCAGAGCCTTTGTTGTCACGGTAGGAATCTTTACCCTTAGCTACATATATATCGTGTTCGTCCTATCCACCAAAAAGCCAGAAAAATATTTTACTATAGCCCTTTGTTTCAATCTGTTATTCTTGTGAGTTTTGTTAAGTTTCAGTCCATTAGAGTCTTTGTTTTAGTTGCTGATCATATTATCCTTCATGTGTCCTTTGTGCCTCTTTGTTTTATATATATCTGAATTGTCCCATATATATATATATAAATCAGAAACCCGTATCATCCTTCGCGTTAACTTTGATCCTATCAAGTTATAGCTGACGGTTGTGTCTTGTTTCTACAAAAAAATAATTGTGCACATGTTATATCTGATCCTGTTCTTAGTTATATAAAAAAGTGTCAAAAAAAAGAAAAGTTAAAAAAAGAGAGTTGAGAAAATAGTGAAAGAATAGTTGAAAGATCAGTTTGTTATATGCACAAGTTCTGAAATTTTCATCAATTACACAACTAGATAGCTATCCTTTCTTTAGTGCAAAATTTTGCTTGGGTTTGATTGCAACACTTGCATCCTAAGCATACTCTTTGTTTGCATTAAATCTGAATTTTCTTTGCGCGTGTGTTTGATCTATTTACATCACTCATAACTTGTGGTCAGCACTAGGCATTGAACTTCTAGTTTGGACTGTGATTTAGCCTTACAATATCTAGAATTTAGATTGCATTCCTTGTGAATTTTTTCCCCACCAAGCTCCACATAAAAGTCACTGTCATAGGAAAATTGATCTTGTATTCGCTTAACCATCACTTTCTTGTTACCACCTCGCATTGGCCTTCTGTAATCCGCAGGAATTCATAAGAGCTTCGGTTGGTAAGAGAGGTGAGGTTGAGAGATTCCATATATATATATATATTTCCTATTCTACATATATTGTTGTTTGGCCTAGCTAACTTTATAGGAAGATGAGTGGAAATGAGATTGAGGATTGTGTCACTATGGCACAATTTAATGAGCTGAAGCAAAGTCTGGAAGATAAGCAAGATCGATTGTCACGAGATTTTCAGACTCTTATGGCTGAAATCAGAGATCAACGCCAACCTCGTGATGGTGTAAGCAACCATGGAGAAGATCCTAATGAAGCTGAAGAAGCTGCTGCTCGACTTGCAAGAGAACAACGGAGACGTAGAGAGCGAGCTGCTGTACATGCGAGAAGGCCTACACCTCTAGGGCGTCGAGGAGGTGGTAGAGGTGCTGATCATGATTGTGGGAGTGTTGGCCTAGAAGAAAGTGGGACTAAACAAGAGGATGAAGAAGAAGAAGAGGAGGAGGTTGAACAGCCCCATAATGATGGTCATCGTCACCGAGGTAATCATGGGCGTAATCGGCCCAATGAAGAGAGGTTTGGCAAATTAAAATTCAACATGCCTAAGTTTGATGGAGGATCTGATCCTAAAGCATATCTTACATGGGAGTTGAAGGTTGATAAAATTTTTCGCTTGCATAATTATTCTGAGCAAAAGAAGATGGCCATGGCTGCTCTTGAGTTTGATGGATATGCTCTAATCTGGTGAGAACAAATGCTCAATGACAGAGAAGAGGCTGGGCAAGGTGCAGTCCGTTCATGGGCTGAAATGAAAAGAGAAATGAGGGCAAGGTTTGTCCCCAAACGTTACCGTCGTGATTTATTTGACAAGCTGCAGAATCTGAAGCAAGGAAGCCTTAATGTTGATGAGTATTATAAAGAGATGGATAAGGCAATGATTCGAGCCAATGTATATGAAGATGAAGAGCAATCTATTGCACGCTTTATGTCAGGGCTGCATCACAATATTCAGCGCATTGTTAAATTTCAGCAGTACCGTAATCTCATTGAATTGGTACATCAAGCTAGCAAGGCTGAGCGTCAATTGCAGCAGGACATGAAGTCCAACAGAGGAGTATCTTTCAGCACAAGAAGTATGCCAAGTGGTAGCAAATTCACACCAAGAGTTAGTGCAAGCAGAGGTACAACTTCCAACTCAAGTGGTGGTACAAGATCAAATAATTTTGGTGCTTCTAGTGGGAAGGAGCTGGCTGCTCCAAATGAGAAGAACAAATCAGCAATCTCATCACCTACTTCAGTGGGTTCTTCAACCAAGAGTAGTGGAATTCAATGCTTCAAGTGTGGAGGTCGTGGTCATGTTATACAGGAGTGTCCCAATAATAGAACCATCATTGTGAATGACCAAGGAGAATATGAATCTGCTAGTGATGAAGAACATGAAGATACTGAAGGAGAAGATAATCCTGAAAAGGAAGTATGTGCATTTGAAACTGGTGCTGCTCTTGTTGTAACTCAAATTTTGAGTGTGCAAATGAGTGAAGCTGAAAATGGACAGCGGCACAATCTTTTCCAAACTAGAGTCAAGGTTGAAGACAAGGTGTGCAAGGTAATCATTGATGGTGGAAGTTGCCACAATCTTGCTAGTAAAGAAATGGTTGGCAAGCTTGGTCTAAAGTTGCTGAAACATCCTCATCCCTATCATGTCCAATGGTTAAATAATTCAGGTTCCATTAAGATTGCACAAAGAGTGAAAGTTCCTTTCAAGATTGGTGAATATGTTGACACTATGGAATGTGATGTGGCACCCATGACAGTGTGTCATATGCTGTTGGGAAGACCATGGCAATATGATCGGTCATCTCTGCATTATGGTCAGACCAATGAATACACCATCAAGTGGAAGAGAAAGGAGTTGATACTTAAACCCATGACACCACAGCAAATCCTAGCTGAGCACTTGCAAAAGAGCTCTGTTATGAGGAATGAGAGTGGAAAAGAAGGAGAGAAAAAGAATTTGAGTGCCTTCCACAAATCGGAGAGTGAGAGCCACAAGCCAAACATGAGAGATAACAAAAAAAGAGAGGGAGAGAACTTAGTGATGATAGCCACCAAATCTGAAATGAGAGATGTGAGGAGAAACCTAGATCAAGTATTAATCATACTTGTGTGCAAGGACACATTGCTTTCAGCTAATGACTTAACTTCTGTCCCTAGTGTTGTTGCACGTGTTTTGCAGGAATATGAAGATGTTTTTCCAGAAGAAACACCTGCTGGACTTCCTCCTTTGCGTGGCATTGAACATCAAATTGATTTCATCCCTGGAGCTACACTCCCAAACCGTCCCGCATACCGCACCAACCCCGAAGAAACCAAGAAAATTCAAAGGCAAGTACAAGCACTTTTAGATAAAGGTTATGTGCGTGAAAGTTTAAGTCCTTGTGCTGTCCCTGTGATTTTGATGCCAAAGAAAGATAGTTCATGGAGGATGTGTGTAGATTGCAGAGCCATTAATAACATCACTGTTTGTTATCGTTATCCTATTCCTAGGCTAGATGATATGCTTGATGAATTGAGTGGATCTATGATATTTTCTAAAATTGATTTGAGAAGTGGTTACCATCAAATTAGAATAAAAATTGGAGATGAATGGAAAACTGCATTTAAAACAAAGTTTGGGCTGTACGAATGGTTAGTTATGCCTTTTGGTTTGACTAATGCACCTAGTACATTCATGAGATTGATGAACCATGTCTTGCGAGCATTCATTGGAAAATTTGTTGTTATTTACTTTGATGATATCCTAATTTACAGCAAGACATTGGAAGAACATGTTGATCATATTCAGCAAGTGTTAGACGTGCTCAGGAAAGAAAAATTATTTGCTAACCTAGAGAAGTGCACATTTTGTACGGATCAGGTTGTATTTCTTGGTTTTGTTGTTTCAGGTTCAGGAATTGAAGTTGATGAATCAAAGGTGAAAACAATCAAGGATTGGCCAACTCCTAAAAATGTAAGCCAGGTGAGAAGTTTTCATGGACTTGCTGGTTTTTACAGGAGATTTGTGAGAGATTTTAGCACAATAGCTGCTCCATTGAATGAGTTAATGAAGAAAGGTGTTGCCTTCCAATGGAGTGAGCCACAAGAGAAAGCTTTTCAAGAATTGAAGAAAAAATTATCCGAAGCCCCCTTACTTGTGTTGCCGGATTTCACAAAAACCTTTGAGGTTGAATGTGACGCAAGTGGGATTGGAATTGGAGGAGTTCTCATACAAATTGGATAGCCTATGGCCTACTTCAGTGAGAAGTTGGGAGGAGCACAACTGAACTATTCGGTGTATGACAAAGAGTTGTATGCTTTGGTAAGAGCACTTGAGACTTGGCAACATTACTTATGGCCAAAAGAATTTGTTATTCATTCAGACCATGAGGCCTTGAAATATTTAAAAGGACAATCAAAACTGAACCGTAGGCATGCTAAATGGGTTGAATTCATTGAAACTTTTCCATATGTTGTGAAATATAAGAAAGGTAAGAAAAACATTGTCGCTGATGCTTTATCTCATAAAAATGTTTTGTTAAATCAACTCGATGTTAAAGTGCCAGGACTTGAACACATAAAAGAATTATATTCTGCTGATCATGACTTTTCAGAACCTTATGCAAAATGTACAACAGGTAAAGGTTGGGAAAAATATCATGTACATGATGGATTCTTGTTAAGAGCTAACAAATTGTGTGTTCCCAATTGCTCTGTTAGACTCTTGTTGTTACAGGAAACACATGCAGGTAGATTGATGGGTCATTTTGGATGGAAAAAGACATATGACATGTTGGCTGGCCATTTTTATTGGCCGAAGATGAGAAGGGATGTCGAAAGATTTGTGCAAAGATGCATCACTTGCCACAAAGCTAACTCAAAACTGAACCCCCATGGTTTATATACTCCCTTGCCTGTTCCTAGTGCTCCTTGGGAAGACATTAGCATGGATTTTGTTTTAGGTTTACCAAGGATAAAGAGGGGGAGGGATTCAATTTTTATTGTTGTTGATTGGTTCTCTAAAATGGCATATTTTATACCATGTCATAAAAGCGATGATGCTTCCTACGTAGCCTCTCTATTTTTCAGGGAAATTGTGAGGTTGCATGGCATGCCCAAGATGATTGTTTCAGATCGTGACACTAAGTTTTTGAGCTACTTTTGGAAGACGTTATGGGCAAAACTCGGTACAAGGTTGCTGTTTTCTACCACTTGCCACCCTCAAACGGATGGGCAAACTGAAGTCGTGAATAGAGCACTTTCTATGTTGTTGCGAGCCTTAATCAAGAAGAACTTGAAGGAATGGGAGAAGTGCTTGCCACATGTGGAATTCGCTTACAACAGGGCAGTACACTCTACAACTAATATGTGTCCTTTTGAAGTAGTATATGGTTTCAAACCACTTGCTCCGATCGATTTATTGCCTTTGCCATTGCAGGAAAGAGCTAACATGGAAGCCTCCAAGCGCGCATCTTATGTCAAGAAGATTCATGAGAAGACCAAAGAAACAATTGAGAAAAGGTCCAAGTACTATGCTGAATGGGCGAACAAGCATCGCAAGAAGGTGACATCTGAAACTGGAGATTTAGTTTGGGTACACCTTCGCAAAGATCGCTTTCTAGAGAAGCGCAAATCCAAGTTGATGCCACGAGGAGATGGTCCATTCAAAGTGTTGTCCAAGATCAATGATAATGCTTACAAGATTGATCTCTCTGAAGATTATGGTGTTAGCAAATCCTTCAATGTTGCTGACTTGACACCATTCTTCGGACTAGAAGAATCAGAGTCGAGGACGACTCCTTTTCAAGAGGGGGAGGATGATGAGGACATCTCAGCCATACGTGCTTCCTCGAGTGACAATCATTCACCATCCAACATGAATATCACAAATCTAGGACCACTTACAAGAAGTCGTGCTAAGAAACTACAAGAGCAGGTGAATTCGTTCCTAATTGATCTTAATTCTAACACTTGTGAGAATGTTATACTACCTAAGAGTGCTACTTTGGTTGTACTTAGGAAAATACATGAAGAGGAGGAAGAATCCGACCACCAGCTCGGACCAGACCACCGACCACCAGCTTGGGCCAGTCCAGCGCGACGGAACCAGCAGAAAGAATCGACCATAACTCTTGATTCACAAAAGCTATGAAGGTCCATGAGGACATTTTGGAAAGCTTATCAAGTCTATTTTCCAATGCAATCAGCCCCGACCAGATTGGAATTTTCCCCATAGCGTCCGACCAGATTTAGTGAGGACTGTTCAGGTGGTCGACAGCATGCATGTTGTTTAAGTTCCCATGCAAAACTGTACCAGTCTACGACGTTACATGGTGCATGGCATATATGGATGGAAAGCTTGTTGAGTCTAGTTTCACACTCAAGAAACGGATCGTCATTTGGACTTCCCACTAGGGAGTTATGACACTTTTAGTGGAGACTGCTTTGGAAACTGACAGCCGCGTGGACTCCTAGAAACTCATTTCGTGGAAGCCTTTTCACATTCTAGTCTTTTTATTTTCCATCTCGTGATCACACCTATACAGGAGGGTTGTTCCTTGCATAAATACTCCTATGCTTGTAAAGAAAAGAGGACTTTTGATAATCTGAATACAGACCACTTTGTTCAGCTGTGTGCTAACAAAAACCAGAGAGAGATCTCTTCCCCTTTGCTCTTGTGTTTTCCTTCGCGGAGATTACAGAAGCGGCCGCGTCATCGGCACCCAATCCGTGCTCCTGGTCCATTGATTCCAGGTTGCGTAGGTTGGTTTCTTTGAGAGTGTGGTTGGGCGAATCCTTGGTTCAGGCTGCCGTATAGAGACGGTGGTTGGCTCCTTGTACGTGTCGTTAGGTTGCACTAGTTATCGCTGCTTGCAGCAAGTTATCAGTTGTTATCAGCTAGTTATCAAGATCAAGATCCTACGTCGTGAAGATCGGGACAACAACCTCATCATTAGGTAATGTATGTGGGTGGAGCAGCAAAGCACAACTACACTACCCATAGTATATACCACGGAATACAAGGAATGTAGTAAAGGGCTAGTCATGTCCTTAGGGTTTGCAATATTAAGACACATGCAATGAAAGTAAATGTGAATTTAATGAATATGAACAATATGATCAAACAGTGACTGCACTTGCCTTGTCCAAGCTCGGGCTGCTCAAACTCCTCGGGATCTTGCTCCTCTTCCTTCATGGACGGATCATTCACTATACGCATCAATCATCACACACGAGAGCAATACATCCAAGCAAACTAGCACTTAATTAGAAATAGTACACCAACACAAATAACAGAGGTAAACAAGCTCAAAAAAAACTAATCTACGCAGTGAGACGAAACCGTAGGAACAAGAACCACCTAAATCGGAGCTAAAACGTGAAAGTTATGACCTAATTAAGCTACGGATGACATTTCTATAATTGAACCGAAACTATTTCATATTTTAAATAATTAAAACTAAAATTAATAAGGGTTTTGGACTACAGTTGCAAAAACTGACGGCTACAGGGGTTAACCGCTAAAAACTAGACCTAAACCTAATTACTTTTGAACTAGGCGGGACCAGTTGTTAATTTCAAGAAAAGGCGAGGGCCTTTTTGCAAAACTGCTAGGGTTAACCGGCGATGGCTGCATTGATGGCCACGCGGTGGGCTGCGGTTGGCCGGGTCCAGTGGACCGGCCATAGACCGGCCCCGTGACCACGTCCACTGGTGCACGGTGGACCGAGGCAGGGCGACGGTGCAGGATGCGGCAACGGCGCCATTGCCGACACCGACGAGTTCACAGCGGCGGTGCTACGGTGCATGGCAGGGCTAGGCGAGGGCACAGGTGCAATGCGCGCGCGATGGCAAGTGCGGTGCGCGTCTTTGCCACGGCGGGGACCGGCAGGAGAATGCAGGCCACGTGGCGGGGTGGCTAAGCGGCGGTGGCGGCACTTCAGCAGCGCGGAGCGGCGCGCAGAGAGGGAGAGGGAGCACGTGGAGGGCACCGGCGTGCTACGCGGCTCCTCACGAAGGCCGTGCGGGTGCTCACCTTGACCGGGATCGGCGCCGATTCGGAGAAGACGGCGGCGGCGAGATCGAGCGGTGGCGGCGAGATCTAGGGTTTGGGCGAACGGGCTCGAGGCGGCTAGGGTTTGCGAAGGGAGGCGCGGAGGGCTAGCACATCCCTTTTATAGGCCAGGGCGGCCAGCGGACCTTGGTTCGCTTGCAGGTGCGGCGTGGCGCGTTGCGTTGCGAGGTGGAGTCAAGCTCGAGCTCGTGTCTAGCTCAGGGTCAGGGATGACCATGTAGCATGGGCCCCGCAGGAGGTGGGCCCCGCTAGTCAGCGACAGCAGCGTAGGGCGCGGTGCGGGTGCGGGTGCGCGGGCGCGGACAGGTGAAGCGGCCACGGCTGGTTGCGGCGCACTGCGGGCTGGCTGGGCCGCTACTGGGCTGGCTATGGCGAGCAAGCGAGCAGCAACGCGGGCTGGCAAGCGGGCGTGGCTGGCTGGCCGGCTAGGGCTGGCTGCAGCCAAGCTGCTGCTGCGCTGTGGCTGTGGCCAAGCAGGGGCTGGCCGTGGCTGGCCAGGGCTGGCCAGAGGTGGCTGGGGTGAGCTAGGTGATGGCCCAAGCTTGCTAGGTTGGGCTAGGTTGGATTAGAAGCTGGCTAGGTCAAGCTAAAACACCAAGCAATGCAGTAAAAGCTTATCTATACTATATATATAAGTAAAGCTACACTCAGCAGCATGAATGCAATATTACATGGTTTCTACCTTATATTTCATTTTAGGATTTTTATAAATCACTTAATCATTTGCCTATAAATGCAAAGCATCTACTCCCTCTGTCCCTAAATGTTTGTCTCTAGAAAACCGTGTTTTCCTCACATACACGCTTTCCGGACGACACACAAAAAGGGACGGAGGGAGTATTTGAATTTAAATCAATTTAAACCCTATTTTTGAAAAACAAAATTTAGGGTGTCATACTCTTGGAGATGCTCCATGTATATGTAAGTCTTGGGCCACAGGTAAGCTCTCACTATTGGTTAAGTTAATCTATAAAATCATTTGTGTTATTACTTCCTCCAATCCAGTTTATAAGGCCATACTTTTCTCAAATTATAATTTAGTATTCAATTATTTTATATTATATGTTTTGTGATTACAAACTTATAATATTTGGATAGTGTGTATTTTATATACGGTTGGCGAGGATGAGGATAAATTCTGTTTACATCGTCTATACATCCGTCGGGGTTGTTTAGATATCTCAATAACCACTACGGGAATCTTGTTTGTGCATATATATACTCATATTAAACGAGTACACGAAAAAAACGTACGGGCTAGGGTTGAGCATCTTCGAGAGTATCAATTTTTTCTTCCTAAAATATATAGTTTTGCAACTCCTAAAAAGTTATTAGGTGGAAAAAAGAAATCCATCTCCAAGAATTTCAAATAATCCACTCCTAAAATATAAAAGACAATTTTACATCAGCAATCCTATACTATTTCTAAATTATCATAAACACTTTTATATATTCTTTCTCTCTTATACATTTACATTAGGAACTCTTTCCTACTACGCACAGGAAAACCATATCCGCGCGACCTCGACTACGCGTAACGGGAGAGGATTTTCCAAGTGCGTAAATTTTAGGAGCATGAATTAGGAGTTTTTGGAAAGAGGTTTTTTCTTATCTTGCTAAAAATCAAGGATTAGGAAGGAAAATAAAGTACTCGTGGAGATGCTCAACAACTACAGGAATGTTGTTTGTACATACTGCTATCTCAAACGAGTTCTCAAAAAATGCACGTCGCTAAAACCGACTGCAGCAGTGGCGATAAACTAATCCTGATGTTACGCGCTAGCTGCTAGTATTAGGAAATCTGATTGTGCGAAAAATCAGCTGTAGGCCACATGGAAATGAAATTTTGGAGCGTGTATGCCGCGGCACTCGTCACCACTGCCGTCCAGATTAATTTTTGCTAAGATTCATGGGCGGGTTGTGAAATCTTATTAAGGATATGGAAAGCTTTTGACCAAGAAATTTGTACACAAAAAATACTAAATCAATTTCATATGGAGAAAACACATTCATTCATTGAGTCACTCCTTTTCAACCATAAGAATGTGACAATGAGTTTTTGGTCCTAAGGTGCCGTACTTAAGTGCTATAGGAGCATTTATGTATCTATCTACTCATACACGACACGATATTGCATTTGCTGTTAATTATTAGCAAGATACAGATCTTGTCATTCCCGATGACATTAAAATGGTACTGTATAAATATATACTTCGTCATCTTCATGGTGCGAAGGACATGGATCTATATTTTTCTAGCATATCCAAGGAGGGGACTAGTTGGTTTTTCGGATGCAGGCAATCTAATCACACAATGGACATTCATAAATCATATATGTATCACTCCCGGAAACTGAACCGATAGAGGGAAAGTGGCAGTTATGGGGCTTTCGTATCACCACCAACAACCATCACTGTCGGTTCTTATCCTAAACGGGTAGTGATAGCCTCAAGATCACTATCAGGTTAGAACTGGAAGTGGCAGTGTTGATTTGAGGAACACTGCTGGCTCTTTGTGAACTGGCAGTGATATACACTGGCTTATGTATAGACTCAGTAGCCATCTAGTTTTCCCATATTCTTATTTTTTAATTTTATTTATTTATTTATTTATTTATTTTTGTGTGATATTTTTTATTTGCAATGGTTATTGGACTCCCATACGTCACAAATCCATCAAAATTTATAAGGGAGTGTCTAGTTATTATCTGTAGAGACTAGAGAGTATACTTATCTGTCGACAGATTTTATGTGGCTATCAGATTTTTTATAAATGCGACACAGTAGACAGTTGTAACGTAGATCCTAAAGCACAATCAAACGATAGAAATATGACAGAATTAGAAAAAAAAAATTGCCAACAGATAAATAGTAAAATTCTAAACTAAATTGCATAAAAAAATTGGTCGATATACTATACTAGCTGCTCGATTGCGCCGATTCCCATGTCAGTTTGTTTTATTCGGATAACACTGTTTAAATTAAGGGATATATGTAGTTTCGTTTGAACGGGATCGAAGTTTATAGTTAAGCATATCTAGCCGACTCCAAACGGACGTGCATGGCAAATGGCGTTATATCATGGATATGCCAGGATTATGGAACCGAACTGAAATAGCAAGTTTGTTAGGTGTCAACACTTCGACCCTATAAATACATGAGAGCTGCGGCCGCATCCATCATAACACAACCGCTTCCTTTCATCTCGACCTACAGACACAACCGCTTCCTTTCATCTCGACCTACAGCAGCGCGCAAACAGTCACACACCACCACCACCATGAAGCCTTTGGCGGCCATCATCATTCCTGTCCTCGTCCTCCTAGTCGCCATGAATGGTAAGTGTATTGTCTTTTCTACACTCATTAGCTTCCTGGAGCTAGTTCATTGCTGATTTGTGCTTTGCATCTGCGATCAAATTAAAGCTGCGCATGTGGAGTCGCGTCGGAGTGGAATGATGTACCAGTTGTATGTCTTCGGAGATTCGTACGCCGACACCGGGAACCTGCCCAAATCAAATCTGAGTCGTGAGTCGCGTCAATGGTACAAACCCTACGGCACCTCGAGTCCAAGCGGCCGCTTCTCAAACAGATTCGTCCAATCTGATTTCGTCGGTAAGCTCAAATCATTCTTGATCATCAGTCCATTGTAATTGTCCAATAAGTTGTTTGCATATGCAGATCGATCTTTTATCAGTCTGATATGACATGTTATCATCTCGATGGATAGTTACACATGGTGTGATTTTTCTGTTTTGTACACCGATCGAACATAAATTAATCTATATATACACTCTATGTCGATGTTACTATATGCAGCTTCGTGGCTAGGGCATCATGAAGCCCCTCAGACTTTCAGGCTCAGAAACAGAAACGACATCACGCGGTTTGGCATGAACTTCGCCGTGGCCGGCTCCGGCGTGCTTGAGGTGCCCGAGAAGGTCGCTACCCTCAGCAAGCAGGTCGACAACTTTGAGGGCCTGATCAAGGACCGGACCTTCCCGCCTTGGCGCCTGAGGTTCTCCCTCGCGCTCATCGCCATCTCCGGCAACGACTACGCCCGCATCGCCAACATGAGCTCCTCCAACGACGTGAGTCACGCATCAATCTACATCTACATATATACGTCGTGCTGCTCTGTTGCACTCGCGTAACGTAAGTTACGACGTGCCTAAAAGCACTCGCGTAACGTAAGTTACGACGTGCCTATATATGGTTGCAGACCGTGGCTTTGATCGAGACTGTGACGACGGGGATCGCCAAGGAGGTGCAGCGGCTGCAGGATCTTGGGATGAACAGGATCCTCGTCAACAACATGCACCCGCTCGGCTGCACGCCGTTCCGGACTAGGCCCAACAGCTACACCCACTGCGACGACGTCGCCAACGCTGTCGCGGCCACCCATAACAAGCTTCTCGCGGAAAAACTGGGCAACTACCGTGGAAACGTCATGCTCCTCGACCTCCACACGGCCTTCTCCAGGGTCGTCCAGCCCAATCCCAGTATGTCAGCTTCTAGTTGTTGGTTTGATTCTGCTAAAAATTAAAAAAAAAAAGTTGTTGGTTTGATTATGCTTTCCTCATCCATATCGATATGTATGGGTTCGGTTCGTTGGATTTAGATGCTCCTCTGCTGTTCGTGTAGATGCAACGGGAAGTGATGACGAGACTCTGGCTAAGACGTTCAAGAACAAGCTGAGGCCGAGCTGCGAGAGCTTTGATCCCAAGGGCTACTGCGGGCAGGAGGACGAGAATGGCTCTCCTCAGTACAGCGTCACCGATGACCTTAGCAAAGATATGTTCAGCAACTTCTACTGGGATGATGTACACCCTACCCATACCGGTTGGTTCATCGCCATGATGCAGCTGGAGGAGGAAGCCAAGGCTTTCCTAGATCTTAAAAATTAGGTTGCCAGTTTAATTATTTGCCATGCATAATCGACGATAGAAATAAGTTGTTTTTAGTTAGGTTCGCACCGTTTGGATTTGCTTAGGTTTCAATAAGGTTTTGGCACTACCTCAATCGTGCGATGCACATCGGTTTGATCAATTATATTTTTGTCCAATTATATTTTTGTTGAACGTTATCGTAACATTTGTGTATTATTATAGATTGACTTTTGCTATTTATCTGTTGACAGATTTTTTTTTACCAAATCGATTTTTGCTATTTATCTATCTGACGGATTTTTTTTAGTACTAAATTTGTCAGATTTTATACGTTTGATCGTACTTTAGGATTTGTGCTACAATTATCTACTGGGTCGCATTTAGAAAAATCTGACAGATGTGACCGCATAAAATTTGTCGATAGATAACTAGACACTCCCTTTAGTTATACTCTTCTCACTTGTTTTTACTCTTCATTTCCTATATACTCTGAATATTAAATGGCTTCATTTGGAGTCTATTGGTACCGTAAATAGATGTGTTTAACCATGAGCGACTTGTGTGTTACATTTAACCTTACTTTATTGGTTGGTTAACGCCATGGCCTCAATCTATATACCAGGAAGGAATCTAGATGTCGCATAGAGGGGAAAGTACAAACCAGGCGCTCAAAGAGAGCCCGGGTAAATGAAGCTCAAAGTGTCTATGAGATCATGTGTTTTTTAACCTTCCAGCGTAGCGCAAAGAGATGAATTCTTTAGCATACGTCGGCGCCGGAGCACGGGCGGGCGTCCAGGGTCCCTGGCCCTGGTCTACCATTGGAGGGAGGGGGTGAATAGGCAATTTTGAAAAAAAAAAACTTGCAGCGGATAATAGGACTGAAATTTCTTATCTAAGTCGTTATTTTTGATAGTGGGTAATGCGAAAACACAAACCAACATAGATTACATCTATTTAACTGACTCTACTTGCTATCAACAAGGGTTGCTAGACATGTAGTAAGTTGGTTCCTCCTGAAACCTGCAAACAAAAATACAAGAACAAGTAGATCAGGGTGAATCACCCAAAAGTCAACAAGAACAATAAGAACACAAGAACAAGTAGTGATGACTGATGACATATGATTTGTTTACCAAAGTTCAGGTTCACCTCTGTGAATCCTATGTCTCTGTTGAGGATCTCCCGAACCAAGTCACTTTTAACCACTTCAATTTACTAGCTTCACTATCCTGATTTCTTCCTTGTGGAAGCGAAGTTCGGATGGTTTCAAAACACCCAAAGAGTAAATTTGGATGGTTTCAAAAGCTGGAGGATGTCTTAGTTTTTTTTGGCTCAAGGAGCTAGGGAGGTAAATCAGACTTCGACAAAAATTAAGGAAGGTCAAACAGACTTTTTCCATATATCTACCGCATTTATATGATCATGGCCTCCCCGGCAACCTAGGCCTAAATCTCGTTGTAATCCGCGAGCGGATTTTGCGGTCTTCAAAAGCCATGTGTTTTGGAGACATCTTGTTTGACCGTTCGTCTTATTCAAAAAAATTTATAAATTATAAAATAGATAAATCATTATTAAAGTATCTCTAATTATAAAATAAGTCATAACAAAATAGATAATATTTGTATAAAAATTTTAAATAAGATGAGCAGTCAAACAAGATGTTTAGAATTCATCGTTATTTTTGGGACGGAGGGGGTACTACTTTTCTCCGACCCCTTATCTTCAGGATATAGTAGTATCATTGAATTGTCATAGAAAACCCGTTACTGCTAGCATTTTCCATTTTCCAAGTTAAGTTGGAACATGCATTCATGCTAGTTATTATATGAATTCATGCATGGAGAGTGAAGGAGTGTAGTCGTTCAGGTAGTTCTTGCATGCATGAAGAGTGAAGTGATGGCGGCATGCTGACCATTAAGGAACGCAACACAACACTAGAGTGGTAGAGTAGCCTTGGCTGTTTCAATATATATATATATATATATATATATATATATATATATATATATATATATATATATATATATATATATATATATATATATATATATATATATATAATAACATGTATTCAAAACAATAAAGAAGTATTGTTACGCAGTTGTATCCTCCATCTCTTCATCATCTCCACAAATCCATGGGCTAGTTATCTCCCCTCTTCTTTTTCCCATCTCCCGACCAACAATTTAGATATTGGAGCAAAACAAATAAATCACTCATCAACACCAGCTCAGCTGCATGACGATGGTGCACTGGGCAGGGGTAGGATAACTCAGGATGATATTATGTGTACGTTACACAGCAGAGGGAGATGATGGATGAGGAATTCAGGAGTGACTTGAAGCTGTGCCATTGGAGCCATGTTGTTACTATTGGTCAGGAAATCAAGACAAGATAACATGTTGGAGAGCTATTGCGCCGCTGTAGGGCTAGATTAGAGGAAGCGGTTCTGTTGCAGTGGACGTGGCCGTAGCTCTCGTATATTTATAGGGTTAAAGTCACGACACCATAGCAAACTTTCTAATTCAGTTCGATTGAATTATCCTGGCATATCCTCCATGCATTCAACAGATATAACGCCATTTTGTCATGCACATGCATGTCCGTCTGTTGCACCTAGATATTTGTGATTTAAGTTACACTCGGCTAGATATGCTTACCATAAACTTCGATCCCGTTCAAACAAAGCTATATACCATATATCTTAATTTAAACAGTTCTGTTATCTGAATAAAAAAAACTTGCATGGTGATCAGCGCAATTGAGCAGCTAGTATAGTGTTATATTGTCCAATTTTTTTATGCAATTTAGTTTATACTCTTTACCTGGTTTTACTCTTTATGTCCTATATATATTCTGAAGTCAATGATTTCATTAGCGTCTATTGGCACCATAAATAGATGTTTAACCATGAACGACCTGTGTGTTACATTTACACTTACTTTATTGGTTGGTTAACATCATGGCCTCAAGCTATATATTGGGCAAAAATTTGTGAATCGAGACGTCACCTAGAGGTGGAGGTGAATAGGCAATTATGAAAAATAAAAAACTTGGAACAGATAGGAGGACAAGAATTTTTTTATACCAGGTAGCACAAAAACACAAATCAACAAGAATTACACATATTTAATCAATTCTACCTGTTATCAAGGTTTCTAGACATGTAGTAGGTCAGTTCCTCCCAAAACCTATAAACAGTAACACAAGAACAAATAGATCGAGCCAAATCGCTCAAAAGTCAATAACAACACAAGAATAAGTAGTGATGACACAATTTGTTTACCAAAGTTTGGATTCACCTTCGTGAATCCTACGTCTTTGAAAGCTGCCAAGGGAGCCAGGTAATTTTTAACCACTTTAATTTACTCACTTCACTACCTTGATTTCTTTCCTTGTGGAGGCAAAATTATCGTAACCTTCACAAACTTCCCGTGGCTCACCACAAGCTTGGGAGCTCGTCGGAAAACTCTAGCCCATCTAGGAGGCTTCATCTCCAAGAGTAACAAACACTTCACCAACTGCTTGACGAAATCCACAAGTGCTCAAAGACTAGGATTGCTCTCTCTTGCTCTCAGTCATCCAATTTCTCAACCCAACTCTTTAGATCTCACAAGAGTCAAGCAATCCTCACAAAGAGGGAGAGGGAAGAGACTAAAGGACTATAAAGATGTGTTCTTCATGGTTGGGATCAGCTAAATGAGAGAGGTGTGAGTGAAAGCCCTAGTTTGGTTTTGGTAATTGAGTGACAACCATGTGGACTAATGCATTCAATAAGGTTGATTAAGCTAGCGTCCACTTGATGGTGATGAACAAGGCTTAGGAGATGGTGGAGATTGACATCATGATCATAAAAGCTAGTGCTCAACCATGGAGAGAAGGAGATGTAAAGCAAATGAAAGCAACAGGTGTAATGCATAGGAGCTTTGCTTTTGCCGACCAAGGTGCAATAGAGTGCATAGTCAGGTTTAGAATAGACAGTTGTACTATAAAGAGGCGGAGCTATAAAGCGTTTATGGTTGTCTAGTGCCACTAGGTGATGTCATTCTTTGCATATGCATCAAGCCTTGTGACGTGGTGAGAAACAAGCAAAAATGCTTTTTAAACACTTTGAAAAAATGTTAACTCGGTGCTCAAGTGTTGGTGTTCAAAGGTTAACACACTTGAAGTTAGCACGCTTGCATAAAGAGCAAGAAGTATTGTAGGGTCAATCCTTTTCTACTCACTTGAATTGTCCGAGGGGGTCACCGGAGACCCCATCGGAGCTTAGTTGACCGGACTGACTCAGAGGAAAAACAGGCGCTTGCACGTTGCTATCTTATGTGAAAGTCCTAGTTTGATTTTTGGCTAATTGATGAAACCATGGTGGACTGACCTTCTCTCTAAGTGTTGTGATTGAAGTAAAGTTGGTGTCACACCCCAAAATTTTTAATTTTGGGTTGTGCGTCGAAAACACTAAGTAAATGATTTCAATGTTGATATAAAATTTTCCAAGATTATTAGTTGAAGTTTATGCAAACTTAGATTAAAAAATGGTTTTCCAAATTTTTCTAAATTAATTTAGCGGGCTTCTGCTTGACGCATGACTTTGTGTTGCGGGTGAGTAAAGTTTTAAAAAAATGCGTTTAGTAAGTCGATCTTTCTTCTCTACCATGTCTTAATCTTTTTCTGTGATCAAATTCCTTGCTTTCCAACTTAATCTTTCCTATGGTTCATCCCAAAATCCTTTTCAAGCAATCCAAATCACTCCTTCCTGCTTACCATTCGTCAACCTATCTCTACGGACCTCTCGGGAATTTTTCTAGCTTTTTCCGAAACTTGTTCCCACTTTTCTACTAGCATAATCTAATTTATAGATGCTCCAAAATATCTTTTTATGAGCTCAAAATACTTTATTTGGGTTTCTCATGTTCCAAAATGTCTCTGTTAATTTTCCTTAAATTTTCAAAGCTTTCTGAGTATTTTTCGCTGCTTAATATCAATTCTGGACTTTTTTGGAATTATTTTATTCACAAAATTTATTAATTTCGAAAACAATAAAATATCTCATTATTCCACTAAAGTCCTTGTGCAACAATCCTAATAAATCCTAAATGCTCATGCATTTATTTACTAATGGACTTTAATAATTAATTAGGCCTATTAATGGAGGTGGATAGTGCAACATCAATTAGTACCATATTACTGGTTGATGTAGATGTGGAGAGTTTTCCTCCCTGTAAATATGTATGAACCATTGACCAAAACACACCAAAACTATGTAATGAGAACCTCAAATTTGGGAATCTCCTCAGGTAGTAGATAATATTTTTCCTCTTCTTGTCATGTCACCGCCGGTCTACTCGGACGATTCCTCCAGAGCCTTCTCCATCCACCGATTCGTTACCATCGTTCGCCGGCCCATAGCCGAATGATGAAGGTGAGCACACCTTACATTCCTCGTTCCCTTCTCGTCCAGTTTTGCATCTCATCCTCATCAACAATCCTGTCGTCCTCGTGATCTTGGCCATGTCAGCGCCGTCACCACAAGCTCATCTTGCGCGGTCTCGGATCCCGCCCCGCCGCTTCCTGACTGGCAAGACAATAGCCCCGCAAGCACACTGAGTCAAGCGCTACCGAGAAGCCCGATCCTGAAGGCCTGAAGCACCGTCGGCTGCCGTGGCTATTTTCCATCACCGGTAAGACCCTCTGCATGTTCCTCTCTCTCTTGTTTTCTTTTACGTGTTGTCTTTGGAGCATCGTAAGTATATGTAGCTTTTTGTTGCCAACCGTCCTGTCTCTACGTGCCTACATTAGCACACGGCTTCTCTCTTGCTGGAGCCGATGAGCATGCCGAGGAGAGTACATCATCGATGGTCGCTTGCTGCTGCTTCCGGATTACCAAGGCAAGCTGATGCCATGCTTACCTCACCCTTACATAGTAATCCCTCTTTCTGTGTTCACTCGTAATTCTTTTTGAATTGGGATAATTCACGTGAGCCTTTGAACTATACCTACCTGCATGGACGGAACATTGAGTCTATGCATCCTTTCCAGTAGACCCTAAACCTTCAATCCTCTGCAGTTTTCCTATTACAGCTCGGCTCAACTCTATTCAAGTTGCGTTAGACTTGTATATAGCAACATAATCTACAGGTTAGAAATGACGTTTGACATGTTAAAAGTTTTATAATTTAAATCTTAATTTGATTAATCTGTATGTAACTAGTTTTCTAATCTAAAAGCAATATAGGTGTTACACTACGGTATTTGGTATAATTAACTGCTACATGAATATATTTTCTTTATTTATAACTTGATTAGTTAAACCACGTTGCATATATTCAACTCAAAAATATGTGTTCTCGCATGTCATTCTATTTTGCAAAGTTAAAGTTTAATTTGCTTAATTTATACGGCAACATTTATGAATAAAGTGTGACCAGTTTTGCTTTTGAATCAAAATATAACTTGAATTAACAACCTTCACATGGTTTTATTTAATTAAAATAAATAAAGCTTATAGGTTTTCTTTTGTCTACAAATTAAACCTTTCGATAGTTGTTTCTTTTATACCGTAGCTCCGTTTTCGACGTTTCTTTTGATCTTGTGAGCGTAGAGCTACTCTCTTTTAGTACATTGTTTTGTCTCATGTGGTGTACTACTCTTAGTCGTCTTTATTTGTTTTCTTGTATGTTTGTTGGTGTGCCACGGTCGGTGAGTAGAAGAGCTGTCCGTAAGCGCTAGGGACCAAAAGAACAGAAGATCAAAGGTTCTACGAGTAGTTGACCATTAGATCTAAAGCAAGTGAAATGCAAGTATAGCATGTGATCATCCTTGTTACATATTTACCATTACTTTCATTTAATTCATACTGCATGTGTCTACCTTGATTACCACTAAGGATATCCTGGCTTTGTACTTGTACATTGTCACCAATGGGTTTATGCTTGGGTAGAATGATGCTAGCGCTCAATTAAAGATCATGATCTTATAATGGATTATGCAATAAACACTAAAAGATGTTTTTTACAACAAGGAACAAGGGGGCTAGAGCATAGCTTTTGTGATGCTCTAGATTCCTCTGCCTAAGGACTTATTTGTAAGTGGTCACCACGACTTACAGTACAACCATTAGTGCTACATGGCTCTGGCTTTAGTCAAGTATGAGGACATTTTCTAGCTTGTTAGTAGTTACCTTTATGGCGCAAGAGGGGCTTGATGAATCGAGTATAGTGCGGCTCTATTCCTAAGAGTACTTCAGCATGAGTGTGCCTTTCGAATGGAGAGCTCTACATCTGTTTGCCGATTGGAAACCTAGCAGCCCTAACTTGTTATACGAACCTTTAAAAGACTTCAGTGAACCCTGCCGACCTTCCTTGGTAGTGGGGTCAAGAGGCTGATCACCTCGGGCGAAAGGGTAAATCACGGCTCATGGGTAAAGATGTACAACCTATGCAGAGTGTAAAATTGTTATAACAGCCGTGCTCACGATCACGAGCGGCCTTGGAACTCTTACGGAGTAGATGATCATTAATAGTTAATTGTTTATGCTATTCATTATTCATGTTTACCTGATCATGTGTTTTATGGGCTTACGTTAAACTTGATGATATTCAATTGCTTAAAATAGTGACTCACTTAAAGCTAACCGTAGTAAACCAGTGTCATCCTTTTGAGCCTCATGAACCCCATGTTATATTTGTTGAGTATGACATGTGCTCACCCTTGCTATTTCCCCACACCCTCAGATTTTAGAAAAGTTGCTCCGAAGATTGATGGAGTTACGGAGGAGTTCCCAGAAGACCGATAGAAGTGCTAGGCATATGTTACCCCCAGTCAGCCGTCCCTGTGAAAGATGGAGCCCGAAGATTAGCTACCGTTCCGTGATACTCTGATGTAAATATTAAATGTGAGTATATTTCGTTATATAATAAGCATTGTCACTTGATACTACTGTAATTTGTCGCTATATGTGTGATTTAACTTCCTAGGCACATATATAGTTAGTACTCAGTTTTGTCTTTAAAATTGGGTGTGACAGTCGGTTCACATCCAAGGTGGAGCTAAATGGCACTCATGTCAGAGATGGCCAAAAGATGGTGATCAAGTGCTCCAACTTGAAAAGGAAGAAAGAGAAAAATAAAATGGGGCTCAAGGCAAAGATATAAAGCTAGGGCCATTTTGTTTTGCCAATCAAGACGCAATAGAGTGCGTGATTGGGTTTAGGATAGATAGATGTACTATTAGGAGGGGAACTCGGTGATTACGATTATCTAGTGCCACTAGGTGATTTAACTCCATGCATGTGTATTAGGACCTAGTGAGTGCTAACAACCCTTTAGATGAAAAGATTTGTGAAATGCTAACTCACATACGCAAGTGTTGAATATACTTGGAGCTAGCACATTTGCAAAGGGTTTGATGAAAGAAGTTGAAGGAGCTACTTTGCCTGCATCGGACGCTAGCACAGGCATCAGACATTGTGCATCGGACAATGTCCGATGTGTTTTGGCTGCTCTCTGATTAAGAAATAATTCTTCAGACGATCGGCGATGGCATCGAACAAAAAAGTTGTGTCCCATGCTAGCATCGGACACTAGCAGAGAGCGCATCGGACGCGGTGACAACACTGTTCATCTACTGACCGTGCAGTCAACCATCCATCGGACACTAGATCCTGTCCGATGTAAGGCATCAGACGCGTCCGCCCATCGGAGTTGGTGCACCCGAGCTTGCGCACAGTAACAGCTCAGCCATGAGAATTTCAAAAGGGTTCACTAGATATATCTGGTGCATGCACCGAAGTGCGCATTGGACCTTCGGTCTTGAGAGCCTGTCTTCTGTGTACTTCAGCCATAGAACTCACCAGATAGGTCAGGTGTGACCATCGGCATAGTCTCCGGACAGTGACTCCAGAGAGGGTGTTTTGGGGGGTTGAGCACTGACGCTCACCAAAATTTTCTGGTAGAGCACCGAAAAATTCGTCGAAGGATGGAAAGTGCGACATCTATATTTTGAGCCATTGGAAACTAACTACTGGGGATCACACCGGTGCAATCACCAGAGCTATCTGATGCTTGTATTTGCGGACAGCTTTTTTCAAACGGCTAGTTGCTTTGTGGGGGGCTATATTTATGTGTGTGGCCGGCGTTCTAAGGACTGTTGGCACCCTTGGATGATAACTTAGCACCCATAGATCTTGAGTAACACTTCACACTCGCTTGCATAGCTTAAGATCACAGTTGTGTGAGATTGCGAGCGTTCTAGTGCATTGCAATAGAGTTTGCATCCTGTGGCACTAGGTGATTCGTTCTCACAGCAAAGTTCTTGTTACTCTTGGTGGTTGCTGCCACTTAGATGACTTTGTGCTATGGTGGATCGTTAGGCACCACTTGGTGATTACGTGGGGTTCCCATCAGTGGCTTTATGAGGGGCTTTGTGCTCATTCCCATGGAAGTTGTCAAGAGCAACTCTAATAAAATAAAGGAGGCTTAGAGAGGTCCTTGGTGGGCTTCACACTAGTGCCCACGATGCAGGGGATGAACTTGTGTGCTCGCAAGGCTAGTGAACTGGTGATCTAATAGGATCCGCTTCAATTGAGATTAAGTTGTTGGCAACCAACCAAGCCTCAGGGTAAAAATCACTGTATCTTGCCCTCATTGGTTTGCTTACTACCATTCTTGAATGTACATTCTAGTTGTGTTTGTGGTAGCTCGAGTCGTAGTAGTGGTAGCCTCTCTAATGAGTAGAATATTTTTTTAGTTGCTTTACTTGCATGGAACTCATTAGTTGTATCCCTTGCCTTTAGTAGCTTGTGTGGTTTAGTTGTAGTAATTAAGCTTGCTACTAGAACTATTTCGGAGGGCTTGACTTGAAGTAGATAGACTAGGCAAGTTATGGCTATTAGGATTGTTTGTTTCTAATCATTTTGCCTATTGATTTGTCATTGAAGGCAATTTCAATAGGCTATTCACCCCTCTAGCCATCTACAGATCCTTTAAGTGAGGGGCATAAATACCCAACCCCAAAAAACTAGTCATTTGGGCACTTTTCTGTAAAGGAATAGAAATTTTGATCAGGATCAGAATTTTTGAGACCTGGAAGCATATTGATTCTTGCACAACATGTATATGAAGAAAAAACATGTACTAAAAATTCCAGTTAGGATCAAAAAAATTAAATCCATCTCGAGACGCGTGCTCGGAAATTCTGACCATACATGAAACTTTCAAGTCTCAGCTAAAACAACCATAACATTTCACTCAAACTCCAATATAGGTGATCTTGGACTCTACGAAAAGCTTATTTAGTGGGCTATCCATTCAACTAAAAACAAGCCCCAAGACCACCATGTGCAAGTATTGTGACAAGTGTTTGTCTCAAGTTAGCACTTGGGCTTAGTTGTTTTGAGTACCGAGACTTGTCAACACACTCAATATTGTGTCTCTCTTAATAGTATGGAATACATATAATCAAGACTAAAGATAAAATATGTTTCAACACTTTAGTGTTTCACTATCTTCATATGACATTTCTTCTCACTATCTCTTCATAAGGGTTTGGAACTATCTTTGTCTTATTCTGTTAAGCAACCATTTCAACATGTATGAGTCAACTCATAGCTTTAAGTCACTTCCTACTTATGATACAACAATCATTTGATGCTTCACCAAGACTGAATTCCCATAGCTTGATTAGTCCATCATAACCCCCAAGTGCTTCTTCACCTTAGACTTGACCCCTTGGAGTCAAGATGTCGCTTACCCTTCATCTACGCTTAGTGTCTCGAAGGCCCAACTTAGTTTATTCCGTCACCTCATCTTCGCACCTTGAGTCAAATTTTACTTTGCACCAACAATAATTTCTCATATGAAATCCATCAATCCCTTTTCATAAATCATATCCAAGTCACTTTTACAAAGAGCATTGACCACCTCATTTGACTTGGCATGCCTTCTCTTGTGTTAATGATATAAGCACATGCCTAAATAATGAGACCATAGATATGCATATGACCATGTCTCTTTCCACTCTTACACATTGGCTTGCCCTTTCTTCATAGCATCGTTACTCTTGACAGTTTCCTTCTTCATGATTCCAACTTGATCAATATCAATGCATAGTGATTTTCCAAGTCTTTATCTGACTCATTCTTCAAACTTGGTCAATATCGATCAACTACTGGTCTTTTATTATTCATGCAAAGCAAGCCACTATTGAGACCAAATCATATACAGTACCCTTTCTCTTTTTGTCCTATCAAACATGCTTGTTTCATCTTCAATTGAGATATGACATGAGTTTGATATGAAAATTTGTAATGAGACATATTCAAAAACTAATCAAGCTCAATAGTCCTTTCATTGTTTTGACATTCAACCACCAAAATCCACTAGGGGGCCTAGATGCACTTTCAACTTGGTACATCTCATATCCTCTCGAACAATTCACTCCTATATCTCACTTTGCAGATAAATAACTTATCTACATTCCTTTTTTAGCCAAATACCAAAGTTTACCACGATTCCTATCTTTGTAGATTATGACATCTTTAGTTGCATAGTTGGCGCTATCAGGTTTTTACCTTTTGTACTTTTATATGCTTATTTTTAAACTCTCATATAATGAATTGTTTTTCTATTGTACTTGATTTAAGATAATTTGAATTGTAACTTTACATCTCCTTTTATTCTAAGATGAAGTTCAATTACTTAACCAAAATAACGAAGCTATTTTTTCATATAATTGCATGTGTTGATAATAGAGAAATAGATGTAATGATATTTTTGGGTTAATGTTTGACTAGGCAATTTATTAGCATAAAGAGGAGTAATTTGATTAAATTTTTTAGATCCATGTGGTGATTTCTACGCCATGAGGATTAACGTCGATTATAGGTGTGATTGGTTGCTTCCATTAGCCTTAGCATGTATTAGATCTGATGCAGCATAACTTAGGTCAGCATAAACGTGTATAATGTCTTGATATTTTGTTGTCTTGCACAGTCAACTTATACAATTATGTTTGCTTGCTTGCATTTTGTCGCATGAGTCACCCCCGTATTCTTGTAGAGGTTTCATGTTTTCAGTAGAGGTAGGAAAGGTGAAAGTTTTTTTGTGCCCTATCAGCTTATGCAAATATGGATTGACTAATACGACCAAATAATATTGGCCTGCTTTGAGTGTTTTGCAAGCCTACGTAGAGCTTGTATAAACAACCACACACTAACAAATTGTATTACATAAACCTAATACAAGCTAATGTAGGCAAACAAACTAGCCCTATTGTCACATCCAATCCAATTTGGAATTTAGCTCATAGCGGCCCATGTGCATGTTAATGAGATATTGTGGAGAGTTTAGTCCCACCTTGATCGTTAAAGGTGGGATAGACCAATATATAAGGCTTCTAGAGTTCATCCCACTATCCCTGGATTAATCCTTTTACGCGAAGCGAGGACGAAAACATAAGTGGAATGGTGGTAGGTGTGGTTCGCTCAACGTACGGAGTGAATCTGAGCTATTTGGACTCTAGGGCGTTACAAATGGTATCAGAGCCGACCTTCGCGGCCACGGGCGCATGCGGGTCAGGTGCGCGGACATGGGATTCATTGCGCGTCTAGGTCCTGCGAGGTGCACAGCATGGCACATGTGCCTGCACTAAACGCACGGTCGCGTGTACTAAGAGGGAACGTTCCATCCAACCCAGTTTGGAATTTGGCCCATAGTGGCCCATGTGCATGTTAATGAGATATTGTGAAAAGTTTAGTCTCACCTTGATTGTTAAAGGGGATGGTAGGTGTGGTTCGCTCAACGTGCAGAGTGGATCTGAGCCGTTTAGACACTATGATGTTACAAATGGTATCAGAGCCGACCTTCGCGGCCACGGACGTGTGCGGGTCAGGTGCGTGGACATGGGGTTCATTGCGCGAGTAGGTCTTGTGGAGTGCATGGCATGACACATGTGCTGGCACTGGACGCACGGTCGCGTGTGCTAAGAGGGAACGTTCCTGGTCATCGTTTGCCCGTTTGTGGGTGTGTTGGCCGACAGGACGTCGGACCCTTTGAGGGGGGTGTATGTCACATCCGACCCAGTTTGGAATTTGGCTCATAGTGGCCCATGTGCATATAATAAGATATTGTGGAGAGTTTAGTCCCACCTTAATTATTAAAGGTGGAATAGACCAACATATAAGGCTTTTAGAATCCATCCTACCATCGCCGGATTAATCCTTTTACGCGAAGCGAGGACGAAAGCGTAAGTTGTCATCCTACCATCCTCAGATTAATCTTTTTACGCAAAGCGAGGACGAAAGCGAATCCTTTTACGCGAAGCGAGGACGAAAGCGTAAGTGGCCATCCTACCATCCTCGGATTAATCTTTTTACGCGAAGCGAGGACGAAAGCGTAAGTGGGATAGTGGTAGGTGTGGTTCACTCAGAGTGGATCTGAGCCGTTTGGACTCTGCATTTGTAACGCCCCAGAATCAGAGCCGTTTAGACTTTGCATTTGAAACGCCCCAGAGTCCAAACGATTCAGATCCACTCTACACGCTGAGTGAACCGCACCTACCACTATCTCACTTACGTTTTCGTCCTCGCTTCGTATGAAAACATTAATCCGAGGATGGTGGGGATGGACTCTAGAAGCCTTATATATTGGTCTATTCCACCTTTAACAATCAAGGTGGGACTAAACTCTCCATAATATCTCATTAACATGCACATAGATCAATGTGGGCCAAATTCCAAACTGGAAACTGGATCGAACGTGACACCTATATTCAGAGGCAAAGCGTTAAAAAAAACTGTTGCACACGCTTCTCCCCTCCACAGAAGCACCAATTTGAAATGTCATAGATTCTCCCTCCATTCCAAATTGGCTCTTCAATATACATAGCTTTTTATATGCACCTATACGCTGTCTAAATATACAGTAAAAATCATATACATGAAAAAAAATCAAAACAACTAACAATTTATAACAGAGGGAATATAATATATTATTCTGTTGCCATCGAAGGTCAAAGCAGTACATCACTAACATTAGAGGCACCATATTCAGAAATGACTCGCTACATAATTTACGTATCTAAAAATCAATGATATTTTGCCATCAACTCGTCTCAAATGATGTGAGCCTCATTGTTTAACACTTTTGGGTACGAATGTGATAACTACTCTCCTTGTTCCAAATTATAAGGGCTCATTCAGCTTTTCTAGATATATAATTTTTTTATCTAGGCATAAAATGTTTAGGTATCTAGAAAAGCTAAAGCTAGAAAAACTTATAGTTCGCATCAGAGGGAGTACATTGTACGTATCAGTCACACTACTGAGCTTCCCCTGCTGTTGGAGTCAAAGGTGATCCTGACTGTTGAGTCCTAACTGAACACGCTCTCCGCTAGTATGATGCATTGTTTAGCCAGTCATGGTGTACAGTACAGTGAGCGGTACGTACGGCATCAGGTCTTGCACTTTGTTTGCTAGAGATTACATATTATTATTATGCCTTCATCTCATATTTGCCTCTAAATCCTTTAATATTTTGTATGTCATTGAAACACGCCCATAAAAAAGGGCATGGACAACCATACAAACTATTAAAAATTATCACATTTGCTGGCAGTATCCAACCGCAACTCGAGTCAATGTATTGCTCCTCTAAGTCCAACAGAATAATACACAGAAGTTCATTATTTCACATGCACTTTCTTAACAAAAGAAAAATCATCACAATGACTAATTACAACATCAGACTTACTCAAAGTGCCGATATTTCTTTTATGACCTGCTCCTTGTCTGCTTCGAACTGTTCATCATCTGATTCATAATATAACAATAAGGTTAGTTAATGTCAAACTGTTATACTGGCAGATTAAACCCAAACAGTAAATGACTACAGTGACTTAATTCGATCAACACTAAAAAAACAGCTCATGCGGCTGAAATTATAGCTGAACCACAAGTCCACAGCTAAGGTATTGTGAGTAGATTAGCAAGCAAGTACACAAACGAAAGTTAAAGCAGGTATAGTACCTTTGTCAATCTTGAATCCAGCAAAAAACCGAAGTAGCTTGCTTCTATTGGTGACCAGTATGTTCACGACCTCAGGCGGTTTGTTTTTATTCGCAGCAAACAGCTGCGATGCATAATGTACGATAACCAAATGAGTTTATGCAAACTTATGTTGACAAAAAGATGTTAAGGCTGTTGTACATACCTTGAACACGTGAAATGCCTCAATTTGAATATTTTTACTCGAATCCTGACAAAATAAATAAAACACTAAAAAGTTGAGAAAGGGTGGCAAATAGTACAAGGAGTCACTTGAAGGGTAGAGCACTTCAAGCGTCGATGACATGATTGTAAGCTCAAGTTGCCACTAGTGAAATGAGGTACACTGACCCTCAAGAGATTCATAAGAATCATGAGATTGTCTTTGGAACTAACATAGCGCATCATGACTGCAGCATTTGACCTATCCAACAGCATATCTCCCAATAACTGAAAGGAAAAGATTAATACATGAGAATCTTGATCAATAAAAAAAAATTGCTCCCTCTGTTCTACAACATTTGTCCATGGCACATCCGCATGGACAAAGTCAGTGATGGTTTTAAGGAAAACAAATAGTGTGAAATGGCCATCCATACCCCTATAAAAAAAATGGACCCATCTCTCATTTATCAGAACATTTAATTTGTGGGGAGTGGAAATACTACAACAACTACACCATTGGTATCTTCACTGGACAAATATTGTAGTACGCTTTTCTCCCAAGGCCATGGACAATTATGGTAGAGAACAGAGGGAGCATAGAAGATTTTGAAATGATTCAAAATTATATATATATAAGGCTAATTATGGCGCAAGAAATCAATGATTATAGGTGTTTTCTATGTATCTACAAAAGTCAAAATGACCTATAATTTAAGACATAGGGAGTACACAGAAACAAAGCACAGACAAACCAATCATAATACAAAGGTAGCAGTACCTTGATAGCTTGCCTTTTTGTTATGTAGTTGGTTGATGACAGCAACCTAGAGTTGAATTCTTCAAAGAACTAAGGAATGTAAATGCAAGAGGGTTAAGATTAGAAAAGTAGAATTGCACAAAAAATAATTCATGGTGCTAATTATAACATATCAAGTAGACTAGAATAGTCTATCATGCCAGCCAAACTAGGGATTGAATTAACCAATTATTCAAAGGGCCATCTATATAGAATTTTTGATGGTTCATAACTAAGATTCATCGATACAAAACTTCTAGTAGTTCACCACTATGGTTTAAGCCTCCAAAGAGGGCAATACAGTGAATTCAGCTTGCCAACAATTCGACGATGTAACCAATTCAATCAGGTTAGACCTAACTAGAGACAATATTAAAACCAGGTAGATATTGACACATTTAACCACAGAATCTAATGTTGCACTACAACTTGAGTAAAATCATATATGGTTTGAACATATACAGCGAGAAGAAGGATACAAAATTTTCGTAAATGAAATAAGTTTGAATAATGTTCCCAAGGTAAAAATACTGACCCAATCATAATTGTTGGAGAGAAATTCAGCCACGGTTGCTTTATGCCTTGTCAACAGTTCCTGCTTACAGTAGAGCATAATATGACCAGACTAGACCACAATATATGAAAAATACTTTTAAAGGTAAAAAGTGAAGCAACTTGCCTTAAAGGTAGCAGAAGCATCAGAAGCTATGTCAAAATTTGGAAGCTGTATATAGTCGAAGAACTTTTTCATGTGTTCAGACTCTAAAACATACCTGTCAATGAACAAATTATATAAGAAAATAGCACCAAAAGTCCACAGGAGCTTCCAATTTCAACAATATTTTTGTACTTATGGATGTCCAGATTGGTAGTCATTATTTAATTTATATTTTGTTTTGATATCCTATAATATCCTGGGGGTAAATAGAGTCCATGGAATAAAACCACTGACCTAATCTAAATCATTCATAGTGCTTCTACAACAACAACAACAACATAGCCTTTTGTCCCAAGCAAGTTGGGGTAGGCTATTCATAGTGCTTCTAGATGTGCACAAAAAACGTCCGCGTGATGAAGGATCACACTGCTAATATGCACACCCTTTGTTGAACTGGGTGCGATCAGACTTCTATCAGATAGGAAAACAAATAACAAAACTTGATCTGCTATATGAAAGGACACCACCCAAAAAAATGAAATCTGCAAAGCAAGCATTCTGCTACATAAATCATTCAAAATATTTCCTTTTATTAATTAGCAATTTTGATGTTCACTACTGCGCAAAGACTTAGAAATGGAATTCTATTATGGCAAACGAGAATGCATATTTGACTAATATACGGATTTCCATTGGTGGTTCTTGAATGAGCATTTCATGGGTATGGCCGTCTTTGCTAATGAAACAAATGATGTGATGCTTGAATCTTGATTAATATCAACATTTAAAATCAGTAGTATCACCTTGCAATGCTTTGGTGGCGAATACATTCCCTCAACATAGCACCATAATGTAAAGCAATGTCCATATTCTCATACCTGTATGGTGAAGAAATATATAGTGGAAGTTGAAATAATGAGTGAAATAAATAAAGCTCATCCCATATTATCGACACTACACGACTTGAGACATTACAAAGCTAAAACACGGATTTTTTGCTGCAATGCTATACAGATATTTTCACCTCTGCGCACATATTTATAAATTCAGGTGTTAACTAACATACATGAACAATGCTATCAAGTCGTCTAGTCAATCCTAGTCGCCATGGGACCAACCAGGCAACTAGTCGCAATTAGTCATCGACCAGGCGACTAGTCGGCCCCTAGTCGTCCTATATATATCAGGACTAATATAACAAATATATTACTAATATACTATATGTTCTAGAGTATAAATCAAGCATGAAGATAACTCTAGGGTGGTGGCTGCATGTAGGGTTGCAAATTGGGATAAAAAGCATGAGCCCAAGTGCCCTAAGTCATCCCAGATGCAGCCCATGTCCACAGCTGCCCACCAATTCCATACTGTTCCTGGTCGTCCAACTAATCATGATTAGTCGACAACTAATCAGGCGACCAGGAAACTAATCGGCCTAATCGAGTCGTAGCCCCTAGTGTCCAGGATACCGACTAGGACGACTAATTGCGACTAATGGGATGACTTGATAACACTGCATGAACATACAAGTAATCTAATTGTTGGAGTATGAGAGTATTAGGCCCATGAGGCTAGGCCCATGAGACCCATGTATGCTTATCTATATAGCTACCCTTTTAGGGTTAGCCCAAATCAATAGAAACACAACTTCTAGCATGGTATCAATAGCCTAGGTTTTCCCCTCCCCTACCCCAGCCGCCGCCGCCCCCTGGCCGACGCCGCCGCTGCCATCTCCAATGGCCGGCCGGCCTCCTCCTCACCCTCCTTCCTACTTCCATGCCTTTCCACCTCTCCCCTCCTCTTCCTGGGCACAGATCGCTGCCACTCGCACGCTCTCTGCAGCCGCCGCCGGCCCAGGAGGCGGCACAACCGCTGCCGCCGCACCGGTCGCTGCTGCCGCCGCCGCAGGACCCCCTCCTCCGCGTGCGCCCGGCCACAGCGCCGCTGGAGCCCCCTCCGTCGTCCTGCCCCCGGCGCCACTGCCGCCCTGGCAGCCGCGGGCGCGGGCCCAGCCGCCGTGGCTGCTGCTGCCGAGCCGCCCGCCGACGCCGCCCTCCTCCCTGCTGCTCAACTCCCCGGCGCCGGTCTGGACGCCGCCGGACTTCTCCCAGGCGCCATCCTCCGGGGCGTGAGTTTGGACGCCGGTGGCCTCCCAGGCGCTGTCCTCTCGGTGGCGGCGGCCACTGACGGCGTCCACGCCTTCCCGGCCCCACCACCGCCGCCGCCGACCCTCCTCTACCTCGGTCATGCCGACCCGGCTCTCGCCGCTGCACTCGTCGCCGCTCAGGCTGCAGCTGCTGAGGGCCAGGCTCGGGTTCGCGCAGCCGCCCTCGCCTGGGAGCGTGAGCGGGATGCGGCCGATGCCCTAGCCCACCAGATCGCTGACGTGGAGCAGCGCCTCATCCCTCCCGCCTTCCACGACCTCGGGGCCACCTCCTCCGGCTCGACGGGACACCGCGCGTCCACCGCAGCGGTCATCTGGCACGATTCGGCCGATCCTCTCGTGGCACAGCTTCCCTACAAGGCCGGGAGTGTTCAGAACACCCACCTGCTCGTCCCGGTGGTTCTCGAGCCCGAGTCGCCCTCCTACGCCCGCTGGCGGGACATGGTCCACCTCACTCTCCGCCACTACGCCCTTGACGACCACGTCCTCGTCGATGCCACGGTCGCGGCTCAGACCCCCTCGTGGCTGAGCCTTGACAGCATCGTCCTCTCGTGGATCATCGGGACGATCTCCCTCGACCTCCACGACCTCGTCCGCAACACGGCGGATGCTCGCCAGGCCTGGCTGGCGCTCGAGGGCCAGTTTCTGAGCAATGCCGAGGCCCGGGCTCTGAGGCTCGATGAAGACCATGGCAGACTCCCTCGGCGACCTTGGCTGGCCCGTGGAGGACCGCATCCTGGTCCTCAATGTCCTCCGCGGGCTCAGCGACCGCTACGCACACCTTAGGACATAGATCACCCGCCAGCACCCCTTCCCCACCTTCCTCCAGGTCCGTGACGATCTTTTCATGGAGGAGCTTGCTCAGGGCCTCCAGCCTGGGTCCACCGCCGCCCCGGGGTCCTCGACTTCCTCGACGGCCCTTGTGGCCACTCCGCCGCGTCCGTTCGCTCCACCGCGTCCGTCCGCTACGCCGCCGTCGTCCCTTCTTGGTCCTCCTCCCTCTAGGCCGAGCGGGGGTGGGGGGGCCGTGGCGGTCGCCGTCGCCGCGGCACTGGACATGGGGGGGCCGTGGCGGGGCCAACCAGGTGGCGCCGACGGCTCCACAGGGTGCACCATGGCCGTCCTTCCACAACCCGTGGTCTGGGCGCATCTCTATGTGGCCTTTCCACGCTCCCGGTGGTGAGCCTCGCCCACCGGCGGCCATGTTCACTGGTGCTTCACCTCCCAGCGTCTCCACTATGTCTCCGTGGGCCACACCCTCCGACACCCCGCCCGGGCTTGCCGGTTGGGACCAGGCGGCCTTAGCTCGTTCGTTCAGCACTATGGGCCTGACACCTCCTGTCGGTCCTGAGTGGATCGCTGACTCGGGTGCCACCTACCACACCACCCCTGACCCTGGTATACTTTCTTCTGTCCATTCTCCCTCTTCTTCTCTCCCTTCGTCCATTATGATCGCAAATGGTTCGTGTCTTCCTGTCACATCTGTGGGTACCACCGGTGCTCATGGCTCCTTTCGTCTTCCTGATGTTCTTGTTGCTCCTTCTATGGTTCACAACCTTCTTTCTATTCGTCGTTTTACAGCTGACAATTCCTGTTTTGTGGAGTTTGACTCTTCTGGTCTTACTGTAAAGGATTTTGGCTTCCCGACGTCCTCTGCTCCGATGTGACAGCACGGGGCCCTTTTACACTCTTCGCTTCCCGACGGCTACTTCATCTTCTTCGCCGTCCGTTTTGTCAGCTGCCTTCGCCGCCTCTACCTCCTCTACTACTTGGCACCGGCGCCTCGGCCATCCTGGACGTGATGCCCTGATGCAGCTCAGTCGTAGATTCGACATTCCATGTACTCGGGCTCATGATGAGCATTTGTGTCATGCGTGCCAATTGGGCCGACATGTTCGTCTTCCTTTTCGTAGTTCTTCACATGCGGCCCGCATTTTTGATCTTGTACATTGCGACCTATGGACATCTCCTGTTATCAGTATTTCTGGCTATAAGTACTATCTTGTGGTGGTCGATGATTTTTCGTATTATTCGTGGACTATTCCCTTGCGTGCGAAGTCTTATACTTTTTCCACGCTCCTTCACTTCTTCACTTGGGTGTCCACACAGTTCGGCCTCACCATCAAGGCCGTCCAGTGTGACAATGGTCGTGAGTTTGATAACTCCACCTCCCGTGCTTTCTTCCTCTCTCACGGTGTTCAGTTGCGCATGTCTTGCCCGTATACCTCCTCACAGAATGGCAAGGCTGAACGCATGATTCGCACCACCAACGACACCGTGCGCACCCTTCTATTTCAGGCGTCTCTTCCTGCTCGTTTCTGGGCTGAGGGCTTGCACACCTCCACCTACCTCCTCAATCGTCTTACTTCCGCTGTCTGTCCCGCTCCTACGCCACACCACGCTCTTTTCGGTACCCCTCCTCAGTACGATCACCTTCGCGTCTTCGGGTGCGCGTGTTACCCCAACACCACTGCCACTTCTTCCCACAAGCTGGACCCCCGTTCGACTCTCTGTGTCTTCCTCGGGTACTCCCCGGATCACAAGAGGTACCGGTGTTTTGATCTTACCTCCCGACAGGTCCTCATCTCTCGCCATGTGGTGTTCGATGAGTCTGTCTTCCCCTTCTCCAGCCCACCCACCACCACTCCTAATCCTGATCCTGATCCCTCCTCCCTATTTCCCACTAACACGGTGGTCCAGCCACCTTTTCCCGTGGTCTCCTGCAGGTACTGCTTCACCGAGCTCCTTGTCGGGTTCCTGTCCCCGCTCCCCGGCCGCCCGTGATTCCACGTGTCCGGGCCCGTCGTCCTCCGGCGCTGCCCCGGCCTCTCCGATTGGCCCGGATCCGGGGACCTCGTCCCCCGGTGCTGCCCCGGCCTCTCCGCCCGACGCGGATTCGGCACCGTCGTCCTCTGGTGCTGCCCCGGCTCCTCCGCGGTTCGCTACGCCGGTACGAGTGTACCAGCGCCGTGCGCGGCCGCCGCCGCCACTGGAGGTCTCTTCTCCACCGGGGACACCGACACCACCGCCGCAGTCCTCGCCAGCCCGTGTCGCACCGCCGGTCTACCACCCACCGCTGCTTCACCGACACCCGCGGCATGTTCACCCGATGGTGACACGGCACGCGGCTGGCACACTGCCGCCCGGGCCCTTGCGGCATTGCCCGGCGACACGCCGGTCTCCCCAGTACCCTCTTCCGTCCGTGACGCCTTGTTGGACCGTCACTGGCGCCGCGCGATGGAAGAGGAGTACGCCGCGCTCCTCCCCAACCAGACATGGGAGTTGGTGCCCCGGCCGCCAGGCTCCAACGTCGTCACCGGCAAGTGGATCTGGACCCACAAGCGTCGGGCTGATGGCACTCTCGAGCGCTACAAGGCTCGCTGGGTTCTCCGAGGCTTCACTCTGCACCCTGGGGTCGACTATGATGAGACCTTCAGCCCGGTGGTGAAGCCGGCCACCGTCCGCACCGTGCTCTCACTGGCTCTTGCTCGGTCATGGCCCGTCCATCAGCTGGACGTCAAAAATGCCTTTCTGCACGGTTTTCTCACTGAGACAGTTTATTGCAGTCAGCCGGCGGGGTTCGTTGGTTCTTCCCGTCCTGACATGGTCTGCCGGCTCAACAGGTCTCTCTACGGCCTCAAGCAGGCAAACCGGGTGTGGAACCATCGGTTTGCTGCTTTCCTGCTGACACTGGGGTTTGTGGAGGCCAAGTCTGATACATCTCTGTTTATCTATCACCATGAAGCTGACAATGCGTACCTGCTGCTCTATGTTGATGATATTGTCCTCACAACCTCCAGTGAGCCACTTCTCCGCCACATCATTACCGCTCTTCAGCAGGAGTTTGCTATGAAGGATCTGGGTGTGCTCCACCATTTCCTCGGGGTCACTGTTGAGCCTCATCCTGCCGGGTTACTTCTTCACCAGCGGCAGTATACTCGAGATATCCTGGAGCGGGCTGGGATGACTGACTGCAACCCCTGCTCCACTCCGGTTGATACACAGGGCAAGTTGTCAGAGGCTGAGGGCCCCCAGTGTCAGATCCCACTGCATACAGGAGTCTTGCTAGTGCCCTTCAGTACCTCACATTCACCCGACCGGACATCACCTATGCAGTTCAGCAAATATGTCTTCACATGCATGATCCCCGAGAGCCTCACCTCACTGCTCTCAAGCGCCTCCTCCGCTACCTCCGGAGCACGATCAACTACGGCCTACTCCTTCACCGGTCCTCCTCCGCCGAGCTTGTCGTCTACATTGACGCCGACTGGGCAGGGTGTCCGGACACTCGGCGCTCCACCTCCGGCTACGCTGTCTTCTTGGGCAGCAACCTGGTGTCCTGGTCGTCTAAGCGCCAGCCTGTGGTCTCCCGGTCCAGTGCCGAAGCGGAGTACCGCGCTGTCGCTAACGGCGTGGCTGAGGCCTCCTGGCTCCGACAGCTTCTCGCCGAGCTCCACACTCCGGCCTCCCGGAGCACGCTGATCTATTGCGACAATGTCAGTGCGGTCTACCTCTCCACCAACCACATCCAACACCAGCGGACGAAACACGTGGAGATCGACCTACACTTTGTCCGTAATCGGGTTGCCATCGGCGAGGTGCGGGTCCTTCATGTTCCGACCACCTCCCACTTCGCGGACATCTTCACCAAAGGCCTTCCGTCCTCGACCTTCACCGAGTTTCGCTCCAGCCTCAACATCACCAGTGGCTAGTTGCGTCTGTGGGGGGCTCATGTGTGTTCTTTCTTCTTTCTTGTTCAGTCTGGAATTCCGCTGCGCCGGTAGTTCAGACTGCAGGGGGGTGTTGGAATATGAGAGTATTAGGCCCATGAGGCCCATGTATGCTTATCTATATAGCTACCCTTCTAAGGTTAGCCCAAATCAACAGAAACACAACTTCTAGCACTAATCTGTCAAATGACGATAAGTTGGTAACTGTACAGTGTTGAGATGAAGTGTATAAGGGGGGGGGGGGGGACATTCTTCAAATACAGAGATTTAAACACCAATAAAGTATCTAGGGGAATGAAATGCAACCCACATCAGACCAAAAAAACAGTCTTAAGACTACGAACATGAAAATTTATTTATGTTTCAATGGCCTCATTTGGGTATTCAGTTTTACAATACCATTCAAACAACTATCATAATCAAAGAGTCAGCAAAACGTGGATCAGTGAACACATGGATAGCACTAACAATCTCAAAGTGAGCTAAACAAGCAATATAATAAACATTTCCAATGATTTATTTCGATAGAAAAAGGAAAGAGAACTAATCGTCATTAGTTATTTTTAATTGGACAGCAATCTTACCCTAAAATTAAAATGTCCAAGAGATCTTTATTTGACTCTAGGTACTCAGACGCAACTATCTTTGAGGATACTTGCTGTCTTTGCAAGTTTGCAACAACTTGAGTAGCATCTTTCCTAGTCTGCAAAAATCAAAAGTAGAGATACATCCATAGGAATGTATCATGTTTTTTGTGTAAAAACGACGATAAGAGAGGTATATATTACATATGTAATAAAAGTTATTCCAGTAGTACTGTCAATCTACATTCAAAAACAGGTCAAATTCCATACCTCCAAATTTAGTTTTGGAAGATGTATGATTAATAGCCGTAGAGTGTTCTCCCTGAAGAATTCTTGGGTCAGTTGAACACATGCTTCAGTTACAGGCTCTGATTCACCATTGCCGTAAAGGATAGACTTCATGTCCCTGATATTTTTGCTTAGCTCTGCCATCTGCATAAACTAATCTTTAGGTACAGCTCATTTTAATGGATATACCAATTAACAATATATTTTTCTTCTTCTATGATGGCCACAGGCATCAAGAAGTATCCAAAGGTTCATATATATAGCATATAATTCTGAACATGGAGCTGTTCGTAAAAAGTGCAGGTTGGTGGTTGGCTGGTGGCAACTTCGACAGAACTTAGGTGCTTACGGTATCCAAGTATTACATACTTTTGCATACAGATGGTGATACCTACTAGTAACTCCACAGTGATCTAGGATGACAAGTTCATGGATGATAACCTACAAAATGCTCATATTTGCACCAACTATTATCATAACTATGTAGCTCAGTGATGCTGATACACCCAAAAACATATTTCCAGAAGTTCCATGAGATATTCCCTTTATATTCGCTACAATTTGATCATGAATGACATCAAGGAAACTAGGGCACCGTGGCTGCCAGCACTATTTCCATCTCGAGATTAGTGTTATGTATCACAAATTAAGTAAAGATCAGCCCACATTCACGCGCAATCAGGGTCGAACCAGCGGGCAGAATTGGGGAATCGAAGCCTCGAAATCCCTAGACAGAGGGTGAGACCCGATCTCACCTTCTCCTCGCGCTTGGCGTCGCCGCTCCGAGAGCCCGAGTGGAGGTCGAGCTGGACGAGGCCCTCGCGCGTCTGCCGGACGATGTCGACGGGCGTCCGCGGCTTGGACTTGAAGAGGCCCTTCATCTTGGCACCGTCGTCGGCTGCCGCCGCAGCCGCGGCCGCAGCGGCGGTCAGGCGCGGTGGGGAGGGCAAGGGCGAGGCCTTGGGCCGGCTCCGCCCCGCCGACCCGAACGAGAAGCAGCCGCGCAGGAACGCCACGGCGGGGGGCCCTGCTCTCCTCCGCGCGGGGCCGGGAGTTCGATCGGAGCGCGGCGAGGGAGAACGCGGACGCGAGGGTACGAGGGCTCGAGCTCGTGCCCGTGATGCGCAGGGGAGGGGACGAGGGGTGATCCGGTGATGGGCAGGCAGGGCGGTGGCCGGTGGGGCACGAGGCTGATGAGATCGGCTATAGTATCGACCGGTGAAGGACGAGGCCGGTCGCGTTTCGCGACGCTTCCTAATCCTGCCTGTGCCTGTCAGCGTCTCGCTGTCCCCGTCTCTGCTCTGCTGCTTGTGTGGCCCTTTTCTGCCGCCTTTTTCTTCGCACACCGTCTTTGGATTCAGTGGCGACGACGAGAAAATGAATCAACGCAAATCCACGGCTCGACGGCCGTCCACGAATGTGATTTGGCATTCATGTCAAATCGTGATTAATAAATTAAGAAAAAACTCGTGGAAACGGCCGTCAATCAAATCAAAATAAAAAAGAAGAGACAAAACTTATGGAGATGTGCTTTAACTTTCACTGCTTTAGATTCTTAGGATGCCTTTTTCGCTTTTCAACCTTGAACAGCACGGGTATTCCGAGCATTAGCCCACGTAGAATTTTGATCGGTACAAGTGCCCTGATACAGTCATGCACCTAGGAGGAACACGACGAGACGGAACAGAATATACGCATGGGTGGTCGGATATGTTCTGTGGCTCTCACCTGCAGTCTGTGCAGATGCCTTCTAAAGTTTGGAACATCTATGGGCAAAGTGAAAACTGAACCACTTTGTACCGCAAAAGGGCGCACTCGTGTGCTGTGTTATTATAGTGACCGTTTCGTTTCGCTGAAATTTGGCTGCTGCTAATACTAGTGCTGATTTATTATGAGAGAAAAACATTGTTTCTTCGTGAAAAAGTACCGCTGAAAACACAGATTTCTTTTCTGTCTATTGAATTTGAGGAACGATTTGATAATATATATTTATTATCTTAATATTTAGGCAACGAAAAAACCTCCACATTAATTCTCAACATCTAAAAAATAATTACCATAACCAAAGAAATTAACTATGTGAATGTCGACAAAGTATAGAGGTTAAAAAAACGGTAATGCTACCATTAAGACCACGTCTCGCTCCACTCACTACCTACGTGTGCCGCTCACCTAAAAAACAAAATCAACTCCCGCACGCCTCGCTCCGCTCGGCTCCACTCCCACATGCGGCACTCGACTGCCAGCCGCCCAGCCCTACCAAATGCGGCGCGCGCTGCCCTCTCCTGGTTTTAGCGTGTGGCTGCCTGCAAGTCGTGGCGGTGTGCTTGCTAGCCCTGCCAGGCTCGTAGCCGCTTGTGAGTCACGACGCTTGGCTACCGCCCCTGCTAGGCATGGCACGAGGCCACGGCCTCCCTGCCCTATCGCATAGCCACCGCAGAGCCGCTGCCTACAAACACCGTCGGCCCACTACCTCCGGCGAACTCCACATGCCGACGAGACTCCATTCTCCCCAGCAGCAAAAAGATGTTTGCACTGAAACTGCATGTTGCAAGTGTCTGTTTCACGTGTTTCAGAGATAAGTTGCAAGTGTTTCATACGGATGTTGCAAAAGTAGATCGAGATGTTGTACATGTCGTAATGGTTGTACACGTATGTTGCAAGCTTCTTTTCTCAAGGTTTCATTTGTTTTCTTTCGACTTATGTTGCAAGTGTGTTTATCTGGATGTTGCATATATTTTCACACAAATGATGCAAGTGTTTTATATAGATATTGCGTACGTTTATAATGGTTTCAAATGTTTTTTAGGTGTTTTTGCAAGTGTTTCAGACGCATGTTTCAAATGTTTCATTTGTTTTTAGACGTATGTTGCATTTGTTGCAACTGAATGTTTCAAAACTAAATCGAGTGTTACATCTCACTCCTCGCATTTGTGCTGTCTCGCCTCGGTATCAGGCGTGGGAAGGCGAAGGCAGTCCCCACTGGCACGGGCAGGCCCCATGTGCTTGCGGGCAGGCGTAGCAAACGAGATGTGGGCGGGCAGGCGTGGGACGCGGGACAGAGGGGGGCCTAGCGTTAGTGCATACATACACACAACACATATAATTCTTAGAATTTAAAACAAGCACTCTTTGGAATACGAGATTTTTACATGTTTTTGTGTTTTTTATATCAAATTGAATTTATTTTTATAAGACAACTATATAATTCTGATGAAATGCCTTCACTCCAAAGGGACTCTTAGACTTGACCGCTAGTTTTTGGGCTTCCTTACTTGAGCAATAAGATGGAATGAAAGAGATTGAACAGAGGGGTTGAATCACAAAACAAAGATTTGAGCGGATAGATCAATCGAAGATGAGATAACGGGGGATAAGGATTGAAGAAGGATAATCGCCAAACTAATGTGAATGGTGCGTTATTATACCTGACAAGGCCAAAAGTCTAAATCAGTTTTATTTTTCTTTTATTTTACAAAAGAAAATAATCTCTCGTACTCTCATTTATCTTATGCTTTCCTAGCTATCAAATTGTCCAGACTCCACAGAGCTGGTCGGGATCTCTAGAGAAAACCACAAATTATGCACACTTCGAAGCAGTTAACAAAACTAAGAAAACAGCAAACACTCGGTATTGTTAGAGTTACTTAAGCACATAGACACCAGCAAGACACTTGTCAATGATCCCCTTGATAGTATGCCATTCTTTATACTAGCTATCAAAATAAAATGGGTGTAAAATATCAATCATCATCCTATCATAGTAAGTTTTAACTTCTTAGAATTGGGAAGTGCCAATAGCCATTACCACTTCTCTTTGTATTTATTGTAATGGTTCATAAATTTTACAGTCTAAGACCTAGGATTACCTTGTCTAAGACCTCAATCTTGAAAGGTTTCTTCACTCGGGTCACCATTCAATGGCATCGATGCGGAGGAGATCCGGGAGAGCAAATAGCAAAGCATATCACACATCGAAAGCCAAACCCAAGATTTTTGGAGCGCAATTGAGCTGTTAATTCAATTCATACCGTTTGCTAGTCTTGATAAAAAGACAATGACAGAGAAGTTGAGCTAGAAAAGAACCTTCGTGACTACGTGTGTCCTGCAAGAATGCAAGATGCGCGCGGCCCAGGGTCTGGGACTGTGGCCTGTGGGGTGGCAGATTGCATTGATTTTACACGTACAAGCATGGACCATGAGACTCGAAAAGTCATGCACAGTAGTAGAGCGTAGAAAAGAGTGTGGCTACTGGCTATGGACGAAACAAGCAAACAAAAACAGGACACGGTACAATGATTCTTGGAGCCAATTTTTAGTCGGCATTTCATCGGTTAGGTGAAAAGAGGGCATCATGGTGTTTGTGCGAAATTCTAAGAAATTGACCTTTGTACTCTTAGCTAGTGTGTGGTAGTACCAGTAATGATAGTGGAGTAATCATGTCGTGGCATCGGATATGTTTGAAAAACAAGAATCTTGCTGGACTTCTGTTAGAAATTGGAACGCGTGGTTCTTATAACAAATTAGATGGAAAAAGTCAGACATTTTGACGTTCTTCTCCACCGAAACAACAGTTTCAGAAATCAGAATAATAGGACTACGGAACAATTTTGTCAGGACTCAGGTCTTAGAAATTTTCGTTGTGTCGTATATGATGTGGTTAATTACATAAATCCGCGTCATAGTGCCACCAGCCAATAAGAATCCAGTGTTTGCCTACACCAATCCGCGGCGGCACATCCTAATCAGAGCCGTCCGATCATGCAAGAACCCATCTAAGTCCGTTGTGCGTCTCGCGTAAGTACGTGCCTACTGCCTATATAAATAGCGCCCCCTCCCACCCGGCAAATTACATCACGGGCTCACGGCTGAAGAACGACCTAGCTACGACTACAAGGCATCATCAGTAGTGTAGCAGACTGTGAGAGGTAACCAAACAGACCCATCTCCTTCATGTTGCAGTACTAACAGATTTGATGATCTATATTCTTGCTTTATCGGCTATCCATATATCTAGTAGATACATGCTTGTTGTTTGTATAGTTCATTTTCATTCAACTGACTATGTTTGGATGACCTTTTTTTTGCGAATTGACTATCTAGTAGATACACGTTTTATAACGTGTATGTGTTTCTAGGGTTTTAGTGCGCGTGCAACTATATATGGATTGCAAACTCTAATATGATTATGCAAGACAGTAATCTATCCGCACTCTCCCCAGGGTTTATTCATCATTTTTGCCGTACTAAGTGTTGATAAATAATTTCGTTGCACATGATTTTGTTTGCACTTCGCAGCTCTGTTCTCTCGACCATATATATCTAAACATGTTTTTGTGTACTGTTATGCCCTGATATTGTAACAGAGAGGAAACGGCAACTCAATAGTAATTAGTGTTCCTTTAGTATGCAGGCGATGAATTAGGTTTCTGTTCAACAATAATGCTCGAAACATCATGAAGCCCCTGCCGATTGGCTTGTATTTGCACTGTGTAGTTCCCACATCTGAATTCATATATCTGTCTTTATATATCTGCATACGTGTTCTCAATTTATTTTCCTACTACTACATGACATGATTCAGTTAAGCATATGCTAATGTGTGACAGTGGTTCTGTGCACACTTCAATTAGATGAAGGATATATACTACTGTTATATATAATACATCTTTATTATTTCTGTTCCTCAGAAGCATTTATTTTCAATTACAGTATACTCAGGATTTCTTGATCAATCATCAGTTTAATTACTATTTTGTTTGCAAGATGGCTCGTACTAAGTCTTGGGCTCGTAAGTCGACCGGAGGAAAGACACCAAGGAAGCAACTTGTTCGAGCGATCTTTGTACGTGTATATGTAAAATTTGTATGTTAAGTAGCACGTATCATCAGTACTTGCGTGTTGTAACTTAACTTGTTCTAACATTAGCAGTCTGGCTTTGTGACAATAGGCTGCTGTTCGCAAGCCAGCGCCAGTAACAGGAGGAGTGAAGAAGCCTCGTCGTTACCGCCCTGGAACCGTAGCTCTTCGGTACGTGCAAGCGCAACACAGCTGATTTTATTTCATGGTTCCTTTGCTTTTGCTATGAATTCAATTGTACAGCTGTAATTTCCATGCAAGTAACCGTGTCACAGCTGAATCTGAACCTCACATTTATCTATTTCTTTTCTTGCAGTGAAATTCGCAAGTATCAGAAGGGCGCCGAGCTGCTCATCAGGAAGATGCCCTTCCAGAGGCTCGTCAGGGAGATCGCCCAGCTACACAAGGTATGGTTGCTAATTTGATCACCACACACGCACGATCTGCAATTTTTCCTTGTTTTTCTTTTCTTTCTTTCGAAGCAGTTGTAATATCTGAATGCATATGCAGAGTGACCTGCGTTTCCAGAGCCATGCGATCCTTGCTCTACAGGAGGCGGCAGAGGCGTATCTCGTGGGTCTCTTCGAGGACACCAACCTGTGCGCCATCCATGCCAAGCGAGTGACCATCGTGCCCAAAGATGTTCATCTGGCTACCAGGATCCGTGGCGAGAAGCACTAATCGTATTGTGTTGCGTTGCGTTGTCAATGGAGCTACCGACAACCTGCTGCTTAGTTTTATTTTGCCGAGAAGCGTTATTACCTTAAGTTTGTGTCAAACATGCTACATGTCGAATAACTAGCCAGTTAATGGTAGCCACCGCAAGATTTTCTTTTGCCGGTGTGCAAGACATTAAGTTTTATGTAACTGAAGATATATATCTTTCACGTTTTCTGGCTGTTCAATTTCTTTTCTTTTCTTTTTCTTTTTTTACGTAACTGCAGCCATATCCGTCACAATTTTCTGCTTGCTTTCCTGGCGGTTGAATTTCTTTCAGGGGTGTTTAAATTCGTAAGCTAAAGTTTAGGTGTGTCACATTGGAGTGTTACATGGGAGTGTTTGGGTGATAATAATAAAACAAATTACACAAGCTCTCAGTAATCCATGAGACGAATTTATTAAGCCTAATTAATCTGTCATTACCACATGTTTACTGTAGCACCACATTATCAAATCACGGACTCATTAGGCTTAAAAATTTCGTCTTGCAAATTAGTCTCAATTTGTGTATTTAGTTTCATAATTAGTCTATATTTAATACTTTATACATGTGTCAAACATCTGATGTGATAACAAAGGTCTCGTGGTACTAGAAACAAAGCATAGGCGTGTCAGCTTTTGGATTCAGTCCCAGCAATAATTGAAGATTTAAGCAGGCACCAAAGGCGTGAAAAAAAAACTCTAGCACAGAATAGAAAGGCACCAAAGATTTAAGCAGCCATACGTAACTTCAGTTATATCAGTCACATTTTTCTGCTTGTTTTCCTAGATGTTCAATTTCTTTTTACGTAACTGCGTCACTATTTTCTGCTTGCTTTCCTTGCTGTTGAATTTCGTTTGACGAAGCGATAATGATACAATTAAGATGTCCGGACGAACGCCTCCCACCACTAACTCCTACACGCGCCACTCGCCCAGCGACCATATCCGCTTACTGTCCGCACGCCCCGATGGTCGTTGCGCCGTTTCCTCCCTGCGTCGCCATGTCCATCCACCCACCCACTCCGCCTCGCCGCCGCTGGTCCCCCGCCGCGCCGCGACCCATCCCCTGCGGCCTCCTCCGCGCCGCATTCCCCATCAGGCCCAGTCTGCCTCGTCCGCCTCCACCACGCTACCTCGCCGCGATCGACCTCTGCGCCAGCGTGCCTCTATTCATCAAAGAAAAGCCCATGTTGTAAGAGTATGTTTCAAGTGTTTCATATGTTTCATCTAGATGTTGCAAGTGTTTCATCTTGATATGGTAAGTGTTTTATCTTGATGTTGCAAAAGTAGATCCGAATGTTGCACATGCTGCAGTGGTTATATACGTATGTTTCAAGTGTATGTTCTAAATGTTTCGTCTTGTTTTTCATACATATGTTTGCAAATATTTAATCTGGATGTTACATATGTTTTCACACATATGAAGTGTTTTCATGTGCTTTTTTGCAAGTGTTTCATACACATATTTGAGTGTTTAAGTTGTTTCGTATGTATATTATAAGTGTTTCATCTGGATATTTTAAAAGTAGATCTGGTGTTGCAGTGCAGCTAGTGTTTCAGATGCATGTTTCATGTGTTTCATCTGCCTTAAGACGTATGTTGCAAGTGTTGCATCCGGATGTTTCAAAAGTAGATTGTGAGTTGCATCTTTGTCTTCGTATTTCTCCTACCTCACCTTCGCCTCGGTGTCTTCTCTTCTCCTCCCAGCGCCGGTTGGGCATCCGCCGCCCCCTCCTACTCTTCTAGATGTTGACGTAGCCACCTGTTGTAGTCACCTACTGCAGTTGCTGGCTGCGTGCATGCGCGTGAGAAGCGGAGGGGGCGCGAGTGGGGACTCCCCACGTGCAGTCGGGTGACGCGGGCCCCACGTAGGTGGGTGCGGGATGCAGGTGCACGAGGAGAGACGGAGTGCAGGCGCGGGCGTTCGGAAGTCTGTGCGCTAGCACTGCCGTTGACGAAGTCATGATACAAGGAACCATACATAGTGCGTCAACATTTGGACTACCGAACATTTTTAGACTCAGGTCTTAGAAATTCATGATGAAACTTTGTCCGGAGACTGCAAATCACAATATAAAGGACCCAAGAAGTGAAAACAAAAGGATGAATTAAAGACGGGAGGAGACAAAAAGATAAATATCCCTTCTGTTAGGTTTACAAAGCATAGTCAATGTAGGGTCTCTGAAAGGTCCTAATATGGCGTCACCCCGTGGCCAGCGTCCGGTCAGACAGTGCAAAGAAGGAGGCGCTCGGGTGGTCGATCGGATGCTGGCACGACCAAATGTGTGGGAAACACTATTCCCATGTTCGGTCAGTACTCAGTGGCGCGCATACGATTTTAGCTAGAGCGACCAGACTCACCGGCGCATCCGGTTGACTATGACCTAACGCGTTCGGTCATGGAAAATGCGCCCTGGAACCTTACTAGACTCGATCTGACATGCTGTGTATGTGAATCATCATCGAGTCCGGTCGTTGCTAAGCGAATGCGCGTGAGTGCGTGAATGGATGCGGTGACGGCGTGTCCGATTGTCTTCGGGCGCGTCCGGTCATCACTTGAATTCACGTTTAACCAGCTAGTGACCGTTGGAGATCAACGTTTGCAGTTCAAAGCGCTGACACGTGGACAGCTAGGGTCGACCGGATGCTGGGGTGCGTCCGGTCAGTGAGTCCAGTCACGCTTGCGAGCAGCCAACCGCTCTTTGAGCCAAGGGGCTCTATAAATAGGAAGGTACCAGCTTGGGGCTCACTTTCATGGCACTTTGACATACTTGACATCCTTGTGAGTCTGAGTAAACATCTCTACTCATCTCCATCATTGATTCATTATCATATTAAGATTGGTAGTGATTTCAAGTGCATTTGCTTGAGAGATTACATCTAGTGGCACTTGGGGATCGTTGTGGCTGCAAATTTTTTGTTACTCTTGGTGGTTGCCACTACCTAGAGTGCTTGGAGCAGCGGAGGAGCTTTGGCACGAGTTGGTCATTGTTCGTGGCTAGTTCCGGTGATTGTGAGAGATCTTGCGCCTTTCCCGGCGAAGAGCCACAAGGTAGCTCTAGTAAATTGCTTGTGTCGTTGAGTTACCTCACTTGTGGATAGGTTCTTGCGGTATCCAATTATGTGGACGAGGTTCATACAACACCTCTTAGCTACCGAGCCACCAAGTGTTGGTCGACACAACAGGGACTGGCGTGCTGGCAAGCACGTGAACCTCGGGAGAAAAATTGGTTGCCTCTTGCCCTTTGGTATTCTCCCGGTGATTGAATTGGTGTTCATATTGTGATTGGTTCACTCCTTGTTGGTATTTATTAACTTGTCACTTATTTTAGTAGCCACCTATTAAATGGAGAAATAAACCACAATCAATCACTCTACTCATAACAGGGGTAGGTCACAAGATAAAATATATATGATAAGCATTGATCAAGTATAATGATAAACACTCAGAACACTCCTATCTATAACATTAGCATGGTCAGATAGAATATTAGAGGAATAATTCTTAAGTTATTCTTAATTACAAGTCAAAGCATACATTGATTAGTGCAATTATACCTAGTAGTCATTGCTAAGATCACTGTTATATCTATGGCCCCAAAATGCAAGCCGAGATAGATACTTAAAGAAAGGGGGAGCGGTGGGCCTTCAAAAAGGAGCGAGGGAATGATGGGCAACCTTAGTCTATATGTTGCTCATGAGCCGCCAAGTACCAATCTCACAACAGTATTGGCGTTAAAGGATCGGTCCTTCACTTGCAAATTGTTCGTAAGGGGCATTACTTAGGGAAGTTTAAGAACAGAGCTTGCCCTTCCTTCGTAATCGACCCTATTTCTATGACCTATATTCGGAGAGTGAACAGAAAAGAACTCAACGGTTGTGTCACACCCGTGATCTACCACATGACTCGGAATATAGAGTGTATTCGCATGTCAAGTTTTTGTAAGTTTTCAAAATAAAACTTAGAGTTTTCATTATATGACACTCTCAAGTCTCTCAATATATGTGGTATTTGTGGATCCTCACCAAGGCAATGATGATGTTATGCCTTTCTCTTCCTACAACTAAGCTTATAGTAGAGCTCATAGGAGTGGAGATAGCATGAAAGAGCATACTTGCAATACATATGTTGTAAAGTCAAACCTCAGATCCAAAGAGAGTTGAGTCATACAATCAAATCAATTTATACATATGTATGGATGTATGAGGGATATATATGGTGACTAACATAATTCTACTATGCTCCTTGAAAACATCTCTCTTTCAAAACTTGAAAACAACTTTGCAAGAAAACATGGGCTATCTTATTCATCTCTTTTTTCAGGCGGGCATCAGAGTACCCATTGTTTTAGATATCTCGGACACTTATCCATTTTTTTCAATACTTTCTTTTTTTATGAATAACTTTTTGCATAGTCACATGCCTCTTTTCTGTAACAAAACTTTTGAGAGATAGCAACAAAATTATTGGAGTATTTATTTGGGGATATCCTATAGGGTATATTTTTTGTGTTTACTCCCCATGTAGGAGTAAATATTTTTTGGGTGGATCTAGATGGAATGACATGTTTTTGCGCCTACCCCCAGTATAGGAGTAGTGCATATGTGGATGGTGTGTATATGATCTTGATTTTAAGAGCATGACAAACCTCTCATAAGGCATCAACAAAGCTTGACTAAACTCAATGCAAAAGCAAACAACATATATAAGTGGAAGGTTTCCTAGTCTAAGTATCATATATGGCTCTGGTAGGAATTCAAACTTTGTCGTACAGGAGCTCATCATAAATGATTTTATATGTTTTCAAAAGATAAATCTTCAAAACTCTAGTATCACTTGGAACAAGATAAACAGTAGCTCAGACCTTCTTATATCATATCTGTTAAATACCTAGACTTAGATCAAGCATATGGTACCCACGAGTTTCAGGTTTAGAGTAAATTCTTATATCAAAACAGTCATATCCAAAACTCGGAAAAATTTAAGGCTGAAAATTAGGTACTTGAAAGGAATTACAACAGAGTAACTATTTATTATTTCCATTGCAAGAGTTTATCCTCAGAATCCATTACTTATTCACCTCTAAAAAATAAAAAACTAGACACACTCACTTTTTATTTTATTTTCAAGTTTTAATATCACACTTTACTAATATATATAACTAGCTAAGATAAATTTTTATTTTATTTTATTTTGTTATTCATCTTTTTATTTCTTTAGAAAATATGTAGCAAACTCAAAAGTAATACCAAAAGAGAAAGAAATACTTAGCTGGATACATAGGGGATGCTCCTCCCCCAAGCTGGATGTTGTCATAGTCAGTTGAATATTGAGTGATCCTTCTTAGAGCATGATTGCCAGCGGATGTCCTTCTCACCTACGGATGGAGTGAGATGACAACGACCGAGTGAACTTGCTATTACTCATATGCAGCATCCTGTAAAATATTCCAACAAGAACACCAAAAACTTATGGCTTGAATTAAGATAAGGGGTTAGCGGTCAGCCATCGAGGATTTATTCTTCTCGTGAGTTTAGACAGATTTTCTAATTTGGCAAAATTCTAGAAGGATGTCTTCCTATTATAATTTTTTTGAATTTTCTATTTTATAATCCAGAAAAGGAAATATATATATGCATGGTACTTTATTTTTATGCCACCACGGTGAATATTCTCACGGGCTTTTACACACCATAGAATAATTCACATGGGGTTGAAGACATTTTTTATGATGCAATGATGAAATGTAGTAATAAAGATTTTTATTTTCTTATTCAATGATGATGATATAAAGTAACTCTTTATTATTTTTATTTATATTTTATTTTTATAATGCAATATAATTGCAAAGAAGTAAATATGCTAAAGTGAAAAAAATTAATGCAATGCTAGAAAGTAACTATGAATAACTACCGATATTACCTCACGGCAAAGGTTCAGATTTTTAAGTCCTCCGGATAGGACTAGGTAGGAGAGAGTACTTATTCAGGTGCATCATCTGGTCTCGGTGATGGAGATTTAGATGACTGCTCCTCTTGTGAGGGTGATGATGTTACCTTCTCTTTCCATACCTGTTTGATCTGTGGGCTTGACTTTGACGGAGTAGATTCTTCTTTTGTAGGTGCTTCAGGTTCTTCAATTTCTTCATCCTCCCATTTATTCCATTGGGGTTGGTTCTCTTGTCGATAGGATGATCGACGTCTCCTCCTAGAGCGGTTCTTCTTTGGCTGCTTATAGGTAGTGTAACTATTAAAGTAACAGCGTACCTTTTCTTCTAGAAATGGAAAGTAGATTTGTTCAGATCCGACGTAGATGATCGCGTTGGTGGTGTTGAGGAACGGTCTTCCCAGGATGATGGGTGTATCATCATCTTCTTCTCGCATGTTTAGGACCATGAAGTCAGCAGGAGCGTAGCGATCTTGTATCTTGACCATGATGTCCTTTGTTATGCCCTCCGAGAATTGGATTGATTAGTCTGCCATCTGCAGCTGCATATATGTAGGATACAAGGGTTTGTTACCAAATAAATATTCATATGTTACCTTAGAATTATGTTGACACTCAATCCAATATCACAGAAGATCTTGTGGAACATTCTTTGCCTAATAGTACACTTGATCGTCGGTACACCAGAATCATCCTTCTTGGCAAGGAATGGTGGAGCGAGGCGGTGGTCGTACTCTGATCAAATTGTGTTGATGTTGTTGACTGTCTCTTCTAGTGATGGTCTAGCCTTGTGCTTCCTCCGTCTTCGGTTGTTCTTCTTCTTGGTCATTTTAGGCTCTTCGGGCAGGTATGCCTTTTGTGGATGAGTAGGAGAATATAGCATGCGATCCTTGAACGAGAACTTCTTGTCCTTGATCGTGAAACAGACCTTGGCGCTGTTCGCGTAGATGATGGCCATTGTAGTGCTCAGGAAAGGTCATCCCAAATGATGGGTGCCCTCTCATCTCCACCTGTTTTCAAGACCACAAAATCTACAAGAACATATGATTGTTCCACTCAAATAATGACATCTTCAAGTAATCCCTTGGGGTAGCAGAGTGACTGTGTGCAAGCTGCAACCACATATTTGTGTATAATAAAGTATCTCCTAGAATCTTTTCATAGATTACCTTAGGCATGATGTTAACACTTGCTCCAAAGTCACAGATAGCTTCTTGGAAGATGTGAGGTCCAATGGCGATAGAGATGGTGGGTCTCTCTGTGATGAGGACATCGCCACGCTGGACACACCGACGCTATGGTCTTCCTCAAGTTGCAATTCGTCCCCAACTCAGCTGCCACGTCACCCTCGGATTCAGCAGACACGTCGTCATTATTTCGGTCATAACTCTCTCATACGACATCGAAATGGGGCGTTCTTGGATGCGTTGGAAAGGGGACGATGACGCCGTCATTTTGGATCTGGTCCCAGCTCCAAAAGGTCCGTGGATCATTCTGTGTGACCACGGCAAGGTGCTGCATCACCTATTTGGGCCAACTTGGCCATGTATCGTGTCGGGCCTTAAGCCCAAGTTGTGGGCGTCCAACCCCTGGCCGTCCTCAACCCTAGGTCGAGTCTTAGACTATAAACACAGCTGCTGCCACTGTTAGACAATTGGGTTTTGTTTAGAGTTTAGTTTTCCATCGAGAAACTGAATCGTTTATTGTAATTGTGGTGACAAATCCTTTTACAGTGATCCAGGGCCCCTGTTCTTGATCTCCTCCACTGTGTCGATTAGTCCTTTAGAACCAAGTTCTTGAACCCTCTATTGATATTCGCATCATTCATATTTGCAATTTCAGATTGCGTGTTTTACCTTCTTGCTTGTGTTCTTCGATTCGTTTGCAGGAAAAGCCTTATTGGCGAGGTCAATCAAATTGTGCTTGGTTGATAACCAACAGAGCAGGGTTCGAATCGTGTTTGATTTGAAGCCGGATCGCCAACGTCGAGATCTCCACAAGTCGAACTTACCGGTTACCTCTCGGAAGATCGGGCCTGTATCTCATCAATTGGTATCAGAGATTTTAGGTTTACCGTGAGGTATATTCTCGTTTGCCTTAGACTCATATTTGTTCATTACCTAGAGTCCACAAAAAGCCCAAAAAGATTTCAATTTCCGCTGTCCTATCACCTTTTGTGCCTTTACAATTTCGTTTCAGATTCGCGTTGTTGAGTTTGTGTCCGTGGTCGAGTCTTGTTGCTGGTTTAGGATTGTGTTCGTGGTCGTAGTTCAATCGCCCGTTGCTGTGATTTTTGTTTTCCGCCGCTATCCCATCCACCGTTCCCAAACAACAAGTCGAAGCCACCACATTACTCGACTTGCCCCCGCTACCCGCCTTGTGTAACTTCTCGCCGCCGCGCAAACCCTAGATAAGTTGCCAGCCGCTCTTATTTTGCCTGCATCGCAGCCCTCCTTACATCATCAGGCGAATACCTACTGTCGTTGTTGGAGTCACAGGGACGATCTTGTGATCGGTGTTGGAGTTTAGGGACGCTTTGCCCTAACTGTCGTTGTCGTGTTGTGCCTACCGGAAAACATAACTTGAGATACCTTCGGTAAAACAGGCATAACTTTTCCCTCGTTTATCAGAAAAATCTAAAATTTTTACAGCAGCTTCTTGACACCATTTGGAGCCAACCCAAACTGAGCTTCGCCCTGTTTGGTTTCATTAAAATTGCCGAAAAAAATTCAGGAAAATAAAGAAAAAAAAATTGTCAAAGTTTTTGCACGCTTTTCAGAGAACGTGCTGTATTTCTGTAGACCACATCCCACCTCAGTTGTAGGTGCCAATTTTTGTGGTTGCATCTTTTGTGATTCTTGTTCAGAGAAAAATATAAAAAAATAGTGAAAAAATAAAAAAGTTTGATTGGCTTTTGGAAAAATCAGGGAAAAAATCAGGAAAAAGGAAAAATCCAGGTTATTTGCTTGTTCTGTGCGTTCTTTCCTTCGTCCTTTGTTTTCACCTTGTTGCGCTACGTCTCGACACGTCTTAGCCAGCAGCTGTGATTTGTACTTTGGATCTGGATTGAACAATCACTAATCTGCTTTCGTTAATTGCTAATTCTTACTGACATATTGTGTGTCTACCCATAGCTCCACATATTCTTCTGTCAGCACAGGTTCATCTTGCAACTGTTACCCACGCTTAACAACAGATTGCTTCGCCACGTTGGTTTTACTCTTGTTTGGCGTTTGTAAGAATACAGGCAAGACGGTGGTAAGCCGCTTGTGATTTTGCATTCTATTTTCACCACCACCACCACTTGGTTCCTTTTAGTTGATAGGGATAATACTTTGGTGTTATCTTTTTCTATCTTCTAACCATGGTAGGATCTTCGATGGACTTCAATGATTGCGTGTCCAAGGGTGAGCTTACAACGTTCATGACTGAACAACGCAATCTTATGACCGAGCTGACGCGCAATGTGAACAATCTGGTCACCCGTATTGAACAACTCGAGCAACGTCCTCCACCGCATCGTGCTGCTGATAATGATACCGGTGATTTTGGTGATGACAATGCGGATGCTGACGGTTATGCCCGTCGCCGCCTCAACTTCAATCGTCGCGGTATGGGAGGTAATAATCATGGTAATAACGATCCTTTTGTGAAAATTAAATTTAGCCTTCCTCCTCTTGCTGGTAATGTTGATCCAGGGGCTTATTTAGATTGGGAGCTTGCTGTTCAACAAAAATTTGATTCTCATAATGTTCCTGCTGAGCATAGAGTTAGACTTGCTACTAGTGAGTTTACTAATTTTGCTTTTGTTCTGGTGGAGTGATCTTTGCAATGCTAATAATGCTGCTGTTGTGCCTCAAACTTGGAATGCTTTAAAACAACGTATGAAATCTCGTTTTGTTCCTCCTTATTACCAACGTTATTTATGTTTGAAACTGTAAACTTTAAAACAAGGTGATAAAGGAGTAGAAGCTTACTATCAAGAATTGCTTATTGGTTTAGCCCGTTGTGGTATAAATGAAGATGATAATGATGCTAGTGCTAGGTTTTTTGGTGGTCTAAACCATGATATCCAGAACATACTTGATTACAAAGAATGGCGCAATTTTTCCCAATTGTATCATCTTGCTATTAAGGCATAATGTGAAGTACAGGGCCGCAAACAACACCAGCCTTTCAGGTCTAACAATGGGAGGAATTTTCAGCAGTGTTCTGAGCCGGAGACGCCCAAGCTTTCTATTGCACCACATGGGGTAAGTAAATTGTCTGATGTGCAGAAGAAAGGTGCCACTCCAGGTGTTTCTACTAGCTCCTCCTCGTCCAGCGCTAAAATCATTTGCCACCGATGCAAAGGCATGGGACATGTCATGAAGGATTGCCCCAGTCGTCGTGCTTTCATTGCTACCGAGGATGGATATGTAAGTGCTAGTGATATTGAAGATGATTTAGCCCTTGCTTCTAACATTGATGCAGATTCCACCGATGGCGATCAAGACAAGGAGGCCATCATCATTGACTCTGTGGCTGCTGCCGCGGACTACCCTAGCCTTCTTGTGCAGCATGTGTTGAGTACACGTGTGGGACATGAAGAAGAGATGAAGATCCAACGAAACAATTTGTTCCACATGTATTTCATTGTGCAGGGTTGTCGTGTTCTCACTATCATTGATAGCGGGAGTTGCAATAACTTGGTGAGTTCAGATTTGGTTGAGAAGCTTGGCTTGACCACACGACAACATTCGTATCCGTATAAACTTCAATGGTTCAATAATAGTGGTAAGACTAAGGTAACTAAATCAGCACGCATTAGCTTTTTCACAGGTTCTTATCATGATACTGCTGATTTTAATGTTGTCCCTATGCAAGCTTGTTCCATTTTGTTAGGTCATCCATGGGAATTTGATAATGATGCTTTACACCATGGTAGAACTAATACATACACTATCATACATAAGGACAAGACAATTACATTGCTGCCTTTGTCTCCTATGGATATTATTAAACATGCTAAAGAGATTAAAAATAAACCTCCAACTGACATTGCTAAAAATAATGGGAATAATGGGATTATGTTAAAAGGAGGTACTTTTCTTGCTACAACTTCTGCTACTGCTGCTGATTTTAATGTTGTCCCTATGCAAGCTTGTTCCATTTTGTTAGGTCATCCATGGGAATTTGATAATGATGCTTTACACCATGGTAGAACTAATACATACACTATCATACATAAGGACAAGACAATTACATTGCTGCCTTTGTCTCCTATGGATATTATTAAACATGCTAAAGAGATTAAAAATAAACCTCCAACTGACATTGCTAAAAATAATGGGAATAATGGGATTATGTTAAAAGGAGGTACTTTTCTTGCTACAACTTCTGCTACTGCTGAGTTATGTGATAATCCTGATGTACCATGTTATACTATGTTTTGTCAACCTATTATGTCTAGTGCATTGCCTGCTGTCACTAACCTTTTGTAGGAGTTCGCTGATGATGGGATGAAGTCGAAGACGACTCCAATTCTAGGAGGAGGGGATGATAAGGACATCGCCAAGATGGAGTCGAGGATGACTCTAATTCAAGAAGGGGAGGATGATGAGGACATCGCCACGCTGGACACATCGACGATATGGTCTTCCTCAAGTTACAATTCGTCCCCAACTCAGCTGCCACGTCACCCTCGGATTCAGCAGACACGTCGTCATTATTTCGGTCATAACTCTCTCATACGACATCAAAACGGGGCGTTCTTGGATGCGTTGGAAAGGGGACGACGACGCCGTCATTTTGGATCTGGTCCCAACTCTAGAAGGTCCGTGGATCATTCTGTGTGACCATGACAAGGTGCTGCGTCACCTTTTTGGGCCAACTTGGCCATGTATCGTGTCAGGCCTTAAGCCCAAGTTGTGGGCGCCCAACCCCTGGCCGTCCTAACCCTAGGTCGAGTCTTAGACTATAAACACAACCGCCACCACTGTTAGACAATTGGATTTTGTTTAGAGTTTAGTTTTCCATCGAGAAACTGAATCGTTCATTGTAACTGTGGTGACAAATCCTTTTACAGTGATCCAGGGCCCCTGTTCTTGATCTCCTCCACTGTATCGATTAGTTCTTTGGAACCGAGTTCTTGAACCCTCTATTGATATTCACATCATTCATATTTTCAATTTCAGATTGCATGTTTTACCTTCTTGCTTGTGTTCTTCGATTCGCTTGCAGGAAAAGCCTTATTGGCGAGGTCAATCAAGTTGTGCTAGGTTGATAACCAACGAAGCAGTGGTGTAACGGTTGCAGGGTTTGAATCGTGTTTGATTTGAAGCCGGATCGCCAACGTCGAGATCTCCACAAGTCGAACTTACCGGTTACCTCTCGGAAGATCGGGCCTGTATCTCATCAATTAGGATCACTGTAAAAGGATTTGTCACCATAGTTACAATGAACGATTCAGTTTCTCGATGGAAAACTAAACTCTAAACAAAACCCAATTGTCTAACAGCGGTGGCGGCTGTGTTTATAGTCTAAGACTCGACCTAGGGTTGAGGACGGCCAGGGGTTGGGTGCCCACAACTTGGGCTTAAGGCCCGACACGATACATGGCCAAGTTGGCCCAAATAGGTGATGCAGCACCTTGCCATGGTCACACAGAATGATCCACGGACCTTCTGGAGCTGGGACCAGATCCAAAACGACGGCGTCATCATCCCCTTTCCAACGCATCCAAGAACGCCCCGTTTCGATATCGTATGAGAGAGTTATGACCAAAATAATGATAACGTGTCTGCTGAATCCGAGGGTGACATGGCAGCTGAGTTGGAGACGAATTGCAACTTGAGGAAGACCATAGCGTCGGTGTGTCTAGCGTGGCGATGTCCTCATCATCCTCCCCTTCTTGAATTGGAGTCATCCTCGACTCCATCTTGGCGATGTCCTCATCACTCTGGATCATCTTTCTTGTCGGGGAGTGAATAATCTATCCACCTTCCCTCTGATGGCTTTGTGTAGTAGTAAGCTGCATTATGAATATCGATAAGATTTGCAGTTTATAAATCTTCCGGCTGCCCTAGAATCTTACCTTTGTCAGATGGAGGAACGGCAGCTACCAGCTGAGCTATTTGTGATTCTATCATTTTATTAATGTTATGCTGGTTCTTAATGACAGAAGCAAAGCTATCCATTCTAGTACTTACGTTCTCTAGGATTTTATCATTGGAAGCTATCTTTTTAGATATTTGATCCATAAGTCTAGATTGACCAGCAACAAACTCTCTCAAAGGTGGTTGATTGAAATTATTGTAATTCTTACCTTAGAAGTTACCTTGGTAGTTTGACCTCTGTTGCTGATTTCATGCTTGATTCTGTTGAGGACGATAGTTATTGTTGTTGATGTAGTTCATATCCTCTTGAGCACTATTCGCCTATACGGCTGTGTAGGCCGTTTACACGGTGTGTAAACGCTACTCGATGGGTAACTGTGTAGGCCGATTAGCCGTGTAAAGCCGTGCAAAACCGTTTCGATCGTTTAAAAGGCCGTTTAAACGGCCGTGTATACCGACTTTTTGCTAAATGATAGGTGACCGACCATTCACCGTTTAACGTTTAGGCTAACACTGCTCTTGAGTTTCAGGGCAATTGCTCCCTGAATGCCCAGTGTTGTCACACACTTCACACGTCATGCAAGAGTCATGAATCTGCATAACTTCTTTCTTCTCATTAGCCTGGTCTTCGCGCTTCTTCATCAGCAAGTCCATCTTGATAGACAGCATGTCTATTTCCTTGAGTTGATGTATACTTCCACCTCTCTTGTGAGTATGAGTACGCTCTTCATTCCAGTTTTGGTTGGAGGCCATCTTCTCTACAAGAACTGTTGCGTCTCTGATGGTGAGTGACAAGAAAGCACCTCTAGCATCAGCATCCATCGTCTCACGGGTGCTAGTGATCAACCCATGGTAGAAAGTTTGCATGAGTAGCCAATTCAGCATCCCATGATGAGGATATTCTACTATATGGTCTTAAAAGCGTTCCCATGCCTCAGTGATAGATTCATCATGATGTTGTTGAAAACTTAAGATTCTTCCACGCAGAGCATTGGTCTTGCCTGTGGAAAAGAAATTGGCTAGAAAGGCAGTGGAACAGTTATCCCATATGGTGTTTTTCTCTTTGTTGGCGTAGAACCACTGCTTTACCTTTCCCAAGAGTGAGAATGGGAAAATACGGAGTAGAGTGGCGTCCTTGGGTACTCCCTTATAGTGAAAGTGCTACAGATCTCCAGAAAGTGTTGGAGATGTGCACTAGCATCTTCATGTGCCTTTCCACAAAACTGGCTGGCTTGCACCATGTTGATGAGAGCAGGCTTGAGCTCAAATCCATTGTCTCTAACATCGACTGCAGGTCTAGTGTGGATGTTGGCTATAGTTGGAGCAAAGAATTCATGGAGAGTCTTGTTAGCCATGACTTTAAATTCTGGTGTTAAGCTTCGCCTTATATGGTTGTCCTCCAACTCTAAAGCTGATACTCTCTTGAGTTAGCCCTAGTTCTCTTGATTAATGCTTCTGAATCTTCAACGTAGTTTGTCGGAAGGTTAAAACCGATCATACATTACCCTACATAAGATACATAAGTAGACAAAACAAGGATAATCCTGCTTGAGCAGAGATTAATGGTTATTTCAATCATATCAATTAGTATAAGTTTATCAATACTTCCTGTGCTAGCTACCTTCCCGAGCAACGGCGCTAGAAATGCTTGTTGGTATTTATTAACTTGTCACTTGTTTTAGTAGCCACCTATTAATTACCTATATCTCATAGCATTACTAGTACTAGGTTGTCATCCCTAGTGATGGTGCCAGAGATACTTGTTGGTACTACCTAACATTACTACTAAGTAGATATTTTATTATTTCATGTGACTAGAAAAAATATAAAGATATAAATGAAAGGTTTTTGCAAGTGGACAGATAATTATACCATTGTAGCACTTCACCCGAGAGTATTTTAGGTATTTTTATTTATATTTTACTAAAGAGAAGGTGTAGCATTGGACATGTATTGATAACTTATAATATTGATGGAGAAATAAACCACAACCAATCACTCTACTCATAATAAGGGTAAGTCACAAGATAAGATATATATATATATGATAAGCATTGATCAAGTATAATGATAAATCACTCAGAGCACTCCTATCTATAACATTAGCATGGTCAGGTAGAATATTAGAGGAATAATTTCTAAGTCATTCTTAATTATAAGTTAAAGCATACATTGATTAGTGCAATTACACCTAGTAGTCATTGCTAAGATCACTGTTATATCTATGCATAAAAGGGCATTACTTAGGGAAGTTTAAGAACAGAGCTTGCCCTTCCTTCGTAACCGGGCCCTATTTCTATGACCTATATTCGGGGAGTGGACTACAAAGGACCCAACGATAGTGTCACACCCGCGATCTACCATATGACTCGAAATATAGAGTGTATTCGTAGGTAAATAGCATATAAGCACCACACTTACATGATCTCTACCACCCACCCTGTGTACTTTGGAGTAAGCGCTATACGAACTTATGCATAAACATAATAATAAACCAACTATACTAAGTATATAATCAAACTAGACAATAAACATTGTAACCTTGAACATGAATAAGATGAATACTAATATTGTCAGAACAATTGTAGCAAGCATATAAAAGTAATGGAGATACAATGAGAGGGGGTACAAAGATTATACCGAACCACGCTCTTGACAATGTCGGGAATCCAAGTAAAGATCTGCTTGCCTCTCTCTAGACCTAGTCTAACTAACTATGCCCTAAAAATTAGAAGAGCTCTGAGGATGATTAGGGTTTCTGTCTTCTCAAATGACTTATGCCTCAGGGGGCTAGGGTCTGCTTATATAGTCCAGAGCTTGCAACGTAAGCCTTTGGATCAAACCGACTTAAGGAACGGTGTAGATGCAACTTAGGAGTTGGTAGGGAACCACCATAGCAATTGGGAGACTAACGGAGGGGCCCATAGGTCGACCGCCCTGCAGGTGGTGCCGGCCGGCCCCCCATGTCACCCCCTCGGGGTCTTCTTTGGTGCAGAGCCTCTTGGAGTCTTCCAGAACCTTCTCACGTAGGTTTTGTGGTGGAATTACGTTATTCCTTCTGACATGTAGGTCTGCCTTGACGGTTTTCTGGATATACCCAGCAAAAATCACAGATTCACCAAAACTTGTGGAATTTGTTAGTTTAAGTCCCTAGATCTAGTTGGTGATCTCAATGCCCATATACATGTTATGTTGACGGTTTAATATGGTTGTTAACTACCGTCAACACTCCTCTACACAGCGGTATAACCACCCTACTCACTCATTTATATTCCCGCAAACTAGTTGTCAAGCTCTTTAGTGTAGTTAGTCTTCGAGAGCTTGTTAGTTTGGTTAGTGTGGCTCTTTAGTTAGTCTTTGATAGCACACTAGCTTAGTGAATAGTGACCTAGCTTGTTATGTGTGATAGTGATCATAGCCACTAAAATTATTGGAACAGGTGGCTTGCAACCCTTGTAGAGCTAGAACAAAATTGCATTACATCGTTTGTTGTACTAATCAATTGTTCTAGTGCTTTGTAGAGACTTTAAATAGGCTATTCACCCCTCTAGCCATATTAGGATCTTTTAGAGACCCTACCTTGACTACGCTTTATAAACCTAACAGAAGGGATATTTATCTTTTCATCTCCTCCCGTCTTTTAATCCATCCTTTTGTTTTCACTTCTTGGGTCCTTTATATTGTCATTTGCAGTCTTCGGACAAAGTTTGATCATGAATTTCTAAGACCCGAGTCTAAAAAATGTTCGGTAGTCCAAAAGTTGACGCACTATGTATCATTCCTTGTATCACGATTTCGTCAACGGTAGTGCTAGCGCACACACGCCCGGACGCCCACGCCTGCACTCCGTCTCTCCTCGTGCACCTGCATCCTGTGCCCGCCTACGTGGGGCCTGCGTCACCCGACTACACGTGGGGAGTCCCCACTCGTGTCCCCTCCGCTTCTCACGCGCATGCATGCGGCTAGCAGCTGCAGTAGGTGACTACAGCAGGTGGCTACGCCAGCATCCAGAAAAGTGGGAGGGGGTAGCGAATGCCCAACCGATGCTAGGAGGAGTAGGAGGAGACACCAAGGCGAAGGTGAGGCAGGAGAAATGCGAAGACAAAGATGCAACTCCCGATCTACTTTTGAAACATCCGGATGTAATACTTGCAACATACGTCTTAAGGTAGATGAAACACATGAAACATGCATCTGAAGCACTAGCTGCACTGCAACACCAAATCTACTTTTAAAACATCCAAATGAAACACTTGCAACATACATACGAAAACAGCTTAAGCACTCAAACATGTGTACGAAACACTTGAAAAAAAAACACCTGAAAGCACTTCATATGTGTGAAAACATATGTAACGACCGGACTCGATGAACAAGTGACCTGATTCACATACACAGCGCGTCGGGTCGAGTCCAGTAAGGTTCCAGGGCACATTTTCCACGACCGGACGCATCAGGTCATAGTCGACCGGACGCGCCAGGGAGTCCGGTTGCTCTAGCTAAAACCGCACGCACGCCACTGAGTACTGACCGGACACAGGAACAGTGTTCCCCATGCGTCCGGTCGCGCCAGCGTCCGATCGACCTCCCAAGCACCTCCTTTTCTGCACTATCGAACCGGACGCGCCCGGGGTGAATTCGGTCACCCTGCGGCCAGCGTTCGGTCGTGAACTTGCAACTCCTTTTCTTTTTCTAAGTCCACAACCACTTCGCCCTTGCTTCCCAATTGCTAACCACAAAGTGTAGAACTTATGTGCACGTGTGTTAGCATTTTTTTCAAAGCATTTTACAACGGTCAAAGTTAGCACACTAGGTTCTTAAATGCATATGCAAGAATCATGTCACCTAGTGGCACTCCATAAATTGTTTAACCAAAAATTTCCTCTCTTTATAGTACGGCTATCGATCCTAAGTCACTCACACCCTCTATGGTGTCTTGAGTGCAAAACAAAAACCTATTATATACCTTTGTCTTGATCTTCTTGGTTTTTGTTTTTTTCTTTCTTCTTTTTCAAGTTGAGCTTGATCATCATCAACACATGTCCATCTTCGTCTTCATGGACTTCATCACAATGCTCCACACTTGGATTATACCAACCTAGCTCATATCACAACTCATGACAAAGGTTAGTGCTAGGTTTCATCAATTATCCAAAATCAAACTAGGGCTTTCAGTCTGTCAAATTACAATTTGCCCATTCATTTATTTTATATTATTTTTAAAATCATATAAAATTATGATCATTGATAGTGATTTGATTATAAATCTAATTTGTGTTATAATAGTCAAGAAAATATCGGTTAATATTGTGAAGTTTAAATCTTGATAGGTGTGTGCGCTTTATAAACCAGACTGGAGGAAGTATTTATTGGTTCCACTATCGTGCAATCAGGACGGGTGCAGTGTTCATATTTAATGAAAATATGCTTGTGTGTGACAAAGGTGCTATCGAGTGAGCATCTAGGCCTTGCTAAGGACATCCACAACCATGCCCCAAGGGGAATTAAGGTTAATTTTCTAACTTCTCTCATGTTCTAAGCCATTGCACACATGAGCACCTTAAAAAAATTCTAAAGCCGGCTGTCGAAGCAAGCTGAGGTATTGGAAAGAGAAGGTGCTAAGAGAATAAGAAATCACACTACTATAATACCATTTTTGTTCATAACTAGAACCCAACCAAAAAAAACTAAGATCAATTTTCCTCGGTTCTCACATCTGAAAGAACCATTTGGTTCAGTCAAACCAGCCCACCCCTAGAGAGAAATAAAAAGGAAAATGGCATTGAAATCCACACAACTACCATCTCTATCCAAAAAAGATACAATTCTATCTTTCTATCAAGTCATTCTTTCTTAACTTTAGCTAAGTATAAAAAATATTATTTATGATACCAAATAATTACAATTAGATTACTATAAAATATATTTTCATAGTATACTTATTTTAAGTCATAGATGTTAATAATATTTTCTATAAACATAGTTATTTTAAAAAAAAATGGCTCAAGCTAACCTAAAATTCCAATTTTTTTTTTCTTTTGAGACGTAGATAGTAATAGCTACGATCTAAATACTTGCCGCTATTTTTTTAGCTATAGCCATCAATTAATTTTAGAGAACTTAAACATAACATTTGTCACTGGTTATAGGTAAAGGAGATCCCTTATTTTCAATGGCGTAGAGATGATATAAGACTAGGAAATCACGTAGAGACGTGTAGTGGATCCCAGATGCGAGTGTCCATTATATTGTCATTTTGCAGAGTGGCACTTGTGTTCAACCAACCGGAAGTCCGGTTCCGGCGGTTCTTCCACCGGCACCGTACTCCGTACGGGATGGTAGGTAAATAAAGAGAGTGATCACCGACGAATTCTTTTTTTCGCGATCGTGCCTAGGCACGTATTTCATTAAGAAGAAAAGAGTTTGTTACAAGAGGCGGCCGCGACGGTAATTCAGGGTTACCGAGGGCCGACCGAGAGAGAGCACGAAGGCACACGAGGTTGTAGTTTACGTCATACAAATTTCGCGACCATTTTAGCAGGGCTCAAATTGATGCCATCAGTGCACCGAGGTGCTTGTAGCCCGCCATGCACCAAGCGTCAGCTTCTTCCTGGATGGAGACCTGAAGACGCGCCGCCGAGTTTGATGCTCCATTGAAGGTTCTCGCATTGCGTTCTCTCCAAATGGACCAACCGATGAGGAAGAAGAGGGAATCAAACCCAGAGCGGAGCTGTTTCGGTAGCGCCTTCCTGCATCGCAGCCACCATGGGATAGCCTCATCTTGAACAGCGACGATGTACTGCAAGTGTAGCTTCCTGAGCCAGGCTTCCCAGACCTCGTGACTGTAGGGGCATCCAAGAAGGATGTGGTTCATCGTTTCAGCGCCCTGGTCGCAGAAGATGCAAGCATTCGAATCTTGCAGACCATGGCGGAACCGTCTATCCGCCGTCCAGCATCTGCCATGCATGACCAGCCAAAAGAAGAATTTAACCTTCGGTGGTGCCGATGTTTTCCATATGTGCTTGGCTCCAAGAGGCGATGACGATCCGATGAACATAGCACCATATGCAGATGCTGCGGAGTAGCACTGATCGGCGGTGAACCTCCAGGTGAAGGTGTCAGGCTGCACCGATAACTGCACCCCCTCCAATAGGTCATAGAGGCGGTCGAACTGGAGTAGGACCTGCATGGTTAGCGGCCCGGTGATGTGTCCAATCCATGCGTTGTTGTGTAGGGCCTCGGCGACGGTGGCCCTCCGCTTTCTCGCTTTCACCGCGGCGAAAACAGCCGGAGCAGCATCCTCAATGTTGCGGCCGTCAAGCCATCTGTATGTCCAGAAGAAAGTGGACTCTCCATTCCCAAGTATGAATACAGTGGCCACCTGGAACACCCCAACAACTGCCCGCTCCTTCGAAGCCAGGGCGGGTCGACGCTCCACTCGCGCCTGCCATTCCCAGCGTACTCGTAGGGCAATCCCGGCGCGTCGCAGGTCAGAGACGCCGAGGCCACCGAGGTCCCTAGGGCGACACACAATTTCCCATGCCACCTTGCACTTTCCTCCGGTGACCTTGTCTGAGCCACACCAGATGAAGGCGCGACGCAGTCTGTCAATGGATTCGATCGCCCAAGGCGACAAGCACAGGACGATGGACATATGCGTCGGGATGGCAGACATAGCTGCTTTCACCAGAGCTGTTCGTCCAGCAACGTTGAGCATATTGCCCTTCTATATCGGTATTTTTGCAGCAACTTTATCGATGAGAGGCTGCTCGTCCGATCTCTTGAGTCTTCGGACTGAAAGCGGCGCTCCCAGATAGCGACACGGGAGGTCCTCAATCCGGCAGGAGAGGATGTCCCTAACTCTGGCAATGTCGTTCTCCGAGCAGTGGAGCGAGGACGCTACACTCTTGTCGAGGTTGGGCTAAACCAAAAATGGTGAGCACTGCCTTGATGACCTGCAGGTCCCTTACATTAGAAACCACGAACAGAACTAGGTCGTCAGCATACAGACTCGTTCTGTTGCCGACACTGTCATGCAGCGGTGTTAGAAGCTGCTGCTGCTCTACCCATTTTAGGAAATGGTTAAGTACCTCCATGGTCAGCACAAATAACATCGGTGAGAGCGGGTCTCCTTGGCGAAGGCCGCGAGCATGGCATATTCGCCTCCCCGGGCGGCCATTGAGTAGAATCTTCGTGCTTGGAGTGGCCAAGATTATTGAAATTCAATCTCTCCATCGCTGGCCGAAACCCATGTGTTGGAGGACTTCTAGGAGGAACGGCCATGAAACCGTGTCGAAGGCCTTTGCTATATCAATATTGAGCAAGGCGGTCGGCGACTTCTTTTCATGGATGGCTTTGCAAGCGATCTGCACATTCCTGAAGTTATCATGGATGCGACGTCCTCTGATGAAAGCGCTCTGGTTGCGCAGGACGAGGGCATCCAGAACGCCTGCTAGCCTGTTTGCCAAGCACTTGGTGATGAGCTTGCTGAAACTGTGTATGAGGCTGATAGGGCGATAGTCACGGATCTCCACCGGGTGTTCCTTTTTCTTCAGTAGTATCATGTAAGCATCATTCAGGTGATTGAAGCTACGGAAGTCCAGCAACCAGAAAGCATTGAAGGCGTTCATGACGTCCATCTTGATTGTCCCCCACGCCTTCTTGTAGAATAGGCCGGTGAAACCGTACGGCCCCGGAGCCTTGTCATTTGAGGTGTGTTTAGTTGGTAAAAAGTGGGTAAAAAGTTTCTGTAGCATTTTTTATTGTTATTTGACAAATATTATCTAACCATGAAGTAACTAGGCTCAAAAGATTCATCTCGACATTTACAGACAAACTGTGCAATTAGTTACTATTTTTACCTACATTTAATACTTCATGTATGTGTCCAAATATTTGATGTGATGGGTGGAAGAGGAAATATTTTGGATTTGCATGGGAACTCAACAAGGCCTTGGCAGATTAGCAATGACTAAGGCTGGACGAAAAACTCGAAACTCGTTAGCTCGCTCGGCTCGTGGCTGGCTCGGCTCAGCTCGGCTCGGCTCGGCTCGTTAGGATAACGAGCCGAGCCGAGCCAGGATTTTAGCTCGTTAGCTATAACGAGTCAACTCGAGCTGGCTCGTGAGCCGCTCGCGAGCCAAACGAGCCGTAGTTTTAGAGAAAAAATCATCATAACTTATATTAGTTTTGTATTACTTCATGTTTTGCACTTCACAAATAGATAATATGTTAGCTCATATGAATATTTTATTCGATTTAAAGCTATTGAATATATTATTTTTATATTATTAATATTTTTATGCTTTAGATAAATACAAATATTATATTTTGTATTTTTTTTCCTGACTCGCGAGCCTAACGAGCCAGCTCGAGCTCGTAACGAGCCGAGCCGAGCTGACTTTCTGGCTCGTTAAGATAACGAGCCGAGCCGAGCTGACTCGTTATCCTAACGAACCAGAACGAGTCGAGCCGAGCCAGCTCGTTTACCAGCCTTGGCAATGACTGACCGAACTTCATCCTCGGTGAATAGGTACTCGAGCTCTGGCCTTGCTATTTGCGGCACTCCCAAGGTGTGCAGATCGAATCTTCTTGAACGCTCAAAGTTCGCTCCAAGGACGCTGATGTAATGATCGTAGAGAGCATCGGCCATCGCTGCGTCGCTGACAACATCCGTCCCCTGAACGCGCAGCGCGTCAATCCGGTTCTTGCGGTTCCGGTGACAGGCTTGTAAGCCATTGTTTAGTTCCCCCGATTCTCTTTCAAATTTCACTATGCAAAAAGAAGATTCCCCATCACATCAAAATGTCGGTAAATATATGGAGTACTAAATGTTGATGAAATCAAAAACTAATTGCACAGTTTTGTTGTACTTTGCGAGACGAACATTTTAAGCCTAGTTAGTTAAATTTTGGATAATTTTTACCAAATACAAACGAAATGCTACAGGAATTCTGATACAGTGTTTTTCTCCCCAATTCACCGAACTAAACGAGGCCTAAGTGATAAAACTTTGTGCTAGCATCCCCTTCCGCTAAGGGTGTGTTCACTTCGCGAAAAGTAGGTGAAAAGTTACTATAGCATCTTTCGTTGTTATTTGGCAAAATTTGTCCAATCATGGACTAACTAGGCTCAAAAGATTCGTCCCGACATTTACAGATAAACTATGCAATTAGTTACCTTTTTTACCTACATTTAATGTTCCATGCATCCGTCGAAAGATTTGATGTGATGGGTGGAAGAGAAAATATTTTGGGTTGGGATGAGGAAGTGAACAAGGCCTAAGAAGAGCAGACGCGAACGTTGCCGTACAATCGTGCGCGCCAAGGATGCTAGACCCAGGACCCGCAGTTTGAGGGTTTTTCGAAGCTCAGCCTCCCAGGCTAAGGCTATCCGTACTCATGGACCTCTATATTCATCCTCTATATGTCCTAGTCAGCAAGATTCTCTCCTCTATACTCAATTCTCCCGCACCCATCCATCCTCTATATCATCCTCTATACACTTTATCCACTATGAGACCCACTTGTCATTTTATCTAAATATATCCATGTGTGATCTAGTTTTGAAGGATTTATTGAGACAAATTTAATGATGCAATCGAAATTTAATTTGGATTTTTGGTTTGTGGGTTATAGCATTTTTTTCCTTTGTTTAGCTAGCAGGGTCCGCCACTACAGAATATAGAGTAAGCATAGTACTACTCTAAATATAGAGTGAGAGAAAGAATAGAGTATCGTTTTAGAGTACCTATTACAACAGTTTTTACTTTATATTCGTACTCTAAAACTTTAGAGTATCGTTTAGAGTATGTCCACTACGGGCAGTCTAACAGAGTTCTGGACTCCTGCTCCTCATCAAACCTCTGAATGACTTCACCGGCCATGGCGAGCTGCAGGCGCACACTGCCGATCTTGGTGTTGCTCCACTGACGCAGTGATTTGGCAACATTTCGGAGCTTGTAGTCCAGCACGCGGAAGGGGTCCGCGTTTGTCACACTCGGTTCCCATGCCGCAGTAACAGCATCGTCGAAGCCCGGCAATTTCGTCAGGGCCTCGTTTAGATACCTAAATTCATCTTAAATTTTACTATAACAAAGAAGATTCTCCATCACATCAAAATATCAGCACATATATGAAGTACTCAGGGCCGTCGACAAGGGTGTGCGAGGTGAGCGATGGAACAGGGCCTCCAAATACGTGGGGCCCCTAGCCACAGCTTTTTACTATACCGGTCATCAGGCATCAGGCCATCATGTACGTATCCAACTCATGCTACACCGTTGTTATCTGCAGTGTCTGGTTTTGCTTTTTGAATATTTAATTAATGTTTAAATTAATCATTTGAACCTTTGATATGTTCAGTACAATTGACTAACAGCCTCTTAGTTCATAGCTGTTGTCGGCAAAGTATATCTACACACTCCACTAGCTGAATTTTTAGTAGAATAATACAAATTGATACAATTCATAATATAACTTGGAGATTTTATTTTGAAAAATACCAGAGAGATGGTGCTTTCCAGTAGAATAATGCTATTACTATCTTTACTCTCTTAAATTTAATATGTGATATATTTCTAAACATCGCACAAAATAGCATTTATTAAATTTATGTAATTAAGTGAAAGTATATCTTATGTATTAAAACCCAAACTTATATTTCGCTCGTGGGCCCCAAATTCCTAGAGACGGCCCTGGAAGTACTAAATGTACAAAAACTAATTGCACAGTTTTGTTCTACTTTGCGAGACGAATATTTTAAACCTAATTAATCAATGTTTGGACAATTATTACCAAATAAAAATAAAATTGCTACAGTATAACGTGACGTTTACTATATAAAATTTGCCTCCATCTAAACATGACCCAGAAGGACTCAAACCGGAACCTACGCTTTAAGGCTCTGTTTGGTTTTCTTTTGTTGAAGTTTAACACCCATCACATCAATGTTCCCTCAAATGCATGGAGTACTAAATGTAGACTAATTACATGAATGTCGCTACAGATTAGGAGTAATTTACGAGACGAATCTATTAAGCCTAATTAGTCCAAAATTAAAAACTTTTTGCAAATAAGACGAAAGTGCTACAGTGTTTGTTAAACTTTAACAAACCAAACCAAACACCCCCTAAATCAGTGTTGACATTAAGCTGTAGCAGCAACGGGTCTGAGCAGTCCGAGGATAGAGGCTTGAGCATGTGGTTGGGGAAGGCTGCAAACCAATCCATTGATGCAAACTCACCGACGAATTCTGAGAATATGGATATGGTTAGCTCGTTTAACAGAACACCATGGAGCTAAAATATCGTTACTAAAACAGAGAAACCAAACCATTTTTTATAAGTAAAGTACTGACCGATACATTAAGACAGAGCAACTAATTCCCGATCTGACAAACCTAGAACAAGAGCATGAGAAGGTGTTATTTCTCTGCGCTAGTAAAGTAAGATTCAGCTGAGGCGACTGCAAATGCCGTCTCTTTGCTTCGTTACTCGGCGGCTGGAGCGCTGTGCTTCCGGTGATCCAGCGGATCGGAGATCAGAAGAACGCCCGGCTGCCATAGAACACCTTGGGAGACGGCTTCTCCTGTTGCCCTGCAGCGGCCGGCTTCTTCACCGCGCTCGAGTCGGCACCAGTGGAGTCTGCGTCGGGTGTTGCTGCTGCGGGAGTACTCTTCCCGCTGCTACCGTTGTCTATGTCCAAGGATGGAAGCTTCATTTTGGCCAGGGAATCCGTGAATTGCTGCATGCTCTTCATGTACATGTCCATGATCTGGTTCCCGTCCACCTTCACCTCCTGCTCGATGTTGATGCTGATCACCGGCTTGTCCACGGCGGCCTCCGACGCGGCGCCGGGCGAGTTCGCCGCCGGGACCTCCTGGACGGTGCGGGACGAGTCGACCTCCGCGTCGGCGGTCTCCGACGCCGCCTTCTCCTTGCGGTCAGCCGACGAGTGGGCGTTCCCGGACGGCTCAGAGCTGGAGTTGGACTGAGGGGTGGCCGGGAACGCCGCGGCGGCGGGGGACTCCGTGGTGGACACGCTGCTGACCGGCGTGTCGCTCCGGAAGGCGCCCACCGAGTCGGCGGTGCTGTTGTCCGTGGAGAAGGTCTCCACGAGGCGCACGCCGGCGTCGTGGCTCATGGTCGTGACGCCGTCCCCGTGCTCCGAGGTGAGGAGGCTGTCGGAGCTCTGCGTTTCCACGGCCGCGCACGGCAGCCTGGTGTACTCGGAGACCATGATCTGGTTCTCCTCCACGAGATTCAGGTCCGGGAACTCGATCTTCTCGTACTCCTTCCCGTTCCCGACGCCGTCGGCGGCGTTGTTCTCCGGCTCCTCCTCCTCCGGGTCGGCCAGCGCCGGCTTAGGCGTGGGCGAGATGGGCACGACCTCCGGCACGACCCCGATGTAGGAGAGCTCGAGCTGCAGGAACCCTGAGGGGGTCTGGAAGAGGTCGCTGGTGGTGAGCGGGAACTCGCGGGCGAGCGTGCCGCCGTCGGCGGCGACGACCTCCGGGAGCGGCACGAGCGCGAAGCCCAGCAGCTGGTCCTGCATGTAGTTCTTGACCCGGCTGAGCATCCACACCTCGCAGCGGAGCGCGGCGTCGACGTCCCCCGAGCGCACGCCGAGGCGCAGCGACTGGTCGAACACCGGGTTGCGACCCCCGCCGTTGACCACCTGCGTGGACGCCGCCGGCGCGCCGTCCCCCGGCAGCGAGAGCCGTGCGTACACGTCCTGCTTGTGGTAGATGCAGATGTTCTGGATGTCCCGCGCGCTCCGCACGTGCACGTCGACGTAGCCGATCAGCTCCGCGCCCCCGGTCCCGTTGGCGGCCGCCGCCGCAGACGCCGGCGCGGAAACCGCTCCTCCCTTCTGCTGCTGCTGCTGCTGCGGCTGCTCCATGACAAGACCACACCTTTACTCCTCCAAGCCTTCAACTCTGCGTCCACGGCAAAGGGGAAGCAACAAATCAGACGAAACCCATACAATAATAGCATCACGCAAATCTTCTGAGCAGCTGCATAGTCGAAATCCGAGAAGTAGGTGAAGCGAAACTGTCGGCAGATGCTCACTACAGTGCGCCGAGACAGACCTAACCGGAACTGCACACCACCTCCACAAGCTTCTTGAGCAGACTGGTGATGGGGGGGTGATTTCTCCTACTCGATTCGACGCAACTGCTGAAATACAAATACCACGCGAACCCACTGGAGTTCCGGCAAAAGCGCTGCTACTGTCATCACTAAAGAAAGGAGTTCAGGATGTGTAGGTTTCCATCCCGATAAAAGCGAAGCGAAGGGAAAGCGCGAGAAAAAAAGAGCTCAAATCCCAGGAAGAAAAGGCGAGAGATCTCAGAGCAGGAGAGGGAATTGAAGCAGATTCGTGATGCCGCTTCTTACCCTGTCCGAAGTGCCGGTGCTGCTCTCGAGACGACGACGAGGGAAGCAGGGCCAAGCGGAGGAGAGCGAGCGGCAGGGTGGGGGCTCGAGATATAACACAAACTCCCAGTAGTAGCACCGTTTAGATGCCAAAAAAAAATTTGCCAAAATTTTCAGATTCTCCGTCACATCGAATCTTTGAACACATGTACGAAGCATTAAATATAGATAAAAAATAAAACTAATTACACAATTTAGACGAAATGGACGAGACAAATCTTTTAAGCCTAATTAGACCATGATTGGACAATATTTACCCAATAACAACGAAACTGCTACAGTAGCGTTTCGTCAAAAAAACCGCCAACTAAACAGCCCCTAAGCTGGCTTTGCCTTTGTTTTCTACCCCTCTACCTAACTAAGCTTGCTTTGCTTTTATTGCCTTGTTTGGCCGAGCCGTAGCGTTAGCGTAGTCTACTACTGCTGCATGTGCTTCCCCGACTGGCCGTTGGTAGTAGAGCCGTACTGTATTCAAAGGCGCTAACAAAATACTAGTACTACGTACACCGTTCACCCTATCCTGACCGCATACGTAGCAATCATCCTACTGTTAAGAACGCACGTAGATGGTTCCCCAGCTGGATAGAGTTGAAGGGCAGAGGAGGCCCCAGGAAAGGTCGCGAAAGGGGTCGCAGAAAGTCCGCGGCCGGGAGCGCAGCCCCCGGGGGGGTCACGGACAGGCCACTTTGCGCGGTTTTTCGCCGTGGTGACAGCCCGAAAAGTCAAGGTTGTTTCGCGGCTGCGCTCGCCTTGGCGCCTTGTGGCGGCAGCGCGTGAGCGGGGGCGGCCAATGGCTTGGCGCCACCTCCGCGGGAGGGCACAAGGGCAGGATCCCTTTTGATGGGCAGGCCGCGTTGTTTAATCGGGGGCCGGGGCCGGGACGAACGAACCGCGGCAGGGCGTGCGTGGGCCGCGGGCGGGTACTGGTGGGGGTGGGTGGGCGCGTGCCGTGCCCGGCGTCGCTGTCCGTCTGCCCGCGCTCGCACGCTCGCGCCCGGTTTTTCAAAGCGGATATCATCATCTCGCCGGGCCCTTTTCCGCGTCCGTCCGCCATCATCGCGAGCATGTTACATTTGTTTCATCGGGCGGGTTCGCGAGGCGGGTCGGCGTGGCCTTGCCTGGCCTGGCCATGCCCGCGGCGGGGCCGGGCCGACCGCGCGCGTGCGCTGCGGCGCCGGAGCCTGCAGCCAGAGGTAGCGACCGGAACGAACGACAGCTTCGGCACCAGGCGTCACCGCTTATCTGATGAGTAAATCTGACCCATGTGCGGTGAGAGGCAGATGGATGGATGGATGGATGGATGGATTCCGTGGCGTGGGGTGGGCTGGTGGCAAGCTTTTTAGACCGTTTCTGCCTTGCCTTGCGAATGGTCCCGCGACCCTCTACCATGCGTCGGTTGCAATTTGCAAAGCGTGTCCATGGACTCATGTATCATGGTGGGCGGACACGAGAGGAGAGTCATCCATAGGGCCAGAGACCTGGACTGTTGAACCTTAGCTCAATAGAGAAGCAACTTAGACACCATTTGGCGTAAGCTGCCGAGAGCATGTTAAGCCAATCCCACTGTTTGTTGCTTAGCACACGATCGGTGTCGATTTTAGACCTTCAAAATTTGGCAAGCGGTCCAGTCGCTACGACGCAAGCAGTAGTAATCCATTCGCTCGAGAGCAAAAATCTGAATCTCCATTTTCACAAGCCAGTGCAAGCAAAAACTGTCTTTCTAAGCATATATAGCTCATGCGATCGATTTTCCAATTCCATCATGATGTTGTGGTCGCACATGCGTGCGGATGTAATGGATTGACCAAGCGAAAGTAAGCGAGGGGCCGAGGGCACATCAACGTGTACTTGATTGCAACTTGAGTGCAAGTATCTTACTTGTAGATCCAGCAGTTGTTATAGTTGTGGACCACAGTCTACAGGGAAAAGCGCCATCAGATTCCCGTTAGCAATGACCTTTCCTCACTGCAGCTTAATCACGCATGTGTCTTCGAACTGTCTCTCCCGCTTGGCAATGTTTGCTGAACCCAAGCAGCCAAAAATCCCAATCAAGGCTATAATATGTCACATAAGTAGCCACCACTTGCCACAATAGTATAAGGGCGCCATTCCCAACCCAGAAATCATATGATTTCTACATTTATTAATTCGGAAGTGCTAGCAGAAGGCATTTGGACGTTGCTCCTGTTCGAGCGCATTCACCGTGTCTCGTCCCGTTCTCGCGTAACCAAAGCGTGCCCCGTCCCGTCCTCGTAACAGAAGCGTGCCCGTAACCCCGCATCGCCATAACAGACTGGAGCGCGCCCACCTTGCGCGCTGCATATGCATCTGTCGTCCTCAGGCGCCTGGACGGTGACCCACGGCGGGCCCCAACAGTAGCAGCAGGGGCTGCGGCAAATTGGTCACATTGCAACATGTGCAACACACGATGTACTTTTGAACATCCAAATGCAACACTTGCAACATACGTCTAAAACACTTGAAACATGTGTCTGAAACACTTGCAAAACACCTAAAAACACTTGAAAACCATTGCAAAACATACGCAACATCCAGATAAAACACTTACAACATATGTGTGAAACATATGCAACTTCTAGATAAACACACTTGCAAAATGCGTCTAAAAGTCAGATGAAACATTGAGAAGAGAAGTTTGTAACAAACGTGTACAACCATTGCAACAAATGTAACATCCGGATCTACTTTTGCAACATGCATATGAAATACTTGCAACATACCTCTAAAACATATGAAACACTTAAAACATGCACTTTCAACAAAAGCTGGTAGGCGGGCCGGCGGAGCAATGCTTCAATGCACAACGAGATTTGGTGCTTGGTCACGATGGAGAAGGAGGATGGCAGTGGACAGGCGGCGGCACGGCCCCCGTTGTGCGGTGGCGCCCTCGACTAGCGGCACCCGCAGTGGAGGAGCCAGTGGCGGTCGGGCAGGAGTGGCCTCGCACGGCAAGGCACCCCCTCGCTGGAGAAGGTCGCGGTGAGCGGCAACCGCGCTGGAGAAGGCGAGCGGTGGGGAACGCCGCGACGACTGTGCGAGTTGGAAAATATCGCTGTCTTTTTTTAGAAGTCATGAAGGAAGATAGAGGGGAGCAGGCTTGTTGGGCTGGTAGCGCACAGGCTCAGGAAGCTCGGTGTCCGGACATTTCCGTTATTAATTAATTAATGCGTCAGCTTAATAAAAAGATAATGTGGCATTGCAATTAAAGAAGAGAGGAGAAAAATGATTTCTTAATAAGAAACTAAGTCCACAAAGGAACCAAGGCACAAAGATATATGATAGGTAAATGAGGGAGAGAGAAGACATGTGTTGTAATAATTATCTATTAAAAACATAGTTTTATGTGTAGTGTTTACACAAATTAATAAAAACTATACATAGCATTATACGAGTGCCATGGAACTAGCCCTAACAACCGTGTCATCTCTTTTTTTCCCATATAGAATATAGGACTAGACCCGGCTTTTACATATACGGAAAAGCCAATATAGAGTTTACATCAAACGTTATAAGTTGCGGACACCAGCGGCCAAAAGAGGCAAAGACCCGACCATGTCATCCAGTCATCCTTATTCAGGTCCGTGCATATCAAATTTTGTGTCTCTTGTGGTGGTTGCTAAGCTAGACCTGGCGTATCATTAGTCTCTATCTTTTCGGCAACATCACAATCTGAAAATTGGAACAAGTGGTCTACTGCATAGGTTCAATGACAACTCCAAAGCTGACGCCACATGCTAAACTGCTTAACTATCGAAAGGAATAATTCGGCTTCAAAAGAGAAGATGACAGAGTAGTGGTAAAGCAGCTGATTTGGGCCGCCCGGCCCAATACTAACATCAACTAATGTGTAATCATCACCCAAGTACGAAATCTGGCACCCAAAACCTCCACTTGGAAGAGTTCCATGGCCCTCAATTAAGGCCCTGTTCATCTGACTTATAATCCGTCTTATTCGACTTGTTTTTTTAGTCGGAACAGTATTTTTCTCTCATAAAAAATTAGCTAATAGTGTTTTTCAGCCGGCTTATTTTGTGCTGAGATAATAATTAAGGGACAACAAGTTCACATAGCTTTCATGTGAACTATCGCCGTTACGCCTCTTCAGAGTTCAGACGGCAGGTACCGCTGCTCAGCTGCCGCTATTCTCCTACAGCAAATTTGACTGCAATCGATCGGCCTTGGCAGGCAGGTAGTAGTATCTCGGGGTGAAGTCAGATGTAGCACAGGTATTAGACTACCCGTAGTGATATTATAAAGAGATACTCTAAAGCTTTAAAGTATGAATATAGAGTAAAAACTACTATACTAGGTACTCTAAAATGATACTCTATTTTTTCTCTCACTCTATATTTAGAGTGGTACAGTGCTTACTCTATAGTTGATAGTGGCGGGCCTCACTAGCTAAACAAAGGAAAAAATGTTATAACTCACAAACCAAAAATCTAAATTAAATTTCGATTGCACCATTAAATTCGTCTCAATAAATCCTTCAAAACTAGATCACACATGGATATATTTAGATAAAGTGACAAGTGGGTCCCACAGTGGATAGAGTGGATAGAGAATGATACAAAGGATGGATGAGTGCGGGAGAATTGAGTATAGAGGAGATAATCTTGCTGACTAGCACGTATAGAGGATAAATATAGAGGTCCATGAGTGCGGATAGCCTTATCCTGTCGCAGGGCACGAAGAAATGGTTGTGCATATGTAAGACTATCTGCAGTGGGTACTCTAAAACGATACTCTAAAGCTTTAGAGTATGAATATAGAGTAAAAACTGCTGCACTGGGTACTGTAAAACGATACTCTATTCTTTCTCTCACTCTATATTTATAGTAGTACAGTGCATACTCTATACTCTATAGTGACGGGCCCCACTAGCTAAACAAAGAGAAAAATGCTATAACTCACAAACCAAAAATCCAAATTAAATTTCGATTGCACCATTAAATTCGTCTCAATAAATCCTTCAAAACTAGATCACACATAGATATATTTAGATAAAGTAACAAGTGGATCCCACAATGGATAGAGTGGATAGAGGATGATATAGAGGATGAATGGGTGCGGGAGAATTGAGTATAGAGTAGAGAATCTTGCTGACTATGACATATAGAGGATGAATATAGAGGTCGATGAGTGCGGATAGTCTAACGCTGTGCAGCCGTACGATGCTTGATCCATGCATAACAGTTAACAGGGACGCCGTTCTGAAGATTGGGCTATCTGAATACTGAATGCGTTATGCGTAGTATGCTAGTGGTCCGGCCTCCATGGCCGATCGACCGACCGTTCGAGCCGTCGTGATTGAACGTTTGACGTACTGGGAAAGAAACAAATGCTGACGGTGCGAGCTGAAGGAGGCCATGGATTGTAGCCTCGTTTTGTCGTGAGTCCTGACTAAGGTTGGATAACGAGCTCATTCTGGTTCGTCAGGATAACGAGCCAGCTCAGCTCGGCTCGTTATTTTAACGAGCCAGAAAGCCAGCTCGCCTCGGCTCGTTATGAGTTCGAGCTGGCTCGTTAGGTTCGCGAGCCAGATATAAAAAATACACAAAATATAATATTTGCATTTATCTAAAGCTTAAAAATATTAATAATATAAAAATAATATATTCAATAACCTTAAATCGAATAAATATTTATATGAGCTAACATATCATCCATTTGTGAAGTGCAAGACATGAAGTAATACAAAACTAATATAAGTTATGATGACTTTTTCCCTAAAACTACGGCTCGTTTGGCTCACGAGCGGCTCACGAGCCAGCTCGAGTTGGCTCGTTATAGCTAACAAGCTAAAATCCTGGCTCGGTTCGGCTCGTTATCATAACGAACCGAGCCGAGCTGAGCCGAGCCAGCCACGAACCGAACGAGCTAACTAGCTTCGAGTTTTTCGTCCCGCCTTAGTCCTGACTGATTGGGGCTGCATATCGTGGAAATGGAACGCACAACTAGTACGTCTTTTAGGCTCTCCCTCTGTGTCACTATCTACTACGTACTCTACTAGTACTATCTCTATCTCGGTATGTCGCTCTGAAACACTAGATGATTGTACTTGTACCTCAGTATATGGTACCATGCAACCACCATGGGTAAATTCGATGGTCGATGCGCTGCGTGCCATCTTTTGGTTGGGGTCCATCGACATGCCTATACGACCCTCATACTGATTCCTGCGAGGTGCTAACACATTGCCTGTGCGGTGATGGTACAGCACGGCCGCACCGCATCTGTCCTCGCGGCCGGCCGGCGCACATGGCCGTGCCGTTACGGGCGCCAACACCTCGTCACTGGACCATGCAGCCGCACGGAACCGCAGAAGACAGCGCCACAGCGGAGCGTCCCAGCCTCGGGCCTCCCTGGTCGATCGACGGCGACGGCCGTCTAGTTTTCTAGAGCCGTTCCTTTCAGGGCAGGACAGATTTTGAGTTTTTTTCCCCCCTTTTACAGGTTTCGTGCTGCACTGTTGCACCCTGTGTACAGTCTGTAACGGGACGAGGACACGAGCTAGCGGACGAAGGAGTGGCGGGGAAAGGAACAGTGCACGCCGCTCATTTTACAGATCATGAAGCGAATAGCTTTGCAAGTTGCCAGCAGACAGCGTCACTTTACTTGTTTATGGCAGGGCGGCTGTGTGTGTCTGTGTGGTATGGCCGTCGGCGGCGATAGGATAGGTCGCCTGGTGACGTTTTCTTTGAGCTTTTCTATACGCTGACCAGCTGATATGGTCCATACGGATACCGACCGCGGCAACCTTTGCAGCGGTTCTAGCGTTCAGACGGAGCTTGCCCGTGCCTCTTGTTTTTTGATTTCTTGAACGAGTGGTACACGATATGACGTTTGTTAAGATATTGCTGAATATCTGAAAGACTTCCTGTTGCAAGCTGTTAACGCAGCTTTTAGATACAGAGAGAGGGCCAATTCAGATGCAAATTTGGCTCGTAGGCTGAGGAAATGGCCCTGCCCTCTCAAATGTGGCTCCTTGCGTGGCGTATGACCAGGGCCGTCTCTAGGAATTTGGGGCCCACGAGCGAAATATAAGTTTGGGTTTTAATACATAAGATATACTTTCACTTAATTACATAAATTTAATAAATGCTATTTTGTGCGATGTTTAGAAATATATCACATATTAAATTTAAGAGAGTAAAGATAGTAATAGCATTATTCTACTGGAAAGCACCATCTCTCTGGTATTTTTCAAAATAAAATCTCCAAGTTATATTATGAATTGTATCAATTTGTATTATTCTACTAAAAATTCAGCTAGTGGAGTGTGTAGATATACTTTGCCGACAACAGCTATGAACTAAGAGGCTGTTAGTCAATTGTACTGAACATATCAAAGGTTCAAATGATTAATTTAAACATTAATTAAATATTCAAAAAGCAAAACCAGACACTGCAGATAACAACGGTGTAGCATGAGTTGGATACGTACATGATGGCCTGATGCCTGATGACCGGTATAGTAAAAAGCTGTGGCTAGGGGCCCCACGTATTTGGAGGCCCTGTTCCATCGCTCACCTCGCACACCCTTGTCGACGGCCCTGCGTATGACCTCTGTTGGTACTGGTAGCTCGCCATAGAACAGCTCTCCAGCATGCAATCTGATGAAAGATCTGCTATACGCTGGCCGTCCGTCCAACCTTTTCTACTTTCTTCATTCTAAATTTTAAGTTGTTGTGTCTTTTTTAATACATAGTTTTAATGATTAATGACTTGCAATTTAGAGAAGTATATCATTGACCATCCAATTTGGGCGTTGGAGCAGAAGTTTTGAAATGGTTGCTTGATTCTGACGGAGCTTGTTGATGCCTCTTGTTTCTATTCTACAAGACCAAGTGGTGCACGACACCACACTCCTTAACATATTACTACTTCTGAATATCTGCAGCCCAGTTGCTGCAAGCTGTTCACCAAATCAGAGGCAAATTTTGGCGTCTGGCCTATCGGTTCAGCTAACGTTCCTCGTCTATCTCACCATTTCAGTCCGGTTGGTCAAGATCTCTGCAAAATGACGACGAAAGCGAGCGATCGACCCGATCGAATCAACGTCGTCGTCACATCCCTCATCCCTGGCATGCATGCATGCACCAGGGATCGGCACTGAACAACAGGTCAGTTGCAGAGACTTGGGGGCGCAGCCGGGGCAGCCAGCGCCAAACTGGATCGCGTCCGCGAGTCCGTCTCGAATTAATTCGTTACCCTGCTCCGTCAGACAGGTCATATTCTGATGCTGCTATAAACAAGATGATGGAGCGAAATTTTCTCTCCTAAACAGAACAGCGCCAATCATCTGTGGAAGGAACAGGGCACCGGGACACGGGCCAATGGCGCCTATCTCAGCCAGCTAAGCCAGGACAGTGACCTGACCTGAGGTTACGCACGCAATGGGGGTGGTGCCGATCTTGTCTCACGAACATCGCAATTATTTTTCGCAAAAAAAAAAAGAAAAAGAAAAGAAGATCGCAATTATGTCCAGCAGAAGATCCAGGATTGGATTGTGGTTGAGATTTTGAGCGAGGGCTTGCACATTTTGGGTTCGTGTGTTGCGTTTCTGATAGTGATAAGAACTGACAAGATGGATGATAGATCTAGAGCAGCCATTGAGTCAGCTAGCCAAGCCAAATGGTTGGCTGATACCGTGGAGTTCAGAGACTTCCATCGGTGGCATTCATATCCCGTCAATATCAATCTGTGTAATCTAGATGAAAAGTATGTCTACAAAGTGCCAGCTCGATCTTACTATGAGATAGTAGTACATTAGAGTTCTTACGTTATGGTACTACCACGGGAAGGAAACATCAGCTCTATCAATCTATCATCCATGGCAGCAGTGTAAGCTGATCCCATCTTGACCATACATGGATTCAAGTAGCAACGAAACAACTGAGAGCAAAAACAGAATCACGAAATGTTGGCAAAACATGTGACAAGCTGAGTAGATACAAAAAGGAACAGAGGAATTTGGACTCGGAACCTCAAGCAAAAAACACATGGTTGACGATCCAACATTCCCTATAACCTGACAAGACAAAGCAAGCATACCCTAGCATCCTGTACACAGCTACAAACCAGCATCATCAGTGGCGGATCCAGGACAAAATCCTAAGGGGGACTGAACTTTACGGCCGACTCGACCTTCATCTTCAACCTCTATCCAGTGTCCAACGTCTCCTTCCTAAGCTCTAATGGCCGAACTTTCATGGGGCTCAAGGAGGGCTGGTCTCTTCTTCCTCTCTTTCTCTCCATTTTTCTTCTTTCCTCCACCTCTTCTTCTCCCTCACCCTCCCCATATTTCCATTGATGCACCAACTGTAGGGGGGTTGGAGCCCCCCCCCCCCCCCCTCCCCCAAGTAGATCCGCCCCTGAGCATCATTACCACCCAAATCTGCTAGCATACCCTGAGACCCTGAATCCTCCCTCCCTCTTAAGCCTTACTCTTAACTGACGTTACGTTAGTAACCAACCAAACATCCTCACTCGCAAACCACATGTGTATTCACATAGCCAAACCAACCAGAACCAGCTGTTATTTACAGATGATCTGAACATCGCATCCCAAGAGTAGCTGATCTGCTCTCAAGACTCCCACAGAGAATGGAGCAGATTTCGACCACTTAATTCTTGCTTTACCTAGCCAAGCTAGTAGCTCCAACTGCTCCAGCTCTGCAGCCAACCCCTTGCCGCTGCTCCCGCAGGTAGCCAAGCAAAGTCTCAGCCTGCAAATTATGCAACAAAACCTTTGTGACTAGAATTTGGAAGCACTTTTCAGATTCACCAAAACTAATTAGCACATGCACATGCGTTGTAACTTGTAAGCCGGACAAATGAGGGGACATTGTTCCAAGCTACTAGTATTCCTCTTCTCTCTTTAAAGCGAGTTTTATTAATTTAACATAGTATGTTGTTTCCTCGAAGGACCAAGCTAGTAGCAAAAGTACTGCAGTGTTGACTTGCAGTGCAGAAGACAGCAAGCGTATCCTCCTGTAGTCCTTGGAAGATTTAACAGATCCTCGACTGTACTTGACAAATGTAAAAAAAAAATAAACAAGTGCGTATCTCCACAATTTGAATGGAATCAAGAGGTCAACACCTGATTTGATATGCATGCCACCTAGCACGCACGAAGGCCTTTTAACAAACATGGATAACACCGAGCACTTCTTAGGGACAGGTAAAAATCTACCTAAACCACGAGTACATGTACAGCGAGCCCTTTCCGGGTTTAGGCACCGTTTAGATGCCAAAAATTTTGCCAAAATTTTCAGATTTCCCGTCACATCGAATCTTTGAACGCATGCATGAAGCATTAAATATAGATAAAAAATAAAACTAATTACACAGTTTAGACGAAATGGACGAGACAAATCTTTTAAGCCTAATTAGACTATGATTAGACTATGATTGGACAATATTTGTCAAATAACAACAAAACTGCTACGGTAGCGTTTCGCCAAAAATTTTGCCAACTAAACAGCCTCTTAGTGTACTTTTCAGTACTTGGTGTCAATCAGAATTTCAATCAAACTCAAACTGATGACATCGCGGCATACTACTGTTTAGTACAATCAGTTCAAAACTGACTGGCAAAAGTGACTTCAGTCGCATCAGCAAACGCTCAAGACGTACTTCAACATTGCTCTATCAAACAAAATTTAGCAAGGCAAATCATGTCCGATTAGCCAATAGGATATAGCTAGACGTGAAGAACTAGTAGCACTGAAATTTGTCGAAGAGAAAGGTGGGGTTTGTGCTGCGTACCTTGTGCTTGGCACGGGCAGAGCCGGACTGCGATAGCGCGACAAGTGGCGGGATGGCGCCCTCGCGTACAAGAAGCGCACGGTTATGCGGGGAATCGGAGCACATCTGCAGCAGCGCCACCACGGCGAATTCCTTCTCCTTGGCAGGGCCGTCCTCGATGGCCTCGACCAGCGCGGGGATCCCGCCAGCCTCCACCACGGCTTCGCGGCCCTCGGCGATGCCCGCGAGGCTCCCCAGAACTACCATTGCCTTCTCACACGTCCCGCTGCCGCGCTCGCCGATGAGGTGCACGAGCGGCACGACGGCGCCGGCGCTGACGGCTCGCTCCTTGTTCCTACGCGCGGAGCAGAGGCGGTAGAGCGTGGTGAGCGCGTCCTTCTTGCCGCGCGTGGAGCCCGCGGAGAGCAGCGCCACGAGTGGCGGGATGGCGCCGCAGGCCCCGATGGTGGCTCGGTTCTCCTCGATGCCCGAGAGGCTGAGCAGCGCGCACGCGGCGTTCTGCTTGGCCGGCGCCGTGCCGGTGCGCAGCGCGTAGACGAGCGGCTTGATGGCGCCCGCCGCCGTGATGGCGGAGCGGTTCCGCTCCTCAAGCGAGAGGTTGAGCAGCGCGGTGACCGCGCTCTCCTGCGCCACGGGGTCGGTGCTCCGCAGAAGCGGAACGAGCGCCGGGATGGCACCCGACACGCCGATCAGCTCGCGGATGTCGGACCGGTGCTTCGCCAGGAGGCGTATCCTGGCCGCGGCGCCGCGCCGCGCGTCCGGCCCGGCGTCGGGCCCCAGCGCCTGCACGCACGCCAGCACGAACGGCTCCACGCGCTCCAGCGGCGCCGCGTCCGCCGACAGATCCATGGACTCGAGGTCGTTCAGATCCACGGCGGCGGCGTCCGGCGCGTCGGATCTGGGCGGCGCCGCCCCCGCAGCCGCGGCGAGGCGCTCGAGCTCCCCGGAGATGTCGGAGTTGAAGCTGGAGTAGTCGGAGAAGTCCCGCGACAGGTCGAGCAGCTCCGTGGCGGCGGCGTTGATGGCGGAGGACGACTTGGCGACGGCCGCCGGGTGCGCGGGCCCCGCGGTGGCGGCGAGCTCGCGGAGGTGGAAGTCGATGACGGAGTCGGTGAGGTTCTCAATGTCCGAGTCGCCCGCGTCGGCGCCGCCGTCGCGCGGGGCCGGGGACGTGGACCCCGGGGAGGAGTCCGGCTGCAGCAGCGCGGAGCGGATGGTGCGCATGGAGTGGCCCTGGCGGCGCTGCGGCCGCGCGGCCGCGCAGGGGCTCTGACCCGACGAGGGCGAGGGGATCTGGGAGCCGGCGAGCGAGACCATGGCGGGCGGGCGGAAGAGCAGGCGGGAGGGTGGCGAGTGGTGATGATGATGGGGAGGGGAGGGGAAGGTGGGGAGCTGGTTGGACGCTGTACTGGTGTTCGTATACGTATACGCTCGCCGCCGATGCTGTTGTGTAGTCTGCCTTCTGCCGTGCACAGCACAGTCCGCAACAAACCAGCAGCGGCAGCAGCGCCGGCGGGCGAGTGCGGTGTGGATCTTTGTACTTGCCTCGTTTAGTTCTCTCAAATTTTACTATACAAAATAAAGATTTTCAATCGCATCAAAATACTGGTACATGCATGGAGTAATAAATGTAGATAAAATTAAAAATTAATTGCACAATTTAGTTCTACTTTGCGAGACGAATCTTTTAAGCCTAATTAGTCAATGTTCGAACAAAAATTCATAAATACAAACGAAATACTACGTTACAGAATCTTGCACTGTATAAATTTTCCAAAATCAGGCTAAGGCCTTGTTTAGATGTTGGAATTGGGAGGAGAAGTTGGAATAGTGTAGGTCACGTCGTACTGTAGCAACTTTTGTTTTTATTTGGTAAAAATTGTCCAAACTTTGACTAATTAGGCTCAAAATGTTCGTCTCGCAAAGTACAACAAAACTGTGCAATTAGTTTTTAATTTCATCTACATTTAGTACTCCATGCATGTGCCGACATTTTGATGTGACGGGGAATCTTCTTTTTGCATAGTGAAATTTGGGGTTGGATTTGGGAACTGAACAAGGGCCAACTAAACACGGCAGCCGCTTTTGCTCTGGGGACTGTGGACAGGTGTCTGTCTGCCTGCGCTGCCATGGCAATATGGCATGCCGGCTGCTAGCTGACCCCTAGTTTTATGAGCCTATCCCGATGACACGTGGGGCCTGTAAAGCTGTGTGCGGAGCTGTCAGTGGGTTGGGCTGTTGGTTTGGACTGCCAGTGCCGCAGTGAACGCTTTGGGTGGTGGGGCCCCTGTGCGGGCTGAGGTGAGGAGTGAGGACGGGAATCGGGAACGGGAAGCGAGCAACGGAACGGAGCAAGCAAGGAATCGCTTTTCCGTTTCCGCCCCGCGCCAGGCTAACAAGGCCTTGTTTGGTTCCAAAAAATTTTGTAAAATTTTTTAGATTCTCCGTCACATCGAATCTTTAGACACATGCATGAAGCATTAAATATAGATAAAAAATAAAACTAATTATACAGTTTAGACGAAATTCATGAGACGAATCTTTTAAGCCTAGTTAGTTTATAATTGGATTATATTTGTCAAATAACAACGAAATTGCTATAATAGCATTTCCTAAAAATTTTCGGGAACTAAACAGCCCCCAACAATCCGACGATCCTGCCAGGCTGCCACGGGGCTCGGCTCCGACGGCGGTAGGGTTCGTCTGTCGTGGCTCCGGGAGCCCGGAGTTTGGTGGGGGAAAGGAGACGAAACCGACGGTTGGATTGGATGGCCGTCCGCACGGCATGGGAGATCCGCGCTCCACCCTTTTCTTCCACCGGGCAACAGGGGGCGGCGTGCCGGGGCATTTGGCAGATTTTTGCAGGCGCCGGGTGTGGAGCGGTGGACGCTTTGCACGCCTCGTGTCCGCGCGTGCTCTCAAAAGGGATTCACGCGGCGGCGGCGTCGGCGTTGGCGTCGGTCGCGGTCGCGAGTCCATCCAAACAAGGCGGGGGCGGCAACAAAAGGAGGTCGGGACTCAGGACTCAGGTCACTCAGGTGGGTGCGTCCTGCGCGTGTGCCGGTGTGCGCGTGGGGGAATGGCGCAAAGTAAAGGGAGGAACAGAACTACAGAAGATGAGATGATTGGCTGTGTCGACTGTCGAGTTCTCAGTAGAAAGGAGGGGGGTCGACGACCCGCAATGTGGACTGGTGGTTTTAGGTCAGAACGTCAGGTATAAGGTGACCACACACACGATTGATATTTTTACACTGCCAAGGAAGATGATGGCGGTGAGAACGCGCGATTTCAAGCTACGTGATTGACAATAATCGGTCGACATTGATGGCTCCGTCAGTTACTAGCTTATGCAAACCGGTGTGCCGGTTTGTGCGGCCTCCGTCGGTAACGTCTGTCTACCGACTGTTGGATTGCCATGAGAATCGGCCTTCATTACCTTGTCTGTGTCTGGTACTGCAGATCAGCTCCCAGTACCTATCTACTGTACAGTACCAATATGGATGGAGTAGTAGTGACTAGCGAGCAAAGCGCCACATTTTGTGTTCGTCCCTCACATGTCCCGTCATTTGTTGCGTGGACGATCCAAATCAACCTTCTTTTTAAGCGAAGTCTCTTCTCTTCGACGGTATGCCGACAATTTCGTACTCAATGAAACGCTTTGCTTCCAGACCAAAAAGGACAAGTTTTTAATGATACGATCTTTTTTTTTTCCCCAGATCTACCTGGCAACGCTATTCATGGCCTTGTTTAGATAAAAACTTTTTATGAAAAACTACCAGAACGAATCTTGTGGCACATGTATGAAGTATTAAATGCAGATGAAAAAAACTAATTGCATAGTTTGGTTGGAAATCGCGAGATGACCGTTTTAAGCATAATTAGTTTGTTTATTAGTATCCGAAAACTTCTTCCGACGTAGCACAGAACATCCGATGTGATATTTTCACCAAAAACTGTTTGTATCTAAATAAGGCTCAAGTCTTCATTGCCCGGCTTGTAAATAGGCCCATAATGGATACCCGTTGGGCTAGTCGGACCTAAGGTAAGCGCCCAGATGGTTTCGCCTCCAGTAAACCAACTGAGCCCAACCCAACCGTCCAAGACTCCAAGCCCACGTACTCGATCTTGCAGTTTTCCAGAGTAGTAAAAGTTGGCAGGTCTCTCTCTCTCTCGATCTCGCGAAGGAGTAAGCTGGCAAGTTTGGCTGGCCGCAAACTCAAATGTGTTTACGTCACACCATTTGGGCACCGTTTGGATCCCAAAATTTTTGGCAAAACGTTACTGTAGCGTTTTCGTTGTTATTTGATAAATATTGTTCAATCATAGTCTAATTAGGCTTAAAAGATTCATCTCGTCCATTTCGTCTAAACTGTGTAATTAGTTTTATTTTTTTATCTATATTTAATGCTTCATGCATGCGTCCAAAGATTCGATGTGATGGAGAATCTTGAAAAATTTGGCATTTTGGGGCGCAACTAAACAGGCCATTGCTACAAGAAGGCGAATAGGCGATCAATGTGTACTCGTACCACGAAAGCTATGGCACACAAAACAATTTCAAACTAATGGTTTTTTCAAGAGTCAAACGAGGAATGCATAACTCCAATACGCCATCGTTGCAATGCATTTGAGCGAAGCAGCGAACACAGATGATATCGATTTTAGCATTTAGGAAGATCGAAAGATGGTAGCAGAAATGGCGCTTTTATTAACTACTGCAGTGTAAACAAGGAAGAAGGGGCTGCACTATGTTTACTAGACCAGGAAACTTTTAGAATACGAACTCTTGCTTAATCGAGAGTTTTTTTCTTTTTCTTTTTTGCCGGAAAGTCGGAAACAGTACACTCTCCGTTCCTTTTTCCGAAAACAACCTTCCTTCCCCTTTATCAAGGCGCCCGCGCTCTCTTGATTCAAATTTCTTGATTTTTGGCCTAACTGCCAAGAACCTGTACTAGCTCTGTTCCACAATGTTTGTCCGGTTCATATGCCTAGAAGGAACAAAAACTATGTAAACTTTTACCAAATTGAGTGATTCTTTATTGCACTAACTAATCTATCTCAAATGGACAAATTTGAGTATTACGATTAGATTCATGTCAAAGTACTAGTAGCAATAAAAGGAAGAATACAAAAGACACATATACCCTTACTCCACTTCCTAAGACGCTATCATCAACATGCTTAATGAAGATTGGTTGATAAATGGCAAATAACAATATAATACCTATCAAAGTTGTGCTAATATTTAATGGCAAACTATCTCTTAGTCACTAAAACCCCTTACATTTGGTTAATACAGTTTTTAATACTTGAATACACTATTATAGGACGGAGGAACTACCAGAGATATTAACGGTTAAAAGTGTGGCGCATGCACTATAGGAGGGAGAGAGAGATTAGCGGTCAAAAGTGTGGCCTTGGAGGCCACGCTAGACCAAACAGCGTATTACATTTTGAAATGGAAGGAGTATAAATTTGGCAAGTGTCCCTGCTAAAATTAGCATTCCCACTTTGGATGTGAAAGCGACTTGAGACAGACAAAATGAGAAAGTTGGGTCAAGTAATTCTGTATAAGCTTTTATGAAGGCCATTTCAGGAAGCGAAGCAAAGATAGGCAACTACGAGCTGTACTTCTGGAGCAGCATATATAGTTCGTTGACATTGAACTACTTCACAAAAGAACATGGAAACAAAGCTGTGCAAATATGCATAATCAAGGCAGAAGATCTATAAAAAAATTCCACAAAAGCATTCGCATAGCACAAAAGGGAGAAACATTACATGTATATACTTTTAGTGGCTTTATTACTGGGTCTCAATATGGCTTTGTACCCCCAATAGTTTGAATAGTAAGCCAAGCAACTCTCTAGTATACAAATGGAATTGTTAAAGAGAATAAAAACAAGCAGCTAATGTAGCCATAAATGGGCATAGATAATACAGCATTCCTTCGGTATACAAGTTTATCCTTCCGTATGACAGAATTCCAGCTTATGTTGGAACACTTCTAAGTATGTGCCGCAACCAACACTGCACATCTCATTCAAAAAACAAAGGCCTAATAGATGTAGAAATTAAACTAAAATCTGAAAGCTTCACAAAATGTTTGTATCCGCTCCTCTAGCATTTTTGGTGTTTAAACCACCTCTGGTTACCTAGAAACAAGCAACTAACCTGTATATTAATCTGACATCACCAATTCACAGTCATGCACCTGAAAGCCTGATATAGTAGTGGGTGTTTCACCTATCCCAAGTCATATATGAATATAATAATACTCTCCCTAGGAAGTGATACCTGCAAAAGGATACAACAAATTGTAGTTAAGTTTAAACTTCTATAGGTGTCCTAAAAAATGTTTTAAGAATATAAAGAGTGTATTTCAGGCATAGATTGATTGATGAAAAATAGCATTGCCAACAACAAACTTATCCAGTGCAACAATTCCAATTTAATTAGAAACAACACACTCATCCACTTTTCAATTTAATACAAGTGTCTTATATCACTGACTAACCAGCAAAGGTTAATGTTAAGGATGGAGCATAGCTTATATGCAAGGAATTCCTGCTAAAATCATACTGCGATTACATTGATTCACATGATCTATACATGGAGCCCGCGAAGTGTGCATGGTTGTACAAATCAAAATCCTGATTATGAAGATCTTACTAGGTCCAAAAAGAACATGTAGGATGGCCCTCTGTATATATTCCAATCTTGGGCCAGCTGAGCAGGCACAAACTAAACTAAATGCACCATTGTTCTTGTATGTAACTGTGATAGAATTATCTTGTGTTTGCAAGATGATTAGAATTCGGACCTTAATTAAATTAAATTATTGTTTATAAATAGGACTAATTTATTGCCAGAGTATTAAACACATGCGACTGCAAAAAAATGTTAGTTTGTTAGAGATTTCATCAATTATCTATATGAAATGCATATTCTTTCAGTAATTCAGGATATGGTTTTAACATAAATTATCCAAAATCATGGTGTAGCTTCACAAATTTTAACTGCAAAGATAAAATGGTACAAAATTTCAGAAGGGGAAAACATCCAGCATTAGTTTAGTGAACCTTAACTATGATTAACATTAACACATAACCACGTAAGGGTACTAAGTAACCCTTTATTTTTATTTTTTAGAAAGGAAAGAACTTATAAATATTTAAAACATTTGGCACTGACTGAGGCATGCTCAAGTAAACCTAGCCTATTTCCCTTGTTTCGCAAAGCATGTGCTTGATGTGAAAAATAACAGAGAGAAAAAGCTGTCGAGAAAATCTAGAAGAACAAGAAGCATGAGTGTTGGCATGGTCTTATTGTTAATAGCCATAGGTGCTAGAAGATGTGTCTCAATTGATTAGGGCTAACCCTAGAAGGGTAGCTATATAGGTTCCATACATGGGCCACATGGGCCTTAGCCACATGGGCCTAAACACATACTCCAACACCCCCCCGCAGTCTGAACTACCGGCGCAGCGGAGTTCGAGGTGAACAAGAAAGAACACACACAACCCCCCACAGACGCAACTAGCCACTGGTGATGTTGAGGCTGGAGCGAAACTCGGCGAAGGTCGAGGACGGGAGGCCTTTGGTGAAGATGTCCGCGAACTAGGAGGTCGTCGGAACATGAAGAACCCGCACGTCGCCCATGGCCACCCGATCACGGACAAAATGGAGGTCGATCTCCACATGCTTCGTCCGCTGGTGCTGGATGGGGTTGGTGGAGAGGTAGACCGCACTGACGTTGTCGCAGTAGATCAGTGTGCTCCGGGAGGGTGGAGTGTGCAACTCAGCCAGCAGCTGCCGGAGCCAGGCGGCCTCCACCACGCCGTTAGCAACGGCGCGGTACTCCGCCTCGGCGCTGGACCGGGAGACCACCGGCTGGCGCTTGGACGACCAAGACACCAGGTTGCCGCCCAGGAAAACGGCGTAGCCGGAGGTGGAGCGGCGAGTATCCGGGCACCCGGCCCAGTCAGCGTCGGTGTAGACGACGAGGTCGGTGGAGGAGGCCCGGTGGAGGAGGAGGCCGTAGTCGAGTGTGCCCCGGAGGTAGCGGAGGAGGCGCTTAAGAGCCAAGAGGTGAGGCTCCCGGGGATCATGCATGTGGAGGCAGACCTGCTGGACTGCATAGGTGATGTCCGGCTGGGTGAAGGTGAGGTACTGAAGGGCCCCGGCGGGACTCCTGTACGCAGTGGGATCGGCCACCGGTGGCCCCTCTGCCTCAGACAGCTTGCCCTGAGTGTCGACCGGAGTGGAGCAGGGGTTACAGGCAGTCATCCCAGCTCGCTCCAGAATGTCCCGAGTGTACTGTCGCTGGTGAAGGAGGAGCCCGGCAGGACGGTGCTCAACAGTGACACCGAGGAAGTGGTGGAGCTCACCCAGATCTTTCATCGCGAACTCTTGCTGGAGAGCGGTGATGATCCGGCGGAGAAGTGGCTCGCTGGAGGCGGTGAGGACAATGTCATCAACATAGAGCAGCAAGTATGCAGTGTCGGCTCCATGGTGGTAGACGAACAGGGACGTATCAGACTTGGCCTCCATGAACCCCAGGGTCAGCAAGAAGGCGGCGAACCGGTGGTTCCACGCCCGAGGTGCCTGCTTGAGGCCGTAGAGGGACCTGTTGAGCCGGCAGACCATGTCAGGACGGGTGGTGTCGACGAACCCCGCCGACTGACTGCAGTACACCGTCTCAGTAAGAAGGCCGTGAAGGAAAGCGTTCTTGACGTCCAGCTGGTGGACGAGCGAAGACCGAGCAAGTGCCAGCGATAGCACGGTACGGACGGTGGCCGGCTTGACCACCGGGCTGAAAGTCTCATCGTAGTCGACGCCAGGGCGCTGAGTGAAACCCCGGAGGACCCAGCGAGCCTTGTAGCGCTCGAGAGAGCCGTCGGCCCGGCGCTTGTGGGTCCAAATCCACTTGCCGGTGACGACGTTGGAGCCTGGCGGCCGGGGCACCAACTCCCACGTCTGGTTGGCGAGTAGTGCGGCGTACTCCTCTTCCATCGCGCGGCGCCAGTGAGGGTCCAACAGGGCGTCGCGGACGGAGGAGGGTACCGGAGAGACCACCGCATCGCCGGTCCAAGCCTCGAGGGCACGAGGCGGCAGGGTGCCAGCCGCGTGTCGTGTCACCATCGGGTGAACATGCCGCGGGTGTCGGTGCAGTAGCGGCGGGTGGTAGACCGGCGGGGCACCACGAGCCGGCGGAGACAGCGACGGTGGTGTCGGTGTCCTCGATGGAGAAGGGAGCGCGAGCGGCGGCGGCCGCGGCCTGCGCTGGTACACTCGTACCGGCGCGGCGAACCTCGACGGAGGTGCCGGGACAGGTGCCGGGACGGGATCCGGCGTCGTCGACCGACACGACCCCCCCGGGGCAGCAGCGGGGGACGAAGGCCCCGGGTCTGCACCAACCGGAGAGGACGGGGCCGCGCCCGAGGACGACGGGCACGAGCCTGCTGGGGATCCGGGACAGGAGGCCGGCCCGGTGCGCGGCGAAGCGGTACCTGCAGGAGACCATGAAAAAGGTGGCTGGACCACCGGGTCGGTGGGAAACAGGGAGGGTGGGTCAGGTACCGGAGGGGTGGTGGTGCTAGAAAAGGGAAAGACGGACTTATCGAACACCACATGGCGAGAGATGAGAACCCGTCGGGAGGTAAGGTCAAAGCACCGGTACCCCTTGTGATCCGGGGAGTACCCGAGGAAGACACAGAGCGTGGAGCGAGGGTCCAGCTTGTGAGAAGTGGCAGCGGTGTTGGGGTAACACGCACACCCAAACACGCGGAGGTGATCGTACCGAGGCGGGGTACCGAAGAGGGCGTGGTGAGGAGTGGGAGCGGGGCAGGCCGCGGAAGGAAGGCGGTTAAGAAGGTAGGTGGAGGTGTGCAGGCCCTCAGCCCAGAAGCGAGCGGGAAGAGAGGCCTGAAACAGAAGGGTACGCACGGTGTCATTGGTGGTGCGAATCATCCGCTCAGCCTTGCCATTTTGCGAAGAGGTGTATGGACAAGACATGCGGAGCTGAACACCGTGAGAGAGGAAGAAATCGCGGGAGGTGGAGTTATCAAACTCGCGACCATTGTCACACTGGACGACCTTGATGGGAAGGCCGAACTGTGGACACCCAAGAAAAGAAGTGAAGGAGCGTGGTAAACGTATCTGACTTCGCACGGAGAGGAAAAGTCCACGAATAATGCGAAAAATCATCAACAACCACAAGATAGTACTTATAACCGGAAATACTCAGAATAGGAGATGTCCATAGGTCACAATGTACAAGATCAAAAATACGGGCCGCATGGAAAGTAGAACTAGAAAACGGAAGACGAACATGTCGGCCCAATTGGCACGCATGACACAGTTGCTCAGCATGAGCTCGAGTACACGGAATGTCGGAGCTACGACTGAGCTGCATCAGGGCATCACGTCCAGGATGGCCGAGACGCCGGCGCCAAGTAGTAGAGGAGGTAGAGGTGGCGAAGGCAGCTGACAAAACGGACGGCGAAGAAGATGGAGCCGTCGGGAAGCGAAGAGTGTAAAGGGGCCCCGTGCTGTCACATCGGAGCAGAGGACGCCGGGAAGCCAAATCCTTCACAGTAAGACCAGAAGAGTCAAACTCCACAGAACAAGAATTGCCAGCTGTAAAACGACGAATAGAAAGGAGATTGTGAACCATAGAAGGAGCGACAAGAACATCAAAAAGACGAAAGGAGCCATGAGCACCGGCGGTACCCACAGACGTGACAGGAAGACACGAACCATTTGCGACCATAATGGACGAAGGAAGAGAGGAAGAAGGAGAGTGGACAGAGGAGAGGATACCAGAGTCAGGGGTGGTATGGTAGGTGGCACCCGAGTCGGCGATCCACTCCGGTCCGACAGGAGGTGTCAGGCCCATGGTGCTGAGCGAGCGAGCCAAAGCCGCCTGGTCCCATCCCGCAACCCCAGGAGGGGTGCCGGCAGGTGCAGCCCACTGTGACGTAGGGAAGACGCCGGGTGGTGGAGCGCCGGTGAGCATGGCCACCGGTGGACGAGGCTCGCCACCGGGAGCGTGGTAAGGCCACATAGAGATGCGCCCTGACCACGGGTTGTGGAACGAGGGCCATGGAGTCCCTTGTGGAGCCGTCGGCGCATGGTTGGCCCCGCCACGGCCCCCCCACGTCCAGTGCCGCGGCGACGGCGACTGCCATGGCCACCCCCGCTCGGCCCAGAGGGAGGACCAAGAAGGGACGACGTAGTGGACGGACGCGGGGAAGCGACCGGACGCGGTGGAGTGGCCGCAAGGGCCGTCGAGGATCCCGGCGCGGTGGCTGGCCCAGGCTGGAGGCCCTGAGTCAGCTCCTCCATGACAAGATCGTCACGGACCTGGTGGAAGGTGGGGAAGGGGCGCTGGCGGGTGATCCATGTCCTGAGGTGGACGTAGCGGTCGCTGAGTCCGCGGAGAACATTGAGGACCAGGATGCGGTCCTCCACGGGCCAGCCCAGGTCACTGAGGGAGTCTGCCATGGTCTTCATCTTCCGGCAGAACTCGCCAACAGTGAGATCACCCTGGACGAAGGTCCGGAAGCTCGCATCGAGCCTCAGGGCCCTAGCCTCGGCATTGCCGAGAAACTGGCCCTCGAGCGCCGGCCAGGCCTGACGAGCATCCGCCGTGTTGCGGACGAGGTCGTGGAGGTCGGCGGAGATCGTCCCGATGATCCACGAGAGGACGATGCTGTCAAGGCGCGGCCACGAGGGGGTCTGGGCCGCGACCGAGGCATCGACGAGGACGTGGTCGTCAAGGGCGTAGCGGCGGAGGGTGAGGAGGACCAGGTCCCGCCAGCGAGCGTAGGAAGGCGACTCGGGCTCGAGAACCACCGGGACAAGCAGGCGGATGTTCTGAACACCCCCGGCCTGGTAGTGGAGCTGCGTCACGAGCGGATCGGCCGGATCGTGCCAGATGACCGCTGTGGTGGACGCGCGGTGGCCCGCCGAGCCGGAGGAGGTAGCCCCGAGGTCGTTGGAGACGGGAGGAACAAGGCGCTGCTCCACGTCAGCGATCTGACGGGCCAGGGCATCGGCCGCATCCCGCTCATGCTCCCAGGCGAGGGCCGCCGCGCGGACACGAGCCTGGCCCTCAGCAGCTGCAGCGCGGGCGGCGGCGAGTGCAGCAGCGAGAGTAAGAGCAGCACGACCGGGGTAGGGGATACCGGCGTCCGGGGCGCCTGGAAGATGTCCAGCGGCGGCCAGACCCTCGCCGGGGAGGTGAGCTTCGGCGGGCGGCTCAGCTGCAGCGGCACCCAGACCCGCGGCGACGTCGGTTGCCCCCGCGCCCGCGGCTGCTGCAGCCGCACCAGCGGCTCCCTGGCCCGCAGCAGCAAGGGCGGCAGCAACGCCGTGGAGGAGGGCGGCGGTGGGAGCGGCGGCAGCAGGCCCCTGGCCAGGTGCGCGCGCTGCAGCGGTGGCCACCGCGCCCAGGGCGACAGGGGCGGCGGCAGCAGGACCGGCCGCGCGGCCACATGCAGGGGAACTCGCGCCCGCACCCATGGCGACTGGGGCGGCGGCGGGAGCAGTGGCCGGGCAGGCGGCGGGAGCAGTGGCCGGGCAGGCGGCGGCTGCAGGTGCGGCGGCTGCAGGGACAGAGGCTGCGGCAGCAGATGGGGCGGCGACTTGCGCCCAGGAAGGAGAAGGGAGGGGTGGGAAGGTGTGGAAGGAGGGAGGAGGGGGAGGAGGAGGCCGGCCAGCCATGGAGATGGCGGCGGCGGCTCCAGCCAGGGAGCGGCGGCTGGGAGGGAGGGAGGGAAGAGGAAAAAAACCTAAGCTGCTGATACCATGCTAGAAGATGTGTCTCAATGATTAGGGCTAACCCTAGAAGGGTAGCTATATAGGTTCCATACATGGGCCACATGGGCCTTAGCCACATGGGCCTAAACACATACTCCAACAATAGGTGGAGGACAGTTGTCAATATACATATTCAACTTGGACAGTGAATTAGTAGGAAGTGATGCGATCATTACAAGTCAGAACATAGCTATTGATTGATCCAAAATTTGACTGTTCTCTGGTTGGTTCCTGTTGTTGACTTAATAATGATTGTGTCTTATATGTGCAAGATAACAAGTTAACAACTAGCACAACGATGCCGTGGCTTCTCTTGATATTTGACTACATGCTAATTAAATGCATCCCATATAATCCAGGATTAAAAGGTAAAACAGTTAAATTGAACGCGTCCAAACTGCATTTCACCAAAAGAAACATTATTGGAATGATTGTGTAGCGATTGGCAGAAAAGAGCTTGTATGCAGTCAAATATCGTTGATTAAAAACAAACCGAATTGCAACACAAGAAAACCCTCCATCTATTTTAGGGGAAATGTGAATATCAAATTTTGGTATTGATCATCATTCACAGCTCTACAAGTTTCTGCAAGTTGATACTCTAGTGCATTGAACTGCACAACTCAATGCTAAATACAGGTACTAATGTTAACATGTGAGTCCCACAGTGTTATTACATAATCACAATATGGTACCTACTAGCGTCAATAATCTATATTTAAGTTCTTAACTGATCATGCTGGAGAGAACTCAAAAAGAATTTGTATTTTATATATCAACACACTAGAAGGCTTAACTGATAAGGTATCACATGCCTGAACCATGAATAAGGCTTTAGATAATTAGACCCCCTAATAATATTACTCTTGTTGAAGATGTATTTATTTGTTATAAGTTCTACTTTCCCCTTGGCTCATGTGGGTTTCATCTCTAGGCTACCCTAGTTTATTTGGGACTAAAAAGGCTTTGTCGTTGTTGTTGACTTGTTGATCTTGTTGTTGCAGTAGTAAAAAGGGGTAAGACCTCCCTTGAGGCATTGACGGAAAGGGAAAGGTAGAAGATTCTCTTCTGCTGGGTCGAGAAAAGACAACGAACCCGGGTATTTAGGACGTGCCACTAACGGCGAGTACGTGCCTGTGGCCTCGTATCACGCTGCAACCGTTAGTGGGTCGCGTATTTCATTGAAAATAGCACATGGAGTGGCATTTTTTTGTGAGAACGGGGAGTTGACCCGACCTGTAGGTTGCACTTCTACTTCCCTACCACTGCGCTAGGCGCACGTTCTCTATTGTTGCAGTAGTAGTTGTGTATATCAAAATAACTACATGCATCTGACTACAACGAACTAACATATTTGATGTATGGACAGCTGGGTAACTTAACCCCACTATACTTCATGAAAAAATAAGATGCATCAGCATAACAAACTGTATCATCAACCTGTTATCAGATGCAAGTCCCAACGCGAACGAGCCAGAGGCTCGGTTGGTTGGGCACGCTCGGTGGAGCACCCACGCCAGAGGCTCGGTTGGTTGGGCACGCTCGGTGGAGCACCCACCGCCCGCGTTCGAGTGCTGCTCAGCACAAGTTTTCGCACGGGGATTTTCCCCAGTTTTCTTTGCAGCCTCAAGCGCGGATGCTCCAGAATGGTCAAGGTGCCGTGTCCGGCATGCTTGAAGTCCGATGATCTTCAAGTACCTCTCAGCCGCGTGTGTCTTTAGGTATAAGTGTAGATCTAGCTTGCACAGAGTGTGTGCGCTTTGTGTGCGTGTGGTGTGTGGTGTGAGTTTTTGCTTAAGTTCAGATATTAATACAGCTTGTACTTGAAGTATTGAGGCATAAAAAAAAGATGCAAGCCCAACATAGAAAATAGGATATATGCCAAATTTACATGATCAATCTTGTATTTGGTAATAATGGTAATAAATGTAGAATCAAGAGTGTTAGTCAAGTACATCACTTGGAAGAATGGGTGATAAAACACAAGATTTGGTTAACGCAAACTAATAGAGTTCACAACATAGGTCCTGTGCATTGTAGTTGTCCTACAAGAAAGGTCTGTTGCTTATGCTGCTACGTCATCCTGTTTATCGAAAATAGGTTAAACTTTCTTTTCCAGAATCAATAGCTACATACCAAAAGTGAGGAAATGAGGACTGCACTTTGTATGTTTTTCAGCCCTTCAAGCATCTAACTTATTTATGCACAGCACATTTCCTTTTTAAAAGAAAGAGGAAACCATGTGTAGATCATAGCACAATATTGAAATAGCAACTGACCTCTGCTTGTCTGATTATTATTAACAGTATAGTTGCCCATATAGCTTGCTGATATTTCAGATTTGATATCCGGATCAACATTTCCAAGATCATGACCAAAAGGAGGCATATCAACCTCAGATGAGTTAAACCTCCAGGTTGAGTCACCATAAATAGAGCTGCTGCCATATGCACCTGGATTGTTCGATTCATATGCATTGGCTGATGCAGAAAATGGCTCGCCAATTGTACCAGTTGAATTGCTCCTCACATAGTTTCCAGAAGGCAAACCAAAGTTGTTATCTCCGGTTCCACGGCCAAGGTTTCCTGATCCAAGGCTTGAAATGTTGCCCATCCCATGAGCAGAAGTAAGGCTTCCCCAACTAATTTCATCACCAGCAATACCCCCACCACTTCCAGGTGGAGCAAAAGAATTTGCGTTTGTAGGGTTGCCTGTGTAGTTCAGATTTCCATTACCCCAGACATTTCTAGACATTGAACTCAGTATTGATCCTGAATCATCATTAAGGCCAACATACCCAATTGGACTACCTAATCTGTTTGAACTACCATTGAAGTAAGAACCTATTTGCCGCCCATTGGAGCTATTGACAAAACCAGAACTTGCACCAAAATATCCACTCATTCCACCTTCAACGTTCATGCCCATTCCATAACCTGGACCAAACGAAGAGAACCCATTCCGTGCACCTGTAAGGAGACCATACCTTCCATCCACCCTCATGCCATAACCACCAAGGGGGTTTGGGTTGTAACCCTGGTTGAAGCCATTTAGGAAGTTATGAACCCTGTTCATAGCATAGTTCTGCCCTCCCGCAGGTGAACGTGCAATAGGTCCAGGAGACTGCTCCTTTGGTACAGCCCTCTTGACCTCAACCATTTTACCATTCAGCTCATGGAAGTTCTTGTGCAGTGCCTTATCCACTGCGTCTTCTGAGTCATATGTGATGAAACCAAAGCCCCTAGGCCTCTGCGTGTTGTGGTCATACATCACTACCACATCGGTTATCACACCGAATTGCTCAAAGTACCTTCTAAATTCGACCTCGGTAACATTTGAAGCCAGACCTCCAACAAAGATCTTTCTAGTGCGTCCGGGTCCAGGTGACCCTATGCTACTGCCATTGTTCTTGCTCGCAATACTCTGGTCGTCCCTGGGAACGGCCTTCTTTGCTTCCACCTAAATCACGAACAGAGAATTCAGCTCGTACAGTGAGAAACAGCTCCTCAGCAGAATACCCAGCAAAATGCACGTCAATGCAACAGCAGAGAAGGAGGCGACAGCATAAGACAAGTACCATGCGCCCGTCGATCATGTGCTTGTCCATGGTGACGCGCTCGGCGATCCCGGAGTCGGCGAAGACGACGAACCCGAACCCACGGGCGCGGCCGGTGCTGCGGTCCCGCATGATAACGGCCTCGGTGACCTCCCCAAAGCGACCGAAGTACTCGCGGAGGCGGTCCTCGTCCGTCTCCCAGGAGATGCCGCCGACGAAGAGCTTCCCGGAGTCGGCCTCCATCGTGTCCGTCCTCCCCTCCCCTCCCCCTCCCCCTGCAATCCACAAAAGCAGGCCCAGTTTCATACCAGCCAGCCACTGCCAAATGCGGACAAAACCCCGACTTATCCACAGCGTTCACCACAGAAACGCACGCGGGACATCAGATAGATCCGAGCCGAAAGCAACGCCGCGATCGGGGCCACGAGCGCGCGCGCGGACACACGCGCGCCCACACGGGGCAAAACGCCACCGCCCCCTCACAAGGCCACGGAATTGCGCGGCCGCCGCGAGATCCGTACCAGATCCGGCCGCCCCCGGGGCGATCCGGCACCGATCGGCGCTGCGAGGAGCCCGCTGCACGCGACGATCGGATCGGAAGGACGCTTACCGGTCGGTCGGGCGGGCGGCGGCGGCGACGACGACGACGGGCAGCGAGGAGGGATCGGGGGGCGCCCGCGTCCGCGTCGCCTCTCCTCTCGCTGTCCCGCTAAGATCTCGATGCGGGCATGGGAGGGAGGTGGTGGGGGTAGGAAGTTGCTTGGGTTCGGACGGCACGCTTCGTCTCCTCCTCTCCTTTTTATCGAGCTTTTGCTTCCCCCTCCGCTCGGTGGCTGGCGAGCGATGCCTTGCCTGCCGCGATGCGGTGGTGGTTGTTTGTTTTTACCTTTGCGGGAGGAGGATGCCTTTTTTAATCGCTCCCGGTGCCCTGCGATTGCGGTGCTCGGCTGGATTGGGAAAGCGGAGGGTGAGGGACGCGCAGATGTATAAATAATAATGGAGAGGCAGGTCGGCGCCGCGCTGGAGGCGACGCAAGCGGGAGGTGATGGATGGATATGGGCTGCTGGCTGCGTGTGTGGTGCGCGGGGAAGGAGACGACGCAGGGGTGCGTGTGGGCTGCGGCTACTACGTGCGCGCGGAAGGGAAGGCCGGAATGGGGAGAAGCGAGTGAGTGAGGTGGAGCCGACGAGGCAGGCAGGCAACCGAAGCGGGCGGGATGGGTTGGGCTCCCGTGTCGCCGCGGCGCGCTGTGGGGCGCGGGCGTGCGGCCCGTCCAATCCTCGCGCGGCGGAAGAGGTGCAGCAGGCGTGCGGCGCCCACCCGGCAGTGAGTTGCTGTGCTGCGGTCAGTGGAAGACGTGGAGGCACGTAAAGAATTCTCTCTTTTTTTTAGAGGCCTCCTGAATCTAGTCTCGTTTAATCGCTTTTTATTCAAACACTATCCCTAAATGAGTTTTAGCCAATTAGTCACTTAAATGTTGTTAAATAGGACTAAATCTCGCATTTTAGTCACTTCGGAGCTAAACACTCTGACTAAAAGGTTAGTCCACCAAACAAAATAGGGGGTGACTAAAGTTTAGTCCCTGGTTTGGGTGACTAAACTTTAGAAGGTGTAAACCAGACCCGGCCAGTCTCAATGGTGGGGTTTCATTTCAGTGTTTGTAAGACTGCCACATCAACATTGTATTTGGATTGAGGAATGAAATTGGCTCTCTCAATTGCAGAGGTGTATATATATATATATATATATATATATATATATATATATATATATATATATATATATATATATATATATATATATATATATATATATATATATATATATATATATATATATATAAAATATAATATCATATTTTGTAGCTGGACCAGAACTCCGGAGCCCGACCGTCACCAGCGCTGGATGGTCACCCGTCACCCCTCCGTCCATTCCCCCACCGCAATTCACGTCACAAGCTTCATGAGGGCACCTGCGATTTGTCACCCGAGGCATGGCTAGATGGCAGAGCAGATCTGCATCAACCACATACTCCACTTCAAGGTACCAGATCTTGTGATTTTTTTTTATTGTTGCATCTAATCCCCCATTTTTGTTGGTAAGTACTTACTTCTCAGCTTGATTTTTTCTACTTGCTTACCCTTCACGACACAGTCATTCTCTTGGAGGATGGAGCTATGGCGAGCGAGGTACTGATGGTGTTAGACAAAATTTTTTTGCTTGTGCGGCGTGCACCTGAAAAGACAGTGGTTGCGTTGCAGTGCCCAATTTCCATTGTGCTAAATGCAATGTTAATCTAAACGTTAAACGGTCGGTCACCCATCGTTTAGTAAAAAGTCGGTATACACGGCCGTTTAAACGGCCTTTTAAACGGTCGAAACGGTTTTGCATGGCTTTACACGGCTAATCGGCCTACACGATTACCCATCGAGTAGCGTTTACACGCCGTATAAACGGCCTACACGGCCGTGTAGGCGAACAGTGGCTAAACGACATTGTGGTATTTCTTCGTAGATTTTACTAAATTGAATATGCTATGCTTCTATTCATTTGATATTTCGTCGATTAATATGTTCCCAATCCCAATCTAATCTGACATTTTTTAGCAGATTGATTCACTGGCTCCATCGACGAAGTGGCTGCCTGCGCAGGTGTGCTTTGCTTCCTTCCACAGGCGATTCCTCTAGTGGAGACACGACATTGAGGTGAGCAGCTGTGACATTCTGCCTCTCCCTCGTTTAACCTTCAGCCGATTTCCTTTGGATTTTGATTATTGCTTCACTGTATATCCACTTTTTATGCGTTTTCCCATTTGGAGTATTAGCCGTGTTGAATGGGAGTGAGTTGGATTATGGTAATTCTGCATGTCCACTTTGTTTATCGTAAATCATATTCAGGAATTATGAAAACCCTCTTTCTGTGTTACATTTATTTTTGACTGAGAAATTATACAGTGGGCTGGTGGCTGTGAGCTTATTTGTTCAATTGTACTTCTCCGTTGTCGATCATTGTAGCGATACTGCTAAAAACCAATGCTCATGATTCTGGTCACCATGTTATTTTTTAGTTAGTTCATAGATTGTTAATGCGATTGTTGTAATCCATACGCAAGCCACCTAGTGCCTAACATATTGTTTACTATAAATTTTTATACATTTTACATTAATTTTATTGCATCATTTGGTAAATCGGCAATGCGGTAACTTGATGCCACTATTGCGGTAACTATCTGAAATTTAATACAGAAGTGTCGTAAATTTATTATAATAGTCTGTGGTTGCTATGACAATGGAGAATTCTACTAATCCAAATGCATATTATAGTAAATTTGTTTATGTAACTGAGGTCTGAAGCACTAGTACAAAGTGAATGTTCATGTAGTTTCATGCTCAATGGTTTCTTGTTTCAGTGTCTTAACCAGGTCAGATATCCATTTTCTTATGAATTAATCATGTGCAAAAACATGGACCTAGATATGATGAATTTTTCTAGCCTAGCATTTGTACTATTTTCAGTTCTCTTGCATTTGTCTATAGGTTTATTTCCGGGCTCAATTTCATTACATAGGACATAGTAGGTCAGTTACTAGATTTTGTTCCGACTAAAGATGGAAAAGGCCAACAATGATTTTACCTAGAACCGGTGATGAAAGACTGCTGGCTTCTGGCATTGGAATCAGGCGGCAAGAGATTTCAGCTTAGTGATTTTGCAATGCATGTTGAAAATTTGGGTATATGACATCTACAAAAAAAAAAATTATGTTAACAGGCTTATATATTGGATTGTTTTATTTTCCTATGCCTCCGCTTGATTTGGGCAGACTAGCCTGCAATCATAAGTTGTAACAATTGATAATACCCAATTTTGTTGGTAAGTCCTCCCTTTCTCAGCGCATTTTTCTTTTTTCTCACCCCTCCTGTGTGGATTGATAATCGATTTATTCTTGCAGACCTGTTGGGCAAATGTGTTTGTGATTCACAGCAGCAGGAAATATATGTGGTTCACTTCGTGTTGCTAGGCATTTCATATAGTAATAACAGCCGGATTTTGCATTTCTTTAGAGATATTATAGCCAGTTGCCCAGTTGCCAACATTCTTCTCGTAATTCAGCATAGTTCATTGCCAGCACCATTCTCGTAAAAGAAACATGTGGATCTTTTTAAGATGATACTGTAAGCACATGTGTGGTGGTTATTGTAATTCTTTAGATGCGTTATACAAATTGGTGCTCTCAAACTTCATGAGGCCAAATAGTAGTAACTTCTCATCTTGCATTGAGCCAACCGAACAATTTTTATCATAAAATCATCCTGATATTATAGTAACTGTATGAGAAAAACCACATTTGATGTCATTTTTTGGTAGATTCTGATCCAAATTATCACCTTGAGACATTCAAAATGTTGTAACTATTTTTATCGTAAAATGATCTTGATGTTATAGTAACTAGTTATCAGAAACCATTTGACTTCAATTTGTGCTAATTATCATCTTGAAACATTTAAAATAATGTAACTATTTTTGTGCTAAGCATTTGTGGTAAATTTACCATGTAGCCTTTTTTGTGACTAAGGCCCTGTTCGGTTGCACCCCAAAATGCCAAATTTTTCAAGATTCCCCGTCACATCGAATCTTTGGACGCATGCATGAAGCATTAAATATAGATAAAAAATAAAACTAATTACACAGTTTAGACGAAATGGACGAGACGAATCTTTTAAGCCTAATTAGACTATGATTGGATAATATTTGCCAAATAATAACGAAAACGCTACAGTAACATTTTGCCAAAAATTTCGGCATCCAAACGGTGCCTAATTTACCATGTAGCCTTGGGAGCAAGACACTATGGGTGTGTTCACTTCGCGAAAAGTAGCTGAAAAGTTACTGTAGCATCTTTCGTTGTTATTTGGCAAAATTTATCCAATTATGGACTAACTAGGCTCAAAAGATTCGTCCCGACGTTTACAGACAAACTATGCAATTAGTTATCTTTTTTACCTACGTTTAATGCTCCATGCATGCGTCAAAAGATTTGATGTGATGTGTGTAAGAAGAAATATTTTGGGTTGGGAGGGGAAGTGAACGCGGCCTATGTACTAGAGTACTTTCTAGCTTCTCGTAAACTAATTTTAAATGCTGCTCTGTAGGTTCTCGTAAATGCTTGTGGAATTGAACCCTCGTAAAATGCTAGTACTACTCCGTAGGTTCTCGTAAATGCTACTTTCTAGGTTCTCTCTGCCACTAGCAGATTTGACCGCTATTTATTATTCCTACGCTAATGCCGCGCTTTAATAAATGCGTTGACGAGTGCTGGTGTTCCGTGACTCCAGGTCATCTTTAGTAAATGATGACTCACGTAAATCTGGGCAGGGGCGTTGCGTGGTTGAATGACAGGAGCGGCCGTTCGGTGGCTCGATCGTCTGGCCTGGCTACATAATACTACCTCTGTCCGGTTAAGAATGCAATTCTAGTTTATTTTTTGATTTTCGTGTCCAATGTTTGACCGAATATATAGATAAAAGTATTAATATTTTTGACACCAAATAAATATATTATGAAAATATATCTCATAACAAATCTAATGATAATAATTTTATGTCATAATTATTTATATTTTTTATATATAATTAGTTAAACTTGACATACTAAAACATTGTACTGTGCTAGAATTGCATTCTTTTTAGGACGGAGGGAGTATCATATTGTGTACTCGGCTACGATATATATATATATATATATATATATATATATATATATATATATATATATATATATATATATATATATATATATGATAGATGTGCTAGTGAGTTCAATATTCCATTGTGGCCAACACCATGTAGCATCAACTGACGAGCGACAATACAGAGAATTTGCCTGAAATAACATTGTAACTTTTTCAGATACATGATTCTTCCTTTTTCAGAGCTTAAAACTTCAATTATTTGCGATTCGTAGCCATCAGTTGACTGCTGCTTGTAGAGCCTGTCAATGATCAGCTTGTTCTTTTCTGTAGTTGTTTCAGGCAAGGTCTTTGCCTTGTTGGCATGCTCCTCATACTCTTCCTGTGAGCCTTGCTGCAAATAAGTAGGAACTATATGAAAACATGAAGTGAACTTGGAGAGACAGTTTAACGGCAGCCGAGTATTGGCATATCGCATTGAAAACCATATCAAATATACTTTCAGTCAAAATAGACTTAGCTTGACTGCAGCTGACATTCAGATAGATTCTCATTTCAGGAAAAAAAAAACCATATAGCATCTCTTCAAGCTCACTTCTTAAACATTCAGGAATAAGGGCACCTAAATCATGAGTTCATGACAATGGTGATTTTCTCCAACTTTGCATCCTGACTTGACATCGGCACTCCTAACAATTAATTGGCTTTATAGGCAACAGGCCAGCAGCAGCAACCATCACTGAAACAAACGATGCTGCCAGATGCCATCAAGATTCTACACTAGAGAAGTCTAACGCAAAACACACCTGATGCTCCCAACCAGCTAGCGCTCATACACATCCCCATGAGCATCTGAGCTACCATCTAACTAGTATATTTGTCCGTGCTAGCGCTACGAGTTATATTTAGTCAAAAGTTAATTCTATCAATTTTGAAGTACTCCCTTAAAGATTCAATCAAAACATATTTCTGTGGCTCCAAAAAATTTAAGTGATGCATGTTCAAAAAGCATAGATGTACTTTTGTCATAAAAGTTACAACTCAATCTTGTTTTATAAAAAATTCATATAAAATGACAAATCACTGAATTTATTATTCTCGTATTTTTTTAAAAAAATTGAGGTAGTCCCAACTATTGAAACAAAAGACACCTTTAGGATATGGATGCATCTCATATTTTTTTGAGCATTCGAAATACAACTTTTTTGGGTTCTCATGGTTTACACCACATATTCCCTCCCCCACCTGCTTATACAAAAGACATTGTCTATGTACATAAGATTGCAAAAGATCAATATGTATGTCCCTTACAGCAGAAGATAGAAGAGGAGACGATAGCAGAACTTGATGCAAAGATGAACTTACCACATATTCGCTGATTGTTCTTGTGGGAAGTGGATTGCACCACTATTGTCACCAGATCTGGACCAAAATATTTCAATTGGGAAGGGGGAATCCTGGCTGATGTGGCACAGCAGCCGGCGGTGGTCGTGGAGCTCTAGGCGAAGACGGAGATGACATCGAGTTGCCGGCACCCTTTCTAATAGTGGCTTGCCGATGCCGCCCTGCCTCTCTGGCATGTCGATGGGAAACTCGATGCCCACAAGCAGCAACCGGCATAAAAGGAGGCGCCACTATAGGATTGGGGAGGGAGGGTTTGGCACGAACAAGGGAGGGGGAAGGCGGGAGTCGGCGTCGGGAGGAGAACCGTGCGCGTCGTAGGAGATCCGGCTGAGCGCGTTGGAATGAAACCGATCGTCCTCAGTGGGTGTTTCATCAGATTTCATCGCCTGGGTAACGGTGCCGGCTGGGTTTCGTCCCGATGAAACTCTATTCTCCTTTCTCTCCTCATTAATACCTCGTCAACTTAGCAGTTTTGCTGATGTGTCACAGTATTAAATGAAAATGAAACTCTTGTGAAACTCCTCTTAAGACTGGCCTTAGTAGGTTTTTCCCCGACAATTATCTTGTTTGAAGTCTGTGACATATAGGAAACTTCAGAATTTTAGGGGTGTTTGGATACTAAAGTTTAGTCCGTGTCATATCATATATTTATGCATTAATTTGGAGTATTAAATATAGATTAATTACACATATGGAGACTAATTTACGAGATGAATCTATTAAGGTTAATTAGTCTATGATTTGACAATGTGGTGCTACAGTAAACATGTGCTAATAATGTATTAATTAGGTTTAATAAATTCATCTCACAAATTAGTCTCCATATGTGCAATTGATTTTATAATTAGCTCATGTTTAGTCCTCCTAATTATCATCCGAACGTCCAATGTGACAAGGATTAAACCTTAGTCCTTGATCCAAACACTCCCTTAATCTGCAGACTTTCAGACATTATGTCAATATGTAAAGTACAACTTGTGAGAAAAACAAAGAAACTGCATAGATAAATGTATGGTATTAGAACGTCTTCAACAGATTACTTATCTTACATCTCAAAAAATATTATATAGGTGATCTCTTATTATTAATAATGTAGCTCTTTTTCTCCTCAAACAGATTACCAATAACACCATTATATTGATCATGGAGTATACTTTCATAATAAACATATTTAGAGATACAAATGTTGATATTATTTTCTATAATCCTACAATATGTGCATTTATTTTGGCACGGAGGAAGTATACTATTTCACCTCCAACCATGGCACACAGTGCTCAAGCAGCTCCATCCCTGTCCTTTCCTCTAGACAGGAGATGGTGTCGGCCTAACCATCTTGGCGTCCGCTCGCTAGCATCTTTACTGGTGATGGCAATACCGTCGAAGATGAAAACATAGCAAGTGACGACAATGTGGTGCTCATCAGAGTATACCTGTATATCTCCTCAATGGTGAGGCAGTCCGGCGATGACCGGCTGGTTGTGGACATGGAAGCAGCTCTCCATGGTGCACTACTTGACATTGTTTGTGTCGACAGCGGTAGGGTTCACCCAGGCGCCCATGATGACGGTGAGGGCATAGGCGGCCATGTCGTCTATGGCGACAGTAATGTAAATGTATTTGTTACTGGTGGGATGAGTGAGATTGTTGTGGTGGATGCAAGGATCTTCAGAGGTTAGTGGCCGATGCCCAGATCGTGTATGGCGGCAGGGAGGCGCTTTGTGGCAGCCGACATGACAACTGCTGTGGCATTCAGCATGTCCATGACGACTCTGAATTTTCGGTGGCGAGGTCTTTGGGCGTCGTTCTCATGCTCCTTGTGATGCGGTTGTCATCGCGATGCGGAGTAGGTGCGGAATGACAAGAGCTTCATCTTTCCCATTAATTTTTTGTACCAATTCATTTCTACCTTCCTCCATATGTAATTTCGATTGCTTCCCTTCCTTATTGATTCCCTTCCTTTTTAACTCCTATTGATTATCCATCTAGTCACCAGTTGCTTGTTGGTCTTGGCTGGGGTGTCTTGAGTGCTTGTATTGAACTTTCGCTATCGTCTGGATTAGCAAGTATTGTGCTCCTAGTTTCATTTCTGTGCAGTGGTCCAATCCTCCTTATAATCTTAAGCACAAATAACAGTGGTTTATCTCAAGACATGTGCATTATTGTTTCTTTCGCTATTCCTGTGGTATCTATAAGCATAGGCATGCTCCTAGGATCGCGTCTGCCACTCTTCATGCTGTTGTTGCATCTTGAATCAGAGCTCTCTTGATGCTGATTATGACAATGTTTTGGAGGTACAACTATTCATATCCTCTATATAAATTGTGTAGTTAGGTTTTATGCGAAAATCGTCTGCCACCGTTAGCCATTGTCCACACATCGCATCCTCTAGCCGTGGCCACCGTTGTAATCCGCACCGTATCATCTAGCCGACACCGCTACATCCACCATGTATCTTCTATGCCCCTACCCATCGTCATTTTCTCTAGTTACATTTGTTTAATGTTTGAGCACTAACTCTCTAGTTACATTTGTTTAATGTTTGAGCACTAATGATTTTGCACACATGCTAGTTTTTCAATAACATGATGACCTGGTGTCATGAAAACGTATCCCGTTGCCACACCATGAACCGTATGTCGAAATCATGTTCATTCACTAATTGACTCCATTTCACATGCACATGGACAAACATAGGTCAATTTTGTGTGTTGGGTTGACGACGAGCACATAGAGGTCATGCAGTAGATACTTGACAAACTTTGTGATGATCTCAGTGCATATGAGCTGGTTGAAGGAGGATTGTGGTGCAGTCTAAACCTTGCCATTCAGGCCAACAATACAATTATCAAAAAAATGGAGACTGCAATAAAGCAAAAGGATGAACTCATCAAGGCCAAATTTGTTGAAAGGAATGTATGGTATGCAAGACTCAGTTGTCGAATATAAACAACATGAGAGAGGAGCGAAGGGTGAGAAGTAGAGGGTGACAAATGAATCAAGGTCCAAGCCCTCATTCCACCTTCCCTCTCTCCCCTTTTTATATGGGAGGTGGGATGGGAGGTTTTCATTATTTTTCCTAGTAGTGCATGTATTTACAAAGGAGCTCTAGGGCTACAAGTGGGCCCTAAGTATTATCTCACAAGCCCCTACCTTGGCTATGCAGTTGGGCCATGAACGCACTAGTGGGGTCCCCAACATATATACACCCCTAACAACTTTAAAGTGGGTAGTAAAGAAGAGGTGTTCCTAATTGAGGGAGAGGGTGGAGTTTTGAGTAGTTGCTTAAAACTTTTAAATACTAAGGATAGGATGAGTAATTTATTGTAGCAATCATAATCCCTTATTGTCTGGGTCATGATACCCTGGGTATCTCTTGGCATCGATTAGAGTCACTTTGGTAGCCCGACTAGCCAAGGTCCAGCAACTATGGCTCGCTTAAGCCATACAGGCCCTGGGCCAAATGACAGAGTCGCGGTCCACTACAACCTCTTCCTTCTCCTTCCACTACACGCTATGCAGCATCGCTTGACCTCTCCCCTATCTCGACCCTTGGGAAAGGATGGGGAGAGGTCAGACACCACTGAGTATACCTGCCCTGACAAAGACAGGCACGCTCCGCCTGATCCACTAGGATAGAGAGGACGGCCATCTCTTGAGGCGCGAGATCTTGGGGAGAACGCCACCCCTGCGCATCCCTGTGTGGACAAGACAACACCTGAAAGCAATGACGACTGGTACGGCGCAGCACCAACCAAAGTCAGCTTGACAAGATAGGCGTACCACCTCACCTGCTACAAGACGAGGCGCAAGACCTCGACCTTGACTTCACAAGACCAACTAGATCACCGGGGGCCTCAACCCGTGGCACCACAACCAAGAAGGGTGACCAACGACCCGACAGCAGCCACCAGCTCCCTCACTGTCACCATGACACCACCAGGAGGATAGGAGACGATGATGAAAGACACGGCAAGATCACGTCATGCAGGACAATTGGCGACACTGTGCCAACAGTGACATCACAACCGACACTTTAGCACCATGCCACGCCGTGCCATGACGTGGGAGCAAGATCACGACGATGACCATGCCTGGATGTATGATGACACTGAGACAAAGATAGGATGGCTTGCCAGCCAAGTTTACGCTTCTCCCTCACTCGGGCTCTCAACCACTTGGGTCAGGAGAACCTATCTCTCCGCATGTAACCTGGCCCCCGAACTCTATATAAGGGGAGCCAAACCTCTCTTCCAAGGGGACGGACTCTCGAAACTTCATTTGGGCTTTCGTCCACCTCATTCCTCCTACCTCGAATCCCTTAGCTTACACACCCCACTGTAAGACTTTAGAGCACTTGAACCAAGGAACACAAACTCGAACCATCTCTAAGTGTGGACGTAGGGCTCTAGCCTGAACCAGTATAATTTCTTGTGTCTTTGAGTGCTACCATCGTCTTCCAAGAGCAACACGATAGACATATATATAAATTCACTTGTTGGTTTACAAAACACCGACACTTATATTGCATACTTTTGGTATTAGGGTTGAGATAGATAATTTGTTGGATGTGCTTTTAGCTATTGTCATGAACCATAGTGGAGCTACAGATTGAGGAGTCTAGGAGGGATTTAATATGCATCAGCGACCCTCAAACTTGTAAGGGTGTGTCACTTAGACCCACAAACTTTGAAAATGTATTTCTAGGTCTCTAAATTTGTTAAGTGGTGTACCGCAGGTCCATACCAGCCACATCCGCATTTCTTGCTACAATGATGTGTAGTGGTCACCCGCTATGCACGGTATAGCTACAAACCTATGGTGCTGGTCGTGGCAAGTCATATGCACGAATCATCTCGTACGATGGTTGACCAATGGGCCCTCCCCTTGACTAACAGGTTGGAGCCGCTTTCGGGGTGGCAAAGAGTCAAGTTGTGGAGGCCGAACGCATTGACTAAACACTCCCATACGGGCAAGAGAGTCCTCCCGAAGGTTGGATGTGGCCCCCCTAACCTTAGGATGATCAAGTCCAACGAGGGTGCGAGCACAACCATTGAGCGTAGCTTTTTTTCTGAGTAGCTTTTTCTGAGAACGTGTTCATTGGCACATATTTCATTAAGAGTGAAATAGAGTTGTTACAAATTGCTTAGGTACATCGGAAAAATGCGAGCAATGTATCGCCTAATACCTTCCGCGACCATGACTGAGCACTAGGTCGTGCAAAGCCCAACTCAAAGAAATCAATGGACTACATTTTGAAAGATTTGCGCGACTTAACTAGTATCCTAGGTGCTCAACAAGCTTAGAAAGCATTGCCAAGTCAGTAAAGCCCGCTGTGATCCACTCATTTCCTTGATGGACCACTTCGGCACAGATGAGAGCTGGTAGCCGCGACTGCGAACCAAACACCCCGCTGTTCCTCTCCTTCCAGACAGTCTAGGATACCAGCAGGATGTGAGTCGAAGGTGTTGTGTAGGTTGGTGGCCAACATAGAACAAGACTGCATCCACTAGTCCGCTAGCGAGTGTAGTCCAGAAGCCCGTGCCTGACTGATCTGATTTGGGCAGAAGCTTAGTGATCCTTAGGGGCTGTTTGGTATGGATCCTCAAGGGGCTCCGAAAGCCATTTTTCAACTCCCACTACCAAACGCCTCTTTTCTTGAGTGATTCTCCTGTGGAGCTTTGTGTTTTGCGCTCTCACAGGCATAGTGCGACAACTGGAGCTAAAAATGGAGCTTCTTCCGGCTCCCATATGCCACCGGTGGACCCCAGCACGTGGAGGTCGAGTCTGCCCTCGACATCAAGGTGGTGCATGCGGGGAGGGTTGGCGGGCGCACGACCGCGCGCGAGGTCGCCAGACCACCAGAGCGCGTGCACGTGGCCGAAGGCGCAGTCGTCCAGGCGTGGCTCGCCAGAGCTCCGAGCGCGTGGCCGCATGGTGTGGTTGCCAGGCGCGGGGTCGCACTGGGCCATTGGGTGCAGTTGCCGGGCGCGGGGTCACCGGGTGCGGTCGCTGGACCACCGGGCGCTTGATCTCGTGTCTGTGCGGGAGGCGAGAGATTGGGGAGGGAATGAGGAGAGAGAAAAGAATGGAGGGGAGGGAAGGAGAAATAATCGATCATGGTGGGTTGGTAACGGATAAGATAAGAAAACAAAAGAAAAGAAAAAAGGAAAGAAAGAAAAAAGGAAAAAACAATAAGGGTATTATGGACTTTTTACTGTTTTGCCAACTCAGATAAACTGTTTTGCCAAACGGTAAAAAAATCGGCTTTAGCTCTCTAAAAGAATCTACTCCTGCATAAGAGCTAGAACCAGAGTTGTTTTTATAGGAGCCCGATCCCTACCAAATGGGCCCTCACTGGTCATGTGTAATTGATTAGTGTACCCGTCTCTCTCCGTACGATCTTCCAGTTCGGCAACAGTTAGATGTGCCATATTGACCTACTTTGTAGCAACTAAATGCTTACTCTAGTCTTTTCACGTTTCAAGCAACTCTCAAATTGCAAGTTAAATTGGCCCGCAACCCTTTGTGTCTTATGTGATCAGGGGCCTAGAACAGGACATATCTTGCGTTTGGTGTCCATTTGCAAGGAGGTTTGGACTCTTATGAGTTCTTGGATGGGATGTACCTCTCTCGAGCCGGGTAGTGACGAACTTACTCTAGAGAAGTGGTGGGCCTCGACGCTGCAAGGAGCCAAGGAGCAGGAGCAACTCTGAAACACTCTCTATATGTTTCCTAAATGTTATGAGTAGAGATTTTGATGAAAACTACCCTCAAACAGCTTAAGATTATGTAAATATAGTCATTTTATATTCTAAATTTTTCGCTAGTCAAAATTAGAAGACGAGAATGGCTTTTTAGAGTCCGCATGAGATATAAAAAAACTGTCGGAGAGTGAAAAGTTATAAAAAATGATTTTACGCAAATGATTCTCTAAATGATGACGCTAATATACTCCAACCAACAAAGAACTATCGCGGACTTCCTCAACTATACAAGCTGGAAAATCTAGGAGCAAAATCAAAGAATAGTATATTTAAAGGAAGGATGCTTTCGCCATATCAAGTGTTTGGCTTGGTTAAGGAAAAGATAGACCTCAAAAGGCATGCATATGGACAACCTTGGGTAGGTAGATTAATTAGTTCGTTTTACTAAGAAAGTGTTGAGGTTTATCTATTTGTGAAGTTTTTTTTTCATATTTCCTATCTGTTGGTCGCCTGGATTGTTCCCTTCGGTCCAGGCGACACGCGTCGCGCGCAGAGGCGACGCGAGCGCGATGATTCGCGGGGAGGCGGGCGTTGTCGGGTCCGTCCAGAAACGATGCGCGCCCGTTACCGTCTTTAGTTAGGCCTTGGATGCTCTGGATAACACTGTTTGAATCCCTCGGTCCTCGTGCGGAGAGAGGAAGGGACTCGGCATTTTGGGAAGCTTGTCCAGGTGGAGGAGGCGACCGGTGATTCTTCCGTTCGTCTTCGTCCTAGTCTCCGTCGAGGCCCGCCGCCGGTCCTTGCTTGTTGATTTGGAAGCCCATCGGAGGTCCTTCTTCTTCGACGTTGCCAGGTAGGTTCGGTTGTGGCTTGCTCTCCCTCGATTTGAGCTCATTTGTTTGGAGGTTGTTCTAGATCTGGCTCAAATGCATGCATGGTCGAGGATCCCGTTGGGTAGTTGTTAGATTGGGCGGGGGATTTGTCTTTGTGTTGGAGGATTGGCCGGAATGGGAGGATGAGGATTGTGGATGTGCTCTGTGTCTCTCTCGATCTGGTGGGAGGATGATGCATGCATGATTGGTAGGTTGTACTAGTATTTGGATCTGTCGAATTTGATTTGTGGGGATGATGGCGAACGCGCCAGGCTAGTGGTTTTGGTTGTCGTCTTTGTTGGTTGCTCAGTCGACATGCATGGGGAGTTGGAGTAGGTTTCCTCTATTCCTATGTAAAATGAATGTAGATCTTCAGATGTTTAGTTAGGGAGCTTCAGGTCTCTGAGCCTTAGATGATTTATTGCATTGTATGTATGGTTTTGTGGTTGGGGTAGGACTTGAATGATGACTAACAGTTTACATGTTCAAGTATGACTCTGTGCACAGACAGTGGAAGTAGAGTAGCATATACATGGGTCAGTAGGTGCAGGATTAGCTCTATGCCTCTGTTTTGTACTCTGGATGGAGGTGTTGCTTGTTGTTGGATGCATAGCCTATTGTGCACAGACAGTGTTGATGCATACACTATATGGGTGTATATTATGTTTGAGAACCTTCATGTTATTCTGATATGTTTGTTGTGAGACACAGTTGGCAGGGAGAGCTTGTTGTTACCTTGTTTATTTCCTATCCTTAATTTCCAAAGTATCACTGAAATGCAGATTGTTTGTTACTAATATTAGAATGTTAAATGCAACTTGTTTTGTTTGTTATTTGATTGGCTGCAACTAGCAACTTGGTGATTAATTATTCTTTATATATATATAGCCATGGCTGACGATGATTTGGGTTGTGCTGGCGACTCCGGAAATGTTGAGAGTGATGATGAGTTTTCTATGAGGTCTGAAGATGAGAACTCAGAATCATTGAATGTTAGTGAGGTAATTCTCTTAGTTTATTGCGTCTCTGGTTTGTTGTCTCTGTTATTGTTTTTGCGAGCTATCATGAACTAAAGGTAGTGAGTAGTTACTCTTATCAACATGTTCTGGAGCATAATAGTTTCAGTGGATGCGGTTTGAGCAGTAACCATTGTATGAATACCTTCTGTTATAGGGTTTGATTGGTTCCTCACATTAGCGTTGCATTGCATTAGGGGTTATGGAGCATACCCTTAACCTAGATATCAGAGGACTATGCAAACTCGTATTTTGTGGTTGTAGTTGTTTGCCTTGTTTGCTTGTTATCTGTGAGATTTGAGATGTGAAAATCTATATGACACTATCAGTTTGTTGTAAAATCATTCTCCATTGTCCACTTAACAGTTTCATTAGGAACATTTGTTGATGCATGTGGCTATTGTCAAGAATTGCTTTCCTCACTTTTTTTGTAGCACTCGTATAGTAGTACTTTATTCAGAATGAAACAAATGGCGACATCTTTTCTTACATGTATTTGACAATTTATTTCATTTTTTATTCCACTTTTACCTTGTTTATACATTATGCTTAATAGTTTATTTGTTGTGGGATATCTTTACTTGAATGCTTTACTATTTGTACTCATTTCTGTTGCTTGATTTTACTTGTTGTTAGTCCTTTTCACATTCTTTTGTGAATAGGATTATTCAAACTGTTCTTTTTCCCAGTATATGTTGGTTCATGCATTTGAGTTGACCAATGGCGCCTTTAGTGGTGCACATGCAAAGACAATATAAGTTTTATTGTTTTCTTTTACATGGTGTTATTATATTATGTCTCTGAGTTTGGTTTAAAGGACCGGTTGTGTCCTAAAACTGTTGTGCAACAGTATGTTTTGATCATGAATAAGTTGGATGTTTTTGAACTTAAAAGCTTGTGCTGAATATGATATTTTTTTGGCTAAATCTCCTAATATTTGCCTGATTATTATTCTCAGCTTGTTTGTTTGGCTCAATATTTTGTATTTTATTATGCTTTTAGGACTCAAATCCCTCAGATGATGAAATTGATCCTGTTGGAACTGTTGAAGCTTTGAAGGGTCTTAGAGGAGTGATGTCTGGAGTATGTTCCTGAAACCTTTTGGACTGAACCGTGCATAGTTTATTTATCTGTTTTTTGGCATATTACCTTCAGTAATGAGCACAAAGATCTTTGTCCCTTGTTGTTGTCCTGCAGTTATACTAGATTCCACTGTGTTTGTTCTGAACTAACTATTGATACTTTTTTTCATGATGCTAATTCTTTTAAGAAGAGGGGTAGAGCTAGACGTACTAGAAAGGTAAATTTAGTAGCATGTCGTTTTGTTGTTTTGACACCATGCTTAGTGAAATCATGCTTAGTTTGATAACATCCAATTTTTTTTCATTGTTTCCCAGAATACTAGTCATGTTGAAGGCAAGGGCAAAGGAAAATCAACTGCTGGTGCTAGTTCATATTCTAGGACAGCAAGCAGGTGCAATAACAAGTATTTTGGAGAGATAATACGTGCATTGGATGACCGTAAGAAAGACATTATCAGGGGCCATGGGTTTGGTAGGTTGTTAGATTATGATGGTTGTTCTGTTCCAAGAGGATTTGTGCAGTGGATTGCTGATCAAGTTGATGTAAACTGTCGTGACATACTTGTTGGAGGGAAAGTAATCCCTTGTAGTCCAGAATCTATTCATCTTTGTTTGGAAATTCCATTTGATGGTCAAGATATCAAGCAACAGCATAATGATTCTGTGAAGACCAAGTTTCTTTTAGCAATCAAAGAGAAGTCTCTGCCACTGAAAAACACATTTGGCGACAAGTTGAAAGGCAACACATTGTCTGGAGATGACATATTTCGATATTTCATGGTTGTTGCTCTGTCTTTCTTTCTATGCCCAAACTCAAGCACTATTTCTAGTCCCAAATATCTTGGTCCTTTGCTCGATGTTTCTACTGTGAAAGACTGGGATTGGTCAAAGTTTGTCTTTGACTGGCTGTTTTCATCAATCTCAAGTTACAAGAAAAATAATAGGCAGACAATAGGTGGCTACATATACTTTTTAGCAGTAAGTCTTGTTCCACTTGTCCTTTCTTTTCTATTTATTTATTTGTCATCTATATTTAATATATCTTACTGTTAACTTTTTCAATGTTCTTGTAGGCTTACTATCTGGATTTCCTGGACTTTGGGTTTGTTCGTGAGCTTCCCCCAACTCTGCCAAGAATCAAATGTTAGAAAGGATCGATGATCAAAGATTATGCTAAATATGATCGTGTCTCTGATTCTAAGTTTGGAAAACGTCCGGTAAGTATTGTATCTGCACCCTTGTTATAGTTTCTGTGTAATGGTTTATGTTTGTGTGTGTGTTTACTGACATAAGCCTAAATCTATTTATGTGTGTGTTAACTGACCTAAGCCTGAATCCTAATCCAATGATAACACACATTGAAATTCAATTACAGGTTGTGTCATGAGTTAGTGTTGATGTTAATTGATAAATCTGCTTGGTGGGATTCAATGCCAGGTTGAGAAGTTGTAGACTGTTGTGAAATTCTTGTTGTTTTCTTCATAAAGATTACAAATAAAAATACGAATTAAATTAATTGCTATTATTAATAATGTAAATTGCACATGATGGGACTACAATTTTAGTGTCTAGCATACGCAATTGTCGTCATAGTAGTTCCTCTTTTTATCCTCTTTGTTATTCACTCTTTTGTCATTATGTTTGTAAGGGTCTTTTCAGGATGCTGACTTCAATACATTTTGTGTCAGGTCAAATCATTTGAGGACACTTGCTACGTAGTGGATTGTGGTTATTTTAGAAAGACTTTGGATAAACATTGTGATTTCATCCAAGAACAGGTTGGTGCCTTGTCTACTATGTTTATGAGCTTCTTGTATATTGAGTTTTACATGATTCATATGTTTATATTAACTTGACATTACAGGACAAAGATGGTATGTGCGAGCTTTTTGAAGAGCACCACACTAGAGTTGGCTATAGGAATCCGGCCACACTTGTTTCCAAAGTGTTGAAGTACTTGTATGAGGCTTCAGTAGCTCATCGTGGCGCTCACGTACATGCTGAGAGTTCTGCTGGCAGAGTACCTTCTCCTGTACAAGCTAACGTTGATGATGAAGGTGTTGATGTTGTACCCCCTGAATATGATGCTCCAGTGTTTTCTGTAGTACATGATTCTGTTCGTGAAGATGTCTTGGATGCAAGAATGGCTCCTGGTCCAAGTGAAACAGTTGCGAAAGAAGTTGTCTTGGATGCTAGATTCCCTGTTGGTCCAAGCGATAAAGATGTCAAAGATGTTGATCATGCTGCTGGTCCAAACGGTGAAGGAGTGGAAGAAGTTGCTGCTGTTACTTGTCCAAGTGTTACAACTATAGAAGAAGAAGGTGCTGCTGCTGGTAAAGATCCTAATTTGGAAGATTTTGAAGCCAAGAATGCCTCTGCTGCTAAGACTCATGAAGAAGAAGCCTCTGCAACGGAGATAATTGAATCAGATGGCATGTATGATTCTCAGGGAACCGAGATTCTTCCTCGTAGTAGCTCATCTGCTCAAGGTACATGAAGTGTTCTGTATCCTTTGTTTCATCACTAAAATTTATTTTTTGTATCCCTTGTTTGAAACTATTTAATGCATATTTATCATGTGCAGCTTTTGAATCTGTTGCGTACTTTTTTTTAATATTTTCATGTGCAGCTTCATGTAGAAATAATAAGAAGAGGAAAAGCAACACTTCACAATCTTTGAGTCCTGACAGTGTTGGCTCTATGAGTAATCGGAAGATGACTTTAAGATGTCTACAAGGCTTGCTGGATTTAGTCCCATTTCTGGACCTGGAGCTACAGTGGACAACCCTCTAATTGTTGAAGAAGCCGGTGCTCAAACTTCTAAGCGTGGAAGGAAAGGGAGGAGCAAAGTCAATGCATCTTCCCCGTCAATTGAAGAAATCACTTCGGATGTCTCACCAGGTGAATTGTTCTTTTTCTGTATTTAAATGCAACAACATGAGTGCACAAACATGTTTCTACTCTTATATTTGATTTTAAATTTATAAAAATTATTATCATTCTAAATTTGCATGCTTCACAAAAATAAATATAAAAATCATATTTTTCCTATTTTTCTTCTTTTCAAATTTTTAGGGTGTTACAATTCTACCCCCCTTAAGATGAATCTCGTCCCGAGATTCGGAAGATGATGGCAAAAGAAATAGGGATAGTTCGTCTCTAGATTGTTCTTTACTTCATCGTGTAGTTCCATCGTCTTGATAAGAATTCCGTCTTACTTTGCATACATGTAACTAATTCCAATATTTTTGACAAATGCTCCAAACAATACTCTGGTATCTCCAATCACTAGGCACCTTTCCTATAATATGAATTTTCTTCCTTAAAATACTTATCTTCCAACAGAGCCTGACGAATCTCTTAGTCAGAAGGAATTTCTACTACGAACCTTCAAAACATTAATGATTCTGGTCAAGTTGCTCAAATTTGGAATACGATTCTTAATCCTTGGTGTCACCCGAACCTTCTTAGCATTATTCTCCATTGCTAAGGGTATCGGCTGCGACTTTTACTTCTCCAAGTAATAGCACTTTTCCAAGTCCTAATCCATTTCATTCCAACGAGGATAACACAAATTCAAGACCAACTTAGCGAAGATGTCCTGTAGATTCTTGTGACCCTCCTATATGTCACTTTCCTTCCAAAAGACAGTACTCCATAGTGGAAAACTCCAGATAACACGTTAGGTAATTCAACCCACACTTCCTTAGTTGACTTAATGAACAAAGTACTATATTTTTCTTCTTGCATAAGGACACATCCCACACCTTAATAAGGTGCATCATTGTAGATATGAAGCTCTTGTCTGGATCTGACAAAGCTAATACTTGGGTTTTACTTCAACCTTTTCTTAGACTCCTTCAAACATTTGCCTGAGGTCTCTTGATCTAAACGAACTTAAAAGCTTCTCCAAAGTTATTTGTTCCTCTGCTATGACTCCAGTAAACTCATGGTCCACTTTACTATCCTTGGTGTACCTATCTTCTAATTGATCATTCTCGTCTCCCTCAGGTAAAAGTCGACCACCTTGATACTCAATTCTTTTCCTTGACGGTGTTGTTAAGAGCATTGTGCACCGAGTACCATGAATCACTCCTTTGTATGCACAGAGCCATCCATTACCAAGAACCACACGAATTTTTAAGTGATTCCAACACAATGAGTGTTGCGGTGAATTTTTCCTTGTTTATGACAGGACTGATATTCGGGCATATCTGATATGTCTGCATTTCTCCCACTGGGGTTTGAACTAGCAAAGGCCTCCTCATTGGACACTTCACCATCTTGCACGTCTCCTCCATGTCGGCGGAAATGAAAGAATGCGAAGCACTAGGGTCAAATAAAGCAAAAACTTGTACTGAGCTTACTTGAATATAACCTCCCACTACTTTGGTAACTCCATGAATTTTATCCATATCCACATTGCTCAGTCTTCCATTGACATAGTTTTGCTGCGCTTTGCTTCCTTGAACAGGCTTCTTATGGGCTTTCCTTTTTCGCTTTCGTTGTTGTGGATTCTGACTTAGTTCACTCCCAACTTGCTCTTCAACATTGTTGTTTTGATAGTGCTCGGCTTCATCATACCCATAACATCCTTCAATGGCAGAAACATCAATCTTTTCCCACATATTAGTATGAGACGTCATATAGGGCTCCTGAGTCATGAGACACTACACTTCCTGTTATCAAGTGACCAACATCAGCAACACGAGCAAGTATAGATGATCATAATCATGAACTATCCAAAAGGACAACTCTCGTCTCCATGGACCCAAAATTATCAACCTTGTTCACAGGACATTTTTGCTCAAGAGTGGCAACTCAATCATGGAGACTAACCAATACTTCCAACTAAAGAGTTCAATCTTAATAATCCTTCTTTACATTGGCTACCCCCCTTAAAATAAGGGACACCAAATAGGGTAGCTTGAACCCTTCTTCTAGATGAGCTACTTAGCATAAAAGTGTTCTGACATCCCAATGATACTCTTGTGTATGGGTAAGAATAAGAAATCTGAAATTTCTCACGAGCAGAAAATCAGCAGTGCAGTAAAACAGCTATAACTCTCATTCTGTTAATCCAATGAAACTGTAGTTTATACCGATGGAAAACTTATAAAATTCTCTGCAACTTTCTTATAGAACACACTTCCAGATTCTGCAGTTAACTTGGTCGAAAACAACACATAACAGATTCTGTTCCAGGTTTCAGACAGCACAGTTGCATCGTCTTGTGATTTTTGTATCTCCCAATCCAAAATAGTTATGGGGGTAGTTCTTGCATTTAGAGAGAGATGTTGAAGTCCACTCTTGTCCAGAATTTTCTCATGATTTTTGGTCTTTCAAGAACAGAGATATAAGTTGATAAAGACAGGCTGCTCCGAAAGACAAGATATAGAAAGCAGGAGATAACCAAAACCCAGCTATTTATTTCATTAATCCTTATACCTTATACATATAAACTAAATGAAATCATGGTTAAAACCCACGAGATCATTCCACTCATTACAAAATTCCAACTCAAGCATAAACATAAGCACAAAGCAACTAAACACTTAAATGTTCATTAGCCACACATTAAGACGACTCAACTTGGCTACTAACGGTTTTATTACACGGGACATAACTCCTATTCCTTAAATATGGTGTGATTGTAGCAGCTTCCAGAGTAGATAACGTCTCTTACATTCCTTATTGCTTTATATGGACATCTGAATCTCTGCATCTCTCTTTACCATTCTTATAACTCATACCTTAAGATGGGTCAACCTGGCATCCCTCAGGTATAGATTTAATACCCTCATACTTAATCATTTCTCCTGAAAGTGTAGTTAGAAACACTGAACATTGGGCATACTCAATCACTCCTTTACAAGTAGATAACCAGTCTATTCCAAGGATAACATCAATGCCCATTAATTCCAAAACAATGAGGTTTACCTTAAAATTTACCCCCTTTATGTCCAGACTAACTTTTGGGCATATACGGTCTGCCTTTATTTCACCTCTTGGAGTTTCAACCATAACTATTTTCCCACTTGGAAGCATAAGTATGTTATGATCTTTTGCATATTGTCTAGATATGAACGAATGTGAGGCACTGGGGTCAAACAAAACCTTGGCATTTCCTGAACTTACGGGAATTGATCCAAACACGACCTCCTTAGCTTCAGGAATGGTGAAAATATCCACATGTTTCAACCTTCCATGGATGTAATTTCTCTTTAATTTATTTCCCTGCACATGCTCCTTTTGGACATCCTGTCCTGGGTCTTGCTGTTGTTGATTCTTCTGTGGGCAAGATTTGATATAATGTCCTTCCTGCTGGCAATGATAACACTTTCTCTTAGCTGGATCTTTTGTGATGTCATACTCCAAGGAACTGTTGTTTGGTATGTTGCTATCTTGCTGGCCATAAAAGTTCACCTTCGTCCCTTTGGCTTGTTTCCTAGCTTGTTTGGCCTTTCGGGGTTGATACTCCTTATAGGTAATTGTCCACCCATCTATGACTACTTCATGGGGAGTAGTTTTAGCGGGAGGGGCTTCTAACTCTTCAGGGTTTGGATTTGTTTGACAGGGGATCAGGGCTGCATGTGATAATGTAGTAGAACTCGCTTGCTGATTGCTTTCCACTAGTGGTTCTAATGAGATTGCCCTTCTCTTCTTGTCCATGTTGATCTTAAAATTTGGATCCACCTTGACTTTCCCCTTATTAGACTCGTTTCGAAGACAGGGAAAACCATAATGCTTACAGCAGTGACATTGTTCCTGCTCTCCAAATGCCTTATTATCAACATCTATATTGGATTTCATATTCTTCCAAACTTCTGCTACTTGTATCTTCTCTGACCCCTTGGATATGTTGGCTTGACCTTGAGATAAGCATCGTTGAGAATTCCCATGTTGTGCCATTTCTTCTAGTAATTGGTTTTGCATCGCTAATGGTTTCTTGTCAAAAGTGAGCAAGAGCAATACAATTCAGTCCTCTTAACCCCTGAAATCCATAGTCTTCTCGTCACGAGCCGTCTAATAGACAAGGAGAAAAGGTTCAAAATAGAGACAAGGTTTTTATAACAGAACAGGGATAGAATTAAGCATAACTTTGAGAAAATAACAAAGTTAAAGAGAAGCAAGAGATAGGCAACAATGAGAACATGCTAAACGTCCAGTTCTAACTAGGCTTGAGTCCTACAGTCAGCATTGCTCTGATACCAATCTGTCACACCCGGTTTTAAGGACAAAACCAGACATACACTATATGTGAAATAAAGACGACAAATCTCACATATAGCCACAGATAAGTGTAATATCAAAAGACAAATGCTTAATATACATAACTCAATAGTATAAAGTATACCTTAGAGAATAACACAGCGGAAAGACAACTCCAAACACCGGGTGCAACCTTCACTCCAGGATCAAACTAACTGGTTGATCACAAGCCTAACAATTCCAGAATCTAACAGTCTGGTACTCTTCCTGAGATGTGGGGAAATAGCAAGAGTGAGTCCATGTCGAACTCAACAAATATAACATGGGGTTCATGAAGCTCAAAAGGTTGACACTGGTTTACTGCGATAGCTTTTAGTGAGTCATCTTTTTAGCAGTTGAGTAGCAACAAGTTTAACATAAGCCCCAATAACCTCATGATCATGTAAACAAGAATAATGTATAGCAAGAAACAATAATCATTAGTGAGCATCAATATCATCAATATTATCATTATCATCAGTGTTCATCATTTATTCTGTAAGGGTCCAAGGCCACTCGTGACCGTGAGCACGGCTGTTATAACAGTTTTACACTCTGCAGAGGTTGTACACTTTCACTGTGAGTCGTGATTTACCCTTTCGCCCGAGGTAGCTAATCTCTTGACCCACTTCCAAGGAAGATCGGCAGGGTTCACTATGAAGCCTTTCAAAGGTTCGTCTAACAAGTTAGGGCCATTAGATTTACTCGGCAAACAGATGTAGAGCCCCCCTTCCAAATGGCACAATAACGCGCAGCCTATACACATAAGGACAGAGGCCGCACTATACCCGATTCGTCAAGCCGTTCTTACGCCATGAAGGTTACCACTAACAAGCTAGAAAAGGTTCTCATACTTGACTAAAGCCAGAGCCATATAGCCCTCACAGTTGTACTGTAAGTCCCGGATGTTCGCTTACAGATAAGTCCTTAGGGAGAGAAACTAGAGCACCAAAAATACCCCATGCTCTAGCCCCCTTGAGCCATGTTGCTATAAAGCATCTTTTAAACGTTTATTGCATATACCATTAGTCAAGTTACAGATCATGGTTATTTATCTTAAGCACTAGCATAAATACTACCCAATGCAATGTCCCATGGGTGTCAAGGTACAAGATACAAAAACTAGGATATCCTTAGTGGTAACAAGGTAGACACATGCACATGAATTAAGTATATTAAAGGTGAATAGGAAACAAGGATGATCCCATGCTATACTTGCCTTAAACACCGATCCTTCGGTAAGCTTTAATCTTCAACGTTCTTATTCTTCTTCTTCTTGATAACCACGTATATCTCACCGACTGGACTTGATCAATAAATCACCACACACACATCGATACAATCATACACGAAGCAAACAATAGATCTAAATTAGAACAGTACACCAAACATATGAAACAATATGTGAAAAGATTTTAAAGAGGTTCTACGCATTGCTATGAACACACAGGCGCGAAAAGCACTCTAATCGAAGCTACGGTTGAAAAGATACATCTACCGAAAGTTTGCTCATAGAAGAAAATATAAAACTATTAGCTTCATGTGTTTTAATTATATAATAACATATATAAGATATTTTATAGATACTATATATGGAATTAAGTCAAATTTAGATTCAAATTATGAAACTAAAGTAAAACAAATCATATTTTATTTACAAAACCCAGTTACATAATTATTAATCAAGATATGATTTAAACAATAAAATTTCAGAATTAGTAATATGGTAAATACTGTCACTAACGCGTAGATCTCGTTGCTATGAATGTATCGCAACTCGAATGAGCTAAAACGGATCTAAAACGTAGAAGATATGATTTAAAAAAGATCTACTTTATTAAAGTAATAGATTAAATCTCACATCGGAACTTAAAGATAGAAAACCTAACCAACAGTAACACTAACAGTATAACAAGTTTGTAAAACTCTTCTACACGTTACTACGATCACATAGACATAAAGATCACGAAATTTGGATTTAAAACGTAAAAGTTATGAATTTTCTAAGATTTCCTATAGATAAATAATTACTTTAATATAAACTCGAAAATAAATTATCTCAAACCTACTGTACAGTTCTATTATCATGTAGAGCTTGCAAATACGAATCTAACGCAATTTGAATGGATCAAATCGGAGTTAAAACAGAGAAATTATGGCTAAAACAAACTCAGTGGCAAAACTGTAAATAAGTGAAAGCGTATTCTAAACTTATTAAAACGAATCTATGTTTTCGGAAAGAGAAAGCGTATTTTCGGAATACGTCTTGGAGTGCGGGTTCTATACTTGAAATTCCCAGGGTCTCTTGAGCAAAAGTGCTGGCCGAACCGGTATCTTTGATCCTCGGCCGTTGGATTCAAATCGGACGGATCGGATTGGATCGGGAATCAGCCGGCGGCGGCGCTCGGCCGGAAACGGTCACGACGGCGAGTCCCGCGGCGGCGCCATGGCCGGACTTGGCTATCTAGCGCTACAAGGCACGAGCTTGCGAACGGAAAACACAGGAAGAGAGAGAATGGCATGGCGAACTCACCTAGGGCAGAATCATGGCCAGGGATGAAGCAAGGAGAGCATGCGGCTCAGAGAGGCGGGCGGCTAGGGCGGTGCTTCGGGCAATGTCGTCTCGGGGTGGTTCCAATGCTCCGCGTCGGAATAGGATGGAGCGGAAGGATCACGGGCTCGGTTTTTATAGCCCGAAGGCGACTTCACGGAAGGAAAGGGGAGATTGAGGGAAGGATTCGGCTTCGGCAAAGAAGGAAAGGGGAGATCCGGCGGCGGCTTGGGGAAGAAGGCGCCTGACAAGTGGGTCCCACATGTCAGAGAGACAAAGGAGCGGCGTGCGCGGCTGGGCCAGCAGGCCGTGCCTGGGCTCGGCCCATGCGGAAGAAGGCGGGCGTGCGAAGGTAAACGGGCCGCGGCAGGGCAGGCCGAGACGAGTGCTGGGCTGAAAACCGAAAGAAAATGATTTTCCTTTTCTTTTTCCTTTTCAAATTTTTCAAAGTAAATTTTCAAATGATTTTCAAATCCAAATTTGAATTTGATCAAACCACTCATCTCAAAAATTTAAATGCAACAACATGAGTGCACAAACATGTTTCTACTCTTATATTTGATTTTAAATTTATAAAAATTATTATCATTCTAAATTTGCATGCTTCACAAAAATAAATATAAAAATCATATTTTTCCTATTTTTCTTCTTTTCAAATTTTTAGGGTGTTACAGTAAACTGTAGTAAAGTAATAATCCTACCTGATTACTGTTAACTACAGTCAGTTTGCATCATGTGAAGTTTCACATTTGACTGTACTTGGAGCTGACTATATTGTCCTTGTTCAGGTAGTTGAAGGAACTACTGGAGCTGCTGGACTATCAATCAATAAGATTGAGAACACTTTCGGTTTGTTTGTCCTTCTCACTCATGAAAAAATGTTAAACAAAGTCTATGATACAAACCTGACACATGTTAGAGCATGCTTACTATCTATTTCTTGATTGCACATTCATTATTAGTAGATTGCACATTTGATTTACTACAATTATGGTATTTGTGTTGGGTAATATATGTTTTTTCTTATATATGTCAGCTTTAACATATGAATATTTGTCAACTGTAGTTTTTAATATTCTTTACCATTTTGTTTTTTGATTAAGCGGTGACAGCACCTGTTGATAAAACTAATACGAAGAACAATGCTCCCTACTTTAATAGTCCTAGCATGCCATCGTTTAGAATATTTGAAGATGAGGATGATTTAGAAAATTATATTGAAGATCCTAATTTGAGACGTCCTGTTTTTCCAGTATGTGGTACAACTTGTCCTATTGATGGTGTGAAATCTGTCTATCCACATACTGTCGCCAGTGATACGCAAGGAAAAGTCAATTATGTGGTACATGTTTCTGCCATTTCCTATTCTACCTTTGGTACATCACAATAGTGTATGTATATTCCTTTTTTTAATTATTTATTATGTGTTGCTGCAGCTGAAAATAACTTGTACTTCAGAAGACAATCATGGTGCTAATATAAGCCATGGAGCTATCCCTGTAAATGTATGTTTGTAGCTTATTTACTCGCTCATATGTGTTTGTAAATTGTTTTTTGTTATAGCATCTGATGTACTTTCTCATTTTGATAGGTTCAATCTGAGACCAGTTTCTACTTTCAGTTTTGCCCTGGACCAGAAAAATGGACTTTTATTGACCAGATGAGATCTAATCCATTTGGTCGTCCCATTAATGTGAGCAATCAGGAGAGTGTTGAGTCCGAGACAAATGTCAATGTTCAAAATATAAGCTTTGTTGGGTCAAATTTGTTTTGTCACATATCTTGTGATTTTTTCCTCTATTTTGTTGTGTTACTAATATGCTAGTGTTTTTTTGATTAGGACTTTCTGCATATGGAGTCTTTACCTTTTACAGAGACTCCTCCTGAAGATCCAGATGCTCCTGCTCCTATGCCTCTTGCTGCAGTCAGCCCTTCCGGAGAACACATTGACCTTGTAAAATTGCGTTACTAGTTTTATGAATTTGGAACAGTTGTCTTGTGAGATAACTTACTGATTTGCTTTTGTTGTATCGTTGGTATTGGAAGGACAATTGTTAGTACTTGGGACTGCTCTTAGCCATGTAGTATGGATAGTTGTAGTACTATCCATACTCTATTGTACCTTAGTGGTAGTAGTGTTGTATATATTTATAATAAAGGCAACTTAGCATTTTTTATTTGCTTTTATTTGTGTGTTTGTGTGTTAGGTAGTTGGAGAATAGAATAAAATAGCATGTGGCCTACTATTTCAATTTAACTCTATGTTTTTCGAGCAATTTTATGTTTTTTCTGATGTTGCAGGTGGCTACACCTCTTCCATCCCATCGAGGTGGAAGTTTTGTTTGTGCCAAAAGTATAGGAAGCAATGGTTTATCAGAAGAATCTGAGTCCTTTTCGAACCAAGTCCCTTGGTGCTCTTCTAGTGCTAAGTTGGCTGTTCATCGTCCTAAGAGGACATTGATCCCAAGCAAATACAAGTTGAGCCCTTATATGATCCCTCAATCAAAGATAATAGTGTCTAGACTTGAAGCTGACATGTATGATGTCGTTTTGAAGATGGCAGAATATGAACATTCCAAGTGAGTTATAAATGGTTGAAACCATGTTTTTTGTGTTTTCAGAAAACGACACTTGAATGAAGTAATAATGATTTGTTTTCATTTATTTCAGTCTCTCTGTAATTGATTATGGGCATGTGGTTGTCAAGTTAGGTGTACTTGCAAGTTCTCTAAAGCCTCAAGGAAATGTCCATTACTTTGTGATGAATGCATTGTGTAGATTGTTATTTCATAGGAACCACCCTAAGAAATCTTACAAACATTACTTCTTCTCTAAAGTTGGTGTAAGTGTGATTTTGCCTTTTTCCCCCTCAATTAAATGTAATAACTATATCAATGAAATAATATTGAGCAATCTGTTTTTGTAGGACTATTTAATTGGAAATCATGGTCCTAATGATAGCAAGGAGAAGGAGCTATTTGATAATGCAGTGAAATGCTTTAAGGGTGCTTCTCTTGCTAGGTCGTTAGCTTATAGCCAATATGTGAGTAACATCCTTTTATAATTTTTTAAGCTTGTAGCATGTATCTTATGTGCCACTATATTTGTGCTAATAATCCCTTTGTTTTTTATTATGTGTTATTTTGTCAACTTTATTTCCCTATTCTATTCCAAGATCGGTGGTATGTTGTTGTTGTGTATTTGAATCGAAGATTTATTTATGTCTTGGATTCTTGTAAGCTGCATTTTGGAGCTGGCTCGCATTTTGATAAAGCTGTCCGTGATGAATTTGTAAGTAGCATATTACTTCTCCTTGACCAACTGGTGTCTCTTCTTTTGGCATCGATATTTGCTACCTGTAGAAATATTAGACTGAAATAACTATAGTGAGTTTAATTTTGAGCGTTGCTTGTCATCATATATCTCTAATTTTTGTCTCTTCCTGCTTTTAGGTAGCAAACTTGACAGCAGTTTGGAAAAAGCTGTTAACATTGACTATGGGTTCCATGGATATGAAATTAAATATGCAGATGTACCTCAACAGACTGAGAAGTAGGTGAAATACAGTTTTTTTAGATCATTTGCTTTTTTGTGTTGCTTATATTATTCTGATCTGTCTTTTTGATATCATGTTTCAACTTTACCAATGATAGTGGTATTTTGGCAATGAAGAATCTGGAACTTTGGGACATCAATGTCTCTTTGGAGGACAAGTTTTCAGAGGCTGATACTGGGCATGTTCGTATCAAGTATGTCAACGACATGATTTTCAATGAATACAACTATTCTACTGATGGTCGATCTCAAGTCATGGAATATGATGCTAAGGTAATACAAGTTGCAATTTTCTACTTTGTGTTTTATTCCTTGATGTACTCGATTGATTGTTGTTTTACTATTTTTTCCACAGGTGTATGAAAAGTACTACAAGTGATCATGGCATCCCGTGTTTTGTTTAGACGTTTTGTTTAGGTTCCTGTCTTGTATGGGATGAGAACAATTGGTGATAAATTGGTTGTAACCGTAAACTACATTGGATGATAATATTCTGATTCGATGGTTTGTTTTGATGCTTGATGCTTGCTCTTTTTTTACCATTATTACTAGTTAAGGATCAGTTTATATAATTTTGGTAGCGAACACTTTTTGTGCACTATGGGTCAGTTTATTAACTTTTGGTATCGATGACAAGGAGAAGCTTTAAGGGTTTATGGAGGTCTCTCTTGTTCTTTCTAAAGATGATGGTCTGATGCACATCATTGAGGCTTGAGAGGTAACTCACTGACTGGAATTGTCACGTGATCTATGCATGGAACGTGTTAAAATCTAGTAACTTTTGCTTTATTAGTATAACCAAGCATATATTATGTTTTTGTCCTTGTAGTCCACGTGCTACATATTTTCTATGATTCAGAGTCGCAAATCAGGATATACCTGCTAGTTTTTTTGAGATGGACCGAATTGTTGCACTGATTTCCGAGCTTATGTAAACCAAACAATTTAAATATTCAGTTTCATAATTGCTGTTAGAATGTAAATTGTAACTGTCCAACACTGCAATTCCTGTTGCGACCAAATGTAGTGTGCTTGTCTTTGTTGATGAGAACAATATCAGATAAACTGAAATTATAATTGGTCTATTACTAATAAATTACATAAATAATTTTACCACTAAAATTGCAGCTATTAGCATTCCATTTCTTGTTTTTGGTTCTCTCATTTGCCTAGTCTTTCCTTGTTAATTTTGCTTTGCTTGACTTTTGCACTGCTACTGTTGGTTGTGAACATCTCCTGCATCATAATATCAACAATATTAGATGAATATACATATGACACATGCCACAAGTGTTGATGCAGTGCTAATATTTACTTTTTGGCTATGTTTGTCTGTGTTACCTGATTTCCTTTTCTTTGTTTTTGAAGGCTTTGGGACTTGAGGAAGGTGCTTATTTTTGCACGTCTTGATGTTATGGCCTTCTTCCCGACAGTGTGTATATGCAAAGCTGCTTTTGGTTTTGCTTCTGAGTTCCTCAACTATTCCTATTTGCCTGGTAGGTTTTTTGGGTCTTCCTCTTTTCTTAGCATTATCAGGATCTTGTAGTACCACTGTACCATTTTATTGTGTTGATTATGCCTGAGCCATCCCGACTGCATTATCATCATCTTCTGAAAGCACCTCTGTATCACTATGTTGAGTAGGTTGTGTTTTATGCACCCTAACTTCTTCTGTTGTTTCATTCAGTTTTCTTTCCATTGTCTCTGCTTCTTGTAGAACATAGTTGAACGTTTCCACAATTCTTGATCCATCTGATGCAATAGTGCTCAATTTGTTTGACAAAATGTTGTGCCTCAAAGGCCTGCTCTTCTCAATATCTAGTTGTGGTACAGTATTATGCGTTTTCAATTGTTTCCTCTCCTTATTCCTCCACCTTTCAATGAAATACTTGTCATCAAGCTGAGTTATATTCAGGTTTGTTAGCACCTTGATGATATGGCAGTAGATTATGCCATCTTTTTGAAATTTGCAACATAGACAACTGTAGAGTTTGTTTGGCAAGTCCACTATGACAATGTACCTTCTTGTTCTAAACTCAAACTGCCTATGGTACTCAGATTTGACCACTGCATAAACCTTGTCTTTCTGTAGTTCCTGAGCCACATACTTTGTTGCCAATGTGATCTCCTTTTGGAACTTGAAGAAGATCTTTCTGCTGTATAGCCTTGCAGCTTGCCTTTCGAACTCATATGCTGTACTCAAATAAGGCCTTGATCTAGTTTGAAAGACTTGTTCTTCTTGATTCTTTTTTGTTGTATCTGAGATTCTTTGGAACTCATTCATAAATCTCATAATGATGTACCTTGGTCCGACATCCAGTTTGAACAGTGCATTTGTGCCTTCACTTCTTACTGTAGAGTTGATGAAAGGGAAGAAATGCTCTTTGAAGTAGCATGGAACAAAATTTTTCCTATTGAACCACATTTCGCCAAGGTATTTGAAGCCACTAACATCATATGTTTGTGGCAACTTCTTGTACATGTGCTCAAATTCAGTTTCTGTCAGCGAGTTCCTTAGGATGTCAAAGAGATCATCATGGAGCTTCTTATTCTTCTCGGTTGAAAATACTCTTCCACCCTTCTCTTGTGCTTTCTTCACAATGTGGAAGAAGCAGTTGCGATGAATAGTTTCTGGTAGTATCTTTCTGATGGCAGCCTTCATTGCTAGGTCTTGATCTGTGATTATAGTTTTAGGGTGCTTCCCTTGCATACAAATGAGCATTGTCTGAAAGAGCCACTCAAAAGTTTATGTCGTTTCATCCATGATGAAGGCGCAGCCGAAGAGGCAGTTGTCCCCATGCCCTGTAATTCCTACAATTGGTGCAAACTTGAGGGAGTACTTGTTGGTGTTGTAGGTTGTATCGAAACTGATGCAATCTCCAAACTCCTCATAGTATCTTCTACTTGTTCCATTGGACCAGAAAATGTTTTTCACTTTGTTGTTTTCATCTATGGAAAACTTATAGAAAAACATGGGGTCTTCTGCCTGCTTCTTAGAGAACCAGTCATACACTTGTTGCATATCATTGTCTGATGTTGCCTTGTTCAACTTTGTCTTCTCATTGCTGATATGCTTCTTGTTATATGGAGTGACATCGCCTCTTATATAAGATAGGATTGCCATTATCTTTCTGTCCGGTAGGTTGACTTTGTTGAATGTTTCAATTAGTTGCTTCTCCATTTCAGTCATCCTAATCTGTGAAAACAGCTTGTTCTTTTGATTCTTGCCTGCAAACGCATGATTATGCTCAAGATTCAATCTAGTGATTGTCCATTCTCCATTTTGTAGAGTGACAACGAGTTCAGCGGGGCACTGGGTCGGTATAAGCGTACTTGTTTTCCGTTTGTTTGCCACCGGATTGGGTGTTGGTGGTGTACCAGAAATCTTCCTTTTGTTATTTCTTGCACTTTGCACTCCTAAAGCAGCAGAGCTATGATCCCTCTTTCCTCCACCTGACATGTTGCACTTGAGTGTGACTCTTGTTACCTGGTCCTAATTGGGATCTTTTTTATCTTTGCACTTGTATGTGTGGCTTTTGAGTAACGAAAACCCCACAATAAATGCATAGTCGTTGTAGAATTTGTATGCTTCTTTCTGTGTTTTGAATTTCATGCCAAGCCGAGGAACATGTCTGCTAGCTTCCTCCTGAGACAAACGCTCAGCTGCCATAATACTCTCATTTTCAGCTTGTATAGCTCTGAGCTCTTCGTCATCTTGTTGATCTATAGCCTGTACATGTTGTTCACCCTTAGCATTTTGTTCTCCTTCTCTGCCTTGTTCTTCTTGTGGTTGTTGTTGCACCATGTTTTCTTCACTGCCAAAGTCTGGTACTAGTACTGACTCAACCTCAGTAGGACCATGTTGTTGCACCATGTTGTTAAAGACCATCCAAAAGTCTCCTTTTGGATGGTCTTGTACTGGCTCATGCTCTGAGATTCTGCTAGTACTGATGTACATCTGGTTCTGTAGTCATAGGTAAGAAAAAATATTTACTGTTACACATTTGAACATGTATTTGAATAAAACAAAGTAATCTACATGTATATATAGAGAACAAGTAAATACCTCTAGTGGAAATGGGTTGTTGAGCATGTCCATGTAACTTCCTGTCATTTGTGATGATAAAATATCTTTATAATTCTGATTTAAAGATTTTGCTTCAGCTATGACTTGGTTGATAAGGCTTGTATAGCTTGTTCCTCCCTGTGATAGGACATAAGTTGTTCCTCCCTGTGATGTGATGATCTGTAAATGTTGGTATTCACAACAACAATAAAATCTTAGATTTATTGTTAGTATCAAGTTTTTTTTAAAAAAATGCAGTGTGAGTTTTAGGAATTTCACTTCTTTTCTCTGTATTTCTTGTTGTCCATAGTTGTTGTAGTTCACTGGTGGTGCTGAGCTCTCCTAGTAAAGCATAGTTTGAGTGAAATGGCAAGGATATAAAGAGGATGATAAATTAGTGGAATAACAGATTGAAGATAGACAAAGTAAGTTGACTTCCTTTGTACCTCATTAGCATTCCTGACATTTTCAATATTTGACTGAAATCTGTAGAAGCTTTCAGGATTGAATTCCAAATCCTTTCTGGAAGCACTCTGGATATGATAAAGACATATGAGTTAGTTTATAAGGCTGTGTATGTTTGAATATGTGTGTTTTAAGTTATTTAAACTTATTATTTTGAAATTTTAGAAGCTAACATTCATTTCTTCTCTTTGTTGGTCTTGTCCATAGCAGTTGTCTTGCACTAGTGTTGTTGAAATATCCTGTTCATTAGAAACAAGCCAAAAAAAAGTCAAATATCAGTAGTTGCAATTAGGAATAGTGTAAATTGCAAGTTTGTCCCACTGCAATTGTTGTCTTCTTAATTTGCAATAACTATAATTTCTATTTACCTCTTGAGTATAATTGTGGTTAACAATGTTTGAATCAAAATTGTAGTAACTTTCAATATTTTCTTCTAAATCTCTTGCCAAACCATGCTGCATATACAAAGATAAATTGATTCATGCATAATATGGTATAAAGGAAAACACATAAATTTCATGAAATGGACCTAAGTCTTTTTTTCCAAACCTGCTAACAATATATGTTAGTTGTTATCTCAGACAATTGAGTAAGCTCTAGTGCACTATCTTCAGATCCAAAACCCATTTCCTCAAAGAAATCCGCATCTGATATTTCATTAACCTGCACAAATAGCTTTGTGTCTAGCATTGGTGTACATTGAAATCATCCTGATCTACTTGGAATGGTTGTTATTTGGTTGTTGCCTTCTTCTGCAAATTGTTCAAATTCCACTAATGGTTTAGAAGTGCATGTTCTATAGATTTACAGTGAATTTTGTATATTGGTCATAAGCAAATATAGATTACTGTAAATTGCAAACTTTAATACTGTAAATTGCAAATACAGATTACTGCAATTGTGGTGATGAGTATATGAAATTTTGTCAATCTATGGTCCATATGCAGGAGTACTACATATATAAGGCAGCTTTAAATTTTTGATTTGTACAGATTAGTGTCTACACTCTACTAATGTCAAAAAGCAAATAAAAGAACTAATTGTTTCCATACGTGTTCAGAGGTGGGCCTGGAGATGAATAAGTTGAAGACACTGCCCAGCAGGTTATGTAACTTGGTTATAGATTCTGAGCCAAATCGTACAGATGAACGAGAACAATACAGAAGCAAGGAACAAGAGGAGATAAGCAATGTACTGGAACAAGTACAGATAAGTACCTTCTTCCTTGGTTCATGGAATTGATGTATTTTCTGCATCATGTGTGCTTGATTTTTTCGCCAGCGTCTGGATCTCCGATGGATCCAGATCTGTCTCTTTCTTGCAGCAGGGGAAAGTACTGCATGCAGCTGATTTCTGGATCTCCGATGGAATAAGATCTGTCTCTTTCTTGAGCAGGGGAAAGTCAGTTATGTAAAGCCCAGTTATATAATGCCCAGTGTGTAAAGCCCGTTGTAAAAGGCCGCATTCACTGAAACGAACTCCAAGTATTATCGGGTTTCGGATGTTTACGGACCCGTTAACGTTTGGCGGACCCGGTATGCGTTCGCGGGTTAATTTACGGACCCGGTAGGAAGACAGAGTGACAGATGCAGCACAGAAACAGATCTGGCAGTTGGATCTCCATCCAACGGTGTTGGACGTCGCCTGAGTTTTTCCTAAAAACCCAGACGACTGGGATATAGCATGTCCCTTTTTTTTTGTAAAAGTATGCTTGCTTCTTCTCCTTAAATAATATGGCAGCGTTCCTGCTGTTTAGTGTTTTTTTAAGAACAAACTTTCGCAAGAGCATGAGAAACACCATTTTCAAGGCCAAGATGCAAATAAGACCTAAAATTTTCGCGTCGCATAAACAATTCAGATGTTCAGAGTTGCTAACCTAACAAAGTCATTTGCCCTTTTTTTTACTATAAACAAAGTCCGCACTTTGCTTTCAAGCGTTTTTATTGGAGTACTGAATGGCCACCTGACAATAACTACCTCTTCAGATCTTTGACATTGCTAGCAATATGTACACACAAAACCACTGCTTACATACATGCTTCCCAAATCTACCGTAACATCTGCACTTTCTATTCCACTGCTTAAATGATTTGATTTTCTCCTCACGTGTGCATGTACTTGTACTGTTCTACATGCAATTTGGCTGCTCTGTTGCTGCGCTGCACTTGCTCTGCTTCCCCCTCGACCTACCCCTCCCGAACACGGCTAGCCTCGCGAAGACGCGCAGGATCGTGCTCGCGCACCGGCGCTGCGAGCCCCAGCGCATGGAGCCGATGCAGCTGCCGGAGACCGTGGCTCGACGTTTGATGATCGCCGGCGTGCCCGCGTCCGCAGCGACCCTGAAGCTCGGCTCCTTGCCCTCCCTCTCCCTGCGAGCCGAGGCCGAGCCCTTGAGTGTGTTGTGCCGCTGCAGGGTCTGCTTCAGCGAGATGACCTCCTGCTCCAGCGCCTGGATCCTGAAGCTGGCCGTCTCGTAGTCCGACGCGTCGTCGCGGGCGCGGAGCTTCGCGTCGCGCGGGCCGCGGTGGCTATCGTACGGGCTGCTGCTGCTGAGGGGCTGACTGGTGGGGATGGCGGGGCACCCGGGGCTCGGCGTGTACCCGCCGCCAGCGCCAGGGACGAGCTCCCCTGAGTGCATGCACCGGAACGAGTCGGAGCACTCCGTGAAGGCGCGGTGCGTGTGCAGCTGCTGCACGAACAGCGCCTGCACGATTAGCCGGAGCGGCATCCGCTCGTTCTGCACGGCCTGGATGCACGCCTCGTGAGACAGCTTCCGGCAATCGAGGTGGCCGCACAGCGTCGCCTTCTCCTCCCCGGACAAGCCCCAATGCTCCTACAGCATGACAAAATCGGCATCCTCTTCTTCGTTAGCAACAATTCAAACACGTCACAGTCGTGGGCATGATCGAGCATTGGACACCTGTCTTACCACTAAATATGTGTTGATTGCTTCGTACAAGTGGTTGTGCGTCTTCCGGTCGCCGGCCGGTATGACTCCGATCAGTTCAGCTAGCCTTTCCGGCCGGAGCTTCGGATCGCCAGCGAACTGCACGAGGTACCGATCCCACAGCTCGGAGACGGCCTCCGCGCCTTTCCTTTGCACGGAGGCGGCATGGTTTGACACGATGCTTTCCATCGCCCTCACCTCCCTGCTATCAGCGATGGACCGGTCGGTTTCTTCCTCCGGCAGCGGCAGGTCGTCCACGCGAGCGAATTGCAAATTCGACGCAACTTGTTCTCGCAGTTTTGTCCGGCTTTCGTCGCTCAGCTCCAGGGTTAGCGATCGCGACAGCAGAGCGAAGTAGAACGCCACAGGGATGGCGCCGCCCGCAGCCACTGCCACCGACTCGGCCGGGAGCAGCCCGATGACGCCCTCGAGGATCGCAGCGGCCCTCCTGTTGGCTTCGGTCTCGCCGTCGACGGCCTCGTCCGTGGTGGCCCAGAACTTGTGCGTCTTCTTGGAGAGCACCCACTTGTTAGCGTAGAAGAGCACGACGGGGCTGACGTACTTCTCCTTCATGCCCTGCCGCCGCAGCGCCTGCACGATCCGCTCGAAGAAGTCGAACGGGAGCGCGACCAGGTCCTTGATCCAGAGGTCGCGCGCGGCGAGCTCCTTGACGAGCTCGGCGTCCCAGCGGCGTCCGACCAGCGCGCGCGTCGCGGCGCCAGCGCCGGGCTGCTGGTCCCGCCGCAGCTGCTCCGGGTCGAGGATCTCCATGCACGCCATGAACGCCAGCGACTCGACACAGCGGCTGACGATGAGGAGCTCCTCGGCGAACGGGAGCAGGGGCTGGCACCGCTGCAGGACGATGAGCGCGTCGTCCCAGCTCTGCAGCACCACCTGGTTGATGTACAGGTCGCAGCGCGCGCCCAGGCCGGCCACCCCCAGGAACTCTGCCGCGCACCGCACCGCCGCCACGTTGAAGGGGTCCAGCGCCACGGCGTCGCCGTAGCAGAAGAGCGCGATCGCCTCGAACGCCTCGCACACCCCCGGGAAGCTGGCCGGCAGCTCGACGTCGTCGTCGCCGGACTGGAGCGACGCCTCGCTGAAATACTTGCACTTGGACACCAGAGGATCCTGCCATCGGCGACACAAACTTGGTAATCTGCCCCTCGATCAAAACAAGATGGCAAATTTCCAGCAAGCTCGCTCTTACCTTGTGCAGGTCGAAGCTTCTGTCACCGAGGCGCACGCGGACCGTCGCCGGAGACCCGGTCTCCTTGGACCTGCATCAACAGAGCCGCGATGAGTTGGACTGTATGCCATGGACGCTGGTGAAGCTCTCGATCGAGCTCAAGCAGCCATACCATGCCACGACTCTCCTCTGCAGCAATAAGGCGGTGCTCGGGCTGGAGTAGGGGCTAAACACGACCACCTCCGACTTGGCAGCCGGCGACAGCTCCACCTCCGTCTCCAAATCCACCCCCATCAACAGCTTCATCGCGACGAGCACCGGCAGCAGGTCGCCCCGGCAAACTCCAAGCCTCCCTTCCGGCGGTTAGGTAGCAGCCAGCAGCGGTGGCAGAGTAGTATAAGTATATAGGAGCGCGTGGAGTGTAGGAGGAAGTAACATAGGGAGGCGTGCAAAAGGGTACAATGGCTGAGGGCGCACGAATGGGGAGTTGAACCCCAGTTTTCAGGCTGGGAAATCGGATCGCCCCCTCGTGCAAGTTTTCTTACGCCCCTGGGGGGGCTTGGGTGCGCGTGCGGCACCGCGGGGGCCGTGCGACTGCGAAGGGTGCCTAGCAGCGGCGTTTCCCTGGCCGCGCCCGTGCTCCCTGATTTTGATGCTCGGCTCGGCGGGCTGCTTTTCCACTGTACAATGCTGAATTATCCATACCCAGGTGCTCAATATTCTCAACCAGACACATATATGCTCTTCCGGTCGTACCAGAAAAGCTTTCTGAACCGTGGACAAGACGGTCGTCGCAGCGCCATTAGTAGTAGATAATACATTCGTACGACGAATAGATGCCACGAAAGTCCAACAAGCTGAAGAAGCGATGGAGGGAGTTGCAGTTGCTTGGAGGGAACAACCAGCTAATAAGCCTCGTCGTCACTTTTAAAACTGCCCCAGGACTGGGCACCCCGGCTATTCCAATCACCTGACGAACTCCCCCGTAGAAACTCCAGGACGACGGAGCCGTACCAGCCCCGGCCGGTGGCATAATCCTGACAGCTCCGCTTTCCATACGGCTTTTTAATCAAAGGGCGAGCGTGCGGATTGACGAGCGGAGCCTCGAATAGCGTAGCGGGGATCGGCCGCGTCCCTGTCACCGGATCCGTTCAACGTGTGCTGCAGCTGCCTGCGCCCTGCTGCATCGTTCGTTCGTTCGTTCACCAGGCGCGCACGGCAGTAACTCTCTCGGCCGGCCGGAGCCGGACGTGGAACTGGAGTGAAATTAATCGCCCTGTATAAGCTCGAGCTCCGCAGATTGGTAGCATGACATGACGGCATGGCCGGCTGGTTGACTGACACCTTGCCTCTCAATGGAGTGGAATGCATCAGCGATCTGGCCGGGGATGGCCCGGCGGGCGTTGGTTTTTATAGCTGAGATGTCGCCATTTTGGCATGGTCAGCGCGGCGCTTCAGGGGTGGGCACGACGATCGCCATGGGTAAAGGAGAATGTCGGTAATAAACAACTGGGTTGACGTGCATCGGACGCCGCCGGAACGGAGAGTGAGGCCTTGTTTAGTTCCCAAATTTTCCCCCAAATTTTACTATGCAAAAAGAAGATTCCCCATCACATCAAAATGCCGGCAAATGCATGGAGTACTAAATGTAGATGAAATCAAAAACTAATTGCACAGTTTTGTTGTACTTTACGAGACGAACATTTTGAGTCTAATTAATTAATTTTTGAACAATTTTTTGCACTAAAAACAAAAGTTGCTACAGTGTTGGGGAATTTGAGGTCGTCGTCGTCCATGGTATAATACTGTTCCTCTGTGGAAACCCGTGTGGGCATCGATCGGGAAGCCGCCAAACTCCCGTGCGCCTGCTCCTCCCTGATTGACCAATCGATCGCAGCGCGTGGTGTGGCCGTGTGGGTGAGGGAGGGTGACCACCCGCCCCCGCTCGTGTCGAGACTTCTCGAGGCCTCGTGGCGCTCGTGGGCCATGGCAATGGCGTATTGAGATTTTAGATCGGCGGGGAAACTTCAACCCCCGCTTTGGTTTCTGTTTTGTTTCGGTGGAAAACGACTGACCGGCGACGAAACGCCGGGTCGCAAGAGGGCTGCGACGCCCGTGATTGTGATTCACATCTGAGTGCTTTCGAGGTCTACTATATACGAAAAGCATCGCGTATTGCGTTCAAAAAGAAGGACATCGCGTTCCAACTTCCTTCCTAAAGACAGAAAATGCTAGCGACAATAGAATGCAATAATTTAAAAAAGAGAGAGAGACAATAGAATGCAATTACGATGAAACTTTGGTACCTTGATTTTTTTTCTTTTTCTTCGCGTTCCAACTTTCTGTTAGGGTTCTCAACAAATATATACTCCAGTTTCTATGGTTGTTTTGGTTTATATGCCTCTAAGTATCCGAAGTTCCAAACAAATTTTAGCTATGAATAACATCTATTCTTGTGGATAAATTATACCGTATCCAAAATTGCAAGAAGCAGCAAATTGAACGTAGTTTAGCCGGCCAGGTTACTTGTAGTAAAATATGACATTTGCAAGTTCTTAATTTATTCTAGGAAGAAACGCCACCATTATTTTAGTGTTGGTCGATGTGGCCGTATCCAGTGAGTTGCACGTGGTTATTTTATCGATCCCAATCTTTCAGAGATATACATAAGGCGTAAGGTGTGCGTGCATATAGTATATATATTTTTGAGACAATGCATATGTAAATATATAGGAACGACTATATAGTATGCATGTAAGAACTATTCGTCCAAACGGATGTTTAATCTATTTAAATGGTGTTTAAACGGTAAACAAAGATCACCTATGTCATTTAGTCCCTAAATAGTGAATTGAACCGTTGGACCGTTTAAACCACTAAAACAGTCTAAGCGGTTTAAATAAAATCGAGTTTACATGGTTAAATGAGATAAACGACCATTTAATTCATCATTTAATCAATAGGAAGATTTAAACTACTACATTGGCACACACCTAATTAATATCGTAAGTGTACGTGAAGTGGAGTAGGATCTAGGGCTTATTTGTTTCAACTTTTATTTGGTTTCTACCAGCCAAAAGCAGAAACAAACAACCCATCTGGTGAGTTGGCTTTTGAAAATCTGGAAAGGTAGCTTTTAAGGAAATGAATCAAAAGTTGAACGCTTTTAAGGCTTTCGTTATGCCGAAAAGCTAAAATTTATTACAAAAGGTCAATAGCCATAAGCCAAAAGGCAAAAATCCAGTATTTGAGCCAAACTTAGCTTCTATCAAATATTTTTAGAAGAAAACTAAGGGCTCACCTTTTGAAAGATACTCTCTCCGTCTCTGAATAAATCAATTTCTAAAGTTGTCTTAAGTCAATTTTTTTCAAATTTGACACCAAACTTATAGCAAAATACAACAATATTTATAACATCAAATGAATAAATTATGAAAAAATTCATACTATAACTAGTAATGTTAATTTGGTGCCAGAAATCTTGGTGCTCTTTCTTATAAATTCGGCCAAACCTAAAAAACTTAACCTAGGACAACTCTAATATTCAAGGACGGATGGAGTATATGTATTCATAGTCTCCATGGTAACACATGGTTTAGGGTTTATACATGTACACCTTGAGTCAACATTTTTTTTTCTTAACTAGATAGATACTCGTGCGTTACACGGAGGCCACAAATTTTTATCCACGTATATGATGACATATTTGGCTTCCGGATTAGACGTACATATTAAAAAATCTAGACATCTAGTTACATAGAAAATATGAAGCCCGTTTCATGATCTTTGTCACATGTAAATCTAGTTTATTCAAAAATTTAAAGCCTGTTTCATTTTTCAAATACTTTTGTGATTTATTATTATTTATTTTACAATTTTAAGCTGGTTTGATCATTGTAAAAAAAATAATCAAAAGGTAGTAAACAATTTTGCAGAGGTAACCCTAAAGTATTTTCAAATCCATTCAAACCTTTTTTTCCTTCTCTTTTTTGTCGTTGTTTGTGGCGGGCCTCGGTGCGGGTGCCGTCGCAATGACCTTCCTGGCCATCTCCGAGTTCCACGATGTGAACCTGGCCTACTTCAAGTTCCAGCGCGTCGGTAATGATAGCAGCTAGAGTTGGAGACGAAGCAGCAGTAAGCATGGCACCGACGTGGTCCTATTGCCAAGTCGACTCGGGATGTTGTTTCTCTACACCCCGAATTTCATCGCCTTGCTCGTGTCCTTTCGGCAAGGGACCAGAGCCATGGACAGGCCGCGCGGCTGTGGCCGGGGCGCCATTGTTGGCCAGTGTCGAGGGTGGGCGCGACTGGCGGCACGACGCCCTACGGTGTTGTGAGATCCGACGCTGTTGGCGGGTGCAGTCTGGTGGCGGACTTCGCCATAAGGTTGTGCACGGATGTCTGGCATTTGATCTTCGGTGAGGGCAATGTTAAAGGATGTGCACCCACGCTCGAGGATCGGATTGGTATGTTTCCATAATTAGCATGCCATGGTCCATCTGTAGAGTTAGTTGAAAAATCATATGTTGTACATGCGGGATTGATTGGCGGAAGTGGGCGAGCGGGGTGAAGCATTGCCACGCAGACGACTCTGTTTTTTTGATGTCATATCTTGGACTTGAAAATTTTCTGGATCGTCTTTGATTGGTGACCATCTACAGTTTGGTGCCTATGCAAACACATTATTTTGGTTGAACTATTAAGAAATTAGATTTTAAATTGTAGAACATATTTTATGCGTGTATTTTATCTTTTTTATACCGGTTGAAAAGGTGCTTGATTTCCTTACTTTAGTAGCAAAATATTTTTGTGCCGTGTCTTTTATTTAACTTTTCCTATTTTTCATTTTTTTGGTTTGGGATTATTCTATTTCCAAGTTGTGATCGGCTTCTCGGTGAGGGCCACATGCCTGGGTGGCCAACCAGCTCAATCCCAGGAGGAGACCAGGAGGAAGGGGTGAAAGCCGTGCCACATATACCTGGGTGGCCCACCAACTCAATCCAGGGACGCAGGGGTGAGCAGGGCGGAGCGAAAGCGAAAGCGAAGGCCTTCGCGTCCGACAATAACGCTGGTTATTTTTTTTAGTGTAGACTGACAACGTGTTCGTGCGTGGCTACGAGATAACTAATATTTTTGTACTAAAAACATACGGATCGCATGATAAGATAACAATACTGTAAAAATTAAATATCAACATTAAAGTGACATTTAATCCAAAAGACAAAGTTTATGAAATTGACATAGTCACAAAGAACGCGGTGTCGCAGACTCACAAACTCTACTTTACAGACCTTTTCATGATGCGCCTAAGATAATGTTTTATATCGGCAGGAAGAAATCTCCGATATCTATTTCTTTCATACGCCAATAAATTCACGAATAAGTTTCACCGCATCTCCATACCATCCTGTATACAGGCTCGAGTATATATGTCAATATTAGTGACTATCGCATGGGTAACACTGCGTCTCTTGAAAAATCTTCTACAAAAACCTAAAACAAAGTGTATTTCTTGGTGTTTTTTTTGTTGTATACAATTCATGTCGTCTCTTATTCTGTAGCGCCCTGTGTTCAGTAGACATTGCAGCGTGTCGTGCTCTGTCACGATCACGCTTACGCTCTTTTGAACACGTGACAAGCTGGTTGATGGGAATGGGTGCATATCCAAAACCTGTATATCATGAAATGACACTTTAATCAATGCACGTTAGGATGATGTCTAAGCACAATCATAATAAACAAACACAGGCAGGCAGTGTACCTGTTTCAAGGTACCAATGCTGCTTAAAGGTACCAGACCATCTACAAATATAACCATACAATACAAATTGAACCATTCCATAAGCAAACTATGTCACTTACAGTTTCCACACCAATAAGTACTTTTATTCTGCTAATAAGTAACCTGATAATTGTTGCAAGCCATTACTGTAAGTTGATTGCCTATGGAGCCGGTCACTATTTTCGTCCATTTCATTTGTTGTATTCCCATATGCAAGTTTAAACATAGTTGATTGTTATTAATTAATCCATACAATACAAATCGAACCATACAATAAGCAAACTATGTCAACACGTTAATTGCAGTCGCCGCACCAATAAATACTTTTATTAGCAGAATAAGTAACCTGATAATTGATTGGCGCCATTACTGTAGGTTGAGTGCATATGGAGTTTGTCACTATTTTTGTCTGTTTCATTTATTGTATTCCCAACTGCAAGTTTGAACATAGTATAAATAAATTGTTATTGATTATAACACATATGACAATTAAAGTGACACTCAGCAACACCACCATACCTGTTGAATGAATAGCTACATTGTTATCAAGATCAACACGACCTTGGTTATTCATCTTATACCTCTCGCGGCGTTTCTTGTTTCTTTCACTCCTCTTTTCATCAGACATTGCCCTGTTCGCTTGTCTTTTGAGCTATACTTTTTCAATGAATGAACAGTATTTTTCTCTCACAACAAATCAGCCAACAGTACTTTCAGCTATGGCTTATCAGTCAAGCGAACAAGGCCATACATACCGTTCTCTATCCCTCTGCCTCTTCTGCTCATTAGGATCCCCATCTAGTGGAACCAACCCCGGTCACGTATGATTCCCTTCAATAAATTTTCGTGAGTTGCAAACATATGAACATAGAATATACATAGATATTGTAAAAGTTTATATATCTCCATGTATTGTATTTGTAAGGTCCCCCGAAGGTACCCGATCACCGGTTGGCCTTGGCGTGTCCATAACACTACCTATCATTTTTAGCAATGTTGTGCCTGTGAAATAATATGCCAACAAATCTCATTATTGCCAAAAAAAGTTAAATAGGTCGATAATGGCTTCCAGTTGCATGATCATAAGTACATTTGGAGAATAATGGATCATAATGGCCTATTATCCAGGAGTAGAGGCTAGGATCTAGGATGTAGGCAAATTATTATTATAGTAATGAAACAAATCAGATTATATACATTATTAGTATAGTAAATAGATATATGCATGTATCATTTGAATGTCTCAGTGCTTTCAAATGATTTGCAGTATATCAAAATCCATACATACATATAGACCACATATGCATACAAGGATTGGACTGTGGAACTCAAATGAGGGGACATTAGAAGAAAAACACAATTTTGATTTAAGGCATATTTGGCCTTCAAGTTCTAGCAGTTCAAGCATAGTAGATCATGTAAGTAATTGAGATACCATACTTCATTCCATCTGTCTTACAGAGCTATCAGGCAACAGGAAAAAAACAGCTCTGAGTTACCTTTGCTACCAATTGACTTAAATCTCACATGACTATATTTTCACCTTACTAAATCTCACATGTCTAACTACCTACAGGTTGTAAAGAAAATATAATTTGAGTGTTATTGTACTATATAAAGCTCAATACAGGATGCAGAGTTCATGTCTACTCTTACTAACGGGTTCAGAGATCATAGCAGCTTATGATTGTTTTTTTTAACAAAACTGAACAATATATTCTGAACCCGAGATTAAGAAAACAAGCAACTAACTCTGACAGAACAAAGGCACATGGTAACCTGCTCCTCTGACCCTACATAACTCAAAAATATACTGGCTCAGGGATCAAAGAAAATTAACTGTAGCAGTAGCATCTATTTTCAATTGTACTACAGAAAATATAGAGATAGTAGTAGCATCTGTTTCAGTCTTGCTTGAGAATAAGTTATTTTTTACACAGAGAGTATGTTTTCCTATTTTGAGGATCCTTTATGTCTATTTTACGGTTCAGATTCTCTATACAAATAATTGGAGCATAACCGGGACACCAACATGCTGGTAGTCAACAACACACCCAAATTGCTATCTTATCATTGGTTCATATACTGCAATAATTTTTTACAAGTTTGTAGTACAAGAACACAGAAAGACATATCAAAGAGAAGAGATTCAGAATCAGAGTCATTCCTTGCTTCTAATCACACAACAACAACAACAACAACAACAACATAGCCTTTTGTCCCAAGCAAGTTGGGGTAGGCTAGAGATGAAACCCAAAAGAGACGAGAAAACAGGGAGACACATAAAGGGACAAAAAGAGCACAAGACAAAAAGAGGTCACGGTTCAGGCACGTTGATTGCCAATCTCCAAGCGCTCCTATCCATAGCTAAATCCTTGGGGATATTCCACTCCTTAACATCTCTCTTAACGGACTCGTCCCAAGTTAGTTTAGGTCAACCTCTACCGCTCTTTACATTATCGGCCCGCTTTAGAACTCCACTACGCACCGGCGCCTCAGGAGGCCTCCGTTGGACATGTCCAAACCATCTCAACCGATGTTGAATCAATTTCTCCTCAATTGGAGCCACCCCAACCCTATCCCGAATATCGTCGTTCCGGACTCTATCCCTCCTTGTGTGCCCACAACACCAACGCAACATACGCATCTCTGCTACACTCAATTGCTGGAAATGTCGCCTTTTTGTAGGCCAACACTCAGCACCGTATAACATCGCCGGACGAATCGCCGTCCTATAGAACTTACCTTTCAGCTTCTGAGACACCCTTTTGTCACAGAGGACGCCAGAAGCTTGACGCCATTTCAACCAGCCAGCTGAAATTCTATGCCTAACATCTTCATCAATGTCTCCGTCCTTTTGTAGCATCGACCCTAAATACCGAAAAGTATCCTTCTTGGCCACCACTTGCCCATCGAGGCTAACGTCTCCCTCCTCATGCCTAGTCGCGCTGAAATCGCACCTCATGTACACGGTCTTAGTCCTACTAAGTCTGAACCCTTTCGACTCTAACGTTTGCCTCCATAGTTCTAACTTCCTATTAACCCCTGCCCTACTGTTGTCAACTAGCACCACATCATCAGCAAAGAGCATACACCAAGGGATACCACCTTGTATGTCCCTTGTGACCTCATCCATCACCAAAGCAAATAAATAAGGACTCAACGCTGACCCCTGATGCAGTCCTATTTTAATTGGAAAGTCACTGGTGTCGCCATCACATGTTCGGACAAACGTCACCACATCCCTGTACATATCCTTGATGAGGGTAACGTACTTAGTTGGGACTTTGTGCTTTTCCAAGGCCCACCACATGACATTTCTCGGTACTTTGTCATATGCCTTCTCGAGGTCAATAAAGACCATGTGCAAGTCCTTCTGCTCCCTATATCTCTCCATCAATTGTCGTAATAAGAAAATCGCCTCCATGGTCGACCTACCAGGCATGAACCCAAATTGATTTTGGGTCACATGTGTCACTCTTCTTAGGCGATGCTCGATAACCCTCTCCCAGAGCTTTATCGTATGGCTCATCAATTTAATCTCACGGTAGTTAGTACAACTTTGAACATCTCCCTTGTTCTTGAAGATAGTGTAACACCCCAGGTGTTTATCACCAATTAGACAGTGGGTTTAAGCTCAATCATTAGATTAGTGGAGGTGATGATGTCAAGGTCAAACCTATGGAAATAAGCCCTAACCTAAACTTGGATATTGCACCATTGCTTACATGTTGCCCTTTCCAAAAGGTATGCTTGAGTAATGTTGGATGTGCTTCTTTCAGGTTCCTCATATCAATTTCCACCCACATGGGCGATTGGAAAAGTTTCGTGAAGTTTGGAATCAAGAAGTCACATGAAATGACAAGTTATGTTCTCACCTGAATTGCTTTATTAGGTGAATGAGAACATGTGATGACAAACAAACATTTCAACCTTGATCAAACAACTCTACTTACACTCATGAACAAAAGTTACGAAGGGTTCATGTTGAGCAAGTGGCCAGAAAATGCTCAAACAGATCAAAAAGTGTAATTTAAGCTTTACCGTGATGCTACTTTGACCAGTGTTGACCAATCACTTACAGTGCTTGCATAGAGTTGTACCTTAAATAAAAGTTGAAGTTTGAGTGGAGTAGAACAAACTTTGTTTTTGGACCAAGAGCCAGATCAACTTGGAACTAAGTCAAACCGAAGCTCAAACTTGGAATCTACTGCTGTTTTCAGAGTCCGAAAATTTTGCTAAGTCTGGGTAACTGAAAACTGAATTTTTAGTTTCATGAGCGCTACTTTGCAGCTCTCTATCTTCCAATATAATCTGAGTTAGACCAAAAACCTTTAAGCAAAGTTGTAACCCTCATATAGCTCTACAACATTTGTTACTACCGTTTGTACCTAAACTAAACGTGTTAGGAGATATGAAAGGACAAAGATGGATGTTCAGTCGCGTTTTTGAGGTAGAATTATAAATTTTGAACTGTGCTGCCGTGGCTTCATGGCTGTCTCCATGCAGGAACTGAACACCGCGTGGCTGGCCTCGCTCGTCGCATGAGCGCCACCTCGCCTTGCTCTCCTCGTTTTGGACAGCCGAGCCCGAGCCTGTCCCCTGCTCTTTCCATTCACTCGCTCTCCCATCCCTCTCCCTCTTCCCTCTCTGCCCCTGTCTGCCTCTCCGGAGTGCCGGCGCCATGGCCGAGTCGAGCGGAGCTTCCAGCCGGCCGTCGCAGCTCCCACAGCAGGGCCGCAGCCGACCACCGCGCCACCACCAGCTGAGCAGCGAGCAGAAACCGCAGCCGCAATGCTCGCGACTTGCCGTCACACCGTCGTCTGGCTCCTGCAGCCATGGCCGCCGGTGTGCCCATCGCGGGTGCCGCTGTTGAGCGTGGCCATACTGCCTCAGGCTGTCGTGGACCATGCTGTGCCACTACGTGTGTGCGCGTGGGCCTAGGCTAGCGTCTGCACCGCCGCTCGCCGCCGACGCCCCCTCCGGCCGGCACCGCAAGCTCCGGCGACCTCCCTGTTTGTTTTCGCGTCAGGGACCTCGAGCTTGAATTCGACTAAAGCGAGGGGGTTATGTGAACAGCCATAGACTCATGTGAATAGTACTCTAGGGACTGATTTGTGGTAGTTTTTGCTGATTTTTGGAAATTCGTAGTAAATCATAGGAAATTCGTAAATTAGCAAATAAGGACTTTTTGGAATCCTTGTGAAATTATCTATGCAGTGGATCTATAATATGACATGTTTTAGTTTAATGTTTTTGCTGTAAAAATAGATTTCTCAGATTAGGTTTTCTATGGTAGTCGCATTTGTCATTTTCATAACTTCAAATGTAGGGCTCCAAATGAAGTGAAATTTTTGTGTCATGCTACTCATGTGATGTTTGATGTGTGGTAAAAATTTCATGAATTTTAGTTGTAGTATGAGTGAGTTATTGATTCATCTTGCTCTCACATGAATTCTTGCATTAGCCATTTGTCTTTTTCATAGAGTTTGATATATATGTCCAAATGGTTTGAAATTTGTACAGTAAACTATTGGGAGCATATGTAGGCCTCTGTAATTTTGGTAGAATTTATTGTACACTTTTGATATGTGTTCATAATTCCACCAAATTATCTAAATAAATTAAGAAAATGCATTAAAATAAATTATTTAGGAATGGACACTATGTTTTCTGGTGTTCATTAGTCATGTATGAAATGTTGGTAAAGTTGGTTTTGTCTAATTATATGTTTGCAACGTAAGTTAATAATTAATTCTTGCAAATGAAGTTTCTGGACAGATCTGGGAACTTAGCAAAGTTCTTCATGATAATTTGCTCTATTGTAAAACTTGTTTATACAAAAGTTGTAGATAATGTATATATCTAGATGCTGTTAAAATTTGGTGGTATTTGGCCATGTGGTTTAGGAGTTATAGCTGTTTAAAGTTGGATTATAGAATTGCTTGCTCTCTGTCTTGTTAGACCAGTTGCTGTGTTTATGTAAATTCGACATGTTAAACTTTGGAATCATGCTGTGATGATTATAAATGAAATGTAGAGAATTTCATAAGCTTTCCATAATGTCTTCTTGTAAGTCGTTTGGAGTTATAGATCTCCAGTTATGATTAAATTACTTAGCTGCTGTTCTGATGCCCAGAAAGTGGCAAATTCTAGTCTAGTGATTTGATTAACTTTGCCATGCTAGTGTGTTGAAGTGTGACTCATATCCTTGATGGTACTTGGGTTGGTACCCTGTAATCTTATGATACTTGTGCCTTGATTGTTGTGCTTGTAATCTTCTATGTTATGCCCTAATGAGGATTTAGTTATTTAGCTCTAAGTGTTTATGAGAACTTTGGTATGCTTGTTCGATTACTCTGTTTATTGCACTTCTATGCATTTATACATATGCATTATTGCACCTCATTTAGGTACGCTAGCTGAAGCACGTGAAGGACCTGGTGGATCCATCCCGAAGATAGAAGGATCAGACAAGTGCTGGATTGGAGGATGCTCGCCAAGAGGGTTTCATTTGACATACTCTAACTTGAGTCGGATCCCAGGCAAGCCCCGGAGCATTATAAGCCTCCTACCTTAAAAGCAATTAATTCTATATATGTTATAAGTATTGTTGCATTAAGTGATAGGAGTTGGTTGGAAACCCTTGCTGCATTATATCATTCCTTGTCCAGATATATGAATCCTTGAATCCTACATAGATTAGGATCGAGTAGATGCTTAGCCCTGCTTTAAGCGGTAGAAGTCAGGTGATTTCCTGTCACCTGCGAGATATAGGGATATTCATATATGGCACGGTTGGCTATATTTGCTATCGTGGAAAGGAACCATGTGTTAATAAAATGAAATGAGACCGGGCGGGATGATGATAGTGAAGCGACAAGGCATGGAGGTCTTGGGTGTGAATCTATCCCCGTCTGAGTCGTTTAAGGACCGATTCGCTGTACGTCCTTGAGTCATGTTGAACGCAGTCTAACACTTAGTTGGCCGGATAAGTCGTTCCGACCGCGAAGCCGAGTAATGTGATTCAGGTCGGGAATCGACTGGTAGGTTGCTTCTTGGAGGAGAGAAAGGATGTGCTTGGGGACATTGGCGTGAGACCAAGGGGGGGTTAGAGTCCCTATCACCTGGCAGAGTGTCGCCCTTGGGGTCGCGACATCATTCGGACCCGCGATTCCTGAATCATATGAAAAGGTGGCTTGTGCGACCCTAGCAGGGGCCTGCGCAGTGAGTGTTAGAAATACCCCTCCAGCTGGATAGGAATTCGATTCGAATCGCCGTCGCTCCCGGTTAGTGAGCACTTGACTTGAGCAGCGGCAACGTAGATTCCATTAAATTGAACGGATGGTTAATTGGATCACGATGGAAAGGTTGCCTCAATTTATACCTGTTATGGTTAATATTATTTGCTCCTAATAAAGTGAGTGCTCTAGTACAGGTGCTAATATAGATGATAGGTTAATGATAATTAACTTGATGCTTAAGCATTAATGATTACTTATTCATAATAAGCTTTTATGCAAAATGTTGTCAAGCTAGCCCACTTCATATCAGCCTTGCATGATCCTTGGTGTCACTTTATTTCTGGTTTCTGACGGGTAAGTCTAGCTGAGTACTTTGTCGTACTCAGGGTTTTGTCCCCACTTGTTGCAGGTTGTGATGTATCATGGCGGCTGCAAGAGTTGGGTGGCTCCTGCCATAGAGGCGGAGTGTGATCACGGGCATGATCCTTCTGAGTTATCTTCTCTCTAATGCTTTTGTTGGAAGTCGACCTTCGTACTGGCATGTATTTGAAATAAGAATAATGTTAGTTTTAAATTACTTTGCTTCCGCTACTTTTGAACTTAATTTGTAATAACTATGTTGAACTCCGATGTATATTCAATTACTTGTGAAATGGTTGTAACATGTGACTTGTTATGTTGAATCACTACGATCTTGGCTGGTATGTTGGTTGGTTTGAAATCCCTCGTGATTTCATTGGACTACCGGAGTTATATGGGCTCAAGTGCGAGAATTTGATCACTTCGGTGATTGTTTTTGTACTTGTGCTCTTATAATTTGGACGGTTCCGTCACAGCTGGTATCGGAGCAAGATTCAACATTAAACTTGTCGTATGTGTATTTAAAACAAAGGTTTTGTTTTATAAAATCAGTTTTATCAACTTATAGTTATATATAGGTTTGTCAAATCTAAATTTTAAACCTAAGTATGCCAGTGGTCAATTTGCTTATGCCCATATAAGGATTATTAGGTGGCTTATATAAGTACTAACTTTGGGGTTTTTCATTTATGCATCTACGCCCAGGCCAAGGTATGTATGTGTGATGACTCTCCCACACTATGCTACCCGGTGTGTCAGATCAGAGGTAGCCTTCATATATGAAATAGCCATATATGTTGTTAGTTTACTTTTATGCAACGTCGCACCTACGCTCAGGTAAGTGTGAGTTGTGAGAGCATGACCGTACAACCTGCGGTCTAGGGGAGAGCTAGTTTTGGTTACTGGATTATTTACATGTTATACACATGTATATATGAAGGTACTTAATTGTGGGTGATTAATGATTCGGGTAGTTTTGGTGCTACATGTATATATATGGGGTATATGTATATGGGAGTACTTAGAATTTTACTTTCTTGTTTTCATTGTGTGCTATATTTGGGGAAATGTTGGGCTGCAATGAAACTTTTCTGCAGGTACGCTAACCACGAATGCGTAAGTCGAATATAGCTGATGACTAGCTATATATCGAGAGAGTGCGTGTTATGCCACCGACCTAGAACGTGATCGCCACCTTAGGTTGGCAATCTTGTGAGGACGAATAGGACGAGGCATGCATCTTCATGAGTATTGCTTTATGCATAGCTATGCTCCTCTCACCCTTGTTCAAATGATAAGTAACTTGTGATTAATGTAGTACACTATCTGTCTTGTGTGAAGCTAAACAAGAATGCCTTACTCCATGTTGTTTGAGAAAAGTGTGTGCTTAGCCTTGCTAGAAATAAGTGTGGTTATATGCTTGAAATGACAGATGTCCTCTAGCTTAGCCTAGTGGTGGATATGTTGTTCACCTAAGTGTTTGCAAATGCTCTAGACCTCACTTAAGTAATTGTCATTCTCATTAATGAATTAAATTGTTTGGTCTAAGGTAATAATATTTAGAGCTACTAGAATAACATGTTTGTGTGCTCTCTTGTTAAGTAGAACAAAGGCAAGCTTTGTTTTGCTTATTAAACATTGGCTGCTAGAACAGTTTCTGTTGTAGTGATTCTTTTATGATCATAATGGTGTTTTCTGTAGTTATAGAGAATACCAAAGTTGTAGCTAACTTACTTATCTAGCTTGTCCAAAAATTTTATGACCCTAGGTCTTATGGTTTGAGAGTTATAAATTTTAGAAGTTTGTTGTCAGAATCTGCTCATGTTCAGAACAAATCTGAATGTTTGCTTTATTTGACCTGTGTGCATATGGAATCATGTCTTGGAGATAATAGAAGAAGTGTAGTACTTTTTCTAAGCTTTCCAAAGTGTTCTATAGCACTAATTTTGGTGGTCGAAATTTCTAGTTATGAGCTTGCCAAGTGGAATGACAGAATCTGTCCACATCTGGGCAGAGATGTCTTCTTTGTCTTGTTTAGCCTTGTTAGATATAGAATCATCTTAATATGATAATAATAAAGATATAGACAACGTAATAAGCTTTACATAAAGTTAAAGCTCAGCCTTGTTGGGTTCTTAGAACTCCAGTTACGCATTTTCGAAGTTCTTGTTAGTTTTCTGTCCATATTGGTACAGATCTGAAACATTAGCATTTTGATCATGTCAATCTATGAATTTGCTTTTGGTATGAATAACTAAAGTGTATTAATCTTCCTAAGCGTTCTAGAAAGTCTAGGATCACCTTTATATAAGGTCTACAACCTCAGTTATGGTTGAAACAAGTAGTTACTATGCTGCTGTCCAGATTCTATGCACATGCTAAGTTGACTCCCTTAGCTAGCTTTTGTTTAGAGCTAAACTTGTAGTTAGTTCATGCTTGAGATAAATGCTTGTTTTGGGTGAGCCTTGTGCCTTGTATTGGTTGCTTAAACCATTCGTTTGAATTTTCTCAAAGGACTGCTTGATTGTGATGTTGTATGTGTGTTTGTATCTGGGTAGTGCTCTAGTTGTCACCTCGTTTGTCCTCGGTGAGCATACTAGGGTCACATAGCTTTATCCTAGAACAAAGTTCACATACTTAATTATATGGTTGTTATCTTCCATTAGGTTCTCTATCTTAGGAGCCTAAGCCTGTAGACTTGGTGGTTAGCCTTTGAATGTTTGTATCCATGCCTTTGCTTGACCGAAAGCCCAAAATTTAGTTCTACTATTTGTTTGCATGAGCCGTGGATGTTTTGCAACCCTTTCTGTGTGAAGACCCTTGTCGACTGATCCACTAAGTTAACTCTCATCAACGCTAGCCTTTGACCATGGTTCGTACGTTGCTAGTTGTGGAGACCGTACCCAAATCCATGTTGAACCTTCCGGTTGCCTCTCCCAAAGGTTAGCTAATGCGCCGAAACATCTTTTTGTTGTGGCCTCTAAATCGTGTGCTTGCAAATTCGTGCATCTACCTTATCAACTCAATCTATGACTACATATCGGTTTTCGCCTTGAAAATTTCTTAATCCGTCCCCAACCTTCTCAGTCTCGAGATGTTTATCAGTCTTGATCTCATGTTGTTGCCCAACATGAATGAATCTCCTGTTAATCTTTTATCTGGTACTCCCCTCGGTGGACGCAAGTCGTACGTAGAATTTAAGCAAGAGTCTCTTGCTCAGTTATCCTTGGCATTTGTGTGATGTTCTCTTGTGCTATATTTTGATCTTCGGATCATTTTCGTGTTGATTCTAAACCTTGTGACTACCTTTGATTGCTGTCCCTCCTTGTATAGCGCTTGCTCTTACAGCCCATTGGTGCCACTTAAAATTTCACTTTCGTTGTGCGTTTAGTAATGGTGTTATGAGTAGTCGCTGATGGTGCCGCGATGAAACCAAGGGCCTCCTGTGGCTGCAGACACATGGCTGGCTGCCTGGCACGCGCTGGTATCACAGTTTCTAGTCATGATCCATTATCAAACGACAGACGATGTGCTATTTTCTTGTGTTCCTTCTTGGGTATCTCTCCATATCATATCGTAAGATCCATATCTTAGACCGAAAGTAGTGGAGCTTCCTCCTGAAGTTGCTAAGAGGATAACCTTTGAAGAACAGGTCACCAACATAAATATTAATAGACTGCAATATGTGGTAGCCCAATGACTCTATTTAGTTGCCCCTGTATTGACGAACATCATCTAGTGAGCCACGTATCTCATCTCTGATGGATAAAAAGGACACCCAACACTTAATATTAGATAAGTTATTCGTTGGATAAGAATCAATCATCACATTATGCAAATCTTAACCTTTGTATGCATAATGACCACACCGTCGAAATCAGCCATCTCTGGTGTGACTCCTTATCTGTGACTTCAGTGGCAACTATCTGTTCTGCATCAACCACAGTGGTTGCTGTCAAGAGTGATGATTTGGAACTTTTTAGTGTTGAGAGACAACTGATTAGTTACCAATAGGAAGGTTAATCTCCAGCTAGATAACGATTCTTTGGTAGCTACGAAGGCTATGTCTTACAGAGCAATAACCAATAAGAAGTTAATCAACTAGCCAATAACTGGAGTGATACTCTGTCGTCCAGAGTCATTGCGACCAAGTCGATTCCATCTTGGACAATCACACAGATAGTGCAAGATGTTCTATCAGCTAAGGTGAAGAAGTATAGAAAGTATGTGTTTTGCCTTGCAAAAGTAACCCGCAAGTTCAAAGCGTGTGCATCCTCGAATTGATATGTAATTTAATAGTCGAGATCTGCTGTTGGATGACCCTTTTGAGGTCTCACAGATACTAGTTTACACTCTTTCATTTGCTTTTGCTTTCTCGTATCCCTAATGTACGAGCAGCCTTGGTTTCTGCAAATCAATGTATGCCATCGCGAATCAAAAGCAATTTGAAAAGTGTCAAACAACAGATTTCCCATCTTAGAGCTGCTGTTTGATCCTAAAAGGGAAGCCTCAAGGTGAAAGTTAGCCTGACAAAGTTGTTATGCTGCAAGTCAACTCAACTTATAGTGCAACTAAGTCACAAAGGAAAATTTTACTCAACCGCTTGGTGGTAGACTACTTCCCACGGTTTAGTAAATATTACAACTTTTGTTGTCCTTAAGGCCTTGTTACCTCTTTCTTTGGGAATTATTTTCCAATGATGACATACTTTGGTACCTTATACATGTTTTTACCAAGAGGTTGCATCTGATTCAACCCAGATAACTGTTGTCTTTGGATAAAAGAATCTTTTAGATAGCTGTTGGCAGAAATAGAAAGCCAACAGAGTCAGCTATCACATTCACTAACCTCTCGATAGACTCAGATAATACAGTGTTGTCATCAGAGAAAAAGAACTGCACACATGGAACCTTAAGTAGTTTTCCATTAGTTGGTGCCTAAATGAATGAACATTTACGACCAACATAGACCTTGTCTATTGGTTAGTCAGTATCCTATAGCCTCAGAGTATATTTGTCACCTATGATCTCACCCTTTTGGAAGGTTGTGCTCAAGCCATTTTGGTAGAGGACTGCTTTTCAAACTTTGTGAACATAGAGTCATTTTAACGAGTATACTTCTGATTATTTCGGTCTAGTGTCAAGTTTATATGGCCTATGTTGTGGTCATTAGAAAGTCAGATACTTGTGAGTGGTTCACTCATAGACCAAATGATCTCCGTACATTGAGAATGCAGTAATGTGCTATCTGGGATTCCTCCCAAAGTAACAATGCTTCATGGAAGTCAATGAAGGAAATTCTTCAGACAAATTTTACCATAAAGAGTAAGTATCAGAAAGTGCCTTGGACCAAATTGTTCACCGATGTTGAAGCTTTATAGCTGAATGCTATCACAGATGTTGGGAACTAGATAACGTGTCTCTCTTCCTTAAAAGATCTTCCATTCCGAATCTCGGGACGCGATTCTTTTAAGGGGGGAGGGCTGTAACACCCTAGGTGTTTATCACCAATTAGGCAGTGGGTTTAAGCTCAATCATTAGATTAGTGGAGGTGATGATGTCAAGGTCAAACCTATGGAAATAAGCCCTAACCTAAACTTGGATATTGCACCATTGCTTACATGTTGCCCTTTCCAAAAGGTATGCTTGAGTAATGTTGGATGTGCTTCTTTCAGGTTCCTCATATCAATTTCCACCCACATGGGCGATTGGAAAAGTTTCGTGAAGTTTGGAATCAAGAAGTCACATGAAATGACAAGTTATGTTCTCACCTGAATTGCTTTATTAGGTGAATGAGAACATGTGATGACAAACAAACATTTCAACCTTGATCAAACAACTCTACTTACACTCATGAACAAAAGTTACGAAGGGTTCATGTTGAGCAAGTGGCCAGAAAATGCTCAAACAGATCAAAAAGTGTAATTTAAGCTTTACCGTGATGCTACTTTGACCAGTGTTGACCAATCACTTACAGTGCTTGCATGGAGTTGTACCTTAAATAAAAGTTGAAGTTTGAGTGGAGTAGAACAAACTTTGTTTTTGGACCAAGAGCCAGATCAACTTGGAACTAAGTCAAACCGAAGCTCAAACTTGGAATCTACTGCTGTTTTCAGAGTCCGAAAATTTTGCTAAGTCTGGGTAACTGAAAACTGAATTTTTAGTTTCATGAGCGCTACTTTGCAGCTCTCTATCTTCCAATATAATCTGAGTTAGACCAAAAACCTTTAAGCAAAGTTGTAACCCTCATATAGCTCTACAACATTTGTTACTACCGTTTGTACCTAAACTAAACGTGTTAGGAGATATGAAAGGACAAAGATGGATGTTCAGTCGCGTTTTTGAGGTAGAATTATAAATTTTGAACTGTGCTGCCGTGGCTTCATGGCTGTCTCCATGCAGGAACTGAACACCGCGTGGCTGGCCTCGCTCGTCGCATGAGCGCCACCTCGCCTTGCTCTCCTCGTTTTGGACAGCCGAGCCCGAGCCTGTCCCCTGCTCTTTCCATTCACTCGCTCTCCCATCCCTCTCCCTCTTCCCTCTCTGCCCCTGTCTGCCTCTCCGGAGTGCCGGCGCCATGGCTGAGTCGAGCGGAGCTTCCAGCCGGCCGTCGCAGCTCCCACAGCAGGGCCGCAGCCGACCACCGCGCCACCACCAGCTGAGCAGCGAGCAGAAACCGCAGCCGCAATGCTCACGACTTGCCGTCACACCGTCGTCTGGCTCCTGCAGCCATGGCCGCCGGTGTGCCCATCGCGGGTGCCGCTGTTGAGCGTGGCCATACTGCCTCAGGCTGTCGTGGACCATGCTGTGCCACTACGTGTGTGCGCGTGGGCCTAGGCTAGCGTCTGCACCGCCGCTCGCCGCCGACGCCCCCTCCGGCCGGCACCGCAAGCTCCGGCGACCTCCCTGTTTGTTTTCGCGTCAGGGACCTCGAGCTTGAATTCGACTAAAGCGAGGGGGTTATGTGAACAGCCATAGACTCATGTGAATAGTACTCTAGGGACTGATTTGTGGTAGTTTTTGCTGATTTTTGGAAATTCGTAGTAAATCATAGGAAATTCGTAAATTAGCAAATAAGGACTTTTTGGAATCCTTGTGAAATTATCTATGCAGTGGATCTATAATATGGCATGTTTTAGTTTAATGTTTTTGCTGTAAAAATAGATTTCTCAGATTAGGTTTTCTATGGTAGTCGCATTTGTCATTTTCATAACTTCAAATGTAGGGCTCCAAATGAAGTGAAATTTTTGTGTCATGCTACTCATGTGATGTTTGATGTGTGGTAAAAATTTCATGAATTTTAGTTGTAGTATGAGTGAGTTATTGATTCATCTTGCTCTCACATGAATTCTTGCATTAGCCATTTGTCTTTTTCATAGAGTTTGATATATATGTCCAAATGGTTTGAAATTTGTACAGTAAACTATTGGGAGCATATGTAGGCCTCTGTAATTTTGGTAGAATTTATTGTGCACTTTTGATATGTGTTCATAATTCCACCAAATTATCTAAATAAATTAAGAAAATGCATTAAAATAAATTATTTAGGAATGGACACTATGTTTTCTGGTGTTCATTAGTCATGTATGAAATGTTGGTAAAGTTGGTTTTGTCTAATTATATGTTTGCAACGTAAGTTAATAATTAATTCTTGCAAATGAAGTTTCTGGACAGATCTGGGAACTTAGCAAAGTTCTTCATGATAATGTGCTCTATTGTAAAACTTGTTTATACAAAAGTTGTAGATAATGTATATATCTAGATTCTGTTAAAATTTGGTGGCATTTGGCCATGTGGTTTAGGAGTTATAGCTGTTTAAAGTTGGATTATAGAATTGCTTGCTCTCTGTCTTGTTAGACCAGTTGCTGTGTTTATGTAAATTCGACATGTTAAACTTTGGAATCATGCTGTGATGATTATAAATGAAATGTAGAGAATTTCATAAGCTTTCCATAATGTCTTCTTGTAAGTCGTTTGGAGTTATAGATCTCCAGTTATGATTAAATTACTTAGCTGCTGTTCTGATGCCCAGAAAGTGGCAAATTCTAGTCTAGTGATTTGATTAACTTTGCCATGCTAGTGTGTTGAAGTGTGACTCATATCCTTGATGGTACTTGGGTTGGTACCCTGTAATCTTATGATACTTGTGCCTTGATTGTTGTGCTTGTAATCTTCTATGTTATGCCCTAATGAGGATTTAGTTATTTAGCTCTAAGTGTTTATGAGAACTTTGGTATGCTTGTTCGATTACTCTGTTTATTGCACTTCTATGCATTTATACATATGCATTATTGCACCTCATTTAGGTACGCTAGCTGAAGCACGTGAAGGACCTGGTGGATCCATCCCGAAGATAGAAGGATCAGACAAGTGCTGGATTGGAGGATGCTCGCCAAGAGGGTTTCATTTGACATACTCTAACTTGAGTCGGATCCCAGGCAAGCCCCGGAGCATTATAAGCCTCCTACCTTAAAAGCAATTAATTCTATATATGTTATAAGTATTGTTGCATTAAGTGATAGGAGTTGGTTGGAAACCCTTGCTGCATTATATCATTCCTTGTCCAGATATATGAATCCTTGAATCCTACATAGATTAGGATCGAGTAGATGCTTAGCCCTGCTTTAAGCGGTAGAAGTCAAGTGATTTCCTGTCACCTGCGAGATATAGGGATATTCATATATGGCACGGTTGGCTATATTTGCTATCGTGGAAAGGAACCATGTGTTAATAAAATGAAATGAGACCGGGCGGGATGATGATAGTGAAGCGACAAGGCATGGAGGTCTTGGGTGTGAATCTATCCCCGTCTGAGTCGTTTAAGGACCGATTCGTTGTACGTCCTTGAGTCATGTTGAACGCAGTCTAACACTTAGTTGGCCGGATAAGTCGTTCCGACCGCGAAGCCGAGTAATGTGATTCAGGCCGGGAATCGACTGGTAGGTTGCTTCTTGGAGGAGAGAAAGGATATGCTTGGGGACATTGGCGTGAGACCAAGGGGGGGTTAGAGTCCCTATCACCTGGCAGAGTGTCGCCCTTGGGGTCGCGACATCATTCGGACCCGCGATTCCTGAATCATATGAAAAGGTGGCTTGTGCGACCCTGGCAGGGGCCTGCGCGGTGAGTGTTAGAAATACCCCTCCAGCTGGATAGGAATTCGATTCGAATCGCCGTCGCTCCCAGTTAGTGAGCACTTGACTTGAGCAGCGGCAACGTAGATTCCATTAAATTGAACGGATGGTTAATTGGATCACGATGGAAAGGTTGCCTCAATTTATACCTGTTATGGTTAATATTATTTGCTCCTAATAAAGTGAGCGCTCTAGTACAGGTGCTAATATAGATGATAGGTTAATGATAATTAACTTGATGCTTAAGCATTAATGATTACTTATTCATAATAAGCTTTTATGCAAAATGTTGTCAAGCTAGCCCACTTCATATCAGCCTTGCATGATCCTTGGTGTCACTTTATTTTTGGTTTCTGACGGGTAAGTCTAGCTGAGTACTTTGTCGTACTCAGGGTTTTGTCCCCACTTGTTGCAGGTTGTGATGTATCATGGCGGCTGCAAGAGTTGGGTGGCTCCTGCCATAGAGGCGGAGTGTGATCACGGGCATGATCCTTCTGAGTTATCTTCTCTCTAATGCTTTTGTTGGAAGTCGACCTTCGTACTGGCATGTATTTGAAATAAGAATAATGTTAGTTTCAAATTACTTTGCTTCCGCTACTTTTGAACTTAAGTTGTAATAACTATGTTGAACTCCGATGTATATTCAATTACTTGTGAAATGGTTGTAACATGTTACTTGTTATGTTGAATCACTACGATCTTGGCTGGTATGTTGGTTGGTTTGAAATCCCTCATGATTTCATTGGACTACCGGAGTTATATGGGCTCAAGTGCGAGAATTTGATCACTTCGGTGATTGTTTTTGTACTTGTGCTCTTATAATTTGGACGGTTCCGTCACAGATAGGTACTAATATACTTCTCCTCCATTCTTCAGGCATCTTGTTAGATCGAAAAATAAGGTTAAAAAGCTTAGTTAACCATACTATCGCTTTGGCGCCTAGGTATCTCCACACCTCAATGGGGATACCATCAGGGCCCATCGCTTTACCTCCCTTCATCCTCTTCAAAGCCTCTCCGATCTCTGCCTCCTGAATTCTCCTCACAAAGCTTCTGTTAGTATCGTCAAATGAGTCGTCCAACTCAAGGGTAGGACCATCATTCTCTCCATTAAACAACTTGTCGAAGTACTCTCTCCATCTGTCCTTGATCTCCTCATCCTTCACCAGAAGTCGATCTGTCCCATCCTTGATGCATTTTATTTGGTTGATGTCCCTTGTCTTCCTCTCGCGGATTCTAGCCATCCTATAAATGTCCTTCTCCCCTTCCTTTGTGCCTAGCCGCTAATAAAGGCCATCATACGCCTGACCTTTTGCTACACTCACAGCTCGCTTTGCAACCCTCTTCGCTATTTTATAGCTCTCGATGTTGGCTGCACTTTTGTCATGGTGGAGACGCTTGAAACACTCCTTCTCCCTAATAGCCCTTTGCACCTCGTCATTCCACCACCATGTGTCTTTCGCTTCCCGTTTGCCTCCCCTACTCACATCAAACACTTCCGAAGCCACCTTCCGGACACATGTTGTCATCTTTAGCCACATGTCGTCGGCATCTTCTCCTTCTTCCCAAGGTCTCTCGTCTAGCATCCTCTCCTTAAACATTTGCGCTGCTTCCCCTCTAAGCTTCCACCACTTCGTTCTCGTAATCTTGGCCCGTTTGTCCCGATGGACACGTACTCGAAAGCGAAAGTCCGCCACCACAAGCTTATGTTGAGGGACAACACACTCTCCAGGTAACACCTTACAATCAAAGCAAGCACGTCTATCCTCCCTCCTTGCAAGGATAAAGTCGATCTGGCTCGAGTGTTGTCCACTACGAAAGGTTACTAGATGAGATTCCCTCTTCCTAAAGAGGGTGTTCGCTATCAACAAGTCATAGGCCAGCGCGAAGTTCAAAACATCCTCCCCCTCTTGATTCCTACTACCATACCCGAACCCCCCGTGCACCCGCTCGAAACCTACATTAGTCGCACCAACATGGCCGTTGAGGTCTCCTCCTATAAAGAGTTTCTCGCTGATAGGCACGGTACTAACCATGCTATCAAGATCTTTCCAAAACTGTCTCTTGGTGCCCTCGCTAAGACCTACCTGAGGGGCATAGGCACTGATCATATTTAGAGCCGAATCTCCAACTACCAGCTTGACCAAGATAATCCGGTCGTCTTGCCTCCTAACATCAACGACTCCATCCTTAAGGCTCCTATCGATCAAGATGCCTACACCATTCCTACCCGATGTTGTCCCCGTGTACCAAAGTTTGAAGCCAGTATCCTCCACCTCCTTCGCCTTCTGGCCCTTCCATTTGGTCTCCTGAACGCATAGAATATTTACACGCCTTCTAATTGCTGCATCGACTAGCTCTCTTAGCTTACCCGTTAGGGACCCTACGTTCCAGCTACCTAGACGAATTCTAGTTAGCTCGGCTAGCTTCCTTACCCTTCGCACCCGTCGAGAGAAGTGCGAAGACCCTTGCTTATTTTTCACTACACCCGGGCGTAGATGTAGCGCGCCACTAAGGTTGCGACGACCCGACCCTTGCTCATTTTTCATCGTACCCGGGTCACGATACGACGCGCCACTAAGGGGATGACGACCCGGCCCTTGCCCATTGCTTCTAATCACACCCAGTTTCAATAATACTGTAAGCATGATGTTTGCACCAATACTCATCACTGTTACATGAGTTTTCAAAAAGCAAGAGCAAGTAGAATATAACTGAAGTTTTGATGTAAAATTGAAACATTTTTTTTCGAACTACGCAGGAGAGCTGCGCGTCATTTCATTAAGGTAGAAATAAAATACACGAGTCTAAATAGACCCTACTCAAATACAAAACACCACCAACACACACTCATTCACTTAACTAAAACAAGCGCGCCACAAAACTAAAATCTTGTCGACCAGACAAAACTGCCTGCCTTATACCCCCACGGTCGGCTCCCTGACCAAGAGTTCTTGGAGCTTTCTTGCTCTAGCCCTGCACCAAAGATTGCCTTCAGTGCTGACATTTTCAAACACACATGAGTTACGGTGCTTCCACACCTCCCAGGCTATCAAAATTATCAGGGAGTTGAGACCCTTCCGTTCCGCCTTGGGCACTGACGATATTGCCTTCCACCACCATTTAGAGAAACGAGATGTTGTAGGTTCTGGCGATAGAGAACTGAGACCCAAGTATTGGAAGATTCGAGCCCATATTTGACGAGTGAACACACAGTCAACCAGGATATGATGAATAGTCTCCTCAGCTTGATCACACAAAGAGCAAGCCTCAGGATGGGGCAATCCCCTCTTCACAAGGCGATAGGCCATCCAACACCGATTGTGGAAAACCAACCAAATAAAAAATTTGCAACGAGGAGGCGCCCAACTTTTCCAAATTCTTCTCCAAGGACCAAACCTGATGGTTCCCACAAAGAAGGCAGCATAAGCTGATTTACTTGTGTATAAACCAGATTGGGCTAGCTTCCAAGTAAATTGATCTGGAACCTGTTGCTGCAGAACAATTCCATCCACCAAATCCCAGAGCTGCAGGTATTCGATGAGGATTGGTACTGTGCGAGCTCCCCTGATGTCATCTACCCATTTTCTGTTCTGGAGTGCCTGAGCAACAGTACGTCTCTTGGTTGTACGTTTGGGGACAACATTAAACAGGTTGGGGGCCAACTTAGCCAAGGTGTGACCATTTAACCATCTATCTGTCCAGAACCGAATTTTCTCACCATTCCCTACTATGGCATCTACTGCAATATTGAAGAGGGCCTGAGCCTTGCGAGGGACTTGTACTGGAAGACCAACCCATGGTCTTGATGGATCAGTTTTCTCAGCCCACAACCATCGAATCCTTAAAGCGCAGCCAAGGAGTTCTAAGTTATGGATCCCAAGGCCACCATATTCAGGAGGCCGCTGCACCCTTTCCCAAGCGACCAAACAATTACCACCATTAGCCTGCTCCTGGCCTTTCCAAAGGAAGCCTCTCCTTTTCTTATCAATAGCCTCCAGAAACCATTTTGGGAAGTAAAATTGAAACATAGTTTGTACTACAACAACCGTGTTTATTGCAACTGTCTATTCTACCACGCCTTGTCTGTGATATGCTTAAGATAGTCTTTTGACCCTACATGAAAGTTCGTTCCTCAGACTGAAACCTAAGTCTGAGACAAACTTGAATTGTCAGACCATAAACCGAATAGCTCTCAGCAACAACTCAATGTCTGAAACTATCATTCAATAGTGAAGCTATTGCCATTAGTAAATGCTCAGCAGTAAGTTCTATGGCATGCTATTGTCAAATATTATTCAGACAATCAAAGAGCTAGCTTGATAGGGGAGCGACATCTGAATGCATGACCTTGACATCATGAAATCAGGGCCAAATGTGGTGATCTAAATTGGTTAATTGGCCTGTAAGTTATGACAATTATAGCTTCACTATAAAAATGGAAGGAGAGCAGTGTGAACCTAGTTTGCCGCTTCGTGCTCTGTCTGTTTGTCTGGACGAATCCAAAAAGCTGAAACAAAGAACGCTCCACAGAATAACCACTCAACAGCTTGGTGACGATGAACAGCACATATCTAATGCAATGTATACATACATACCATTTATATTTGAAAATGATGACTGAACAATGAACTCTGAACTATTTCAGTAGTACTATCAGCATGCAGTACACATCAGTCATTTGTAGGTAGATTTATTAGTAATTACACAGTTAAACAACCTGATTGGAAAGAAGGTAGCCTATGACTCTTCCGTTAGGTTGATTTTTGCCGAAGCTATATATTCACCCACAAAACCAACTATGATCAATCTAATTAACAAAATAAATTTCGCCAAATGGACTGTTAATAAGACATATCCGAAATAAGATCTTGATGCCATATGAATTTTTCTTGATTGAAATTACAGGGATTGAAACTTTAGCTAGCATGAATCCCAAACAAACCTGGCAAAATTACAGGGATTGAAATTACAAAGGTTCAGTTTGGTAAGAAAGCAAGTCGTTGGGTTGAGACAAATTTATATGGCAAAGGTGCTGCTGCATCCTTTTTCAGTCAAGGCTGCTTGCTAGTAGAGTTTCAGTTCTGACCTATGGATTGTTCTCGATAAATTGCGGAACATGGATTGAAACTTCAGCTAGCATTAATATTGTTGAAAGTTTAAACTGAATATTTAGATGGCATCACAATATAAAATAAAATTCCATGTAAGGTGCTGCTGCATCCTTTTTTAGTCAAGGCTGGTTGCAATGGCCAGTTTCATCAAGACCCAAAAATGCAAGGCTTTATACATAGTAATGGGAGCCAACTATGGGTCTAGCAATCCATGGATATCCATGGATCTACTATAGTGCCTGTTAGAGCTTAGGCTTCGGAGGTTGTATTGGTGACGAATTGGGGGTCGAGGCTTGAAGGATCGTCGTCGCACAGGAGGCGCCGTGGCCGGAGTTAGGGCTGTGCGACAACAGGGAGGAGAAGAGCAGGCGCCTGGGCGCCCAGGGGAGAATATATCTCAATCCCAGGCTCATCGTATTCATGCCAAACTGTTTGCACTTATACATGACTCGATAACAACTTGATAACTAACTCCTACTTTTAAGGACTCAACTGAACTACCCAATCTAACAACTAAGACTCTTAACAAACTTAAACTCTATCTAGCCGACGTGGCTGGTGATCATGCGCCTAGCGCCTTCCAGCCACCGGCCGGCTTTCAGCCACCACGGCGACGATATACATTTCCCACCATAACATCTCTCCCCTCCCCGTCAAACAGCTCGTCCTCGAGCTGGAAGTCAGGAAAGCGACTCTTGAAGTCTTCAACCGGTTCCCAGGTAGCTTCCGAATCATCGAGGCCGGTCCACTTGATAAGTAGCCACCAAGAACCACGGCGCAGCTGAGCCTTAACAGCCCGTTCCGGCTGAAGAAGAAGACGACCATGGCGAAGAGGAGGAAGGGCCGGCAATGTTGCCGGTGGCGTCCCTCGGAATGGCTTGAGGACTCCAATATGGAAGACGTCATGAATTCTTGCGCCGTCAGGGAGCTGAAGCCGATAGGCCACCGCACCAATGCGCTCAAGCACCTGGTAAGGACCTGCATAGCGTGGACTGAGTTTGCTGCGTCTTCCAGGGACTAAAGACTGAGTCGGCCTATGAAGCAGGCGAAGAAGCACCCAATCACCCACAGCGAACTCCAAGGCACGATGGTGGCCGTCATAATGGCGCTTAGCATAAGCCTGAGCTTGAAGAAGACGCTCCCGCACATCCTGCAGGAAAGCATCCCGATCACGGAGCATGATGTCCACTGTGTCTGTAACAGCCGAACCCTCAGTGTAGGGCAGAAGCACAGGGGGTGACCGTCCAAACACCACCTCAAACGGCGTCACCTTGATTGCTGAATGATAGGAAGTGTTGTAACAATACTCGGCCCACGGCAGCCAATCTAACCAAGCACGCGGGCGGTCACCAGTGATGCAACGTAAGTACATAGCAATGGTCTTGTTGACAATCTCAGATTGACCGTCAGTTTGCGGATGAAACGCAGTGCTCATGCAAAGCTGCACCCCGGCCAGCTTGAAAAGATCCTTCCATACATTACCTATAAAGACCGGATCGCGATCGCTTACTATGGAGCGAGGGAAGCCATGGAGCCGGACAATTGCTTTGAAGAAGGCCTTAGCTACCGAGGCCGCAGTGTAGGGATGACTGAGCGCTATGAAGTGCGCATGTTTGGAAAAACGATCCACCACCATCAATATCACGCTCTTGCCATTGACACGGGGCAGGCCTTCCACGAAATCCATGGCAATATCAGACCAAACCGAAGAAGGCACTTCCAAGGGTTGGAGAAGACCAGCCGGGTGGAGAGACTCCGTCTTGTTTCGCTGGCAGGTAACGCAAGAACGCACAAACTCCTCCACCAGACGACGGTCATGATCCACAACGAAGTGTTGGCGAAGCCGCTGCAAGGTTTTCTGAATCCCTTCGTGACCCACGGAGTGAGCCAGCTCCACGACCGTCGGCACCAGCGAAGAAGATGCCGGTACGAAGACCTGAGCGCCACGGAGGACAAGGCCATCCACCACACGCCAAGGGTCACCGTGGGTAGCCACCACTGTGTCACGGAACGAACGAAGAGCCGGATCATCCTGGAGCTCGCGGCGCAGCATGTCATACAGCTGGAATGAAGGTTCGCTAAGTGCCAGCAGAATCGAATCTAGCGCGTCCTGAAGCACAGTCTCATCACCACGACGAGACAAGGCATCTGCAACGGCATTAAGGCGCCCGGGCCGATACTCCACACTGAAATCAAAGCCAAAAAGCTTGCTTACCCACTCATGTTGGGGTACTGTGGACAACCGTTGGTCGAGCAAGAACTTGAGCGCAAAATGGTCCGTGCGCATGGTGAAGTGTCTTCCCCACAGATATGGTCACCAATGTCGCACCGCTTGAACCAATCCAATGAGTTCCCGCTCATAGGCCACCAACTTTAAGTGGCGTGCAGCAAACGGACGGCTGAAGAATGCTAGAGCACCGTCGCCTTGATGAAGAACTGCCCCAAACCCAGAACCGGACGCTTCACAATCGACCAAGAAAGGCTGATCAAAAGCCGGTAGCTGCAGCACAGGCGCTGAGGACAGGGCCCTTTTGAGAGCATCGAAGGTTGCTGTTGCTTCATCTGTCCACGTGAATCCGCCACTTTTCAACAGCTTGGTGAGCGGGGCGGCAATGGCGGCGAAACCCTGTATGAAGCGGCGGTAGTATCCAGCTAATCCCAAAAAACCACGGAGACCACGGACTGCACGTGGCTGTGGCCAAGACGTGATAGCGCTGACCTTATCTTGATCCACGGCGACCCCATCGGCTGATATGACATGACCAAGATAGGCCACCTTCGGTTGCGCGAACGAACACTTGGACAATTTGAGACGGAGCTAGTGCAACCGAAGAGCTGACAGGACTGCGTTAAGATGTTGCAGATGCGTCGACCAATTGGGGCTATAAATGAGTATATCATCAAAGAAGACAAGAACAAACTTCCGAAGGAACGGTCGCAGGACGGAGTTCATCAAACTTTGAAAAGTGGCCGACGCGTTTGTCAATCCAAAGGGCATAACCAAAAACTCAAAGTGGCCCTCATGGGTGCGGAATGCCGTCTTCTCAATGTCATCGACGTGCATCCGAACTTGGTGGTAGCCCGAGCGTAAATCCAACTTTGTGAAATACTTGGCACCCTTGAGTTCGTCAAGCAACTCCTCAACCACGGGAATGGGAAACTTGTCCTTAACAGTATGTTGATTGAGTGCGCGGTAATCGACACAAAACCGCCACGACCCATCGTGCTTCTTTACTAAAAGCACCGGTGCAGAGAAGGCTGATGTGTTGGGCCGAATGATCCCTTGCTGTAACATAGACGCGCATTGAGTCTCTAATTCATCCTTCTGTAACTGAGCGTACCTATATGGACGCACCGCCACCGGCGCTGTATTGGGCAGCAAATGAATGCGGTGGTCACATGGGCGCGCCGGCGGAAGCCCTTGTGGTTCGGCAAACACATCATCATAGGAGGCGAGGAGAGTATCCAGCAGTGGTTGTTCCGCCTGTACAGCGTAGAGACGGGTGGACTGAACGTCGAACCGTTGGGAGCCAAGGCCACGCCAGAACACGCGGTGACCACCACGTGTGAAAGCCATGCACAAATCATCAAAGTCCCACAAGATCGGCCCCAAGGTCCGCAAGAATGTGATGCCCAACACCATGTCCCAACGATCGAGCGGAATCGTGTAGCAGTCCACAGCGAACACCTCATCAGCGATGCGGATGCCCACATCCCGAGCCATGCCATGGCAGTCCAAGCGGTCGCCATTCGCGACTGTCACGCCGGCGCCCGGGCATGGTTGGAAACAGATACCCGCACGACGGGCCACAGTGCCACTGATGAAGTTGTGAGTCGATCCCGAATCCAGCAAGGCGACGCACTGTTGGCTGCCCACCTAGACGTAAACTTGCATGGTCGTGGCTGTTGGGATGCCGGCGATAGCCACCAAGGAGATCGTAGGCTTTGGCGAATCGGCGTCGGCACTGGGCTCATCGTCCTCAGAATCGGTGTCCGGCTGTTCCACAATATAATCTGCAGCCTCCAAGTAGAACAACCGAGCACACTTGTGCCCTTGAACATAAGGTTCATCACAATTATAGCACAATCCCTGCTTCCTGCGTTCAGCCATCTCTGATGGTGTCAAATATTTGAAGGGCCGGCTGGACGATTGAGGAGTCGATGATGTAGGCGACGATGTGCCCCCAAGTTGGCCGGTCACAGCACGGCGCGAGGAACGCGGAGGTGCAGGCTGGAGGGCAGGGGCCTTGGCGGCGTTACGACGTTCAAACGCCCTGGCCAACCGCATGGCACGGTGAAGATCTGCCGGCTCGTGAAGCTCAACGTCCACTCGGATGTGTTCCGGCAGTCCACCGGTGAAAAGCTGGGCTTGCTGGAGTGGTTCCAATCGGCCGGCGTGTGCCAAGCGAGCCTGGAACGCCGACATATACGCGTCCACCGTCAACGTGAAGGGAAGGCGGGCAACGTCAGCCAAGTAATTAGTCGACAATGCCGGTCCGAAGCGCTGATGACACAGAAGCCGAAAGTTGTCCCACGATGGCCGGCCGGCGTCACGTTCGAGGATGTAATACCACTGCTGCGCGTCGCCGGTCATGTGGAACGAAGCCAGCCACACCTTGTCCACCTCCCTGGTAAGCTGGCCACGGAAGAAGGACTCACACCGGTTGAGCCATCCCAGGGGGTCCTCTTTGCCGTCATAGAGCGGAAAGGAGAGCTTGTGAAACTTTGGAACGCCCTGGCCTTCGCCATAATCTTCTTGGTGTTGATGGTGTGGCTGCGATCTGTTGGCGCATTCATGGTGCACCACCGTGGAGGATGTCGTGATGGCAGTGCCCATGATCGACGAGAACGTTGGCACGGGGGACGGCGAGTGCGGAAAGGGGATGCTCTGGATCGGTAGCCCCGTTGATGGAGGAGACGGCGTGAAACCGGAAGATGAATCTACGGCCGGCTGGGACAAGGAGGTGCCTGCTGCCGTCGGTGCTGCTGCCGAGAGAGAGGGCGTAGACATGATCTCCGAGATGACCGGCCCAGAGGCCGGCAGTGCCGGGATGCCCCCATACCCTGGCATGCCGTAGGGCAGCGCTAGGGGCGCTGCGTATGGCAGGGCAGCAAATTGGCCCGCGGTGCCTTCGACAGAGGAGAGTCGGAGGGAAAGCTCCCCCATCTGGCGCTGCATGCCATTGAGTAGCGCCGTAAGTTATCGCTGTCCCTGCGTGAGAACCGCCAAGGACTCTTCAACGGAAGGCGGCGAAGGAGCAGGGATCCCAGCCGATGGCACTGGTGCCGTCATGCTCGCCTGGGCCAGCGGTCCTGTGGATGGGGCCGGCAGCGGCGGCGCACCCGTGGACGGCACAACAGGAGCGGAAGGAGCCGAGGTCGACATGAAGTCTGATACCAGATTGTTAGAGCTTAGGCTTCGGAGGTTGTATTGGTGACGAATTGGGGGTCGAGGCTTGAAGGATCGTCGTCGCACAGGAGGCGCCGTGGCCGGAGTTAGGGCTGTGCGACAACAGGGAGGGGAAGAGCAGGCGCCTGGGCGCCCAAGGGAGAATATATCTCAATCCCAGGCTCATCGTATTCATGCAAAACTGTTTGCACTTATACATGACTCGATAACAACTTAATAACTAACTCCTACTTTTAAGGACTCAACTGAACTACCCAATCTAACAACTCAGACTCTTAACAAACTTAAACTCTATCTAGCCGACGTGGCTGGTGATCATGCGCCTAGCGCCTTCCAGCCACCGGCCGGCTTTCAGCCACCACGGCGGCGATATACATTTCCCACCATAACAGTGCCATTAATTGGAAAATGGTTAATTAAGGGCTAAGAGCATCTCCAGTAGTTCCCCAAGACCTCCCCTATCCCCATAAAACTATCATATTGGGGCCAGCTATGTTTTTTCCTTGCTCCAGCAGTTCCCCAATACCTCTTCCTATTTTTGGTGGCCACCAATATTTCACTCATCTCCCCTCAAAGAAAGGGGGAGATACAACTCCCCCAATACCATGGAGACCCTCCTGACTACCACTTTTCAGTCATATTTTCTCTTACACTCCTGTGAGACCCACCTTTCATATGGGTATTGGGGAGATATATTAGGGTACTGCCGCAACATCTCCCCCAATAAACCTCAAAAGTGATATTGGGCTACCCTAATACCATCTTATTGGGGAAGTTGTATTGCGGGACTGCGGGAGATGCTCTAAGCCCTGTATAGTAAATATTGGAAACAAGACTAATATTTGTCATGGTTGAGTGCTCTAAAAAATGCAACCTGACATTTTGGCGAAATCCAGGGATATGGCAATATAAGGAATGCTATCTCCTATTTTGCACAATACAAATAATTTTGACCATTTTGGCATTCTAAATTTAGACAAGTTCGCACCAGTCAAAATTCAACAAATATCATAAGACACAAAATGAATATTCAGAGATGCAGCTAAACTCTGAACGAATTCCGACAATTGCGATATTTGCAAAGCAAAGTAATGCAATTTTGGTAAGCTTCAATATACTACTCGTACTATGACCTCATATACATCTCTGAATTTTCTGAACTTTAATATATAGCACTGACTACCATTATTCCTATTCCATAAAGATTTATGATCAGTTACTGAAGACAATATATTGATTCGCACAGGCTCCTAGTTGGCACACAAAATAAAGACAATGATAGTGATAATTGGCCAATGCTAAAGGGAGGTCTCAATTGCGCAGCCTGACAACTAGAGGCACTAACACTGACGAGGCTGAGCAAGTAAAGCATTCTCACCTGCACGATCAGCTAATGTTAGCGACAGGGTCGTACAAGAGAGCTGTGTCGGTGATAACGAACTCCGAGCGAAACGGCGTCCAGATGCAGTTCAGCCTAATATGAGATCACGCATCGGAGATCGTGGAGGAGGCCGATGTCGTCTGCGCGAATCGGATCAATGCTCAAGTTGTCAGATCATGCACGGTAAGCGGGAGCAAAAAAACCTAGAAGTATGCAGTGCTGCGGGCGACCTGCGTTGGGCGATGGCGTGCGCGTCGGCGGCAGCGAGCCTACGTTGGTCCACGGCGTGCGCGGCGGCGATGAGCAGACGAGCCTGCGCTGGGTGACCGCGTGCACTGCAACCGCGGCGAGCCTGCGTAGGTTTGGCAATCACCGATTGATTGTTAGGTACACGTTATTTACTGCAATCGGAGACAGGAAGGGAAGAGAATGGATTGGCACACCTGGTGGTGCTCCTCGCGGGACAGGAGGAAGATGGAAGTGCAGCAGGAGCGGAGGAACGAAGAAGACACAACTGCGATGGTCTGTTTGGCGCGCAGCTTGTGGGCTTCCGCTGCTGGCCGCCCGGCCTCCCAAACCACAACAGAGGCGGATCAGGTGAAGATACGGCCTGCACGTCCATGATGGAGGCGGCGAGGTCTGGCGCGGTGGGCGCCCGGTCTAGCAGTCATGATGGAGGCACACCATCGTAGGAGGCGGTGAGGTTTCTCGTGAGGGCGTTCGCGGTGTAGAGGTCCCAGTTGTCGCTTCCAAATTTGTCGCATGCTTCCAAATTTGTCGAAGGGTTGAGGCGGGATCCGGAAGGAAGGCAGACCATCGGAGATTGCGGGGTGAGCGGTGATTGCGGTCGCAGGAGAAATGTGGCAGAATCGTCTAATATAATGTCCTTCTAAGAGTACTTGTCTTCTATTAGACACTAAGTATCCGAGAGAGTGCACTAAACTATGCAATTCTGTCGAGCACACCCTAGAGAGAGCTCGAAAATCCACAATTTTACATCAGGATCGTAAATAAGAGGATAAAGTTTACAACATTTTTAGCCATTTCTTACATCATTTTTAGTACAGTTTCAAAGTAATACATCAATCTAATGACAGCGGAATATAAAATGTTATCAGAATTTTAACAAAAATAAAAATATATTTACGGACAGGTTTAACATTTACTGAGGAACATTTTATGCATGAAATAATAATAATTTATAAATCTTTCCTTTGTAAACATCTTAGTGGAAGTTTTAAATAAAGTTTATGTACACAACGTAAAGAAAATCATCGCTGAGCCCACTGGGAGGTTTCCACGTACAAGTGTCAACTCCATAAACACCTGTCACCTAAAATAGGGTAGAACAAACTCTAAGTACTCAATTATACTCCGCAAGACTTACCCGTTAGAAGGAAATAAAAGACTCCAAGGATATGTAGGGCTATCTGGCTTGTGGGTTCATTGCATCTGCAGGAAGCATTACTAAAAGTGCATCCTTATGTTCAAGTTTTATTAGCGGTCCGGATTGGTTCATTAGCTAACCATTCTATGTAAGCACCTATGCTACTTTCAAGCATGTGGTGAGCAATTAGAACCATTGTACCGCCTTCCAAGTTCTAGTACTTACTACGGTGCTAGACCATAACCAAGTTTGGTACCGTCTCACGAAAACGGCAATTCACGAATCAATGCATCCTAAGTGGGTACCCAAAAATACACGCCCCGCTTGTACCCTAGGCACAAACAAGACCAACTCGTTCCACTCCTATCAAGGGGTTCATGTTCCCGTCCAAACTTGGACTCCAAGCCCCCAACACATAAGACCCAGTCTCAGTATGGTGCTTAGACCTTCACCTAATACTCACCTCTAAAAGTCGGCTCGGAAAGAGACAGAACCCATGACAAGAGAGTAACAAGTCTTCCTGCTCTCATAAGCAAGTACGTACTCAGAATAATAAGTTTGTGATCTGAGTACCATCAACAGCAACGGACGGTCCTCAATCAACACAGGCGGAACAAATACAACCCAAGCCTCACTCGGTTGCCTAACCAAATCCCATCCAAAATACAGTTCCGCCCGGTCTTATATATATATATATATATATATATATATATATATATATATATATATATATATATATATATATATATATATATATATATATATATATATATATATATATATTCCATGTCATGATAATATGGTAATAGTAACAATAATATCATTTTCTATCTCTCGCGAGTGACAGATAATCACTCGACTTCTACCGAAATCCTATAGCATAACAAGCTACACGATCCTGTCATTCTAGTAAGACTCATGGGATATATATATATATATATATATATATATATATATATATATATATATATATATATATATATATATATATATATATATATATATATATATATATATATATATATATATATATATATATATATATAAAAAAATAACAAGTGGGTTTCATTCAACTCCTTAAAACTTAATGCACAAGCATAAAATAAAGTGCAAAATAATAGGAGTTATGCACCGGGGCTTGTCTGGGTAAGATATAACCAAAAGTTAGAACTCCATCATGGTGACACGATCATCCAGACACCATCTTCTCTGCTACTTCAGATGACTTCGCAATCCATCGTTATTTCTATTATGATATTCGTGGATGCAAATGGTAACCGCAACGCTAAAATACGATTACGCCTCTCAAGCTAACGAGCTAGCTCTAATGACTAACATACTAGGCTACGTATCCACGCTGTCTAATACGGTGTTATTTCGCAACCAGTATTTTATTTATCCAGCCCAAGTTGCTTCTTCATCCATTTCTTTGATTTAATATATATTCGAACTAGGGTTCATTAGCTACCTTAGCAAACCAATTATTCTGGAGCTATAAAAATTCAAGTGAGCATACAATAATACTAAGAATCTGCTATAAAAATTCTAGAATTAATACTAGCACGGATTAATCCTAAAAATTCCTACAAGTTCATATTTTAACAATATTAAAGCATGTTAAAATATTCAGAGCAACCTCGAAACACTTTAGAGCTACGCGAACCAACTACACTAACAGATAGATCATGATTTTAGGAACCCTACAAAATTAGTTTCATAATTTTTGGATGCATGCAGAATTTTATATTGAATTTAGAAGGTTTACCCTAGAAATTATTTTGGCGGCAACCAAATCGGCCCAGCAGCCCGGTGTGGCCCGCGCGAGGGCACAACCGCACCAGCAGGCCAGCCCAATTGGCCCGCTGCTCGAGCGCGCCTGCACATTTGCAAAAGAGCCCCTGGTTCTTAAAGAATTAAGCGGTACAACGAAGCACTATTACCATAGACTTAAACTTTGCACCAAACACCCTAAAGTATGTCGCCTTTGCAACAAGACGGTCCCCCGCGTCCCCACACGCGGCGGCGCGACTCCGGCCGGCACTGTGCACCATCACCGGCTAACCGAGTAAGGCACCGACCCGATGAGCAAGCCGACGAGCACCGCAGAGCCAAGATGAAACCCAGGGCGGTGATTAGAGATTAAACGACGACTCCTAGCGCGTTGTCTATGTGTCGGACTAACTTCCACGGCGTCGCGCCTATTTTGGTGAACCGACGCACTCCCGGGAGGGTAGAAATTGTGGGGAAGCATTGTTAGCTCACCGTGGTACACGCTGCAGCAACAGTCGAAGTAGAGGGGTGTCATGGTGGTTTGGCCACGTATGAGCTGGCAGGGCAGCGGTGCTCCGAGGCGGACGCCAGCGCATTAGCATGTCAACGACGAGCGCCCTGGCCAAAATGAAGCGAGCACCGGATAGAGGGAATTAAGGCGATCTCGGGAATATGAGCAAATGAACCCTCGTGCCTTGCCCCCAACTCTTCCGGCTCGGTGGCACACATGGCCGGCGGCGAGCAAAACGTCGAATTGCCATTCAATAGTGCACGGTCGGGCCTGGGAAGAAAAGGGATGGCTAGCCTACTCCCTAGGCCACTCACTGATGCGAGGAATTGCTGCAAAGCCCGAGCGGGTTAAGACGGCGACTCCAATCGATGGTGGCAACAAGCACATGCACAATTGGCCCAACCAAGAGGCTTGGTGTGAAGCGCTTGATATGGAGTGACCAGACCCACGTGGGGCTCATCGGCGTTGGCTAGCGGGAACAACTGAGGCAGAGACACATCATCATCGCCACTGTGACCCCAACGTCGCTGTAGTGGCACGTATCCGTAAACTCGATGCTATAGGTGAGACAAAGGGCGGGGATAGCACCACGTTGGCCCAGCAACACGGCCACCGCCTCGGCTCGACCCTACATGCGGCACAGCTGCAGTGGAAGCCAGCCCGCAGCCGGCCGGGGCCAGCCAGCACCAGGCCATGGACACCGCACTGCACAGACTAGGCACCCGAGCCGACCAGCGGCAGTGGTGTAAGGTCCTAGATGGCTAGAGGGGGGTGAATAGCCTATAAAAATTCTACATGAACCACTAAGCAAACTTGTTAGAATACCAAACGGCGTAAAGCGAGTTTTGCTTAGCAAAAGGTTGTGATGCAAGCCTCATATCCACAAGTCTAGTAGATTATGATCTCTAGTTCACACAAGAGCTATGTCACTAATTTTACACTAGAGAACAAGCTAACAACACAACTAGCAAAGTGAAAGGTCTTGATGGCTAGAGGGGGGGTGAATAGCCTATTAAAAATTTTTACAAAGGCAAGCTAAACAAGTTTATCAATAAAACAAATAGCGAGATGCGAGTTTTGCCTAGCCTATGGGGTGTTTGCAAGCCACCTAACCAATTCACAATTCTAGTATATTTGCACTCAACCGCACAAGTCAAACCGCACAATTTAACTACAACTAAAGCTAGCTAGCTAATCAAGCTAAGAGTTACACTAACAAGCTAGCAAGGTAACTAAGAAATTAATACAAGAGAGAGTTAGGAGGGTATCACCGAGGGGCGAAGTATTGAGCCAACCAATCAATATGATCAAGAGATGAATACCACAATATACAACCACCGGGATCGATCAAACACAATAAGAATGATGGCACGAAGATTTATCCCGAGGTTCACGTGCTTGCCGACACGCTAGTCCCCGTTGTGTCCCTCTTCACCACGTGGTTCGGTGGCTAATCGGTCACATACCGAGCCTCTCAAAAGGCGCCACAAGAACCTACCAAATGGCAAAAGGTTGCAATGACACAAGCAATATACTAATATTGCCTTTGGCGCTTCGCCGAGGTAGGCACAAACCTCTCACAATCACCGGAGGTGGCCAAGAACAATCACCAACTCTTGCCAACGCCTCCAAGCTGCTCCAAGCCGTCTAGGTGGCGGCAACCACCAAGAGAAACAAGAATCCCGCAGCAAATCAACCACCAAGTGCCAACTAGATGCTATCTCACAATGCAAATGCACTTGGATCACTCAATCTCACTTCGAATATGCAAAGAAGCAAGAGAGATGAGTGGGAGGGGAGTTGCTTAGCTCAAAGTGCTCACAAGTATGTCAAATATTCGAGCGATAGAGCCTTGAGCCGGCCAACGAGTATTTATAGACGTACCCCTTCGAATATAGCCGTTAGAAACTTAAACAGCCGAAATCGAGGTGACCGGACGCGCAGGTCCAACTGACCGGACGCGCCGGTCGCCCAACGGCTAATTCGTGAAGTACTGACCGGACGCGCTGGTCCAAATGACCGGACGCGCTGGTCTCCCAACGGCTAACTGCGAAACAACGACCGGACGCGCTGGTCCAACTGACCGGACGCGCCGGGAACGACCGGACGCGCTGGTCCCGTGAAGGACCGGACGCGCTGGTCGCCTGAGCAGCGCTCAACGAAATAGTGACCGGACACGCTGAAGAAAATGAACGGACGCGACAGTGCCAGCGTCCGGTTACAGTCCAGTAAGCTCCCTGAACAACCGGACACGTCCGATCATCAGTGACCGGACGCGCCTCGCGTCCGATCATCGAACTGAAAAATGCGCAGACACTGAACACTGACCGGACGCGTCCGGTCATGCAAGGACCGCGTCCGGTTCAGCATCCGGTCACCTCTGTGACCTCTGTTCGCCTCCGTTTCTTTTCTGGACTTCCGGCGTAGTGGAAAATAATCGTTTCAACTTCTCAAAAACGCCTGAATCCCGCCTCGCAAGCTCGGCGGGAGGGAGAGAGGAACCCAAACCCTCTCTACCGCTCAAACTCCACCGCCGTCGCAAACGTGCTAACATCACCAAGTGATCTCGTCATGTGTGAGTGTGTTAGCATTTTCACAATCATTTTTCGAGGCGATATTAGTTCTATCCAAATGCATATGATCATGAAATGCACATCTAGAGGCACTTAGGAGTTCAATAGCCGCGTCATTCCCCTCTTTATAGTACGGCTATCTATCCTATAATGTAACCACACCCACTAGGTGTCTTGGTTACTAAAACACAACCCTTAAGCATATACCTTTGCCTTGATCACGTAGGGTTGCGTCCAAATCCAAGTGTGGCCATCATGATCACCATGTCCATCTTGCCACCAACCTTGGAATGTACTAATCCTCATATGCTACATACAACTTAGGCATAGGATTAGTACTTAGGTATTGTCACTAATTACCAACACCAAACATAGGACTTTCAATCTCCCCCTTGTTGGTAATTGGTGACAAACCTTTCACAAAGATATTATGATAAAATTTTGATTGAACCCATGTCACATTGTCCAAGTATATTACCATGTGTAAGAATTATGGACATGTGATCATGAATTCAAATTGATAGCAATGGCTCCCCCTACATGTATGCTATATGTTTGATTTTGGAAGCATACATGTTAGATAGGAAAGATTAGGAGCATTGTCTACCAATAGGTGCTAAGTGTTTAAGATTATAGACCTTTGAAGCGTGATACCATCGAAGTAGCGATAAACACCATCTTAGCACCTTGTGTAGTTAGATTCCACTTCTAAAAGCACTAACATAACTAGAAACCTCGTGAGATCAATATTTATAAGCAAGGTTCTAGTACCACTTTGAAAAACATGAAGCAACAAAAATCTAACTACTTCCTATTCATGCTAGTACCACAATGCATCATTCAAATTATACTAGCAAGTCACCACACAAGCGATGTATCGGAGAAAACGAAATGCATAATTATGCATCATACATATGAAGTGCACATAGAAATGCAACATTCATGTTTAAGAGCTTGCTCCCCCTACTTGTGTGCTTCTTTTATCAATTCTCCCCCTTTAGGATTTAACTTTGTGAACAACATTTTATCCCCCATAACATTTTTTGAGTTCTATCTTTGTGAACAACATTTTCTTCCCCTTTGGCACCAATTGACCACAAGGAGCAAACTTTAGATAGATTATCATGTTAAAATATGGGGTGAGGATCAAGTTTATGATTCAACCTAGATTGCTTGCATAAATAAAATACTTTGGTTTGATCCAAGGGCAAGCTTCTTCACACCTCACTAGAAGGGTTATCATGCACCATGTTGAAGCAAATATTTAGACAAGTTTTCTAGATTAAAACACTTAGGATCACAAGCTACTTAAACAAGTTATATGCTACCACTAGATCATACAAGTCATGGAAACAATAGTGGCACCATATAAACTTCAAATTCATTTAATTTTCATGAATTATCCTAGAACATAAGAAATCATGACTAGATGCACTTAACATGTCCTTAGTATAGAATGTATGACATGTCAACCAATTGTACCTTAGGGCTCGAAGGAGAGGCATGTCATATATGGGGTGCATCAACTCATGTTGGAGAAGTCAAGTATGTTCAACTCATTCTTTAGCTTGTGAAATCTCTTCTCATCAAGTGGCTTGGTGAATAGATCGGCTAATTGATCTTCGGTGCCAACATTCTCAATAGCAATGTCACTCTTTTGTTGATGATCTCTAATAAAGTGATGGTGAACATCAATATGCTTTGTTCTTTGATGTTGAATCGGATTGTTAGTTAGCTTCACGGCACTTTCATTGTCACATAGCAATGGTACATTCTTGAAATTGATTCCAAAATCCTTCAATGTTGCCTTCATCCACAAGATTTGTGCACAACAACTACTCGCGGCGATGTATTCGGCTTCGGCGGTAGATAGTGCAATATTATTTTGCTTCTTGGATGACCATGAGACAAGTGATCTTCCCAACAATTGACATGTCCCGGAAGTGCTCTTTCTCTCCACTTTATCACCGGCATAGTCGGAATCCGAATATCCAACTAGCTCAAAACTTGCACCTTTGGGATACCACAATCCAACATCTTGTGTATGCTTTAAGTACCTCAATATTCTCTTTGTTGCCTTCAAATGACTTTCTCTTGGTGAGGCTTGAAATCTTGCACACATACATACACTAAACATCACATCAGGCCTTGATGCCGTCACATAGAGTAGGCTACCAATCATTGATCTATATAGCTTTTGATCCACCATGTTGCCACTCTTGTCACTATCCAAACTTCCACTAGTGCCCATTGGGGTTGTAATACTCTTTGCATCTTCCATGCCAAACTTCTTGAGCATATCTTTAATGTACTTAGTTTGGCTCACAAATGTACCTTCTTTCATTTGTTTGATTTGAAGTCCAAGAAAGAAACTAAGTTCACCAATCATTGACATTTCAAATTCCTTTGCCATCATTTTCCCAAACTCATCACAATAATCTTGATTGGTTGAACCGAATATGATATCATCAACATATATTTCCGGCGTAGTGGAAAATAGGCATTTCATTTCCCCGAAATCGCCTGAATCCCGCGCTCGCACGCTCGGTAGGAGGGAGAGAGGAACCCCAAACCCCTCTCTACCCGCAAACCACAGCGCGACCAACGCCACCTTTGCAAATGTGCCAACACCATCAAGTGTACATCTCTATGTGCTTATGTGTTAGCTTTTTCTCAATCATTTTCAAAGGTTTTCTAATTAGCTCACTAGGCCCTACATGCAATGCACTTCATGAATTCACCTAGTGGCACCCGTGCGTCGAATAACCGATAAGACTTCCCCTCTTAATAGTTCGGCTATCGACCCTAAACCACTCACACCCTCTATGGTGTCTTGAGTGCAAAATAAAATGGCCCTATAGTTATATCTTTGCCTTGAGCCCATTTTGTTTCTCCAAATGATATGATCCACTTCATATCATCACATGACCGTCTCGATCCATCGACCTTGACTTCACTTGCCCTTTCACCGTTGCATCGGTCCATCGACGCCAAGTCTTGCTCAAGCTTCACCATCGCATGGTCCTTCGCTTCGAAGCCTCGACTTGCCCTTCACCTTCACAATCGGTCCATCAAGCCAAGCCTCATCTTGGTCTTCACCATCTTGGTCACATGAGTCAATGTCATGTCTCATATTCAATGACCACCTTTATCTAAATCATCCACTTAGATATAAAGGTTAGTCCTAGGTTTCATCAATTAGCCAAAACCAAACTAGGGACTTTCAAGTGGCCCGGCCACGGCCTGAGCCCGGCGCCAGCAGTGCCCACGTGCGTGCGGTGACCGCGGACTCGAGTCGAACAAGTGCAAGTGATGGCGTGCACGAGTTTTAAAGCGAACCAAAGCCGCTTACCAACACGACTGGAATCCAACCGATTTCACTACCCTAAAGCTGACCTTATCAGCTGTCCAGCGAAGCAATCGCCATAACCAAGGAGTGACTGGAGAGGCAGATAGGGAAATGCCAAGACAAGCTTGTCTCTAGAACGCCGGTTCACGGATAGAGCGCCATTAATCATGGTTACAACGCGTTCTAACGATGTTTAGGCAATTTTTACGAGAGCAGCGTGACACCTAATCCAATTACGGTCTACACCATGCCCAAGTGCTCACTTAAAGGCAACTAATTGTGTGAGAACATGAAACTGGTGTTTAACATTTTTGTTAGAATTTAAATGCTCAAGATGGCATTGTCTATTGCTCTTTCAGGCTTAGAAAAGTTAAGGGTTCAGTTTTGGATAAGAGCCACTAACCCTTTTGTCACCATTTTTAGAAGGTCTAAACCCTATTAACTTCAACCAGCAAATACTTCGTGTAATAGTCCATACTTTATACTAAACTACAGGAACAAAATATTAAAGTACTATTTAATTATTTTGCTCACTATAATTCGCCAACAATGGTACTTTTAAACAATAGTTCAAGTGTTTAACGAAATGACTTATCTTAATTTCTAATTGGATTTTTTTATTAACAGTTTTAGCACTAAATAACTTGACTTAGACTTCTATTTGATTCCTCTCAACCACAAAAGTGAGTCGCATAAGATTTATTTATCATTTCTTGTGAGTTTTAAATCTAAAATCCAAGGAACTCGTTTTGATAATTTCTCTCAGGCCTTAACCTCGGGGCTAAGTAAGCTCGTAACACCAGGGCTATTACAGGAAGGCACGGTGGCTGGAGGGAAGTCACGGTCGTAGGCAGTGAAGCGGACCGACGGAGCAACGATTGTCACACGAAACGGTGCTCTTACTTTCTTTCTTTTTAGTCGTAGGAGATAGATGCATCAACTAAAATATAGTAAAAGGGTGTTGTGTTTTATACCTGCATTGGTGGTGTTAGTCTCTTCTTCCAACAATGCAGGAAAACTATTATTAGCCAGTAATACTCTGGGACCATAGTTTTATTATTTATGAAGGAGGCATAAGAGACATTGGAAAAAAACCATTGTCAAAGAAAAATATTTTTGGAAAATATTAAGAATACAGTAATGTGAATTTGATGAAAGCAGATATTGTTTGTTGAATGAGCGTCAAGGTAGCACGCACGTTGCTTGGATGAAACGAACTGAATTTGCACGGCACAAGCATGACTGTACGTTTGTTACTGCATTCTGTTTTGTTTTGGAATCCCTAAACCTGCGTTCTGAACTTCTCTATCAATCTAAAACCAACGTCCTCCTATTAGCCAACTCTCCCGACTCAGGTCTCCTATTTATTTGCCCAGACCAACAGGCCATGGTCCTTTTTCCTTCCTCTATTCGGTCACGGCATGCAGCACACCAGCCGGCCTGGGTGTCCGACACGGTGTTCAAGGGAGCGAGATTAGCACACGACGATGACAATAGTAACTTTTTAGGTGTAGATAGATAATGATAGAAGAGGGTTTATACATGTACTCCATAAGACTATAATCCATAACAAGAACAAATAAAAGGTTGATTCATGTAACGTTGCATAAGCATAACTCATTTATTCACATCCAAACAGGAAAAGAGTCCTCCCATCCATTATCGATATGATCTAAGAAACATAATAGATTAATTAATGGTTATTATAATCAGTTATGTACTACTGGAGCCCGGAGGAGTTATACAGGCATCAATCATACCCTTCAAATCTACTGAATTTATGACCGGATCTTCTATTCTTTTGCTTTTATATTTCTCTCTTTTTAGCATGTGTCCGTAGAATTATTATGGAGAATCCGAGAAAGGACGGCAGTAGTAAGGACACGTTGATTCATCTTGGATTATAGTAATTAGATAAAATAATCTCTGGATGACACGAACAACCTAGATTATTGGTTGGATTAATCCAACCAACAGATTATTATAATCCTTTAATCCATCTTGACCATACTAATAGAATACAGACAATATCATGTGCCTTGAAACCCTTGACCCTTCCTTAAGAAATACTCCCTCTATCCAAAGTGATGTTCTGTGATTTTCCAGACAGATTAGTGAAGAAGAAAAATGTCCCTAATACCCTTATAATGTCACACATGATTTCCTTAAAGAAGAGATGTCACGTGGTTTACTTCCTAGTTAAGACACGCTGCATGCAAGCATATAGAAATCCGAGGCAGGTAACAAACAATAGTGCATCTCAATTGTCAATTTGGCACCGGATCTATGGGCCAACAGCGTGTCTAAAATTCATAACATCATTTTTTTCTGGGACAAATTTGAAATCATAGAACATCACTTTTTTGGATGGAAAGAGTAAAGATTTCCACCACGAGTTATTGATGTGACTCTAATTAGGATCAAAACTTGTCATATTAAAATGGTTTAGCTAATGACCTAACTAATCAGACACTGAGTTGAGATCTTGAGAAGTTTGTTGCCATGTTTGGTCTAAATAAATTTGCCTCCTGGGCACACGCCAATGCAATCCTGTCAAACCACCATGTGAAAATCAAGATAGCTCTCCCCTCATAACCATCATTGGAAAGAACCATTCTTGACACGAGGATATATAACTCTTCGGAAAGGCTAGCGCCCGGACATTCGGCCACAGGACATGTCTAGACACAGCTCCCGCGCCCTGCTCCCCACATCCCGCCATCGCATCCCGGCCCCGCACCCACCCGCATCGCGTGCCAGCGTCGGGAACCATGCCCCTACGCCCACACGAGAAAAAATCACGTGGGTCCCAAGCTAGCTGCCTCGCCTACGGATGCATGCCGCGGAGGCGTATGTTGATCTCAGGCGCCTGCATGTCAACTACGTCAGCGCGCAATAGCAGCACAGGCGGCTACAACAGGAGTCTGTTCACCAGCCACCAACGCCCATTGCAACACATGCAATAACACCCGGTCTACTTCTGAAACATATATATGAAATATTTGCAACATACGTCTAAAACAGATGAAACTCTTGAAACGTGCTCTTGAAACATGTGTATATAACAATAGCAACATATGCAACATCTAGATCCACTTTTGCAACATTCGTATGAACCAATTGCAACATAAGTCTAAAATATCTGAAACACTTAAAAATATACACTTGAAATATGTGTTTATAGTCACGGTATCATATGCAACATTCAGATAAAACACTTTAAAACATACCGTTGCAATGTGTGTATATTGTCATTGCAACATATGCAACATTTCAGATATACTTTTGCAACAACCAAATAAAAAACTTAAAACATAAGTCTGAAACATCTGAAACATTTGAAACATAGCATCGCCGACAGCCACGGCCTACCTGGCGGGGAACTGCGGTAGTTAGCAAACTCACGTCAGGGGGGCATCGCTCCGCGCGCTCACGCTTGTGGGAGTGGCCTGTCGCTCCTCTTGTGATTCTCTCGTGCCTGCTCGCAGCCCAGGCTTGCGTTTGTCGGCGCGGCCCTGCTGTTGCTACTCTAGCGCCGTTGTTCGCTCGGATGCATTCGTCCAGTGTCGTCCACTCATGAGGGATGGGGCAAGGCGCGGCCAGCGATGGGGTGCAGCGCGATGTGGGGGAAGGGCATGGAACGGCGGGAGACGGGTGCATGGTGGTGGATGGGGGCGCAACGGGGTGGAGTGGGGCGTGCGGATGAGCGGTCATGTCGCAGTGGGCGGATGAGCGGAGTGGGGATTTTCTTTAGAGAGATGGGGGCCAATCCGCTGCGCAAGTCTGGGAGCCGCGTCCGACAGGACGGATGCCCGTGGCGTATCATTATCGATAACTCTTTGCTTCTTTGATCAGATATTAGAATTACATATTTTACAGGCTCAATGAAATTTACAAAACTTGATATTTAATTGTACCAACACAAGGATAGCATGAAAATTAAAGTTCTAATATATTTATAAGAAAATATGTTAATGATTTGCAATGGAAGAAAAATCTCCACAGGTTGCATTTTATTTGATACTGACTTAGTAGGATTTCAACATTAACTCAAATTATGGATGTCATAATCATCATAAAAAAATAGATACATTGCATTCCCCATCCCTATTTCTCATGAGCATTTGATAGCTATTTTTTTCTCCTGTTGCAACACACAAATACGTTTACTAGTTATTATAACCCATAATCTAGTTTCTTATGATCTCATTAATATTCTAGATTATAATAATTCAAATATGATCCGAGCAAACCCTAAGATTATTACCGTTTGAAAACGTCAAATAGCTAGAGTGGTAAGAATATTGTGGCCTGCAAAGGCAATGACCAATAAATGTTTGTGTTGTGTTGCAACATGGGTTGTGTTAGGTTCAACTTTTAAAAAGTGCTTGCGCTGTAAAAAAAACAGAACGTCAACCATGAAATCTGAAGTTGTTTTTTTCAGAAGAAAATTGCTTTCCAATAGTACATTTTTTGAGCACCTTGGACCTTATTTTTGGTTTTCACATTTTTGTCTTCCATATAGCTGGAAATAGAGTGATGTATCACATCTGATTCAAGACATATAGAGAAAGAGGTCAGGTTTCACGGTCAATCTAAACAAATAACTTTAAACTTTTTTACAGCACATAGCTCATAATAACTTTTCCGCAACCTACAGTTGAACCAAACTGATCCTGCAACTTACAAGGGAGTACAATCACTCGTCACCATGGAGGCATTCATCCATATCTCTATTTCTTTTTATTCTGAATCAAGTTTTCTCGATTCATGTAAACTCTCAGCCAACGTTTTTAAAGCTGGTTTGGAAATCTATAAAAATCAAGATTAGGTTTTGTAGAACAAAATTAAAAATTTTCGGCTAAATCATGTAGGAATTTATTTTTTTTATTAGATGAAAGTTTGTCCGATCTAGCTGTACATACGTGGAAGATTTAAATGGGAAAAATTAAATTTAAGTAAAAATTAAAAATGGGAACAAGAAAGGGTCACTCCGCAGGTTACGCTGGATAGTTGTTAGCGGCCCGCGTGATTCTTTTAGTCCGTACCTCAAGTCCTAATATACCCGCGTTGATCCAATTGCGCATTTTTTTTATCTCCCAATTGATGTTACATATTGGATCATGCATGATTAATTCTTGTGATTCCAGATGAGGCTACTCTGATGCTTTCTTTCTGCTCTGTGATGACTCCACTGCACCTTTTTCTTTTGCTCATGTTTAATTTTTCAAATACTACATAACTAATAGCTCATAGCTAATATAGCTAGCTAACTTGCTACTATTAGCTGGTTTGGCCCAATTGACGAGATAGTTATTAGTTGGTAATTCAGCTAACAATTAGCTAGACTATTAGTTGGACCGTGTCGGTCAAAGGAGCTAATTATTAGCTCTATGGACTAAATAGGGTCTTAATATATGGATCAGATGGAGTCATGGAGAGTATTAGAGTTTATGATGAATTATATCTGGGCCAGTCATGACCTCAGCCCATAGTATTCCAATCGGCCCACCCAAGCTGTTCTTGGATTTGCCTCAAGCTAGCTAATGGAACACTCAAACGTGGTCCAGCAAACACCCAACCCGGTGCTCCTAGCTGATCAACCCAAACCGCACAGATCATGCAATAGTTTATCCAAGTTAATCATGCTATAAGCTTCGCAGTTGACCTGCAAAAGGCAAAGCCGTGATAGTCCCTTCAGGCTTCAGCTTTCACAGGCGACAGGTAAGGAAGGACAACAGTAAGGACGATGGCCCACAAGTAGATGGCTCCTTTTTTCCAGAAACGTGTGGGGAACTGGATTTTGAGTGTCGCATCCAGCCACCCCGTGCAGGATTGCTTGACAGTCTGTCTGCATCTTGCAGTCACAGCTGCCCATGAATCCATGATGTTTCTGATGCGTCAAGGGACGAGCGGCCTGTTCGTTTCCCTCGTCTGTCACGAACAGGGTGGAGAAGCTCAAGATGGTCGGTAGGCGACGCTTGGCTTGCGGCCATACCGTCGATGCCCCCAGGTCCTCCGGCAGATTCAGGCCAGGACGCTGCCCTCGTCTGTCACGTCTACATCCATATCAGCTGTTCAGTAGTATTCCGTCATCCATGGCGGTGGTTTGCCAACCAACCACTGTTTGGAAGAATCAGCACGCAAAGTCAAATACAGCGCTTCGTCTCGCGCAAAGCCAACAACAGTTATTGGTACAGATACATACAGTGAAACTAGTCAATCGCCGGTGAGACGTAAATTAAATAATCTATACACACTTGCAATTGCTCGCCGGCCAGGAATTCACTAAGACCAGGAATCCCTGAATTCTAAAACACGTTAACACGTGCCTGATACAGAAGCAGCAGAATGCTGGGAGGGAACATGGTCGGTCAGTCCAGCCGGAGCCCAGCGAGGTCGTCGACGTAGCTCCTGGGGCGCGGCACGGGCGTGCCGGCGATGACGCTGCAGGCATCAGCAAGCGCGTCGTCGTCGTCTCCGCCGCGGATGCCGTTGAAGAACGGGTCCTGGAGGAGCTCGGCGGCCGAGGGCCGGTTCCGGGGCTGGCCGATGCAGCGCTCGATGAAGCCCCGCAGCTCGGGGTCCTTGAGCCGCTTGAGCGCCGCGGGCGGGACGCCCCGGGTGACGTTGTGGAAGATGTGCACGACGCTGCCGCACTCGGCGTACGGCACCTCCCGCGTGACCATCTCCAGCACGCACATCCCGTACGAGTAGATGTCCACCGACTCCGTGTACGTCTCCGTGTAGAGCTCCGGCGCCATGAACTCCGGCGTGCCCAGGATGGTGTGCGCCACGTGCGTCTTGTCCACGATCGCCGCCAGCCCGAGGTCGCCGATCTTGACCTGCGCGTGCGTGCGGCGCACACGGTTAGATTTAGCTTAGCCCGATCGCAGCGCGGTTCGAACACGCATCGATCATTTTTTCACATGGATCGAAAGCAACATCTAACGGACGCGGCATTTTCAACCAAAAAAAAAAAGCCGACGGCTCCTTGCTTGCTGCTGCTGCTGCTACTACTTATGATAGCTTAGCTGGATTAACAAGAAAGCTATCGATCGTGTCAATATAACCAGCGTAGCAAAATTAAAGCGCGCCTCTCCCAGCGTGCATCCCTTGGGAGGCTTCTCCTTTATTCCAAAGGCGCAGCCAGCACAGGAGCAGCGTATCTTGGGCTCCAGCTCGTGAGATGCTTTCAGATCTCTCTATCTCGCTCGCTTGACGCGGAGGGAGAGAGGTACAGGTCGTCACTGAAAAGAAGCGGAAAGAGCAGCAGATAGGGCCCGCCACCAATCCCCTAGGCCGCGTTCACTTCCCCTTCCAACCCAAAATATTTCCTCTTACACACATCACATCAAATCTTTTGACGCATGCATGGAGCATTAAACGTAGGTAAAAAAGATAACTAATTGCATAGTTTGTCTGTAAACGTCGGGACGAATCTTTTGAGCCTGCTAGTCCATAATTGGATAAATTTTGCCAAATAACAACGAAATATGCTACAGTAACTTTTCAGCTACTTTTCGCGAAGTGAACACACCCCTAGTGCCCTAATGCGCCGGTCGGTGGGTATACATCTCGAGCAGCTAGCAGCGCCAACAACCAGCACCAAATGACGGGCCCAATTCAAAATTTAAATCTAATATGTATGTATGCATATCCTATTTTTCCATTAAAAATCCTAAAATTTGGCCTTATCGCGTTCTAATTGAATAGAACAGAATCGCGCAGATAGCCTCGATCTAACCCGATGAAAATATCTAGAATTGACGAAATAAAGGATAGATTTATCAAGCATTAAAGCGGAGGGAGGGGGATTGGGCAAGGCGATCATCTATACCTGGCCGTTGTTGCCATTGATGAAGACGTTGCTGCAGTTGAGGTCGCGGTGGATGATGCAGGGGTCGTGGGTGTGGAGGTGGTTGAGACCCTCCAGGATCTGGCGCGCCCACTTCTTGAGCGCCTTGACGGAGACGTGGCGGTGGCGGTGGCGGTACTCGCGGAGGCTCCCGGAGGTGCAGACCTCGGTGATGAAGTTGAGCACGCCGGCGTCGCGGTCCAGCCACACCTTGTGGAAGCCGATGATGTGGTCGTAGCTGAGCGAGCGGAGGAGGCGCACCTCGCCGTGGAGGCGGTCCACCATGCCGGGGTCGCGGTCCGCCAGCGCGCGCAGCCGGACGCGGTTCCACGCCACCTCGATCCCCTCCTCCTGGTCGAACCCGCGGTACACCTTCTTGACGGACCCGAGCCCCAGCACGTCCGCGTACCGCCCGAACCGCCCTGTCGGGTCCACCTCCTCGAACGCCTCCTCGCCATCCACGCGGTCCACCGCCATGGCCGCCGCTACCTGCCCCGACGGCGCCGGGTTTCGCGGGGACGGGATGCGACGCGGCGCGGCCGTGCGCGCGAGTTGGGGGGCGCGAGCGCGAGCGGGAGGCGGGCGGCCAGCAAGAGCCAAGAGAAGGGGAAGGAGCGGACCGTTGCGCCGGCGCCTAGCGGCGAGGGAGGGGATAGCCGCGGATAGGGCCGAGGAGCCGAGGAGTTTGGTTGGCGTGGAGCGGCGCGGTTGGGGCGCGGCGTACCGTGAAGAGTAGGCACCTGCACCCGGCGGAGCCTGGACGCGTGGTCTCATACATTTGCTTAGTGGACCCTCAACCAAACAACATTTTCCCTTCCCCGTTCTCTGGCAGCGCACGGAGCAAGGAGCACGCATCAGCGGATAGGGCAGGGGCCTGCGAGCCTACAACGGGGCATTGATGGACAGTGCCAGGCCAGCAGCGAGTTCGTGGGGGCCTATGAACACGTGACAGCCCTGTTCGCTTGTTTCATGAGTCGCAGTGAAGGGCTAGCGTTTTTCTCTCATAACACATCAGCGAACTTTTTAGCTTGTCTTTTTAGCAAAACAAACAGGGTGTGGAGTGGGAGCATGCGGGTGCCTACAACCCGGGGCGGTGGTGAGTAGAACAGCTAAACCGTGGAGGGTGTGACCGTGAAATGTCGAGCTCAAGCGCTTGCGAGTGTGCGACGGGCTCAGTCTCGACCAGCCGAGGACTTGCGAGGCTGGCTACGAAGGATTGTCCAAGCACAGGCGCATCCATGGCTAGGAAGACCTAACCTCGTGGAAGAAACGACTCCATCATCCCCAATGATAAATCCCTCGAGTCTTCCGTCGTTAGACATTGAGCCAGAGAAACGATTTCCTCCTCTTTCCTCGTTAAATCACTTGCCACAAGAAACTTTTTTGCTAACATAACAGCCTATTAAATGCTATAAAAACTATCTAGAGTTTCAGATTAGTACTAACCTTAGCTGCGAATAGTTAACTACCCAATAGCTCATTGCTAGTATTAGCTAGCTAACTATTAATTACTCCATCCGTTCCAAATTATAAGTCGCTTTGACTTTTTTTTGGCATATCCAGCAAAATGGATATACCAAAAAGCAAAATGGATATACCAAAACAAGTCAAAGCGATTTATAATTTGGAACGGAGGGAGTAGTTGTTATTAGTTGGTTTGGTCCGACCAGTGAGATGGTTGTTTAGCTGGATATTCAACTAATAATTAGCCAAACTAATAGTTGAACTTGTCTAGTTGAAAGAAGATAAATATTAGCAGCTAACTCTGTTAGCTCCATGAATTCAAATAGACCTAAGACCCTGTTTAGATCCATTTGCCATGACAAAAGTTTAGCCCCTAAATTTTTGCAGCTAAACTTTAGTCCTTGATTAGGTGTTTGGATTCATGGCAAAAAAAAAAAGGCTAAAAGTGCAAAATAAGGTGTCCTTCACACCTTAAATGTTTTTAGCTAAAATTTAGCCTCCCCTTTTGCTCACTTTTAGCCTACCTGTTTGGATCCATTTTAAAAAAAGAGCTAAAAGTGCAGGGCAAAAGTTAAGTCGTGTTTGTAGCGGTATCCTGCCCTCAAAATAAGTCTACAAACGTTAGTGGTGACATTTTCAAGTGCCACGTTGCGAGGTTTTAGTCGTCTACTAATGGGAAACGCCTAACAGACATGATCATTATCGAAGTTACTAGTAAAGTGCTCGTGCTAACACTACGGCTTCATTTGAGAAATACGCATGAAAACAACAAAATTACCAAACTATGGTGGTATATCGTCACATAAATAGAGTAAAACGCCTAACGGACATGATCATTATCGAAGTTATATATGCGAAAGGTGCCATGCTGCGTGCAACTTGGAATTGGAAAAAAAAAACCCTCAGAGACTAGAATAACAGCCGTCGTCGCCCCTTCAGGTCTCTTGGTGTCGTCGCCTAACATCAGTTTTTTCAATCTATGCCTTGTTTAGATTGCTCACAAAAGTTTTTACGCTCTCTCTTCATCACATCAAATCTAGAGACACATGCATAAAGCAGTAAATGTAGATAAAAATAACTAATTGCACGGTTTGATTGTAAATCATAAGACAAATCTTTTGAGCCTAGTTAGTCCACTATTGAACAAAAATTACCAAATACAAGCGAAAGTGCTACAGTGCCAAATTTTTATAACTTTAGCCATCTAAACGAGGCCTTGGTTTACTTTGGTTTAGTCCAAACAAATTTACCGACAAAATCAGATGATTCTGGTCATAAAACATATTAAAACGCGCCCAATTCTAGGGCCTCGTTTCCGGTTATAATTTGGTGGGCCATCCAAACAGCTTAATTGCCCAGCAATCTAATTTGTGAAATGCAGGGCCGGTTCCGGAACCAAACGGACCCTTGAGGCTTTCCATACGGATACCGAGTTCTCGGAGTGTGACCCCCAAAAGGCCAATATATATAGTATTTGGTAAGTGGATTTCCATCGCGTCTAATCTTCACCGTCACAATAAAATGTTGAGGAACCGCTAACGACAAATGTTCAGGAATAATTTACACAGTTGGAAAGGTCTGCTGGACTCAATAGCTGATTAAGTTCTTCAGCTACCAGCCTTCTTTGAGCATCATGTTCTTCTCCAGTATATACTTTCCTTCTTTATATTTCTGGTCTTCGTTATAAGCTTTCTCCTGCATCCAATGGGTAGAAGACTCATCATGATATTAACATGGTTCACAGAAAAGCCACAAAACATCCAATGGGGAATGTGTAGGAAACATCTGAATGAACTAAGCATTGACTGACAACTAGGCCAAACATCTCAAAGCCTAGCAGACAGGCTTGGTTGTTCACGTGGCAATGCCAACTAGCATGAACTAACAACTCGTGCAAGGAAAGAAAAGCAGGGCAAGGAAAAGGTGGAAGAATAAGTTAGAACATGTGTTCCTTTGTTAGCAAGTACTATTCAATACTGCTATGAACTAACTGTTAACCATTTTGTTTAGACTGCCTAGGGCAAATCACATAATGGTAAAGGATTACTATTATGTACTCCATCCGTTTCAAATTATAAGACATTTTGGCTTTTCTAGATACGTTGCATTTGCTATGCACATAGATATACACTATGTCTAGATACATGGTAAAAGCAGTGTATCTAGAAAAGCCAAAACGTCTTATAATTTGGGACGGATTTAGTATAACATCTCAATGTACTCTAGCTATTGAGCTCAGGACTGGAGCATGTGCCTGATTAATCACATTAAATAATGCAATAACCCCATCCCTAGTTTAAGATACACCTTGAACACTAAACATTGCAAATTTTGTGCACCTCATGATTCTCATTCGTGTAAATAACAGTGAGGGATGTCACAACAAAACCCAATGCAAATTATTAAAAATCCAATAGAAACCTGTAAACTCATGAGACCCTAGTAGATGAATTGACAAGACAAGGGGGCAATTATAGGCATCCTACAGAAGATGCAGCAATGGTTCATCATTCAGCCTTGCAGCTGGTAACATCAACCTATGAAATTCTAATATGTGAATGAATGAAAAAAGGCTTGCATTAAAAAGTAAGTCATTTTTCCCTTGATGAATTCTCAGTTAATGCATGTATAAGTGTATTTTGTACACTAAAACTGTTATTAATATAAATCAAAGAGGTACTAGAAAATAGAAATGCCCATAATCATGTCACATCCATGAATAACTGAATAACTCCATAGAACAAGTATCCACACTTGAGTAATAAGCAACAGAGTTCTATGTATAGTGGTCCTCTAGAAGTGCTGCAATTATTCCTCACAGCCATCTACACATTATTTATGGGAATAATGCTTATGAGATATCTTGTTTCAGAACACATTAGCAGCATTCAAGAATTGTTCAATGGGAACATCAAGTCACATAGTTTTGCAGGACCTATCCTCCTCAATGTATTGAAAGCTAAGAGACAACAACAACAACAACAACAACAACAACAACATAGCCTTTTGTCCCAAGCAAGTTGGGGTAGGCTAGAGATGAAACCCAAAAGAGACGATAAACAGAGAGACACATAAAGGGACATAAATGGCACAAGACAGAAAGAGGTCACAGTTCAGGCACGTTGATTGCTAGTCTCCAAGCGCTCCTGTCCATAACTAAATCCTTAGAGATATTCCACTCCTTAAGGTCTCTCTTAACGGACTCGTCCCAAGTTAGTTTAGGTCGACCTCTATTGAAAGCTAAGAGACAATGTCAGAATATAACCACCAACCAATTTCCTTGCTTTAAACACCTAAATTTGCAATTTTCAATAAATTTTACAGCACAAATGACAAATTGGTAACTTACATATCTCCAGCCAAGGAGTCGTTGGCAGCAGCTACAGTAGATATCGTTCACTGTATGCAACCCAGTCATGAGGTAGCGATCCTCGTTGGGACCAAGGCTCACATTCACCCTGGATGTGACATTGACCCCGGATCAACATGTAAACAAGAATTTGCAATGGATAGTTGTTCAAATCGTCAATGAACGATTATATATGATACTCTGCGACTATCAAATGCTAATAACCAATGTGGACAGTTACATGTTTCAATGTTTGTTAGATTGGGTGAAACCAATGGTACTTCATAACTCATTGTATTCACTTGGGAATCATGAATGTGCAAAGTGCACGGAATGTGGTTTACAGGTTCAATTGATTCCAGTCCCTAAGGATGCCTTCACAAATCATTGGTGTTAATGCTCTACAAGTCATTCATACTGGATCACGGGTTAGCACCAAAGAGCAGAAAATGGCCTGAGCATTCCGTATCAATCAAATGGCCCCGACCAAGCATGCTAAGGTCATATATGAGTGTTCATCTCTATTCCCTATCAAGCAGGGTCCCGTTGACCATGTGAAATCTGAAATGTTGTTTGTCTATGTAGCCTACAGAATCATAAGTTTATAATCCACCATCAACAATTTTTTTTTGAGAGGAACCATCAACAATTTCTACTACTAATGATCATAAATCCGTAAGACTATAATCCATAACAAGAACAAACAAAATGTTGATTCATGTAACGTTGTGTGTTGCGTAACTCATCATTTATTCACATCCAAACAGGAAGGGAGTCCTCCCATCCATTATCGATATGACCTAAGAAACAGTGTCACATGCCCTGAACCACATTCATGCCTTATAGCTTGATTGCACAAGGCATCATTTGATAACCATCACCTCTACCGACGACCAACAGAATACAGGTAAGAATACCATTTTTCAGACACTGTTCATGCAATTCAGGCAGCTAAAGTCGATGCAGCTCTAAAGTAACAGTGCGTGGCCAAAGCTAATCTTATATTCGATATACTAGCTAGTTAGCTCGGAATTCCAGGCAAGACACTAAACTACCGGCATTGTAGCCATCGCACAATCCACGGTCAGAGAACCGCGAGAAATCAAAGTGCGGGGAACAGAGAGAGGGACAGGCCCAGCTCACACGCTGTCGAAGAGGTAGGCGCGGCCGCGGCGGCCGCGGAAGTCCTTGGACAAGATGGCGTCCGGCGACGCCGAGTGCACCCTGCAGTACTTGCACTTGAACACCTTGGGTCCCGGGAGCGACTCCACGAACAGGAGCCCCATCCCCGCTCGCAAAACCCACCCGCGCGAGCTCAATCGACCGGCGCCCCGCACCAGGTTCCCTGGATCAACCCAGCAACACCAACAACCCACCAAGTAAGGCCTCTAAATCTCAATGTCCTATCAGCAAATCCCGAACCGCCGGAACGCCAGGGGGAGGCAGCGATTGGGCCCGATCGCCATCGCCGGGGGAGGGGATCGGCGGGCGAATCCGGCGGAGACCGCGATGGGATTTGGTCGGGGGTTGGGGAGGGTGAGGGAGGCAGACGTGGGGTTGGGAAAGCGGAGACGACGAGGAAACGAAATGGAAATGTGGAATCGCTGCCTCCTTGGTCTTTTTCGGACGAGTGGTTTTTTCTACGCCCGGAATTTATAGAGTGGGACGACGATGGTCCTTGTGCTTGGCCCTTTGACGCGATTGCCAACGGGTTGTTTGGGTTCGGTGCGCGGCATTGGTTTTCTCGCTCTCTTTTGTGTGGTTCGTCGAGGGTGCGCGGATCGGATCGGATCGGATCGGATCGCGCGGCTCCGCCGTGCCGTTGCGGGAGGGAGCACCCGGTGGAAGAAAAGTCACCCGCCGAGAGGCGAGAGCGATGCGAGGCCGGCGGATGCAAGAAATGGAGGCCTCGGCGGACGAGCAACGGGGCTTTTGTTAAAAGGTCTGGTTCGTTTTGCTGAAAATAAGTTAAAAAGTACTATTGACTAATTTGTTGTGAGAGAAAATACTATTTTTTCATCGAAAAAGTACGGTCAAAAAGACACGTGAACAGGGCCGCTGCACGCAATGTGGAGCATCCGTTTTTTCAGATCAACGGGAATGAACAGTACTGCCAGGCAAGCAGGGTCGCTGCAGTGATGAGCAATAATGAACGGTGATTCGATGCCGTCAAAATGAACGGTGACTCGTCGCTCGTCCGACAACTGCTTTGTTGAGCGACTGCACGTGATTCATGTCCGACGAGGCGTGTACCGACGCTACGAGTGGTACGTAAATTTCGTTCAGTCCATTTCAGAACTCAGAGGCGATGGATTTCCTGGTCAGGCCTACAACCGAGTACTGTACCTCTGTTCCTGAAGTCGTTCGAGGGCGCTTTCTCCTTCACGTACGCAAAAGATTGTGGCATAGAAATGTGTACACACGCGTTTCCGATTTGACTTGTCAAATTGTGCCCACGACGCACACACGTCATGGCAGGGTTTCAGTGAGAGTTACATGACGTATACAGGCCCGAGTCAGCTCCATGGAGGCCCACGTAGACACTAGACATGTGGCTCGGTTCATGATGGGCCTGCCTGGGCACGGCTCCGCTGGATCTGGTGCCTGTATAGGCCGACATTGGTATAAGGAAAAAGTCTATTTTTCCTCCCCCAACTATCACAAAAGTCCACTTTTCCTCCCTCAACTTTAAAACCGGACAAACCACCTCCCTCAACTTTTCAAACCGTGCATTTTACATCCCACGAGCGGTTTTGAAGGTGGTTTGCTACAGTAAACGGCGGTATGCTACAGTGTTTATTGGTTTGCTACAGTGCCATGTTTTTATCTTTTCTTTTTTTATTTATTTCGGCTAAATCTTTGAAAAATCATAGTAAATCACAGAAAAATCATAAAATGGAAAATCTAATTTTGTTGCACTTCACATGATTAGATCTACACAGTGAACATATAATATGGTATGCTTTAGTACAAAGTTTTTGCTACAAAGGTTTTGCCTTTTTCTTTTTTATTTATTTCGGCTGAATCTTTGAAAAATCATAGTAAATTACAAAAAAATCATAAAATAGAAAATCTAATTTTGTTAGACTCCACATGAGCATATCTATATAGTGAATATATAATATGGTATATTTTAGTACAAAATTTTTGTTGTAGCTTTAGATCTATGTTTTTCTATAATTAATTGCAATAATTCATAGCTGCTGCTTCTATAATTATTTTGTTGGACTAAAGCATACCATATTATATGTTTACTATCTAGATCTACTCATGTGGAGTCCAACAAAATTAGATTTTCTATTTTATGATTTTTCTGTGATTTACTATGATTTTTCAAAAATTCAGTCAAATAAATAAAAAAGAAAAAGATAAAACTTTCATAGCAAAAACTTTGTACTAAAGCATACCATATTATATGTTCACTGTGTAGATCTACTCATGTGGAGTGCAACAAAATTAGATTTTCCATTTTATGATTTTTCTGTGATTTACTAGGATTTTTTTAAGATTCAGCAGAAATAAATAAAAAAAGAAAAGACAAAATCATGGGCACTGTAGCAAAATCACTAGACACTGTAGCATACCGCCGATTACTGTAGCAAAACCGCCTTCAAAATCACTCGAGGGAGGTAAAATGCACGGTTTGAAAAGTTAAGGGAGGTGATTTGTCCGATTTTGAAGTTGAGGGAGGAAAAGTGAACTTTTGTTAGAGTTAGGGGAGGAAAAATAGACTTTTTCCTTGGTATAACCTCAGCGGCCGTGCTGCATCCTGACGGCCCGCACATCTAGGGCACGTCGTTGCCTGGGCGTGCTCGTCCACACGTGGGCTTTCACATTGTTGCGCCGATGAGACCAAGAAAGGGATGGTTCACTATGGTGCTGTTTGAATTCATGGATAATAGAACTATAGAAGTTAACAATTACTAATAATTAGCTTATTTAAATCTAAATAGATCTAGCTAATTGTTAGCTAATACTCATTTATAACTATCAACTAGTTGGACCAAATAACTAATAGTTAGCTAGCTAATGTTAGCTATGAGCTATTAGCTAGTTATTGATTATTAGCAGCTAATAGATCAAAACAGGACCACATAACCATCTCTACTATAATTGACCACTTCGAATTATTTTAGGTTCACCAACGAAAACGTCCCCCGCTGAGTAGTCTAACCATTGTGTACCCAGAAAAATACACACAGAAATTCATCTTCATTAAAATCAAGGGCTAATAAAACATCTAAACCAAATCCGATGGCCACGAGTGGATGTGTGATGCCAGGCTTCTCACCCCGGCTTCAAACGCATCTCACCCCACACGTGCACCCGTACGACCGCACCGCATGACGCTCGAGCGGCCAGCGTTCGATTCCCATGGCTCGCTTCCTTTTTCTTTTCTTCCAGAAAAAACGTCGACCTCCCTTGTTGGTCGCATCTCTCCGCCTATGGGGGGAGGACATGGATGCTACTGCCCTGTGCGGCCTCACGCTGGAGGAGCTCGTGACGGCGGCGTGGCCATGGAGGACGAGGAGCCCGCAGCCTCGCCGGACACCGCCGTGGGCCTCCCAATCCCACGAAATCCGCTGCGGGGAGACCGCTGAGGCGTTGACCATGGAAGTCATGGATCGGAGGAGGTGTCGGACCTCGCCAAGTCGATGCGCCAGGCGATGTCGCTCCTCGCCGCCGCCGACCCCTCCGATGATGACGCGCCCTGCCGCCCCACTACCTTCCACAATGTCGTCGCCCTCGGCAATGTCATGAGTATCGGACCTCCACCGCCTGCCCGCCCCCCACCCCACGAAACCCTTCGTGATCTGCTCTTGTTGCTAGCGTGCTACACTGCTGCTGCTCATGTGACCCGATCTGAGTTGTTCCGATCCGTTTATCCGTGCAGGGTGCCTTCAAGTCGGCCATGCTGAACAGCCTCATCGGCCACCCAGTCCTGGTGAGCTAAGATCGTAATGATGCTCTTTTAGGATGTTATTATCCTTTTGTTCCAGGAGTTTACACACCTTTTCGACATGTTTGATGCTACCAATCAATGAGTGTAGAGCTATTGTAAAATGCACCTTTTTGTTGTTGTTTATTGTTCACCAATTTTTGTGCATCCTTTAACCTGGCGCCAAATAAAGTTTGCAGGTTACAACTTACAAGAGCATTGATGGTTTCCTTCTGGTAGATAATAAAGTCATTTCTTTGATAGGATAGATTAAAGGTGATATGTGATTGTCCATGATTTCTGAAGCAAAGTTGTTATTTACATGCTTGCTCATCAGGTTTATACGATTATTGATTGTGATACGGCCGAACCTTGTCATCCTGACATGGAGACGGTTGCTTCTAATAATAATGTGGCTGGCCAGATGTATGTATCATCGATATATAGATATAGATAAAGTTCGTTTCTTTCATGTGCCTATAGATCTTCTTGGTTTCTTTTGTAGAGATTATAATGTTGTGCACAACGTTTCAGGGCTCATCCACTTCCTGCATTTGGTTCTTCCTCCATCGGTTGGGTACAAAATTGTGACACTGTAGGTGTTTTTATATCTTTCAGTCTTAGTTAAGGATTTTGTATAGTTGGAATACAACTAATTTTACTGCAGACATTGAGATTGTGTGCCAGATTAAATTGATGATATTTTAGAGAAGCCTGCCGGTAACAAATAATTTTGATCACAATGTTATGGATATCAGTTGGCAAGCCAGATTTGTGGAAACTGATTCAATAGATAAATAGCATATAAATAAGGGCAGGTTCGGTTACTGCTTTACTGTCAGTTACTTTACTTTGCAGTTTCACGCGTTTTGTTGCAGAAACTATAATAACTGGTTGTGAAGTTTTTGACTGGAACATTACTTGTCCGTGTATCTGTCATTTTCCTGTATGATGTCATATGTATGAGCCTGACGAGGAATTCTAACCGGCATGAATTTGTCAAACTGTACTTCTATTCTACATGAAAAATACACTTTGCCAGTTACCCAAATTAACAGAGATTGTTCATTCTGTGCAGTTGAAGGCTTTAAGAAACAATTGATGAAATCGTTGAGTGAAGATAATCTATTGGTGAGTTGTATTGATCAAATCTTTTTTCACTCTTAGTCAAAATTTAGTGTTACCTTTCAAGCCTTCTCTTCTGCTGGAACTTTTGTGTGACCAAATAATTTTATTGGCATATTTTCATAGCAACTGTCTGAATCCAGTCAAAATCACAACGGAGAAGATAATTTGATAGCTCGAGTCCCATCTTGGAAAGGTGTCATTCAACATCCTTATGGTTTTGACACCATTTTCTGTTAAACAATAACTGTAACCACATGCCTGATACATGTTTTCATCTTGTTTTAAATGACTATAGATGAAGTTTCAAGCAGTAACACTTCTTCAGATACATCCGGCAGATCCACAATGACTGAATCCGTCCATGGTGGAGGTAATTCACTCTTGCAGTTCATAGGCGGATGACATATTGTAGTTGTCAAAACATATCAAGGAGACAGTAATAGAAGTAGATGTTTTAGTTTTGATGTGGTAATTTTTTTTCCTATTTTGCTGCAGGTTGCCCTCTTGCTTGATGCTTTTATCAAAGACAGAACTTCTTTCTCAAGACATGATTAATGAAAAGCGCAAGAAAGCTGAAGAGCTTGGTATGAAAAGCTTCCCCTGTCCTCTTGGATTTCTATTGGATGATTTTTAATTCATGGACGATTTTAAATCCAATATGTTTTGCTATCGGATTACCCAAAGATGTTTCAGATTACATTTTGGAATCGACTGTAGTGCTAGATAGAGGCCAGAAACTGTTTTAAAGTACAAAAACTAATTTGATTTTGTTAACTCACCAGATTATGCTTTCCATATTTTTTTTGCAGTAGGTCTTCCACCAGATCATGTTCTAAATTTCAGTCAATCCTGATGCAGTAGGCACAGCAGCAGCAGCAGCAGTGCAAGTCCAGTGCTGCGGTGGCCATTACCCTGTTTGTCCCCCCATCCTCGCCTCTCAATTTACTGTGAAATTTGCTCCTGCAGGATGCTTGGTTCAGTCAACATGCTGTTTCTTTTTTGAATTGTTGCTGACAATTCCCACTCTTGATTACTAAAGTGAAATTTGCTCCAGGTACTTTTATCTTCTTTCTAAAAGATTATGGGATTATTTAGGAATAAGGTTATTAAGTAAGAACTTTTACTTTCAGATAAGATCAAATGTGAAAATCTGTAGTGTACGGCTACTGTCAAATGCTTATTACCGCTGTTTTGGGGTTTCAGCCTAGAAAAGCATTTACAGTTCGTAATGTGGCAAATTTGATACATTTTTTTAAAAGTGTTTCATTGACAGTAGACAAAATGTTGCAATACCAGCATGGCGGCGCATCCACGCATGAACAAGATTTTTGTTCTTTTGATGGAAGGGGTCTCTATTCTGTACATATGCATAGGTCCAGATGTAGATTCCTAGAACAATTAGTAGAGATTATTTCTTGAAAAAGACGCTAAACCTGGATTGTTCTATGTGATCTTTTAAAGATGAGAATTTATATATGATCCAATCTGAAGTCTGAAATGAACATGGATTGTTCAATTCGTTTTTCTATCTTGCTTTGGTTGGTGTTTAGAAATTTGTTTGACATTTGGGAATGAGAAAACAAAAAAAACTCTTATTTAATTGAGTCAGTAGATAGGTGTGGCAGTTTGTTGTCAAGTTTTTACCTGACTAGATGAGTTCATGGTTATAAACATTAGGGACTAATTCGCATTTCCAACAGTTCCTTATGTTTTAATATCGCCATAGCGTTAGCATGGGCAGTCCTTCCTGCATGCTAGAAAAAAATGTCCTGCACTCTAATAGAAGCTGTGTTGTTTTTTCTTCACATGATATATTGTTTTCCATCTCTCTAATACATTTGGAAATCTTTCTTTTATTGTTTTTCACTTATACTGCCAATAGCTTTGTAGTTTTCAATTAGTTGTGAGCAATGCAGTGATGTAGCCTTGTAAACATGCAGGTGTTATCTCTTGCGGTTTACAACCACTATAAACAGAAGTCACAAAAAAACCACTATAAACGAATATAATATCAATTTTACAAAATGGGTCAGTTTCACTTCTCTTTCTCTGTGTCAATTTGTCTTTTCTGTAAATAATGAAATAACGAATGATATTTATTCCCGCAATTGTAAAAACTGGAATTCATAAGTATCTACAATATTGGATCTACTGGATGTCACTTTCCATAGGTCAGTGCCGCTGTCATTGCTGCACCTTGGTGAGATCCCTGCCCGATTCAACGTGTCTTGCTACAAATCATCAATCTGCGCTCTTGGTTCAGCATTGCTGTAGTAGTGTAGCCGTTGGGAGCATTGTTGTAGTAGTGTAGCCGTTGGGACTCCTTTGAACAACTCCCCACACTGGTTGCTTGGCATTGGAGTTCCGATCCATTGTTTTTGTTTGTTTGCAAGGTCATTGAGCTGTGAACCCAAATATGGTTTAAGTGATCGCCTGTAGTTTTGTGTCCTAATAAGTCAGTTTTCTTCGTTTTCTTGATCCCACATTTGGTTATGTCACACATACTTGTATCCTGCATTCAACTAACTAAATCAATTCAACAGGTAACAATCTTTCTTCGAGTTATGTGGATTATAAATGTACTAATCTATTTCTATATATATTCGGTATTAAGTTGTAACACCCCAGGTGTTTATCACCAATTAAGTAGTGGGGTTAAGCTCAAACATGATAGATTAGTGGAGATGACGATGCCAAAGTTAAACCTATGGAAATAAACCCTAATCTAAACTTGGATATTGCATCATTGCTTTACATATAGGTCCCTTTTCAAAGATATATGTTTGGATGGTGTTATTGCCATATCTTCATGTGTCTCACCTTGGTACCTATCTATATTGATCCCTGGAAAAGTTTCATGAAGTTTGGAATCAAAAAGTCACATGAAATGATGAGTTATATGCTTGTTTGGATTATAACTAAAACATGCCTTACATCCCATGGGAACTAGTGTTTATGCAACATATAAATGCAACATGTGCAACAAACCTTTGCAACATGTGGAACAACCTAGGGAAACATGGGTAGCATGTATCTTGAAACAACCACATGAAACAACTATAGCATTTCACTAAATTCTATGTTTCAAGGCATGTGAGGCCTACACTTTTATGCAACCTATGCATGGTGTGTATGTTTGGCCTCTACAACACCTTAACTACGCTTAGGGCACTTAATGGAACAATGTTCATGTTGGTCATTTTGCCTAAATGTGCTTCTAAGTAATGGTTGACCATGTATGGACCCGGGAACACTTTGGTTTGACCATTTCAAAAGTGTGACCTAGAAGCTTTGCATGACTGTGAACCCTTTGACAAAGTTGTAGAGAATTTTATAAGGAACAAACTTTGTTTAAGAGTCAAGTCATGAAAATGTGTGGAACATGCTCAAACAAGGCTCACAAGTCAGTTTTAGGGCTGATTTCAGCACTTAGCCATTTTAAGCCCCGATTTCAGTGTCGTCGACATTGACATCCCACGTTCTCGAGTTTTTACTAAGCAACTTAAATTGGTCCAAAAATGAAAGTTGGAAACAATTTGTTGGAGAACAACATGTAAAAAGTTGGGATCAATTTGACCAAGTTTGGCATTGCAAAATTCCAAAACCGAGCCCTAGCTTAACATGTTGACACTGGTAATTTGGGGACTGATTATCTCTTAATCTACAGCTCTAATAACTATGACCCCTAAATAGGAAATATAGAGCATGGTACGGGCTACAACTTTGCCTTTAGGTCCAAGACCCAGATCGGCCCAGATCAGGCCCAAATTGGAGCTCCAACCGGTCCTTTGGGACGCACGCCACCTGTTCGCGCAAGGGCCTCAACGGCCGACGCGTGCCCCAGTGCGTGGCCGCCATGCCCGAGCCGCGGCCCCAACTCCCTGGACGCGTGCCTCGCGCCCCCAGTGCCCTCGGTGGTGGATGCCCGAGCATCTCTACTTCTTCGCTCGCCCCCTCTGCCTCTTCTTTGGCTTCGCGCGGCTTCCCCTCGCACGAACGCGGCCGCTGTCGCCATTACCGCCGCGAGCAGAGCTCCGGCCGCCACCATGGGCCACGCTGCTGTTCCGATTGCTAGCAGCCACCGCATGCCAAACCACCACTACCTGAGGTGCCTCCACCTTCCCGCGAGCTTAAAGTACCTCTGTCACCACCTATTTTCGTCACCAGAGGACGCCCCCGCCATGGCCGACCGGCCAATTCCAAGGCCGCCGTCGATCCATCGTCTCCGACTGCCCTCCACCGAATTGACCGCGCCATCGCGTTTCTAGCACCAAGCCGCACCTCCTGGACTGCTCACCTCACCGGCTCCGCCCCCGCGGCTTGCTACCGCCGGAGCACCGGCCGACGGGCCGCCGGCGCACGTGGCCAAGCGTGTGCCGACCGCCTTCCGCCGCTCCTCGGCCACCCCCGGGTGCGGAATGGCACGGCGATGCCCGCGCTGCCCCTCCCCGCCGCTGGCACCGACCTCACCGGCCGGAGGATGGCCGGCCGGCAAGCCTCCTCCACCTCCTCTGTTCTGAAATGAGGAGAGGGACCGCGGGGTTGAATTGGGAGAAGTACAGGGGGTTAAGTGAGGAGATGCAGACTCATTTGAATAGTGCCTAAAGGATCTTTCGATGATGACTTATTTGGTGAATAGTTCAAGGGCCCCGAAGTAAATGTGTTTTCCCTTTCTGATATTCTTTTCTTTTATATCGGCTGAATCTTTAAAAATTAGTATCTCATGCTATATAACTTCAAAAATAGTAAAAGTGGACTTTTTGGAAACCTTGAGAAAAGATCTATGCAGTAGATTCATAAAATGTGCACGTTTGTAAATATTTTCTGATGTCTTTATTTAGGCTTTAAAAGTACTCTAGAAATGCTTATAAACTTGACCCGAGCAAGATCTGGAGTTTTAGAACCCCAAAAATGGTGATTCTGGTTTTGTTAATTTTGTGATGACATGTACTTGCTAGGAAAAATATTAAACACACTACTTGTTCACTGTTTTCTTAAAGTTGTGATTTGACCTTGATAAATAAGGAAATCTATATTATTTTGCTTGTCATTTTTATATCTTGTGTTGTGTTGCTCCAATTGGTGTGAAATTTTTATGGTAGGCTTGTCATGCTATGGATGTACTGTTGTATAAATTTCATGGTCATTGCTTACTGTATGCTCAAGTTATTGAGTTAACTTGTTTATGGCTTAATAAATAGCTTATAAATAATATATAAATGATAAAATAGAAAATATTGTTTCATTACCTGAGTATGATGTTTCTCTATCATATTGATTCATAATATGGCCTTGGGTTCACAGAAAATATGGAGTTTTGGAATTAACTTGCTTTCACAGGATTTATTGCAATAGCTATTTGTCTTTTTCATAGAGGTTGCTATACTTGTCCAAATGACTTGAGATTTGGACAGTAGACTTTTGGTAGTATTTGTAGACCCCTGTAATTTTGGTAGAATTTATTGAGCATCTTTATGATGTGGTCATAATTCCACCTACTTATCTAAATAAATTAAGAAAATGTATTAAAAGAAATTATTTAGTATTGGGCACTATGTTTTCTGGTGTTTATTAGTCAGGTGTGAAAATTTGGTAAAGTTGATTTTGTCTAATTATATGTTTGCAACATAAGTTAATAATTATTTCTTGCAAATGAGGTTTCTAAACAGATTTGAGAATATTGTTAATTACCCTATGCAAATGATGTTTTCATGTCTTGTGTGCTATAACAAAGTTGTTGTGAATTTTATGATCTAGCTGCTGTTAAAATTTAGTGGCATTTGACCGTATAGTTTAGAAACTACAGCTGTTTAAAGTTAGGGTACAGAATTGCTTGCTCTCTGTTTGTCAGGAACAAATTCTAGAACTTTGTATTTTGACTTGTTTAACTTATGAATCATGCTGTGATGATATTATATGAAATGTAGATAATTTTATAAGCTTTCCATAATGTCTTCTTGCAAGTCATTTGGATTTAGGGATCTCCAGTTATGATTAAATTACTCAGCTATTGGTCTAATGTCCAGAAGGTAGCAATTTCTAGTTCTAGTACTTTGATTAACTTTGCCATGCTAATGTGTTGAAGTGTGACTCATACCTTTGAAAGTACTTGGGTTGGTACCTTAGGATCTTATAAGACTTGTGTCTTGATTTATGTGTTTGCAATCTTCTATGTTATGCCCTATTGTGGATTAAGTTAATTAGCTCTAGGTGTTTATGAGAACTTTGGTATGCTTGTTTGATTACTCTGTTTATTGCACTTCTATGCATTCACACATGTGCATGGTTGCATCTCATATAGGTACGTTAGCAGAAACGTGTGAAGGTTGTGGCGTTGGAGCCAAACCCGAAGACGGTGTTTGGTGGATCCATCCCGAAGATAGAAGGACCGGACAAGTAGTAGTTTGGAGGTTGCTCGCCAAGTGACTTCATCTGACATACTCTAACTTGAGTCGGATCCCAGGCAAGCCCCGGAGCATTATAAGCCTCCTATCTTCAAAGCAATTAATTATATATATGTTATAAGTATTGTTGCATTAAGTGGTAGGAGTTGGTTGAAAACCTTGCTGCATTATATCATTCCTTGTCCAGATATATGAATCTCTGAATCCTACATAGACTAGGATCGAGTAGATGCTTAGCCCTGCTTTAAGCGGTAGAAGCCAGGTGATTTCCTGTCACCTGCGAGATGTAGGGATATTCATATATGGCACGGTTGGCTATATTTGCTATCGTGGAATGGAACCATGTGTTAATAAAATGAAATGAGACCGGGCGGGATGACGATAGTGAAGCAACAAGACATGGAGGTCTTGGGTGTGAATCTATCCCCGTCTGAGTCGTTTAAGGACCGATTCGCTGTACGTCCTTGAGTCATGTTGAACGCAGTCTAACACTTAGTTGGCCGGATAAGTCGTTCCGACCGCGAAGCCGAGTAATGTGATTCAGGCCGGGAATCGACTGGTAGGTTGCTTCTTGGAGGAGAGAAAGGATGTGCTTGGGGACATTGGCGTGAGACCAAGGGGGGGTTAGAGTCCCTATCACCTGGCAGAGTGTCGCCCTTGGGGTCGCGACATCATTCGGACCCGCGATTCCTGAATCATATGAAAAGGTGGCTTGTGCGACCCTGGCAGGGGCCTGCGCGGTGAGTGTTAGAAATACCCCTCCAGCTGGATAGGAATTCGATTCGAATCGCCGTCGCTCCCGGTTAGTGAGCACTTGACTTGAGCAGCGGCAACGTAGATTCAATTAAATTGAACGGATGGTTAATTGGATCACGATGGAAAGGTTGCCTCAATTTATACCTGCTATGGTTAATATTGTTTGCTCCTAATAAAGTGAGTGCTCTAGTACAGGTGCTAATATAGATGACAGGTTAATGATAATTTACTTGATGCTTAAGCATCAATGATTGATCATCTATATTAAGCTTTTATGCAAAATGTTGTCAAGCTAGCCCCACTTCATATCAGCCTTGCATGATCCTTGGTGTCACTTATTTCTGGTTTCTGACGGGTAAGTCTAGCTGAGTACCTTCTTGTACTCAGGGTTTTATCCCCACTTGTTGCAGGTTATGATGTATCATGGCGGCTGCAAGAGTTGGTTGGCTCCTGCCTTAGCGGCGGAGTGTGATCATGGGCATGATCCTTCTTATGTACCTTATCTCTAATGCTTTTGTTGGAAGTCGACCAGGGTACTGGCATGTATTTGAAATAAGAGAAATGTTAAGTTTCAAATTACTTTGCTTCCGCTACTTTTGAACTTAAGTTTTAATAACTATGTTGAACTCCGATGTATATTGAATTACTTGTGAAATGGTTATAACATGTGACTTGTTATGTTGAATCACTACGATCTTGGCTTGTATGTTGGTTGGTTTGAAATCCCTCGTGATTTCATTGGACTACCGGAGTTATATGGGCTCAAGTGTGAGAATTTGATCACTTCGGTGATTGTTTTTATACTTGTGCTCTTATAATTTGGACGGTTCTGTTACAGCTGGTATCGGAGCAAGATTCAACATTAAACTTGTCGTATGTGTATTTAAAACAAAAGTTTTGTTTTATAAAATCAGTTTTATCAACTTATAGATATATATAGGTTTGTGAAATCTGAATTCTAAATCTAAGTATGCCAGTGGTCAATTTCCTTATGCCCATATAAGGATTATTAGGTGGCTTATATAAGTACTAACTTGGGGGTTTTTCATTTATGCATCTACGCCCTTGCCAAGGTATGTATGTGTGACGACTCTCCCACGCTATGCTACCCGGTGTGTCAGATCAGAGATAGCCTTCATATATGAAATAGCCATATATGTTGCTAGTTTACTTTTATGCAACATCGCACCTACGCTCAGGTAAGTGTGAGTTGTGAGAGCATGACCGTACAAACTGCGGTCTAGGGGAGAGCTAGTTTTGGTTACTGGATTATCTACATGTTACACACATGTATATATGAAGGTACTTAATTGTGGGTGATCGAATGATTCGGGTAGTTTTGGTGCTACATGTACGTATACAGGGGTATATGTATATGGGAGTGCTTAGAATTTTATCTTCCTATTTCATTGTGTGCTATATTTGGGGAATTGTTGGGCTGCAATGAAGCTTTTCTGCAGGTACGCTAACCATGAATGCGTAAGTCGAATGTAGCTGGCGACTAGCTATATATCGAAAGAGTGCGTGTTATGCCATCGACATAGAACGTGATCGCCACCTTAGGTTGGTAATCTTGTGAGGACGAATAGGACGAAGCATGCATCTTCATGATTGTTGCATTATGCATGGCTATACTCTTCTCACCCTTATTCTATAGGGTGTAACTTGTGATCAATGTGTTACACTATCTTTCTTGAGTAAAGTAAAACAAAAATGCCTTGTTCCAAGTTGCATGAGAAAAGTGTGTGCTTGGTTTTGTTAGAAATAATTGTGGTTACATGCTTGAACTTAGAGATATCCTCTAGCTTAGCCTAGTGGTGGATATGTTGTTCACCCAAGCGTTTGCCAATGTTTTAGACCTCACTTAAGTAAATTGAATTCTCATGAATGAATTAAATTGGTGTTGGTCTAAGGTAACAATGTTTAGAGCCACTAGGATGATATGTTTGCGTGCTCTCTTGTTAAGTAGAACAAAGACAAACTTTGTTTTGCTTATTAAACGTTGGCTGCTAGAGCGGTTTCTGTTGTAGTGATACTTTTATGATCATAATGGTGTTTTCTGTAGTTATAAATTTTAGAAGTTTGTTGTCAGAATTTGCTCATGTTCAGAACAAATCTGAATGTTTGCTTTATTTGACCTGTGTGCATATGGAATCATGTCTTGGAGATAATAGAAGAAGTGTAGTACTTTTTCTAAGCTTTCCAAATTGTCCTATAGCACCAATTGGGGTGGTCTAAATCTCTACTTATGAGCTTGTAAAGTGGAATGACAGAATCTGTCCAAATCTGGGCAGAGATGTCTTCTTTGTCTTGTCTGGCCTTGTTAGATATAGCATCATCTTAATATGATAATAAGAAAGTTATAGACAACTTAATAAGCTTTACATAAAGTTAAGGCTCAGCCTTGTTGGACCCCTAGAACTCCAGTTATGCAATTTTGAAGTTCTTGTCAGTTTTCTGTCCATATTGGTACAGATCTGAAACTTCAGCATGTTTGACCATGCTAACCTATGATTTAGCTTTTGGTATTAATAACTAATGTGTAGCCATCTTTCTAAGCTTTCTAGAAACTCTAGGATCACCTTTATGGGATGTCTACAACCTCAGCTATGGTCGAAACATGTTGCTGTCCATGTTCTGTGCCCATGCTAAGTAGCCACCTTAGCTAGCATTTGTCTTAGGCTAAACTCGTAGTTAGTTCTTGCTTTAGATGAATGTTTGTTGTGGGTGAGCCTGATGCTTAGTAGTGGTTGCTTAAGCTAATTGGATTGGATCTCTCCAATGCTTGACTATGATGTTTGTATGTATGCTTATTAGTTAATTAGTGTCATAGTTGTCACTTCGATTGTCCTCGGTAAGCATGCGAGTGTCGAATAGCTTTATCTTAGAGCAACACTCGAGTTACGTAAAATAATCTTGGTTGTTGTCTTCCCTTAGGTTCTCTATCTTAGGAGCCTGAGCCTGTAGACTTGGTGGTTAGCCCTTGAATGTTTGTATCCATGCCTTTGCTTGACCGAAAGCCCAAAGTTTAGTTCTCCTATTTGTTTGCATGAGCCGTGGGTGTTTTGCAACCCTTTCTGTGTGAAGACCCTTGTCGTCTGACCAACCAAGTTAACTTCTATCAACGCTAGCCTTTGACCATGGTTCGTACATTATCAGTTGTGAAGACCGTACCCAAATCCATGTTGGACCTTCTGGTTACCTCTCTCAAAGGTTAGCCAGTGTGACGCAACGTCTCTCTATTATGGCATCTAAATCGTATGCTTACAAATTCATGCATCTACCTTATCAACCCAATCTATGCTATTTGAAATTCCTCATCGGGTGTATGTTCAGTAATGGTGTTATGAGTAGCAACTAATGGTGCCGCGACGAAACCGAGAGCCTCCTGTGGGTGCACACACAAGGTTGTGCTGCTCGGCACGCGCTGGTATCATGGTTTCTAATCGTAATCCATTGCAGAACAACACTGATGTGATGTTTACGTGACCTTCTTCCTTGATTGTTTTCCCATATCTTACTGAAAGACCCTTATATTGAACCAAAAGTAGTAAAACTTCCTTCTGAAGTTGCTAATAGGATAACCTTTGAAGAACAGGCCACCGACATAAAACATTAACATACTACAAGAGGTGGTAGACAAGTGACTCTACTTAGTGTCAGACTATTGACGAACGTCATCAAGTGAGCAACGTATCTCATTTCTGTTGGATAAGAATCGATTGTCACATTACGCAAGTCTTAACCTTTGTATGCATAATGACCATACCATTGAGATCAACCATCTCTGGTGAGACTCCGTATCTGCTGACTTCAATGGCAACCATCTGCTTTGTATCAACCGCAATTATTGTGATCAAGAATGAAGATTTGGAACTTTTTAGTGTTGAGAGACAACTGATTAGTTACCAATAGGAAGGTTAATCTCCAGCTAGGTAACGACTCTTTGGTAGCTATGAAGGCTATGTCTTACAGAGCAATAACCAACAAGAAGTTAATCAACTAGCCAACAACTTGAGTGATATTCTATCTTCTAGAGCCATTGGATCAAGTCAATTCCATCTTGGACAATCACACAGATAGTGCAAGGTGTTCTATCCAATAAAGTGAAGAATTAGAGAAAGCCTACCCTAGTTTCGATCAACATCCTTGTGCCCTTAGGTGCCACAAATGGTTTGTTCATAACTTTATTGGACAAAGTGTTGAGGAAAATTTGAAAGCAATCTGAGAAGTGTCAAACAACAGATTTCCTATCTTAGAGCTGTTGTTTGATCCCAAAGAGAAAGTCTCATGGTGAAAGGTTGGCCTGACAAAGTTGTTATGCTGCAAGTCAACTCAACTTACAGTACAACTATGTCACCAAGGAAAATTTTACTCAATCGCTTGGCGGTAGACTACTCCCCGCGGTTTAGCAAGTATTACAACTTTTGTTGTCCTTAAGGCCTCGTTACATCTTTCTTTGGGAATTATTTTCCAATAATGACATACTTTGGTACCTTATACACGTTTTTACCCAAGAGGTTGCATCTGATTCAACCCAGATAACGGTTGCCTTGGAAAAGAATCTTATTAGGTAGCTGTTGGCAGGAATACGAAGCCGACAGAGTCAGCCATCACATTCATTGACCCCTCGATAGACTCAGATAATACAGTGTTGTCATCAGAGAAAGAGAACTGCACACATGGAACCTTGAGTAGTTTTCCATTAGTTGATATCGAAAGGATTGAATATTTACGACCAATATAGACCCTGTCTATTGGTTAGTCAGTATCCTATAGCCTCAGAGTATATTTGTCGTCTATGGTCTCACACTTTTGGAAGGTTGTGCTCAAGCCATTTTGGTAGAGGACTGCTTTTCAAACTTTGTGAACATAGAGTCATTTCAACGAGTATACTTCTGATAATTCTGGTCTAGTGTGGAGTTCATACGGCCCATACTATGTTCACTAGAAAAGAAGAGATACTTGTGTATGGTTAGCTTATGGACCAATTGATCTCTGTACATTGAGAACGAAGTACTACGTTGTCTTGGATTCCTTCCAAAGTAACGATGCTTCGTGGAAGTCAATGAAGGAAATTCTTCAGACAAATTTTACCATGAAGAGGAAGTAACAGAAAGTGCCTGTGGCCAAATTGTTCGCCGATGATGAAGTTTTTTTTAGCTGAATGCTATAGCAGATGTTGGGAACTAGATAACGTGTCTCTCTTTCTTAAAAGATCTTCCATTCCGAATCTCGGGACGCGATTCTTTTAAGGGGGGAGGGCTGTAACACCCCAGGTGTTTATCACCAATTAAGTAGTGGGGTTAAGCTCAAACATGATAGATTAGTGGAGATGACGATGCCAAAGTTAAACCTATGGAAATAAACCCTAATCTAAACTTGGATATTGCATCATTGCTTTACATATAGGTCCCTTTTCAAAGATATATGTTTGGATGGTGTTATTGCCATATCTTCATGTGTCTCACCTTGGTACCTATCTATATTGATCCCTGGAAAAGTTTCATGAAGTTTGGAATCAAAAAGTCACATGAAATGATGAGTTATATGCTTGTTTGGATTATAACTAAAACATGCCTTACATCCCATGGGAACTAGTGTTTATGCAACATATAAATGCAACATGTGCAACAAACCTTTGCAACATGTGGAACAACCTAGGGAAACATGGGTAGCATGTATCTTGAAACAACCACATGAAACAACTATAGCATTTCACTAAATTCTATGTTTCAAGGCATGTGAGGCCTACACTTTTATGCAACCTATGCATGGTGTGTATGTTTGGCCTCTACAACACCTTAACTACGCTTAGGGCACTTAATGGAACAATGTTCATGTTGGTCATTTTGCCTAAATGTGCTTCTAAGTAATGGTTGACCATGTATGGACCCGGGAACACTTTGGTTTGACCATTTCAAAAGTGTGACCTAGAAGCTTTGCATGACTGTGAACCCTTTGACAAAGTTGTAGAGAATTTTATAAGGAACAAACTTTGTTTAAGAGTCAAGTCATGAAAATGTGTGGAACATGCTCAAACAAGGCTCACAAGTCAGTTTTAGGGCTGATTTCAGCACTTAGCCATTTTAAGCCCCGATTTCAGTGTCGTCGACATTGACATCCCACGTTCTCGAGTTTTTACTAAGCAACTTAAATTGGTCCAAAAATGAAAGTTGGAAACAATTTGTTGGAGAACAACATGTAAAAAGTTGGGATCAATTTGACCAAGTTTGGCATTGCAAAATTCCAAAACCGAGCCCTAGCTTAACATGTTGACACTGGTAATTTGGGGACTGATTATCTCTTAATCTACAGCTCTAATAACTATGACCCCTAAATAGGAAATATAGAGCATGGTACGGGCTACAACTTTGCCTTTAGGTCCAAGACCCAGATCGGCCCAGATCAGGCCCAAATTGGAGCTCCAACCGGTCCTTTGGGACGCACGCCACCTGTTCGCGCAAGGGCCTCAACGGCCGACGCGTGCCCCAGTGCGTGGCCGCCATGCCCGAGCCGCGGCCCCAACTCCCTGGACGCGTGCCTCGCGCCCCCAGTGCCCTCGGTGGTGGATGCCCGAGCATCTCTACTTCTTCGCTCGCCCCCTCTGCCTCTTCTTTGGCTTCGCGCGGCTTCCCCTCGCACGAACGCGGCCGCTGTCGCCATTACCGCCGCGAGCAGAGCTCCGGCCGCCGCCATGGGCCACGCTGCTGTTCCGATTGCTAGCAGCCACCGCATGCCAAACCACCACTACCTGAGGTGCCTCCACCTTCCCGCGAGCTTAAAGTACCTCTGTCACCACCTATTTTCGTCACCAGAGGACGCCCCCGCCATGGCCGACCGGCCAATTCCAAGGCCGCCGTCGATCCATCGTCTCCGACTGCCCTCCACCGAATTGACCGCGCCATCGCGTTTCTAGCACCAAGCCGCACCTCCTGGACTGCTCACCTCACCGGCTCCGCCCCCGCGGCTTGCTACCGCCGGAGCACCGGCCGACGGGCCGCCGGCGCACGTGGCCAAGCGTGTGCCGACCGCCTTCCGCCGCTCCTCGGCCACCCCCGGGTGCGGAATGGCACGGCGATGCCCGCGCTGCCCCTCCCCGCCGCTGGCACCGACCTCACCGGCCGGAGGATGGCCGGCCGGCAAGCCTCCTCCACCTCCTCTGTTCTGAAATGAGGAGAGGGACCGCGGGGTTGAATTGGGAGAAGTACAGGGGGTTAAGTGAGGAGATGCAGACTCATTTGAATAGTGCCTAAAGGATCTTTCGGTGATGACTTATTTGGTGAATAGTTCAAGGGCCCCGAAGTAAATGTGTTTTCCCTTTCTGATATTCTTTTCTTTTATATCGGCTGAATCTTTAAAAATTAGTATCTCATGCTATATAACTTCAAAAATAGTAAAAGTGGACTTTTTGGAAACCTTGAGAAAAGATCTATGCAGTAGATTCATAAAATGTGCACGTTTGTAAATATTTTCTGATGTCTTTATTTAGGCTTTAAAAGTACTCTAGAAATGCTTATAAACTTGACCCGAGCAAGATCTGGAGTTTTAGAACCCCAAAAATGGTGATTCTGGTTTTGTTAATTTTGTGATGACATGTACTTGCTAGGAAAAATATTAAACACACTACTTGTTCACTGTTTTCTTAAAGTTGTGATTTGACCTTGATAAATAAGGAAATCTATATTATTTTGCTTGTCATTTTTATATCTTGTGTTGTGTTGCTCCAATTGGTGTGAAATTTTTATGGTAGGCTTGTCATGCTATGGATGTACTGTTGTATAAATTTCATGGTCATTGCTTACTGTATGCTCAAGTTATTGAGTTAACTTGTTTATGGCTTAATAAATAGCTTATAAATAATATATAAATGATAAAATAGAAAATATTGTTTCATTACCTGAGTATGATGTTTCTCTATCATATTGATTCATAATATGGCCTTGGGTTCACAGAAAATATGGAGTTTTGGAATTAACTTGCTTTCACAGGATTTATTGCAATAGCTATTTGTCTTTTTCATAGAGGTTGCTATACTTGTCCAAATGACTTGAGATTTGGACAGTAGACTTTTGGTAGTATTTTTAGACCCCTGTAATTTTGGTAGAATTTATTGAGCATCTTTATGATGTGGTCATAATTCCACCTACTTATCTAAATAAATTAAGAAAATGTATTAAAAGAAATTATTTAGTATTGGGCACTATGTTTTCTGGTGTTTATTAGTCAGGTGTGAAAATTTGGTAAAGTTGATTTTGTCTAATTATATGTTTGCAACATAAGTTAATAATTATTTCTTGCAAATGAGGTTTCTAAACAGATTTGAGAATATTGTTAATTACCCTATGCAAATGATGTTTTCATGTCTTGTGTGCTATAACAAAGTTGTTGTGAATTTTATGATCTAGCTGCTGTTAAAATTTAGTGGCATTTGGCCGTATAGTTTAGAAACTACAGCTGTTTAAAGTTAGGGTACAGAATTGCTTGCTCTCTGTTTGTCAGGAACAAATTCTAGAACTTTGTATTTTGACTTGTTTAACTTATGAATCATGCTGTGATGATATTATATGAAATGTAGATAATTTTATAAGCTTTCCATAATGTCTTCTTGCAAGTCATTTGGATTTAGGGATCTCCAGTTATGATTAAATTACTCAGCTATTGGTCTAATGTCCAGAAGGTAGCAATTTCTAGTTCTAGTACTTTGATTAACTTTGCCATGCTAATGTGTTGAAGTGTGACTCATACCTTTGAAAGTACTTGGGTTGGTACCTTAGGATCTTATAAGACTTGTGTCTTGATTTATGTGTTTGCAATCTTCTATGTTATGCCCTATTGTGGATTAAGTTAATTAGCTCTAGGTGTTTATGAGAACTTTGGTATGCTTGTTTGATTACTCTGTTTATTGCACTTCTATGCATTCACACATGTGCATGGTTGCATCTCATATAGGTACGTTAGCAGAAACGTGTGAAGGTTGTGGCGTTGGAGCCAAACCCGAAGACGGTGTTTGGTGGATCCATCCCGAAGATAGAAGGACCGGACAAGTAGTAGTTTGGAGGTTGCTCGCCAAGTGACTTCATCTGACATACTCTAACTTGAGTCGGATCCCAGGCAAGCCCCAGAGCATTATAAGCCTCCTATCTTCAAAGCAATTAATTATATATATGTTATAAGTATTGTTGCATTAAGTGGTAGGAGTTGGTTGAAAACCTTGCTGCATTATATCATTCCTTGTCCAGATATATGAATCTCTGAATCCTACATAGACTAGGATCGAGTAGATGCTTAGCCCTGCTTTAAGCGGTAGAAGCCAGGTGATTTCCTGTCACCTGCGAGATGTAGGGATATTCATATATGGCACGGTTGGCTATATTTGCTATCGTGGAATGGAACCATGTGTTAATAAAATGAAATGAGACCGGGCGGGATGACGATAGTGAAGCAACAAGACATGGAGGTCTTGGGTGTGAATCTATCCCCGTCTGAGTCGTTTAAGGACCGATTCGCTGTACGTCCTTGAGTCATGTTGAACGCAGTCTAACACTTAGTTGGCCGGATAAGTCGTTCCGACCGCGAAGCCGAGTAATGTGATTCAGGCCGGGAATCGACTGGTAGGTTGCTTCTTGGAGGAGAGAAAGGATGTGCTTGGGGACATTGGCGTGAGACCAAGGGGGGGTTAGAGTCCCTATCACCTGGCAGAGTGTCGCCCTTGGGGTCGCGACATCATTCGGACCCGCGATTCCTGAATCATATGAAAAGGTGGCTTGTGCGACCCTGGCAGGGGCCTGCGCGGTGAGTGTTAGAAATACCCCTCCAGCTGGATAGGAATTCGATTCGAATCGCCGTCGCTCCCGGTTAGTGAGCACTTGACTTGAGCAGCGGCAACGTAGATTCAATTAAATTGAACGGATGGTTAATTGGATCACGATGGAAAGGTTGCCTCAATTTATACCTGCTATGGTTAATATTGTTTGCTCCTAATAAAGTGAGTGCTCTAGTACATGTGCTAATATACATGACAGGTTAATGATAATTTACTTGATGCTTAAGCATCAATGATTGATCATCTATATTAAGCTTTTATGCAAAATGTTGTCAAGCTAGCCCCACTTCATATCAGCCTTGCATGATCCTTGGTGTCACTTATTTCTGGTTTCTGACGGGTAAGTCTAGCTGAGTACCTTCTTGTACTCAGGGTTTTATCCCCACTTGTTGCAGGTTATGATGTATCATGGCGGCTGCAAGAGTTGGTTGGCTCCTGCCTTAGCGGCGGAGTGTGATCATGGGCATGATCCTTCTTATGTACCTTATCTCTAATGCTTTTGTTGGAAGTCGACCAGGGTACTGGCATGTATTTGAAATAAGAGAAATGTTAAGTTTCAAATTACTTTGCTTCCGCTACTTTTGAACTTAAGTTTTAATAACTATGTTGAACTCCGATGTATATTGAATTACTTGTGAAATGGTTATAACATGTGACTTGTTATGTTGAATCACTACGATCTTGGCTTGTATGTTGGTTGGTTTGAAATCCCTCGTGATTTCATTGGACTACCGGAGTTATATGGGCTCAAGTGTGAGAATTTGATCACTTCGGTGATTGTTTTTATACTTGTGCTCTTATAATTTGGACGGTTCTGTTACAGCTGGTATCGGAGCAAGATTCAACATTAAACTTGTCGTATGTGTATTTAAAACAAAAGTTTTGTTTTATAAAATCAGTTTTATCAACTTATAGATATATATAGGTTTGTGAAATCTGAATTCTAAATCTAAGTATGCCAGTGGTCAATTTCCTTATGCCCATATAAGGATTATTAGGTGGCTTATATAAGTACTAACTTGGGGGTTTTTCATTTATGCATCTACGCCCTTGCCAAGGTATGTATGTGTGACGACTCTCCCACGCTATGCTACCCGGTGTGTCAGATCAGAGATAGCCTTCATATATGAAATAGCCATATATGTTGCTAGTTTACTTTTATGCAACATCGCACCTACGCTCAGGTAAGTGTGAGTTGTGAGAGCATGACCGTACAAACTGCGGTCTAGGGGAGAGCTAGTTTTGGTTACTGGATTATCTACATGTTACACACATGTATATATGAAGGTACTTAATTGTGGGTGATCGAATGATTCGGGTAGTTTTGGTGCTACATGTACGTATACAGGGGTATATGTATATGGGAGTGCTTAGAATTTTATCTTCCTATTTCATTGTGTGCTATATTTGGGGAATTGTTGGGCTGCAATGAAGCTTTTCTGCAGGTACGCTAACCATGAATGCGTAAGTCGAATGTAGCTGGCGACTAGCTATATATCGAAAGAGTGCGTGTTATGCCATCGACATAGAACGTGATCGCCACCTTAGGTTGGTAATCTTGTGAGGACGAATAGGACGAAGCATGCATCTTCATGATTGTTGCATTATGCATGGCTATACTCTTCTCACCCTTATTCTATAGGGTGTAACTTGTGATCAATGTGTTACACTATCTTTCTTGAGTAAAGTAAAACAAAAATGCCTTGTTCCAAGTTGCATGAGAAAAGTGTGTGCTTGGTTTTGTTAGAAATAATTGTGGTTACATGCTTGAACTTAGAGATATCCTCTAGCTTAGCCTAGTGGTGGATATGTTGTTCACCCAAGCGTTTGCCAATGTTTTAGACCTCACTTAAGTAAATTGAATTCTCATGAATGAATTAAATTGGTGTTGGTCTAAGGTAACAATGTTTAGAGCCACTAGGATGATATGTTTGCGTGCTCTCTTGTTAAGTAGAACAAAGACAAACTTTGTTTTGCTTATTAAACGTTGGCTGCTAGAGCGGTTTCTGTTGTAGTGATACTTTTATGATCATAATGGTGTTTTCTGTAGTTATAAATTTTAGAAGTTTGTTGTCAGAATTTGCTCATGTTCAGAACAAATCTGAATGTTTGCTTTATTTGACCTGTGTGCATATGGAATCATGTCTTGGAGATAATAGAAGAAGTGTAGTACTTTTTCTAAGCTTTCCAAATTGTCCTATAGCACCAATTGGGGTGGTCTAAATCTCTACTTATGAGCTTGTAAAGTGGAATGACAGAATCTGTCCAAATCTGGGCAGAGATGTCTTCTTTGTCTTGTCTGGCCTTGTTAGATATAGCATCATCTTAATATGATAATAAGAAAGTTATAGACAACTTAATAAGCTTTACATAAAGTTAAGGCTCAGCCTTGTTGGACCCCTAGAACTCCAGTTATGCAATTTTGAAGTTCTTGTCAGTTTTCTGTCCATATTGGTACAGATCTGAAACTTCAGCATGTTTGACCATGCTAACCTATGATTTAGCTTTTGGTATTAATAACTAATGTGTAGCCATCTTTCTAAGCTTTCTAGAAACTCTAGGATCACCTTTATGGGATGTCTACAACCTCAGCTATGGTCGAAACATGTTGCTGTCCATGTTCTGTGCCCATGCTAAGTAGCCACCTTAGCTAGCATTTGTCTTAGGCTAAACTCGTAGTTAGTTCTTGCTTTAGATGAATGTTTGTTGTGGGTGAGCCTGATGCTTAGTAGTGGTTGCTTAAGCTAATTGGATTGGATCTCTCCAATGCTTGACTATGATGTTTGTATGTATGCTTATTAGTTAATTAGTGTCATAGTTGTCACTTCGATTGTCCTCGGTAAGCATGCGAGTGTCGAATAGCTTTATCTTAGAGCAACACTCGAGTTACGTAAAATAATCTTGGTTGTTGTCTTCCCTTAGGTTCTCTATCTTAGGAGCCTGAGCCTGTAGACTTGGTGGTTAGCCCTTGAATGTTTGTATCCATGCCTTTGCTTGACCGAAAGCCCAAAGTTTAGTTCTCCTATTTGTTTGCATGAGCCGTGGGTGTTTTGCAACCCTTTCTGTGTGAAGACCCTTGTCGTCTGACCAACCAAGTTAACTTCTATCAACGCTAGCCTTTGACCATGGTTCGTACATTATCAGTTGTGAAGACCGTACCCAAATCCATGTTGGACCTTCTGGTTACCTCTCTCAAAGGTTAGCCAGTGTGACGCAACGTCTCTCTATTATGGCATCTAAATCGTATGCTTACAAATTCATGCATCTACCTTATCAACCCAATCTATGCTATTTGAAATTCCTCATCGGGTGTATGTTCAGTAATGGTGTTATGAGTAGCAACTAATGGTGCCGCGACGAAACCGAGAGCCTCCTGTGGGTGCACACACAAGGTTGTGCTGCTCGGCACGCGCTGGTATCATGGTTTCTAATCGTAATCCATTGCAGAACAACACTGATGTGATGTTTACGTGACCTTCTTCCTTGATTGTTTTCCCATATCTTACTGAAAGACCCTTATATTGAACCAAAAGTAGTAAAACTTCCTTCTGAAGTTGCTAATAGGATAACCTTTGAAGAACAGGCCACCGACATAAAACATTAACATACTACAAGAGGTGGTAGACAAGTGACTCTACTTAGTGTCAGACTATTGACGAACGTCATCAAGTGAGCAACGTATCTCATTTCTGTTGGATAAGAATCGATTGTCACATTACGCAAGTCTTAACCTTTGTATGCATAATGACCATACCATTGAGATCAACCATCTCTGGTGAGACTCCGTATCTGCTGACTTCAATGGCAACCATCTGCTTTGTATCAACCGCAATTATTGTGATCAAGAATGAAGATTTGGAACTTTTTAGTGTTGAGAGACAACTGATTAGTTACCAATAGGAAGGTTAATCTCCAGCTAGGTAACGACTCTTTGGTAGCTATGAAGGCTATGTCTTACAGAGCAATAACCAACAAGAAGTTAATCAACTAGCCAACAACTTGAGTGATATTCTATCTTCTAGAGCCATTGGATCAAGTCAATTCCATCTTGGACAATCACACAGATAGTGCAAGGTGTTCTATCCAATAAAGTGAAGAATTAGAGAAAGCCTACCCTAGTTTCGATCAACATCCTTGTGCCCTTAGGTGCCACAAATGGTTTGTTCATAACTTTATTGGACAAAGTGTTGAGGAAAATTTGAAAGCAATCTGAGAAGTGTCAAACAACAGATTTCCTATCTTAGAGCTGTTGTTTGATCCCAAAGAGAAAGTCTCATGGTGAAAGGTTGGCCTGACAAAGTTGTTATGCTGCAAGTCAACTCAACTTACAGTACAACTATGTCACCAAGGAAAATTTTACTCAATCGCTTGGCGGTAGACTACTCCCCGCGGTTTAGCAAGTATTACAACTTTTGTTGTCCTTAAGGCCTCGTTACATCTTTCTTTGGGAATTATTTTCCAATAATGACATACTTTGGTACCTTATACACGTTTTTACCCAAGAGGTTGCATCTGATTCAACCCAGATAACGGTTGCCTTGGAAAAGAATCTTATTAGGTAGCTGTTGGCAGGAATACGAAGCCGACAGAGTCAGCCATCACATTCATTGACCCCTCGATAGACTCAGATAATACAGTGTTGTCATCAGAGAAAGAGAACTGCACACATGGAACCTTGAGTAGTTTTCCATTAGTTGATATCGAAAGGATTGAATATTTACGACCAATATAGACCCTGTCTATTGGTTAGTCAGTATCCTATAGCCTCAGAGTATATTTGTCGTCTATGGTCTCACACTTTTGGAAGGTTGTGCTCAAGCCATTTTGGTAGAGGACTGCTTTTCAAACTTTGTGAACATAGAGTCATTTCAACGAGTATACTTCTGATAATTCTGGTCTAGTGTGGAGTTCATACGGCCCATACTATGTTCACTAGAAAAGAAGAGATACTTGTGTATGGTTAGCTTATGGACCAATTGATCTCTGTACATTGAGAACGAAGTACTACGTTGTCTTGGATTCCTTCCAAAGTAACGATGCTTCGTGGAAGTCAATGAAGGAAATTCTTCAGACAAATTTTACCATGAAGAGGAAGTAACAGAAAGTGCCTGTGGCCAAATTGTTCGCCGATGATGAAGTTTTTTTTAGCTGAATGCTATAGCAGATGTTGGGAACTAGATAACGTGTCTCTCTTTCTTAAAAGATCTTCCATTCCGAATCTCGGGACGCGATTCTTTTAAGGGGGGAGGGCTGTAACACCCCAGGTGTTTATCACCAATTAAGTAGTGGGGTTAAGCTCAAACATGATAGATTAGTGGAGATGACGATGCCAAAGTTAAACCTATGGAAATAAACCCTAATCTAAACTTGGATATTGCATCATTGCTTTACATATAGGTCCCTTTTCAAAGATATATGTTTGGATGGTGTTATTGCCATATCTTCATGTGTCTCACCTTGGTACCTATCTATATTGATCCCTGGAAAAGTTTCATGAAGTTTGGAATCAAAAAGTCACATGAAATGATGAGTTATATGCTTGTTTGGATTATAACTAAAACATGCCTTACATCCCATGGGAACTAGTGTTTATGCAACATATAAATGCAACATGTGCAACAAACCTTTGCAACATGTGGAACAACCTAGGGAAACATGGGTAGCATGTATCTTGAAACAACCACATGAAACAACTATAGCATTTCACTAAATTCTATGTTTCAAGGCATGTGAGGCCTACACTTTTATGCAACCTATGCATGGTGTGTATGTTTGGCCTCTACAACACCTTAACTACGCTTAGGGCACTTAATGGAACAATGTTCATGTTGGTCATTTTGCCTAAATGTGCTTCTAAGTAATGGTTGACCATGTATGGACCCGGGAACACTTTGGTTTGACCATTTCAAAAGTGTGACCTAGAAGCTTTGCATGACTGTGAACCCTTTGACAAAGTTGTAGAGAATTTTATAAGGAACAAACTTTGTTTAAGAGTCAAGTCATGAAAATGTGTGGAACATGCTCAAACAAGGCTCACAAGTCAGTTTTAGGGCTGATTTCAGCACTTAGCCATTTTAAGCCCCGATTTCAGTGTCGTCGACATTGACATCCCACGTTCTCGAGTTTTTACTAAGCAACTTAAATTGGTCCAAAAATGAAAGTTGGAAACAATTTGTTGGAGAACAACATGTAAAAAGTTGGGATCAATTTGACCAAGTTTGGCATTGCAAAATTCCAAAACCGAGCCCTAGCTTAACATGTTGACACTGGTAATTTGGGGACTGATTATCTCTTAATCTACAGCTCTAATAACTATGACCCCTAAATAGGAAATATAGAGCATGGTACGGGCTACAACTTTGCCTTTAGGTCCAAGACCCAGATCGGCCCAGATCAGGCCCAAATTGGAGCTCCAACCGGTCCTTTGGGACGCACGCCACCTGTTCGCGCAAGGGCCTCAACGGCCGACGCGTGCCCCAGTGCGTGGCCGCCATGCCCGAGCCGCGGCCCCAACTCCCTGGACGCGTGCCTCGCGCCCCCAGTGCCCTCGGTGGTGGATGCCCGAGCATCTCTACTTCTTCGCTCGCCCCCTCTGCCTCTTCTTTGGCTTCGCGCGGCTTCCCCTCGCACGAACGCGGCCGCTGTCGCCATTACCGCCGCGAGCAGAGCTCCGGCCGCCGCCATGGGCCACGCTGCTGTTCCGATTGCTAGCAGCCACCGCATGCCAAACCACCACTACCTGAGGTGCCTCCACCTTCCCGCGAGCTTAAAGTACCTCTGTCACCACCTATTTTCGTCACCAGAGGACGCCCCCGCCATGGCCGACCGGCCAATTCCAAGGCCGCCGTCGATCCATCGTCTCCGACTGCCCTCCACCGAATTGACCGCGCCATCGCGTTTCTAGCACCAAGCCGCACCTCCTGGACTGCTCACCTCACCGGCTCCGCCCCCGCGGCTTGCTACCGCCGGAGCACCGGCCGACGGGCCGCCGGCGCACGTGGCCAAGCGTGTGCCGACCGCCTTCCGCCGCTCCTCGGCCACCCCCGGGTGCGGAATGGCACGGCGATGCCCGCGCTGCCCCTCCCCGCCGCTGGCACCGACCTCACCGGCCGGAGGATGGCCGGCCGGCAAGCCTCCTCCACCTCCTCTGTTCTGAAATGAGGAGAGGGACCGCGGGGTTGAATTGGGAGAAGTACAGGGGGTTAAGTGAGGAGATGCAGACTCATTTGAATAGTGCCTAAAGGATCTTTCGGTGATGACTTATTTGGTGAATAGTTCAAGGGCCCCGAAGTAAATGTGTTTTCCCTTTCTGATATTCTTTTCTTTTATATCGGCTGAATCTTTAAAAATTAGTATCTCATGCTATATAACTTCAAAAATAGTAAAAGTGGACTTTTTGGAAACCTTGAGAAAAGATCTATGCAGTAGATTCATAAAATGTGCACGTTTGTAAATATTTTCTGATGTCTTTATTTAGGCTTTAAAAGTACTCTAGAAATGCTTATAAACTTGACCCGAGCAAGATCTGGAGTTTTAGAACCCCAAAAATGGTGATTCTGGTTTTGTTAATTTTGTGATGACATGTACTTGCTAGGAAAAATATTAAACACACTACTTGTTCACTGTTTTCTTAAAGTTGTGATTTGACCTTGATAAATAAGGAAATCTATATTATTTTGCTTGTCATTTTTATATCTTGTGTTGTGTTGCTCCAATTGGTGTGAAATTTTTATGGTAGGCTTGTCATGCTATGGATGTACTGTTGTATAAATTTCATGGTCATTGCTTACTGTATGCTCAAGTTATTGAGTTAACTTGTTTATGGCTTAATAAATAGCTTATAAATAATATATAAATGATAAAATAGAAAATATTGTTTCATTACCTGAGTATGATGTTTCTCTATCATATTGATTCATAATATGGCCTTGGGTTCACAGAAAATATGGAGTTTTGGAATTAACTTGCTTTCACAGGATTTATTGCAATAGCTATTTGTCTTTTTCATAGAGGTTGCTATACTTGTCCAAATGACTTGAGATTTGGACAGTAGACTTTTGGTAGTATTTGTAGACCCCTGTAATTTTGGTAGAATTTATTGAGCATCTTTATGATGTGGTCATAATTCCACCTACTTATCTAAATAAATTAAGAAAATGTATTAAAAGAAATTATTTAGTATTGGGCACTATGTTTTCTGGTGTTTATTAGTCAGGTGTGAAAATTTGGTAAAGTTGATTTTGTCTAATTATATGTTTGCAACATAAGTTAATAATTATTTCTTGCAAATGAGGTTTCTAAACAGATTTGAGAATATTGTTAATTACCCTATGCAAATGATGTTTTCATGTCTTGTGTGCTATAACAAAGTTTTTGTGAATTTTATGATCTAGCTGCTGTTAAAATTTAGTGGCATTTGGCCGTATAGTTTAGAAACTACAGCTGTTTAAAGTTAGGGTACAGAATTGCTTGCTCTCTGTTTGTCAGGAACAAATTCTAGAACTTTGTATTTTGACTTGTTTAACTTATGAATCATGCTGTGATGATATTATATGAAATGTAGATAATTTTATAAGCTTTCCATAATGTCTTCTTGCAAGTCATTTAGATTTAGGGATCTCCAGTTATGATTAAATTACTCAGCTATTGGTCTAATGTCCAGAAGGTAGCAATTTCTAGTTCTAGTACTTTGATTAACTTTGCCATGCTAATGTGTTGAAGTGTGACTCATACCTTTGAAAGTACTTGGGTTGGTACCTTAGGATCTTATAAGACTTGTGTCTTGATTTATGTGTTTGCAATCTTCTATGTTATGCCCTATTGTGGATTAAGTTAATTAGCTCTAGGTGTTTATGAGAACTTTGGTATGCTTGTTTGATTACTCTGTTTATTGCACTTCTATGCATTCACACATGTGCATGGTTGCATCTCATATAGGTACGTTAGCAGAAACGTGTGAAGGTTGTGGCGTTGGAGCCAAACCCGAAGACGGTGTTTGGTGGATCCATCCCGAAGATAGAAGGACCGGACAAGTAGTAGTTTGGAGGTTGCTCGCCAAGTGACTTCATCTGACATACTCTAACTTGAGTCGGATCCCAGGCAAGCCCCGGAGCATTATAAGCCTCCTATCTTCAAAGCAATTAATTATATATATGTTATAAGTATTGTTGCATTAAGTGGTAGGAGTTGGTTGAAAACCTTGCTGCATTATATCATTCCTTGTCCAGATATATGAATCTCTGAATCCTACATAGACTAGGATCGAGTAGATGCTTAGCCCTGCTTTAAGCGGTAGAAGCCAGGTGATTTCCTGTCACCTGCGAGATGTAGGGATATTCATATATGGCACGGTTGACTATATTTGCTATCGTGGAATGGAACCATGTGTTAATAAAATGAAATGAGACCGGGCGGGATGACGATAGTGAAGCAACAAGACATGGAGGTCTTGGGTGTGAATCTATCCCCGTCTGAGTCGTTTAAGGACCGATTCGCTGTACGTCCTTGAGTCATGTTGAACGCAGTCTAACACTTAGTTGGCCGGATAAGTCGTTCCGACCGCGAAGCCGAGTAATGTGATTCAGGCCGGGAATCGACTGGTAGGTTGCTTCTTGGAGGAGAGAAAGGATGTGCTTGGGGACATTGGCGTGAGACCAAGGGGGGGTTAGAGTCCCTATCACCTGGCAGAGTGTCGCCCTTGGGGTCGCGACATCATTCGGACCCGCGATTCCTGAATCATATGAAAAGGTGGCTTGTGCGACCCTGGCAGGGGCCTGCGCGGTGAGTGTTAGAAATACCCCTCCAGCTGGATTGGAATTCGATTCGAATCGTCGTCGCTCCCGGTTAGTGAGCACTTGACTTGAGCAGCGGCAACGTAGATTCAATTAAATTGAACGGATGGTTAATTGGATCACGATGGAAAGGTTGCCTCAATTTATACCTGCTATGGTTAATATTGTTTGCTCCTAATAAAGTGAGTGCTCTAGTACAGGTGCTAATATAGATGACAGGTTAATGATAATTTACTTGATGCTTAAGCATCAATGATTGATCATCTATATTAAGCTTTTATGCAAAATGTTGTCAAGCTAGCCCCACTTCATATCAGCCTTGCATGATCCTTGGTGTCACTTATTTCTGGTTTCTGACGGGTAAGTCTAGCTGAGTACCTTCTTGTACTCAGGGTTTTATCCCCACTTGTTGCAGGTTATGATGTATCATGGCGGCTGCAAGAGTTGGTTGGCTCCTGCCTTAGCGGCGGAGTGTGATCATGGGCATGATCCTTCTTATGTACCTTATCTCTAATGCTTTTGTTGGAAGTCGACCAGGGTACTGGCATGTATTTGAAATAAGAGAAATGTTAAGTTTCAAATTACTTTGCTTTCGCTACTTTTGAACTTAAGTTTTAATAACTATGTTGAACTCCGATGTATATTGAATTACTTGTGAAATGGTTATAACATGTGACTTGTTATGTTGAATCACTACGATCTTGGCTTGTATGTTGGTTGGTTTGAAATCCCTCGTGATTTCATTGGACTACCGGAGTTATATGGGCTCAAGTGTGAGAATTTGATCACTTCGGTGATTGTTTTTATACTTGTGCTCTTATAATTTGGACGGTTCTGTTACATAAGTTCTTTTGATAATTAGATTAGTCCTTGTTTCAAATGAGCATTGACCCTGAGTGGTCGAGGTGGAACTGACTGCACATCATTGCGGTTCAGCTCAGAACATGCAAAATGGAGGCTCCGTGAGGTCATGATGGCTGATGATGGCAGGGGTATATGATGGTTGCCAGCGTTTGTCTTTATAGCAACTATGGATCAATTTAGTCAAAAATAATTTGAGGTTAGTACATATATTTCCAAATATATATGTGGCTGTATGGTAATTAGTTGAGTTGCAATGTAATTATTCATAAAGAAAAACATTGGAATGTAATTAGAGAGACTATCATTTTGTGATATCTAATTTGCACACCCGAATGTTGCCGTAGCGTTAGCACGGGTACGCTACTAGTCTCTTAAGTAGAGCAAAATACGTATGTACTCTCTCCATTTCAAACTGTAAGTCAACTTTTGTAGATACATACTCCATATATTATAAATTATAAGATATTTTGTTTTTTCTAAATTCATTGTTTTTACTATGTATCTACTAGACATCGTATACGTCTAAGTGTATAGCGAAAACTACATATCTACAAAAGCTAGAAGTATATGTCTAGATTCATTTGGAATGGAGAGAGAATCTTTTACTATATGCCTAGACATAATGTCTAGACATATGCATAGCTAAAACTAGAAAATCTAGAACGGCTTATAAGAATAGAGGAAAAAATAATCAAGGCTAAATATCTACTAGAGTCTAGAGCTGAATATGCCTAGTTGCATAAGCTCTAAAGCAACATCATTAGGGTTGATGCTCTGTCACTCCATGGCCACTATTTATAGTATAACTCTGGTTGGAGCCTGGCACAAGAACAGTCATGGATTTTATGGTGGGCTCCAATTTCGAAATCTCCGAACGAATATAGATGTAACACCCCTAGTGTTATGGTAACTGAAACTGGTCATGTCATCATATGCCTTGCAAAGCATTCATGTTTTAGTCAACTCGGATGTGCATCAACTAAACCAATTTTATATTCATATATTGATTGAGTTCTTGTGATGTTTGACTTGAATCCAAAACCCTAGTTTTGAATGTCATTTCAAATACTTGGATTATGCCCTATGTAATTTGAGGTGTAAAGTTGTGCTCTACACTAGTGTCAAGTGTAGGGGATAAATTCAAGTGCAACATTTAAAAGGAACTCCAAGTTTGAGGTTGAATTTGAGTTCCAAAACTCGGCCCGAGTTTTCCAATTCAAATAGGGAGGTTTATTAAAATAAATTTATAATTCAAAATTGGTTCAAACAAATGTGGCGTTGGGTAGGTCACATGTGATTTGACCCAATGGTACATTTGGATGATAGTTGTGATCACTAATTAATCACCAATTAAAGTAGAGATCAAATCAAGTTTGAATTTGATACAAAACCCTGATTTCCGGAAAACCCCGTTTTACCCCCTTTTGTGTAATTCAAAATATAAAAGAATTTGAGGGTGAGCCAAAATAAAAGTTTTAGATTTTTTCCTGTTGTACAACTTTGGTTTTTGTAGTTTTCAAAGTTTTAGTTTAAAATTTGGAGTAATTTTGAAAAGATTCAAATTCCAAATTTGACCCCTTTTCAATCCCCTATTCCAATTTAAAAATGGAGGCATAATTTGAAAATGGTTAAAATATCAAAGTTGTAGATCTTACCAAGATGAACAACTTTTGTGTTTTGAGTTTTCGAAGTTTCAACATAAAATTTAAAGTAATTTTGAATTTACCAAAATCCAGAAAGTGTCCCCTTTTGATTTTAAATTCAAATTTCAAAAACTATGCAGAATTTGGAAAAGGTCAAAACATGAAAAGTGTAGAGCTTGAAAATTTGAACAACTTTTGTTTTTACAAATTTTCAACTTCTTTAGAACTTTTGAAAGTAATTAGGAAATCATGTGCAGTGGCAATTTTGTAATTTTTCCAAAACTCGGGTTGCCACCTCATGCTTGCCACCGGTGAACTTCGGCCGGCTTCCAGGCACATCCCGGTCGCCCCTCCTGCTTTGCTATGGCGAGGGGAAGTTGTTGCTTGTCGAGCGCTCGTCTCCTCAGCCGTGCTATAAAAGGCCTATGGCGCCACCGCCGTGCTCCTCTTTTCCTCCCTTGCTCTACCACCGCTGTCATCTTCGAGTTCGCCGGCCAAATTCACCGTCACTGCTCCACCTCCACTCGCTCCATCTTGCCAAATGTTCCACCATATCTTCGCGCATACACTGAGCTCATTTGCGCCTTGTTTCATCACCGTCATCGCCTGGCACGCTGTTTTCTTCCCCAACTCCGGCCAAAGCTCCACCGCGAGCACCCCGCCGTCGCCAGCCCTCTCGGCTACACCTTTTTCAGTAACGCTTATCAGCTCAGCCGTTTCATCTCTACCGTCTAGGTCGTGCTGGAACACCGACGCCATCACCGGTTCGTGCCACCACCATCGTCCTCGCCGTCAACCGCACTGCTCCACCGTGTCTCTGTCTGCGACAGCGTGTGCACCACCACCACGGTGAGCCTCTAGTCACGATGGTGAACTCAATTTATATGCTACCACGCCGTAGCCGCTAGCTCTCATGTCGCTGGTGAGCTCCGCCCGTCGTGCCGCCGCGCACGTACCCATGCTCGCTCAGAGTCGTAGTAGGGTTATTGCGTTTGGGTAACACGTTCGCCTGGATGAGGTGAACATGTTGGTGTGCTTGTTCTTGCCGGAGAGGCTCTGGTGAGCTCTCCCGCCACCTTCGCGCCCCGCCGTGTCGCCATGGCCACCAACGAGGCAGCTGCAGTGTCGCTGCCGTTGCGTTTAGCTCTCCAGTCGATGCGTCGTATCAGGGCGAGCGTGTTGGTGCAAGCGTTTGAAAGCCCAAGTTTGGTTTTGGTAATTAATGACACCAAGTTGCTAATACCATGTGTTAAGTATTTTGAGTTAGGCATAAGCAACACATGTGATGAAGGTGTACGTGGCAAGGAGTGGTGACCACAAGATCACAAAGAAATGGTGCATGGACATGAAATGACGATCATGGTGGAGATGCACATAATATGATGGACATGATGATCAAGTGGAGGAGAAGGATCTAAGAGCGCAAGGCAAAGGTATAACCATAGGGTTTTCCTTTTGCCGGTCTAAGATGAGTAGAGAAGTGATTGACCGGGTTTAGGATACATAGCCGACTATCAAGAGGGGCAATCACGGTTAGCTCGGGAATCAAGTGCCACTAGATCAATGTCTTGAGCATATGCATTAGGATCTAGTTGAGAGCTAACATAACGCCTTGGAAAATGTTTGTAAAATTCTAACACACATGCACATGGTGGTGTACACTTGGTGGTGTTAGCACATTTACGAAGGCGGTGGAATTTAAGCATATGCATTCGGCGCTTTTTGGAGAAGTGAAACGCCTATTTTCTACTGCGCTGAAAGTCAGAAAAGAAACAGAGGCGAACGGTGGTCACTGCGTTGACCGGACGCTGCACCGGACGCGGTCCCGGTTTGACCGGAGCGTCTGGTCAGCTCAACGCAGCGTGCTTAGGGTTTGTGACCGGACGTTGGTCTGGTCTGACCAGCACGTCCGGTCAGTTCTCCTGAGCGCAGAAGTAAAGCACGCGACCGGCGCGTCCGGTCCCTCACGGAACCGGAGCGTCCGGTCAGGCGTCTAGAGAGGCAGAGCGAAACGGAGTGACGATCGGACGCGCGGCGCGTCCGGTCTCAACGGGAGCGTACTGGAACGCGACCGAACATGGGCACTATCGCGTCCGGTCAATCGGTTCAGTGCGTCTGGTCACGGCAACGGCTAGTTCTGACACGCACTGTTTCTTGCTGTCGTGTAGTGACCGGACGCGTCCGGTCACCCTGACCGGAGCGTTCGGTCAGCGCGATTTTCGCTGTGTCGTCTATAACGGCTAGCTGCGTACCCCTTCGTTATAAATAGAGGGTGTCCGGGGTTTGAGGGAAACTCTTGCACATTTTGAGACCTAAAGACATCCGTTGAGCTAGAGAACAACCCCTCCACTCATCTCTTTGCATAGTTGCACATCTTGAGTGAGATTGAGTGAGATTCAAGTGCATTGCTTGAGAGTTGCATTCTAGAGGCACTTGATCTTCGAGTTGCTACGGATTTCTTGTTACTCTTCCGTGTTTCCCGATATGGTAGACGGCTTAGAGCAGCGGAGGTGATTGAGCTTGCAATTGGAAATTGTTGGAGCCTTCACCAAGTGTTGTAAGGGGTTCTTGATCCTTCCCCACGGGAGTTCGCAAATTGGATACTCTAGTGGAGCTCGTGGCTTAGAGAATCCCCATCTTGTGTGCGGTTGTGCGGTGCCCGCCGAGGGCTCGACTCTTGATAGTCGATTAGCTCGCGAACCGACAAGTGGGTGCATCGCCACAACGAGGAGTAGCTTGCCGGGAAGCAAGTAAACCTCGGTAAAAAATCTTGTGTCATCTCTTTGCCGAGGATTTCTCTTGTGGTTGATCATTGTGATTGATTCTTCGAGTGCATTACTTCTCTACATCGTTGGTATAAGAATCAAGTCACTTGCTCTTTACTTTCTTGTACTACTTCTAGTGTAGCTTGTTTAGAGTAGCTTTTATCACAAAGAGTAAGTAGCTTAGTGACTTAGCTTTGTTGGTGTGTATTAGAGATCATAGCCTTGCTTCACTAAGTTGTATAGGTGGCTTGCATAGTGTAGTTGAGCTAGTGCTAGAATTAGCTTAGCCATCTTTTATACTAATGTGGTTGTCTAGTGAAGCTTATAGAATTTTAAATAGGCTATTCACCCCCCCCTCTAGCCATTTGGACCTTACAAGTGGTATCAGAGTCGAGGCACCATTTATTTGAGGCTTAACAACATACGGTGAAAAAGAAATGGCTCAATTAAGCTTGCACATCAACAACACCAAGAAGGCACCTCACTTTGATGGCACTAATTATGCATATTGGAAGGTTAAGATGACCGCACACCTCAAGTCAATCAATAGAGAAGTGTGGAAGGTCACCGAAACAAAATTTGAGGTTGCTAATCCGGAAGCACCTACACCGGTGGAAGAGAAGAAGCTCCAATGTAATGACATTGCCATTAGTGCTCTTCATGATGCATTAGATGACAAGACATTTGAGCAAGTGAAAAACATAGAAGTTGCACATGATGCTTGGGCCAAGCTAGAAGAAACATTTGAGGGCACCGAAGGCACAAAGACCGCTAAAGCATATATCTTGTAAGAAAAATTTTCAAGCTTCAAGATGCATGATGATGAGAGTGTTCTAGAGATGTTTCATAGATTGCAAGTCATTGTCAATGAGCTCAAGGCACTTGGTGAGGAGGTCAAGGACAATCAATTCTCTATGAAGTTTTTTGAGAAGCTTGCCCAAGAGGTTTGATACATTGATCACCGTGCTAGTGAGGACTACATTGAAGGATTCAACTCCTCAACAAATATTTCAAGAGGTGATGACCGATGATTCATATAGAGAAGATGATGAGAAGGATGAGTTGGTCAAGAAGAAGAAGAAGGAAAATGAGAAGAAAGATGATGAAAAGAAGAAGAGTGTGGCATTCAAAGCCATCACATCCAAGGGCAAGTCCAAGATTGAATCATCAAGTGATGAAGACTCAAGCTCTTGTGATAGTGATGACATTGATGAGAAGATGGCTCTCTTTATCAAACAATTTAGCAAATTCATGAAGAAGAAGGGCTATCGTGCAAGGAGGAAGAACTCATCTAAGAAGAATGAGCATAACATGAGATGCTTTAGATGCCATAGCAAGGATCATCTTATTGCAAAGTGTCCTTATGATAGTGATGATGAAGATGCTATCAAGAAGGAGAGGAAGAAGCAAAAGAAGAAGCAAGAAAAGAAGGAGAGCTCTCATAAAAAGAAGAATGATTCTCATGTTGCTACATGGGATAGTGATGATTCCTCAAGTGATGATGAGGATGACTACAAGAGCAAGAAGAAAGGACATGCTAGCATTGCCATCCAAGAGAAGGTCTCCCTCTTCGACACTCCATCATGCTTCATGGCTAAGGCCGCTAAGGTATCATCCGATGATGAGAGTGATCATGATAATGCTAGTGATAGTGATAGTGATGAAGAAGAATTCACTAAAGATGAACTAATCACTATGCTAGAGGATTGTACTCAACATTTTAAAGAATCTAGAAAGGAGTGCAAGGACTTGCTTAAGGAAAAGAAAAACCTTATGCAAGAACTTGATGAGCTTAGGGCATCTTATGAGAGTCTAAAGGAAGACCATAAGAAGCTTCAAAAGTCTCACACTAAGCTTGAAGAAGCTCATTCCTCTCTAGTTAAAAAATGTGAAAACATGCCAACTAATGTTGAGAAAGCTAAAACTTACAACATAGGCATATCTTGTGATATAATTGATGAATCTTGTCATAAGCCTATTGTTGTTGCTCCCACTAACCCTTTATGTAGCGCATCTACATCATCCTCATCTAGTAGTGATGGTTTCACTTGTGACTCCACACTTATAGTTGAGAATGAAAATCTCAAGAAGGAGGTAAAAGAGCTCAATCACACCTTAGCTAAGGCTTATGGTGGTGAGGACCGCTTGCTTATGTGCTTGGGTAGCCAAAGAGCTTCTCTCTATAAAGAGGGATTGGACTATAACCCCAAGAAAGGCAAGGCCGCTTTTGCTCCTCACAAGACTCGTTTTGTGAAGAACAATAGTAGCTATTGCAAAAGTTGCAAGCAAGTTGGTCACATAGAGCAACATTGCATGAACAAGAAATCCAATGCTAAAGTATCCTCAATTAAGTTTGATTCTTTCTATATACTTACCAAGGGTACAAATGGTGTTTATGTTAAGTTTATTGGTGCACCATGGATGGGCTCAAAGAAGAAAGCCATTTGGGTACCAAAGAGCTTGGTCACTAACCTTGGAGGACCCAAATAAGTTTGGGTACCTAAAAAGAATTGATCTTGTCTTGTAGGTCAATTACAAAGCCGGAGGAAGGCATTAGGTGCTTGATAGTGGGTGCACTCAACATATGACCGGGGATTCTTGTATGTTCAAATCAATTGATACAAGTCAAAATGGTGGTTTTGATGCTATCACTTTCGGCAACAACAAGAAAGGCAAGGTCAAGGGGCTTGGTAAAATTGCTATCTCAAATGACATGAGCATATCTAATGTGTTGCTAGTTGAGAGCTTGGATTTCAATCTTTTATCGGTGGCACAACTTTGTGATCTTGGCTTCAAGTGCATATTTGGTAGTGATGATGTTGAAGTCATAAGTGTTGATGGATCAAATTTGATATTCAAAGGATTTAGACATGGTAGCTTATACTTGGTTAACTTCAATGATAGTGAGACACAATTGACATCATGCTTGCTTAGCAAATCTAGTATGGGATGGTTGTGGCATCGAAGGCTTGGTCATATTGGAATGAAACAATTGAACAAACTTTTGAGGCATGACTTAGTTAGAGGCTTGAAAGATGTAACTTTTGAAAAGGATAAACCATGTAGTGCTTGTCAAGCCAGCAAACAAGTTGGAAATACACATCCTAGTAAGAGTGAAATGAGCACATCAAAGGCATTTGAGCTATTGCACATGGACTTGTTTGGGCCAATAACATACACTAGCATTGGTGGCAACAAGTATGGTTTTGTGATTGTTGATGACTACACTAGATACACTTTGGTGTTCTTTCTTTATGACAAGAGTGGTGTACATGATCTATTCAAATCTTTTATCAAGAGAGTGCAAAATAAGTTTAAGACTACCATCAAGAAGATTAGAAGTGACAATGGTAGTGAGTTCAAGAACACAAGAATTGAAGATTTATGTGATGATCTTGGTATTGGACATCAATTCTCACCAACATACACTCCTCAATCCAATAGTGTAGTTGAAAGAAAGAATAGAACTTTGATTGACATGGCTAGATCAATGCTTAGTGAATACAATATGAGTCATTCATTTTGGAGTGAAGCTATCAACACGACTTGCTATTGTAGCAACCGTCTCTATTGCCATGGGAAGCTTGGGAAGACACCATATGAGCTATTGAATAAAAGAAAGCCCAACATTGCATACTTTAGAGTGTTTGGTTGCAAATGCTATATTCTCAAGAAAGGCACTAGATTGAGCAAGTTTTAAAAGAAATGTGATGAAGGGTTCTTACTTGGTTATTCTACCACAAGCAAAGCATATAGAGTTTGGAATCTCATAAATGGCACCTTGGAAGAAGTTCATGATATTGAGTTTGATGAAACTCAAGGATCTCAAAATGAAGCTCAAAACCTTGATGATATGAGAGGAGATCAATTATCAAATGCAATGAAGAACATGGACATTGGTGACATAAGGCCGAGGCAAGTTGATGATGATGATATTCATGTGATCAACCAAAGTGTGCAAATTGATTCAAATCAAGCAAGCTCAAGTGGTTCTCATGATGAAGTGCAAGTTCAAGGTCAAACAAGTGGAAGCAATCAACTCCCAATACTCCAACCTACTAGCATAGCAAGAGATCATCCATTGAATCAAATCATTGGTGGAATTTAAAGCGGTGTTCAAACTAGATCAAGATTAGCATCCTTTTGTGAGCACTACTCATTTGTGTCACTTGAAGAACCTAAGAAAATAGAAGATGCTTTGAAGGATTCCGATTGGGTAAATGCCATGCATGAAGAGCTAAACAACTTCACTAGAAATCAAGTTTGGGAACTTGTTGAAAGACCGGAGAACTACAATGTGATTGGTACTAAGTGGGTCTTTAGAAACAAGCAAGATCAAGATGGCATGGTTGTGAGGAACAAACCAAGATTGGTAGCTCAAGGTTACACACAAGTTGAGGGTCTTGACTTTGGAGAGACATATGCACCCGTTGCAAGATTGGAGGCTATTAGAATCTTATTAGCATATGCTTGTGCACACAACATCAAGCTCTATCAAATGGATGTCAAGAGTGCATTTCTCAATGTCTACATTAATGAAGAAGTTTATGTTGAGCAACCTCCCAGTTTTGAAGATGACAAGAAGCCCGACCATGTTTTCAAGCTAAAGAAGGCATTATATGGTTTGAAGCAAGCACCTAGAGCATGGTATGAGAGATTGAGAGATTTTCTTCTCTCTAAAGGGTTCAAGATGGGAAAGGTTGACACCACTCTCTTCACCAAGAAGCTTAGAAATGACTTGTTTGTGTTGCAAATCTATGTGGATGACATTATCTTTGGATCAACCAATCAAGACTTTTGTGAAGAGTTTGGAAATATGATGGCTAATGAGTTTGAGATGTCTATGATTGGAGAGCTTAGTTACTTCCTTGGACTTCAAATCAAGCAAATGAAGAATGACACTTGTGTAAGTCAAGGCAAGTACATCAAGGACATGATCAAGAAGTTTGGATTGCAAGATGCTAAGCTAATGAGTACACCAATGGGCACTAATGATCAATTGAGTGTTGATGCTAGTGGCAACATGGTAGATCAAAAGCAATACCGGTCTATGATTGGAAGTTTGCTCTATGTCACCGCTTCTAGGCCGGATGTGATGTTTAGTGTATGCAAGTGTGCAAGATATCAAGCTTCACCTAGAGAAAGTCACTTGAAAGCAACCAAGAGGATATTGAGATATCTTAAGGGCACTCATGATGTTGGATTATGGTTTCCAAAGGGGTCTAATTTTGAGTTGATTGGATATTCGGACTCTGACTATGGTGGATGCAAGATTGATAGAATGAGCACAAGTGGCACTTGTCAATTGCTTGGAAGGTCCCTTGTTTCATGGTCATCAAAGAAATAAAATAGTGTTGCACTATCTACCGCCGAGGCCGAATACATTAGTGCCGGTAGTTGTTGTGCACAATTGCTTTGGATGAAAGCTACCTTGAATGACTTTGGAGTAAAATTCAAGAATGTGCCATTGTTTTGTGACAATGAAAGTGCAATCAAGATGACACAAAATCTGGTTCAATATTCAAGAACGAAGCACATTGACATAAGGCATCACTTCATAAGAGACCATCAACAAAAGGGTGATATTAGCATTGAGAGCATTGGCACCGAAAATCAACTAGCCGACATATTCACAAAGCCACTTGATGAGAAAAGATTTTACAAGTTGAAGAATGAATTGAACATACTTGACTTCTCCAACTTGAAATGAGTGCACCTCCATATTCTTAAAATGACATGTCTCTCCTCCGACATAGCAAGGTAAAGTTGTTTGGCATATCTTCTATACTTTGCTAAGGACATGTTTAGAACATATAGACATATTTGCATAACAAATAGGCTCATTCATGAAAATCAAATGAGTTTATTGTATATATGGTACCACTATTGCTTCTATGTTTGATTGATCTAGTGGTAGCATATGACATGTTTGTGGGCTTGCGAACCTAGTGTTGAATCTAGAAAATGAGCTCATGATGTATAATTCAACATGGTCAAGATAACTGAAAGCCCAAGTTTGGTTTTGGTAATTAATGACACCAAGTTGCTAATGCCATGTGTTAAGTGTTTTGAGTTAGGCATAAGTAACACATGTGATGAAGGTGTATGTGGCAAGGAGTGGTGGCCACAAGATCACAAAGAGATGGTGCATGGACATGAAATGATGATCATGGTGGAGATGCACATAAAATGAAGGACATGATGATCAAGTGAAAGAGAAGGATCTAAGAGCGCAAGGCAAAGGTATAACCATAGGGTTTTTCTTTTGCCGGTCTAAGATGAGTAGAGAAGTGATTGACCGGGTTTAGGATACATAGCCGACTATCAAGAGGGGCAATCACGGTTAGCTCAAAAATCAAGTGCCACTAGATCAATGTCTTGAGCATATGCATTAGGATCTAGTAAAAAGCTAACATAACGCCTTGGAAAATGATTGTGAAATGCTAACACACATGCACATGGTGGTGTACACTTGGTGGTGTTAGCATATTTGCGAAGGCGGTGGAGTTCAAGCGGTAAAGAGGGGTTTGGGTTCCTCTCTCCCTCCCGCCGAGCTTGCGAGGCGGGATTCAGCGCTTTTTGGAGAAGTGAAATGCCTATTTTCTATTGCGCCGGAAGTCGGAAAAGAAACGGAGGCGAACGGAGGTCACTGTGGTGACCGGACGCGGTCACGGTATGACCGGACGCGTCCGGTCAGTGTTCAGCGTCTGCGCGGTTTTTAGTTTGATGATCGGACGCGCAGCGCGTCCGGTCACTAACGACCGGACGCGTCCGGTCATCCAGGGAGCTTACTGGACTCTAACCGGACGCGGGCACTGTCATGTCCGGTCATTGCGAGAGGCGCGTCCGGTCGTTGTTTTGTTGTGCGCTACTCAAGTTGACCAGTGCGTCCAGTCAGTTGCGGGACCAGTGCGTCCGGTCACACCCGGCGCGTCCGATCAGTACGACCAACGCGTCCGGTCGGTGTTTCAGAATTTAGCCGTTGCGCGACCGGCGCGTCCGGTCATTTTGACCAGCGTGTTCGGTCAGCGCGACTTCGGCTGGTTAAAGTTCCTAACGGCTATATTCGAAGGGGTACGCTATAAATAGAGGTTGGCCGGAGTTTAAGGGTAACTCTTGCACATTTTGAGACCTAGAGACATACTTTGAGCTAGAGAACAACCCCTCCACTCATCTCTTTGCATAGTTGCACATCTTGAGTGAGATTGAGTGAGATTCAAGTGCATTGCTTGAGAGTTGCATTCTAGAGGCACTTGATCTTTGAGTTGCTGCGGATTTCTTGTTACTCTTCCGTGTTTCCCGATATGGTAGACGGCTTGGAGCAGCGGAGGTGATTGAGCTTGCAATTGGAGATTGTTGGAGCCTTCACCAAGTGTTGTAAGGGGTTCTTGATCCTTCCCCACGGGAGTTCGCAAATTGGATACTCTAGTGGAGCTCGTGGCTTAGAGAATCCCCATCTTGTGTGCGGTTGTGCGGCGCCCGCCGAGGGCTCGACTCTTGATAGTCGATTAGCTCGCGAACCGACAAGTGGGTGCATCGCCACAACGAGGAGTAGCTTGCCGGGAAGCAAGTAAACCTCGGTAAAAAATCTTGTGTCATCTCTTTGCCGATGATTTCTCTTGTGTGGTTGATTGATTGGTATTTCTCTTCTCTTCACGGTGGTATAATCACTCAAAGCTCTTCTCTCATATTACTTCTTGTTTCGAGCTTGTAGTTGTTGTTGTGTTTAGTGAATAGCCTTGTACTAGACTTGTGTAGGTGGCTTGCTTAATTAGTTAGAGCTAGTGCATTTGCTTCGCCACCTTTCGTACTAACTTGTGGTTAAGTAATTCTTGTAGAAGTTTTAATTAGGCTATTCACCCTCCCCCCCTCTAGCCTATTTGGACCTTACAATAACCCTTATACTTTATGAGGTGTGAAGAAGCTTGTCCTTGGATCAAACCGAATTACATATTCTAGGCAAGTGATCTAGATTGAACCATAATTTGGACTCCCTCATATTGATTGACTTGACTCTCACTAAAATTGGCACCTTTTTGGTGATTGTTGATAAAGGGGGAGAGAAAAGTCACAAAGATAGAGAAGTCACAAAGAGATAAAAAGTAAAGTTGCAAAGGGGGAGAAAAATATACTAAGAGGGAGAGAAAGCAAAAGATATGACATTAGAAAGGGAACAATTAAAATTGAGCACACAAGTAGGGGGAGCAAGCTCATGAATTGTTTGTTGCATTTGTATGTGCATTAACATGATGAAGTGTTGCATTGCAAAACTTAAATTCATATTCATGATTGTATGGTGTATGCTAGAAATAGAACTTGAATGATGTTTTGTTAAGAGTAGCTTTACAAGTAGTATCTAGACACCTTTGCTTATAATGTTGGTCTCACGGGGTACTTTAGTGTTTGTGATCTTTACAAGTGATGTATTACAAGTGGTGTCTAGCTACATCGATGCTAAGGATGGTATATAAAGGTAACTCCGATTGGTATCACGATTCAAAGGTCCATTCTATATACCTTAGCATCAATTTGATAGTAGTAACGCTCCCAAAATTCAAATCCATACATATGTGCACAATTGAACCAAACTCATGGAAGCACATATGTAGGGGGAGCTAATACTATCGAAATTGAAAATTGATTTCATTTCATATCTTTGTGATGGTTGTCATCAATTACCAAAAAGGGGGAGATTGAAAGCCCAAGTTTGGTTTTGGTAATTAATGACACCAAGTTGCTAATGCCATGTGTTAAGTATTTTGAGTTAGGCATAAGCAACACATGTGATGAAGGTGTACGTGGCAAGGAGTGGTGACCACAAGATCACAAAGAAATGGTGCATGGACATGAAATGACGATCATGGTGGAGATGCACATAATATGATGGACATGATGATCAAGTGGAGGAGAAAGATCTAAGAGCGCAAGGCAAAGGTATAACCATAGGGTTTTCCTTTTGCCGGTCTAAGATGAGTAGAGAAGTGATTGACCGAGTTTAGGATACATATCCGACTATCAAGAGGGGCAATCACGGTTAGCTCGGGAATCAAGCGCCACTAGATCAATGTCTTGAGCATATGCATTAGGATCTAGTTGAGAGCTAACATAATGCCTTGGAAAATGTTTGTGAAATGCTAACACACATGCACATGGTGGTGTACACTTGGTGGTGTTAGCACATTTGCGAAGGTGGTGGAGTTTAAGCTGTAGAGAGGTGAAGTGAAACGCCTATTTTCTACTACGCCGGAAGTCAGAAAAAGAAACGGAGGCAAACGGTGATCACTGCGTTGACCGGACGCTGCACCGGACGCGGTCCCGGTTTGACCGGAGCGTCCGGTCAGCTCAACGCAGCGCGCTTAGGGTTTGTGACCGGACGCTGGTCTGGCCTGACCAGCGCGTCCGGTCAGTTCTCCTGAGCGCAGAAGTAAAGCGCGCGACCGGCGCGTCTGGTCCCTCACGGAACCGAAGCGTCCGGTCAGGCGTCCAGAGAGGCAGAGCGAAACGGAGTGACGATCGGACGCGCGGCGCGTCCGGTCACGTGCGATCGGATGCGTCCGGTCTCAACGGGAGCGTACTGGAACGTGATCGGACGCGGGCACTGTCGCGTCCGGTCAATCGGTTCAGCGCGTCCGATCACGACAACGGCTAGTTCTGACACGCACTGTTTCTTGCTGTCGTGTAGTGACCGGACGCATCCGGTCACCCTGACCGGAGCGTCCGGTCAGCACGATTTTTGCTGCGTCGTCTGTAACGGCTAGCTGCGTACCCCTTCGTTATAAATAGAGGGTGTCCGGGGTTTGAGGGAAACTCTTGCACATTTTGAGACCTAGAGACATCCGTTGAGCTAGAGAACAACCCCTCCACTCATCTCTTTGCATAGTTGCACATCTTGAGTGAGATTCAAGTGCATTGCTTGAGAGTTGCATTCTAGAGGCACTTGATCTTCGAGTTGCTGCGGATTTCTTGTTACTCTTCTGTGTTTCCCGACACGGTAGACGACTTGGAGCAGCGGAGGTGATTGAGCTCGCAATTAGAGATTGTTGGAGCCTTCACCAAGTGTTGTAAGGGGTTCTTGATCCTTTCCCGCGGGAGTTCGCAAATTGGATACTCTAGTGGAGCTCATGGCTTGGAGGATCCCCATCTTGTGTGCGGTTGTGCGGCGCCCGCCGAGGGCTCGACTCTTGATAGTCGATTAGCTCGCGAACCGACAAGTGGGTGCATTGTAACAGAACCGACCAAATTATAAGAGCACAAGTACAAAAATAAGCACCAAAACGCTCAAATTTTCAAACTTGAGCCCATATAATCCTGGTAGTCAATCGAAATCACGAAGGATTTCAAACCAACTTGCTTACAACCAAGATCGCATCATTCAACATACAACATCGTACGTTACAAAATCACAAGTAGTCCGAAATAAGTTCACCCACACGAAGTCGCAATTATTACAAACCAAGTTTATAAAGTAGCGAAAGCATAACACACGCATTAGTTCACATACTACTGCCAGTCTTAATGATCAACCACCCGCAAAAGCATCAGGAAAGTACATAAAAGATGATCACGCCCTAGTGATCTAGTCTTCGTCACCCACAGGGTGGAGACAATTTTTGCAGAAGCCTTGGTAGAGCATATCATCTGCAATAGGAGGGAATAAACCCTGAGTACTGGAATGTACTCAGCTAGACTTACCCGTCAAAAACCAGAAATAAGATGACACCAAGGATTATGCAAGACTTACACAAGAGGCTAGCTGACATCACATTTTGCATAAAGGCATAAGTAATTGAAACTCTTATAACTTGTACTAGCAGTTCTTTTTAGCTTTTACCTGTCATCTATCTTAGCACATGTACTAAGCATGCACTTGATTATAATCAAACAATTATCAACATTATATCCAGAGCAGGTATGAATTGTGGCAACATTGTATCATTCCCTTAACCACCTATTCATTTAATGAGATCTATGTTGCTGCTGCTCAAGTCAAGTGCTCACTAACCGGGAGCGATGGCGATTTGAATCGAATTCCTATCCAGCTGGAGGGGTATTTCTAACACTCACCGAGTCACGCCTGGCGAGGGCTGCTCAGGTCACCTTTGGTACAGTTCAAGAGCTGTGGGTCCGACTGATGTTGCATCCCCAAGGGCGACACTCTGCCAGGTGATAGAGACTCTAACCCCCCCTTGGTCTCACGCCAATGTTCCCAAGCACATCCTTTCTCTCCTCCAAGAAGCAACCTACCATTCGATTCCCCGCCTGAACTGTATTACTCGGATTCGCGGTCGGAACGGCTTATCCGGCCAACTAAGTGTTAGACTGCGTTCAACATGACTCAAGGACGTACAGCGAATCGGTCCTTAAACGGCTCAGACGGGCATAGCTCCGCACCCAAGACGTGAAGTGTCTTGCGGCTGCACTATCGAACTCCTGCCCGGTCTCAATTTCATTTTTAGGCATGGTTCCATTCACGATAGCGATCATAGCCACTCATGACCCATTCCTAGATCTCGCGGATGACCGGAAATCACTCGACTTCTACCGAACTAAGCAGGGCTAAGCATTGACACGTGCCTAAACCTAATATAGGATTAAGTACGATATCTGGACAAGGACAGGTATAATGCAACAAGTGTTTTTATATAACTCCTACAGCTTAATGCAGTAAACAATTAAAAGTACTCAAGATTAATTTATAAAACAGTAGGTTCAGCATGCACCGGGGCTTGCCTTTTAGAAAGGTCGAGGGCCGGTGGTCAGGGCACTCGGGTAGATCTTCAGCGGCGTCTCCTTCGCCGACTGGTTCCGCTAGCTCCTCTGGCTGGTCCTGGACTTCCTCCGAAATCACTGGCTCGAACTCGAGGAGTGTTACCCCCTCCGGAACACCTATTGCATGAGTGCACAACAAATATCATGGGTGCATAATGGGTACAACATGCACGGGATGAAATGCATTTCGGCAAAAAAGTAGTCTATTCAAGTACTTCATCAATACGTGCAAATCTCTTCTCCGGTGGAGAAGTACTTACCTAATCTACCCAACCTAAGATATAGCTGTTCCTCTTCGGTTAAGGCCCTAACACCTAACAACACAAGAGTAATATTACTTAGTTTATCAAGTTTACTACAATTTTGGTATTTACAAGTTTTCCAGCAAACACTTTTATCAAAGGCCAAACCCAGAAATACTACCAGCTGTCCAGAAAACCTAGAATTGCAAAGATTAAATATTTATTTATGTGGCAAACATCCCATAAGACCAAACTAAAGTTACCACAAGTTCACATAGGTCACAAAAACACCAGAAAGTAAGGTTTGCCTACCTAAATTATTTATTTATACTCATTTCTTAATTTACTTATGTAATTAAGTGGAATTTTAAACATATATGTAAACTGCTCCTAAAATTCTACAAAAATTACAGGAGACTCTATGAACCAAAAAGAGACCACTGTAAAAATTTGAACAAAAATTATTTACATAAACTCCCTAAACAAAATTCACAAGCCCAAAAGGCTGATTTTTGTATAATTAACAAATCATATTGAAAAGTATCAAACAACAGATTTCATATTTTTTAGACACTTTATGGTACCAAGACATTCTCCAAAAATTTATAAGAACATTGCACATGTAGAAAAATTACAAAATTTTATTCAAGTATTCCCTAAAATGACAAGATAGCATTATAACTTGAAAAGTATTTAAGCACTACTGCCCAAATTTTTACCAAAGCTAGAGCAAGTATAAATTAGCCTACTCACCAATTTTCATAATTTTTGGAACACTGAAACTCAAGATATGATTTAAACAAGTTTGCATGCAATCTAAAACACATTTCAAAAACCTATTTAAATCTCCCAGAAACTAAACATCACATAACCAATTCATATTTTTCTAAAATACTACACACCAAGTAGATCCTAACAAAATTTATCTCATAATTTTTGAGCAAGTAAAACCCTAGATCTATAATTTTCCAAAACTTAACAAAAACTGTGAGAGAATAAAGAAAAATGAATAAATCCTATCGGATGCTGGGCCGGCCCGGGAACAGACGCGGCCCACGGCGCGCGCGCGGCCTGCTCGGGCTCCCGCCCGCGTGAGACACCTGACAGGCGGGCCCCCATGGTCAGGGACAGAGGGACAGGGGAGCAGCGGCCGCGAGCTCCGGTGAGCAATTCCTCGCCGCCGGTGGCTCCTCCGACCGATCCAAGTGCACCGGCGTCTTGCCCAAACCCAACCGCACCGAGGCTACCACTTTTCTCCAAAGTTGATGCACCACCGCACCCAGACCGATGGCAATGGCGGACGGTCGCGGTGCCTGGCGGTACGCCGGCGAGTCCCGACCATCGCACGACCTACCGAAGGGCGCATCACCTTCCTGGACTCCTAGCGGACCTAACGAGATCACTCCCACAGACGGGGGTGGAGCAGAACCGCTTGACCACGTGAGCACCTGGCCGGTGGCCATGGCGCGGCCGTGCACGGTCTCGTTCCGTCATGGCTATCCCGATACTGGCGGTAACATCTTCATCCTAGCATCTACACGTGACAGGGAGGGGGAAACGTGGGTGAAGGCAGACGGAGAACTACTGTGTGGTGCTGGCCACGGTGACCCGCACATGGCGGAGCTCCGGTGAGCTTCGGTGAGCGGGCGGAAACGGCAATGCGGCTCACCTTGGGCTCAATCCAACCTACCGACGGGTCGAGGAGGTGTAGGATGGGGAGGCGGAGGGATAGACGTGGTTCGGCGAGCGGTGGTGAGTGCGCGAGCTCAGAGATGGCTACGGCAGCAATGGCGTCCCGGTTTCCGCCTCGGTGAGCCCGGCCAGAGCGAGAGGAAGGGAGAAGAGAATGAGCACGCATGAGGGGGGTGGAGGTGGCCACTCGGTGTTCAACTCACGCCCGGGCTCGCGACGTGGAGGGAACGGCAGCGCTCGGTCGCCACGCGTCGCCGTTCTTCTGCCCGCACGCCATGACATGCCGGTGTTCGAGCTCGTTGACTGAAACCGAGCCTCCAAAGACCGACTGACAGGGCAGTTTTGGTGCTAATTATCTCTCAAACCGGTTCGAGTTAGGAGCAGGTGATAATACAAAAATTGTAGGGCTATGTGAGGTCAACAACTTTGCTAATTGGCTCCAGAACCAATTCGGCTCAGATTTGAAACTATAAAACTCCAAAGTGGTGCCCCTTGAAACTAAAATGCAGTTTCAGAGATAAACGTCGACTGAAACCCTAACTTCTTGACACTATATCTCCTAAACTATTGAGAACCAGGCATGGGTGATGTTGGCAATGTTGTAGAGCTACATAAGGACAACAAGTTTGTCAATATGAGTGGAAGCTGGTTTGGCCTGGTTCGCAAACTACAAGCTCCTAAATTAGGCCACAGTAAAACTGGAGGGACACTTTTGAGACTTAGAAAAATTCTAAGTGTTGAGACAGCCCCTCTAGTTGACTTGTGGGCTATTTTTGAGCATGTTCTGGCCAGTTTCATGAGATGGTCATATTGAGACTTTTGTTCCCCATAAAATTCCCTACAACTTTGCTTAAGGGTGCTCCTCCATGCAAGGTCTCTAAGCTAAACTTTTTAATTGGTCAAACTAGAGCATCCTAGGGCTAAATGCTGGTCAACTACACCTTGGAGGGCATTTTGGTGATTTTGGTCAACATGAACCTTGCTCCATTAGTGACCCTAAGTATAACTAAAGTGTTGTGAGATATAATTGGCTACTCTACCCTTTAGTTACACCAACTCCCTAGTGTCACATGATGTGAGCCAAACAAAATTCTAAAAACAGCCACATTTGTTGCAACCACATAAAATAACATGAATGATGCATGCTTATGCTTATGCAATTGCAATGCAATTAAGGAGCTAAACACCTAAGGTGTTACAGCCCTCCCCCCTTATAAAAATGTCGTCCCAAGATTTGGAAAGCGTACCATTTTTCATAGAATTCCTTATAGCCATCCCGCAAATAGTCCTCCCGTTCCCATGTAGCGTCACTTTCATTACCCTGATTACTCCACATTACTTTATACCACTTAACCACTTTGCTTCTAGTTACTCGTTCCTGAGTATCGATCACCCGGACTGGCTTTTCTTCGTAAGTTAAATCAGACTCAAGCCTGATATCTCCTAATGGGTCTCTTTCCTCAGGAACTCGAAGACACTTTTTGAGCTGAGATACATAGAAGACGTTGAATATGGCACTCATTTCAGGAGGTAACTGGATTTTGTACGCAACAGCTCCACTCTTGCCTATGATTTGGAAAGGACCCATGTATCTTGGCGCAAGTTTCTGCTTAACACCAAAACGTTGGACACTCTTCATTGGAGAAACTTTCAGATAAACGAAGTCTCCAACTTCAAACTCGAGCGGTTTTCTATGACGATCAGCATAACTTTTCTATCTAGCTTGGGCTGCAGCCATATGTTTTTGGATGGTACGGACTTGTTCCTTAGCTTCCTCAACAAAAGCAATACCATAAAATCTCCTCTCACCAGCTTCTATCCAATTTAGTGGGGTTCTACACTTACGACCGTACAAAGCTTCGAATGGGGCCATCTTAATGCTCTCTTGGTAACTATTATTGTACGAGAATTCGGCTAGAGGTAACCATTTTTCCTAAGAACCCTTGGATGATATTACACATGCCCGCAATAGATCTTCCAAGATTTGGTTAACCCGTTCCGTCTGTCCTGACGTCTAGGGGTGATAAGCAGAGTTTCTCACTAACTTGGTTCCCAGAAGGTGATGCAAGTGCTCCCAAAAATGAGCAGTGAACTGGGGGGCCACGGTTAGATATGATAGTACGAGGTATCCCATGGAGCCGGACTATCTGATTGAAATACAACTCAGCATAGTCAGTAGGACGATAGTCTACTCGAACAGGAATGAAGTGAGCCGACTTGGTTAGGCGATCTACAATTACCCAGATGGAGTTATGATTTTTGACAGTAGGAGGAAGTCCAACAATGAAATCCATACTTATCTCTTCCTATTTTCAACCTGGGATAGAAAGTGGTTGAAGTAACCCAGCTTTCATATGCACAGCTTTAACTCTACAGCAAGTGTCACACCTAGCCACATATACAGCTATCTCTTTCCGCATCTTGGTCCACCAATAGTATGGCTTCAAATCATAATACATCTTATTGCTACCAGGATGGATGAACAACTTAGAGGAGTGTGCTTCAGACATAATATCATTTCTAAGCTCTCGGTTCTTAGGCACAACTAACCTATCCTTGAACCATAGTACACCCTCTTCATCTACCCTGAACTGTGTAGTTTCTTGCTCTTTCATCTTACGCTTGATGTGGAATATACCAGTGTCAGTCTTTTGGAGCTCAATAATTCTGCTTTTGAGAGTACAACTGACAGTGATGTTGTACAAGACTGCTGGATGTAGAAGGCGAGATCGATGAAAATCAGTTTCAACTAGGGAATGGCAATGAGACTTACGACTTAAAGCATCTGCAACCACATTTGCCTTGCCAGGATGATAGTGCACTTGAAGGTTATAATCCTTAATCAACTCGAGCCATCTTCTTTGACGCATATTTAACTCGGGTTGGGTGAAGATGTATTTGAGGCTTTTGTGGTCTGTGTAGATATTGCAAACATTGCCCAACAGATAGTGCCGCCAGGCTTTCAAAGCATGAACAACTGCTGTGAGTTCTAAGTCATGCGTTGGATAATTTACCTCATGTTTCCGAAGTTGTTGAGAGGTATATGCAATCACTCGGCCTTCCTGCATCAACACACCTCCCAAACCTATGCCTGAGGCATCACAATAAACATCAAATGGTTTCTCGATATCCGGTTGTGCCAAAACCGGAGCTGAGGTTAGGAGGGTTCGCAGTTGGTGAAAAGCCACATCACACTCAGGAGTCCAGACAAACCTGGTGTCTTTTTGCAGCAGCCGAGTCATTGGCTTGGCTATTTTCGAGAAATCTGGGATGAAGCGACGATAATAGCCAGCCAAACCAAGAAAACTCCAGACCTCGTGAACCGAGATAGGAGCCTTCCAGTTCAGTACTTCTTGTACCTTGGTGGGGTCCACCATAATTCCTCCATCGAACAACACATGCCCAAGGAAAGGTACTTCTCGAAGCCAGAATTCGCACTTACTGAACTTTGCATATAATTGATGTTCACGCAGTCTTGTGAGGACTATAGGCAGATGTTCAGCGTGATCTTCCTCATTTACAGAATATATCAGGATGTCATCAATAAATACCACCACAAACTTGTCCAATTCGAGCATAAACACCGAATTCATCAAGTACATGAAGTGTGCGGGGGCGTTGGTCAAGCCAAAAGACATAACAAGATACTCATAAAGACCGTATCTAGTAGAGAAGGCGATTTTTGGAATATCTTTCGGACGGATTTTAATTTGATGGTAGCCAGATCTTAGATCAATCTTGGAGAAGACTTTAGCTTTAGACAACTGATCGAACAAGATGTCGATGCGCGGTAGAGGGTACTTATTTTTGACAGTGACTGCATTGAGAGGTCTATAATCTACGCACATTCGCAATGATTGATCCTTCTTCTTTACAAATATAGCAGGACATCCCCACGGCGACGAACTAGGACGAATCAACCCCTTCTTCAAAAGTTCATTCAATTGCACCTTAAGTTTAGCTAGTTCATTCGGAGGCATCCTATAGGGTCTCCTAGAGATGGGCGCCGTGCCAGGCAACAACTCAATTTTAAATTCCACATCTCGGTCCGGAGGGAGCCCCGGCAAATCATCGGGAAAAACGTCCGGAAACTCATTCACTACTGGAATTTTGCCCAACGCCTTTGCTTGTACAGCATGAACTTCCCCAGACAAATCAACTTTTCTAGGAAGTTGTACCAGAAAACCCTTTTGATCTGTAGGATCTCTAAGCATAACTACCCGAGTGGATGTATCAATGAGTACCCCATTCTGACTCATCCAATTCATGCCCAGAATAACATCTATGCCTAAGCCTGGCAAAACCGCTAAGGCAAGCGAGTACTTTCGCCCTTCTATCTCAAGCTCAAGATTCCCCACTACTTTATTTGTGGAAATATTCCCACTTGCTGCGCTAATACAATAACCCCCACCTTCAACAGTATGCAATTTGTGTGCAAACTCTGATGCAAACTTAGGACTGATAAAGGAATGCGAAGCACCTGAATCAAAAAGTACCACTGCAGGATGTTGGTCAACTAGGAACTTACCAGCAGTGACAACCTCACCAGATGGGATTTTCTCAATACTGTTATAATGGGCGTGCCCTTGATGGCCATCTTGGTTGACATTCTTCTAAGGGTAAGAACAGTTCCTGGACCAATGACCTGGCTTGTTGCAGTTCCAGCAAGGCATGTTGCTAGGAGGGACACTGGAGCTACCTTGGCCTGAATTACCCTTTGGCAGAGCACTGTATATGCCTTGCGAAACCCAGTCTTCACTGGCACCTTCTTTTGCGGAGGATGGAACTTAGCACTTGTGGCAGGAGGGCGAGGAGGAGCCCTCGGGGCAGCTGGAGCTCGAGACTGTGAAGCACCTGCCTCAAGTGCCCTCTTGCGGCTCTTAGAAGCAGCATAGATAGAGTTATTGTTCTCTTGAGTTAGAGCATCACTGATAAATTTATTGAAGGTAGTACACTTGCTAGTGCCCATAGTCTTCATCAGCTTTGGGCCGAGGCCTCTTTTAAAGCTAGCAATTTTCTTGGCATCAGTATCCACAAACTCTGTAGCATACCTTACCAGGTTGTTGAAAGATTGCAGATATTCAGTCAAGCTTTTATTGCCCTGCGACAGCCTCATAAATTCTGTGTGCTTGATAGCCATAAGACCTGGAGGAATATAGTTCCCACGGAATGCGGCCTTGAACTGGTCCCAAGCAATCGGGACATTTGCAGGCAGTGTGGAATGATAGTGGCTCCACCAAATACCCGCTGAACCATGCAGTTGGTGAGAAGCATATTTAATTTTTAGCTCATCGGTCAAGCGAAGCAGACGAAACTTTTGTTCAATAGTGTTCAACCACTCATCGGCTTGCAGTGGTTCCTCCGCCTCCTTAAAGAGCGGGGGCTTAGTATCAAGAAAGTCCTTGAAATCACTGTACTGATTGGGTTCTGGGCCCTGGCGGCCATGACGAGCCTCCCGGTTGGCAAGCTGGCGCATAGCATCTGCCAGCATGCGCTACTCTTCGACCACGGTCTGCATCAGATCAGCCGGGGTAGGTGGTGGCGGAGGGGGTGGCTGTTCCTCATCCTCATTGCCATGACCCCAACGAAGATTATATGACATCTGCAAAATGCATAGCCAATGAGCACTAATGATGTAGGAAATTTGTAGATGAATTATTGTAAATATGTCAAACTAACTTCATGAAATAGACTTCTCAAAATACTCATGGCACAATAATTCATCACAACCGCACAATCCATTCAAGCGTATTAATTGGCGCAATCATGCGAGGGAATCCAACAAGATGTACTTTGATAAAGGCTCACTCACAAGGAGCACAGCAGTTACTGAACCGTTTACGTTAAAATCTACGTGATTTTTGACCTTTCGCCTGGTACTTATATTCGATCTCAAAGTTTTTAGTTGACTGATAAAAGCTACTTCAAACTGACCACAAAGAGACTTCTCAACGGTAGAGTTCCATGGTGGATCATGACTAGCCACCTCGATACCAGCGCGTGCCAAGCAGCACAACCTTATGTCGCGCGCCATAGGAGGCCCTCGGTTTCGTCGCAGCACCGAAGGGTGCTAATCGTGACACCATCATCGAACGCACGCAATAAGACATCCAATTGTGATCGAAATTAACAGGTTCAAATAAACATCTAGGAAACATAGGGTTTGACCTTACATCCCAAAAGTCAAGTTATTACAAAGCCTCACTCCAACCCCAGGAGACACAAAAGATGATTCTAACTTCGTAGCTACGCGATGACTACTCTAAGCATCGTCCTCAGAGTCGGTGTCAAGGATCTCCCCGCCATCCTCGTCGCTAACAGGCTCTAACTCCTCGTCTTCTTCTTCTTCTTCTGGTGTGGCATCTTGGGGCCCATTGACCTCCACTTCATCATCCTCTTCAGCCATGATGACTCCCGAACCCATGTCCTCATCTGCGTTGTTGTTTCGAGGCAGCAGAGGATTTAGCTGGTTGTTCAGGCGGTGCACTTCTTCATAAAGATTGTCATTGTATTCTTTAGCATTCTCCAACTATTGCTCGAGCTCAAACTGACGAGCTCTCAGCACGTTCTCCTCATGCCAAGTTTCATCTCTCTGATTCATGACACGGACCAGCATGTGTTGACAGTTGCGGTTTGCTACTGTCAATCTCTGGACTGCAAGGGTTTCCTGGTCACGATCACGGATCACTTGCTCCAGTTGCTGACACGCTGCATTCCTGGCAGTAGTCACTTCAGCCAACTCTGCCCTCAGTCTTTCCACCTCAGTAGGATCAGGGCGGGGCTCACGTGGAGCGAGCTGGTGACGAGGTGCCCTGCCTCCAGTGGACTTGCGAGCGGTCCTCTTGGTACGTGCTATCTGTAGCAACAAGATACGATTTACAGTGAGGATCATTTAGGGGATACGAAATTTAATTTAGTCGGGACTATTGAAATTTTTAAGGAGGGAGTAAATGATATATATGATATAATTAAACATGATGCATGAACGTTCCGTACGTCCTCTCACCTTAGTAGAAACCTAAAGTTCTAACGCTAGGCGGTGGCATACATACGTTCTCTCATATAAGCGAAACTATCGGTCTACTCGTTACGCTGTTAGTGTACCTGCAGAAAAATCTCATTTCAGCCCAACAGTTTCCCAATATAAGCACCCAAGAAAGCAGTAATTTAAATACTTCCATATACACATCCCCTGATATATATACTTCAGTATCAAAGCTACCTGATATAAAGGTTCCCACAATTAAATGCTTACATAATTACACGGTTTAAACATGTAAGTATGCAAGTCACCAAAAACTACTCTCCCCTAGATCACCGGTTGGACGATGATGCTCTCACAACTCACACTTACCAAAGCGTCGAGGCAATTGATCCATATATTACCACCCAAGTGGATAGCATCCATACAATATCACGCCGTATGGACGACGAAACAAAAACAAACAAGGCCCCCCAAGTTAGTCTTTATAATAAGCCACCTAAGAGTCCTTATTTGGGCTAAGGGAAGTGATCACTGGCATACCTATGAAAATAATTTTTTAGAATTTTAACCCTTTTCATAATCAAATACTTTTATTTTTAAATACTCGTACGATGTGTTTAATGTTGAATTATGCTCCGGTACCAGCTGTAACAGAACCGACCAAATTATAAGAACACAAGTACAAAAACAAGCACCGAAGCGTTCAAATTTTCGAACTTGAGCCCATATAATCCCGGTAGTCAATCGAAACCACGAAGGATTTCAAACCAACTTGCTTACAACCAAGATCGCATCATTCAACATACAACATCGTACGTTACAAATCACAAGTAGTCCGAAATAAGTTCACACACACGGAGTCACAATTATTACAAACCAAGTTTATAAAGTAGCGGAAGCATAACACGCGCATTAGTTTACATACTACTGCCAGTCTTAATGATCAACCACCCGCAAAAGCATCAGGAAAGTACATAAAAGATGATCACGCCCTAGTGATCTAGTCTTCGTCACCCGCAGGGTGGAGACAATTTTTGCAGAAGCCTTGGTAGAGCATATCATCTACAACAGGAGGGAATAAACCCTGAGTACTGGAATGTACTCAGCTAGACTTACCCGTCAAAAACCAGAAATAAGATGACACCAACGATTATGCAAGGCTTACATAAGAGGCTAGCTGACATCATATTTTGCATAAAGGCATAAGTAATTGAAACTCTTATAACTTGTACTAGCAGTTCTTTTTAGCATTTACCTGTCATCTATCTTAGCACCTTTACTAAGCATGCACTTGATTATAATCAAACAATTATCAACATTATATACAGAGCAGGTATGAATTGTGGCAACATTGTATCATTCCCTTAACCACCTGTTCATTTAATGAGATCTACGTTGTCGCTGCTCAAGTCAAGTGCTCACTAACCGGGAGCGACGGTGATTCGAATCGAATTCCTATCCAGCTGGAGGGGTATTTCTAACACTCACCGAGTCACGCCTGGCGAGGGCTGCTCAGGTCACCTTTGGTACAGTTCAGGAGCCGCGGGTCCGACTGATGTCGCATCCCTAAGGGCGACACTCTGCCAGGTGATAGGGACTCTAACCCCCCCTTGGTCTCACGCCAATGTCCCCAAGCACATCTTTTCTCTCCTCCAAGAAGCAACCTACCATTCAATTCCTGGCCTGAACTATATTACTCGGATTCGCGGTCGGAACGGCTTATCCGGCCAACTAAGTGTTAGACTGCGTTCAACATGACTCAAGGACGTACAATGAATCGGTCCTTAAATGACTCAGACGGGCATAGCTCCGCACCCAAGACGTGAAGTGTCTTGCGGCTGCACTATCAAACTCCTACCCAGTCTCAATTTCATTTTTAGGCATGGTTCCATTCACGATAGCGATCATAGCCACTCGTGACCCATTCCTAGATCTCGCGGATGACCGGAAATCACTCGACTTCTACCGAACTAAGCAGGGCTAAGCATTGACACGTACCTAAACCTAATATAGGATTAAGTACGATATCTGGACAAGGACAAGTATAATGCAACAAGTGTTTTCATATAACTCCTATAACTTAATGCAGTAAACAATTAAAACTACTCAAGATTAATTTATAAAATAGTAGGTTCAGCATGCACCGGGGCTTGCCTTTTAGAAAGGTCGAGGGCCGGTGGTCAGGGCACTCGGGTAGATCTTCAACGGCGTCTCCTCCGCCGACTGGTTCCGCTGGCTCCTCTGGCTGGTCCTGGACTTCCTCCGGAATCACTGGCTTGAACTCGAGGAGTGTTACCCCCTCCGGAACACCTATTGCATGAGTGCACAATAAATATCATGGGTGCATAATGGGTGCAACATGCTCGGGATGAAATGCATTTCGGCAAAAAAGTAGTCTATTCAAGTCACTTCATCAATACGTGCAAATCTCTTCTCCGGTGGAGAAGTACTTACCTAATCTACCCAACCTAAGATATAGCTGTTCCTCTTCGATTAAGGCCCTAACACCTAACAACACAAGAGTAATATTACTTAGGTTACCACAGTAAGATATTCTGGACAGCAGCTCAAAGATTCTAACATAACTGAAGATTCCTAACTCCAAAAGTTATGGTCTAAGACAATCTGGAAAGCTTAAGAAATGCACTACAAATCATTTTCAGACCTCAACCTTAAATTCCTAAGTTTTCCATGTCGAATTTCCTAAGTTCCAGAATCTGTCCTCTCTAAACAGAGAGTAGCCAATTCTGGACTGGCACTTTAAACAGCAATAACTCTCAAACTATTAAGCCAAATGCTCCCAAATTTTGATACAAGCTAGTTTATCAAGTTTACTACAACTTTGGTATTTACAAGTTTTCCAGCAAACACTTTTATCAAAGGCCAAACCCAGCAATACTACCAGCTGTCCAGAAAACCTAGAATTGCAAAGATTAAATATTTATTTATGTGGCAAACATCACATAAGACCAAACTAAAGTTACCACAAGTTCACATAGGTCAAAAAAACACCAGAAAGTAAGGTTTGCCTACCTAAATTATTTATTTATACTCATTTCTTAATTTACTTAAGTAATTAAGTGGAATTTTAAACATATATGTAAACTGCTCCTAAAATTTTACAAAAATTACAGGAGACTCTATGAACTAAAAAGAGACCACTGTAAAAATTTGAACAAAAAATTATTTACAGAAACTCCCTAAACAAAATTCACAAGCCCAAAAGGCTGATTTTTGTATAATTAACAAATCATATTGAAAAGTATCAAACAACAGATTTCATATTTTTCTTAGACACTTTATGGTACCTAGACATTCTCCAAAAAATTATAAAAACATTTCACATGTAGAAAAATTACAAAATTTTATTCAAGTATTCCCTAAAATGACAAGATAACATTATAACTTGAAAAGTACTTAAGCACTACTGCCCAAATTTTTACCAAAGCTAGAGCAAGTATAAATTAGCCTACCCACCAATTTTCATAATTTTTGGAACAATAAACTCAAGATATGATTTAAACAATTTTGCATGCAATCTAAAACACATTTCAAAAACCTATTTAAATCTCCCAGAAACTAAACATCACATAACCAATTCATATTTTTCTAAAATACTACACACCAAGTAGATCCTAACAAAATTTATCTCATAATTTTTGAGCAAGTAAAACCCTAGATCTACAATTTTCCAAAACTTAACAAAAACTGTGACATAATAAAGAAAAATGAATAAATCCTATCGGATGCTGGGCCGGCCCAGGAACAGACGTGGCCCACGGCGCGCGCGCGGCCTACTTGGGCTCCCGCCCGCGCGCGACACCTGACAGGTGGGCCCCCACGGTCAGGGACAGAGGGACAGGGGAGTGGCGGTCGCGAGCTCCGGCGAGCAATTCCTCGCCGTCGGTGGCTCCTCCGACCGATCCAAGTGCACCGGCGTCTTGCCCAAACCCAACCGCGCCGAGGCTACCACTTTTCCCCAAAGTTGATGCACCACCGCACCTAGACCGATGGCAATGGCGGACGGCCACGGTGCCTGGCGGTACGCCGGCGAGTCCCGGCCATCGCACGACCTACCGAAGGGCGCATCACCTTCCTGGACTCCTAGCGGACCTAACGAGATCACTCCCACAGACGGGGGTGGAGCGGAACCGCTTGACCGCGTGAGCACCTGGCCGCGCGGCCATGGCGCAGCCGTGCACGGTCTCGTTCTGTCATGGCTGTCTCGATACTGGCGGTAACATCTTCATCCTAGCATCTACACGTGACAGGGAGGGGGAAACGTGGGTGAAGGCAGACGGAGAACTACTGTGTGGTGCTGGCCACGGTGACCCGCACATGGCAGAGCTCCGGTGAGCTTCGGTGAGCGGGCGGAAACGGCAATGCGGCTCACCTTGGGCTCAATCCAACCTACCGACGGGTCGAGGAGGTGTAGGACGGAGAGGCGGAGGGATGGACGTGGTTCGGCGAGCGGTGGTGAGTGCGCGAGCTCGGAGATGGCTACGGCGGCAATGGTGTCCCGGTTTCCACCTCGGTGAGCCCGGCCAGAGCGAGAGGAAGGGAGAAGAGAATGAGCGCGCGTGAGGGGGGTGGAGGCGGCCGCTCGGTGTTCAACTCACGTCCGGGCTCGCGACGTGGAGGGAACGGCAGCGCTCGGTCGCCACGCATCGCCGTTCTTCTGCCCACGTGCCACGACATGCCGGTGTTCGAGCACGTTGACTGAAACCGAGCCTCCAAAGACCGACTGACAGGGCAGTTTTGGCGCTAATTATCTCTCAAACCGGTTCGAGTTAGGAGCAGGTGATAATACAAAAAATTGTAGGGCTATGTGAGGTCAACAATTTTGCTAATTGGCTCCAGAACCAATTCGGCTCAGATTTGAAACTATAAAACTTCAAAGTGGTGCCCCTTGAAACTAAAATGCAGTTTCAGAGATAAACGTCGACTGAAACCCTAACTTCTTGACACTATATCTCCTAAACTATTGAGAACCAGGCATGAGTGATGTTGGCAATGTTGTAGAGCTACATAAGGACTACAAGTTTGTCAATATGAGTGGAAGCTGGTTTGGCCTGGTTCGCAAACTACAAGCTCCTAAAGTAGGCCACAGTAAAACTGGAGGGACACTTTTGAGACTTAGAAAAATTCTAAGTGTTGAGACAGCCCCTCAAGCTGACTTGTGGGCTATTTTTGAGCATGTTCTGGCTAGTTTCATGAGATGGTCATATTGAGACTTTTGTTCCCCATAAAATTCCCTACAACTTTGCTTAAGGGTGCTCCTCCATGAAAGGTCTCTAAGCTAGACTTTTTAATTGGTCAAACTAGAGCATCCTAGGACTAAATGCTGGTCAACTACACCTTGGAGGGCATTTTGGTGATTTTGGTCAATATGAACCTTGCTCCATTAGTGACCCTAAGTATAACTAAAGTGTTGTGAGATATAATTGGCTACTCTACCCTTTAGTTACACCAACTCTCTAGTGTCACATGATGTGAGCCAAATAAAATTCTAAAAACAACCACATTTGTTGTAACCACATAAAATAACATGAATGATGCATGCTTATGCTTATGCAATTGCAATGCAATTAAGGATCTAAACACCTGAGGTGTTACATGCATCGCCACAACGAGGAGTAGCTTGCCGGGAAGCAAGTGAACCTCGGTAAAAAAATCTTGTGTCATCTCTTTGCCGAGGATTTCTCTTGTGGTTGATCATTGTGATTGATTCTTCGAGTGCATTGCTTCTCTACATCGTTGGTATAAGAATCAAGTCACTTGCTCTTTACTTTCTCGTACTACTTCTAGTGTAGCTTGTTTAGAGTAGCTTTTATCATATAGGAGTAAGTAGCTTAGTGACTTAGCTTTGTTGGTGTGTATTAGAGATCATAGCCTTGCTTCACTAAGTTGTATAGGTGGCTTGCATAGTGTAGTTAAGCTAGTGCTAGAATTAGCTTAGCCATCTTTTATACTAACGTGGTTGTCTAGTGAAGCTTGTAGAATTTTAAATAGGCTATTCACCCCCCCCTCTAACCATTTGGACCTTACAGCGTTTTCACCGGAGAGGTCACCACCGGTCAACGGCGTCGTCGTCGAGGTCAATCCAGCTGACACCGGGCCCCACCTGTCAGTCACTGAGGGAGAGAGTGAGCGTGCAGTACAGGCCGTTACTAGGCCAAGTTGTGCCGCGGAGAAGAAAACCTGAAGCGAAATTGTTTTTTTTCTTTAAAGATTATAAATGGTATCTCTTTAGAAATTTCTAGAGAATTGTTTAAAGCTCTAAAAATTATGAAAATTTTTGTGTAAGCTCTTTGTGATGTCTTCTGTTTAAGAAAAATATGAAATGCCAATTTTGATTACTTTTTGTATGTTAATTAATTAGTTCAATTAATTAATAAATGTAACTTCTATGATTTATCTAGGCTTAAATAATTGTCCAAAAATTATGAAATTTGTTTTGCCACTTAGTTATGATGTAAGCTTCTTAGAATAAAATTTTGGGCTTAATTGGACAAATTTGATTTTATACTTAATTTATATTTTATTAATTAATTAGTTAATCAAGTAATTAGTGCCTAATGATTTAGGGTTTGTTTGACTTTGTGATTGTGTGTGGACTTTAGGTCATTAATTCTTACTAACCTTTGGCACCTTTAGTTAATTGTTTGAGCTCCCTTAATCATGTTGTTAGGGCTTAATTAATATTATTTCATGTGATTAACGAAAGTCATTAACGAAGTAGTTAACATAATGAAACCCTACATTAGGGTTAGGTTAGTGTTGTTGTTTTGCAACTGTACCGTGAAGGAAAATTATACTCAAGTTTTTAAATTGTCATACCGTCATCAAGTATCATGTTTCGTACTTCATCATATTGAGTATATATTATCATCCAGTGTAGTCCCCGTGAACGAGGAGATTATTGTGGTCGAACCCGTCCCCGAAGAAGAGCCGACGTCAATGGAGGTGGGGTTTGACATTTGTGGTACTGACCCAGAACCTGAACTTCCCATCAATCAAGGCAAGCCCCGGATCCATTTAAATCTTCCTTGTGTTTTGAAAAGCTTTACTTCACTTTGTTAATGCTTTGTTGCATTTGGTGATAGTAGTTGAGTGATAACCTAATTACTGTACTACCACCCTTGATACTTTAATATTATCCTTGTTACTATTTTATTTGAACATACTTAGTATGCTTAGCCATGCTTAATGAGAAATCTTTGAAAATGTTTAACAAGGTTTGAAGGGTTGTTGTAGAACAACTGAATGAATGATGATGTTAATTTGAGACCGGTTGGTAGACTTGCATCGGGAAAGGAGTCTTAATGTAGTGTTTCCGTCTGTATCGGTTAAGGATCGTTCGTTGTTGAATTATTTTTGTTGAGACATTATAGTACTAACCACATACCCGTGGTAAGCCCTACCTCGACTATTCTATCTCGTGAACGACTGACCGCGTACTAGGAGTGGAGAGATGGCAAGAGTAGCGTGTACCCTCATGGCCAAGGGCTGGATTAGAGGCGTACTGTACTCTCGGGTGGCGCTGGACCCGGTCATGTTTTGGAGGATCCGAGTGAAGGTTAATATATGGGGTTTGAGTCCCACATATATCGTGTGGTTAGGAAGCCCCAGCTAGGTAGATAAGCGGTTCAGATCGTTGTTGCTCCTCGGATATGGAGACTTAATTTGTTGTTCAACATCGTTGTTAACAGAGTGGAACTTTGGTCGGAGATTAAGAAAAAAAATTGTATGAGTTACCTGACCTAGACTAGGGTCACTTACATTCTGTAATAACTAACGATGAATTAAAAGGTTGATCTTAAGGACTCATCATTATTAGCTTTTATGCAAAAGAATTTTGATTCTTACTACATCCTCACCTTGATTCCCCTAAGCCTGCATTCCTGAGTCTTCTCCACCCTTTTCGTCGGTTAAGTCTTGTGGAGTACTTTTGTACTCTGAGTTTGTTAAACCCTTGTTGCATGTACGTCTCATGAGCAGGTTTGTTTCGGACCCTGCTACATGACCGTCTTTGCGGTAAGCGACGACGAGTAGAATGTTTGGCTCTTGGGTAGAGCGTTACGTTTTGGTGGTGTGTAATAAAGTTACTAATGCTACTCCACTACTATGGTTGTTATAACTAAACTTAAGGTTTGTAAGGTTTGGAACAAATGGTTTGTAAACTTATGTTATGTAAGACTTCTGCACTTTTACTCTAATGTAATTTGTTATATCAACTGTTATAATACTGCAATGCCTCTGTAATGTGATCCTACTCGGAAGATCGTGGATGATTCAGGGTTTTCCGAGGACACCCGACAGGCTTCTTAAGTTTTGTGGTACACATGCATAGCCGTCAGAGGTCTTTGACACAATGACAGGTGCATGTGGGCCATATTATGTAACACCCCGGGTGTTATAGTGCTAATTAATCTGCCATGTCATCATAATGCATTGCAAAGCATCCCTGTTAGGTTAACTTTGTTATGCATCAACTAAAACAAGTTTACTTATCTAGGTTGAATGTGTTTCTCAGTGGTGTGCTCCGAACCTGAAAACCCTAATTTTTAATACCACCGCAAATGCTTAGTCCATGCCCTGCGTAATTTGAGGTGTGCGACTATGTTGCACACTAGTGTCAAGTGTAGGGTATGAGCTCAAGTACAACCTCTAAAATGAAACTCCAAATTTGAGTTTGAATTGGAGTCCCAAAACTTGTCACGAGTTTTCCGATTCGAATTCGAATTCAAAATTGGGGAAAAATGTAAAAGAATTTTTAAAAAGCTAATTGGTCAACCAAGAGTGGCATTTGGTCAACCATGTCATGTTGGTCCAAATGATGCCCTTGGGTGACGTTTTGATCGCTAAGTAATCACAAATCAAAGTAGCAACAAATTCCAATTTAAAATTCCTCCGAAAACCCTAAATTTCAAAACCCTGTTTTACCCCTTTTGAAATAATTCAAAATCTAAGCAAAATTTGGGAAAAAGTTCAAAACCAACTTTGTAGAACTTTTCAACGGCTACAACTTTGGTGTTTTGAGTTTTCAAAGTTTTAGTGTAAAATGTGGAGCAATTTTGAAAATAAACAAATTTCAGTTTTGACTCATTTTTGTCCCCAATCTAAGATTTCAAAATGGAGGCAGAATTTGAAAAAGTTTTGAACAGCAAAGTTGTAGGTCTGGTCGAGATGTACAACTTTGGTGTTTTGAGATTTTGAAGTTTCAATATAAAATCAAAAATAATTTCTAAATTACCAAATCCCAAAAATGTGTCCCCTTTTGAATTTAAACTCAAATTTCAAAATCCATTGAGAATTTGAAAAAGTGTTCAATACAAAAATTGTAGAGCTTGAAATTCTGAAGATTTCATAGATTGGAAGTTTTTCAAGTTGTTACATGAATTTGAGAGTAATTTTAGAAAACAGTTTGAAAATTTAAAATTTTGGGGGTGCTTCAGTGTCGCGCCAATGGCGGCCGGCCACCGCGCGGTATGGGCGCCGGCGAGCCGCCGTGGCCGCCCAGACCCTTCGTGCGCGGTCGAGAACGCCAGCGCGATGACGCGAGCAGTGCAGCTCTGTAGCCACGACCGTCGTCTATAAATACGCCGAGGTCACAGTGGCGATTTTTTTCGTTTTCTCTGTTTTCGCCATCGCCGCCACCGCAGCTCCGCCGCTCGCCGCTGCCGCCACCAGGCCATCTCCGGCCACGCCAGTCGCACCAACAGCATCGCCACATCCTCGCACACCTCGTGAACCACCCAAGCCAGCTTGACTTCGCCTGGATCACCGCACCCACCGCCTCCCGTGCTCAACTCCGGCGACTGCCCGCCATCCTCGCCTTCCCGTGGCCAGACCACTCTAGCCGCTCCCCGTCGCCACCGAGAGCTTTACTGCAACCGCGGTGAGCCGCTGATGTTTCCCGACCCTTCAATTTAGCCTCTTCCGCTTTGTAGTCGTCGGCGTACTACTTCCGTGACCACCGTGCCACCATCGCCGTCGCTCGTTAGTCGCTAGAGCTCGAGCCAGGATGTTTAGAAGCAAAACGGAGTCGTGGGGTGGTGTAGATGATGATGGTAGGGTCAGTTTGTTGACCGAAGCTCCGGTCACCGGTCGGCCACCGCGCGAAGGTGAGCGAGCGTGCGGGAGTGAGAGGGAGAGCGAGAGGAGGGTGATGACATGCGGGGCCAGCTTGTCAGCGAGCGCAGAGAGAGAGAGAGAGAGCGCGGGTGAGCGAGCGGGCTGGGCCGCCTGCTTGGCCACGCGGCTGGGCCGAGCGCGCGTGCGGGCGTGGGCGCACGCGAGCGGGCCGACCAGCTGGGCCGGACCGCGGGAGAAAAAGGAGAATCGGCCCGATTTCGTTTTTGTTTTTCTTTTTCAAATAAATGAATAGTTTGGTTATTTGTTTATTTCATTAAAAATTGTGTAGAGTTCCAAAATTCATGAAAATTTTTGTGTAGGCTTCTCAATGTATAAACTATCTAGAAAAAATGTTAAATGCTGAAATTGAGTACTTTGTGCAGTAGAATTAATTAGTTCTAATAAAGATTAAATGCAACTTCCATGAATTTTAATAATTAATTTATTAATCCAAAAATGATGAAATTTATTATGACACTGTTATAAATCATTCTTAATCCATAGAAAAAGTTTGAGCTTGATTAGGTAAAATTTGATTAACTTCTAATTATGTCCTTATTATTTAAATAATAAATAAATGTTAATCTAAGAACTTTAAGAGTTGTGTGCCTTTTTGATTGAGTGATGTCCTTAGGTCACTACCCTTTTGTGATCTTTGGCACCTTAATTCCATGTTTGAGCTCGTTAGTAACTTGTTTAGGTTAAAGCTGGTATCGCTGGAATCGTCGCTACTAGTTAGTAGGTGTTCTGTTTGCGACTATACCGTGAAGGGAAGTTGTACTCCAGTCGTAACTCGTAGCATGTTATCATCAAGCATCATGTTTATCATCGAGCATCATGTTAAAGCATGTTATGTGTTCGTGTAGTCTCCGCTTTCGAAGAAGTCGAAGCCGTCGAGCCAGTTTCCGGAGAAGAGCGATCGTCGGTGGGTTTCTGACCTGACGTTGAAGTTCTCGGGTCTGAGTCAGTCGTCGTGTCCGAGCAAGGCAAGCCCCGGTGCATTTAAACCCTACCTTGAATTTTACAAATGTTTTATTATTTATATTATGGTTTACTGCATTAAGTAATTAGGAGTTGAGTGATAACCCAATTGCTGCATTATCATCCTTGATTATTGTGATATCAACCTTGATACCTGTTTTACGGAAAATGCGTAGTATGCTTCGCTATGCTTAGAAGTTAAGCTTTTAAATGCAATGTTTATATATAGCCATGACGGCATATTGAATGAATATTGAAATATGAGAATGAACTTGAAAGATCGAGCGGGTGGTTTGGCCACTGCTAACATGCATTGGGAAAGGAGTCTCAATGTAGTGTTTCCGCCTTGTCAGTTAAGGTCCGTTCATTGTAAGCCTGTTGTGTTCAAGACTTTGCAGCTAGCCTCATGCCTTGGGTAAGCCCAAAATGTTGGTGATTCTATTACGAGAACGTCTAACCTTGCACTGGGAGTGGAGAGATGGCGAGAGTAGCGTGTACCCTCGGGGCTAGAATTTGGTTGGGTTCGAGGAGTACTGTACTCTCGGGTGGCGATGGACATGTTCTGGTTTTGGGAGATCTAAATGAGGGTTGATATATGCAAGATTCGGTTCTACATATGTCGTGAAGTTAGGGATCTCCAGCTGGGTATAATCGGTTCGAATCATCGTTGCTCCTCGGTTATAGAGACTTGATCACCTGACTTGCATCGTAGTTAAGAACTGGAATTGAAAGAAAGAATGAGAAAGGTTTTGATGATAATTACTTTGATCTAGATTAGGATCACCTAGAATTGGTTAATGAACCATCAATGGTAAAAGTAAAATATTGAAGGTAAGGACTTACTTTAGTAAGCTTTTCTGCAAAGGAAAATCTTGATTCTAGAATACCCGTACCTTGATTCCCTAAAGCTATCATGCCCTTGGAGTCTTTGTCTTAGTCGGGTAAGTCTTGTTGAGTACCCTCAAGTACTCAGGGTTTGTTAACCCCTTGTTGCAGGTGCGGTTCATGAACAAGTCTGCTTCGAGCCTTGTTGCATGACCGTCGTGGTTGAAGAAAGCGACGACGAGTAGACTGTGTGGCCTTTGGGCAAGGCATCTCGCTTGTGTGTTGTAATAAAGTTAATACCGATACTTCTCTACTACTGGTTTGTAATAATGTTACATAAGGTTTGAAGTTTGAAAACTGGTTTGTAAACCTATATTATTGTAAGACTTCTGCTACGTTACTCTGTTGAATATTTTGAATAAACTGTTGTAATATTGCAATACTCCTGTGATTGGATCCTGTTCGGAGGAAAGCAGGCCTTTTAAGTTATGGTGAACATAAGTACGGCCATCAGAGGTTATTATGGCAATGATGGGTACTTGTGGGCCATCATAATTAGGAGGTTCTGTGAGAGCTGGTACCAGAGCATAATCACTCGGGTTATTGTAGTATTACCTTGCAAAACTTCAAAATGATTTGGGTCAAACAAACTTAATACTGATATTTTGGTCCAAATTGCTTTTGCTTATCTTAATCTATTCTATAGTTTCCTTAGCTCATTTTTGAAAGCTTCGTAGTGAAGTATCATGTATAGTGCCCTATGTTATAAAGATTGCATGTGTTACTTAAATCTTTCTGTTAGATCGTAAGTGCGATGCATGCATCATGTTTAATTAACCTGCTTAAGCTACCTTCCCTTTTAAAGTGGTTTGGGTTAAGTAAGGTTCAAATCCTATTCATGCTAACCTTTAGATCCCCCTATCTATTCTTATCGTCCTAATTCTATCTTGCTATAGGATGGCACGTGTGAAGACGACTCCTCGCAAGAAAACGGGTCCGCAAGGAGTGCCGCGTCATCAGTTGGCCGCCAGAGGTGATGGAGCAAGCAGTAGCCGTAATCCGAACCCGGATTTGGAATCAGAGGTTGCAAGGCTTACATCAGAAGTGGAGCGACTGAAGCGCAACATGCGTTTTTGGAAACAGTTCCAGAAGGAGTCTTTGGAAAAGGAGACAGAAGCCAAGGCTCATGTTCGTGAGTTGGAGCTTTATGTGACACACCTAGAGCAGTACAACACAGTTCTGCATGAGGAAGTCCATAGGCTAAATGATCTGATGAATCCCAATCATCAGCCCTAGGCAGTAGAAGATGATGTCAGTGCCGTGATTGTTCCTGATGGAGAGGACAATGAGGAAGAAGATCCAGAAGAAGATGAACCCATGATGGAAAGTGGGGATGATGTGAGTCATGTCACTGGTGCAAGTGCTCCAGAGAATGAGGATGGAGTGATCGTGATCAGCGATGATGATGAGGAGTGAAGTGTCGACATGGATGGTTGTGTAATATAGTAGTCTATCCTGCTTTCTAAGAACCTTAGTGGGTAGTTTCTTGCTTGAGAGCAAGTTTGTAATGAAATAATGTAAGATAAGTTGTGTGTCTATACAAGTACTGTACTAACTGCTTTTTAATTCAATAAAGCGATGTAAATAAATATAGTTTGTGTACAATAGATGGACGGTACTGGAACTTCCCAAGGAGGGGACAATCCTCCGAATCCCCCACCGTTTCCACCCACCATGGCAGAAGCTATTGCCGCACTAGTTAATGCCACTACCTTGTTGGCTCAGAATCAGAATCAGAATGGAAATCAGGGCCGTCGAGGCCGTAACAATGGAGGGGAAACCACTTATGTGGATTTCACCGATACCCGTCCACCAGTGTTCTCAAAGGCAGATGAGCCGCTAGAGGCGGATGACTGGCTCCGTACCATGGAGCAGAAGTTTGAACTTTTATAGTGCACGGAGCATCAGAAGCCCGTGTTTGCAGCACAACAGCTTACAGGTGCCGCAGGGGCGTGGTGGGTGAATCTGGTCGCCGCACGGCCTGCTGGCCACCGTATCACTTGGCAGGAGTTTCGTGAAGCCTTCAGAGCACATTATATCCCAGATGGTGTCATGGCCATGAAGTTAGAAGAGTTTCTCTTGCTGAAGCAAGGGAACCAGACAGTTCTACAGTATGTGGGCAAATTCAATCATCTGTCCTAGTATGCAGCGGAATATGTGAACACCGATGCAAAGAAGAAGAGTTGTTTCATGAGAGGTTTGAGTACCAGAATCCAGGAAGCATTGGTCACCTGCTATAATGCCACTTACCATGAGATAGTCAATGTGGCTATTGCGTCAGAAGAGAAGTCCCGACTGCATAAAGAGTCGAAGAAAAAGAAGCCAGTGTTTTCTAGCCCGTCTGGTGGCATTAAAAAGCGCCAAAGGTTTGTTTATCACCCTCAGAACCATTTCCGCCCAACTTATCGTCCACCGCAATACCAAGCTCAGCCGCAGATGTTTTTCCGTCCTGCCGCAATCCCGCAGTATCCATAGCAGTCGAATGCCCCTGGTATTCGAAACCAGACTCTAGCAACCCATAACTTTCCCTGTTACAACTATGGAAAGCCAGGCCACTTTTCCAAGGACTGCCCGTATCCAAGGCAGTACAATCCCAGTTATCCCAGAGCTCCCGTACCGCAACAGCAACAACCTCAGAGCAAGAATAATAACCTGAATGTTCAGAAGGGTAAGGGTGAGAAGAAGAAGACCAGACGTGTGTTCTACACTCGAGCAGGTGTAATCCCAGAGGGAGAACCTGTTATGATGGGTATGTTCCCTGTTGCTAATCATCCAGCAATATTGTTATTTGATTCAGGTGCATCGTATACATTCATAAATCGCACCTTTGTTGTTAAGCATGACATTCCAATTATGGGAACACAAGAAGATTTCTTTATCCAGTCGCCCGGGGGACGACTGTGTACTAAGGAGATGGTACGTGACGTACCTATAGAGTTAGGTGGGCATATATTTCCTACCTTAATGATAATATTACAGAAACGGGATATAGATGTAATCCTGGGTATGAATTGGATGTACCAAAGAGGAGCCCTTATAGATGCACTGCATAGAACTATAAGGTTGAACCTGCCAGATAATAAATCTCATCTTCTTATCCAACTTCCTATCCCAAAGAGAACAGTTGAAAGGATATGTGCAACTTCAGTACAGGAGATTTGTGATATACCGGTAGTCTGTGAATTTCCAGATGTGTTTCTAGATGATCTACCAGGTCTGCCACCAGACAGAGATGTAGAATTTGTGATTGAGTTAAAACCGGGTACTGTCCCAATATCCCGGAGAGCTTATAGAATGCCACCCAATGAATTGGCAGAACTTAAGGATCAATTACAAGAGTTACGTGACAAAGGTTTTATCAGACCCAGTTCCTCACCTTGGGGATGTCCAGCTCTTTTTGTCAAGAAAAAAGATCAGACTTTAAGGATGTGTGTTGACTATCGACCGCTGAATGAAGTAACCATTAAGAATAAATATCTATTGCCTCGCATTGATCTACTCTTTGATCAGCTTGCGAGGGCAAAGGTATTTTCAAAGATCGATCTTCGATCAGGGTACCATCAAATCAAGATTCGACCTGAAGATATCCCAAAGACTGCATTCACTACCAGATATGGACTGTATGAGTACCTAGTTATGTCTTTTGGTCTCACCAATGCACCGGCACATTTCATGTATCTGATGAACTCAGTTTTCATGCCGGAGCTTGACAAATTTGTAGTTGTGTTTATTGATGATATTCTGGTATACTCCAAAAGTGAAGAAGAACATGTTGAGCATCTCAGAGTTGTTCTGACTCGTCTGAGAGATCACCAACTGTATGCCAAGTTTAGTAAATGTGAGTTTTGGTTAAGAGAAGTGCAATTCTTAGGACATGTGTTGTCAGCCGAAGGAGTAGCAGTAGATCCTAGCAAGGTGGAAGATATTCTGAATTGGAAACCACCAATCTCAGTTCATGAAGTTCGAAGTTTTCTGGGAATGGAGGGTTATTACCGTCGATTCATACCTGACTTTTCAAAGGTAGCCAAGCCAATCACAGAGTTGTTGAAGAATCAAACTAAGTTCATATGGTCTCCAGAATGTGAGAAAGCTTTTAGAATTTTAAAGAAGTTATTGACAACTGCTCCAGTTTTGGCACAACCAGATATAGAAAAGCCATTTGATGTTTACTGTGATGCCTCGGGTATTGGCCTTGGTTGTGTATTGATGCAAGAAGGCAGAGTCATTGCTTATGCCTCGAGACAGTTGAAGCGTCATGAAGAACATTATCCGACACATGATCTTGAACTAGCAGCTGTGGTTCATGCATTGAAAATTTGGCGTCATTACTTGTTAGGTAATACTTGCCACATGTATACAGATCACAAGAGCTTAAAGTATATCTTTACTTAGTCAGAGTTGAATATGAGGCAAAGAAGGTGGCTTGAGTTAATAAAGGACTATGATTTAGAAGTGCACTATCACCCTGGAAAAGCGAATGTGGTTGCTGATGCACTCAGTAGAAAGAATCATTGCAAGTGCATTACTGTGAAGCCAATGGATTACAGTTTATGTTATGAATTAGAAAAGCTGAATATTGAAATAGTTCAACAAGGTCAGTTGACTAATGTCACAGTAGAATCAACAATCAAAGATCAGATTGTGTCTGCTCAAAGAAAGAATTCCAGAGTAGCTCACATCAAAGAAAAAGTTAGAACGGGTCAACAGACAGATTTCAGTATTGATGATGCAGATGTGTTGTGGTTTAAGAACCGGTTAGTGGTCCCAAAGGTTCCAGAGTTACGTCAGCTCATTCTTGATGAAGCACATAGCACAAGGTTTTCTATTCATCTAAGAAGTAAAAAGATGTATCAAGATTTGAAACAGAAATTCTGGTGGACCAAAATGAAAATTGAGATTGCCAAGTATGTGGCCAGATGTGACACTTATTGTAAGGTGAAGGCAGTACACCTGAAGTCGGCAGGAATGTTACAACCCTTGCCCATTCCATCCTGGAAATGGGAAGATATCAGTATGGATTTCATTACTGGGTTACCCAAGACCTCAAGAGGCTTTGATTCAATTTGGGTCATTGTGGACCGACTGATAAAGTCATCTCATTTTATTCCAGTTAAGGTGGACTATTCTGCTATAACTTATGCAAGAATTTATATTGCACGAATCTTGAGTCTTCATGGGGTACCAAAGACCATTGTATCAGATAGAGGTACTCAGTTTGTTAACAAATTTTGGAGACACCTACATAAGTCCCTGGGTACAAAACTTTTGCATAGTACCGCTTATCATCTAAAAACAAGTGGTCAGACTGAAAGGGTCTGTAACAGAACCGACCAAATTATAAGAGCACAAGTTCGAAAACAAGCACCGAAGCGCTCAAATTTCCAAACTTGAGCCCATATAATCCCGGTAGTCAATCGAAATCACGAAGGATTTCAAACCAAACTGCTTACAACCAGGATCGCATCATTCAACATACAACATCATACGTTACATTTCACAAGTAGTGCTGAAATAAGTTTACATAAACGAAGTAGCAATTATTACAAACCAAGTTTGAAAGTAGCGGAAGCATAACACACACTAGTTAATTAAATACTGCCAGTCTAGATGATCGACAACCCGCAAAAGCATGAGGAAAGTACATAAAGACGATCACGCCCTTGTGATCTAGTCATCATCACCCGCAGGGTGGAGACACGTCTTGCAGAATCCCTGATAAAGCATGTCATCTGCAACAGGAGGGAATAAACCCTGAGTACTGGAATGTACTCAGCTAGACTTACCCGTCGAAAACCAGAAATAAGATGACACCAAGGATTATGCAAGGCTTACACAAGAGGCTAGCTGACATAACATTTTGCATAAAGGCATAAGTAATTGAAACTCTTATAACCTGTACTAGCAGTTATTTTTAGCATTTACCTGTCATCTATCTTAGCACCTGTACTAAACATGCACTTGATTATAATCAAAAAACATTATTATTATATCCATAGCAGGTATATCATTATGGCAACATTGTATCATTCCCTTAACCACCAGTTCATTGAATGAGTTCTACGTTGCCGCTGCTCAAGTCAAGTGCTCACTAACCGGGAGCGACGGCGATTCGAATCGAATTCCTATCCAGCTGGAGGGGTATTTCTAACACTCACCATGCAGGCCCCTGCCAGGGTCGCACAAGCCACCGTTTCATATGATTCAGGAATCGCGGGTCCGAATGATGTCGCGACCCCAAGGGCGACACTCTTCATTGGAGAAACTTTCAAATAAACGAAGTCTCCAACTTCAAATTCGAGTGGTTTTCTACGACGATCCGCATACCTTTTCTATCTCGCTTGTGCTGCAGCCATGTGTTTCTGGATGGTACGGACTTGTTCCTCGGCTTCCTGGACAAAATCAATGCCATAATACCTTCTTTCCCCAGCTTCTACCCAGTTTAGTGGAGTTCGACACTTTCGACCGTACAAAGCTTCGAATGGGGCCATCTTAATACTCTCTTGATAACTATTATTGTACGAAAACTCGGCTAGAGGTAACCATTTTTCCCAAGAACCCTTGGATGAAATGACGCATGCTCGCAACAGATCTTCCAAGATTTGGTTAACTCGTTCTGTCTGACCCGATGTCTGGGGGTGATAAGCCGAGCTTCTCACTAACTTGGTTCCCAGAAGGTGATGCAAATGCTCCCAAAAGCGAGCAGTGAACTGGGGACCATGGTCAGAAACGATAGTACGAGGTATCCCATGAAGCCGGACTATCTGATTGAAGTACAACTCAGCATAGTCAGTGGGACGATAGTCCACTCCAACTGGAATGAAGTGAGCTGATTTGGTCAAACGATCCACAATTACCCAGATGGAATTATGATTTTTGACAGTAGGAGGAAGACCGACAATGAAATCCATACTTATCTCTTCCCATTTCCAGCCTGGAATGGAAAGTGGCTGAAGTAGCCCAGCTTTCATGTGCACAGCTTTAACTCTGCAACAGGTGTCACATCTAGCGACATATGCAGCTATCTCTTTCCGCATCTTGGTCCACCAATAAAGTGGCTTCAAATCATAATACATCTTATTACTACCAGGGTGGATGGACAACTTGGACGAATGTGCTTCGGACAGGATCTGATCTCTAAGCTCTCGGTCCTTAGGTACCACTAACCTATCCTTAAACCACAGCACACCTTCGTCATCTAACCTGAAATGCTTAGTTTCTCCTTCATTCATCTTCCGTTTTATGTGAAAGATACCCGGATCAGTCTTTTGGAGCTCAATGATTCTATTTCTGAGAGTACCACTGACAGTGATGTTGTACAGGACTGCCGGATGTAACAGGCGAGATTGGTAAAAATCAGTTTCAATTAAGGAATGGCAATGAGTCTTACGGCTTAAAGCGTCTGCAACCACATTTGCCTTGCCTGGGTGATAGTGTACTTGAAGATTATAATCTTTAATCAACTCGAGCCATCTCCTCTGACGCATATTTAGCTCGGGTTGAGTGAAGATGTATTTGAGACTTTTATGATCGGTGTAGATATTGCAGACATTTCCCAGCAGATAATGCCGCCATACCTTTAAAGCATGAACAACTGCAACCAGTTCTAAGTCATGCGTTGGATAATTCCCCTCATGCTTCCGAAGTTGCCGCGAGGTATATGCAATTACTCGGCCTTCCTGCATCAAAACGCCTCCCAAACCTACGCCTGAGGCATCACAATAAACATCAAATGGTTTCTCGATATTCGGTTGAGCCAAAACCGGAGCCGAGGTTAGGAGGGTTCGCAGTTGGTGAAAAGCCGCATCACACTCAGGAGTCCAGACAAACCTGGTGTCTTTTTGCAGCAACCGAGTCATGGGTTTGGCTATTTTTGAGAAATCCGGGATGAAGCGACGATAATAGCCAGCCAACCCAAGGAAACTCCGAACCTCGTGAACCGAGATAGGAGCCTTCCAGTTCAGTACTTCCTGTACCTTGGCGGGATCCACCATAATTCCTCCATCAGACAACACATGCCCAAGGAAAGGTACTTCACGAAGCCAGAATTCGCACTTACTGAACTTTGCATAGAGTTGGTGTTCACGCAGTCTTGTGAGGACTATACGCAAATGTTCAGCGTGATCCTCCTCATTCACAGAATATACCAGGATGTCATCAATAAATACCACCACAAACTTGTCCAATTCAGGCATAAACACCGAATTCATCAAGTACATGAAGTGTGCGGGGGCATTTGTCAAGCCGAAAGACATAACAAGATACTCATAAAGACCGTATCTGGTAGAAAAGGCTGTCTTTGGAAAATCTTCCGGGCGAATTTTAATTTGATGGTAGCCCGATCTTAGATCGATCTTGGAGAAAACTTTAGCTTTAGACAACTGATCGAACAAGATGTCGATACGTGGTAGAGGGTACTTATTTTTGACAGTGACTGCATTGAGAGGTCTATAATCTACGCACATCCGCAACGACTGATCCTTCTTCTTTACAAAGATAGCAGGACATCCCCACGGCGATGAGCTAGGACGAATCAACCCTTTCTTCAAAAGTTCATTCAATTGCACCTTAAGTTCAGCTAGTTCATTTGGAGGCATCCTATAGGGTCTCCTAGAGATGGGTGTCGTGCCAGGCAACAACTCGATTTTAAACTCCACATCCCGATCCGGAGGGAGTCCCGGCAAATCATCGGGAAAAACGTCCGGAAATTCATTTACTACGGAAATTTCAGCCAACGCCTTTGCTTGCACAGCATGAATTTCCCCCGACAATTCAACCTTTCTGGGAAGTTGTACTAGAAAACCTTTTTGATCTGTAGGATCTCTGAGCATAACTACCCGAGCGGATGTGTCAATGAGTACCCCATTCTGACTCATCCAATTCATGCCCAAGATAACATCTATGTCTAAACCAGGTAAAACCAATAGGGCAAGCGAATAACTTCGCCCTTCTATCTCAAACTCAAGGTTCCCCACTACTTTGTTTGTGGAAATATTCCCACTTGCAGCACTAATACAATAACCCACACCTTCAACAGTATGCAACTTGTGTGCAAATTTGGATGCAAACTTAGGACTGATAAAGGAATGCGAAGCACCTGAATCAAAAAGCACCACTGCGGGGTGTTGGTCAACTAGAAACTTACCAGCGGTGACCACCTCACCAGATGGAATTTCCTCAATGCTGTTATAATGGGCGTGACCTTGACGGCCACCTTGGTTGACATTCTTCTTGGGGTAAGGACAATTCCTGGACCAATGGTCTGGCTTGTTGCAGTTCCAGCAAGGCATATTGCTAGGAGGAACACTAGAGCTGCTCTGTCCAGAAGTCCCCTTTGGCAGAGCGACGGTATAAGCCTTACGGAACCCTGTTTTTGCAGCAGGCTTCTTCTGCGGCGGACGGAACTTTGTATTCTGAGCAGGTGGGCGAGGGGAAGACCTCGGTGCCGTTGAGGCCCTTGACTGAGAAGCACTTGCCTCAAGGGCCCTTTTACGGCTCTTAGAGGCAGAATAAATAGTATTGTTGTTCTCCTAGGTCAAAGCATCGCTGATGAAATCATTGAAAGTAGTACATTTGCTAGTGCCCATAGTTTTCATCAGTTTTGGGCCGAGGCCCCTTTTGAAGCTAGCAATCTTTTTGGCATCGGTATCCACAAACTCCGTGGCATACCTTGCCAGGTTGTTGAAGGACTGCAAGTATTCAGTCAGACTTTTGTTTCCTTGCGACAGCCTCATAAACTCTGTATGCTTGATTGCCATAAGACCGGGAGGGATATAATTTCCCCGGAATGCCGCCTTAAACTGATTCCAAGCAATCGGGACATTGGCAGGCAGTGTGGAACGATAGTGGCTCCACCAAATGCCCGCCGGACCATGCAACTGATGGGAAGCATACTCAGTTTTCAGCTCATCAGTCAGGCGTAGCAGACAAAACTTTTGTTCAATGGTATTCAACCACTCGTCAGCCTGCAATGGTTCTTCCGCTTCCTTGAAGAGCGGGGGCTTTGTATCCAGAAAGTCCTTGAAATCGCTGTACTGATTTGGCTCTGGGCCCTGGCGGCCAGGACGAGCTTCCCGGTTAGCCAGCTGGCGCATAGCATCTGCCAACATGCACTGCCCTTCGACCACTGTCTGCATCAGCTCAGCCGGAGTAGGTGGTGGCGGAGGGGGCGGCTGTTCCTCCTCCTCATTTCCACGACCCCGGCGTAGATTGTACGACATCTGCAAAATGCATAGCCAATGAGCACTGACGATGTGGGAAATTTGTAGATGAATTATTGCGAAATGTCAAAGTGACTATATGAATAGATTTCTCATAATGATTAAGGCACAATAATTCATCACATCCGCACAATCCATTCTAGCGCATCATTTGACGAGATCATACTTGACAATCCAACAAGATGTTCTTTGATAAAGGCTCACTCACAGGGAGCACAACGGTTACCGGACCGTTTGCGTTGCTATCTACGTGATTTTTGACCTTTTGCACGGTACTTGGATTCGATCTCAAGATTTTTAGTTGACTGTGAAAGGCTACTTCAAACTGACCACAAAGAGACTTCTCAATGAAGAGTTCCATGGTGGATCATGACTAGCCAACTCGATACCTGCGCGTGCCAAGCAGCACAGCCTTATGTCGCGCGCCATAGGAGGCCCTCGGTTTCGTCGCGGCACCGAAGGGTGCTAATCGTGACACCATCATCGAACGCAACATAATAAGACATCAAGTTGTGATCGAAATTAACAGGTTCAAACTACATTCAGGAAACATACGGATCAACCTTACATCCCAAAGTCAAGTTATTACAAGGCCTCACTCCTTCACAGGGAGGGCACAAAAGACGATCCTAACATTATGGCACGTGATGACTACTCTAAGCATCATCCTCCGAGTCAGTGTCAAGGATCTCCCCGCCGTCCTCATCACTGACAGGCTCTAACCCCTCGTCTTCTTCTTCTTCTGGCTCTTCCTCTGGTGCTTCTGCAGGTGGGGCATCCTGTGGTCCATCAACCTCCACTTCATCATCATCCTCAGCCATGAAGATTCCCGAACCCATGTCCTCATCGGCGTTGTTGTTTTGAGGCAGCAGGGGATTAAGCTCGTTGTTCAGGCGGTGCACTTCTTCATGAAGATTATCATTGTATTCTTCAGCGTTCTCCAACTATTGCTCGAGCTCAAACTGACGAGCTCTCAGAACGTTCTCCTCGTGCCAGGCTTCATCCCTTTGTTCCATCACATGGACCAACATGCGTTGACAGTTGCGGTTTGCCACTGTCAACCTCTGGACTGCAAGCGTTTCTTGATCACGATCATGAATCACTTGTTCCAGTTGTTGCCGTGCTGCATCCCTAGCAGCAGTCACCTCTGCCAGCTCTGCCCTCAGCCTTTCCACCTCAGTAGGCTCAGGGCGGGGCTCACGTGGAGTGAGCTGGTGACGCGGTGCCCTGCCCCCAGTGGACTTACGAGCGGTCCTCTTGGTACGTGCCATCTGTAGCAACAAGATACGATACGACTTAAAGTGAGGATCATTTAGGGGATACGAAATTTACTTTAGTCGGGAGTACAGAAATTTTTAAGGAGGGAGTAAATGATATGTATGATATAATTTAAACATGATGCATGCACGTTCCGTACGTTCTCTCACCTTAGTAGAAAACTAAAGGGCTAACGCTAAGCGGTGGCATACATACGTTCTCTCATATAAGCGAAACTATCGGTCTACTCGTTACGCTGTTAGTGTACCTGCAGAAAATTTCATTGCAGCCCAACAATTCCCAAAATATCATACAAGAAAGCAGTAAACTAAATACTTCCCATATACACATCCCCGGATGTATATATTTCAGTATCAAAGCTACCTGATTGATAGATGCCCACAATTAAGTGTTTTTACATAGTTACATGGTTTAAACATGTAAAGATGTAAGTCACCAAAACTACTCTCCCCTAGACCGCCGGTTGGACGATCTTGCTCTCACAACTCACACTTACCAGAGCGTCGAGGTAATTGATCCATACATTACCACCCAAGTGGATGGCATCCATACAATATCACGCCGTATGGACGACGAAATAAAAACAAACAAGGCCCCCAAGTTAGTCTTTATAATAAGCCACCTAAGAGTCCTTATTTGGGCTAAGGGTTGTGATCACTGGCATACCAAAAAAAATATTTTTTTTAATAGTTTTTAACCCTTTTTATAAATAAATACTTTTGTTTTTAATTACCCGTAAGATGTGTTTAATGTTGAATTATGCTCCGGTACCAGCTGTAACAGAACCGACCAAATTATAAGAGCACAAGTTCGAAAACAAGCACCGAAGCGCTCAAATTTCCAAACTTGAGCCCATATAATCCCGGTAGTCAATCAAAATCACGAAGGATTTCAAACCAAACTGCTTACAACCAGGATCGCATCATTCAACATACAACATCATACGTTACATTTCACAAGTAGTGCTGAAATAAGTTTACATAAATGGAGTAGCAATTATTACAAACCAAGTTTGAAAGTAGCGGAAGCATAACACACACTAGTTAATTAAATACTGCCAGTCTGGATGATCGACAACCCGCAAAAGCATGAGGAAAGTACATAAAGACGATCACGCCCTTGTGATCTAGTCATCATCACCCGCAGGGTGGAGACACGTCTTGCAGAATCCCTGATAAAGCATGTCATCTGCAACAGGAGGGAATAAACCCTGAGTACTGGAATGTACTCAGCTAGACATACCCGTCGAAAACCAGAAATAAGATGACACCAAGGATTATGCAAGGCTTACACAAGAGGCTAGCTGACATAACATTTTGCATAAAGGCATAAGTAATTGAAACTCTTATAACCTGTACTAGCAGTTATTTTTAGCATTTACCTGTCATCTATCTTAGCACCTGTACTAAACATGCACTTGATTATAATCAAACAACATTATTATTATATCCATAGCAGGTATATCATTATGGCAACATTGTATCATTCCCTTAACCACCAGTTCATTTAATGAGTTCTACGTTGCCGCTGCTCAAGTCAAGTGCTCACTAACCGGGAGCGACGGCGATTCGAATCGAATTCCTATCCAGCTGGAGGGGTATTTCTAACACTCACCGCGCAGGCCCCTGCCAGGGTCGCACAAGCCACCGTTTCATATGATTCAGGAATCGCGGGTCCGAATGATGTCGCGACCCCAAGGGCGACACTCTGCCAGGTGATAGGGACTCTAACCCCCCCCCTTGGTCTCACGCCAATGTCCCCAAGCACATCCTTTCTCTCCTCCAAGAAGCAACCTACCATTCGATTCCCGGCCTGAACCACATTACTCGGCTTCGCGGTCGGAACGACTTATCCGGCCAACTAAGTGTTAGACTGCGTTCAACATGACTCAAGGACGTACAGCGAATCGGTCCTTAAACGACTCAGACGGACATAGCTCCATACCCAAGACGTGAAGTGTCTTGCGGCTGTACTATCGAATTCCCGCCCGGTCTTAATTTCATTTTTAAGCATGGTTCCATCCACGATAGCCATACAGCCACTCGTGACTCCTTCCTACATCTCGCGGATGACCGGAAATCACCCGACTTCTACCGTACTAAGCAGGGCTAAGCATTGACACGTGCCTAAACCTAATATAGGATTACGTACGATATCTGGACAAGGACAGGTATAATGCGACAAGTGTTTCCATATAACTCCTACAACTTAGTGCATTAAACAATTAAAAGTACTCAAGATATATTTATAAAACGATGGGTTCAGCATGCACCGGGGCTTGCCTTTCAGAAAAGTTGAAGGCCGGTGGTCAGGACACTCAGGAAGGTCGTCTGCGGGCACTCCTTCGCCTGCTGGATCCTCGGGCTCCTGCTGCTCCTGGTCCTCCTCCGGAATCACAGGCTCGAATTCGAGGAGTGTCACCCCCTCCGGTGCACCTATTGCATGAATGCACAATAAATATAATGGATGCATAAATGGGTGCAACATGCTCGGAATGAAATGTATTTCAGAATAAAATACTCTATTCAAGTTATTTTATTAGTACGTGCAAATCTCTTCTCCAGTAGAGAAGTACTCACCTAATCTACTTAACCTAAGATAAAGCTGCTCATCCTCAGTTAAGGCCCTAACACCTAACAATTACAAAAGTAGCATGTCTTAGGATAATACACCATATCAATCAGCAAAACACCACAGTAAGCATTCTGGACAGCAGCTACTTGTTTTATCACAACTGAAGATTTACAATTCCAAAAGATATGATCTAAGACAATCTGGAAAGCCTAAGAAATGCACTACAATTCATTTTCAGACCTCAACTCCAAACTCCTAAGTTTTCCATGTTAAACTTCACAAGTTCCAGAATCTGTCCTCTCAAAACAGAGAGTAGCAGATTTTGAACTGCCACTTTAAACAACAGTAACTCTCAAACTACTAAGCCAAATGCTCCCAAATTTTGACACAAGCTCATTTACAAGTTTTACTACAACTTTGGTATTTACAAGTTTTTCAACAACTACCTTTACCAAAGGTCAAACCTAGAATTACTACTAGCTGTCAGAAAACCTAAAATTACAAGGTTAAATATTTATTGATGTTACCAACATTCCCTAAAACCAAACTAATACTACTACAAGTTCACAAATGTCACAAAAACACCAGAAAGTAAGGTGTGCCCACCTAGAATATTTATTTATACTCATTTCTTATTTTACTTAATCAATTAGGTGGAATTTTAAACATATATGTAAACTACTCCCAAAATTCTACAAAAATTACAGGGGACTCTCTGACCCAAAAAGAGACCACAGTAAAAATTTGGACAAGTTTTATTCACAGAAACTCTCTGAACAAAATTCACAAGCCCAAAAGGCTGATTTTTGTATAAATAACAAAGCATAGTAAAAAGTGTCAAACAACAGATTTCTTAATTTTCTTCGACACTCTAGGGTACCAAGACATTCTCCAAAAATTTATATGAACATTGCACATGTAGAAAAATTACAAAAATTCATTTAAGTATTTCCTAGAATAACAAGATAGCATTATAACTTGGAAATTACTTAAGCACTGATGCCCAAATTTTTACCAGAGCTAGGGCTAGCATAGAGTAACCTACCCACCAATTTTCATGATTTATGGAACACTACAGCTCAAGTTATAAATTTAACAAATTTGCATGCATTCCAAAACACATTTAAAGGATCTATTAAATTCTTACAGAATTTAAACATCTCATGCCAGATCCATATTTTTCTAAAATACTACACATCATGTAGACCCCAACAAAATTTATCTCATGATTTTTGGATCATTAAAACCCTAGATCTATATTTTTCCAACTTGTATAAAAATCAGTGACAAAATAATAAAAACGAATTTCATTTCGGATGAACTGGGCCGGCCCAGGAAACTCGGCCCACACTCGCGCGCGCGCGGCCCGCTCAGCGCTCTCGCCCGCGCGCGACACTGACGGGCGGGCCCCCGCGGTCAGTGACCGGAGACAGGGGAGGCGGAGGCCCGCGAGCTCCGACGAGCTCGAGCTCGCCGGAGAAGAGCTCGCTCGGCCAATCGAACACCGCCTCATGTTCTCCGTCACCCGGTGCGTCGATTGGTGCTCGTGGAATGGATGGGGATGGGGTGGAAGGGGCTTGTCACCGCGAGCGGCGGCCGGTGATGTCCGGTGGCGGCGCACCGTCGCCGGTGAGGATGCACGGTGCGGTCTAGGCTCGGTACGAGCTTCACCGAAGCTAGGCGGATCCATTTTGCTAGGAAGGGAAGATGGAGAGAGACCCGAAGCACCCCGACCACGGTGAGGTCCCATGGCGGGCTCCGGCGACCTCTCGGAGACGGGGAAGAAAGCAATGCGGCTCACCTCGAGTCAAATCGCGGGCTTCGGTGGGTCAAGGGGATGGAGGGTGGTGAGGCGGAGGGATTGGCGAGGTCGGGCGGCCGGTGATGCAGTGGGGAGTGCGCGCGAGCTCGCCGGAGTGGGGGCGACAATGGCGGCTCGGTGTCTCCGCTTTGCAACCGAACGAGGGAGGGAGAGGGAATGGAGGCAGCCTTGACGCGTCGTGGCGGTCTTGAAGGCGCCGTGGGCTGACCGGTGGGGCCAGGACTGGCGTACGGTCGCCACCGCATGCCCACGCGTCGGCGAGGCCCTGTGGCCGGTCGGCCACGCCCCCCTCCTCTGACGAAACTGAATCGCGGTGCACGGTGCCATCGAGTTCGACTGACAGAGCGACTTCCACGATGATTATCTCCCAAACCGGTTCGAATTAGTCGAAGATGATTACACCAATTTTGTAGAGCTACATGAGGTCTACAAGTTTGTCAATTGGAGTTTGGGCTGGTTCAGCCTAGATTTGAAACTACAGAGCTCCAAAGTGGTGCCCCTTGAAACTGAAATGCAGTTTCAGAGATCAATGCCGACTGAAACCCTAACTTCTTGACACTATATCTCCTAAACTATTGAGAACCAGGTGATGGTGATATTGACAATGTTGTAGAGCTATGTGTGGACAACAACTTTGTCAATTGGCTCAAAGGCTGGTTTGGCCTGGTTTGTGAGTTACAAGTTGCTAAAGTGAGGTACAGTGAAACTGAAAAATCCAATTTCCAGACTTAGAATTTTTTTCTAAGTGTTGATCACCACTCAAGCTGACTTGTGGGCTATTTTTGAGCATGCTCTGGTCATTTTCATGAGATGTCCATATTAGAACTTTTGTTCCTCATGAAATTCTCTACAACTTTACTTAAGGGTGCTCTTCCATGCAAGGTCTCTAAATTAGACTTTTTAACTGGTCAAACTAGAGCCTTCTAGGGTCAAATGGTGGTCAACTTCTCTTGGAGGGCAAATTTGTAATTTTGGTCAACATGAAACTTGTTCCAAATGTTACCCTAAGTATAACTAGGGTGTTGTAGGTCATGATTGGCTACCTTACCTTTTTGTTACACCAACTATCAAATACTTCATGAAATAAATCAAACAAACCCTAGAATAATCACATGGGTTGCATCACATAAAATAACAGACATGAATGATGCATGCTTATGCTTATGCAATGCAAATGCAATGCAATTATGGAGCTAAACACTTGAGGTGTTACAGGGTCAATCAAATTCTAGAAGACATGTTAAGGTCATGTGCACTTAATTATTCAGACACTTGGGACGAGTGGTTACCTTTAGCAGAATTCTCCTATAATAATAGTTATCAAGAGAGTATCAAAATGGCACCGTTTGAGGCATTGTATGGTCGTAGGTGCAGAACTCCATTGAATTGGTCAGAACCGGGAGAAAGATGGTTTTTCGGTGTTGATCTTGTGAAACAAACAGAAGAAAAAGTTAGGCAGATCCAGAATAATTTGAAAGTGGCTCAGTCCAGGCAAAAGAGTTATGCTGATAAAAGGCGTAGACCTTTGGTATTCCAAGTAGGGGATTATGTTTATCTAAAAGTATCACCCATGAAAGGAGTTAGCAGATTTGGAGTCAAAGGCAAACTCGCACCATGTTATATTGGTCCTTTTCAAATCATTCAATAATGTGGAAAGGTGGCATATAAGTTAAAGCTGCCTGAACAACTGTCAGTTGTGCATAATGTATTTCATGTATCACAAATGAAGAAGTGTCTACAAGTACATGATCAAGTGGTTGATGTTGAGGGAGTTGAACTTGAACCGGATTTGACATATTCTGAACATCCTGTCAGAGTTTTAGATCAAAAAGATCGTGTTACCCGAAGTAGAACAACTAAATGGTACAGAATACAGTGGAATCAACATTCAGAAGAGGAAGCCACCTGGGAAACGGAGGATTATCTGTTAGAGAATTTCCCGGAGTTCTTTGCTTCTATCTAGGTTGCAATTTCCTCTTTAAACTATAACCTATCCTTTTAAAATCTTTGTAATGAAGAAAACCCCTACCTGTTTTGTAGACAAGTCTTGGACGTGTTTGCTTGACACGTTTCCTTTTCTATTACTTAACTCAAGGCTTTAAATCTCGGGACGAGATTTCTTTAAGGGGGAAGGGCTGTAACACCCCGGGTGTTATAGTGCTAATTAATCTGCCATGTCATCATAATGCATTGCAAAGCATCCCTGTTAGGTTAACTTTGTTATGCATCAACTAAAACAAGTTTACTTATCTAGTTTGAATGTGTTTCTCAGTGGTGTGCTCTGAACCCGAAAACCCTAATTTTTAATACCACCGCAAATGCTTAGTCCATGCCCTACGTAATTTGAGGTGTGCGACTGTGTTGCACACTAGTGTCAAGTGTAGGGTATGAGCTCAAGTACAACCTCTAAAATGAAACTCCAAATTTGAGTTTGAATTGGAGTCCCAAAACTTGTCACGAGTTTTTCGATTCGAATTCGAATTCAAAATTGGGGAAAAATGTAAAAGAATTTTTAAAAAGCTAATTGGTCAACCAAGAGTGGCATTTGGTCAACCATGTCATGTTGGTCCAAATGATGCCCTTGGGTGAGGTTTTGATCGCTAAGTAATCACAAATCAAAGTAGCAACAAATTCCAATTTAAAATTCCTCCGAAAACCCTAAATTTCAAAACCCTGTTTTACCCCTTTTGAAATAATTCAAAATCTAAGCAAAATTTGAGAAAAAGTTCAAAACCAAGTTTGTAGAACTTTTTAAGGGATAAAACTTTGGTGTTTTGAGTTTTCAAAGTTTTAGTGTAAAATGTGGAGCAATTTTGAAAATAAACAAATTTCAGTTTTGACTCATTTTTGTCCCCAAACTAAGATTTCAAAATGGAGGCAGAATTTCAAAAAGTTTTGAACAGCAAAGTTGTAGGTCTGGTCGAGATGTACAACTTTGGTGTTTGGAGATTTTGAAGTTTCAATATAAAATCAAAAGTAATTTCTAAATTACCAAATCCCAAAAATGTGTCCCCTTTTGAATTTAAACTCAAATTTCAAAATCCAGTGAGAATTTGAAAAAGTGTTCAATACAAAACTTATAGAGCTTGAAATTCTGAAGATTTCATAGATTGGAAGTTTTTCAAGTTGTTACATGAATTTGAGAGTAATTTTATAAAACAGTTTGAAAATTTAAAATTTGGGGGGTGCTACAGTGCCGCGCCAATGGCGGCCGGCCACCGCGCAGTATGGGCGCCGGCGAGCCGCCGTGGCCGCCTAGACCCTTCGTGCGCGGTTGAGAACGCCAGCGCGATGACGTGAGCAGTGCAGCTCTGTAGCCGCGACCGTCGTCTATAAATACGCCGAGGTCACAGTGGCGATTTTTTTTGTTTTCTCTGTTTTCGCCATCGCCGCCACCGCAGCTCCGCCGCTCGCCGCTGCCGCCACCAGGCCATCTCCGGCCACGCCAGTCGCACCAACAGCATCGCCGCATCCTCGCACACCTCGTGAACCACCCAAGCCAGCTTGACTTCGCCTGGATCACCGCAGCCACCGCCTCCCGTGCTCAACTCCGGCGACTGCCCGCCATCCTCGCCTTCCCGTGGCCAGACCACTCCAGCCGCTCCCCGTCGCCACCGAGAGCTTCACTGCAACCGCGGTGAGCCGCTGATGCTTCCCAACCCTTCAATTTAGCCTCTACCGCTTTGTAGTCGCCGGCGTACTACTCCCGTGACCACCGTGCCGCCATCGCCGTCGCTCGTTAGTTGCTAGAGCTCGAGCCAGGATGTTTAGAAGCAAAACGGAGTCGTGGGGTGGTGTAGATGATGATGGTAGGGTCAGTTTGTTGACCGAAGCTCCAGTCACCGGCCGGCCACCGCGCGAAGGTGAGCGAGCGCGCGGGAGTGAGAGGGAGAGCGAGAGGAGGGTGATGACATGCGGGGCCGGCTTGTCAGCGAGCGCAGAGAGAGAGAGCGCGCGGGTGAGCGAGCGGGCTGGGCCGCCTGCTGGGCCGCGCGGCTGGGCCGAGCGCGCGTGCGAGCGCGGGCGCACGCGAGCGGGCCGTCCAGCTGGGCCGGACCGCGGGAGAAAAAGGAGAATCGGCCCGATTTCGTTTTTGTTTTTCTTTTTCAAATAAATGAATAGTTTGGTTATTTGTTTATTTCATTAAAAATTATGTAGAGTTCCAAAATTCATGAAAATTTTTGTGTAGGCTTCTCAATGTATAAACTATCTAGGAAAAATGTTAAATGCTAAAATTGAGTACTTTATGTAGTAGAATTAATTAGTTCTAATAAAGATTAAATGCAACTTTCATGAATTTTAATAATTAATTTATTAATCCAAAAATGATGAAATTTATTATGACACTGTTATAAATCATTCTTAATCCATAGAAAAAGTTTGAGCTTGATTAGGTAAAATTTGATTAACTTCTAATTATGTCCTTATTATTTAAATAATAAATAAATGTTAATCTGAGAACTTTAAGAGTTGTGTGCCTTTTTGATTGAGTGATGTCCTTAGGTCACTACCCTTTTGTGATCTTTGGCACCTTAATTCCATGTTTGAGCTCGTTAGTAACTTGTTTAGGTTAAAGCTGGTATCGCTGGAATCGTCGCTACTAGTTAGTAGGTGTTCTGTTTGCGACTGTACCGTGAAGGAAAGTTGTACTCCAGTCGTAACTCATAGCATGTTATCATCAAGCATCATGTTTATCATCGAGCATCATGTTAAAGCATGTTATGTGTTCGTGTAGTCTCCGCTTTCGAAGAAGTCGAAGCCGTCGAGCCAGTTTCCGGAGAAGAGCGATCGTCGGTGGGTTTCGGACCTGACGTTGGAGTTCTCGGGTCTGAGTCAGTCATCGTGTCCGAGCAAGGTAAGCCCCAGTGCATTTAAACCCTACCTTGAATTTTACAAATGTTTTATTATTTATATTATGGTTTACTGCATTAAGTAATTAGGAGTTGAGTGATAACCCAATTGTTGCATTATCATCCTTGATTATTGTGATATCAACCTTGATACCTGTTTTACGGAAAATGCATAGTATGCTTCGCTATGCTTAGAAGTTAAGCTTTTAAATGCAATGTTTATATATAGCCATGACGGCATATTGAATGAATATTGAAATATGAGAATGAACTTGAAAGATCGGGCGGGTGGTTTGGCCACTACTAACATGCATTGGGAAATGAGTCTCAATGTAGTGTTTCCGCCTTGTCAGTTAAGGTCCGTTCGTTGTAAGCCTGTTGTGTTCAAGACTTTGCAGCTAGCCTCATGCCTTGGGTAAGCCCAAAATGTCGGTGATTCCATTACGAGAACGTCTAACCTCGCACTGGGAGTGGAGAGATGGCGAGAGTAGCGTGTACCCTCGGGGCTAGAATTTGGTCGGGTTCGAGGAGTACTGTACTCTCGGGTGGCGATGGACACGTTCTGGTTTTGGGAGATCTAAATGAGGGTTGATATATGCAAGATTCGGTTCTACATATGTCGTGAAGTTAGGGATCCCCAGCTGGATATAATCGGTTCGAATCGTCGTTGCTCCTCGGTTATGGAGACTTGATCACCTGACTTGCATCGTAGTTAAGAACTGGAATTGAAAGAAAGAATGAGAAATGTTTTGATGATAATTACTTTGATCTAGATTAGGATCACCTAGAATTGGTTAATGAACCATCAATGGTAAAAGTAAAATATTGAAGGTAAGGACTTACTTTAGTAAGCTTTTCTGCAAAGGAAAATCTTGATTTTAGAATACCCGTACCTTGATTCCCTAAAGCTAGCATGCCCTTGGAGTCTTTGTCTTAGTCGGGTAAGTCTTATTGAGTACCCTCAAGTACTCAGGGTTTGTTAACCCCTTGTTGCAGGTGCGGTTCATGAACAAGTCTGCTTCGAGCCTTGTTGCATGACCGTCGTGGTTGAAGAAAGCGACGACGAGTAGACTGTGTGGCCTTTGGGCAAGGCATCTCGCTTGTGTGTTGTAATAAAGTTAATACCGATACTTCTCTACTACTGGTTTGTAATAATGTTACATAAGGTTTAAAGTTTGAAAACTGGTCTGTAAACCTATATTATTGTAAGACTTCCGCTACGTTACTCTGTTGAATATTTTGAATAAACTGTTGTAATATTGCAATACTCCTGTGATTGGATCCTGTTCGGAGGAAAGCAAGCCTTTTAAGTTATGGTGAACATAAGTACGGCCATCAGAGGTCATTATGACAATGACGGGTACTTGTGGGCCATCATAATTAGGAGGTTCTGTGACATATTATTTAGGAGGTTATGCCACAATAGATACATTGACTTTTGAAACTTACCTATAGTTGTACTCCCCTATATTCTAATTTATAAGTCATTTAGGTACATAATTCTTGCAATTCATTTAAATATACATTATATCTAGAAAAATCAGAACGTTCTACAATTTAAACCAAAGAGCCGCATTTGATTACTGTTGCTCTTTTACGAATGGGTTGTATTGTATTAGAGCTTCTCCACCAATAATGTTAGCCCACGAGCTCTAAGCCCATCCACCTTGTATACAAGATAAAAAAATAGATTACTCCTTCAAGGTTTTGTCTCTAGCACATCGCTGAAACCATGTGGGTCCTACACATATGATTTTTAACCATCTAACCTCTCTCACGCCAACGAAGCATGGATCACATCACATTTTCTTTCTCGAAGAAGAGATAGAGCCTGTTTAGTTGCCAACTTTACCCAAAAAAGTTTGCACAGTAACTGTCACATCGAATCTTTGGATGCATACATGGATCATTAAATGTAGGTAAAAAAATAACTAATTGCACAGTTTGTCTGTAAATGTCGAGACGAATCTTTTGAGCCTAGTTAGTCTATGGTTGGATAATTTTTGTCAAATAACAACTAAAAGTGCTACAGGAACTTTACCCAAACTTTTTTACCATCTAAACAGGCCCATAGTACACTCTCTGGTATCATTTTCTCTCTTCCATAAGATCAAGAATTTAATGTGGAAATATATGATCTAGCTTTCTGGCTTTGTTCGAGGCTCCCTTGCTATGGTTAGCTCTTGAACGAATGCTCACTCACATTCATCGAGCTAGAGTATGTGACACTTCCAGTTCCATACAACCGAATTGGTACTCGCAACCATAACTAGCAGGTACTCCCTTCGTCCCATATTTAAAGTTGTTCTTGATGCTCAGCCATGAGACCGGCCTCTAAAACGTCGTTCTTAGGCCGTGTTTAGATGTCTAAAAAGAGGCAAAAATTTTTATATAGTAACTGTCACATCGAATTTTTGATATATGCATAGAGCATTAAATATAGGTAAAAAATAACTAATTACACAGTTTGTCTGTAAATGTCGAGACGAATCTTTTGAGCCTAGTTAGTCTATGGTTAGATAAATTTTACCAAATAACAACGAAAAGTGCTGCATGAACTTTTCCCCAAAAAATTTTACATCTAAACACGCCCTTATTGGGGGTATCCTTTGAAAGCTAAAACAACGGCCTTGTTTAGTTCCCAATTTCTATCCCCAAATTCCACTATGCAAAAAGAGGATTCCCATCATATCAAAATGCCAGCATATGCATGAAGTACTAAATGTAGATGAAATTAAAAATTAATTGCACAGTTTTGTTGTACTTTGCGAGATGAACATTTTAAGCCTAATTAGTCAAAGTTTGGATAATTTTTACCAAATACAAACGAATTACTACAGTACGTATTTAATGCGCACTGTAACAATTCGGGAGCCCGGAATCGGATCTAAACACGGCCAACATGTATAATAGGACAGAGAGAGTAAAGGTGATGTAATCAATCTTGACCAATAGCATGCAAAGCAAAGTCGAGTAAGGGTGTGTTTAGTTCGCGAAAATTTTTGGCTTTGGCTACTGTAGCACATTCGTTTGTATTTGTCAATTAGTGTCCAATCATAGACTAATTAGCCTCAAAAGATTCGTCTCGTGGTTTTCTACCAAACTGTGTAATTAGTTTTTTTTCTACATTTAATGCTCCGTATATGTGTTCAAATATTCGATGTAACCGGAATCTTGAAAATTTTGTCATTGCCCTAGGGTCTGTCTAGTTCCCGGAAATTTTTAGAAATGCTACTGTAGCAATTTTGTTGTTATTTGACAAACATTATCCAATCATGGACTAACTAGGCTTAAAAGATTTGTCTCGTGAATTTCGTCTAAACTATATAATTAGTTTTATTTTTTATCTATATTTAATGCTTTATGCATGTGTCAAAGATTCGATGTGACGAGAAATATGAAAAATTTTGTAAATTTTTTTTGCAAACTAAACGAGCCCCTAATTTTGTAGCTGCTCACTGTCACTGCTCCGACTGCTGCGAGCGCAGATTCCTGGATCTGCTAATCTAACCGCAGTAGAAACATCTCCTACGCCATCCAACGTGCAGCTCCTGCAATCAATTCAGGCCTGGTTTAGATTTTAAATTTGGATCTAAATTTTGTATAGTAAATGTCCCGTTACACTGTAGTAATTTTATTTTTATTTGGTAATAATTATCCAAATATTAATTAATTAGGCTTAAAATATTCGTCTCGCAAAGTACAACAAAACTGTGCAATTAGTTTTTGATTTCATCTAAGTTTAGTACTCTGTATATTAGCCGACATTTTGATGTAATAGAAAATCTTTTTTTATAGTAAATTACCTCGAGCCAGATCCCTCCGTCTTCCTCTCGCCTTGTTTAGTTTGCCTCAAAGTTCCAAGTTTTTTCACTCTCTCTCCGTCACATCAATTTTTAACCGCTTGTATGGAGTATTAAATGTAGGTAAAAAATAAACTAATTACACAGTTTAGTTGGAAATCACGAGATGAATCTTTTGAGCCTAGTTGGTCCATGATTGGACAATATTTGCCAAATAAGACGAAAATAGTACTATTCATCAGTTTGAAATTTTCTTCAATCTAAACAAGGGCTCTGTTTCACATTCATCACTCCCCATTTAGAACCTACAAGTGTGAACCGCTCGCCGCAATCTCATGCCATCCACGTTAGTAAAAAAAATTTGGGTCGTTGGATCTCCGTTTAACGCCTGCAATTTACTCCACCGTAACCCCACCGTACCCTTCTCGAGAGACTTCCTGTCTTCTGCCGAACCCCAACCAAACCAAACCATCGAAGGGACCGCGGTAAAATATCTCCTCCACTCCGTCTCCTCTTCCCTTTCTCCGTCTCTCCCTCCCTCCCTCTCTCCCGTGCGGCGGCGCACCGGCCGGGGTGGCGGCTCTTCGGCGCGGATGGGCCACCGGCGGTGGCGGTCCTCCCTCCCTCTCTCTACTCTCTCTCTCTCTCCCTCTCCCTCTTCGCGCGCCGGCGCACTAGGCGGCTCCTCCGAGGCGGCGGCGCACCGGCGGCGCCGGCGGGCGACGCCGGTGAACGCGGCTACCGGTCATCCCCCGCTCCCCCTGCGCGGCCTCCTGCACGGCGTTCACGCGGCTCCGCTTTTCCTTGATCCGTCCGCTCCCTGGTTTGCTCTCTCTCTCTCCCTCACATTTTGTTGCTCCAATTAGGTTCTGGTGGGCATGAAGTTTGTTGTCATCTACATGGTCGCCGTCTTTGGGAAAGGAAAAAAGGTGCGCTTGGTTTCTAGGCCATCTTCCCATAATTATGGAGTCACATTATGTTTCTTTTATTGACATACTTTTTAGATTAATACTTGGAGTCCAATATATCCACGTATCTACGCATACTCTGAATTACGCTACCTGTAGTATAAAAACTTTTGAGTCCTCACAAATTGAGTTCTGTTTTTCACCACAGTCCTGTATATGGCTCACAGATTCGTAAATTTCAGATATGATGGTAGTGAATATCATTAAAAGTTTTAGTAATGTTTCGATAATATTAGCATAATGTTGTCTGCTCTCATGGCATGCCTCTTACTATACACAAACTGCATGCTACACACTTCCCAGTTCGCTAAACCAACTATTACTATGCGCCTGGTGTCGTGATGTTTACTGTTTTTTGATTGATTAATAAAAGTCCCGTTTCAGCCAATGGGCAAACTATTCCTCGGTCTCCTGTTATTGATTCCTAACAAGACTATAACAAGTACTTGACAGGCGCTATGCTCCTGCAGTATTCTTTCTCCTCGACTGAACTCCCTTTCCCGCTGTATCTATTGCTGTCGTATCCATTGGTTACTCATAGCTTCTTTGTTCTTTCTTTCCAGGCACTATATTCCTGCAATATTATTTTTCCTCAACTCAACTTCGTTTCCTGGTGGACCTATTGCTTACTCATAGCCTCTTTGTTCTGGTGTTCCATTTTTTGGGATTCCATATGTTACTGTTCTCCATTGCCTTCAAGCATTTGTCGACTCATGTGATGTGTGGCTCATTGCCTATGATCTGATGATCTTGGCATTAGTCGTTTCCCATTTTCCCCCTTATTCAGCCTGTGATGAAAATTTGGTATCCATTGCTGAAGGATATAATCTGATGTTGATTCGCTTGTGAGGTACTGGGCATGTCCTATTATTTACATTATACAGTTTTTGAGAGTAGCCCATTTGTCAACATGCCTTGAAGCTCCAAGTTGATGAACAGATGATGATTGACAGATTACTGATGCCTCTAAGAATCCTGTCTTCATTGAAAAAAAAAAGATCTTCCCTTTTTCATTGCTGCAACAGAAATAGAGTTCTAAGTCATAAGGAGTACCATCATATGGTCAACAAAAAAACAATTTTTAAGTTGACCTCATCTTACATGCTGCAAAAGGTGGCCCTTAGGCAGTCCTGGCCTCCCTGTACCTCGGCAGAAGCTGATTTATTTGCTTTACGTTCTTAACTTAGCCACAGTGTGATTAACCTCTTTCCCTTCTCTTATACCTTCCTGTTAATCGCTTCGATGTACTGTTTTCATACATCTCTGCTCCTCATCTTTGTTGTATGAGCATTTTTTACTCTTAATTACTACGCCCTTTTGTTGCACTACATTATTTTAAGATTATTTTGACCGTGCCTTCCCAGTGTTGCTTCGTCTTCCTTTCGTCTATGTGCTATTATTCTTGTTTCTGTTGCTGGTTCATACTTTTCTCCCTGATACCCTTTCTTGCCTTTTTCGCATTTTTTTCTCTTCTTCAATTGGGAACCTGATGCTGGGTAACAAGGCCATCCACATTAGTAAAAAAATTCACTCGTTCGATCTCCATTTAATGCCTCCAATTTACTCAATTGGGAACATGTTCCCCAGCAACCAGGCCATCCACATTGGGAAAGAAGATTTGGGCCGTCTGATCTCCATGAGGCGTCTCTGGTTTTCCTCTACCGGTGCCCTACTGTTACGGTCCATGTGCTTAGCTTCCATACGCCTGCCGGCACACAATCTCTCTCTTCCTCATTGCCTTGAGGCATTTGTTGATTCATGTGATGCATTCCTCATTTCCTATGATCTGATGTTCTCGGCATTTTGTCGTTTGCCATCACCCCCCCCACACACCCCTATTTAGCATGTGATGAAAATTTCGTATCCCTTGCTCTAGCGTATGGTCTGATGCTGATTCGCTTGTGAGGTACTGGGCATGTCATGTTATTTACATAATGCGATTTCTGAGAGTAACCCATTTCTCAACATGCCTTGAAGCTCCAGGTTGATGAACAAATGATGATTGACGCGTTGCTGAGACCCCTAAGAATCCTGTCTTGATTGAAAAATTTCTTACTTTTTTTATCGTTGCAACACAAATAGATTTTTAAGACATGACAAGTACCATCATATGGTCAACCACAACCAATTTTAAAGTTGACCTCAGCTTACATGCTACACCAAGTGGCCCTTAAGCAGTCCTGGACTCCCTGCACCTGGCCAGAAGGTGATTTATTTGCTCTACGCTTTTACCTTACCCACAGGGTGATTTATTTCCTCTACATTCTTAACTTATCATGGATTAGTTTTGGCTTCTTGCAGATCTAGCTTATATCTCTGTGTTGCATTATATATAGTTGCCTATATGTACAGATGCAGGATCTTATGAATGTGTATTCTTTATATCGTTATCCTCTCCTTCAAGCAGGCCTGCGCTGTCTAACTAGATACTAACAGGTTGTGTATTTAACAGCTGTCTTTGACAATTGATAGTGTGCTCTAGGCCCTGCTGCTCATGTTGAAGGAGGCCACGTACACGAAGGATCATAGGCCATGCTTCCTGATGACACATGTTTAATGGTATGTTCTTGACCATGCCTGGCCTTTGCGATGAAATAAAAATGAAAACAAAGACAGCTGCACATGATGTCCTTAAATATGTTTCTAGATTCAGAGAATGATTTCCCGGATTTGTTACCTGCTGAGCGTGAGGTTGGTCTAAGTTTGCCTCCTCGTCGCCTCTCTCCCCCTGCACCGAAACCCAGCCACCAGGTACGGATGGATATGGGCACTTCCCCTACCTTATTTATGCTTCATCTTTGTTGTTTACTATTTACTACATTCGAAGATTGATTTTTTTCTCCACATTTGTTACCTGGTGGACATGCAGTTGCTGTAGGTTTGCCTGATCATTATGAGACATTTCCTATGCAGAATAATTCCTTGTTTGTTCCCCTGCATCTGAACCTTGATCTCTGAATGTTTGATGGATGCTACCAAGGCGGGCTGGATCAGCATCTCACCAAAAAACACATGATCGACTTCCCACATTGACCATGAAGCCGCTTCTTCCCACACCGGCAACCTCTCCTAAGCTGCTGGCCCCTTACAGGTTCATACTTGCCTTTCCTCTGTGTGCCTAACGCATCGTTATCCTCTCCTTAAACCAAACCTTTATTGTCTAACTACATACTACCATGTTGTGTATTTAACAGCTCTCTTTGACAATTGATAGCTGTGTTCCTGCTGCTCATGCTGAAGGCCCCCCTACACGAAACCTCATAATTCATGCTTAGTGACGACGACACATGTGTAAAGGTATGTTTTTCGCCACGCCTGACCTTTTCCATGAAATGAAAATGAAAACAATGTGATTTGTTAGTTACAAGATGAAGGGACTCCATTCGTTTATTTCTGCACTATGCACACATCTCATGCCTTCTGTTACAATGTGATTTGTAAACATTTCCATACCAAGTAAAGCAGGTACATCAACTTACAAATAGATAGCGGTTTGTAGGTCACTCCGTAAGTATGCTTATTGTGTTCAATACTTACTACTGCATTGATGGTATGTCTAGATTTACAAGTGCAGTTCTATACTATGCACTTTTGTTATTGTTTTCCTCTTTAAATTCCACTTTTTAAGCCATACACTAAACTCATCGGCCTACTTCTGTTGTCACAATATAGTACTGTAAAACTATACTAACTTCTACCTACTTGCTTCCAAAAAAAATATCTTCCTGCTCAAACAGGCAAACAAGAAGCTACATTCAGATTACCGTTATCATCTAAGATAATATTAATAGCTTAAAACATTGTTGAGGCACACTTCCTTGCAACCAAACTATTTCTCCACACCTCTTTTTAGTGTCAGTGTACTGGTTTTTTTTTTTTGCTACAAAAAAATTGCTCCCATCGTCTCACTGTGTGGTTGCAATTCAGCTCTACTCCTTTCTTCCAACTGATCATCAGTGCCCTTTCTTCTTATGTGAGGCTGCAACGGATTAATGAGAGGTGGCGACTGTACAAAGTATCCATGGACTTCCAGTGACCGAGAACCACATCCAAAAAAAAAGGGAAAGTTACAGCCTCCTATGCTCCTTGGTTAAACAGCAAGATTTTTATCTTTTGCCTACACTTATGCAGGTTGTACATATCCAGCGATCATCGTACCTTATGTAAATCGCCAACAACTCCTATGGTTAAACATGTGAATCATCCATGAATGAACCTAACTATGTTCTTTTGCACTCGCGCGCAGGGGCGCGCGCTTTCCACTAGTATGATGAATATGGATGGGGGTACTGCACTGCTCTGCGCCTCTGCCCTGACAGGCATCCCATGCAGAATTTAACACACGCATTTATCTTGCCCTCCCCTCATTTCCCCACAGCCCCAACGCACGTGAAACGTCATTCGTCACTGCCAATGGGACCACCAGAGCGCTGGGCCCAGGATCCAGGGACGTAAAAAAAAGAGAGCTTCCGGTGCCCCAAAGAGCCGACCCCGCAGCCAGCCAAGGTCGCTGTCTGCACTCCACTGGCCCCCCCGGATCCCACCACCGGTTTCGTGCCGCGGTTGCTCTGCTCACGCCCACGCCCCACGCTTGCTCCGCTTCCGGCCAGCGATTTCGCGCACGTCGCAGGGGCAGATGGGGCAATCCACGTGCCCCCCATTAATTAAGTCAACATGAGTCGCGGCCTCCCACCCCACGCTGCCCCCGCTACCAGACGGGGCCACTTTCCCCAAACTGCCCTTCCCACCATCCCCTCCAAAACCATCACCTAGCTCGCTCCCTGTCTTCGTCCCCTTCACTCTGCTCCCCACATCCCGGCCCCGCCAATGGCCGATTCGCCAAACCCTAGCTCTGGGGACCTCCCCGCCGGCGCTGGTGGCTCGCCGGAGAAGCCGGTCCTGGCGGATCGACGTGTGGCTGCGCTCGCCGGCACCGGCGCCAGGTACAAGGCCATGTCCCCCGCGCGGCTGCCGATCTCGCGGGAGCCGTGCCTCACCATCCCCGCCGGGTTCAGCCCCGGCGCCCTCCTCGAGTCCCCCGTCCTCCTCAACAACTTCAAGGTAATTTACCGCGCCTCCCTGTAACTGTCACCCGCGCCACTCACTGCTCCCGCGGGATCTGCGAATTCCCGTGGCCTCCGTGTCACGCCGAGGTTGATTCGGGACGGGGGAAAGAGGGATTCCGTTGCGCATTAGCTTTATGGCCTAGTTTATGAGACATTTGCGCCGGTGGGATTGGCTTGTGGCGCCGGAATATCGCGCTTTTACCCCGCGCTTTCGCATTTCCGGTGGTGATATGCGGCTTCTGGAGCTGCCTTTCCTGCGGGGTTCTCGGGGATATGGTTGTTTTTGCCCGGCTCCTCTTTTGGGGCGCCCCTGCGCCGTCTATTTGGTGCGGGGTGATGGGAGGGCTGTTGCTTGTGCGGTTGGGGGAATTATTCTGTCCGGCACATACTTGGTGGCTCAGAGAACAAATCATCGCTTGGCATTTCTCTTGTGGGGGCTTTAAAGGACCTTATTTAAGGAAATGTCTCCTCAGCCTCGGGTGGTATGGTACTGGTCTCGAGTGCTAAGGGATGGTACACTTCCATAAAGAAAACACCAAGCTGCTGGGGGAAGGAAAGAGTGAATTTTGCAGGCTTGGACTATGGATGGCCATTTCGTTGCTATTGTTTCTTGAGATTGGTTTAAGTGTCAACCCAAAATAAGTGAGGATAGGATTAGGATGCTTGATTACAGATTCATAATTATTGTTCTGTTCCATTTTGTTGTTGCTGTTGACATTCTTCTCTGTTTCCGTTCCAATCATTAGATGCTTGGCAAATATATTCTTCTTACTAAAGTAAGAATTAATGAAGTTAGTATTCATTTGAGATTTCACTGGTGGTTCTAATAAACCTTTAAGGGCTTAAATAATACTATGTTGTCATAACAGAAACACTTTGAACAAGTTGTGTGAGCGCCATCCTACACTATTTGATATTCAATGATTCATATAGATATAGTTTATCCTGCTGGACAAATAATCAAATAGCATTTTTTCTATTTAGGTTGAACCGTCTCCCACAACTGGTACTCTGAGCATGGCTGCAATCATCAACAAGAGCACTCATCGGGACATACTGCCTTCGCCTAGGGATAAATCAGCTGGTAGTGGCCAGGAAGATGGAGTCTCTCGGGATTTTGAATTCAAGCCTCATCTCAATTCTCAATCAGCGGTATGAAACCATTATTGGAATGATTACTTTTGTAATTCTTTAGCACCATAGAACACACATCTTGAGGGAGCTACCAAAAAAAACTTTATCTTGTATAGCAGCAAAGGAAGTTTAAGCATTTTGTTTGTATGATGCCACTAAAATATAATGTAGAAATTATCTTTAAGCTCTGCAGAGGGAAGTTATAGTTTTGATGTACTTTACACCACTAACTTTTAGCAGCATGATGCTCGCTTATTGTTCAATCCTTATCTTATTAGTGTTCAGAGATACAGCTAATTGGTTTCAGTGTTTTACATTTTAGATAGGATCATAGGAGCTCTATATTGCATTCTGGTTCATGGAATCAATTTGTTTTTTAGGTTCTTGTTTTGTATGAAAAAAAACACCCCTCTCTACTGTGTTCTACTACCTCCGTTCCGTTATAACAGGCGTATTTCTCGTTTTCCATTTTGGCCATAATACTGGGTGGGCTGGAGTATCGAGGGAAACACCTAATTAGACCACTCAAAACCGAAACGTCTCATGCATGCGAATATCCCAGCGCCGAAACGTTACATGCATGGAATGGCACCTTTGGTCCATTAAATGAAGGCATAGATGCAAACGTGGCCTGTATACCGCTGGGCAGAAATGGAACGACGGTTAGACTTTGTGGCCGGGGACTCAGATAACTATGCGAGTTAATATGATTTGCATGTGATTGAAGGTTGTCCTTGGTATCTGCAAGCAGCCTTGTCACGCCTGGTAAAAGGGAGCAGAGGGAGTAGCATTTATGTGCATGTTTCTTTGACTGAAATAGTAATTACCAATTTACCAACGCCATGATTTGTTAGCTTTTTTTAATAACTGTGTTGTTATCAACAAGTTAGTCGGATAACATAACCAGTTAACCACCTCCCCCCCCCCCCCAAAAAAAAAAAAAATTGTTTGTTTTGGGAGGTAGGGACTGAATTCTGGCATCAGATGAATTTGAACTCTTGAGTGTTATATTGGAATCCGATTAACTCAGTTTTATTGGGTCTAGTGTATGTTGTCACCAGTATGCATGGATTTGCTAGTAATAAAAAGTAGGTGACACCACTTATTATCATGGTTTGGGAAAATTGCCCTAGGGCTTGCAAATGACTCACAAGGGGACCAGGGATCTGCCATTGAGCTCCCTGTATTATTTTTTAAACTGAGTAGCTGACCACATATGAGTGACACTGTTTTTGTGACTTTGTGTATACCACAATTTCAAGTCTGAATGAGTTATGACTCTGTTACATTCTGGCTTGATAACCTATAAAATGCTACACTGGAAAATGGATTGATTAAGGAATATATGTTATGATTAAGTGTTAGGACAGTTCGAGGTGAAAAGGTTGCTAGTGTGCTTACACATTTACATCAAGCCTGTGGAATTATAATATAAAGAGGAAAATCTGCAGGGATTTGTAGGAATAATCAATGATTGAAGTGGTGTGGATGTTTCCTTATAAAATTTCCAGGGCATTCCTATGTTGCAGTACTGAAAGGATTACTCTCTCTGTGGCTTCGGCTATTATCAACAAAATAGGGTGTTCTAACTTCAACATCGAATGAAGTTGATATTCTTATATTTTGTCCTGAGTCTTAACTAGTCTACTCTCATATGTGTAAAAGTTTTCTTTTTGTATAACTGATAAATTTTTATGAAAAAGCTTCAGTATTTATTGTGATACATCCATATGGGGCTTCTGTGTTTCTTATTCTTGTTGAGTTACGCTGCAAATAATTTTTTATTCCATGATATTCATAGTGCTCACATGCAGGCTCCTGCAGTCAACAATCAAAATCATCATGACACTCCTATGCAAAATCATAGCTCAAATCATGCCTCACCATCTAGCAATTTGATGACTGAAAATAAACCTCTTTGCTCACGGGAATCGAGTCACACAGCAAATGTTTCAAGTGCTCCAAACCAACCTGTTTCAATAGTTTGTCCATCTGACAACATGCCTGCTGAAGTTGGTACATCAGAGATGCACCAGATAAATAGCTCTGAAAATGCTGCCCAGGAGACACAAACTGAAAATGTAGCTGAAAAATCAGCAGAGGATGGCTATAATTGGCGCAAATATGGACAGAAGCATGTCAAGGGAAGTGAAAATCCTAGAAGTTATTACAAGTGCACACATCCTAATTGTGAAGTTAAAAAGCTATTAGAGCGTTCGCTTGATGGTCAGATTACTGAAGTTGTTTATAAAGGGCGTCATAATCATCCTAAGCCCCAACCGAATAGAAGGTTAGCTGCTGGTGCAGTTCCTTCAAGCCAGGGTGAAGAAAGATACGATGGTGTGGCACCTATTGAAGGTGAGTGTGCCATGGTTTCTGTAATTACATTGGATTCCGGTGCATTGCAATTTCGACTTGGGCATACATATATCTAGTTTTTCATTATGAAGTATTCTCTTGCTCATCTTGCATGTCTGTTTCAATTGCTTTTGTGACAGCTTTAGTTCCTGAGTCTTCCAAATTCTTGTGAAGGAATGATTTGAACATACAATGATCATATGATTCCAAGTCTCTTAATGTTTACCTGTGACATTGTGTTGGGTCTGAGCATTTCTGTTAATATGCAGACAAGCCTTCAAATATTTATTCCAACCTCTGTAACCAAGTGCATTCAGCTGGCATGATTGATACTGTTCCCGGTCCAGCTAGTGATGATGATGTTGATGCTGGAGGTGGAAGACCCTACCCTGGGGATGACACTAACGATGATGATGATTTGGACTCGAAACGCAGGTAATCATGGTTTGAACTTTGGACTCAGTATGCCCTAAAGGCTCTCTCCTGTCATTTGCTAATCCTTTACTCCACAACTGTGTGACTAGGAAAATGGAGTCTGCTGGTATCGATGCTGCCTTGATGGGTAAACCAAATCGTGAGCCCCGTGTTGTTGTACAAACTGTTAGTGAAGTTGATATCTTGGATGATGGGTATCGCTGGCGCAAATATGGGCAGAAAGTAGTGAAAGGAAACCCCAACCCACGGTCAGTACTCATTTTGTTCAGTATTTTTGCCACTATTATGTTTTCTTTCTTTTTGTGTTTGACATTCCAACAGAATTTTAACCATTATATGATAAGATAAAGTCAGGTTACATTATTTGGACCAGAAACTAGGAAATGTTTGTAATCAGCATATCTTATTGCAATTGATCATTTGCGTACCTGTTGATTTTTGGCCCTTTCTAAAAAAATTGTTATTACTATGCTGGTTACTTGTGCTCTCTAGAAACTTCAATCCAGAGTGGAAATGACCAAGAAACAATAAAATTTTCTACTTAACGATGATAAGCTGAAAGGTTGACTTTCAATAAATTTGGAGGCAGATCTGGTAAAACATGTATGGTGGAAAGATGCAAAAACTGCTATGGACATCTATCTCAAATATGGAGAAGGAAGCCTTCTTATTAAGGGCCTGTTTGGATGCCCGCCGCTGTTTGCCACACCGAAAGTGCGGCAGGCTGTGGCAGATTGTGGCCGCCACAGTTTGTGGCGACGTTTTCGGCCGCCACAGTTTGTGGCGGGTTCTGCTCTCTACTTTTCCGTGGCCTGTCTTGTGGCTGCCTTGTTTTACTCGTCAACCAAACACAGGCTCCGTATTCTGTGGCGAGCCGCATGTTCGGTGTGGCGGGGTGTGGCCGTAGACCAAACACCCCCTAAGATTGTCCATGTGTCCCTTCAAGGTCCCTCAGAGCTAGAGTCCACTTATTCTGTTGATTTGTGCTGCCATTTTGTATGATTGGCACCTGATCTGGGCAGATACTAGCCAATACTATTATGATGTGTTCTTTTCCCTTTGCATAGATTGCATCTAACTACACAAGAATTAAATTATGAGATATATGTATAGTGTATAAGGAAGGAATATCAGGTGCTTCACATTTTGTTTATACCATCATACAAGCACATGTTACAAGCACATGTTGATTTATGTATCCTAGCCTATCGCCCTACCATGCAAAAGTACATTTCATGTAGAAAATAAACATTGTCTTGCGCTCTTTTCCAAATATGTAGTTTGCATAGATGAAGTGTGTATTTTTTTTATTAATAACATGAAGTCAAGGCAACCGATTGGTTGGGATTTGTCTGCTATGCTTCGTCTTTTGGTTCGATGCCTTTCATGTAGTTTAATAATGGCTGGGAAGTAAGGCTTGAAAGAACTTACTCTTAATTGGGTTGCTAGCTAGGCATGTGGACTCCAATTCGTGTTGGGTTGATACCTACGGTTGCCAAAATTTGGATGGCGCTGTCCTGGTGATAAGATTGGCATGCCTCTACTTTTCTGCACTTTCTTTTTTAAAAAGAATGACATATTAGGCAGTGCATTCATATGTAAAACATATTCACTTCTGTTCTTGATTGCAGGAGTTACTACAAATGCACACATACAGGATGCCCGGTCAGGAAGCATGTTGAGAGAGCATCACATGACCCGAAGTCAGTGATCACAACATATGAAGGAAAACATAACCATGAAGTCCCTGCTTCCAGGAATGCAAGCCATGAGATGTCCACAGCTCCCATGAAGCCTGTGGTGCATCCTATTAACAGCAACATGCCAGGCCTTGGTGGCATGATGAGAGCATGCGATCCAAGGGTCTTCACCAATCAATATTCTCAGGCAGCCGAAAGTGACACCATCAGTCTTGACCTTGGTGTAGGTATCAGCCCTAACCACAGCGACGCAACAAACCAAATGCAGTCCTCAGTTCCAGAACCTATGCAGTATCAAATGCAACACATGGCTCCTGTGTACGGTAGCATGGGACTTCCAGGAATGCCTGTGACAGCAGTACCTGGAAATGCAGCTAGCAGCATATACGGTTCCAGAGAAGAAAAAGGAAATGAAGGGTTTACTTTCAAAGCCGCACCTTTGGACCGATCAGCTAACTTATGTTACAGTAGCGCTGGTAACTTAGTGATGGGTCCATGAGTGTCTCTGCTGATGGTTATACCTCCGTGAATCACATATTACCGTCGTCATGAAGATCTGTTCAGAAGATGCTCTACTGTGTATCATCCACACATAATTGGAGGCGGTCAAGGTATACCTGGGAGCTGCAGCGATGACACATGATGTCTTTTGCTGTTTGGATGTACTCCCTGTATGTGACGCTGCAGCTCAACATTCGTTGTACAGCAAACCAGTTATGATTAATTAGATTATGATAATTTGGTTATGTAAACTTCTTTCTGTACTGGAATATGGGATAGAACCAAAGAGCCATCTGGTGGCAAAGCTTTGTTATCTCCTGCATATGAACGATGCCAGTTTGATATTCATATGAAATGAAATATATCATTTCACAAGTTCGGTTTCTTCAGATATGCAAAAAAAAAAAAAAAAACCCGCTATGTTTCTGCAAACTGAGCTTACTAGCGAAGACTTCCGAACGGTTAGTTAGAAGGGTTGATGACCTTTCTGATTGAGATCACTCTTCAGAGTGCACCCAGATTTTCAAAGCAAAACTGATCTGAAACATATACCCAAACTTACTACTACACATTATCAGGCTGGTAGTGACTGCCATCACAGCATCAGGCTATAGGTGTTCTACTCCGACTCAGTATCACCACAGGCTTCCTATATAATATATAGTTTTAGTGCTCAGCCAAACATATCTATACTACTACGAGGTACTTAGAAAGTTACAAGAAACATTCTCCATCAGATCAACATTCTCTGAAGTCAACACTAGTGCCATGCCGACGAGACTATCAGGGCCCTGTTCTTCCACCCGAGGTAGAGCACGCCGTCCCTCTCGGCGAGCTTGTAGTCCTGCGAGTAGCTCTGCAGCAGCGTCTTGATGGTGGCGTTGACCAGCGCGCTGAGCGGGGACGGCCTGAACCCGGCCATCATCAGCCGCGCTTTCCACTTGCCGAACACCTCGTGCCGCTCCACCCGCTCCTCGCCCTCGCAGGCCACCAGGTTCACGATCTCACGAGCCAGGCAGTGTTGCTCGATGTTGATCCGCTCCCTGTCGTCCCTCGGCAACGCCAGGTCGATGGACTCGAAGATGGCCGTGTAGTAGTCCAGCGTCTCCGCGAACCGCTGCGCGAAGGGGGCCGTGTTGGTGTTGGACTCCTGCTCCACCAGCGTGAGCACCTTGGGCGACAGGCCCTTCACCAGCCTCAGGATCCGGTCCCGGTGGTTCGCCGTGCTCACGGTCTCGTCCGGGATGTGGTGCAGCTCCAGGGTGAAGTTGACAGCGACGGCTTCGCCAGGGACGATGCCGAGATGCTCCTCCTCCACTTCGCTGCTGGAGATAGCGACTGCGTCGAACTGAAAGGGCACCTTGTAGAGTCCAGCAATGTGTGACAGCCTCCTGCCAACCAACTCCAGACCACCGCCTCGGGCGTAAGCTGAGACTGAATCATCAATGCCGGTGATCCTCACGAACGGTGGCCCGCCAGGCCTGGCTGCAAGGGCTTGAAGGAGGGAGATCCACTGAGTCCCTTGAGCGATGTGGAAGTCAATGATATGGATCCTGTCTTCTCCCTTGACAGCCTCGGCGATCGCGCCGTTCGCTGACATGTAGCCGAACTTGAAGTAGGGGCAGGCCTCATAGAGGAAGTGCATGTAGGAGAGGAGATCAGAACTCCTGGGCTCCTTACACTTCAAAGCTTTGTAGATTGAGCTGCCAGAGGCCGCAAGCCTGGCAACAAGACCTTCCACCATGTAGGCTCCCAGCCTCTCAAGTGGCTCACCAGACACTGAAACCATCTTCCTCAACTCCGAGATCAGCAGATCAATGGCGTAGCTGTTGTTATGTTCCACCGCTCTAGCGCAGGCAATCAGCAGCTCCTTCAGGTTCCCTCCGGGCATGCTCATCATGTGCTTCCACTCCTCGGGCTCCAGCGAAAGCTGGTCTGCTATGGAGATCTCGAGACTGTTGACTGTCTCTGGGTCTGTCCCCAGCATTACAGCCTCAAGATCCTTCAGTTTCTGCTTGAGATCGGTAGGGTCCTCAGTGACACACGACGCGCTCACAGGTGATCCATTGCCATTTGTGGAGCCGGAGTGGCTGTCTTCATGAGATACAGGGCTGCCACTCCCAGCATGGACACTTTGACTGGAGGGAGAATCATGCCTTGAACAACCAGAAGCTGCCGAGGAGTCCAGTGTGTACTGCTTGTGATTCTCATGCTCTTCAGAACCAGCATCCGGTGAATGAGACCTCATGGAGTAATGATGCTGCGGCACGACATGGGTGTCCGAAGCTGACTGGTATGGATGACAGAGGCGCTGTGAGTTACCAGAATATAGGAATTGCTTGGGAGTCTGCCTTGGGACGTCGCCAAAGGGGTGCACCATGCGGGAAGTTGGAGTGTCAGCCATACTGGTTCAGCAGAGAGTCCGATAGACTACACCTCCAAGTTATCAATTGCTTCTGGTAAGACAAGCATGTCCAATTTTGAAGTCAATTCAGGGGTTTGCAATTTGATTGCTGATATGTGTGAATATGTCTTCTAGTTGTCCAGGAGTAGTTTATGAAGATCAAACAGAATCTGCAACAGTAAATTAAGCATGTGAGAACAAAACCTACGGAGTAAGTACCAGTAAGAGAATTGGTACTGAAGTTTGACAGTGAAATATGAGAACCAAGTACACAGCCTTGTCGCTTACAGAAATAAATTTGGTGTGCTAACTCGACAACAATTTCTCACAGAAGTTCCCAACTGTCACAAGTCGAGAATTAACTCCTCAGAAAGCATTTTTTTTTCAGGAGGGGCAAGAAGCCCCTACTGTTTAATATATATAAGAAAAAATAGTTTGGTGTGTTCCTCAGAAAGCAAGTTGTGAAAATTCTACAGTTAGCACATACGTTTAACAGCATCTCTAGTCAATCAGGAAAAAAAAAGAGTATCTCTCCCTCAAAAAGGTTCTCTTTACTGAAGGTAGCATACAGCTATTTTCATCCACGCTAATTCTGAAAGGCATGACAGAGCATATAGCTAGTTAGCCTAATCAGAAAAATGCTAGTTGTGAAAAGCAATCCCCAAATCCTCCACTAAAATTTGCATCTAAACAGGGCAATAAATTCAGTAGCACACCGAACCTCCACAAACACAAGCACGACCAACTATCTCCAAATTCGTGCTGACAGAAAAGGAACGCAGGTGGGCAGGAGGATGTTGTAAGGCCGACCAAAGAAAAGCTACGATTCTGCGTCATGGTAAGGGATGTACACCGTACAATCTCCGAAATTTTCTGGGAAATGGTACTGCAACACTTTCGTTGTTTTTTTGGTAATTAGTGTCTAATCATGGTCTAATTAGACTTAAAATATTCGTCTCGTGAATTTTGTCTAAACTATGTAATTAGTTTTATTTTTTTATCTATATTTAATGCTTCATGCATGCGTCCATGTTGACTGGAAGACTTTCTTGAGTCGTCTCAACATAGCCGGTCCTAAGCCCGGGTAAAGGAGGAGGGTGTGTTAAGGTCTGACGAACCAACGGTAAAAAAAATGTCACTCTCATGGATTTGAAACCCACAAGATTGACCGGCAATCAACATGACTGAACCGTGACCTCTTTCTGTCTTGTGTCCTTTATGTCCCTTTATGTGTCTCCATATTTCTCGTCTCTTTTAGGTTTTATCTTTAGCCTACCTTAACTTGCTTGGGACAAAAGGCTATGTTTTATTGTTGTATGCATGCATTCAAAGATTCGGCGTGACGGGAATCTTGAAAAAATTTAGAAACTAAGGGCTGGTTTAGTTCGTGAAAAATTTGGCAAAATGACACTGTAGCAGTTTCGTTGTTATTTGGTAATTAGTGTCCAATCATGGTCTAATTAGGCTTAAAAGATTCGTCTCGTGCATTTCGTCTAAACTGTATAATTAGTTTTATTTTTTATCTATATTTAATGTTTCATGCATGCGTCTAAAGATTCGATGTGACGGGGAATCTTGAAAAATTTTGGGAACTAAACAGGCCCTAAACAGGCACCAAACGTGCTAGTACTGAATTGAGGTACGAACAGTCAACAGAAGAGAGGCTGCAGGCGACAGTAATAAAGTATCACCATCGTTCTCGCAGAATTTTCTGTGGCAAACCAACCCCCGCACAAGGAGTTTGACCCGTGCGTTGAACCACTCCCGGCACAAGAAAAAAAATTTATCCTCTTTTATATATAAAAATTCAGAACATTAGGTGGTCAAAAGCTTCTAGATCTGTCGTTTTTTTCGGTCACTCATCGTGCTCATCCTAAGACCTAATCGAGTGACATGTTTTTTTAAAAAAAAATAGAAACAAGAACTTCACCACAACTTCAGCCTGTTTAGTTGGCCAAAGAGGTAAGAAAAAAGTATGCGTAGTATCGTCACATCAAATTTTCGGACGCATACATGAAGTATTAAATATAAGTAAAAAAAAACTAATTGCACAGTTTGTCTGTAAATGTCGAAACAAATCTTTTAAGCCTAATTAGTACATAATTGGATAAATTTTGCCAAATAACAACAAAAAATACTACAAAAATTTATCCAAAATTTTTCACCAACTAAACCGGCTCTTCACAAAGTTAAGGCCATGAATGATGGATGTGCTGTATGAGCCTATGGGGGTTCTAGGCTACTTGTACTACTAGTAGTCTAGTACTAGTACGAGATGACCCTGTTCTTGCAGGATACTGTATGCAGAAAAATAATCACTTTTAAGTAAAAAAAATCATCATTCACCAAGAAAAGCCCCATTCAGAGAAGCTTTGTTGTCTCTCAGCGTCACAGACTAACAGGGCACATGACAACGAAGTGAGCGTCTAGATCGATTCACGCAAACCACTGTCACATGCGAAGGTCAAGACAGCCGCAGTGAGACACCGAGCCCCCGAAGCGGCACTAACAGGAGCAACCAGAGACGACACGCAGCCCAAGCAGAGTTACAGGAGGTTGAACCTGAACGTTGAAGCAAAACAAGCAAAGACAGCAGCTTCCCATCCGTTTCGATTGCCAACCGCACACAGGCCCAAGCTAGAACAGGGAGGCAAGCAAGGCAAGGCAGGAGGCAAGCACGTACCTCTCCCGTCGTCCGGCGGGCGCCCAGGCCAGATCCTTGAGCTGCTGAGGCTTCCGTACTCGGAGAGCGGACAGGCAGCTAAGTCCCAGCTGGTGGAGCAGACAGGGAAGAACAGAGCAGTAACGCAGAAAGGGGGCGCGGTAGCTGGGGTCTGGAGAAGACGAGAAGAGGTGGGGATGGTGCGCGCTGGGCAGTGGGCCCGGGCAGGCAGGTGGTGGTGGCCCGGGGAGTGGGATGTTTCCGCCGAGGGAGGAGGGGAGTGGGGGTGGCGCCGCGTATTTCTACCCGCGTCCGTGCGTGCTTCGCCTGTGCTCGCCCGTGCGCGTCGTCCGCGGTTTTCGTCGCGTGACGCGCGGGCGGGTCCCGCGCGCCTGTGTTCAAACCGTAGGTGGGTCCCGACCCAGCCGTAGCACGGTGCACGCAGTGCACTGCCCAGGGACTCGCACCGCGCGCGGGGACAGCAGGGGTTGGGGTGGGGGGCGGGGGGAGAAAAAAAAAATCTGGACCGCGCCCTCCTGCCCGCTGCCCGTTGCCCGATGCCGATTGCCGCGGACACGGAGCAAACGGGCGCTGCTCGCGGTAGGCGTGGCCGGAGTAAAGACGGAGAGGGGGGAATCGCGGGTCGCGGTCGACGAGGGTCGATTCTCACGAGTAGCGGTAGCGCGGGAGAATTTCATTCGAGACCAAGAGACAACAACATTTGGAAGGGGTTAGAGACGGGTTGCATCTAATTAACTGCAACTTGTTGCGGCTTGATGGCCACATTTCGGCGTTCATCATGGTGATATGTGAGATGACGACGATGATATAATCACTCTGCCAGCGACGGTTTCCTGCACGAGATATCACGTGCGATAGACTGTGGCTCTGCCTGGACGAGGGGGGGGTACGTTGAGAGGACTTGAGGGCTGTTCTTTTTCTAAAGGCTGTACAGTGTATGGATCCAGCTCGCAATTATGAACTACTTCAGAGACATGCTGCTAGATCATGTTTAATACTGTAGCAGTTGATGACCAAATTGAACAAATGAGCTTCTCCACAGCTCGATCAAACTAGCAATGCCACCCGCACAAAATACCACAGACTTATTAAATTTTTTAACGAACTTTTTTTTTGAGAGAAACTTTTATTATTTATATGACTATAATTGTCCCCTCGATGCTTTTTACTACATCTATTTGCACGAGATCTATCTACCTACTCTCTCCATTCCAAATTATAGGTCATTTTGATTTTTTTAATACATCTAATTTACATTATTGACAGTCTCTTTGGCTTAAATGCCTCTCATCTACCCTTTTTTTATTTTACTCCTATCCTGTGGGCGGTGTGTGTGTATTTTTTTTTTGTTGAGACTAGATCCATGTAGCCTTCAATTATATGGTGAGCTCGATAAAATCACCGTCAAGTCTCTCACAAAATTTCTAATTATTTGATTCTCTTGTAAATTCAAATTTTGAATTACCTTGTACCTCACTTAAGGACCCATGGTTGCCTTTTTTTTCTCTCCACAAGACATCACTGGATTCACTTGCTCTTGTCTGTTGCCGTTATTACCTCGAACAACCGCTAGTTGGCCCCGTCATTGCACCAACTTCCATTGGCACAAGCATTCCAAAAACCAACTATGGAATCAACACTGAGACTAGTGACTTGTTGATCTCCAGCCTGCTACTTATGCCACTCTAACACATTATTGTGAACCTTGCTATGAGGCTATGGCCATGTTTGTTTTCTTTGCAATCAATTTAGTGGAAAGAGAAAAAAAAAAGGTAAAAAGTATACTGCAGCATGAACTTCCCACACGTGAGTACCAAAGAATTAATTGAGTGATATCAAAAGACTATGTTTTCACAATTTTGTCATAATCTTAATGGTCGACTAAACTTGTTTCTCTCTCCTTGATCATTGCCATGAAATACATCAAATTTGAGCGACGGTCATTGTAATTGACACATTCAATTCAATTTTCCCCTTCATTGATATGGATGGTGATGCTAAAATGTTCCATCAGGAACATAAGGAAAAAGTGGATCGATGATATTAGACTATAAGGTGAATTTGAAGTGCTTCAGAAAATTTTATGGATATGCCAAGGATACTGGAGACCGACTTTGATAACTCTTATGCATGCGTTTTATCTCTCTCAATCTTCTATAGACGTTTCTTGTACTCTCCTTATCTGTTATTACCAAGAAAAATAGAGTTATAATGCTATTTGAATTCTATGTTATTGTTTTCTCATACTTGAATTTGTGCTGGATTATTTATATTTTTTTATATCTTTTGATATAATTAGACTGTTACAAATTTACAATATATATATATACCTAACCAATGCGTACTTCTTAGCACTTGAGAGTCAAAAAGATATGACTTTTTAACTTATAGCAATACATAGGTCTTTTTAATTTATGTGTTTTCCAACATATATAAATCGAACTATTATTTTTTATTCTCAATGTTAAATTTAGATATTTTTAGATTATAACTTATATTGACTTAATTTAGATGTTTTCTTTCCATTTCATCATCATTCAAATTTTGCCTTCACAAATCGTGTTATATGTGGACTCTTTATTTAGGTATTTTTCTTTCCAAACTAGTGCTATTTTGTTTATCTTATTATTCTAAACTTGCTTTTTATTAGCTGTACTAGGTGTATTTAAAAAAAATATAATCCTTTATATCATCATAAAATCCAAAGTTACATAACCTTTTTTTTATTAATCTTGTAATTTTCAGATTCTCTTGGTGAATGTGGCTCCGTTTAAAACTACTCTTTGTGTACCCTTACTTATATAAACTCCTACGTACTAAAAGTACAAGGGAAAAGAAAAGTAAAATCAAAAAGTGAAATGATTGTGATAGTATTGCATAAATATTCTTTTTGCCTTTGTACTACACAAGTATGTCGGTACTGGAATACGGATTAAAAACAAGTGCAAGCTCATGGTTTTCATTTGAGTACCGCACAAAGCACGCACCTTTTGCAGCGGAGCTCTCCCACACGCAGGCGCAGGGCATCTCCATACTTGATTTACAGCAGCCATACAACCATCATATCCCTTAGCTTTTCCAGCACACCATCACCGGCCGATTTTTCTTGTGTACACACAATTAAAAAAGCGCCGACGTCCTAATCATGCCGTAATCTTTATCATTTCTCTCTTTCTAAGTGCGATGATTTCTTATCTGTCTCAATGTTATCCCCCGCGTCATCTCCTTTCTCTCTCTCCTTTGATTTCGACAGTACTTTTGCATTGAGAAACCATTTTTATACGGCTCCTTTTTTTACTTCTAGATCGCATGGTGGGGTCCATCAGCACACCCTAACCATAGTGTGGCACTGATATGTATAAATAATATCAATAATAAATACAATAAAATGATACGATGTGCAATTGAATTTTTTAGATACTGACAACAAGAACGGTAGGCATCATGATGTAAGTATATGACTCTTTGATTAAGCATGGACCGCCAAAATTGTGGAAATCCGGAAGGGATCATGCTTGATCCTGGGGAGTAGCAGGCTAGCTAGCTACCGCCTTTTCTCGCACGCGACTATGAAGTACAGGAAAGCAACGTAGCATAATTGGCTTGGCAATGATCCAAGAAGGCAACATGGAAAGAAAGGCGTTTTATTTCTTGACTACAAAGAAGCGTCTATGTATGTCGTACCAGAATTGAGCACTTCGCGTAGAGAACGATCCATTTTCGTTACGAATTATACAAGGCGTCACCCTCATCACCCGTATGCCACAGTCGCAGCCCATGGGTGCTTGTGTTTTGTGCTTTTCTTGCTGTACACCTACGATGTTATCACGTCTCTTATCTTACTAGAGGTTGCGAAGGAGACTCCACGTCTATCCTCAAGTGACGCTCGGGAATGTTTACATTATTAATTCTCACTAGTAGACGTGAATTGATCATAGATCGGATGATTGAGTTTCTTGTGGTGGAACCTGTCCATCTGAGTTCAAGTCATATTTTTCTGAATTTATTCTAGGATTTAACGGCATTATGTTTTTTTTGGTAGACGACGTCCCCATCGATAGCAGGTGACTTCATGAATCTCGAGATCTACCGGGTGCTCATAGAGATAAGGTTTGCATTCGTGTGTTCATAGCTCACTAGTAGATGAGCTAGAAAAAACGATAAGTTTTAGAAACTCTCATAAAGCTAGAAATAATTGGCCAAACTCTCATAAAGCTAGAAATAATTGGCCATTCATTTTTCAGGCTCTAATTATTGATGACAATAATAGCTACTAGACCTTTTATGTGTTTCAGATCTTGCTTGGCTATCTATTTGTTCTTGTTTGCACTAACTATAAATGATGCTCGATGGTGATGGGTGGGGAACAACTATTGTTGGCATGGCTGAGGTAGGTGTGAAGACACCATTTCTTTTGCATGGTCATTTCTAATAACCGCTTCATGTTTTACCAAAGGGATACAAATTAGGATTCTCAAATAATTTTGAAAAATAAAATCAGCAATATTTAACATATTGTGAATTTGATCCGAGAAGTTTTTCTTTATAGGAAAACAAAGTGCGGTGATTATATTTTTGAAAAGGTGAGTGTGGTGATTTGGAACGTATCACCGCCCAGCTCCCTCTAAAAGAATTGGACTCTTCACTCTTGTGATTAAACCAGCTTCTGCCGCCACTTCCACATGCTGCTAACGTCTATGTTTACGTACTGCGTACAGTACGTAGAGTGGAAGTGCACCTCTTGCCAGTCTTGGGTGACCAAACAGAAAAGACAGGGACCGAAGACTGAAGTGAAGCCTGCTGGGACCCGGGGGAAATTGCGGAGCTGTTGAGGTGACAGTGGTGAACTTGCTTTTTGGCGCGGTAAATGGTTTGACCTCAACCGTACCATGGGCTAGAAAAGGCAGGATCGGCCAATACGTCGCGACAGCGTCGATGGGCTACGGCTGACTTTCTTAAGGTTCAGGCGTTCAGCTAGTCTATGGCAAGTGGTGTTTGGTGGTGTATGCCATATTGCCATTTGCCAAGCTTATTTGCCTAGTCCAGTGATTGGAGCTTGACCAGACATTAGTACTGGAGTAGTACTTATTAGTCAGCTTTGGTTATGTAAGCAATGGAATAGAGAAGATGGCGTCGCTTCCTCGTGAGTCAGCTTGCTTTGATCTCGATTCTCGATTGACTTTTCTGCGCCTTTTGTTAATAAACTACTACTCCATCTTCTCTATTCCATTGAGTACAGTACAGGTCCTTTTCTGGATTCTCCATGTCAACATGCATCATCCGTGATGCCATTCTGGCATGTTGCATTTCCTTCGGTTTGGTTTTGTATATGACGCCGCGTGTCCGTGGCCTTTTCTCGTCCTAACAAACAGATTTTTAGCGAGCGGCAGATGCAGTGGAGAAGGACGAAATAAGCGGCTGCCATGCGAGTCACGCGTGACAGGCCCCGGCAAAGGCGCCAGCGCTGTTGCTATCCGCAGTGCCTCAGCAGTGGGAAGTGTGCCCTTCTAGATTCCCAAGCCGGGCATGCATGGCAGCGTGACACGACCAACTGATCTTCGATCGAGCGTCGAGTACGTACTCCGTACAGTATTTTCCCGTTCGTTTTGTTTGTTTTCTCCATGGGGCCCAGTGGCCCACGCGTGGTCGCATGATCGCATCCATCTACGCGGTTTCGGCCTTCCGGGACCTCGGCTTCGCTTGTTCGTTTGCGGCCTCCGGGAGATTCCACCCGGCGTCGGGGTCGGGCGCTGGCTGGCCACTGGCAGCAGCAGCCAGCGCGGTCCTGCTGGCGCCTGGCGGTTCACACGTGCCCGCGCGCCGGCCGACGGCATCGTGCCACTGCCACTGCCATTCCCCGTGCACGCCGGCCGGCCGACCACGCCGCGTCGCGGGTCGCGCGATCGGATGCCGATGCGATCTGCCGCGCGACCACAAGATCTCAGTGGCGGTCACGACCAAGGTTTTCATTTTCAAAAATTAAAATTTACCGGAGGTCATGGATAAAGAAGATAAACAGGATATATCGGAAATATCGGATCAAATTCAAATAAAATGTAATTTGAATTTAAGTAAATTTAAATAAATTTAAACAAAATTTATACGAAAAAGATAGATTATTTTTCATCGGCACCTATAGATAAACAGGATATATCGGAAATATCGGAATATTTCGGCCGATAAAAAAAACCATGGCGACGACTCACGACACGAGGACACGAACCCGCGAAGTGGCGCACGCAGTTTTTTTTTTTCCGGGAACGGGAAACCGGCAGCCACCGCGGGTGGCTCTGGCCCCTGCGTGCTCCGCTTTTGGGGCGCCCAGGGGCCTAGCTCGCGCCGCCGTCGCGGCACGTTTCCACGGTCTCGGCGTAGCTTCACACCTGCCCGTCTCCACGGTCCCGCGCTGCTGTTTTCGCAGCCGAAGCGAAACAGTACGACGAGCTCCCACTCTAGATGGTGGTGATGGAAGTTAAAAAAAAAGATGATGGTGATGGACCGGACCATGAGCACTTTCGAGTCACAAACGCGACAAAGCCCACTGTGGAACGCACGACCAGAGAGCCCATGGATGCCCACGCGGCCTGGTCCACAGTTTTGCGGGGCTCCCTACCTGCCAAAAGAAGGCAGAAGGCAGCCCACCTACACCGCCACCTCTGCTCAAAAAAAAAAAACTACACCGCCACCGGACGGCATGGCCCAAACGAACGAGCCGGCAGATCTGTATTTAACTATATTGCAAGTAATCTGATTTCGCTCTACATAAATACTGAAATATAGGAAATCTTACTCCTTAAGTATGTAAACTGTTTAGATTAACCCACTGCCCATATAGAAGTGATTTTCATAGCAGTTTCATCGTATTTTAGCTATAAAAAATATGGTAAATACCCATATAAGGTTTTAAAACCACAAAAATGTCTCTAACCTTCTAAATTTTTTAGAAACATCCTAGAGGTTAGATTGGAATATGACAAAACCAAATAAAGCATTCAAATCACGTAAAAGTATCTTTAAAAGATTTCAAAAATAGATTTAACTCTAAAAAATGGAAAAGTATCATAGAAAATCTAAAATGTTCTCAAAACATTCTAATAAAGGTATAAATAAGTTTGAAAATTTTTCACAACAAAACATGAGATATAATGCATTCATGCTCGTAGCATCTTGTGTTTTTGTTGATAAAAGTTTTTGTTTTTTTTAGACATAGATTAGAATGGTTTAGGAATTTTTTTAACTTTTTATACATATTTTTCCAAATTTACTACATCTAAATATACATGTTTTAGGGATTAGCAAGGTTCAGCAGTCATTGTATACATTTTTCTTTGGCTCTTGCTTACCAGCTAGGCAACGAGCCAGTTTTTGTCCACGCAAAACGCGGAGTTACCTGCTAGTTTTATTTGATAGCCGTGGATGATATCAAAGACACTGCTATCTAACAGTGACCGTCCATCTCAAATCATGGATGATGCTTGAAGTCACTAGACGGCATAGTCCTGTGTTCCATGAAGGATAAGAGATCAAGTTGAGCAAAAAAAAAAGGCTAATTAAAATACACTTTAATAGTTCAATGCGAAGTTTAAGAACTAAAATGATTATTTTGATAGTCTAGAGTGAAATCGAATAAAAATAATAATTATAATTATTAAATTAAAGGAAAAAAGTTCATAAACGAATTCAGGCTCGGGAGGCCAAAATGAGCCAATTGCCAAATACTTTACTACAGAAGTCGAAACAAGGCCGGCCGACCATATATAAACCCTCGGCCGCCGCACCATCTCCGGCCACCATCTTCCGCAACCCCGGGAGACCATTCATCCGCGCGGAATACCAATTCTCGCACCGAGTCTGAAGGTTGGGGTACGGCATTGCTGGTCACGCCCCTACAATTCTCCCGCGCCTCTCCGGCTTCCTCTCCCACCTCCCCCCTGCGTTGCTTGGTGTCGCGGGTGCTGTTCTTCCGGGCTGGAGGAAGACGAGGTTAGTGCATCGGGACTACGAAAACCCCCTTTACGCTACCTTGCCGTTTGCCCCTCGGTTCATGCGGCGGTTCTTGGAGAAACTGGAACAACAGGAGAGGTTTTAGTCGGCTTTTGGGTTTTGGAGACGGCTCCCCTGGAGACAGGGCGCTTCCGTTTGCCCCTCGGTTCATGCGGCGGTTCTTGGAGAAACTGGAACAACAGGAGAGGTTTTAGTCGGCTTTTGGGTTTTGGAGACGGCTTCCTGGAGACAGGGCGCTTCTTGGTTGGGGATGCGTTGGGTTGTCTCGTCTTTTCTTTGTCGCGGAATCTTGTGGGAGATCTGACACGCTTCACGGAGTAGGTTTCTATGAGCTTTGGTTCGCTTCTTGGAACCAGCGGTTGATCATTGGTTCTTTCTGGCATGTTAGAGATTTCGTTGGCGAATAGAATTGCTGATTCTGCTAGTCAGGACCAAATCCTTTTGTTTCTTTGTTCAAATATTTGGAAATTGGAATCACGAAGTGGGGAAATGCGGGTTGTTGGAAAAGAACCGTTCTTGGTGGTACGTTCTGGCGTGTTCGAGATTTTGGTGGGTTTGGTGGAGATTAGAGTTGCGATTGACAATTCTGCAAGTAAAGATCAAACCCGCTGTTTTAATTTGGAATTGCAAAATGGGTAAAAGACGAATTTGAGCAAGTTGCTGGTTCCTTATTTGTTGGGTGGAAACAGACTAGCAGAGAATGGTGCAAGATTTTCGTTTCTGCATACACTGTTGTTCTGCTTTACTGCCGTGGCACTGCTTTACTCGTTCTTTCAACTTCTGGCAAAGAATCACCTGCACTTGCTAACTAAGGCCAAATATGTTTGGAGTTCGTTAAGTTTGGAATTACGAAATGAGGAAATACGAGTTCAGGCAGATGCTACTTCATTTCTGTTGGGTGAAAGCAGACTAGCAGAGAATGATGCAAGATTTTCGTTCTCACGTGCACTACTGGTCCTCATTGCTGCCGTGATACTGGTTTACATCGTGTTCATTCAACTTTTCAGAAAAAAATTGCCTGCATTTGCATGCATCTGCTTAATCTTGCTGTGCAATGAGTTCCAGTACCTTGTTCTTGCTGAAGGAGACAAGAAATGGATATAGAGGAGTGCAGGAGGAGGTTGCAGGATAAGGTCTGGCTACTTCATCCAACGAATGCCAAAGGGATCGTTGACTACATGATTGCAAACATGGCACTTGAGGATATCAGATCATATTTATTAACTGCCACAAATGACACATTATTGAAACTATTTGAGGGTGCAAACCGTCTACAAAAAATCCTGGATTTGTCCAAGGAAAATGAGGAACCCCTATTTGGTCCATTCCATCCCTTTGATCAGATTGGACCACAGAAGCAATACCAGTTTCCTTCGAGAAGCTATTCTCAGGTCCTTCAGGCTCCACTGCACCCCATTGGTCCAACTGGAGCTTTTCAGAAACCATACTCTAAACTCATTGGCTTCGGGGACCATTCCCAGTCTTTGAGCATTCTTGATGATGCCATGCCAAGTCACTACCAATGTGCTAGTATAAATGTTGATGGCTATCCCAGTAATGCCAAGGTCCAAAAGCCTTGTCGTTTTTACTTCTCCTTTGGAAACTGTAAGTATGGTGAGAACTGTCGGTTTTCCCATGTGTCCGGTTACCCTGAGATTAATAACATGAGGCAAGTTCACCACCTTGGGTCATTGCAAATATTGGAGATGGAGATCAGGGATCTCCTGTCCTTGCAGCCATCATCACAAGTGTCAGTCGAGCATCTGCAAAAAATGCACCTTGAGACGTATCTAAAGCCTCTAGAAATTGAGGGATTCCATACAGAGGGTCAAAAGAATAGGAAGGCTGGTTGCGGCCTCACAGATCTGCTCATGCAACTTAACACCATCAGAGTGATTGAGAGGTTCCTTCTGATCTTAAGCATTTCAGCTAGTTTTGCTTTGCATTATTGCATAGATGTTTGGTTTTTACGTTGACTTATGTTTCTATCATTAAGTATTAAATGGCAGAACTGTTTTATTTTATTCTAATAAATGTTTTGGCTATTTAAACTTCAGACAAGGACGGCATTATGTTGTCATGGTGAAAGATGCTCCTAAGTACTTCACTCATGGTTTCGAACCAGTGATGCCTGCTGCCAGCAGTGAATCTAAAAAGATTTATATTACCTTCAATCATACAAGCACATTCACTCACACTGATGTCCAGAACTACTTCAGGCGTCTTGTCTAACTTCAGTGCTTGGTGCATTTTGACTTGAAGCCTCTACCTGTTTTGTCATTATGCAGTTGTCAGCCTGTAAATAATATTTTTGTGATATTTCTACCAGTCAGTATGGTGCTGTTAGTGAAGTGAGATTATCAGAACAAGAGAGACGCATGTATGGTCATGTGAGATTCCTGGACCCTGGGACGGCAAAACAGATCATATCAGAAAGGGGCCCTCATTTCATCTGTGGAAACGAAGTTCGTGTCAAAGCTTTCAGGAAAAAGCATGAACTCGAGTAAGGATCTTATAATTGGTTGTTTTCTGTTGCCTGCTGCTTATGTATTGTAGTCACACAATGTATAAGCATACTGCGATCATTTTCTGTTAAATGATGTCTCATCCATGGTTTAGCATGTTCATGTCTATAATGTTATTTTTAACTGTGGTCCAAATTTTACATGGGCTGTTTGAAATATTCTTGTTGCTGTCATTCTCAAATTGTTTTTTTTTTGGAAAGTTTAACTTGAGACTTATTGTGGGTTTTGATTACTGAAAAGTACAGTGAAGAGACAAGACCATGGACCCCTTTTCACTGCCAGGCAGGGTGACTCAGGCGGCCCTCAAACTGGCTGGCTAGCTGCTAGAACCTTAGCCTAGGGATCAATTTTCCCAGTTTTCCTCTTTTGTTAGTAAAGCTTACTTGATTCTGTAAATCTGCTAGGTGATAATGAAGTTGAATTGTCGCATGTGCCAAATCGTTTGGATGAAGCATCAGCAGATCAAGAAGCTTTCTTGATTGCAAATCTTTTAAGTGACAATACAGCAGAATCATCAGGTGTGCCAAATCGTTGGGGCATGACACGAGAAGCTAAAGATGGGTGAGTTTCATTGTTTAACTTAGTGGATTCAGCTACCTTGTAGCGACTACTTGGATGCTTTATTGATCTGATGGGCACTTTAGTCTTTGTGCAACATAGAGAAAATGAGGTGAATGCAATTAGCCAATTATAGATCGGTTTTCCGTGCGTGAGATTAAATGAATTTAGCAATTCGGATTCTACTGCACTGTTTTTGCATCTTTTCTTTTTTGTTGTGCGCTTCCCCCACTTGAGTAATATGGTTGTAACATCTCTACTGTGCAATTTATTTTGCAGTGATGACTTTAGGCTTCCAGATGACCTTGGAATTTGACTAGTGAGACCGAGAGGAAGCTTTGTACCACAAGCAAACTCTGACCATCAGATTGTACATTACCATAGGACTCAAGTGCAAGTGCTCCTGATCAGTGACTTAGAAGTTAGAACTACGCAGTATAACATATAGTACTTCAAATACAGTTCATTGTTCAGTCAACAAAAGGAGGATATGACATGGCACATTCATACGAAAACTGCTGATACATCTGGGTGTAGTTGAAGTAGGTCCTTATAGAAACGGTTATTCTGCAAGTCGTTTTAAAGTTGTGCAGTCTAGTCCAAGATGGAGTAATCGCATAACTCTTTACTCTGAGAAAAGAATGCTATATACCACGCATGTTCATTTGTTTATCCGCTTATGTACCAAATCTCCAATTGCTCGATCTTTCGTAGGCCTGTTTGGTTCACCCCTCCTAAAGGTTTAGTCACGTTTTTAATTGGCGGAATAGCCAAATTGATCCCTCATCTTTAGTCTCAGGTTCAATTTAGTCCTTCAACTCTTTATGGGTTAAGTCCAATTTACAACCTTCAACTTTTACTGAAGTTCGGATTTCAACCTCGAACTTCAAAACCAGATAACTTTGGCCCTCCAACTCTTGAAACCGTTCAATTTTCAACCTTGGGCTGGTTTCAAAAGCGGTTTTCCATTTTCGGGAGGCGCTGAAATTTTATATTATTTTTTAAGCACCTTAACGTCCTCAAATAAAAAAAAACTCAAAACTAAAAAGTTGTAGATCTCATTGAGAGCTACAACTTTGATATAAAAAGTATATTAATTTGACTCTATATAAAAATATATTAATTTTCTAATGTGGCAAGCGCTAGTACGCGATTGTTATGGTTCTAAAATTTTATATTATTTTTTTGAACTTCTTAACGTCCTCAAATGGAAAAACTTAAAACTAGAAAATTGTAGACCTAATCGAGATCTACAATTTTCGTATAAAAATCATCTTCATCCAACATCTTATTCAAGAGTTATGATTTTTCGAAAGTTAGGTCTTGTCACGCCACTCCCCGGAAAGTTGGAGAGTTGAAAAATTAACTTTTGATTTTAGTTCAATTTCATCCTTATGCTGATGTGGCGCTCCACGTTGGTTGTTCCGGTCAGCAAAGCCTAGTGGTGACTGGTGACCATAGCTTTGGATAGCCTGGTAGCCATGCAATGCATTAAAACTAATTTCACATGAAATTGCATTGGTTTTAGCTCTGAGAGGGACATTAAAGAAGTTATTCACATTTTCATTGAATCAATAGCATACTCCCTCTCCTTTAAAAAAACATATTCCCTCCGTTCCAAGATAAATGTCGCTATGGTATTCGTGTCGGACTTTCTTAAGTTCGACTAGATTTGTAGAAAATGTTAAAAACATTTATATCTTCAAATAAGTTTGTTATGAAAATAGACTCGACGATCTGAAATGCATGTCGGGGCGTAATGTTGTTCAAACCAAAATGCAATGACCTTGAGTGTGAAGGTAGGGAGTAAGTTTACCTACACTGGCAATGCCAACTACCAAAGCTCGCCTATTTACCAAAGCCGACACCAGTGCATTTGCTCACTAGGGCTGCCACCGTGGAGTGCCACGTCAACACAAGGACGAATTTGGACAAAAGAACAAAGATGAGGGACTGCTTTGGCTAATTTAAAAGTTGAGGGACTAAATTGAGCCCGAGATGAAAGATGAGAGACTAATTTAGCTATTCCGCCTTTTTAGTCACTAAAATGCTAAACACCCCGCTAAAGTTTAGGGGTCACTAAAGTTTAATGACTTTTTAGTCACAAGAGGGAGCTAAAAGTGACTAAAGTGTATATAGGACAACTGCTTTAGTAGGTGGAACCTAACGAGGGTCACTAAACTTTAGAGAGATCATTAAACTTTAGAAGCTACTAAACTTTAGTTTGTGAAACCAAACTTGCCCATATGGTCCCGCGTTGCTATTTTCGCAGCCGAAGCGAAATGGTACAAGGTTGCCCTCTAAATGACAGACCGGCGAATGGGCCTGTGGTCGAGTGGTAGGGCAGTCTAGTGGGACACTACCCATCAGAATTCAAACCCTGGTGATCGTACCTTTTTCTGGAGTCTTTTTCAGAAATTTTAGGATACACGCACGCGTGCGCATTCGGTAGTACTGTGTGTTTCCCGTGCACTGGAGGCGACGTGTCTCCCAATCTCTTCTTTGCATGTGTACGAACGCGCACACGTGTGTGTATACGTGTGGAGTGAGTGTGGAGTGCGTATTAAGCCTGGGCAAAATTAACTAAAACCGAAAAACCAAACCGAAAGAACCGAAACCGAAACCGAAAAGTTCGGTTCCTAATATTGAGGAACCGAAATAACCGAAACAAATTCGGTTCCTACTCTCGGTTAACCGAATTAACCGAAAGAACCGAATTATATCAATTATACTTCATTTACTTGCATTTTGTAAGATTATGTTTGGTTTATGTGTGATAATTCATATTTGAACTATTATATATTTGTGTTACTATATTGATATTGTTCACTTATGAATTATTATTATCTAAAATGTATATAGCGTTGCATAAATTTACTTTAGAACATGCATATTTATCATTGTCTTAGCGTTTTCTGAAAAAGTTCGGTTAGAACCAGAACTGAACCGAAATAACCAAAAACCGAAATAGTCGGTTCTGAGAATTTTTGAGAACCGATCGGTTTCCATTTTCAAAGAACCGAATTTCTTCAAAAACCGAGGAACCGAACCGAGAACCGAATGCAAGTTGTATCCGATAAAAAAAAATGACGGACCGGACCATGAGCACTTTCGTGCCACAAACGCGACCAAAGCCCACTGTCGAACGCACGACCAGAGAGCCCATGGATACCCACGCGGCCTGCTCCACAGTTTGGCGGGGCTCCCTTGCCAAAAGCAACCAGCCCACCTCCCGTTCCGCAGGAGCAGGAACGCAGTCCGCAGCGCGCCAGCGGCCCAGCGCCGTTCCCACTTCCCAGCGCACGGCGTAAACCCCTTCTCCCAACAACTGGCAAAGGCGGTTCCAATTCCATCCCCGGCCAAATTGGCCATTAGCGCGCGGAGTCCCAATTCCGCGGCGAGCCTGCGCGCGCGGCGTACGGCGTTGGTGCTTCGTCGCTCTCGAGCCCCCGCGCCGCTCCATCTCCCTCTACCTTCTCCTCGCCCCTGCGCTGCTTGGCGCCGCATGCTCCTGTGCTCCCCGAGGAAGATGAGGTTAGGGCTTTGTGACCGTAAAGCACTACTCCTTCCTCTGTATCGAGGGGGTTTTCCCGGAGCGTGCGGTACAGTACAGTCGAAGTGGTGGTTTTGGTGGGCTTAATTTGGTTCAATTCTGGAGGCGGGGGCCTTAGAGCGCAGTGCGGTTCGTGGTCGCGGATGCGCTAGTCTATTGCGTTTCTCTTGTTCTGTGATTGCGCGGTGGTTCGGTTGGATCCTGTGGACGGATTTTTGAAAGGAGATCTTCCTGATCATCGGTTCGTTCTAATCATCTAATGTACTGGAGATTTTGGGGGTTAATTTGGTGCTGATTAAAGTCGCTGCTAGTAAAGGCAGCTAAAGAAATCTTCTAGTAGAGGCGAATTCTGTCCATTTGTTCGTTAATCTCGGAATTATAAAAAGAGGAAAACACTGATTCGTGCAAAGCTAGTTCTGTTCTGTTGGTGTACACAGAGGATGATGAGTGTCGTTCACTCTCAGTTGTGTTACTGCTATCCATGATTGCTGTGGTTTACTTGTTCTTTGAGCTTCCTGCAAAGGAGCCACCTAGCGTCTGCTGATGCCGAATCTTCCTTCCCAAATTGCACTGATTTGCAACATCTTGTTCTCTGCTGCAGCGAACATGGAATGGACACAAAGAATTGTGAGAGCTTACTGCTGGATAGGGACCGGCAGCTTCATCCATGTAACCCCGAAGGGATCGTTGCTGACATCGTCTCATGCAAAACACGTGCAGAGATTGGACAACTACTCACCTCGGGTGACAAAATAGCCCCCCTGATTGTTGAGGCGGCGCAACAATTCCCACAGTTACCACCACTACAGCCACCTAACGTGCACCATGGCTTACTAACATTCCCCCATTCACACCCTCATCCAATTGACAGTTTTCAAGGAATTCAGACTCCATCGCACTGGTCCCATTCATGGCTTCAGTCTCATCCAAGTTGCGTTCCTCATGAATTTCAGGCCCCATTCCTCTTTCCCCATCTGCGGCCTCAGTTTCACCCAAGTGGCACTTTTTATGGATTTCATGCTTCATTCCCCTTGCCCCATCCACAGCCTCGGTTTGGCTTCAGTGGCAAATCTCATGAGTTTCATGCGCCATTACCACTCAATGTTCAAACTGGACCATTGCACTTTGGGCTGCCTCAGTTACATCCAAGCCTCAGTTTTCATGAAATTCATGCTCCGTTCACCCCCATTGGTCCCACTGGCGCTTTTCAAAGCCCATCTCCTGAATTCACTGGCTCTGGGGAACTCATGTTGGAGAAGGAGATAAGAGAACTCCTGTTTTTGCTGCAACCACCAAGTCTCCAAGTTGAGTCTCTTGCAAATATGTACATGGACAGGTATGGAAAGCCTCTGCGAAATGAGGGACTCCTCATAGATGGCCAGCAGCAAGGAAAGGCTGGTTGCAGCCTAACAGATGTGCTCATGCGACTTAACACCACCAGAGTGATCGAAAGGTTTCTTGTGATCTTTTTCATCTTAGCTAGTTTTACTTTAGATAGATGTTTGTTTCTCAGGTTGCATTCTCATTATGACTCTGTCTGTTTCAACTTCAGACAGGGACATCAGTATATTGTCCCAGTGGAAGATGCTCCTATGTACTTGGCACATGGTTTCAAATTAGGGATGCCTCCTGCTAGCAGCAATTCTAATCAGATTTTTGTTGTTTTCATGCCTGGAAGCAAATTCACTGAAGAAGATGTTCACAGCTACTTCAGGTACTGCTGTCTAACTTCAATGCTTGATGCATCTTGAGTCTTGACATGAACCATCCACCTATTATGTAGTTATTATGCATCTGTAAATAACATTATAATGATATTTCTGCCAGTCAGTATGGTACTGTCAATGACGTGCGAATTCCACCTCAAGGAAGGCGCAAGTATGGTTTTGTGAGCTTCCAGGACCCTGGAACAACAAAACAGATCTTATCAGAAAGGATCCCTCATTTCATCTGTGGAGATCCAGTTCTTGTCGAAGAGTACAAGGAAAAACATGAATTCGAGTAAGGATATAATATGGTTGTATTCTGTTGTTTGCTACTACACATTGATATTGCATTACCATATGGTGTAGGCCTACTACTACCATTTCCTGTTAAATGATATCTCTTGAGTGGTTTAGCATGATAAAGCCTACAATACATATATATTTTTAACTATGTTCAAAATTTTCTGTGAGCTATTCCCTCCGATTCCAAATGCAGATCGTTTGACTTGTGCACAAGAATAAGGAATTGGATTAGTAATCTTAGTGCCATTAATTTATTATGTATTGGGAAAGATGACTCATTCTTTTTAATCCTGAGCTTCGAGGCTGGCCACATCACCACGCTTCTGCACTATGCAATGGCCCACTGGAGACCAGCTACCACCTATGCTTGGCCTGCCCCTTCGCCCAGGCGGTCTGGAGCCTTGTTACCTCTTGGGAGCACTTTGCCACACTTGATGTGGCACAACATGCAAATTTCAACACCCTAGCAGACTGGTGGGAGCACTCCCTCCGCTCGATCCCCAGATATCGCAAGCGAGCTTTCAATGGCCTAGTTATCTACACAATGTGGAACCTTTAGAAAGAGCGAAACTGCAGGATTTTCAAGAATATTCATGCCATGGCCCTCTAATCGCGGGAAGGAACAAAAAAAGCGTGGAAATCTACAAAAGGGCACATTGTATGCAAAATCAATAGGGACTGGGTTTAGTTTCTTATTGCTGGGGCTCCCTCGCTGGTTTGGGCATGCTTGTTTGGCTCTCTTCGCCTGTATATAAAACTCTTCCTCTTAATTGATAGGCAGAGCTTCTGCCATTTGTGTTAAAAAAAAGACTCATTCTTTTGTTAGAATGATAATATTTCTTAAGTTGAGTCAAAGATAGGACGAAAGCGTCAAATATGCATAGAAGTTCTAAAACAACCTACGTTTAGAGAATACTCCCAGTAGAAATTAGGGCTTCTTCGGGCAGGTTTCGAGGCCGCTCGCTTCAAACCCGCCCTCGCGCTCGGTTGTGTACTTGAACTTTCTCTCCCTCTTAATGAAAAACGGGCACACACCCGGTCGCGAAAAAGTTTTTCTTACAAGCATTTTCTGTGTCATTAGGACAAGGCTTTGATTGACAATTACTTTACTCCAGCGATATTTACTTTGTGATAATAATATAATTATAAGTAAGTACTTTTGAATAAGAATAGAATATCATCAATTTTGTGTCAACTATTAATAGAGTAGTAATTATTGGTCGAAGGCTTGTCTAAATGAAATGAAAAAAACCTTATAATTACAAATGGAGGGAGTAGTTGACAAGGCTAAGACGGCCTACACTTGGAATTAGAGGGAGTATGTTTTAAGTACTCTTATAACTGTCATTATTCAAGACAGTTTCAGAAAGTTAACTCTACAGTTGTTTACTTGTTTCAACTTCAGACAGGAACATCCTCCTAAGTACTTGGCTCATGGTTCCAAACTGGGGGTGCCTCCTGCTAGAAGGGATTCTAACCAGATTTATGTTGTTTTCGTGCGTGAAAGCAAATTCACTGAAGATGATGTTTGGAACTACTTCAGGTATTGCCGGTTAACTTTGGTGCTCAGTGCATTTGACAGAAGCCTCTACTTGTTATGCTGCTGTATAACATTATCTTGATGTTTCTGCCAGTCAGTATGGTACTGTCAGTAATGTGCGAATTCCACCTCAAGGAAAAGGCATGTATTGTTTTGTGAGCTTCCAGGACCCTGGAACGGCAGAACGGATCTTATCAGGAAGGACCCCTCATTTCATCTGTGGAGATCAAGTTTGTGTCAAAGCGTACAAGGATAAAGATGAACTAGAGTAAGGACCCCTCATTTCATCTATGGAGAGCAAGTTTGGTTGTCTGTTGCTTGCTGCTTACATATTGTACTGCCACATAGTGCAAACCTACTACTTCATTTCCATTAAATGGCATCCCGTGCATGGTTTAGCATGTTAGCACCTTGAATCCTTTTTGTTTACCATGTTCACGATTTTTTGTGAGCTATGTCTTAATCTTGTAAATATGGTTCCTCAAGACGATTTTGGAAAGTTAACTCTACATATGTTTTTAACTTCAGACGCGAACAACATCATGGTTTTGAATTGGTGTTACCTTCTGCAAGAAATGGTTCTAACCAGATTTTTATTACCTTCGATCCTGAAAGCTCATTCACCAAAAATGATGCTTGGAAATACTTCAGGTATTGCTGTCTAACTTTAGTGTTTGGTGAAGCCTCTACTTTTTGTGGCTTTATGCAACTGTAAACAATACTATCCTATTATTTCTTCCAGCCACTATGGTCCTGTGAATGATGTGCAAAAGAAACGCATGTTCGGTTATGTGAGCTTCAAGTACCCTGAGACAGTAAAACAGATCTTATCAGAAAGATGTTTAAGGACCTCTCACTTCATCTGTGGAGATCATGTTTTCGTCGAACCTTACAAGGAAAAACATGGACCAGAGTAAGGATCTAATACTTCGCTATTTTTTGTTGCTTGCTGCATACACTGTACTACCAACAGTGATCTTAGGAAAGTTACTGTTAATGGTGGTAAAATGTTGCTTTTAATTCTTTACTTCTGCAGTGGGCATCAGGCTACTGGGTTACCAGTTTACCACCATTTATTAATTCACTAGCCTTTGTTTCTTTAAATAAGTTATAAACTAAAATGTATTTATTGTTAAGCTTTTTTAGTTTTGTTAGTTAAGTCCCTGCAAGATAAGTTTATATACTAACTTAAAAACATGAAGTAGTTTGGTATTCACGGTCTTTTTTTTTCTGTCACCTTTGTGCAATTCAGCTATTTTCTTTTCTTTTTCTTTATATGTTCTGGAATAAAACATTTGTAATTTCGTTGCTTCATGGCAATGAAATTTGGGTTTGTGTGGAGAAAAAAAGTTTCAATGCGTTCAAAATACAGGATGTTGGCTCGAGAAGTTGCTGATTTTGTCCTTGAACCACATGAGGTGTCAGATGTTGATGTTATTCATGAGCATCATACAGGTAAGTGCTGACTAAACACTTGCATTTGTCATGTGTCGCTGCAGGTGCATTTCATAACCTGAACTGTGGCAATATATTTTCCATCGAGTTATTTCTCTGTCCATCTCTACAGGAAAACAATTATTGAGTAACCATGATTTTTATGGGGAGAAGCTGAATAAAGGGTGTGATCAAGGAATTGTTACTGAAAAGAGCAGTATTAATGTTGCACCAGTCATGGCTTCACCACCAACACGAAACCTGTCTGTTCATTATGTTAGTGAAGCAAGTCCTTCACAAGGTTGGAGCATTGTCCATGTTTGGCCTGTATTTTGCTGCACGTTTTCCAGATATTTTTATAGTATAACCTTACTTGCTTCTGTAAACCTTGTAGGTGACAATACTGTAGAATCATCACATGTGTTAAATCATTTGGATGATGCATCATCAGATCAAGACAGGTGAGATTTCTTGCTTATATGTTGGCTACACACAGCTCCCTTGTATTGACTTGTATAATTCGTTGATCTGATGTGTACTCTAGTCGTTATACAACATAGTAACACTGAAGACATTCCTTTGACTCAAGCTTCAAATTGCAAATGCAGATAGCCATTTAGAGCTTCAAAATAGCTTTCTTTTTCGTATTAATCTAGTACTTGAGCACTTCGGACGTTGCTGTGCTGTTGCATATCTTCTCTTTGTTTTGTCACTCATGGACAGTGCAGTCTATTTTGCAGCCATGGCTTGAGGCTTCCAGAAACCCTCGAGGATGTTTTCTGATGGGAGTAACCGAATCTGCCAGTGCACTAGGAACAGACTGAAAGCGCTGAACACTCTCTGATGGGGCACTCTATTGTTAGTTGAGTATGACCCTGTTATGACTTGCTGATACATCTAGACAGATACTCGAAGTAGGTTCTTGTGGGGATCGGAAGGCGTACATACATCAAGGCCTAGGTGGCTTAGGTTGTCATGATAAGATCGTTTTGCAATTCTGCTAATGTTGAAGCATCCTTGTGAATCGACAATAACCGTGCAATCTAGTCCAAGATGGAAATGATATATGCAAAGTTAAGTCTCAGCTATGAGAATGGAATGATCCTTGCGTAGTCCACCTGTTCGCTTGCTTTTTGACATCCTCTGTTAATTTGTTGGGTCTTGCTCAATGAAATCACCAATTGCGGACAGTTCTGCTGCCTTCGTGCATGCCGAGACATGTTGATAGACTCAGTGCTGGCCTTGTCACATCTTCCACCAGTCCGTGGCATGCTACCAAGGTTGCGGTGTAGTTTTGCACCTGGGCTTCCATGTCGACGCTTCGCCGCAGCCAACGAAAGAGAAGCGAACGGCACCCCACGAGCCCGATGGCCCGAGTTCTGATTTCTGAACGAGATTTCCCCGTGGGCTAGTCCACAGTTTTTCTCTACGCGGTGCATTACACGCCGTCGGCCGCTTGGAGCGGACCGTACAGTGGGACCTGCGCTAAGAGAAAAGTTTATTTTTCAAATCACGCCCTAGGAGACTTGTTGCTCGAGAAAATATAGGTTGCGTTTAGTTTTCTATTTCACTCAAAAAATTTTAGGTTTTGTCCCATCATTTTGCAGAATAAAACTAAACATCATGCAAAAATTTTGATAAAAAGGTATCAATTCTCCATTTTGGATTTTGGCAAAAAAAAGTCAAAAAGCCCTCACCCACCCCATGAAAAATTTGTCATTTTGAATGAAACTAAACACATTCATGAAAATTATGACATTTTGTATTTTGTTATTGCAAAATAGTTAGCATTTTGTATTCTATGGGAACTAAACACAGCCATAGTTAAGGTGTTTCGACTATTGAAAATGCAGAGTGGAGTTTGGAGTTAAGGCCTTCCGCAGCGTGCTACTAATGCCACAAACAAAAAGTAATCCAGCGCAGAGAACAGGCATCGCTCCTCTTGAGCCGCAACGGTAGACAACACCTACTACATTCCATGGTACAAGCAAAACAAGGTGTATACATCTTAGTAGTTTTTTTTTCTTGTATTGGACCATTATCACGCTACACTACATGAAGCAAATTAGTTTCATAATAGGATTCTTTTTCAGCGTGTTTGGTTTGTGTCTTGATATCTGTCACTGACTCATCCCACAAAGAGAGCTAGACTATCGGGTGGAGTCATTCCTCATGAAACTGCCGAACACCTTATGCTGCATCAAGTGACTCCGCATATGATCACTTTCTAAACCAAGCACGTTGCTTGACACCGAAGAACATAGGGTCTGATTGGTTTATGACCAAAATTTGTCATGCCAAAGATTTAGCAGCCAAAGTTAGGTAAAAATCTTACCATAGATTTGGCAAGCGAGATGCGAGGGATTGATAAGTTTTGGTAGAAAATCAGACAATAGCCAAAATCATGGCTTGCCAAATCTTGGACAAGGCAAATTTTCGTAACCAAACAATTGTCATTTCATTAAAGCATAAGATTTTAGGTTTACAAAGACGCCACGCAATAACACCAGCTAAACAACTTGGAGGGGTGCAAGCTCACGCTAGCCAAACACGTTACTAGGTACAAACAATTCCCAAGAGCATTTCCAGCAGGCTACCTAAACTCACTATCTATCATATATTTAGATAGTAGAGGCCAAAAAACCCAATGCAATAGGCTACCTACTTGACTACCTACTTTTGTTGACCCAATAAATTCTCCCTCCCACTGCCTACATCTGTTGGGCCAACGAATCTGCCTAGCTATTTTTTTCTCCCTCCCACGCCTCTCTCTCTCCTTCCGCTCACACGCATGCACGCGCTCATCGGTCTCTGACTCCCCGGTGCCGCTACTCCCTCCCCTGTCCGTGCTGGCGGTGCGCCTCCATGCGGGTGGGTAGCAGCCCTCACTGGCGGCGCTGCTCCCCGCAAGACCTCGCCGGCGGGATCCTTCCTCCCCTGCCCGGCGGCGCCTGCCCCTGCTCCCACCGGGCACGGCCTGCCCTAGCTCCCTTCGGTACACTGGCGTGCCCCTGCTCCCAGTGGCACAATGGCCTACCCCTGCTTCCTCCGACACGAACAATAGCCCCTTCGGCGGGAGTCCCTCCGTTGTCTCGATCTGCGCCACCGAGGTCCGATCTGCTAGCCCCTCCTCGGCGAGCGGCTCCTCGAAGCGCGGGCCCTCCCTATGCAATCTCCTCCCTACCGGCGAGCTGCTCTTCTCCCTGCGGCTCCCCTTCTCGGCGGCGAGTTGTTCGTCAGTGACCACAAGGAAAGAGATGACATGCGGGTCCTACGTGTCATTGACTGGTTGAATGAATTTGAGAGCCATGTTTTAGGTAGTACTGCTGGAGTTGGGAGCAAAATTTAGGTAGTATAAAACTAGCTGGCTACCTAAAAAGATAAATAGGTAGCCTGTTTTAAGCAGTACTGCTGGAGATACTCTAAGATTGACAGCTAGACTTTGATAACAATGACAAGGTTGTTATAAAAGAAAAGAAAGTGGACAAGTAAGGAAATAAAGGAAAAGAAAAATAAAACAACGGCGCCTTTGCAGAAATGGTAATGGATGAGCCTGTTTAGTTTGCAAAAAGCAAACCTAAAAAGTGCTACAGTACCTGTCACATCGAATCTTACGGCATATGCATGGAGTACTAGATATAGACGAAAGAAAAAACTAATTGCACAGTTTGGCTGTAAATCACGAGACAAATCTTTTGAGCCTAATTAGTCCATGATTGGACATAAATTGTCAAATAAAACGAAAAGTGCTACAGTAGCCAAACCCAAACTTTTTCACCAACTAAACAAGCCCGATGCTTTTTTGTATCTATCTCTAAAAAACAAAAAAATGCATAAGTGTCTTGCCGCACAGGCCTGAAGAGTGAATGAAGACTGAAAGTCAAGCAAAAGCCCATCCCTGTTCTGTTGGTTGGGGAAGGCTGTTTGTTACGTTCTAACTGATAATTTGAATGAATAAATAGACCATAAAGCTGCCGACCGACTTCGCTCACGCCGGCTCCGCAGCGCCGTTCCCTCCGCTCGGCGCCAGCCATATAAACCCTCGGCCTCCAACCGGCAAAGACACCACTTCTCCAACCCTCCAACTCCAGGCAAACTGCTATTCGGGCGCGGAATCCCGCTTCTGCCGCGTGCCTGGGCGCGCAGCGTACGGCATTGGCGGTCGCCCGCCCTGCGCCTCCCCGTCTACTCCCCCCCTGCGTTGCCTGGTGCCACGTGGTGCTGTGCTTCGCTGCCCCAGGAAGATGAGGTTAGTGTTCCGACTTCAGAAGCTGCAAAGAACTACTCCGTGCGCTACCTTGTCGTTGCTTGATGAGTTCTTGCGTGGGGTCCTTGGAGCCTTGTACAATACAACCGCGCACGGATTTGGTTGGGTTATGGAGACGGGTTCTTGGACCTAGGGGGCGTTCTTGGTCGGGGATGAGCAGGTTTATCTTGTCTTTTCTTGCGCTGCTGTGATTATTGGGATGGTCTGGCCAACTAGCTCGACTGGAGGAGTAGGATTTGGTGAGTTTTGGTTGGATTTTGGAGAAAGATTCTTGGAAACAGTAGTTCATGATCATTGGTCCGTTCTGGCATATTAAGAGATAATGGTGGTTTTTGGTGGCAAGATTAGAGTTGCTGAATTCTGCTAGTAAATACCAAATCCAGTCGGTTCTTTTATTTGGAATCGCGAAATGGGGAAAAGTGAATTCGCGCAAATGCCTGTTGTTTAATTGTTTGGCTGAGGCAGAGAATGATGCAATATTTTCGTTTTCGCGTGCACTACTGTTCTCCATTCCTGCTGTGTCGCCTTCTTTCAATTTTCCAGAAAAGAACCGCCTGCATTTGTTACTGCGAAATCTTGCTCTGCAATGGTTTCATTGTTCCAATATCTTGTTATTGCTGAAGGAGACAAGAAATGGAGATAGATGAATGTAGGAAGTTGTTGCTAAATAAGGCGCTGCAGATTAATGTACCGAACGCCCAAAGGTTCGTTGACTACATCGTCAGTCACAGATTGCCTGCAGAGGTCAGACAGTATTCATCTGCCTCCATTCAGCAATTGCGCCCCCTGTTCTGTGAGGTGATGAATTACCTTGAAGCCCACCCACCGAGACAAGAAATTAATATGGATGAATATAGGAAGTTGTTGCTGAATAAGACCCTGCAGATTGATGCACGAAACGCCCAAGGGTTTGTTGACTACTTTGTCAGTAACAAATCGCCTGCAGAGATTGTACGGTATTCATCCGGCTCCATTCAGCAAGTGCGCTCCCTGTTCCGTGAGGTGATGACTTACCTTGAAGCTCACCGACCACAATTCCAGCAGTTACCCCTGCAGAAGCCACCTTCATGGGGACATGGTCATGGCTTACAGTTCCCTCAGCCTCAGTTGCATCCAAGCAGCAGCTTTCCTGGAAATCAGGCTCAAGTCCCTTTGCCCCATGGACAACCTCAGTTTGACCCTAGATTCAGTTTTAACAGAATACAGCCACCATTCTTCCCGTTCAGTCCAATTGAAACAGTGCACCGTGGTCAGCTTCTGTTTTATCCAAGCTGCAGTATTGATGGAATTCAGCCTCCATTGCTTCCAATTGGTCAAATTGGACAACCGCCGCCGCAGATTCGTCCAAGTGCAAATTTTAATGAGATTCAGCCGCCATTTCCCCTCAATGTTCATTCCAATGCTCTACAGAGCGCTGATCGAAATGCTTCGCAGAGTGTTGCTGGAGATTCATCCAGAAGGTCCCAGCGTTGTTATAATCACTTCAATGGTGGTTGTAAAAATCGTAAGTGTCAGTATTGTCACTGGTCTTATCTTGCTGGGCTGAAGTACGAGTTGCCAAATCACTCCCTTGAGACGTTACCCTTGTTGGGAGAAGAGATCAGTCAGCTCCTTATTTCACAGCGACCATCAGTAGTCCCAATTGAGCATCTGCCAATGATATACTTTGCAAAGTATGGGAAGTCTCTGTTTGTCACGGACTTCAAACCAGAGGTGCAGCAGCTTGGGGAAAAGGGTAGTTACAGCCTCATATGTCTGCTCATGAGGCTTGATACTATAAAAGTGATTGAGAGGTTTCATCTCATCTTATGCATCTCTGCTATTTTCCTTTCAATATTTATTTATCATGTTGCATAACATCTTTAGTCTTAATTTGCAAACACAAAATGTTTCATGTTTTAATTAGTGTTTCACTGTGATTACTGTTGTTTCAACTTCAGCGATGGACAACAATGTGCAGCCCTGGGGGGAGATGTTCTTGAGTCAAGGGGCTCGTCTGCTGATTCAAAATTGGTGCTTGCTCCTCCAAATCCAAGGCATAGAGTTACAATTTATATTGCCTTCTCTCGTCAAAGCACATTCACTGTCAGAGGTGTTTGGAGCTACTTCAGGTATTGCCATATGACTTTATCATGATATTTCTGCTGTATTGTTATGAACTTGTAACTAATATTATCATGATATTTCTGTCAGGAAGTTTGGGCCTGTCACTTTTCTGAAAATCCTAGGGGCCACGAGAGGTTGGGTGAGCTTTCTGTATCCTGAGACTGTAGAACTGCTACTATCAGAAACCAGAAGTAACCGTCACTCGATACTTGGAGCACTAGTTCATATCTTTTCCTCCATGGAAAGACTAGAATGGAAGTAAGTATCTAATGCCTGTTTGTTTTCTGTTACATGCTCTTCCATTTTGTACTACCACACAAACTACTAGCATTATCATTAAAACAATATCTCATGTATGTTTGCTCATTCAGGCCTAGAATATTTTATGGCTGCCTTCATTTTTCCTAAAAAGTAACTGTTTTCCTTCGAGTTTTGCAAATAAGTTACTGGCTAAAGACTATTTAATTTTTGCTTCATTGGCGGGTTTTCATCAATTAGTAAAAAGCGTAACGAAGATCAAGGCCCCTTCCTCTATGACACTGAACTTGTTTTCCTGTAGCAATCATGCGTGATTCAGAGCTTGATTTCCATGCTTTGCTGCCCATAATCTTGTATTTTCCTGACAGGTGCCGCACATCAGGATATTGATCTGCATTTGTGTCTATACATCTATTATCTAACTATACCGGCTATTGTAAATTTTGCAAGCCTGTCTTGTTCTTGATAAGTTACTTTCTGAATCTTTGTATTGCTAAGGTTTGCTTGTTTTGTTTGTATTGTTTATTGTGGGCTTGTTTTGCAAGTTTACTAACTTTCTTAAGGTTGTCTATGCACTTCTTTTTTATTACCTTTGTTCAATTAAGTTCTCTCTTTTATTTACACGTCCAGGAATAAAGGCATTCTATTTGTATTTTCGAATCATAAATGTACATTCTGTTTCCATCGTGTTGAAATTACAGGGTGTCAGGTCAGGAAGAAAGTAGAAGGGCAGGCCTGGTGCAGTTGGTGAGTGCTAGCTCACCGAGTCACCAGGTCCTGGGTTCGAAGCCGTCTCTCTGCAGAATTTCTGCGGGGGTAAGACTTTGCTTCGGTTATTCCCTTCCCCAGACCCCACTCGTGTGGGAGCCTCTAGCACTGGGTCTGCCCTTCAGGTCAGGAAGAAAGTGACAAGGTGTCAGATGTCAATGTCAGTTATGAGCATCACATTGGTGAGTACTGACCAGATACTCTGCTTTCTGTTATCTCACTCGACCTGCATTTAATAAAATAAATCTGCGATAATGTAATTTTCTGTAAGCCATTTTTGTTCTCATATCATCAGGCGAAAAATCATCAAGCGAACTCGAACCATATCCAGAGAAGCTGAATAATGAGTTTGATAAAGTGATTAGTGCTGATAAGAGCAGCAGCACTGTTGCTCACGGAATGGCTTCAGAAGGTATTAATGTGGAATTTCACCATTTTTTTTGGGGGGGGGGGGGTCGAAACTTCACCATAGTATTTGTCCTTACATTTTCCTGCTCTTTGAACCTTACTGGATTCTGTAAATATCCTAGGTGACAATGCAGTAGAATCGTCAGATCTATCAAATCGTTCAGACAAGGCATCAGCAGATCAAGATATGTAAGTTTCCTGTATATATTAGTTGATTCAGCTATTTTCTACTATCTGACTTCTAGGATGGTTTATTGATCTGGTGGTCATTTTAGATTTGGAGGATTTCGGCTGAACTGTTATACATCTTTTCTATTTGTCTTCTTGTATCACCCTCCTAATTAATCTGGCTCTGAACTTTGCAAACTATCTCGCAGTGATGATTCTGGACTTCAGGATGACCTTGCTGTTGACTAGAGGAAGCTTCGTGCTACGAGCAGTAGAACAAATTCGCCAACAGATTGTACATTGCCGTTGGATCAAACGTGTGCAGGTCATTGCACTGTGTGCAGTAGACAAAAGCCAGAAGGACAGGACGGGAAGCATAGTTGAAATAGGTTCATATAGAAAATATCATTTTACAGCTCATTTTAAAGCAGAAACATATTTGCACAATGTAGGTCTCATTTCGAGAAAAGAGTGATATTATTGTTCATGTTATTGCTCAGTTGTTTGACCTCATAAGGGGAAAGATGTACATTGGTCGAATTCTTGTGCTCTGTTTATCTATGTGTTGGGTCTCTGGCCTGTTGAATCTCGAATCGTAGGATCTTCCACGGGATGGTTTGCTTCCTGCTTAAACACATAGTTCGATGAATCTGCGATAGGCTGTGCAGCTGAGCTTAGTGGGACCATGTATAGTTTTGCTCCTCATAATTCTCCGTTAGTTTCACCTCTCTTCTCTCTCTCTTGTTTTAAAGAATCAGACAGAAGAGCTATTGATTATATTAAAAGGGAAATAGAATTTAGATTGAGCAATACAACAAAGCAACGACAACCCGAAAGGGTGGAACATCAATAACAACCAATAGAAGACAACGAAGCTAAAATAACACATGTAAGCAACTATCGGCAAAGGCCGTTTGGACTAAGACTTCAACATGCGCCGCACAATACTACTGCACTGTTTCTCCTTTGAGGCAAAACTTTTTTCTATATAAAAAAAACTCCATCATTAGAGTTTCATGTTCGGCTGATAAAGTTGGCCAACCTAGTCTTTTGAAAAGCCAATGAATTTGGCAGTTTTATACCGTTATAATAGTAGATGGCTTGTAGTCAACATACTGTCTTGATGCTCTTAGTTTATTTTTGTCTGGGTTACCAAATGAGACTAACCAATAATTGCTTGTGACATATTGCAGAATTACGAAAACAAGTAAGATAAATCAATGAGTTGAGCAAATCTTTGAGTAACAATCGAAATTCTGCTACGGAATAAAACAACGAAGCCATTCAAAATACCTTTTTAGGCACGGTCCCTTCTTTTTTTTTAATTAAGAAGTGTAATGGAACAAATATATGTAAATTTGGCCACCACGTGTCCCTATGGTCAAGTAAGCCACACCTGATGACTTTAAGAGAATTTCCGCTCGAAACAGATTGATTGGTAGGCCTTGTTTGGTAAAATCACTGAAATTGGGGATGTTTGGAACCAAATTCAAGCCCATCCTAGCCATAAAAGTACATTTGAGGCCTCGCATTTTCTCTTAGAAAAAAGTGTGTTCCAAACTATTGAGTTGCATATAGCAATCAATGCAACAAAGAGTTTAGTTTAATGGGTAAGATGGGCAAGTCAATTTATATTTCAATACTCTTTTTTTTTTGAGTCGTGAATACAGCAGGGGAGGCCCCCACTGTAGATTTTATTTTATTGAAAAACAACAACAACTACTACTACTACTACTGCTGTACAGAGAGGTCAAAGAGCTGCACAAAGGGAAGACCAAAGAAAGGAGGCCCGAGCAAGGCCAAAGAAAACAAACTCAGCCAAAGAGGTCAAGAAGGAGAAGAAAAGTTGTTCTTTTGGAATCGCAAAATCTACAAGCTTGAAGCCTAGCCTCGTCAAGGAAATTTTGTCTCCAAGAATCAAAGGAGGGGCGGCCACGATCGAAGGTAAAGTTGTTTCTCTGTTTCCAAATCTGCCATGCCCCAATGATGAAGAACTCCATGAAGAAAGGATTCAAAAATTGTTGTTTGGCTTGAATCATCATTTGGAAGAAGGTAGTGGTGAAATCCCATTGAATTCCAAGGTGTTGCTAGCAAGCTTGACTAAAAGGGCAACTGAAGAAGAGATGAAAAGCAGTTTCTTCCATATTGTTGTTGCAAAGGACACAATTGTAGTTGTTTCCTTTCAGCTTGTGCCTTTTCCTTTTGAGAATATTTCTTGTATTTAGTATATCCATTAGAAGCAACCAAGAAAAAACTCTGAGCTTGTTGCAGCACTTGGAGTCCCAAATCCAAATGAAGGGGGCAGGTGGGTGAATATTACTGAAGGGGAAATTGTAGAACCTAGAAGAGGTGTAGGTACTGTTTCCCCAAATGTAATGCCAAGCCTGTTGCACCTGAAATGTTTGAAAGTAATCTTGCAGACTTTGATATTCTTGATAAGCTTGCTCAGAAAGAGGAAGATGAAACTGCATCTCCAGAGTGTTGTTTGTCAGAAACTGAGCAACTGAGATGTTTTTGTTTTTTGCAAAGGAATACATCCTTGGGTACTTGATTTGCATAACATTATCATTCCAAAGGTCAGACCAAAAGAGGACAGTAGATCCATCTCCAATCTTGCAGTTAGCAATTCCTCTAAACAGTTCACAAAGTTTTAAAATATCATTCCACCAAAAGAAACCTTTGTCAGTTGTGGCATGGGGGACCTGACCATTTGAATAGTGGACGCTCCAGATAAGTTTTACCCAAGGAATGTCTTTCTTGTTATAGAATTTATCAAGGTGTTTGAGAAGGAGAGCATTGTTTTGGCTTCTAAGATTGATTATTCCAAGTCCTCCTTTTCTTTTGGGCTTACAACACTTCTTCCAGGCCACTAAAGGTTTCATCTTAGCATTGCTGTTGGATCCTCTCCATAAGCAATGCCTTCTTGCTCTATCAATATACTCTAGAACAGCTATTGGAATCTGTAGGGTGCACATAGCATATGTGGGTAAGGAGGAAAGAACTGAATTGACCAATTGTAGCCTTCCAGCATGAGTCAAAAAATTAGAGGTAGCAGTGAGTTTCCTTTCTGTCTTGCTCATTATAAAACCAAAATATTCTACTCGGGGTTTGGTGGTTCCCAAAGGTAAACCAAGATAAGTGAAAGAAAGAGATTCAAGTTTACAACCAAAAACTCCTACCAACTGCTGAGCTTTTTCATCAGATAGGTTTAAAGGAACTAGACATGACTTTTTATAGTTGACTCTGAGCCATGTTGATTGGGAGAAAGATTCCAACAAGCCTTTTAGGGTGAAGAGTTCACGTTGAGATGCTTTCATGATTAAGATTGTATCATCAGCATATTGAATGATAAGGTACTGGTCCAGCTCAGAGGAGGGGATGGGGACTTCAAAGAGGCCATCACGGTGCCCTTTGTTGATGATACATTGGAGTAGATCAGCAGCTAGGACAAACAGCAAAGGAGACAACAGATCACCTTGTCTAACACCCCGTCGGTAGTGAAAATGTTTACCTGGAACACCATTTAGCAGAATGGAGGAAGAGCCTGAATCCAAGATCCTTTGAGTCCAATCAATCCATTTATCAGTAAAACCCAAATGCTTCATTACTTGTAAGATTGTGTTGTGCTCTATAGTATCAAACGCCTTTGTAAAGTCTAGTTTTAAAATGATGATTTCCCTTTTAGAGTGTTGACATTGATAGATGTACTCATAGGCCCAAGCAAGACAATCTTGTATTGTTCTAGATTTGATGAAGCCGTATTGATTTGTGTGGATCAGGGGTATAATCTTAGCTTGTAGTCGATCAGCCAAAAGCTTTGTGATGATCTTGAAGACACAGTTGAAAAGGGAGATAGGCCTAAAGTCATTGACACTTGAAGGGTTGTTAACTTTAGGAATCAAAGTGATGAATGAACTATTTATGGCTTCCAAATTCAAAGTGCCATTGAAGAAGTCAAAACACAAGGTATAGACGTCCTCTTTTATTATGTCCCAACAACTTTTTAGAAAGAGACCATTAAAACCATCTGGACTTGGGGCTTTGTCAGTAGGCATTTGCTTGATGATTTTTATCAATGTCATGGGTGGAAAATGGACTTGATAAGTGGTCCAAATCCTCCCTTGGTTGGATCAATTGTCCAAGGTTGTAAAGCATCCTAGGGTTGGCAGAGCAACCCATTCTCTTTTTGTATTCTTCTAAAAGCACAACAACTTTCTCATTGTGGTCTGTCACAGTTCTTCCATCCTCAGTTTCAAGACTAGTAATGGTGTTCAATCTATACCTCTCAGTGGCAGCAGCATGGAAAAACCTTGTACCTTCATCACCAAATTTAGTCCATCTCACAATATATCTCTTCTTCCAATATTCTTTTCTGTATCTTAGTAGTCTTAGGATGTGGGCCTTTAAAATTGTTCTGAAGTTATGCTCTTGGGTATAAAGAGTTCTTTGTTCTTCTAAAGCATCTAGAACTTCCAAAGTACTATCGCAGTTTTTTATCAGGTTATTGAGATTTGACAAGCCTTTACTCCATCTCTTGAGGGCTGCTCTTAAGAGTTTGAACTTTGCAGTGATTCTAGAGGCACTGTTTGAGGCAATGACATTTGTGTTCCAAACGAAATTGACTAGATCAAAAAAGCCAGGATGGTCAACCTAGAAGTTTTCAAATCTAAAGACTTGGGCCTTTGGGATGGAAGTGCCAATTTGAATTTTACAAGGAATGTGATCAGATGTTGGCCTGGCCATTGGGAGGAGGAGAGTGTTAGGAAAGTTACTAGTCCAGTTAGCAGAGGTGAAAACCCAGTCAATTTGCTCTAGAAGTGGATCACTTTGCATATTGCTCCAAGTGAAATTTCTTCCTTTGAGAGGAATATCAAGTAGCCCCAGGTTGCTGATTATCTCATTGAAGATCATGATGTCATTCATGTTGGCTCCATCTTTGTTCCTATCAGAGACAGATCTGTAGAAATCGAAATCACCCATAATCATCCAATTGACGTCATCATCAATTTGAAGGTTATTAAGCCATTGAACAAAGTCATCTCTGGCAGGTCCTTGATAGGGACCATAGACAGTGGAAAGGGTCCAAATTTGACCACTATGAGTAGAGGTAAATTGGACTGTCACAGCAAACTTGTTGATTTGAATAATCTCACCAGTGAAAATGGAGCCATTCCACCCCATCAGAATACCGCCAGAGGCCCCCTCAGAGGGTGAATAAGCAAATTTATCGAAACGTTTAGGAGCAAGCTTCTTGATATAAGAGTGATCAAAGTGATCATGTTTAGTTTCCTGAATACAAAAGATGGCACATGCACTCTCTTCAATTTTTTCTTTAATAGCATTACACTTGTCCTCTGAATTTATTCCTCTGATATTCCAGTTTAGAATGCTCCAGGTTCTCTTTGTTCTATCAATGTTGCTATTATACATTGAAACACACTTGAAAGTGTCATCCATTCTCTGCCCAAGGGGAAACCAGAGAGAAGCAAACCAAGACAAAAGCTATAACAGGAAGCACAAAGGACTCCAGACCATGAGAAAATCTACACACAGATGAAAAAATGAAGTACCAACTGTAGCTCCCAATCACGGCAGTTGTTGAAAGCAATAACCATAACTGAAAGAGAGTAGCAGTAGGAGATACTGATTTCACACATCTCATAAGGCTGACAAGAGTATAGAGAACCACCCATAAACTTGATACCGCAGGATAGACCAGGGCATTCCCTGACAAAAGTGGGACTAGAGGGACTTCGATTCATTGGCCACTTAATTGTATATCTTGAGCGACACTCCTGCTTGGGCCAGCTTCAGATTCAGGCCTTGATGCGAGGAGCACCTCAGTCGTCACCTCCGAAGGAGCAATACGACACGTTTCTGTTGCCACTTTTTGAATTTCTACAATAGGGATCTCAGGAAAGATACCACCAATCTCTTTGTACTTAGAAATATCAGTGAGCCCCAGGAAATCAATGGCTTGACAAACAGGAGGGAGCAATATGTTACCCAGAAGATCAGATTGAGACTTGACTTTCTTAATCTTGGTCTTATTTCTGGCAGCTGGTTTCTTTGAAGGAAGCATAGTCGGCTTATGGCCATCCAATTTTTCAATGAATCTTGGGCTCCTTCTAAGTTTCTGTGTGGAGGTAGGGGTGTTGCATTTCCTTTTCCTTGCCACTTTATCCTTGCATCTTTCCATGCTTGAGGTATCGATTGGTTGAACTGAGATATATTCTTCAGGGAGGTCAACGAAGATGTTGCCATGATCTGGAGTGGGTTCTACAAAGACAGTCTACTTGTTAAAGCTTTTTTGCTTTGCCTTTGTACTTCCTTCTAAAGTAGACCCTCATGACGGGCGCAGTTCTGGTGTAAGGACAAGTAGGGTGAACCTGCATGCTTGGCAGAGGTTGCTGATTATCATAGACTTGGCTTAACTGCAGCAAGCTTGAAGGGTCAGCAATAGTAAGAGTGGATTTCTGAGCAGGGGCATTGATGACAATATTGATTGAACTAATCCCCAAAGCAGCAAGATCAATTTGGATAAGAGAGTTTGGAATGGCCAAGCCCCCCATGATTCCCAAGTGTTTCAGACCATCAGTCAGGAAATTGTAGATAAACTCTCTTCGCGCCCTGTCTCTTTGTTCTTCTGTCAAATTATTGTCTACGATAGGCACAAGAAGATCGTTGGTTGCAGGAACTTGGTTTTGGTCCGTTTCCTTTTGGTTTATCATCATGACATTTGGAACATGTTCATCTTGATTAGCTGTTAAGTTGTTATCCATAGCAGACAAAGTTGGACAGCCGACTGTAAGATCTTTGTTATGTTGAATAACTACCTGCTCCACCAGGTTGTTTTTATCCACAGCCTGCTTATCAATATTGACATGAAGGATGGCAGTGGCAACAGAGGATGAGGCAGCATCAACCATAACAGCAGGAACTTGGTCTCTTAGACTATCGGAGGGAGTGCGAAGGGTCTTGACCTGAGACCCGAATGGAGAAGGCAAGTGGTCAGTCTGCACATTGGGCCCAAGAGACCAATGAGTTGAATTAACTTCTCTATTTCCATCATGTGCTTCATCTGAGGGGTGTGAGCGGGGCTTAATGGCCCATTTACGCCTGAGGTCGAAGCGTCGCTCGACGCAGGTTCGAGCTCAGTGCCCATAGTTAAAACAATAAATGCAGCGAGTTTCCTCCTCGCAATATTTAACCAGATGAGCCGGTCTTAAGCAATTGAAGCAGAGGCGTGTTGTAGGATTTGGGGAGAAGTTAAATCGATCACCTTGAAGCTGTGACCCAACAATAGGCTTCTTAGGTGGCTGCAGGTTGGCGTCAGAACCATAATTGTTGTTAATGCGAAGATCGCTTTTGAGTTTTTGAAAGATCTTTTGAACCGGGACATCAGACTGCCTGTTCTCTGAAGAATGAGTATGCCCAGTAGCGGGATTGAGGGAACTAAAGTCTCCCTAATCATTGGGAACATCAAGCACACTAGGATCATTTGAGTCAGTAATGTGAGCTTGAGTAGCGGGATGATCAGAATTTCTTTCAGTCATTGCACGATGGGCCGAAGAAGAACCAAAAACTTTGCTAGGATCCCTCGTAAGAGGGCAGAAAAAATTCCCAATCTTGATCACCGAAGAGAGCTCCGTAGGGGCTGATTTACGAATTGGCGAATCTTGAATAAGCTTTTTGTGGAAGGAAACCTTCTTGGAAGACATTTTGTGCTTGTTCTTGCGATTGAGAACAGCTGACCAGCTATCCTCTTCTTCTTTTTCCCATTTTTTCCTTTTAAGTTCCCAGTTTTCACCTCCATCTCGCCACAAGTGGAAATAGATATCGAAGTGATCAGTGATGATTCTCTTAAGAGCACGAATCAACAGACCCAATGCTTGGAGGCAACAGAAAAACGGAAGTGACGATCTTGCAGGTAGGAGACATGAAACCCAGGTGGAGAACCACCCAAGCAGCAGTGAAGAACCATGGCGACTGACTCTTCAGTTAAACGAAAGAGATATCTTCGGAAGACCACAATCATGAAGAAAGAACCATCCGGCGAGGAGAAAGGGTGATGCACCGAAGAGGAGCACTTGCGAAGAATCTCGGCTTGGAAACTCTTGCCCGGGGTGAAATTCCAGTCTTCCACCAGCTCCGCAAGAGCAGGGTCCTGCTCGAGGGCAAAGAGAGCGCCAGGAGAGGAAACCTGCCGAGCCATGGGGAAAGATGTAACACCGACAAAGGTCTCAAGGGCAGGGGCCGGCGGGTCGGAGCAGTCAACTTGCTACTTCAGGCGGGCTGGCTGCGAGCCCGAGACTTCCGCAAACGGGGACCTACATTCCGTTCAAGCAGCAGTGTAGCGTTGACTATAGCGTGAGTGGCGAGGCTCGCTCGGGACAAGACTGGCGGATCCAGGCGAAGGCCAGTCAGTTCCGACGGATCCGGCGGCACCGTCTTCGAACCTTGGGGCCAGCACGGAGCGGGCGAGCGCCGGCGCCGGCGAAGGTGGCGACGCGCGAGAGCCGAGCGGGTCTGTGCGGACGGTGACTTCCTCTTGGGTGCTGGTCGCCGGTGAAGGGCCGAAGATATTTCATTACTCCTCTCACATGTAGGAGTCACTTGCAATTATTTTAGTCAATCACTGATTCAAGCTTGAAACCTCGATACCCTGTTAAGTTGCAACCCAAAAAATGAAACTAATTGGGCATGGGCACTTTATATTTAACACCGACACTCACTTAGAACTAGAGGCCAAGCTACGTTGTAGTAAAAGCTTAAACCAATGGAGAATATGATCAATTCACTTTACAATTTAACACCAACACTTGCTTGAAACCAGGGACGAAGCTACATTGTGTCACCTGCTGCTGTAGGTGACGGACGGTGAAGCAAAAATTTACCAAGTAACCGACTCATTTTAACCATGTGTTTCTTTTAAAATTGTACTATGTGATGAAGCGTGCACCATATTTTGACCCTTTTTTTCCCCTGCTTGGAACATTTTCTGGCAGAAGGCTCTTCTATGATCTGTTTGTCGTCTGCTGTGCTATATGATCTGATCAACTATAGATTTCAATCGTATATACTACTACTATTCCAAATATAAGATATTTTGGCTTTTTCGGATACATAGCTTTGTTATGCACAATTGAAGGAAAGAAATAATTTCATAGAAGTCCCCAGACAGGAGTCCCCATGTCCTAGGAGTTTTCCTGTGGCATCTGATCTTATCAACTATCGACTCCTTGGATGCTTTATTGATCTGGTGGGCACGTCATAGGATCGCAAGTGCTAATCGCTCTAGTCTGTGACATAGAAATTCTGTCGGAGGAGATTCAGCAATGCCCTTTTTTCTCTCGCGCGAACAGCAATGCCATTTTTTGTCTCTTGATGAACAGCAATACCTGTTTTCTTAGGAAAGGAAGCAGGGTAGAGTTTAATTTAGACAAGAATTGAAGTGAAAACTAATACGCCTAGAGCACCATTCAGCCATTACGCTGGTACTGTGGTGAAGTCGACAATAGCACCTGGTACAAGCCTCTCACCAGATGATCAAGGACTAACTTTAATAGATAGATCCCAGCTACACTTGCGTATGATTAGGCCACAAAAGAAAATAAACTTACAAACAGTACGTCACAAAGAGTTCTAACACAACCACCATGAAATGGTAGGATGTACAGGCCGCCTATGATTCGTGATAACAAGCCTTACAAAAAGGAAACCTCAAGGCCAACCGGCATCACAGAAGGCTGCCTGTAATGGCACTCTTACTGTCTTGCACAGTTAGGCTACATTTTTCTAACGTAGCATTTTGTTCAGTAGTTGTAGTTAATAGTAACTAGCAATCAAGGCGAGGTACTCCTAGAACTAGATGACCAAGTATTCCTCCAACCATTCTGGCAACTGGCACAATGCATTTCTCTTAGATTGTCATCCATTTGCAACTGATTGAGGGAATTCGACGAAGACTTTTCACCTTTAGAGAGGTGATATGAACAATAATTATAAGCTATAGTTAGTGACGTAGTATAAACCCAGTGAGCATGAGGTACCAAGTCAGCAATCAAGCCCATTTCCTGAGAACAGTGAACTAATCAGTATTACGTAAACTGTTATCAAATAAACCCTAAAAATCAGGAAGATATCATCTTACTGTTAGGAGCATGGGCTCAAAAGAAACCCATTCCCACCCCGTAGGCATCTAGCGTCTTGAGACTAGTGTTTTCCTTCCAGACTTCTCTGCAAAACCTGTTAGCAGCAACCTCTGTCTGAATGTATGGTATGTCTCCAAGCTAGTCCCAGCCCACCTCTGGCAAAAACGCTCATCTGTGGGCACAAAGGAGCTCAGAGGAAATGGACCCTTTGGAGCTTTCTTCAATGAAACCAGAAAACGGTGGCGGGGACGGATTCTCTGATCAAGAGACAAGCTCAGGTACATAGGATATTTCGTTAAGGATTGAACCTCATTCTTGAGGTCATTGACCAAGTAAAGATACTTTGGCTTGAGATTGTCCTCCAATGACAAAGATAACACCTGACATGGAATGTGCAACGGTACATATACCATGAGACACATATACATTGTACAATGAACATAATTGTACACGGAAAGCAAGAACAGAAAGAATGGAGAATGACGACATGAGTGAAGTAATAATACCTGAGTAAGACTTGTCAATACTTTGAGAATGTCAGAGTTTCTCATACCAATGCTTCTTAGGAAATTTATTCGAGGTAAGATTCCATCCTCAATGCTGTAGTGAAGCAGCTGAGGGTGTTTTGTGACCATCTTAACAATGCTATCTTTGGGAGCACCCAGTTCTTTTGACAGGAAAAGTGATCGAGATTTCCATGCACTATCAATTTTCTGCACCAGAATCTGTGGGCTTAGCTGCACTACTTTCCCCACATCACTCTCCTCAATACCTACTTCCTCGATCAGATACCTTACAGTTGGCTTCAGAGACTGCTCCACACTGTAAGAAAACATTGAAGGGGCAGCAGAAATAATTTGTCCTATTCGTGTATTTGGAACTCTGATGCTCACGAGAAAATCAACATGAGATTTCAGATTGCCGAGGGTGTATTCAAGAATCTGTGGCTGCCTGACCAGTATCCTCTTCATATCCTTGCTTTTAACCCCAGCATTTAGCAGGAAATCCAACCTTTCTTCTGCTGAAGCCTGACTGATTTGAAAGCAGGCCATGTGTCTCTCATAGATGTAAGTAAAATGAGATTCCTTTAGTCCAAATGTGCACAAGTAATCAATCAGCGGTAACCATTTGTCATCGAAGTCATATTCTTCTTGTAGTTTCTGGAACAGACTTCGAGAGATACTTGCATTTTTCAACTGCAATGACAAACAACCGTAACTTAGTGCACCTAAAAATCAATAATATGGACATGTTACATTTACATGCTGAGTAATTTACCTCAACTTCACTGTCCATGTTCGTAAGATCTGCTGATGACCGTCCCACTTTACTCCTAGGATGCAGGAACTTACTTTTTCCTGGACTGCCGTATTTATCACGGGTTTTGGGTTGTCTTCCTTCCCAGTTTTCTTTCACCAGTGGAGTTTGCAGTCCTGGAGAATTAGAGTTTAAGTACGAAGTAACTGCTGTTTCTAAATAGATTTAGCATAGCTCTTAAGATACCTGGTCTCTTGCTTGAAGCACGAGGGCTGTTTGAATAAAGTACCCCAGGATATTCCAAACCCGACATGTCATCCTGAAAAGGAAACCAAGCATAAAGTTAGGATAGGAGATATAGATGAAAAGAACTAAATGATAAGATTCCAATGTTGCATTCCATGGACAAATAAACAAAAGGATAAAAACACAATGTTTTTCCATGTTCAACATTTGCCTGTCATGTAATTTGAACTCAGAATTCAAAGATCTAATTTTATGGGGTGCTCAGTGAAACATATGCATTTCAGGTTCGCAGTCAATCATTCAGTGGTACTGGAACACAGCGGAGAAGTACTACATACATAATATGTGCATATAATCTTTTCTTGGTGATGATATACATATGGATTTTGATGGACTGATTCAGTAAAAATGTGTTGTTGATCAGCTACAGCCATTCAGTTAAAATCTTAGCTAATCCTTTGAGCCATTATGGTGTTCCGTCACACTGCAGCAGTGCAGGAAGATCTGTTTCTAACAGAAGTAACAGATATCTTCTGAAGAATATAGTATTTGCAATATGGGTCATTGGGATAGGGGGGCAATCTGCCATTTATGCAACTTCATACCTTGAAGCCTTAATGTGTTGATGCTGATTTTGAGGAACACCGACCAGATGCTAATGATCAGACAACAATCACGCCACACTACCTATTATTCACAATATGGTGCAGTTTGGGGGAACAGAGAGGGCACCAGTAATGAAGACAAACAATTGCACACCAGAGAAACATGTTGGAAGGAAAGTGCAGGAGAACGCAAACAGCCAAACACTACAAAGTCAGTCTTTCCAATCCTACAAGCCAAACCGCATAAGTGGCAAAATGGCAGCTTAAACCTTACAAGTCGCTAGATTTTAGGTATTTGTTCCTCATGGTTCGTGGCGTGTGACTATACAAGGACACCCGTTTAACTCGTTCAGCTCACCATGAGAACTGTGTATTGCATATGTGAACCGCAAAATAGCAAAAGTCTTGTTCATTTGATATTATGAATATGGCATTTCTAAGATGATATGATCCAATGCTGGCAGGGATCGGCAACTAGCAAATTGGCAATGAGGTTAACTTACATCGCTCTCGTAGCCCTCGTCGTCATCGTCTTCGTCGAACTCCGCCTCCTCCTCATCATCCTCGTCGAGGTCGTAGTAAGGATCCCCGGAGCGGCGGACGCGGCGGTTGGGCTTGAGGAGGCGCACGTTCGTCTGGAGCGAGAACGCGACGCCGCCAGCGCGGGCGTGAAGGGCGGTCGCGGAAGCGGAGGCGCCATGGGCCGGGGAAGGGAGGAGGATGGAGGGCCGGGCAGCGGCGAGCGGCCGCGGCAGCTGCAGCTGCAGCGCCATGGAGCGAGCGAGGGGGGCTTCCGCGTACGGCGCGGCCTTGGATTTTTTTTTTTTTTTTTTGATATCTGCGGCGGTAGGGTTGAGGGATCGGTGAGGGGGTTCCGTTTGGATGGGGACGAAGGAAGAATCTTGCGGGCGGACTGACGCTGACGTGGAGCGCTGCGGGCAGCGGAATCGCTCAGGGGAGGGGATGTCAGGACTCAGGAGGGTTTAACGCTACTGGGCCGGAACAAGCTTGGGCTGCAAGCTGCGGTGATGGGCTGCAATTTGGGCGGCGGACTCGGCGGACTCAAGTCGCATGTTATAGGCTATATGGCCCTTTTTATGCAACGGTCAAGTTTAGCTGGGTAGAGTTTGGACAAGATCATGGCAAAAAAAAAAAAAAGGAAAAAAGTCTAATTGACCCCACTATTGGGGGTGGTCTAGTTTACCCTCTCAATTATGAAACGGTCTAATTTACCCCCTGAACTTTGCAAAACCGGTCAAATCATCCCCTCGAGCGGTTTTGGACGGTGGGGCTACTACAGTAACAACGGTTTTGCTACAGTAAGCGTGGTTTTGTCCTTTTCTTTTTTATTTATTTTGTCTGAATCTTTGAAAAATCATAGTAAATCACAAAAAAATCATAAAATAGAAAATCCAATTTTGTTGGACTCCACATTAGTATATCTACACAGTAAATATATAATATAGTATGTTTTAGTACAAAGTTTTTGTTGTATGAATTATTCAAATTAATTACATAAAAAAATAAATCAAAATTTACAGCAAAAACTTTGTACTAAAGCATACTATATTATATGTTCACTATGTAGATCTACTCATGTGGAGTCCAACAAAATTGAACTTTTCATTTTTGTGATTTACTATGATTTTTCAAAGATTCAGACGAAATAAATAAAAAGAAAAGGACAAAACCACTGTTACTGTAGCAAAACCGTTGTTACTGTACTAAACCCACTGTCCAAAACCGCTCGAGGGGGTGATTTGGCCAGTTTTGCAAAGTTCAGGAGGTAAATTAGACCGTTTCATAGTTGATGGGGTAAACTAGATCACCCCCAATAGTTGGGGGGTCAATTAAACTTTTTCCTAGCAAAAAAACCCTAAAAATCGGTGAGGACGCTGCTTGAGAGGGAGGAGGGACCAAGACGTTCCTACGGGGAAGGGCAGCAGCGTCGGCGGTTGTTTTTCTCTCGTGGGTGGCGGCGCTTGTTCAGCAGTTGGGGGGTTTTATGGGTTAGTTTTTAACATACTTATATTTTAAAAATAGTGTAGAAGAGTTTTATTTCTATGAAACTATCTCTACTCCTATAAAAATTTTAGTATCTCTCTTAATTAATTTAGTGTCATGTCAGCGTATTTAATACTCATAAAACTCTATGAAACCCCCATTGAAATTGGCTTTATGCGTTGTATTGGTGCTAGATCACTCTGACTTACTTGTGTGGTTTAATAAACTAGTGTCCTTAGAGAAAGTAAGAGGACCGACGTGATTAATAGAGGAAGAAGTTGACCTGCAGACCAACAGAGATGGAAGAAAACGGTCAAGGTACTACAAACAATAGCACATATTGATATAAATAAATATTTGCTGCTAATTTACCATGCATAAAAAAATAATCTTGATGCACTTATTTTACTCAGACATATAGAAACTAAAACAAATCTTGTCTAAATTTAGTTGCCCACTAAACACTTCTCAACTTTGTCAAACTTGTCTAATGTAAAATGTGACAAAGTAGCAACCAAACATGCCCACATATACAATAATAATATATAAAAAAGAGATGCGGCAACATTTCTCTCGGTCTCTCTCAAAAGGATTTCGAAATGCCTGGCCTCGGACGTCCGTCTTGTCCAGACGTGGCTCTTTGCCTCGTCCACTCATTCACTCTGTCTCTCTGTCTCTCTCTCTCCCTCTCTAAAATCTCCACTGCGCTTATCCGCTTTGTGTCAGTGGGGGTGCGTGGCTGCTCATCCGCCTGCTGCACTTTGGCCCGCCGCACCCTCTTTCCCATCGTGCGCCTATCCCCCGTGCACACCGTGCCCTTTCTCCTACCATGTCACACCCCATCGCCAGTCACGTGCGCCACCATCACCCTGGCGCCACCAGGAGTGGCTAGTCCGGACTTCGTCCCCCGTGGTCGGTCGAAGTCGCGGTAGGAAGAGGAGGCCTACACACACTAGGCTCTCGACATTCTCCTTAGACCCAAGCTTGCTGGCTACCGCAGTCCCCCATCAAGTAGGCCATGACTGTCGTCGATGTCGTGTTTCAAGTGTTTCAGACGTTCCAGACTTATATTTGAAGTGTTTAGTCTGAATGTTGCAAAAATCAATCTAGGATGTTGCATATGTTGCGATGACAATATACACATGTTGCAAGCCAATGTTTCAATTGTATCATGTGTTTCAGACATTTGTTTCAAATATTTCATCTGAATGTTTCAAAAGTTGATCTAGTGTTGCACACGTTGCAATGGCTATACACATGTATTCAAATGCATGTGTTTTATCTGGATGTTTCAAAACTAGATCGGATGTTGCACGACACCGTGGCTGTGGAGAGCGGCCTGCCGCAGGGCTTGGCTCCTACCTCGTGCCTTCCTCGCGCGGCGCACCTCACCCTCTCATTTCCTCTCCTTCCCCTCCCCTCCCCTCCCTTTCCTCCATCTCGCCATGGCAGTTCGAGCTCAACCTAAACGGTATGAGCGCAAGACGAGGGAGCTGCGTGCGTCAGGTAAATTGCGGGAGCTCTGTCCGGAGTGACGCCGCCTCTGGAGTGGGATGGACGTGGGGCAGACAGAGTTGTGTGCTTCGCGATAGAGAACGAGGTGTAGGCAAAGATATCGGGAAGCAGAGGTCCGTCCAGACGCTAGTATTGCCATCTGTGAAGCTCAGTTCTCACAGGATATCGGGAGTATAATCACATCACACGTCTGAAAACGGCCAAACTTATTGTCGACAAATCTTGGAAGATACGACCAATGTACAAATCGTTCCACATTGATTGCGTGGACTCTCACATGGAAAGTACTGAAACGTCGATGACCAAGAATAGAAGACGATAAATTTGCCCATCTAAACAAACAGATTTTCCTTTTGAAAAAATAAAAGATTTTAGATGGGAATCACGGATCACGCCACCGCCACGGGGATCATCACTCCAACTCCACTCACCGGCTGCATCGTTTGGCTGCTACCATCATCAGAGTCCACCGCGCAGGCGGCAGGCAGCGCCGCACCAGGCAGTAACGTGCTACGGCTCACGAGTTGGGCGCAGGCACCAGCCACAGGTGGTGGCGGCCCACGGGAAGCCGCGAGAGGGTTCTCCAGCCCGGGCCAACAAAACCTGACGGCGCGGAGCAGCCCGGCACTTCACACACCTCGCGCGCAGAGTCACCGTCTAGCCTCGCTGTCGTACTCGCACAGTCGCACACACCCGTCCCCATCTCTCCCGGTCTCGCCCTCCCCTCCGCCGCCTGCCGCGTCCGGCCGCGGCAATCCGACCTGCGTCAACCGACATGGTGAGCCCGCCGTCCCTCGGTCCTCTGCCGTCGCGTATTCGGTCGTTTTTTTTTTCTGTCCCATGAAGAATCAGAGCGGGGATGGGAAACGCTTGACGTTTGTTCGGCTTGGCTAGAACAATCCGCGTTGTTTTCTTGCAGATCAGCGCGCGTTTCGATCCTCGCTGCCCTCTAAACGTCGAGTTGTTGTACTCTGTCGCTGATCCGTCCACGGCTGGAAGGCGCCTTCGGTGAATATTGTAATGCATATGTAGTGAATATTGTAATGCCTATGTAGAATCTAGGTTCTGTGTGCCTGTGTGGTCTATATATTTTTTTTGGGTGCGTGAGAAGGTTTTAGAAGATTCGCCCAGAAGAATCTGATCTAGATTTTTAGGAGGACCAGTTTCTGCAATTTATTTATTTCTGGCAGCCTCTACCTTTCTGTCCCATGTTTATGTTTATTATAGGCATGATTCTGATTCCATGAGTACCAAAGGATCCAGGTTACAATTCAAAGGGGAAGACGCTTATTTTACGGGTCGAGAGCGGTTTCATCTTTGTGGGAACGTTGCTTCAAGATCTGCTTAAAGGTCATGCATGAATGCCATGTGTATTCCTATGCATTCAGTTAGTCATCTCCAATCTTCAGAATTTTCTTTAGTTCAAACATTGCCTTTTATGTTATGCTTTGTGTGTTCTTCCCATTCAAGGTTCAGAAAATTGGCAGCAAGTGGTAATAGGTCAGTAATTTCTGGCTCGCAAAATGCCAGGTTTCAGATACCGACTAGCCACGTGTTGGTTTTTCATATCGTGAATCACGTGTGCTGGTCAGCTGGTGTAGGATAAGTTTTGCATTACGTTTGCATTCGAACACGTGATCCGTAGCTATTATTTTTTTATGTCAAGCTTTCTATGTTCTTCCCATTCAAGGTTCACAAATTTGGTGGTAAGTCGTAATAGGTCATTAATTTCTGGCTCGCAAAATGCCAGGTTTGGGATGCCGACTAGCCACGTGTTGGTTTTCCATATTGTGAATCACGTGTGCTGGTGACCTGGTGTAGGATAAGTTTTGCATCATGTTTGCATGCGTTTCCATAGCTATTATTGTTTTTTATTGACAAGTTGATTTGCCTGGGCTTTTCGTGGGCCAGCCATTCTAATAATTGTATATGATAGAACAATTTCATGATTTATGAAGATTTTTATTTGTCTCTCTAGGACACTTTCCAGAGGTGGAGGGTACTAATTTGCCATGCTTTAACTAGGACTCTGTTATATTCTGAACTTGAAACTTGTTTCTGATAAGATGGAACGGTTACAGGTTCATTTTTGGCAGCACCAATGAAAAACTGTGGGCTCAATGTTCTTATTTCTCATAAGAGTTTGCAGTATATTTCTTCTGAGCTTTTAGCAATGAATCTAAACTTGTTTAGGCTTTCAAATTCTAAGTTTCAGTAGCATACCAATTATTATCTTTTAGGGAAATGGAAATTGTATTGCCTTGACCAAGCAAATAGAGGAAACCTCTGATTTTCAAAATGATAGTCCAGATCTGAGCAAATCTGCCAATGGCACTGTAGCTTTGTACATCAACTATCCTTTTTCTGAAGTAACTGAAATACAGGGTGTGTAACATATTTGTTTAAGTAACTGTTCCCTGTGCCATGTTAAATTGTATTTCAGTTCCTTGGCACTGCACTGACCAAACACTGTGTTTCTTTGTATCATCTCTTTGGACATTGTCACATCATGTGGAATGATTTTTTTTAATGATTCTGAACAGACTACCTCAAGGCGTCTTGCTGATAGGAAGATAGCACGTTTTGAGAAGAATATCACAAAGAGGGGCTCTGTTCCTGAGACAGTCAAGAAGGCAAATGATTATCCTGTTGGGCCTATTCTTCTTGGGTTCTTTGTCTTCATTGTCGTTGGATCATGTAAGTCCTTAATTCCTTATGTTTCTGATGCTTTGTGGTTGATGGTCTTCCTGGATACTCTTTCGCCTTTAACAGTTGAGTGCATCTGCTATCTTGCATCCTACCATATCTGCTCGGAACCATCTGTTCTAATATTTCAATCATCATCAATCCTAAGTTCTTAACACAGTTTCTTGTCAGTTGTTATTTGTATTACAGTAACATGCTTATTATTTTTGAAGGGTAATGCTTTATGTGCTTTGGCCAGCTAAATTGTGATAAACGATTAGTGGGCAGCATTTCTTTGCAAAGTAATTAGCACTTCTGTGCTTCGAATTTTGAATTTGGAAGTTTGCACGATTGAACCTAAAATGATCTCATGGTTTACTCTAGACTAGATGTATTGGCTGACAACCATAGACATTAGCTGTTCCACTCTCATAATGACTTATAGTAGAATAGAGAATTAAAAAAATTGCGGGGCAAGGGTTTTATGTCACCATAGTTATATACTTACTCACTCTAATATGATGACTTTCAGATAATTGTCAGTTTCATGTAGCCTGATCAGTTTCTTACCCTTTTGTTAGAAACATATTTATGGACTATTTGAATTTGCGGTTGAGTTGTTTACTCTCTTCTTCATGCAGCTCTCTTTCAGATCATCAAGACAGCATCAAACGCTGGTCTATTCTGAGGAGAATTGGTCGTTTACTTATAGCCCTTCGTTAAAGTCAAGGAACAGGGTTGACATATGCAGTTTGTCACTTAGAAACTATACAAGTGTATGGCATAGCTGATGCTCTATAATGTCGCCTTTTTAATGTTTTACCATGGAGAGTTTTAAGTTATAATAGACTCTCCATATATATATGTAATGGAAGTGCTAATTTAAGTCACTTGGCTGACAGGAAAGATGTTGAAGTAATCTATAATACATATCGACTGAAGTTATAGTTCGTGTTAAATATTTTTATGCTCAAATTGATCGTAGCATTGGGGTGTCATACTCTTTAATTTATCGACTAATCTGGTAATCTTTCGCAAAATTTCATCTTGGGTTTTGCTCCCAGCTCATGAGAGGTTAGTATGGTCTGCAACTATCCTAGGGCCAACCTCAAAGAACGGTTTGCCTAGCAGCAGACTTGCATAGTGTAAGGACAATTAATCTGGGATTCGTAGGCAGCACATGTTCGAAAGAACATTGTCAGTATAAATACAGTACTCCATCTATTGTAAATTATGTTTCACTTTGGTTTTATTTTAAATCAGACTTCTCTAACTTGGATTATGTTTTTTAAACAATACATTAACATTTCTAATGCAAATATTTGATGTCGTAGATGCTAGTTGTATTTTTTCTGTAAATTTAGTTAAAAGCCGAGAAATTTTGAGTTTTTGACTGAAGACAAATAGTATAAGAATCATAAGCGCATTTGTGCCCTATAAAGGCCCACCGATAGTTTCCTCTGTGCGGCATGCTACATGCAATGATGCACACTTTGTAGCAACAACTAAACTCAGCAAGAATCGACGTGCACATGATCGCTGTGAGAAACGATGTTGAGCACATGAAAGGGGGTTCAGATGCCCCGGTCACCAAAGTCCGTAAAATTTTGGCGCACCGAGGTTGCGGAGCCTGACCTGACTGACGATTTGTTCGCCCGTAACTCGGATACCTGTTGCCCCCGGTGCCCTGATCAACAAACTGTCGAGAGTTTCTTGGGCGTGGTTTATGCTACCTCCTGCCGATCAATCTTGCAAATCCTAGTTCTCCATATTTGCAGCCGAGGCTCATAGAGTGATGCTGAAGGTCAACTACCTTCAGAAAATGCAGAGTTGATCGTTGTGGAGACTGGAGAGATTGTTTCGCAGCCAAAGCCAGGTAAATTTCTTCTTGGGATCCAACAAACTTCATGAGGTACATGGTTCCCCCTTCCCTGTCTTTTGTTCTTCTGCATCTGCTGGTTCCTGTCTACGTTTGTGGAAAACGCCATTCAAAACTGCATCGCTTTCTTCAGAACAATCTGCAGGCCACCGGATTAGAGATATGGAAGTAGTCGCACTGCGTTTCGATCAGCAGTTGCAGTTGCAATTCTCCTTCAAGATATCATGCAACTGCACACTTGTCTCTTGTTCTTGATCCATCGCCTCACATGAATTCACCGTACGCAGAATGCTTGGCAAAAGTAACACCAGAGACGGGCGTTCGCCAGATGCGGTGAAGCCCATGAGGCGTTCTCTCAACAAGTACCCCTTCGCCACCGCCGTGCTTTCGTCGGCCACGCCTCTCTTCTTGGGCTACGGTGAGTATCAACTCATACAAGGCTATAACGAACTCAGATTGAAATTCTGAATTTTGATACGATGATGTCTGACTGAAACAAATGGTCTCATAACACCCAAAGCAGCGAATTTAATTTGTTCTTGCTATCTCATTTCATCTTGTTTTGATGCAGACCTCGCCGTCGTCTACAACACGATCGTCAGGGCGCAGGGCGACCTGAAGCTCTTGTCGTGCACTGTCGCGCTTTCCTCTAGCCTCGGCATGATCGCAGCCGTGGGAGCGCAACGCCTCATCGGAGATCGCCGGACCGTGCTCCTCTCCGCCGCCGTGCTCTGCGCCGGCGCGATCGCCCGGGGCCTCGCCACAGGCTTGGTGCCCTTCACGGCCGGCGTCTTCGTCAACGGCGTCGGGATGGGCCTGGCTCTCACGGTCGTCCCAGCCTACGCCGCGGAGCTCAGCCTGTCCTCTGCGCGCCGCGCACCCCGACGGATTAGTGTACCTCGGTTGCATCCTGGGGTCGGTCGTCTACTCCATGGGATTCTTGATGATACCTGCTCACCACGCGTGGCGGCTGACAGTTGCCATCGGTACAGCCGTTCCGGCGTTGCTCAGCTCCGTCGTCCTCTTCATGCCCGAGACGCCCCGTTTGGTCATGTCAAGGACACTGGAAGAGGCCGAGCTCCGTCTGCTCGAGATAAAAGTCGAGTGCGGCAAACCGCACGACGGCTCCAACGAGCCGCTGGCGGCGACCAAGCGATGCCGGTGGTGGAGGGAGGAGCTTGGCATCTTGAGGGAGCTCCTGGTGCGCCCCACAGAGCCTCTTCGCCGCGCGGTCCTCACCGCGCTTGTCGCCAAGGTCTTCCAGCAGGCGTCCAGCACCTGGTCCATTCTCCAGTACGTGCAGCGCGCTTTCCGCGACGTCGACGTCTCGTCCAGGGCGGCGCTGGCGGTGTTCGTGTTCGTGGTGTCCTTCCCTATGTCGCTCGTGCTCGTGGAGATCGGCTGGCTGCTGATGAGAGCGCTCGCCCGCGGCTGCTGCCTGGGCAGGCGCGTGCCGACGTGCAGCGTGACCCCGCGGCAGGAGCAGCTGAAGTGGGTGAGGGGCCTGTCCGCGACAATGCTTCTCTCGCTGATGGCGCTGGTGTGGATCGCGCTCGGCCCTGCGCCGTGGGCGGACGCTTCGTCACGCCGCTGCCTGCGGTGGCTGCGGGCCGCGGTGGCGGTGGTGAAAGAGTCTGTCATTTCGGCGGTCTAGTCAAGCTTCGCAGGGGTTTATTGTGTTTCCGAAGTGTACGGCTACTTGATCTTGTGTGCCATTTGATCATCGTCCTCGTCATTTTGTTCTCATGTGGTCGTCTTTTTGGCTCGAAGATGTGGGTGAGTTCTAACGCAGGCAGTTCCACGGATCAAAATCCATCTACAGGCAGCAGCTGCAGGGCATCCGCAGCGGCACAGCCGCCGAGCGATGCAGCAGCACGCGCAGCCGCAGGGCACTGGCAAGGGCGATGGCAGTCGGCGCGGTCATATGGCGTTGGTTCGCGGCGCTGGCACGGCGCAGGCCGCGCGGCCGCCGGCCGGCCTGGCTCATAGGCGACGATGGCCGCTGGCACGGAGCTGCAGAAGGGTGGCACGAGCATGTCGCACGGGAGGCAATGGTCGCGCGACGCACGGGCCACGGGCACTGCATGGCAGGAGCGACTGGATGCGTTCGGGGCCAAGCAGCGGCGGTGCACGAGCCGCCAGGGTGCAGGCTCGGCCGGCTTGGCGCGACAGAACGGAAGCAGGATCATGCGGACTGCAGGCGGCGCACGGCTGAGCATGACCAAGGATGGGACGAGAGAAACCACAACACGCGCCCAACGCAAAACCGTTCGTTTCTTTAGTTCCTGGATGCAAAGCTGAAATCATTTCCCACCGGAGAAACAATTTCTTCCCCTTTTTTTTTTCTCTTCATTAAACATAATGCCACATCATTTTTTTTTCTTAACTATCATAGTATTTAGTGCCATGAAAACCATCTCGTCGGGTTTGCCCTAATGCTTGTGGCACTACCAAGACGAATGACGTGCTTCACTAGGGTTGCACATCTGTAATGTGTCGTGTTGGTGCTGATATAAAATTGAATTGGAATGCTTAGGATTTAGTTAACAAATTTCAGAAAACGGAACCAAAGAACTTACTAAGACAAATGGTGTGCTTCACTAGGCAGTGGCGGAGGAAGGAACTAAATTAAGGTATGGCGAAGCGGCAACGTAGACAACGTAGGTAGCGTAATATCTAAATTAGAGTTTTTTTTTTGCGAAATATTTAAATTAAAGTTTTGTACATAAACTCTTTGCTCCTATCTTAATTGAGAGACGGAGCTCCAGACATGTTTTCAATAAAAAGATTTAATTAAAGTTGGTTCATATACATGAAAATTGTATTGTTTTTCATTCGCCAAATATGAAATATATGAACAAGAACATATGATAATATATAGATGAAAAATGTTAAGAACAGAATTCTGATTAGTTTTGTATTAAATTGGCCATCTACAAGATTACAATATATACATGTTGTTTTTGGGTCTTTTTTGGCATTGCCCTTTTTCTTTTTCTTTTAATAATGGAACGGTTCTTCTTTTGGATCACGTTTAGTTAATTTTGTTTCCTGAACCAATATGCTTTATTATAAATTAATCAACTAAAAATAAAAAAATAAAAATTAATTACCAACAAATAAAACAACTTCACAAATTAAATCACCTTATCCTGATGGGCTGATGATGGAATTGGATTGGGACATGGGCTAGCGGGGTCACTCCTTGCCTCCTAGCTACTAGCATAGTCGCGTAAACGGATACGGCCGACAGATCATAGAGCCACTGAAGGATTAAGGATGGATTGAACTCATCAAGGCACGATGCACAGTAAAGCGGAGCGCAGGCCAGGTGACAACCACCGCTATCGGCTCGGCTCTCTCAATAAATGTGTTTATACGTTCTGTTCTTCTTCTTTAGACCACTTTAGAGCAATAGATTGAGATCTCTTCATAGCGTTCATGACATGGGATGATTTAGGAGAGAGATCTGCTAAAAATTGAGGTATGGCAAGTGCCATACCTTGCCATATGGGAAGCTCCGCCCCTGTCACTAGGGTTGCACATTTGTAATCTGTCGTGTTGGTGCTGAGATAAAATTGAACTGGAATGCTTAGGATTGGTTAACAAATTTCAGAAAACAGCACCAAAGAACTTACTAAAACGAATGGCGTGCTTCACTAGGGTTGCCATCTGTAATGTGTCGTGTTAGTGCTGATATAAAATTGAGTTGGAATGCTTAGGATTGGTTAACAAATTTCAGAAAACCGAACCAAAGAACTTACTAAGACGAATGGCGTGCTTCACTAGGGTTGCACATCTGTAATGTGTCGTGTTGGTGCTGATATAAAATTGAATTGGAATGCTTAGGATTGGTTAACAAATTTCAGAAAACAGAACCAAAGAACTTACTGAGTTTTTTAACACAGAAATGTCAAAACACCGCTTCTTGTTGATCTGGGAAATAAGTACTGACGAAAACTAGGCCATACGGGGCTGTGGATATGCATGCCTATGCATGTGTTGTTTGATATATTGCTCTGCACTTTGTGTATGAATTCCTATTGTTTTTAACATACGTAATACACCCGCCCACATATATTTTGAGATTCACAAAACTACAAGTGCCAATGTGAGAATTTGATAGGCTAGACCAAGATCTTAAAATTGACAAATTAATTCACCATATTCACCACCGACGGACATATCATCCTGGGAAGAAGAAAAATGTATATAATTTATTAAAAAATGCTAGTGTGCTGCTAGATCACGTTTTATTATTGCCCTGCCGTGGATCTTTAGTCGAGCCCGATTTAGCATCTTGAGAGTTTTGTCTCCGAAGTCAAACTGGCACCCAGTGTCCTACACGCATGGGCACATGCACATACTTTCCCTATCGCCAGTTGGTATAGGGAAATGAGTTTGCAATATTGCTTTCTTTCCTTTCCTTTTTTTTTCACTTTTCCTATGCCTCTGTCGCATATTTTAGACAACGGTTATTACATATATTTTATATTAAAATTGCAGTTTTAGTTCACTGCAATATCGGTAGAGATAATCTGCAATTTTTGCTTTCGAGAATAAAAAACATGTTAGACAAAACCACAAACCTGATAAAATCTTATATGTGTTGGCACAAAAATAATTTAACAATTTACAATTATTTCTATAGTCAGACAAGGCAAAAAAATTTGATAGGTTATGACATAAAGACAAATAACAAATCACAAAAGTGACCATTTACTCGTACTAATTGGTAGTACAAGAGCGTTGCATAAAATCATCTTAAAATTTAGGCACTTCAAATATATGAGAACACAAGATGATGACAGACGACACAAGATGCGTAGTTCGATGTGTTTTACTTGAACAAGAAGGCCCAGTAGTTTCAATCCATACAAAACAATTGGTACATACAGAAATTAAAATGGTAATGCTAGTGTTAAGGCATCCGAACGGATAGACACGGCTTCCCAGAAAATTCCCCAATCGCTACCATGCCGTCCGCTCGCTCAACCGCGCCACATGCCTTCCCCACTCCGCGCTCCACCGCGCCGCCCGCCTCCACCAAACTTCTCGCTTGCCACGGCTGCTCCACTGATTCACCGAGCCGGCGAGTCTTCACGACAAATGCTCCAGCAAGCAGGCGAGGAGAGGAGCTTTGTGTGACACCGCAACACCCATGAGTTGCTCGTGCTGCTGCTGCACCGGGGTCGAGCTCCTCAATGACGAGCCTCCATTCGTCCAAAAAGTAAGGTGACATTGCGCTGAATGCGATGTTGCAAGTGTATGTTTCAAGTGTTTCAAATGTTTCAGAGGTATGTTGCAAATATTTTTTTATCGATGTTGCACGTGTTGCAATGACTATACACGTATGTTTTAGGTGTATGTTCCAAATGTTTCATTTGTTTCAGACGTATGTTACAAGTGTTTAATCTGGATGTTGCAAAAGTAGATCTACATATTGTATATACATGCATGTTGCAACCATATGTTTAACTGTTTTAGATGTTTTATACGTATGTTGCAAGTGTTTCATATGGATGTTGCATGTGGTTTAATGACTACACACGTGTTTTCAAGATTTTCTGGTGTCTTGCAAGTGTTTTAGACGTATGATTCAAGTGTTTCGGTTGTTTTGGACGTATGTTGCAAGTGTTTTATCTGGATGTTGCACATGTTGCAATGGAATCCACCTGCCGCAGCCGCCTGCTAATAGCTGCTGGGACACCACCGTGCGGGTGCATTAGGCCGGTACACGTATCCACAAGCGGGGGTAGGTGACTGGGACCCACGTGGGTTCCTGCGTGTGGGTGTAGCGTGGTCAGGCGAAACTGAGCGAACACGATAGTAGGGTGGTACGCAGCGTGGGGTCCACGTGGTGGGACGCGCGAAAACAAGCGGCGCGGGCTTCTTTCGCGTGCGGCGCTGCCTCCTGCGCAAAGGACCGGAGGCGTCCAATATTTTGGAGTGCTCCGGATGTCCGGACATTAGTAACGCCCAAATTAAAATGATAATAAGAAACTCAAACGACATAAAACGGACAGGATGGGTCCTCTTTCACTCTTTGTGGGCAATTTTCCACAGCTGAGACCATGTTATTTTTTTTTAAAAAAAAGACATAACCTCTTGGCTCTTGTATTTTACTATGGTTTTCCAAACGCACTTTACTGGCAAAGTGCGGATTATCTGAAAATTTTGGGGAAGTCCAGGGAGAATATTCAGAACAGTCTCAAAACTTTGCAAATCCGAAGTCAATTCACAACATTTGAGGCCATAAATTTTGGTGTCACTTGTACATAAGTTGCAATGACTAGCTCACCAATTTATCAATCTCCATCACCAAATCCTCAACATACCAAAGAACACAGATGCAGGAACCTAACGTGGTCACTTTAGTCTAGCACTTTAGCTGTGGCGAGTTTGGATCTAAACCAGCCCCAAGGAGTTGAAATGAAGATGAGCTGTGGTGTCCGATCTCCGTGAGTCTTTCTCAATTCTCACGGACGTTCTTACCGGAGTCGTTCTCGTTTCAAAGTTAAAAAACATAATGTGACGACTGCATAGTCCCATGTTTTTACGTGAACAAGAAGGCATAGAAGTTCCAGCCCATACGAAACAATTGGTACGGAAATCCTAAACTAAATTATCACGTTGCTGAGGTTCCCTGATCACCCATCAGGTGTAAGGATTTTTAATTGACCCAACTCCTTAAAACAACGAGCTATCCTTTTAAATTTGGCAAAATCACAAAATTCCCTCTCCAATAATTCCTCAAACCAACTTGCTATTTATGCCAAGTTGCTATTCACGGCCTCCGCACGTGTATATTTCCGCGCGCGTAGCGGACTTGCTATCGCGATTTGTCGGCCTCGTCCCGCGCCGTGCGCCTGCTGCTGGCTTGCTCCGTCGTCCCGCCGTGCGCCGTCCGTCGCGAGGCCGTCCATGGTCGTCCCACCGTGCGCCGTCCGTGGTCATCCCGCCATCGCGAGGCCATCCCGCCGTACGCCGTCTGTCGCGATGCCATCGCGCGGCCGCTCCGTCGTGCGCCTGCTGCTGGCTTGCTCCGCCGCCCCGACCGCCTGCGGCCTCGCCGAGCGCGCGCCTTCGCCGCGACCGCCTCCACCCCGCACCGAGCGCAGGGGAGCCTCCACGGCGAGCTGCAGGGGAGCCTCCATGGCGAGCTGCCTCCGCCCCGGCCGGCCCCAAGGCGGTGGCGCGGATCCCCTGCGGAAGGCCCTCCCAGCGGCGCGCCTCCATGGCCGGCAAATCTCCTCCCGGCGGCCTGCCTCCATGGCCATCTCAGGCGCACGGCGTGAAATCGGCGAGCGGAGCCAGCAGTAGGGACCCAAGACACGAATAGATTACACTTGCCGGACTTTTCTGAAAAAGTGCCAGGCACAGAGAGTTATAGATATGCCCTTGGTTGATTTCGGGAAAGTTCAGGGACTAATCTGCAAAGTGGTCCGGCTGAAAGTGCATGACCGCGGAGTTGGATTTCCTACCGGTGGGTCTACTTTTTTTTTTCAAGTTTACTAAGTTGGAATAGCAAATTGTTAGAGAGAGGGCTTTTTTTTACTTGCCAAAAAAATAGCAACAAGTCAATTTTACCAAGTTGTTGGAGACGCTCTAAGTCAATCTATCAATACTTCACAATTTTCGGAATTTGTTTGCACGCACAAGCTTCCCCACAAATTAAAAAGGGCTCTCCTTTCGGATCTTCTGATATGACCACGTCACAGTTGCTCTGATCTGCCACAACCATTTTGTTTTTTTTGGAAGGGTCGATCAGACTTTCCTCTCAGAAATGGAACACTACTACTGCTAATCACTAGACCATCAGTAGTACTACCATTTTCAGATATAGACTGCAGCACTTCAAGCAGAAAGCAAGGAGGTGCCAGCGATGGCTTCGGCGGATCTCCCGGAGGTCGTCGAGCGCAAGAAGAAGAGCAACGTCATGTATGCCTTCATCTGCTCCATCCTCGCCTCCATGGCCTCCATCATCCTTGGCTACGGTACACCGCAGGACTGACGATTCACGTCACTAAATCATCGTTCTTTTGATCTGCAATACATGGGGTCACAATATCTTTCGCACTGTTTCACTTGGAAGACATCGGGGTGATGAGCGGGGCGGCGCTGTACATCAAGAAGGACCTCAAGATCACGGACGTGCAGCTGGAGATCCTGATGGGCATCCTCAACTTCTACTCGCTCATCGGCTCCTTCGCGGCGGGGCGGACATCCGACTGGATCGGCCGCCGATTCACCGTCGTCGTCGCGGCCGCGTTTTTCTTCGTCGGCGCCTTGCTCATGGGTCTCGCCGGCGACTACGCCACGCTGATGCTCGATCGGCCGTTTCGTGGCCGGCGTCGGCGTGGGCTACGGGTTGATGATCGCGCCGGTGTACACCGCCGAGGTATCCCCCGCGTCGTCCCGCGGCTTCCTCACCTCGTTCTCCGAAGTGTTTATCAACGTCGGGATCCTCCTCGGGTACGTCTCCAACTATGCCTTTGCCCGCCTGCCGCTCCACCTCGGCTGGCGCGTCATGCTCGGCATCGGCGCGGCGCCGTCCGTCCTGCTGGCGCTCATGGTGTTCGGCATGCCCGAGTCCCCCCGCTGGCTCGTCATGAAGGGCCGCCTCGCGGACGCCAGGGTCGTACTGGACAGAATCTCCGAGACGCCGGGAGGAGGCTGCGGAACGCATGGACGACATCAAGGCTGCCGCTGGAATCCCCCACGAAGCCGACGGCGACGTGAAGCGCCGAGGAGAAGCAGGTCTGGAAGGAGCTGATGCTATCCCCGACCCCGACCGTGCGGCGCATCCTGCTTGCGACGCTTGGCCTCCAGTTCTTCCAGCAGGCTTCAGGCGTTGACTCCGTCGTGCTGTACAGCCCGCGCGTGTTCCAGAGCGCGGGCATCACCGACGACGACCAGCTCCTTGCCACCACCTGCGCCGTGGGCGTCACCAAGACTGTTATCGTGCTGTTGGCCGCGGTCCTCCTGGACCGCGTCGGCAGGCGCCCGCTGATGCTGACCAGCTCCGGCGGCATGGCCGTCTCGCTCGTCGGCCTCGCCACAGGGCTCACCGTCGTGGGCCGGCACCCACACACCGAAGTTCCCTGGGCCGTGGGCCTGTGTGTCACTTCCACTCTGGCCTTCGTGTCGTCCTACTCCATCGGCCTCGGGCCCATGACGGCGGTGTACACCTCGGAGATCTTCCCGCTGCGGGTGCGTGCGCTGGGCTACGCGGTCGGCGTGGCGTGCAACCGCGTGACGAGACCTTCCTGTCGCTGTCCAGCGCCATCACCATCGGTGGCAGCTTCTTTCTCTACGCCGGCATCGTCACTCTCTCGTGGGTGTTCTTCTTCACCTGTCTCCCGGAGACGCGCGGCCGGACGCTGGAGGAGATGGGAGAGCTGTTTGGCACGATTGACGCGGGCACCGAAGCAGCAGATGACGCCTCCGCGAGACTCCTTGCGTCAGAGTTGACCACATGATACTGTTTTTGCGCTTTGGTTTGTCTGCACGTAAGTGTGCAATTATATGTAAAAAGTGTTCGTGAATGTACTTTATGACTACAGTATATTCAAAAGTAGAGTATGGCTTTGTTCACAAAAAAAAAAGTAGAGTATGGCTTGAATCGTGTTATTCGAGGGTCTTTTGCTACGACGCAGCACAAAAATATTTTGGTCCTGCTGCGAGATGGATTGCACGGTATGGCCCATATTTTGGGCCGTGCTTGTCCAACACATCACAAAAATAGCACTTAAGTATCTCTACAAAAATATTTCGATGGACGTTTTTGGGTTGGCACAACACGAAGACGTATCAGCATGCCATGGACCGTGTTTGGGCTAAATCAAAGACTCGTTGTGTCATACCATCACGGCTCGACATGCATCACATGTCTATAAGTTACTATCCGAAATGCATGAACCATGATAGGGCCGGCACGGAACAATCCAAGTCCCACCTCTACTCAAAAGGAGGTTCATGGGTCTGCCCGCGGCTTGCTATTTCATCTCGGCCCAGGCACCAAATGGGTTGATGCTAATCATGCCTGTGCCAGCGATGTGACCCGTTAACCTTCCACCCTATATATGTTTTGCTCTTGCCGACCTTTCCTCCCTAACCATATCGCCATGCTCCCATCCTTGTAGCGGCGCAGGCGCTCTTGCTGTCATGCATTGCCTCCTTGCTCCTCCTCAGCTATCAATCTCTCTCCTCATCCCTCTCTGTCACTAGTCATTGGGTCTACACTGTCGGTCGTTGCAGCCGCTCGTTTGGGCCTTCTTTCCTGTATCCTCTCCTTCCCTGTCTTTTTCTGAAACATCTAGAACCTTCAATTCCATGCATATATTAGGAAAAAGAAGAGAATTGACATAGTTTATAAGGCAAAATGGGTCCAAAAAACATCTCTCGCCATCTTTACCCGTCGGTGGTGAGCCATGATCTAAACGTTGGATCCCTCCCCCTACACATAGTCTCCCTCTATTCTTGTAGATCCGTGGATCTTGGATATGAATGGTAACTTCATTGCTCCAGTCATGCAAGTAAGGAAAACCCTAATCCTAACTTTGTCTTTGTCTTCTTCTTTGTCTTTAATGAGCAAGCTTAATAATGGAGGCAAGTGTTTGGCTATTAGTCAAGCTATACATAGTATCTTATTTATCTATAAAAAATAAAAAATTCTATATTGTTATTTCTAGCTATGTCCCACATTCCCTTTTCTAATCCTCCCCACTTTCACTAAATCCTAAGCATTCCAATTCAATTTTCACTTTTCCTATGTCTCTGTCGCATATTTTAGACAACGGTTATTACATATATTTTATATTAAAATTGTAGTTTTATTTCGTTGCAATATCGGTATAATCTGCAATTTTTGCTTTCGAGAATAAAAAACATGTTAGACAAAACCACAAACTTGATAAAATCTTATATGTGTTGGCGCAAAAATAATTTAACAATTTACAATTATTTATATAGTCAGACAAGGCAAAAAAAATTTGATAGGTTATGACATAAAGACAAATAACAAATCACAAAAGTGACCATTTACTCGTACTAATTGGTAGTACAAGAGCGTTGCATAAAATCATCTTAAAATTTAGGCACTTCAAATATATGAGAACACAAGATGATGACAGACGACACAAGATGCGTAGTTCGATGTGTTTTACTTGAACAAGAAGGCCCAGTAGTTTCAATCCATACAAAACAATTGGTACATACAGAAATTAAAATGGTAATGCTAGTGTTAAGGCATCCGGACGGACAGACACGGCTTCCCAGAAAATTCCCCAATCGCTACCACGCCGTCCGCTCGCTCAACCGCGCCACATGCCTTCCCCACTCCGCGCTCCACCGCGCCGCCCGCTGAAAGGTCTTGATGGCTAGAGGGGGTGAATAGCCTATTAAAATTTTCTACAACGACAAGCTAAACAAGTTTATCAATATAACAAATAGCGAGATGCGAGTTTTGCTTAGCCTATGGGTGTTTGCAAGCCACCTATCCAATTCACAATTCTAGTATTTGCACTCAACCGCACAAGTCAAACCGAGAAGTTAAGTACAACTACAACTAGCAAGCTACACAAGAGAACTACTCTAGCTAAGCTAACTAGCTAGCAAAGATAACTAAGAAATTAATACAAGAGAGATAGGAGGGTATCACCGAGGGGCGAAGTATTGAGCCAACCAATATGATCAACAATGAATACCAAGATAACCAAACACCGGGATCAATCAATCACAATATGAAAGTGATGACACGAAGATTTATCCCGAGGTTCACGTGCTTGCCGGCACGCTAGTCCCCGTTGTGTCCCTCTTCACCACGTGGTTCGGTGGCTAATCGGTCACACACCGAGCCTCTCAAAAGGCGCCACAAGAACCTACCAAATGGTAAAAGGTTGCAATGACACGAGCAATATACTAATGTTGCCTTTGGCGCTTCGCCGAGGTAGGCACAAACCCCTCACAATCACCGGAGGTGGCCAAGAACAATCACCAACTCTTGCCAACGCCTCCAAGCTGCTCCAAGCCGTCTAGATGGCGGCAACCACCAAGAGAAACAAGAATCCCGCAGCAAATCAACCACCAAGTGCCAACTAGATGCAATCTCACAATGCAAATGCACTTGGATCACTCAATCTCACTTCGAATATGCAAAGAAGCAAGAGAGATGAGTGGGAGGGGAGTTGCTTAGCTCAAAGTGCTCACAAGTATGTCAAATGTTCGAGAGAGAGAGAGAGCCTTGAGCCGTCCAACGAGTATTTATAGACGTACCCCTTCGAATATAGCCGTTAGAAACTTGAAACAGCCGAAGTCGCGTTGACCGGACGCGCCGGTCCAACTGACCGGACGCGTCGGTCGCGCAACGGCTAGTTTCGCAAAGCACCGACCGGACGCGCCGGTCGCAACGACCGGACGCGCCGGTCACGACCGGACGCACCGGTCCCGTAACTGACCGGACGCGCTGGTCAACCCTGAGCCGCGCACAACGAACCAGCGACCGGACGCGCTGAAGAACTGACCGGACGCCACAGTACCCGCGTCCGGTCGGAGTCCAGTAAGCTCCCTGGACGACCGGACGCGTCCGGTCGCCTATGACCGGACGCGCCTCGCGTCCGATCAGACAACTGAAAAACGCGCAGACACTGGACACTGACCGGACGCGTCCGGTCACACCGTGACCGCGTCCGGTGCAGCGTCCGGTCACCATTGTGACCTCCGTTCGCTTTCGTTTCTTTTTCCGACTTCCGGCGTAGTGGAAAATAGGCATTTCATATCCCCGAAATCGCCTGAATCCCGCGCTCGCACGCTCGGCGGGAGGGAGAGAAGACCCCAAACCCTCTCTACCGCTTAAACTCCAACGCCATCGCAAATGTGCTAACATCACCAAGTGATCTCGTCATGTGTGAGTGTGTTAGCATTTTCACAATCATTTTCCGAGGCGATATTAGTTCTATCCAAATGCATATGACATGAAATGCACATCTAGAGGCACTTAGGAGTTCAATAGCCGCGTCATTCCCCTCTTTATAGTACGGCTATCTATCCTATAATGTAACCACACCCACTAGGTGTCTTGGTTACTAAAACACAACCCTTAAGCATATACCTTTGCCTTGATCACGTAGGGTTGCGTCCAAATCCAAGTGTGGCCATCATGATCACCATGTCCATCTTGCCACCAACCTTGGAATGTACTAATCCTCATATGCTACATACAACTTAGGCATAGGATTAGTACTTAGGCATTGTCACTAATTACCAACACCAAACATAGGACTTTCACCCGCCTCCACCAAACTTCTCGCTTGCCACGGCTGCTCCACTGATTCACCGAGCCGGCGAGTCTTCACGACGAATGCTCCAGCAAGCAGGTGAGGAGAGGAGCTTTGTGTGACACCGCAACACCCATGAGTTGCCCTCTGGGCGGACTGTCAACTAACAGATTTGTTCTATCAAAATCTGTGAGACTTTGACCAATAAAAAGATGACAACTTAGAAAAAAAAACTAACTTTGTACTGCTAGGTTAAAACTTCGACCTATCACATTACAAATTTTGCACTGTCAGGTTCAAAACTTTACACTCGGAATTCAAAAACTTTCGATTATGACATACAAACTTTAAATTGCTAAGTTTAAAACTTTGAACTATAATATCATAAACTTTGAATTGCAAGGATCAAAACTCAAAAGCAAAATTCAACGGATATAAAGCCAACAAAACTGTCAACAGATTTATATGTGTAATATCTTTCATATTTTCTTTTGGTGAGCTGTCTTCTTTTTTTTATTTTTTTTTGAAAAACTTTCTTTTTTGATTGATAAAAAATCTGACAGATTTGTTGTTGTCAAATCTGTTAACAGATGTATAGAGTCACCCAAAAATAAAATGGGTAGCCCATAAGTGTGGCAAAGAAACCAAAACGATTCTATGCAAAATTACCCTTTCCCTGCTTCTAATTCAAAATTTCCGGATCCAGGTGGCACAACACCGTTCAAAGCTGTTTAGACTACCCGCGGTGGGTACTCTAAAGGATACTCTAAAACTTTAGAGTATAAATATAGAGTAAAAACTATTATACTGGGGTACTCTAAAATGATACTATATCCTTTCTCTCACTCTATATTTAGAGTGGTACAGTGCTTACTCTAAAGTGGGAAGTGGCGGCCCCACTAGCTAAACAAAGGAAAAAATGCTATAACTCACAAACCAAAAATTTAAATTAAATTTTGATTGCACCATTAAATTCGTCTCAATAAATCCTTCAAAACTAGATCACACATGGATATATTTAGATAAAGTGATAAGTGGGTCCCATAGTGGATAGAGTGGATAAATGATGATATAGAGGATGGATGAGTGCGGAAGAATTAAGTATAGAGGAGAGAATCTTACTGACTATGACGTATAGAGGATGAATATAGAGGCCCATGAATGCAGATAGCCTTATGATTCAAGTGAGAAACGAATCTGATTTTCACGTCCAGCTTGCCGAACAGGTGCAGCAAGAGCCAAAAAAAATGTGAGATCATTCCTACCTCCATTGCTGGAGGCTTAGCTTAGTTTTTGAGCCTTTTGTTTCTCCCTTTTGATGATTGTTTTGTACAGTGCTTGTTCCTTTCTATATCAATACAAGTTCGGCAGAGCTCCTGTTGACCTTTTTTTTTTCTATAACTAATAATAAAGAGGCAAAATTTCTCACCCCCTATTTTTTCGTCCGCCCTCCCCTAGCTATTCGGCATCACTCTTCTTAGTTTGGAATTGAAAAAACACTACTCAACATCACTCTTCTTAGTTTAGAATTGAAAAAAACCACTACTCAACGTCACTCTTTTTAGTTTAGAATTGAAAAACATTATTAGTTTAGAATTGAAAAACATTATTCGCATTGCCTCTTTATTATTAAGTATAGATTTATTACAACAGATATAGACAAGCCAGATAATTAAACCGAGTCAATCTCTCCTTGATTTTCCATACGGGATAATAGCCACCTAATTAAATCGAGTCAACCTCTCCTTGATTTTCCATACGAGACAAATAATTTAGTGTAGATATTATTTATTATGGGCCTTATTAGTGTTTAATTGAAACACGGTTCAGATAAGTCCAAGTATTCTGGCTCACACATGTCGGGCAACGTCCATTTTAAAGAGGCAAAATTTCTCTCCTTAATTTTTTTTGGTTCGGCCTAAAGAGGCAAAAATTTCAGCCTCTTTTTTGGTGTGGGCTGATTTCATCTGGCCCATTCTCCAATAGCCATCCGATTTCCAGCCCTCCTCCTTCCACTCATTCGCAGCAGCTCGCGGCCCAATTTAGTCACTCCCCCTTCCAGCCCAGTTGGATTTGGTCATGGCCCACTCTAGCCTGTAGTCCAAAAAATTTCCCGCAGCCAAAAATTGTGCCACTTCTGAGATTCGAACCCTGGGCATTAGGATTGGTAAACAAACTACCTACCACCGTGCTACAAGAAGTTATGTGATATCTACAAATACCTTTCTATATTTATCAGTTAAAACTTTGGCAATATAAATCTCCATCAGTTTGATTTTTTGTTGGCCTTCTATCCGATTTCTTTTGTTTTTTTGTTACATCCGTTATCCTCATAGGTGATTTTTTCATTGACTTATCTTCAAAAATAAATGTTACGGACCTTTGAAACGTGATTTTTCTTTAAGATTTTTTTACTACCAAGTTGGTAACGTAATTTTGACCAGAAAATACTCAAACATAGATTAACATGTGATTCAACTAATTAAAATGTGAGTAGAAGATTTAAGTAGTTTATTGTCTAATCTGGTCTAAATAAATGTATCTTTGCAATCATCGACGACGGCTAGCATGCAAAAACTCAACTCAAGTGACTTTTCCATCTAACTCTTTGTTTACTTTAATCAGATGTCAAAATTTTACGGTCCTCATCACAAAAATCAGTATCTAACTATAGTAGTGTAATAAATAAATAATGGGGTTATGGACATTTAGCTGCAGGGCTATCTTGAGGCTAAGAGTCAGCTATAACGGACTATAGCAGGCTAAAATATCTAAACTGAACGTGAGCACAAATAGCGGTGTACTTTGATTTTCTTGAACTATAGCAACATAAGGGTAGAATGAAAAATAAACATATAATATATTTACGTCTAAATATTTATGTGGTTTGCAACAAAAGAAAAATCTATCAAATTTTTTTAATTCAGGCTGAATAATACATTGTCGTATTTTTGCATGATATTAACTTATATTTTGCATGTCATGGTCATCACAAAATAAATTGTAGCTTTTAAATTTTATAAATGACCAAACATAAATAATACCACCTATGTCCTAAATTGTAGGTTTTGTAGGTTGTCTTAGATTTTCTAGGTACATATCTTTTGTTATACACATAGATAAACAATATGTCTCGATATATAAAAAAATATTGTATATATAGAGAAGTGAAAATGACATGTAAATTGAAACGGAGGGAGTATGTGCAATTTATATCATTGTTACCTATGAATGTTTGATAGTTTTTCCTTCCGTCGGAAAGCACCCGCATCCTTCGGCTCCACTCATCTTGAGCACGTATGCTGCCATGGACATTCCTCTCTGGTCTGCGCACAATGAGGTCATGTTGTTGTGCCGAGGGACCATGTTCATTGGCAACGATGTTTCATACAAGAACCGAGAAGCACGACGAAGCATGTCGTGGACTCTGGCGGGCCACGCGCTCATCGGCAACAACGTTTGTTGCATCATCTAGAGTCGGCCACACACTTGTCGGCATGAGATGGCAAGACTGCGTGACGTGAGACCTGGTGACTTCGAAACGACTATGGATGCCATTAGCAATCTACACAAACGATGTCGCCCCATCGAGAAGGCAAGCCCTAACACAATCGACAATGGCTCCACGCCTACACTAGCAACATCACTGCATCGGGCGATTTCAGGACAACCATGGATGTCATCGGCAATGCTCCTGCTCCTATGGCCAACACCAACGATGCCGCCACATCAAGGAGGCGAGCCCGGACGCCACGATAACAACTCCAGATCTACATCCACAACACTGTCCCACCGAAAAGACGAGATCGGATGTCATTGTGGATGGCTCCGCATCTAAACCAATGACACACACGCAAATGCACGTCATGTGGTCATCATAAGATAAATTAGAGCTTTCAAAGTTTATAAAAAGGGTAAAACATAAATAGGTATATAAAATTCCACCCTTGTTTGCTATTAACGTTGATAGCTTTTTCCCTCTGGTTGTGACGCACGGGCATTTTTACTAGTAAAAAAAGCTTCCCAGACAGGTCCACTTTCTATACCTTGCTGGCATGCCATTTTTAGGAATTGTGGTCTGAAGTACAAGAGGGCCATGCCGCTCTATTGAGAATTGTGTTTTAAAAAAAAGGGACTTGCTATATCCCAGTTGTCTGGGTTTTTGGGAAAAACCCAGGCGACGTCCTTGACCATTGGATGAAGATCCAAGGGTCAGATCTGTTTCTGTTGTCTTTGTCCCTGTTTCTGTCACTGTGTGTACAAACGGGTCCACGAATAAACCCGCAAACTCACCCCAGCCAGATACCGGGCCCGCCAAGCCTTAACGGGCACATGATCCGATACCCATTAGCTCCGGTTGGTGCTCATTTAAGCCAAAATGAAGCTATCGGCCCATTAAACATACGTACAAGCACACAAAAAAATACAACTTTGCCACTGCACCTCCAGCCGATCAAATTAACAACAGTCTGTATCAAGTGCATCACCATTCTGATTCTCTTAAAATTACAAAACACAAATATAAAAATTGCACATTTTAAAAAGTGCAAATAGTACTTGTTCTTAATGCAATTATAATGTATATGTATATAAACACAAATCTAGCTCATGCACGTGGAGCCTGCTAATAGTGTGGTTAACTTGTGCTACTGAACAAGCCTTTTGCACACATATAGGATGCATTAGTGATAGCAAACAGAAATAAGAAGTCTTCTGCAGAAAATTCAGCAAATGGGAATTAAGGGGGCCACCTATACAAAACCATAGTAATAGGAAATTCAGCAAATGTCCTGATATGATACCTGAAAAAAATCAAGGACATCAGGAACATGATCTGCAAAGGTCATCAATAGATGGAAGAGGCACATCAGCTGAAATTGAAGCTCCTCTAACTGCAATACTTAACATACACTATAAAAGAAAATCATGTAAGAACCCGACCTAACATGAAAAGAATGATAAGTGGTTGGCAGCATGAAGTAATCAATGCAAGAAAAAACATATCATAACTGGCCTTGTGTCCTTGAGGTGTGATGTGGTACACACAGAAGTTGTGAACAAACAATGACGCAGCCTCTGGATAGAAAACTTGAGCTTGAAAACTCCTCATGCAAGTGGTCCAATCAAAGTTATTAGAGACCATATTAGATAGCACAAAAATAAGCAAGGACTATTGGAGGGGAGAGGGCATGCTACTCACACGCCATAAGTGCAGAGCCACCGCGCTACCATAGTACATCCTAAATAGTAAGGAATACAAATACAAACGGCGGACAGACATAAGCTTTATCTATAGTTGTTAGCTGCTTCTAGGGCAAGGAGAGAGAGACACAGAGAATGATTGGGTGGCCAGGTGGGTGGGGAATAAGAGAACAAGACAATGATCTAGGTCCAGGAAATGGCAAAAATCACAAAGAACAGAAATACAAGGACAAAAATTATGGTCTATATTGGTACAAAGACAAATATACTGAGCACATTCAGTAGTCAAGAATGTTCACCATGGAATTTAAGTGAACAAATATACAGAGATCATTCAGTAGTCAAGATGAAAGTGGATTCAGAAACCTGATGGAAACAGGTAATAAACCCAGGTGGCTTCAACATAGTTGTCATCCCCCTCCTGCAACAATGGTGAACCCACTATCAAGGACGCGGCGTAACAAGGAAACAACAGAAATTCTATGCTATCAAGCCAAAGTATTTTCTCAATACAAGTTATGCAACAAAATATTTATTAGCACAAAGATATGAGAGAGGAGTGTGACAAGCAGACAATGACTGGTGTTGGAGAAAAAGATAGGCCACCAGCTTCAAAATGATTCACTTTTCATTTCTCTCTTCTTCTCCTTTGAAAAGCTTATCTGAGATCACAAACCTGAAAACAGCAAGAGCTTGTGTCAGTAACATAAATCAAATAAGCTTGACCTCAGATAAATAGCTAACATGTCTCAATACAAGTTTCACCTCACATAAATAGCTATGACCTTAGATAAATAGACAAATAAAGAGACAAACCTACAGTATCCCTAAACAGATATGACAATTTAAAGACAATTCATACAAAATTTTCCCAATGCAACAGAATAAAAAGAGTGTGCTTGCACAAGTCACAGTAAACAAAATTTTGAGATTTGTTAGCACAAAAGACAAAAAATAATTTTTTTCTATGGAAAGATAAGGACAAAATAAGAGGTGTGTGCTAGCACAAGTGAAAGGTCTTGATGGCTAGAAGGGGGTGAATAGACTTTTTAAAAAATTTCTACAAAGACAAGCTAAACAAGTTTATCAATATAACAAATAGCGAGAAGCAAGTTTTGCTTAGCCTATGGGGTGTTTGCAAGCCACCTATCCAATTCACTATTCTAGTATATTTGCACTCAACCGCACAAGTTAGCTTACAACTAAAGCTAACTAGCTACACAAGCTAAGAGCTATACTAACAAGCTAGCAAGGTAACTAAGAAAATAGTACAAGAGAGAGTTAGAAGGGTATCACCGAGGGGCGAAGTATTGAGCCAACCAATCAATATGATCAAGAGATGAATTCCACAATACACAACCGCCAGGATCGATCAATCACAATAAGAATGATGACACGAAGATTTATCCCGAGATTCACGTGCTTGCCGGCACGCTAGTCCCCGTTGTGTCCCTCTTCACCACGTGGTTCGGTGGCTAATCGGTCTCACACCGAGCCTCTCAAAAGGTGCCACGAGAACCTACCAAATGGCAAAAGGTTGCAAATGACACGAGCAATCCACTAACATTGCCTTTGGCGCTTTACCGAGGTAGGCACAAACCCCTCACAATCACCGGAGTTGGCCAAGAACAATCACCAACTCTTACCAACGCCTCCAAACTGCTTCAAGCCGTCTAGGTGGCGGCAACCACCAAGAGAAACAAGAATCTCACAGCAAATCAACCACCAAGTGCCAACTAGATACAATCTCACAATGCAAATGCACTTGGATCACTCAATCTTACTTCGAATATGCAAAGAAGCAAGAGAGATGAGTGGGAGGGGAGTTGCTTAGCTCAAAGTACTCACAAGTATGTCAAATGTCCAAGAGAGGGAGCTTTGAGCCGGCCAATGAGTATTTATAGACGTACCCCTTTGAATATAGCCGTTAGACACGAGATTCAGCTGAAGTCGCGCTGACCGGACGCGCTGGGCTCGACCGGACGTGCTGGTCCCATAACTGATCGGACGCGCTGCAGAACTGACCGGACGTCACAGTGCCAGCGTCCGGTTGGAGTCCAGTAAGCTCCCAGACGAACCGGACGCGTCTGGTCGACAGTGACCGGACGCGCTGCGCGTCCGATCAAAAAGCTGAAACACGCGCAGACGCTGAACACTGACCGGACACATCTGGTCAAACAGAGACCGTGTCCGGTCCAGCGTCCGGTCACCTCTGTGACCTCCGTTTTCCTCTGTTTGATTTTTGACTTCCGGCGTAGTAGAAAATAGTCGTTTCAACTCCTCGAAAATGCCTGAATCCCGCCTCGCAAGCTCGGCGGGAGGGAGAGAGGACCCCAAACTCTCTCTATCGCTCAAACTCCACCGCCTTCATAAAATGTGCTAACACCACCAAGTGATCACGTCATGTGCGAGTGTGTTAGCATTTTCACAATCATTTTTCGAGACGTTATTAGTTCTATCCAAATGCATATGATTATGAAATGCACACCTAGAGGCACTTAGGAGTTCAATAGTCACGTCATTCTCCTCTTTATAGTACGGCTATCTATCATATAATGTAACCACACCCACTAGGTGTCTTGGTTACTAAAACACACCCCTTAAGCATATACCTTTGCCTTGATCACGTAGGGTTGCGTCCAAATCTAAGTGTGGTCATCATGATCACCATGTCCATCTTGCCACCAACTTTGGAATGTACTAATCCTCATATGCTACATACAACTTAGACATAGGATTAGTACTTAGGCATTATCACTAATTACCAACACCAAACATAGGACTTTCAACAAGTCACAATAAACAAAAGTTTAGGATGTGTTAGCAAAAATGATAATTAACAAAGGACAATCACAGACTACAAGTGATAATTTTTTTCTATGCAAAAACAAGGACAACATATGAGGTGTGTGCTTCCACAAATCACAAAGGACAAAATTTTAGATGTGTTAGCACAAAAAACAAGAAATAGTTGATATTTTGCACATGTTAAACACCATAATTGCAGCAATTCAAGTGTGCAATTTACTACTTATAATTGTGCAATCAAGAAATAGATGCTACACACATATTTATTGTACAGTATATGCAACACATAGTTAAAAGTGAGCTCCTACTATTCTACTAAAACAACCATGAGACAATGTCCTAAAAAAGGTATTCCATTTCTAGATTTTACCCAAAATTTACAGTGGTATTACCAGCCCGAAGTTTGCATATTGAGCTAGGGCCAGCAACAACCTGAGGTTGCCTAGTTGCCACAGAAGTGCTCCATAGTGAAAACACCAGTGAGCTGCACCCTTCTCGTGATCAATGAAAACACAAGTAGACTCTACAGCATAATCAGCACCAACTTAACCACACGGGATCTCCTCAGGGTTCCTGAAAAGTAGGATAGAGCACAAGTTATTCCTATTCAAACACGTACACAGATCACAAAAGCCAAAGTTGTGGAATCAAAAGATATCACATGGTCAACATTTAGGGAATGAAGCTATAAATTGTGTAAAGAACGATATATCAGGAGCATCATGATTCATTAGCACATTTATCAGGTCTGACAGTTCAAAAATGGAAAATACCAAGTATGGCCATGGTGAGTGGTGATTCATAATCTCTAGAAAAAATTAGCTATATCCTAAAGTAGCAGCAACATCAATGAATAATTTGACAACTGCTAATTATTGATAACTTTGTAGGATAAACAAGCATCATTGTCACTACAGTGCTATATTGTCCTTTGAAAAGGCTCAAAGTGTGCAGCAACAAACTTACAACTAATTGCAAACAAAAGGGGTACCAATCAATCTTAGTGGTTCGGTGATGTATAAGAAATCTGCATACAGAGGTGCAAAAACTTACGTATTGTTGCAATGTTGTGCTCCAAACAGCTATGATAACCGTGATTAGACCTCTTGCATTGACACTGGCATCAGTAATAGTGTAGACTGCAACTCCTATGCAACAATAAAAAGCACCCGTGAGCAAGTTGACATCATCGTACACCGATAGAGTAGCATTCAAGCTGACATGTGACTTTATCCAACAAGCAACACATCACACATTCAAACAATTGAGGTGAGCAAGTCATTCTATCTTGGTTAGAGTCCAGCTCTGTTGGTGTCAAATGACAAATCAAAAATAATTAATGCAACAATCAAAAGCACCCGTAAGGACAAATGACAATTTTTTTCCTATACGTAGCAACAAGATGAGGATCAAACCTTTCAGCACAGTTATTACCATCCTCTCTGTCAACTACACATTATTTTGACAGATACTTTAGTCTAAATTCAACAACTTGTCTAAAACATTTAAGATACTTTGGTTCGACTAAAAAAGAATTATTGAAAATTGCACATTTAAGATAGTGCAAGTAGTACTTGTTCATAATACAATTATATTATATATGTACGTAATTAGAAAATCTGACTCATACATGTGAAGCTTGCTGTGAGTACTGAGTACAGTTAATTTAAACTGGTGAAAAGCGACCACACAGAAAAGATATGAGAGAGTCAAACCTCAGACAAGCACATCACCAGCCACTCACAAACTGACTACAGTTAATCTAAATTATTGAGCCCTCAACAAATAGAAGAGAGTCAAACCTTGGACTGATATATCTACAACCCCTGAACACAAAACACATTTAGTCATGCACATCACCAGCCACTCACAAGAAAACAATCATATCATGGCCAGTAAGAAATGGATAAACAGACATGTCAAATATAGTAAGAAGATAGATAATGCCACATAGTCTGCTGCACTATAAATCTACATCATCGTGTGTAATTGGTGCACCAGCAGCACTTGCATCAGTCCAATAATAAACAACACATCACAACACAAACTCCAACCAAGAAATTCCTTCACCGTCCAACAATCCGTGAGCGTCTGGCTGCTGTTAAAAGTCACAGGCTTTGAGCAACAACACCACAGTAGGTCCAGAACTAGATTATGGAAACAACAGCACAGTAGCACAGTTGCAACTAGTGTAAAGCTACTCATACTAAATATATACAGGACAACACCATACTGACACCACGACATGCAACTAATGTAAAGCCATCTCGTCTGAATGTACACACCAACTCGAGAAGGAGACAAGCAGTGCCACCTCATCTTAACTCATGCTCCAATCAGCATATATTCCACCAAAAATATTAGTTTACCATGCCATCAATAGATAAATACAATACAGATCACATTCACACTAATTGAAATTTCAGAAAATTCATAGTTCACACTAACTAAAATTTTAGAAAATTAACAGTTCACACTAACATATCAGATATTGTTTCCAGTGGTCGTGCATGACTGCATGGTGTCATACTTAACATGTAGGTCTACACAAGATGGAGGAAGTACATAAATATGAGCATGGCACATTGAATGAAGCACTAAGTCTATGACATCTCGAGCAGCACAAACCAAAGACCTGCCACAAGTCCCCAGATCGAGAATCAATCAAAAAAACCTATAGGAAATCCCGAATTCGACCACTAACAGCATGAAAATCGACACTAACCACAGATAGACAAAAATCGGCTAATATTCGACAAATCATTAATTGAACTGTGGACAACCGCAAGGAACTAAGATCAAGCCACAAAAATCACAAGGAAACATGGGAAAAAGTTTACCTATGCTTCCTACTTTCAGAGCATAGGTAATTATCTAGTATAAAACAATTACAGATCGAGTTCGTTCTGAGTTGCATCCCACAAAGGGAAGGCAACAACTTGCTGGAATACAAGAATATAATTGCTACTCCTAGCTCTGCTACTTATCGATCAGAACACAGAAGTACAAATTTGAAGAGATCGATCTTGAGTAATTCACCAACACATAATGAGCTACAAATCAAAAACATGTTGCTCAGTTCAGAGCGTAAAGCATATATACCTCAGCTCCAGGCTTGCTATCTAGCATTCGTCGACTGTGAGGATGTGAAACTCCTCAAATGCCTCGTACAAAACAAATCGAAAAGGACCTTCCCATGCCGCGTTATCCTGGACAATAATGAACAACTCGTCATCGACATATCTATGACCGGTGCAGACGATACTATGGTTGGCGGGAATGGCCCTGTACCCTCAGTATACCGTACTGCTGAAGAATTCGTCACCTACGTATAATGCACCAACCATGGGCCCAATTTTATGGAGCATAGTGGTGACTTTCAGGGGGCTCAGCTCGCTGACGTGGAAGGACTCGAAGCTTTGGAACCTCAGAGAGATATTGGCGTCCTCAGTTTGCAACCCCTGCTTCAACGAATGGATCACCACCAAGACATCCTCTATAGCTGCCCCATGTTTAGAGTTCCACACTCCTTTCTCCTTGCACATATTTTTATTGACAATGAAAATAAAATCCAGAGCTTAGCAATTTATGACAATGAAAATGAAATCAGCAGCTGCGTGTCTAAATCACCCCAAAATGACCCAAATCACAGCATGAACGTGCACAAAATACCCCAAATCAGACGCAAGCAACCACCCCTGCTCCAAGAAAAATCCACAACCTTACAAACAATCTAACAATACCAAAAACACGGCACATGCTGTTCCCCCAAATTCAACGCCACGCACAAGACAAAAAAAAAAACCCAAATCCATCCCTGCTCCAACCAAATCTGGAACCCTAAAATCATCAAGACGAGAAAGCAATCCCACTAAAACATACACCATCCCTCTGCCTAAAATGACATGAATGCACCCCGAAAATCATAATCGAAACCCTAAACCAACACAGAGACGAGACACAAAATCCACACAAATCCACCGGGGCAAATCCCTAAAAACGACGCGATTCTGAATCCTACACGAACCATACACAAACCCTAGACATCTACACCGAGTAGTACACGAATACTACACTCACCGAAATCCGAGAAGATGACGCTGCCACCACCGCCGCTGACCACCGGAGGAGGCCGCCGCTGCCGCCGATAGAACGCCTGGACCCGCGCCGGGAGGGAGAGGGGTGGCCGTCGCCAACGATGAGCACCGGGATGAAGAAATGGAGCTGACCCCGGGGAGGGAGGCGAAGTGAGCGATAGAAATGGGAGCAGCCACAACCAGCGGATGCAAACTCCAAATCTAGGACCCGATAAAGCATTGCGGACCCGCACAACCAGCACAGACCAAAGCACGGATCGCAAAGCGGATCGAATGAACCACGCGTCCCTTGGGTGAGCTGCCTGATTCCAAGCGACAGAGACATAGGAAAAGTGTAAAACTAAAATTCAGGTCCATGAAATTTAGCAAATCCCTTTAACTTTGAATGAGAACGACTTCTGATAATAACGTCCGTGCTCAGAAACACGGCGCCGGACCGAGCGCGATCCACACCAGGGCCATCAGCGAGAGCAGCATTGTCGCGGACAGGCCCCTCACCCACTTCATCTGCTCCTGACGCCGGGTCACGCTGCCGGCATTTGTCGGCGTGCGCCTGCTCAGGCGGCAGCCGCGGGCGAGCGCTCTCACTAGCAGCCAGCCGAGCTCCATGAGCACGAGCGACATGGGGAAAGACATTAGGAACCCGAACCCGAATACCACCATCGCGCTGGACGAGACGCCGACGTCGCGGAATACGCGCTGACGGCGCCGCTGCACGTACTGGAGAATGGACCCGATGCCGGGCGCCTTCTGGAAGACCTTGGCTACAAGGGTGGTGAGTACCGCGCGGCGAAGAGGCTCTGTCGGGTGCACCAGGAGCTCCCTCACCTATAATTGCAAACGGCGCGGCGGCGGGCAGCCCGTCCCGCGTCCGCAGGCGCCGCATCGTCGTTCGCGGGCTTCTGCGGCGGCCCGTTTTCAGCCGCGTACACATACGACGTCAGTCGCGGCGGCCACAATCCCGTTTGTCGCTGGTGCCTTGCATGCATGGAAACGAGAATAGTGATTGATTTTTTTTATGATCCATATGTTAGCTAAAAAATATACGTAAATTACACAAAATACTATGTATCATTAGGAATATGTGATTGATTTTTTTAATATTTTTTCACCATTCATGAGTTATCATAAAAACATGCAAGTTAGCATTTGTCAGCATACAGATGAAAATCATAAGCTGACTGCTGCTGTCACGGCCACGCCGTAAGCTCTGAACAAGAAGTCTGAGCTGGCTGCTGCTGTTGACTGCTGAACAAGAGCATACTGCATTAAATTACAAGTTCTGAACAAGAAATCAAAAGAAGAAAAAGAAAAATTGAGTTGTTGCTGCTGACTGCAGTATAATTCAGTGCTCTTAAGTCTTGATCTAAAAGGGAAATTCCTGAATAATTCTAAGGCAATAAGGCAAACTGCTGCTTACTCCTTAATTACATGTTGCTGCTCAGTATAGTTCCAAATATTTCAGAGAGTGATACAATAAGGCAAGAGAAATATAAATAAGAGGCATTTGCAACCTTGCAGTCACAAGTTTATAACAACAAACTGAAAAATAAAAATAAAAAAGGTTACTGCCCTCCATATCATCATAATTTTGTAATAGATTCATCAATGGTATTAAACTCAACATATTGTCTATCAATGATCACTTCAGCTAGTGTGTCACTTTACACTACTGCAGCCTTGCAAGAGCTTGACATGGTTTGATATTTCCTGCCGCTAACCTGCAATAGTGCAATGTAGAGTAATAAGATTGAGGGAGAAGCATTCTTACAAACTACCAAGAGACTGCTTCCATTCTACAACATGTAAATGATGTGCCATACGATAATTAGTGAAAATAAAGGTCCAAATAAAAATGTAAATGTTGACTGAATGTAACAACCATGCTTACATACAATGAATTAAATTGTAATAATGTAAATGTTGACTGAATGTAGTACGGATGCTGATTGAATGTTGACTAAATGTAAAAAGAATCCCTACCAAACAGGGGAAACAAGGAGAGCAACCAATCAAAAGGATCCCAGGTTAACTACAGTCATTGATATGTGATCATATGACTGAATTGCAAATATACTAGGCACTGTTCCAGCATAGTATTGAGCCAATTGCTCGCTAATCTGCATGCAGCATCCTTGCAACTGTATGCAGTCTTAGTTTGGAGACTACAGTCATAAAGCAAATTTATTATTGAAAAAAGAAAGTTCATCTCATAAAGCAAATTCATCTGCAAATTTATACCTGAGTTCTAGATCTCATCATCCTCTTCATCTCCTGTAATACATCCAGCTATGTCATCATGGGTAGTAGAATCTAAAACAACCGAAACAAATTATAGTAAACATGTTAGCACACAAAGTTATTCAATTATATTATAGTAAACATGTTAGGACACAAAAGAATACGTAATCTACCTCGAAGCCAGTCTTGAAGAGACACAAGTGCTTCTACAGTATCACTAGACAACCTGCTTCTATACTCATTTATAATCTTTTCTCCACAAGAAAAGGCTGATTCTGATGCCACTGTAGATGCAGGAATGGCCAATATATCTCTCGCCATACGTGCAAGTATTGGATACGTGGCAGAGGACATTTTCCAGTACTGTAGAATGTCAAATTCTATATCTATAGGGACTGTTTCCTCTTCCAAATACTTGTCAAGTTCACTCACTCTTTTTCTCTGAATTAAGTTCTGATGCTGGCCCCAGTCTGCCCATGGATTACTTTTGCCAAAATTTGGCTCATCTTCGGCTACTGGCTTTGCGTACTCAGGGACCAAGTGACCCCATTGCGAGAAATATTCATCATACAGATTTTTGAATGCCTCTTGTACTTGGAGGAAGTAGGTGGAGGATGAATAATCTCCAAAACCCTGCCCAAGACGGAACTGCAGGAAGCCCAACTTAAATCTAGGATCCAAAACAACTGGCACACAGATTTGCAAAAAATGAGAGATCCCAGTATTTTTAGAGTTTCTTCCTCATCTCATGTACCATAATGCGAACCATAACATCTTCATTTGATAACTCTTTTTCCAGTAACAATTTTATCTCCCAAATCGGATGGAAATAAATACTTGATGTTGGGTACTTGTAACATGAGAGAATTTCAGTAGCACTAGAGAATGTCCCTAGAATATTGCAGAGCTTTTTTGCCATACTCCATTCCTCAATTAGTGGCTGATGTGTATATTGAGAGTCCTCTTGGGTCAACGCTTCAAAAGCTCTTTTATACTCCTCAGCACAATTAAGCATGTGGTAAGTTGAATTCCATCGAGTGACAACATCTAGCGGTGGCCTTTTCTTAATAGATATCCCTACCTCTGCAATCATCTTTTCAAATCTTTGTTTACGTGCTTGAGAGCTTTTCACATACTTGACACTGTCTCTGATATTTTTTATAGCATCACTGATTTCTTTCAAACCCTCTTGTACTATCAAATTCAAGACATGGGCAGCACACCGGCAATGAAATAAGTTTCCTTGACTTAGAAGCAAACGTTTGGCTACTAGGTTTTCTTTCAAACACTTCACACAGGAATCATTATTTGAAGCATTGTCTAATGTGATTGAAAAGATTCTATGTTCCAGATTCCACTCATTCAAAGTCTTCAACATTGCTTTAAAAATGTTAATACCATCATGAGGTGTCTCGACGAGGGCAAACTTGATGATTTTTTTTTGTGGATTACCCAACCATCGGTGATGAAATGGCAAGTGACACATAGATACCCTAATGTTTGCTTGGAGGTCCACAGGTCTGCAGTTAAAGAAACCCTAGAAGATACTCCATTCAAAAAAATTTGTAGCTTTTCCTTCCCATATTCATATGTGTCGATACAATTTGACTTGATTGTGGTTCTAGAAACATGCTTAAACCATGGATTCAAACTAGACACAAAGGACCTAAACTTTGGATACTCAACAAGGCTAAAAGGTAATGAATGCACAACAATCAACTTCACCAATTCTCGTCGGGATATTTCTGGATCAAATTTCCAATCTTCAGGCAAAGGCAAGTTTTCAGAATTCATTTGATCCAACATCTGATTCATTCTAGTTTAGAGCAGATGTTGGGGGTTGTGGTGGGGAGTTTGCCAATGTCGTAGATGGAGACATCAGCCTTGGGGATACCCTTTAGGATGATAGCATCATCCTTATCCCTGTTGATCTTGCTGGAATGAGTGGTGACATTGGCCCTGCTGGTGACTTCAACCGTTTAGCTAGTTGTTCTTTTCGCTGTTTCATTCCGGATTCCTTCCGCTTAGCTGATGATGAGGAAACTTTCTGCATCACAAGGGAACAAAATGTGAACTGCAGAACACAAATAGCTATTACAGGACTGAAACTCAGAGAACACAAATAGCTATTACAGAACACAACAGTACAAATGACAGCACTGTTATTTCAACTAACTGCAAAATAAATGGAGACCCAACAAGACAGCATAAGCTAGTGTTTTAATTGTAGTACGGTATCCAACAAGAAAAAACTTCATATCAGAACTCACCTTTCTTGTCGATATAGTGGTGGTGGTGGTGCCACCAGGTGTTGATTCCATTGCATCTGCAGCAGGCTCGTCGGCTCGTGATGAACTGGGAACAGTAGCAGCAGGAGGAGGAGCCTCAGAGCTGAAGCTAAAAATAATTCCAGAGTGTTCCGGATGCAGGTGAGGTACAACCGCAGCGTATTGGCCTGCAAGAAGAGACGCTCATTAGCATTTTGTATTGTATTGTATCAGACAATAACCATGGTACAGACTGGTGGTGGCAGGAGCAATTTGTTTTTGGCTAGACATTCTAATTTTTTTTGCTACTCAATATGTTGTTTATTACTACATTCGGGTTGCTAGTTGTATATTACTAGATTCAGATTACTAGTTAAGTAGTTATTGTTTTATTACAACATTCAATTGCTAGTATATCACTAGATTTAGATTACTAGTTATTGCGAATCAAGAAGATTGCTAGTATATCACTAGATTCAGATTACTAGTTATCGCTCCCGGACGATGACGACGCGATGCCATGGGATAGCCTGTGGAGGCTGGTGGACAGGGACGGATGCGGGGACGTAGCCGGCTAGTACATACGTGTGCGTGTGTATGCCAGTGTAAAGAAAAAAGAAAGTGGAAGAGGAGGTTCTTTGGGTTTCAGCCGCTGCAAGGCAAGGATACTGCTAGTGGTAGTAGAGACATGCTAATTTTCCAATGAGAAAGAAAATAACAACTGCTGAGTGCCTAACTCCACTTGACAAAATTGCATCGAGAAGGTCAAGGTGTCATATGCACCTTGTCAGGACATCTTGACAGAATCTGCATTCTTAGTGAGTTACATTAGCTTACACTGACAGTCCGTATACTAACAGCTGAACAGCACCTGCAGGCACGAACTGCAAGTTCAGGTTCTATTCTATATCTAGAATCGAATCTAATAGGATTGGATACACATCGCATTTTTTGGATAGATTTATAGGCTAGCTAACGTTTGTTCTTGTTCATTCAGAGGGAACCGACGAAGATACAATGGATCTTGCTAGTTGTGAACACAATGGATCTTGCTAACAACTGTTCTTCACAACGAAGGGCTGGGCTTACCTGCTGGGTGCTCATCACTGGCGAAGGGCCCAACGGCGCCGGGGCGTAGGGCAGCCGCGGCAGGAGGCGATGGCGGAGTCACCCGTGGCAATGGCCGTTTTGCTGGTTGTCCTTTTAGCTGTTTCACTCCGGATTCCTTCCGCTTAGCTGATGATGATGAAACTTTCTGCATCGGATGGGAACAAAAATGTGACATACAATTTTCTCCGGAACAAAAACGGAAAGCAAGCTGCTGATGCTGCACCAAGTGAACTGCTAATGAAGTGAACTGCAAAACACAATAGGACTGAAACTCAAAAACTAGTTGAATTGCTACTATTGTCTTTCAGCTGAAGAAATGAAACTTAGTCCAACAGCAGTGGCTAGTACAGAACCACATAACTACATCTGACTCCTTCAGAAAAATAACTAGAAGCAAAACAATCGAACAGTACTCTACACTAGGTCGATGAAATCTGAAGGGTACAGATAATCCGAACTAAGCAAATGAGAACTAGAGCAAGCTAATTTCAGCCAACACTGTATGAGCTAGTGTTCTAATTGCAGTTCGGCATCCAACAAGAAAAACTTCCTACCCCATTGTTGTAGACATTGGCACTGGCGCCCGCGTACCCCCAGTCAGTGCCGACGGAGATAGAGATGTGATCTTCAGCGCCCTCAGGAGGAGGCAAGTGAGACGACTGCCCTGCCATGGCCCGCGATTGGGAGGTCATGGGATCCGGGCTGTAGGTGACCGCCCGTGGCGACGGCCGTGGCAGGGGATGAGCCGGCCTTGGAAGCGGCAGCTGAGTAGCATGTGGCAGCGGCGGCGGCGCCCTTGGATGCATCGCGGGACGAGCTGGCCGTGGAGATTGCGACGGCGACTAAGTTTCCCGTGGCGGCGGCGGCACCCGCATCGCCCGTGACGGGTTGGAGCGGCGCCCGCTGGGCTTTGTGCTTCTGCCGCGTATACCCGCTTTGCATATGCGGGCTCCCGTACGGGTTAGTTCAGGCTCGCGGCGCGTTCTGGCCCAGCGGGCCGACGGCGTGGCCCGCGCCGTTTGCAATCGTACCCTCACCATCCCAAGCTCGCCCCTCCACCACCGGCCTCGCTTGGTCACCGCCGGCGGCTCGTCGGAGCCGTCGTGCGGTTTGCCGCACTCGATCTTTACCTCGAGCAGACGGAGCTCGGCCTCTTCCAGCGTCACCGATGTTCTGGACAACAGGTGCCGGGCCTTACTTTCCCGGTCCCTGGACACGAGCCAACGGGGCGTCTCGGGCATGAAGAGGACGACGGAGCTGAGCAACGCCGGAGCGGCCGTACTGATGGCAACCGTCAGCGGCCACGCGTGGTGCGCAGGAATCCTCGAGAATCCCATGGAGTAGACGACCGACCCCAGGATGCAGCCGAGGTACACGAATCCGTCGGGGTGCGTGGCGAGCACGCGGCGCGCAGAGGACGGGCTGAGCTCCGCGACGTAGTCTGGGACGACCGTGAGCGCAAGGCCGACCCCGATGCCGTTGACGAAGACACCGGCCGTTAACGCCGCAAAGCCGGTGGCGAGGCCCCGGGCGATCGCGCCGGCGCAGAGCACGGCGGCGGAGAGGAGCACGGTCCGGCGGTCTCCGATTAGGCGTTGCGCTCCCACGGCAGCGATCACGCCGAGGAGAGAGGAAAGCGCGACGGTGCACGCCACCAGCTTCAGGTCTTCCTGCTCCATCACGACCGTGTTGTAAACGACGGCGAGGTCTGAATCGAAAAAAATGAGATAGCGGAAACAGATTAAATTCGCTGATTAGGAGTTATATGTGGCCATGTGTTTCAATCAGAAATAATCAGATCAAAATCCATAATCCATAAATTCAATCCGACTGTGTCTATAGCGCTGGCTCACCGTAGCCCAAGAAGAATGGCGTGGCCGACGAAAGCATGGCAGTGGCGAAGGCGTATTTGTTGAGAGGACGCCTCATGGGAGCATGTGGGGAACGCCCGTCTCTGTTGTTACTTTTGTCAAGCATTTTGCATACCGATGAATTCAAGTAAGACGATGGATCAGGAACAAGAGACGAGCAGAGACTGCTTGTTGATCGAAGGCTGTTAACCTGCAGATTGTTCGACTGTGTTTAGATCCAAATCTTGGAGTGCCAAAATACACTGTAGCATTTCGTTTGTATTTGGTAATAATTGTCTAACCATTGACTAATTAGGCTTAAAACGTTCGTCTCGCAAAGTTCAACCAAACTGTATAATTAGTTTTTTGATTTTATACACATTTAGTACTCCATACATGTATCACAAATTTGATGTGACGGAGATTTTTTTTTGCATAGTGCACTTTTTAATGGATCTAAACACAGTAAACCTGGGCAGTAACCAGAGCAGCGCAGTAGAACAAAGGGACGTGGAAAACCATGTACCTCATGAAGATTATTCCATCACCAACAATAAATGTACTTGGCTATAGCAGCGAAGCAATCTCTGGAGACACAATGGTCAACTCTCGTCTTTGAGTGTGTTTAGTTGAGAAAATTTAGGTGAAAAGTTACTGTAGCATTTTTCGTTGTTATTTGGTAAAATTTGTCCAACCATGGATTAATTAGACTCAAAAGATTCGTCTCGAACTTTACAGACAAACTATGTAATTAGTTATTTTTTTACCTACATTTATTGCTTCATGCATGCGTTTAAAGATTTGATGTGATAGATGGAAGAGGAAATATTTTGGGTATGCATGCCAAGTGAACGCGGCCTTTATGAATATTGTAGTTAAAATCTGCCTCTATAAGGGCAATCTCAACCTAGAAACTTGGCAGTTTCTACGTTCATTAATTAGGATGTCAAGTAAGCAAATGATAACATGGCACTATAATTAATGAAGAGAGAAGGAAATGATTTATTTCCTCTATTTTAAATTATAAGATGTTTTGGTTTTCTATATACATATCTTTTGCTATGTATATTTAGATATAAAACTATGTCTAGATACATAGTAAAAGCAATATATCTAGAAAATCCAAAACGCCCATAATTTGAAATAGATGGAGTAAATAAGAAATCATATCTATACCAGAACTAAGATATGAAGAGATGTGATAGTTAGATGATAGGAAAGTGATGAAACATGATTGGATAAATTTATTTCAAGGAATCATCCACAAAGAATATGTTTTCTACGTGTAATGTCTACAAGTAGAGAAATCGTCTCATAGTTTCTAGGTTGGAATGCCCTAATTCACCTACATCACTCTGCCACAGTCCCAACTAGGGTCTGCGTGATTCACCGACAGGAATACGTAGGTGTCCCAACACATTCCAAGAAGGTCACTTAAAAGTTAAAACTAATGACTTCTCTACTAAGGGTGTGTTTGGTAAGGATTTAGGTTTTCTCCATAAATGCTTCATGTGATAAATCAGAATCACTTCGTGAGATTCTTTGGCTGATAGGATAGTGTCGATGTTTTGTCAACTAACTGGTGAATTTATACATGTGTAGCGCTGCTCTAAGAAGACGATGTTAGCACTCAAAGAAACGAGGAATTATACTAGTTTAGGCCAAAGCCCTACGTCTAGTCTCAGAGATTGTTCAAGTTCTTGTTCCACGATTAAGTGCTCTGAAGTTCTTACAATGGGATGTGTAAGCTAAGGAAAAGCGATAGGAGTGAGGTGAGCGAAAGCCCGAATGAAGTCTCAAGAGTTCATCCCCGTGGATGGGAGGCCCGGCCGCCCTTATATAGAGTTTGGGGGCTAGGTTACATATAGAGAAGGGTTCTCCCGACCGAGTGGTCGTGAGCCCAAGGGAGGGAGAAGCAAGTATACTTGGCTTGCAAGCAAGCATGTCTTGTCCTGGCGTCATCGCACGTTCTGGTATTGGTCATCATCGTGGCCTTGTTCCCACGTCGCGTTGTGGCGTGGCAGATGTTGCATTGCTAGTTGTGACGGCACTGTCGGCATGGTGGTGGTTCACCAACTGTCCTACACGTTGTGGTCTTGCTGTGGCCTTCGTCATCGTCTCCTATTCTCCTGGTGGCGTCATGGCGATAGTGCAGGAGCAGGTAGCCGCTCCTAGGTCGTCAATCGCCTTTGCTGGTCTCGATGTCGATGGCCTCGAACCTAGACTATGAGGTCGAGGTCCCCAGTGGCTTGGTCGGTCTTGAAAGTCAAGGCCAGGATCGTGCGTCCCATCCCATAGCGGGTGGGGTCGTACACTGTAACACCCCGTGTGTTATAGTTGCTAATTAATCTGCCATGTCATCATAATGCATCGTAAAGCATCCATGATTAGGTCAACCTTGTTATGCATCAACTAAAATGATTTTACTTACCTAGATGGGATGTGCTTCTCAGTGGTGTGATCCGAACCGAAAACCCTAATTTCAAATAGCACCGCAAATACTTAGTCCATGCCCTGCGTAATTTGAGGTGTGCGACTGTGTTACACACTAGTGTCAAGTGTAGGGTATGAGCTCAAGTACAACACGTAAAATGAAGCTCCAAGTTTGAGTTTGAGTTGGAGTCCAAAAACTTGTCACGAGTTTTCCGATTCGAATTTAAATTCAAAGTTAGGGAAAATGTAAAAGAATTTCGAAAGCTAAATTGGTCAACCAAGAGTGGTATTTGGTCAACCATGTCATGCTGGTCCAAATGATGCCCTTGGATGATGGTTTGATCATTAAGTAATCATTAATTAATGTAGTAACAAATTCCAATTGAAAATTCCTCCGAAAACCCTAAATTTCAAAACCCTAGTTTTACCCCTTTTTAAATAATTAAAAATCTAAGCAAAATTTGGGAAAAAGTTTAAAACCAAGTTTGTAGAACTTTTCAAGGGCTACAACTTTAGTTTTTTGAGTTTTCAAAGTTTTAGTGTAAAATGTGGAGCAATTTTGAAAATAAACAAATTTCAGATTTGACCCCCTTTTGTCCCCAAACTCAAATTTCAAAATGGAGGCAAAATTTGAAAATGTTGTGAACAGAAAAGTTGTAGGTCTTGTCTAGATGTACAACTTTGGTGTTTAGATATTTTGAAGTTTCAATACAAAATCCAAAGTAATTTCTAAATTACCAAATTGCCAAAAAGTGTCCCCTTTTGAATTTAAACTCAAATTTCAAAATCCAGTTAGAATTTGAAAAAGTGTTCAATACAAAACTTGTAGAGCTTGAAATTCTGAAGATTTTATATCTTGGGAGTTTTTCAAGTTTCCATATGAATTTGAGAGTAATTTGAGAAAAACAGTTTGAATTACAAATTTTGGGGGACAGCTACAGTACTCCGGCGAATCACGCTCGGGCACCGCGCGGCATGGGCGCCGGCGAGCCGCTGCCGTCGCGCTGGCTGCTTCCACGGCCTTCCATCCTGCCACTACAACCACAGTGATCGCCTCGCGCTCTCCAGCTGCTTCTTTGGCTTCACAGCTCTATAAAAAGCCCCTCACCGTCACCGTCGTCGTTCGGTTACGCCACCGCCGCCGCCACCGTCCTCCTTTCGCCGGATAAATTCACCCTCCCTGCTCCACCGCAACCCTCTCCATCTTTCCAATCGCTCCGCCATCACCTTGCGAACCTTTTGCGCCTCTCGGTGTAGACGCTACCGCTCAGGATCGCCGGGGAGCCGTCGTCTTCCACCTCGGGTCACCGCCGTCCCGGGTGAGCTCCGCCACCATGGCCAGCTGCCTCCTGTGCCTTTCCGCTTCAACCGATCACGCCTTTGTGATCGTGGTACGCCCCTGGTGCTCCCGGACCAGTCAATTTAATCTTTACACCTTTGTTTCGTCGGGTCGTCGGCCACTGTAGTTCCCGTGCCGCCATCGCCGTCGGTAGTAGGTCACCGGAGCTCGAGCCGAGCTGTAAGTTAGTAAAATGGATTCGTGGGAAGGTGTAGTTGGTTTTGGTCGGGTTAGTTGGTCGACCGATGCCTCGGTCACCGGTCGGCCACCGCGCGGACATAGGTGAGCGCGCGGGAGTGAGCGAGAGAGCGAGAGGAGGGTGATGACAGCCGGGACCCGGCTGTCAGCGAGAGCGAGAGAGAGCGTCGCGCGCGCGGGGGCGGCTGGGCGATTTTGTTTTTTTTCTTTTTCAAAATTATGAATAGTACCAATATTTGTTTATTTCATTAAAAATTGTGTTGAGTCCCAAAATTCATGAAAATTTTTGTGTGAGCTTCTCAATGTGTAAACTACCTAGGAAAAATGTGAAATGCCAAATTTGATTACTTTATGCAGGAGATTTAATTAGTTCCAATAAAGATTAAATGCAACTTCCATGAATTTTAATAATTAAATTATTAATCCAAAAATTATGAAATTTATTGTGACACTGTTTCAGGTCATGTGCAATTCATAGAAAAATTTTAAGCTTGATTAGATGAAGTATGATCAAATATTAATTATGCCCTAATTAATTAAATAGTAAATAAATGTTAAATTGATAACTTTAAGTGTTGTGTGTCCTTTTGATTGAGTGATGTCCTTAGGTCACTAATCTTTGGTGATCTTTGGCATCTTAATTTCATGTTTGAGCTCGTTAGTAACTTACTTAGTGATAAAAGCTGGTATCGCTGGAGTTATCGCTACTAGTTAGTAGGTTTACTGTTTTGCGACTGTACCATGAAGAAAAGTTGTACTCGAGTCGTAAACCGTGGCATATCATCATCAATCATCATGTTTATCATCGAGCATCATATTGAAGCATGTTATATACTCGTGTAGTTCCCGCTTTTGAAGAAGTTGAAGTTGCCGAGCAAGCCTCCGGAGAAGAGCTATCGTCGGTGGGTTCTGGACCAGAAGTTAGAGTCCTTGAGTCTGAGTTAGTCGTCACGTCAGAGCAAGGCAAGCCCCGGTGCATTTAAACATACCTTGAGATTTACAAATCTTTATTATTTATACTATGGTTTACTGCATTAAGTAATTAGGAGTTGAGTGATAACCCAATTGATGCATTATCATCCTTGATTATTGTGATATCACCCTTGGTACCTGTTTTACGGAAAATGTGTAGTATGCTTCGCTATGCTTATGAGTTAAGCTTTTTAAATGAATGTTTACTCGGCCATGACGGCATACTTAATGAATATTGAAATATGAGAATGAACTTGTAAGATCGGGCGGGTGGTTTGGCCACTGCTAACTTGCATTGGGAGATGAGTCTTAATGTATTGTTTACGCCTTATCAGTTAAGGACCGTACGTTATTGGCCCTCGCGTCATGGAGTTTTTATTAGTACTAGCCATGTACCCATGTCGGGTAAAGCCTTACTTCGGCTAGTCCATTACGAGAACGTCTAACCTCGCACTGGGAGTGGAGAGATGGCGAGAGTAGCGTGTACCCTCGGGGCTTGAATTGGGCCGGGTTCGAGGAGTACTGTGCTCTTAGATAGCGATGGACACGTTCTGGTTTTGGGTTACTCGGGTAAGAGTTGATATATGCGAGATTCGGTTCTACATATGTCGTGTGGTTAGGAATCCCCAGCTGGGTAAATGAAGCGGTTCGAATCGTCGTTGCTCCACGAGAAAGGAGTCTTGGCCTTGCACCAACATCGTAGTTAAGAACTAGAATTGAAAGAAAGAATGAGAAAGGTCTCAATGATATTTATCTTTGATCTAGATTAGGATCACCTAGAATTGGTTAATGAACCATCAATGGTAAAAGTAAAACATTGAAAGTAAGAACTCACTTTCGTAAGCTTTTCTGCAAAAGAAATTTTGATTCTGAAATACACGTACCTTGATTCCCTAAAGCTAGCATGCCCTTAGAGTCTTTGTCTAAGTCGGGTAAGTCTTGTTGAGTACTCTCGTACTCAGGGTTTGTTGAACCCCTTGTTGCAGGTGCGGTTCATGAACAAGTCTGCTTTGAGCCTTGTTGCATGACCATTGTGGCTGAAGAAAGTGACGACGAGTAGACTGTGTGGCCTCTGGGCAAGACATCTCGCTTGTGTGATGTAATAAAGTTATTACCGATACTTCTCTACTACTGGTTTGTAATAATGCTATATAAGGTTTGAGGTTTGGAAACTGGTTTGTAAACTTAAGTTATTGTAAGACTTCTGCTACTTTACTCTGTTAAATATTTTGAATAAACTGTTGTAATATTGCAATACTCCTGTGATTGGATCCTGTTCGGAGAAAAGCAGGCCTTTTAAGTTATGAGGAACATAAGTATGGCTGTCAGAGGTCATTATGACGATGACAGATACATGTGGGCCATCATAATTAGGAGGTTCTGTGACATACACCCATCTTGTCAGGCTGAATTTGGACGGCGCAGTGCTGTACCGGTCATCACCGCTTGGCAGTGTTGTCTTATCCATGCAGGGGCGCATAGGGATGGCATCTGCCTCCAAGATTGCTATCCTTTTAGTCCTGGCGGAGTAAGTGGAGCGTGCCTGTCTCCGTTAGGGCAGGCGTAATTAACAGCGTTCGGCCCCTCCTCGTCCCTCCCCGAGAGGAGGGAGAGGTCGAGGGCGGTTACGTGTGGTAGAAGGAGAAGGGAGAGGTCATGATAGACCATTTGTCTTAGCGTGTGGCCTAGGACCCGTATCACTTAAATGGGTCATAGTTGCTGGGCTCCTGCTGGTTTAGACCGCCTCAGCGGCTGACTAATCAGTGTCTTGAGATACCCGGAGTATCACGATCCCGACAGATAGATTCCGACTCACATGAGGATATATATATTCTTAAAAATTATATAAATGAAAATATGCTTAAAATCCAAACTTTTGTGGGCGAAGAACAACTTAAGTACAACCCATTTTAACTTGTTACACTAAAAAAGATTCTAACTAAAAAATAAAGAAAATTGCTATATTTCTGTCGACAGAAAATGTTGATTCATATCTGTCAAATTCTGGGCCGTTCATTTTGTTTGAAGATTCGTGCTGTCCTCTGGGCGGACTGTCAGCTAACGGATTTGTTCTGTCAAAATCTGTGAGACTTTGACCAATAAAAAGATGACAACTTAGAAAAAAACTGACTTTGTACTGCTAGGTTAAAACTTCGACCTATCACATTACAAATTTTGCACTGTCAGGTTCAAAACTTTACACTCGGAATTCAAAAACTTTCGATTATGACATACAAACTTTAAATTGCTAAGTTTAAAACTTTGAACTATAATATCATAAACTTTGAATTGCAAGGATCAAAACTCAAAAGCAAAATTCAACGGATATAAAGCCAACAAAACTGTCAACAGATTTATATGTGTAATATCTTTCATATTTTCTTTTGGTGAGCTGTCTTCTTTTTTGATTTTTTTTGAAAAACTTTCTTTTTTGATTGACAAAAAATCTGACAGATTTGTTGTTGTCAAATCTGTTAACAGATGTATAGAGTCACCCAAAAATAAAATGGGTAGCCCATAAGTGTGGCAAAGAAACCAAAACGATTCTATGCAAAATTACCCTTTCCCTGCTTCTAACTCAATCGTTCCGGATCCAGGTGGCACAACACCGTTCAAAGCTGTTTGGACTACCCGCGGTGGGTACTCTAAAGGATACTCTAAAACTTTAGAGTATAAATATAGAGTAAAAACTATTATACTGGGGTACTCTAAAACGATACTCTATCCTTTCTCTCACTCTATATTTAGAGTGGTACAGTGCTTACTCTATAATATGAAGTGGCGGCCCCACTAGCTAAACAAAGGAAAAAATGCTATAACTCACAAACCAAAAATCCAAATTAAATTTCGATTGCACCATTAAATTCGTCTCAATAAATCATTCAAAACTAGATCACACATGGATATATTTAGATAAAGTGATAAGTGAGTCCCATAACAGATAGAGTGGATAGATGATGATATAGAGGATGGATGAGTGCGGGAGAATTAAGTATAGAGGAAAGAATCTTGCTGACTAGGACGTATAGAGGATGAATATAGAGGCCCATGAATGCAGATAGCCTTATGATTCAAGTGAGAAACGAATCTGATTTTCACGTCCAGCTTGCCCAACAGGTGCAGCAAGAGCCAAAAAAATGTGAGATCATTCCTACCTCCATTGCTGGAGGCTTAGCTTAGTTTTTGAGCCTTTTGCTTCTCCCTTTTGATGATTATTTTGTACAGTACTTGTTCCTTTCTATATCAATACAAGTTCGGCAGAGCTCCCGTTGACCTTTTTTTCTATACCTAATAATAAAGAGGCAAAATTTTTCACCCCCCATTTTTTCGTCCGCCCTCCCCTAACTATTCGGCATCACTCTTCTTAGTTTGGAATTAAAAAAACACTACTCAACATCACTCTTCTTAGTTTAGAATTGAAAAAAAACCACTACTCAACGTCACTCTTTTTAGTTTAGAATTGAAAAGCATTATTAGTTTAGAATTGAAAAACATTATTTGCATTGCCTCTTTATTATTAAGTATAGATTTATTACAACAGATATAGACAAGCCAGATAATTAAACCGAGTCAATCTCTCCTTGATTTTCCATACGGGATAATAGCCACATAATTAAATCGAGTCAATCTCTCCTTGATTTTCCATACGGGACAAATAATTTAGTGTAGATATTATTTATTATGGGCCTTATTAGTGTTTAATTGAAACACGGTTGAGATAAGTCCAAGTATTCTGGCTCACACATGTCGGGCAACGTCCATTTTAAAGAGGCAAAATTTCTCTCCTTAATTTTTTTTGGTTCGGCCTAAAGAGGCAAAAATTTCAGCTTCTTTTTTGTCTGGGCTGATTTCATCTGGCCCATTCTCCAATTGCCATCCGATTTCCAGCCCTCCTCCTTCCACTCATTCGCAGCAGCTCGCGGCCCAATTTAGTCACTCCCCCTTCCAGCCCAGTTGGATTTGGTCATGGCCCACTCTAGCCTGTAGTCCGAAAAATTCTCCGCAGCCAAAAATTGTGCCACTTCTAAGATTCGAATCCTGGGCATTAGGATTGGTAAACAAACTACCTACCACCGTGCTACGAGAAGTTATGTGATATCTACAAATACCTTTCTATATTTATCAGTTAAAACTTTGGCAATATAAATCTCCATCAGTTTGATTTTTTGTTGGCCTTCTATCCGATTTCTTTTGTTTTTTGTTACATCCGTTATCCTCATAGGTGATTTTTTTCATTGACTTATCTTTAAAAATAAATGTTATGGACCTTTGAACCGTGATTTTTCTTTAAGATTTTTTTACTACCAAGTTGGTAACGTAATTTTGACCAGAAAATACTCAAACATCGATTAACATGTGATTCAACTAATTAAAATGTGAGTAGAAGATTTAAGTAGTTTATTATCTAATCTAGTCTAAATAAATGTATCTTTGCAATCATCGATGACGGCTAGCATTCGAAAACTCAACTCAAGTGACTTTTCCATCTAACTCTTTGTTTATTTTAATCAGATGTCAAAATTTTACGGTCCTCATCACAAAAATCAGTATCTAACTATAGTAGTGTAATAAATAAATAATGGGGTTATGGACATTTAGCTGCAGGGCTATCTTGAGGCTAAGAGTCACCTATAACGGACTATAGCAGGCTAAAATATCTAAACTGAACGTGAGCACAAATAGCGGTGTACTTTGATTTTCTTGAACTATAGCAACATAAGGATAGAATGAAAAATAAACATATAATATATTTACGTCTAAATATTTATGTGGTTTGCAACAAAAGAAAAATCTATCAAAATTTTTTTAATTCAGGCTGAATAATACATTGTCATATTTTTGCATGATATTAACTTATATTTTGCATGTCATGGTCATCACAAAATAAATTGTAGCTTTTAAATTTTATAAATGACGAAACATAAATAATACCACCTATGTCCTAAATTGTAGGTTGTCTTGGATTTTCTAGGTACATATCTTTTGTTATACACATAGATAAACAATATGTCTCGATATATAAAAAATATTGTATATCTAGAGAAGTCAAAATGACATGTAAATTGAAACGGAGGGAGTATGTGCAATTTATATCATTGTTACCTATGAATGTTTGATAGTTTTTTCCTTCCGTCGGAAAGCACCCGCATCCTTCGGCTCCACTCATCTTGAGCACGTATGCTGCCATGGACATTCCTCTCTGGTCTGCGCACGACGAGGTCCCGTTGTTGTGCCAAGGGACCATGTTCATTGGCAATGATGTTTCATACAAGAACCGAGAAGCACGACGAAGCATGTCGTGGACTCTGGCGGGCCACGCGCTCATCGGCAACAACGTTTGTTGCATCATCTAGAGTCGGCCACACACTTGTCGGCATGAGATGGCAAGACTGCGTGACGTGAGACCTGGTGACGTCGAGACGACTATGGATGCCATTAGCAATCTACACAAACGATGTCGCCCCATCGAGAAGGCAAGCCCTGACACAATCGACAACGGCTCCACGCCTACACTAGCAACATCACTGCATCGGGCGATTTCAGGACAACCATGGATGTCATCGGCAATGCTCCTGCTCCTATGGCCTACACCAACGATGCCGCCACATCAAGGAGGCGAGCCCGGACGCCACGATAACAACTCCAGATCTACATCGACAACACTGTCCCACCGAAAAGACGAGATCGGATGTCATTGTGGACGGTTCCGCATCTAAACCAATGACACACACACAGATGCACGTCATGTGGTCATCATAAGATAAATTAGAGCTTTCAAAGTTTATAAAAAGGGTAAAACATAAATAGGTATATAAAATTCCACCCTTGTTTGCTATTAACGTTGATAGCTTTTTCCCTCCGGTTGCGACGCACGGGCATTTTTACTGGTAAAAAAAAAAGCTTCCCAGACAGGTCCACTTTCTATACCTTGCTGGCATGCCATTTTTAGGAATTGTGGTCTGAAGTACAAGAGGGCCATGCCGCTCTATTGAGAATTGTGTTTTCAAAAAAAAAGGAAAGGAAAGAAAGCAATATTGCAAACTCATTTCCCTATACCAACTGGCGATAGGGAAAGTATGTGCATGTGCCCATGCGTGTAGGACACTGGGTGCCAGTTTGACTTCGGAGACAAAACTCTCAAGATGCTAAATCGGGCTCGACTAAAGATCCACGGCAGGGCAATAATAAAACGTGATCTAGCAGCACACTAGCATTTTTTAATAAATTATATACATTTTTCTTCTTCCCAGGATGATATGTCCGTCGGTGGTGAATATGGTGAATTAATTTGTCAATTTTAAGATCTTGGTCTAGCCTATCAAATTCTCACATTGGCACTTGTAGTTTTGTGAATCTCAAAATATATGTGGGCGGGTGTATTACGTATGTTAAAAACAATAGGAATTCATACACAAAGTGCAGAGCAATATATCAAACAACACATGCATAGGCATGCATATCCACAGCCCCGTATGGCCTAGTTTTCGTCAGTACTTATTGCCCAGATCAACAAGAAGAGGTGTTTTGACATTTCTGTGTTAAAAAACTCAGTAAGTTCTTTGGTTCTGTTTTCTGAAATTTGTTAACCAATCCTAAGCATTCCAATTCAATTTTATATCAGCACCAACACGACACATTACAGATGTGCAACCCTAGTGAAGCACGCCATTCGTCTTAGTAAGTTCTTTGGTTCGGTTTTCTGAAATTTGTTAACCAATCCTAAGCATTCCAACTCAATTTTATATCAGCACTAACACGACACATTACAGATGGCAACCCTAGTGAAGCACGCCATTCGTTTTAGTAAGTTCTTTGGTGCTGTTTTCTGAAATTTGTTAACCAATCCTAAGCATTCCAGTTCAATTTTATCTCAGCACCAACACGACAGATTACAAATGTGCAACCCTAGTGAAGCACACCATTTGTCTTAGTAAGTTCTTTGATTCCGTTTTCTGAAATTTGTTAACTAAATCCTAAGCATTCCAATTCAATTTTCACTTTTCCTTTGTCTCTGTCGTATAGTTTAGACAACGGTTATTACATATATTTTATATTAAAATTACAGTTTTAGTTCGTTGCAATATCGGTAGAGATAATCTGCAATTTTTGCTTTCGAGAATAAAAAACATGTTAGACAAAACCACAAACCTGATAAAATCTTATATGTGTTGGCACAAAAATAATTTAACAATTTACAATTATTGCTATAGCCAGACAAGGCAAAAAAATTTGATAGGTTATGACATAAAGACAAATAACAAATCACAAAAGTGACCATTTACTCGTACTAATTGGTAGTACAAGAGCGTTGCATAAAATCATCTTAAAATTTAGGCACCTCAAATATATGAGAACACAAGATGATGACAGACGACACAAGATGCGTAGTTCGATGTGTTTTACTTGAACAAGAAGGCCCAGTAGTTTCAATCCATACAAAACAATTGGTACATACAGAAATTAAAATGGTAATGCTAGTGTTAAGGCATCCGGACGGACAGACACGACTTCCCAGAAAATTCCCCAATCGCTACCACGCCGTCCGCTCGCTCAACCGCGCCACATGCCTTCCCCACTCCGCGCTCCACCGCGCCACCCGCCTCCACCAAACTTCTCGCTTGCCATGGCTGCTGCATTGATTCACCGAGCCGGCGAGTCTTCACGACGAATGCTCCAGCAAGCAGGCGAGGAGAGGAGCTTTGTGTGACACCGCAACACCCATGAGTTGCCTGCGGTGCTGCTGCACCGGGGTCGAGCTCCTCAATGACGAGCCTCCATTCGTCCAAAAAGCAAGGTGACATTGCGCTGAATGCGATGTTGCAAGTGTTTCAAATGTTTCAGAGGTATGTTGCAAATGTTTTTTTATCGATGTTGCACGTGTTGCAATGACTATACACGTATGTTTCAGGTGTATGTTCCAAATGTTTCATTTGTTTCAGACGTATGTTACAAGTGTTTAATCTGGATGTTTCAAAAGTAGATCTACATATTGTATATACATGCATGTTGCAACCATATGTTTAAGTGTTTTAGATGTTTTATACGTATGTTGCAAGTGTTTCATATGGATGTTGCATGTGGTTTAATGACTACACACGTATTTTCAAGATTTTCTGGTGTCTTGCAAGTGTTTTAGACATATGATTCAAGTGTTTCGGTTGTTTTGGACGTATGTTGCAAGTGTTTTATCTGGATGTTGCACATGTTACAATGGAATCCACCTGCCGCAGCCGCCTGCTAATAGCTGCTGGGACACCACCGTGCGGGTGCATTAGGCCGGTAGACGTATCCACAGGCGGGGGTAGGTGACTGGGACCCACGTGGGTTCCTGCGTGTGGGTGTAGCGTGGTCAGGCGAAACTGAGCGAACACGATAGTAGGGTGGTACGCAGCGTGGGGTCCACGTGGTGGGACGCGCGAAAACAAGCGGCGCGGGCTTCTTTCGCGTGTGGCGCTGCCTCCTGCGCAAAGGACCGGAGGCGTCCAATATTTTGGAGTGCTCCGGATGTCCGGACATTAGTAACGCCCAAATTAAAATGATAATAAGAAACTCAAACGACATAAAACGGACAGGATGGGTCCTCTTTCACTCTTTGTGGGCAATTTTCCACAGCTGAGACCATGTTATTTTTTTTAAAAAAAAAGACATAACCTCTTGGCTCTTGTATTTTACTATGGTTTTCCAAACGCACTTTACTGGCAAAGTGCGGATTATCTGAAAATTTTGGGGAAGTCCAGGGAGAATATTCAGAACAGTCTCAAAACTTTGCAAATCCGAAGTCAATTCACAACATTTGAGGCCATAAATTTTGGTGTCACTTGTACATAAGTTGCAATGACTAGCTCACCAATTTATCAATCTCCATCACCAAATCCTCAACATACCAAAGAACACAGATGCAGGAACCTAACGTGGTCACTTTAGTCTAGCACTTTAGCTGTGGCGAGTTTGGATCTAAACCAGCCCCAAGGAGTTGAAATGAAGATGAGCTGTGGTGTCCGATCTCCGTGAGTCTTTCTCAATTCTCACGGACGTTCTTACCGGAGTCGTTCTCGTTTCAAAGTTAAAAAACATAATGTGACGACTGCATAGTCCCATGTTTTTACGTGAACAAGAAGGCATAGAAGTTCCAGCCCATACGAAACAATTGGTACGGAAATCCTAAACTAAATTATCACGTTGCTGAGGTTCCCTGATCACCCATCAGGTGTAAGGATTTTTAATTGACCCAACTCCTTAAAACAACGAGCTATCCTTTTAAATTTGGCAAAATCACAAAATTCCCTCTCCAATAATTCCTCAAACCAACTTGCTATTTATGCCAAGTTGCTATTCACGGCCTCCGCACGTGTATATTTCCGCGCGCGTAGCGGACTTGCTATCGCGATTTGTCGGCCTCGTCCCGCGCCGTGCGCCTGCTGCTGGCTTGCTCCGTCGTCCCGCCGTGCGCCGTCCGTCGCGAGGCCGTCCATGGTCGTCCCACCGTGCGCCGTCCGTGGTCATCCCGCCATCGCGAGGCCATCCCGCCGTGCGCCGTCTGTCGCGATGCCATCGCGCGGCCGCTCCGTCGTGCGCCTGCTGCTGGCTTGCTCCGCCGCCCCGACCGCCTGCGGCCTCGCCGAGCGCGCGCCTTCGCCGCGACCGCCTCCACCCCGCACCGAGCGCAGGGGAGCCTCCACGGCGAGCTGCAGGGGAGCCTCCATGGCGAGCTGCCTCCGCCCCGGCCGGCCCCAAGGCGGTGGCGCGGATCCCCTGCGGAAGGCCCTCCCAGCGGCGCGCCTCCATGGCCGGCAAATCTCCTCCCGGCGGCCTGCCTCCATGGCCATCTCAGGCGCACGGCGTGAAATCGGCGAGCGGAGCCAGCAGTAGGGACCCAAGACACGAATAGATTACACTTGCCGGACTTTTCTGAAAAAGTGCCAGGCACAGAGAGTTATAGATATGCCCTTGGTTGATTTCGGGAAAGTTCAGGGACTAATCTGCAAAGTGGTCCGGCTGAAAGTGCATGACCGCGGAGTTGGATTTCCTACCGGTGGGTCTACTTTTTTTTTTCAAGTTTACTAAGTTGGAATAGCAAATTGTTAGAGAGAGGGCTTTTTTTTACTTGCCAAAAAAATAGCAACAAGTCAATTTTACCAAGTTGTTGGAGACGCTCTAAGTCAATCTATCAATACTTCACAATTTTCGGAATTTGTTTGCACGCACAAGCTTCCCCACAAATTAAAAAGGGCTCTCCTTTCGGATCTTCTGATATGACCACGTCACAGTTGCTCTGATCTGCCACAACCATTTTGTTTTTTTTGGAAGGGTCGATCAGACTTTCCTCTCAGAAATGGAACACTACTACTGCTAATCACTAGACCATCAGTAGTACTACCATTTTCAGATATAGACTGCAGCACTTCAAGCAGAAAGCAAGGAGGTGCCAGCGATGGCTTCGGCGGATCTCCCGGAGGTCGTCGAGCGCAAGAAGAAGAGCAACGTCATGTATGCCTTCATCTGCTCCATCCTCGCCTCCATGGCCTCCATCATCCTTGGCTACGGTACACCGCAGGACTGACGATTCACGTCACTAAATCATCGTTCTTTTGATCTGCAATACATGGGGTCACAATATCTTTCGCACTGTTTCACTTGGAAGACATCGGGGTGATGAGCGGGGCGGCGCTGTACATCAAGAAGGACCTCAAGATCACGGACGTGCAGCTGGAGATCCTGATGGGCATCCTCAACTTCTACTCGCTCATCGGCTCCTTCGCGGCGGGGCGGACATCCGACTGGATCGGCCGCCGATTCACCGTCGTCGTCGCGGCCGCGTTTTTCTTCGTCGGCGCCTTGCTCATGGGTCTCGCCGGCGACTACGCCACGCTGATGCTCGATCGGCCGTTTCGTGGCCGGCGTCGGCGTGGGCTACGGGTTGATGATCGCGCCGGTGTACACCGCCGAGGTATCCCCCGCGTCGTCCCGCGGCTTCCTCACCTCGTTCTCCGAAGTGTTTATCAACGTCGGGATCCTCCTCGGGTACGTCTCCAACTATGCCTTTGCCCGCCTGCCGCTCCACCTCGGCTGGCGCGTCATGCTCGGCATCGGCGCGGCGCCGTCCGTCCTGCTGGCGCTCATGGTGTTCGGCATGCCCGAGTCCCCCCGCTGGCTCGTCATGAAGGGCCGCCTCGCGGACGCCAGGGTCGTACTGGACAGAATCTCCGAGACGCCGGGAGGAGGCTGCGGAACGCATGGACGACATCAAGGCTGCCGCTGGAATCCCCCACGAAGCCGACGGCGACGTGAAGCGCCGAGGAGAAGCAGGTCTGGAAGGAGCTGATGCTATCCCCGACCCCGACCGTGCGGCGCATCCTGCTTGCGACGCTTGGCCTCCAGTTCTTCCAGCAGGCTTCAGGCGTTGACTCCGTCGTGCTGTACAGCCCGCGCGTGTTCCAGAGCGCGGGCATCACCGACGACGACCAGCTCCTTGCCACCACCTGCGCCGTGGGCGTCACCAAGACTGTTATCGTGCTGTTGGCCGCGGTCCTCCTGGACCGCGTCGGCAGGCGCCCGCTGATGCTGACCAGCTCCGGCGGCATGGCCGTCTCGCTCGTCGGCCTCGCCACAGGGCTCACCGTCGTGGGCCGGCACCCACACACCGAAGTTCCCTGGGCCGTGGGCCTGTGTGTCACTTCCACTCTGGCCTTCGTGTCGTCCTACTCCATCGGCCTCGGGCCCATGACGGCGGTGTACACCTCGGAGATCTTCCCGCTGCGGGTGCGTGCGCTGGGCTACGCGGTCGGCGTGGCGTGCAACCGCGTGACGAGACCTTCCTGTCGCTGTCCAGCGCCATCACCATCGGTGGCAGCTTCTTTCTCTACGCCGGCATCGTCACTCTCTCGTGGGTGTTCTTCTTCACCTGTCTCCCGGAGACGCGCGGCCGGACGCTGGAGGAGATGGGAGAGCTGTTTGGCACGATTGACGCGGGCACCGAAGCAGCAGATGACGCCTCCGCGAGACTCCTTGCGTCAGAGTTGACCACATGATACTGTTTTTGCGCTTTGGTTTGTCTGCACGTAAGTGTGCAATTATATGTAAAAAGTGTTCGTGAATGTACTTTATGACTACAGTATATTCAAAAGTAGAGTATGGCTTTGTTCACAAAAAAAAAAGTAGAGTATGGCTTGAATCGTGTTATTCGAGGGTCTTTTGCTACGACGCAGCACAAAAATATTTTGGTCCTGCTGCGAGATGGATTGCACGGTATGGCCCATATTTTGGGCCGTGCTTGTCCAACACATCACAAAAATAGCACTTAAGTATCTCTACAAAAATATTTCGATGGACGTTTTTGGGTTGGCACAACACGAAGACGTATCAGCATGCCATGGACCGTGTTTGGGCTAAATCAAAGACTCGTTGTGTCATACCATCACGGTTCGACATGCATCACATGTCTATAAGTTACTATCCGAAATGCATGAACCATGATAGGGCCGGCACGGAACAATCCAAGTCCCACCTCTACTCAAAAGGAGGTTCATGGGTCTGCCCGCGGCTTGCTATTTCATCTCGGCCCAGGCACCAAATGGGTTGATGCTAATCATGCCTGTGCCAGCGATGTGACCCGTTAACCTTCCACCCTATATATGTTTTGCTCTTGCCGACCTTTCCTCCCTAACCATATCGCCATGCTCCCATCCTTGTAGCGGCGCAGGCGCTCTTGCTGTCATGCATTGCCTCCTTGCTCCTCCTCAGCTATCAATCTCTCTCCTCATCCCTCTCTGTCACTAGTCATTGGGTCTACACTGTCGGTCGTTGCAGCCGCTCGTTTGGGCCTTCTTTCCTGTATCCTCTCCTTCCCTGTCTTTTTCTGAAACATCTAGAACCTTCAATTCCATGCATATATTAGGAAAAAGAAGAGAATTGACATAGTTTATAAGGCAAAATGGGTCCAAAAAACATCTCTCGCCATCTTTACCCGTCGGTGGTGAGCCATGATCTAAACGTTGGATCCCTCCCCCTACACATAGTCTCCCTCTATTCTTGTAGATCCGTGGATCTTGGATATGAATGGTAACTTCATTGCTCCAGTCATGCAAGTAAGGAAAACCCTAATCCTAACTTTGTCTTTGTCTTCTTCTTTGTCTTTAATGAGCAAGCTTAATAATGGAGGCAAGTGTTTGGCTATTAGTCAAGCTATACATAGTATCTTATTTATCTATAAAAAATAAAAAATTCTATATTGTTATTTCTAGCTATGTCCCACATTCCCTTTTCTAATCCTCCCCACTTTCACTTAATATATGAGTCCACAACTGCATATGCTTTCATACCCAGCTTGTTGCTCGTATATATGAGAGCCAAGTTTTCCTCTCTTCTCTACTCCGTACTAGTATTTGCTTGGCTATAAGCCAATTTAGTGGCGGACCCAGCTCGTGAGTCGAGCCTGGGAAAATTGCAGGGCGTCAATGAGACCATGTGTCTTGAAGCTTGCTACAGACGGTGCTGCAACAAAAACTCTGGCATGCACCAACGCTGGAGCTTGGGCAGGCGCCTAGGGTTGTCGGACCCTGGGTCCGCCACTAAGCCAACTATTATACTTGCTCTAACTCATCTAGAGTTAACTAGTTAGTTTTTAGAAAAGGGAATATATTAATATCCCAGCTTCTGCATCGACTAGTGCATATGGTTGTTCCTTATTACAGACTGACGAAACATACCCAGGAATCTCAAACACAAAGTTTTGAGCCATGACGATAACAAACAAAGTTTTCAGAAAACACAAACTAGAATGCAAGCCTATTAGTAAAACGTCAGCCGTGCCTTGCAAACACCTCCATCGCGACTGTCTCAATAGTATTGCATCACATCTTCATCCAATGGCGATCCTCCTCCTTCTGTAACATGGACCAGAACTTGGTCCAGTAAGTCCCCCTGAAAAGAACCTGCAAGTAGGATGGTACTAAGACTTTGTCAAACACATTATTTCGGGTTAACCAAATTACCCAACAGATGGCACTTGCACCCACAAGAATCTGGGATTTCAGGTTCCTATTTATTCCTTCCAAACAGTCCGTAAACAAGTCATGTATTAGCCCTCTTCTGAATAGGCTAGGACTAAAAATTAGTTGGTTAACTATTACCCCTATATACATTCAAACAGGAGGTCATTAACGAATCGTCATAGCAGACAATCAGGCATTCATGTCCGTATGCTCCCCGTGACTGCTGCAATGGACGGATTGGGTATATGAGAAGGCAAGTTTGGAGTAGTAAATTTTAGATTTGCCCAAGGTACTAAATAGCGTATAGTGGGTTGGTAGCGGATTGACGTCGAGGTAGCGGATTGCGGATAACGGGCGATATTGCGGACGATAAGTTCCAATAACGGCACCCTGATAGTCTCATAATTTTAAGTACATATATCATGAATAATGAGTATAAATAATTTTAAGTGCATATATCATGAATAATTTTAAGTTTCACAGCCGATGCGTGAGTATTTGAATTTGAGGTGTAAGTCATAGTGGGGTGGACTAATTAGGGATATTTGGTTCCATGCTATTGCGGCCTGCTACGCGCAATTACGGCCGCAATATCGGCCTGCTATTCAAAATTACAGCCGCAAAGTTCCAAGATGCAAAGTTCAGAGCGCTACCTCGTACGGCAATGGACCGCTACCGCTATTGCGAGTGCAATTGCGGCCGCTACCCCCGCTATTTATTACCTTGGATTTGCCATGTGCGCCCTCATTTTTAAAAGAAAGATGTCACTATTTATTTAGTGATAAATGGTGGCCTGGTGGGTACGCCGTTGCGCTTGCGAATACATTTCGTGAAACAAATTATCGTGAAAATAACCTTCGAGGTCCAACGCCACGTCCCTGTTGACCAGAATAGGGCCCAATGATCACATCTTCTACCAGACCCATTTCTTGTTGTCCATATATATGGCGTTTCCTGCAACGCAACACTTCACTAAACCACGCTGTGTCCTCGTCTCTAATCACTAATCAGAGCTCGAAGGATTACTGTTAACGATGGCTCCCTCCGAGCCCAGGAAGAAGAGCAACGTCAAGTATGCCTCCATCTGTGCCATCCTCGCCTCCATGGCCGTCATCATCGTTGGATATGGTACCCATACGGCCCATATCTTTCGTTGTTTCCATTTTGCTTTTCTAAGAGTTTTGTAGATGAACTTTGTGTACTATCCTACTATTTGCAGACATTGGGGTGATGAGTGGAGCAGCAATATACATCAAGAAGGACCTGAAGATCACGGACGTGCAGCTGGAGATAGTGATGGGCATCTTGAACATTTACTCGCTCATCGGGTCCTTTGCGGCAGGGCGGACGTCCGACTGGATTGGGCGCCGCTTCACTGTGGTCTTCGCCGCTGCCATCTTCTTCGCCGGCTCGCTGCTCATGGGTTTCGCCGTCAACTACGCCATGCTCATGGCGGGCCGGTTCGTGGCTGGCGTCGGGGTGGGCTACGCGATCATGATCGCGCCCGTTTACACCGCCGAGATCTCGCCGGCGGCAGTCCGCGGCTTCCTGACGTCCTTCCCGGAAGTGTTCATCAACTTCGGTATCCTGCTCGGTTACGTGTCGAACTTCGCGTTCGCTCGCCTTCCCCTCTACCTCGGCTGGCGCGTCATGCTTGGCATCGGCGCGGCGCCGTCCGCCCTGCTTGGGCTCATGGTGTTCGTCATGCCCGAATCACCTAGGTGGCTCGTCATGAAGGGCCGCCTCGCGGACGCCAGAGCGGTGCTGGAGAAGACCACTGAGACGCCAGAGGAGGCCGCGGAACGCCTAGTCGACATCAAGGCTGCGGCAGGGATTCCCAAGGACCTCGACGGAGACGTGGTCACCGTACCCAAGGAGCGAAACGGTGGTGAGAAGCAGGTGTGGAAGGAGCTCATCTTATCCCCAACCCCGGCCATCCGACGCATACTGCTCTCGGCCGTCGGCCTCCACTTCTTCCAGCAGGCTTCTGGCATCGACTCCGTTGTCCTGTACAGCCCGCGCGTGTTCAAGAGCGCGGGAATCACCGACGACAACAAGCTCCTGGGCACCACCTGCGCGGTGGGCGTCACCAAGACGCTCTTCATCCTGGTGGCCACGTTCCTGCTGGACCGCGCGGGGCGTCGGCCTCTGCTGCTGACCAGCACGGGTGGGATGATCATCTCGCTCGTCGGCCTCGGGACGGGCCTCACCGTCGTGGGGCATCACCCGGACGCCAAGATCCCGTGGGCCGTCGCCCTGTGCATCCTGTCCGTCCTGGCCTACGTGTCGTTCTTCTCGATAGGGCTCGGGCCCATGGGGTCGGTTTACCGCTCGGAGATCTTCCCGCTGCGGGTGCGCGCGCTGGGCTTCGCGGTCGGCGTGGCCAGTAACCGCGTTACCAGCGGCGTGATCTCCATGACCTTCCTGTCACTCTCGAAGGCCATCACCATCGGCGGCAGCTTCTTCCTCTACTCCGGCATCGCCGCGCTCGCGTGGGTTTTCTTCTTCACCTACCTCCCGGAGACTCGAGGTCAGACGTTGGAGGAAATGGGCAAGCTGTTCGGCATGGAAGACACGGACATGGCTGAAACAGAAAACACCGCTGCCAAGGAGAAGGCAGTGGAAATGCCCACGAGCTAGAAGGAAACCAAGAAGCAGCTGCCGCAGCTTCAGTCTCACAGAGCCCGAGAGCCGAGCTATTCGCCTCTCTGGTGCCGTGCCCGTGCTGCTGCAGCCTGCACGTAGGACAGTCCGATGGTGACGGCGAGGCCCACACCGAGGACTCCTGTGCATGGTAACAAGAACTTTCTTGTCTGTCCCGTTCGTCGTGTACTGTTTTGTGGAGCGCTCGGTGGTTTGAATTATTGGTGTCAGCGTCGCGTGTGCTTTATTAATTTGCAAGTTGCAAAGCCATTGGTTATACTTATACCCATCACGACACGCATTTTGCTCTGAGTAAGCTATTGAAATACTAGAGCTAATCTAATTAATTAACTAATACCAGAGCAATTTAACTCTAGTAGTCAAGCTAATAAATAGTCGATAGCGATTTCGTAGCGGATATGTGTCTACATAGCGTATATGGACGCTAAGTTTTATCAAAATATTAAAAATATAGTCATTTTTGGAGCAGATGACAATATTAATACCATGTTTGCTTATAACATAACTAAAATTTTTTAGTTAATCGTTGTATTATGAAATAAAATCACAAGGAAGCATGCATATGAATTAATAAGATATAATAAAAGACACGTTCAGACAAAATAAAGTTCTTATATCAATTCAAAATGATATGATTAATCATTCCATCATTCTTTATCATTGTTCAAATCACTATCTTAACATTTTTACTACCACTGGAACCATCGACATCATCATTTCAACCATACATATAATGAATAGCGTCATAACAACTACCACTAATGCTATTTTTAGTAATATTCTTGTAATTGTACTGTAAGTACTAGATGGTTGCTTTAAGAACATGTACTTGAGCATCTCCAAGAGTTTGCCAAATCAACTTGGCATCCATCTATTTTTAGCAAAATAGAAAAAATTGTGCTCCAACAGTTTGATATCCAACTTGATAAATTTTAGCAACTTGGCAAATCTCCCCCTCCACGCGCATATTTGCGCGCTGAGCGCGAGCGCGCATCGCTCGCGCATCAGGCTTCGCATGTATATTTAAGCGGGGCTCTTCGTTCGCTTAGCGGACCTCTTCTTATTTTACCAAGTCCAAATGGCAAACTCTTAGAGAGAGTTTATTTTTTCACTTGCCATATATTTTAGCAAGTTACCAAATCACGATATTTGCCAAGTAAATTTTGGCAAGCTCTTGGAGATGCTGATATATAAGAGTATCCTAAAACAGAAATGCTCAATGCTTTAACCCCATAAATAGATCTGATCATGGGCCACGTGACCCTATCCTCAAGTGCATCGGGTTGAATTTGAGTCATGATTATAGACCATGATCCGACCCACCAAAACAAATCTGACCCAATGTAGAAAAACCGAGAAATAACCTAACACAACTAGAATTTTAAATTTCTCCTAGTGACGTGGAATTCTCCTAGTGTTTTAGTATTCAATTTTTAGTATAAACTTTCCCTACCAAATACCTCCTAGTGAGAATTCTCATGTGCTATGACTAGTGGTAGTATTTTATTACTACTTAAAAACACTAGGAGAACTCCACCATTTTGGTAGTGTAACCTAACTTGACCTGCCAATGCATCAGGTCAGTCTCGAGCCAACAATTTTGACATGACATTTTTCTCCGGGCCCTAAACTATGTTGCTAAAAAAATACCATTTCAACAAAAGTTCTATATACCATTAATCATATTTAGAAACGTTAAGCATATCTACTCATCATCATGCAACCCAGGTAAGCAAGGATGCAAGGTAAAATCCTTAGAGTTTTATCATATTAGACACATACATATGTAAATGTTAAACGATGTTCAAACTCCTAAACCTTTCTTCTGGATTATCCTCGCATATCTTCTCTTCTACTTCCTCCATTTCAAATTGTAAATTATTCTGGCTTTTTAGGTACATAACTTTTGCTACGCACCTAAATGCTCCCTCCGTTCCAAAAAGATGCAATTCTAGAACAATGCTACCTTAAAGTTTGTCAAGTTTGACCAAATTTACATAAACAATATTAATACTTATCGTACTAAATAGGTACCATAAAATTCATCATGAAACATAGTTTCATAATATGTTTATTTGACATTATAAACATTAATATTTGTAACTATATATTTCGTTAAATTTTAAGCACTTTAACGTAGAATGCTTCTATAGTAGCATTCTTTTTGGAACCGATGGAATAAATTATGTCTAGATACATATGTATCTAAAAAAACTAGAACGATTTATAATTTATAACTGAGGGAGTAGATAACAACAACACAAGCTCTATAAATAAATCTAAAAGCAGTACATCAAAATAAATATAAAAATAGTACACTAAACGTTATAAAAAAACATTATGCAGATTTCTAACATGCGGAGCACACTTTTTATCATCATATGTGAGCGCAAAAACCACCAACACATAGTGGTATGGTCTAAATAAACTCTAAAGACATGAACTTTTGAAGACTTAAAGGCTGAAAACAAAATCAACATTTTAACATAATTAAATCCATAGAGTAATTATGACATCATCAAATAGATGTAGATATAATAATTTGAATTTCAAAAAGTTTTTTCTTGTGATTACGTTAGCATGACGCCACAGACTCGATTAAAATTTCGAGTAGATGGTGGGGGTTAGCTTGAAGGATTAGACTGACTCATAATAGTGGTTTAATTTTGGAAATCGTAGGGGTTAGAGTTAAGACTGCTAAAGAGACATTCATGCTATGCATGAACTGAACACGTACATAGCATACGTGCTTGTCCACTAGTTTTTAAAATACCTTATATTTCAACCTGCAAAAATTTTCAGAACGGAGAGAGTAAAAGAAAGGAAAGATTCGTGGAGCATGGAGCAGCTGAAGTGCTGAACTGCCTATTCTTGGCGGTCCAAAAGGTCACGTCACCGTTGACTAATAGAGGGCTTAAGAGCATCTACACTAGATCTCCTATTCCTTCTCCCTTATATAATCAGTTATAGGAGATCTCCTAAAAACAACTTCAGAATAAGAGATACATATTTGCTCCAGCAATTTGCCAAGATCTCATCCTGATTTAGGAGAGAGAGATATTTCCCCTTTATTTAGGAGAGATGGTGGAGAATTTAGGAGATCTCCTAAAGAATATAGGCACAGGGATGTGATTGAAGATCAGTTATAATTGTTATATTTTCATTTAAGGGATATTGAAGAGTATAAGAGATCTGATAATGATGGTTTAAAATGATCATGTTTATATCTTCAAGCATTGCTCTTTGTCTATAGAGGAAAATTCATGGCCGGTCCTTAAACTTGGCATGAGGTGTCACTTAGGTCCATGTACGTCTTCCAAAATGCTATTTTTGAGTCCTGGTTTCGGGTCTCATCTTGGTCTGAACGAATCTTAGCTAGTTAGAGATGAGTGGGCCCCACAAATGCCGCATCAACATATAGAGATGATTAGGATCCGTTTGGACCTAGACGATACCCGAAACCAATTTTAGAGACTCAAAAATAGCATTTTGAGAGTACATGGACCTAAGTGACACCCCCTACAAGTTTAAGGACCGACTATTAGTTTTCCTGTTGTCTATATATATATGCGTCTACTTCAACACAAGAGCTAGGCAAACCACTGCACACAACCTTTTTGTCTCTAATCAGAGATCGGAGAAGTAGCTGTTAAGGATGGCTTCCGCGAGCAACGTCAAGTATGCCTCCATCTGTGCCATCCTCGCCTCCATGGCCTCCGTCATCCTTGGCTATGGTACCCACTCTTTCGTTGTTGTCGAAATATTTTTCATTTTGCTTTCCAAAAGTTCGTAGGTGAAGTTTATGTAATGTTCGGCCAACGCTGTAGACATTGGGGTCATGAGTGGAGCGGCGATGTACATCAAGAAGGACCTGAAGATCACCGACGTGCAGCTGGAGATCCTGATAGGGATCCTAAGTCTCTACTCGGTCATCGGATCCTTCGCTGGCGCGCGGACGTCCGACAGGATCGGCCGCCGCTTGACCGTCGTCTTCGCTGCTGTCATCTTCTTCGTGGGCGCGTTGCTCATGGGTTTCGCCGTCAACTACGGCATGCTCATGGTGGGCCGCTTTGTGGCCGGAGTTGGTGTGGGCTACGGGGGTATGATCGCGCCCGTGTACACCGCCGAGATCTCACCGGCGGCATCCCGTGGCTTCCTCACGTCCTTCCCGGAAGTGTTCATCAACATCGGCATCCTGCTTGGCTACCTGTCGAACTACGCATTTGCAAGCCTCCCGCTCCACCTCGGCTGGCGTGTCATGTTCGGCATCGGCGCAGCGCCGTCTGCGCTGCTCGCGCTCCTGGTGTTCTGCATGCCCGAGTCTCCTCGGTGGCTTGTCATGAAGGGCCGCCTCGCGGACGCCAGGGCTGTGTTAGAGAAGACCTCTGCCTCGCTAGAGGAGGCCGCGGAGCGGCTGACTGACATCAAGGTTGCCGCGGGGATTCCGAAGGACCTCGACGGAGACGTGGTCACCGTACCCAATAAGGAGCGAAACGGCAGTGAGACGCAGGTGTGGAAGCAGCTCCTATCCCCAACCCCGGCGGTCCGACGCATACTGCTCTCTGCCATCGGTCTCCACTTCTTCCAGCAGGCTTCTGGCAGCGACTCCGTCGTTCTGTACAGCCCTCGCCTGTTCAAGAGCGCGGGAATCACCGACGACAACAAGCTCCTGGGCGTCACCTGTGCGGTGGGCGTCACCAAGACGCTCTCCATCCTGGTGGCCACGTTCCTGCTGGACCGTGCCGGGCGTCGGCCTCTGCTGCTGACCAGCACGGGTGGGATGATCATCTCGCTCATCGGCCTCGGGACGGGCCTCACCGTCGTGGGGCATCACCCGGACGCCAAGGGCACGTGGGCCGTCGCCCTGTGCATCGCGTCCACCTTGGCCTACATCGCCTTCTTCTCTATCGGCCTCGGTCCCATCACAGGTGTGTACACCTCGGAGATATTCCCGTTGCAGGTGCGCGCGCTGGGCTTCGCGGTCGGCGGGGCGTGCAACCGTGTTACCAGCGCCGTTATCTCCATGACCTTCCTGTCCCTCTCTAAGGGCATCACCATCGGCGGCAGCTTCTTCCTCTACTCCGGCATCGCCGCGGTTGCGTGGGTTTTCTTCTTCACCTGCCTTCCGGAGACCCGCGGTCGGACGCTGGAGGAGATGGGCAAGCTGTTCGGCATGCCAGACACGAACATTATTACTGAAGCAGAAAACACCGCAGCCAAGGAGGTGGTGGAAATGTCCACCAAGTAGATGTAAAATGAAAAGCAGCAGCTACAGTGTCTTCCCAGAGGAGAGGTCAACTGAAGTGGGAATTAGTTAGATGGGCAAGCTTTTTTTTTTAATTAACCTCATAACTCTGTGCTAACTTTTTTTTTTTTATCTTTTGCACTATTCAGCGAATAAAATATTGACACATGCGACTTTCGTGGAGCCCAACAGACGGGGTCGCTGCATCAAGGGCTAAGATTTGTATCTTTAATTGTTGGTTATGATTTTCATTTTTTAGAAATTTTAATTATTTATAAATATTGTATATATAAATCAAGGACTATGATTTGTTATAATTATTATCTTCTATGAGGTAATGGACGTACCATAACAAAACCCTAAATTAGCTGCATTAGCTAGAAAGAACACAGTGGTGTGGTTGAGATAGACGCCTATGTGCCCAAAATTAGCTACATTACACAAAAAAAGAGGCTGAAATTCTCTCACACCTTAATGAGGTGATTGCCCATACAATATAATGGGAGTCACAAAAAATTTCTAAGAGATGTCTGATTTTGTTAATTTGAAGACCCTCGTCAAGCTAAAATTAAGGTATGAGGATGCAAATAAACTAGCTGCATCAGATAGAAAGAACATATATAATAGGAGTTGAGACATGCGTGTGTGTGCGCGCGCGCTCAATTTCATCTCGACAACTATACTCAACCTATTTCTAGCTAATAAAGACTTCTCATTATGCAAATTCTAATGCGTGTTCAATTGCACGCTTGTGCAAACGTGTGACCTGGCTCCACTAGCTAGCCTACTGTCATCCCACCCCTATCTGAGTTAGGGTATGCTTTCTTCCCCAACACCAGAGACCATGTCTGAGTTAGGGTATGCTTTCTTCCCCGACTCCAGAGACCAGAACCTAGGCGACAAATTGGCCTAGCGGTGGGTTGGTGGGGTAGCAAGATGGTGGACTGCCGCTAGCCATGGTGGGTGGAGGCGACGGTTGGGCAAAGTAGGGCTAGGGAGGCTTGTTGGCAACTAGTTAGCACAGGGACTGACGGTTGGGCGAAGTAGGGCTAGGGAGGCTTGTCGACAACTAGTTAGCACAGGCGACGAATTAGTGGAAGGAAGAGTTGGTGGGGTGGGAGCGGACGACTAGCGATCGTGGGAGGCAGTGACATGAGAGGTCGCACATTAACTTCATCGTTCTCTTTACCTGTAAAAAAAGTTGCTGAAATTATCATCTTGTTAGTGACTAGGTGATTACCCATGCGTTGCAAAGTTGTAATGAGAACCATAAAATTTTTAATGAGATTTGGTCTTGTTTGAAGACCTTCGACATGCCAAAATTATTGCATAAAGATGACGCTTTATTATTAGGAGATTCTTCGAATCCAACAAGATTAACCCAACCAAATTCTTCTCCATTTTGTAATTAATTATTTGTTAGAGATGCTTCATGATTACAGATTACACGCGTAAACAAAGGATAAGAAATAAGAAAGCAGAAAAGCGCACAAACCTTTACATTACGGCGTTTGCTTGTGGCCGTTCGCCTCGCCTTTTGAATAAGGTTGTTAAATTTCTGTTTCAAATCGCTACTATAATGTTGCCAAAGTGATGTCATGCAAAGCATATTCGTGCAAATGGAGATTTGAAACACAGTCCCAGCTTCATCCGCACCAGCCACACCATTTGCGATGCATGCTGTAGAGTAATCATCAGAGTTCAGGGATACACATTGTTATATGCTGTAGAGTAATCATCAGATTTTGTAGTGAACCCTACAGAATACTATTCCCCTTAATCTTGGTTCCGGGAAAAAAAAGTCTCTCATTCTCAAGCTGGCCATTGGCATCTTGCTTTTGGAAATAATTGAAAATTAGAATTAAATCCTAGATACTAATACCAATATGTGCCCCAGCTAGCTATGACTCTGCAATCTGCACCAGCCAGTCCATTTGCAATGCATGCTGTGATCACAAGTTCTCAACCGATAAGGCATCCGCATTTTTATACGCTGTGGTGTACTCATGAGACCTTGTAGTGATTAGTGAACCCTACAGAATACTATACTCCTTAATCTTGGTTCGTGAAAAAAAGGTCTCGCACTCTCAAGTTGACCATTGTCATCTTTATTTTAGGAAACAACTGAGAATTAGGATAAGATCGGAGTTACAAATCTATGCCCCAGGTAGCTGTGACTCTGCTTTTCAACGTGCCCCCTAATTTAAGTCTCAGTGCATTATATTATTATTTACATAGCCTCTTCTCTGTACAACCTTTCTGACATGCGGACCGACAGAACTATTTCCTTGTTTAATCTTGATTGATAGCACCATAAACAGCATGATAGGAAATTTTAACACGGAGGTTGTCTAGGGGAGATTGATGCTCCGGGTTGAGCATCTCCAACCGTCTTTCTTAATCCACTTTTAAATCCTTATTTGAAGCTGTTTTCTAAAAAAATCTTATTTGGAGAGCTATTCTAATAATCGCTTTCTATATTCAGAAGCGCTTTAACCCGAGTGTCCGACACTCTCGAAAATATATCGGACGGACTCCAGGCTTATTTGTCCCACACACAACCACTCATTTCCTAATTAATTCTATCCACTCATTTCTCGGCGTCCACCGACACCGCCTCCTGCTCTGCCTCTTCTTCAAAGTCCTCTCATCCTTACCAGGTGAACGACACAACGAGCTCAGCTATCCCCATCCTCCTCTCACATTCACCAGGCAGGCACCACGACGAGCTCCTCACTAATGCCCCCATTTCGAGCTCCTTTCACCCAGCGGCGGAGAGCGTAATGATGCTTGGGCGGTGCCCAGGGAGCTGCAGTAGGCTGCGGTAGGCGCGGCTGAGCCTGGCGAGCCACAACACGCAAAGTCGAGCCCCTCAAGGCAAGCAATGCGGTGAGTTGATCTTCCACCCTGATGCGTTAGCCTGTCCACATCTGAACTCATGTGCCGCGCTGCTGACGACCTCCTCTCTCTCTCTCTCTCTTTCTCTCGTTTGCACTCTGCAACAAGCGCTGCTTGCTGGCTACCGCAGTTCCCCACCAAGTAGGCCATGGCCGGTGATGTCGTGTTTCAAATGTGTCAGGTGTTTCAGACGTATGTTTCAAGTGTTTCATCTGGATGTTGCATATATTGCTATGACTATATACGCATGTTGCAAGCGTATGTTTTATGTTGCAAGCATATGTTTAAAGTGTTTCAGGTGTTTCACACATGTGTTTCAAGTGTTTCGTCTGGATGTTGCAGAAGTATATCTGGATGTTGCAAGTGTACGTTTCAATTGTTTCAGGTGTTTCATACGTATGTTGCAAGTATTTCATCTGGATGTTGCATATGTTTGCAATGACTTTCAAGTGTTTTCAGGTGTTTTTGTAAGTGTTTTCAGACGTATTGCGAGTGTTTCAGTTATTTTGGACGTATGTTATAAGTGTTTCATCTAGATATTCCTAAAATTTATTAAAACCAATTGGTTTCCATTTTCTAGGAACAAAATTTCTTCGATATCCGAGAAACCGAACCAACAACCAAATACCCACCCCTAGAAGGAATGTCATTTCCTCCGCCATGTGAGTGAACAGGAGTACTTGTAGAATTTGATGTTTTCATGTTATATTGGAACCTTAAATGATCAAAGGGTGCCGACCTCGTTGAGTTTGAAAGTTGCTCGCCTCCTGGCCGCTCGCCGCTCGCCTCCCCTCGCCGCCGCCGCCTCCCACCTCCTCCGCCTCGCCCACTGACCTCCGCCGCCTCTCCCAAATGGGACTCCAGCCGCTCGCCGCCCGCCTCCCCTCGCCGCCGCCTCTCCTCGCCGCCGCCGCCTCCCACCTCCTCCGCCTCGCCCACTAACCTCTGCCGCCTCTCCCACCTCCGACTCTCCCCCTCGGTGCCTTGCCCCCCATCCGGTGCCTCAACACCCTCCTCATGGCCGGCTTCTTAGAGCGCTGAGGAGGTAAGCTCGCGCGGGCGAGTGAGTCCCCTCCTTCCCGGCGGCGGCCCCGGTGCCGCCGCTCCTCCCTGCCTCTCCTCCCTTCACACCGCCGCCCCCTGCTTCCCCCTGTCACCAGGGCTCTTCCATTGCGGCTCCTGGCCCGCAGATCTAGGGTTCCGGCGACCATGGGTGCCGGCTCCCCTTCCCACCGCCGTTCCTAGGCGGACGAAGCTGAGGATGAGGACCTCCTCGCCCGCGGTCCTGAGGGCAGGATTGCCATCAGTGACTCAGAGGAGTACTCCGAATCTGAGGATGATTCACCGCCGCCATTGCCTCCGCCGGTCGCTGGCAAGGGGAAATCGGTAGTTGAAATGCCGTTCAAGAAGCAACGCACGTGGCGTCACCGTCACCGCCGATGGCCGGAGGGCTTCATGGCGGCTGCGCGACGCACGCACCCTTAGCCGTCGAGGTCACCGCCGATGAACTCTCCGGGGCGGCGCTCTGCCTCACTCCCCTCCCACCCTGCCAGGCCGCTAGGGGAGCCGGACAGGGAGGGCTTCTACCAGGTCCGGAGTTACCGGTGGGACCGCCGCCGTTCACCGCTGCGTTCTCCAAACAAGGTGCCGCCTCTTCTGGCAGGGCTCTGCTTCAACTGCCTCCGCGAGGGCCATGTCAAGGCGTCCTGCCGTTTCCCTGCAAGATGTCTCAACTGCTGGCGTGAGGGGCATTTGTCAGTGGCATGTCCTCTCCCCAGGCGCCGCCACTGGTGGGCTCCAAGCGTGGCCGCTCACCGCCACAGAGTCAGGAAGGGCGGCGTGTTTCCCATCGCTTCCGCTCGGGGAGGCATCGTGGCCCTGGATCCGTGGACACCTTCTCCGGTGGCTCCGTCTCCACGGGACACTCTACCTCCGTCCCGCACTGCTGCAGACCTCCTACACCACCGCCGAGGCGCTCACCCACGTCGCAACCGCCTCCGCCGCCTCCACCTCCACAGCAAGGTGACGCACTTCCTGACGGTGCGCCAGACAGTGCAAGCTCTGCACCGGTGATCTGCGAGGGGGAGCCTGGAGACGCGTTTCTGAGACATGCCCATGCTACTTTGGTGGTGGTGCCACGGACTGCTGAGATCCAGATGGAGGAGGACAGGCTCGGCTCCGCGCTGGTCGCCACGATCGGGGGGACTAGGCCGGACATCTCCACCGCCATGGTCTACACCTTCTTGTTCGCTCGCTTTGAGATCACTGCAGATGAGGTGGACGTCAGGAGGCATGCACCTGAAGATTTCATTATCCGTTTTCGGCACCGCGTTGATCGGGATAGGGTGCTAGAGGCCAGGCCGAGCTCCCCTCTTATGCCGCTTGTTTGGAGGCCTTGGAGGAGAACGTCCCAGGGCATTGCTGGTTTCTTTCGTTACAGAGTGGTGGTGGCCATGTCACGTGTTCCGTTGCACCTACGGAATACTACCATGGCACAAGTGGTGCATGGGCTGTCATGTTGTGACGTGCAGCTGTCCCAGTTTAGGGATATTCCAGAGGATGATGATCGTGAATTTTTTGTGCATGCGTGGTGTTGGCACCCAAGCTTTATTGAACGCCAAAAACTTATCTTCGTTCCTGAACCGCTGGCGATTGGGGTCTACGTTGAGCCCACTTCAGCACCAGGTCTTCGTTACCTTATCCGGGCGAGACTGGTTGCTTACCAGGATTGGAGCACCCCTCCGGGCTCGCCTAGGGATGCTGGCAATGACGATCGTGGCGATGATCCTGCAAATGATGATGCCGGTCATGGTGGTGAGGGTGCTGACCTAGGTGCAAGGGGCACTGATGATTATCCACCTAATGATGAAGATTCCTCGGTCGGGAGGGACTGTGATGCTGTTGAATCACCTAATTCCATTTGTAACCGTGGCCATGCTGTCAAACTCCTGTCTGTGATTTGTGGGTGCGATCTGCTGCCCTCTGGGTGCAGCTGATTCTTCTGTTGTCCCTGACTTGCAGCCGGACCTGGGGTTCAGCTCGCCGTCGTCTACGCCACCTGCCTTACAGCGATGGGCGCCTGCGTCACCGCCGTGCACCCCGCTGCACCTCTCGGGTCGACGGCTGCCGTTGTTTGGGGCCGCTGAGACCCTGTCGCAGGAGCCTCTGGGAGGCAGATCTCACCAGCCCACCGGGCTAGTGGGTCATTTCATCAACATTGCACCAATTCTCCTACAAGTTGGCTACTGCATCCAGGCCCCGCCTAAGCCGACTCAAGATGACTGGTGGCTCTCTTGCGTCCAAACTGAACTGCTGCCTGCGGCTTCCTGGCAGTCACCCTCGGGCCTTGAGACTTGCTCGACCGAGGGAACGTCTGCTGTTCACAGTGATGACGTCTCGCACGCCATCTCCGTCGACTGGTGGGCAGACCTTGTGGAGGCAGAGTTTTAGTCTCCCAGCTATATTGTCCCCCCGGTCATGGATAATGGTCCTGTTGAAGTGCTAGGAGCAGGTGATGCTCCTTGGGCGCCCCAAGCTAAAGACGTGGAGGGCGCTTTGGTCCCATCTGTTGGTGACGAGCAGCCGACTCCCGGGTGGAGGATCTAGATGTTGTGTAGGCTGAGCTGGAGGCGGGCATCTGCATCCCCATGCACACCCCCTCATCCGTGCAGGACCAAGGCTGAGGCGTTCGCGCACGCCAATCTCCATCCCTTCTCTCCGGCGCAGTGGAAGAATCGCGGCTAAGACAAGAGCACCGAATGCTACAGTTCAAGCACAACTGGTGCTCCTTAAGAAGCTTGGGATTTCTGTTGCGGACAACGCTTCGGAAGCTGACCTGGAGAAGAAGATCCAGCTTGCGTTCAGAGGTGACATGTCAAGCAGGAAGCGGGAGGTGCTCCAAATCTTCCTTGGGAGAGGCCTCGACCTCTCCAACATGGACCTCAACCTCTTGGGGCTGGAGGACGCGGCGCTTTGAGTGCCTGGGGGATCTGGAACCTGTTGCACATTTGGTTTCCCAATGTTGTCGAGCTTTACCTGTTTCTTCTGGAACGTCCGCGGCCTGAACGATTAGGCACGACGTAATGTGGTCTGTGAGACTCTGTTGTTGCATAAGCCGTCTATCGTGTGTATCTAGGAGACCGAGCTCTCAAGCATCTGTAATGTGCTAGCTATTGAAATCCTAGGAACTGCTTTTGACTATGTTGTTTTGCCTGCGGTTGGGGTGGCTAGAGGGATTCTCCTTGCCTGGTGCCGAGATGAGTGGTTGGTCGATGGTGTGCACCATGGGCGCTTTTGTATTTCGGCCCGGTTTAGGCGATGCGGCTCCTCGACCTAGTCATGGTGGGTCACTGAAGTCTATGGGCCGCAGGAGGATGATGACAAGGTGGAGTTTCTAGCGGAGCTGTTGCAGTTCCGCGATGCGTCGCTGGGACCTTGGTTGCTAGGCGGGGATTTCAACATGATCTACCGCGCCCAAGACAAAAACAATGATCGTCTCGACCGCCGATCCATGAGACGGTTCAGAAGCTTCATCGATCGAGCGCAGTTGGAGGAGATTAACATGGTTGGCAGGTCTTTCTCCTGGTCTAACCGCCGGGACAGGTCGACACTCGAGCTACTTGATTGTGTCTTTGTCTCCGTGGAATGGCTTTTGGAGTTCCTGTCCCATGCCTTAAAGCCACTGTCGTCCCAATGTTCTGATCATTGCCCACTGCTGCTCCTAATAAATGTGTTCCAGGGCGCCAGGCGGTGTTTCCGGTTTGAATCTTTCTGGACGAAGGTTCCCGACTTCTCTGAGGTGGTGACACGGGCCTGGGCATCCACGGTTGAGGAAGTTGATCCCTTCCGCCTCCTAGACCACAAGTTCCGTAATGTGGCTGTCGAGCTTCGTCGTTGGAGCAATGCCAGGATTGGCAGCATCCGTCTCCAGCTTGCGGTGGCTCGCGAGGTCATCTTTCGCTTCGATGGTGAGCAAGAGAAGAGAGTGTTTCATGACTAGGAGCTCACCATGTATAATGCCCTCAAGCTGAGAGTCCTGGGATTGGCATCTTTGTCGCGCTCCATTTCCAGACAACGGGCGCGGATCCAGTTCCTGGAGGAGGGGGATGCTAATACTAAATTCTACCACTTGCAAGCCTGCCACCAGAAGAGACAGAACCATATTGAGGCACTGCAGGTTGAGGGAGCTCAGATCGTCTCAGATCAATCCATGGCTGATGCACTCTTTGGATATTATGATGGGTTGTTGGGGACCAACTTTGTGAGGTCCAGACGCATCGATTTACACCAGATTGGAGTTCCCTCGCTCCAGTTGCATGACCTCGAGGTCCTGTTCACTGAGGATGAGGTATGTGGCGTCATCAAGGACCTACCGAATGATAAGTCCCCGGGCCCGGACGGGTTCACTGGACTGTTCTAGAAGGTAGCTTGGGACATAATCAAGGTGGATATTATGCATGCGATCAATGCCTTCTGGTCACAGGATTTCAGAAGCCTTTACCACCTAAATGACGCGTACATGATACTGATAAAAAAGGAGCTTGCAGAGGAGATTAGAGACTACCGGCCCATCAGTCTCATGCACAGCTTTGGGAAGCTGCTGACTAAATGCTTGGCCAATCGCCTGGCGAGGGTGCTAGACGCCTTAGTGCATCGTAACCAAAGCGCGTTCATCAAAGGACGGAGTATCCATGATAATTTCCGGGAGGTAAAGCTGTCGTGCAAAGAGATCCACAGTCATCGGTTGACGTGCGTGTTGCTCAAGATCGATGTGGCAAAGGCTTTCGACTCCGTCTCTTGGGTGTTCCTCCTGGAGGTGTTGCAGCACATGGGCTTCGGATTGAGGTGGACTAAAATCAACGTCGAGCACTAAAATCATGCTTAATGGATGTCCGGGAAGAAGGATTTGTCACGCACGGGGGCTGCGCCAGGGTGATCCTTTATCGCCGATGCTTTTTGTGTTGGTCATGGAGGTCCTTAATCGCCTCCTTGAGTGGGTTGAGCAGCAGGGGTTCCTGTCGCCAATCGTTGGCTTGCGGGGTTCTCGCGTCAGCCTCTACGCCGATGATCTAGTGGCGTTCGTCGTGCCATTTGAGCGTGACCTGCTGACCGTGAAGGCGGTGCTGAGCATTTTTGCCCTTGCTTCTGGACTATTTTCCAACCTTGAGAAGAGCGTGGCTACTCCCATGCACTGTGCTGCTGAGGACATTGCTCGGGTGCAGGAGATTCTGAGCTGTCGGGTGCAAACCTTTCCATGCAAATATCTCGGAATCCCGCTGTCCGTCTACAGGCTAAAACGCTCTGAGGAGCAGTTTCTCATTGACAAGGTAGCGGCTCGGATACCGGCCTGGAAGGGGAGCATGCTGAATGTCGCGGGAAGGACGGCGTTAGTCAAGGCTACGCTTTCCTCCATCCCAATACACACTTCTATCGCTCTTTGCCTTTCTCCTTGGGCTATCGGCATGATTGATAAACTGCGGCGTGCCTTTGTGTGGGCGGGCACGAATTCGGTCAACGGAGGTCGGTGCAAGGTAGCCTGGGTAAAGACGTGCATGCCGAAGGAGCTAGGTGGTCTCGGAATCTAGGATTTGAGGCGTACTGGAGTGGCATTGCGGGTGCGCTGGGTGTGGCGTGACCGCACCTCTGGGCTTTTCCAAGCCGCGACGGTCGTGACTTTGGGAAACGGCGAGTCCACTTTCTTTTGGACTGACAGATGGATTGGTGGATCCAGCTTCGCGACCCTAGCCCCAAACGTTTTCGCTACTGTGCGCGCAAGGAGGTTGGCTACTGTGGCCGAGACTTTGCCCGAGAGTGCATGGGTGCGTCACATTGTTGCAGCACCGTCCATGCAGTTGTTGCATGAGATCAGTCTCATCTGTGATCTTCTGGATGATGTGCACCTCTCCCCGCATCCTGACACCTTTTCCTGGACTCTCTCCGCGGACCATTGCTATTCAGCGGCTTCCGCGTATGGCGCTATGTTCTTCGGATCATCGCCGGTCCTTGGTGCTAAGCACATCTGGAAGACGCCCGCCCCTCCGTGGGTTCGCTTCTTTTTCTGGCTGACCATTCATGGCCGATGCTGGACTAGAGACCGTCGGTTCTGCCATGGACTGCAGCCTTCAAACGAGTGCATCTTGTGTGGCCAGGAGCCGGAGACTATGGACCACATCCTCGTCGGGTGCAGCTTCAGGAGGGTGGTTTGGCTCATCTGGCTCGCGACACCTGCAGGTTCCTTCAGCCAATCAAGGCGACGCTGCTCTTGTTTGGTGGCTGAGGACAAGGAAGATGATCCCAAAACCCTTGCGCCTCGGCTTCGACTCGTTTGTCTTCTTGGTGGGCTGGATGCTGTGGAAGGAACACAACTCTCGGACTTTCAATGGCATTGCTAGTCAGCCAATGGTTCTTGTTAATGCGATGCAGGATGAGGGAGCAAGGTGGTGCTCGGCAGGGAACAAACACTTGAGGGTGCTTTTGGCGAGGGTGTAGTGGCGCCTGAGAGCTGTTGCTTCTTCTATTGCAAGTTTTTTCCATCATGTAATCTTGGTTTCTGGTTCTGGTAGTGCTAGGTTTGGTAACCTTGTTGTTACCATTTTCGTTTGGTGTTGGCAAAACTCATTTTCTGCTTAATGAAATACGCGCCTTTGGTGTGTTCTAAAAAAATCAAAGGGTGCCTCGTATGGTATTATGTTGTTATGCATCTAGATAGATCATAGTAAAAATTATGTATAAAAAAATTAGAACGTCCTACAATTCAAAACAGATAAGTATAAACTAAGGGCTTGTTTGGATGTATTAGAACTAACAACTAGTCTCATTAGCTCATATAAGTGGACTAATGAACTAACAACTAGTTCATGACTCGCGAACTAATAATTAGTCCGCCTGTTTGATATTTAGAGACTAAAAATTAGTTAACTAGTTCCAAACAGTGCCTAAGAATGATTTGTTTGGGCCGGGAGCCGCGCAATATGCCTCTAATAAGAGTAGATGCTAGTGTAGAACCTATGGCTTGCCAGTTGCTAAAAAGCACACGCGATTCTGACACACGCTTCTTAAAAGAAGTAAAGACGCAGAAGATAATACAGTGACTCATGCGCCAGAGTCTTGGCTAGCACCGCCAGTTGCCATGGCCACCTCAAGTTAATCAAGTACAGATCAGGTTGCTTCCGTTATGACTATGGCATAGTAGTGGCAATTGTTTCCTGATTTCCATCTAATTTGGCTATTTGGACCGCCTTCTCCCTCCCGCAGGTGCCTTCTGCTTCCGCCATGGCCGTGTCTGGCATGCCGAACAGCTTTCCCATCTCCCCCAGTGTTCGGCCCCTAGTCTCCGGGAGGTAGGTGAAGAAGAACACCCACCCGAGCGCCGCGATTCCAGCGTAGAGGAAAAAGCTGCCGCCGATGGTAATGGCCTTGGACAGAGACAGGAAGGTCATGGAGATGACGCCGCTGGTAAGGCGGTTGCACGCCACGCCGACCGCAAAGCCCAGCGCGCGCACCTGCAGCGGGAATATGTGTACACAGTACACGCCCGTGATTGGGCCGAGGCCGACAGAGAAGAAGGCGACATAGGCCAAGGTGGACGCGATGCACAGAGCGACGGCCCACGGGATCTTGGTGGTGGACCACGACGGTGAGGCCCGTTCCGAGGCCGATGAGCGAGGCCATCATCCCGCCTGCGCTGCACAGCAGCAGAGGCCGCCGGCCGACGCGGTCCAGCAGGAACGTGGCCACCAGGATGAAGAGCGTCTTGCTGGCGCCCACGGCGCAGGTGGTGCCCAGGAGCTGGTCGTCGCCGGTGATGCCTGCGCTCTTGAACACGCGCGGGCTGTAAAGGACGGCGCAGTCGCTGCCCGATGCCTGCTGGAAGAAGTGGATGCCGAGCGCCGAGAGCAGTACGCGTCGCATGGCGGGGGTCGGGGATACGACGAGTTCCTTCCAGACACGCGTCTCCTTGCTGTTTCGATCCGTCGTGGGCACGGTCACCACGTCTCCGTCAAGGTCCCTCGGGATGCCCGCCGCCGCCTTGATGTCAGATAGGCGCTCCGCGGCCTCCTCTGGCGTCGCAGAGGTCTTCTCCAGCACAGCCCTGGCGTCCGCAAGGCGGACGTTCTTCACGAGCCACCGAGGCGACTCGGGCATGACGAACACCATAAGCACGAGCAGGAGCGACGGCGCCGCCCCGATTCCGAGCATCACGCGCCAGCCGAGGTAGAGCGGGAGGCGCGCGAACGCGTAGTTGGAAAGGTAGCCGAGGAGGATGCCCAGGTTGATGAAGAAATCCGGAAACGACGTCAGGAGGCCGCGGGAGAGATCTCGGCGGTGTAGACAGGCGCGATCATGATCGCGTAGCCCACCCCGACGCCGGCCACGAAGCGGCCGGCCATGTAGCTGACCGCGAAGCCCATGAGCAGCGCGCCCACAAAGAAGATGGCGGCAGCGAAGACGACGGTGAAACGGCGGCCGATCCAGTCGGACGTCCGCCCGGCCGCGAAGGCTCCTATGAGCGAGTAGAGGTTCATGATGCCCATCAGGATCTCTAGCTGCACGTCCGTGATCTTCAGGTCCTTTTTGATGTACAAGGACGCTCCGCTCATCACCCCAATGTCTGCAGAGCCAATCGTTGTCAGTTTGTCACTGACTCACTTTGTGTGTGTGTGCAAAAACTCTTGCGCCAAACAAATGAACGACACGGCCAGCGTGTATCTAACAAGTAATGACGAATCGAGAAAAGCACTAGGTACCGTAACCAAGGATGATGGATGCCATGGAGGCGAGGATGGCGCAGGTGAAAGCGTACTTAACATTGCTCTTGCTCTTGCACTGGACGGCCTCAGGGAGAACCGCAGAAGTCATCGTTTACTGACACTTGAACTGATGGTGGTCTAGTGCAGCGTTGTTTTGCTGGAGGTTGCATATATAGACAGAGTACATGTCATCTACAATGCTGTTAGTACATTATAGCATGCGTGAATTGCCCGTGACTTTACCTTCTTCTCCCCCACCCCCTGCACGCGCCTCTGTACTCCCTCAATTTAATTGGAATTGGAATGCCAATTTGAGTTCAGGGGGGCCATGCTCTGTCCCGTTGGCCGTTGCCATTCAAAAAAGACCATCAAAAGTGCTAAAAAATTCAACCAAAAATTGGATAGATGATGAAAACATTCATCTCCATTCAAAATTTGAGGATGATTAAAAATTTCTCCGAGAAGAAAAAAAAAAGAGAAAATCAAGATCGAGTTGTGGATCAAGGTAAACAGTGCACCCGACCCAATTATATCATCAATTTCTCTTTTTTATTTCTTCTTGTAGAATTTTTTTTCATCCTAAAATTTTGCATGAATATGGATGTTTTCATCGTCTATCATTCATATTTTTGGTTGGATTTTTTCAAACGCTTTCTGATATTTTTTTTTTAAAAATGGGAGCACGGGAGCACCTGAGTACATGGGAGTACAGGATTGGTTTTCTCACTTTCCACAGCCTGAAACCCTATATTGTTGCTACTTGCCAGACCTAGAGAAGAAGCCCCTAACTACGGATTTGATCCGGCATATAAAACTGTTGAGGTGAGCTAAAACGCTCGAGCACTTGTTGGATATTCTTTTAAAAAAAGTGCCGCATAAGATACAAGTTGATATTTCTAATGAGTGCACAGCAGCCATGTTCATCCTAGAAAAGACTGGTGGTGGATCTTGGTGTTGGATGATCCGCCGAGGTAGTCAAAGCAGACGTCAGACAAGATCTAAGAAAACCATATATGTATCTATCTGAAGACTTTGCCGTAATTGATTGAATCGTCATGCAGATGCTTGTGATTATTCATCCACATCGAATAGTGTAAAGACCAAATCGGAGCTAAAGCTAATCAACTCGCCAACTCGGTCACGAATGAGGAAAGATTCATAGAGATTTTGAGAGAGCACCCAGGAAAAACGATGAACTAGAGGAGAAGGCCCGTCCCTGACGAGCTGTGGTTGAGCTATGTGCTGTTTGGTTGAACGATGAACTAGAGGAACAACGATGAACTAGAGCAGAAAGCATCGTCTGGTCTGTTTGGTTGAGCTATGACCTATGGGCTGTGGAAAATCTACTGTAAACTGTACGTTGTGAAAAAACTATTGTGAACTACGTGCTATGGAAAAAAAATTATATGTTGTTTGGTTGAAACAAGTATACCCCTCTCTCTATCTCTCTTAAAAGAGCTGTGAAACAGCTCTCTATTTCCACCCATTTCGAAAAATAGAAAGCCAAAAGTAGGATCTAAGGTACTTCCAAAACTATACTACACGAAAGCAATTGTTTCTAAAAAAAACAGTTTTTGGTTTCACATGTTTGGTTGGCTTTCTGCTTTTTGGCAGCAGAAACACTTTTCATAAGCTCAACCAAACACATGCTTAATAAGCATATTAGCTATAGCCATATGATACTCATCTTTTGGAGTAGCTCTATTAAGATCTCTAAAATCAATACAGACTCACAACTTGCTAGAATACTTTATCAAATAGGCACAATATTAGAGACCCACTTTACATACATGCATGACTTAATAAAACACACTTCCAACAACCGATCAATTTCTTCTTTAGTGTGGTTGTATATAGTAAATTGAAGCGATGCGAGTGTTGCTTATGAGGCTTAAATCTAGGGCTAATGGGCAACTGATGCTCAATGCATGAGCTCTCGACTTAATTTAGACATCTTTGTATAATTTCATGTAAATCAATCAATATGGAAAGCGCGGTTAACTTAACTTTATAATCGGCTTCCAAGTTATAATTTACAAATGTCGGTTGTGGAACGATGCCATCCCCAGTATCAACCTTTTCAAGTCGGTCAGTCGACGTAAAGCCCTATCCTAATTTATTAACAAAATCATCAATAGCTTCACATGCATTGGTCTTAATAGCCCGATAATATTCAACTCGATGTTTCAACCACTCTAAATTAGCATCCATTAAAAATTACATGGTGATATTCAGCTGACTATCAATCGGCTTGAAGAAAACAGGCACGAAACCATCTCTAATGACACTTTTAAACTCAAAATCAGCAAGATCGCACCCTAATAAGCAAGCAATACCATCCCGCCTCCCATGTGAAGGTGCATTAGCTGTGGTAATACATGCCGATGAGTTTGCATGGGTGATATCAACTTCATCATCCACCCACTGAACGTGGAATTGGTGCAAGTTAGAAGGAGCACAACAATTGGTAGGTGCACACATGTGATTGATGTTTTGCTGGAGTTAATTTACCTATAATACCTTATAATTTGAGAGAAATTTTGAAAGCTTCAGTACCTTATATTTTAGGATGGAAGGAGTAGTTATACATAATAATTTGATACATTTTAAATTTGATTTTTGTTTTTCAGCTTTGCACTAGAAAATGTTTGAGAAGAACATTGCTTTTCTTATAAATTTACGTTCTCTTAATAATGTAAAGCAATCGGTACTTTGATATTTTTATTAAGGGGGTCTATCCTCTTAGTTTCGCTCTAGGCCATAAAAATCTCGTGATCAGCACTGCCGGCAATTCGGCAAAGCAGCAGTTTATGCACATACCAAACAGCTCTGTCCTTGCCAAGCAAGGTGAGGCGAGCAATCTTTCAGCAATCAAGCAGACCCAATCACTTAATTAACACCACGAGATCATGGATAAGAACGTGTCAAGTTATTTTCGAGGTAAATTTGGGAATCTCGAGTGTGATATTTGCCTATTTTTTTGGAACAAACAATACGGAAGCACGTGCCCCCTTCCTACTTGCTACAGCTTGCATTATGAGTTCACCTCTAGCATATAGACCAAGGGTCCAAGGCCGTCACTGTCCTGCAGCACCACGAGCCACGACACATCAGAGGCCAATCCTGCCACGCTGCTTCAGTTGAGCTCTGCTCTGGTAAGACATTGCAACAATCATTGCCGAGCACGGCCGAGTAGCAGCTGTGTTTTCCATCTACTTGGTGGGCATTTCCACCACCTTCTCCTTGGCAGCGATGCTGTCTGCTTCAGCCATGTCCGTGTCTGCCATGCCGAACAGCTTGCCCATCTCCTCCAGCGTACGACCGCGGGTCTCCGGAAGGCACGTGATGAAGAACACCCACCCGACCGTGGCGATGCCGGAGTAGAGGAAGAAGCTGCCGCCGATGGTGATACCCTTCGAGAGGGACAGGAAGGTCATGGAGATAACGGCGCTGGTGACGCGGTTGCACGCCACGCAAACCGCGAAGCCCAGCGCCCACACCTGCAGCGGGAATATCTCCGAGTTGTACACGCCCGTGATAGGATAAGAAGGCGACGTAGGCCAGGGTGGACGCGATGCACAGAGTGACACCCGTCGGGATCTTGGCGTCCGGGTGATGCCCCACGACGGTGAGGCCCGTCCCGAGGCCGATGAGCGAGATGATCGTTCCACCCGCGCTAGTCAGCAGCAGAGGCCGACGCCCGACGAGGTCCAGCAGGAACATGGCCACCAGGATGAAAAGCGTCTTGGTGACGCCCACCGCGCACGTGACGCCCAGAAGCTTATTGTCGCTGGTGATTCCCGCGCTCTTGAACACGCTCGGGCTGTACAGGACGATGGAATCGAGGCCAGAAGCCTGCTGGAAGAAGTGCACGCCGACGCCCGATAGCAGTATGCGTCGGATCGCCGGGGTAGGGGAAAAGATGAGCTCCTTCCACACCTGCATCTCACCACCGTTCCGCTCCTTGGGTACGGTGACCACGTCTCCGTCGAGGTCCTTGGGAATCCCCGCGGCAACCTTGATGTCAGCCAGCCGCTCTGCGGCCTTCTCTGACGAGGCAGAGGTCTTCTCTAGCACGGCCCTGGCGTCCGCGAGGCGGCCCTTCATGACAAGCCACCGAGGCGACTCGGGCTTGACGAACACCATGAGCGCGAGCAGGGCGGACGGTGCTGCGCCGATGCCGAGCATAACACGCCAGCCGAGGTGGAGCGGGAGGCGAGCGAACGCGAAGTTCGACACATAGCCGAGCAGGATACCGATGTTGATGAACACTTCCGGGAAGGACGTGATGAAGCCGCGGGATGCCGCCGGCGAGATCTCGGCGGTGTACACGGGCGCGACCATACCATGAGCATGCCACGAAGCGTCCCACCATGTAGCCAACACCAACTCCGGCCACGAAGCGTCCCACCATGAGCATGCCGTAGTTGACGGCAAAACCCATAAGCAACGCGTCCACGAAGAAGATGACAGCAGCGAAGACGACGGTCCAGCGGCGGCCGATCCTGTCGGACGTCCGCGCGCCAGCGAAGGAACCGATCAGCGAGTAGACATTGACAATGCCTATCAGGATCTCCAGCTGCACGTCCGTGATCTTCAGGTCCTTCTTGATGTACATCGCCGCTCCACTCATCACCCCGATATCTACAGAGTTTGGTTGACAGTACACAAACTTCATCTACAAACTCTTGGAAAGCAAAACGAAAAATATTTGGACAGCAACGAAAGAATGGGTACCATAGCCAAGGATGACGGAGGCCATGGATGCGAGGATGGCACAGATGGAGGCATACTTGACGTTGTTCTTCTTCCTGGGCTCGACGGCCTCTGTGAGCTCGGCGGAAGACATCGTTAACGGCTACTTCTTTGATATGTGATTAGAGACAAGGTGTGTGTAGTGATGTACTGAAGCGTTGTGCTGAAGGAGTACTCATCACTTAGAGTAACAATTGAGCAGGATTCTAGAGCTATGAAGAACCTCTTTCACATTTTAGACAACATACCCTCCCACCCATACAAGACCAGAGTAAAGTTAGTACTTACATATTGCATAACTAGATACTATACTTTGGCATTGACCAAGTGATCCCAACTGAGGATGAGTGGTTAACCAACCCATGCCATGAGTTGCTTTGGACAACCGTCATCTGCATGAGTTCCAGTCCTCGTATACCAGTGGAATGTCAGCTAGAAGTAGGGATGTGGGTAATTAACCCAAACTGAAAACCGAACCGAAAGAATAAGAGCCAAAACTGAAAGAACCTGAACTGATAATCGGTTACTCATTCAGTTCCAGATAGCAAGGAACCGAAATAACCAAAGAAATTTCAGTTCCCACTCTTAGATAACCGAATTAACTGAAAGAATTGAAATGCATGAATTGTACTTTACTTACTTGCATTGTGTAACTATGTTTGGTTTATGTGTAATGCCTCGTATGAACTGCTATGTATTTGTGTTACTATATTACTATTGTTCCCTTATCAATTATGATTATCTAAAATAGAGGTAGTGTTGCTTAAACTTGCTTTAAAACCTGTAAAACAATCATTGTCTTGACCTCTACTGAAAAAATTCGGCTAGTTCAGTTAGAACTGGAACTAAACCAAAATGCCTAGTTTCTAAAAAAATATTATAACCGACCGGTTACCATTTTCTAGAAACCGAATTTCCTCAATAACATGGGAACCAAAACAAAATGCCCTTTTAGTAAACAATCCTCTTTTAGTACGAACATTTCTTGTTACCTTCTTTTTTAGTAGCTCGAAAAACGTGAGATACTTGGCTTAGTGGGAAAAAATGGCCCGAACCGGGTCGACCTGCGATGACTGAGTAAACAATCTTCTTTTCGTACCAATATTTCTTGTTACCTTCTTTTTTTTCTTCAGAGCTAATTCGGGACAGAGCATTCCTCACCACTTTGCAAATGTGCAGGGACGACAGGTCAAAAGTAGTGTTGTATGGGGAGAGATTGAGGCGATGCAAGCCACCCTATCCTGCCAATCCTTTCTTCAAACAGGACTCAAATACGCACACCATAAGAAACATGCGCAAGACACTCCAATGCCTCATGAACCAAGTTTCTGGGTAAGCGGTGTTACCACCTGAACAAATTTCTCGGCACCCGAGAAGGGGCCTTTGCACCCAAGCAAAGCATTCATGAGCCCTTAACAATTGAGGGCGCTGCTGTTCAAAACCTTGGCACTCGAGAAGCTCATTGGTACTCACAGTACTGAAAGATACAGAGGGGATACCATTCCCGAGGGCTGACCTATCTTACTAGCTTGTCTTTAAGTCCTATGAGGGCTACTGTCAGATATATGGGTCAGGGGTGCCCGTACCACCCGTATATCCGGCCATGATCAGCTATCGGGCTTGGAGCCATGACGAACGAGGCCCACGAGGGTTAAGCAGAGCAACCGACTTGAAGATCAAGGCACACCGAGAATACCCGATGGCAGCGTATCTAGAGGATAGCATAGGATCAATCTATACACATTCCATGTAACAAATTAGGAAACCAATCTGTTAGTCGATCGCCCTTAATGTAACCCTAACCCCTCAGCCTATATAAAGGAGGGTAGGTACCTTGCGATCAAGATCCATCTCATTCGCTTTCGTCCCATCTACTACATAGCTGGAGCATCAACCCCTCCGAGCATACAAATACAAGAAGAGCAGCAACACCACCCAACTGGACTAGGGCACCTCGCGTGATCCCAGACTAGTATAAATCTTGTGTCTCGTGTGCTACCATCTAATTTCTCTTACGCGACGTAGTTGCTAGGCATTGCCAGAGCTAAATCATCCGACATGTTGCTTCCGTTATGACTATGACATAGTAGTGGCAACTGTTTCTTGATTTCCATCTAATTTGGCTAATGTTGAGTGCATAGTAGCCATGTTCATCCTAGAAAAGACTGGTGGTGGATCTTGTTGTTGGATGATCCTCCGAGGTAGTCAAAGCAGACGTCAGATAAGATCTATCTGAAGACTTTGTCGTAATTGATTGAATCATCATGCAGATGCTTGTGATTATTCATCCACATCGAATAGTGTAAAGACCAAATCGGAGCTAATGCTAATCAACTCTCGGTCACGAATGAGGAAAGATTTTTTTTTATTTTTTGACAGAATGAATGAGGAAAGGTCATAGAGATTTTTTTATGGAAATCGGAGAGGAGGAGCGCTCCCCACCTAATATATTGCATTGGTGCAATCAAAAAGCTTGATGCACGGCTTTAAATAGCAAGCAGAGTTACAGAGGGGGTTAGGGAAGCATAGCTGGCGTTTACATATTAGAAATTAAATTACAACATAGGGTTACAACAAACTGGTCCTCTTTTGGCGGTCGGTGTTTCCACAAGTGAACTACATGTCACCATTGGCACTATTACGATAAAGTCGCGGGATCAACAGGAACCACCGTACCCAGGGGCCGTCCGACTACCAGGAATCAGGCTAATCCTGCCCTTAGGACTCATTCTTCGCATCCCTGTCGTCCCTCATCTAGATCCAATATGGTGCGCTCAGCAGGTCAATTCTTGGCCCAAATAGAGTCACTAGCTTCGCGGTCGGAACGACTTATCCGGCCAGCTAAATGAGAGGCAAGCGTTCAACATGACCTAAGGGACGTACAACGGTACGATCCTTAATCGACACAGATGGAATTACTATAGTCCAAAACCCTATAAAATTCCGCCCGGTCTCCATTTATTCATCAACACTTGGTTATTTCCATGATAACAACATATAGCCAAAAGTGACCAGGTAACCACCTATATCTCGCAGGTGACATGAATTCATCTGACTTCTACCAGTCTAAGCATGACTAAGCATTTAACTCGATCCTAGACTTAGCAGGGTGAGAAGGATATATATATACAAGGTAGACAAGGAATATATATATGTAGCAACAGTTCCAAACAATTCCTATAACTTAATGCATCAAACGTAAATGACGTAATTAAATTATTTGCAAACCGTAGGGAGTGAAATGCTCCAGGGCTTGCCTTTCTCGAACGAGCTAGGCTGGTGATCGGTGCACTCTGGTAGCTCCACGTCCTGCTCCTCATCCCTGGGCACCTCCTGCGGGATTCCCCCTTCTAGATCTTCACGTTTCACCACGGGTGTTTCCTCCTGTGATCCTGTATAATGTATACGCGCACGTGAAAACGAGGAATGCACATGGTATGAAAATGACATATGGTGAACATGAGTGCTTGCATATGAATGAACACTTTTACTTTTATTTTACCGAGTACTCCCTCCGTCCCATTGAAAGTGTCGTTTGAAAAGCGTGCCCCCTCACAAACACGTTTCCCGAGCGACACTTTCAATAGGACGGAGAGAGTAGGCGCAAATCTCCTCTTTAGTTACTATTCACACAACAACAACAACACATGTATACATATACACAAGTGAATCAATCAAATATACTTGCTGCATATGTAAACTTTAAACTAAGCTTAACCAACCACACCATCAGGTCACAAATATCTCCAAAGCATGCAAAAGCACCACAGATGACATACATTAATTTCATTAAGCTTTATTTAGCATCTATTCTTAAAAGGACAGAATAGAGACATATATTTCCAGTGCCCAAAATTTTTTGAGAAAATTACTGAAGCTTGGACATGCTTATCGGAGTCTACTATAAAAATTTCAGGTCAAAACGATAACATATCATCCTACACAAAAATAACAAACAACAGGGCATAATTGCACATGAAAATACTTTGTACTATGAAAAGTATCAAACAATAGATTTTATATTTTTTTACTTACTTCTTAGCACAAGAGCAGTGTAGAAAAATTACCAAGCATATATCACACATATTTTATTTACTACAAATTTCACAAGAAACAAGCATTTAATCCACTTAATTCATAAAAGCCATTTTATTCCATTGTCATACCACAAGATATATTTTTGATAGCATCTACACTACACAACAAGACTAACCAAATTGAAATCACATTTTTCGGACATTCCTAGAATTACTTATGCATTTTCCAAGATTACAAGCATTTAACAAATTAAATAAAACTCTATATAAAATTATCAGAAAAGTGACATCTCATATTTTTAACAAGTAGATCTACTCAAGAGAAGCATAATAATATTGGACAACCACAGCTCAAGATATGAATTTTGGAAGCTTTTTCACAAAATCTAGAAAATCATTTCTTTTTATAACAGAAACCCTAAACGCTACGCGCACCCCGCAGCTGTACCCCAGATCCGCTTATGGCTCGGCCTCGGGGTCAACCCGGCCCCACGCGTCAGCCACACATGGCAGGGGAGCGGCGCTGACTTGCCGAATCTCACCGCCGGCGAGGTCTCCGGCGGCGTGGTCACCATCGGCATGCTCCCCGAGGCGAGGCGAGCTCAACGGTGCAGGAAACGAGGGCGAAGGCGGGCTCTAATAGTGGTGGCAAGGCACGCCGATGAGCGGCGGCGCTGCTCCTCGACAACACGGTGCTCCTAGCCACGGCAAGGCGCCACGAGTGGCGCATGAGCTTCGCGGGGCCGAGGCGGAGCCGGTGCGCACGAAAGGGAGGAGAAAGAGGGGGCAAAGCGGGGTCGTCGGCGCGGAACGCGAGCTTCGACGAGCTCCGCCATGGCACGGGAGGGGAAACGGCCGAATCGGCCCTCATTGATGATAACGGCGGCGGTGGTGGTGGAGTGAGCCGCTACGAGGCGCCGGGCGCGAGCGACAGAGGCGCGCGGTGGCGGAGCTCCGCGGCCGGCAATGGCACGGCGGCACTGCTACTTCCGCTACGGCGGCTGCTGCTGCGAGCGAGGGCGAGAGAGGAGGCAGGAGGCGGAGTGAAGTGAGTGGGGGACAGCGGCGCGTCCAGACAGCCTTAAGGCGCTGTCAAAGCACGACCACCGCCCATGGCCGGCGGTGGCAGGGTGCCACGCGCGCGAGCGGCGTGTGGGGCAAGGGCGGTCTAGCACGGCTAGTCTGGCGGGGTGCGGGAGCAGGCGCGTGGAGTGGGCCTCGGCCCACTGGGCCGCTGGCCAGGGGCGCTGCCCCCTTTTCTTTTTCTCCTCTTTTTTAATTAAAATAGCCCTAAAATCACCATCTTTGAGCATTTTAAAAGCAGTTTCAAGATTTGACCCTCAAAACAAAATTTGTAGCTTTTGAAATTCTCTACAACTTTGATTCAAGTGTCATTTGCAAATAAAGATTTTATACTAACATTTAAAGCTAGTCAAGGCAAGTCATTTTAAAAGTCAAACAAGGTCCACTTAAATTCAAATTTGAATTTGAAGAAACTATCAACACAAACATGGTTTCATTTTATGTCATAAACATGAATCAAATATTGTTATAGCCCTAGGTGCACATTTGCATTATTGAAACACAAAAATCTAGGTATAGCACGATGAAACATTGAACATGTACTAATGAAACATATGCAACTCTATATATGAAACATCATGTTGTAGTGGCTATAAATGCATGCCTGACTTGTTTCATGAGCATGTTTCCACATAGTTCACTTAATGATTATGAATGAATGCCATATGGACATGTTTATGCTCATGAATGTAATGCAAATGCTAGCTTAACACCATGGGTGTTACAAGTATTAATATTTATCATAGTAATATGTATCATTAGATAAATAATAAAATGTATTTTATAATAATTTTGAAGATACCAGAGTTAATTATTTTCTGTAAACATAATTGAATTTAGAAGTTTGATTTAGTCTAAGATATTCTTAAGATGAAGAAACTACCTTCCGTTGCGAGCTGATCGTGGGAGGGTAGTGTATTCTCACTTTCTCAGACCAAAACAGTCTGGATTTGAAGAGCTTGCAGTCCTATGCAGAAACCAAGGATAGATGTACTCTCACCGTTCTAAATTATAAGTCATTTAAATTTTTTTAGGTATGTTGTTTTTAGATTTTTACTATACACTTAGATATAGGCTATTCTCAAGATGCATAATAAAATCTATATACCTAGAAAAGTTAGAACGACTTATAATTGAAATTGAGAGAATACTTCTATCCTTGTGTCGTAGAAGAAACTTTCAAAATCAAACTGCCCAGTGTGCGGTGACCGGACATCCTTCCTAATCGAAATCATATTCATTCTTCGACCAAAGTATGTGACTAAAGGAATAGTCTTAGTGAACAAATTTGCAATAAATCTTCTCAAGTAATTCACTTTTCCTAGAAATTTTTGCAAATCCCTTTTGCACATAGGTGCCTAAACTTTCTTGATGGCCTCAATCTTTCTTTTTAGGATCAATCTCTATGCCTTTCTAATGAATAGTGATGACCAGAAACTTCCGAGCCAATACACTTAAAGCACATTTAAGTGGATTCATCTTCAAAACATAATGGCATACCCTTTCAAAAGCAAGACACAAATCGTCCAAATGAGATGTATGTGTGAAAGATTTGGTCACAATATCATCAATATACACCTCCATGTTGACAATAAGCAAGTCATGAAAAATTAGGCTCATAGCTCTCTGATAAGTAGCACCAGCATTTTTCAAGAAAAAAGTCATTACAACCCACTTGAAGAGGCCAATAAAACTAGGACACATAAAGGTCATTTTGGATATGTGTTCTTCAGCCATAAAAATTTTGTAACCGGCACTATCATCAAGAAAATAGATAACTAGGTTTCTTGAAGCATCATCAGGGTCTGCTTGGTTGAGTTGTGAGCTGTGGAAAAACTGTTTTGAGCTGTGAGCTATGAAAGAGTTGTTGTGACTTGTGAGTTTGGTGCCGTGGAAAAAACTATAAGTTGTTTGGTTGGAACAAGTATACCCCTCTCTCTATCTCTCTTAAAAGAGCTATGAAACAACCCTCTATTTTCACCCATTTCGAAAAGCAGAAAGCCAAAAGCATGGCCTAAGGTACTTACAAAGCTATACTACACGAAAGCAGTTGCTTCTAAAAAAGCAGCTTCTGGTGTCACATGTTTGTTTGGCTTTCTACTTTTTGGCAGTAGAAACACTTTTTAGAAGCAAAACCAAACATATGCTTAATAAGCATATTAGCTGTAGCCATATGATACTCATCTTTTGGAGTAATTTTATTAAGATCTCTAAAATCAATACGGACTCGCAACTTTCTAGAATACTAAGATCTCTAAAATCAATACGGACTCGCAACTTTCTAGAATACTTTTTAAATTAGGCATAATATTAGAGACCCACTCTTCATACTTGCATGGCTTAAGAAAACACACATCCAACAACCGATCAATTTCTTCTTTAATGTTGTCGTATACAGTAAAATTGAAGCGATGTGAGTGTTGCTTATGAGGCCTGAATCTAGGTTTAATGGGCAACTGATGCTCAATGAGCTCTCGACTTATCTAAACATCTCTGTATAATTTCATATAAAGCAATCAATATGGGAAGCACGGTTAACTTAACTTTATAATCGTCTTCCAAGTTATGATTTATAAAGGTCGGTTGTGGAACGATGTCATCCCAAATATCAAGCTTTTCAAGTCAGTTGCTCGACGTAAAGCCCTATACTAATTTGTTAACAAAATCATCAATAACTTCACATACATCGGTCTTAATAGGCTAATAATATTCAACTCAATGTTTCAACCACTCTAAATTAGCATCTCTTAAAATTATATGATGATATTCAACTGGTTATCAATTGGCTTTGAGGAAACATGCACGAAACGCTTTCAAGATAAATTTGGGAATCTCAAAAGGAATCTCGAGTATGATATTTGCCTATCTGTAAATACTCCCTCCATTCTAAATTATAAGGCATTCTAAGAATCTTGGAGAGTCAAAGCATCTTAAGTTTGACTAAAATTATAGAGAAAATTATAAAAATTTATAACATCAAATAGGTATACTATGAAAATATAATTAATGAAGAATTTAATGATACTTAATTGATGTCATAAATATTATTATCTTATCATATAAATTTGGTCAAACTTGAAATCTTTTAACTCTCCAGAATTCTTGAAATACCTGGTAATTTAGGATGAAGGGAGTAATACGGAAGCACGTGCCCCTTGCAAGTACCTACTGCTTGCATTTTGGGTTCACTCTCTGGCACTCAGAAGAAACCGACAGCTTGAGCAACTTGCTCGCACACGTGACGCCGACGCCAATAATTCACAGGTGTCCTGCAGAAGAGTCTCTGGTTGGACCAGGCCGTCACTGTCCTGCAGCACCACGATCCACGACACCTCAGAGGCCAATCTTGCCACGCTGCTTCAGTTGAGCTGTGCTCTGGTAAGACGCTGCATCAATCATTGTTGCCGGGCACTGCCGAGTAGCTTCTTGGTTTTCCATCTACTTGGTGGGCATTTCCACCACCTTCTCCTTGGCAGCGGCGTTGTCTGCTTCAGCCATGTCCGTGTCTGGCATGCCGAACAGCTTGCCCATCTCCTCCAGCGTACGACCGCGGGTCTCCGGGAGGCACGTGAAGAAGAAAACCCACCCGACCGCGGCGATGCCGGAGTAGAGGAAGAAGCTGCCGCCGATGGTGATGCCCTTCGAGAGGGACAGGAAGGTCATGGAGATGACGGCGCTGGTAACGCGGTTGCACGCCCCGCCGACCGCGTAGCCCAGCGCGCGCACCTGCAGCGGGAATATCTCCGAGTTGTACACACCCGTGATGGGGCCGAGGCCTATAGAGAAGAAGGCGACGTAGGCCAAGGTGGACGCGATGCACAGAGCGACGGCCGACGGGATCTTGGCGTCCGGGTGATGCCCCACGACGGTGAGGCCCGTCCCGAGGCCGATGAGAGAGATGATCATTCCACCCGCGCTGGTCAGCAGCAGAGGCCGACGGCCGACGCGGTCCAGCAGGAACGTGGCCACTAGGATGAAAAGCGTCTTGGTGACGCCCACCGTGCAGGTGACGCCCAGGAGCTTGTTGTCGCCGGTGATTCCCGCGCTCTTGAACACGCTCGGGCTGTACAGGACGACGGAATCGCTGCCAGAAGCCTGCTGGAAGAAGTGCAGGCCGACGCCCGATAGCAGTATGCGTCGGATCACCGGGGTTGGTGAAAATACGAGCGCCTTCCACACCTGCATCTCACCACCGTTCCGCTCCTTGGGTACGGTGACCACGTCTCCGTCGAGGTCCTTGGGAATTCCCGCGGCAACCTTGATGTCAGCCAGCCGCTCTGCGGCCTCCTCTGGTGAGGCAGAGGTCTTCTCTAGCACAGCCCTGGCGTCCGCGAGGCGGCCCTTCATGACAAGCCACCGAGGCGACTCGGGCATGACAAACACCATGAGCGCGAGCAGGGCGGACGGCGCTGCGCCGATGCCGAGCATAACACGCCAGCCGAGGTGGAGCGGGAGGCGAGCGAACGCGAAGTTCGACACGTAGCCGAGCAGGATACCGATGTTGATGAACACTTCCGGGAAGGACGTGAGGAAGCCGCGGGATGCCGCCGGCGAGATCTCGGCGGTGTACACGGGCGCGATCATACCCCCGTAGCCCACACCTACTCCGGCCACGAAGCGTCCCACCATGAGCATGCCGTAGTTGACGGCGAAACCCATGAGCAACGCGCCCACGAAGAAGATGAGAGCAGCGAAGACGACGGTCAAGCGGCGACCGATCCTGTCGGACGTCCGCGCGCCAGCGAAGGAACCGATCAGCGAGTAGACACTGAGTATGCCTATCATGATCTCCAACTGCACGTCCGTGATCTTCAGGTCCTTCTTGATGTACATCGCCGCTCCACTCATCACCCCAATGTCTACAGAGTTTGGTTGACAGTACACAAACTTCATGTACAAACTCTTGGAAAGCAAAACGAAAAATATTTCGATTCGACAACAAGAAAGAATGGGTACCATAGCCAAGGATGACGGAGGCCATGGATGCGAGGATGGCACAGATGGAGGCATACTTGACGTTGCTCTTCTTCCTGGGCTCGATGGCCTGAGCGAGCTCGGCGGAAGCCATCGTTAACTTAACGGCTACTTCTTTGCTCTCTGATTAGAGGCAAGGTATGTGTGTTGTGATTTACTGAAGTGTTGTGCTCAAGGAGACGCATATATATAGAGTATATATAGACAAAGAGCAATGGGCGAATGGCCAAAAATGGGTCTGATACAGCATAATAGGGTATAATCATGTGGTCCTTCCAGTCAACGGTGACATGGCGTTGGACTGTGACTTGAGTACACATATTTTTTCCGCAGAATGTACAAGCAGATACTCCGTTGTACAGTATATGATCATTTCGGGGGCCCTCTAGCCCACGGTGACGTGGTCCTTGGACCACCAAGAACAGGCAGTTCGGCTGCTCCTTCCTCCATCTTCTATTTGTTTTACTTGTTTTATTTACTCCCTCTGTTAAAAAAAAAGAGAAAGTTTAGCTTCTCAAACAGTTAAATTATCCCAAATATATACAACTAACAATATTTACGATACATATCACTAGATTAATATGGAATATATTCTCGTAACAAACCTATTTACTGTGCCAAAGCTTCGGTGCTACCTATCAGGTGCTCACCCGAGGGTTCCATGAGTGTAAAAACACTCCACCAAGCTTTATTTCTCAAACAATTTCAAATGACTAACTTCAATAGGTATCCAGCTGGATGACCATCACCTTTAGCAATGAGTTAGCACTTTCAAAACATTTTACAAAGATTTTTTTTTCCATCTTTGTAGTACAACTATTCTATCCAAAAATCATCCATCTTAAACTTCTCTAATCATCACATGGCCGGTGAAAACAAAGTTCTATAGCTATACGTACCTTGGCCTTGCACTTTGTTTTCCATCCTTTGCTCTTCTCCATCATCTCGTCAAAGAGCTTTATGCCTCAGCTAGCATCCATCGTCTTCACTCTTCACTTGTTGAGCCTTCGTACCATTTGGTCCTCGAAATCCCCACTTTGTGGCTTCATGTAGCTCAACTCTAGGTTGTAAACTAAGCCTAACCATTCATCTCACATGAAACATGTTAGTACGCTAATGTTGTCATTTAATTCTCAAAACCCAAACAGGTCTTTTTCAATTACCAAAACCCAAACAAGTTTTTCAGTAAGCCTCCGCCCTCCCCTGATCTCAATGAGAGGAGGAAGAAGCGGATCCCTAGCCCCCGCCGTCCAACTCCACCTATCAGATGTTCTCTGTCGTTTTGCTCAACGCCGGCTGAACCACCACCAGTAGTCTGGTCACTGCCCCCAAGCCCCCTTGTAAGCTCGGAAGACATTGGTGTTCCCTGCCGCCCTGTCACTAGGAAGACAGGCACGCGCGAGGAAAATGACGCGTGTGTTGTGTCATCCAATCACATGTTGACGTACGTGTGTCGGCGCGTTGGTAACTATAGCAACACGCGTCAAATAAAGATTGTGCAACCCGTCTGCAAGTGGGTAGGTAGCCATGTTCCTTTTCTCCTACTCATTTTTTGCTTTGATTTTTCTATTTTATTTCTTTGCTTCAATATTTCACATCTCTTGCTTATGTATGATACAAACAAACTTTTATGTATAAAAATTGTGATGAATAAATTATGTGTAAGTTTTTCAAAAACGTTTAACAACAAAACTTACATGTATAAGTTGTTATAGAATTGTGCTAGAAACATTGTATATTAAAATGTAGTCATGTCTGAAAACTGTGCGCAAAAGTTATATTAAAAAGGTTAAGCTGAAGAATGTTAGCAAAAGTTGTGTTGTAACTCACACTGAAAAGGTTATGATGAAAAATCATTACGCTAAACTTTGTCCCATGAAAAGTTATCCTTTAGGTCTGGCTCCGGCTCTGCCAAACATCCATTTAAAAAACAGATCCTTGTAAGGGGTCTGGACGAGTCGAAGCTGGTTTTTTAAGGAACTAAAGCCACGAAAATATGGCTTTTACTGGCTTTTTCTCACAAACTTGACACAAATTATTATAAAACCACCACTAGAGCCATTTTTACCAAATATTTTACAAAACGGCTTCAGCTCCAACAGAGAAGTTGTTCCACATGAAAAGTCAGAGGTGACGCCAGGGAGCCCTTGTAGTAGGAGCCATAGCCCTACTTGTAACTTTTGTCCCACAAAAAATTATACCCCAAATTGTGTGCATATAAGTTTATAAATTTTGAAAAATGGAAAGTTGCATAAACGACTATAGGTCCAACGTTGGGTCTCATTCCAGCAATCGTCCGTTGACTAGCAGGCCCGCATCACATGCATGGCACGGAAATTAACACGGCCCATCCACATGCCACACCATATTTAGGATTAAGGATACATATAGTATTATGTTATTATTGTATTTATTACAAAAGCTCATCCCGTCGGTATGGTAATCCAGCAGGTTCCTTGACCAACTTACATTTGGACTCTCGCTCGTCTCTCGAGTCTCGACACTGGAGCACTGACAAGGTACATGAAGTTTATTAAGCTCTACCTATGTGAACCACACCTCAGATTCCAATCCCGTGAGTATTTGATTAAGCCTAATTTGCTGCGTTAGGCAACGGTTGCCATTTGATAGGGATAAATAATCTCCGCGTGATCGCAGAACGACAAATTCTTAGATAGATATAGATGATAGATATGTTTCCTTATATTACACATCCTCCATGGCTTGCTTGACTCCCTCAGTAGAATCCTCGAACCACTACCAATTTTCTAGCCTCCATGACTCGTGCAGCGAGGCAACAGCACCACCGGCTACACAGCTTATATATATAGTAGTTATTACAGGACGAACTAACGTGACTGACACCTCTAATACACACCCGGCGCGGCGGCACTGGCAACCTGGCATTGACGGCCATATCGACTTCAACAACTTGCTAGCTAGCTCACCCATCTTACGGACAAAACAAAGCACGAAACACAGGGCATGTACTTAGAAACGATTTAAGAAGCTTTAAGAACCACGAGCTGGCCGACCTGAGCTTGCTGGCCGTCGCTTTCCAGCTGCACCGGACCAGCGAGCGAATCTTCCCACGTTACTTCAGCCTAGATAGCTCATATGGCAACAATGGCAACTAGCTAGCTGCCTACTGCACAAGTTCTTGGCATGAACCCCCTCAACAAGACCCTCTAATTTGAAGTTAGTTGGTGGCGGCCATTTCGAGCTTCTTGTCTTTCGTGGCCCCGTCTTCCTGGGGTTTCAGGTCCTCGTCGGTGGCGCCGAACAGCTTGTGCATCGCCTCCAGCGTCCGGCCGCGGGTCTCCGGGAGGAAGGTGAAGAAGAACACCCACGCGAGCACCGCGACGCCGGCGTAGAGGAAGAAGGCGCCGCCGATGGTGATGGCCTTGGTCAGCGAGATGAAGGTCATGGAGATCACGCCGCTGGTCACGCGGTTGGACGCCACGCCCAGCGCGCAGCCGAGCGCGCGCACGTGCAGCGGGAACACCTCGGAGCTGTACACCCACGTGATGGGGCCGAGGCCGATGGAGAAGAAGGCCACGTAGGCCATGGTGGACGCGATGGCCACGCCGATGGCCCATGGGATCTTGCCGTCTGGGTGGTGCTCAATGACGGTGAGCCCGGCGGCGAGGCCGACCAGCGAGACGATCATGCCGCCCACGCTGCTCAGGAGGAGCGGCCGCCGGCCGACTCTATCCAGCAGGAACGTGGCCACCAGGATGAAGAGCGTCTTGGTGACGCCCACGGCGCAGGTGGTGCCCAGGAGCTGGTTGTCGCTGGTGATACCCGCGGCCTTGAACACGCGCGGGCTGTAGAGCACCACGGCGTCGATGCCGGACGCCTGCTGGAAGAAGTGGATGCCGAGGCCCGACAGGAGGATCCGGCGCATGGCCGGGGTCGGGGACAGGATGAGCTCCTTCCACACCCGCGCCTCGTCGTTGTTCTGTTTCTTGGGCACGGCGACCACGTCGCCGTCGAGCTCCGGGGGGATGCCAGCGGCGGCTTTGATGTCGGCGAGCCTCTCCGCGGCCTCCTCTGGCGTGTCGGAGGTCTTCCCCAGCACGACCTTGGCATCCGCCAGGCGGCCTTTCATGACGAGCCACCGGGGCGACTCGGGCATGCCGAGCACCATGAGGGCGAGCAGGACGGACGGCGCCGCGCCGATGCCGAGCATGACGCGCCAGCCGAGGCGGAGCGAGAGGTGGGAGAAGGCGTAGTTGGACACGTAGCCCAGAAGGATGCCGAAGTTGATGAACACCTCCGGGAAGGAGGTGAGGAAGCCGCGGGCCGACGCGGGGGACACCTCGGCCGTGTACACGGGCGCGATCATGAGCGCGTAGCCCACGCCGACCCCGGCGACGAAGCGGCCAAACATGAGCATCCCGTAGTTGACGGCGAAGCCCATGAGGAAAGCGCCCACGAAGAAGATCACCGCCGCGAAGACGATTGTGTAGCGGCGGCCGATCCAGTCGGACGTCCGCCCCGCCGCGAAGGAGCCGATGAGCGAGTAGACGTTGAGGATGCCCATCAGGATCTCCAGCTGCACGTCGGTGATTCCCAGGTCCTTCTTGATGTACAGCGACGCACCGCTCATCACTCCGATATCTGCAAAGTCCGGCCGTACCTCATGAGCCCATGCAAAAAGCAAAAGCTAGCCACGAAGTGAAGTGAGTGTGTGTCCGTACCATAGCCGAGAAGGATGGAGGTCATGGAGGCGAGGATGGCGCAGGCGAAGGCGAACTTGACGTTGCCCTTCTTCCCGGGCTCGACAGCCTCCTCCGGCAGCGCAGCGGAAGCCATCGTTGACGGCTTCTTGCTCTTCCCTGTGCTGTACTGCAGAGAATGCCAATAGTTTAGTGGTGCTCAAGCTCAAGAGAGCTCGTTTCAATGTGGCGTAGTGAAGTCCTGGTTATATCTCAAGGACGAAATATATAGACAGACTGACAGAGGAGGCAGGATCACCGGCCGGCTCGAAGAACCGGAAAGAAATACGGGCCCACAAGAGGTCACTGTTGATGTGGGCCACGCTATGGACTGCTCCTCACGTTGCAGATACCGGCGATCTCCATCTCCTTCCGTCGTCCTACTCATCAGCTGCATGAGAATGACCGCTGGGTCCGGGCTCCTGACGCCATTGGTCCCATTGGTAGTTGGCTGGCCCCGCGTTTCTTGAGCTCTCGTTCCCGGTGTGGATATATGGGACAACGGCTTCTTTGATAAGCTGAATTCGGTAATGCAAGTGACAATAAACAATGGTAAAAGCGCATCAGTGATTGATTTGCTTTCTTTGTAAGTACTTGTACATGATATCTTTGGGGTTATAAGATCCAAGAAGAGGGGAAAAGTTCACCCTAAAGTGCAGCCTACAGAGAGACTTTTTAGTGTGCGTGCAAAAATCCTCTTTGTTTTGCATTAACCAAAGTCATACAGGTAGCATATTATATTAAGGTAAATTTTTAGCTTTGTTGTCAGAAAAAGATAAAGCAATGACCAGCCTTTCAAGTTATATAGCACACCCTCCGTCCTGTAACACATTCCAAAAACAATTAAGACAAACTTAAAGTAATACTTAAATGACGCAGGTACACGTGGGTTAAATCTAAATAAAAAGTTTCTCCTCAAATTATATTTTCTTTTTTTAACAAATTTTGTTAAATCTGAATATGGACACCACCTCGAATGTCTTATCTTTCGGTACAAAATTTAGAACTCATAATGTAGTGTATTTCCAGACGGAGGGAGTAACTATCGAGCTCGGCTGCCCAGTGAGTAGTAGCTTTCTTCGCTGTAACATCTTTGATTTTTTTTCAGTTCAAAATATTTTTAATATACTTTTATTTGTTTAATTGTAGCCTTCTCTCCATGCATTTATACTATATCCATCCACACACACTACATATAGCTATGGTCAACCATTTTATTGTCTTAAAGTTATTGTCGTCAACCTATTCTCTTATTTCATTTTCGTGCTCCTATTGGATGAATGCGCATTTTATGCCGAGGTAAAATTAAGGTTGCCTTTAGCTTCTCTGGGTGAGCTCAATGTCTCGGTAAAATAACTATCCAAGTCTATCACATACTGTTTAATTCTTTGTCCCTTTTATAAATTTAAAATTTGTATGTTCTCATAACTTACAACCATCTTTTTTTCGGCCCTAAAACATCGCCAGATTTATTACAATGCTACACATGTCTGCTATAGCTATATTGCTTCCTCAAACAACCACTGGTTAGAGATCTAGCCTTCCTAAAAAAACTACCACCTTCGCCAAGCGAATCTATTATCTTCATATACACGGACTTATTTATGTATCTTTTCCAACTTATAGAAATTAAACTACTATTTTCAAATTTTCAATGTAGAATTTAGATATTTTATAGTTATAATTTATATGGCCTTTCTATTTAGTTAGTTTTTCCTTTTCAATTCATTCAGAGTTCAAACTATTAATTTTTATAGGTTTTTTAGTTATATCTTTACTACTTGTGTTTTACATGGGCTCTTTATTTAAGAATCACTCTTTCCAACTCACTTGGGAATCAAAATGATTTTTAATTAATTCATTATTTTTATTCAAATTTAATTCATTATTTTGAATTTTCTGATTATTGATACTATGGGGTATGGACTCTTTGTTTAATCTAAATAGTTGGATCATCATAAAATCCAATATGTGGGACCCTGGTTGGCCAAAGACTAGGGCCATACATTAGGCATCAATGCTAATTGTGTTTGGCTATAGAAAAAATTATAATTTGTCCACTGTAATTAAGGGCTAAGACTAGGGCCATAGCTCTAGTGGCCCTAGTGTCATGCACGCCACTGGCCTTAATGAGAATAAAAACCTTTGTAGGACCCAACTTGGGAGCTGAGGTGCTAGGCGATGGAGTTGACGGAGCAAAGCTAATTAATTTTGATGAAGTAAAGTAGTCTCAAACAGCCCAATATACAATTCATATACGGTGAGATATTTTCTCAGGTCGCCATGTGCACCTTGCAATAGACTACTACTAGTGATTAGTGAATAAACTGCAACTTGCATTGCAACTTCACATGCCACATGTGCACCGGCTAAACGTTACTACCTGAGAAAACCATACCTACTCGAATCTAATTTACTGTTTTAAAATGAAGAACTCGTCCTACCGGCTGAAAATGTTATTCCTAGGGCAACGCAAGTCAGAGAGTCAGAAGAATAATGCGATCATCATTTTTCAATTGAATATGCCAACGTACATGATGGTGTTGAAAAATGCTTGCCTTCATCGCAAAAAAAAAATGCCGGCCACAGTTTCTGATCCATAAAATTAATTAAAAAAACGTTAGGCGGCTTCTGGGGTTAAATTAATTGTCCTGTGACAGCTTCCGGTCAACTGAGCTTCGTTTCAAAATTTAAATAGTATGATTGATTACTATATAAACAGTACTATTTGCGGTTAATTTATGACTTGAACCAAATTTCAAGGAAAATAATTCAGCATTTTAGCGTAACAGCTGATTTCCTCTCTCCAGCTGTCCAGCAACCAACAAGTGGTCTCGTATTCCAAAAAAAACAACAAACGAGCACTGCAACTTGGCAATAGCTGATGCCATAATAACTTACAAATCTGAAATCTCCCAATTCTCAATAATACTTCAACAATCTTGTATGTTCTCATGCTAGCTAACCCTCGTTTGTTGTTCACAAATCTAACTTCTACCGCCTCCATTTTTTTCAGGAAAGGTTGAGCTTTAGGAGGTGTTTGGTTCCCCGCCAACGCTCGCCAGACCTAACCCGTGGCTGCCATGGTACCTTGGCTGGCGTTTGGATTACATGCAAGCTGAGGTAGCCACATACACTTACCAGTTCATTTATGCGCTGATTTTTGCCACAGTTGTGGTCGTCTTTTTCTCCGCCGCACGCGACGCCACAACCTGCATGGCTGGCAGCGGCCAGGAACCGAACGGCCCCTATATTAGAGATGAACATGAGTACAATCATCAGCCATTAAATGGCCAACAAGATCTGGTGCTCTCTTGAGCCACGGCGTCGAAGAGAGATGTTTACAAGCATGTTAGCCTAATTCATGAGCAATCATGTTATAAACTCCATTCCAAAAGGTTACTTTGTTCAAGTTTTATCTAATGAGTCTTTTTTTTTAAAAAAAGATCAAGTTTATGTAAAAAAACGTTGATTATTATGTTAAAAATGATCAAGTAGTATCTATAATGGTCAAAGTTCGAAGGTTTGACTTAGGTCAAAACTAAAGTAACATATATTTTGTAACAGCTGGAGTAACCTTTTTTATTCGAAAATCGGCAAAGTAGCAAACCTTGAAATATGTTGTATAGAGAGTCTTGAAGTATAAGCGAATTGCTCACATTTTCCTATCACCGTAAGTTATTAAGCTGAATGGATAGGAGCATGCAACTCATTGTTGTATTAGGGCCAAAGGTCTCGAGTTTAAATCCCGACTATTAAAATTATGTAAAATATATTGCTTATCTCCAATATTATTCCGAGTGTATAGCGAATTGCTGACATTTCCTTGCCACCTTTTGCATTATATTGCAAGTTATAAGTATGTCCATTTGTTAGATATGTGCACATAAAAGGGACACCAGCTGAAGCTTATAACTTACTTTAGACAACAATGTGTTAACTAATCAAATATATTGTACTTTGTCTCTATGATTCAAGTCCTATTACTGAAAAAAGAGAACCCTGTCAGTTTTTTTGTTTCATTTAGCATAATTGGAGACGTGTAACTCAATAGTATCAGGGATCTCGTATCCTACACAGAACCTTCATGTTAGTGCTCATGAAACATGCTAAAAAATAAATTTTAAAAATTCTCAGAAAATGAAAAATATGGTCAATTTGGTAGTCCTTAATCGCCATTAATAACTATAGGTAATATAATGTATCTATTAAGTTTTAAAAAATTACTCAAATACCTTATTATAGGGAAAAAAAAAGGGTAACCCCTTAAATATGTATCTAACTTATCCAATTTTACTATTATCAAGCACAATCTAAAGTAATATTTAAATTACCCACGCTACCATAGCCATAAATAATCTAAGTAACCACTTGAATTTTCTTCTAAATTACTAACCTCTACCATATTAAAAATAAACTGAAATATATCTCCTTAAAGTTACATCTAAATTACCAATATATATTATTATAAAAAGTTTGGATTAACCATAAAGTATGTTATATATGTTTCTTGAATCACCCACTTATATCAATATTAATATGTATATAAAACTAACCTAAAGTAAACATACATGTTGTTCCATCATACATATCAAGTATAGAAACATGCATGTGCTTTTCTGTTTTAGGAAACATGAAAAATGCCCCCTTCACGATTCACATACCAATGAAACTAGCTGTTTTAAATTGTATCAAGATACCCAATTGCATAAATTATTACTTTGGATCAATTTATACATATTTTGACTGAAACATCATGATATTATCTATATTGATAGTGCAATTGTAAGTGCCATATTTTCTTTAAGAAAAATAACTACACATACATTTTTTATAGAGAAAATTCAACGTACTGAGCAGTAGAAAAGATTAGCGCGGACCAAATGTACCATAGTCCATAGAGTAAGCAATGGTAGTTAGCCATGAATATTAATATATAGTTAGTGTGGCAGAACTGCCCGAAATAGCACGTTTTCAGAGGCACTTGTCTTCCAATAGACACTAAGTACCTTGAAAGTGAACTAAATCGAGCAGTTCCGTCGAGCACACCCAACGGAAGAACTCAAAACAATTCACATTTCCATTTAGGATTCAATAATGAGTATGAACTTATAATAATTAGTCCATTTCATACAGCACCGACTCTCAGAAAATATTTATTACAATACCAGTGTTCAGAGTGCAATAATTAAATAACGAAAAGAAATAAACATCTAACATAGTGATTCAATGATCCGTCTGTGCCCACCAGAAGAATCCTCCATACAAGGGCTAGCTTCTCAAGGTGCACCTGCAACAAGGGTAAATGAACCATGAGTATACAATGTACTCGCAAGACTTACCCGACTAGGAAATATATTTTCTGACTCTCAAGGATATGATAGGCAATATGGCTTGCTGGTTTATTTTGCTTTGCGAAAAGCATTACTAATAGTCTGTCCTTATAATCAAGTTTTATTAGTAGTCACTTTACTTCTTTTACTAACCATTCCAGATTAGCACATGTACTACTTTCCAGTAAGGGTTGAGCAATCAGACTTATTTCACCACCTTTCATATTCCAGTTCTTACTACGGTGCCGAACCATAGCCAAGTAGTATCGTCACATAGAAACGGCGATTCACGAATCAATGTAGCCCAGCTAGGTACCCAAAAAACACACGCCTCGCTTGTACCCTAGGCACAAACAAGATCAACCCATTCCACTTATGTCGAGGGATCCAGGTCCCCGTCCAAACTTGGACTCCAAGCCCCCACACTTGAGACCCCGCCTCAGTGCGGTGCTTAGACCTCCACCTACCCCCGCCTCCAATCAGTCGGTCCAGAAAGAGCCGAAACCCACGACAAGAGAGTTACGAGCCTTTCCGCTCCCATAAGCAAGTATGTGCTTGGGACAATAAATCTGTGACCTGACTACCATCCACAGCAAAGAACGATCCTCAATCGACATGAATAGGAAAAACAACACAACCAAGCTATGTCCTGTGGCCACGGGACACAACCTATTACACCTACCAATACCCATACCATATCCCTGTCCGGTCACCCACCGCTAAACCTAAGCAAAGCACTACGTGAACCTGCACCAGTAAGACTCATATATGCATGTGGTTTCTATATAATCCCTCCAACGTAAATGCATAACAAATATAATATATAGTGATTAGCAAAATAAGGGTTATGCACCAGGGCTTGCCTTGGGCAGGCGCAGTATCAACAGCGGTGTCAGTCACATGTGGCTCTAGGAACTACTCCGGTACAAGTACCTCCTCATCGTACTCTTCTACGATCTCCTCGTATTCCTGATCGACGGGGCTCACGTACTCCACCAACTCGTTCTCTATATGCATGCGATAACGATGCAACATTTAATATTTAGGCAACAACAACTCTTAAAATAAGAATACATCGGCTAAGCCACTAAGCTAGCTCTAATGACTAAGACAAAAAAAACTAACTATCATCTTCTTCAAGCAAAGATCAGGCTCATCATACAAGTGCTTCATCTTATAAATCAACATTATGCTTTTATTCATTTTAGTTATTAATGGATATTTAGCTACCATACCTAATAGTCTCGCTTAGGGCTCTAAAAATTACAGCTAGCACATAATATTACCAGGAAACTACTATAAAATTTCCGGAGTCAAAGCTATCATGGATTTACCACAAAAATTCTTACAAATAATACCCTAGCAATATTAAGCATTTCCGAATGAATTAAATATCCTTGGAATCACCACACACATGCACAAACTAATTATACTAACAGATAGACAACATTTTTAGGAACCCAACAAAATTTATTTCACATTTTTTGGACACTTATGAATTGATATTAATTGTCAAAGTTCAGCTCAGAATCGAGATTACAAAGTTATTTCTATTTCTTACAAAAAAGGAAAAAAGGGCTAACAAGCCCAGCACGGCCTAGTGCGCGAGCGTGGCCCACATGAGCCGGTCCATGACGGGGCAACCCCGCGCGTAGGCGCAATCACAAAAGAGCCCTTGTGTTACTCGGTATTAGCATAACTACTAAACGTACTATTCTCCTCGACAACATTTAAGCACGAAGGACCTTGCACTAACTCGTCTTCGCATCGGGGAGGTCCCCAACGCCCCTGCGCTCACAGGTGCGGCACTGGCCGACACAGAGCCGCTATGCCAGCTAATCGGGGCCCGCACAACCCTAGCTAGCGGACCAAATCTCACCTATGGACCAACGCGCGACAATGGATGGGATGGTGGTTAGGAGGTCAGAGGCGCACTGGAACGGTCCCTCCGCGATGGCGGTGATCTGCAACGGTGGCGACGGTGATCCGGTGAGACTCAACACTAATAGGGCAGTAGGGATAACGCTAGGGCAGCAGGGCCTCACCCCAAACCTGGCCGCAATGATGTCTTGGTCAGAGATCACCTGAGCTAAGCTGGCCACGTGCGCCCAAGTGCGTCCTTAACAGCCCGGTGGCGGAAAACTCCAAAACTAGAGCTCGATGGGACATAGCTCGAGGTGGGGTGGGGTCGAGCGAGCAGGCGGCTTAAAGGCGGGCTATGGACGCGTCGAATCGAAACATGGCTCGGGCGGTCATGGCGGCAGGGGAAGAGGGGAAAGGGTAGGTCAGAGCTCGGGTCGCCTCCGGCTTTGCTGGATGCTAGCGGATGGCGCATGCAAGTACTACGACCAGCGTGGGTAGGAAAACGTGTGTAGACGGAGCCATTAAGGTGAGTGGTAGCACAGTGCAGGAAGGGAGGGGGCAACCCCTCGTGCACGCGGTGGCAGCGGCTTCGGCCGGACCGGCAACATCACAGCTGCCAGGGCATGGATGTGACGTGAGGCGATGGCGTCGCAGAAGCAGGAGCGAGACCAGTAGCGGTAGCAATAGCGCGGAGCCAAGCGAGGCAGAGGCAGCAACAGTGTCGGGTAGGGCGGGGCAGAGCGGCAGCCGCGTGGCAGCGGGTGCAGGGCCAACGGCTGGCGACCCACAGCTTCTGTGGCCGGCCACGCCAGGCCACGGCCAAGGCAGCCTCGGTCGACCGGCTCCAATCACGCGCGCACACGGTGTGCGGCCAAGAGCACGGCGTCGAGCCACAATGAGCCGATGACCGCGCACACAGGCCTGATCGACCGAGACATGTTGAGCACGGTTTTTAAAGCGCGTAAAACACTAATCTAGCTCGGTTCATGTTTCACCACCTAAACCACGAGAAAGAGGGTACATAGGGCTATCAAAAGAAGCTAAAACATGATATCACTACTTAACTAAATTTCACAGAATAAATTCATGAACTTGGTATTGTCAAACTGTTTTTGGACTCGAAAATTTTCTAAGCCTTTGAGCTGAATCTATTTCCAAGTTCAATTTTCAGACTAATAAAAGTACCAGCTACCAATATTATTTTGCTAAGATAAAAGTTGCATTGCCACCTGCAAAATGTGTACTTCCAACTTTATTAATATGCCATATATACGTTCTATAGCATTTTTGTTCATGAAAATTTGGTTTTCGGCCTTACTTGATATACAAGGCAACATTGGACTACCTTTCATTTTAACATTTTATTGATTCTTTTTTGTTACAAGATTTTATCTACACAATTGATCACATGCAATAACACATCAACATGATGCTTAAGAATGATTTAGTGAGTTGTTTTACGCAGTAACATCGAGAGTGTTACAGTTAGCTTGTTGCCTCATCTTAGTTCTTACTTCAAGCTCCACTAATGATCTTGAGTGCCATGGTACAGGTTTAAATGACTGTTTACGTCATTGCGGTACTTAATATTGCAATCAAGAACTAAAATACGTTTAATAAAATACAAAGTAAGAGTTTTGACTAAAATGTAAAATAAGCACAAGAAATTTCTACTTAACCCACGGATAAAAAAATTGTTGCAACTAATAAGATCAAAATTCTAAAGTCAAAATATAGATTCATGATAGATGTCACGAGATACGTTATGCAAGAAGACCTGCCATATTTTGAACTAACACATATTGAAAATACAAGGACGTGCGATGGCGAGGTGGAAAACACTGTGGATTTCAGCGAAGAAAACATATATATAGCACTAATATAATAGTTGATAAGTTTACTAGAATTGAATAGTTTTTATAAAGTACGCATATCCTACTATAAAAGAGCGAGTTTTTTGAGAGACTCTCCTTGCGTAATAGTCGTTCGATTTGGACTTCGTGCTATATGAGCCATCCGTCATACGTGATCTTATATCTTACATCTTACATGCAAGATGTAAGACTCCTCCCTAACCAAAATTCCTCCTGAACTTTGAAAAAGGAAAAATAATAAAGACTCCCATGGTTGGTAGCCCCCGCCGGTGTGGACTCCCACACTTAATCCAAAATCGGATTTGGCTGCGCTTGTATGTATTGGAGGGGATGTTGAGCTGAACCACGCGGGAGAAATATCTACAGGCGTGGCCTGGAAACTGGAAGGTGGAAGGTGGAACGGACGAACGGTGCATGCTCGCGACCTCGTACGCAGCTTTGCATGCACATGGCGCTTGGATTAGCCACCACACATGGCGCTGGGTGACTAGCTCGTGCCAGTTCACACGAGGTTTCTGGAATCAGGCATGGGTTGGGTGAGTGGCAGGGATTCACCAAATCCATGGATGGAGTTATTCACACGCGTATTTCATACATGATTTGCCTCACCAAGGCCGGCACAGATGAGCCGACACACCTGTATCTAAACCCGGTGACGAAGACACCGAGGGAATGAAGGCATGTCGGAGGTCTGTGAGGTGATCAACCTCATCCTCACGGACGACGACCACCTGCTGTACGTGCACCTGGCGGTGTTTGCCGTGCTGGAGCAGTGCTCACTGCAGCGCGTGGACGAGTTCAGGGACTACATAGGAACTGCATGAGACGCCGGAACAACGGGCGTGCGTGCGGGCTTGATCGCCACCTGGCCGACGGGCGGAGGCACGTCTTGCCGTGGCAGGAGCGTGGTTGGAAGAACGTCTTCAAGGTGCCGCCTAGCGCGAGGAATATGTAGGATTAAATTATTTGCTAAGCTAGCAGCCCATGACCTTCTTCTTGTCAATGTTGGGCCTGGACATGATGGTGTCGTTGTTTCCGGCTAACGCCTTGTACTTGACCTTCTAGGTGAAGCTGGTGCACTCGTAGGACATCGTGGACGCACGATGAGCCACATGATGTATAGTTGGCTACCTCGTGGCTGCTCTTGCCGCCGCTTGTTGAGGAACGTGACCACGTACCCGGGGGCCCCGGTTCATGAACAAGTAGAAGAGGTGTACATCATACTATGACCAAGTTTGAGACTGGTCTATGGCCACATGGTGCCATAGCCGAATGGCGACTCCATGACCGCGTTACCAGAAATCGACGGTATAGACATCAGCCCCCACATTTTATTGATCAAATAAATAATTAATTATAATATTTTTATATTAAAAAACTGATGATGATATATATGAATTGACATATCGAGAATTCAATTAATATTCTCATTGCATTTGAAATAGTTTTTCATATACACGTGCGTGTCGCACGTGCATATTTGCTAGTTGTATTAAAAAGAACAAACAAAGAGTAACAATTATTTTTGATTATTTGTACACGATTTTTTATCGATTATGCTACGATTAGGGTGTTCGTCCGATCGTGTGCATCTGGACGCCCCTGATCCTAGGCCTCCGCAGCGACCGGACCCAATAGGCAATCGGCCTGCTTCCCTCTATGTTCTATCTCCATTACTACCCCGCGACAGAATCCCATTGACAGAAATCCCCATTTGCTTTCGCTCGTCGCGGCTTCAACGCATCAGACGGCCTCCCCACTCCACCTCGCCGTTGCGCGCCGCTTCTGCTGCCAAGCCGCGCCCACTCCTCCTACAAAACCTCGTCGGCGCTCACCCCACTCCGCTTGCCACTGCGCGCCACATCTGCCGCCATGCTACGCCCACTCCTCTTATAGAACCTTGTCGACGCTGGCGTGGTCGACGAGTCGGACGTCTTTGGCGACGCGGTGGATGACAACGACGACTTCCTCCGGGCGCTCATCAACGCAGACCTCCTGGTGGGGACCTTGACCTCAGCGTGTGGAAGCTCCTAGCCATCGCGGCGCTCTCCTTCGCCGGCGTGCCCGCGCTACTCGGGTACCTCGTCCAAGCAGCAAGGTGACATTACGCAGCGCATGTTACAAGCTTGTATTTCAAGTGTTTCAAATGTTTCGTATGGATGTTGCAAGTATTTCATCTTGATGTTACAAGTAAATCGTGATATTGGACATGTTGCAATGATTATATGTATATGTTTCAAGTTTGTTCTAAATCTTTTTAAATGTTTTTTCATACGTTCGTCGTAAGTGTTTCATGTGGATGTTACATATGTTTCACACATATGTTGCAAGTGTTTTATCTGGACGTTACATATGTTTGCAATGATTTTTTTCAAGAGTTTCTAAGTGCTTTGTAAGTGTTTTAGGCGCATGTTGTAATTGTTTCAGCTGTTTCGTACGTATATTGCAAGTGTTTTATCTGAATGTTTCAAAAGTAAATCGGGATATTGCACATGTTGTAATGTGACCCCCTGCCACAACCGCCTGTTGCAGTTGCTTGGGCGCCGTGCATGCTCGTGAGGGAACGGAGGGATGGAGTGATGCTAGGCAACGGACGCGGAAAGCGGAGGGCGATGGCGGCAGGCAAGCGCCGAGGGCGCCAGCGGAAAGCGGAGGGGGTGCAGCCAATCCGGACATAGGCACTAAGTTAGGGTGCAGTTTCATGGGAGGAGCAGCGTCAGGCATAGAAACTGACTGCAGCGTCTATCCAGATGTCGGAGCGCTAGCAGTGCTGATTTTTTTTAATATTTCTATATCTTATTAGGATCTAACCCGTGTATGAGTATAGCTGTATAGGTTGATAGACTAGTGAAGTAGATATACGACATAGATCGCTTCACGAGCACACTATTTTCTGGCCCAGTCGAAGACTAAGCTGGCAGATTCTCGTTGAATTTTATCGGACTTTTGGAGCTGCAAATTATTGCTCGAGACTGATGACTTATATGGCATCCATAGCCATTGCGACCCGTCAAAAGTTTCGTGAAGGCAGAGGAGCAGAGCGAATGGACGATTTGCCCGGCCGGGCTGTCAGCCGTGCACGTCACCCGGTGAGCGAGCCTTTCTTTTTTACTTACGTGTCCCGGTGAAACTGCAGATTTGTACCACCGAATGTCGTGGAGTTGTGGAAATCGATCGGGACCAGGTGCGCTGCACGGTAAGAAAATAATGGCGCATGCACTGACCGGCGGACAGGAGGATAGCGATGTGCGAACGGGATCGTACCAGCTCGGCTCCTCCGCCGTATAAGTATAGCTATACTATATGTAGGTATATAGGAGTATATACCAGTATACTCCCAGCGTTTCAGAGAAGATCTAACTTTATACACAGTCTAATAGTACTCCTTTATTAAAAAAAAAGAACGTTAATTCTAGATTTTGGATAAGTCAAGTTTTCAAAGTTTGATCAAATTTATTGAAAAAATATCAATATATATGTGTCTCTTATTGGATTTGCTATGAAAATATATTCTATAATCAATGTCATAATACTTATTTGGTATCATAGATGTTATTAATCTTTTATATAAATTTTTATTTAGATTTAAAACTATTTAACTTGTGAGGATGGCATCTCTTTGGACGGAGAGTGCCAGACACAGTCACACAGCGTTTCGTCGCCTTCGCTGCGAGGCTGCATTGACCGAGCCGACCTCGCCCAGTCGCCCTCGCGTGCCTCCACTCTCCAGTCTCCAGCGGTCCAGGGACCGGCACAGGTACTGGGATCACAAGCACTGCACTTGTGCATCCCGTCACGCGCGTAGACTTGGGCGACTTCCGTGGCATGCATCATGATGGGGGACCAGCCAAAAGCGTCGCTCTCCATCGGCCGCCGTCCCCGTCGCACGATTCCGTTGCTTGGCCGCAGTTGCTCCAGCATGTGGTAGCTGGTAGCTAATAATGCCACCGCGGAGGCGACGAGTCCCCTTCCGCCTTCCGGGGGCCGGGGTCTCTGACCCCCAGCCGGCAACGCGCAGTACACAGCCACACAGGGATAGGGATGGGGATGGGCGGATGGCCGTGTCCAGCACCCCCTCCCCACTCGCCGACTCGATCTCATCGCGTTTTGCAGTCCGGCCAGGATTAGGAAACCCATGGCTGTCATCGTGCCAGATCTCACGGTCCGCCCGCGACTGCTGCAGGCCGTGTGCTGACTTCTGGCCCCGGATTTCAACGGGCCGGGGGCAGGTCGGCATGGATGCACGCGCGCTTATATATCTGCGTATTTTAATTAGCTCCGTCGACAAAGCCGCCACCGTATAATAAGATCAGGATAAGTGTCTATCTATCTATCTATCTATCTACTGAATCAGCATGGGCGATCCGCGACGCAAGTAGTGCAGTTTACACCTCCTAGTCGCTCTTCGCTACGCTACGCTCCAACATTTAAGGCATGCTGCACATGTGTGGACGATCGCCACGAAATGGTCCAGGCTGCAAATTAAAATACGGAGTAGTAGTACTATCTGCTTTCACCGTACTTGTGTGATACGCAGCCCTGAGTTCGCGTACTGCAAAGAAATGGATGATGGTTACCTTATCCATCTTCCACGTTCAGAGAAAACGGCACTCAACACTTTTGTATTGATTGATGTCTTCGTTACATCAGTTTTACAGCGCGCATTAACAGGCGCCTTTCCACGCTACCTACTCCATCCATTCCAAATTATAAGACATTCTGTAAATCTTATAGCGTCAAAGAATCTTAAGTTTGACCAAAATTAGAGAGAAAATTACAAAAATTTATAACATCAAATAGGTATAATATGAAAAATATGATTAATGAAGAATCTAATGATACTTAATTGGTGTCATAAATATTAATATCTTATCATATAAATTTGGTCAAACTTGAGATCCTTTGACTCTCCAAGATTCTTGAAATGTCTTATAATTTGAGATGAAGAAAGTAGCAGGACGGCCGCGCCCTGTTAGGTAATCGAGTGAACAGTAAAAGCAACATGAACAGTATATAAAAATGGTGAGCAAAGTCTAAGGAACATTTAAATTTTCAGATGAACAGTGTCTATAGTAGTGCTACAGTGCTGCTGCTGTCGTCGGAGGGCGCGTGGGCAGGCGGAGGACCGGCGCTTTCCTTACGCGTTCAAGACTTAACTATATTCCGTGCAAATCAAGGCGTCGAGACGCTAGGAGTATCAACGTGACGCTAATTGTTTGACCAGCTCTCGAATTTATAATTGGCGAACACATCAGTTCAGTACCAGTACCACCACTAGTACACCGCCACCGGTGCAGCAGGTCAACAAGTCAACGGAGAGAGAGAGAGCATGCCTGCAACGTGTACATTGATTGGGATGACCGATGACGAGGACGTGAATCACTGAAACTCTGAAAGGACGGCCGGGCTGATAGCGCTGCCACCAACCCAAACCACCGGACGGACGCGATCAAAGGGTTGTTCCCGGCCGCAAAAGAACACTCCATTTTCCTACTTGTTTTTTTTTCGCGATAGGCATGTTTTTCATTAAACAGAAAAGAGTTTTATTACAACAAGTAGTATCAACGATAATCCAAGGTTACCGAGGTACCCGAAAGCTAAGTTCGCACGTGATCGTAATTACGCAATGCAAATTATGCGACGTATCAGAGAAGCGCCATGGGCGACCTCAGATGTTTATACCCTGCCAAACACCAAGCGTCAATCTCTTCCTGGATCACCACTCTAATTGCGCTGTTGTTATTGCGACTCCATTGAAGGTCCTCGCGTTCCTTTCCTTCCAAAGCATCCAACCAACGAGGAAGAACAAGAAGTCAAAACCTCGTCGGATAGGTTTAGGAATCATCTTCCTGTTTTGCAGCCACCACTCCATTGCCACTTTTTCCCGTACTATGATGTCGTTTTGAAGATGTAGTCTTCTAATCCACGATCCCCAGACCTCGCGACTGAAGGAGCAGCCCAACAGAATATGGTCCATTGTTTCTGCTTCTTAGTTGCAGATGATGCAAGTGTTTGAATCCTGCAGTCCATGGCAAAATCTTGTTTCTGCTTCTTGGTCGCAGATGATGCAAGTGTTTGAATCCTGCAGTCCATGGCGAAATCTTCTATCTACCGTCCAGCACCGGCCGTGCATGACCAACCAAAAGAAAAACTTCACCCGTGGCGACGCCGAAGTCTTCCAAATCAGCTTGGCACCAAGGGGTGACGATGATCCTAGGAACATGTGAAAGCCCAAGTTTGGTTTTGGTAATTAATAACACAAAGTTGCTAATGCATGTGTTAAGTGTTTTGAGTTAGGCATAAACAACACATGTGATGAAGGTGTATGTGGCAAGGAGTGGTGGCCACAAGATCACAAAGAGATAGTGCATGGACATGAAATGACAATCATGGTGGAGATGCACATAAAATCATGGACATGATGATCAAGTGGAGGAGAATGATCTAAGAGTGCAAGGCAAAGGTATAACCATAGGGTTTTCCTTTTGCCGGTCTAAGATGAGCAGAGAACTGATTGACCGGATTTAGGATACTAGCCGACTATCAAGAGCGATAATCACGGTTAGCTCAGGAATCAAGTGCCACTAGATCAATGTCTTGAGCATATGTATTAGGATCTAGTTGAGAGCTAATATAACGCCTTGAAAAATATTTGTGAAATGCTAATACACATACACATGGTGGTGTACACTTGGTGGTGTTAGCACATTTGCGAAGGCGGTGGAGTTTAAGCGGTAGAGAGGGGTTTGGGTTCCTATCTCCCTCCCGACGAGCTTGCGAGGCGAGATTCGATGCTTTTTTGGGGAAGTGAAATGCCTATTTTCTACTACGCCGGAAGTCAGAAAAGAAACGGAGGCGAACGACGCTCACTGTGGTGACCGGACGTTGCACCGGACGCGGTCGCGGTTTGACCGGATGCGTCCGGTCAGTTCTCAGCAGTTGTCAGGCGTGCGAGTGTTAGGGTTTTCAATCGGCGCGTCCGGTCCCTCACGGAACCGGAGCGTCCGGTCAGGCACCCAGAGGGCCAGAACTGGTCGTAGAGCCGACCGGACGTGCGGCGCGTCCGGTCACGTGTGATCGGACGCGTCCAGTCGCAGTGGGAGCTTACTAGACTCCGACCGGACACCAGGTGCAGCGCGTCCGGTCAAATGCTAGAGTGCGTCCGGTCACAGCAACGGTAACTTCTGACATGCACTGTTCACGCTTGTCCTGTAGTGACCGGACGCGTCCGGTCAGTATGTTTTTCATTGCGTCGTCCGGTAACGACTAGCTGCGTACCCCTTCGCTATAAATAGAAGATGTCCAGGGTTTGAGGGTAACTCTTGCACATTTTGAGACCTAGAGACATCCTTTGAGCTAGAGAACAACCTCTCCACTCATCTCTTTGCTTAGTTGCACATCTTGAGTGAGATTGAGTGAGATTCAAGTGCATTGCTTGAGAGTTGCATTCTAGAGGCACTTGATCTTCGAGTTGCTGCGGATTTCTTGTTACTCTTCCGTGTTTCCCGATACGGTAGACGGCTTGGAGCAGCGGAGGTGATTGAGCTCACAATTCAAGATTGTTGGAGCCCTCACCAAGTGTTGTAAGGGGTTCTTGATCCTTCCCCATGGGAGTTCGCAAATTGGATACTCTAGTGGAGCTCGTGGCTTGGAGGATCCTCATCTTGTGTGCGGTTGTACGGCGCCCGCCGAGGGCTCGACTCTTGATAGTCGATTAGCTCGCGAACCGATAAGTGGGTGTATCGCCACAACGAGGAGTAGCTCGCCGGAAAGCAAGTGAACCTCAGTAAAAATCTTGTGTCATCTCTTTGCCGAGGATTTCTCTTGTGGTTGATTATTGTGATTGATTCTTCGAGTGCATTACTTCTCTACATCGTTGGTATAAGAATCAAGTCACTTGCTCTTTACTTTCTTATACTAATCTTAGTATAGCTTTTATCACATAGGAGTAAGTAGCTTAGTGACTTAGTCTTGTTGGTGTGTATTAGAGATCATAGCCTTGCTTCACTAAAATTGTATAGGTGGCTTGCATAATGTAGTTGAGCTTTTGCTAGAATTAGTTTAGCCATCTTTTATACTAACGTGGTTGTTTAGTGAAGCTTGTAGATTTTAAATAGGCTATTCACCCCCCTCTAGCCATTTGGACCTTACGACATGGCACCATACACAGACACCGCCGAGTAGTTTCGGTCAGCTGTGAGCCTCCAGCGGAAGGTCTCCGGCTGTGCATACAGCTGAACTCCCTCCAATAGGCCACAAAGAAGGTCAAATTCTACCAGAACCCTCATGGTGAGTGGCCCCCATAATGTGTCGGATCCAGGCATCCTCATGCAGCACCTCAGCTACCATCACCTTCTTCTTCCTGGTGCTCACCGCGGCGAATACCGCATGTGCTATGGCCTTGATGCTGGAGCCATGCAGCCACTAATCGGTCCATAAGAAGGTCGACTCCCCGTTCCCCAAGGTAAAGATCGTGGCTGCCTGGAACACAGCCACCACTGCACGTTCGTCCGAACGTAACGACGGGAGATCCTCTGTTCTTGCTTGCCACTCCCAGCGTACCCGTAGCGCGATGCCAACGCCTCGTAGGTCTGAGACACCCAGGCCACCGAGGTCCCTGGGTCGACCGACAACCTCCCAAGCTACCTTGCATCTTCCCCCACTAACAACATCAAAACCACACCAAATGAACGCTCTGCGAAGCTTATCGATGGACTCGATTGCCCAAGGAGACAAGCAAAGCACAATGGACATGTGGACAAGAATGGCAGACATGGTTGCCTTCACCAAAGCCGTGTGACCAGCGACGTTAAGTAAGCTCCCCTTCCATTTTGGAATTCTGGCTACCACCTTGTCAATGAGCGGTTGCTCATCTGATCTCTTTAGCCTTCGAACAGATAGAGGGATTCCAAGATAGTGACATGGGAACTCCTTGATCCGGAAAGAGAGGATGTCTCGGACTCGTGCAATGTCTGAGTCGGAGCAATGTAGTGGAGTCGCTACACTCTTGTCCTAATTGGAAAAGAGGCCGGAGGCCAAACCGAATATTGCTAGTGATGCTTTGATAATCTGTAGGTCTCGCTCATTCGGAGTGACAAAGAGGACAAGGTCCTCCGCATACAGGCTTACTCTGCCACCCACACTGCTATGCAATGTCGTCTAAAGCTATTGCTGTTGAGCCCATCGCAGCAAGTGGTTGAGGACCTCCATGGTCAGGACGAACAACATTGGCGATAGGAGATCACCCTGGCATAGCCCATGCACGTGGCAAATTCTCATGCCCGGCTGTCCGTTGAGGAGGATTTTTTTTGCTTGCCGTAGACAAAATTATGGATACCCAGTTTCTCCCGCGGCGACCAAAACCCATGTGCTGAAGGACCTCAAGAAGAAAAGCCCAAGAAACTATATCAGAAGCTTTGGCTATGTCGATCTTGAGCCAGAATTTTCCTACTTGTTGATTTACGGTTTACCTCAAGCCCATGGCATCATGGAACGAAAACAACTGGCTGCCAACATTCTGTGCTCTCACTCCGATGCACGGTCAATTCTGTAACCACGTCAGTCAATCGGCATTTTTCGTCTGTGGCCGTGTTTAGATGCCGAATTCGGCCGGCCGAATTGGTACAATGCGTATTAAATGCGCACTGTACCAATTCGTTTGTATTTGATAAAAATTATCCAAACTTTGACTAATTAGGCTCAAAATGTTCGTCTCGCAAAGTACAACAAAACTGTGCAATTAGTTTTTAATTTCATCTACATTTAATACTCTATGCATGTGCCGGCATTTTAATGTAATGAGAATCTTTTTTTTCATAGTGGAAAATGAGGTTGAAATTTGGCATCTAAACAAAGCCTGTCTCTCTCCGTATGCTTCCTGAATTGTGAAGGAAGAAGGAACCGTGGAACATAACAAGCTCCTGTGAGTCAACCTGTCAAATCCGTATGCTGATATGCTTGCGCAAGGTGACAGACAGGTCTTGGCGTCTTGCAAGTCAGAGCCGCATGCAGTGGAAATTTCAAATTTGATAAAAAGCCGTGGGTCCCGGATGCCGGAGGCGAAAGGAACTCGACGTGGTGCCCTCAAGGTGGCCATGGGTTTTCCTTCCGATCCAGTGAAGTCAAAAGGGATGGCCCGCCCGAGATTCCCTTCCCAGCCCAACCTACTGGTTGGCCCATCACTGAGATTAGTCAACGCACGAGCTGGAAAACTTAGCTCCGAGCTCCAGTTGGTTTCAGACTCTGGGGCTCTCCCTCCCAAATCATGCAAGAAAACGATGTTGTTGCGACTTGTGATGCTCACCCGGGAACGGTTAGCGTATCAGAATCATAGTCACCGGGAACGTGGTACGGTGCCACGTTCCCCGTTCCGGGAACGTGGATCAGTTTCGTCCCAATAGTGGAAAATTCTTTCTTAAAGGAGCGTTTCACATTCCACGATCCTCGTTGCACGACCCGATCGTTCCGGGAACTTTGTGACTGTGATCGGAATCTTAGGCTAGATTTCATCACAGCATGGTTTAATGTTACTGTCACAGTGTCATCGCCGTTCACCGACGGCATCTTATTTGTATTTCGCTGAGCAAGTAGTGTTTCTTCTTCCTCTTCTTCAGTATATTGGCGACAGATACGACCGGGGGGCGAGACAAGCACGTCGCCGTTTGCTCACCCACTGCTCAGCAATCTACCAAGAGGTCGGAATCGGTGAGTTTTTAATACGCCTCTGATGCAAAACACTGTTGAAAGTTGAAACTGTGGCGCTGGCGCGTTTGGTCCAACAAACGAATCAAAATGAATAAACTAGCTAAATCGCAAAGGGGGTTGGCCCGTCTCAAAAAAGATCAGTTTCTTAAATCACATGAAGAAGCCAGATGCTAATCGGCGACAATAACCGCTACCGAAAACGTGGGACACACAAATAATTGCAATACACTACACGCAGCCGTTTTATGCATACAAAAAGGTCCCGATCCTGCATTTGAAAACAGGAGACGTGCCTCCGTCGAGATTTCGACAGATATATATATATATACACGGAGGTAGGAAAGGAAAATGGTTTTATTTCAAAAAAAAGAGAGCCAGAAAAAATATTCCCCATTACAACAAATTTGAAGTGCCCATCAGAAGACTGGGAAGTGGGGAGACAAATTGATTTATTACGCGCAGCTAGAGACGTGCAAAGCAATGTGCCCTATGATTCTAGCTTAGTTTGCCCATTTCCGATAATTAAACTTGATGGCTGCACACTGCAGGCGCAATACACTCTTTCCGTCTATTAATAAATTATTAATATCTAAGTTATCGCCTCCAAAATTCATCATGAAATATATTTTCGTATTATACTTATTTAATACCACAGATGCTACAAAGTTGAATAAATTTTAAAAATTGATTAGAACCACTCTATCCAAGTTGATTTATTTGGTACAGAGCGAAGATCGAGCACACAATTTTTGTACCGTTTCTGTGATAGAGGAACCCAGGAAGGTCTTATGCTGAAATGATTTTTATGTGTGAAAGCCGCCATAAATTAGTAGTGATGGGACCAATGCAACAAGTAGGTCTGGCAAGTGACAAGTCACAGTAGTCAACAGACAACGTACTACTCCCTTCATTCTAAATTATAAGACATTTTAAGAATCTTGGAGAGTCAAAATATCTTAAGTTTGACCAAAATTATAGAGAAAATTACAAAAAAATTTATAACATCAAATAGGTATATTATGAAAATATATTTAATGAAGAATCTAATGATACTAAATTAGTGTTATAAATATTATTATCTTGTCATATAAATTTTGTCAAACTTGAGATCCTTTGACTCTCCAAGATTCTTAGAATGCCTTATAATTTGGGATGGAGGAAGTACAAGTTAACAGATGATGCCGCCCATCGCCGACTGCCTGTTTTGCATGTTCGATTGCGGTGATTAACAAAGTGCTCTAAGATTACTAGCTAGTTTCTAGTTTGTCATTTGATATAATGAACTAGACGGCTGCACCGGGGCCTATGTGTACATGGTTGAAATCAGGGCCTGAAGAGATGAAAATAAATGGTGAAAAAGACCATGCTGAGAGGAATGAATTTGTATCGTTTTCACGACAGGATAGTCTTGGAGGAAATCAGTTTTTCAGGGAAGCCGCCATAAAATTAGTATTGCCCTGATGTAAAGTTTATAGTGCCTGCCGCCCGCCCGTATGCTTGTTTGCATATCCATTGTCGTAACCTCAGTACCTCACACTGCATTAGCTGACAATTAGTACTTCATCCGTTGCAAAGTACTTGCCGGTGATGTGTGATACCCCATTGGGAATCCCGCAGGTAACACGAAATTTACTTGCCGGTGATAAGAAAAACCAACAATAGTCGCTATGTCCTGAAATATAACAGATTTTCGGTTATCCTGAAATACAATGGATTTTCTATTATTCTAAACCAAACCATCCTAAATTTCACCAAATTTATAGAGAAAAATATTAGCATCTATCAGATCAAAGATATAATTATAAAAATATGTTTCACAATATATCTTTTTAGAGAACATGACTTCACGCGTATTTCACTAAGAAGGTTTCATAATCTGTCCTTCAACGATACTTTTCAACGAACGAACATTGTTTTTCTTTCACAACAAATCAGCATAAACCAAATTTCAGCATAACATTCTATTTTAGGGACGATCTTGTCCATGTCTGATTTCTCCCATTCGAGCATCTCCAAGAGTTTGCCAAATCAACTTGGCATCCATCTATTTTTGATAAAATAGAAAAAATTGTGTTCCAACAATTTGATATCCAACTTGGTAAATTTTAACAACTTGGCAAATCTCCCCCCTCCACGCGCATATTTGCGCGCTGAGCGCGAGCGCGCATCGCTCGCGCATCCAGCTTCACGTGCATATTTTAGCGGAGCTCTTCGTTTCTTAGCAGGGCTCTTCGTTCGCTTAGCGGGCCTCTTCTTATTTTACCAAGTCCAAATGGCAAACTCTTGAAGAGAGTCTATTTTTCACATGTCATATATTTTAGCAAGTTACCAAATCACGATATTTGCCAAGTGAATTTTGACAAACTCTTGGAGATACTCATAGATGATACTCACTTATTAAAATACATATAAGGCAAGGTTTCATAATCTGTTCTTCAGCAATACTTTTCAACAAACGAACAATATTTTTCTCTCATAATAAATCAGTATAAGCCAAATTTTAGCGAAACGTTCTATTTTAGGGACGATAGAGGGAGTAGTCCATGCTTGTCCATGTCCGATTTCTCCCATTCGTTAGTCAAATTGGGCTTTGCATAGACGATACTCACTTATTAAAATACATATAAGACACAATTTTGATCCGATATAGCCTGTACCGCACTAACGCTACACTGTGCTCGTCAATTTAATATTATAACCTCCATGGCCATAAAATTGGCATTATGCTAAGCACTTTCAAATATAGATCCAGTGATATTAAACTTATAGTATAATCTAGAGATTCTTAAACTAATTGTTAAACAAAAGATTTAAAAGTTGATATCAAAATTGTATAGTATAATCTATATATTCTTAAGATTAAATGTTAATCAAAAGATTAAAAAGCTTGAATCTTGAGTCGCACACCTTAAAAAGGAGGCGAAGGAAAAAGGATATGTAGCAATAACGAACAGCTAGAGCACTTGTTGATTTGCACCGATTTCTGCACTGTCTTCAGTTCAAAGTTCAAATCCTGCAGGCATACCTTCCACGCTTCCACGTACAATATGTTACTGCAGTTTTGTACAAGCACCGCCTTTCCCAACATGGATACTGTAGATAACCAAAGCTCAAGCCTTAAGGACAGTAGCGGATGAGTGCTTCAGGTTCAAAGTTCTGATCCAAAATAAACCTAGCATTCTGAATTATCTACTTCATCTGAATGAAAAGGGCTATAAACTCTACGAGAACCAAAGAGCAAAAAAAAAAATTCAGCTGACACGGCCATGCTCACTGGAATACCAACGGTTCAGAACAAATTTCAGCGCATTCTGTGCACCATTTCCTCATGCGGGAATTTTACATACTGGCCAGTTAAATCATAAAGGCTCACCAGCGATGCATAACAAACCAATGTAAAGTCCCAACTCTGTTAATGTTGATCATGATTGTGGTTTCTTGGCAAACCGCTGCAAGCCTTTTGGTAGTTCGACGTCTTCGCCTATCCGCTGTTTCTTGTCAGGTCGCACAACGATCTCCTTGGATTGCTCTAGGAAGGGCCTCTTGGATTTGAAAACATCTTCCTCTTTCTTCTTGGCCCGCTTGCTAGGTTTGCTCCTACCCTTGGTCTTCTTTTTGCGCTCAATGTTGTTGGCGGCTTCAATGGCATCTTCCATTTCTTCCTCAATCTCCTTATTGGTCTTCTCTTTATTCTTTGGAGCTCTTACAGTGGCTATCATGTTCGGGTTGAGCATGACAGTCTCTGGCGGGAGCTTATCGAGGAAAGCATGCACCTCCTTCTCACGCTCCTGCTTGGTAGTTTCCATGGGGTTGTCAACAAAGGTATCAAAGTTCAGCTCACCAGATCCTGGAACAAGGATGGAAGAAAAGCCCGTCGAGTGCCCAAACCCCAGAATATCTTCATACGGGTGGAACAAAACCTTCCTGACTTGATAGCCCTTCATTATTTTGTGTTTCATGTAAAGTTTATAATCGTTCCCACCAGAATCCCTGTATATCTCTACCTGAGATCCATTACTGCAGGCCAACAGCCCCTTCTAGCTAAAATCCAAGGACTGAGCATGCTGTGGGAAAGAATGTATAACCTCATACTTCCTCAGGTCCCAAAATCTTTATCTTCCTGTCAACACCTGCTGTTGCCATAAGGTGGCCGCCCCTGTCAAATGCAACAGCAGTCACAGGGCCATGATGACACAGCATGGTAACAAGGGGTTTCACGCTGGTTGGCTTCCACATGGTAACTTTGCCACCAGCATGCCCAAGGGCAATGACAGCATTGTAAGGATTGGCCCGCATAGCATCGGTACAGCCCAGACCAGTCCTGTAATTTGCAACCATTTCACCAGTGCTCACATCTTGGTAGTGGAGCTGCCCAAAGGTGTTATCGATGCCAAGAGGAATTGTTTAGACATAAATTGGAGTTTCAATGCTTTTCCATGTTCCTGCCAACATAGAAGTGATCAAGCTCACAAAAGAAAACATCTTCAGAGTTCAGGACGTCTATGCACCAAGGACAGGCTGACTGATAAACATCTCTCAAAATCTATGTTGCTAAACTGTTGCGATGCTGATCGGCACACAGTATTATACTCCAAAGAAATTTAGTACAGTAAGTTCATTTGAAGGCCCAGTGGGAATTAAAAGGAGAACAAAATGGTACTAAATTGATCAAGTGATAGATGATCTCCTGGATGCAGGGCATTTGATGACATAACGGTGAAGTATGTGCTCATTGATCATTTAACATTTGCAAACTTTTATTTTCAGTATTGCTGAAAAATTATATGTTCTTGGAAAATACCAATGTTATTCAGACTCAGTCACATGTGGCTAAGGTCCACTTTCAGTTTGACATGTAGTGCAGTTTTCATGGATGCAAACAAAGAGAATATGATCATATTCTTGAATACTTTTTTTTCTACAATTTTCCTAAAATCATGAACAGTAATATCATCACAGAACCATCAATAACTCCTATATTCACCAAGAAAAAATACATTGCAATCATGCTTACCTTCAGACAGTGAATTTATGCACCATGTTGATTATATATGTATAGGGTTACCTGTTTCAAAAATATTCCATGAGTAACTACAAAATGTTAATAGTACACAGGAAACAGAGACCAACAGCCATATCAAACTGCCTTGAAGAATAAAGCATCAACTACAAGCATATACAATTTTGCTTGATCTAGCCTAGTATAAACATTTAAAACTATAGAATAATCCAATGGCTTAGTACAGCAGTGACGAACAGTTTCAGACAATAATTCAAAGTAGTCAAATCTCAGACCTCAAATGGCAATTCTCAGCTGCTCCTACCTCAAGTTATCAAGATTCCGATTATGTACTAGAAGTTCAATGGGCTGCCAGAAATAGGCTTATTGTTCACACAAATGCAGGTTGCATGGAATAGTATAACTTCAGGATATTTCTATGAGGAACATGTAACAACTTGGAAATAATATTATGACCTGGTTGATCAAAAAATCTCACAAAAAATTGGAAATATGTTCACATTTATGAGACCCTTTCCTTTATTTCATATTTTTCAAACCAACAGTTAATACTTAATACATGTTAAATATGTTATGAACAATGATGACATAGTACATAGTTCAAACAAAGTAAAAGATACACCTTTTTTGAGCGATTGCATACAACTTCTCATTGTATAAGTATGTCACATCATGAACAGTTTCCCTCACCTAAAGAAATAAAAAACAAATCAGATAAGTGTAATATCCATGAATGCTTATTGTGATTATTAAAACTGGGAGAAAGTGGCAAAAAAGAGCATGGATGATGGTGGAAATATTTTGACAGAAATTGCAAGATACATCACCATTAGTGCAGGGCCACCAAACATTGTTCAAAATGATGGAGTTCATCTTAGTAAACATGGACCATAAACACAAAAAGACAGGAATAGCCTCCTGCTATTCTAAGAAAATGACAAGCCTGGAGTACAATAATCAGGTTGGTTTACATTTAGCTGCCACAATTATTATGAAATGGGAAAAATACATTATCAGTGTTAAGTTATTAATTGCATTAAATGTATTTTGATAGCAGTTAAAAGTTGTCACATAATTTTTTTAAGTGTTCATGCTACCCTGTGGACGTGATCAAATAACTTGGTGCTTACTAAGCTACCTGTGTGGCAAAGGGGAGCTTGACCAACACAATTTTTGCAACCAAACCCTTGAGACTTACATATGACTCAGCCTCCATATCCATATCCATTCCCCTCCCTACTCCCGGAGGTGCCACCATATAGGGATATTTGGAAATCAAGTGGATGAAATGAACCCCACACGCTAATGACACGCGTATGGATCCATGGTAGGAGGTGACAGCCCAGCCCCATCTGCGCGAGCAAGGTACCAAAGGGCGCTAGGCAGGCACCAGGCATGGCCTAGTGCCAACTGCCAAGGCCCAAAGGTGCCTAAGTGGAGATTAAACACAATTATAAATGTTTTCCTTTTTTTCGCCAGGATGTCCTTGAGTGCATCACTACATCACAAATTTAGACCATCCTTGGTAATAGGCCCAGCAGGACAGCAGTGGTATCTCCCTTGGCCCAGAAAACATTGATTAAAGATCCTACAGCCAAACCTTATGTCCACCCATCCTATTCTCCTCCTGTCTCTCTTGCAGCATGCACACGTCGCCTCCGGTGCCGCACCTCTTTCCTCTTCCCAGCGCTGCATGCTTGCACCACAATGCCAGCCACAATTTGCATGTCGTAAGGTCTCGCATCACTGGCCTCAGGTGGCCTGGCCTCGTGATAGCATGCGCTAGGGAGGGCATGCATGGGGCAGTGCTGTGCCGGCAGCAACACGAGGAGCACAAGCTTGAGATTCCTCTCGCAATCAGCAGTGAGACAGGAAGAGTGTGATGGCAACAACTGCAGTGCAAGAACTTCGGCCAGCCAACCCGTGCTCTTGACAGCCTGTCTCGTTCCCAATTTTCCTCGCTTCCATGCCACTTACCCACTAGGCTGCATTTAATTAGACACATGTGGCTTAGGTGATACACCAAGGTTCCTTATGCTTAAGCGCACCTGGGTGAGTGCTTAATAGCATTTTTTCAAACACTGTGTGCAAGTAGGCCAGCATGTCTAATTTTGGCATGTAGAGGATGGCATAAAGAAATTCCCACAAATTTGAGTAGCTTTCGAGATCCTTGATCTGGTTACAAACATCTTGCGAGTTCTTATGTACATGCCTATATGGTGCAGTTTACTCCAATGTCATCTTCCTCATCATTCATAAATGAGGATAGCATTAAAAAAATAGCCATTTCTAGCATACTTTTATCTTTCACTCCTACCACTCATTATTGTTTTAGCCTTCTCTACCATCTAGTTCCTATACTTACAGAAAAAACAACTCCAGTGTAACAGAACTAGAAGCTGGCATACACAAGGGTAAGTGGAGTAAACCCATGTGGACGAAAATGCTTCAATAGTAAAAAGAACTTACCTCAAACTCCTTGATAAGATCCATGTGCAACATATCCATGATTGCAAGATGGCCTTTTTGCCCGCCTACTAGCACAGCCATTTGATGTGTATCCTAAATTATAAGGACCGAGTGCTGCACCAAGGGTCAACCAGACCCCACAGTACTCAGAGATCATATAATCAGAAATTAATAGTAAGGTAGGCTTAAAAACGAATATGCTGAATTCTGGATCTATCAAAATTGGCACTGGACATGCATGTGGGATTTGGTACAGTATCATGTAGAAATATCAGCAAAAAGGGCAATTTCCGAGATATGTTTTTTACTCTAAAGGATCATATAGGATCAACAAGGTTGTTATTGTCAAACAGTTAATGAGTGGTTTTGATAAGAGCGACAGACAAGTTATGTTGACAGAAATTCTTAGAACACTAACATTCACTAATAGATTTAGTGGGTAAGATCATATCAAATGGTTTTCTTTAACTCATGTAACACCTCAGAGTCCAAACGGCTCAGATCCACTCTGCACGCTGAATGAACCACACCTACCACCATCCCACTTACGCTTTCGTCCTCGCTTCGCGTAAAAGGATTAACCCGGGGATGGTGGGATGGACTCTAGAAGCCTTATATGTTGGTCTATCGCACTCTAAACAACCAAGGTGGGACTAAACTCTCCATAATATCTCATAACATTCACATGGGCCACTATGGGTCAAATTCTAAATTGGGCCGGGTGTGACATACACCCCCCTCAAAGAACCCGACGTCCTCGTCGGGCCCAACATACCCACAATCAGGCAAACGATAACCAGGAACGTTCTCTCTTAGCACACACGACCGTGCGCCCAGTGCCGGCACATGTGCCACGCCGTGCACTCCGCAGAGCCTACACGCGCAATGAACCCCATGTCCAGCCACTGGCCCGCACGCGCCCGTGGCTGCGAGGTCGGCTCTGATACCATTTTGTAACACCTCAGAGTCCAAACGGCTCAGCTCCACTCTGCACGTTGAATGAACCACACCTACCACCATCCCATTTACGCTTTTGTCCTCGCTTCGCGTAAAAGGATTAACCCGGGGATGGTGAGATGGACTCTAGAAGCCTTATATGTTGGTATATCCCACTCTAAACAACAAGGTGGGACTAAACTCTCCATATTATCTCATAACATTCACATGGGCCACTATGGGCCAAATTTCAAATTGGGCCGGGTGTGACAACTCAAAAGATCCACCTCCTTCAATATATCCCTTTGTGCAAATCTCTGTCTTCTCCAAATGATCAGGCTCTAAAAGACCTTCATTAGTAGGCATAAGCCACTGTAAAACCGAGTAACAGAAATCAAACAAGGACAAATCTTCAAAATGAACAACGGCTTTTTTTCTCATATGCGCAGGAGAGCAGCGTGTTAACAACAGCTAATTCAAGAGCGTAAACATCATGAATGAAGGTTATTAGAATCGCGAGTCAAACTAAGGAATCTAATCTAAAAGATAAGCATATTTAATTTTTTTGACAAGTCACTGGGGGACGATAGTCCCCACCTGAATATATTTCCACAGATACCTGCAAAGCCTGGAATGAAAGGTTACAAGATGGGGCAAAACCCAGAGGTACATAGCAGCGGCAAGACAGGAATGCCAACACAAACACCAACGGCCCTGTTCGGCAGGCTGTTTTTTGGATTATAAGCCGGCTGTGGCTGTTTTGTTGTGAGAGAAAAACACTGTTCCACGGCTGATAAGCCGTGCTGATAAGCTCAGCCGAATAGGGGGAACAAAGCAATAAGCCCCTCATACTGTCTTAAAAAAGGTAGGCATGCCGTTTCACAACTTGCTACTTCCTCCTATCACAAATACAAGTCCATCTAGGTTTGTCTTTGAGCCAAACTTTTTTATGACTTCAACTATCAATATCTAAAAATATTTATAAAGATTGAAAGGACAAGTTTGGTATCGTTATATTGATTATGAAAACTACTCTCATACTTTTTATTTAAGACAATATACTTTTATAGATATTGCTAGACAAAGTGGCATATTAGAGACCGCGTCGATGTTCAAGTTCTGCTCAGAGGAAGGGCTAGGAGCTGATCTAAGATAACAAAGTTATGCTCCAAAGCAAGTATGTTTCAACTCAGCAATCGTACTTTCAGTAAGCCAATATGCATAAAACACTACATACAAATCTTCCTGAGGCTTTGTCCTTTTTGCCAGTAATGTTCCAGTAACTCATATAATGCTTAAAATGCTAACCTGCACTTAATCAGTTCATCCAAACAGGATCCCCTTGGAGTCAATACAGCTAAACATCAGTTCTGTGGTACAATAACATACACAAACAATAACCAATCACAGGTTTTTAATATCAGATTTTCTTGTTTCATCCACCTAATGTTCACAATTACACCTAAGATTTTTCTAGTGAGACACCCAACTTGTTTTGCGATCCAAATTCAGAACAATGCAATGAAAGGAGATATGACTGTTTCGGTCTGTGCAGCAGTTTTTTTTTAAAGATCCGACAAAGCCGGCTTATATTAATAAGAAGGAAGCAGATACATGCACCAGAGGCACAATACAACTTAAACAACTCGCTCGGCGAGGATTACCGACCAAGGTGAGAAAAGCCTAAGGGATTACTCGCAACCAAGGAAACAACATAGAACCAAGAGAAAAGGAGCTACATCCTATCACTCATCTTCTTTCTCAACTTCTTCAGCCACAGTAACATTGACCCTCCTGGATGAACCATTGCACGCGTGAGCCCGAGCAGTAAGGGCCGCTACCACATTTGGAGGAGGCGACCCCTTGTACCTCTCTAGGAACAGTTTAAAAATAGCCTCATCTCTAGGGTCGAGCATTTCAGGCCTTGTTTAGTTTATGAAAGAAAAATTTTTAGGTGTCACATCGGATGTTTCATAGGATGTCGGAAGGGGTTTTCGTATACTAATTAAAAAACTAATTACATAACTCACATGTTCGACACAATGGTAATAAATAAATTGTGTATATTTTTTACGTACTTCGAGGATCTCTTCACTTGTTCTCCTTGAGTACTCTATGAGGAACTCGCAGATGTAGTATCCACATAAGTTGTTCTCTGATCCCTGCTGCATACACCACTTTACAAGAAAAAGATTCATCATCAACCAATGAAGCATGGTAATAATGAATTGAACTAAATAAAGATACGGTGACCCAGATAGTACTTATTGGGTATTGGACTATATGTAGAGGCACTTTCCAATTACCATAATGGTGTTTCTCGGCGAACGTTTTCCAAGCAATGCTCAACAAAATAAATAAATAAATAAATAAATAAATAAATAAATAAATAAATAAATAAATAAATAAATAAATAGAGTTATATCATTAAAATGCCATAAGAGAGTATACAGTGTGTGCGAGACCGAAATTACCACTGGAGTATATCGAGGATTTCTTGGTAATCTGCTCGGGGTTTTATCGCTGAGTCAAAGTTTTTTACACGACTCATGGTCATATCGATGACCAGCAGTATCTAGTGAAAGCTAAATGTTTATACGCAGGCATAACTCATTAACTAAAGTCAACATGGAGTAAGCAAAATAAAATGGGCACAAAACATTCACACTCACTTGAAGCCGTATGGGAAGAGTATCAATGTCTTGATAGCATTCTTATCTAAAAACCTAAATACAAGCTTCTCCACTTGAGGTCGCCATCTATCATATGGAGTAACCCTGTCCTTGAATACGCGATTCGGATCAATGAAACCAAGGTCAGTCATCGCTTTTTTCTTTAGTTTCAGCATCTCATATCTGCATTTATATAGTATAAAAGAATATATATAGTGTAAGGATAACTATATATGAACAATGAACTAACATGCAAGTTACTTCAATTCAATTGAAGAAAGAATCACCTACAAACACCAACAGCTGACGAGAGATTTATCGAGAGCGTCCCGGTTTAATAGTTGGTGTAATTCATTGAACTCAATATGTACAATGTCATAGCCTAAGTAATGCTTTGGTCTTACTCTGGCAACAAGCCATGCTGGTTCGTCATTGGTGGTCACTTTTAAGTACCACTTGTTTAACAAGAACATCTGTGTACCCAGTGATGAGTAGTACTTAGGGTTCATAAGACTCTGGCCATACACATAGGTCTAGTAAATATCATAGTCGCTTGTTGGTATCGATGCTCCCCCCATGAGTTGTTCAACTGTGAGACCTGTGGTGGCCATGAAGTCTTCCAGTGCCTCCTTACCTATTGGACCACCTTGTGCGTTTGCACAATCACCCTCAACAACTAGCAGGTTGATAGATTGCTTAGATTGCTGCCCGAGCTGTGCAACATCTTTCCCTACTCTCTTCGCTTTCCTCGACTCCTTATATGACTTGTCGAGAGAGCGTTCATAGTCTGATAATGACGAGGGCTTACATCCATCACGCTGCATTTTCTCGCATTCATTGATTTTTTTCCTTAGTTCTTGTTGAGCTATGTAGTGCGGCTTTCGCGGGTTTTTCTGAAGTTCCACCCTCCTTGCTCTTGATTCTGCTAATCTTTGATGCCATTATCCAAATCTTTTTGTGTCGCCACTTTTGATTCCTCTTTAGACTGCTCGTAAGGCAACTTTTCCAGAGAAGGCTTTGTTTTACAACAGTTGGCTTTCTTCTTCACTGGGGACTTCACCGGGGGCGGAGGCCTCTTCTGGCTCAGCAACACGGGAGGCGGAGGAGGGAGAGGCTGCCTTGGAGGAGATGGAGATGGAGATAGAGATGTAGCCATGCCATGGAACGCATCATCGTCGTCCAGAGCATCATCATCATCCAGTGCACTCTAATGATCATCATGGGATGGAAGAACTGGACTCGGGTTGGGAGACCTGTGAGTACAAAAATGATTATTACACGAGAAGCCAATAATTGAGAATGATTATTGAAAAACTGTTTCGTTCACTTTCGTCCATACCTAACATGAGGTAGTCGAGGAGGAGGCGATGGTACCCTAGCCGTTGCACCGGGGATTATGATGTAGCACTTCCGCCATAAAATGATTGAATGATCTACTTGTCCTAGGGTCTTCTCCCCATCACCTCTAGTAAAGTCAAGAGGCACTTCCCTATAGTCTTTGATAACTCTATCCACCGAGACGGTATAATAGCCAGTGGGATTGGATTCCCATGAATTATTGATGTCTTGTTGGGGACCACAGGAGAAACAATACCGTACGCCACCAAGACTATGGCACCAGTATTCCCCAAGGGAATGTCCAGCTCACATGGCATCAAAGGCATGGTGATGTCATCCACAGGGAAGTGTTGCAATGCTTCATCTTGATTTGGGAGCTCAGTGGAAGCGCAACTGCTCCTTAGCTGAGGAGGCTAATGTTGACTGCATGCTCTGATGTTGATGGCTGCCTTTGGCTACTCAACTGTAGTGCTACTTGCCGTTTGATTTCCTCTTGCATTCTCGCCTCCATGCTTAGTTCTCACTCCCATGATTGAAGCACCGCCTCCTCTAACCTGTGGACCTGCTCTGCCTCCTCATCCTTCCTTCGTTGGCGGCTTCTGTAGGTAGCGCGTCCTTAGCGAAGCCATGCCGCTACAAAATCAACCATTTGCCTCATGTTCGCCCATGGTGTTCAGGAGTCTGGAGGGCGTACATAAGCTCATCCTTCTCTCGGTTGGGCACAAAGGAACCATTGGCAGAAGCATATACAATATCAAAAAGTCTTCATTCTGCTTCTTCGATTATTCCACCAACAACCGGCTCCCTGGTCTCTAGGTCCAGTGATCCTTCTATGCACGAAAAACCAATTCTTGGAGCGTTCAGGCCAATCGATTGAAAATGGATTGATCCCTTTGGCAAGCAGGTCTTATTCCATTCTTTGCCACTTTGGAATGGCACTCCTGTAGCCACCTAATCCCGTCTTGTAATGGTACCGCTTCTGTCATGCATTCTGTTGGTTCCTTCTCACCTATTCCTCACCCTCTTTCGAGGTCTTTGTACCTCACAAATTTAGGCCAGTCGTCTCTCAACTTTTTGTACGGGCTATTTTCACTGAATTTTGGAGTCAGATCCTTCTTGACAAATTCAGTGTACAGCTTCTTCCAGGTCTGGAATTGTGTGGCCATCTTCTTGATAGCCCAATTTTAACTAGATTTCTTAAATCTACACCTGCTGGTAGAGTGAAATGTGCAGTGACTGAATCCCAAAGAATGTCCTTTTCTCGATCAGAGACAAAACTGATCAGAGGAGCATCCTTCCTCGTTTTCCATTCATGGACGCTGATCGGGACCTTGTCCCTAACAAGAACGCCACAGTGGTTTACGAACTTCTTTGCATTGTTTTTGGGCTGGAGCGGTTCGCCGGTATTAGGATCGACTTTTGTCGGGCCTCGTACACTTTTTGTCAACGTCGTCAATCCAGAGGGCTACGTACATAGAAACACAAAGATTCAGTAATACACACACACACACACACACACACACACACACACACACACATATATATATATATATATATATATATATATATATATATATATATATATATATATATATATATATGAATTAATAGAATTATGTTGAATTTCATATATATAAGAGATGTAAGATTATTAACAAATATACCTCGCCAGCATTTTCTTGCACATGATTTTCTTGCACAAGAGGTTCTTGCTCATCTTCAAAATTCAGTAAGTATTAAGAGCCATCATCGAACTCTGCGTCGGCCTTGTTCTGGTTGTTGGGGCCATATTGAGTGCCGGCATTGATAATGTTCATCATGGCCTCATTCTGGTCGTAGTCTTCTTGCGGCTCGGCCATCTTAATTACCACAACTATATATAAATGAAAACCATACACTAGTCATGCGTATGCTATATATATATCATGATCAACATTCTTGTATATAAATATATCAAAATTCTTGTCACACTAATTATGAAGAATCAAATTCAAATATATATAACTATAGAATTTAGGGTTATTATTAACACCTTTATTAGGGTTTCGAGAGCAGCTCGGCCGAGTTAGGGTTTGGAGAGCGGAGCTCACGATATATATCGATCAACATTAATGTCAATATATCAAAATTTAGATATATATATATACCAAAAAATCATAGCACTAATAAAACAATCTTTTCAATTGTGACGAAGATTCTAATATATATATATATATATATATATATATATATATATATATATATATATATATATATATATATATATATATATATATATATTTCTACAACTATATATTGTAGTGCACTACTACATTTTTTCTACAAATTCATACCACAACATTTTTTCTATATATATTTTATATTTAAGTTTAAGTAATTAAACTACTACATTTTTTCTATTTTGTTTACAAATAAAATCTATCTATTTTTTCTGTATTTTTTCTATGCCGAAAAAATAATATGCACACACACATCACCACACACACTCATACACACACACTAGCACGACGAGCAAGAGCACGACGGCGAGGACGAGCACAGCGAGGAGATCAAGGACAACTACAAGCATGAGACAATCGAGGATGATGAGTGCGTGCGTGCGTGGAGCCGGCCGGGACGAGACGAGGCGATGATGGAGGTGATGACGAGGACGAGGCACTCCGGCGAGGATGAGCGGTGAGCGACATGCGCGGGCTGCCGGCTGGCCAGAGAGGGGAGGCGCGCCCGAGAGCATGGAGCCAGGAACGAAGCACGCGCGTGACAAGGTGGTGCTAGAGGCAGGCACATGGAGCCGGCAATGACGAGAACGAGGATCGACGATGGTGGCAAGGATGACACGACGACGGCGGCAGTGGTTCCAGATCAGATCTAGACGAGGGCGAGGACGATGGCGGTGGATCCGGATCTGGGTGCCACGCACGGACGTGAGAGGCGTGAGCCGAGCCACCAGTGGAGACTACGGGAGAGGTGCGCGCAAGTGGAGGCAGTGCTAGAGGTGAGGAGCGGTGGCGTGGTGGCTCTCGGGCAAAGAAACGAAGGTGCTGGAGGGGGAGAAGAAGAAGAGGCGGTATATATGGGGCACCTTTAGTCCCGGGTGAAGCCACGGTCTGAGACTAAAGGTCCTTTGTCTTGGGTGATGGAAAGAACCAGGACTAAAGGTCTGACCTTTAGTCCCGGGTGCATCCACGGCCCGGGAGTAAAGGGGAATTTTGGCGGGCCACGAAAGCGCAACCCATCTTTAGTGCCGGGGGGCTCGGGAGTAAAAGTGAGCTGTTGTCAATGCGGGACCCACAGGGTTCTCCAACAATGTGACTACAAGTCGTGGGTCCTGGCCTGTCCCACGAACTAGAGCTAGGAGAGATGTAGCATCCACTACACCGAATCCGAGTAGAATAGGTCAGACTAGCTGGATTCCTATGGAAGGTAACTGTTGTATCTAGTACAGGACACCTTCTTTGGATCTGACTAGGATTGTAATCGCACCACAACCTTCTCTACCGATATAAAGAGAGGTTGTGGGCACCCTTGTAACAAGAGATGATACAACACAATTAATCCAACGTAAAGGCTAACGCTGAGTGGACGTAGGGTTATTACTCGATCATCGATCGAGGGCCCGAACCAGTATAAATCGACTGTCTCTGCGTTCACCGTCGAGTTTTTGCACACACCGAAGCCCAAACAACTGTCCCGGGTACCCCCGTGGCAGGTTATCGGTGGTCAAACACCGACAACTGTAGTTTGGCTTCCTGCCAGTTTTCAGAAGTTTTTCATTTTTTATATATTTCTTTTATATAAATTTGCATAGAGTTGTTAATTGCCTAGTAAATAAAATATTAGTCAAAAAATTACAAAAAAAATTCTAGACCTGGTTTTGCATTATTATACATAACAAAAATTGGTAATATAAACTCTTCTGTTTTACCTTATAAATGTTTAACATAGTGTAAATAATAATCATAATTTGCACAATGCAAAAATGTACTACTTGATTAAAATCATTAAAACTATTGCTTTTCGACAGAAAATTAGTTTTCACATCTTATTAACGTTGATCATTTGGTTTTTCATCACACATTCTCCTCAGGAAATCCACCGTCAAGCAAAAAATTAATTTTAACCATAGAAAATATGAAAACATGACAAAAAAAATCTAAAGTCACAATTATTACATAATAGGTCTAATACATCACCATATCAAGAGGGAACAGCAATAAACTTCTTCTTGACGTATGTCCCTCGATTATGAACGCGCCATAACCATAGAGTGTCCTCATCATTTAGCAGGACGCTTGGATCGCTGCTCACCGCGAAGGGCGGAATTCTGTCATTCTTTTCATAATCTTCTGACATGTTAGACCTGTTCTTGATCTCCACGATGTTTCTTTTTTCTAAAAGAACTATGTGGCGCTTTGGCTCATTGTCCGAGCCGTTGTCGTTGGTTTTCCCTTTCTTCGGTTTGGTAGACATGTCCTTCACATAGAAAACCTGATTCACATCCTCGGCTAAGACGAATGGTTCGTCGCTACACCCAAGATTATTGAGGTCCACAGTTGTCATTCCGTACTAATGGTCCACTATTACCCACCTCTGGTCACCTTCACCCACTGGCACCGAAACAAAGGGACCTTAAAATAAGGTCTATAGTCTAATTCTCATATCTCCTCTATGCGGCCATAATATGTTTTCTTATTCCCATTTAGGTCTATGGCATCTATGCGGATACCACTATTTTGGTTGGTGCTCCTTTTATCTTGGACTATCGTGTAATATGTATTGCCATTTATCTCATACCCTTTGAATATTAGGATATGCCAAGATGGTTCCCCAGACAACAAGTACAATTGGTCATCCAAACTCTCGTCACCCTGACATCGTTTTCATAACCAACCACCGAAAGATTCCATGTGCCGATGCGTAATCCAGGCTCCAGTTCTCCCTAGGAATTCAGGTCGTATAATGTCCTTGTGTACCTCAATATATGGATCCACCAAGGAGGAGTTTTGTAGAACTATGTTTGTTAATGGTTGTTAACAACCATATTTAACCATCAATAAAACATGTATAAGGGCACATATGAGAGCACCAACAAAGGTTTAGGGTTTAAACTGATAAATTTTATGAGTTTTGGTGAATCTATGATCTCTGTAGGATTATTCCAGAAAACTGTCAAGGGGGACCTATTCGTCAAACGAAATCAATGAATTATTCTGTGGCATATATATGGGAAGGTTCTAGAGGACACCACACCAAGGCAGGGCCCTAAGGCTACCAGGTGGGACCAACCGGTCCCACTCCCATGCCGGTCAGCACTCCTCGCCTCCTAGGGTTGCATTCACGCTGTTCCTTAAGTCGGTTTGATCTAAGATCTCACGTTGGACCCTCTGGGCTATATAAGGAGACCCCAGCCCCCTCCCTGAGGCATAAGTCATTTGGAGAAGACAGAAACCCTAATCATCCTCAGAGCTCCTCTAGTTTCTAGGGCATAGCTAGTTAGGCTAGGTCTAGAGGGAGGCAAGCATATCTTCATTTGGATTCCCGATAGTGTCAAGAGCTTGGTTCGGTATAATTCTTGTACCCCTCTCGCCTTTGTATCTCTATTATTTTTATATGCTTTGGTACAATTGTATTACATTCATATTCATATTCATCTTATTCATATTCTTGGTTGCAAGGTTCATAGTCTACTTTGGTTATATGCTTAGTATAGTTGGGTTATCATCATATTTATGCTTAAGTTTGTATAGCATTCATCCCAATGTTCACAGGGTGCGTGGTAGAGACCATGTAAGTGTGGTGCTTATATGCTATTTACCTATGAATACACTATATTCTGGGTCATCTGGTAGATCGTGGATGCGACACTCCTGTTGAGTCCTTTGTAGTCCACTCCCCGAATATAGGTCATAGAAGTAGGGCCCGGTTACAAAGGATGGGAGAGGTTTTTGTACTCAAACTTCCCTAAATAATGCCCCTTATGTGTAAATACAATGATGATCTTAGCCATGATTACTAGGTGTAATTGCACTAATTAACGTATGCTTTGACTTATAACTGAGGGATTATTCCTCTAATATTCTAACTTGACCATGCTAATGCCATAGATTGGAGTGCTCGGAGTGATTTATCATTAATCAATACTTATCATATACACATCTTATCTTATGACTCACCCCTGTTGTGAGTAGGATCGTGGTATGGTTTACTTCTCCATTGATAGTATAAGTTATCAATATATATACCCTGCCAGACCTTCCCTATGGTAAAATATAAATAACGATACCTAGAATACTCCCAGGTAAAGTGCTACAATGGTATATTATCTGCGCGCTTACGGATTTCTTATTGTTGATAAAATCTTTCCTCAGTTACAAGCGTCATGTTAATAAATACCAACAGTGTAGTATGCTTTACGAAAATAATCGTCCTCCTTGCCAATATATGCTTTCTTCCCTAGTGTTCCTTTTCCACTTAGTCTCCCCTCATGACGTGCTTTAGGAACACCAATCGGGTTGAGTTCAGGAATAAAATCAATGCAGAACTTAATGACCTCCTCTGTTCCATAGCCCTTGGTGACGCTTCCTTCTGGCCAAGCATGATTGTGAACATATTTCTTTAGGACTCCTATGAAGCTCTTAAAGGGGAACATGTTGTGTAGGAACACAGGACCAAGAATACTAATCTCTTTGATCAAGTGAACTAGGAGGTGCGTCATAATATTAAAGTAGGATGGCGGGAACACCAACTCAAAGCTGACAAGACATTGGACCACGTCATTCTGTAGCTTTGCTAGATGCACTGGATTGATCGCCTTCTGAGAAATTGCGTTAAGGAATGCACATAGTTTTACGGCGGCTAATCATACCTTTGGAGGTAGAATCCCTCTCAATGCAACCGGAAGCAATTGAGTCAAAGGCACGTGGCAGTCATGAAACTTTAAGTTTAGAAATTTCTTCTCTGTCACATTTATTATCCTCTTTACATTTGTGGTAGAACCACCTAATCTAATATCCTCCCAAGAGTACTCGTCTATCATTAGATCCTAAGTACCCAAGGGGGGACACTAAACTTTGCGATTCCGTCGAGTACACCGCGGGGGAGAACTCGAAGATCCACATTTTTTACATTAGGATCACAAATGAGAGAGTAAAGCTTACAACATTCTTGCTAATTCTTACATCACTTTTAGTACAACATTAGAGTAATTGATTATACAGCGGAATATAAGATGTGGTCAGAGTTTAGCGGAAATAAAACCATTTAATGATAAGTTAAACATTAACATGATAAACTTTTATAAGCATGAAATGATAACAAGCTGCAAGTATTTTCTTTGTAAAACTTTTGGTGCGAGTTTTATTAAATAAACTCTACTCTGCATCGTAAAGTAAATCCTCGCTGAGCCCACTAGGAGGTTTCCACACTCAAGTGTCCGTCTATCAGCACCTGCCACCTGCAACAGGGTAGAACAAACCCTGAGTACTCAATTGTACTCCGCAAGACTTACTCGTCAGGAGAAAAGAAAAAGACTCCAATGATTATGTAAGGCTTTCTGGCTTGTGGGTTTATTGCATCTGCAAGAAACATTACTAAAGGTGCATCCGTATATTTCTTTTTATTAGCAGGCATCATTAGTTTATTAACCCACCATTCTATGTAAGCACCAAATCTACTTTCACACATGAGGTAAGCAATCAGAACTATTTCACCATCTTCCATAGTTCTTACTACAATGCCATATTATAGTCATGTCGTACCGTCAAGTTGACAGTGATTCTGAATCGATGTGCCGAGCTGGGTTCCCCGAAAACACACGCCTTGCTTGTACCCCGGGCACAAGCAAGACCAACCCGTTCCACTCCTGTCAAGGGGTCCAGGTCCCCGTCCAAGCTCGGACTCTAAGCCCCCAACACTACAGGCCAGGCTTCAGTATGGTGCTTAGACCTCCTCAACCCAATATATGTAACCACCTAAAAAGCCAGTCCGGAAAGAGCCGAAACCCATGACAAGAGAGAAACAAGTCTTCCCGCTCACATAAGCAAGTATATGCTCAGGACAAGTAGGTCTGTGACCTGACTATGAAATCCAATGCAACGAACGGTCCTTAATCGACACAGGTGGAACAAATGCAATCAGAGCCCCGCTCTGTTACCAAATGTCATAGAACCTCCTAAATTATGATGGCCCACATGTACCTGTCATTGTCATTATGACCTCTAACAGCCATACTTATGTACCTCATAACCTAAAAGGCCTGCTTTTCTCTGAACAGGATCCAATATATTACAGGAGTATTGCAATATTACAACAGTTTATTCCAAATACCATCAGAGTAAAAGAGCGAAAGTCTTACATAACGTAAGTTTACAAACCATAGTTTTCAAACCTCAAACCATAAGTAGCATTATTACAAACCGCTAGTAGTGGAGTATTAGTAGTAACTTTATTACAACACCCAAACGAGATGCCTTGCCCAAAGGCCACACAGCCTACTCGTCGTCACTTTCTTCAACAACAATGGTCATGCAGCAAGACTCAAAGCAGGCTTGCTCATGCACCGCACCTGCAACAAGGGTTTAACAAACCCTGAGTACTGAGGGTACTCAACAAGATTTACCGGACTAAGAAAAAGACTCTAAAGACATGCTAGTTTTAGGAGATCGAGGTACGGGTATTCAAGAATCAAAATGATTTTTGCGGAAAAGCTTACTAAGGTAAGTCCTTACTTTCAACCTTTTATTTTCATCATTGATGGTTCATTAAACAATTCTAAGTGATCCTAATCTAGATCAAAAATAGTTCTCATCAAATTCTTTCTCATTCTTTCAACACATTCCATTTCTTTCACTACGATGTTGGTGCAAGGTCAGACTCCTTTCTCGTGGAGTAACGACGATTCGAACCGCTTAATTTATCCAGCTGGGGCTTCCTAACCACACGACATATATAGAACCAAATCTTGTATATATCAATTCTTACTCGGGTAACCCAAAACCAGAATGTGTCCATCTCCACCTGAGAGTACAGTACTCCTCGAACCCGACCCAATTCTAGCCCCGAGGGTACACGCTACTCTCGCCATCTCTCCACTCCTAGTGCGAGGTTAGACGTTCTCATGATGGAATAGCTGAAGTAAGGCTTACCCAACATGGGTACATAGCTAGTACTATTAAAAACTCCTTAACGCGTGGGACAACAATGTACGGTCCTTAACTGATAAGGCGGAAACACTACATTGAGACTCATTTCCCAATGCAAGTTAGCAGTGGCCAAACCACCCGCCCGATCTCAAGTTAATTCTTATATTTCAGTATCCGTCAAGTTATGCCATCAGAGTGCCATATAAAACATCTCATTTTAAAAGCCTAACTTAAAAGCATGACGAAGCATAACTATGCATTTTCAATAAAACAGGTACCAAGGGTGATATCGCAATAATCAAGGATGGTAATACAACAATTGGGTTATCACCCAACTCCTAATTATTTAATGCAATAAACCATAGTACCAGTGATAAAGATTTATAAAAACGTAAGGAAGGGTTTAAATGCATCGGGGCTTGCCTTGCTCAGACGAGACGACTGGCTCAGGCTCAACGACTCCGAAGTTTGGTCCAGAACCCACTGACGACAGCTCTTCTCCGAAAGCTTGCTCAACAAAGTCTACCTCCTCGAAAGCGGGAAATACACGAGAGTATGACATGTTTCAATATGATGTGATGATAAACATGATACTTGATGATGATATGCTAGGATTAATAACTTGAGTACAACTTCCCTTCGCGGTACCGTTGTAAACCAACAGAACTCACTAACTAACCGTAATTATATTAAGCAACATTATTACTTCTTAAAGAACGTGTTAAACGAGAGCTCAACCAAGTAATTAAGGTGCCAGGGATCATTAAGGGTTAATGACCCAAGGTCATCACTCAATCAAAAGAGCACACAACACTTAAAGTTATCACTTAAACATTTAATTATTCACTTAATTAATTAAGGTAGAAATTAGGAATATATTAAACTTCATCTAATTTAGTTCAAACTTTTTCTATAGGTTCATCATGGTCTAAAATAGCACCAAAACAAATTTCATGATTTTTGGATTAATATTTTAATTACTAAAATTCCTGAAAGTTGCATTCAATATTTAATTGTTATAATTAAATAACTTGCAAGAAGTATTCAAAATTGGCATTTGATATTTTTCCTAGATAGTGTACACCTTGAGAAGCTTACTAAAAAATTTTCACTATTTTTGGAGCTCTACAAAAATTCTAGTGAAATAAACAAAAACTAACAATATTCACATTTTTAAAAAAGAAAAACAAAAATTCATCTCGGGCCGCTTCTCCTCTTCTCTCTCATCTCGGCCCAGCAGCGCACGCTCCTTCTCTTCCCACGGCCCACTCGCTCGGCCTAGCAATGCGCGATCGTGGCGCGCATGTTCTCGCTGATAGGGTGACCCCACCTGTCATCCTTCTCCTCCCTCTCTCGCTCTCTCTCTCGCCGCGGCCCGACCATGACGGCACGGTGGTCGGCCGGTGATCACGACACCGGTGACCTAACCAACCTGTCCAACGTGATCTACCCCTCCCCGTGAACTGATTACGACTCTTTACACCTAAGCTCGCATTCTGGTGAACCCTCCCCGACGGCCATGGTGGCTCGAAGGCGACGGCACATGCCGCTCTGGCGAGACAAGTTGGTAACCGTTAAAATAAAAGGCATAGGAAGCATCAGCAGCTCACTACGAGTGCAGTGGAGCAAACGGCAAGCATGGAGGGGCAGTGGAGGTGGCTGGCCACGGTGAGGCAGCACAGCGGTCGTGGCTCACCGAGAGGAGAAAGAAAGCAGCTACACGGGCGTCCCGGGCGGTAGCAGTTGGTACGAGCGACCGAGGAGGTGTGCGGGAGTGAGGCGACCATGGTGGAGCATTTTGCGTGGCTAGTGGCGGCTCGACAGAAGCAACGGTGAGCGGCAGAGCTGGACGGCAGCGACGGCAAAAACAGAGAAGAAGGAAGAAGAAGAACGACGGGGTGCTCGGCCTTTTAAAGGAATCTCCAGTGCTGCTCGAAAGCACGCGTGCACGAGGTGGCGATCACAGGCGCGCCTAGAAGCTAGCCGAAGGCCACGGCGGCTCGCCGGCGCCCATGCCGCGCGGTGCCCGGTTTTGATTCGCCGGCTATTGTAGCTCCCCCCAAATTTCAATTTCAAACTATTTTTGCCAAATTACTCCCAAAATCATGAAGCAACTTCAAATATTCTCAAAATATGAAATCTTAACAATTTCAAGCTCTACAAGTTTTATGTTAAACACTTTTTCAAATTCGAACTAGATTTTGAAATTTGAATTTGAAATCAAAAGGGGGCACTTTTCTAAAATTTGGTAATTTAGAAATTACTTTCAATTTTATGTTGAAACTTCAAAAACTCAAAATACCAAAGTTGTACATATAGCCAAGGCCTACAACTTTGCTATTCAAATCATTTTCAAATTATGCCTCTATTTTAAAATTTGAGTTCGGGGATGAAAAGGGGTCAAATTTGGAATTTACTTCTTTTCAAAATTACTCAAGATTTTACACTAAAACTTTGAAAACTAAAAACACCAAACTTGTAGCCCTTGAAAATATCTACAAACTTTGTTTTAAACTTTTTCCCAAATTTTGCTTAGATTTTGAGTCATTTAAAAAGGGGTAAAATCAGGTTTTTGAATTTAGGGTTTTCAGAAGAATTTCAAATTGAAATTTGTTGCTATTTTAATTGGTGATTATTTAGTGATCAAACCATCATCCAAGGGCATCATTGGGTCAAGCATCATATGTTTGACCAAATGCCACTCTTGGTTGACCAAGTTGACTTTTGAAAATCTTTTAATAATTACCCAAATTCGAATTCAAATCCGAATCGGAAAACTCGCGACAAGTTTTGGATCTCAAATTCAAACTCAAATTTGAATCTTCATTTTATGTGTTGGACTTGAGTTCATACCCTACACTTGACACTAATGTATAACACAGTCATACACCTCAAATTACGTAGGACGTAAACTAAGTATTTGTGGTGACATTCGAAATTAGGGTTTTCTGTTCGAGTCACACATCTCAGAAGCACATCCCACCTAAGAATGTAAACTCGTTTTAGTTGATGCACATCGTAATTGACCTAATCATGAATGCTTTGCGGTGCAATATGATGATATGGCAGGTTATTTAGTTACTATAACACCAGAGGTGTTACACCCAACCAAGTCCAAGTCCATCCAACCCGTTCCGCCCGGTATCCAATTACTATACATATTTATTCCATGTGATAGTACATGATAATAGTGACCATAATATGTTTCCTATCTCTCGTGAGTGACAGGCAATCACTCGACTTCTATCGTAGTCCCGTAGCATAGCAATCTATACGATCCTGACATACTAGTGAGACTCATGGGATCAGGATATACATACATATGCAAGTGAGTTTCATTCAACTCCTTAAAACTTAATGCACAAGCATAAAATAAAGTGCGGAATAATAGGGGTTATGCATCGGGGCTTGCCTGGGTATGATTTAACCAAAAGTTGGCATCCCGTCGTGATGACACGATCATCAAGACCCATCTTTTCTGCTACCTCCGGGTGACTCCACGATTCATCATCGCTCCTATTATGACATTCGTAGATAAAATACAAAGACGTAAATAGACAACGATACATGCAACTAGGAGAATACGGTACGCTTTGCAAGCTAACGAGCTAACTCTAACGTACAAGACTACGTACCCACGTTGTTGAGTACAGCATCATTTCCCCACACGCGTTTTAATTACCTGAACCCTCATCGTTGCTTTATCAATTTTATTGATTTAATAGATACTTAAGCTAGGTCTCATTAACTATCTTAGCAAACCAATTATTTAGGAGCTACAAAAATTACACAGAGTAGATAATACTATTAGGAGGTAATAAAATTTTTAGAGTGAACACTTTTACCATTTTCTTACAAAAATTCTCACAAGTTTGTACTTAGCAATATTAAGCATTTTGGAATAATTAGTGAAGTCAAAAAATATTATGCAACTATGCAGATAAAACATACTAATAGATAGATCCGGATTTTAGGAGTCTAGCAAAATTGGTTTCACAATTTTTGGACTTCTACACAATTCCATTTTGAATTTATAAGTTTAGTTTAGGAACTAAATTAAGAAATTGCTTTATAAAGGAAAGGGCCAACTGCAACCGCACCTACGATCACTGTTCCAATAGCGACAGGCTTTGCACCGAGCACCCCCAACTAACCTGTCTTTACAACGGCTGGGTCCTTGACGTGCCCATGCGCGTCGACGCGGCAACCGACGGCAAACCGCGGATGGCCCGAGCAAACGGGACCCATCCTGACCGCACCAAGGGGCTGACCACTACCTACAGTCCAGGCGGCGACGATGAGTAGCGGTGAAACATTGGGAGGCACCCTATGTTACGGTGCAGTGACAGACGACGGTCCCTGGTGGTGGCGTGGTAGTTCTATCGAGCGAGGAGGATGGAGGGAGAAAGGGAGTGGTGCGTGAGCACCAGCATCATACCAGGAGTACAACCATAGTGACGGTTGAATCGGATGCGGCCCGAGCAGGTATGGCCACGTGCACCCGCGCGGTGCGGCGGCGCTTCGAGGTAGCACGGTCGCGCCAGCTTGTCGCCGATGATAACTCCAGCCAAACTGAGGTGAGCGATGACACCGGAGGGTCAAGATTAGTCTACTAGTTCAAGGAATCAAACCAAACTCAAGCATAGAGATCTACCCCCAAAACTTGCTCTGTTACGGCGGCAAGGTGACCGGCGGCCCAAAAATCCCGAAATTAGCCAGGTGGAGAGCTCGGCTGGGCCTTGTTGAGATTGGGGCGGCTAGTACACTCCCTATGCCACCTATTGACGTGAGAAGTCAAGCTGTGAAGCCTCGCGCTAGATGAATTGGAAAGGCGGCGACGCGGTGCTCAAACTGTGGGGAGTGGCGATGGCTTAGGTGGCTCGGTCGGCCCTATATTGGCTCACGCATCGTGCCAGCGAACGTGCAGCGGGGAGACTCATCGTGAGCTCGTCATCTAGCGTTTAGGACGGGGTGGCCTTGACTTGGCAGGAACGTGCCAAGATGGGACGTCACGTCCATGGCGTAACGTCGGCGGCGGGAGGGGAACAGCGACAAGACGTCAAAGCGAAGGGACAGCGGACGCCGGCAGCGCATGACTCGCTGTGGCCAAACCCAAACGTGACGTGCACGGGATAGTGGGAACAAGCGAGGCAGAGGGGCGTCCCCATCGGTACTGTGATCAGGTCAACAGGGCAGAGCGGAGTGGCATGACGCGGTGAGGTGGGCAGCTACGACGTCGGCACGACCTGCACGACTTGGCTGGTAGCGAGCCCAGCCTGACCCCGCGGAGATGAGCGCGGCCAACCCCAGCCCAAAACGCAACTAGCAGCCAGCAAGGCTGACCACGGGTATGGCCCTAACCATGAGTAGCCCGACCGCGGTAGCACACACGGTGACTTCAGAGCCCGACCAAGCGACAGAAACGATGTCGCACACGCTTTTTAAAGCAAACAGAGGCTGCCAATTAGCACGATTGAGATTCGACCAACTCGCCAGGGCTCAAGAGGGTACTACGGGACATCACGACCAACAACTAGTGCTTAAACATTTTGGTTAGAATTTAAATGCCCAAGACGGCATTGTCTATTATCATCTCATACTCAGGAATTTCAAGGGTTTGGTCATAACTAACAACCATTAGCACTTTTGGTCTTACTTATAAAAGGTCCCAACCTTATCAATTTCAACCAACAACTAACTCATGAAATAGTCCATACTTCCTACTAATCCATGGAAACAAAATATTAAGGCACTATTTAATTAGTTTACTCAATATAATTCATTGAAAGTGGCACATTTAAACCTAGGTTCAATTGTTTACCGACTTAACGAAAAGAGTTGATCTTAATTTCCAATTCGATTCTCGAGCTTCAAAGGACCAGATAACAATATTTATTCGCCAAATGAAAGTTGCATGTTCATCAAGATAACCTACTCTTCAAACTTTACTTAAGCACTTTACACCAGTTATATGTCATTTTTGTTTATAAGAAAAAATGTTTTCTCTCAACCACAACAACGAGTCGCATAAGATTTGCTTATCACATTCATGTGGGTTTTAAAATTTAAAAACCCTAAAACTTGTTTTGTTAATTTCTCTTAGGTCTTAACCAATGCTAAGCAAAGTCGTAACACCAGGGGTGTTACAACATTCGAGGAGAAGCCAGATGGGACCTTGATGTTGTTTAGACATTGAAACATGCTTTCCTTCTCTTCTTTGCTAAGAGTGTAGCTGCCAGGACTTAAGTACTGGTGTCCATCATCTACCTTCTCTGGATGCAGGTTCTCTTGTTCTTTCATACACTGTAGGTTCTATCTTGCTTCCAGTGTGTCCTTAGACTTCCCATACACACCCATGAAGTCTAGCAGGTTCACACAAAGATTCTTCATCGGGTGCATCACGTCGATTGCGCTACGGACCTGTAGGACTTGCCAGTAGGGTAGCTCCCAAAATATGGACTTCTTCCTTCACATGGGTGCGTGTCCATTAGCATCATTCGGAATGGGTTGGCTATCAGGTCCCTTCCCAAAGACTACTTGTACATCCTTGACCATATTGAATACATCTTTACCACTATGGTTGTCAGGCTTTGTTTGGTGCTATGCCTTACCTTTAAAATGCTTGCCTCTCTTTCTTAGGGCATGATTCAATGGAAGAAATTGACGATGGCCCATGTACATGACCTTTTGATATTTTTTCAAAAATATACCTTCCATGTCATGAAAATAGTGCTTGCATGCATTATATCCCTTGTTTGACTGTCCTGAAAGATTACTAAGAACAGGCCAATCATTGATTGTTATGAACAACAATTCTCACAGGTCAAAGTGTTCCTGTTTGTACTCATCCCACACACGTACGCCTATGATGTTCCATAAAAGTAGAAGTTCCTCAACTAATGGCATCAGGTTCACATCAATGTCATTTTTAGGTTGCTTTGGGCCTTGGATGAGCACTGGCATCATAATGAACTTCTGCTTCATGCACAACCATGGAGGAAGGTTGTAGATACATAGAGTAACAGGCCAAGTGCTATGACTGCTGCTCTGCTCCTCGAAAGGATTCATGCCATCCGTACTTAAAGCAAACCTTAAGTTTCTTGTGTCATCTGCAAACTTCAAAAATTCTCTGTCGATTACTCTCCACTGGGACCCATCAGCGGGGTGTCTCAACATATCATCTACCTTACGGTCTTCTTTGTGCCATCGCAACAACTTTGCATGCTCTTTGTTTCTGAACAAACGTTTCAAGTGTGGTATTATAGAAGCATACCATATCACCTTGGCAGGGATTCTCTTCCTAGGACATTCATCGTTGCCCTCAAACCCACCAGGGTCAGCTCACCTAATCTTATACCGCGATGCACGGCATACTAGGCATGCATCCAAATTCTCGTACTCCTTGTCGCGGTAGAGGATGCAGTCATTAGGACATACATGTATTTTCTGCATTTCTAATCCCAAATGGCAGACGACCTATTTTGCTGCATATGTAGTGGCAGGCAATTTGTTTGCCTTCGGAAGCATCTTCTTTGCGAAAGTCAGTAACTCCCCAAATCCCTTGTCGGATATACCATTCTTTGTCTTCCATTGCAGCAATTCTAGTGTGGTACCTAACTTTTTTTTGCCCCTCTTCGGTAGTCGAGCATAGCAATTTCTTGTGATCCTCTAGCATGTGCTTGAACTTGATCTTCTCCTTATCACTTTCGTATTCTCTCTGTGCATCATGGATGGCCTGACCAAGATCATCATTGGGCTCATCTCCTGTCGCTACCTCTTCTTCAGCTTCCCCCATTGCATTATCATCAAAGGCACCGTATTCAGCAAAACCACAAATAATCATGTTGTCATCATCCCCTTATTCTTCATCTTCTTCCGTTATAACACCCTTTCTCCGTGCTTAGTCCAACAAATATAGTTTGGCATGAAACCCGGCATAAACAGGTGTTCGTGAATTTTGTTTGAGCAAGAATAATTCTTCTCATTCTTACATAAAACACATGGGCAGCATATGAAACCATTCTGCATGTTTGCCTTGGCCACATTTAAGAAATCATGCACGCCGCTCATGAACTCTTGGGAGCGGCGGTCAATGTTGTACATCCATTGCCGGTTCATCTACATTACATGACGTACACCATATCAAAAACTTGTAATAACCCATATTATACAACATGCATGGTTAGTAGTTAATTAATAGATCCAAAATATCCATCAATCAACATGATTAATTAATATCCTATACCACATAGTTGTTTCACTCTCGAATAATATTTTATTAAAGCCTTGATACAATGTAGACAATCCAAAATAGCACTAAACAAACTAAACATACAATGCACTTTAGTAGAATAAGGATTTCACGACCAATTCCAACTAAAACAGACAGACCATTCTTCTGCTGGTTCACTGCCTCATCATACATAGGTGCACTCTCATCAGCCACCTGTAAGATCTAAATGGCTAGAGGGGGGGTAAATAGCCTATTTAAAAATCTACAAGCTTCACTAAACAACCACGTTAGTATAAAAGATGGCTAAGCTAATTCTAGCACTAGCTCAACTACACTATGCAAGTCACCTATACAATTCTAGTGAAGCAAGGCTATGATCTCTAATACACACCAACAAGACTAAGTCACTAAGCTACTTACTCCTATGTGATAAAAGCTACACTAAGCAAACTACACTAGTAAAAGTACAAGAAGGTAAAGAGCAAGTGACTTGATTCTTATACCAACGATGTAGAGAAGTAATGCACTCGAAGAATCAATCACAATGATCAACCACAAGAGAAATCCTCGGCAAAGAGATGACACAAGATTTTTACCGAGGTTCACTTGCTTCCTGGCAAGCTACTCCTCGTTGTGGCGATGCACCCACTTGTCGGTTCATGAGCTAATCGACTATCAAGAGTCGAGCCCTCGGCGGGCGCCGCACAACCGCACACAAGATGGGGATCCTCCAAGCCACGAGCTCCACTAGAGTATCCAATTTGTGAACTCTCGCGGGGAAGGATCAAGAACCCCTTACAACACTTGGTGAGGGCTCCAACAATCTTCAATTGTGAGCTCAATCACCTCCGCTGCTCCAAGCCATCTACCGTGTCGGGAAACACGGAAGAGTAACAAGAAATCCACAGCAACTCGAAGATCAAGTGCCTCTAGAATGTAACTCTCAAGCAATACACTTGAATCTTACTCAATCTCACTCAAGATGTGCAACCAAGTAAAGAGATGAGTGGAGGGGTTGTTCTCTAGCTCAAAGGATGTCTCTAGGTCTCAAAATGTGCAAGAGTTACCCTCAAAACCCCGGACATCTTCTATTTATAGCGAAGGGGTACGCAGCTAGCCATTATCGGACGACTCAGTGCAAATCGCGCTGACCGGACGCTCCGGTCAGGGTGCAGCGTCCGAGACCGAGACCGGTGCAGCGTCCGGTGCAGCATCCGGTCACCACAGTGACCGTCGTTCGCCTCCGTTTCTTTTCCAACTTTCGGCGCAATAGAAAATAGGCGTTTTACTTCCCCAAAAAGCGCCGAATCCCGCCTCGCAAGCTCAGCGGGAGGGAGAGAGGAACCCAAACCCCTCTCTACCGCTTAAACTCCATTGCCTTCACAAATGTGCCAACACCACCAAGTGTACACCACCATGTGCATGTGTGTTAGCATTTCACAAGCATTTTTCAAGGCGTTATGTTAGCTCTCTACTAGATCCTAATGCATATGCTCAAGACATTGATCTAGTGGCACTTGATTCCCGAGCTAACCGTGATTGCCCCTCTTGATAGTCGGCTATGTATCCTAAATCCGGTCAATCACTTCTCTATTAATCTTAGACCGGCAAAAGGAAAACCTATGGTTATACCTTTGCCTTGCGCTCTTAGATCCTTCTTTTCCACTTGATCATCATGTTCATTATATTATGTACATCTCCACCATGATCGTCATTTCATGTCCCTGCACCATTTCTTTGTGATCTTGTGGCCACCACTCCTTGCCACGTACACCTTCATCACATGTGTTGCTTATGCCTAACTCAAAACACTTAACACATGGCATTAACAACTTAGTGTCATTAATTACCAAAACCAAACTTGGGCTTTCACCACCTCAGTCTCCTTTGCAAGAGATTTTTAGACGTGCTCAACATACTCTTCCTCCTAGTACCAACCATCACATGATCCAGTGCCATCCCATTGAAATTACAACAACAAATCAATAACTTTAATCAAAATCATCACAAAAAATGGCTACAAACCATAACAAAACATGACAAAAAAATAACTCACTTCGTGATCTAGACACGTGTAGAAGATGCGCCCTTGGTGGGACCCTTCTTCTTCACCCTGTACTCCCTCACAATCTTCTGCTCACACTTTCTGCACGCAATGAGAGGGAGGTCCGGCCTCAGTCGCTTAGGGACCCCATGCGAGGCCGAGGACCCAGAAGCAGTCGCCATCTACGACTCTCTATACTCATTTTCATAAACTACTCTAAGTTTCTCATTTTGTGAACCATGATATTAAGTGAGCTATATACTAAAAAACGTTTTATTTCTCAATTTCTAAACCATGCATGAAATGAGGCAATAAAAGGCGCATACTAGTTTCGATGAGCTACTATAAGATTCCTTCATCTACATATGCAAACTATCAAGTGATTTTGAGCTCAAATAGCATATAAATAAAAAATGTCCACCATTATTCCCAATCTAGAAAACCAAAAATTTCTCTATTTCTAGACCATGAAATGAGGCAATGAAAGGTGCATACTAGTTTTGATGAACTACTGTAAGCTTCCTTCATCTTCATATTCAAACTATCAAGTGATTTCGAGCTCGAATGGTATATAAATAATAAAATCCACCATCTTTCTCAATCTAAAAAACCATAAATTTCTCTATTTCTAGACCACGAAATGAGTCATGCTAGTGATGAAACATGGGAGGATGAAGTTGGTAACCTTTAGAACCGAAAAATGGATGGAGGAATGAAGTCTTCACCAATCCCACAAGCATGAACTCCTTCCACGAAGAATGGATGGAGGGATGAAGTCTTCACCAATCCCACAAGCATGAACTCCTTCCACGAGCAAGAACAGAGAGCAGGAAGGGAGCTTGAAATGGCTCGGGCTAGGGGAAGAAGGAGAAAAGTATATAGCCCGGAACATGTTGTCCCGATTTATGGTATAAACCCAGACTACAGGTACAATTCTAGTCCCGATTAGAGCCACCAACCAGAATTAAAGGTTTAATCACAGCTGGTAGCTCCAACCGGGACTGGAGGGTGACCTTTAGTCCCGGTTTAAGCCACCAATCAGGACTAAAGGTCCCCACCTGCTCCCCTCTGCAAAAGTTGCGCCTCTAGTCGTTGGGCAGGGGACTTTAGTCCCGGTTGGTTGTTCCAACCGAGACTAATCCAGTCTTTAGTCTCGGGCCCAAAAACGGCCGGAACTAAAGCCTAGAACCGAAAGTCTGTACTGTGACCTAATGTGAACTTTGAACGAACCATTTGAAAAATTGAATGACAAAAATGTTCACTTTGTTTATGAACCCAGATAAAAATAGGAGACAAGTCGATCTAGGAACCCACAGTGAAACTAATAAAGGAGAAATTTTCTATTTGCTTATCTTTTTCATATAGATTGGTACTATCTCCACTGGAGAAAGAGTCTTTCCCCTAAAATTGGGCTTTGACCTTTTAGAGTCAATGTGAATTGTACCTTGCCATCATAGAATTGAGAAAATTTTCAAAAGATAAAATATATATTACAAACATGGATCTAAAGCCAAGTTTATACTCCCTTGCCCGCACCGAGTCACCGACAACTTTGATATAATTTGTGTTGACAAGTATGACCTCCTTCGTTAATCAGCGCACAAAGTTAATAAAATAATACATTTCCGTGGACTGTCACAGGCACATTGTAATTTCATCACGAGGGAGCCAACAAAAGTGCTAACTGCTAATGATCCAATTTCTTATATTATTAACATCTCTTCTTTATTGCTCATTACAGGAGGACCAAGGAGTTGAGAAGCCCCTACGTTACCAAAGATACTAGGAAGAAGATGGATTATATTTGATTGCGTGGAGATAACCGGAACAGGCATATATAGGACACAAACTTTTCTGAGAACTTAATTATAGTGCAATGCACATATGTCATTTATAGATGTACTCAATTTGGGACGCCTTGTCCATGTACATAGACAGAAATGCACATATTTTGGGATGGAGGGTGTTGCGGTCAATTGGTCAAGTGGACTTAGAAGTTGTAGGGGATCATCAAACTAAAGCAGCAAAAGTAATTGTACATCAATATGAGTAGAACAGTGATTTAATTTCCAGATGAACACATTAATCAGTGATGCTTTATTATCTTTGGATTTTCTATCGGAGTGAAAAAAAAATTCGGTTGTTTAGTTTCACACCTAGATTAAATGTGTTTCAAGAATTGGGTGAAATATTCCTTCTCCACACCTAAATTTTTAGTTAAACCAATTCTACCTAGCAATTAACACCAAAATAATCTCAGTAACTCTAATACAAGCTATACATCTAGAAAAACCAAAATGATTTACAATTTGGAACAGAAAAAGTATTTATGAAGAACAAAGGTGAAAAAGAAAAAAAACATAGTTGTGATGAGAAAGAAGATTTTCACCGGGTATGATACAACAAAAGTTTACATCCAGTTGATCCTACAATATAAGAATTCCGTTCGACCTGAACCTCGAAATTGTATATTATTTGGATATATATATCTCTGCTGTTCAATTGTTACCTTCCCACGTACTCCCTCTGCCCATTATTATTTGTCGCCGTTGACGTGCGTGCCATAAATTTAATTTGATTTATAGAAAATATATATAATATTTATATCTCCAAATAAATTTATTGAAAAAAAATTTTAAATACCTTTTCAACGATACTAATTATATATCATAAATATTAATATTTTTTAATATATATTTAATCAAAGTTATTTCTTGAAAAACGCAGAGAGTAGCAAGGATGTGATTGTCAGCTAGCACATGCGTAGTACTTGCCCATCAGCTCACGAACGACTATGGAGCTCGGCTGAAATTATAAGCCGGCTAAAAAACACTGTTGGCTGATTTTTTGTGAGAAAAAAATACTGTTCCGGCTGAAAAAACAAGCTGAATAAGACGGATTATAAGCCAGATGAACAGGACCTATAGTAGTCAAGAAGAAAAGATTCCATTGTGGGTAGCACACAGAAGTAACACACGTCTGAATTCAAGTACTAGTTGCTGCTAGCTTGGCTATATTTTGCCACTAAAAACTTGATTTATGTACATATGATTAAGCACACGCACTTAGAAATCAGCAATTCAGCACAGCAATGACACACTATGATGAGTAGCTAGCTTAGCTAGAATTAATCTGCCGATCGATGGCATACCATCGATCACTGATCGCTTCGCTTACATCAGTCCATACAGGCTAAACCACTCGGCCACGCTGTTGTCGGCGTAGGCATAGTCAGGAACATAGAACAGCTGGTCGTCGTCCCCCAGGTGATCGCCGCCGCCGACGTCGACGCCCGGCTGCTGGCAGGTGCCTGTCGAGAACGAAGAGCTCGGGCTCCCGCTGCAGACGGCACGGCCCATGACATCTCCGCCGTCACCGGAGACCGCGTGGCTCCCCGCGGATCTGAAACGCGTCAGCTCCTCCTCGGCGAGCACCAGCCTCTGCTCGAGCCTCATCACCTGCCATGCATATACCCACGAAATGCTCAGTATATACTGCAACACCGTCAATCCATGGACATGAACAGACGAGGACATATACGAGCTCAGACAATTAAAAGAGAGTTAGGAGGAGGACATGCATGTGTGGCCGGTGTGCCATACTGTAATGTGAGGTGCGGGCAGGTACCTCGTTCTCAAGGTGGCATTTGTGGAGGATGGCGGCGTCGTGTGCCTGCTTGAGCTTGGCGAACTCCTCCTCGAGCAGCTTGCTCTTGTGGCGGGCGCGGCGGTTTTGGAACCAGACGGCGACCTGCTTGGGGTCGAGGCCGAGCTCGGCGGCCAGGTGCACCTTCCGGCCGGTCTCCAGCTTCCGCTCCTCCCGGAAGCTCAGCTCCAGCATCTCTACCTGCTCGTCGCTCAGCCGCCGCTTCTTGGGGTCCCCTCCCCCGTCCAGCTCGCCACCGCCGCACCTCGCTGCTCGACGCCTCCTGCGCCGCGCTCTCGGCCTCTCCCCCTGCGCCGTGCCTGCACACCACACCGCACTGAATTCATCAATTGCCATGCATGCAGCAGGTGCATGGCCTGCAGCTGCAGGTAGGCTGGTACTGATGATGATGAGCTGCAGTTGCATTTGCAGAGACGAAGAACTAGCTACAGTCTACAGCTTAAGGCCTGTTTAGTTCCCGAAATTTTTTTGGAAAATGTACCGTAGCAGTTTCGTTGTTATTGGACAAATATTATCCGATCATAGGCTAACCAGGCTTAAAAGATTTGTCTCGTAAATTTTGTCTAATCTGTGTAATTAGTTTTATTTTTTTATCTACATTTAATGATTCATGTGTCCAAATATTTGATGTGACGAGTAATTTGAAAAATTTTACAAAATTTTTTACAAACTAAACAAGGCCTGAGAAAGAGAAGTACGCACCGTTGGGCACCAGGAGGGATGGAGAGGAGTCCACGTAAGCGGCAGGAAAGAGGCCGTCGTATTGCTCCATCCTTTGCCTGCGCTCCCGGCCGGATCAGCTGCTGCCTGCTGCTACACCTTTCTCTCTCCTTGTCAAGCGTGAGGTTATCTGGAGAGGGCCAAGGATAGAGAAAGAGGAGGCTGGGGAGAGGAGACGGGACGGGACGGGTGTGTGCTGGGCGAGGAGCTGCAGGAGAAGTGTTTTCGTTCTGAGCCAAAGGCACCAGAGCTGGGGTGTTAAGTAAGCAGGGGTGCGTGTCTCTCGAGAGAGACCTAGGAGTAATATATAGGGGTAGCAAAGGCGCGCAACGCCGGTGGCGGTGGGGTTCGCCGGCCGGCCGACCGGGTAGGGGTGCTTTCGTTCTGAGCCAGACCGGCTATGAATGTACGGAGTAAACCACCTGCTCCAACTTTGTTTTTCTTTGGGGGAAAAAGCTACATATATGGCTGCTGCTGATGAACAGGATAGGGAGTACCACTGTGTCATGCGCTTACTCGTGTACCAAAGGGTACCGTGTGTCAACTGCAGGACTATACTCCATCCGTCCTAAAATAAAGGAGTGCAATTCTGTATTTGAACCAAGTCAAAAAAAATTAAGTTTAACTAAATTTATTGTGAAAAAGTGTCAACATTTATGTCTCTAAATAGATTTGCTTAAAAATATATTCCATAATAATCAATAATACTTACTACCTCGTCTAAAAAGTATGCAATTATAATAAGTGCATTCTTGGAAAAGGTGCCTAAATTTTAACAATATATAGATATAAAAATATTAATATTTATAATTTCAAATAAATACACTAAAATACTAGTATATCTCATGACAAATCTAATATTACTTATTTGATATCATAAATACGGATGCTTTTTATATATAATCAATCAGAATTAAGATACTTTGACTTGATACTATGCTAGAATTTTATTATTTTCTAGACGGAAGCATTTGTTACTATAAATATCAATACTTATATATAAATTTATTCAATTTTAAAATTATTTGACTAATAAAAAGCAAGAATTGCAAAGGGGTACACAGTACACTGTATCGTCTCGCGTGGTTTGGAGAAAACGATATTGGCATCATACATACCCTCTGGAACATTGTACTAATAATAGAAAGAGACGTGTGTCGTATGTGCACTTGACTGCACACGTACTTTGTAACTGCTTTCCATGTCTTATCTCTTATCTACTTCATTCAAGAACAATTGTTAGGGTATCTTTGGAACACTAGATTCTGAAAACGCAGGTTTATAAGAAAAATGTCCGAATAGAATGCCATGACAACTAAAATTATATGGATCGGAAAAATATAGGAAATTGCAAGAGCGAATGTTTAAATGGAGTGTAAGAAAAACTAGATGAGTGACGCAAATTTAAAGGAGGCTTTTCATGAGGTTCAACCACTTGGCAGAATCTGCAAAATTCCTATAAAACAATCCATTTCATAGGAATTTCATAAGATTTTTTAGGAGACCAATATCCCTTGTTCCAAAGAACTTCATAGGAAATGTTTCTATATGATTTCAACCCTTTATAATTCCTCTATTTTCCTTTGTTCCAAAGTGGGCCTTATTCTGATGTTGATGCACCTTTTGTTTTTTCCTGTCTTTCATTCAGTCCCACTGAAAGCTTGCATGGAGTAGGGGCCGGGTGCACGAATATGTGCCAGCGCTTAATTTGGAGTACTTGGGAGCGCACGCCCTTCTAGGTAGTAGACACAAGAGTGGTCGACAAGGTGGCACTTGCTCCTGGAAAGGGCCATCACTTTCTTTGAAAAAATCGGGCAGGAGATTCTCTCTCTCTCGGAGTAGTCTTTATAGAGAGGTAGCGTGTTGCTTCGTGGGTATGTAAAAGCAGAGGTAAACAGAACCGCCATCAGCCTATCCCACTCGACCATTTAACCCTATCCCATTAGCTTAGTGTTTCAAAGTTATGTAAAAGCAGAGGTAAACAGAACCGCCATCAGCCTATGCCCTATAATGATAGTGTACTAAAAAATGAGGCTGGTTTGCACGTCAATGCTAGGACAGTGTCGGCATGGAATTAGAATAGCTCAAAAAAAAACTCCATCCATACTAAAAAATAAGCATTTCTGATTTTTTTCTAAGTCAAAATAACATCAGTAATGGATCTTATTATGCTCATCCATATAGTAAATATTGTTGTTTATTTATTACCAAACCTGGCCAAACTTAAGATAGTTGATTTAGGATAAACCAGAAATTTTAATATTTTTAGGTCGGAGGGAGTTCATATTTATTTGCTGATGTATGTGCAAATTCACATGAATAATTATCCTAAATGCATGCCTAAATCTAAAAATATTGGCATTTTCCATCCTATACTCATTCCGGGAAAAAATAAGCATGATTTCTATGATGTACTGGCTCAGTCTTTTCAAGTTTTCATCGTGTATTTGGTTGGGAGGTTCAAGTGGGTTGGACCTTTTTTTTGAGTGTTTGGTTCACAGACCGCTGGATTGGTATATCGCACGGAGGAAATAAGTTCACGGTGTCCCTCCAAATCGGAGAAACCGGGGAAACCCACTTTTGGTGCCCGAGCGAAGGCGCGCGGAGTAGCGGCGACAATCGCGGAGGAGCGGCGGCGGCGGCCTCGCGGGCACAGAGGAGTGGCGCTGGTGTCCGCGCGGGCGGTGGGAGCGGCACCGACGTCTACACGGGCAGAATGTCATGGCAGGGGCTGCCGTCGAGCACAGATGGGGCAGCGTCTAGGTGGAGCAGCAGCATGCCACCCCGACGACGGACCACATCTGTGCGAAGGAGCAGTAGGCTGTGTCGCCGACGAGCTGCGATCGGGCCGAGCTATAGTAGGTCACGACGGAGGGGGGGAGAATAGCAGGGGCGCACCCCGTAGAGGAGCAGGGCGCGAGCGTCCCGAGGAGCAAGGCAGGGCTGGTCGGAGGAGCCGCCCATAGTAGCCATGGAGAGAAGACAACAGAGGAAAAAGGAATAAGCAAATTAGAGGGGACGATGACAGGTGGACCCCACATGTTAGCTATCTCATCTCACATCCATTTGCCTTCAAACGAAACAGAGAACCAGAATAAACCCATCGCTATCAACCAAGCATGAGATGAGTAGAACCCAAACCGAAAAACTGGGTCAGATCTAACCTATCTCACTTCGTCCTCAAATCCAACACACGCTTGGAGAGATGCTCGTAGGGACTAACATTCAATTTAGATATAGACCGAAGTGATGCGGTGATATTTTCTCTTGGAAAAGGATACGATGACTTGTGGTCAAAAATATATTTACTAGAATCGAATTCCTAGGACGACAATTATCCTTGAGCAGTGCTTTGTAGAAACAACAGCAACACGAAGGCTTGCCCCAAAAGCAAAGATGCAAACTCATACATGTTTCACCGATGGAGAACTGACAGTCACACACCGTATGTGATATATCATATTCTTATCAGCGCAGATGCGGACATCGATCCGGCGATGCCAATGCCAATGCCAATGCCAATGTCACGCCATCAAAGGATTCACCCTGTTCGCTTATGCTGAAATTTAGTTTATGCTGATGCTTATACTGAAATGTTGTGAGAGAAAAATATTGTTCTATGGCTGAAAAATAGTTCTGAATAAACTCGAGTGAACGGAGCGTAAAGCATGCATATCCATCAGCACGCACACAACAGATCCAGCAAGATATAGATTAGGAGATAACTCAACGAGTCAGCAAGGATGGGGAAGAACTCTTTCAGGCGAGGGAAACAAAGGAACAGTGATAAAGCTAGGCCACTAGGCGCAGCCGCGCAAGCAAAGGAACCGAGAGGCAGCCAGGGCCGAGCCAGCCAGCCCGGCCGTAGCAGCAGGAGCGCCGGAGCGGGCACTGTGGGAGTAGACAGGGGCCGTAGGCACATGGTCTGCAGTGCGCCGCGCCGGGGGACGGATGCCACGCACAGGGATTCCCACGCGTCGCCCGGGGCGAGGCTCGGGCGCCAGGGACCACACACCCCCGCGCCCCCGGACGTGTCGCCACCCCGCCGATCCGGGGCGGGGAGGAAACCGAAAAAGTCCACGGCTCCCTGCTGGCCCGCACAGCGCCACCTCTGCTTTCCGTGCTCCGGGATTCCAAACGGGCCGCTGTTCAGAGCAACGGCAATGGGGTTGTTTAGTCGGTGAAAAAGTTTGGGTTCGGCTACTGTAGCACTTTTCGTTTTATTTGGCAATTTGTGTCCAATCATGGACTAATTAGGCTCAAAAGATTTGTCTCGTGATTTACAACTAAACTGCGTAATTAGTTTTTTATTTCATCTACATTTAGTACTTCATGCATGTGCCGCAAGATTTGATGTGACAGGTACTGTAGCACTTTTTGGGTTCACTTTTTGTGAACTAAACAGGCTCCTGGTCCATAAGGCTGGGCCCCACAGCGGTGTACAATAGCTATAGCAATCCTGGCAATGTTCAGTATACAGTAGAAAATAAACTATGCCGGTAACCGTTCTGAGAATCAGACACTGTGAGAGATAAGAGAGAGAAAGAAATAATAGTTTACTGCTTACAGCTAGGGCATAGTGCTATGGGTAGCTTTTGCTATTTCTTCTTTATTGACTATCCTCACAATGTTTCAGTCACTTGGTACAAAATATTTAATTCACTGTGGACTACTTTTTCACTACACTGTGGTTGCCGGCCTGGTTTAGATGCACTCCAAAAGTTGAAATTTTTTCACTCTCTCCATCACATCAATTTTTGGACCCATGCATGAAATAGTAAATGTAGGTAAAAAAATAAGTAATTACACAGTTTAGTTGAAAATCATGAGATGAATCTTTTGAGCCTAGTTGGTCCATGATTGGACAATATTTGTCAAATAAGACGAAAGTGGTACTATTCATCCGTTTAAAAAAATTTTCAGCATCTGAGCGTGGCCTTAGTCAGTCCTCGGTGTGGGCGTGTGGCTCGGGGGCAGCAGCGGACGAGGCCACGAGTGGCTGGCGAGTGGGCCATGGAGTGGTCTGCGCGCAGAGGCGTCCCGCTGTCTACTGGCTGCTGCTGACCTGCTGACTGCTGTCAACTGCGAGTGCCGCCAGTGATCTGTTCTTGGAGCGAGAGAACATTTCGGGATTTGGGTAGAGCTGGGCAGTATGTGCAGTGTGCGCCAGTGAAAATTCCACTGTTATCTTTTCTTTTAAAAAAACAATCCACTGTTTTTTTAACTGCAGGTTCCTTTTTTTTCCCCATTTGCACCTGCACTTCGTTCGATCCGAACACTTTTGTTTCGACCGGTGCAGCCTTTTGCTGGATGGAAGAAATCCCCGAGTTTATCCGGTTGTACGAGTTACCAGGTAGGGGTTGCTTACCGACTCGGCAACTGTCTATCCCGGTCTGGCTTGTCTACTTACGGCTGCAGCTGATGCCACAGTCCATTTCTCTGAACTGTAAAGCCATGCCACGGTGCAAGTATAACTGGACAAAGGCCATGTTTAGATGACTTTAAAATGCAAAAAGTTTTCAAGATTCTCCGTCACATCGTGTATATCGGCATATGTATGGAGTATTAAATGTAGGTAAAAAAATAACTAATCGCACAGTTTGTCTGTAAATGTCGAGACGAATCTTTTGAGCCTAGTTAATCCATGATTGGACAAAGTTTATCAAATACAAACGAAAATTGCTACAGTGCCTTTTCAAAAACATTTTTGCAAACTAAACCTGGCCCAGATCTTGGATGTGTTCGAATCCAACTCACTCACGACAGCCGGTGAAACGAAACGCATGCATTGCAAGCACATGCCAGGAAAGCAGCTACGATGAAATGCCATGAGAGATGAGATCGCTCAGAAGATCTGACAGCTACAGCGTACTAACAGATGCATGTACGCAGGCAAGTACTCGGTCCTCCTTCCATCACCGGCAAGTTCTCGGCCCCGTCCCTCCGCCGTGTTGACCTGTGCCTTGTGCGTTTCCGTAAGGCTTATCGTAACCGCTCCGGCGGCCCCTCCCACGAGGATGCGGCCATGGATGGACGCTCATGCTGGCAGTGTGTAGGGGCCCCACAAGGACGAAGCTGCCGGTGCAAGCAACCGGTCGGCCCCTCATCTCTGCGTTGTCAGTCGCTCGGCGGTGCGTGCTGTGCCGTGCCTGCCGGACTGCGGTTGATTCTTGCATTGGTGAAGAAAAACTAGAGGAGCAAATAACAACTTCTACTTATATCACAACCACTGCTTCAAGCATCCTTTAATTTCAAGCAAACTAACAAGCTTCACTAGAACTTTCTCATAAGAAACAGGCATGCCTATCTGCTGGGTGTTAAGGAGGCTAATATTTCTTAATGACACTCATTAGCTGAGCTTAGCTGTGTCGAGGCTGTATAACCATGTTCTTTACACGCACATCTAGGCTGTTCCCAGTCGAGATTAGCTAAAGGGATCAGCACTAAGCTTGCATTGGGGGGCTTTGGGCACACTTGTCTGCATGAGATTGGGAGGAACTGGTCAGGAGCTAGTAGGCGATACTAATCCCCATCATCATGTGATCGATTCCCTCACATGCTCCATGATCTCCACTCGCTTTTGTTAATGATGATGCAGGGGTGATTAAACAAGTGGAGGCGCCCTTACTCCCGGACAAGCCACGCCCCTGCTTCCCAACCTCCAACTTATCTCCTTGGATCTGCCCAAAACTGGCATCACTCATCTTAAATTGGCGGTGTCACCGAGACTAGCTAGCTTGAAGGTCAATGGATCTTGCATTGGGATAAATTCCCAAGAGCTAGCAAATGCGCTTTTTCTTCTTCTGTGGTTTCATTACCCTTCACCATCAGAGTTTTGTTTTTCAACTGAAAGTTCCATGATGTGGACTAGTACTGCCAACTGCAAGTGCTAAACACATGGATAAGGAAAAGCTTCAGTTAATTAATCTCATACTGCATGCAACAGAAAACGACAGACGACGTACTGCCGCCCATGAAGTTCTTGTGTTTTGGTTTAAAGATAAATTACTGTATGACGAAGACCATGAAAACCAAGACATAGATTAGGACAGACGAGAAATTAGCTAGTACGTTCTACACAAAGTTTAAAACTGCAAGCAGCCCTACTCAAGGGACCTTTGAACGGCGTCAACACTCTTGGATTCGATCTTTTACTCGTACGGAACATGGGTTTGCACGCACCGTGTTTCAATTTTTACCCTTGCGAGGCAGTCATAACTCAAAACTTTACGCTAAAATTCTTTCACCTTTCCTTGAATTACGCCACTAACCATGTGACATGACCTTTTGCGCCAATAGAATAATGGTAGCTCCACCATATATATTTCAATGCCTATAATAAGCTGCTGAGATAGCGGATACGGCCATACGGGCCAAAGGAAGCGTGATTAGCCAGTAGCCAGGTCGTACGTTGCCGATGCCACAGCGAAACGTGGCGGCAATACAATTTTTTTTTTCCGGCCCCTCTCCCGTCAGGCGTCAGCCATGAGGTGAGCGACGACGAAGCAACCAATTGTTTTTGCATCCCCCGTACATGTATTGTAATTAAGGTGAGTGATGTTGTGGTGGTGATTAAGCAAACGAATCAGGCGGGAGTTTAAGTAATGGCCCATGCTAATCTGGCGCCAATAGGAAATTAAACACTGCGCTGCAAAGATAGTTGTGGACTTGTGGTGGCGTACTTGCAGAATCTTTTCAAGATATTTGTGCGTGAAAGCAGCATTTGCAGGAACCGGCGGAGCGTACCCTGCCTGACATGCATTTGTAATGATTGAGTAATCTATATATGTGCAGCTGCATGAACCCGAGGGAATCAACCATAGCTAATAAATCGACAACATTACTTCATTACCTTTTCTAAAAAGGAGTTGTACATTCATCTCCTTTTTTTTCTAAGAGGGAGGTTTTTTCTTGAAATTAAGGAATACTCGATCATATACTCATATAGGTTCAAAATAAGTGTTTCAAAATCTATTACGGAACACACTGACACTCGTACACGCATACATTCCAGTTGTCATCAACTACTCTACCGTTACGAACGTCTATAGAAGATTGTCCAAGTAAACTTGAGATCGATGAAGTCACAACAACATCACCTAAGCTACCTCTCAAGTTTTTGCTTGCGTAGGTTCTAAATCTATGTTCTCAAGCTTTTGTTGTTTGTTCCCACCTTTATTGTCCTCCTCTACCACCTCTAGTGGCTCTTCTGAAATATCTTTGGATTGACACCACTACTACATAATCAACAATCGCTGCGAGACCATCATTGCCAGGCAATTTTAAACCAACAATGATAAGCAAGAGTCCAACACCGTAGGATTTTAAAATCACCTAACACTAATAGGTATCACTGTTGGATTGTATACCAACCAAAAGTGATCCCTGGATCCTTATCCCCCTCACTCACTCTCCCTCCGGCCTTCTCTCTCCCTACACCTCCCTCCTCTCCCCCACCCCTCCGCTCTCCTCCTCATCGATGACCTAGTGCGGGGCACAAATGGTAGCCACAACGTGTCCACGGAGGACGACCCAACACCAGCACCGACATAGGTGTTGCGCCGACCATGGTGTGGGAATGGGGCCACGACACGGGTGGGGCCCGGTACTGGCACTGACGTGGGTGTGGCCAGCGGCCATGGCATGGACAGAGCCTAGTATCAGCGTGGACCCACACGAGTTGCAATGTGGGGGTCATGGTCGAGCGCAACAACGGTGGAGCAATGGACGGGGTGAGCTCTGTGTGCAGCGAAGTAGCGGGCATAGGAGTGGACTGCCTTCTCTTTGTTTTTGTTTTCTTTAGAAATAGCATCTATGTCGAGTGGGTGTCTAGCAGTGTACGTCACTACCTATTCCAAAGCCCGTCATTGAAGGGGGTTTATTAGAACCGGTAGTGGTTTGTCACATTCTTTAGTTGTGTGGTCGAGTCCATTTTTATCACCTCCACCACCAATCCTATCAACCCCACAAAGTGATAACTAAGCGGTGGAGACCTGGATGAATGTCCCACCACCCTGAGTTTGATCCTTGATCTCGTCGGACCAAGTTTCTCCCATTTTCTTCAGCCTCGAGGGCAAATGTCCTACAATGGTTAGAGTGATGCGCTCTTAGTCTTTGTGCTATGTGAGCTTCTACGTAAATTCAAATACTATTGACAAATTAAAAAAATACCCATAAATTTTGCGCGTTCGTCTTTGCCTCGTCATACTGCCCATTGTCAGTAGCACCATTGCCAACCATACCACAGCTCCGGGTTGTGGATCAAACATGAACAATTGCACTAAAAAATTTTCACATGTTGCGTTTTCTATTTTTTTCTTGCACAAGTTTGTGTTCAAGCTTAAATTTTACCTTAGACGATTGCGCTCTATTGATCAATATTTTTGTTTAATTTCTTTGTGCACTTTTTAGAGATGCTACTATGATTGGTACGTATTTTTGGTAAAGACGGTAACACTCCTAAACCTCCAGCCAAACAACCAATCCTACATTGACCAAGCGTCGTGTCGATCCTGAGGTTCAGGAATTTCAGCTGCCTGATTGTCTGATCAATAGGAAATTAAACAAGAAAGGTTAGGGCATCTCAGCATTCTGCAGGACCACATCAAGTTGCTAATTCGTACCAACGTACCAACCGATCGAGCAAACGGATCAAACAACATGCAAAACTTGTGGCCTTATAAATTTAGCAAAAGCACAAAAATCCCTCTCCAACAATTTCTCAAATGAACTTGCTATTTATCCAAACTTGTTATCCAACGGTGTGGCACGCGCATATATACGCGCGCGGCGTTGAGTTGCTATCGCGAAATTTCTCCGTCGCCGGCTCCCGTCCCGCGCTCGCGCGTCCTCTCCCGCGCGCGCGAAACATTTCCCCTCCCTCTCCCGTGCGATGCATGCAACCTGATTGGAGCAGAAGCCTGACGATGCAATGTGCAGTCCTGCTGCTGCCTGACGCCTGTCTCGTCCTCAATCAGCAGGGAAGATTTACTGCAGTAAACAAGGCGTCAATCACATTGACATCACAATATCAACGTGTCCATCATGATAAAATATAAATGGTTCATCACCGCATGCTAAAATAAATTCAGACAAAATACATGCTCATGTTTAGCTAATACATTGCTGCAGGTGCAATCAGAATAATATATAAATAACAGGAAGGAGGAGCGTCGCGGCCTCGATCGGTAGAAGTGAAAAGTCGCGTCGCGCGGCCTCAATCAATTTTACCAAGTGAGAATAGCAACTCGTTGGAGACACATCTTTTTTCCTCTTGCCAAACAAATTAGCAACTTGCTATAACCCAAGAATTGGCAAGTGAGTTTTAAGGAGTTGTTGGAGATGCTCTTAGCATAGCAAAGTGAGGTAAAAAGAAAAGCAAACAAGGAGTACAAAACCTGAGGATAACATTGATTTAGGAGGAACCTCGCTGCGGCCGCCACGAGAGCGATTCTCTAGCTGGCCATGCATGAGGCAAGGGGCAGCGAATCTTTCCAATCCCTTAAAAGAATCACCTAAAACAGCCGTGATCTACAGGTGTGACACGCCTAGGTTCAAGTCTGTGCGCAGTCTTCATTCTTGCACGCGTCAATGCATCATGACGTACACTTGTGCCATTTGGAAGTTGGAACTATTGGCACTCAATTGTGTGGCTTCTTTGCAATGGCGCATCCAAGATATTTTAGTAGTATGCAATACAGAAGAATTCAATACAAAATACACTATACGACAACAAAATTTACCTAGCAATCCACTATAAAAAAATATAGTAATAACCAAAACGCGATACATATACATTTACACCATCTCATAATATTTTGAAGTTCAAAAGATGCACAAATTACAATATATATAATTTTGAAAAGTCACATAACCCGCCCTCTAACTATTAGTGGCTGTGTACTTCACCGCGTCACCTATAAAACTCAGTATTTTACATCTTAAACTACTGAAAACAATATAAACAAACCCCTAAGATCGTTTTGCTGAAGTGGCATGTTACGTTGGTGCCACATGGCAATGAGTCAGTAAACAATATGAAAAGTCTATATAACCACTTAACATATCGAGGGTTGATTACATAACCCCTTCGACTATAATACCTAATATTGTAGTCTTCAAAATATCTAATGATATACAAATGACCCCACCTAAAGGGTGGTTTTTTAGAGCCGTTATGGCACTATATCCTGCCACACTAGCCTGAATACCCATACTTGCACACAGACCTTACCTTCTTCTCCCTATCCCTTGTCTCCTACAACACCTCCCCACCTCCCGGCAGTCCTCAGCGGCATTAAGCTCACACACCATGCCGGCGAGAGGAACGAAGAATGTGGGGGAGGTTGGATGACGTACCGTTGAGTAGTACCTGAGGTGATTGTAGCAGCCCCAAAATAGGCCAAGTGGGCTCAATTCACGGAATGGGCCGATGTACTGTAGGTGGGGGCAATGGGCGGATTGTAGCAGCCTAACACTGCAGCACCGAATTGGGTCAGGTCGAATTCGGGTACTGTAGCATCATGAAAACACTGTGCAACCGGTGTTTAGTACCGTACTGTGAATTCTGAGGGAATTTGACCGACTTAAATAACAGGGCTAGGAACGCGTAATAACATTCGGTTAACCGTTTTGAGCGAAGCGAGGACGAAAGCTCAAGCGGATTGCTACGCAGGTGGGGGGGCACTCCTCGATAGAGTGGGCCTGGACCGTGTATGCCGGGACTGGATGTTACCGTGATGGAGCAAAAGAGATAAGGGGAGGTCACGTGCTCCAATCTCCGATCAAAACATTTGAAATACACTATCATAACAACTAAGATGAACATATCATGATAATGAGAGACGAGATTGTTAGACAGATCTAGATGTACTATTCGACCAATTGGAATGTGCTATCCAAACAATTGAAATACACCTGTAATAATTGGAACAAGTAAAACGATATTGTTGGAATAATCTTTTAAAAAAATAACGCGCACATCATATTCTCTCTAGGCCGAACTTCACTGGGTCTTAGCCGGGCCAAGTATTACTCTGCTTGGGCCAATGAAAAGGAAAGATAACAACAATGGAGTATGCGGGCCAAGTATTATCCAAGACCCGGCGGAGAGCAGCGCATGCAGTCTGGGCCTCCCGTGACCTGCCTCCCCTTGCCGTGCGAGAAGCGCGCAGCGGGGCCGCGCAAGCTTTCTGTTGCGTTACGTGAGCACTGAAATTGTCTTTTTTTTTTTTGTGACTGACGGCCGAAATTGTCCAGCCGATTGGCAGGTTCTCCCTTTGCTGAAGCAACTCTACCGCATTTCCACCACAGCGTCCGTCGTCCGGCCAACCCAAAAACGGCACAGATCACCGGTGCACAGGCACAGCACAGCTCAGCGGCGGCTGCAGAGACCGGCGGGCTGGAGCGGTGATCCACAACGAGGCCGGTGGTTGAGGCCTTGGCATTGACAGCGACGTGTGGTGGCCGGCCGGCCGCTCCGTTCCGAACCTCTTGGGCGGCGTGCTGTCATCCGGCACGTTCTCAACGCTGCCTGCTTGGCCTCGTCTAGACGAGAGAATTGGGAAGAAAAACGTTGTATCAGAATTTCTGTAGCATTTCGTTTGTATTTGGTAAAAATTATCCAAATTTTAACTAACTAGGCTTAAAATGTTCGTCTCGCAAAGTACAACAAAACTGTGCAATTAGTTTTTGATTTTATTAACATTTATTACTCCATGCATTTGTCGACATTTTGATGTGACGGGAAATCTTCTTTTTACATAGTAAAATTTGAGGAGAATTGGGGAAACTAAACGAGAGCTACAGTACGCACTAGGACCACATAAACTGTTCCGTTCTTGAATGTTGTGCGTGGCCAGTTCGAGGTGAGGCCCAGATTTTCCACCCTCTTTTTATTTGCTTCCCTCTGTCAGCGAGGACGAGACGGGAAACTTGGGTCTTCACGCCTTTGGAACCATACGACGAAGAGTCCAGGCTGTTGCTTGAACCCCCGGCATCTGCTCCGCTCGCTTCTCCTGTAGGAGTACCCGTATTTTTTACAATTCGGCTCTTTTTTCAAGAAAATTCACGTTTAAATCCTAGATGATGTAAACTCAACCTTGAACCCTGAGGGTTGACGTCATGATTCACGGCGTCGAGGTTACACGTCGAGCTTCGTGGCCCTATTTGACATGGCGGATGATATGGCAGACAGCTCGACACCATAAATCACGGCGCCGAGCTCGACGGCGCATATCACGGCGTTGAGCCTGGATTCAAAACCCATGGCCGACTTTCCCTTTTAGATTGCTTCAACTTAAATGTCGTAAAATGTTTCTGATATGACATTATATAATGTCATCATAAATTCATAATGATAAATTCTTTATTGTGAGGTCAATCATTTTTGTGAAGTTTTGTTTCGGCTACTGAAGTTAGGTTGCACATGAGGATGATATAGCCAATGCATTTTGTTCATTTAGTACTTATGGAGTGATGAATCGGCACGTCTACTACCCTCTGTTGGGTGTCAATGACTATTTAATAAAGTATTGAACAATAACACCTTTAGAACAGTTTTATTGTTATTTTTCCAGTGATCTCTTTATATTGATGAAAAATATGTATATGAAAATATACCATTTTACTTACGTAAAAAATATACCATTTTATTTTGTGTACTTTCTCCCAATAACTGAGCATGTCATGGCATTGTTTTTTTACTCTAAAACATAATCTAATATAGACTTATACGATTTTTGTTGTGGTCATTTGTTTTCAACACTCTTGCAAAACACATCCATAGCCTTGCACATCACATACGACACTTTTTTTTGGCAACACAAAAAAAAGTTCTATGTCAACTCCATTGTTTATTGATTCACTGTGTTGTTTCTTTCACCAGGTAATGTCATCTAACAAGATGTCGGCTTCACCATTTTGTAACGTGTGCAGGGTTATATTCCAGACCAACATTCCTTAACATCGTAGTCCTATAAAGCTAATACGGGTTCCAAACCACCCAAACAAAAGGTCATCCTGTAAAAAAAACATCGGTTCATGAGCCTGTTGTTTCATTATCGTAGCTTGACTAACGGTTCATAGTATGGGTGTGTAATCCCATTGAAGACTTACCTGTTTGTTTGTTCAAAGTCTGAAAACTGCAAATGTACTCCCCTAGACTGATATGTTATGTAGGAAACTAAATGTATTCCTCAGATATTAACTCTTTGCAAACACGAACAACCTGTGTAATATATACATCCAAAATATATATCTATATAGCTTCTTAGTCACTAGGTTTTCTCTATATTTTCAATTTTATGTATAACTGTATATGCGCGTGATGGCGCGCGCCCCTACACTAGTTAACTCACTCGTCAAGGACTTCTCCGCTTGTGGGGGTATTAACCCCTATACCCCTATGGCTAGACTTGGGTTGGCCCGGCCCATCAGAAGACGACGCGTGGCCCAGTCGATCTGTTTGGCGTCCCACGCAAGGAAGGAAAGCAAACTTGGAGATCAAGCAAGATCCTAGTCGGTAAGAATAGAAATCTTTATCCGGCTAGCTATGGCAATTGTAACTGGATGGGATTAGTTTCTAGATTTGTAACCCTGCCCCGGATTATATAAGGCGGGCAGGAGACCCCTTCAAAACACATCTCATTATACACAGCAATACAAATCAGACGCAGGACGTAGGTATTACGCCCTCACGGCGGCCGAACCTGGATAAAACCTTGTTGTGTTTTGCGTCACCATCTAGTTCGTAGCTTGCGCACCTATCTACCGACAAATCACTATCTTAGGCATACCGCTTGGTAGACTGCCGACTAGGTTTCGTCGACAGTGGCGCGTCTGGTAGGGGGTGTGCGTACAGCTTCCCAGGTGAGCAAGATGGTCATCATCCCTGACTCCACGGCCATGGCGGATGGTCTCTCGTTCACCGTCGGCCAGATCACCTGGACCACCGGTGTCAACAGCTTCACTGCCACTACCACGGAGGAGGCGTAGATCCGATTTACGTCAACCACGTCTTCATCGGCTACGGCTCCGACCACGCTAGCTATGGCTCCGACCACCCCGGCAACGGCTCCAACCACGCCGACAACTCGTCAACCACTTCCCCGCTACAAAGAAAGGGTGATCGACAACACCGACCTGATCGAAGCTATCGACCAAATCGGCCACAAGCTCTTGCAAACCCTGACTTTGGTGGATTCGATCCAAAATCAATCTACCGAGTAGATACTTCTTAACCACAACAGATCTACCCGACCAGTTCGGGCTCGCCGTCCAACACGGCTAGATACAGATCTAGTGGTCACCGCAACTCCTAAAGGACATATGGTACGCCTTCGCCCGGTTCCTACACCCAGCCTTAGGCTCTCTGAGTACCAAGTCCTGACGGAGGATTGCCATGCCTTCCCATACGGCTTGGAAAACGCTGCTTCTGAGTACGCGTACCGTACACCTTATCTGTTCATGGGTCCCATGGAGCGAGACCATCTTTTAGATTTGTACTTCCTAGATATACTTCGACCACCATCGGGCAACGTCGTCAACATGGTCGGTATTCGGGAGTATCATGAAGGTTCGGTTCATACACTGCCCGAGGATGGCGACTCCAGCACTGGATCTACATGATCTGTTCACACCGAGGCTCATCACCTTGAAGATGACAAATATGGTTTGGATCCACTACCGTACCCTCTGGGTTTCTCTCTGATCCCAAGGTTCCCACCAAGACGTGGCAACATAGTGCTCAACGTAGCAATGAAGAGCCCACAGTCGTGGGAGAAACTGATGAGCAATGGAAACTTCACGAACAGCGTAACGCCGACCGCGCCGAACGCCGTTAGCATGAGGACGAAGAAGAAGCACATCACAGGGGACCCCGACCTCGAGATCTCGCTAACGCCTTCAATAGAGTAGGCGATAGTCAAGTTTTCAGGACCCCAAGTGCCAACGTGGTCGTCGCCATGGCCAACCTGGACTGATTACCAAACACGCTAGAAAACCACGTGGTTTGCGAAGACATCAAAGCATATCTAACCGCCGCTATGGGCGAAACCGCCAAGCTCGCCCAGCGAGCCCAAGCTGCTACAAGCACGTCCATCACATCTAGTCAGAGTCGTCGTTCCCGCGCTTTAGAGCATCCAAGTCGCCAACATCGTGACGATCCACCCTAACCCAATCCCCCACGTGGTGGTGGCAGTGGTGACGGCGGCAATGGCGGTGGTAACGTGGGCGGACAAGAAGGTGGTCGAGGTCGTCGTGACAACAACCGCAATTGTCACGGCAATCGAGATCAGGGGGTCAACCAGAACCCTCCTCGTGATCTCCGTCACCGTCTTCCTCCTCATGACATTCGCAGCCACATCACTAGTCGTGCTAATGATCGCCAGGCCCACGACAACGTGCGCCGCATCTAGTATGACATCGAACACGGCCCCCGGGTCTCAAACATTTTACTCCTCATCTCCGACAAGTTGTCTGGCCAAGGAATTTCAAGCTTGAGAAGCTTAGGAAATATGACGGCAAGGAGAACCCCAAAAGCTAGGTCACGCTCTACGAGATCACCGTCTAGTCCGTCATGGGTGATGAGCACGTAATGGCTAACTATCTTCCAGTTGTTCTTGATCAGGCAGGTCATCAATGGCTTCTCAGCCTCTCGGAGAACCAGTTCGATACCTGGTCAGACCTTCAGCAAGCCTTCATCGACAATTTCATCGCCACATGTGACCAGCCGGGCAACAAGTACGACCTCAAGCGCATATGTGACCGAGCAGGCGAGTCGCTGCATGACTACATCTGACGCTTCTCGGATATGCGTCTCAAGATCCCAAGAATCACTCATGATGAAGCAGTCTCGGCTTTCATCAAAGGCCTTCGCCACCATGACGCACTCAGAAGCAAGCTGCTCCAAAAACGGCTGTCTACGGTCTCCGAGCTCCTCGCTACTGCCAAGAACTACGCGGATGCCGATTATGCCGAGAAGATCTTTAAGATGTGGGTGGGTCATCATGCCCTGAGAACCCACCACGCCAGGATGATAAACCCATTGACCGTGGTCGGAATAACAACTGCGAACATCGTGACCGGCGTAACAACAACAACAATCGCAACTGCCGAGATAATCGTGATCGGTGGCCCGATAATCACGGTGATTACAGAGGCAAGCGTCCCCGCGAAGACGACCATGAGGTCAACACGGTCAAGAAACCTGCTAGTCACCATGACTATCAAGAGGATTACAACAAAGTTTTGAAGGGTCCTTGCCAGATCCATCCCAAGTCCAATCACACCATGGACAATTGTCGCTTCATCAAGAACATCTACGCCAAGCAACTTGCTAATGATGATGCTTCAAAGGCCATTGATGATGGACCATGGTGTGATGGTGATGATGATGATGATGAACAAGATAGAAATCCTCATCACCAATATGTCAATCCCACCAAAACCGTCCACTTCATCTTTAGCGAAAAGGTGTCTTTAGACTCCAAGCGCGAACGCAAGCTGCCAAAGCCGGCCTGCTTGAGTGTTGTCAACACAGACAACCTCATCTCCAATCCCAGGCTCCTGGCTTGGTCCCACCATGAAATCTCCTTCAGCTGACCAGACCGGCGAGCGGTAATTCTAGAACCTGGTCGTTTTCCCCTCGTCCTTGACCACTGCATCAATGGTGTCCGGTTCGAGAGGGTGCTCGTGGATGGTGGCAGTTCCATCGACATCTTGTTTCATAACAGTTTGCTTGCTCTTAAACTAACTCAGGCTGATCTCAAGCCTTACGATGCACAGTTCTAGGGCATCCTTCCTATACAGAGCTCCATACCTCTCAGGCAGATCACGCTCCCTTTGTAATTCGGCAATCCAAACCACTTCCGCACCGACTATGTTAACTTTGTGGTCGCGGACTTTCAGGGTACTTACCACGCCATCCTTGGTCGACCAGCGCTCACCAAGTTTATGGTTGTACCACACCACTCTTACTTGGTGCTCAAAATGCCTACCGAGCAAGGCGTCCTTACTCTCAGAGGCAATGTTTACAGTGCCTACACATGTGAAGAGGAAAGCTTTAAGGTGGCAGAGGCCATCGACATCTCAATTCATATGGAGCAAACCCTGGTCGACGCCTCCAAGATTTTCACCGGCCAATTGGAGATCCCAGAGCGCCAAGCACCACAGAAGCACATCAAGTCCAACGAGCACAAGGAGATTCATCTAGTCGACGACGATCCCAGCAAGACGGCCCTTATCAGGGCCAACCAAGATCCTAAATAGGAAGACACGCTCGTCAGGTTTTTAAGAGACAACGTAAGCGTGTTCGCGTGGAAACCCGCTGACATGCCCGGTGTTCCTCGGCACCTGATTGAGCACTCCTTGAACGTCTCGAAGACCGTAAGACCTATCAAGCAAAAGCTACGATGGTTCGCTCATGACAAAAAGGAGGCTATTAGGGCAAAAGTTACCCTGCTTTTAGCAGTAGGATTTATTAAAGAAGTGTATCATCTGGTCTGGTTAGACAACCTGATCCTTGTACGCAAAAAGAATAATGAATGGAGAATGTGCATTGATTATACTGATCTCAACAAACACTGCCCTAAAGACCCCTTCGGCTTACCTCGCATAGACGAAGTCGTTGATTCCACAGCCGGCTGCGAGCTGCTGTCCTTTCTTGATTGCTACTCTTGTTATCACCAGATCGCTCTCAACAAAGACGATCAGATCAAGACGTCCTTCATTACACCGTTTGGCGCCTACTACTACATGACTATGTCGTTCGGGCTTAAGAACGCGGGGGCCACGTACCAGCGTGCTATCCAGCACTGCCTTGCTGATAAGATCAAGGACGATCTGGTCGAAGCCTACGTCAATTATGTGGTCGTGAAAATTAGGGAGGCTCAAACCCTGGTCGATAATCTCCAGCGTACCTTCACGGCTCTCAACAAGTACCAATGGAAGCTTAAACCAAAGAAGTGCATCTTCGGAGTCCCATCTGGTATATTATTGGGCAACATCGTCAGCTACGATGGCATACGCCCAACTCGACAAAGGTAAAGGCCGTTCTGGATATGCAGCCACCTAAAAACGTTAAGGATATCCAGAAGCTCACTGGATGTATGGCCGCCTTAAGCCGTTTCATCTCATGACTAGGCAAAAAGGGCCTGCCTTTCTTCAAGTTACTCAAGGCTTTGGAGAAGTTCGTCTAGTTAGAAGAAGCTGATGCTACCTTCATGCAGCTCAAAGAATTCTTAACCTCTCCTCCAGTCCTTGCAGCCCCTCAGAAAGATGACGTTCTTCTTCTCACCGATCACATGGTCTCCACAGTCATCGTAGTCGAGCGTGAGGAACCCGGCCATGTGTACAAAGTCTAGCGCCCTATTTACTTCATCAGTGAGGTGCTCAATAAGTCTAAAGCCATGTACCCACAAGTTCAAAAGCTGATCTACGCCATCCTGATTACATCCCGAAAGTTAAAACATTACTTCGACGGATATCGGATGGTTGTCAAGACTAATTTCTCATTGGGAGAGATCATTCGAAATAAGGATGCTAACAGATGCCTCGTCAAGTGGGCAATGGAATTATGCCCTTATTCAATTGAGTTCCAGGGTCGCACGTCCATCAAGTTTCATGTTCTGGTGGACTTTACCGTCGAATGGATAGACTTTAGCGCACCTCCAGATCAGGGGCCAGTTGAATACTAGAAGATGTATTTTGATGGCTCCCTGAACATCGATGGCATAGGAGCAGGCATGCTCTTTATCTCACCAACCAACGAACAGCTCCGCTACGTCCTTAGAATTCATTTCACTGCATCTAACAACACTGCAGAATACGAGGCCTGCCTCCACGGCATACGGATTGTGGTTGAGCTTGGCGTAAAATGTCTCCATGTCTATGGTGATTCGGGCCTAGTCATTAACCAGCTTAACAAAGACTAGGACACGACTAGCGAGAAGATGGATGCTTATTGCAAAGAAATTAGAAAGTTGGAAGGCAAATTGTATGTCATTGAGTACACACATGTGGTCCGGGACAAAAATCAAGTAGCCAATGAGCTGTCTAAGTTAGGGTCATCCCGAGCTCAAGTCCCACATGGCATGTTTGTCCAAGACCTTGTTAAACCATCCATCAAGGAAGAAGCAGATCAAGTTGTTGAGAAGCCTCTAGACCAACCTCTGGTGGCTACGGTTCCCCCTCTGAGCACTACGGAATCCTCTCCGACAACACCTACAGTACCTTTGACCACTAACACTGATGATTAGAGAGTACCTTTTATCAAGTTTTTATAGGATGGGACCGGTTATGCTGATCGAACAGAGAACGAGCAGCTCATGCGCCACAGTAAGCAGTACCTACTGGTCGACAGTGTCCTGATGCGCAAAAATGCAAAGGAGGAAGTTCTGATGAAGTGTATCACTTGATAAGCAGGTATTCAACTGCTCCATGAAATTCACAGTGGTACTTGCGACAATCACGACGCCTCTTGGACCCTAGTCGGTAAAGCTTTCCGAGCAGGTTTCTACTAGTCGTCTACCGTGGCCGATGTAGAGAAGCTGGTCCACCGCTGCGACGGATGTCAGTTTTTCACCAAACGTATACACGTACCAACACATGATATCTAGACCATACCAGCCTTCTGGCCCTTTGCATGCTGGGGACTGGATATGATTGGTCCCTTCAAGCCGGCCCCTAGCAACTTTAAATGTGTCTTCGTGTCGATTGATAAGTTTTCCAAATGGATAGAGTATATACCTTTAACTAAGGCATCATCAGAGAAGGTGGTTGAGTTCCTTGATCATATTATACACTGTTTTGGCCTCCCCAATAGCATAATTATAGACCTAGAGACTCAGTTCACTAGCAGTGCATTCTAGGACTTCTGCGATGAAAGGAGCATAGTTGTGAAATACGTGTCAGTAGCGCATCACAGAGCTAATGGGCAGGTTGAAAGGGCCAATGGTATGATCCACGACGCGTTGAAAAAGAGGTTGTATAGGGAAAATGACAAAGCTCATGGAAGATGGCTTAAAGAATTGTCAGCTATGGTTTGGAGACTGCGAACCCAGCCCAGTCACAACACTAACGCCTCCCCATACTTCATGGTCTATGGCGCAGAAGCAGTACTCTCTGTAGATATCGCTTTCAGATCACTGCAAGTTGAGAACTTTGATGAAGACAGGTCTGATGAAGCACGTGAACTTGAGGTCAACTACTCTGAAGAACGATGGCTTGACTCCTATGTACGTACAACCAAGTACCTAGTTGTACTACACAGATACTACAACAAGAATATCAAAGAACGTCTCTTCATAGTTAGGGACCTGGTCTTGAAGTGGAAAACAAACCAAGAAGGCATGCACAAGCTCTCATCTCCTTGGGAACGACCGTTTGAGGTCATCGAAGTCACCCGGCCTACTTCATACAGGATGGCTCACCTAAATGGTACTGAAGTACCCAACTCCTCGCATATTGACAAGCTTAGGCGTTTCTACCCGTAGAGTGCATAAATAAAGATATATACCCTTCTTGTACTTTGATTATTTCAATAAAGCAGTTATGTTTTTCCCGATCACTTTAATATGTTTGTTTGGAGACTATTCTCTAACTACTATTTTACAAATATGCCAATTGACAGACCAGCATTTCTTCTCGAGTTATCGGAGCTAGCCCTGTCTCTGGCCTCTCCCTACGCGTGCACGGGACCCGCTCTCTATACTCCGGGTGGTTAGCAGGTGCTCTCTGATCGGATCTGTGTGCGCTTACGAGTGTACAAGCTCCACGCTTCACTCTCAGACCACATGTTCGACTAGGGCCGTACGTATTCACAAGATGACATGTCTACCAATTATTACAACTAAACTAGAACACTTGTACGTTCTAACTTAGTTATCGATCAAACACAATATACAAGCTTAACATGTTTTTTAGACAAAAACTACACAAGCTTACATTGTTGCAATAGTACTTTATTACAAGCTTGTCTGACGAGGTACAAGTTTACAATAAACTAAACTATTGTCTGCTCTACAGCTACAAGTAACCAGCTACTTGGAGGTCGGTGCTAGAGCTGGGATTGGCTCGTGATTACCACCTATCTACGGCTGTGGCGCTGCCTCCGCTGATCGAGCTTGAGCTGCCGGAGTCTGGCTGGTCATGACCGCAGGCTCCGGCTGCTCCTTGCTTGAAGATTGCCCGACCTGGGATTGGCTAGTCGAGACCGCAGTCCCAGGTGGTCGGCTTGAAGACCCTAGAGCAGACATCGTCAGCGTTCCTTTCAACGGTGGCGTTGGTGTTCCGCACAGGTTTATATCGCCGATTATCATCGCCGCCAGCTCAGATAACTGGCCCCACAGCTCTCCCGCTTCCTGCATGTCGACTTCCTTGGGGTAGCCCTTCGTGAAGCGCGTGAAGTCGATCAGGGGATAATGCGCGTGCACCATGCTTAGCACATGGGCGCCCGCAAACTCTCTCGTCTCCTTCATGAACTGCTGAAGCCAACCCTAGGCAAGCTGACATTTGTCTATTACTCCTAGCAGTTGGGCTCGCTGTTCGGTTGGTGGCAGTCCCGGATTGAGCAAGTCGAGCACTGGCCCGATCCCCCGCACCATCTGCGCCTAGCGATCCTTCCAGAGGTCGCGGTCCTTCTAGATCTCTACAATATGCTTTTTGGCATTGGTCTTTAATGTTGTAGCGGGGTATTTTGGTCAAAACAACACCAAATGATATGCATTGAGTCGTGAAACCATGATCAGGAAAGTGGCCACTTACTGGTTATCTCTTGGTTTCTGGTCTTCACCTCCTCGGTCATCTTCATTGACTGGTCTCAGAGCCGTGCGTGGTCCTCTACCAGCTGGGTATTCTCCGCTGATAATTAGGCACACTCCTCGGCCATGCACGTGTTTTCCGTTCGAAGTCTGGTGACTTCCTCCGCCAGGTCTACAACAAGCTCTAGGAGACATATAAGTACGTATCAACAATATTTTTCAGTGTTTGGAGGTGCGAGGCTAAGATAAGTTACCTGCGCTTTCCCGCTCTTTCTGACCAAGCTAAAGGACAACATTGAGCCTTTGCGACTCGAGCTCCATCTGGCCCTTTTTAGCAGTCTTGAGTCACTTGCGTAGACGATTTACTTTAGCCATCAGCTCCTTGTTGTCTTTGGAGATGCCTTGAATCTAGTCAAAGCACCGTTTTCGGTACTTTGCAGTCTTCACGAGGCCCTGCAAATCACATATAATATCATTTATACATGTCCACATACTAAGGCTAGTCTACGATAGTGATCAAGGAGTCCTCTTACCTGTACTTCTCCGATGAGTCATCTTGCCGTCCGCTCCACTCTCTCCGTCTCCTCATCGATGGAGATCTCCTCGTGGCAGACGTAATGGTCTCCACGTTCACAACAGATGTATACATGTTGACACCTGTCTTGTGGGTGCCCTTGGATTTCCTTGATGACATCATCACCAGACTCTGCCGCCTGCTCAGCACCGGCTTGCTTTCACTCTTGGTTCAGCCCGGTGATCGACGACATCACCGTTGATTTTCCCCTGGCTGTGGCGTCAGGCAGACCATCTTGCATCAAGCTCGTGGTGGCCGTGGTCTGCTTGGGCATGTTCTGATTAGTTTTGGGGACTTGCCCTTCACTCAATGTACCCAAAAGACTTTGCTCGGGCGCCACCTGCTCCGGTGCCTCCTGCTCGGGCATCTGCTCGGTCACTTCCGTTTTCACCACGTTGACCGCATCCTTGCTCGTTGTCGACTCCATTGCCCTGGTGGTCTGACCCACCGGTTGCTTGGAGGATGTCGTGGTGGTAGTCGACTCGGTTGCCCCAGTGGTGGCCAGTTGCTCGGGTCTCTCCGTTGATGCCGAGCTAGCACATGACAATGGAACAATTACCTTTACTAATTATACGCTCGCTAATACTATTGACGCACTATTTAATGAGTTTTTAGGAACTTATAGATCTGAGCTCCGATGTATAGTGGTGAAGGCGCGACGCCATAGTTGCCCATGGCTTGAGCGCTGGGCGAAAGAACCCTGGCCTCCATCTTGTGGTGGCGACCTGGCTTCCTCTTCAGTTGTCCTCACGCTTGGTGTTGGCCCCACTGGCGGCGTCTGACCTTCTCGTGACCCCTTTACCGGTGGGGTCGATCCTCTTGCACTGTCTGCTCGCTCCTCTTTCTTCTAGGATTGAGCATGTAGGCGCTCGCGTCTTCCTCTGCTTCATCCTCTGACTAGTCCCGCATGGTCCCACGGCGTTTCCTGGTCGAGTCTTTTGGGCTCTCGTTTGCCTGGGAGCTCCCGGCCCTCTTCTTCGATTGGTCGGTGGCGACTGGACTCTTCCCAGTTCCTGCCCGGGCCCCAGAGTCGTGGTCGTCCTCGACGTGCACGTAGCACCGCTGCACATTCCATGGTGGTGCTCTATGCTCTGCGGGTGCTCGACTCCAAGCGCCAACGACACGAATAGGTTGTGTCTCTCCACACCGTGCACCTGTATACACGCAAAGAAAAGACGAATTATGAATTTTTACTCTATGGTGGTCGGCAACACTACTCGGAGCTAAAGAGTTTGGTTGTTTACCTTCAGGGCTAGTCGGATGAGTTTATACGCATGCTAGATCCTGCTCGGGGGAGAGTAGCTTTGGTCTACCAGATTGAACAACTCTCCAATCCAGTGTATGACTTTGTCGTGGTCTAGATCCTCCAAACGCATTCTCGTCTGGTCAGTCGAGCCTTAGTACTTGTACCTGGCGTGCACCCTCCTCTGGCAAGGCTGCACACGCTAGCTAATGAAGTTCCCGGCCATAGCCGGTCTGTCCAGGCGATTCCATGGGAGCAGCGCCATCAACTCCTCTACCTGCCCAGCCAGCTCTGGTCGCTCATTCCAGGCCACTCTCTTGTTCGGAATATATGCGACGTCGCACAACATAGCGCTGTTGGGCTCTTCATGAATGTAAAACCACTTCTTGTACCAATCTTCGAGAGAGGTGTTCTACGGGCAGTTAAGGTACTCTTGCTTTATCCCATCCCGGAGGGTCAGGTACACTCCACCGGCAATTTTGGAGCCGCCTTGGGACCCCTTCTTCCTCAAGCAAAACAGATATCGAAAGAGGTCGATATGGGGTTGGATTCCCCCATACACCTCACTAAGGTGGATAAAGACAGAAATAAGGAAGATCAAGTTGGGATGCAGATTGCAAATCCTAATCTCGTAATATCATAGACCTTGGAGGAACAGATGGATAGGAACCCCAAAACCCCGCTTGAAGAAATCTTCGAAGACAACTATCTCACCAGGCTGGGGATTGGGGTAGCTATCGCTGCCCGCTGGCCGCCATCCAGCAAACTCCTGGTTATGAAGCATGCCTAGGTAGACAAGGTCGCTGATGGTCGATTCGGTGGACTTCGACTTCCACCACTCCTTTCTCATCATTTTAGCCCTTTTCGCCGCCTCCGTCTTGGCCATCTTCTACCTCTCTCGCCTCTTTGCCTTGGCTCTGCAGGTGTACAGAGAGTGCGTCGCTCCTAACAGCGGCGAGGTGTGCTAATGGCGGCGATGGAATCGGACTAGGGCACGCGGTCAGGAGGAAGAAGGTGGTTGGTTTGCAAATGTGACTGTTGGGTGTAAATAGGGAATGGCCGTACTATGGCTATTTATCTCATTGACTGTTTCGTTCCACCTCCCCGAGATTCTTAGATACGTGTGCAAGAAACGTGGCACGATCCCTTTGGTTTCCACTTTTTTCTCGGTTACTGCGCTAGTAAATGCACCCCTCGTTTCCTCTGCGGGAGGGCCCACACTAGCATGCTATGTCTGACGGATGGTTCATTGTGACACTGACAAGGCAGACGAGCGTGACAATAACATCACATCAGTCAACTTTTTGTGACATCATATCAGAGCAAGGAAGAAAGAAAAATACAAATTAAATATTCTAAGTCAGACAAAAAGACAGTAAGAGATACTCGGGGACTGGTCTGGCCACATATTGTCATAGACCACCGAGCACATTATATTCCTCGATCAGGCTCGGGGACTCGTTGACCACGTCTCATTCTGCTCGGGGACCCATCAAGCATACCTCATGTTGTGCTCGGGGACTGTTTCGACCACTCTCCGCCCACAGCTCGACGCCTGATTTCCTCGGCTATATGTGAAATTGGACTCACTTACAGTTGGGAGATCATTACTTTTTAGACCTTGCTACAAGGCTCATGCCTCGCCTTCCAGCAAGCTCGGGGACTACATCGGTACGATGCACCTATCGGTGCATAACAGTATCAAGTTTCCATGGAGTTTCATTTTAGACCCTGACACACGTGCCTACGTCACCTACTACCAGGCTCGGGGACTAAGTAGGCACACTTCACCTAGTGGTGAATGTATTTATTTTTCGACCCCTACGCTTTGTTTATCCTACTTACATTTATTTTCAGAAATACAAGTGGGCACACTTCACCAGGAAGGAAATCTTTTTTCTTTTTCTCAAGAGCACCATACATTCTTCGGACAACCTACTTTCTCTGGCAACAACGGTGGTCGACTGTATTATAAGCTGGTCGGACACCTGCAATAGCTGCTCGGTTGTTGTTTTGACTGGTCGAAGACGTCAAGAACTCAAGCCTCACTGTTTGGAGAAGGTCAAGACGACGTGTCATATCACAATGCATAGTGCTCGGGGACTGGCTGTGGGGGTATTAACTCCTATACCCCTATGGCTAGACTTGGGCTGGCCCAAACCAGTAGGCCCGGCCCATCAGAAGACGACGCGTTGAAAGTCCTATGTTTGGTGTTGGTAATTAGTGACAATGCCTAAGTACAAATCCTATGCCTAAGTTGTATGTAGCATATGAGGATTAGCACATTCCAAGGTTGGTGGCAAGATGGACATGGTGATCATGATGGTCACACTTGGATTTGGACGCAACCCTATGTGATCAAGGCAAAGGTATATGCTTAAGGGTTGTGTTTTAGTAACCAAGACACCTAGTGGGTGTGGTTACAATATAGGATAGATAGTCGTCCTATAAAGAGGGGAATGACGCGGCTATTGAACTCCTAAGTGCCTCTAGGTGTGTATTTCATAATCATATGCATTTGGATAGAACTAATAACGCCTCGAAAAATGATTGTGAAAATGCTAACACACTCACACTTGACGAGATTACTTGGTGGTGTTAGCACATTTGCAAAGGCAGTGGAATTTGAGCGATAAAGAGGGTTTGGGGTCCTCTCTCCCTCCCGCCAAGCTTGCGAGGTGGGATTCAGGCATTTTCGAGGAGTTGAAATGACTATTTTCCACTACACCGGAAGTTGGAAAAGAAACGGAGGCGAGCGGAGGTCACAGAGGTGACCGGACGCTGGACCGGACGCGGTCTCTGTATGACCGGACGCGTCCGGTCAGCGTTCAGCGTCTGCGTGTGTTTTAGTTTGATGATCGGACGCGCAGCGTGTCCGGTCACTGTCGACCGGACGTGTCCGGTCGTTCAGGGAGCTTACTGGACTCTAACCGGATGCTGGCACTGTGGCATCCGGTTAGTTCTACAGCGCGTCCGGTTAGTTCTACAGCACGTCCGGTCACTGTTTAGTTGTGCGCTGCTCAGGCTTGACCAGCGCGTCCGGTCAGTCACGGGACCAGCGCGTCCGGTCGTTCACAGCGCGTCCGGTCTACGCGTCAAGCGCGTCCGGTCATTGCTTTGCAGTTAGCCGTTGTGCGACCGGCGTGTCCGGTCAGTTGGACCAGCACGTCCGGTCAGTGCTTCACGACTTAGCCGTTGTGCGATCGGCGCGTCCGGTCAGTTTGACCAGCGCGTACGATCAGCGCGATTTCGGCTGTTTAAGTTTCTAACGGCTCTATTCGAAGGGGTACGTCTATAAATACTCATTGGCCGGCTCAAGGCTCCCTCTCTCTCGAACATTTGACATACTTGTGAGCAGTTTGAGCTAAGCAACTCTCCTCCCACTCATCTCTCTTGCTTCCTTGCATATTCGAAGTGAGATTGAGAGATCCAAGTGCATTTGCATTGTGAGATTGTATCTAGTTGGCACTTGGTAGTTGATTTGCTGTGGGATTCTTGTTTCTCTTGGTGGTTGCCGCCACCTAGATGGCTTGGAGCAGCTTGGAGGCGTTGGCAAGAGTTAGTGATTGTTCTTGGCCACCTTCGGTGATTGTGAGGGGTTTGTGCCTACCTCGACGAAGCGCCAAAGGCAACATTAGTAAATTGCTCGTGTCATTGCAACCTTTTGTCATTTGGTAGGTTCTTGTGGCGCCTTTTGAGAGGCTCGGTGTGTGACCGATTAGCCACCGAACCTCGGGATAAATCTTCGTGTCATCACTTTCATATTATGATTGATTGATCCCGATGTTCGGTTGTCTTGGTATTCATTGTTGATCATATTGGTTGTGTCAATACTTCGCCCCTCGGTGAAACTCCCTCAATTCAACTCCGCATTACTTTCTTAGTTATCTTTGCTAGCTAGTTAGCTTTGCTTTAGTAGCTCTTTTATGTAGCTTGCTAGTTGTAGTTGTAGTTACCTTTTTGGTTTGACTTATGCGGTTGAGTGCAAATACTAGAATTGTGAATTGGTTAGGTAGCTTGCAAACACCCCGTAGGCTAAGCAAAACTCGTATCTCGCTATTTGTTATATTGATAAACTTGTTTAGCTTGTCTTTGTAGAAAATTTTAAAAGGCTATTCACCCTCTCTTAGCCATCAAGACCTTTCAAGTGGTATCAGAGCTGTGGTCACCGTTTGCAAGGCTTAACAACCTCGGTGTAAGATGGCTCAAATTGTGTTCAACCATATCGGGGCAAGCCTCCATTCTTTGATGGTGTCACATCTTTTGATCATTAGAAAAGAAAGATGAAGCAATATCTTGGCTCTATTCATGAGAATGTTTGGGAGGTGACACACCATGATTATGCTATCATTGATCCCAATAACCTCATCAATAATGACCGCATCAACAACCAATACAACACTATGGCTCTCAATACTCTCTACAATGGGATTGATGCAAAGGTCTTTGAGCAAATCAAGGATCTTGAGATGGCAATTGAAGTGTGGACAAGATTAGAGAAAACATATGAGGGCACTTTAACGGTAAAGAGTGCCAAGCTCTATATGCTCAAGGATAAGTTTATAAGTTTCAAGATGAAGGATGATGGGTTCATACCAGAGATGTTCGATAGGCTACAAGTTATTATCAATAATCTCAAGAGCCTAGGAGAAGATGTCAAGGACAAGGACTTCTCACATAAGTTCTTGATGAACTTACCTAAGAAGTTTGCTATCTTGAGGAAGATGATCCAAAGGGAGGGTTTGAACAAGGTGACTCCAAACTAAATACTTGGAGATGTCATGACCGATGCTCAATATGATGATGATGAAGATGAAGATGAGAAGAAAGAGATAAAGGTCAAGCAAGAGAAGACCACCGCATTCAAGGCTTCTTCTTTCAAGGGCAAGAGCAAGGTTGATGATGATGATGATCTATTTGATGATGAGACCATGGCCCTTCTAGTACAAAAGATGGGTCGGTTCATGAAGAAGAGAGGCTATGGGGCAAGGAAGAGGAGAGACACTATAAAGGCAAAGACCCTTTGCAACAATTGCAATAGCCCCAATCACATAGTGGCGGATTGCCCCTATGAAGATAAGAGATTTCATAATGGGGATTTGAAGCTCAAGAAGAACAAGAAGGATAAGAAAGAGAATGAGAAGAAAGCAAAGAAGAGCTTCACATTCAACAAGAAGAAGAAGGGTGGTGGTTATGTAGTCACTTGGGATAGTGACAACTCCGATAGTGATGATGATGAAAGCTCTAGTGATGATGAAAGGACCACTCAGTGAGCCATTGCAAATATCACCCTCTCCAACAAGCCATCCATCTTTGATACAACATCGACATGCCTTATGGCCAAGTCTACCAAGGTAAAATATAATGATAGTGATGATGATTCTTGTGCTAGTGATGGTTGTAGGAGTGATGATGAGGAGGATGAGGACTACTCCAAGGATGATCTATTGGGCATAATAGATCAAATGAGCAAGGGCTACAAGAGGACAACCAAGAAATACAAAATCTTGGAACAAGAGCTCATTGCCAAGAGCAATGAAAATGATGCCTTGATGGAGGAGCTTGTAGCTGTCAAAAAGAGTAAGGAGTGCAAAGGAATTGAACAAGAGCTCAAAGCTCTTAGGAAATCCTTTGATGAGCTAGAGGCCTTTGTGAGTGTCTAAAGGAAGACCACGAGGATCTTGAAGTTGCTCACACTAGGCTTAAGGAAGCCCACTCCACTCTACTTGAGCTCATCAAGGAAAAGGACCTCAAGTTGGAGAAGCTCATGAAGAAAGCTAAGGAGGAGCAAGTGATTGTCACTTGTGACATTGGACTAACATGTGATATTATTGATGATTCTTTATTTGTTGGTCCTACTAATGCTTCATGTAGCTCATCATCATCCACCATAACCAACTCTATCTCTACTACTAGTGATTCATCACTTGTGGTTGAGAATGAGACTCTCAAGAGAGAGGTGGATGATCTCACCCACGCATTAGGCAATGCCTATGGTGGGGATGCCCGCTTGCTAAAATGCTTGGGTAGCCAAAGATTCTCTCTTAATAAAGAGGGTTTGGGCTATACTCCCAAGAAGGGCAAGGCGGCATTTGCTACTCCAAAGCCTCGCTTTGTGAAGAGCAATGGTCGTTATTGCAATAGATGCAAGCAAGTTGGGCATCTAGAGATTAATTGCAATAAAATGAACAAGAACAAGAAAAATGCTAATGTACCTTATATTCCTTTTGATTCTTGTTATGTGCTTACCAAGGGTGAGAAAGGTGTGCACGCTAAGTTTGTTGGTACACCAATTGTGGGTCCAAAGAAGAAGGTCATTTGGGTACCAAAGAGCTTAGTGACTAACCTCCAAGGACCCAAGCAAGTATGGGTACCTAAAAAATATTAATTTATTTTGTAGGTCAATTACAAGGCCAGAGGAAGGCATTGGGTGCTTGATAGTGGGTGCTCTCAACATATGACCGGTGATTCAAGAATGTTCAACTCTCTCAAATCAAATGATAGTGGCATTGATAGCATCACATTTGGTGATAATAGCAAGGGTGATGTAAAGGCTCTTGAAAGGATTGCAATCTCAAATGATCATAGCATTTCCAATGTGCTTTTAGTTGAAAAGTTAAACTTCAATCTTCTTTCGGTTGCTCAATTGTGTGATCTTGGTTTCAAGTGTATATTTGGTGTTGATGATGTGGAGATAGTTAGTGTTGATGGCTCTAACTTGATCTTCAAAGGCTTTAGATATGAGAACCTATACTTGGTTGATTTCAATGCTAGTGACACTCAACTTTCAACATGCTTGCTCACCAAATCAAGTATGGGTTGGTTATGGCATAGAAGACTTGGTCATGTTGGCATAAAGCAATTGAACAAGTTAGTGAAGCATGACTTAGTTAGAGGCTTGAAGGATGTCACATTTGAGAAGGATAAGCTATGTAGTGCATGTCAAGCCGGAAAGCAAGTGGGCAACACTCATCCATTAAAGAGCATTATGAGTACTTCCAAGGCATTTGAGTTGTTGCACATGGATCTATTTGGACCAACTACATACACAAGCATTGGTGGCAATAAGTATGGCTTTGTGATTGTGGATGATTTTACTAGATAAATATGGGTATTCTTTCTTGTGGACAAGAGTGATGTATTTGACATATTCAAGAAGTTCATCAACAGAGTGCAAAATGAGTTTGAAACCACAATCAAGAAAGTAAGAAGTGACAATGGAAGTGAGTTTAAAAATACAAGAGTTGATGAACTATGTGATGAGCTTGGAATCAAGCATCAATTCTCGGCCAAGTATACACCTCAATCAAATGGTCTAGTTGAGAGGAAGAATAGAACCTTAATTGATATAGCAAGATTAATGTTGAATGAGTATAATGTGAGTCATTCATTTTGGGCCGAAGCAATCAACACGGCTTGCTTCTATAGCAACCACCTCTATTGCCACAAGTTCCTAGAGAAGACACCATATGAGATCTTAAATGGAAGAAAGCCCAACATTGTATACTTTCGGGTATTTGGTTGCAAATGCTACATCTTGAAGAAAGGCACTAGATTAAGCAAGTTTGAGAAGAAATGTGATGAAGGATTCTTACTTGGTTACTCCACTACTAGCAAAGCTTATAGAGTTTAGAATTTGGCTAGCGGACAACTTGAAGAAGTACATGATGTTGAGTTTGATGTAACAAATAGCTCTCAAAATAAAAAAGAAAACTTAGATGATGTGAGAGGAACTCAATTGAGTAACGCTATAAAGGAAATGGATATTGGTGATATTAGACCAAAGCAAGTGATTGATGTGGATGACAACAAAGATCAAGTGCTCCAAAGTCCAATCACTCAAGCTAGTGATTCTCTAATGCAAAATCAAGCTAGTACATCATCTCAAGTGTAACAAGATCAACAAGTGACTAGTTCATCATCTCCATCTCATGTTCAACATCAACATCTAAGCAATCAAGTCCAAGTGCTTCAATCAACTAACATTGGAAGAGATCATCCATTGGATTCTATCATTGGTGACATACAAAGGGGAGTTCAAACTAGATCAAGATTGGCATCTTTTTGTGCTCACTCTTCTTTTGTGTCAATGGAAGAACCCAAGGATATTGATAAAGCATTGAGAGATCCGGATTGGGTAAATGCAATACATGAAGAGCTCAACAACTTCAAGAGAAATGAAGTATGGAAACTAGTTGAAAGGCCTAAGGATCACAATGTCATTGGAACAAGATGGGTCTTTCGCAACAAACAAGATCAAGATGGGATAGTAGTAACGAACAAAGCAAGACTAGTGGCTCAAGGTTACACACAAATAAAGGGTCTTGACTTTGGTGAAACTTATGCCCCGGTTGCAAGATTGGAAGCAATTAGGATCTTACTTGCCTATGCTTGTGCTCACAATATCAAGCTATATCAAATGGATGTGAAAAGTGCATTTCTCAATGGGTACATCCAAGAGGAGGTGTATGTGGAGCAACCTCCTGGTTTTGAAGATGATAAGAAACCCAACCATGTATACAAGTTAAGAAAAGCTTTGTATGGATTGAAGCAAGCACCTAGAGCATGGTATGAAAGATTGAGGGACTTCTTGCTATTCAAAGGATTTGTTATGGGCAAAGTTGATACAACACTATTCACCAAGAAGATTGTGAAAGACTTGTTTGTGTTGCAAATATATGTTGATGATATCATATTCGGTTCAACCAATCAAGATTATTGTGATGAGTTTGGGAAAATGATGGCAAAGGAATTTGAAATGTCAATGATTGGTGAACTTAGTTTCTTTCTTAGACTTTAAATTAAACAAATGAAGGAAGAAACATTTGTAAGCCAAACCAAATACATAAAGTATATGCTAAAGAAGTTTGGTATGGAAGATGCAAAAGGAATCACTACTCCAATAAGCAATAGTGGAAGCTTGGATAGTGACAAGAATGGCAACATGGTGGATCAAAAGCTATATAGATCAATGATTGGTAGCCTACTCTATGTGATGGCATCAAGGCCCGATGTGATGTTTAGTGTATGCATGTGTGTAATATTTCAAGCCTCACCAAGAGAAAGTTATTTGAAGGCAACAAAGAGAATATTAAGGTACTTAAAGCATACACAAGATGTTGGATTATGGTATCCCAAAGGTGCAAGCTTTGAGCTAGTTGGATATTTGGATTCCGACTATGCCGGTGACAAAGTGGAGAGAAAGAGCACTTCCGGGACTTATCAATTGTTGGAAAGATCACTTGTCTTATAGTCATCCAAGAAGTAAAATAGTATTGCACTATATATCGCCGAGGCCGAATACATCGCCGCGGGTAGTTGTTGTGCACAAATCTTGTGGATGAAGGCAACATTGAAGGATTTTGGAATCAATTTCAAGAATGTGCCATTGCTATGTAATAATGAAAGTATCGTGAAGCTAACCAATAATCGGTTCAACATCAAAGAACAAAGCATATTGATGTTTGCCATCACTTCATTAGAGATCATTAACAAAAGGGTGACATTGCTATTGAGAGTGTGGGCACCGAAGATCAATTAGCCGATCTATTCACCAAGCCACTTGATGAGAAGAGATTTCACAAGCTAAAGAATGAGTTGAACATATTTGACTTCTCCAACATGAGTTGATGCACCCCATATATGACATGCCTCTCCTTCGAGCCCTAAGGTACAATTGGTTAACATGTCATACATTCTATGCTAAGGACTTGTTTAATGCATCTAGTCATAATTTACATGTTCTAGGCTCATTCATGAAAATCAAATGAATTTGAAGTTTATATGGTGCCACTATTGTTTCCATGACTTGTATGATCTAGTGGTAGCATATAACTTGTTTAAGTAGCTTGTGATCCTAAGTGTTTAATCTAAAAAACTTGTCTAAATATTTGCTTCAACATGGTGCATGATAACCCTTCTAGTGAGGTGTGAAGAAGCTTGCCCTTGGATCAAACCGAAGCATTTTATTTATGCAAGCAATCTAGGTTGAATCACAAACTTGATCCTTACCCCATAATTCAACATGATAATCTATCTAAAATTGGTTCCTTGTGGTCATTGGTGCCAAAGGGGGAGAAAATGTTGTTCACAAAGATAGATTCTAAAGGGGGAGAAAATCCTAAAGGGGGAGAATTGATAAAAGAAGGGGATCAACTAAAATTTTGAGCACATAAGTAGGGAGAGCAAGCTCTTAAACACGAATGTTGCATTTCCATGTGCACTTCATATGTATGATGCATAGTTATGCATTTCTTTTTCTCCGATACATTGCTTGTGTGGTGACTTGCTAGTATAATTTGAATGGTATATTGAGGTACTAGCATGAATAGGAAGTAGTTAGATTTTTCTTGCTTCATGATTTTCAAAGTGGTACTAAAACCTTGCTTATAATGTTGATCTCACGAGGTTTCTAGTTATGTTTGTGCTTTTTCAAGTGAAATCTAACTACACAAGGTACTAAGATGGTGTTTATCGCTACTCCGATGGTATCACGCTTCAAAGGTCTATAATCTTAAACACTTAGCACCTATTGGTAGTCAATGCTCCTAATCTTTCCTATCTAACATGTATGCTTCCAAAATCTAAACATATAGCATACATGTAGGGGGAGCCATTGCTATCAATTTGAATTTATGATCACATGTCCATAATTCTTACACATGGTAATATACTTGGACAATGTGACATGGGTTCAATCAAAATTTTATCATAATATCTTTGTAAAAGGTTTGTCACCAATTACCAACAAGGGCGAGATTGAAAGTCCTATGTTTGGTGTTGGTAATTAGTAACAATGCCTAAGTACTAATCCTATGCCTAAGTTGTATGTAGCATATGAGGATTAGTACATTCCAAGGTTGGTGGCAAGATGGACATGGTGATCATGATGGCCACACTTGGATTTGGACGCAACCCTATATGATCAAGGCAAAGGTATATGCTTAAGGGTTGTGTTTTAGTAACCAAGACACCTAGTGGGTGTGGTTACATTATAGGATAGATAGCCGTACTATAAAGAGAGGAATGACGCGGCTATTGAACTCTTAAGTGCCTCTAGGTGTGCATTTCATAATCATATGTATTTGGATAGAACTAATAACGTCTCGAAAAATAATTGTGAAAATTCTAACACACTCACACTTGACAAGATTACTTGGTGGTGTTAGCATATTTGCAAAGGCGGTGGAATTTGAGAGGTAAAGAGGGTTTGTGGTCCTCTCTTCCTCCCGTCGAGCTTGCGAGGCGGGATTCAGGCATTTTTGAGGAGTTGAAACGACTATTTTCCACTACGCCGGAAGTTGAAAAAGAAACGGAGGCGAACGGAGGTCACAGAGGTGACCAGATGCGGTCTCTGTATGAACGGACGCGTCCGGTCAGTGTTCAGCGTCTGCGCGTGTTTTAGTTTGATGATCGGACGCGCAGCGCATCCAGTCACTGTATACCGGACGTGTCCGGTCGTTCAGGGAGCTTACTGGACTCTAACCGGACGCTAGCACTGTGGCGTCCGGTCAGTTCTACAGCGCGTCCGATCACTGTTTAGTTGTGCGCTGCTCAGGCTTGACCAGCGCGTCCGGTCAGTCACGGGACCAGTGCGTCCGGTCATTCACAGCGCGTCCGGTCTGCGCGTCAAGCGCGTCCGGTCGTTGCTTTGCAGTTAGCCGTTGTGCGATCGGCGCGTCCGGTCAGTTGGACCAGCGCGTCCGGTCAGTGCTTCGCGACTTAGCCGTTGCGCGATCGGCGCGTCCGGTCAGTTTGACCAGCGCGTCCGGTCAGCGCGATTTCGGCTGTTTAAGTTTCTAACGGCTCTATTCGAAGGGGTATGTCTATAAATACTCGTTAGCTGGATCAAGGCTCCCTCTCTCGAACATTTGACATACTTGTGAGCACTTTGAGCTAAGCAACTCCCCTCCCACTCATCTCTCTTGCTTCCTTGCATATTCGAAGTGAGATTGAGTGATCCAAATGCATTTGCATTGTGAGATTGCATCTAGTTGGCACTTGGTAGTTGATTTGCTGCGGGATTCTTATTTCTCTTGGTGGTTGCCGCCACCTAGACGGCTTGGAGCAGCTTGGAGGCGTTGGCAAGAGTTGGTGATTGTTCTTGGCCACCTCCGATGATTGTGAGGGGTTTGTGTCTACCTCGGCGAAGCACCAAAGACAACATTAGTAAATTACTCGTGTCATTGCAACCTTTTGCCATTTAGTAGGTTCTTGTGGCGCCTTTTGAGAGGCTCGGTGTGTGACCGATTAGCCACCGAACCACGTGGTGAAGAGGGACACAACGAGGATTAGCGTGCCAGCAAGCACGTGAACCTTGAGATAAATCTTCGTGTCATCACTTTTATATTGTGATTGATTGATCCTGGTGTTCGATTATCTTGGTATTCATTGTTGATCATATTGGTTGGCTCAATACTTCGCCCCTCGGTGCAACTCTCTCAACTCAACTCCGCATTACTTTCTTAGTTATCTTTGCTAGCTAGTTAGCTTTGCTTTAGTAACTCCTTTGTGTAGCTTGCTAGTTGTAGTTGTAGTTACCTTTTCAGTTTGACTTGTGCTGTTGAGTACAAATACTAGAATTGTGAATTGGTTAGGTGGCTTGCAAACACCCCGTAGGCTAAGCAAAACTCGTATCTCGCTATTTGTTATAGTGATAAATTTGTTTAGCTTATCTTTGTAGAAAATTTTAAAAGGCTATTCACCCCCCTCTAGCCATCAAGACCTTTCACGCGTCCCACGCAAGGAAGAAAAGCAAATTTGGAGATCAAGCAAGATCCTGATCAGTTATAATAGGAATCTTTATCCGGCCAGCTATGACAATTGTAACCGGGCAAGATTAATTTCCAGATTTGTAATCCCTGCCTCCGGACTATATAAGGCTGGCGGGGGACCCCCTTAAAACACATCTCATTATACACAGTAATACAAATCAGACGCAGGACGTAGGTATTACGCCCTCACGGCGGCTGAACCTGGATAAAACCTTATTGTGTCTTGCGTCACCATCTAGTTCCTAGCTTGCGCACCTGTCTACCGACAAATCACTACCTTGGGCATACCCCTTGGTAGACTGCCGACTAGGTTTCGTCGACACCGCTAGCCTGGACGCTGCTAGCTTCTCGGAGCCGTGGCCGGTCCGTAGGTACAACTCATGTTGGTGCGATTGTACGTCACGCCGATGCAAAGCTCCGGCCCGTTCGTGTTCCCGGAGGCTGCACACGGTGGAGCACATGCGCAAAGGATCCAGTGACAGAGGAGAAGCACACGGTAGATGATTGGGTATAATTTTATTTAGATCCTAGCTAGAAAAGCTGCACTGTGAATTATATAATATCATATCAGAAACATTTTACAACATTCAAGTTGAAGCAATCTAAAAGGGAAAGTTAGCCATGGGTTTTGAATCCAGGCTCAGCGTCATGATTTATGGCGTCGAGCTATCTGCCAGATCATCCGCCACGTTAAATAGGACGGCGTCGAGACGTGTAACGTCGATGTCGTGAATCACGACGTCCACCTTCAGGTCCAAAATTGAGTTTACGACGTTCAGATTTTCTTGAAAAAAGAGACAAATTGTAAAAAATACGGTAGGAGTACTGCGTAGGGCCGCCCGGCGTTATTCATTGGTCGTCGTCTCCGGTACGGACCCCGGTGGCCGGTGTACGCACTGCTCGCTGCTCACTCAACAGTACGGACCCCGGTGGCCGGTGCCTGTCGTTGCCTAACGGCTTGTTTAGTTCCCAAATCTTCCTAAATTCTACTATGCAAAAAGAAGATTTCCCGTCATATCAAAATGTCGGCAAATGCATAGAGTATTAAATATTGATGAAATCAAAAACTAATTGCACAGTTTTGTTGTACTTTGCGAGACGAACATTTTAAGCCTGGTTAGTCAAAATTTGGATAATTTTTACCAAATACAAACGAAATGCTACAGGAATTCTGATACAGTGTTTTTCTTCCCAATTCCGTGAACTAAACGAGGCCTAAAACACCACCTGCGACGGACTTCACTTTAGGGGGTGTTTAGATGAAAAAATTTATAGAATTTGGGTACTATAGCACGTTTGTATTTGACAATTAGTGTCTAAACATAGACTAATTAGTCTTTAAAGATTCGTCTTGTGATTTACAACCAAACCGTATAATTAGTTATTTTTTATCTATATTTAATGTTCCATACATATGTCCAAAGATTCGATGTGATGAAGATAGAGCGTAAAAATTTAGAATTTAAGATGCATATAAACGAGGCAAGTTCAGATTGTTTTACATGAGGCCGTCCTCCGTGACACTGTTTATGTGAAACTGATCCTAGAAGTACTCAGGCACCGTTTGGTTTGATTTTTTTTTTGTTAAACTTTAACTCCCATCACATCAATGTTACCTCAAATGCATGGAGTACTAAATGTAGACTAATTGCATGCATGTCGATACAGATTAGGAGTAATTTACGAGACGGATCTATTAAGCCTAATTAATCCAAGATTAAAAACTTTTTGTCAAATAAGACAAAAATACTACAATATTTATTAAACTTTAACTCCTCAAGCAAAACACGCCCTCCGTATCATTGCCTACTGACTACTGTCTGGGCTCGGGGTTCTGAGAGCAAGGCAGGTCAGCAACAGCTGGCAGTGCACTTTGGATGGAGTTATGCAAAATTTGTCTAATCATAGACTAACTAGGCTCAAAAGATTCGTCCCGATATTTACAGATAAACTATGTAATTAATTATCTTTTTTACCTATATTTAATGCTCCATGCATGCGTCGAAAAATTCGATATGATAGGTGGAAGAGGAAATATTTTGGGTTGTCCTAGGGAAGTGAACAAGGCCTAAACGCCCAAACCGCTGTACAAACCTGTCCGCTTCGTGCCACAGCTTGGCTTCTCTTGTCTAAAGCGTGTCTGGCACTGACCACGTGTCCTCTAGCGGCACCACAAACCCAGCTCTGAACTGGCTGCCTGGATCACGCGGGTAGGAGTAGATCATCTCACTATCTCAGGGCCCGTGAAGCAACAGCCAACAAGCATGTCATGAATACGAGGGCCTCCCGGACCAGAGGTTACTTGGGAGATATTACTGATATCATATTTGTTTTTATATTTATGTCCAGATTTAGATTTAAATACGGATAATATAAAAATACCGGATATGATACGATTAGATATCGACATCATAAATATGTTATTTAAATATTCAGATACGAATACGGTATCGGATGTTAAATATACGGACCCGGATACGGACGAATTAAAACGCCTCTAAACGGATTCGGTCTCAAATACGGTCGGAAAATATCCATACCGTTTTCATCCCTACTTGAGATGGCCAAATTATTGTAGCGTAACTAGTATTTTTGTTTTTATTTGATAATAATTGTCCAAACATTGATTAATTAGGTTCAAAATGTTCGTCTCACAAAGTATAACAAAATTGTACAATTAGTTTTTGATTTTATCTATATTTAATACTCTATGCATGTACCGGTATTTTGATGTGACGGAAAATCTTTTTTTTACATAGTAAAATTTTGGCTCTAAAGTTGGGGAATTAAACAAGGCCCATGTTACAAAGCTTGTCTTCCATCTAGCTAAAACCGCCGTACTCAGGTCTTGTTTAGTTCGCGATTTTTTTTGAAAAATGATACTGTAGCATTTTTGTTGTTATTTGATAATTAGTGTCCAATCATGGTCTAATTAGGCTTAAATGATTTGTCTCGTGAATTTCGTTTAAACTGTGTAATTAGTTTTATTTTTTATCTATATTTAATGTTTTATGCATGCGTCTAAAGATTCGATGTGACAGAGAATCTTGAAAATTTTTGCAAAATTTTAAGAACTAAGCAGGCCCTCAGTAGTAATTTGCTGCTGGGACAGTGCACAGACAGTCAAACACTGAATGGGTTCTTCAAAGTGAGATAGGGCTGGCACAAACCAGCACTATTTCACATGACGTTGTATATTTGTGCTTGTATCGGCACAGCACTGAACTTTTTTAAAAGACTGTAGCATCTTTTTCAATGACGATATATCGAAAAGTTTGTGAATCATCTGTGAGGCCGCGTTTAGTTCCAAAAATTTTCAAGATTTTCGTCATATCGAATATTTGGACACATGCATGGAGCATTAAATGTGGACGAAAAAAAATCAATTACACAGTTTGGTAAAAAATCACGAGACGAATCTTTTAAATCTAATTAGTCTATAATTAGACACTAATTGATAAATATAAACGAAAGTGCTACAGTAGATAAAGGCTAAAATTTTCACGAACTAAACACACCCTAAGTGTCCTTACTCCTGAGGCGCACGCACCCTTTTTCTACCAAAAGTGTGGGCACCTACCAAATATCCTCCCTTTAGTTCCGAATAAAATCCTCCAGCGGAGATAGGTCACTTCATCATCATTAATAACATAATAATGATGCTTAGCTACCAAATTCCAGATTCAGATGAGGCTTCCCTCTGCTACACTGCCATGTGAAATGCAGGCCGCTTGACGCTGACAAACAGACAAGTTACCCCACCGCATCTCACATACTACCATTGGCACACACACACAAAAAAAAAACAAGGCCCATGGTCCAAGGATATATACTTTCGGGATTTGATCGAGCTGGAATACTGGAGACAGTGAATTTGGATTTATTTTCAACATGAATCTCCAACAAAATTCAGTTGGGTTAGATGGAATGGAATGGAATGGCAAGGCTATCCATTCTAGGTCACGTCGTCCCAGCTGGGCTTCTGGTCTAAGACTACCTGCAGTGGGTACTCTAAAACAATACTCTAAAGCTTTAGAGTATAAATATAGAGTAAAAACTGCTGCACTGGGTACTCTAAAACGATACTCTATCCTTTCTCTCACTCTATATTTAGAGTAATACTGTGCTTACTCTATACTCTGTAGCGGCGGATCCCACTAGCTAAACAAAGGAAAAAATGATATAACTCACAAACCAAAAATCCAAATTACATTTCGATTGCACCATTAAATTCGTCTCAATAAATCATTCAAAACTAGATCACACATGGATATATTTAGATAAAGTGACAAGTGGGTCCCACGGTGAATAGAGTGGATAGAGGATGATATAGAGGATGGATGGGTGTGGGAGAATTGAGTATAGAGGAGAGAATCTTGCTGACTAGGACATATAGAGGATGAATATAGAGGTCCATGAGTGCGGGTAGTCAAGCAAAGTATAAGCAAGCATGCAAGTATCTGACACGCACCACGTGATTTTTTTTCCTTCAGTCAATAAGAAAGATGGAGTATCTGGCAATGCGTTTACGAAAGTAGGCCACGGTTGATCGAGTATTAGAAATGCTGAGCATAAACGCATTTCAAGATGGAGCAAAAGTATAAGCAACAAATCAGTTCAGGCATTTTTTGAGCTATCGGTAATGTTGCATTCTGCAACTCAGCGGCAAAAATCATTCGTTCGAATGGTAAGTACGTTGAGCTGAGATATGGGCCATGTCATTTGAGGGCTGGTCATGGTACAGTCTTTTGGCACGATCCGAAGCACAGCACGGCATGACACGAAATATTTTAGGCTGTGCTGGCACGACACGAACACGAGGGCCATGTCGTGCCTAGGATCTCGGCACGGCGGGCTACATGGCCCGGTCCACATCTTGGGCCGGCACGGCACGAAAATGGCACGTAGACACTTCTATAACTATACAATGTAATTTTCTAGCATTTACTATACTACCTCTTATCTAATTCTTGAATAAATTATGGAAATCATTAAACTTTCATTAAAATAGTAGACACAAACTATATATATATATATATATATATATATATATATATATATATATATATATATATATATATATATATATATATATATATATATATATATATATCGCGAGTATAAAAAGAAAACTAGCAAATATATTTTGAGGGTCATGCTTAGGCCGAAGAAAATATTCACCGTGCCATATCACCACGGCCCGACGTGCCTCTCGTGTCTAGAGAATACAACCCAAAGTGGCACGAAGCACGAGAGTGCCGTGCCGTGCTGGCCAACACGGCCCAAGTCCCACCTCTATATTGCTACCAGCACGACATATCCGAGAGTTTCCAAAACCTATTTCCGATCTTTGATTTTTTTTAGGAAGATCGAAAAAGCAGCTCTCCAACAATTCTGTATCTCAACCCCCAATCTTTCCACACTTGGGAAAGTCAATCCAATCGCCCAGAAATACCAATCTGAAGGTCGAATGACGTGAAAAAGAATAAAGAGTAGAACAGTACTGCCAGTGCAAATGTATAAGAGAGACAAATAGTATAAAAATGGATAGAGTGATTTAAAAATAGTCCATGATTCTTGATGCAAAATTATCTTTTATATTTTAGGCAGTGGTGGAGGGTGAGGTAGAATGAATCCAGGGCCATTCAATTGTTACAAGCTTTACAATTGCTGGATCAAGAAATAGGCAACTAGCGTAGAGAGAGAAATGCGTAGCTGCATGCATGTTAACATGCTGATTAACCGGTGAAGTAGCATGCATACGCAAGTGAACCAATAGAAATGGGGGGGGGGGGGGGGGGGGGGGGGGGGGGGTTGTTGGCCGCCACTATCCTCCGCCCCTGATTTTAGGGGTGAGATTTTGAAATTGTTGGGAAAAACCAACAATATGCTAGCATTTTGCAGGTCGGGCTAGGCTAAGAAAAAGTCTGGTTGTTTCGGGTCAAATCTCATCCATGATAGTCTCACTGGGTGAGTCGAGCGTAATTTTTGGGCTAGGCCGTCCGTGCATTTTATAGCATAAAATAGCTAAAATAAATATTTCGAGCCAAGCTCGGACTGAGAAATTTTTTCTAGGCAGCGAGATATGTGCGCAGGCTTTATTCACTAAAGCTCGTGGACAGGTCAAAACCCAACGGGCTCGGGCCGGGCCTACGGGTTGGGTACAATTTGCTCGGGTCTTATGCTTCTAAATTTTTAGTCACTTAGAAAATCATTGATTTACCAATTATTTTTTTTGAAAATTGTTGGAGACCCTCTTAACATATAGTGTACTGTAGTAGTTTCAAAATCCCAAAGAAAGGTTTGTGATTTGCACTCATCGCATGGCAACAGAAACTTATATGTAATATAACGTGCCAGCTGTATCATAGTCCTAAATTTTAGGCTATGCGAGCGTTGCTTTGCAGGATAACCATATGGTTTTTTCATGCCTCTTTCTCTCCTCCACAAAGGTCGGACCTTACTTTCAAACGAAGAAAGAATTTTGATTGGGGAATCTATTATCTTCTATTTTATTTAACATTATAGCTGATATGCCAGTGCTAATTAAAAGAGACAAGACAGACTATCAGGTAAGTGGATAGTGCCGCATCTAGTAGTCGAAGGGGGCTTATCTACTCTAGGGTACACCAGCGATCATGACATGGAAAAGGCTCAACTAGGGGGCACACACGTGACGTGTTTTCGAAAGTATAGGCCTCCATCTAGCGCATAAACGCACGCCTCGATCGCTTCGCAAACACGTACCGATTGACGGAACAAGGCATCTAGTCACTTTGGATAAGTTGAGCAATCGAGCACCTCGCCGTTCGAACATGCGCCGCTGAAACAGGAAAAAAAACACCCATTTCGAACCATACAACACGGTACAGCCACGATAGCCAGCTACCAGACGTAGGAAAATGTACGTGGATTGATCTGCAGGCACGCGTATAGGCTATTTCGAGTAGTCTAAGTTTATCCAACGAACCTGTACCTTTTAAAATGGCAACCCAGTTGCAAATTTTGGTGGTGAGTGAGTGCAGTGTGGCAAAGGACTAACCCTTTTCGAGAAATTAGAATCTGACTTGCTTCAATGTTAGCATAACCGCATTGTGCATTTCGGGACGCCGGTGAATTGGCACGGGTCTGAAACCCTGAACTCTGAAATGAAACAGTAGCTGGCAACTCTGAATTCAGTTTCAGTTAGCCCTTGTTTAGTTCCCCTAATTCTCCCTCAAATTTCACTATGCAAAAAGAAGATTCCCTGTCACATCAAAATATCGGCAAATGCATGGGTACTAAATGTTGATGAAATCAAAAACTAATTGCACAGTTTTGTTGTACTTTGCGAGATGAACATTTTAAGCCTAGTTAGTCAAAATTTGGATAATTTTTACCAAATACAAACGAAATGCTACAGGAATTCTGATACAGTGTTTTTCTCCCCAATTCACCGAACTAAACGAGGCCTTAGACAGTTACTGGGTGGCACTGTCACTCGTTCTGGAATTTGGCATTTGGATACCTGATATACAAAATATTTGCTCTGTACTATGCGCGGCATTTCCTTTTCTTTATTATAATACTTCCAGTGGCCAGGAATTGCTGAATCTTTCGCGGATCCGAGATGGTGCTTTTGGATGATATATATACACATACCAATCTTTCCAAGTATATTTGCAGCCAAGGTACAACGTTTTTTTTTGGACAAGGTACAGCGTTGTAATTTTTTTAGGAGACTTCTTGTACTCACCTTTTTTCCCTTGAAAACTGTCCAAAAGTACGAAAATCATCTGCCACGATGTGTGTGTGACTGTGTGTGTCCGTCTGTCCGAAGCCATCCTTTTTTTTTTGGCACGTGTGGGCACCTACCTACCAACCAATTAACTAAACAGTACTATCCTTTCCTCAGTAGTTCCGACTAATAAAGCCTCCATCCGAGATTAGTGGTGGCTTCGTCAATAATGACGCCTCCAATCCAATCCCTGAGAATGGTTCTGTGTTGGCCACACTGATTAGGCCACGATCGTCACGTCGGACCAGCAAAGACTGTAGCTCGGTACGACCGGGGCGCAGCCTCGACACGTCCACCCGGATGCCGGATGCTTTCCCGTTGCCGAAAGGAACCTGACACGTTCAACATGCTGCGACCCATCATCCTGCGCTGCTGGTGGTACTGGGGTACCGGTGCCGGAGCCACGGCGGCGGCTGGCAACTGTGCCGTGAAAACCTCATGGCACACCGCATCCCCGCCACCTGCTTCGCCTTTGCGGAAATTCTCGGGATGAGTCGAAAGAACCCAAGGAAAAGGACCTCAATTTCCCTCCTGTTCAACGTCAAAAAAAAAAGGACCTCAATTTCAGATGAAACATACGGCGAGCAGTTTAACCGTCGCTGGTTAGAGACAGTGACAGTTGTAGTAGTATAACAACTGCTAAGAGGAACTTCCTCTCATCGTCTTCTATTTTTAGCTTCTGTAGTTCCATAGCTGAAAATCTGTGAAATGAGAGGTTTAGAAAGGGTAGGGGGGCCTCGACGAGCCTCACCGTTCAGTAGGGTCCGATGGCCTCGGCGTACAGCTTACTGCTGCCCAGCAGGGCCCTCGAGAGATTTGTAGTAGTCATTACTGTGGTGTGACATTTTCCCTGATAACAACAGCTGTGAAAGAGATATTTACAGGGCACGAAGAGAAGCTGTCATAGGCTTTTTGACGTCAGTCCAACAGTAGCGGAAGAAGGTAAAGTGATTAAGAAACAGGTTTATTTTAGGCCCTGCAAGTCATGTTTCGGCTTGTTTCAGCTTGTTCTCTCTCACAGAACACTATTGAATTAGCCGAAACCAGCCGACTTTTCCACCAGAACCAGCCTTAGACACAAAAGTACACGACAGCTTCTCCAAAAGTACCAAAGCTCCCGAGGAAGCTTGCTGACCCACCCAGCAGGTTAGGTAAGTAACCGTGCCGACTTAGCAGCAGCAGCAACAACAGTAACAGTAACAAAACACCTTTCCAATGTCAGCATCGCTGTCCTAATCTCGGATCTTTCCAAAAGCAGTACCGAGTTATCACCGCAAGATTTCGGGGTACGACTACTACTAACCCTGTTGCGTCATCACATCCGAAAGCAACGGGGCATCAAAGGTCAGGTTCCATCCTGCCGGGATCGATCGAATTGTGGCTATAATAACAGCTTCAATTCGTGGTTTATTTTTTCCAGACAGAATGCAGGATTGGAAGAAGCATCGAGGCATCGAGCTATGTACAGGTCTTCTGCATCTTACAGAGCTTCTATAGCTCCACCAAAAGCAACAGCTGCGGGCGGCTGAAAGAATGATGATGGGCAAGCCGAGGCACGGAACTCCTCTAAGGTCACCAAACAAAAAAAAAAGGAAAAAACCTCACAGGATCGTGCGGCCGTTGTTGGTCTTCCTCTTGGCGTCCTCCCATGGCGCAGGCACCTGTGCCGAAGACCCCATGTCCAGCTCTCCTCCAATCATCAACGCCGGGAGGCCACGGTTGGCAACCGTGGAGCCGCCCATGGTCCCTCCGATGCCAAGCCCAAGGAAGTCCAGCGTTGCAGCAGGCTTAGGACCGAACAGCGGTGATGGTCCCATCATCAGGTCCGGCAAGCCTGAGTTTCCACTTTCGTATGCAAGGCCAAGCCCAAGACCGCCAGATAGCATCGCCCTGGACTCCCTCTCCATTTGCTGCTGGTTACTCCGGTGGTGCCGCTCCATCATCTCCGTTTGCTGCTGGTTGCTCCTGTGGTGCAGCGGCCACCGTTGCGAACTGGAATCCATCTCCATTGGCTGCTGATAGCTCCTGTGGTGCAGCCATCGTTGCGAACTGGACTCCATCTCCATCTGCATTTGCTGATTACTCCGGTAGGTTTCCAACCCCATCATCTGCTGGTCGTTACGGTGGTGGTGCCATTGTTGCGAACTGGACTCCATCTCCCTTTGTTGATGATTCCGGTGGTGGCGCTCCATCTCCATTTGCTGGGTACTACGGGGGTGCCATGGTTGTGAACTGGACTCCATCTCCCTCCGTTGATGACTCTGGTGATGCTCCATCTCCATTTGTGGATTCCTCCGGTACTGCCATGGCTCCACGCTGATATCAGCGATCCTTCCTTGGGGTTGCTGCTTTGATGGAGGCGACGACGAAGAGGAAGAGGCAAGCCCAAACTCCTTCAAGAACGATGAGCTTGATTGCGTGGCTCCAGCCTCTGTTGCCTTCTGCAGGAGCGCTGTCGCAGACATGTGTGGCGCTGGAGGCGGAGCGAAGGTGCCTGAATTGCTTGTGCTTGTCTGTGGGAACAGCGAGGGCGCTCCAATTGCAAGGCAAAGGAAGGTGGGATCGACACCAATGAGATCGCGCAGAGATCTGCTCGGGGAAGTGGTGCTTGTTGTGGCTGACGCAAACAGACCAGCGAAAGTGTTGGTGGTTGTAGATGGCGCGATGGAATTGGAAACACTGCCACCCGCACCGCAGGTTGTGCTGCTTCCATCAGTACCAATGGCTTCTGAGGGCGAGGGGAGGAAGCAAGGAAGCATTGGGGTGTCCTTGTCCAGCAGATTGGAGACCTCAAGCTCAGCATCCTTGTACTGATCAGCTTCCTGGAAACAGGTATCTTCATCTTGATCGGCTTCATCCTCTAATTTGGCAGTCAAAGTTGGCACAGCAACCACCTCTGGCTCTACAACAGGTATAAACCAAAACAAGGAAGAAGTCAGTCATCCCTATTGAGCTAATTGCCCGACTGGCCAACCAAATTGGGGAAAAAGCCAAGATGCATGCATTGCTTTCTTATGTACATGGTAAGATTGAGCAAGAACTCGCATTAAGTCTCATCATATCCATGTATGGGCAATAAGACAAGCACACGAACAGATTGCAAAAGGAGCATACCATCCAAATTTGGCATCAATGCCACAACTGGCTGCTGCTCCAGTGGAAATGGAAGCCGTTGTGGCTCCTTTGGCAATGGCAGTGGAGATGGACGGCGCGGTGGCTCCTTTGGCAGCGGAGGTGGGGACAGCTGGCGCGGTGGCTCCTTTGGCAACGGAGGTGGGGACGGCCGGCGCGGTGGCTCCTGCGGCAATGGAGGTTGAGACGGCCGGCGCAGTGGCTCCTGTGGCAATGGAGGTGGAGACGGAATGCGCTGTGGCTCCTCTGGCACAACCTCCACACGCTGAGGCTCCTCCACCTCGGCCACGGCAGAATCCTCATTCTCCTCCTCCCCCTTGTCGTTGTCCTTGTCAACATTCTCCTCAGCATCCAAATCAGGCGGCCGAGGCGATGGCGGCGCCGGTGGCGCCAGCACCCTGCCGGTCTCCTCCCCGAGAGCGCCGCAGAAGGCGCGATGCGTCACGAAGCTGTCCCGTCTGAACCAAGAAAGCACAGCATCCAATGAATCAAATCAAACGAGGAAAACGCAAGCCTTTTTTTTTCTTCCTTCCGCATCGGGGGCTGAGGAGGAGGAAGAAGAGAAGAAGCAAGCGAGCAAGCGGCGAGCAAGCAATCACGCTGACGCACCTGGTGAAGAGCGTGCCGCAGTCGCAGCGGTACTCGCGGGTGCCGCAGGTCTTGGCGTGCGCCTTGAGGTCAGCCTCGACGGCGTAGCGCTTGCCGCAGCGCGGGCACGCCCAGCGCTTCTCCCCGTGCTTGCGGCAGAAGTGCTTCTTGATCCCGGTGAGGTCCCCGAGGGCACGCGCCGGGGAGTGGTGCACGCAGCCGGGCTCCGGGCACACGTAGACCCTGCGGCGCGGCGGCGCCGCGCCCGGCCCGCGCTGCCGCAGCCGCCAGGGGAGGTTGTGGCCGCGGCGGTGCAGCTGCAGGTTCTGGTCCCGCTGGAAGCCCTTGCCGCAGACCTCGCACACGAAGCGGTTCGTGGCCAGCAGCGTCCCCGGCGAGAGCGCGATCACCTCGGCGTCCGGATCTGCGGCCGCGGCCGGGCAACGGGCAGCGGCGGTCAAGCAAGCACGTAAACCGTCAGAGCACGCACGCGGGCTGGCGCGGAGGTAGTAGCAGTAGCACGCACACCAACCCCAAAGCAACCGCGGGCGGGCAGGCACAGACCTGGCGTCCCGGGGAGGTTCCGCTTCTTCTTGACCGGAGCCGGCGCCGCTGCCGCCAAGGGCACCGCCTCCGCCGGCGCCTCCTGCTTGGACCCCCCCTCCGGGTGCGGTGGCTGCATCGCCGGCGCTCGATCTGTCGCCCGCTCCGTCCCAGCCCCTGGCCCGCCTCACTGAGTGAATCCGGCAGCGCTCGGTGGAGGTCCGTCCGTCTCTGTGCAGCGCGCGGCGGCGCAGCGGGCGGGCGGTGGACGGGGATTTTTTTTCTTTTCTTTTCTTTTCTCTCTCTGCTATGCCTTTTCCTCCTCCCCTCCCCTCGCGTCGCGTCTCTCCTCTCTCTCTCCCTATCTCTTTTGGGCTTTGGCATTTATTTTTGCGGCTTGCTTTTCTACTGGGGGGAGGACGCGAGCGAGACGAGACGAGAAGGGGTGGATGGAGGTGGTGGGAGTGGCCGGGGCGGTTCAGTTCCAAAATTTTTAACAAAACGATACTATAGCGATTTTTATTGTTATTTGATAATTAGTGTCTAATCATGGTCTAATTAGTCTTAAAAGATTCGTCTCGTCCATTTCGTCTAAACTGTGTAATTAATTTTATTTTTTTATCTATATTTAATACTTTATACATGTGTCTAAAAATTTGATGTAATAGAAAATCTTAAACAATTCTGTAAAATTTTTTGAAACTGAACGGGCCAGTGGAAGGGAGTCAGAGAGAGGGCACCGCATCGGCCATCGGGGGAACGAGACGACAGGCCCGGCGCGCGGGGGCGTGGGGTGGGGCTGGGGGCGGCCGCTGCAGTAGGCTGTACGCGCACTCGCGCGCAGGGGCAGCCGCAGCAGGGCCAGCCAGGCAGGCTCCCGTCGCGTCGCACGCCACCGCGCCAAGCCGAAGTGTCGCCGAGTGCCGAGGAAGGCCGATCCAAGCCCTGGTTTAGTTTTCCAATTTCCCAAATTTCACTATAAAAAAGAAGATTATTCGTCACATCAAAATGTCGGCAAATGTATGGAGTACTAAATGTTAATAAAATCAAAAACTAATTGCACAGTTTTGTTGTACTTTGCGAGAAGAACATTTTAAGTCTAGTTAGTTAAAATTTAGATAATTTTTACTAAATACAAACGAAATGCTACAGGAATTCTGATACAGTGTTTTTATTCCCAATTCTCTCGTCTAAACGAGGCCCAAACCCAATCCGCATCCGCCCATGCCGCCCCGCGATGCGAGGCGTGGCGCACGTGGTCGCCCCCGCCGCGGTTTTATTACTGCTGCGACTGCCCTCCCTCCCTCTTCAGCCCCTTGCCTTTCTGCTCTCTCTCTCTCTATCTACTGGCCTGGTCCGCCTGGCTTTGCTTCAGAGACCAGGGAGCAGGGCTCGGCTCACGGTCACGCGGCCACGCCGACGACGCCGTTTCGCCGGGCACCACCGGCAGAGCAGAGCGGCTGCTACTGCCTTCTGCTTGGGTCCGTCCGGTGAAGTGTGAGGGCGTGTGACGGTGTGAGTCAGTGAGTGAGATGCTTGTTGGATGGCGATGAGTGGTGGACGGTGATCAAGTCAAGTGGGCAAAGCCAGGCCAGGGCAAAGCAACGGAGAACGGATGCCAAAAGTTGATGCTGTTTACCTGGACACAGAAAGGGAGGTATGGGAGCCGTCTTTTTGTTTTTTAGCCTTTTTTTTCGAAAGATTCTCTCAAATATATTTTTGACGGAAAGATTTCAAAAAATAGATCCTTGTCTTGACGTCACAGTCGTCGGCGCTAAGATATAACGGCATGGCGCCTGACCCTGCCGTCGTGGCGCTGACGTGGCAGGGAGCATGGACCTTGGCGCCAAGAACCCACGTTTTAGCCATCCCCTTTTTCCCCGAGTCATTCTCGTTTTCTTTCTCCCACTCTTCAGGTTTTTCCTTTGTACACTTCGGCCAACCTCTTCAATCGACCTATTAGACCGTGAAAAGTTGGATTTTATCCGTCGATCTTCGAGAGCTGGGTATTCTCTCACCCTTCGTTATTTATTTGGAATCGATTTGGTAAAATAAAATCATATTCTTAACCTATGAACTTCACATGTTATTTGTTCATGTGCTTTTTAAAATTCGTATGTATTGTACAACCGTAGGATGCCTATGCGTGGAAAAGCTAGAAAACAAAGGTATGCGCAGATCTTTTTCATCATATATTAAACCCTTAGTTTTTAGGTTTATTGTTATTTGTTTTGTTATATTAGAACATAATTTGTTGAATTGTAGCTATGGACGGATGACTGAAAGTCCGTACGTCCCAAAGCCGCTCCCTAGCGGTGTGCCAATACCCATGTGCTTCTGTGGCGATCCTTGCAAGGTAGATATTTCTGAAGATGAGGCAACATATAAGCAGAGATATTGGATGTGTTCCAATTTTGCATGGGAGCCTACAGAGCGTCAGCGCCGCAGTACATTTATTGTGAGAAATTGCTTTTGTTTATTAATTAATTTGTGTCATATGAAGTTTTGCATATTAATTGTATTTGCTGCAGACCCCTCCACCGCTATGTGATTTTGAGCAGTGGATCGATATTGAGATCAAGGAGGCTGACATGCGGCTTCTACAAGGCCTAAAGGAGTGGGATGCGGAGCGCCTGGAGATATTAGAGAAGAGACGCAGAGAGGAGGCAACAGCAAAGGAGCACAAGGAAGAGGAGGAAATGAGGCGTGTTGCTGCGTGTAGGGAGGAGAGGGAAAAGAAGCTTGAGCGCGTGCGCAGAGCGAAGGCAGCGATGGAGGAGAATCCCGATGCCCAGAAAAAGGGAAAGTGGCCTCGTTGTACTCAGTAGTATGCTAGTTGTATGGTTTAATCGTAAATAATGTGGTCGATCTAGTATGCAATGTGTTTAATCTAATGTACTTTAGGCAACTCATGTACCTAGGGCATGTTCTGTTTTATTTATTTCGTCGTCATGTACTTCATATGCACTTTAAGTTTTTGGATCTTGCATAGTGTTGTCATATATCAGATTTAATGTTACTGAGTTACTGAAACTAGTTCTCGAGGTGCACATAAAACATAAGGAAGTACTGGATTTCACAATTCAATATGCATAACACAGGACATGGCATGTCAGAACTTGTACCAAACTAGGGCACATATGTCCTGGACTAAACCTAACATGCCTTAGGTAATTAGAGCGAACAACAAGCACATTACATGACATGTGTACACGATAGATTTGTTCTATCTAGTAGTGCGGCCACATAGCAAACTGTGTAGCCCCTTCTCCACAGTACCCTCCCATTGTTAATGGTAGAGGTGGCGGGGGTGGTGGCGGAGGCCCGTTGTTCTTGTGGTTAGGGCAGGTGTAATATGGATCATAGCATGATCCGTCCTGTGAAACGGCACCACTACTGGTATCGTCTGCTTCGTCGTCCTTGTAACTGTTGCTAACTTCCCTTTCTAGTTCGAAGATACGGTCTTGCAAGTAGTAGATGTACTGTGCGTGCGGATAGATTGGTCTAGGATCGACCCACCTAGTGAAGCCACAGTTTTTTTTGGACTCTGAACACTGCATTTCAAATATTTTAGTAAACATGCAGTTAGTTTCGCCTATGAGATGCAAAATAATGGAGAAAAAAATTTGAGTAATAAATTTTAAAACCAATTACCTCTGCTCGTGGACATTTGAAGAATCGGCGACCTCCCTCCAAACCCTCTACGAACATCTGCACTAAGCAGTCCTCACCATGCCTACATTTTGGCCAATCTTATTTCCAGTTATCATATCCTCGGAGTGGACACTCTTTGGTGAAATCTCTCTTGGTCTCGACAGGAAAATGATACACTAGTTTATCAAAGTCTTCCGGACCCAGAGACCTCTCCCACATAATGGGAGTACCCTTAGTCCCCCCTGTTCCCTTTCCCCTAGATGGCCCTCCAGACATTATTACTCGTAGATAACCAACTTCTGGTTTCAAGTGACTACCATTGTATGGAGGAAGGTGTATATATAGCCAGCACTGGTGTTGAGAGCCGTTGTATTGTGGCTGCCATGCTCCTGAAAAGGCTAGATGCCATCCCTGAAAAGCCTATTTGAAAACTCATCTGTAAAGGCTAGATTCCTTGATCAATCAATTCATCTGTAAAAGAGGATGTACGATAGGATAGTGACATGATAAATCACTGAAAAGGCTACTTGCTATCGGTGTACTGCACGACTTGACATGTTGCAGGAAATTTTGGCAGAGTTTTCCCTGTTTTTGATTCATTCCAAACATAAATATCACAGTAACATATGTTATCAACAATTATATATGACAATAACCTTAAATAATATATATGAGTATCCTCAAATCGTGGGTGCCTAGAGTCCATAAACTCCATAATAGTTCATACAATACATAAAAATAGGATATAACCGTCCATAATAATAGTCCATACAGTCCATATAGTCCACAAGTCGGCTATAGTCCCTCACTGTCTCCTAGACCTACCCTTGCCCTTGTGTCCAAGAGCGTGGGTGCCTGGAGTGTTAGGGTCAGGTGGTCGACGTCGCCTGGTACCGACCTGCTACGTAGGCTGAGTCCAGGGAGCATCGTCTAGCTGAGACGATGAGCCAGTCTCTGGTGCACAAAATCATATCAACTGAATGTATTGAATGTGTTAGTAATCTAATATTTGCATATTTATAGATACTTACGTCAAGGAAGCTACGTGTGTCGTCGTCCCTCACCCTCGGACGAAAGCGTTCTATTTCTTGGACCGACATCCTGAGGGAGTTGCTCTACAACAAAGTTTAAAGTTGTAATTTATTTTTTATGCAAATCGATATATAAAAGTAGAGCAAATGATATACCACTCTGTCCAAGATCGGTCCTGCTCCCACCTGGCGACCTACACGAGTAGAGTGGTCGTACACCGTGTCCTCATCCTCAGACGACTCAATGTTAGTGTAGTCATCGTGTGTCCACTGTAGCTTAAGCCTCGGACGAGTCGCTTGGTGGTACCAAGCTTGGTACCGCCTGTACTCTCTGTTCGTGTGCGGCTTGTCGTTGTTGTCCACGTTCTCGTCGAACATCTCCCACTCTTCGATGTAGTCTCGGGGGTGATGGGCCCAATCAAAGATTTTCCTGTTTTTCTTACGATCGAGCCTGCAAAACACGTACACAAGTTACTCAACATCGTGTGACTATAACATGCATGTATGCCAAACTTACAAATTTCAGCAGAGTTTCCTTTGTTTGTTGAAACAAACCACACCTATATGCATTCCATAGACATACAAACATACCAACAATTATTTCATCCATCTTATTCGACATATATCAAGTGGTAATAATATAAGTGCAAATTCAGGAAAATGTCCAATTACAAAGAATAAAATACTTACTTGTGCAAGTCAACACCGGTCAACACTGGAGATGGTGGACAACGCTGCCTTGCTCCAAACTGGTGTGCAACTCGATGTGGAAGGTGGTACTCGACAACATAGAAGCAGATAAGAGGGCACCTCACCCTGTAGAGCTCACTGTCGCTGTCACACACGTTGCTCACCGCAAAAGGAAGTGCAGCCTCGTCCGCGTATGGCTCCCAAGTCACCTGCAACGTGTTCAAACAAGAAGTTAGATAGCTTAATAAATAATTTCTTTTGAACCAACATGTATAATACTTTATACTTACACTAGAGGCCATTAGCCTGTCTAGCTCGTCCGTGTACTCTTTGTACGTCCACTCCATCCTCGCGTGAGAAACTGTCACCTGGTCCCACAGGTACGCCCACGTCGGCTGTAGACGTGCGTTCTGCACTGGGAACCAGTCGCGAGGAGCCAGCACCACGGGACGAGCAACTGGGAGCCACGACCATATCCACAGCTGGAGTAGGTACGCACACCCACCAAGTGAGGCTGACTGTGAAGACCGCCGACAAGCCTCGCAAAGCTGACGGTAAAGGAAAGCCAACACTGCAGAGCCCCAGCTGTACTGACCCGCCTGGTCCTAGTCTGTGAGGCAGTGGATCCACATCCATGACGCAGTGTCCCTCGTTCCGTCGGGGAAGAGAACATAGCCAAACAAATGTAGGATCCACGCCCTACAGTAGTACTGGACTGTCTGCTCGTCTACCCCTAGAGGACACTGTGCGAACTCAGCCCGAAGCCATGAGAGAAGAACACCAGAAGTGCGTTCTCCTTGCTCACCCACCGGACGTCCAAGGAAGGCCTCCACCCGAGCTCTCCAACCCTCTGACCTACACTGTCCTGTCACTGCCCTTCCCCTCACCCTTAGACCTAGCATCTTCTGACAGTCCTGTAGTGTGACTGTCATCTCCCCAAACACCATATGAAAGCTGTGAGTCTCAAGTCGCCACCTATAATTTTACAAAACCAATAATGCTCCACAGAAATATAACCGCGTGAACAAATGATTATTAATGCAACCTATGTGTTCATAAAATACTTGTGAACCAACGAAGTCAAGCCCGCTGAGTTGAACAAAGGCAGGCCACAACAAACCTGGAAAGATATGACGTCCAGGCCAGCTCTCGATAGGTAAGGTGTGTATCTGTCGTCGTACTGCATTTCCAAGAATCCTCCATGCACTCTAGAACAAAGGAGCGAAAGGTCCTGCATTTTAACGAAATATAAATGTTACTTGACACACACATATGCACTTATAATTCAAAGTATGTGATATGGGAGTGTAAAATCTTACCTGCCCCGACGCTACGAGATGTCCTCGGTGGCTCTCGTCGTACACCGGGTCCAGAAGGTGGAATTGCGCCATCCTACAAAAAAATATAGTCAGTAAGTTATAAAATAAATATGCATTTAAACATAAAGCAAGAATTGTACACTAAATACGATATGTATTAAATAATAGAAACAACTACAAGTCGCACCTCACTAATTTGCCAATGGCAAGTGTGGAAATTGTGGCCAAGTCTACCGCACTTGCCACACTCGTACTGCTCTGGGTCATTAAGAAATGGTGTCGCTCTCCCACGTCGCATTCTACCAGGTATCTGATCCATAACCATCCTGTGCCTCGTCCTCTTTCTAGAGCCCCGCTTGTCCCAACGGTAAGCTGGATCTGCAACGTACGTTGGACCGTCATATGGAGGTCACTCTCTAAGGTCTCGGAAAGGCACGAAGCGAGGCCTCCATGTTTGGACAAGCGTGTTGACACTGAACTCGCGAGGTATCCTAGCCTCAATATCATAGTTGCAATGCCTAGCAGCTGCTACAAGGTGAGAACATACAAAGTGATACTGCCTTAGTTTCCCACAAGTGCATGAGAAATCTTGGAGGACTACCACATGAATCCTCGACTCTCGAACCTCACCATCAGATGTAGTACCACCGGTATGCTTCACCTCATATCTTCCTGTGGCATGGTCAAAACATGTGACCTCATATGTGCGAGCCCTTTCCTTCGCCTTGTCTAGATGTGCATGTGGTGTGGGAGCCTAAATCTTACCTTCACTCTACAACTGCAATGCATGGGCGTGCCAATCATTGAACCAGGCAATAAGCTTGTAGAATGTGAATTGAACGATAGCGTTCACGGGTATACCACGAATCCCCAGCAGCAGCTTATTAAAAGACTCGGCCATATTGCTGCACTGAAACTCGTACCTCCAGCCACCTGTGTCATGAGCTCTTGTCCATTTGTCCACATCTCTCATCAAACCTGTCAGCCATTGTCTACCTTCGGCATTAGATGCGGTTCTGACCTCCTCTAACTTCCTCCGAAAATTCCTATCCTCAAGCTGTCGAGCAGCCTCCTGGAAAAGATCAAAATTATCCTTCACACCATCCTTCCGGAGTAGATTCTCAACAAGGTGCCGAGTACACCAACGATGGTGCAAAGGTGCATACCCCTCTATCTCCTCTCGCACAACATTAAGTATGCCCTGGTGCCTATCAGATATGATGCCGACTTCCCTGTCAGGCCCAACCACATGTATCCGGACTAGCCTCAAGAACCATCCCCAGCTATCATTATTCTCCCTCTCAACTAAAGCAAATGCCAAAGGAACAAGCTTGTTGTTTGCGTCACATGATATGGCTATGAGAAGTGTGCCACGATATTTGCCAATCAAGAATATACCATCAATGGAGAAGACTGGACGACAGTGCCTAAATGCCTCGACACACTGAGGGAAGCACTAGAAAGCACGGAAGAATATCTGTCTCCCATCCTTCCATGCGTCTAGCCTAGGTGAGTACTCTTAATGCATGTCTCGATTCACTGCTTTGATAGCATTGAGAAGTACTGGAAGCTGCTCGTATCCATCCTCCTAGTCCCCATATATCATCTTCCATGCCCGCTGCTTAGCCCTCCAGGCTTTGCCATAAGATATGTCATATCCTCCATACACCTCATTAACTATTTTGATAATTGTCCTGACCTTCATGTTCGGCTCACCTTGTAATACTTTCATCAAACGCTTGGTAATGAGGGTAGATGTCAACTGCCGATACTTCGTGCTGAGGTCATGTGAAGAACAAGTGTGTGGCCCGACAACTCTTGTGATCTTTCACTTTTCGGAGACCTTTTGCTTCCTTGCACAAACCCTCCATGGACAGTGTTCCTTGTCACAAACAACCGTGTAACGTCGCTACACATGGGAATGCAGGACCTTGTACGGTCTCTTGTGTATCACTACAAATGCCTACAACCACCTCTTAAATGCAGGGAGGTCATTAAAAACCATCCCCTTCTCTATCTTCATACTAGGACCAGCCTCTGGAGCTTCCTGCAGCTCATCTTCACGTCCTTCGGCACACGTCTGATCTGAATGAGTAAGATCACTGAACTCATGAACCACAGGATCGCGGCGGCCGGGAAAAATATGCCTCGGCATCTCAACGTCACTCTCTGTAAGCTCTCCAATGGGACGATCATCGTCAGAATCAATAGCCCTTGCGATCTCATATGGCTCTGAATCATTCATAATTTCAACACTATTGGAGGCACGGATTCCATCGCCAATCTAGACTTGAGCATCAGCAGGAGGAGCGCCCTCATTATCGGGAACGTCTCCTACAACATAGCCACAAATAAGAGAAGATGATAAGAAAAGTGGATGAGAAGAAGAGACTAAAGCTACAAAGATAAAAACAATGCCTAATTGACACTTACTCGGATGATTCTGTGTCAAAGGGATCTCCTGAGGATGATGTGCCACATCATTGGGGGCAGATGTGGCGGAATTGCCCAGCTTAGCACGCTTTCAGGGCGCTTGCCTTCCACTAGGCACTAAGAGCCCTGAAAGTGAGCTACACCAGATGATTCCGTCGAGCACACCCGACAGGAGAACTCGAACGCTCCACATTTTACACCCGGGATCTAATAATGAGTACAAATTTACAATACTTAGGCCATTTCATACAACACAGAGTCTTGAAATGGTTATTACAATACCAGAGGTTAAGAGTGCAATAATTAACAGCGGAAATAAAATAACATCTAGCGAAAGCGATGAGAATCCGTCTGTGCCCATCAGAAGAATCCTCCACACAAGACAAACCTGCTCAAAGTGCACCTGCAACAGGGGTAAAAATAAACCCTGAGTACACAATGTACTCGCAAGACTTACCCGACTGGGAATTATATTTCTCGACTCTTCAAGGATCATGATAGGCTTTATGGCTTGTGGGTTTTTTGTATGCGGAAAGCAGCACTAAGAGTGTGTCCTTAATTTCTTAACTTTTAGAAGCCGTATTTTATTCATTAACCGATAGTCTATGTGAGCACCTATGCTATAATCAAGCAAGAGTTGAGCAAAACAAGATCGTTTCTCCCTCTTTCAATTGCCAATTCTTACTACGATGCCAGAGCGTAGTCAAGCCGTACCGTCACGCAGAAACGGCAATTCGCGAATCAATGTGCCCAGCTGGGTACCCCGAAAAACACACGCCTCGCTTGTACCCCAGGCACGAGCAAGACCAACCCATTCCCCTCCTGTCACAGGTTTCCAGGTCCCCGTCCAAACTTGGACTCCTAGCTCTCGTATTCGAGGCCCGGCCTCAATACGGTGCTAAGACCTCCACCTATCCCCGACTCTAATCAGTCGGTCCGGAAAGAGCCGGAGCCCATGACAAGAGAGTAACAAGTCATCCTAGCCCCCATCCGCTAGTATGTGCTCGGGATAAGGAGATCTATGACTTGACCAGGGTCCATGCAACGAACAGTCCTTAATTGACACAGACAGGGAAACAGTGCAACCCAATTATGTACCCATGACCATGGGACACAACTGGTTACACCCACCAATAACCATACCACATCCCTGCCCGGCCGTCATTTTCCTTCCACCATTTTTTCCAAAATGTAATAATCATTAGAGTAACTCCCTATTGTGAGCAACGACATGTTACTCACCCTATCGACGATCCTAAGCGAAGCAGCTATACGATCATGTACTAGTAAGACTCATGGGTATAGATATATATGTATGTGTGTATCATAGAAATTCATGTAACTTAAATGCACAATATTTAAACATATATCAGATTTGCAAAAAAAAATAAGGGTTATGCACCGGGGCTTGCCTTGGGCAGGTGCACAGTCAGAGGTGTCAGTAGCGAGAGGCTCCTAGAACTCCTCGGGTACGAAGATTTGCTCCTCGTATTCCTCGATGACCTCCTCGTAGTCTGGCTCCTCCAAGGCCACGTACTCGATTCCCTCATGATCTACATGCATGCAATGATAGGACCACACTTAAAAGGTGACAACAGTAACTCCAATAGCTAATATGCTAAGATATCATTCTTTCTACTAACAAGGTTGACTTGATGCAAAACGACTCCAGCAACTAACAAGCGCACCACTTTCCGATTACCGATTTACTACCGGCACTACTTGGGGAAAATTAGCTACCCTAACAAACAAGCTATTTGATAGCCATAAAAATTACAGTAAGCATCTAATAATATTAAGCATCTACTGTAAAAAATTTTAGAGCTAGGGCTATCCTCGATTTGCCACGAAAAATTCCTACAAAAAGGTTGTAGTAAAAGAAACGTCGCTTTATGCATTAATTTAAACGACTGAGCAACACTACAGACTGGACCAAAGAAAATTACTATCGGACAGAGCATGAATTTAGAAAGTCAACAAAAGTGGTTTCATGATTTTTGGACATTTACACAGGTCACTAAAATTCCTTAAAGTTTGCTTCCAAAAACTAAATTACAAAGTATTTCTAAAATCGCTAAATCCAGAAAACCGTTTTCCCGGGCGGCTCGACCGCGCGGGCCACATCGCGCCGCGCGCAGCACGCGGTCGCGCACGCGGCTCACGAGACTCGGCCCATGGCCAGGGAAAACCCGCGCGCGCCAGCACACTTTGCAAAAGAGACCCCAGGCTAGCTACAAATGGTGCGACCAACTACGCACTATTCCTGCACTCAGAGACCTTGCACAAGCACCCTTCTGAAAACTCGTCTTTACAACTAGGCGGTCCCCGACGTTCCTCCGCACGCCGGCGTGGCTCTGGCCAGCACTGGCCGGTTACGCCAGCCAGAGGAAGACCTCTACCTCGCACCTAAGGGGGAAACACCCACTTACCAAGCGACCCGCGACGATGGACGGTGGTTCGGAGAGCGGAGACGAAGCAGGGTGACTCCTCCACGGCAGTGGCAACCTGCAGGGAGTGGCACCGCCGTTCCGGTGAGCTGCGGCCAAGGCAAACCAAACAAGGTGGTCTACGAGCATTGGTGACTTACCACGAACGCGACCGAGGTGGTGGCTTTGCCCGAGCTTGCCCGAGACAACCCGGCCACGCGCGCCCGAAGGGGCAAGGCGGCGCTCCACGGCGGTGCGAACGTGACCACGGCCGCACAGGGCAACAGGGGGGTCAAGAACCGGGCGCAGGGTGGAGCTGAGGACCTAAGAAGGCTGTTGGTGAGCTCAATTAGTCTAGGGAACAAGCGGCTCGGGCTACCACGGCGGTCACACCCGAGCTCGGCCTTAATGGCCTGACGCCGAACCACTCCAAAAAAAATTGGAGCTCAATGGGACCGCACGGGAGGCGGGGTGAGGTCGGTCGGTAGGGCCAAAAGGCGGCGAACCCCCGGGCATGGCCGATTGAGCGGTGGCGGGCCCTCCTGCTCGGACAGCTCACTACGGTACCCACGACCAGGCGGACGGGGGAACAGAGAGGGGCAAAATGCGCCAGCGCTCTGGTCCCATCCCGGCCGAAGTGGGTCACGGCAGTGCGCACGAGCAGATGGGGAAGCAGCGTGACGTGCTTGCGCAGCCACCGACCGGCCAGTGGCGGCGCGAGGCCGACGCGGACACGACGGCGCTAACCCCGGACGGCCCACCCCACCGCGCGCGCAGAGAGAGGGAAGGGGCAAAACAGCGAGCGGGACACGCAACCCTCGCACGACGTCAACTGCCACAGCAATAGGGCACAACAGCCTCGGCCGGCTCCCAACCACGGCCGCGCGCGGGCCCACGACGCAACGTAGCGCGACGCGCACAGCGACCACACGGTGACTGTAACAGAACCGACCAAATTATAAGAGCACAAGTACAAAAACAAGTACCGAAGCGCTCAAATTTTCGAACTTGAGCCCATATAATCCCGGTAGTCAATCGAAACCACGAAGGATTTCAAACCAACCTGCTTACAACCAGGATCGCATCATTCAACATACAACATCATACGTTACATTTCACAAGTAGTTCTGAAATAAGTTTACATAAACGGAGTCGCAATTATTACAAACCAAGTTTATAAAGTAGCGGAAGCATAACACACACCAGATGTTAACTACTGCCAGTCTTGATGATCAACAACCCGCAAAAGCATGAGGAAAGTACATAAAAGATGATCACGCCCAAGTGATCTAGTCCTCTTCACCCGTAGGGTGGAGACAAGTTTTGCAGAAGCCTTGATAGAGCATATCATCTGCAACAGGAGGGAATAAACCCTGATTACTGGAATGTACTCAGCTAGACTTACCCGTCGAAAACCAGAAATAAGATGACACCAAGGATTATGCAAGGCTTACACAAGAGGCTAGCTGACATAACATTTTGCATAAAGGCATAAGTAATTTAAACTCTTATAGCCTGTACTAGCAGTTATTTTTAGCATTTACCTGTCATCTATCTTAGCACCTGTACTAAACATGCACTTGATTATAATCAAACAATTATCATCATTATATCCAGAGCAGGTATGAATTGTGGTAACATTGTATCATTCCCTTAACCACCAGTTCATTTAATGAGATCTACGTTGCCGCTGCTCAAGTCAAGTGCTCACTAACCGGGAGCGACGGCGATTCGAATCGAATTCCTATCCAGCTAGAGGGGTATTTCTAACACTCACCGAGTCACGCCTGGCGAAGGCTGCTCAGGTCATCTTTTGTACAGTTCAGGAATCGCGGGCCCGAATAATGTCGCGTCCCCAAGGGCGACACTCTGCCAGGTGATAGGGACTCTAACCCCCCCTTGGTCTCACGCCAATGTCCCCAAGCACATCCTTTCTCTCCTCCAAGATGCAACCTACCATTCGATTCCCGGCCTGAACCATACTACTCGACTTCGCGGTCGGCACGGCTTATCCGGCCAACTAAGTGTTAGACTGCGTTCAACATGACTCAAGGACGTACAGCGAATCGGTCCTTAAACGACTCAAACGAGCATAGCTCCACACCCAAGACGTGAAGTGTCTTGCGGCTGTACTATCGAACTCCCGCCCGGTCTCAATTTTATTTTAAGACATGGTTCCATCCACGATAGCCATAAAGCCACTCGTGACTCCTTCCTACATCTCGCGGATGACCGGAAATCACCCGACTTCTACCGAACTAAGCAGGGCTAAGCATTGACACGTGCCTAAACCTAATATAGGATTAAGTACGATATCTGGACAAGGACAGGTATAATGCAACAAGTGTTTTCATATAACTCCTACAACTTAATGCAGTAAACAATTAAAAGTACTCAAGATTAATTTATAAAACAATAGGTTCAGCATACACCGGGGCTTGCCTTTCAGAAAGGTCGACGGTCGGTGGTCAGGGCACTCGGGCAAGTCTTCAGCGGCGTCTCCTTCGCCGACTAGTTCCGCTGGCTCCTCTGGCTGGTCCTGGACTTCCTCCGGAATCACAAGCTCGAATTCGAGGAGAGTTACCCCCTCCAGTACACCTATTGCATGAATGCACAATAATTATCATGGATGCATAAAGGTGCAACATGCTCGGAATGAAATGCATTTCAGAAATAAAATAATAATCTAATCAAGTTACTTTATTAGTACGTGCAAATCTCTTCTCCGGAGGAGAAGTACTTACCTAATCTACCCAACCTAAGATATAGTTGTTCCTCTTCGGTTAAGGCCCTAACACCTAACACACAAGAGTAATATTACTTAGGTTACCACAGTAAGTTATTCTGGACAGCAGCTCAAAAATTCTAACATAACTGGAGAATCCCAACTCCTAGAGATATGATCTAAGACAATCTGGAAAACTTATGAAATGCTCTACAAATCATTTTCAGACCTCAACCCTTAATTCCTAAGTTTTCCATTTCGAATTCCTCAAGTTCCATAATCTGTCCTCTCTAAACAGAGGGCAGTCAATTCTGGACCGTCACTTAAAACAGCAACAACTCCCAAACTACTAATCCAAATGCTCCCAAATTTTGATACAAGCTCATTTACAAATTTTACTACAACTTTGGTAATTACAAGTTTTCCAGAAACCACCTTTATCCAAGGTCAAACCTAGAAATACTATCAGCTGTCCAGAAAACCTAAAATTGCAAAGATTAAATATTTATTGATGTGGCAAACATTCTCTAAGACCAAACTAATACTACTACAAGTTCACAAATGTCACAAAAACACCAGAAAGTAAGGTGTGCCCACCTAGAATATTTATTTAAACCCATTTCTTAATTTACTTAAGTAATTAAGTGGAATTTCAAACATATATGTAAACTGCTCCTAAAATTCTACAAAAATTACATGAGACTCTCTGACCCAAAAAGAGGCTACTGTAAAAATTTGAACTCAATTTATTCACAGGAACTCTCTGAACAAAATTTACAAGCCCAAAAGGCTGATTTTTGTATAAATAACAAAGCATAGTAAAAAGTGTCAAACAACAGATTTCCTAATTTTCTTAGACACTCTAGGGTACCAAGACATTCTCCAAAAAGTTATATGAACATTTCACATGTAGAATAATTACTAAAATTCATTTAAGTATTTCCTAGAATAACAAGATAGCCTTATAACTTAAAAAGTACTTAAGCACTACTGCCGAAATTTTTACCAGAGCTAGAGCAAGTATACATTAGCCTACTCACCAAATTTCATAATTTTTGGAACACTGAAACTTAAGATATAATTTAAACAAGTTTGCATGTGATTTAAAACACAATTCAAAGACCTATTTAAATATCCCAGAAAACAAACATCACATAACAAATTCATATTTTTCTAAAATACTACACACCATGTAGATCCCAACAAAATTTATCTTATAATTTTTGGGCAAGTAAAACCCTAGATCTACATTTTCTAAACATTATCTAAAACTGTGACAGAATAAAAGGAAATGAAATAATTCAGATTTGCTACTGGGCCGGCCCGGGAAAAACGCGGCCCAAAAACTCGCGGCGTGGCCCGCTCCCGCGCGCGGCCTGCTCGGGCTCCCGCCCGCGCGCGTGTGACTGACCAGGTGGCCCCACTTATCAGCGAGAGAGAGGCGGAGGGGAGGAGCTGTGGTCGCCGGAGCTCGCCGTCGGTGAGCCGACCGGCGAAGCTGAGCGGACGAGCATGACCACGTCATCGAGCTAAGCCGATTGGTGGCAAGAACGGGACGGCGGAGCAACGGGAAAGCACTCGCCGTCAGTCATGGCGGCACGGTGGAGGTGCGCGGCGGTACGCCGGCGACGGTGAGCCCCTACCGCCTCAACCAAGCCCGCTCCGAGTTTCCCGAGGTCACTGGAACGCTAACTATGGGAAAAGGAAGGGATGAGAAGGGCCGAGCCGCTCTGACCACGGTGGCCTCACACTCCGGTGAGGTCCCGAACGCGGCCGTGGTGGCGGAAGCGAGCAACGCAGCCTCACCTTCGCTCAAACGCCCCCGGAAAGGGGTGGAGGTGGTAGAGGGAGATGATGCGGTGTCGCTGGCGGGAGGAATTGGGCCGAGACTCAATGACGACGGCGCACGAGCGCGGGGAAGTGGCACGGCGGCAATGGCACCTCGGTGCTCCGCCCTGGCTCGGAGAGGACGAGAGGGAAGCAGATGCGCGAGTGAGGGACAGGGTCCAGCTTCGTGGCGTCCTTGAAGGCGTCGCGACCCGACGGGTGGGGCCAAGGCCAGCGTACGGCTGCCACCGCGTGGCCACGCGTCGACGACGGCCTGCGGCCGGTCGGCCACGACAGTCATGACCGAAGTCTGACTTAACTGAATCGCGTCTGAAACGGTGACTGACAGAGCGATTTTGAGTTCATTTTACTCCTAATCCAGCGAGAACCAGTTATGGGTGCTGTTGGCAATGTTGTAGAGCTACATGAGGACTACAAGTTTGTCAATTGGAGTTTGGACTGGTTCGGCCTGGATTTGAAACTACAAGGCTCCAAAGTGGTAACCCTTGAAACTGAAACTTAGTTTCAGTCACTAAGCCGACGGAAACCCGATTTTCTAGACACCATATCTCCTAAACCATTTAGAACTAGGTGATGGTGATATTGACAATGTTGTAGAGCTATGTGTGGACAACAACTTTGTCAATTGGCTCCAGGACTGGTTTGGCCTAGTTTGTGAGTTACAGGTTGCTAAAGTGAGGTACTGTGAAACGGTTTTCAGCTCCACACTTAGCAAAAATGGCTAAGTCCCAAAACAGCCTCTAATACTGACTTGTGGGCCATTTTTGAGCATGTTCTGATCATTTTCATGAGATGGCCATATTAGAACTTTTGTTCCTTATGAAATTCTGTACAACTTTGCTTAAGGTTGCTCCTCCATGCAAGATCTCTAAACTAGACTTTTTAATTGGTCAAACCAGATCACTCCAGGGGTCCAACTTAGTCAACAACATTTGGAAGGGCAATTTGGTAATTTTGGTCAACATGAACATTGCTCCACTACTTACCCTAAACGTAATTAAGGTGTTATAAGACCTAATTAGCCACCCTACACATTGGTTGCACAAAATTCCTAGTGTCACATACTTTGGCACAAGTAATTCAACACTTTCACCCAAATGTTGCAAACTCATGTTGCACATGTTGCATGAGTGTGTTGCACAACACTTGCTTTTTACTTCACATGAAATATAAACATATTATAAGCTTATGCATGAAATGAATGATGCTTGCTTATGCTCATGCAAATGCAATGCAATTAAGGAGCTAAACACCTGGGGTGTTACAGCCCTCCCCCCTTATAAAAATCTCGTCCCGAGATTTGGAAAGCGTACCATTTTTCATAGAATTCCTTATAACCATCCCGCAGATAGTCCTCCCGTTCCCATGTAGCGTCACTTTCACTACCCTGATTACTCCACATTACTTTATACCACTTAACCACTTTGCTTCTAGTCACTCGTTCCTGAGTATCGATCACTCGGACTGGCTTTTCTTCGTAAGTTAGATCGGATTCCAGCCTGATATCTCCTAAAGGGACTCTTTCCTCAGGAACTCGAAGACACTTTTTGAGCTGAGATACATGGAAAACGTTGAATATGGCACTCATTTCTGGAGGCAACTGGATTTTATACGCAACAGCTCCACTCTTGCCTATGATCTGGAAAGGACCCACGTATCTTGGCGCAAGTTTTCGCTTAACGCCAAAACGTTGGACACTCTTCATTGGAGAAACTTTCAGATACACGAAGTCCTCAACTTCGAACTCGAGTGGTTTTCTACGACGATCAGCATAACTTTTCTGTCTAGCTTGGGCTGCAGCCATATGTTTTTGGATGGTACGGACTTGTTCCTCAGCTTCCTCAACAAAAGCAATACCATAAAATCTCCTTTCACCAGCTTCTACCCAGTTTAGTGGAGTTCTACACTTACGACCGTACAAAGCTTCGAATGGAGCCATCTTAATACTCTCTTGATAACTATTATTGTACGAAAACTCGGCTAGAGGTAACCATTTTTCCCAAGAACCCTTGGATGAAATGACACATGCCCACAACAGATCTTCCAAGATTTGGTTAACACGTTCCGTCTGACCAGACGTCTGGGGGTGATAAGCAGAGCTTCTCACTAACTTGGTTCCCAGAAGGTGATGCAAGTGCTCCCAAAAGCGAGCGGTGAACTGGGGACCACGGTCAGATACGATAGTACGAGGTATCCCATGAAGCCGGACTATCTGATTGAAGTACAACTCAACATAGTCAGTGGGACGATAGTCCACTCTAACTGGAATGAAGTGAGCTGATTTGGTCAAACGATCCACAATTACCCAGATGGAGTTATGATTTTTGATAGTAGGAGGAAGACCGACAATGAAATCCATACTTATCTCTTCCCATTTCCAACCTGGGATAGAAAGTGGTTGAAGCAACCCAGCTTTCATATGCACAGCTTTAACTCTACAGCAGGTGTCACACCTAGCCACATATGCAGCTATTTCTTTCCGCATCTTGGTCCACCAATAGTATGGCTTCAAATCATAATACATCTTATTGCTACCAGGATGGATGGACAACTTAGAGGAGTGTGCTTCAGACATAATATCATTTCGAAGCTCCCGGTCCTTAGGCACAACTAACCTATCCTTGAACCATAGTACAACCTCTTCATCTACCCTGAACTGTGTAGTTTCTTGCTCTTTCATCTTACGCTTGATGTGGAATATACCAGTGTCAGTCTTTTGGAGCTCAATAATTCTGCTTTTGAGAGTACAACTGACAGTGATGTTGTACAAGACTGCTAGATGTAGAAGGCGAGACCGATGAAAATCAGTTTCAACTAAGGAATGGCAATGAGACTTATGGCTTAAAGCATCCGCAACCACATTTGCCTTGCCAGGATGATAGTGCACTTGAAGGTTATAATCCTTAATCAACTCGAGCCATCTTCGTTGACGCATATTCAACTCAGGTTGGGTGAAGATGTATTTGAGGCTTTTGTGGTCTGTGTAGATATTGCAAACATTGCCCAACAGATAGTGTCGCCAGGCTTTCAAAGCATGAACAACTGCGGCGAGTTCTAAGTCATGCGTTGGATAATTCGCCTCATGCTTCCAAAGTTGTCGAGAGGTATATGCAATTACTCGGCCTTCCTGCATCAACACACCTCCCAAACCTATGCCTGAGGCATCACAATAAACATCAAATGGTTTCTCGATATCCGGTTGTGCCAAAACCGGAGCTGAGGTTAGGAGGGTTCGCAGTTGGTGAAAAGCCGCATCACACTCAGGAGTCCAGACAAACCTGGTGTCTTTCTGCAGCAACCGAGTCATTGGCTTGGCTATTTTGGAGAAATCCGGGATGAAGCGACGATAATAGCCAGCCAAACCAAGAAAACTTCGGACCTCGTGAACCAAGATAGGAGCCTTCCAGTTCAGTACTTCCTGTACCTTGGCGGGATCCACCATAATTCCTCCATCAGACAACACATGCCCAAGGAAAGGTACTTCACGAAGCCAGAATTCGCACTTACTGAACTTTGCATATAGTTGATGTTCACGTAGTCTTGTGAGGACTATACGCAGATGTTCAGCGTGATCCTCCTCATTCACAGAATATACCAGGATGTCATCAATAAATACCACCACAAACTTGTCCAATTCAGGCATAAACACCGAATTCATCAAGTACATGAAGTGTGCGGGGGCATTTGTTAAGCCGAAAGACATAACAAGATACTCATAAAGACCGTATCTGGTAAAAAAGGTTGTCTTTGGAACATCTTCTGGGCGAATTTTAATTTGATGGTAGCCCGATCTTAGATCGATCTTGGAGAAAACTTTAGCTTTAGACAACTGATCGAACAAGATGTCAATACGTGGTAGAGGGTACTTATTTTTTACAGTGACTGCATTGAGAGGTCTATAATCTACGCACATCCGCAACGACTGATCCTTCTTCTTTACAAAGATGGCAGGACATCCCCACGGCGACGAACTAGGACGAATCAACCCCTTCTTCAAAAGTTCATTCAATTGCACCTTAAGTTCAGCGAGTTCATTTGGAGGCATCCTATAGGGTCTCCTAGAGATGGGAGCTGTGCCAGGCAACAACTCAATTTTAAACTCCACATCCCGATCCGGAGGGAGCCCCGGCAAATCATCGGGAAAAACGTCTGGAAACTCATTTACTACAGGAATTTCGGTCAACGCCTTTGCTTGCACAGCATGAACTTCCCCAAACAAATCCACTTTTCTGGGAAGTTGTACCAGAAAACCCTTTTGATCTGTAGGGTCTCTGAGCATAACTACCCGAGTGGATGTATCAATGAGTACCCCATTCTGACTCATCCAATTCATGCCCAGAATAACATCGATGCCTAAGCCCGGCAAAACCACTAAGGCAAGCGAGTACTTTCGCCCTTCTATATCAAGCTCAAGAGTCCCCACTACTTTATTTGTGGAAATATTCCCACTTGTTGCGCTAATACAATAACCCTCACCTTCAACAGTATGCAATTTATGTGCAAACTCTGATGCAAACTTAGGACTGATAAAGGAATGCGAAGCACCCGAATCAAAAAGTACCACTGCAGGATGCTGGTCAACTAGGAACTTACCAGCAGTGACAACCTCACCAGATGGGATTTCCTCAATACTGTTATAATGGGCGTGCCCTTGACGGCCACCTGGGTTGACATTCTTCTTGGGGTAAGGACAGTTCCTAGACCAATGGCCTGGCTTGTTGCAGTTCCAGCAAGGCATGTTGCTAGGAGGGACACTGGAGCTGCCTTGGCTCGAACTACTTTTTGGCAGAGCCACTGTATATGCCTTACGAAACCCAGTCTTCACTAGCGCCTTCTTTTGTGGAGGACGGAACTTAGCAGTTGTGGCAGGAGGGCGAGGAGGTGCCCTCGGGGCAGCTGGAGCTCGAGACTGTGAAGCACTCGCCTCAATGGCCCTTTTGCGGCTCTTAGAGGCAGAATAGATAGCATTGTTGTTCTCTTGAGTCAGAGCATCACTGATAAATTCATTGAAAGTAGTGCACTTACTAGTGCCCATAGTCTTCATCAGCTTCGGGCCTAGGCCTCTTTTAAAGCTAGCAATTTTCTTAGAATCGGTATCCACAAACTCTGTGGCATACCTTGCCAGGTTGTTGAAAGATTGGAGATATTCGGTCAAACTTTTATTTCCCTGCGACAGCCTCATGAATTCTGTGTGTTTGATAGCCATAAGACCTGGAGGAATATAATTCCCACGGAATGCAGCCTTGAACTGGTCCCAAGCAATCGGGACATTTGCAGGCAGTGTGGAACGATAGTGGCTCCACCAAATACCCGTTGGACCATGCAATTGATGAGAAGCATATTCAGTCTTTAGCTCATCAGTCAGGCGAAGCAGACGAAACTTTTGCTCAATAGTATTTAACCACTCATCAGCTTGCAGTGGTTCCTCCGCCTCCTTAAAGAGCGGGGGCTTAGTATCAAGGAAGTCCTTGAAATCACTGTATTGATTGGGTTCCGGGCCCTGGCGGCCAGGACGAGCCTCCCGGTTGGCAAGCTGACGCATAGCATCTACCAGCATGCGCTGCCCTTCAACCACGGTCTGCATTAACTCAGCCGGGGTAGGTGGTGGCGGAGGGGGTGGCTGTTCCTCATCCTCATTGCCACGACCCCGACGAAGATTGTACGACATCTGCAAAATGCATAGCCAATGAGCACTGACGATGTGGGAAATTTGTAAATGAATTATTGTAAATTTGTCAAACTGACTTCATGAAATAGACTCCTCAAATACTCATGGCACAATAATTCATCACGACCGCACAATCATTCAAGCAGATCAATCGGCGCAATCATGCGATAGAATCCAACTAGATGTACTTTGATAAAGGCTCACACACAAGGAGCACCGCAGTTACTGAACCGTTTACGTTAAAATCTACGTGATTTTTGTTCTTTTGCCCGGTACTTGGATTCAGTTTCAAAGTGTTTAGTTGACTGAGAAAGGCTACTTCAAACTGATCACAAAGAGACTTCTCAACGGTAGAGTTCCATGGTGGATCATGACTAGCCACCTCGATACCAGCGCGTGCCAAGCAGCACAGCCTTATGTCGCACGCCATAGGAGGCCCTCGGTTTCGTCGCGGCACCGAAGGGTACTAATCGTGACACCATCATCGAACGCCACTCAACAAGACATCCAATTGCGATCGAAATTAACAGGTTCCACTAAACATCCAAGAAACATAGGGTTCAACCTTACATCAGAAAAGTCAAGTTATTACAAAGCCTCACTCCAACACAGGGAGGGCACAAAGGGCGATCCTAACATCATAGCTACGTGATAACTACTCTAAGCATCGTCCTCAGAGTCGGTGTCAAGGATCTCCTCTCCGTCCTCATCACTAACAGGCTCTAACTCCTCGTCTTCTTCTTCTTCTGGCGCTTCCTCTGGTGCGGCATCTTGGGGTCCGTTGACCTCCACTTCATTATCATTTTCAGCCATAACGATTTCCGAACCCATGTCCTCATCGACGTTGTTGTTTCGAGGCAGCAGAGGATTTAGCTGGTTGTTCAGGCGGTGCACTTCTTCATGAAGATTGTCATTGTATTCTTCAGCATTCTCCAACTGCTGTTCGAGCTCAAACTGACGAGCTCTCAGAACGTTCTCCTCGTGCCAGGCTTCATCCCTCTGGTTCATGACACGGACCAGCATGCGTTGACAGTTGCGGTTTGCTACTGTCAATCTCTAGACTGCAAGGGTTTCCTGGTCACGATCACGGATCACTTGCTCCAGTTGCTGACGCGCTGCATTCCTGGCAGCAGTCACTTCAGCCAACTCTGCCCTCAGCCTTTCCACCTCAGTAGGCTCAGGGCGGGGCTCACGTGGAGCGAGCTGGTGACGTGGTGCCCTGCCCCCAGTGGACTTACGCGCGGTCCTCTTGGTACGTGCCATCTGTAGCAACAGATAAGATACTACTTAAAGTGAGGATCATTTAGGGGATACGAAATTTACTTTAGTCGGGAGTACTGAAATTTTTAAGGAGGGAGTAAATGATATGTATGATATAATTAAACATGATGCATGCACATTCCGTACGCCCTCTCACCTTAGTAGAAACCTAAAGTTCTAACGCTAGGCGGTGGCATACATACGTTCTCTCATATAAGCGAAACTATCGGTCTACTCGTTACGCTGTTAGTGTACCTGCAGAAAACCTCATTTCAGCCCAACAGTTTCCCAATATAAGCACACAAGAAAGCAGTAATTTAAATACTTTCCATATACACATCCCCTGATGTATATACTTCAGTATCAAAGCTACCCGATATAAAGGTTCCCACAATTAAGTGCTTACGTAATTACATGGTTTAAACATGTAAGTATGCAAGTCACCAAAACTACTCTCCCCTAGATCGCCGGTTGGATGATCATGCTCTCTCAACTCACACTTACCAGAGCGTCGAGGCGATTGATCCATACATTACCACCCAAGTGGATGGCATCCATACAATATCACGCCGTATGGACGACGAAACAAAAACAAACAAGGCCCCCAAGTTAGTCTTTATAATAAGCCACCTAAGAGTCCTTATTTGGGCTAAGGGATGTGATCACTGGCATACCTAAAAAAATATTTTTTTTAGTGTTTTAACCCTTTTCATAATCAAATATTTTTGTTTTTAAATACTCGTAAGATGTTTTTAATGTTGAATTATGCTCCGGTACCAGCTGTAACAGAACCGACCAAATTATAAGAGCACAAGTACAAAAACAAGCACTGAAGCGCTCAAATTTTCGAACTTGAGCCCATATAATCCTGGTAGTCAATCGAAACCACGAAGGATTTCAAACCAACCTGCTTACAACCAGGATCGCATCATTCAACATACAACATCATACGTTACATTTCACAAGTAGTTCTGAAATAAGTTTACATAAACGGAGTCGCAATTATTACAAACCAAGTTTATAAAGTAGCGGAAGCATAACACACACCAGATGTTAACTACTGCCAGTCTTGATGATCAACAACCCGCAAAAGCATGAGGAAAGTACATAAAAGATGATCACGCCCAAGTGATCTAGTCCTCTTCACCCACAGGGTGGAGACAAGTTTTGCAGAAGCCTTGATAGAGCATATCATCTGCAACAGGAGGGAATAAACCCTGAGTACTAGAATGTACTCAGCTAGACTTACCCGTCGAAAACCAGAAATAAGATGACACCAAGGATTATGCAAGGCTTACACAAGAGGCTAGCTGACATAATATTTTGCATAAAGGCATAAGTAATTTAAACTCTTATAGCCTGTAGTAGCAGTTATTTTTAGCATTTACCTGTCATCTATCTTAGCACCTGTACTAAACATGCACTTGATTATAATCAAACAATTATCATCATTATATCTAGAGCAGGTATGAATTGTGGCAACATTGTATCATTCCCTTAACCACCAGTTCATTTAATGAGATCTACGTTGCCGCTGCTCAAGTCAAGTGCTCACTAACCGGGAGCGACGGCGATTCGAATCGAATTCCTATCCAGCTAGAGGGGTATTTCTAACACTCACCGAGTTACGCCTGGCGAAGGCTGCTCAGGTCATCTTTTGTACAGTTCAGGAATCGCGGGCCCGAATAATGTCGCGTCCCCAAGGGCGACACTCTGCCAGGTGATAGGGACTCTAACCCCCCCTTGGTCTCACGCCAATGTCCCCAAGCACATCCTTTCTCTCCTCCAAGATGCAACCTACCATTCGATTCCCGGCCTGAACCATACTACTCGACTTCGCGGTCGGAACGGCTTATCCGGCCAACTAAGTGTTAGACTGCGTTCAACATGACTCAAGGACGTACAGCGAATCGGTCCTTAAACGACTCAGACGGACATAGCTCCACACCCAAGACGTAAAGTGTCTTGCGGCTGTACTATCGAACTCCCGCCCGGTCTCAATTTCATTTTAAGACATGGTTCCATCCACGATAGCCATAAAGCCACTCGTGACTCCTTCCTACATCTCGCGGATGACCGGAAATCACCCGACTTCTACCGAACTAAGCAGGGCTAAGCATTGACACGTGCCTAAACCTAATATAGGATTAAGTACGATATCTGGACAAGAACAGGTATAATGCAACAAGTGTTTTCATATAACTCCTACAACTTAATGCAGTAAACAATTAAAAGTACTCAAGATTAATTTATAAAACAATAGGTTCATGCACCGGGGCTTGCCTTTCAGAAAGGTCGAGGGTCGGTGGTCAGGGCACTCGGGCAAGTCTTCAGCGGCGTCTCCTTCGCCGACTAGTTCCGCTGGCTCCTCTGGCTGGTCCTGGACTTCCTCCGGAATCACAGGCTCGAATTCGAGGAGAGTTACCCCCTCTGGTACACCTATTGCATGAATGCACAATAATTATCATGGATGCATAAAGGTGCAACATGCTCGGAATGAAATGCATTTCAGAAATAAAATAATAATCTAATCAAGTTACTTTATTAGTACGTGCAAATCTCTTCTCCGGAGGAGAAGTACTTACCTAATCTACCCAACCTAAGATATAGTTGTTCCTCTTCGGTTAAGGCCCTAACACCTAACACACAAGAGTAATATTACTTAGGTTATCACAGTAAGTTATTCTGGACAGCAGCTCAAAGATTCTAACATAACTGGAGAATCCCAACTCCTAGAGATATGATCTAAGACAATCTGGAAAACTTATGAAATACTCTACAAATCATTTTCAGACCTCAACCCTTAATTCCTAAGTTTTCCATTTCAAATTCCTCAAGTTCCAGAATCTGTCCTCTCTAAACAGAGGGCAGTCAATTCTGGACCGTCACTTAAAACAGCAACAACTCCCAAACTACTAATCCAAATGCTCCCAAATTTTGACACAAGCTCATTTACAAATTTTAATACAACTTTTGTAATTACAAGTTTTCCAGAAACCACCTTTATCCAAGGTCAAACCTAGAAATACTATCAGCTGTCCAGAAAACCTAAAATTGCAAAGATTAAATATTTATTGATGTGGCAAACATTCTCTAAGACCAAACTAATACTACTACAAGTTCACAAATGTCACAAAAACACCAGAAAGTAAGGTGTGCCCACCTAGAATATTTATTTAAACCCATTTCTTAATTTACTTAAGTAATTAAGTGGAATTTCAAACATATATGTAAACTGCTCCTAAAATTCTACAAAAATTACAGGAGACTCTCTGACCTAAAAAGAGGCTACTGTAAAAATATGAACTCAATTTATTCACAGGAACTCTCTGAACAAAATTTACAAGCCCAAAAGGCTGATTTTTGTATAAATAACAAAGCATAGTAAAAAGTGTCAAACAACAGATTTCCTAATTTTCTTAGACACTCTAGGGTACCAAGACATTCTCCAAAAAGTTATATGAACATTTCACATGTAGAATAATTACTAAAATTCATTTAAGTATTTCCTAGAATAACAAGATAGCCTTATAACTTAAAAAGTACTTAAGCACTACTGCCGAAATTTTTACCAGAGCTAGAGCAAGTATACATTAGCCTACTCACCAAATTTCATAATTTTTGGAACACTGAAACTTAAGATATAATTTAAACAAGTTTGCATATGATTTAAAACACATTTCAAAGACCTATTTAAATATCCCAGAAAACAAACATCACATAACAAATTCATATTTTTCTAAAATACTACACACCATGTAGATCCCAACAAAATTTATCTTATAATTTTTGGGCAAGTAAAACCCTAGATCTACATTTTCTAAACATTATCTAAAACTGTGACAGAATAAAAGGAAATGAAATAATTCAGATTTGCTACTGGGCCGGCCCGGGAAAAACGCGGCCCAAAAACTCGCGGCGTGGCCCGCTCCCGCGCGCGGCCTGCTCGGGCTCCCACCCGCGCGCGTGTGACTGACCAGGTGGCCCCACTTATCAGCGAGAGAGAGGCGGAGGGGAGGAGCTGTGGTCGCCGGAGCTCGCCGTCGGTGAGCCGACCGGCGAAGCTGAGCGGACGAGCATGACCACATCATCGAGCTAAGCCGATTGGTGGCAAGAACGGGACGGCGGAGCAACGGGAAAGCACTCGCCGTCGGTCATGGCGGCACGGTGGAGGTGCGCGGCGGTACGCCGGCGACGGTGAGCCCCTACTACCTCAACCAAGCCCGCTCCGAGTTTCCCGAGGTCACTGGAACGCTAACTATGGGAAAAGGAAGGGATGAGAAGGGCCGAGCCGCTCTGACCACGGTGGCCTCACACTCCGGCGAGGTCCCGAACGCGGCCGTGGCGGCGGAAGCGAGCAATGCAGCCTCACCTTCGCTCAAACACCCCCGGAAAGGGGTGGAGGTGGTAGAGGGAGATGCTGCGGTGTCGCTGGCGGGAGGAATTGGGCCGAGACTCGATGACGACGGCGCACGAGCACGGGGAAGTGGCACGGCGGCAATGGCACCTCGGTGCTCCGCCCTAGCTCGGAGAGGACGAGAGGGAAGCAGATGCGCGAGTGAGGGACAGGGTCCGGCTTCATGGCGTCCTTGAAGGCGTCGTGACCCGACGGGTGGGGCCAAGGCCGGTGTACGGCTGCCATCGCGTGGCCACGCATCGACGACGGCCTGCGGCCGGTCGGCCACGACAGTCATGACCGAAGTCTGACTTAACTGAATCGCGTCTGAAACGGTGACTGACAGAGCGATTTTGAGTTCATTTTACTCCTAATCCAGCGAGAACCAGGTATGGGTGTTGTTGGCAATGTTGTAGAGCTACATGAGGACTACAAGTTTGTCAATTGGAGTTTGGACTGGTTCGGCCTGGATTTGAAACTACAAGGCTCCAAAGTGGTGACCCTTGAAACTGAAACTTAGTTTCAGTCACTAAGCCGACTGAAACCTGATTTTCTAGACACCATATCTCCTAAACCATTTAGAACTAGGTGATGGTGATATTGACAATGTTGTAGAGCTATGTGTGGACAACAACTTTGTCAATTGGCTCCAGGACTGGTTTGGCCTAGTTTGTGAGTTACAGGTTGCTAAAGTGAGGTACTGTGAAACGGTTTTCAGCTCCACACTTAGCAAAAATGGCTAAGTCCCAAAACAGCCTCTAATACTGACTTGTGGGCCATTTTTGAGCATGTTCTGATCATTTTCATGAGATGGTCATATTAGAACTTTTGTTCCTTATGCAATTCTCTACAACTTTGATTAAGGTTGCTCCTCCATGCAAGATCTCTAAACTAGACTTTTTAATTGGTCAAACCAGATCACTCCAGGGGTCCAACTTAGTCAACAACATTTAGAAGGGCAATTTGGTAATTTTGGTCAACATGAACATTGCTCCACTACTTACCCTAAACGTAATTAAGGTGTTATAAGACCTAATTAGCCACCCTACACATTGGTTGCACAAAATTCCTAGTGTCACATACTTTGGCACAAGTAATTCAACACTTTCACCCAAATGTTGCAAACTCATGTTGCACATGTTGCATGAGTGTGTTGCACAACACTTGCTTTTTACTTCACATGAAATATAAACATATTATAAGCTTATGCATGAAATGAATGATGCTTGCTTATGCTCATGCAAATGCAATGCAATTAAGGAGCTAAACACCTGGGGTGTTACAGTGACCGTGCTCGGCTGGCCAACCAACCGCGACACAGCACGCGCACGAATCTTAAAGTCCCTGTCACGCCAAAACGAGTGATCGAGCGACCGAACGATCCTCATCAACACCAAGAGGGTACACTAGGCTATCGTTCTGAGCCAAAACATACCGCCACCCAGGAACTAGATTTCACGGAACAGACTCGCCAACACGGTTAACGCGGAAACCTTCAATTTAATATTTTTATTAGCTAATTCGATTTACTAAAATGATCCCACGAACAAGGCGCAAGCTAAAACACATAAATAAATGCTCATGACATGTTTTAGTGCAAAGTTACACACGGTAACACCGAGGGTGTTATAGCAGATTGCGCATTGGGAACGATAGGCGGAACCTCAGCATCCACATCACGTTTCGGGACGGGAGGTTCAAAAAATGCCTGCTCACCCATTGGCAGGGACTACCCAAGAGGGATGGGATCAACGAGCACCCGATGCACAACCACGTCCAAACTTTAGAATTGGCTTTTCATAGCCGATCTCACATAGTTGTCCCACTGATCTGCACACCCTATTGGGATCATCTTCCTTAGCATGTTGGGAGGGAAACCTAGGTGAAGTACACCCTCAACTATGATGCCATCATCTCCATAGCAACGTACCTCCTCACGAGCCCTTGCAGTCAACTCACTAAATGATGGCTTCTCATTGAATAGCACATGCACACTTTGCATGTCAACAAACTCAACATATCCATAGCGATCTCGTTCCACAGTTTCTCCATGATATATGCTCACTAGGTTGTCCATCTAGTTCCTAAACATAACGAAGCACAATTGCTTTACTACAATACACACAAAAAGTAAATACTAAATACTACTTACTACTAAGTATTCATAACTAATAACTACTACTAACAACACAGTACTACTAACTATGTCAAGTAACTATCTCCGTAACTAACTATATAACTATTTAACTAACTAAATAACTAAGTAACTATATAAAGTATCCATCAATCTTAATCTATAATACACTAACTAACTAGCTTCATAACTAACTAACTATTATTAAGTAAGAACAACAAAGTATTTTACCTTGTGCAGAAGCGGAGATGCCGGCGCTTGAGATGCGAGCGACGAGCAGCAACGTGCGGCCGAGGCGGCGCCGGGGCACGGGCCCGGGCGGCCGGCGGCGCAGGCACGGCGCGGGCGCGCGGCACGGCGTGGGCGGGGCACGGGCGCGGGCCTGGGCGGCCGGCGGCGCGAGAGCGCGGAGCTCGGGAGCGTGGCACGGCGCGGGCGCGCGCTCGGGCGCGGCCGGGGCGCGGGTGCGGGCGGCGGCCGGCACGGGCGGCCGGGCACGGTCGGCGGCGCGGACGGGCCGGCGACCGTTGGCGGCGTTCCGGCGGACGGCCGTCCGGGCAACGAAGAAGAGAGAGAGAGAAAGGAAAAGAAAGAAGAATACGTTTTTACTGGGAGCTTGGCGCCAAGATCCATGGCGCCATGCATGGCGCCAAGGCTTGGTGTCAGGATCCATGGCGCCATGCTCCCTGCCACGTCAACGCCATGACGGCAGGGTCATGGCGCCAGTGACCCTGGCGCCATACCGTTATATCTTGGCGCCGACGACTATGACGCCAAGACAATGATCCATTTTTTAAAATCTTTCTGTCAGGGGCATATTTGAGAGAATCTTTCGAAAAAAAAGCTTAAAAACAAAAAAAAAATGGGGTATGGGAGTGCGGCCGCATGTGGATCCGCGCACTCGATAATAAGGGTACGTTTGGTTTGTAGGAGTTAAAGTTTAACTCCCATCATATCAATATTCCCTCAAATGTATGGAGTACTAAATGTAGACTAATTGTATGCATGTCGGTACAGATTAGGAGTAATTTATGAGACGAATCTATTAAGTCTAATTAGTCCAAGATTAAAAAAATTTTATCAAATAAGACGAAAGTGTTACAATATTTGTTAAACTTTAACTCCATGAACCCAACACCCCCCCTAAGCCCGGGAAAGCCTGGCCGCCCTGCCCCGGCGCGAGGCTGGCTGGCTTTGCTGGTTACTGCCCCGGCCCGGCCACCCTCCCTCGTCCCTACTAGGTCTTGTACAGTTCCCCAATTCTCCCCAAATTCTACTATGCAAAAGAAGATTTTCCGTTACATCAAAATGTCGGCAAATACATTAAGTACTAAATGTTGATGAAATTAAAAACTAATTGCATAATTTTGTTGTACTTTGCGAGACGAACATTTTAAGCTTAGTTAGTTAAAATTTGGATAATTTTTACCAAATACAAACAAAATGATACAGGAATTCTGATACAGTGTTTTTCTTTCCTATTGTGTGAACTAAACGAGGGCCTAGTGTCCATGATCATCTGTGCCTGTGCCTGTGGCAGTGCGTGCGTGTGTAGCAGGCTACAGTGCGTACTCCTCCTACCAGCGAGCGGAAGACACGAGATGGGATCGGGATAAGTCAGCAGCGATTTGATTTCAGTGCTCGCCAAGCCATAGGCAGCCGGGTCTGGGCTGCTGCCCTGGCAGGCCTGCGCGCGTGGTTGACCGACGCCGCAGAGGGATAGCAGGTAGAGATGGCAACGGGTACCCGAAACCCGAGTACCCGACGGGTATTACCCGATAAAGAGGCGGGTATGGAATGAATTTTCTACCCGTGGGTATGTTATCGGGCAAAATCCTATACCCATCGGGTATGCGGGTACGGGTGTGGGTGTATACTACCCATACCCGCATACCCGCGGGTAAGACATACCCGCAAAAATAACTAGCCAACCTCAGTTATTTTAGCGCATATAAGTCATGAATTTGGTCCATTGAGACATCCACTATATTTCTAGTAGATTGTCTTTTGTTGTAATGATGCTAATAATATTTGTTAGCATGTTTGTAACTTGTTGGAAACTTAGAATGATTTATTTTTGCATGTGACTATTTGATATTTTTAGGTAATTTTCGGGTATGCTATCGGGTACGGGTTACCCGTCGGGTGAGAATTACCCGACGGGTACGGGTATGGAACTATTCTTTTACCCGCATGCGGGTACGGGTAACCCGACGGGTAAAATTTTGCGGGTGCGGGTACGGGTACGGGTGAGCACTACCCGTCGGGTACGTACCCGTTGCCATCTTGAATAGCAGGGCAGTTCCTAAATTTTCATCCGTAAAAAAAATTCTCCGTCACATCGAAATACCGGCAAATATATGTAGTACTAAACGTATTTGAAATCAAAAATTAATTGTATAGTTTTGTTATACTTTACGAGACGAACATTTTAAGTCTAATTAATCAATTTTTAGATAATTTTTTGCACTAAAAAATAAAACGCGCTACAATGTTCCGACAGAAACACTGTAGCGCACAGTGCCGATTCGGTCTGCATGTAAGGCCCTGTTTATCTGGCTTATAATTCGTCTTATTCAGCTTGTTTTTTCAGCCGGAACAATATTTTTCTCTTAAAAAAAATCAGCCAACAGTGTTTTCAGCCGGCTTATAATTCCAGCCGAACTCTCCTAAACACGGCCCAGCTCTTGAGACGAGCTCGTCGCGTTGCTTGCGGTTGCTACGCGCGTTAGCGCTGCTGTCTTCGGATGGCTATGCTATTTTACCGTGTGTTTCGTGCGAATATCTCGACTTGCAAGGCACCGCGAGACCCCCGGCTGCTGCGTTTTGCTTGGGATATGTCTGCCGCTGTGCACGGAACGGAACGGAACGGAACGGGGAGTGATGCTCAAGGAACGCTACTGCGATGGCGTGTGGGTTTTCTGACCGCTTCTCCCTCCCTCCCTACCTTTTGCGTTACTTTTTCTGAAGACAGCAGGTATTTGTTTGAGGAGTTAAAGTTTGACAAATACTGTAGCACTTTCGTCTTATTTGACAAAAATTTCTAATTTTGGACTAATTAGGCTTAATAGATTCGTCTCGTAAATTACTCCTAATCTGTACCGACATGCATGTAATTAGTCTACATTTAGTACTCCATGCATTTAAGGAAACATTAATATGATAGGAGTTAAACTTTAACAAAATCAAAACAAACGGAGCGTAGACGGTTCCCGATCACATGGTTAGGCCAGGATTTGATGCGTTCCTTTTGGGCGTATGTATACCTGCTACTGCTAGCTAGGGTACACACTACGTACCTTATAAGGTTTTCTCCGTCGTTTTCTAACATGTGTCAATTTCATTTGCCAAATAGTTAATGGTTCATTTTGCTTTCCTTTTGACTTCATCCTATAAAGATTTAGAAGTAACTCCCAACCCATGATCTAAAACTTTGTATCGTAACCTAACTTGTCGTGGAACATGCTCACCCGATGTCTTTTACTACATTATATCGCAAAATAGAAAGCTGAAAATAAACAACCTTCACTTTCAGATGATTCTATCGGCTTCCGCTAAGAAACGGTCCTGCTGACTCAGCTTCTACTAAAAAATGGTTTTGTCGGTGAACAAAATGGCCCCGTTCGGCTGGAATTATAAGCCGGCTGAAAAACACTGTTGGCTGATTTTTTGTGAGAGAAAAATACTGTTCCGGCTAAAAAAACAAGCCAAATAAGACGGATTATAAGCCAGATGAACAAGGCCAATGTTGCTCCCATCTTGATATGTAGTGAGAAAAGGGGTACTCCATCTGTCTTTGAAGTAATGCGATTTTCTAGAATAGTACTACGTTGGACAATTTATATAAAAAGATATTAATACAATAATACTTATATCATATTAAATAAGTATCATTAAATTCGCAATGAAGTATATATTTTATAGTATATCTATTAGAGCCATATGCGTTAATAATATTTTCTATAAATTTAGTCAAACTAAAGATAGTTTGACTCAGACCATTTATATAAAAATATTTAATACATATAAAAGGGGGCAGACCCAGTGCCAGAGGCTCCCACACGAGTGGGGTCTGGGGAAGGGAATAACCGAAGTAAAGTCTTACCCCTGCAGAAATTCTGCAGAGAGACGGCTTCGAACCCAGGACCTGGTGACTCGGCGAGCTAGCACTCACCAACTACACCAGGCCTGCCCTTCATTTAATACATATCATGAAGTATATATTTTATAGTATATCTATTTAGAGTTGTATATGTTAATAATATTTCCTATAAATTAGTCAAACTAAAAAGATAGTTTGACTTTAACGTGACCTAAAATTGGGACGGAGACGGCACATATTTCTTTAACAAGATCGTATGTTCCGTTACCAGCTATGCCCCTTTTACACATGGCTATGCTACAGTAGGAAAGCTAGCCTCTTCCATTTCCCTTTCACTAGCTTTCCTACCACTCGTAGGCGACAGATGAGTGGTGCATTGCGACAAACGAGCGCATAATACATGCCCACGCACCATTCACTCCTTTTCATTTCAAATCACAACTATCGTGGAGGATTCCATCTGCGACATTTCTTTATTGGGATTTGGGAATACTATGCAGTACCGACATCGTGGATTACTCATGATATATAGTACTCCGTAACTAATAAAACAAACACACCAGCTGTAAAATTAAATTAAATTAAAGGTCACTTTTCCATCCGGTCCATGTAGTAGCAGTAGTCTATTTGCATGGTTGGATGGTCTCTGTTTTTCCTCCGTTCCAGCTCTCACTCACACTGATGAGTGAGTCACAAGTACTCCTACTCATTCTGCTTGTGGTCCACATCCGCTCCACAAAAAGGTTTCCAGCCCCCCTGTGCCGCGTGCTGCATTTGGCATTGTCATTTACGACGCAAAGTGCGCGGCGCGCCCGTGGGATGGGAAATTGGGGATGCATGGCTGGCTGAAAAGGTTCCCACCTGAGGCCTTGTTCACTTCCCCTCCTAACCCAAAATATTTCCTCTTCCATCCATCACATTAAATCTTTCGACGCATGTATAAAGCATTAAATGTAGGTAAAAAAGATAATTAATTGCATAGTTTGTCTGTAAATGTCGGGACGAATCTTTTAAGCCTAGTTAGTCCATAATTGGACAAATTTTGCCAAATAACAACGAAATATGCTACAGTAACTTTTCAGCTACTTTTCACGAAGTGAACACACCCTGAATGTTTGGACTGTAAAAGCCAGCCCACAGTGAAGTCCCATCATCAGTGATGAATCGCCACCAAAGCAGTGCATAAACGGCAGCATTATCGCTGCAAGGCGAAGAGCCATAGAGCTGGAGATAAGACAGGCCATCGGTCTCACTGTGGTAATTTGCTGATTTAACAGGCGAATGAATTATCGATCCTAGCTATTCGCCGGAGAAAAATCACCCTGTTCGCTTGAACTTATCTGCCAGAATCAGCCAGTCGTTTAGTAATGTTTTTCTCTCACAACAAATCAGCATCAGCATCGACCGTTCCACCGTATTTTTACATCGTGCCGAACAGGCTGAATGTTTTCAGCTCCGCAACAAAAAGGAGCGGATAAATGCTTACGTCCAAGCAGGACGAGACAAGTGGAGCAAATGCGCCACTCCAATGATTCAGTCGAATCGATCGCCGTGGCCCGTGGCCGTGGACGAGATGAGATGAGAGGAGGGTCATTTTCAGGCAGCCGAATCCCATGATTGTTCGTTAAGCTACGTGTTGGCTCGGCAGAGTGAGCTAAGCTATGCACTGTACTGTGTAGATAAGCGAATCATTTCACTGATACAAACTGCACCCGGATTCGTGGACTGCTATGATTTTATTCTTTCCGGTTCCAGAATAGCAGGCGAGCGAGCTGGCCCTCCAAATTCTAAGTTTTTTCACACTCTTTTCATCACATCAATTTTTGAACGCATGCATGAAGTATTAAATGTTGGTAAAAAAATAACTAATTATACAATTTAATAGTAAATCACGAGACGAATCTTTTAAACCTAGTTAGTCTACGATTGGACAATAATTACCAAATACAAACGAAAGTGATACAGTTGTTAGAGTTGAAAAAATTTGCAATCTAAACATGGCCCTGGAGGGAGGGTGAAGCGAGAATCTTGCAGCTGTGAGAAGCTCAGATAGGCTCTCCACGTCAGTTCGGCCGGACGAGGGCAACCGATTTGACCGAAAACCCGAGCCCAGCGCACAGTAACCGCAGATGAGACGAGACGAGACGAGACGAGACGAGACCAACAGGAGCACGGAGTACTGCACAGCACGGGTACTGCTGGATGAGATCAGGCGATCAGAGAATGGCCCATGGCCTGCACTCACTCTCTGATCACCCAAATCAGCTCAAGATCTCCGGTCTACACAGTTTCTCTTTCTCACAAATTAAATTGGTAGAGTAGTAAAGAAATATGGAATAAAATGAAATAAAATCCGTGCTGATAAATGTTGCGGAAACAGCCCATCGACTATTTCAACAGCAACCCCTTTAAGAAAGCAACAGTTTTGTCTGCCAGACATGCCGGCGCAACTTGCCCAACAGCACTACACATCTGGGGTGTGATCGCTTCGCGAAAAGTAGCTGAAAGTTACTGTAGCATCTTTCGTTGTTATTTGGCAAAATTTGTCCAATTATAGACTAACTAGGCTCAAAAGATTCGTCCCGACATTTACAGACAAACTATGCAATTAGTTATCTTTTTTACCTACGTTTAATACTCCATGCATGCGTCGAAAGATTTGATGTGATGTGTGTAAGAGGAAATATTTTGGGTTGAGAGGGGAAGTGAACGAGGCCTGGATGAAAATTTCGCGACATGGAAAATATCTTTCTTCTTTTTTTCTTACGCCTTGTTTAGTTTGCCTCAAAGTTCCAAGTTTTTTCACTCTCTCTCCATCACATTAATTTGTAACCGCTTGCATGGAGTATTAAATGTAGGTAAAAAAATAACTAATTACACAGTTTAGTTGGAAATCACGAGATGAATCTTTTGAGCCTAGTTGGTCCATGATTGGACAATATTTGCCAAATAAGACGAAAATGGTACTATTCATCGGGTTGAAATTTTCTTCAATCTAAACAAGGGCTTACTTTCTTACCCCAAACCCGTCCCAAGGGTAGACGGGAGGATTGTTCTGCCAGCCTATCATCTCCTTGGAACACAAGGGTCCGCCGTGGCGTGGCTGGAGCTGGACGACGACGGCGACAAGTGACAACAAATAAATAACGACACTTTGCTCTTTGCTCACTCTCCAGGGATGGCTTCTGTGGAACCCGTGACAACGACCTCGATGCAAGCGTTTGTGTGTGTTCTCTCCCTCGGTTCACATGGGTATATACTATATAGGTAGCGTTTAGTTCCAAAAATTTTAGCAAAATGACACTGTAGCCACTTTCGTTGTTATTTGGTAATTAGTGTTCAATTATAGTCTAATTATGCTTAAAAGATTCATCTCGTCCATTTCGTCTAAACTGTGTAATTAGTTTTATTTTTTATCTATATTTAATGCTTCATGCATGTGTCCAAAGATTTGATGTGACGGGGAATCTGAAAAATTTTATAAAATTTCTTGGGAACTAAACAGCCCGATAGATATAATAGATTAGATATTAATCGGACGGACATGTTTGGGGGAAATCGTCGTGGGTGGATGGACGACAGCGACGGCGAGCCCGTGCCGAAAGCCAGCAGAAACCACCCTGTTTTTGGAAGCTTATTACTACCTGTAAATGTGATGACGCCCCGGGGATAACGTAGATTATTAACAAAAACGGGTCCGGAAACGGCTCCCGGTCCGGTGGTCTGGGTCCGGAGCTCTCCGCGTCGGGCCATGCGCTACCGACCTCGAAAGAGACGGGGCACCGCGGTGGCAGCGTCAGCGTCCGTCGCGAGACGGGAATCATCGTCACGGCAGGAACGCGATTGAATGCACCTTTCGAGGAAGTAACCTGCGCTGCAAATTGCAGAAAGGAAACGGAAGGTACTCCGTAACAGCTAACAGGAGAATATTTCAGCTTCAGCTCTTTCCATGGGTAGTAGGGCTAGGACGGTATTGAAAGCTTTAAGCGCACGCGACGCGACTCACCGACACAGGAACGGCTGGGAATGCCAATCTCGTGTCAATACTGTTGCAGCAGATGGGGCCCACTTACGGTAGCTATCTGGGCCTTGTAACAGGACCAGACCTGGGCTGCTCTATCTCTGGACCACATCATCTTGTGTTTTTTCTCCCGACTTCATTGCAACTCTCAAGCCAGATTCAAAAGATGCACCAGGACTAGTTTAGTCCAGGTTTGATGAGCAGATCGATCATCAAGGGTAGATTAGATCGCTACAACAAAGGCCCAAAACTGAAAGGGCATGAACATTTGGGCTTTGGCAGCCATTGCACTAAGACCTGCAGGTGCGGTATACCTCACCCCGCATCACATCTACTGGTCCATGATCCAGCGTATATCGATCCGGGCCAAGATACATGCCAGTCTTCTCCATAAGGGCCAGACCTTCCTCCCTTCCATACCGTGAAGAATAAAGCTTCAGGTATTCCATGTCCTGCGTTGGAAAGCAACAAGAAACAGCCTTCAGCACAGGACAACATCGACCAATCTTATAGTGTTTCATATTTCCAATGGAAATCAATTGAACAAGTGGGGTTTGCTCCTAACATTCTTCTGAGAAGTATAACCCTTGAATTACAAAGCCTTGGTCGGACACAGTCTAGTCCAGATATATAATTCTCAGGAAATTCTTTCAATCTGAATATTTCTAACTCCATCGTTCAAAAGCTAGATTTGCTAAGAAAAATAATCAACAAGAATTATCACCTGCATGCCACTGAGAATGCGCTCTAGCCGGGTGGAAGCAACTGGTTCATGTGACGAAGAAAACACTTCACCAGGGTAAAACAGGACACCGTCGCCAGGAGGAAGCCCACGTCGGAAACAGATCTGTGGCACCGCCAAGTTTGAGAATCAGAAATGAAGCAATAGTGGACGCTTGTAAATGTACAGCTGAGCTCAGTCAGAACAACAATGTACTGTGATTTCTAGAATAAGAATACTAAATGGTTTGCTCAAACATTAACTGCAGGAATTATAACATCAATGTAAATTAAAACCCCAAATCAATTCCCAAACAAAGACTAGAATTAAACTTTTAAACTGAGTTGTATCCCCAGAGTGCTAATATATAAAACAAGAATCGCTAACACTTGCATATTTGCTAGAGTTTGTCTCAGTGTTGAGGTAAAAGCGAAGTGTCATTAGCATGACTGTAGCACGAACAGTTAGTCTATTCAAATTTAGTCTTACTTTCTCTAGATGTACAGAAGCAGCATGAGCGCCCCAACATCATCTTACTTGCTTAGAGCCTTCCAGTCATACACTCAGACACTAGGATATGCAAGACTTCAACAATCAAACCTAGGTCGCATACACATGTAACTTTTTTTTTGTCACACGACCTAATACTTCTCTGTAGTTTTAATATCTTTCAAAACAAAGACGAAATCACAAGACTATCAGTATATACTGCAAGTCTTGCAACAGGGGACAGGTATAACCGTATAAAATAAGACAATATACAGTTGGTAAATATTCAACATTTTGCATGCCCCACAGTATACCTCAGCACTTGGGATCATAGCCTTCTCATAGCAGTTGGTACCCCAATAAAGGAATCCTGTCCCACCTTCCTTCCACACTCTCCACATCACTGCCCGGTGCTGGGTTCCACGCATGCCAATGTGCCAATTTGGTTGAGGATCAGAAGGGCCCATACAAACATATGTCCACCACTCCTAAATAGAATCCAGATAATCCCATCAAGACATAAATTTTAAAGATAACAGAGAAGTCCATGCTTGAATGGTAAATGAAAGTTCGAGATAAATGAGAAAAAAAAAACAAAATATTGACTGGGTCAGTTGAGTTTGGAAAGAGTAGGCTGTAGCACAATCTGTAAACAGGAAGTATGCTTCAATGAAGACTGCAGTACCTAAAATAAAGATAACAGTACATAGGTAAAATAACCATACATTTAAGACTATATGCATAGTTCTGCATGCACTCAACAGAAAAGAAATTTCCCATACTCCTCGTAACATCATTGCTAGGATCTCATAAAATATGAAGAAATCATTCAATCACAAGAGAAGAAATCTTGGTCTCTGGCCACAGCCAGCAACAATACATACCAAAATACTACAAAGGGCCAGTGTCAGAGCACCAGATGACAATAGAAACAACAAAAGAAAAAGGATCAGTAAAATGTGACAAGGAATTGTTCATGAAAATATTTCATAAATGTATGAAACTGGGTGCTCTCATCCAATTACCTTACTTGATTTTATACTGTTGTTAGAATCAATGTCAGTTGGAAAAACAAATAACATGATATCATTAACCCTCTCTGAGAATGGACTAAAATGCAACTAAAAAGGCAATTGTTTATGAATTTACTAATAGAATCTTCTTACCTCACCAAGATCAGGCCGTAATTCAGCAACAATATCCTTCACTAGGTCTTCTCTTGTGCCAAGAACCCATTCACTGATAAGAAGACAACAGATCAATAACCGATGTGGCTTATTGGCCGAGATTGATGTAGTGTAACATTATCATTGGTTTGCGCCAAGCCACCAGTGCTTCTACTAGCCTCTGACACATATCTAACATTCATTCAGTGACACCATATCCACAACATGTATTGGAGATAAGTTCCATCAGATTGTCAGTGCTATGTAATCATAATGCTAGTGCCTTGTGAGTAGGGGGATTTTTTTTTTCTGAAATAGGTTAATTGTTCAATCTATTTGGCCTAAATTTTTGTAACGGCTAACATGAACTCTCGAGACCTTGCCCAATTGATACATAAGCTAGGGTCCTCACCCCAGATTCATAAGGCAATAGTGCAAGATATTATAAAACATTAACACTCTGAACCTTATTTGTTATGTTAGTAGAATCTAAGTACCATAACCATGAAACAGTTTATCACAAGTATAATAGCCAAGTGAAATTGAATAATGTTGTGGCTACACATATGTGTGTTGGTTCAGCCTTCAATGTCTTTTTTCGCGGCCGTGTCTGAGCACGTTCAGCCTTCAATGTCAACCCCCCCCCCCCCCCCCCCCCCCCCCCAAAACACACACACCCACACCCAAACAAAATTTAGCAAACTAGTAGAATACAACAATAAGCCAGCAGCAGTGGGTACCTTGTGCAAAAGATTTGCGTGTGCGGACGTAGAACATTTGGAACTTTCACAAAAGCTTCAAATGTAGAGGGAGCCAGTTCATAGCCACTTGGGCCTACACAGATCATTGAAATTATAAGAAAATATATCTTTATATGCTAGAGAAATTCGTGACTTGTCAACCACAATGCCTTATATAGGCATAATCATCTAAATTTTCCAGAACCTAACACTAACAATGCACCAGGAAAGTGACAGAATATTTTTGCCTCAGGCAAATAGTCATATGTCCATTTAATAAACATAAATAAAAGCAAAGTAAAACATATGCTCTAACAAGTATTTCTTGTGCCGCTTTCTGTGGAAAGGCCAAGAGAAGGCTAATGGAGGCCACTGTTTAGTTTCATGGGAGAAAGTTCAGCAGCCTATTCGTTATGGTGGCTTAGGTATCCATAATCTTGAAGTTCTGGGTTAGTCTCTATTGAGTTGCATGCACCAACCACTTCAACCCAAAAGCTTAAGCTGGTGGGGAGAGGTGGACAATTCACTTATATTCCAACACTCCCCCTCACGTGGAGGCTCCCTCAGGCCTCAAACGTGGAATAGGAGCGAGCAGCAATTATTTTATTTAATTGCGCTAACCAGGATTCGAACTCGAGACCTCTGGCTTTGAAACCATATTGAGTTGCATGCACCAACCACTTCAACCCAAAAGTTTAAGCTGATGGGGAGAGGTGGGCAATTCACTTATATTCCAACAGTCTCTTCGTATAAGGTGGACTGCCAGTTCAGGTTCCAAGCACTCGGGCCTTACTTAAAGTTGCTGTGCAAACCATGGTGGGCAATGGTGCTTCAACCAAGTTCTGGTCGGACTGTTGGCTCCATGGCAAGAAAATAGCTGAATATGCTCTCAATCTGATTCAGATCATTCCCAAGAGAGCAGTGAAGCAACGAACGGTGGCTCAAGCTTTACATAATAGAAGATGGGTGTCGGACATCAAGGGGGCTCTAACAGTAAAGGTGCTGGAGTACCTGCAAATCTGTTGGTTGATGATTTTAATCTCCAACAGGACATCCTCAATCATCATCAGGGGCTGCTTATAGGGTCTGGTTCTTATTCGAGCAAATCAGTCTACGGGTGTTTTTTACTGGGACCACAATTTTTGCACCTTGGAAGCGGGTTTGGAAATCTTGAGCCCCTCTCTGTTGCAAATTCTTTATTTGGTTGGCAGTTAAGGGCCCCTGTTGGACAGCTGACCGCCTTGCAAAAAGAGGACTTCCTCACCTGTCTGTTTGTCAACTATGTGATCAAGCTGATGAAACAACGCAGCATACCCTGGTTGCTTGTGTTTTCGCAAGGTAGGTTTGGACAGCTATCTTTCATGTGTTGGGCTTGCTCCCCCTTGCACCAAAGCTAGAGGATTCTCGTTTTTCTAGCTGGTGGTGCAAAACAATCAAGGCTGTTCCAACAGAGCTAAGAGAAGGACTGAATTCATTCATCATTCTGGTTGCTTGGGAGTTGTGGAAGCATAGGAATGCTTGTGTCTTTGAGGGTGCTAGTCCTTGTGTCCAAAGATTTTTAGCTGTGGTTTCTGAAGAGTGTTTGTTGTGGTGTTGGGCTGGAGCTAAGGCTCTGCAACAGCTTCTTAGTAGGTTGCTACCTATAGCTGCTTAGGCGCTTTTTGGGCAGTGGACATCTGTTTTTCATAGTGTGTGGCACAAAGAGTCCTGCTTTTGGTTACTTGGGGGAAGAGCCTCTCCACCATTGTTTTTATTCTCTTCTTAATGAAATGACACGTAGCTCTCCTGCGTTGTTCGAGAAAAAAAAAGTATTTGTTGTGCCATAAGTGCAAATCTTGTGTCCTCTGCATCCATTTTCCCATCATATACAATACAGAATAATAAAACGTGCACCAATTCAGTAAACTTAGCAATAAAAATTCTAGCTTCTTTGCTAAGCTTCATGTTATCTATACCTAATATTAAAGCATGGCAATTTCTTCTCCTCCCTCACTCCCTCCCATCCCTCTTGGTTCGTCACTCTCTCTCACGTCCATCTGTCCCTCACTCCCACCCTTTCTCACTTTCCCAGATGGTAGTAGACCCATGGCAGGAGTCCACCCAACAGAGGTAGACTATATTCCCCTGAACCCCTCCAACACAGTGTTGGTTACAGTTTGAACCTGCAAAACCTTCACTAGTGTCACACCACTTGTGTCGTGGCTTGGCCTCCCGAGCCCATGCACACTCTACACACTGAGTGAACCACACGCTACTACGAACCTACTTATGCTTTCATCTTCGCTTCACGTAAAACGGTTAACACGGGAATGGTGGTATTGACTCCAAGAGAAATATATGTTGGTCTAACCCACCCTTAACAACCAAGGTAGAGCTGAACTCCTAGCAATCTCACATCAATATACATATGGGCCACCATGGGCCAAATTCAGACTGGGTCAGATGTCACATCGTGATTCGGCACACGCGCACGTGGCTCGTCTTCCGCCTTTCATAACCTCACAACATGTGCACACAATAGCCACTTATTTAAGCCGAGTCAATTTCTCATACGAAATTAATCCTTTATTGCACGTAGTATTTGTTATAGGCATTGAAATTTATTTGATTTGATTAAAACAAGGTTGAGCCAAGCCAATTAAATACAACAAAGATGGCTAGCTCATTATCATTGGTACATGACCGTGCAAGAAGTTATACATCCCGCGCAACTAGCTAGTTATAAAAAGGTGTACAGTTGTGAACACAACCCAAGTATGAAAGTATGTTTCCAGATAGAGGCAACGTCATCGAGGAAAGAAAAAAGGCCATCAGATTTTGTCTTATACTCACCACAATAGTAAGTTGTCAAGATTCGCACATCAGGTGCATATGACCGTAGCTCATTAGAGATGTTGCATATCATGTCATACTGTTCCACATTTAATGGCTGAAATATTGGAAACAATTGTAAGATTACCATAGGGAAATTCGTCTTCAATAGTTGAAGTCACAAAGAAGAGACTTTAACAACATAGTTTCCTTCAATAATCATTACACACTAGGGGAATAGAAGTGATTATGTTGACAACTTCAATGACTTTATTATCAAACCTCTAAAGCAATGATCAGTTATGCGGTGGCATTGCAAATAAGCTGCCTTCACCATTAATACTTGTGAGTGATCCATAATGACTGTTGCACGTTTATTGGAGCTGTCTACTTAACCATTGTTTCTATTTGTATCTAAGATGACATAACAGATACTACTTTATACAGGACTAGATGCAATTAATGGCAACAGAACACCAACAAACAACATAGAAAATAATTTTATTCGTCGAAATCAGACAGAAACATGTAAAATATCATATCTTTTCTTTCAGAAAACATAAAAATATATTGAGAAATGGTATAGCCTCCAATGGCTAATTGCTATCAATGATATTAGTTTGCAAGATTGAGTTAAGCAGGTCATGCTAGGAACTGAAAGTAGATATGGGATCAGGAGGGACACTACAAGCTGAGTGAAAATTCAACTTTCTGTTGCAGGAGCAAGTCCACTGGACGTGCATAATAAAACTAAAAGGAGAACTCAAAGGAGTAACTCCATATCTTCGATTACAAGTAGAGTGGACATTGGAAACAATACCCATAACTGCAACAAGTTTCTCCCTACTCCATGCATCTGCATGGGTGTCCCCGAAAATCAGGACATAGCAGAAAATGTAAAATATCGCACCTCATCCCACAAATAGAAGTAAGCTTTGGACCAATGAGGCTTTGATTTTAAGATTTCAACCTCTCTCCTCAGGGAATTTTTTGCAGCATCCGTACTGTTAACAAGGAGCCAAATTAATTAAAGCAACAAGCTGAATCAGATAAGATGATATAAAATTTAGAAGGATTCGAGTGATACCATGATAGGATAGGTGCGTAGGGTACAGCATATGCTGCTAATCTTGGGTCAGAGTAATATTCATTAGCCTTCGGATGATCAGCTAAAAAACAGAAGAGTAGAAAATGACATCACATAAGTTCAGTGAACCAGTATATTCTTTTGTGTGAAAAAAAATCAAGCATTACCAGGCCAAGGGCATGTGTATGCTAGAATGCGCATGCTATCACCCCATCTGCAGAAAAATGGGCTAATTCTATATTGGAGGAGCCACCTAAAGTGATGATCCAGTGCACTATACCATCCTTCAGTGCCATGCTCCAAACAGAATCGATCTTCAATGACAGTTTCAGATATCTAACACGTAGTCAAAGGAGAACACATCCATATGTCCACAACTCAAATGCGAATTGTTAGTAGCTGCAACAAGACACTGATATGACAATTCAATCATAAATTCTAATATGCGGTTCTGATTATGTGTTGCTGCACAGAAATGGAAATGGAACATAGTAAAAAGGAATATTGCCAGGATACACCAAAAACAGCAGGTAAAGAAGGTGTCACTGGGAGAGTGAAATCCCAAACAGTAAGGCTTAACTTCAAGCGAACTGAAACATTGTTCATAACATCTTCATCCATCATGTCTCCAAATCCATTATTCTCTTGACAGTCCTGGAGTGCTGGATTATCCAACACCCTCCTCAGTGCAGTAGAAGCTGATGTTAGTCTTTGTACCTAAATGTTATAGCACAATTAGAAAAAAAAGGAATAACACGGTTAATCCTTAAGAATATATTATCAGAGCAGAATACCATTTCTTCTGGTGACGAGTAGTCTCTGGGTCCAGTGAGGTCAAGGCAACTTCTTAATTCTCTATATAGCCTGTACTTTTCAGATTTTGGTAGAGATTCTGTTCTGGAACTGCTTCCAGAAATTAGGTCAGTAAGAAAGTATATAGCCCAGAAATCAAAGCTAATGTCACTTGGACATTTGTGTCCGCATGCAGGTATCATATCGTGACACTTAAACTTGGGATTCTTGTTCAAGAGCGGTGTGAAACAATTTCTTTACAGTAACGTGATTGTTTCATACTTACTTGACCTGAATCTTTCCAGATTTTTTTTCAAAAGTAGCAAGGTATATAAGCAGGTAAACTTACAAGGTTACTCAAGATTCTGAATTTGACATCTCAAGTAACAAATTTCAATAAAAGCTATATATCACTTAATGAATAATCATTCCACCACAGTATATCCGATATATTCATATAGAATATGTTTAATGGCATCTCTTGTTCTAACATACATGTGAACACTTGGGCCAGCATCATAAGTAAGAATTAGTTTTTCTGCCCAAGCATGCCAAATGAGATGGATCTGTTCGGTGCTCTTTTTCTGTAAGACTAAAGGCAACTTTTTTTTTTTACATCTAAGACAACCGGATAGAAATGAGCAAGGAAAGGCTTACTCTAATTCTGTCTTAACTGCAGTAATGAATATTTCACCCTCATATAAACCAGGCGGTTGCCCACATGGAACATTTAATGATACCCAAACTGCAGCTGTCTCCCTGCACAAGCAAAGTCAAATGTACATATATATAAGAGAGAAAAAAAGTAGATACAAGCCAGATTTCCAAAGCACAGAAGCAGTACCCTGGTTGAAGATTTACTTGAGGACTGAGTGGATCAATAGGAACAAGAGCATCTGGTACACCTAAGATAGGCACCACATGTCGCAAAGTTATGGACTGACCAACGACTAACCTGGTACAACACTGTTATAATCATCGGAATAGAACTGTGCGAATGCTGGTCTTCCCTAATAAAGATGTTCTAAATTTTAAACAAACAAACCTGTCTCCTGAGGAGGAGCAGAGATCGGTGCATTGTATCTGCACAGACCCTGCAATACCTGAAGTTGCCCACGAAACCTTTGGGCGTAAAGCAATTTGAAAACTTTCCCTTTCATTTTTTGCTGCCAAAAGGTTGATCTAAAGGAAAATATAAAATTTGGAAATTTTGGTAAGTAACATAATCAAATAGTAATAAGTCAAAATCACAACTGAAAGCACAATGAATCTGATCACAGTTGAAAAATGCAATACCACATTTAAAAGAACAAGAAAGAGATGTGTCTTGGGTGGGTGGGTGTGCTGTGTGGAGGTTCTTTTACTCCCTAGTGTATTCCCATCTTTCTTAATGGAATGATGCACAATTCTCTTGGGTGAGAAAGAAAACACTCCATATATCAGGGAAACAATTGAACAGTATAACATACTTTTAGTGACACGCTGAAGCAAGAAACCAGTGGCAACAAAAGGTAATCTAACTTACTTTCTCTAGAGGTCGGGGCGCTTCTTGCTGGCTAACATTTGCTGTGCTGGGCATAGACCAGACGTGCAAAAGATCTTCTGAGTGTACTTTTGTAGGATCTATCACACCAGCACCAAGATTTCTACCCTGCAAGCCTCCATCCACCCATCCATAGCTAGTCCCTCCTCCAGCTACACCTTCAACAGGCGGTACTGAAACATTTTGTGTCTTTCCTCCTGTGATGACAAAGGAGAATGATCTACAGTCAAAGACCAAAGTGGGATTTAAGCAACAAGGTTACTATATCTAATGGATGACAATCAAATCTAAAAAAAACATAAAATCTCTCATTGTAAGAAAGATAGTGCTCATCATGAACCAGAAACTACGGTGTGCAGAAGGTTTTTGGCCAATGATATACTGTGCACAAACTGTCAGTATAAGAGGCTGCAATGCACTTGACATTGAAAGAAATGAAACAATGTTGAGCCCCATGGATAAAGGAATGTGCAAGCTATGAACACTGTGTTAATCATGACCATCTCTCTGAATAATACCGTATGGTCACAGTTCGTGTGCTTAGCTCAACTAATACATGTTTCCCATCACAACTTGGTAGGCAAACTCGTGTCCTCTGATACATTATAATTTGGGAATCATCTATTGTAAACCCATCACTTGACGCCTCCCTTCCTGTACTCTAAATAAACCTCATCCAAAGTCTGATGTACTGAGATATCAAGATATCACCTCAAATATGGACGTGCACAAGATATTTCTCCATCTAAGTATGATACTGATATGGGTGTGTACATTAATTAATGGATCTTGGGTAGAACAAGGGAACGAGTCTGAGCTTAATCAGATATGAGTAAAAATCCTTGAGCCTGCACAGAAATGGTGCATCTCAAGCTAATTAGCCATTCAGAGCCTGTGTGGGTATGGTGCTCCTCGAGCTAGTTAGCCATTCATTCTCACCATTTTATTGCTTCACTACCATCCCTAAACCTTTTGGCTTGATCCATTTCCTATATTGAAGCATTCACAGTTAAGCCAAACTGATAGCATGGTTTTGGCCTCCAAGCAACAATGATATAAAGTGCACGATAACACACTTTTATGCTCACGACTGATTGTATTGAGTTGCCACGATGCTAGGTTGCCAATGGCCCCAGTGAATGACAGTACGAGCTTGGCCATCCCCATCAAAGTTGTGTTCACAATTCACATTACGCCATTAAGCTCAGGTAAAAACAAATATCAGCAACTGCCGTCCAATGAAGAGGTTCGATTGACAATCGAATAACCTATATAGTGATTAAACATCTACACAAGCAACGAGCAAACGCGCCACATCGGTCCCAGTAACGGCACACCGCGAGCTCATCTGGAGGGCACTGCAATTCAGCGCCCGCCGGCCAGCTCTACACGCAGAGTAAGTGAAGCAAACATGGACAATCCGAGAGCATCCAACGGAGCCCGGTCGCACGATCGAGCTGTCCCGGCGAGCAACCCAGTTCGATCAAACGGCGAAGGAAGGAGGATCAAGGGATCAATGGGTGTACCTGTGGCGGAGTTGGAAACGCTTGGGTCCATCACGGCACCGGCGGAAGGACGACGGATCCGGAAGCGCAGCGGCGGTGGCGCACAGCGTTTACGAGTTGGGAGTGGTGCGGGGAAGGGCTGAATGGGGGAAGGAGGAGTGGAGGGAGTAGTTGCTGTGTGTTCTCGAGATCCCCGACCTCTCACGGAACCGGAGGCAAGGAGAGGGGCAACCGGCAGACGAAGGCGGGGACCCCGACCTTACCGACGGTAGCGTGGCGGCCTGGCGAGGATCAATGATCACTCCTGGTGACTAGCTGTCGTGCTGCGGTGGCGGCGTGGTGCGGCGTGGAGGTGGGCTGCTGCCTGGTGGCACCCTGCGTCTGCTTGACAGGGGTTGCGGCGGGGGAGGACACGGAGGAGAGCAATAAACGAAGGGGAGGATTATTGAGGAACCGCCGACGTGAGCCCCCGCTCCGGAAAGCTCCTCGGTCCGAGGCTTTTTTGCCTAACGCGATGCGATACGCATACTTCCTCCCGTGAGCCCGTGACAAGGCAAGGTACGTGCAGGCTTGCGCCGGCCGTGGGGTGCACGCGATGCGATACGCATACTTCCTCCCGTGAGCCCGTGACAAGGCAAGGTACGTGCAGGCTTGCGCCGGCCGTGGGGTGCCGTGGAGTGGAGGTGGTTAACGGCGGGCAGACGAGCTGCAAAGCATTGAACAAGCCACTCGATGGCACATGGGTCACACATCACACGGACACCTGCTTAAGTTCGGTGTCATTTTATAACAATTGGCAGAAGGCGGCTCAAATACTTGCCAAACGCGTTGCATTCTCAGTCCAAGAACAGCACTGCTCGATGCATACCTTAGAACTGACCTCAGCTCACGCATCCTGGACAAATCTAGCATTCATATATGTCGAAATACAGTACGAGATAGTGGCACAAATTTAAACAAACCACGGCACTCCAACTGGGGTGAATTTTAATAAGATACATTGAGTTGCATATAGTCACCTACATGGCTACATCAGCTAACAGACAGTCCATCGCACACACCACGCCTTATCAGGGTACCAGCAACCTTAACAAGCAAGACGCATCAGAAATACACGACGCAGTACATAGTCCCAGACACCTTGTAAAGGAAAATTCATCTAGGATTGCATGGCGTCCTCTCCATCAGCTTCCCCCGGCACTTCGTTGAACATGTACTGGCTCTGGTACTCCATCAGGTACTGTGTCGACCGCTTCACGTCCAGGAACAGCTGGTACACCCGGCTAATGTCCTCCATCTCGACCACCTTCCCCTTGTGCCTCTGGCAGGCTAGTGCGGCGGATGTGATAAGGTTGATGGCGTACCGCAGCGAGGTCTCCACGCCGATCTTGGTGAGCAGGACCTTGGCGTCCGCGGACATATCCACGTCCTCCTCATCGCACCGGATATCCAGGATCTTCCGGATCTCGTCCTCCGTGTAGGGCTGCGTCGTGATGATCAGTAACCGGTCAAGGAAGTCTGGCGGGATCCCGTGCGGTGAACGGTAGTTTGTCCCACGGATGGATGTAATCCCTCTGTTTGTTGCGATTACTAGGATCGGAGCCATGTCATTTTCCAATGCGCGGTTGAGGAAGGAGAAGCACTCGATGTCTAGCATGTGGACTTCATCGATGAACAGAACACCAGGGACAATCTCAGCTTTTCCTTCCTCTCTCCACTCTGCAACTTTTGTGTCAATCTGCTCCCGAACCTCTGCACGAATTTCACCAGTGTCACCAGTGAACAGTGCAAGAAAACCCTGTGTCCTGGACAGAACATAACAAGATAATAGAAATGAGTTGATTGAGGCAATTTTGGATTTCACACTACAGATTAATTTATATCTGAAACCCAGTAAACGTTTATATCATTCATTCCAAGACAAAATGAAACACAGCCTGAAATTACCAGAAAGGTCTGATAAATTCATAAGGAAAAATGTTGATGCAATTTCATACAAACTGTAACACCCCAGGTGTTGATCACCAATTAAGTAGTGGGTTTGAGCTCAAACATGATAGATTAAGTGGAGATGAGCCTAATCTAAACTTGGATATTGCACCATTGCTTTACATAGAGGTCATTTTCAAGATATATGCTTGGGTGTTGCTATCAAAGTATCTTCACATGTCTCACCTCAATAACTATCTATAGTGACCCCTGGAAAAGTTTCATAAAGTTTAGAATCAAAAAGTCACATAAAATGATAAGTTATGTCTTTGTTTCAATGACTTTGCTAAGTGTTGGAATTGCTCCATTAAGTGAATGGAATTATAGATCATCAACCAAACCTTGCAACTTTGCCCAAATGACTCTAGATGAACTCTACAACAAAAGTCATGAAGGGTTCATGTTGAGTAAATGCCCTGAAAATGCTCCAATAAGTCACAAACGATAATCTAAGTTTTATTGTGATGTTACTTTAGTCAAAGTGGAACTGCAGGTTATATACAAGTTTTGATGTTGGACCTTAAATAAAAGTTGTAGTTCATGTTATGTAGAACAAACTTTGTTTAAAGGTCAAGACCTAGTTAGGCCTCTAACTTAGTGTAACCAAGCCCTCAAGTTGGAATGCAGTGCTGTTTTGGGAGCTCGAAATTTTGCTAAGTCCTCAATGGACTGAATGACTGTTTTAGTTTCCATGTAGGCATGTTGGTGAGTTTGTAACTTGTAAACCATCGCGACCTGGACCGAACTCATATAAGCAAAGTTGGACCTGACATGTAGCTCTACAACTTATATTAGTGAAGTTTTCGCAAAAACTGACCGGATTAGGAGATGGAGATGGAAGAAGATTCCAGTTTCAGTCAACATGAAACTGAAACTTGGTATTCAGTTTCGGGTACCCTAATTCGTAGCTTTTTATATCATACACCAAGCCAAATCAATCATAGGTCCCTTAAGCAAAGTTATAGTATACGCGTAGCTCTATACAAAGGTGAAATCGCTTAAACAAACCATCCACCGGTTAGAGAGTTGTAGAGGGGAGAAGATCGTTGTTTCAGTGATTTTTTGCGGTGGTATTAGTATTGACATTTTGAACCTGATGGAGAGTTCCATCGTGGCCGACCGATTCTTGAGGCCGCTCGACGCGTGGTGCCTCGGCTCATCGCATGTGCGCCACCTCACCTCGCTCTCCTCGTTTTGAGACAGCCGAACACCACTCCCTTCTCTCCTGCTCGCCCATTTCTCTTGTTTCCATCCCCTTCTCTCTCACTCTCGTGGTCTCGCCATGGTGGCCGAGCAGCAGCGCTGCTGTTGCTCCTCCACCACCGCTGGCCCTCGAGTCCTCCTGCGGCCACGCCCAGCAGCAGGTGGGCCACAGCGCCCCTCCATGTTGCCACCACCGGCCAGCAGCCGCCTCGAGCATGACGTGCCTCCGTTCATGCTGCTGCGAAGCCGCCACGGTACACCCCTGGTGCACGTGGCCGGGCCACCTTGGACCGTGTCTGGCCAAGCCTAGGGCACCGGTGGGTGCGCCTGGTGATGGGGATGCGTCCCCATGTCTTCCCCGCCGTCGACGAGCAGCCGGAGGGCCGGAATCCACGAGCTACAGCGCGGCCTCATCTGTTAATCCCGTCAGGGACTTCGCGCAACAATTCGAGGAAAGGGAAGGGTCGTTTTGCAAAGTCTGTGACTCATATGAATAGTACCTAAAGGACCTAGTTGTGGTAGTTTTTGCTGATTTTTGGAAATTCATAGTAAATCATAGGAAATTCATAAAATAGCAAATGGGGACTTTTTGGAATCCTTGTGAAATTATCTATGCACTAGATCTATAATATGGCATGGTTTAGTTTAAATATTTTGCTGTAAAAATAGATTTGTGCAGTAAGGTTGTAATGCTAGTTGAATTTGTTATTTTCCATAACTGAAAATCTAGGGCTCCAAATGAAGTGAAATTTTTGTGGCATGCTACTCGTGTGATAGCTGATGTGTGGTAAAAATTTCATGAGTATTGGATGAAGTATGAGTGAGTTATTGGTTTATCTTGCTCTCACATGATTTCTTGCTTTAGCAACTTGTCTTTTTCATAGAGGTTGCTATACATATTCAAATGGAGTGAAATTTGTACAGTAGACTATTGAGAGGATATGTGAGCCACTGTAATTTTTGTAGAATTTATTGTATACTTTTGGTATAGGTTCATTAAGTCACCTTGTTATCTAAAATAAATTAAGAAATGCATTAAAAGAATTTATTTGGTCATGGACACTAGGTTTTCTGGTGTTCTTTAGTCATGTGTGACATGTTGGTAAAGTTGGTTTTGTCTAATTATGTGTTTGCAACATAAGTTAATATTTAATTTCTTGCAAATGTGGTTTATGGACAGATCTGGGAGCTTAGCAAAGTTCTTCATGATAATGTGCTTTGTTGTGAAACTTGTTTATACAAAAGTTGTAGATAATTCATGTATCTAGCTGCTGTTAAAATTTGGTGCCATTTGGCCAAGTAGTTTAAGAGTTACAGTTGTTCAAAGTTTGGGTTATACAATTGGTTGCTCTCTGTTTTGTATGAACCAATTTCTGTAAAGGTATAATTTCGACCTACTTAACTTGGGAATCATACTGTGATGGTTATATATGAAGTGTAGATAATTTCATAAGCTTTCCAAAATGTCTTCTTGCAAGTCATTTGGATTTGTGTAACTACAGTTATGCTTCTCTGAAGTTGCAATCAGTTTTATGTCCATGTCTGGGTAGGTCTGAAACATCTACATGTTTGACCTGTTTAACTTTGTAATTAGCTTTTTATGTAAACATCAATCTTGTAGACAATTTCTATGGATTTTCATAAAGTCTTAGATCATCCTTGTGGGATGTTTGTAGCTTAAGTTATGTTTGAAACAAGTGACTGTTTGCTGCTGTCCAAATCTACTTGTATCTAGAATTGTTTGCTTCTACTTACTCTTGTTTGTATGATTGCAAATGGTTATCTTGGACACCTAGAGTTAAGGTAGCATGCCTAAAATGTTTTGCTAAATTGTGAAGTACTTGATCATGTATAGCTAGCTGGTTGTATGACATGCTTATGTGTGTATAGTGTAACATATGCTTGTTTAGTATGCTTGTTGCATTCCTTCATGTGTATTCTTTATGTTCATGCATCTGCATCTATGCATCTCATCCTAGGTACGCTAGGTACAGCACGTGGACGTGGAGCGCATGATGTGGAGACAGATGATGGTGTAACGGTGGGCTGTCCAGAAGATGGAAGAACCCCTGAATGCAAGTGCTAGGACCGGAGATGTCACCATGACGGTGCTAGGAATCATGTGTTAATAAAATGAAATGAGACCGGGCGGGATGACGATAGTGAAGCAACAAGGCATGGAGGTCTTGGGTGTGGATCTATCCCCGTCTGAGTCGTTTAAGGACCGATTCGCTGTACGTCCTTGAGTCATGTTGAACGCAGTCTAACACTTAGTTGGCCGGATAAGTCGTTCCGACCGCGAAGCCGAGTAATGTGATTCAGGCCGGGAATCGAATGGTAGGTTGCTTCTTGGAGGAGAGAAAGGATGTGCTTGGGGACATTGGCGTGAGACCAAGGGGGGGTTAGAGTCCCTATCACCTGGCAGAGTGTCGCCCTTGGGGTCGCGACATCATTCGGACCCGCGATTCCTGAATCATATGAAAAGGTGGCCTGTGCGACCCTAGCAGGGGTCTGCACGGTGAGTGTTAGAAATACCCCTCCAGCTGGATAGGAATTCGATTCGAATCGCCGTCGCTCCCGGTTAGTGAGCACTTGACTTGAGCAGCGGCAACGTAGATTCAATTAAATTGAACGGATGGTTAATTGGATCACGATGGAAAGATTGTCTCAATTTATACCTGCTATGGTTAATATTGTTTGCTCCTAATAAAGTGAGTGCTCTAGTACAGGTTCTAATATAGATGATAGGTTAATGAGAATTAACTTGATGCTTAAGCATTAATGATTGATCATATATATTAAGCTTTTATGCAAAATGTTGTCAAGCTAGCCCCACTTTATATCAGCCTTGCATGATCCTTGATGTCACCTTATTTCTGGTTTCTGTCGGGTAAGTCTAGCTGAGTACCTTCTTGTACTCAGGGTTTTATCCCCACTTGTTGCAGGTTGTGAAGTATCATGGCTACTGCAAGAGTTGGTTGGCTCCTGCCGTAGAGACGGAGTGTGATCATGGGCATGATCCTTCTGAGCTACCTTATCTCTAATGCTTTTGTTGGAAGTTGACCGTGGTACTGACATGTATTTGAAATAAGATTTATGTTAGTTTTAAATTACTTTGCTTCCGCTACTTTTGAACTTAAGTTGTAATAACTATGTTGAACTCCGATGTAAATTGAATTACTTGTGAAATGGATGTAACATGTGACTTGTTATGTTGAATCACTACGATCTTGGCTTGTATGTTGGTTGGTTTGAAATCCCTCGTGATTTCATTGGACTACCGGAGTTATATGGGCTCAAGTGCGAGAATTTGATCATTTCGGTGATTGTTTTTGTACTTGTGCTCTTATAATTTGGACGGTTCTGTTACACAAACTGTATCTTCTAGTACATGCATAGGTTATGTCAAAGTTTGGTAATTGTTACAAAGAACAACATTCAGTTTTAGGCGCTTCCAAAATATCCTCCAAGGTCAGCTTTAAGCAGAGTCCAAATCTGTATGTATAATATGGCATTGACTAACTCAGGAACATGTATCAGTAAAACTACTCATTTTCATGGGACCATGTTCTCTACTTTGCACACCCCTAAAACAAATTGATATAAAACAAGACCATGCAGATCCTTTCTTTGAATAGAGTTACAAAAGTCAGTTGGATGACACAGCACATGGGGATAGTAGGATGGAACAATTAGCACCAGCAGAGGCCAGTTTTGATGCAAAGAGTACCAATGGCATTGGCATGACAGCCTCGATACATAATGAGGAAATATTTATTGCATTGGTGAAATAACCACTTTGGCCCCTGAACTTTGCCCATAGGCTTACTTTGGTCCTCCAAGTTCAAATGGGCCAATTTGGTTCCCCAACTATATTGTGACCAAATCAGCCAATATTGTCACCAGTAACTGGAGTGTTAAATTACCTCAGCATTTTTTGCCACACAGATACATGAAAAGACAATAGAATTTCTAAATTTTGTTTAGTTATGCCATATGTTTCCTATTCACTTTTAAAGAATTAACATGTCAAAACAGATGATCATTAACTGTAAGTTGCTGCACAAATATTTTAGGATTGAAAAATAAATTTAATAAATCTTCAGGCGTGGATAAGCATATAGGTCAAATGATCTTTTTCACTGGACATATACATAATTATTGTCAGGTATACAACAAAAGTTTGACAAGCAAGAGAACATAGTTTTACATTTTCTGCTGGAAGAGAAGTCAGAACTGAACTATAAACAGATTTGAGCTAACAATTGTTTGTGAACCTTATAAAGCTCCCTTTGCATAGATTTTTTTTTCTAGAATAGAACGAAATTTTGGCCACTAAAATCGAAACAACACTTACACTCAGCATAACCCAGGTAGCAGCAAGTTAATTTATATTATCGTTGTTTGTAAAATTATCAAATACTTGCTATGGTATTTTTACTTGCTTGTGATCTCTTGCTGTAGTCTTGCAATTTGCAAGGCCAATTGCCCATTAACATCACTCAATACTACATCACTACATTGTGAATGTTCACAGTGGATTCTTTGTCAGAACTGTTAAAGGTACAAAACCTGAACTATATATCTCGATGAGAAAGAATTCATGGAAAGGGGAAAGTGAAGGTACCTGCTATTGATGACATCAATCTCATGTAAGGTAACACAGTGCACGACCTCCTTGCGCTTCTGGAGCTCACCATCAGGACACTTGACAAACTTGGTGTGCGGGCCAACAGCATCATAATCCCGCGACCTCCCAATAGAGCGGCCAAGCTTTGTGACCTTCCCGGAGGCCTTGTCAAGCGCAATCACATCCCCGCTCTGCACCTTCTCCTTCCCAAGAGCCTCAATCATCTTTCCCCCGAGCTCGTACACCGTCTCCATGTCCGTAGTCTTCAGCGTGAGCCGCCCTGACTTACCAGCCGCAGTAGCACCGGAAGGGGCAGCCGAGCTGCCGCAGGCCGACAAAGGGCGGTCGATTGAGATCTCCACGACCTCGCCCTCGATGATCTCCGCCTCCTCCTTGATGCGTACGCCGATGGCGCGGCGGAAGGCCTGCGTGAGCGCCTCCGTCTTGGAGAGGTCAAGCGAGAAGAGCTCCGAGGCAGCGACAGAGGCGAAGGGCGTCTCCGCTCCAAGCGACTTGGCGATGCCCATGGCGAGCGCGGTCTTGCCGGTGCCGGGCTGGCCCGCAAGGAGCACAGCGCGGCCGGCGATCTTGCCCTGGCGGATGAGCTGGAGTATGAGCCCCGCGGCGCGGCGCGCGGGGAGCTGCCCGACCATGCCTTCCGAGGCATCGCGCGCCTCCATGGAGGAGTCCAACCCTAGACCCCGAATGTGGGAGTGCGCGCCGATGCGCTCAATCCGCGTCAGGTCCCGGCTCTCCGACAGACGCTTGAGCTCCTCCATGGTCACCACTTGCCGCGCCGCCGCCGCCGCCGCCGCCGCCGCTGGTTCGGTGCTTCAACTTTTGGCCGCCGTGGTTGAGGGGGGCGGGGGCGGGGGCGAGGCGAGGTGAGGTGAGGTTTAGGTTAGAGCGGGGAACGAGCCAGGGTTTTGTCAATGCACCAAACTAGAATGCTGTAGGCGAAGACGGCTGGTGGGCCTCGAATAAACAAGTGCGTAGTCATATGGGCCAAAATAATTCGGCCTACAATATGTTTTTGGTAGTAAACGCCTCTCCTACCAGCACTATGGGGCGAATTCGAGTCCGGCCCAGCTGAGGCTTACGAAGCTTATATATTATGAATTATTATATGAACAAATTATTAGTTTTTATATATAGTAAATTATGAAAATGACCTCTCTTTTGTTCAAGGGATTAGGTATGAAAACATTGAATCTTTCACTGGCTGCTACTTTTATGTTAAAAAGGTTGTTCAATGCCCAGCTAGTCCATAAAAGACGACTTTGTTGTCTTATAAGTTGGCATTTAGCACATATTAATGGTCCACTTCTATTGTTAGGCCGGACTAAGTTCACTATCAAACTTTCCGGTGCCGTGCTGTGTTACTGCTGCGCTCGTGGCTTCTATTTAAACACTGGGCCTCTTGCATTGGGCATTGGGTATCTTAGGATGTCATTTCCTAAACACGTACGGAAACGACGATTCATCAAATTAAAACCAAGCCGGTCCAACTCCAGCAGTACGAAAACAACAGTAAGTACTCAAGCATTATTGATACATGTACATACACTCCACTCGTCGGAACCATCGTAGTAGGACATTTTAAGACTTTGATCGATGGATGGAAACATCATATGGACTTCGTACGAAAAAACACTTACCTTTACCCACCTCTAGCGTATACGAGGCTAGTACATTTTGCTTCTTTTCTCCTTTTGTTTTGAAAATCTAAATGCTATTAAGGCACAGTTTTTTTTTGTGTTCTTTTCGGTAGATGACTGTTCCTTGCTTATCGGCTTACTGGCAGTAGCGTCGAAAACGGACAGAAAAATTCTCGTTCCGACCCGTTCCGTTTTTTATTTTTGTCTGTTCGTTTCTGTATTTGCGGGGTCCTGTTTTCGTATTTACGGAAATGAGAGAGACGTTTTTCCGTCCATTTCCGCAGGATCCCGTTTTCACCCGAAATTGGCCCGTATTTTTTTTCGTTTGTTATCCCATTTTAAATTTATATGAGATATATAGAAATTAATATGTTCATAAACCTATTTATCACCAATTATACATGTTAACACATGGCATGCTAGTGAATACTAGATCAATAACTTCGTATGTGTATATTAATTTGTCACTTTGCTCATGTATATTCATAAATATTTAATCATATTATTCTAACTTAATTTTCCGCATCCGTATTTGTTCGTTTTATGCATCCGCATATCTGATTTTATTTTTAAACCCGTATTTTCCGAACCCGATGCCATTTTCACCAAAATATATAGAAATGAAAGTAGAAATATAATTTTTTTTCATCACTTTCCATCCGTTTTCATCGCTAGGGCGGCAGCGGGCCATGGCCAGGCAGACTCCTACCACCTGTAGTCGCCGTCTGAGCTCTTGCGCACGTCCATGCGCTTCCAAGATTCGGAACGGGACGAGACAAACCGGCGGCTTTGTTGGCACCCCGCACCCACCTTGTGGACCCCACCTGCCCCACGGGAACATGGATCATGGATGTCGTCGCCGACTCCGAGCCACCCACGGTCACGGTCGTGGGGACCTGGCGCTGTCATGAGCGACGAAGCCAGGAATCGACGAAGCCAGGGCTGACTTCCTCTTCTTCTTCCTCAAGCCCCTCCTTGTCTTCTTCTTCCTCCTCATGGCGGTAGCCCGGGTAAATCATGGCCGTAGGGGGGGCTGGAGCACGAGTAGCCCCCCGCTGGCTTCGTCGCTGCTGTCCATCACCGTCCGCCTCCGCTCCCGGCTCCGGCTAATTAAACTAAACTAATCTGGCCGTGGCATCATCTCCTGTCGGTGCCGAGGAACTTGTCCACCACACCGAGGCGTGCCCGATAGAGAGACGGGGACGGCATCGCCAATCACGGCACTACGGGTCTACGGCAGCAGCACCGACGTCGCGCTCCAACGCCGGATCGCGTCGCAGCATCGGTTATACTGTAACGTCTTAACGGCCTCTGGCCCTCTCTGCTCGCCATCAGAGGCGCAGGCGCTGTATTTTGTGATAACGGAGCCTGCTGCTATGCTGCATAAACAAAAGAGGTCAACAAAAGAAGTCTCTGTGTTTTGTTTTAATCGCCCAGTGGTACCATTTTTGTGTTTTGTTTTAATCGCCTAGTGGTACATTTTTTTTTGCTACATTTCGCTTCGACACCGTACTTTCTTATAACCAGAGATCCTCCATGAGCTGGACGTGTATGCCTTAACCTCTGTACCATGGATCCGTCATCCGTGTACCCACGCCACGACCCGACCCGCGCATGTGAGCTTCGCTCGGAGCGCGTGCTTTGCCAAGTCAAATGAACTGCCTCCCCCCGTGCCACGTGGAGCAGTCCCCAGAAAGATCCGGTCAAAAGGCTCGCGGCGGCGGCGCGAGACGAGACTGGTGAGTGGTGACTAGTTCCCGGCCCGACCAACCCCGGAGACTGGAGGAGGAATGGCCGAGCGGGTCTGCTCGGTGCCGGTTCAATGGTCCAGACGTCCAGTGGCCTGTGGCCTAACAATCAATCACCGGCGATCGAAAGGCAACCTGGCGTATCGAAGCGAAACTCTGCTTGATCAGCGGAGGCAAAACAGTAACACGGGCGCCTGGGCCTGGAATTCAATCATCGACGGTGGCGACCAGATCACTCGCTGTGGATATTCTCAACTTGATGCTAACGGTGATGTTTGGATTGCCACTCTATAGACTAGATTAGCCGCTCCATTGCTTGCTTCCATGGTTCTGATCGGGTGACGGATCTTTTTTCAGATGTTTCAACCCAGGAATTGACGTGCAGGGCTGTTTCAGTGGCCATCACGTTCTCAGAAGTCAAGAACCCAGCTACCTAGTACAGAGATTCCACCATGGCTTCCTAACTTTGGCTGGTTGAGTTTCTCAAAGAAGAACTAGTAGGGTTGGTTGAGTTCCAGAAATAGAATTTGGTTGGTTAACGGAGTATCCAATCGGCCTCGACAAGCTTGAAGCATAGTAGATGACTTTAGACTACCCGCGGTCAATACTCTAAAGCGATACTCTAAAGCTTTAGAGTAGGAATATAGAGTAAAAACTGCTGCACTGGGTACTCTAAAACGCTACTCTATCATTTCTCTTAGGGCCTGTTTGGTTTGAAGTTGTTAAAGTTTAACTCCCATAACATCAATGTTCCCTCAAATACATGGAGTACTAAATGTAGACTAATTGCATGTATGTCAGTACAGATTAAGAGTAATTTACGAGACGAATCTATTAAGCCTAATTAGTCCCAAATTAAAAACTTTTTGTCAAATAAGACGAAAGTGCTACAGTATTTGTTAACCTTTAACTCCTCAAACCAAACACCCCCTTACTCTATATTTAGAGTGGTACAATGTCTACTCTATAGTGGGCAGTGGCGGGCCCTACTAGCTAAACAAAGAAAAAATGTTATAACTCAAAACTAAAAATCCAAATTAAATTCCGATTGCATCATTAAATTCGTCTCAATAAATCCTTCAAAACTAGATCACATGTGAATATATTTAGATAAAGTGACAAGTAGGTCCCATAGTGGATAGAGTGGATAGAGAATGATATAGAGGATGGATGGGTGTGGAAGAATTGAGTATAGAGGAGAGAATTTTGCTGACTCGGACGTATAGAGGATGAATATAGAGGTCTATGAGTGCGGATAGCCTTACTCTTTGCACAAGGGCGTGGTGGATCTCGAGGCCTTGGGTACGCACTGCAGCATACCATCAACAGTAGCAGTATATATACTGTGGTACTAAACTAGTGGAGTATATAGTACCACACAATGCGAATCTGCCGGGCAGTTTTAAAACGGTGGCCGACATGCCAAGAAAAGTCTCGCGTTCCGGAACCCTTGCTTGCTGTTCCAGGGAAGCAGCGAAGCTCATTCTACTTCCAGGGCGCAATCACATGTTCACAAACTCACAAGCTTCTGGCGCAACAGCGCTAGCGTGTCGGAATTCGCGCAGCCACACGCTGCGGAGATTCATGAAACGGCCGACGATCTGCAGAGCAAGCAAAAGGAGATGTGAGCTCCTCCCCCTTCCGTGTACCGCGCAAAGTGATATATTGTGAACTTGTGATTGTGCCGTTCGCTTATGCTGAAATTTGGTTTATGCTGATGTTTATGTTAATTTATTGTGAGGAGAAAACACTGTTCGTTGACTGAAAAATAATTCAAACGAACCAGGCTCATAAAAGTACAGTAACTCCACAGGAAGTGAGACCGGTCGCCAGTGCCCAGCGTCCAAACTTTGAACCGGCACGCTGCGGTGCCGGTGCCCGGTGCCTGCCGTTTGGAGAAAAATCCTGCGCGTTGCCCCGCGAAGCGCAAAAGGGGCGGAAGCTGCAGGGAAAAAGAGTCATGCGGCGCGGCGCGGCCCGGCCCGGCCCCAGATCAAGGCATCCAATCCAACCGAGCCGCGCCCCTTGTCGTCGCCGCGCCCGCCCCCACTCCCTCCCCGCGTCAATCCGTCGTCGTCTCCTCATCCTCACCCCGCGGGGCCGCGAGTTTTTTCACCGCTGGCCCCCGTGCTCGTTGCCCCGTTGACGTTTCCGGCCCCCAATTCGAAAGCCCTCCTCCCTCCCCGTTTCTCCCTTCCTTGCCTAGGCGGCAACGACCTCCGTGCTTTATAACCGAGCGGCCCCTCCCGCGTGAGGCAACCGAGACGGGGACGAGACCAGCAGACGGGTCAGCCCATCCGAACCCCGCTTCCTCCTCCGGGTTCGCGTGAGGTTGTGTGCTGCTGGGGAGGAGGCGGCGGCGCCGGCGCCATGGAGGCGGAGAAGAAGACGCCGGCGGTGTCCGATGTGGGCGCGTGGGCGATGAACGTCGTCAGCTCCGTCAGTCTCATCATGGCCAACAAGCAGCTCATGTCCTCCTCCGGCTACGCCTTCGCCTTCGGTATCCCCCTCCTCTTCTCGTCTCTCCCTCCCCGCGGAGCGCTAGCGGATCTGGAATCCGGATCCGCCAGACGCTCGGGGGAATTTGCGGATCTGGCGGGGCGTCTGATTGTTCGTTTTTTCGCTGCTGGGGTTGTGAATGCGCGCAGCCACCACGCTGACCGGGTTCCACTTCACGGTCACGGCGCTCGTCGGGTGGATCTCCAACGCCACCGGCTACTCCGTCTCCAAGCACGTCCCGCTCTGGGAGCTCGTCTGGTTCTCGCTCGTCGCCAACACCTCCATCACCGGGATGAACCTCAGCCTCATGCTCAACTCCGTCGGCTTCTACCAGGTACACCTTGCTCTGACAGTGGCAGGCCTACGCCGGCCATTTTGGCCTTGGTTGCTTATGTGGCTGAAGTTGAGAACCTGCAGATCTCCAAATTGAGCATGATTCCGGTCGTCTGCCTGATGGAATGGGTGCTGAACAGCAAGCACTACACCACTAAGGTCATATCGGCAGTGATTGTCGTGGCCGCCGGTGTCGGGATTTGCACGGTCACGGATGTCGAGGTCAATGCCAAGGGATTCATCTGCGCTTGCGTGGCAGTGTTCTGCACGTCGCTTCAACAGATTGTGAGCTCTTTTTTTCCTTTTCACCAGCCTTCCTGCTAGCCCTTTTGTGTTGTGTATTCCATTATGATATGGAGAATTCTAATTTTGACCGCCATAATGCCATTCTGCAATTTGCAACGAGGTTTTGTTATGTGATTATGAATTTGAGCTGTCAACCTTATTTAAACCGATATGGACAATAATGATGAAATATTTTGAAATTGATTAGAGGTTATTCGTCCAATTAGATGCCTTCCCTTTCTGCTCTCCCTTTAATCAAACTATGAACAAATGTAAAAAAAAAAGGGAGGGAAAAAACATGCCATTTGGGTTTGAGATTCCCCTCATAAGTTGTTTTGTTGCAAATGCCCATCACTACTTAGCTTTGTTGCAAAAACCACGCACTACGCACACACTCAGCCGATTATGCCAATTTAGTGCCATGACAGGCCAAGCTAGCCGAGTGAAGTTTGTTCAAGTGCTTGATTAGCCTCAATATCATGTTCCAGTGCTCCTATTTTTTCGAATAGCAAGACTGGGTTTGTCAACATTTAAGCTCTCATCAGGATTCTTTTGGTGGAATCCCCAAAAAGTGCTGGGATTGTACTCTAATGATTACATTAAAAAGGGCAGACCCAGTGCCAGAGGCTCCCACACGAGTGGGGTCTGGGGAAAGGAATAACCGAAGCAAAGTCTTACCCCAGCAAAAATTCTGCAGAGAGACGGCTTCGAACCCAGGACCTGGTGACTCGGCGAGCTAGCACTCACCAACTGCACCAGACCTACCCTTCACTCTAATGATTACATTGGCAGTTCCAAATTGATAAAAACAGGTTGAATCAGTTAAGCGTATGCGCAATAGAACCAAGTAGGGGAGTGTGGGTATTTACAATAAACTGGCTTATGGGAGGAACTCAAAATCCTAGTGAGATATGGGTTGTTTTTTGCAATTTTCCCTTCAAACAGTTGAGCTGCTTTGGGCATCACTTAATTGCCGTATCTGTAGCTTGTATCATAACTGGTTATAACTAGGCAGCAAGGCACTGTTACTGACTTACTGGAAGCCAAACTTCCACAGTTCTCTGAAATGTGATAATACAGATCAATGGTAAAAAGGGTACTAAAAGATTATCAGTAGAGACGAATCATGATTTGTCAATTCGTATATTACATTATATAAGCTGCTCATCTGCAGTTCTCTTCATAGATGATTCTATGTGCTTCCTCACATTTTTGTTATCTTATACTGTACACATTTATTTGCTTGTTATGTATCCTTCAAGTTTGAACTACCCGCAATCAATTTGAAACAACTTTTGGCGTTTTACATTCTTCTTGTTTCATCTTCAAATAATAGTGTTTTTCTACTTCTATGATCTATAAGGATATGCTTTACTAACACAAATATCTTCTTCAAAGTTTGTGTTTTATTACTAACAAAAAAATGTGATATTTGAAGTTTCTGGAAATTTTATAAACTTTAGTAATACTTCTAAGTTGTACATGAAGAGTTTAATATTTTGAAAGAATTGTTATTGGAAGTTACTTTCTACAACAATGCTTGTCTCACAGCAATGCTTATGCAATTTACTAAGTTCCACTATACTCTGAGGGGGTGAGCTGATGATGTGTATCCTCTTCCCAGACAATTGGCTCCTTTCAGAAGAAGTACAACATTGGATCATTTGAGCTGCTGAGCAAAACTGCACCAATTCAGGCACTTTCACTTGTTATACTGGGCCCCTTTGTGGACTACTACCTAAATGGACGGTCATTGTTGAACTACCCTTTTTCAGGAGGGGCAACTGTAAGTTATCCTGTCACAGTTCGCAGTTCTTTAGAGCATTGGTATCTTTATGCCCACTACTTATCCTGAGTTATCTATCTTCTACTTTAAATTCATTGGCAGTGTTCTTATATCTTTAACTTATATGCTTAACTCTATTATTTTTGCCATTCCAGTATAGTGATGAAAAAACCCAGCCAGTGGCCCACCTGTAGTAAATTCGTGTTGCTCGGCCCACATACATAAGACAACTTATTCTGACATGGAACTGCCAGACCAGTTTATCCTTGTTCCTTTTCCTATATCATTTGTTTAATATTCTTAAAATGAGAATTTGTGTATTGCTTGATTTGTAATATGTGGAATTTTCTTGGTTTTGCACCTTAGTTTCTTGATTGCTAAATGTTAAGCAAATTGTTACTAGCAGTTGATTGCAGCTACAAATGAAGTTGCTCATGCTGCTATATGCCCTACTCATTATGCTATCTTTGTACTAACTCGATACTTGGGAGGTGGGGACTACTGTGCTAATGATCTAACAGCTTCCCTTTGAATCATTTTTGCAGTTCTTCATACTGCTTTCCTGCTCCCTGGCCGTCTTCTGCAACATGAGCCAATACCTCTGCATCGGCCGGTTCTCAGCGACCTCATTCCAGGTCCTGGGCCACATGAAGACTGTGTGCGTGCTGATCCTCGGCTGGATCCTGTTTGACTCGGCCCTCACCGTGAAGAACATCCTCGGGATGCTGCTTGCTGTGATGGGCATGGTGGTCTACAGCTGGGCCGTGGAAGCGGAGAAGAAGGCGGCAGCCCCGATCCCCCGGAACAAGAGCGACATGCTCGATGGCGAGGACGTACCCCTCAAGGCCAGGGTGAGCGGCGTGCCCACGGTCGACCTCGAGGACGGCGAGATGAAGAGCTAGCTGCTGCGGCCGCCGCTGCTGATTCGTTCATTCTTCTTGTTCTTTTGTAACTGTGCGCGCCCGCTCGCTCGGTCGGTCGGTCGATCCAAAGTTGCTTGTTCGTCAGTCCTCAGCTATCGACACTACACTGTTAATTTTGGCCCTTTGTTGTGGGGAGTCCGTTCGTAGGTGACGACGACCACCCCCGGTTTCGACGTAGATGAAACATATACTGGCAGATTGTTAGGGTTTTTCAGGCGGGGAGGTGGAGCCATTCATTGTCAATTTCGTGGTGACATGTTATAGATGGTGACAGTACTTTAGACTTATAAGTAATTGAAATACAGGTGTTTCTCCGTGATAGGACTGATAGGATTCAGCATTTCTTATCTTGAGGTTTCGCTGTCGGGTTCTGGTTGCTGCCTTGCTGGGGTTCTGCATTGTTTCAGGCCTAGAACACCGCCCACGAGCATCATGGATTTCGTCGGAGTCGGAGAGAGTGGAGTGCCTCTTGCGGTCTCGCCTGTCCCACATGGGAGATGGGACGGGTCACGGGAGTAGGGATGAAAACGGTCGAAAACGGATTTACGAAATAGAAAACGAAAGCGGTTTGTTCGGTACATTTCTATATTTTAGCAATTAAAGAATAAAAAAATAATTAAAAATGGTTGTGAAATTAATTGAAACTGATAATTTTTATGTTTAAAAACAGAACCATAATATAGAAAACGAAAGCGGTCGGTTCGGGATATTTCCGTTCCGTTTTCATCCTTACACGGGAGTGGGAGGGATTGGTCATGCCGGTGGCACGTGGCGCGAATGGCATGCGACGATGGCAACGGCAGGCGGGCACCGGCCGGGCGAGGAAAGCCCGGGCCCGGGGGCGATAGCATCATAACATGGACTCCACTCATACTATGGCGTTCATACTATGGCGTGGTTTAGTTTCCAAAAATTCTTGTCTCCACTCATCACATCGAATGTTTGGACACATGCATAGAATACTAAATGTAGACGAAAAAAACTAATTGCACAGTTCTCGGGGAAATCGTGAGACGAATCTTTTAAGCCTAATTAGTCCATGAAAAACCTTAAGTGCTACAATAATCCACATGTGCTAATGATGGATTAATTAGTATCATTAGATTCGTCTCGCAGTTTTCTGACGGGTTCTGTAATTTGTTTTTTATTAGCATCCGAAAACCCCTCCCAACATCCTTCCGACACATCCGATGTGACACCCAAAAATTTTCTTTTCACGAACTAAACACAGCCATATGCTTGTATTTAGTTGGGGAAATAAAAAATTTTGGGTGTCACATCGGATGTTTTGTAGGATGTCGAAAAGGGTTTTCGGATACTAATAAAAAAACTAATTACATAGCTCACTTGGAAACTGCGAGATGAATTTATTAAGCCTAATTAAGCCATCATTAGCATACGTGGGTGACTGTAGCACTTAAGGCTATTTATGGACTAATTAGACTTAAAATATTCATCTCGTGATTTCTCACCAAACTGTGCAATTAGTTTTTTTTCCGTCTACATTTAGTACTCCATGCATGTGTCAAACGCTCGATGTTACTGTAGAACCAAAAAAAAATTAGGAACTAAACAAGGCCTGTATCTGCATGTTATGTCGCGTGTTCCACTTCCCAGTTGCCAATTTTGCTGACCAGACCAGGGTTAAGCTTTCTGGCAAAGGACGGATGGGTTCTTGGTATATCTATTTATTGGACTGGAGTTTTGGAAGGATGCCTCACGGCGTCCCAGTGATTCTCACATAGCTAGGCTAAGAAGAATTTTATTGGCTATCAGGAAGAGAGGACAAATAGCTAGCGACTCCTAAATAGTTAGTCTACCATGATCTCTTAGAAACAACTCTCTCACAGTTCAAATAACTTCTCACTATAATGTTTTTTTAATTATTTCTAAGCCCACTCTAGCTAGTTATTTAAAATTTGTCATCGAGGACGCCCTCAGTGTTGCATTGTTGCTACCCAGATTTAAGGCAACGCAAGGATTCATGTGGGTTAGTGGGTACTGGCTTCATCCGGAAGATGCAGATGCTTTGCTGACATGCACGCATATCAACTCCTGGAGTGCTTGGTTTAGCTATGTTTGCATCTTGATTCTGGACCCTTGTGGTAAGCGGGAGACGAGGATCACGGCATCACGCTGTCGCAAGAATATATATCAGACCTACCCTATCTCTACCCCGTACTCCTAAAGCTATATACCAACTCCTCCCTCACATATCACTATTTACCAATAGTACCGTCTCACAAAAACACGGTCACCAGAACAGTAACGGATTCCGTAAACAGTACCCACCGATATGAACAGTAATTACCTGTTTGCAACAGCGTTACCCGTTACACAACAGTATGTACCCGTTAACCAATAACGTCCTTTAATCCGTTTGCAACAATATAATCCGTTTTCAAAAGGCACTTGCTCATTAACAACAGTACATATACTTCAAACATTAGCAGATAAGCGGTACTCGACTACTGTACCAACCCATGCTCAACAATATAAATCCATTTCCAAAAAGCACTTACCCGTTAACAATAATACATACCCCTCAAACATTAGCAGATAAGCAGTACTTGACTACTATACCAACCTATGCTCTCTCTTCCTTTCGATACAGTACCCCAACTACTGCAGCGAATGATTTTTCCCTTTTCTTCCCCCTTTTCCTATTGCTCTCTTCTTTCCATGCTAAGTACTGTTTTTTTTAACTTACTTGCTCTCTTCCTTTCCAATGCTAGACACTCTCAAATAGCTAAATTTTTTTATACTAGGTTAGACCATTTCTTTCCTGAAAAAAAAGGTAATTCTTTTATCTATCAAAGCAGGCCAATTCATTTTGCGCGAAACATTGAACAACACATTCTCTGCACATATTTCTCACTATTATCGCTCGCGGCACCACGCGGGGCCCTGGCTAGTTGATAATATTTGTAATGAGCTAGCTATACTTCATGTTCAATAATATACTTACCTTTGAACAAGACATGGTCGCTGATGCGATCAACCATTTTCATTGCCATATGATGGTAGAAAATAAAATTCTCTGTTAGAGGTATTGTTTGATTCAAAGACACCGTGATGTTGAGGGTGATGGGGAAATTAGGGAATTAGATTTGAGGTCTAGAGTAGGTAAAAGAATTACAACGTTACTAGGCGTCATATTGGATTTTAGGGTGTATGGTGTTTGAAAGGTCTTGATGGCTAGAGGGGGGTGAATAGCCTATTAAAATTTTCTACAACGACAAGCTAAACAAGTTTATCAATATAACAAATAGCGAGATGCGAGTTTTGCTTAGCCTATGGGTGTTTGCAAGCCACCTATCCAATTCACAATTCTAGTATTTGCACTCAACCGCACAAGTCAAACCGAGAAGTTAAGTACAACTACAACTAGCAAGCTACACAAGAGAACTACTCTAGCTAAGCTAACTAGCTAGCAAAGATAACTAAGAAATTAATACAAGAGAGATAGGAGGGTATCACCGAGGGGCGAAGTATTGAGCCAACCAATATGATCAACAATGAATACCAAGATAACCAAACACCGGGATCAATCAATCACAATATGAAAGTGATGACACGAAGATTTATCCCGAGGTTCACGTGCTTGCCGGCACGCTAGTCCCCGTTGTGTCCCTCTTCACCACGTGGTTCGGTGGCTAATCGGTCTCACACCGAGCCTCTCAAAAGGCACCACAAGAACCTACCAAATGGCAAAAGGTTGCAATGACACGAGCAATATACTAACGTTGCCTTTGGCGCTTCGCCGAGGTAGGCACAAACCCCTCACAATCACCGGAGGTGGCCAAGAACAATCATCAACTCTTGCCAACGCCTCCAAGCTGCTCCAAGCCGTCTAGGTGGCGGCAACCACCAAGAGAAACAAGAATCCCGCAGCAAATCAACCACCAAGTGCCAACTAGATGCTATCTCACAATGCAAATGCACTTGGATCACTCAATCTCATTTCGAATATGCAAAGAAGCAAGAGAGATGAGTGGGAGGGGAGTTGCTTAGCTCAAAGTGCTCACAAGTATGTCAAATGTTCGAGAGAGAGAGCCTTGAGCCGTCCAACGAGTATTTATAGACGTACCCCTTCGAATATAGCCGTTAGAAACTTGAAACAGCCGAAGTCGCGTTGATCGGACGCGCCGGTCCAACTGACCGGACGCGCCGGTCGCGCAACGGCTAGTTTCGCGAAGCACCGACCGGACGCGCCGGTCACGACCGGACGCACCGGTCCCGTAACTGACCGGACGCGCTGGTCAACCCTGAGCCGCGCACAACGAACCAGCGACCGGACGCGCTGAAGAACTGACCGGACGCCACAGTACCCGCGTCCGGTCGGAGTCCAGTAAGCTCCCTGGACGACCGGACGTGTCCGGTCGCCTATGACCGGACGCGCCTCGCGTCCGATCAAACAACTAAAAAACGCGCAGATACTGGACACTGACCGGACGCGTCCGGTCACACCGTGACCGCGTCCGGTGCAGCGTCCGGTCACCATTGTGACCTCCGTTCGCTTCCGTTTCTTTTTCTGACTTCCGGCGTAGTGGAAAATAGGCATTTCATTTCCCCAAAATTGCCTGAATCCCGCGCTCGCACGCTCGGCGGGAGGGAGAGATGACCCTAAACCCTCTCTACCGCTTAAACTCCACCGCCGTCGCAAACGTGCTAACATCACCAAGTGATCTCGTCATGTGTGAGTGTGTTAGCATTTTCACAATCATTTTTCGAGGCGATATTAGTTCTATCCAAATGCATATGATCATGAAATGCACATCTAGAGGCACTTAGGAGTTCAATAGCCGCGTCATTCCCCTCTTTATAGTACGGCTATCTATCCTATAATGTAACCACACCCACTTGGTGTCTTGGTTACTAAAACACAACCCTTAAGCATATACCTTTGCCTTGATCACGTAGGGTTGCGTCCAAATCCAAATGTGGCCATCATGATCACCATGTCCATCTTGCCACCAACCTTGGAATGTACTAATCCTCATATGCTACATACAACTTAGGCATAGGATTAGTACTTAGGCATTGTCACTAATTACCAACACCAAACATAGGACTTTCAATCTCCCCCTTGTTGGTAATTGGTGACAACCCTTTCACAAAGATGTTATAATAAAATTTTGATTGAACCCATGTCATATTGTCCAAGTATATTACCATGTGTAAGAATTATGGACATGTGATCATGAATTCAAATTGATAGCAATGGCTCCCCCTACATGTATGCTATATGTTTGGATTTTGGAAGCATACATGTTAGATAGGAAAGATTAGGAGCATTATCTACCAATAGGTGCTAAGTGTTTAAGATTATAGACCTTTGAAGCGTGATACCATCGAAGTTGCGATAAACACCATCTTAGCACCTTGTGTAGTTAGATTCCACTTGGAAAAGCACAAATATAACTAGAAACCTCGTGAGATCAATATTATAAGCAAGGTTCTAGTACCACTTTGAAAAATATGAAGCAACAAAAATCTAACTACTTCCTATTCATGCTAGTACCACAATGCATCATTCAAATTATACTAGCAAGTCACCACACAAGCAATGTATCGGAGAAAATGAAATGCATAACTATGCATCATACATATGAAGTGCACATGGAAATGCAACATTCATGCTTAAGAGCTTGCTCCCCCTACTTGTGTGCTCAAAATTTTAGTTGATCCCCTTCTTTTATCAATTCTCCCCCTTTGTGCTTCTTCCTCTTTGAGTTCTATCTTTGTGAACAACAATTTCTCCCCCTTTGGCACCAATTGACCACAAGGAGCAAACTTTAGATAGATTATCATGTTGAAAAATGGGGTGAGGATCAAGTTTATGATTCAACCTAGATTGCTTACATAAATAAAATACTTCGGTTTGATCCAAGGGCAAGCTTCTTCACACCTCACTAGAAGGGTTATCATGCACCATGTTGAAGCAAATATTTAGACAAGTTTTCTAGATTAAACACTTAGGATCACAAGCTACTTAAACAAGTTATATGCTATCACTAGATCATACAAGTCATGGAAACAATAGTGGCACCATATAAACTTCAAATTCATTTAATTTTCATGAATGGTCCTAGAACATAAGAAATCATGACTAGATGCACTAAACATGTCCTTAGTATAGAATGTATGACATGTCAACCAATTGTACCTTGGGGCTCGAAGGAGAGGCATGTCATATCATGGGAGTGCATCAACTCATGTTGGAGAAATCAAGTATGTTCAACTCATTCTTTAGCTTGTGAAATCTCTTCTCATCAAGTGGCTTGGTGAAAAGATCGGCTAATTGATCTTCGGTGCCCACACTTTCAATAGCAATGTCACCCTTTTGTTGATGATCTCTAATAAAGTGATGGCAAACATCAATATGCTTTGTTCTTTGATGTTGAATCGGATTGTTAGTTAGCTTCACGGCACTTTCATTGTCACATAGCAATGGAACATTCTTGAAATTGATTCCAAAATCCTTCAATGTTGCCTTCATCCACAAGATTTGTGCACAACAACTACCCGCGGCGATGTATTCGGCTTCGGCGGTAGATAGTGCAATACTATTTTGCTTCTTGGATGACCATGAGACAAGTGATCTTCCCAACAATTGACATGTCCCGGAAGTGCTCTTTCTCTCCACTTTATCACCGGCATAGTCTGAATCCGAATATCCAACTAGCTCAAAACTTGCACCTTTGGGATACCACAATCCAACATCTTGCGTATGCTTTAAGTACCTCAATATTCTCTTTGTTGCCTTCAAATGACTTTCTCTTGGTGAGGCTTGAAATCTTGCACACATACATACACTAAACATCACATCGGGCCTTGATGCCGTCACATAGAGTAGGCTACCAATCATTGATCTATATAGCTTTTGATCCACCATGTTGCCACTCTTGTCACTATCCAAGCTTCCACTAGTGCCCATTGGAGTTGTAATACTCTTTGCATCTTCCATGCCAAACTTCTTGAGCATATCTTTGATGTACTTAGTTTGGCTCACAAATGTACCTTCTTTCATTTGTTTGATTTGAAGTCCAAGAAAGAAACTAAGTTCACCAATCATTGACATTTCAAATTCCTTTGCCATCATTTTCCCAAACTCATCACAATAATCTTGATTGGTTGAACCGAATATGATATCATCAACATATATTTGCAATACAAATAAGTCTTTTTCAATCTTCTTGGTGAATAGTGTTGTATCAACTTTGCCCATGACAAATCCTTTGGATAGCAAGAAGTCCCTCAATCTTTCATACCATGCTCTAGGTGCTTGCTTTAATCCATACAAAGCCTTCCTTAACTTGTATACATGATTGGGTTTCTTGTCATCTTCAAAACCGGGAGGTTGCTCCACATACACCTCCTCTTGAATGTACCCATTGAGAAATGCACTCTTTACATCCATTTGATATAGCTTGATATTGTGAGCACAAGCATAGGCAAGTAAGATCCTAATTGCTTCCAATCTTGCAACCGGGGCATAAGTTTCACCAAAGTCAAGACCCTCTATTTGTGTGTAACCTTGAGCCACTAGTCTTGCTTTGTTCCTTACTACTATCCCATCTTGATCTTGCTTGTTGCGAAAGACCCATCTTGTTCCAATGACATTGTGATCCTTAGGCCTTTCAACTAGTTCCCATACTTCATTTCTCTTAAAGTTGTTGAGCTCTTCATGCATTGCATTTACCCAATCCGGATCTCTCAATGCTCTATCAATGTCCTTGGGTTCTTCCATTGACACAAAAGAAGAGTGACCACAAAATGATGTCAATCTTGATCTAGTTTGAACTCCTCTTTGTATGTCACCAATGATAGAATCCAATGGATGGTCTCTTGCAATGTTAGTTGGTTGAAGTACTTAGACTTGATTGCTTGGATGTTGATGTTGATCATGAGTTGGAGATGATGAACTAGCCACTTGTTGATCTTGTTGCACTTGAGATGATGTACTAGCTTGATTTTGCAATAGAGAACCACTAGCTTGAGTGATTGGACTTTGGAGCACTTGATCTTTGTTGTCATCTACATTAATAACTTGCTTTGGTCTAATATCACCAATATCCATTTCTTTTATAGCATTACTCAATTGAGTTCCTCTCACATCATCCAAGTTATCTTCTTCATCTTGAGAGCCATTTGTTTCATCAAACTCAACATCATGCACTTCTTCAAGTAAACCACTAGCCAAATTCCAAACTCTATAAGCTTTGCTAGTAGTTGAGTAACCAAGTAGAAATCCTTCATCACATTTCTTCTCAAACTTGCTTAATCTAGTGCTCTTCTTCAAGATGTAGCATTTGCAACCAAATACCCGAAAGTATGTAATATTGGGCTTTCTTCCATTTAAGATCTCATATGGTGTCTTCTCTAGAAACTTGTGGCAATAGAGGCGGTTGCTATAGAAGCAAGCCGTGTTGATTGCTTCGGCCCAAAATGAATGACTCACATTATACTCATTCAACATTGATCTTGCCATATCAATTAAGGTTCTATTCTTCCTTTCAACTAGGCCATTTGATTGAGGTGTATACTTGGCTGAGAATTGATGCTTGATTTCAAGCTCCTCACATAGCTCATCAACTCTTGTGTTTCTAAACTCACTTCCATTGTCACTTCTTACTTTCTTGATTGTGGTCTCAAACTCATTTTGCACTCTCTTGATGAACTTCTTGAATATGTCAAATACATCACTCTTGTCCATAAGAAAGAATACCCATGTGTATCTAGTGAAATCATCCACAATCACAAAACCATACTTGTTGCCACCAATGCTTGTGTATGTAGTTGGCCCAAATAGATCCATGTGCAACAACTCAAATGCCTTGGAAGTACTCATAATGCTCTTCAATGGATGAGTGTTGCCTACTTGCTTTCCGGCTTGACATGCACTACATAGCTTATCCTTTTCAAATGTGACATCCTTCAAGCCTCTAACTAAGTCATGCTTTACTAACTTGTTCAATTGCTTCATGCCAACATGACCAAGTCTTCTATGCCATAACCAACCCATACTTGATTTGGTGAGCAAGCATGTTGAAAGTTGAGTGTCACTAGCATTGAAATCAACCAAGTATAGATTCTCATATCTAAAGCCTTTGAAGATCAAGTTAGAGCCATCAACACTAACTATCTCCACATCATCAACACCAAATATGCACTTGAAACCGAGATCACACAATTGAGCAACCGAAAGAAGATTGAAGTTCAACTTTTCAACTAAGAGCACATTGGAAATGCTATGATCATTAGAGATTGCAATCCTTCCAAGAGCCTTTACATCACCCTTGCTATTGTCACCAAATGTGATACTATCAATGCCACTATCATTTGATTTGAGAGAGTTGAACATTCTTGAATCGCCGGTCATATGTTGAGAGCACCCACTATCAAGCACCCAATGCCTTCCTCCGGCCTTGTAATTTACCTACAAAACAATTTAATGTCTTTTAGGTACCCATACTTGCTTGGGTCCTTGGAGGTTAGTCACTAAGCTCTTTGGTACCCAAATGGCCTTCTTCTTTGGGCCCATAATTGGTGTACCAACAAACCTAGCATGCACACCTTTATCACCCTTGGTAAGCACATAACAAGAATCAAAAGGAATATAAGGTACATTAGTATTTTTCTTGTTCTTGTTCATTTTATTACAATTAATCTCTAGATGCTCAACTTGCTTGCATCTATTGCAATAACGACCATTGCCCTTCACAAAGCGAGGCTTTGGAGTAGCAAAGGCCGCCTTGCCCTTCTTGGGAGTATAGCCTAATCCCTCTTTGTTAAGAGAGAACCTTTGGCTACCCAAGCATTTTAGCAAGCGGGCATCCCCACCATAGGCATTGCCTAATGCGCGGGTGAGATCATCCACCTCTCTCTTGAGAGTCTCAACCACAAGTGATGAATCACTAGTAGTAGAGGTAGAGTTGGTTGTGGTGGATGATGATGAGCTACATGAAGCATTAGTAGGACTAACAAATAAAGAATCATCAATAATATCACATGTTAGTCCAATATCACAAGTGACAATCACTTGCTCCTCCTTAGCTTCCTTCATGAACTTTTCCAACTTAAGGTCCTTTTCCTTGATGAGCTCAAGTAGAGTGGAGTGGGCTTCCTTAAGCCTAGTGTGAGCAATTTTAAGATCCTCGTGGTCTTCCTTTAGACACTCACGAGAAGCCTCTAGCTCATCAAAGGATTTCCTAAGAGCTTTGAGCTCTTGTTCAATTCCTTTGCACTCCTTACTCTTTTTGAGAGCAACAAGCTCCTCCATCAAGGCATCATTTTCATTGCTCTTGGCAATGAGCTCTTGTTTCAAGATTTTGTATTTCTTGGTTGTTCTCTTGTAGCCCTTGCTCATTTGATCTATTATGCCTAATAGATCATCCTTGGAGTAGTCCTCATCCTCCTCATCATCACTCCTACAATTATTACTAGCACAAGAATCATCATCACTATCATCATGTTTTACCTTGGTAGGCTTGGCCATAAGGCATGTTGATGTAGTGTCGAAGATGGATGGCTTGTTAGAGAGGGCGATGTTTGCAGTGGCTCGTCGAGTGATCCTCTCATCATCACTGGAGCTTTCATCATCATCATCACTATCGGAGTTGTCACTATCCCAAGTGACTACATAACCTCCACCCTTCTTCTTCTTGTTGAAAGTGAAGCTCTTCTTTGCTTTCTTCTCCTTCTTGTTCTTCTTCAACTTTAACTCCCCATCATGACATCTTTTGTCTTCATAGGGGCACTTTGCCACTACATGATCGGGGCTATTGCAATTGTAGCAAAGCACCTCCTTTGCCTTCATGAAGTCTCTTCTCTTTCTTGCACCATAGCCTTTCTTCTTCATGAACCGACCCATCTTTTGCACTAGAAGGGCCATGATCTCATCATCAAATGGATCATCATCATCATCATCAACCTTGCTCTTGCCCTTAGAGGATGAAGCCTTGAATGCAATGGGCTTCTCTTGCTTGACCTTGGTTTCCTTCTTCTCTTCTACCTCAACTTCATCATCATTGTATTGGGCATCGGTCATTATATCTCCAAGCACATTGGTTGGTTTGACCTTGTCCAATCCCTCTCTAAAGATCATTCTTCTCAAGGTGGCAAACTTCTTGGGTAAGCACATCAAGAACTTGTGTGAGAAGTCCTTGTCCTCAACCTTCTCCCCAAGCCCCTTGAGATCATTAACAATGACTTGGAGCCTATAGAACATCTCTGGGATGGATTCATCATCCTTCATCTTGAATGTGGAGAACTTGTCCTTGAGCATATATTGTTTGGCACTTTTTACCGTTGAAGTGCCTTCATATGTTTCTTCAAGCCTTATCCAAAGCTCATTTGCCTTTTCAAGATCTTTGATTTGCTCAAATACTTTATCATCAATGGCACGATAGATTGTGTCAAGTGCCGCTGTATTGCATTGTTTGTTGATGCGGTCATTGGGAGTGAGGTTTTCCTCATCAAGAATGACGTATCCTTCTTTGGTCACATCCCAAACCTTCTCATGTATATTGCCTAGATATTGCTTCATCTTCCTTTTCCAATGATCAAAGGAAGAGACGCCATCAAAGAATGGAGGCTTGCCATTAACATGAATGAACATAACTTGAGCCATCTTACACCGAGGTTGTTAAGCCTTACAAACGGTGACCACGGCTCCGATACCACTTGAAAGGTCTTGATGGCTAGAGGGGGGGTGAATAGCCTATTAAAATTTTCTACAACGACAAGCTAAACAAGTTTATCAATATAACAAATAGCGAGATGCGAGTTTTGCTTAGCCTATGGGTGTTTGCAAGTCACCTATCCAATTCACAATTCTAGTATTTGCACTCAACCGCACAAGTCAAACCGAGAAGTTAAGTACAACTACAACTAGCAAGCTACACAAGAGAACTACTCTAGCTAAGCTAACTAGCTAGCAAAGATAACTAAGAAATTAATACAAGAGAGATAGGAGGGTATCACCGAGGGGCGAAGTATTGAGCCAACCAATATGATCAACAATGAATACCAAGATAACCAAACACCGGGATCAATCAATCACAATATGAAAGTGATGACACGAAGATTTATCCCGAGGTTCACGTGCTTGCCGGCACGCTAGTCCCCGTTGTGTCCCTCTTCACCACGTGGTTCGGTGGCTAATCGGTCTCACACCGAGCCTCTCAAAAGGCACCACAAGAACCTACCAAATGGCAAAAGGTTGCAATGACACGAGCAATATACTAACGTTGCCTTTGGCGCTTCGCCGAGGTAGGCACAAACCCCTCACAATCACCGGAGGTGGCCAAGAACAATCATCAACTCTTGCCAACGCCTCCAAGCTGCTCCAAGCCGTCTAGGTGGCGGCAACCACCAAGAGAAACAAGAATCCCGCAGCAAATCAACCACCAAGTGCCAACTAGATGCTATCTCACAATGCAAATGCACTTGGATCACTCAATCTCATTTCGAATATGCAAAGAAGCAAGAGAGATGAGTGGGAGGGGAGTTGCTTAGCTCAAAGTGCTCACAAGTATGTCAAATGTTCGAGAGAGAGAGCCTTGAGCCGTCCAACGAGTATTTATAGACGTACCCCTTCGAATATAGCCGTTAGAAACTTGAAACAGCCGAAGTCGCGTTGATCGGACGCGCCGGTCCAACTGACCGGACGCGCCGGTCGCGCAACGGCTAGTTTCGCGAAGCACCGACCGGACGCGCTGGTCACGACCGGACGCACCGGTCCCGTAACTGACCGGACGCGCTGGTCAACCCTGAGCCGCGCACAACGAACCAGCGACCGGACGCGCTGAAGAACTGACCGGACGCCACAGTACCCGCGTCCGGTCGGAGTCCAGTAAGCTCCCTGGACGACCGGACGTGTCCGGTCGCCTATGACCGGACGCGCCTCGCGTCCGATCAAACAACTAAAAAACGCGCAGATACTGGACACTGACCGGACGCGTCCGGTCACACCGTGACCGCGTCCGGTGCAGCGTCCGGTCACCATTGTGACCTCCGTTCGCTTCCGTTTCTTTTTCTGACTTCCGGCGTAGTGGAAAATAGGCATTTCATTTCCCCAAAATTGCCTGAATCCCGCGCTCGCACGCTCGGCGGGAGGGAGAGATGACCCTAAACCCTCTCTACCGCTTAAACTCCACCGCCGTCGCAAACGTGCTAACATCACCAAGTGATCTCGTCATGTGTGAGTGTGTTAGCATTTTCACAATCATTTTTCGAGGCGATATTAGTTCTATCCAAATGCATATGATCATGAAATGCACATCTAGAGGCACTTAGGAGTTCAATAGCCGCGTCATTCCCCTCTTTATAGTACGGCTATCTATCCTATAATGTAACCACACCCACTTGGTGTCTTGGTTACTAAAACACAACCCTTAAGCATATACCTTTGCCTTGATCACGTAGGGTTGCGTCCAAATCCAAATGTGGCCATCATGATCACCATGTCCATCTTGCCACCAACCTTGGAATGTACTAATCCTCATATGCTACATACAACTTAGGCATAGGATTAGTACTTAGGCATTGTCACTAATTACCAACACCAAACATAGGACTTTCAATCTCCCCCTTGTTGGTAATTGGTGACAACCCTTTCACAAAGATGTTATAATAAAATTTTGATTGAACCCATGTCATATTGTCCAAGTATATTACCATGTGTAAGAATTATGGACATGTGATCATGAATTCAAATTGATAGCAATGGCTCCCCCTACATGTATGCTATATGTTTGGATTTTGGAAGCATACATGTTAGATAGGAAAGATTAGGAGCATTGTCTACCAATAGGTGCTAAGTGTTTAAGATTATAGACCTTTGAAGCGTGATACCATCGAAGTTGCGATAAACACCATCTTAGCACCTTGTGTAGTTAGATTCCACTTGGAAAAGCACAAATATAACTAGAAACCTCGTGAGATCAATATTATAAGCAAGGTTCTAGTACCACTTTGAAAAATATGAAGCAACAAAAATCTAACTACTTCCTATTCATGCTAGTACCACAATGCATCATTCAAATTATACTAGCAAGTCACCACACAAGCAATGTATCGGAGAAAATGAAATGCATAACTATGCATCATACATATGAAGTGCACATGGAAATGCAACATTCATGCTTAAGAGCTTGCTCCCCCTACTTGTGTGCTCAAAATTTTAGTTGATCCCCTTCTTTTATCAATTCTCCCCCTTTGTGCTTCTTCCTCTTTGAGTTCTATCTTTGTGAACAACAATTTCTCCCCCTTTGGCACCAATTGACCACAAGGAGCAAACTTTAGATAGATTATCATGTTGAAAAATGGGGTGAGGATCAAGTTTATGATTCAACCTAGATTGCTTACATAAATAAAATACTTCGGTTTGATCCAAGGGCAAGCTTCTTCACACCTCACTAGAAGGGTTATCATGCACCATGTTGAAGCAAATATTTAGACAAGTTTTCTAGATTAAACACTTAGGATCACAAGCTACTTAAACAAGTTATATGCTATCACTAGATCATACAAGTCATGGAAACAATAGTGGCACCATATAAACTTCAAATTCATTTAATTTTCATGAATGGTCCTAGAACATAAGAAATCATGACTAGATGCACTAAACATGTCCTTAGTATAGAATGTATGACATGTCAACCAATTGTACCTTGGGGCTCGAAGGAGAGGCATGTCATATCATGGGAGTGCATCAACTCATGTTGGAGAAATCAAGTATGTTCAACTCATTCTTTAGCTTGTGAAATCTCTTCTCATCAAGTGGCTTGGTGAAAAGATCGGCTAATTGATCTTCGGTGCCCACACTTTCAATAGCAATGTCACCCTTTTGTTGATGATCTCTAATAAAGTGATGGCAAACATCAATATGCTTTGTTCTTTGATGTTGAATCGGATTGTTAGTTAGCTTCACGGCACTTTCATTGTCACATAGCAATGGAACATTCTTGAAATTGATTCCAAAATCCTTCAATGTTGCCTTCATCCACAAGATTTGTGCACAACAACTACCCGCGGCGATGTATTCGGCTTCGGCGGTAGATAGTGCAATACTATTTTGCTTCTTGGATGACCATGAGACAAGTGATCTTCCCAACAATTGACATGTCCCGGAAGTGCTCTTTCTCTCCACTTTATCACCGGCATAGTCTGAATCCGAATATCCAACTAGCTCAAAACTTGCACCTTTGGGATACCACAATCCAACATCTTGCGTATGCTTTAAGTACCTCAATATTCTCTTTGTTGCCTTCAAATGACTTTATCTTGGTGAGGCTTAAAATCTTGCACACATACATACACTAAACATCACATCGGGCCTTGATGCCGTCACATAGAGTAGGCTACCAATCATTGATCTATATAGCTTTTGATCCACCATGTTGCCACTCTTGTCACTATCCAAGCTTCCACTAGTGCCCATTGGAGTTGTAATACTCTTTGCATCTTCCATGCCAAACTTCTTGAGCATATCTTTGATGTACTTAGTTTGGCTCACAAATGTACCTTCTTTCATTTGTTTGATTTGAAGTCCAAGAAAGAAACTAAGTTCACCAATCATTGACATTTCAAATTCCTTTGCCATCATTTTCCCAAACTCATCACAATAATCTTGATTGGTTGAACCGAATATGATATCATCAACATATATTTGCAATACAAATAAGTCTTTTTCAATCTTCTTGGTGAATAGTGTTGTATCAACTTTGCCCATGACAAATCCTTTGGATAGCAAGAAGTCCCTCAATCTTTCATACCATGCTCTAGGTGCTTGCTTTAATCCATACAAAGCCTTCCTTAACTTGTATACATGATTGGGTTTCTTGTCATCTTTAAAACCGGGAGGTTGCTCCACATACACCTCCTCTTGAATGTACCCATTGAGAAATGCACTCTTTACATCCATTTGATATAGCTTGATATTGTGAGCACAAGCATAGGCAAGTAAGATCCTAATTGCTTCCAATCTTGCAACCGGGGCATAAGTTTCACCAAAGTCAAGACCCTCTATTTGTGTGTAACCTTGAGCCACTAGTCTTGCTTTGTTCCTTACTACTATCCCATCTTGATCTTGCTTGTTGCGAAAGACCCATCTTGTTCCAATGACATTGTGATCCTTAGGCCTTTCAACTAGTTCCCATACTTCATTTCTCTTAAAGTTGTTGAGCTCTTCATGCATTGCATTTACCCAATCCGGATCTCTCAATGCTCTATCAATGTCCTTGGGTTCTTCCATTGACACAAAAGAAGAGTGACCACAAAATGATGTCAATCTTGATCTAGTTTGAACTCCTCTTTGTATGTCACCAATGATAGAATCCAATGGATGGTCTCTTGCAATGTTAGTTGGTTGAAGTACTTAGACTTGATTGCTTGGATGTTGATGTTGATCATGAGTTGGAGATGATGAACTAGCCACTTGTTGATCTTGTTGCACTTGAGATGATGTACTAGCTTGATTTTGCAATAGAGAACCACTAGCTTGAGTGATTGGACTTTGGAGCACTTGATCTTTGTTGTCATCTACATTAATAACTTGCTTTGGTCTAATATCACCAATATCCATTTCTTTTATAGCATTACTCAATTGAGTTCCTCTCACATCATCCAAGTTATCTTCTTCATCTTGAGAGCCATTTGTTTCATCAAACTCAACATCATGCACTTCTTCAAGTAAACCACTAGCCAAATTCCAAACTCTATAAGCTTTGCTAGTAGTTGAGTAACCAAGTAGAAATCCTTCATCACATTTCTTCTCAAACTTGCTTAATCTAGTGCTCTTCTTCAAGATGTAGCATTTGCAACCAAATACCCGAAAGTATGTAATATTGGGCTTTCTTCCATTTAAGATCTCATATGGTGTCTTCTCTAGAAACTTGTGGCAATAGAGGCGGTTGCTATAGAAGCAAGCCGTGTTGATTGCTTCGGCCCAAAATGAATGACTCACATTATACTCATTCAACATTGATCTTGCCATATCAATTAAGGTTCTATTCTTCCTTTCAACTAGGCCATTTGATTGAGGTGTATACTTGGCTGAGAATTGATGCTTGATTTCAAGCTCCTCACATAGCTCATCAACTCTTGTGTTTCTAAACTCACTTCCATTGTCACTTCTTACTTTCTTGATTGTGGTCTCAAACTCATTTTGCACTCTCTTGATGAACTTCTTGAATATGTCAAATACATCACTCTTGTCCATAAGAAAGAATACCCATGTGTATCTAGTGAAATCATCCACAATCACAAAACCATACTTGTTGCCACCAATGCTTGTGTATGTAGTTGGCCCAAATAGATCCATGTGCAACAACTCAAATGCCTTGGAAGTACTCATAATGCTCTTCAATGGATGAGTGTTGCCTACTTGCTTTCCGGCTTGACATGCACTACATAGCTTATCCTTTTCAAATGTGACATCCTTCAAGCCTCTAACTAAGTCATGCTTTACTAACTTGTTCAATTGCTTCATGCCAACATGACCAAGTCTTCTATGCCATAACCAACCCATACTTGATTTGGTGAGCAAGCATGTTGAAAGTTGAGTGTCACTAGCATTGAAATCAACCAAGTATAGATTCTCATATCTAAAGCCTTTGAAGATCAAGTTAGAGCCATCAACACTAACTATCTCCACATCATCAACACCAAATATGCACTTGAAACCGAGATCACACAATTGAGCAACCGAAAGAAGATTGAAGTTCAACTTTTCAACTAAGAGCACATTGGAAATGCTATGATCATTAGAGATTGCAATCCTTCCAAGAGCCTTTACATCACCCTTGCTATTGTCACCAAATGTGATACTATCAATGCCACTATCATTTGATTTGAGAGAGTTGAACATTCTTGAATCGCCGGTCATATGTTGAGAGCACCCACTATCAAGCACCCAATGCCTTCCTCCGGCCTTGTAATTTACCTACAAAACAATTTAATGTCTTTTAGGTACCCATACTTGCTTGGGTCCTTGGAGGTTAGTCACTAAGCTCTTTGGTACCCAAATGGCCTTCTTCTTTGGGCCCATAATTGGTGTACCAACAAACCTAGCATGCACACCTTTATCACCCTTGGTAAGCACATAACAAGAATCAAAAGGAATATAAGGTACATTAGTATTTTTCTTGTTCTTGTTCATTTTATTACAATTAATCTCTAGATGCTCAACTTGCTTGCATCTATTGCAATAACGACCATTGCCCTTCACAAAGCGAGGCTTTGGAGTAGCAAAGGCCGCCTTGCCCTTCTTGGGAGTATAGCCTAATCCCTCTTTGTTAAGAGAGAACCTTTGGCTACCCAAGCATTTTAGCAAGCGGGCATCCCCACCATAGGCATTGCCTAATGCGCGGGTGAGATCATCCACCTCTCTCTTGAGAGTCTCAACCACAAGTGATGAATCACTAGTAGTAGAGGTAGAGTTGGTTGTGGTGGATGATGATGAGCTACATGAAGCATTAGTAGGACTAACAAATAAAGAATCATCAATAATATCACATGTTAGTCCAATATCACAAGTGACAATCACTTGCTCCTCCTTAGCTTCCTTCATGAACTTTTCCAACTTAAGGTCCTTTTCCTTGATGAGCTCAAGTAGAGTGGAGTGGGCTTCCTTAAGCCTAGTGTGAGCAATTTTAAGATCCTCGTGGTCTTCCTTTAGACACTCACGAGAAGCCTCTAGCTCATCAAAGGATTTCCTAAGAGCTTTGAGCTCTTGTTCAATTCCTTTGCACTCCTTACTCTTTTTGAGAGCAACAAGCTCCTCCATCAAGGCATCATTTTCATTGCTCTTGGCAATGAGCTCTTGTTTCAAGATTTTGTATTTCTTGGTTGTTCTCTTGTAGCCCTTGCTCATTTGATCTATTATGCCTAATAGATCATCCTTGGAGTAGTCCTCATCCTCCTCATCATCACTCCTACAATTATTACTAGCACAAGAATCATCATCACTATCATCATGTTTTACCTTGGTAGGCTTGGCCATAAGGCATGTTGATGTAGTGTCGAAGATGGATGGCTTGTTAGAGAGGGCGATGTTTGCAGTGGCTCGTCGAGTGATCCTCTCATCATCACTGGAGCTTTCATCATCATCATCACTATCGGAGTTGTCACTATCCCAAGTGACTACATAACCTCCACCCTTCTTCTTCTTGTTGAAAGTGAAGCTCTTCTTTGCTTTCTTCTCCTTCTTGTTCTTCTTCAACTTTAACTCCCCATCATGACATCTTTTGTCTTCATAGGGGCACTTTGCCACTACATGATCGGGGCTATTGCAATTGTAGCAAAGCACCTCCTTTGCCTTCATGAAGTCTCTTCTCTTTCTTGCACCATAGCCTTTCTTCTTCATGAACCGACCCATCTTTTGCACTAGAAGGGCCATGATCTCATCATCAAATGGATCATCATCATCATCATCAACCTTGCTCTTGCCCTTAGAGGATGAAGCCTTGAATGCAATGGGCTTCTCTTGCTTGACCTTGGTTTCCTTCTTCTCTTCTACCTCAACTTCATCATCATTGTATTGGGCATCGGTCATTATATCTCCAAGCACATTGGTTGGTTTGACCTTGTCCAATCCCTCTCTAAAGATCATTCTTCTCAAGGTGGCAAACTTCTTGGGTAAGCACATCAAGAACTTGTGTGAGAAGTCCTTGTCCTCAACCTTCTCCCCAAGCCCCTTGAGATCATTAACAATGACTTGGAGCCTATAGAACATCTCTGGGATGGATTCATCATCCTTCATCTTGAATGTGGAGAACTTGTCCTTGAGCATATATTGTTTGACACTTTTTACCGTTGAAGTGCCTTCATATGTTTCTTCAAGCCTTATCCAAAGCTCATTTGCCTTTTCAAGATCTTTGATTTGCTCAAATACTTTATCATCAATGGCACGATAGATTGTGTCAAGTGCCGCTGTATTGCATTGTTTGTTGATGCGGTCATTGGGAGTGAGGTTTTCCTCATCAAGAATGACGTATCCTTCTTTGGTCACATCCCAAACCTTCTCATGTATATTGCCTAGATATTGCTTCATCTTCCTTTTCCAATGATCAAAGGAAGAGACGCCATCAAAGAATGGAGGCTTGCCATTAACATGAATGAACATAACTTGAGCCATCTTACACCGAGGTTGTTAAGCCTTACAAACGGTGACCACGGCTCCGATACCACTTGAAAGGTCTTGATGGCTAGAGGGGGGTGAATAGCCTATTAAAATTTTCTACAACGACAAGCTAAACAAGTTTATCAATATAACAAATAGCGAGATGCGAGTTTTGCTTAGCCTATGGGTGTTTGCAAGTCACCTATCCAATTCACAATTCTAGTATTTGCACTCAACCGCACAAGTCAAACCGAGAAGTTAAGTACAACTACAACTAGCAAGCTACACAAGAGAACTACTCTAGCTAAGCTAACTAGCTAGCAAAGATAACTAAGAAATTAATACAAGAGAGATAGGAGGGTATCACCGAGGGGCGAAGTATTGAGCCAACCAATATGATCAACAATGAATACCAAGATAACCAAACACCGGGATCAATCAATCACAATATGAAAGTGATGACACGAAGATTTATCCCGAGGTTCACGTGCTTGCCGGCACGCTAGTCCCCGTTGTGTCCCTCTTCACCACGTGGTTCGGTGGCTAATCGGTCTCACACCGAGCCTCTCAAAAGGCACCACAAGAACCTACCAAATGGCAAAAGGTTGCAATGACACGAGCAATATACTAACGTTGCCTTTGGCGCTTCGCCGAGGTAGGCACAAACCCCTCACAATCACCGGAGGTGGCCAAGAACAATCATCAACTCTTGCCAACGCCTCCAAGCTGCTCCAAGCCGTCTAGGTGGCGGCAACCACCAAGAGAAACAAGAATCCCGCAGCAAATCAACCACCAAGTGCCAACTAGATGCTATCTCACAATGCAAATGCACTTGGATCACTCAATCTCATTTCGAATATGCAAAGAAGCAAGAGAGATGAGTGGGAGGGGAGTTGCTTAGCTCAAAGTGCTCACAAGTATGTCAAATGTTCGAGAGAGAGAGCCTTGAGCCGTCCAACGAGTATTTATAGACGTACCCCTTCGAATATAGCCGTTAGAAACTTGAAACAGCCGAAGTCGCGTTGATCGGACGCGCCGGTCCAACTGACCGGACGCGCCGGTCGCGCAACGGCTAGTTTCGCGAAGCACCGACCGGACGCGCCGGTCACGACCGGACGCACCGGTCCCGTAACTGACCGGACGCGCTGGTCAACCCTGAGCCGCGCACAACGAACCAGCGACCGGACGCGCTGAAGAACTGACCGGACGCCACAGTACCCGCGTCCGGTCGGAGTCCAGTAAGCTCCCTGGACGACCGGACGTGTCCGGTCGCCTATGACCGGACGCGCCTCGCGTCCGATCAAACAACTAAAAAACGCGCAGATACTGGACACTGACCGGACGCGTCCGGTCACACCGTGACCGCGTCCGGTGCAGCGTCCGGTCACCATTGTGACCTCCGTTCGCTTCCGTTTCTTTTTCTGACTTCCGGCGTAGTGGAAAATAGGCATTTCATTTCCCCAAAATTGCCTGAATCCCGCGCTCGCACGCTCGGCGGGAGGGAGAGATGACCCTAAACCCTCTCTACCGCTTAAACTCCACCGCCGTCGCAAACGTGCTAACATCACCAAGTGATCTCGTCATGTGTGAGTGTGTTAGCATTTTCACAATCATTTTTCGAGGCGATATTAGTTCTATCCAAATGCATATGATCATGAAATGCACATCTAGAGGCACTTAGGAGTTCAATAGCCGCGTCATTCCCCTCTTTATAGTACGGCTATCTATCCTATAATGTAACCACACCCACTTGGTGTCTTGGTTACTAAAACACAACCCTTAAGCATATACCTTTGCCTTGATCACGTAGGGTTGCGTCCAAATCCAAATGTGGCCATCATGATCACCATGTCCATCTTGCCACCAACCTTGGAATGTACTAATCCTCATATGCTACATACAACTTAGGCATAGGATTAGTACTTAGGCATTGTCACTAATTACCAACACCAAACATAGGACTTTCAGTGTTCCTGTTAATTGGATGTTTGTTGTCGGTAATTTCTGATAGAGAAGCCACAAAATATCAATGAGCAGCAAGAATAAATGTAGAGTATTTTGTTTGTATATTTATATCTCTTAACCAGAATGGAAGAATCAAAATAACTTTATCCGGTTCTAGTGTTTCAAAATACATTAGTTTTTCTGTTATTTCTGTGGGATCTTCAAAAGTAATACGTGGTACTGTATACGTAAGAGATACTGCCATGGACATCACGCCTTTCTCTGCTCTAACCTTTAGAAAGAATAGAAAGGTCTTAAAATTCGGTCCAACTAGTCCATTTCAATACTGCAACCACACTATTAGGACTCAGATTTGCTTAACTTCAATACAGGATAAGTCGGTTTTGAATTTATAGGCGTGCCAGTCAATTTGACTCTGCAATCGGCAAGAAGAAAAAAGTCAATAATGTCGGCTGTTATCAGGACAGTTACAAGTATGGCTAAAGAGCGAATGAGTAAGGCTATCGGCTAATTGAGCAGTTTGATGATGTAGAACAGCTAAAAGTAACCATTATTGGCTAATTCATGTAAGCAATATATATCAAAGAGACCATAAACAGGATGATGATTACATCTGCTTGCATGTGATGTTTGGAAAAAAAGACTAAACTTATTTAGTTTAACAACACTACATCAAAACTTAATAATAAAATTTTAATTTGGCGTTGCTGGGGCTCTCTCAATAAGAGAAAGCACCCTCTAAAGATTAGCGTATGCTGCTTGCAATGCTGCTATCTATTTGTACCGTGCACACGATATTCTTCAGTAAAAGGCAAAAGAATAGTTCACTTTATGCTCACCACGCAGCTGCGTAGCGTATGCTGCTTGCAATGCTGCTATCTATTTGTACCGTGCACACGACAAAAGAATAGTTCACTTTATGCTCACCACGCAGCTGCGTGCTTCCTATCCGTGGCCAGCCGCCATCTCATATAGGCAGCGCCCAGCCTCTTCTCGCTTCACCTGGTGAGGCCAGCCGCCATCTCATATAGGCAGCGCCCAGCCTCTTCTCGCTTCACCTGGTGAGATGGTACTAAACGACAGCAATCCAGCGACCTTCTCCACTCCCCTTCTTCTGGGTTTGCCAGTGCTACACGGTTCCAGACCCCGCGCGTCTCTCCGTGAAAGCCCAGCTGGGCCTCAGCCCATCGTGCTTATTGGTTTAAGCCCGCCTGCGATTAGGACTTCGCCGCAGTCGTAGCTCCACCTGCCAGTTGCCACGGCCGACGGCGGATGGCCGGCTAGGAGCTCAGTCTTCACGCTTCACACACTCCGGCGGTTCGTCTTCTTCCTCCACCTGCACGGAACAGGCGACGACTACGATCACTCAAGAACAACCTGCCACGTAATTCGAGCCATACCACGCGAGAACTACCAAATATGTGAAGTCAATGACACGTCGATAGTTTTTGCCTCAGCCGAATAAATCTTTAAAATAAATACTACATCTATTCTAAAAAAATCTAATCAGGTTTAGGTTAAACCAACTTTCTTATCCTAATTCCTAACTCAATTCGAGTTCACGTTTCTATCACAGCTTTAATATTTGCCCCAAACCACCTATGTAACGACCTTGCATCACATCTCTACTTTTAAAGATACTCCCAATTTTATGTTCATAAATTAAGGTACCAACTAAGCAAAACGATGATTTAGCATTGAAATTAAAGAATAGAGATGAAGAAATTGTTTCTTAGGCAATAAAATATGTCTACACATGGATCTAGATATAAAGAGGTGGTAAATAGATGGTGTAAAGAGAAGACGTGTGATTGAATAAGGTACAATTTGAAGATACCGTTGAAAATATGGTCTTTATGTGTAGTATATATGTAACTTGGGAAGTATAGAAAATATCTTACACCCCGTTTTGATGTAGATATTCAAACCTGGACATTGGAATTGGAACCAAGTTTTTCCAACTATATTGTTTGGATGTCATTGGCATTGAGAGATGGAATTAAAGCCTGTTTCCATGGTATTCAGCTGCAACTAAATCTGCTCACTTCCAATACCGAGCTCAACCCCTCCGTATTAGAGAGCATCATGAGAACAGAAGCTCCCACGGCTGGGCTAAGGACACCTCGTCGGCGGAGAGCACCCCTTCTCTTCCTCCCCACTGAAAGCCCAAGTTTAGTTTTGGTAATTAATGACATCAAGTTGCTAATGTCATATGTTAAGTGGTTTGAGTTAAGCATAAGCAACACACGTGATGAAGGAGCATGTGGCATGAAGTGATGACCACAAGATCACAAGAGATGAAGATGCACATAAAATGATGAACAAAGTGATCAAGGCAAAGGTATAATCATAGGGTTTGCTTTTGCCGGTCTAAGATGAGTAGAGAAGTGATTGACCGGATTTAGGATTGATAGCCGACTATCAAGAGGGGCAATCACGGTTGGCTCATGAATCAAGTGCTACTAGGTCATCATCTTGAGCATATGCATTAGGATCTAGTATAGAGCTAACGTAACGCCTTGAAAAATCATTGTGAAAATGCTAACACACATGCACATGATGCTGTACATTTGGTGGTGTTAGCACATTTGCGAAGACGGTGGAGTTTGAGCGGTAGAGATGGGTTTGGGGTCCTCTCTCCCTCCCGCCGAGCTTGCGAGCGCGGGATTCAAGCGTTTTCGAGGAAATGAAATGCATATTTTCCATTGCGCCGGAGGCGAGAAAAGGTGGCGAAAGTCCAAAGTGTTTATCTCTGAAAAACTCCAACCGGACGCTGGACCGGACGCGGTCCAGGGTGGACCTGCGCGTCCGGTCAGTTCAAACCGCATGTAGAGATGCACGCGTGAAGGTCGCGGACCGGCGCGTCTGGTCCCTCGTAGAACCGGAGCGTCCGGTCATGCACCCAGTAGGCAGCGCGTGTCTCAGTGCCGATCGGACGCGTCCGATCGCGCGAGATGATTTTTCTAGAAATTGTGAACATGCTTCCAAAAATCATATCTTGATGACAATAGCTCCAAATTTGTTGAAACAAATTTTGCTAGGTTTCTTATGATTAGGTCTATAGTTTAAAAATATTGCATGTCAATTTTGTGATACTTTTATATAGGGCTTTATTTAATTCTTGTAAATGTTGTTTTCTTGAAAAATGCCTAATAAATGGAATATACATCAGAAAATTATGATTCCAATTTAGTTGATCTATTCTTGAGATGTAATTTCTGTGAAAAATATATGTCATGCATGTTCTATAGAAAAATATGGCTATCTAATTTATGTGCACTTATTTGCTATTTCTTGTAAAATTTCTAGAGCCAAAAATAGGAATAAAACATATATGTGAAACTTTTTGTACAATGTTTGTAGACTATATAGATAATGAAAAAATTACTAAATCTATTGTTTGATACTTTTCATAGTACAAAGTATTTTCATGCTTATTTATCCACCATAGCTTGTCATTTTTGTGTAGGCTGTTTTATATATCCAAATACCATGAAAATGTTATGGTAGGCTACTTAGGGTGTGACTATGCTACTGTATTTTTTTTCTAGATTTTTCTATACACTAGGAATACATGTTGTTATTGTAACCTTAGTTTAAAGTGAAATAAAATAATATTCTTTATGCATGATTAATTTAATGGTGTAGCTTTGTTGTATCTTTGAAGCATCAAATAACTTGCTGATGTCACTTGGCATGTTAGGATAGTTATGATGATGGAGTATAGTAGCACATGTGTTGTGGCTTTATGGTAGTTAACGGTAGCTAACGGGGGTTAGTTATAGAAGATAATACAGTAGATGACATGTACTCATGGTACCTGTCCTTAGATGATGTTGACTACCTAGTAGAAAAGTTTTACCTCTATTCTATTCAATAAATTTAAGTGTGTTCATCTGCATTGCATGCCATCATGATCATCACATGCCATCGTATCTAATGCACCGCTTGCATCCTCACTTATACAATTGTATCATATAGGATCGCAGGAGGAAGTACAAGTGGCAGTACAAGAGGAGCAGGCCGGGGCCGACCCACAGAAAATTCAAGTATAGGAGGTGCCAGAGGTAGAGGAGCAAGAAGAGGACCTGCCCGAGTGCGTGGACCATAAACCTAGTTCCTTTGAGCGAGGCAAGCCCCGGAGCATTTCACGTCTCCTATCTTATAAAAGCAATCTTTTATATATATGTTTTTATATATTGTTGCATTAAGTTATAGAAGCTGAGTGAAACCATTGATGCATTTATTACTATCCTTGCCTACTTTACTATCTTCTTACCCTGTTAGGTTTAGAATCGAATAATTGCTTAGCCCTGTTTAGACCGGTAGTGATCGGTGATTTTATGTCACCTGCAATTACACGTGGTTACTGGAATACTTTAGCTTTGGTATGGATGACATCTTGAAAATAACCATGTGTTGATGGATAATTGGAGATCGGACGGAATAGTTGGAGGCAACCAGACAGGGTTCTGGGGTGCTCGTAGTTTTCCGTATGTGTCGATTAAGGACCGATCGTTACTCGTCCCTCTTGTCATGTTGAACGCATGCCTCACATTTAGCTAGCCAAATAAAGTGTCTTTCGATCGCAAAGCTAGTGGCATTATTCGGACCGAGATCTATACGAGTGCGTGTATTGGTGCTGAAGGGGGTATGATAGGGGTACGAAGAGTGAGCCCAAAGGCAGGCAAGGCCTGATTCCTAGCAGTCGGGTGGTCCCTGGGTACTGCGGTCCCAGTTTGTCCCGCGACGTTTACCTGGATAGTGACATTGGTGATCTGTAGCTCACTTGATCGGTGAGTGTGGTTTATATGAGGAATAAATCACCAGCTGGTTAGGAATCGATTCGAATCGCCATCGCTCCTGGATAGTGAGCACTTGACTCGAGTTACAGCATCGTAGTAATGATGATGGAACACTGATGGTTATATGGATGACATTAGAAATGCTAAATCTAAGTTGGTAATTGAATGTTATTGGTTAATCAAGTGATTGCTATAGTATATGTGCTTACCTAGATTGATAGGTTTTAATAAATATGATGCAAAGTATTTAAATGGTTTATTATGTCAACTTTGCTCTTTCGCAAATGAGTCAACTAGTCCATTAAAAAAGTCTTGCATACTCCTTTGTGTTACTTTATTTTAGTTTAAGACGGGTAAGTCTAGCTGAGTACTTTCTCGTACTCAGGGCGTTGTTCCCATTGTTGTTGCAGATGGTTAGATGTACTACGGTTATTGCATCAACTGCCTGTACCCTGCGATGGGTGACAACTAGGACCAAGGGCATGGTCGTTCCGTATGTCTTACCTAATATTTTTGTTGGACCTGACTATCTCCTGGTACTGTATCTGAATTAATTGTAGTGACATTGGTGATCTGTAGCTCACTACAGTTTGTCCCGCGACGTTTACCAACAGCGTTCCATCATCATTACTATGATGCCGTAACTTGAGTCAGGTGCTCACTATCTAGGAGCGATGGCGATTCAAATCGATTTCTAGCCAGCTGGTGATTTATTTCTCACACAAACCACACTCACTGATCAGGTGAGCTACAGATCACCAATTACACTATCTAGGTAAACGTCGTGGGACAAACTGGAGCCATAGTACCCAGGGACCACCTGACTGCTAGGAATTAGGCCTTACCTGCCCTTGGGCTCACTCTTCGTGCCCCTGCCATACCCCCTTCAGCACCAATACACGCACCCGTATAGATCCTGGCCCGGATAATGCCACTAGTTTCATGGTCGAAAGGCACTTTATTCGGCCAGCTAAATATGAGGCATGCGTTCAACATGACAAGAGGGACGGACAACGATCGGTCCTTAACCGACACAGACCAAAAACTAATAGCACTCTAGAACCCTGTCTAGTTACCTCCAACTTTTCCATCCGGTCTCCAATTATCCATCAACACATTGTTATTTCCAGGATATTATCCATTCCATAGCTAAAGTATTCCAGTAACAACCTATAATTGTAGGTGACCGAAAATCACCGATCGCTACCGGTCTAAGCAAGACTAAGCAGTTATTCGATCCTAAACCTAACAGGGTAAGAATATAATAAGGTAGGCAAGGATAATAATAAATGCATCAACGGTTCCACTCACCTCCTATAACTTAATGCAACAATATATAAGACTCATATATAAAAGATTGCTTTTATAAAGTAGGAGACTTAGGATGCTCCGGGGCTTGTCTCGCTCAAAGGAACTAGGTTGATGATCCACGCACCCGGGCAAGTCCTCTCCTTGATCCTCTTCCTCGGGCACCTCCTGTGCCTGGATTTCCTGTGGGTCGGCCCCATCTTGCTCCTCTTGTACTGCTACTGGCACTTCCTCCTGTGATCCTGTATGATGCAGTTGTATAAGTAATTATGCAAGTGGTGCATCGGATGCGATGTCATGTGATGATCATGATGGCATGCAAGACAAATGAACACACTTAGATTTATTGGATAGAATATATGTAACACTCTTCTACTAGATAGTCGACATTATCCAAGGATATGTATCATGAGTACACGTCATCTACTGCACTCCCTGCTACTAGTAATCCCCGTTACTTTTCTGATAACTAACATATAACCCTAACACAAGTGCTACTACACTTCATCAACATAACTACACTAACATGCCAAGTGACATCAGCAAGTGATTTTGATGCTTCAAAGATACACCAAAACTACACTACTAAACCAATCCAGCATAAAGATTATTATTTTATTTCACTTTTACACTAGGGTTACAGCAGCAACATGCATTTATAGTGCATAGAAAATTCTAGAAAAATCACAGTAGTATATTCATACCCTAAGTAGCCTACCATGAAATTTTCATGGTAATTGGACAAGTAAAATTGTCTACACAAAAATGACAAGCTAGGGTGTATAAATGAGCAAGAAAATACTTTGTACTATGAAAAGTATCAAACAACAGATTTAGTATTTTTCCCATGATCTACACAGTAACCAAACACTGTACAAAAATTATCATATGCATGTTTTGTACTAATTTTTCTCTCTAGCAAAAATAACAAAAATCAGCCAATAAAGGCACTTGAACTAGACATCAATATTTTTCTACAGAACATGCATGACATATATTTTTCATGCAAAGCACATCACAAAAGAAGACTAACAAAACTAGAACCATATTTTTCTGAGCAACATGTGATTTACTATGTATTTTATAAGAAAACAACATTTACAAGGATTAAATAAAGCAACACAGAAAAGTATCACAAAATCAACCTACAATATTTTTAAACTGTAGATCTACTCATAAGAAGTCTACCAAAATTTGTTTCAACAATTTTGGAGAAATATTTTTCAACTTATGAATTTCCAAAGCATTTATAGGATTTCAGGAATTATTTTTCCTAAATTCTGAAAATCCAACCGGCCATCTTTGCTAGGTGCACCCTAGATCTACCCCCGGATCCCTCCCACAGGCGCTGCCACTAGGCCCCCGGGGTCAACGTGACCCCACCTGTCAGCCGCCCGGGAGGAGGGGAGAGGCGCTGACCGTCGGGATCTCGCTAACGGCGAGGTCCCCGGTGGTAAGGCCTACATCCGTGGCTTCCTCTCGGCTAGACGGACACAGTGGTGCTGGCGGCCTGGCTGCGGGAGCTCGGGAACGGGCTCGCCGTTGCCCATGGCGGCACGGCGGTGTGGTAGCCATGGTGGAGGCGAAGGAGCGGCCCGATACCTCATCGCCGGCGGCTACGAAGGCGAGCAGGAGGTAGGCCTCGTCATAGCGAAGCTGTGGACGCGCGGAAACGGTGGCGGAGGCGAGGGCGATGGCATACGGCGTCGGTGGGCTCCGCGACGGCGCTAGCGCGGCTGCTGCTGCGAAAGAGGCGAAGCGAGGAGGAGTGAATAGGGCAAGTGGAGTGGGCCGTTCGGACCGGCCTTGAAGGCCAGGGCGACCGGTCGGAGCAGCCACCGCCCACGACCGCCGGTGGCGGCGTGCCACGCAGCGTCTAGGTGCGCGGGAAAGGCGGGGAGCGGGAGTAGGCGTGGGTTTGGGCCGGCGATGCAGTGCTGGGCTAGAAGGGAGGGGCGCGGGCGCGGGGCGAGAGAGTGCGGGGCAGGCCAGGCCGCTTGCGCGAGTGGGCCAAAAGTGAAGCGCGTGGCCCAACAAGGTAAAACCGATTTTTCTTTTTATTTTCTAAATAAAACAACACCAAAATTCTATTTTGAGCAATAAAAATTCATTTTCACAAGTTGGTCCAATAATAAAAGTTGTTTAGAATTTTAAACTCTACAACTTTGCTTAAAGGTGCATTTTAAAATTCCAACTAGATTTTGAAATAAGGATTCAAAGTTCATTTAAATCAAAATCCTATTTTTCTAAAATATTTTTAAAAGCAAAATTTGAGAAAACTTTGAATACAAAACTTGCTCCAAAATATTTGCAAGTCATTTCTACAATTAATTGCATTACCAAACAAACATGTTTATTAACCTAATCAAGCATACTCATAGCATAGTTTTATTTAAACAAACAAATGCAACATTCATGTTATAGAGTTATGTTTCACATGTTTCAAACCACTGTTTCATTACTATAACATAAGATTATGAATGCAAGATGATGCTCATGCTCATGATTTGCAGTGCCTAATGCATGCTTAACACAAGAGGTGTTACAGAGCACCACTACTCTTCTTCCCCTCGGCCGATGGCGAGCACCCCTACTCTTCTTCCCCGCAGCCGACAGCGAGCACCCCTTCTCTTCCTTCCCCGCAGGCGATGGCGATGTGGAGAGGTAAAAAGGGAAGACTAAGGGACCTCGCCAGTAGAGGGCTCGAGCAGAGGAAACATGGAGAGGAAGGGCGGATGGGATCTTGCCAGTAGAGAGGGATGACAAAACTAACCCTGCTGACGATGGAAAGGAAGGGCGGGCGCGATGTGAGAGATGGAGAGGGAAGATGAAGGCGAGCTCGCCAACAAAGACGGAGGAGAGCCCGGGCTGACACCTTGTCGGTGGAGAGCTCGGGCTGAGGAGATCTCGCTGGCGGAGAGCCCTGGTAGAGATCTCGGATGGAGAGGAAGGAGCGAGGGGAAAAGGACGAGGGAGACAAACAACCGTTTTCAATGCCTGGACATCCAAACAAAATTTGACATTATAACCTTTCTTGATTCTAGCTACCAATTCTATCTACAACCAAACAAAAGATTTGGTATTGAACATAATTCCATTCTAAGGCTGTATTGGTATTGGCACCCAATTCAATACCTCCAGCCCAATATCTTACACCCAAACAGAGCCTTATAGTTTTTTTTGGGTTAGAACTGCCTAGTATCTCATGTTTCTCATATCACTTTTCTCGTAATAGAAGTGCCCATCTTTTTACAAGTCCAAAAAAGTGCTATGAAGTAGGGGGTAGATATATAGAACACGGTGAAAAGTAAGGGAAGCAATCTGTTTAAATCGTTTTTAGCTTAGACTAAATTCATCAAAAAATATATTAATATCTACAAAACTAAATAAGTACACTATTAAATATATTTCATAGTACACTATTGAAATATGTACTATGAAATTTTACAGTGCTAATTGAACTAGTTTGGCGTTATAGTTTCTTGTGTACTTTTCTTTAAACTTGAATAACGTTAAAGAAATTTAACTGAGAATAAAACTAAAATGACCTTTGGTTTGAAACGGAGGCATTGATTGTCTGGAAAATAAAAATAGAGAACTGGTCGGAGTTATAACTGCTAGACGATCCTAAGGTTCAAATCAAATACTCATCGGACAGGAAAAGAATAATAACTCCCAGGTTCCGATCCTTGGCCACCAAATCCTGAACAGTCCAAACATGTATTATCTGGAAGCGTCGTTTTTGACTTTTTAGACTTCTTATTTGACTGTTTGTCTTATTCAAAATTTTTATATAAATACTATTTATTTTCTTATGATGTATTTTATCACTAGAGATACTTTAATGATGATTTATTTATTTTACTATTTATATAAAAAATTTGAATAAGACAGACAGTTAAATAAGAAATTTAAAAGTTAAAAACGACATTTTTAATAGGATGGATGAGTAGGCCTGAAACTGATGAAACGATTCCATATGAATAGTTGCTGGATTGACCTGGACCTGTCTGTGTAGATGGAAAGTGAGACACGGAGGCCGCAGCGTACTACTTAAAAAGGTACTCGCGCGGTCGCGTCGTGCCACCACCACACAGAGTCACAGAGCAGGCGAGCGCACCAAGCACCACCACCGCCCGGGCGGCCACTCTCCACTTCCCCTGTGCACTGACGAGGCCAGCGCCAAAGCTTCCTTTCACCTCAAGGATAAGGAGATCGCAACCTCTCGGGGCTACCCCCAATCTCCAACGACGCCGTCCCCCGCACTTGCCCCCAACTCGCCACCCATGGCCATGGCCTTCCACTTCCAGCTGCTGGCCGCCACGCGCGTCCACCTCTCCCCCCTCCCGTTCGCTGCCGCCGCCGCCGCGTGGGCGCCCTCCCCCTCCTCCGTCGCCATCGCGGCGCATCACCACCACCACCACGGCCGCCGCCGCTTCTCCGCCATCGTGGCCACGGCGGCCGCGGCCTCGGCGGCGGCGACAACGGAGTTCGACTTCAAGGCGTACATGGGGGAGCGCGCGGTGGCGGTGAACCGGGCGCTGGACGCGGCCATCCCCGCCGGGGAGCCCCCCGCGGCGCTGCACGACGCGATGCGGTACGCGCTGCTGGCGGGCGGGAAGCGCGTGCGCCCCGCGCTGTGCCTGGCCGCGTGCGCCGTGGTGGGCGGGCCGGAGGCCTGGGCGATGCCCGCCGCGGCGGCCGTCGAGATGGTGCACACCATGTCGCTTGTCCACGACGACCTCCCCTGCATGGACGACGACGACCTCCGCCGCGGCAAGCCCACCTGCCACGTCGTCTACGGCGAGCCCATCGCGGTCCTCGCCGGGGACGCGCTGCTCTCGCTCTCCTTCCACCACATGGCCAGTGTCGGGTCATACCCTCCGGACGTAGACCCGGAGAAGCACCCCGCCCGCGTCGTCCGAGCCATTGGTGAGCTCGCGCGCTGCATCGGATCGGAGAGACTCGTCGCCGGCCAGGTCTCTTCGTTTATCAGATTATATATTGCTTTCCGCCATTCAGCAAATACACACAATCAATTAAAAACCGGGCAATTGCTTATCCTGACATTCTTTATATGGAGGCATGGAGCATCTTCCTAACGGTGGTGCTATCGATGCTCTATTTGTCTGCATTCGCTGGAATTAGATATTGAAAATTACCAGTAGCTCTCTAACAAGGAATGCGACATCCAAGTGCTTAAACAAATTGCTGAAAATACTTCACCTGCCCTCTACAGGTTGTCGATCTTGAGATGACGGGCACATCTGAACCTGTGCCCCTTGAACGCCTTGAGTACATCCATCTCCACAAGACTGCCGCATTGCTTGAGGCCTCAGTGGTGATTGGGGCAATCATCGGAGGCGGCACGGATGAGCAAATTGAGCGGCTGCGGAAATATGCGAGGTCAATCGGGCTGTTGTTCCAGGTGGTCGATGACATTCTTGATGTCACCAAGTCGTCAGAGGAGCTAGGCAAGACGGCGGGGAAGGACTTGGCAAGTGACAAGACGACGTACCCTAAGCTATTGGGGTTAGACAAGTCACGCGAGTTTGCAGAAAAGTTGCTTTCTGATGCAATAGAGCAGCTTGCTTGTTTCGACAAGGAGAAGGCAGCACCTCTGTTGCATTTGGCCAACTATATCGCCCATAGGCAGAACTGAGGAGGAATTGAGGTAATGCTTATTCCATTGTGCTCATTGTCGATCTGTAACTTTGTAAGGCCGTTGAACTTGGGTTTGAGGAATATATCCAAATCATCATGTGATGTATACTAGCTGTAGATCTGTACCTCCATGTGAAAAATATGAATATCATATCAAATTAGTGAAACCTGATTGGAACCAATCTTTCTGCCTCACGGGTATCTTCTCTGGCCGAACGCTGTGCTGCATTCGTGATACCATTGAAATGTTCCAAGCAATTTCAGTTCAAAAATATTCAGTTGCAGAGCGCTTGTATGTTTCTACTAGAGGTTGACCAAAATCATTACATTTTTTAATATCTTAGACTCTATCCCTCTTAAACAAAATGTTCAGTTGCAGAGCACTTGTAGGTTTCTCTGTTCTTCTTCCCGGAATATCTTATACTTTTCTGAGTCTTAACCAAGTGGTTGTGTATCACAATTGCAATGTTCACCAAATGTTTCGAACTTTATCATTGCACTGATTGAGGTTGATATCTTGATTCTGATGTACATATTGCTCTGCATAAGCTGTGCACTTCATTTGGCTTCAGCTTTCAGGTGATGACCAGTTGACCACTCATAAAACCAAATACTTACTGTGCGGTCTCATCAGCTACTCATCTGACCAAATGAATGGATGCAAAAGACCATGTTTTCATTGGTTATGGAAGCTTTGGACTACATCTAATAGTAATCTTGTAGGGAGGAATTACTATTTTTATGTCACTGTAACGTTTCGATTGTAAGCTTTCTTGACTGAAGAAGGCAAAACTGAATGGTGCTGCCCCACATTTAATTTATGTTTGGTCTTACCGGCTTCTCATGTCACCAAACGAATGAATGCATATGACCATGTTCCTGTTAGCCATGGTAGCCTGTGCTTACGTCTAGTACTCTGCTAGCAATTGTCTTGTAGTCATTCATAATACTTGTATATGTTGTTATTTTCTTTCATGTCACTGTAAATTCCTTTCATGTCTTGTAGTCTCTAAAGTCTAATAACTGCGCTGAACAAGTTAAAATAGCCTTGTTATCATGTCTTGATCGATTGTCTAGTTTGTGCTCGATGTCTACATTACCTGTATTTGAGTACTGTTGATTTTGACAATGATCCACAGTGTATATGGTAAATCCTTTTGTTTGTTTAAATGCCATCATAAGCTGTCTATGTCTTGAGTCTTGACTGAAACGGGATGGAATAGTCTCTGGAGTCTGCATCGCGTTGAGCAGGTTTTATATTACCGTTTTCTATGTAATCGTTTCCTTACATGGTGCAATTTTGACCCCAAAACTATGTAACCTCTATCGACGCTAATAAACGTAGTTTATGACAGGAGGAGGATGTCTTAATAGTTTTTTTTTGACAACATCTTAATAATTTATTCGAACAGCCTGGAGCACTACCTGCCATTACCTTGCAGACCGTGTTTACCGCATACTATGGGGTTGTTTAGTTGGTGAAAAAGTTTGGGTTCGGCTACTGTAGCACTTTTCGTTTTATTTGGCAATTTGTGTCCAATCATGGACTAATTAGACTCAAAAGATTTGTCTCGTGATTTACAACTAAACTGCGTAATTAGTTTTTTCTTTCATCTACATTTAGTACTCCATGCATGTGCCGCAAGATTTGATGTGACAGATACTGTAGCACTTTTTGGGTTCACTTTTTGTGAACTAAACAGGCTCTATAGATACCTGATAACGCTGAGAAGATCTCAGTGATTCATGCATGCTCCCTTCCTGAAATCAAATCGCTTCTAATTTGTGAACCGCAGTCGGATCTGAAGGGTTTTCATCGATTTGGTAACATCCTATATAGTAGGCTAGTAGCTACAACGATCATCTCACTGGACGGTGCTCGGATAAGAGTTCAGGAGGCATATAGATGACCTAAACGCATGCACTGATTGAAAACGCACTTTAATTGCAGTCCATCAAATCATCAATCATATGTGGATTCGTTGCACACAAAGAGAACAAAGCTCAGACGGTACGAAAGCGCTTGCAAACCTCCTCCTCCTCCGGTCAAGTCCTCATCCTCCCATGAATAGTCCGAGTCTCCGAGACTCTTGGGCTCTTTGCTTGGCTTGATGGCTTCCACGTACGGCTGCCAACGTGCTGTGTGCATCTCACTCCACAGACATCGCCGCCGGTGAGATCAGTGTTCATGTGTTTCGGCTATCTCGCTCCTTCTTCCTTCGGACTCTCGACGACCTGCGGGCGGGATGCACTTCTGTTATTGACTCTTCCAAGTTCCAAATCACGTGGAAGGAAGAACGCAACCGAGGCATGCGTAATAGCAGTAGCAGCTAGTAAGCGCGCGGTTTTTTGCCTCGTGCTGTTTCGGTTGACACTGGACAGTGGACTGGTCTGTTGTCAAGTCATGTGAGTGGAACAAAGCGACGTAATACGTCCTCCTTTTCTATTTTGGAGAGCAACGTGCGTCCAAATTTTGGAACAGAAAAGTATACTAACAAATTAAGATGCTCGGCGACTTGGCGTGGTTGAAGACGTGCCTGCACCCTGGAGCTCCCTCTGGCCACTCACGCTAGGAAGCTATAGATGGCCAACGGGCCAGCCCCGCCCGGCACGGCCCAATGGGGGTCGTGCCTGCACGGGCCGCCGTGTCTCTCGGGCCGTGCCGAGGTGGGCGTCGTGCCTGACCTACGGCCCAGGCATGGCCTATTGGGCTGTCGGGCTAGCCCGAGAGCACGGCCAGGCCTGCGTGCCGGGCAGCCCGAGGAGCACCCGTTGAGAGAGGCAGCGACCAGAGAGAGAGGGAGGTTGGTGGCGGCGCTCGACGTTGCCGGGATCTGGCGAGTGAAGTCCCGGGGCAGCGCACCCTACCGGCGGCGGAGCTCGCGCCCTCGTCCCAGTGCAACGAGGCCGGGGTGGTCGGCGAGGCGGGCAAGCGGTGAAGGATGGGGAGCGGCCGCCGGCAGCCGAGCCTCGCGTCGGGGGTTGAGATGGAGGAGGAGCAGCGTCCGGGGAGGAGGAGGAGGAGCGACGTCGGCGACAGGAGAGTCACGACTCGCGAGCCTCGCGTCGCGTGGTCGGGCCACGTGAATCGCGACTGCAGCGCAGCAGCGGCCTCGGGCGAGAGGAGTGCGGCGGCGTGGGGCCGTGGGGGAGAGGGGTGAGGCCGAGTGGGATTAGGCTTTTAGGGTTAGGAAATGAAAGATGTGAACTATGGGCTGGGCCAAATTCCAAAAGGCTACTAATTTAACGGGCCACCACCGGGTCGATGCTTTATTCCGGGCCGTGCCCGTGCCGGGCCGCGTGCCAGGGGCGCGGCCTAGGCACATCTTGCTCCCCTGGGCCTGTTGGTCACCGGGCCGGGCTGTGCTTGGGCCGGGTCAAAAGACCGGGCCTCGGGCCGGGCCAACGGGCCTCGGGCTGCATGACTATATATAGGAAGCTGGAGTATATGGATAGCAGGGTGGTGTTTATAGCTTGTTTTCTTTTACTCTGGCTCCGCCTTTCCTATAGCGTGGTATATACTAACAAAATATTTACTCATTTGATTTTGCGTTGTCTTCAATACAAATCTTTGACACTAATTCTTTAAAATGTATATTCTTGAAACCATTCAAATTAAAAGAGATTTTGCAAGTATTTCTACTCATATACTGGTACAGCGCTCGTGCTAACTCTACGGTAACATTCGAGAGCAGGACATCACGCGTAGTCGCCGGAGCAGGACAGCACGCGTAGTCACGCAGACCGAGCCCGAGTCATGCCGGGAGGGGGAGGCCAAGGTAGCCAAATGAACATGCATTATTAGTTTTGAACTTATTTTATTACAAAATTACTTCTGCTAAATGCTGATGCCAAAAATTAAGAGATAAGCATCACATTGCCTCTTCTCAGCGCTTGTCTTTTTCCTTGTGAGTGTTTTTACCAAATCTTATACTAAACGACATTCCATTATCTAAAGAGGAGAACTCTTCTTACATCAAGAATAGATCTCAATATTTATTTTCTTCATGGTTTTTTCCCAATATATGTGGAATATTTTTTTCAAACATCATGAATAATTGTTCCAATTGAGAAAAAACGTGTGCTGTCAAAAAAAATGTTATGCGTCTAAATGTTTCACTTAGAAGAAGAAAAAATATTCCACAGAGAGTAAAAACAAATTATCATGTGCAATGGATGGTACGGTATTTCCCATCATGTGAGTAGGAGCACTGCCAAAAGCATAGTAATGGGTTTATATTAGAAAGAAAACCCAAATCATGCTTACTGCATTCTCAATCCTCATGCTACGATTACTTCCATCCTCTTGTTCCCTCACAGAGAAAAAAGTGGTGAGAAAGAAAAGAAGGACCCGGAGCAGTAGATGGAGCATGAGAGAAGATGCTCCATCAATACTAATGAGAGGACGGAAATTCATGGTTGATATGAATGGAGATGGAGTGAGTCTAGGACTAGTATACAAAGGAGAACAACATCCTTTTTTTACGTCTTGTGACTAGCCAGTACATACTTACAGTGGAAGATATCAACTTCCCTTTAAAATCGAGGTGTCAATTTAAGTGAAAATCGAACAACCACTTCAACAAACACTAGGATAACAACTCATGCGAAATAAAACAAGAAGTTTAGTGAAAAACTTTGGCAGTGACTACAGGATGTTCTTGGATAATTTGAACATGAACTTTTTTTTTGAAACGAAAGAAGAATTATATTAGATTATAGCTGAGTACATTATCACGTTACAAGCACACTAGAATACACTACATATATACAGAACCTGATTATCTAAATTGTACCCACGCTTTGTTTAGCACAAAATCTCAACTCCAAACCTGTATGACGATTCATATAGATAACCGCACAGGCAATCACTCGGCAAAAGGCCTGAGAACATATACCCAACGAACGACAGCCAACATTCCTGCAGGCGAAGTGGAGAAACTTCTTCTTTCTTGTATCTTCCTCCTTTCTGCCACCGAATGAGGTGTCCAGAACCTTAGCGAACATTTGTTAAGATTTACAACTCGTGTGAATATTTATGGAACTCATGCAAAGACCATATGAATTATTTATATAGACCAAAGCACGTGGTAGCAACCTTCTGAGACGTGCTGCTCTGCATGTTCTTGCCCGTCCTTATTGACGAGACGACCTTAGTAAGTGGTGTTTGGTTTGAGGAATTACACCATCCTAGATAAGGTGGTGTATCGTGAGTCTATTTTTAAATTTGATAGAATAACTTTATTTCTCGTACTGATATTAATTATTAGCTTATAATGAATGAGATTATAATCTATCAACAGTGGCAGACCTAGATTTTGACGTAGGGTATGCCCCCAAAAAAAATTTATGCAATTTGGTAAAACAATTTCAATTTGATAAAACCATATTTCAATTCAGTGAAACTACATGTATTAAATAGCATGATAAGCCTTAAATCCAAAGATTAAGCTAGAAATGATGACAAATAGTTCAAATAAAATACGAATAGTTTGAAACATAGCTATAAGACTTATAATACTACTTATGTGACATTTTTACCTTCCACTTTCTGAATGACATGATGTCTCAATTATTCAAGCCAATCATGGTTGTACATCCGTAAATGATTGAATTGACTATCTCTATCTCCAATTTTTTTTTTGGGGAAAACCATGTGCATAAGTTTGAAAGGACCTTTACTTATATAATTTTTTCGAATTGCATCTTGATCATTAAAAGAATAATTTTGAATGGGTTTTCTTTCACCTGAATGTGACTACATATATTAACAACATATTGGATGTTTTATGACTAATACGGCATGATAATAGAGCAATTCGTTCGTAAAGCATAAGTAGTATACTTAATATATAGAGGGACAAAAAATAGAAAAATAAAAATTAAAGTCTAGCTTGGTAGTACATCATGCACTAGTGAGAAAATTCATGCATTAGTGAGAAAATTACGAAAGTAAAGCACTGGTGAATTGGAAAATAATTTGTAGAGGGATAAAATAGGAAAAACTCTTTGAATAAAAATTGATATCTCTTCTCTTCATTTTTGCCTAACAAAGAAATAAAGAATGACAATATTTGGCAATTTAATTGGAGAAGCTATTGAAGGTTTTTTTATAAAAAACTCTATTCCTATCAATAAAGAAGAATATAAAGGGAGTCTTGAAGTTGTTCTTAGTAAACCGAAAACGTTGCTGGGAAGTAGAGAAAATAAAAAATTAAAATGCAGCAGTGTAATATAGAGGGACTGCGTAGTATATAATGCACTGCTGATATTTTTTTTTCGAACACACAAAAGGTTTGCGCGTCTTTGTATTATAAGAAAAAAAAGAGTTTGCAATACAAAACACTTTGTCGGTGTTGTAGGCAGGCAGGGGGGCACAGACAGATTACAGTGAAGCTCATGCCCTCCCCAGTGACCAAATTAGCTAGGCTATTATGTTGGACAGGAGATAACCCAAGTTTCTTGCGCCGGCCTACACCCATTGTTCAGCCTCATGCTTGATCATGGCGAGTAGCTGTGGAAGCTGGGTGGTGGCGCCACGGAAGCATCTCGCATTCCTCTCCTTCCACAGCTCCCAGGCAACCAGGGTGAATACGGAGTCCGCTCCATGCCTGTTGGTGCCGGTCCACATTGATCTCCAAGCGGTCCACCAGTCGAAGATTGTGTCGAAGTTGGGGAGACCTTGCGGTTGTCCGAACGTCGACAGAACGTTCCACCATACCTGCTTGCTGGAGGAGCAGGATTGCCGAGAAAATTGAAAAAAATAGAGCACTATAGAGAGAATAGGAACATATACCATAAAAATGGAACATAGGAAAATAAAAAATAAAATGAGAGACATGGCGGTCGAACGGAAAAAAAATTCTATGCAAATGTGATGTACACCACCTGCCGTGCAGCACGGACCGGATGCAAGCCATGTGTCTACCCCCGCTGCATGCAGGCATGCATGATCAGCTGGTGGCTGAATATCAAGAGGCGGAATAGGAACATCCAGTACACGTGGACGGCATCCAATCCATGCTGCACGACACAAAGTGTACATCACGTTTGCAGAGGAATTTTTTTCCAGGTCAAACTGGCAACCTCCTGGGCAGGAGCCCGCCGCTATAAACCACCAGGACACACACTGACTAGTGCATGGAATTGTAAATGTTTATTATATTATAGTTTAAAATTCAGTGTGCAATGGATATTGGCCTGTCCCACGGGGTATATTGTGGCCCACCCGGCAATGCCCCTATCCATCAACCCATTCCATTTCAAACCAAATAAAAAAAGAAATAAGCAGATGATGGATAGATCATTCTTCAAACCAAACACCCTATATATTAATGGCACTTTTAGATGTTGCCTAACTGCCCTACCAAACGTGATGGTCGACCAATATTTGGCATTTGATTCGGCCGCCCACGCAGAAATGAACTAGGCGTGGGCAAGCAAGCCAAATCTCGATCATCTTCCAAGCTGTGTGTTTGTCCGCGGTAAAGGACCAAATTTTGGTGGGATGGCTTAGGTGCTCATCCAAACATGCCATTAATTAGTCACGCACCAGCGCTTCGCTGTTGCCACGAAACGCCAAGGAGAGTCCTGCGATCCAATGATCTGGTGACCTCATCGGATTAATTTGGCGATGATGAAAAGTGTCCATTCACTTCCTTTTCAAACCATCTATATGAATGACTCACTTCCACTTTATTCTTGGGCCTTCTCTGAGCTACTTAGTGCTAGGTTTCATAAGTGTGCACCATACTAACTCACCTAGGTCAAGCTACTAGTTCATACCCCTTTTATAGTATGACCAAATGAAAAAAACAAAGTACTAAACTACTCTAAGTGTCTCCCAACTCTATTCGACACTTAGAACTAGTCCATCCTTAACCTCATCCATCCTTTGAAAACCTAAACAAATTCCATCGATAGGGGCATGAAAACCATTGATTTCCCAATCATTAATTGTTATTGTGACCTAATTCATAATGCCTCTACAAAACACACGTTAGTCACCGTTCTTGTGCCGTCATTAATCACTGAAACCAAATGCCCGAAGGAGCAACAGTTCTAGAACCAGAACAAAGGATAAAACCTTGACTTCACAGGGGTAATTTACAAGTGCTGATCAAATGGAAAGGTCAACCACCATCACGATCTTCATGGGAGGAGGCAGAATTGATCAAACAACTATATCCAACATCCATCTCGAGGACAAGCTACTTCTCCCAGGCTAGGAAAGATATCATGGTCGTTAAGAGTAAGACTTACAATAGGAGAACATGCCCAGACATGTTAGCGGGCTAATTCATGAGGGAGGGGCCTAGGTTCAGCTGTTATAGATTAGACCTAAAAGAGTAGTAGGGGTCATGAGCTCTATATGTGATAGGCCCTGTAACACCCTGGTGTTACACAAATATTTAGGCACTGCAAATCATGCATATTATGCATCATCAAACATCCTAATCATACATGTCTAATCATGTTAAATAATAACTGAAACAATGCTTTGAAACATATGAAATATGCTCGTAAAACATGAATGTTGCATACACTTGTTTAGAGTTATTTTTGCCCTAATTATGCTTGCTAGGCTAATAAAACATGTTTGGATATAATTGTAAATCATCTAGAATTATTTAGCATAATTTTTGGAGCAAGTTTGGTATTCAAAATGTCCCCAAATTTTGCTTTTAAAAAACATTCTAGAAAAATAGGATTTGATTTAAAAATGGCCTTTGAATCTTTAGTTCAAAATCTGTTTGGAATTTCAAAATTTGCCCTAAAGCAAAGTTGTAGAGGATTAAATTCTAAGCAACTTTTATTTTTGGACCATTTTCAAAAGAAGTCATTTTCTTGCTCAAAATGGGATTTGAAAACTGTTATTTGAAAAAAAAATGAAAAAGAAATTTAGAAAATCCTTTTGTTCACCTAACGGGCCGCCGCCCCGTTTTCGGCCCACCAGCCGAGTCGGCCCGGCCTGCGCCCGCGCGCCTGCCTTTGCTCCCGCGCGTCCGCACGCGCCCCGCCCGACCGCGGTCAGGGTCCGACGGCCACGTGTTCGTACGCCGTCGCCGCCGCTCACCGCGTGGACGCCGGTGGCCCCCACGCGCTTGACCTCAAGACACCGCGCCGGCGCCCCTGCCTCCATTCCCTTCCCAACTCGCTCTGTCCCTTTTTCCATTTGGAGAACCCGAGCGGGAGAGCCGCTTGCCACCGCTTGCCACTGCCAAGCGCCACTGCTGTTTCACCCGCGCCCGATTCCCCGCGGCTCTAGCTCCGCCTCGACCTTCGCTTCCCCGTGCTCACGCTTGTGCCGTCTTGCTCGCAACGGTCAGGCTCAATCGAGCACTTCCGCGCGCACCGTCATAGCCGGAGCCGCCAAGCTCGTGCTCCGCCTGTCGGCACCCTCGCTCCGCTCCTCCTCTCTCCCCTTGAGTCGCATTCCCGGGTTTGCCTCCCTCTCGCGGACCCCACGCGCACCCCGCCGTGCCCGGTCATGGTCGGCAATGGCCGTCGGCCCGTGGCCGCGTTGCCGTGGCGCCATGGTCACCGGCAAGGCCGCCTCTCCCTCGGCTCCCCATTGGGCCAGGTCGGCCTTGGGCCGGAGCCCCGAGCCGGGCCGCCTCGCCTTCTCCCCGCTCAGTTGCTCAGGCCGAAAGCGGCCGTGGGCCTGTTCGTTCCCGTGGGCCGGTGAAAGTCCTATGTTTGGTGTTGGTAATTAGTGACAATACCTAAGTACTAATCCTATGCCTAAGTTGTATGTAGCATATGAGGATTAGTACATTCCAAGGTTGGTGGCAAGATGGACATGGTGATCATGATGGCCACACTTGGATTTGGACGCAACCCTATGTGATCAAGGCAAAGGTATATGCTTAAGGGTTGTGTTTTAGTAACCAAGACACCTAGTGGGTGTGGTTACATTATAGGATAGATAGCCGTACTATAAAGAGGGGAATGACGCGGCTATTGAACTCCTAAGTGCCTCTAGATGTGCATTTCATGATCATATGCATTTGGATAGAACTAATATCGCCTCGGAAAATGATTGTGAAAATGCTAACACACATGCACATGGTGATGATCACTTGGTGGTGTTAGCACGTTTGCGACGGCATTGGAGTTTAAGCGGTAGAGAGGGTTTGGGTTCCTCTCTCCCTCCCGCCGAGCTTGCGAGGCGGGTTTCAGGCGTTTTCGAGGAGTTGAAATGCCTATTTTCTACTACGCCGAAAGTCGGAAATCAAACGGAAAAGAAACGGAAGCGAACGGAGGTCACAGAAGTCACCGGACGCTGCACCGGACGCTGCACCGGACGCTGCACCGGACGCGGTCACTGTGCGTCCGGCGCGTCCGGTCAGTGTCCAGTAACTGCGCGTTTTTCAGTCGCTGCACCGGACGCGAGGCGCGTCCGGTCACAGGCCACCGGACGCGTCCGGTGGTCCAGGGAGCTTACTGGACTCCCACCGGACGCGGTCACTGTGGCGTCCGGTGGTTGGTTTGTTTTGCGCGACTCAGAGTTCACCGGCGCGTCCGGTGTGTCACGGGACCGGCGCGTCCGGTGGTGACCAGCGCGTCCGGTCGTTGCGACCGGCGCGTCCGGTCAGTGTTTCGAATTTTAGCCGTTGAAGCACCGGCGCGTCCGGTCCACGCGACCAGCGCGTCCGGTGAGCGCGACTGCTGCTGATTTCAGTTTCTAACGGCTATATTTGAAGGGGTACATCTATAAATACTCGTTGGCCGGCTCAAGGCTCTCTCACTTGAACATTTGACATACTTGTGAGCACTTTGAGCTAAGCAACTCCCCTCCCACTCATCTCTCTTGCTTCTTTGCATATTCGAAGTGAGATTGAGTGATCCAAGTGCATTTGCATTGTGAGATAGCATCTAGTTGGCACTTGGTGGTTGATTTGCTGCGGGATTCTTGTTTCTCTTGGTGGTTGCCGCCACCTAGACGGCTTGGAGCAGCTTGGAGGCGTTGGCAAGAGTTGGTGATTGTTCTTGGCCACCTCCGGTGATTGTGAGGGGTTTGTGCCTACCTCGGCGAAGCGCCAAAGGCAACGTTAGTATATTGCTCGTGTCATTGCAACCTTTTGCCATTTGGTAGGTTCTTGTGGTGCCTTTTGAGAGGCTCGGTGTGAGACCGATTAGCCACCGAACCACGTGGTGAAGAGGGACACAACGGGGACTAGCGTGCCGGCAAGCACGTGAACCTCGGGATAAATCTTCGTGTCATCACTTTCATATTGTGATTGATTGATCCCGGTGTTTGGTTATCTTGGTGTTCATTGTTGATCATATTGGTTGGCTCAATACTTCGCCCCTCGGTGATACCCTCCTATCTCTCTTGTATTAATTTCTTAGTTATCTTTGCTAGCTAATTAGCTTAGCTAGAGTAGTTCTCTTGTGTAGCTTGCTAGTTGTAGTTGTACTTAACTTCTCGGTTTGACTTGTGCGGTTGAGTGCAAATACTAGAATTGTGAATTGGATAGGTGGCTTGCAAACACCCATAGGCTAAGCAAAACTCGCATCTCGCTATTTGTTATATTGATAAACTTGTTTAGCTTGTCGTTGTAGAAAATTTTAATAGGCTATTCACCCCCCCTCTAGCCATCAAGACCTTTCAAGTGGTATCAGAGCCGTGGTCACCGTTTGTAAGGCTTAACAACCTCGGTGTAAGATGGCTCAAGTTATGTTCAATCATGTTAATGGCAAGCCTCCATTCTTTGATGGCGTCTCTTCCTTTGATCATTGGAAAAGGAAGATGAAGCAATATCTAGGCAATATACATGAGAAGGTTTGGGATGTGACCAAAGAAGGATACGTCGTTCTTGATGAGGAAAACCTCACTCCCAATGACCGCATCAACAAACAATGCAATACGGCGGCACTTGACACAATCTATCGTGCCATTGATGATAAAGTATTTGAGCAAATCAAAGATCTTGAAAAGGCAAATGAGCTTTGGATAAGGCTTGAAGAAACATATGAAGGCACTTCAACGGTAAAAAGTGCCAAACTATATATGCTCAAGGACAAGTTCTCCACATTCAAGATGAAGGATGAAGAATCCATCCCGGAGATGTTCTATAGGCTCCAAGTCATTGTCAATGATCTCAAGGGGCTTGGGGAGAAGGTTGAGGACAAGGACTTCTCACACAAGTTCTTGATGTGCTTACCCAAGAAGTTTGCCACCTTGAGAAGAATGATCTTTAGAGAGGGATTGGACAAGGTCAAACCAACCAATGTGCTTGGAGATATAATGACCGATGCCCAATACAATGATGATGAAGATGAGGTAGAAGAGAAGAAGGAAACCAAGGTCAAGCAAGAGAAGCCCATTGCATTCAAGGCTTCATCCTCTAAGGGCAAGAGCAAGGTTGATGATGATGATGATGATCCATTTGATGATGAGATCATGGCCCTTCTAGTGCAAAAGATGGGTCGGTTCATGAAGAAGAAAGGCTATGGTGTAAGAAAGAGAAGGGACTTCATGAAGGCAAAGGAGGTGCTTTGCTACAATTGCAATAGCCCCGATCATGTAGTAGCAAAATGCCCCTATGAAGACAAAAGATATCATGATGGTGAGTTGAAATTGAAAAAGAACAAGAAGGAGAAGAAAGCAAAGAAGAGCTTCACATTCAACAAGAAGAAGAAAGGTAGTGGTTATATGGTCACTTGGGATAGTGACAACTCCGATAGTGATGATGATGAAAGCTCTAGTGATGATGAGAGGACCACTCGGCGAGCCATTGCAAACATCGCCCTCTCCAACAAGCCATCCATCTTCGACACTACATCAACATGCCTTATGGCCAAGCCTACCAAGGTAAAACATGATGATAGTGATGATGATTCTTGTGCTAGTGATGATTGTAGGAGTGATGATGAGGAGGATGAGGACTACTCCAAGGATGATCTATTAGGCATAATAGATCAAATGAGCAAGGGCTACAAGAGGACCACCAAGAAATACAAAATCTTGGAACAAGAGCTCATTGCCAAGAGCAATGAAAATGATGCCTTGATGGAGGAGCTTGTTGCTCTCAAAAAGAGTAAGGAGTGCAAAGGAATTGAACAAGAGCTCAAAGCTCTTAGAAAATCCTTTGATGAGCTAGAGGCTTCTCGTGAGTGTCTAAAGGAAGACCACGAGGACCTTGAAGTTGCTCACACTAGGCTTAAGGAAGCCCACTCCACTCTACTTAAGCTCATCAAGGAAAAGGATCTCAAGTTGGAGAAGCTCATGAAGGAAGCTAAGGAGGAGCAAGTGATTGTCACTTGTGATATTGGACTAACATGTGATATTATTGATGATTCTTTATTTGTTAGTCCTACTAATGCTTCATGTAGCTCATCATCATCCACCACAACCAACTCTACCTCTACTACTAGTGATTCATCACTTGTGGTTGAGACTCTCAAGAGAGAGGTGGATGATCTCACCCGCGCATTAGGCAACGCCTATGGTGGGGATGCCCGCTTGCTAAAATGCTTGGGTAGCCAAAGGTTCTCCCTTAACAAAGAGGGATTGGGCTATACTCCCAAGAAGGGCAAGGCGGCCTTTGCTACTCCAAAGCCTCGCTTTGTGAAGGGCAATGGTCGTTATTGCAATAGATGCAAGCAAATTGGGCATCTAGAGATTAATTGCAATAAAATGGACAAGAACAAGAAAAATGCTAATGTACCTTACATTCCTTTTGATTCTTGTTATGTACTTACCAAGGGTGAGAAAGGTGTGCATGCTAGGTTTGTTGGTACACCAATTGTGGGCCCAAAGAAGAAGGCCATTTGGGTACCAAAGAGCTTAGTGACTAACCTCCAAGGACCCAAGCAAGTATGGGTACCTAAGAAACATTAAATTGTTTTGTAGGTTAATTACAAGGCCGGAGGAAGGCATTGGGTGCTTGATAGTGGGTGCTCTCAACATATGACCGGTGATTCAAGAATGTTCAACTCTCTCAAATCAAATGATAGTGGCATTGATAGTATCACATTTGGTGACAATAGCAAGGGTGATGTAAAGGCTCTTGGAAGGATTGCAATCTCTAATGATCATAGCATTTCCAATGTGCTACTAGTTGAAAAGCTCAATTTCAACTTGTTGTCAGTTGCTCAATTATGTGATCTCGGTTTCAAGTGCATATTTGGTGTTGATGATGTGGAGATAGTTAGTGTTGATGGCTCTAACTTGATCTTCAAAGGCTTTAGATATGAGAATCTATACTTGGTTGATTTCAATGCTAGTGACACTCAACTTTCAACATGCTTGCTCACCAAATCAAGTATGGGTTGGTTATGGCATAGAAGACTTGGTCATGTTGGCATGAAGCAATTGAACAAGTTAGTGAAGCATGACTTAGTTAGAGGCTTGAAGGATGTCACATTTGAGAAAGATAAGCTATGTAGTGCATGTCAAGCCGGAAAGCAAGTAGGCAACACTCATCCATTGAAGAGCATTATGAGTACTTCCAAGGCATTTGAGTTGTTGCACATGGATCTATTTGGGCCAACTACATACACAAGCATTGGTGGCAACAAGTATGGTTTTGTGATTGTGGATGATTTCACTAGATACACATGGGTATTCTTTCTTGTGGACAAGAGTGATGTATTTGACATATTCAAGAAGTTCATCAAGAGAGTGCAAAATGAGTTTGAAACCACAATCAAGAAAGTAAGAAGTGACAATGGAAGTGAGTTTAGAAACACAAGAGTTGATGAGCTATGTGAAGAGCTTGGAATCAAACATCAATTCTCGGCCAAGTATACACCTCAATCAAATGGCTTAGTTGAGAGGAAAAATAGAACCTTAATTGATATGGCAAGATCAATGTTGAATGAGTATAATGTGAGTCATTCATTTTGGGCCGAAGCAATCAACACGGCTTGCTTCTATAGCAACCGCCTCTATTGCCACAAGTTTCTAGAGAAGACACCATATGAGATCTTAAATGGAAGAAAGCCCAACATTGCATACTTTCGGGTATTTGGTTGCAAATGCTACATCTTGAAGAAGGGCACTAGATTAAGCAAGTTTGAGAAGAAATGTGATGAAGGATTTCTACTTGGTTACTCAACTACTAGCAAAGCTTATAGAGTTTGGAATTTGGCTAGTGGTTTACTTGAAGAAGTGCATGATGTTGAGTTTGATGAAACAAATGGCTCTCAAGATGAAGAAGATAACTTGGATGATGTGAGAGGAACTCAATTGAGTAATGCTATGAAAGAAATGGATATTGGTGATATTAGACCAAAGCAAGTTATTAATGTAGATGACAACAAAGATCAAGTGCTCCAAAGTCCAATCACTCAAGTTAGTGGTTCTCTATTGCAAAATCAAGCTAGTACATCATCTCAAGTGCAACAAGATCAACAAGTGGCTAGTTCATCATCTCCAACTCATGATCAACATCAACATCCAAGCAATCAAGTCCAAGTACTTCAACCAACTAACATTGCAAGAGACCATCCATTGGATTCTATCATTGGTGACATACAAAGAGGAGTTCAAACTAGATCAAGATTGGCATCATTTTGTGCTCACTCATCTTTTGTGTCAATGGAAGAACCCAAGGACATTGATAAAGCATTGAGAGATCCGGATTGGGTAAATGCAATGCATGAAGAGCTCAACAACTTCAAGAGAAATGAAGTATGGGAACTAGTTGAGAGGCCTAAGGATCACAATGTCATTGGAACAAGATGGGTCTTTCGCAACAAGCAAGATCAAGATGGGATAGTAGTAAGGAACAAAGCAAGACTAGTGGCTCAAGGTTACACACAAATAGAGGGTCTTGACTTTGGTGAAACTTATGCCCCGGTTGCAAGATTGGAAGCAATTAGGATCTTACTTGCCTATGCTTGTGCTCACAATATCAAGCTATATCAAATGGATGTAAAGAGTGCATTTCTCAATGGGTACATTCAAGAGGAGGTGTATGTGAAGCAACCTCCCGGTTTTGAAGATGACAAGAAACCCAATCATGTATACAAGTTGAGAAAAGCTTTATATGGATTGAAGCAAGCACCTAGAGCATGGTATGAAAGATTGAGGGACTTCTTGCTATCTAAAGGATTTGTCATGGGCAAAGTTGATACAACACTATTCACCAAGAAGATTGGGAAAGACTTGTTTGTGTTGCAAATATATGTTGATGATATCATATTCGGTTCAACCAATCAAGATTATTGTGATGAGTTTGGGAAAATGATGGCAAAGGAATTTGAAATGTCAATGATTGGTGAACTTAGTTTCTTTCTTGGACTTCAAATCAAACAAATGAAAGAAGGTACATTTGTGAGCCAAACTAAGTACATCAAAGATATGCTCAAGAAGTTTGGCATGGAAGATGCAAAGAGTATTACAACCCCAATGGGCACTAGTGGAAGTTTGGATAGTGACAAGAGTGGCAACATGGTGGATCAAAAGCTATATAGATCAATGATTGGTAGCCTACTCTATGTGACGGCATCAAGGCCCGATGTAATATTTAGTGTATGCATGTGTGCAAGATTTCAAGCCTCACCAAGAGAAAGTCATTTGAAGGCAACAAAGAGAATATTGAGGTACTTAAAGCATACACAAGATGTTGGATTGTGGTATCCCAAAGGTGCAAGCTTTGAGCTAGTTGGATATTCGGATTCCGACTATGCCGGTGATAAAGTGGAGAGAAAAAGCACTTCCGGGACATGTCAATTGTTGGGAAGATCACTTGTCTCATGGTCATCCAAGAAGCAAAATAGTATTGCACTATCTACCGCCGAAGCCGAATACATCGCCGCGGGTAGTTGTTGTGCACAAATCTTGTGGATGAAGGCAACATTGAAGGATTTTGGAATCAATTTCAAGAATGTGCCATTGCTATGTGACAATGAAAGTGCCGTAAAGCTAACTAACAATCCGATTCAACATCAAAGAACAAAGCATATTGATGTTCGCCATCACTTTATTAGAGATCATCAACAAAAGGGTGACATTGCCATTGAGAGTGTGGGCACCGAAGATCAATTAGCCGATCTATTCACCAAGCCACTTGATGAGAAGAGATTTCACAAGCTAAAGAATGAGTTGAACATACTTGACTTCTCCAACATGAGTTGATGCACCCCATTTATGACATGCCTCTCCTTCGAGCCCCAAGGTACAAATGGTTGACATGTCATACATTCTATGCTAAGGACTTGTTTAGTGCATCTAGTCATGATTTCTTATGTTCTAGGATCATTCATGAAAATTAAATAAATTTGAAGTTTATATGGTGCCACTATTGTTTCCATGACTTGTATGATCTAGTGGTAGCATATAACTTGTTTAAGTAGCTTGTGATCCTAAGTATTTAATCTAGAAAACTTGTCTAAATATTTGCTTCAACATGGTGCATGATAACCCTTCTAGTGAGGTGTGAAGAAGCTTGCCCTTGGATCAAACCGAAGTATTTTATTTATGCAAGCAATCTAGGTTGAATCATAAACTTGATCCTCACCCCATTTTTCAACATGATAATCTATCTAAAGTTTGCTCCTTGTGGTCAATTGGTGCCAAAGGGGGAGAAAATATTGTTCACAAAGATAGAACTCAAAGGGGAAGAAAATGTTGTGGGGGAGAAGCACAAAAGGGGAGAATTGATAAAAGAAGGGGATCAACTAAAATTTTGAGCACACAAGTAGGGGGAGCAAGCTCTTAAACATGAATGTTGCATTTCTATGTGCACTTCATATGTATGATGCATAGTTATGCATTTCGTTTTCTCCGATACATTGCTTGTGTGGTGACTTGCTAGTTTAATTTGAAATGATGCATTGTGGTACTAGCATGAATAGGAAGTAGTTAGATTTTCGTTGCTTCATGTTTTTCAAAGTGGTACTAGAGCCTTGCTTATAATGTTGATCTCACGAGGTTTCTAGTTATGTTTGTGCTTTTCCAAGTGGAATCTAACTACACAAGGTGCTAAGATGGTGTTTATCGCTACTCCGATGGTATCACGCTTCAAAGGTCTATAATCTAAAAACACTTAGCACCTATTGGTAGACAATGCTCCTAATCTTTCCTATCTAACATGTATGCTTCCAAAATCCAAACATATAGCATACATGTAGGGGGAGCCATTGCTATCAATTTGAATTCATGATCACATGTCCATAATTCTTACACATGGTAATATACTTGGACAATGTGACATGAGTTCAATCAAAATTTTATCATAATATCTTTGTAAAAGGTTTGTCACCAATTACCAACAAGGGGGAGATTGAAAGTCCTATGTTTGGTGTTGGTAATTAGTGACAATACCTAAGTACTAATCCTATGCCTAAGTTGTATGTAGCATATGAGGATTAGTACATTCCAAGGTTGGTGGCAAGATGGACATGGTGATCATGATGGCCACACTTGGATTTGGACGCAACCCTATGTGATCAAGGCAAAGGTATATGCTTAAGGGTTGTGTTTTAGTAACCAAGACACCTAGTGGGTGTGGTTACATTATAGGATAGATAGCCGTACTATAAAGAGGGGAATGACGCGGCTATTGAACTCCTAAGTGCCTCTAGATGTGCATTTCATGATCATATGCATTTGGATAGAACTAATATCGCCTCGGAAAATGATTGTGAAAATGCTAACACACATGCACATGGTGATGATCACTTGGTGGTGTTAGCACGTTTGCGACGGCATTGGAGTTTAAGCGGTAGAGAGGGTTTGGGTTCCTCTCTCCCTCCCGCCGAGCTTGCGAGGCGGGTTTCAGGCGTTTTCGAGGAGTTGAAATGCCTATTTTCTACTACGCCGAAAGTCGGAAATCAAACGGAAAAGAAACGGAAGCGAACGGAGGTCACAGAAGTCACCGGACGCTGCACCGGACGCTGCACCGGACGCTGCACCGGACGCGGTCACTGTGCGTCCGGCGCGTCCGGTCAGTGTCCAGTAACTGCGCGTTTTTCAGTCGCTGCACCGGACGCGAGGCGCGTCCGGTCACAGGCCACCGGACGCGTCCGGTGGTCCAGGGAGCTTACTGGACTCCCACCGGACGCGGTCACTGTGGCGTCCGGTGGTTGGTTTGTTTTGCGCGACTCAGAGTTCACCGGCGCGTCCGGTGTGTCACGGGACCGGCGCGTCCGGTGGTGACCAGCGCGTCCGGTCGTTGCGACCGGCGCGTCCGGTCAGTGTTTCGAATTTTAGCCGTTGAAGCACCGGCGCGTCCGGTCCACGCGACCAGCGCGTCCGGTGAGCGCGACTGCTGCTGATTTCAGTTTCTAACGGCTATATTTGAAGGGGTACATCTATAAATACTCGTTGGCCGGCTCAAGGCTCTCTCACTTGAACATTTGACATACTTGTGAGCACTTTGAGCTAAGCAACTCCCCTCCCACTCATCTCTCTTGCTTCTTTGCATATTCGAAGTGAGATTGAGTGATCCAAGTGCATTTGCATTGTGAGATAGCATCTAGTTGGCACTTGGTGGTTGATTTGCTGCGGGATTCTTGTTTCTCTTGGTGGTTGCCGCCACCTAGACGGCTTGGAGCAGCTTGGAGGCGTTGGCAAGAGTTGGTGATTGTTCTTGGCCACCTCCGGTGATTGTGAGGGGTTTGTGCCTACCTCGGCGAAGCGCCAAAGGCAACGTTAGTATATTGCTCGTGTCATTGCAACCTTTTGCCATTTGGTAGGTTCTTGTGGTGCCTTTTGAGAGGCTCGGTGTGAGACCGATTAGCCACCGAACCACGTGGTGAAGAGGGACACAACGGGGACTAGCGTGCCGGCAAGCACGTGAACCTCGGGATAAATCTTCGTGTCATCACTTTCATATTGTGATTGATTGATCCCGGTGTTTGGTTATCTTGGTGTTCATTGTTGATCATATTGGTTGGCTCAATACTTCGCCCCTCGGTGATACCCTCCTATCTCTCTTGTATTAATTTCTTAGTTATCTTTGCTAGCTAATTAGCTTAGCTAGAGTAGTTCTCTTGTGTAGCTTGCTAGTTGTAGTTGTACTTAACTTCTCGGTTTGACTTGTGCGGTTGAGTGCAAATACTAGAATTGTGAATTGGATAGGTGGCTTGCAAACACCCATAGGCTAAGCAAAACTCGCATCTCGCTATTTGTTATATTGATAAACTTGTTTAGCTTGTCGTTGTAGAAAATTTTAATAGGCTATTCACCCCCCCTCTAGCCATCAAGACCTTTCAGCCGGCCCAGTAGTAAAAAGAAAAATAGTTTTCTGTTTTTCTTTATTATTTGAGAAAAAGAAATACTTTGGGAAATGTTTATGTACTCATTTGTGCTCCAAAAATGGTGAAATAAATTTTGTTGTGTTCCTTATGAGTAGATATATGGTTTAAAAATATTGCATGTTGATTTTGTGACATTTTTCTGTAAAGTTTTATTTAATCATTAAAATTGCTATTTTCTTAAAAAATGCATAATAATATTGTATGTTTATTTTGTGACACTTTTCTGTAAAGATTTATTTAATCATTAAAATTGTTGTTTTCTTGAAAAAAATGCATAATAAATCATAGAAAGTTCAGAAAAATATGGTTCCAATTTTGTTAATCTTCTTGTGTAATGTACTTTCTAGGAAAAATATATGTCGTGCATGTTCTATAGAAAAATTATGATGTATAGTTCAAGTGTCTTTAATGGCTGATTTTTGTTATATTTGCTAGAGAGCAAAATTTGTATAAAACATGCATGTGATAATTTTTGTACACTGATTATTTACTATGTAGAACCTAGGAAAAATGCTAAATCTGTTGTTTGATACTTTTCATAATACAAAGTATTTTCATGCTCACAATTAGGCCCTAGATTGTTATTTTTGTGTAGGCTATTCCACTTACCCAAATGCCATGAAAATTTGATGGTAGTCTACTTAGGGTAGTACTGTGATATGGTAATTTTCTAAGATTTTTTTTGCTATAAAAATATATGTTGCTATTCAAACCTAGTATTAATTAGTGTTTAATCAAATAATGTTTTATGCATGATTAATGAATTAATGAAGCTTTGGTGTATCTTTGAAGCATTCAATGAGATGTGTTGACTTAGCATGTAAGTAGTAGAAGAGAATGTAGTAGATGACATGCACTTGTAGTATATGTTCTTGGATGATGTTGACTAGCTTGTATGAGAATTGTACTATACTCTACCCATTAAAGCAAATCATGCTCATCTACCTTGCATGCAAGCATATTCCTTGTGTGTATTTCATCCGATGCACCTTTTGCATAAGCACTTACGCACCTGTACCATACAGGATCGCAAACCGAGAACCCGGTCGTCGAACCCGAGGAGCTCGAGGTGCAGCCTCATGAGCTGCCCAAAGCAGACGAGGAGGACGTTGAGGAACTTCCGGAGTGCCCCGATCACCCCCCGAGCTCCTTCAAAGAGGCAAGCCCCAGAGCATTTTTCTCCCCCGGTTTGCAATTATTAATTAATGCTTTACCTTAATTGATGCACTACGTTCAGGAGTTGTTTGTAACCGTTGTTGCATTATACCTTGTTACCCTGGTATCCGCAGTCGAGTCAATGCTTAGCTGGCTTAGACCGGTAGAAGTCAGGTAATTTCCTGTCATATACGAGCTATAGGTGGTTACCTGGATCTGCTCGAATAACTATGTCGTCATGGTATAACTAAGTGTTAATTTGAAGTTGAGACCGGACAGAGATTTATAGGGTTTTGGACTGTAGCGCTTTCCGTCTGTGTTGATTAAGGACCGACCGTTGTTGGGCCTCGGGTCATGTTGAACGCATGCCTTACATTTAGCTGGCCGAATAACGTACCTTTCGACCGTGAAACTGGAAGCTTATTCGGTCCGAGTGGATTGCCTGCAGCGCACTGTACCGGAGCAGGTGTGGTAGGACACGGAGGCGCGATGATAAGACCGAAAGGCAGTCGGTCGGCCCCCGGGTACATGTGATTCCTGGCAAACTCGAGATTTTTCCTGGATAGTTGACTCGGTGACTAATACCTCTCTTTAGCGGGTGAGTGAGGTTTGTGTAAGGAATAAATTACCAGCTGGTTAATAATCGATTTGAATCGTCATCGTTCACTGGATAGTGAACACTTGACTTGAGTTACTTCATCGTAGTAATGTTGATTGAACACTTGGACAGTTATAATGGATATGACATTATGGAAGTTGTTAATGATCATTGGTTATCATTATTTGTTTAATCACATGCTTGCTCTAGTATAGGTGCAAATGTAGTCGACAGGTTAATAATAATTAACTTGACAATAATGTTTTTGGAAAGGTTCTTGAAATGCTAAAAATATCTTTTTGCAAATGAGTCAGCTACCCTACTATAAAGCCCTTCATAATCCTTGGTGTCACTTTATTTTTTTGTTATATCGGGTAAGTCTAGCTGAGTAACTTCTCGTACTCAGGGTTTTGTTCCCACTTGTTGCAGATGAGCAGATGTATTACGACTATTGTATCAACTGCCTTTATCCTACGATGGGTGATGCTTAGGACCATGGGCATGGCCATTCCTTACGTCTCGTCTAATGCTTTTGTTGGAGATGGCCATCAGCTGGCACTGTACTTGAACTCTGTGTGAGTGGGTGTGGATTTGAACAAATGGCTTCCGCTACTTTCTATTTGAACTCGGTTTGTAATAACTATGTTTAAACTCCGATGTATCTGTGTTGCGAACTTTTATGTAATATGTGATGGTGACCGCTAAACTTATTACGATCTTAGCTGGTATGTGAGTTGGTTTGAAATCATTCGTGATTTCACGGACTACCGGGTTATACGGGCTTAAATTTGCTAAATCGTCTGTTCTGGTGGGTGATTTTCTTACTTAATTTCGTATAATTGGTCGGTTCTGTTACGTGCCCAAAGCCCATAAGTATTCTTGTAAGCCTCTATATATATGTGGGGGAATTCCACAATAAAAGGCATCAAAGTTTAGGATTAATCCCTTGTCTACCTCTTTCCCTTCCGTCTCTCTCTCTGCGCCACCTCCTACCAGTAGCAATCGTTGGTCTTGCCCTAGAAGGCCGACTAAGCCCTTGGCCGGAAAAGTTATGTTCCCATTGTGGATGTCAAAATCCAATATTACATCTTTTTCTTCTCCTACATACTACAAAACAATTAGAAAATAAGATAGACTGACTAAAAGCTAACTAATAAAAGTACCTAAGTCCCTATGGTTACAATACACTAAAATAAAAAATCGGATTTATATTAACTTTTGTTTCTAGATGAAGGAAATAATTCATTCGGATAAAGGCAAAATCAAACAACTTAAAAATGACACATCAGCAACTAGCAACAAATAGATTCATTTAAGATACAATTATTTATCTAGATAATTTGTTTGGATAAAGACAGAATCAATCGATTTAATGATACAACAAGAAAGAATAAGACAAAGGCGATGATGGCATGTAAAGTCTAGCAACTTAATGATATATGCAAGAAAAGAAACAAGACATGACTCACATATTTTTTCAGTAGCCAGCTATAAAATACGTTATTTTGTAGGCACCTCTATTTACGATAATTTTATATACTAATTTACGATAATGTCAATACATATTTACGATAGTTGGGTTACTATTACACATGGAGATATTTACCGTAACGTTATGGTAAATCACATAGTAAGGAGTTACTATAATCTTGTAAATTAGCATAGTAATTATCGTAACTTAAAGTGCATACAGAATAAGTTATTTTGTAGCCAGCTGCAATGTATATATATATATATATATATATAGACACACACGCGCGCAACATTGTTCAGTTGGCACAACCCACTAGGTCCTGTTTTCCGGCATGATGGCCCAGGGGCCAGATGACCACATATGACCATTTGTACATCCCATCAACCACCAGAGTGCTTGTCTACACAGATGCAAAGAGAATTAGTATGTTGTTAGTTTCATTGCAAAGAAAATTAGTATATCTTGTACAAGTGATGAATTTTTCATTTCTCTCCACTGTATATAGGTTTTTGTAACCACCGTAGGTGAAAGTAAACACTATGCTTTAGGCTTTAGGCACTTCAGATTGCTAACTCTTATGTAATAGTAAGTATAAGGATTTGTTTCCTTCTTTCAGTTTTTTTTGTGCAGTTGCTTCGGTAACCGCATGGTTACTGCTGCCTGCCTTGTAATGGTTTATACTTCCACTTAATGAAGTACCCGCCTATCCTAAACACGGTAGCGAAAAAAATAAAGAACAGAGTATATTTAGAATTATTTTCCCTCTTTTTTAGTTAGAGTCTATGTTTTATAACAAGAAATACAAACTGCATCTGCATTTTTTTGTCAAAAATCTTTTTTTATTTGATAACGCACGTGCGAGGCAGTAGTGGCATCCAACAAAGTCCCACGCGCAGACACATTCAAGGGCTAAATTTCTGTTATAGCCTTTTTCACCCCCTTTATTTGTGGTCCATGTGTTTTATTTTATTTAGAAGAAGATGGGTTATTGACATAGGCTGTAGATTGCTTAATGGGCTTTGAAGGCTGAACTACCATTGCTAAAAAAAAAAAGATTTCTTGATTGGTGTGGCAAGTTTTCCTAACAATTTACTCGTACATTTCTTTTTTGCTTTATATTATATAAAAAACTAAACGTTTTTTTATTTCTCATGGACTTGGTTGTCGATGGGCGTTGGTGCCGGCTTGCAGTTGCTCGTCCCTCAGTGTACTGTGATTGTATGGGCAAGAAATCCGAAGCATCATGCTGAACTTAATGCCAAGAAAGTAGAAAGAACTACAGGCCCCCTAAATCCTTGATCTCAAATTCCCGGGCGAGAAGTTGACCGATGATGTGCTAAAGACCCGATGTTGACGCACATACACACCAAAACATAATCGTTTGTTTTTTAGGAAACAGCTGGGGCCGGAGTCCCACTACCACTATGTTGCCGTTGTTGTTGTAGACCTTCGGGCAGTGATTGGCATCGCTCCTCCTGTGGCTTCGGCTCCCTGCGCTGCAGCCCCGTGATACCTAGAAGTCGGATGGCTCCATCTCCAGTTAAAAGCAATGTGCAAACGGGAGGAACCAAAGGAGCCAAAGATCTGGGGTTTCGGCAGCTCCTCCACATTACTGCTATAATACTCGAAGCTGGAGCCGCCAAAGCCCTTCCAAATAGGTCCGAAGAGTGAGGTGTCAGAGCTTGTTACCTGTAGTGTAGGTTGGATTCCAAGAGTCCGGGCTCCGGAATGTCCACCATGCATGCCGCTCGAACCATGCGCGCGGTGCTTGTTCCAGTCCAGAGACGTGCGCGTGAATGTTGATCACGGCAAAAGGATTTGTGGCGGCGCACAGGAGCCATCAAATGAAGAGTGGTCCATCGGAGGGTGAGCAGCGGAAGAGAGGAGATGGAATCACAGATCTACTTGATTGCACGAGACTCACATAATACAGCGGCTGAGCCGATCGTGGACATTTTTTTTTCGCGAACGTGTGTGTGAGCCGATCCTGGACATTAGCCGTGTCTAAACATTAGGTGATTATTACACGCTAGCCTGAAGATTATGAGAGATAGATAGCGGTCATAAAAACCGAGTCATGCAACTCACACCGACGACCTCGTTGCCGGCGCCGTGCAGACGTGCAGTCCGCTCCCAACGAGGTGGCTCACGTCTTGCACTCCTTCAGCCTGAGCTTGTCTTTGCCCCAATCCTGGTTTCCCGACGGGGAGGGGCTAGAGTTCGCGTACAACTACACCAAGGTCAAACTGGCCGGCGAGCGCCTCCGGAGAAGAGCGCCGCCGCCGTCCACCGTCAGCGAGACCATCGCAAAGTTGCTTCCGCTGAGCTATCCAAAAGGGTTGATCATTGTTCCATGTTTCAAGCTACTGTTGTTAAGCTAATCCTCGACTTTGAGACGTTTGGGACCTCTTAATCTATTGTTCCATGTTTGATTGCACTGCTGACTTAAAGATTGTGGAACATGTAGTGCATCTGGAACAGCTCAGATATTAGCATAAACATTTGGAGAGAATCAGCTGATGATCTCTTCTTAATAAATAAGCATCAGGTCACAAATTGTTATTTCCACACAACTGTGTGTGCTCCTAATATTTGGGAGAGATTATCTAAAAAAAATTGGGAGAGCACCTGCTGGCTCGATCCATGGAGACGTATGTAAGGGAAGGAGGCGATGCGAAGCCAGTCGGCGGATCCCATCGTTTCAAGCTTTGTTTAGTGATGACTGAAGACTGGAGTAGGTAGTTGAACCAATCCTTTGCAGCTGGAATCCCGGTATGAGGATTATGAGCGACCGTATCAGCATATGTGTGTACATATCTCTTATTCAGAAGTACTAGTATTATAATGCTGCCAGGTCACAGATCCTGAGATCCCGTGCTATTTAGTTGTCTTGGCGATCACTTCTCAGTTATCACATGGCTCGGTTGATGGGCACTACGATCCAAGCGAGTATGTAGTTGTTACATGGAAGTCTAAGCACAAGGTCAGTAAAACAGTAACCAAACCATCTATGAGATTTTCCATTATAATGGTGAAGTTTTTTTTAAAAAAGTGCATTCCTATTTTCATTCTAATCCATTAACCCAAGCTCTTGCATGAGCCAACAATTGTAACAGATATATGCTATAGAAGTTTGTGGATAAATCAATGGCCCATGGTTAATAAAAAACAAAAATGCTTATCTTAATCTCGCTTAGCTGTTTATATTCTAACACAGAACTCGTTCATATACTCTATGACTTTTATCCTGTGGTTCCTGACTTTAGTTACCAATTATTTACACAATTGCTAAACAACACTCGGTTATTTCTTTCCCTCTCAGCACTCGATTTCTGGCGAGCTCTCTCCGTCCTCTCCCCTTCTTCTTCTCCAAGTCCGACGGACATAGAAGGGGGTTTGGGGGAGGTAGGCCAGCCAGGCGGTGAAGACGGCGGCCGGGTGGTTAGGGACCTTGGCGGCGGTGGAGGCGGCCGAGCCAGGTTGGGGCGAGGACGCCATGGCCGGAGATCGCCGTGGAAGCCGAAGATCAGGGAGGAGAAGAAGGAGGCCGTGGCGGGGGAGGGGGTTGGGTGGCGGTGGGGATGAGGAGGAAGATGAATAGTGAAGGGGGAAAATCAAGTGTTGAGCACTCGGTTGTTGGGTATACATTTCCATTGCTCTATATGTTTTGGGCTTGCTAGCGTCCGAATGTCCGGACGTCCGTGCCTACATCCATTTCTCGCATCGTTTCCTGCGCTATTTCTCTTGCCCACGTGGGCCTATGCCGCCCTCGACGTCACCAGCATCGAGAAGAGGTGGAGGGGGCGGCGGATGCCAGCCGACGCTGAGAGGAGGAGGAGACACCGAGGTGAGGTAGGAAAAAGCGAGGAGGGATATGCAACCCTCGATCTACTTTTAAAACATCCAAATGCAACACTTGCAACATGCATCTGAAGGCAGATGAAACACTTGAAACATGCATCTAAAACATTTGTAAAAACACATGAAGAAACTTGAGAACCATTGTAAGACATATGCAACATCCAGACAAAACACTTGTAACATGTGTGTGAACATATGCAACATCCAAACGAATACACTTGCAACATACATATACAATCATTGCAACATATGCAACATCCCGATCCATTTTTGCAACATCCATATGAAACACTTACAACATACCTGTGAAACATCTAAAACACTTGAAACATACTCTTTCAGTGCAACATCTCCTTGCTGCTTGGGAGAATGGAGGCTCTTTGGTGTGTGGAGTTCACCAAAGGCAGTGGCCCGGAGTGAGGAGCGGAGAAGATGGTGCCCACATGGAGTTCAAGGAGGCGACGGACGAATCTCGGAAGAAGGACAGTCGGCGGTCCTCGGCTCCCACACTGAGTTCGAGGCGTCGGTCCTTGGTGGTCTAGGGCGCGGGGGAGCAAGCGTGGGTGGGGGAGGGCAGCGCAATGCCGGGTCAGAGCAACGAGGAGGCGGTGGTGGCGCACGGTTGCACTGGTGGCCGGCGGGGCTGTAGGCGACGACACAACACTGCGAGATGCGCGCGGGGTGCAAGTGCGGCGCGGTTGGGAAGAGGGCCGCGGGGTAGGAAGACCGCTGATTCCTTTTTTTTAGAAACTCCCGAGCGGATAGGAAGGGGTAGTTGGACTAGCATCGCAGTCCACCATCGGAACGTTCGGGACGAATGGACGCCCTTCCCAGCATTACTGATTTACCGTATATGTTTTCCCGTCTTTATTCATGGTTTTCCCATATTTGCCTCAAATCTTTGTGTTTATGAGACATGCATCAGTGGGTTAATTTTATGTTAGAACAACAAAGGAAGGTGATTGACTCTAGACTATTTTTCAAATGGTAGATACATGTGATTATTTAACAAAAACATCCAATGAGTATTATTGTTTGTGGTCTACCTGTTAGGTATCATGTAAAAGTAAAAAAAAAAATCATGCACAAGTACGTCGCTGGCTTTATAACAAATTAACAACGTGATGCAGATCACAACGATGTGGGCTCAAATTTAGTGTTCCTTGGTGCCCTATTGCTGCATCCTTTGTTGTGGGTCGTTTCGTCCTCCTCTGATCCATCACGCTCGAGTGAGCAAACACGTGAGTACTTCCGTTTCGCCGATGTCGAGCGCTACTGCCAGCCCGTTCTCTCTTCGGCGGCCGGGCTACCTGATGATGCCTACCGCGCCAACCGTGTGATCCGAGAGCTGCCCTTCGAGAAGGGCGACTGGCGCCAGGACGCCGACCACGCGGCGCTCATGCCGTTCGACGGCAGCGACGCTCGCGCGCGGCTGATGGATCCACTCTACCTCGCCACGTTCGTGATCACTCACTTCGACGACGAGAACCGTGCGAGGGCAGCCGTCAATGTCAGCGGCGCCCTCGTGCTTTCCATCACCCGGAAGAACAGAGACCCCGAGATTCGGCCGCACGTGCCGATCAAGTCCTTGTCTCCGGAGTTCAAGCTTTCGCCAGGTGATACCAAGCTCAAGATCATATTTGAAGGCGTGTACACGGAGAGGGACGACGGTGATAGGGTGCTCTGCATTGTCGGGAGCGCCGTTCTGCCGACGCGCAGCACCGGCGGCGCGCACCCGTGGGACTAGGCCAAGAATTCCGGCCGGAGCGGCTTCCTGCCGCCCGTCACGGCGGACGACGGCATACTGCTCGTGCTACGGTATCCTAAGGAGCTTTCACTAACTACCAGAGCGGTCCTCGGCGAGATGAGGAGCACTAGTGCAGCGGCGTCGGCCGCCTACTTCGGTCCGGTGCAGCTGGTGTCTCAGCTCCGTTGGTCCCAGTACCAGTACCGATCTGACGACCTTGTTGCCGGCGCGTGCAGTCCGCTCCCATCGATCGACGGCGGCGACGACGTCGTGGACCGCCGTGCACGGCAGCGGTACAATGGAAGCATCTTATGCGCAGTCCTGCAGCTGTACGGTTATGGCCTTGAGGGCGTGGTCACCGCCCTCCCGAACAGACAATGCAACTCGACGGCGACGGACGCGCCGTGCCGAGTCCTCGGGCCGTTCGAGATGGACCGGCCTGTGGTAGAAGACGACATCTCTCGAGTTGCCATCATGATGCAAGATCTCCAGTGTTACAACGACTCGACCGGCACCGTGAGGGTGTCCGTCGTGTTCCGGGCCATCCCTCCATGGGAGGACCGGTCCACGGGGAGCCGGCGCTCGGGGATGGACGGCACGACGCTGTTCGCCGAGGGCGAGTGGGTGGCATCGCGTGGGTGTTGACTCAAGGATCATGATCGCAAACACAATTACACAGTGGCTAAGCCTATGAATCAAGATCGCGCAAGAACAAGATGCACAAGAACGACAACTGCACCCTGGCGACAGGGAGACAGTGTCCGTTTTCACTCTGAATGAGTTCGAGTACCAGCACGGTTACAATGTATCCAAGGCGCTAACACACACCTTACATCCGACTACTTATACCAGCAGTCTAAACACTCGCTTACAATATAAAAAATCAAAAGACACATGATACAAGTTGGCAGAAAAACAACTGTCAGAGACAGACAACATCGTGCGTGCGGTCACCCCGCTCCAGCCTCGACGTCAACCGTTCCCGCCAACGTCCTTATTCAAATTATGCTGAACCTTCTGTCAAACCGACTCCACCTCAACATCCACATCATTGGTGAACACAAGATTACACCAACATTCTCCCCTTTAAGCTTGATGTTCACCCAGATCACGAACTCCCATCAGATGACCCATCACACCAAGTTTGACGGTTGCCAATGGCTTTGTCAGTGCATCAGCTTTCTGCTCCAGAGTCCCAATCCTTTTAACCTCAATCTGTCCACGTTCCACACACTCACGAATGAAGTGGAACTTGATCTCAATGTGTTTACTTCTGCCATGGAAAACTGGATTTTTCATCAGAGCTATTGCTGAGTTATTGTCCACCATCAGTGACACTGCCTTCAGCTGATTCCCAGTGATCTCACCTAGTAGGTTTCTGAGCCACAATGCTTGCTTAGCTGCTGCTGTAGCTGCCATGAATTCAGCTTCACATGATGACAATGCCACTGTCTTTTCCTTGTGTGAGTTCCAAGTCACCAGGCTATCATTCAAATAGAATGTCATACCTCCAGTGCTTCTCCTTTCCACAACATCTCCTCCCACATCACTGTCAGTACACCCCACCAACAGTTCCGGCTTGTCTTCCTGGGTATAAACCAACCCATAATTCAGTGTTCCCTTCAAGTATCTCATGATTTGTTTCACTGCAGCAAGATGCTTAGCAGTAGGCTTCTCCATGAACCTACTTTCCATACCAACTGAGAATGCTAAATCAGGCCTGGTATGAAGCAAGTATCTCAAGCACCCTATAATTCTTCTGTAATGAGTAGAATCAATCATTTGTCCCTGCTTATCTGCATCAAGCTTGCTTCTTGGATCCATTGGACACTTTGTGGCATTACAGTCAGCCATCCCAAACTGACTCAGGATTTTCTTAGCATAACCAGTCTGCCTAATTGCTATGTAATCTTCTTTCTGCTCAACCTCTATTCCCAGATAGAATGACAATTTTCCCAAGTCACTCATATCAAACACTAAGGTCATCTGCTTCTTGAAGTTTACAATTTCTTCAGGTTGGCCACCTGTTACAATCAGATCATCAACATAGACCCCAACCATCAGAGCTAACTGACCCGTTCCTCTGATGTACACTGCTGGTTCAGTTACATATTTTCTGAAACCAAGCTTTTTTAGACTGCTATCAAGTTTTATGTTCCATGCCCTTGGGGCTTGTTTCAACCCATACAGTGCTTTGCTCAATTTCAACAACATATGCTCCTTTCCTTTCTGCACAAACCCTTCAGGTTGTTTCACATAAACATTCTCTTCTAGTTCACCATTGAGAAATGCGGTTTTTACATCCAAGTGGTGTACCTCCCAACCTCTGTTAGCTGCAAGTGCAAGAATTAGTCTCACAGTGTCAAGTCTTGCCACTGGAGCAAATACCTCCTCAAAATCTATTCCTTGTTTTTGAACATAACCCTTTGCAACCAATCTGGCTTTATGCTTCACCACATCTCCTGCTGCATTTTTCTTTAATTTGAACACCCACTTCAAACCTATTGGTTTGTGACCTGCTGGCAACTTCACCAACTCCCATGTTTTGTTTTTGTTGATGGATTGGATCTCACTCTCCATAGCTCCAACCCAATTCCCATCACCAGCCGCATCTTGATAGCTACTTGGCTCTTCCATGACAGTCAACAGTGCCTCCACCTCTGAGTCATATTGCATCTCCACCTCAACACTGTCCTCATACACCTCATTGAGTTTTCTAAATCTCAGTGGTGGTTCATCATAATCATCTGAATCAACCATGTTTTCATCGTCTTGGTCCATATTCACATCCTAAATTGGTCTAATCTCTGAACTTTGAGCTGGAGCAATCTCTGAACTAGTTGTATGACCATCAATAGTACCAGAGTTTGCATCAGTCCCCTGCTGAATTGTCTGATCCACTTCACCAGTGAATCCATCTCCATCAGCTCCCCCTGAATTCTTAGCTCCCCAACATCCTGATGATTCAAACCATTCCCAACAGCACCAGTGAATGGCCGATATGCTATTTTCACAGATCCTTCTTCAATAAACTCTGAATTTTCACCAAATTCAGTTTCCTAGTCCCAAGCTACTACTTCTTCAAAGATGACATCTCTACTGACTACAATTTTCTTGGTTTTTGGATCATATAACCTATGTGCCTTGCATTCATCCTCCACACCAAAATAAACCATAGCAGTACTCCTATCATCTAGTTTTTTCAGATGTGGTCTTGCTGGCCTCACATTGGCCCTGCATCCAAACACCTTTAAGTGTCCAAGCTGAGGTTTTCTACCACACCAACCCTCAAATGGAGTTCTATACCCCTATAACTTTAGTTGGTAATCTATTCAGCAAATGCACATAGTGTCTCACTGCCTCACCCCAGAAACACCCTGGTACTCTCATGCATTTTAGAATTGATCTGGACATCTCCATGACAGTTCTATTTCTTCTCTCAACAACCCCATTTTGTTCAGGTGAGTAGGGAGCAGTAAACTGCCTTTTGATCCCAGCTTGTTCACACACATCCCTAAAGGCTTCTGCTAGAAATTCACCACCTCTATCAGATCTCACCATCTTAACCTTATGGCCTAAGCTATTCTCAGCTTCTGCTTTGAACTTGACAAAAGTTGAACAAGCCTGATCTTTTGATTTCAGAATAGACACTGTCATATACCTAGTGCAGTCATCAACCAACAACATAAAGTACTTATTGCCCCCAACTGTTTCAGGTGTGATAGGCCCACACAAATCCACGTGGACCAACTCTAAAGGCTCATCTGCCCTCCAAGATGACAGCTTAGGAAAAAACTTTCTGGTTTGTTTAGCAGCCAAACAGGAGTGACAGACTTGTTCAGGATGCTCAATCATGGGTAAACCCCCAGGCATCTTTTTTTTCTACCAGCAATTTTATTGACTTGAAATTAACATGACCCAGTCTCCCATGCCATAACCATGACTCATCATTCGCATTTGCTAACAGACAGACATGTTTAACAACATTCAACTGAATTTTATACAATCTATTAGCAGACATATGAACCTTCATGATTAGTCTATTTTTGTTCTTATCAATCACCTCAATGTAATCATCATCCATTTCTATCTTATGCCCTATCTCAGTTAACTGACCCAAGCTAATCAAATTGCTCCTCAGTTTAGGAATAAAATAGACATCAGACAAGATCCACTGTTCCCATGATCTACCTTGAAACAGAATAGACCCTCTACCATGAATTTCAACATATGAGTCATCTCCAAACCGTACCTTGCCACCAATGGTGGTGTCGATGTCTCTGAATTTTTGACGATCACCTGTCATATGGTTGCTAGCACCATTATCGAGGTACCACACATCCCCACACGACTCCCCATCGCCTGTGAAATGCAGCTCTGAATCTGTCTGCACCTCATTCAGACACAGTTCACTCTGAACCTGAACATTTTCCGACAACAGGTGCTCGAGCTGTCCTGGCTCCTCCATTTCAGCGAGCAACACTGCAGATTCATAATCCACTTTCTTGGCATGATGAGCTTCCTCATCCTTCTTCTTCTCACCTCCTGGGCACCTGTTGGCATAGTGTCCATAGGTGTGACATTTAAAGCACTTGATGTGGCTTTTGTCACGCTTCCCCGCGCCTTCCTTGCCACCATCACCATGACTGCCACGGCCACTGCTCCCACTGCCGCGGCCACGACCTCGTCCACGGCCACCGCCATATCCTCGCCCATCACCAGAGCCCTCTCCAATGGATTTCTTTTGCCGAGCCTCCCACTCAGCTTGTGTCAGAAGCACCTGACCGGGCTCTGACCGAGAACCACCTGCTCCCCGCCTGGTTCTCTCTTCAAAAGCTTTCAGGCGCCCGACAGCCTCGTCGAATGCCAGCTTCTTGAGATCGAAGAATTGCTCGATCCCAGCTATGACATGGATGTACCGCTCTAGCACGGTGTCAAACATCTTCTTCACCAGTGCTACATCATCAAGTGATCCACCGAGACTGGCATACTGCACTGACATGCTTGTCAGTTTTCCTGCGTAGCTGTCCATCGTCTCATCCTCCTTCATTCTCAGATTGTCAAACTCACTCTTCAGAGTTTGCAACTGCGCCTCCTTGACACGCTCCCCCCCCACGAATCTCGTCTTGAGCGATTCCCAGACCTCCTTCCCGGTCTTCTTCGTGGCGACCTGCATCAGCAGATCGTCGGGCATGCACTGGAGCAAATGTGCTCGTGCCTTGGTGTCCTTCGCCTTCCTCGCTGTAACCGCCGCCGTGCCTTGATCTGACGATTCCCCCACCGGCTCAACCACCTCCTAAACGCCTTGATCTTCCATGATCGCTTGTACTCTGATGCTCCAACTAGTATAGTTGGTGGCAGTCAGAGGTGGGTACTAGATCTGGCCACCGCCATCTCCTCCGCCGCCGCTCCCGCGATCTCCCATGAACACAGACCAACTCGACGCGATGTGTAAGCGATCGATCGACTTTGATACCAGATGTTGACTCAGGATCACGATCACAAACATAATTACACAGTGGCTAAGCCTATGAATCAAGATCGCGCAAGAACAAGATGCACACGAACGACAACTGCACCCTGGCGACAGGGAGACAGTGCCCGTTTTCACTCTGAATGAGTTCGAGTACAAGCACGGTTACAATGTGTCCAAGGCGCTAACACACGCACACCTTACATCCGACTACTTATACCATCAGTCTAAACACTCGCTTACAATATAAAAAATCAAAAGACACATGATACAAGTTGGCAGAAAAACAACTGTCAGAGACAGACAACATCGTGCGTGCGGTCATCCCGCTCCAGCCTCGACATCAACCGTTCCGCCAACGTCCTTATTCAAATTATGCTGAACCTTCTGTCAAACCGACTCCACCTCAGCATCCACATCATTGGTAACACAAGATTACACCAACAGTGGGCAGGCCTGCCTGGTGGCGTGCCGGGGCATCGGCAACAAGGTGTGCCACTTTCGAGTCTGCCTGTACGTGCCGATGACGTTCTCCATCACCGGCCACGGCGTCCTGCTCGGACGGATAACCCGCATCAGCGCACCAGCCGGCGAGGTGCCTCACGCCTCGCTCTCCTTCAGCGTGGGCTTGTCTTTGCCCCCAATTCTGGTTTTCCGACGGGGAAGTAGCCCTGCTAATGGGTCAGATTCCAGCCCATTTCCAACCCATTCCAAATCTAATTAGTTATTTTCAAACCCCATCCCAACCCATTCCAAATCAACTTATACCCAACCCGCCCCAACCCACTCTGTCTTGGGTTGCCATGGATTTGTCTACTACTGCTGCCTCGCTTCTCCTGTGTCGATGTTCGCTTGTTCATCTCGGCTCCATCGATTTCATCAATACAGGCGTACCAGCCAAGGAGCAGCGCCGCCATGAAGAGCTCGCTAGCAGCCAAGGAGTACCTTCCTTATCTACGGCCCGTGCAGCACTAGTGCATGCGACACCCCATGAGCGTAGCCAGTAAGCCACTACTCCAGCGAGCCACTAGTGCCGCATGCGGAGATCAATTTGACGATGCTGCACGACCATGAGCATAGCTATGCAATGCTGCTGTCCATACACACTGACTACTCTGGCGCCGCGAGGCCCTCGCCAGCAAGGTCTGGTGCGGCCAGCGCGGAGACAACGCCGGCGATGACAACGACGCGGCCGCAGCCTTCCGTCCTGAGGAGCACGTCCATGTTAGTTAACTGAGCGGCAACGACATGATGCAGCCTCGGCCGCTAGGTGAATGCCGCCACTGTTGAAGGAGCACGCACCAGAGCAGCGTTTCTCTTCGTACCGGAGCTTGGAGTGATGCGAGGAGTATTACTGCGATAACCCATGCCAACCCTTCCCAACCTGTTTTCCCTGTATACCCAACCCACCCCGACCCGTGAGCTGCTAGTATCCATTATCACCCATTCACACAGACCCCGTTTTAAAACCCAACCCATAATACCCGTTACGACCCAACCCATTAGCAGGCCTGCAGGGAAGGGCTGGAGTTCGCGTACAGCTACACCAAGGTCAAACTGGCCGGCGACCTCCTCCGGAGCAGAGAGCCGCCGTCCACCGTCAGCGAGATCATCGGAAAGTCGCTTCCGCTGAGCTATCCAAGGGTGGATCATTACGTCGGCGATGACAAGAGGAGCTTAGCGTACCTCGCCAACATGCTTACTCTCCGCTTCACGACTATGCCAAGCATGTTCAGACGGGAACGGATCGAGCTGTCTGTTCTTCACTTGGAGGTCATCTTTCTCGGCCAGGTCAGCGATCGCTACGCGCAAAGGCACAGCGACGGCACCGCAGCGCCAGGCATGGCCAGAGAAGGACTAGTCAACGTGTCCGGCGAGCTCATGTCCGTTAGTCATGTCCGGCATACGAGCTCGGTGATGTCGCTGGAGGGCGTGTACAGCCCCAAAGACGGGCGGATGCACCTCATCGGCTGCCGGGATCTCCGGTGGCGCAACATGTCGACGGCGGGCGAAGACCTCGAGGAAGGCAACGACTGTTCCATCGAGGTGCATGTTCAGTACCCGCCGATGAACACGCACTGGTTGATCTGGTGGACGGCCAGGGTTCAGATAGCAAGCACAAGGAGTGCTGGTGACCTGCTGCGTTTCGACACGATGAAGCTCTAGGCTCTGCCATTCCAGTACCCGCAAGTGTGGCGGGGTAAGCTCAATGTTGGACGGCGTCCTCTGCGTCATGATGCTGTCAGCCGTCGTCCTCGCCGCGCTCATCCAGCTGCGCCACCTCAAGACCCACGGCGACGTGGCGCCGTACATCTCCCTCGTCATGCTCGGCACGCAGGCGCTCGGGTTCGGCATGGCGCTGATCACCGGCATCGATGCGCTGCGGGCGAGGTTCACCCTAGGCTCCGACATGGCTGACAACGCCCTCATCATGAGCCGGGCGTACCAGTCACTGGACAAGGCGGTGAAGGTCCTCAGCCTCGCGGCGCTCGTCCTCACGTTACGCCTGTGCCACAGGGTGTGGCGGTCGCGGGCGCGCGCGCTGGCCCGGTTGTCGCCGCCGGAACGTGGGCGCGTGCCAGGGGAGGCCAAGGTGTTCGTGTACCAGTGCGCGGTTCACCTGGCCCTCTTCGTGCTTTTCCTCGCGTTGAACGGGCGGGCCACGGCGGTCCAGCAGCACTTCCGGCTGACGCAGGATCTGTTCCTGCTCCCGCAGGTGATCGGCAACACGGTGTGGCGCCTCAACTGCGAGCCTCTCGTGAGGAGCTACTACCTGGGCGTCACCGCCGCGCGCGTGCTGCCGCACGTGTACGACTACGTCCGGCCACCGCTGGTGATTGGGTACTCCCTCGAGCCCATGAACGCCGGCCTATTCGCGCTTTCCAACGCCGGCGACGTGGTGATACCGGCCGTGTCTGTCTTGCTCGTGCTCGTGGTGTATGTGCAGGAGCGGTGGAATTACGCAAATGTCAGTAGGGTGGGAGTGGCGGAGCAGAGGAAATTGATGCACGTCCTCTAGAGGACAGGGCATATTGGGACAAGTACGTCGGATGGGAGAATGGGACGACGTGGCAGCGCCGGCGAGATCTGACTCCTTGATCTGCGAACCTCCACTCGCCTGCCAACTGCCATAGTAGTCCAAGGTCCAAGTTGCCTTTCTCGTTCTAAATTGTAACACGTTTTAGTTTTTTAGAATATAACACTTAAATATATATATCATGTCTAAATATACAGTAGAAGTAATTTACATATGGAATAGACAAAACATCCTACAGTTTAGAACAATACATACTTGAAGTGCAATGGGTGTGTTTGTTAGGTCAATTTTGCCTGTAAAGGGTCCGGGACTTGGCTTGGGCTGGCCAAGCGTACAAATTACAATTGGGGCCTGACCCGGGTCGAACGCCCGATTCCACCATTCACGCGGAGCCTGGCTAGAGCCACGGTTGGCTTCACCTCCCGTGGTCCCGTCGCTCCTTCCTTCACCTTCACCCCCATCTCACCATTGTACGGCGCGTCACCTCCATCCCTCCGCGAGTCTGGTTCGCTTCACCTCCCCCGCCACTCTCCTTCGCGAGTCTAGTTCGCTTCACCTCCTCCGCGTGCCGCTCTCCACCCCCTGCGTCGCGTCCCCTGACACCGTCTCCGACGTCGCCATGGCCGCGGTCATGGCCTCGCTCGGCGGCATCGCCGCCGTGCACTGCAACACCGAGCCCCACGCCAAGGCTACCATCGTCCGGGCTGCCAAGTCACGCCGCCTCCCCTTCATCTCCTCTGTGCCCTTGGTCTGACCGACGCGAGCACCCGGCGCCGCGGCGCGGCAGGTCTGCCCTCGGCGTGAGCGGGCCGGCCCTCCTCCGCGGCTCGCTCCCTCCTCCCATGGGCACGGCGCTTCCCCGATGCGGTCCGCCCCCAGTCTTCTTCGCACCCCCGCCGGAGTCGCCGTCGACGGTCAGGACGGAGGCGGCATCGAATCGGGGCGGGACGCTCGCTGGACGGTCGTCACTCCACATCGCTGTGAATGGCGGATATGGAATCCCGTCGAAAGCTCGAGGCGTCGTCGCGTGCCTCCCGATTCCAATCCGCCTCAGCCAGCAGGCAGCGGCAACTCGGCATGAGCATAGCACAGGCCCGCGGCGTGTTCCTCTTCTGGATTTTGCATCGACGGACTGAGGCCGCGTTCACTTGCCATGTATACCCAATATATTTCCTTTTTCATCCGTCACATCGAATTTTTAGACGTATGTATGAAGCATTAAATGTAGGTAAAAAAATAACTAATTGCATAGTTTATCTGTAAAGTTCGAAACGAATCTTTTAAGTCTAATTAATCTATGGTTGGACAAATTTTACCAAATAACAACGAAAAGTGCTACAATATTTTTTCACCCAAATTTTCTCAACTAAACACAGCCTGAGCATATGGCTCTCTAATTTTTATTTGTGTTTTCTAATGCGACTGTACAGGTCACTGTATTTTAGTTTTTGGAGAAAATTAGTGTCGCATGTCGCCCCGCTCGGCCTCATTTACCGAGATGGTCTTGCTGTGCTCGCCGTGCTTGCTTTCATGCTCGCCCTGCTGCACTTCGTGCTCGAGCTGGTCGCCTTGCTGCTGCATAGTGCCGTGGTCGCGAGGATGCCCACCACCTATTTGACGAAATACTGCTTTAAAGGATAACCTTACCAAATTAGAAAAGATGTAACTCTATCAAAACAAACCAGGCAACCAAACACATTCTGGGGTTAGCCAGACTTAGACAGCACACACAACCAAACAACCAGGGATTGGCTTGATGTGAGCGAGCTAACACTGCCCAGGCTAGGATTCTAGCCAGACTAGAAGTTAGCCAGGAAACCAAACACACCCAGTATAACTGGGTCAAGACCCAAGCAACTCTTAAAAATTATTATATCTACTGAGATGAAAGTTTGTGTTGACCCACCGACCATTGAGAGAAATGATCCTACTCCGACCTTCGGCCATGGCAGCCTCAAAGGTTCACTTGCCTTTTCTTCTAGCTTCATAATCATGCGTTCCAGATGTCTCCAATCTTGTGGCTTGTATAATGGGCACCATCTTCGCATCTCATCTTTGCCGCCATCCTTAGTACTATATTCACATCTGAAAGCATCTAGGCCCCGGTGTTGGTTTCGTCAATTAATGACAACACATAATTACCATGACTAACGTGTGTTTTGCAGAAACGTTGGTAAGTTAGGTCATGGAGATGATAACTGCTTTGGACAATATGGTATTCATGTCCCTTGATGGAAATCGTTTCGGTTTTCAAAGGATCAACGATAAGATTAAGGACGGTTAGTTCCGGATGTCAAGGAGTTGAGATACATCTGGAATAGTCGTTAGGATCTTTGTTTCTTCCTTTGACCGTACTATGAAGAGGAGCATGAGCGAGTAGCTTGACCTAGATGAGTCTTGTGTTTAGGTGTGGTGCACACTTGTCAAACTTAGCACTAGGTAGCTCGAGAAAAGCTCAGAGTTCAGTGAGAAGTAACTTGGTTCAAGTTGCATCGCGTTTAGAAGACGTTTGAGCCGTTTACCTATGACCGGACGCGGTCCTGGTCATGACCGGACGCGTCCGGTCAGTACTAAATCTTCACTGCGTTTTTCAGCTGACTGACCGGACGCGGTCCTTGAGAGGACCGGACGCGGTGGTCAGGCTGACACGTGTTCCAGTGGGTAAACAGCGTAATCGGACGCGACTGTGAAAATGATCGGCGCGTCCGGTCATGTTCCAGTAAGGTCCCGTGGAGACCTGACGCGTCTGGTCACCTATGATCGGACGCGGTCGTGCGTCCGGTCATGTTCCAGTAAGGTCCCGTGGTGACCTGACGCGTCCGGTCACCTATGATCGGACGCGGTGATGCGTCAAGTCAGATTTCCAGAGAGCTCTTGCATGATCGGACGCGTCCGATTATCCCTGATCGGCGCGTCCGATCATCTCAGACCGGCGCGTCCGGTCATCACAGATCGGCGCGTCCGGTCACTCAGCATAGGTTTCCGTTATTCGACCGTTACAACTGACCGGCGCGTCCGGTCATATCGACAGGCGCGTCCGGTCAGTGTGCGTCTGGCTGTTTCGAAATGTAACGGTTGGATTTGTTTGAGGGGTCTGTAAATACACCCCTCCACCTCTTTTAGAGGTCTCTTGCTCATTTGTTTCGCTGAGAAACATCTTTGAAGTGCAAGGGAGTGCAAGAGCCCTAGTGAGGATAGTGATTTGCGAATCAAAGTTTGAGAATCCTCCCTAGTGACAAGAGTCAAGCAAGTGTGCATCCATCTTCTCATTAGGCTTGTTGTGGTCAAGTGAGAGTTCTAGCTTGTTACTCTTGGTGATCGCCATCATCTAGACGGTTCAGTGGTGATTGGGAGTTTGGTGATCATCCGACGAGATTGTAGGTGACCCAACTCAAGTTGTGAGCGGTTTTGGGTGATTTGCCACGACGGAGTGTCAAAGAATCAACCCGTAGAGAGCACTTGATCCTTGCGCGGATCAAGGGGTAGCTACACCCTTGCGCGGGTGCTCTAACGAGGACTAGTGGGGAGTGGCGACTCTCCGATACCTCGGCAAAATATCGCCGTGTTCCTATCCCCTATTTTCAAGCATTTACTTTCTTGTATTACTTTCATTGCTTGTTTACTTTCCTAGAATTGCCTTGCTAGACTAGGATTGGAACTTAGGGTACAAAACTTTTATCGGTAGAATCACAAGGAACACAAGTAGGCACTAGGGGTGAAGTTTGGCTTGTAGGATTTAATTCTTGCAATTAATTTTTAGAAAAGCCCAATTCACCCCCCCTCTTGGGCATCTTGATCCTTTCAATTGGTATCAGAGCCGTGTTGCTCTTAATTTAGGCTTTACCGCCTAGAGCAAGATGTCTAATGTGGAAGGACCACCTCCCACTTTTGAGGGAGACGATTTTTCATATTGGAAAATTTGTATGGAGGCGTACCTCGAAGCCATAGATGTTGAGTGCCTTAGAGCCGCAACCGAAGGGCTTCCTCCTATAAGGGATCCCGCTAACCCAAGTGGTGGCGAGGAGAAATACGACTGGTGGAATGCAAAAGCAAAAAATGCAATCTACTAGGCACTAGGCAAAGATATTTTCAATCGTGTGTGAAATGCCAAAAACGCTCACGAATTGTGGGAAAATCTTTGTGCTCTCCATGAGGGAACTAAGAGTGAGCGTGAAGAACGTTATCATATTGCTTTAAAGAAAATTAATTCTTTTGAGATGCTTCCTAAAGAAAGTGCTAACGACATGTACACTCATTTCAATGTTCTTGTAGAAGATCTTAATGCTCTTGGACTCACTAAAATGAGTCAATTGGATGTTGCAATGAGGATCTTAAGTGTTCTTCCCGTTGAGAAGTATGGACACATTGTCACCGTACTTCACCAAAGTGATCTCTCCACCGCAACACCAACTCAAGTATTGGGGAAGATCAACACACATGAGATGTACATGCACATCACTCCGGAAGAGGGCTCATCATCTTCCAAGAAGAAAGACTTGGCCTTCAAAGCTAGTCATGAAAATAAAAAGAAGAAGGCCCAAGCCATGATTGTGCAAGAAAGCTCTAGTGAAAGTGACATTGATGATGAATCACTTGCACTCATAGTAAGGAAGACCACCAAGATGCTAAAGAAGCTCAACAAGAGTGGCATCAAGTTCGATGGCAAGAAGAAGAAATTCTTCACAAGTAGCAAAAGGAAGCCAATCTCTGAAATGGATTGCTTCAATTATGGAGAACTTGGTCATCTAGCTCATCAATGCCCAAAACCTCCAAAAGACAAGTACAAGAACAAGTACAAGGGCAAGAAAGATGATTCAAGTGATGAAGAAGATGACAAAAGAAATAACAAGCCATATAAGAAGAAAGATGGCAAGAAAAGAGAATTCTACAAGAAGAAGAAGGGAGGCAAGGCCTATATTGTTGGTGATTTGCTCACCGACATTGAATCATCATGTGAGTCCTCCGACGATGAAAGTGATAATGACAAAGAAAAGATCGCCGCACTTGTGATTGGACATCATCATCTTCACCGACATCTTCATCACCACCTTCACCGCCATCTTCACCATCATATTCTACTACTCATCTATGCCTTATGGCAAAGGGTGATCGAAAGGTACAAAATAGTGATAGTGATGATGATGATAGTGATAGTGATGATGAATATGATGCCCCCTCTTATGATGAACTAGTAAAATTGTTAAATAAATATTCTAAAATCATAAGGAGGACTAGAAATGAAAATGATGAGCTTCAACATGAAAATGAATTACTCTCATCTAAGCTTGAAAGTGCACATAATACTAGGGATGAGCTCATAGATCAAAATGAAACTATGTCTTCTTCTCTCAAAGAGCTTAAAACTTCTAACAAGGAGCTTAGAGATAAACATGATAAAATTGAGAAGAAGCATGGTGAACTCATCACTAGACTAAACTTGCTAAAAGAAGAGTACACCACCTTGAAAATTAATTATGATACTCTTATTGTTGCTAATGAGCTTGCTCTTGAGACACATGATGCTACTAACCAAATTGTGAAGATTGATATAGCTACATCATGTGATGACTTGATTGTTGAGAACTTTGAGCAAGGCTCTAGCGGCAAAGGCAAGAGTGTGGTTGAGGCCAATGACTATGATGAGTATGTCAAGCTCAAGAGTGAAAATGAGATGCTTAAAGTTGAGAACAAGAAGTTGATGGCTCTTGAGAAGTAAGCTTCAAATGAGTCACTCATTGAAGAAAACAAGAAGCTCAAGCAAGAGAAAGAGCATCTCAAGACCGGCCTAAGCAAGTTCACAAGAGGCCAACACTTGCAAAGTGAGCTACTCATGAACACTGTCATGAAGTTGGATAGGAGTGGCATTGGCTATTTGGTAAATCAAGAAAAGAAGGTAAAGGCCAAACAACAACAAAGCAAGATAAAGCCTAAGCCAAAGAGATATGTTGAGTGTGGACAAGAAGGCCATTTTGCTCATGAGTGCAAAACTCCACCACCACAACCCTTGCCCAAGCATGCTAGACCCTTTGCTTTCAATGCTCACTACATGCTTAGAAAGGACTCTAGTAGAAAGATGAAATTCATGTTCTTGGGTCCTCCTAACAAGAATAGGCCAAAGAAAATTTGGGTTGCCAAGTCACTAGTTGAAAAAGTTAAGGGTCCCTCTCAAGTTTGGGTCCCTAAACAAAAGGCTTGATCTCTTGTGTGTAGGTGAACTACAAGACCGGTGGATCTCATTAGGTGATTGATAGTGATTGCACACAACATATGACCGGTGATCCTCGTATGTTCACCTCACTTGAAGAGGATGGGGTATGCCAAGACAAGATCACATTTGGGGATAATTTAAAGAGCAAAGTCAAGGGTATAGGCAAGGTTGCAATATCAAATGATCATTCTCTATCAAATGTGCTCTATGTTGCTTCATTGAGTTTCAACCTACTATCCGTTGGACAACTTTGTGATCTTGGCTACCAATGCTTGTTTGGTCCAAATGAAGTGGTTGTTACCAAGATAGATGACAAGCAAGTGATTTTCAAGGGCTTTAGATACAACAATCTTTATCTTGTTGACTTCACCTCCGAAGATACAAACTTGATGACATATTTGTTCACCAAGACCATACTTGGATGGCTTTGGCATAGGAGGCTTGCTCATGTTGGAATGAACATTCTCAACAAGCTATTGAAGAAAGAATTAGTGAGAGGTTTAAAGGATATAAAATTTGAGAAGGACAAACCTTGTAGTGCATGTCAAGCCGGCAAACAAGTTGCAAACACTCATCCAACCAAAGCCTACATGTCAACATCAAGAGTACTAGAACTTCTACACATGGATTTGTTTGGTCCTACAACTTACAAGAGTTTAGGTGGAAATCTTTATTGTCTTGTGATTGTGGATGACTTATCAAGATACACTTGGACCTTCTTCCTTCATGACAAATCCGAAGTGGCAAGTTGCTTCAAGAAGTTTGCAAAGAGAGCTCAAAATGAATTTGAAGTCAAGATAAAGAAGATTAGAAGTGACAATAGAAAAGAGTTTGACAACACCAACATTGAAGCCTATTGTGATGAAATTGGAATCAAGCATGAAGTGTCATCAACCTACACTCCGCAACAAAATGGTGTAGTTGAGAGAAAGAACCGGACCTTGATCACTCTTGCAAGAACAATACTAGATGAGTACAACACACCGAAGAAATTGTGGGCCGAGGCAATCAACACCGCATGCTATGCTTCAAATCGCCTCTTCCTACAAAAATTCCTTTGCAAGACTCCTTATGAGTTGCTAAATGGGAAGAAGCCGGACGTCTCATTCTTCCGGGTGTTTGGTTGCAAATGCTACATCTACAAGAAGCGTCAACACCTAGGGAAGTTCCAAAGACGTTGTGATATTGATTTTCTTGTTGGCTACTCATCAAAGTCCAAAGCATATAGAGTATTTAACCATGCCACCGGTTTGGTTGAAGAAACATATGATGTTGAATTTGATGAATCTAACGGCTCCCAAGGAGCAATTGAGAATTGTGATGATGTAGGTGATGAACCATTGAGGGAGGCCATGAAGAACATGCCGGTGGGTGACATCAAGCCTAAAGATGATGAAGACGATGTACAAATTGTCAATCCACCATCTTCATCATATGTGCCTCAAGATGATGAAAAAAATGAGAGAGTTGAAAATGAAGACACCCATGTCTCTCATCATCAAGCCAAGGCACAAGCACAAGATGTTAATGCTCCTCATCCCACTCCTCAAATGGTTGATCGAAGAAACTCACCCCTACTTCAAGCACATCCACAAGATCTCATCATAGAGAGTCCTACAAAGGGTGTAATGACTCGATCTCAAAAATTTAATTCTTTTGTTGAATATCACTCTTTTATCTCTTGTCTTGAACCTAAGAATGTAGAAGAAGCTCTTCAAGATCCGGATTGGGTGAATGCCATGCATGAAGAATTGAACAACTTCACCCGCAATCAAGTATGGACACTTGAAGAGCATCCAAAAGGTGTAAGAGTCATTGGAACCAAGTGGGTGTTCCGCAACAAGCAAGATGATCAAGGGGTAGTGGTAAGAAACAAGGCAAGACTAGTGGCAAAAGTGTTCTCTCAAGTTGAAGGTCTTGATTTTGGAGAGACTTTTGCACCCGTTGCAAGACTTGAAGCCATCCGTATCCTTCTTGCATATGCATCACAACATGATATGAAACTATATCAAATGGATGTGAAAAGTGTATTCTTAAATGGCTTCATAAATGAACTAGTCTATGTTGAATAACCTCCTGGGTTTGAAGACCCTAGATATCCTAATCATGTTTATAGGTTGTCCAAGGCGCTATATGGGCTCAAGCAAGCCCCTAGAGCGTGGTATGAGCGCCTCCAGGACTTCCTCATAGGGAAGGGCTTCACTATTGGGAAGGTTGACACCATACTATTCACCAAGAAATTCAAAGAAGAGATCTTCATTTGTCAAGTATATGTTGATGATATCATCTTCGGGTCAACAAATGAAGACTCTTGCAAAGAATTTGGTGAATTAATGTCAAAAGAGTTCGAGATATCAATGATTGGTGAGCTAACATTCTTCCTTGGGTTTCAAGTCAAGCAAATGAGAGAAGAGATCTTTATCTCTCAAGAAAAGTATACCAAGGATCTTCTCAAAAGATTCAAGATGGAAGAATGCAAGCCAATCAAGACCCCAATGCCAACTAATGGACATCTCGACCTAGATGAGGGAGGTAAACCAATCGATCAAACTCTTTACCGTTCAATGATTGGTAGCTTGTTATACCTTACCGCATCTAGGCCCGACATCATGTTTAGTGTGTGCATGTATGCCCGCTTTCAAGCGTGCCCTAAAGAACCTCACCTAAGTGTCGTAAAAAGAATCCTAAGATATCTTAAGTATACCCCAAGTATCGTACTATGGTATCCCAAAGGAGCTAGATTCCAACTAGTTGGCTACTCCGATTCGAATTATGCCGGTTGCAAAATTGATAGAAAAAGCACATCCGGAGGGTGCCATTTGCTTGGGAGATCCTTAGTATCATGGTCATCTAAAAAGCAAAATAGTATGGCTTTGTCCACCGCCAAGGCGGAATACATTGCCGCGGGGGCTTGTTGTGCACAAATCTTATACATAAAACAAACCCTCCTAGACTATGGAGTTGTTCTTGAAAAGGTGCCGCTTTTATGTGACAATGAAAGTGCGGTTAAAATTGCTAATAATCCTGTACAACACTCTCACACCAAGCACATTGATATCCGCCACCACTTTCTAAGAGATCACGTTGCTAAAAATGACATATCACTAGAAGGTGTAAGAAGTGAAAATCAATTAGCGGATATCTTCACTAAACCTTTAGATGAAGCTACCTTTTGTAGGTTGAGAAGTGAACTCAATGTGCTTGACTCTAGTAACTTTAAAAAAATGAGCTTGTGTTGTCCTTTGCGTTGCATTGTATTATATGTCATGTTTAATTACCCGCAATGCATCTAGGGCTTGGCTAACACGGTTACGATAACCCTCCTTTGGAGGAGTGAAAAAGCCTAACCGTGGATCAAACTTGACAAGCAACCTAGCTTTTCTTACTTGTTTTGCATTGCATATGCATGTTTGTTGCTTTGTCGTTTCTTTTCGGTTAAGCTTTGAGCAACCTCTGTGTTCGTCCATGGATATAAAGAGCATTTTGACGCTCCCAAGGGTTCAAAAACTCTATTGCATGGCCATACGTTGCTCCTCGAGTGTTTGTTGCCTATTTTCCTAAAAATAATATTAGCCTAAGGCAAACTATTTTGAGAAACTTGAGGGTTTGAGTGAGGTCACTCATATCATGTTCCAATTGGTGTTTATTTTTGTCTCTTTGAATTGGAACTTGATCACGAGAAGTCACGTCGTAGTTCGGAATGAAGAAGGGCAAAAAACAATGACCGGACGCTGGACCGGACGCTGCACCGGATGCAGTGATGCTTCACCACCGCGTCCGGTCCTGGCGACCACCAGCGCGTCCGGTCATCCTGAAGACCATCTCCTGATCCAGTGACCGGACACTGCACCGGACGCGCCCCTGTTGACCACCGTGTTCGGTCCCGGTAACCACCATAGTGTTCGGTCATCCATCTCGTTTTTCTGGGGAAATCAAAACCGGACGCTGTCAGCGTCCGATCATGGATAATCGGACGCGTCTGGTCATTCCAGGAGCTTACTGGAATGTGACCGGACGCTGCCTCTCCGCGTCCAGTCATATCAACCACCGCGTCCGGTCATCGCGTGACGAGCGGATCTAATCCTTCATATAACCTTTCGCGTTCTTCTCTTCTTCCTCATCCACGCCGTACAACTCGCGATTTCGTCGCCACCTTGCCCTAGCTCGCCAGAAATTTGCCGCCACCGTTCGCCGGAGACCTCCACCGCGCCTGTGCCACCGCCCGACCCTGCAGCCGCTTCTCCCGCGCCCGCGCAGCCGCCTCTCCCGCGCCCGTGCAGCCGCCATCTGCCGCGCCGCCACCTCCACCGCGCCTGCGCTACCGCCGCCGCCGTGAACTGCTGTCGCCGTTTAGCCGCGCCCTCCTCCACCTGCATCACCTCCGGCCAGCCCCTACCCTCGTGACCATCCTCGGTTTTTGGCCACCGCGCGTCGCCCTAACCCTAGGGTTCACGCTGCGGCGTCTCCTTCGTTCGTCGTCGAAAAGTACGTCGCGCTACGTCTTCGCTCCATGGTTGTTTCGCATCATTGATCTTCGTGTTAGGGTTTGCCGAAATTTCGTTATCGTTTATCCTAATCGTCTTCTGTTTCGGCAAATCAGCGCTCGTCCGGTGCTTCGGGAAATCTCACGACCTAGGTCATCTCATCTCATCACCAATTTCTCGTCGATCCGAGGTAGCCATCGTGTTTCGTTTCACATCTTATCTTATATGATTGCTATCTCTAGGGTTTCATACCTTTTAGATCATATATGTTGCTTATAGTAGATCCCTCTATTCCGTCTTTTCAGCGAGTTTGTTGGTGTGTCAGGGTGACTGCTGTTCAGCTGTTGAATCCGAGGCCAAGCCTGCGGATACGGATTGAGGCCAAGTCTCTCGAGTGTCAGTACATCATCTTTCAGAGGTTTTCTGACAGTGTGAAAGCATGGTTCGTTGCAAGAATGCTGGTGGTGCTCCTAGTGACGGGGACAACAGTCCTCCTCGTATGTCTGAGGTTGCGCGTAGAAAGCGCATCAAGATTATGGCCAAAAAGAAGAAGAAGACTCTTACTGATGCAGAGATAGCTCAGGCAGTGGCAGATGCAGCTGATGCAGCAGAGAGGGGTGGCAGGAGTAGTGGTATACGCATTGGCGATAGTCATTTTCATCTTAAAGGACGACAGCTTGGTACAGAGACTACTGAGACCACTGAGGGCATAAAAGTGCCAATGGATGCAGATACTATGTCAGTTGATCCACCTGCAGATGCTCTAGAGGGGACAGAGGAGCAGCCAGCTTAGACTCCATCACATCGCCGCTCCACATGCCCACGGGCTCAGGTGATTCCCAGGCCAGAGGGCCAGCGTCGTGGAGGACGTCCGCCTCCTAGAGTTAGAGGTTCACCCCCAGTCGAGCACTTTGACTTGAGAGGTGCTACTGCACGTCAGGTGCAAAGTTTGAGATTTGTTGAGGTCAGCCGGTGGTTCCCACCTCAGAGGGACTCCAGAGCTTCAGAGGGTTTTTATACTCCTCTACAGGAGGATTTTTACAGAGCTCTTGTTGACAGTGGCATTGCTTTTCGACCACAGAGGGTCTGTCGCATTGAGTCTCTTGTTGAGGTAGTGGGTGAGCAGGTTCGTCCGCACCTATCCTATCTACTAGGCTTGTCAGATTTTCTTAGACGGACGGGTGCATACTGTGGCACTTGGGTTAGGGAGTTCTGTGCTTCATTATAGATTGATCCAGCCCATGAGTTCATACACTTTGCATTCAGAGGCCGTGACCGCAGACTGTATAGCACAAGAGTGCGAGAGATTCTCAGACTCCCAGCTTCAGACACGAAGATTCACCAGCTCTGTTTCGGTCAGACAGCTCCACCTAGACGCCCTCATGGCGGTACTGTGCCACCTACAGATCTGATCTGACCCTGCTTCCGTGAGCCTTTTGGCGAAGGGTCTAGTCGCACACCTGCCAGTTTGACACCACTTGCCCGAGTCCTAGATGCTATTGTCAGGCGTACTCTTCTTCCCAGGCTTGATTATAGAGAGGGACTGACCAGAATGTAGCTATGGGTAGTTCACCACCTTCTCTCACAGACACCTTTTGACATTTGGGATCTTATGGTCAGTGAGATGAAGGACACCCTGGCAGAAGGCTTCAAGGGACACCGTCAGCTGCCCTATACTCATTGGATTTGCTTCATCATCAGATCTGCACTTGAGCTGCCTTCAGAGATTAGTGCTGAGATAACTGAAACTACTACTGTTTTTCCTGAGTATAATATTCGTCAGTTATGTGCTTCAGTTACGAGAGAGCAGGTCCCTGTGCCAGGACAGAGAGAGAGACCTGAGGTGCCTGAGACAGCGGCTGAGCAGGATGCGATCGTACAGGGTCTTGCTGAGGCAGAACTTGCAGATCTAGACGCTCAGCCCGCTGATATATCTGAGGATGAGGCTTCCGACAGCACTGACGAGGATTATCAGCCCATCCCCAGGTATCGGTCTCCTCGGCCTCACGACCATGAGGCCGGTGGCTCTGGTTTAGCCTCCCGCTTAGATCCAGCCATGGTGGCTATTCTTGAGAGGCTGACCCAGGCATAGGAGCGACAGGAGCTTCAGCTACAGAGACAGGCTCAGGATATAGCTGCTACATTTGCACAGATACAGGCTCGACAGGACGAGTTCTAGAGACAGCAGCTTGAGATACAGCGCCAACAAGTCGAGATGCAGCGTCAGCAGTATGAGATGCAGCGACAGAGTGCAACTAGCCAGCAGCAGTACTTGGATCTCCTGCGTCACCTAGTCACAGTTGGAGTTTCTCCACCTGCATCTATCCTGACTTTAGCTTTACCATTCAGTGGACCTTCAAGTCAGGATCAGCCGAGCTTTCAGTTCACCTCTCCATAGCTGCAGGTTCCTCAGTCGTTCCAGTCCTCAAGCTACATGCCCATTCAGATGGGGTTTACTCCTTCAGACCAGCCTCGCCCTCACATGTTGATCGGCACACCTTTCATTGATCTGAGTGCCACATATAGCGAGTTGACTGGTCAGCCGATGCCCTCGCACATCACATTTGCTACTTCATCTGGGGTGTCAGCTTCAGAGGCAGCTTTTCTTCCAGTGACAGGGACAGGCACTACAGAGACAGTTCCTTTGTCTGTTGCCTCGACAGATCCCCCAGCTTTTGGCTCTCTTTAGGCTTAGGTCACAGAGACTGCTCCACTTATTGCCACTTCGGCAGTACCTATTCCTGCTGATCAGACCCAGACCGCTTCACAGCCGCGTGCTTCTTCAAAGGGTCAGCCTGATAGCTCCGAGTCCGAGGGAGACACTTCTCAGTTCGTGATTACTACGCGCTCCTCAGCACCCGACTCGACTCCGTCTGTTCCTCCGTCAGATCCTTAGATTAGTTTTTGGCGGTTGATGCCAAAGGGGGAGAGAGAGAGTAGATTCAGGGGGAGAGCTTTTGTTAGAGGGTTTTCGTTCTTTTCTTGTGTGCTACACTCATGCATCATGTTTATTTTACAGTAATTGCATTCGTGTGACATGTTGTCTTATGAGATACCTTGAGTCTCTATGGTTTATCTAATCACAGTTTTAAATCATGTCACTTGTTTGTTTATAGCTCATGAGGTTGTGCTTCCGTGCCTTACTCCGATTTCATATGAGCTATGTTTTTATGTGTACTAACTCTTCATGATTTATCTTATGAGTACACTCAGTTGGCTTGGAACACATAAGCATTGACTAACCCCTTGTGCTTATAACTTTATGCTTATGTGAACCAAGCATGATCGAAAACCTCAACTCACATCTTCTGAATCTAAGTGTTGTCATCAATCACCAAAAAGGGGGAGATTAAAAGCATCTAGGCCCCGGTGTTGGTTTTGATAATTAATGACAACACATAATTACTATGACTAACGTGTGTTTTACAGAAACGTTGGTAAGTTAGGTCATGGAGATGATAACTGCTTTGGGCAATATGGTATTCATGTCCCTTGATGGAAATCGTTTCAATTTTCAAAGGATCAACAATAAGATTAAGGATGGTTACTTCCGGATGTCAAGGTGTTGAGATACATCTGGAATAGTCGTTAGGATCTTTGTTTCTTCCTTTGACCGTACTATGAAGAGGGGCATGAGCGAGTAGCTTGACCTAGATGAGTCTTATGTTTAGGTGTGGTGCACACTTGTCAAACTTAGCACTAGGTAGCTCGAGAAAAGCTCAGAGTTCAGTTAGAAGCAAGTTGGTTCAAGTTGCATCGCGTTTAGAAGACGTTTGAGCCGTTTACCTATGACCGGACGCGGTCCTGGTCATGACCGGACGCGTCTGATCAGTACTAAATCTTCACTGCGTTTTTTAGCTGACTGACCGGACGCGGTCCTTGAGAGGATCGGACGCGGTGGTCAGGCTGACACGTGTTCCAGAGGGTAAACAGTGTAATCGGACGCGACTGTGAAAATGATCGGCGCGTCCGGTCATGTTCCAGTAAGGTCCCGTGGAGACCTGACGCGTCCGGTCACCTATGATCGGACGCGGTCGTGCGTTCGGTCATATTCCAGTAAGGTCCCGTGGTGACCTGATGCGTCCGGTCACCTATGATCGGACGCGGTGATGCGTCAGATCAGATTTCCAGAGAGCTCTTGCATGATCGGACGCGTCCGATCATCCCTGATCGGCGCGTCCGGTCATCTCAGACCGGCGCGTCCGGTCACTCAGCACAGGTTTCCGTTATTCGACCGTTACAACTGACCGGCGCGTCCGGTCATATCGACAGGCGCGTCCGGTCAGTGCGCGTCTGGCTGTTTCGAAAGGTAACGATTGGATTTGTTTGAGGGGTTTATAAATACACCCCCTCCACCTCTTTTAGAGGTCTCTTGCTCATTTGTTTAGCTGAGAAACATCTTTGAAGTGCAAGGGAGTGCAAGAGCCCTAGTGAGGATAGTGATTTGCGAATCAAAGTTTGAGAATCCTCTCTAGTGACAAGAGTCAATCAAGTGTGCATCCATCTTCTCATTAGGCTTGTTGTGGTCAAGTGAGAGTTCTAGCTTGTTACTCTTGGTGATCGCCATCACCTAGACGGTTCGGTGGTGATTGGGAGTTTGGTGATCATCCGATGAGATTGTGGGTGACCCAACTCAAGTTGTGAGCGGTTTTGGGTGATTCGCCGTGACGGAGTGTCGAAGAATCAACCCGTAGAGAGCACTTGATCCTTGCGCGGATCAAGAGGGAGCTACACCCTTGCGCGGGTGCTCCAACGAGGACTAGTGGGGAGTGGCGACTCTCCGATACCTCGGCAAAACATCACCGTGTTCCTATCCCCTACTTTCAAGTATTTACTTTCTTGTATTACTTTCATTGCTTATTTACTTTCCTAGAATTGCCTTGCTAGACTAGGATTGGAACTTAGGGTGCAAAACTTTTATCGGTAGAATCACAACACAAGTAGGCACTAGGGGTGAAGTTTGGCTTGTAGGATTTAATTCTTGCAATTAATTTTTAGAAAAGCCCAATTCACCCCCCCTCTTGGGCATCTTGATCCTTTCAACATCATTCCAGCATACTCTCTAAAAACAAATACCATTCCTTAGTTTTCATAGACTCCACAACCGCAATATAGTTGAAGTACAAATATTCCTGGTAAGGGCTCCTTTACCACAACTAGTTTTGAGCGACAGATTTAAAATCAGAGCCCACATTGCAATGCAGGATTTTGCACACAATGTTTCAAATTGATTTGTTCTCATTACACCGCAAACATGACTTATCATCCACATGTCTTATTTTAGAAAAGCTATCTCTAGTGAGAAGTTTGTTGTTACTTAACAGCCACAAAAAGATTAGAACTCTAGGAGGGATGCAAATCTTCCAAATAATAGGATTATATAGGGGTAAAATGCCTTGGAGAGAAACCATCGTATATAAAGACTGAACAGAATAGATCTCTTTAGACTCATACCGCCAGATCACAGCATCACAGTCCTTAGAGAAGCATCACAGTCCTTAGAGAAGTGACAGATTCATTAATAGCCAAAAGCTTAAACCATAAATTCAACATTTAGGGGAGAAAAGGTCCTTCTAAAGGTAAATCTATATATACTATAAAGAAAAACCCCACTGAACTAATTATTTTGAACCTCCTTGCGCCACGTCATCCACTTATCCTTTACAATTAACACAAACCCCAGTAAGTTATTATCTTGAACATCCTTGCGCCACGTCATCCACTTATCCCTTTCAATTAACACCGGCTGATCATGTGCATGCATGCGTAGTAATAGTTCATCTTCCAAGTTTACGCACGTAATATAGTAGTAGATATATTTAGTTGCTCATATCAGAATGCTAAAATATAGATTCCTCCATACCCGCGGCAACGCGCGAGGAATCCTCCTAATTTCAAATTGTGCCCATCCCAAGCCTCATGAAAGGAGCCATTTTTCTCATTCGCTAAGATATATAGAGGCCAAAACTAGATTGCAATGTTCCAAAAGGCGCTGCTAGGCGCCCGCCTATGCGCGCTTACGAGCTAGGCGGACGCCTCGCCTATAGGGGTAGGCGGAGGAAAGGCGCTATGCCCTCAGGTCCAGGGCTTCCCTGCTTGCGGGAGGGACGACGGGTGGCGGCGAGCACACCTGGAGGAGGCTGGAGGCGGGCACGAACGCGGCCAGGAGGCCGCGCGCGAAAGGGGGAGGCTGGGGCACGACCAGGAGGAACGCGATCTGCGAGCGCAGCCGGGAGTAGAGGCAGGCGCAGCCATCGAACGGCATCGGAGAAGGAGAGAAGAGGCGGGCGTCGCCGGAGAAGGAGGGAGGAGGGAGGAGGCAGTCGTCGCCGGAGACAGAAGCAGAGGCGTCGGGCAGAGGAATCACGGTCACGGAGGGAAGCGGAGTTGCGACTCCAGTTCCTGCAGCTGGGAGGAGGGTGGTGGATGGATAAGGTGGACGGGGATAAGCTGGGCTAGGCTTTTTCTACGGGCCTTTCTTTCTAACTTAAGTAAACAGATTTCTTATTTCTTCTTTTACTTGAAATCATTTAAGGTAATATATACATGTATGTATACAAAAATTAAAACACCTAGAAAAACGCATTAAAACGCCTAGGCTAGCCTAGTCTCGCCTAGGCTCTAGGCCATGGGTCATTACCTAGATACCGCTTAGCGCCTTCTCGAACATTGCTGGATTGAATTCCCAAACGGGTTAACTTTTCAAAATCTGATATTTTTACCATCCCCTACTTTCAATTTAAAACCTAGTTTAGTAGCTTTTGTAGCCCACAGGACTCCTCTCCTGAAAGGGACGATTCCAATCTCATGGCATATTGGTTTCGCACTTCTCATCTACAATCCTTTTTCCACAAAACGTTCTCACTAAGGCCTGAATGCCCAACCCCCAAATTCCTCTCTTTTTGTCTCTTGAACTCCTCTACCTCCCTGCCTAGGCTTGTTACAAACTTTTTCGCCTTTTAATGATTTTACATTTGGGGCTTGCCCCTCCTGTTTTGCTTCAAACCCCCCCCCCCCCCCCCCCCCCCCCCCCCAAATTCCTTTATCTGAGCCATTAAAGGTCAATTGGCTAAGTGGTATTTTTTTGCCATTTCCATGGTTATTAAAATATAAAAATATGTTAGAACAATCCAATTGGTTTGGCAAAATAATAATATTGCAGTGCAATATAATGTAACAATGAAACATAATTCAAATAAATTATTCGAGTCGAAACTTAATGGTTGTGCTACTGCAATTTCTTTAAAATACTACATAGACCAATCCACACTCTAGAAGATGTGCTGCAATTTCCTCTGCTCCGTCATGCCCATCCTACTCACAATCGCATAATACGACCGCTGCTGCACGTACACCACGATCCCGAGCAGGACGGCCCCGGCCGGTACCGCCACGTCCCAAGCAATGGAAAACACGGCCCGTCTGGCGTTCAAGTACTCGTGAGAGTACACGACCGACGGCGGTGGCCGCACGAGCTGGTACAGATGCGACAGCAGGCGCACGGCGGTGACACCCAGGTAGTAGCTTTCCACGAGAGGCCTGCAGTTGATGCGCCACAGCGCGTTGCCGGTCACCTGCGGCAGCAGGAACAGGTCCTGCAGCAGCGCGACGTGCTGCTCGACGGTCATGGCTTGTCCGTTAAGTGCGAGGATGAACACGAAGAGGCCCAGGTGGACGGCGTAATGGTACGTCAACACCTTGGCGTCGCCGGGCACGCGCCCCGGCTCGAGCGGCGACCGGGCAAGCATGCGCGCCCTCGACCGGTGCACCTTCTGGCCGAGGCGCAGCGTCACGACGAACGCGGCGAGGCTGAGGACCTTCACCGCCTGGTCGATGGAGCGGTACAGCTGGTCCACGATGAGCGCGTAGGAAGGGGACGAGGAAGACGGCGGCATGGCGGTCGTGTCGCTGCGTATGGTGGCCTTCGCCACTAGCGCCTCGATGCCCGTGATCAGCGGCATGCCGAACCCGAGAGCTTGCACGCAGACCATGACGAGGGAGACGTACGGCGCCACGTCGGCGTGGGCCTTGAGGTGTCTGAGCTGGCTGAGCGCGGCGGCAATGGAGGCTGACAGCAGCACGATGCCGAGGACGCCATTGACGATTCCTCTATTGAGATCGTCCGGCCGGGGCGTGGGATATTTAATCGGTATAGCCTGGAGCTTCATCGTGTGGAAATGCAGCGGGTCGCTGGCGTCCCTTGTGCTCGCTACACGAACCTTCGCCGTCGACCAGATGAACCACTGCGTGTTCGTGGGTGGGTAGTCAACTCTGACCTCGATGGAACAGTCATCCCTTCCTCGATATCTCCGTTGGCTGACAAGTTTGGCCACCGGAGTCCAACATCGCGGCAGCCGATGAGGTGCATCCTGCCGTTCTCGGGATCATACACGCCTTCCAAAGACATCGCCGAGCTTGTTGCAGCCCTGAAACGGCCAAAGACCGTGAGCTCGGCGGACACATTGATCAGCAGCTGCCTAATCTCCGAGATGGACTCTTCGCTGGTTACGGGTGACGCTCTCGCTCTCGAGGCATGCCTCACTCGTATCGCATTGCGATCGCTGACCTGCTCCAGAAAGATGATATCCAAATGCACGACGGGCTGATCAAGCCATCCTGGCCGGAACATGCTCGGCGCAGTCGTGAAACGGAGAGCAAGCTCGTCGGCGAGGTAGGCCAAGCTTGTATTGTAGTCTCGAGCGTCGAAATCTGCCCTCGGATATCTGAGGGGCAGTGAGGTTGCGGTGATCTTGCGGAGGCTGAACCTCGACTCGCCGCGCCGGAGAAGCTCGCCGGCTAGCTTGACCTTGGTATAGTTGTACTCAAACGCCAGCCGTGCGCCGTCGTAGCCCCAGTACTGTGGCGAAGACAGGCCCAGTTGGAACGACAGCGTCGAGGGCGCCACCCCGCCGGCGCCGGTTGCATTGATGCTGGTTATCTGCCCGAGCACTATGCTGCGGCCGGTGATTGAGAACGTCATGGGGATGTACAGGCACATCCGGAAGTGGCACTCTTTATCGCCAGTGCCCCGGCACGCCACCAAGCAAGCCTTCCCCGCCGACGGCATCCAGACGCCCTCGGCCGACAGCGTCAACCCGCTGAGTCCCGAGCGCTGCACCGCAGTGTGCCGGTCCTCCCACGGAGGCAAGGCTCGGAGCACGACGGCCACCCTCACGGTGCCAGCCGAATCCGAGGAACACTGAAAGTCCTTCATCTCGCTGCCCGGTCCATCTCGAACGGGCCGAGGCTTCGGCACGACGCGCCTAGCGTCGTCGAGCTGCACTGCCAGGTCGAAGGCGAGGTGACCACACCCTGACGGCCATAGCTGTAGCGTTCCAGGACTCCGCACAGGTAGCTGCCATTAAACAGCTTGCCCCCACGGCTGCCGACGATCTGGCTGGAGCTGGACTCGATCGACGGGAGCGGACGGCACGCGTCAGCAACGAGCTCTTCAGATTGGTACTGGTACGGGGAGTACCAGAGTTGTGACACTAGCCTCACAGGGTCGAAGTAGGCGGCGGCTGACCCGGCGCCGGTGCTCCTCATCTCGCCGAGCACCGCCCTGGTCGTCAGTGTAGCCTTCATTGGAAACCGCAGCACGAGCAGAATGTTGTCGTCCGCCCTGACCGGCGGCAGGAAGCCTCCCCTGCCGGAGTTCTTGGCCCAGTCCCACGGGTTAGCGACGCCAGTGCTGCGCGTCGGGAGAAGGGCGCTCCCGACCATGCACAGCACCCTGTCGCCTTCGCCGCCGGCGTCGCCCTTTCCTGTCTCCGTGTACACGCCTTCAAATTTGATCCGGAGCTTCGCGGCGCCGGGCGAAATCTTGAACTCCGGCGAACTGGCCGGGGTGGTCGTCCTGAACGACGAGATCTCCGCATCTCTGCTCTTGCGGGAGATGGAAAGCTCGAGGACGCCGCTGGTGTAGAGGGCGTTGAGGGCTGTCCTCGCACCACCGCGTCCCAAGTCGACGTGCGTGAGCATGAACGTCGCCAGGGAGAGAGAGTCCATCTGCCGGCGAGCGCCGCTCGGTACGTCGCTGCCGTCGAAGGGCATCAAGGGTGCGTGGCCTTCGGCGTCCTGAAGCCAGTCGCCCTTCTCGAAGGACGCCAGCCCTTCGCCGCGGTTGGTGTCGTAAGCCAGCAGGGTGGCCGAGGAGAGCACGGGCCGGCAGTGCCGCTCGACCTCGGCAAAACGGAGGTAGTCATGTGATGCTCGCTCATCTGGGCGTAACGCATCAGAGGACGACGACGAGATGCAAAGAGAAAGCAGTAGCACTCCAAGAAACAGCGACTTCAAGGCCATATCGACCGAACTTTTTGCTGCAAGATACGAGCACGTCAGATAACTTTATTCAATTGTAACCTAAAAAAGTTGCAAAAATATAAGTGTGGTTCTTTCCAAGAGAGACCGAAGAGTAACGCGTGAACTTCTCAAATTTTCAAGGTTTCGAGAGGAAACAGACTATGTTACTGACCTCATACAGGATTGCAGAGCAGTCTACCAAGTTCCAACCGTGGAACTGCCTGCTTGGGATGGGTATCTCCAAATCCCCGTTGCATCACCGATATACTAGTACTGATGAATCCTGATCAGCGATCTCCAAGAGAATTGAATACTGTTTCTACGACTAGACAGCATTACAATACTGTATTTCTGGAGAAGAGAGACTAAGGATCTGCCGATACTGAAACCTGCCCAAGATCGACGATCACATGCATACATCAACCATACATCAACCATTCACCGCTACTAAATAGAGCTTGAAGTGGTACACCTCAGCTTTACTAATAAAGTAGTTTTTTTTTAGCTTTGGTTCCATAAAGCAGCTTCATCGATGAAGCAAAAGTTGTTTCCAAAATAATGTTTGGTAACTCAGTGACACGTATGACCAAGTGATCTGGAGGTGGGCCTCCGATGGCAAATTCTCCATCAGGACTGCAAATGGAGCTCTCCAACAAGCCGGTGTGACCTCATTTGGGAGTCCTGGGCGCCACTCCGTATCAAACTATTCCTTTGGCTTGCCCTCAGGCAGTGTCATTGGATAGCAGACCGGCGGAGGCGACATGGCCTAGAAGCGCAGAACAACTGTTTCCTATGCGACTAAGAACCGGAATCCATTGACCATATCATCGTGGATTGCTCCTACTCCAAGCAAGTCTATTGGTGCATTCGATCGGCGTTGTGAGAAACACACCAAGCGCATGCCAACTCCACTCTTGATTGGTGGAACGTTTGGAGAGACAGTGGATAGGACAGTGTCGCCGAGATGTTGATTCCATCTTTGCGTTGGTTGCTTGGGAACTTTGGAAAGAAAGGAATGCAAGGTGCTTCCGCGGAGCAACCATCCAGGTGGCCGATCTGCTCAAACTCATCAAGTATGAGGCAGAGTTGTGGGTGCAAGCCGGTGCGAAGAACCTAGGTCGTCTTCTTCAGCGAGTAGTACAATAGTCAAATGTGTCTTTGGGGTGGGCTTATGCTTGTTGCAAATCTAAAAGAATCCCCAGCCATGTATTCAAATTTCTCCTCACTTAATACAAAAACACGCAAGTCTTTTGCGTGACCGAGAAAAAACAATGTTTGGTAAAATAGTTTCTTAGGGAAGATAGTAGAGAGAAAATTGAGAGAAGCTAGTATTTCTTCATCTGCTGTGCCTGTGAGGGAAGCTGAAAACAACTTCTAGCGAGAAGCTGTTTCATCAGAACCCATTTGGTAGGAGAAGCTAAAAAACAGCTTTGTGAAGCTAATGCAAAAGCTATGCCAAACACACCGAAGAGACACAGCGAAAATTAATTTCAGCTTGTAATAATTGGACGGCATATGCGTCATGAAGGTATTTTGTGATGCTTCTATGCCTCTAAGTCAGGCCCACACAGAATTAGGCATCTTCATCCTTATTTCACCTACATATAACATATATGCACATCGTTATTTTTGCATGTTGTCATTCTATTTTTGGTCTGGCAATATCTAGCAACGTAATCGCATAGATAGAATCAGATGATAACACACGAGACACAAGGATTTATACTGGTTCGGTACGCGGTGCACGCTAAACCCTACTATAGTGGTGTGACTGCTTTTGTATTCATATGCTCAATTACAGGGGTTGTTGCTTTTAGCTACGAGGTAGATTGATAGGTGAAAGATTGGATCCTGTGCCTGAGTTCCCTACCCTCCTTTATATAGGCAGGTGGGATAGGGTTACTGTGGTAGAACCTCCTAAATTATATGGCCAACATGTTCTTGTCATTGTCTTAAAGACCTCTAACAACCATACATGTGTACCATAGAACTTCAGAAGTCTGTCGGGTGTCCTCGGGAAACCCGAATCATTCAAGATCTTTCGAGCAGGATCACATTTCAGAGGCATTTCAATATTACAACAGTTTATATAATAAATTATATAAGAGTAGAAGTGCGGAAGTCTTACATAACATAAGTTTATAAACCCTTTGTTCCAAACTTACAAACCTTAAGTTTTATTATTACAACCATAGTAGTGGAGTAGCATTAGTAACATTATTACAAACCACCAAAACGTGGTGCTCTGTCCAAGAGCCAAACAAACTACTCGTCATCGCTTATCGCAAAGACGGTCATGCAGCAGGGTCCGAAACAAACCTGTTCATGAGACGCACCTGCAACAGGGGTTCAATAAACCCTGAGTACAAAAGTACTCCACAAGACTTAACTGACAAAAAGGGTGGAGAGGACTCAGGGATGCAGGCTCAGGAGAATCAAGGTGACGTTCCAGCAAGAATCAAAGTTCTTTTGCATAAAAGCTACTAATAGTGAATCCTTAAGATCAATGTTTTATTTCAGCATTAATCATTAACAGAATGTAAGTGAGCCTAATCTAGATCAGATAAGTCATACAACTTCTTTCTTATTCTCTGACCCAAGTTCCACTTATTAACTATGATGTAGGTCAGGCGATCGAGTCTCCTTAACCGAGGAGCAACGACGATTCGAATCGATTATACCCAGCTGGGGATCCCTAACCACACGACATATGTAGGACTCTAACCTATAGATATCAACCTTTACTCAGATTCTCCAACACATGAGCGGGTCCAGCGCCACCCGAGAGTACAGTACGTCTCCAATCCAGCCCTTGGCCATGAGGGTACACACTACTCTCGCCATCTCTCCACTCCCAATGCACGGTTGGCCATTCACATGATGGCATCACTGAGGTCTTAGGCTTACCGAAGCATGTGGTCAGTTGCAAAGTCTCGAAACACAGGCGGGCCTACAACGATACGGTTTTTAACCGACACAATCAGAGACACTACATTGGGACTCCTTTCCCGATACAAGTCCACTGATCGATCTCAAATTAACATCATCATTCAGTCATTCAGTTATTTCACAACAACCCTTCAAACTTTGCTAAACATTTTTAAAGTTTTCTCATTAAGCAAGACTAAGCATACTAAGTATTTTCAAATAAAACAGTAACAAGGATAATATTGAAGTATCAAGGATGGTAGTACAGTAATTAGGTTATCACTCAACTCCTATCACTGAATGCAATAAAGTATTAACACTAGTGAAATAAAGCTTTTTAAAACGCAAGGAGGGTTTAAATGCACTCGGGGCTTGCCTTGGTCGACGAGAAGTTCAGGTTTCGAGTCAGTACCACAAATGTCAAATCTCATCTCCACGGACGTCGGCTCTTCTTCTAGGATGGGTTCAACTTCAGTAATCTCCTCGTTCATAGGGACTACACGAGATGATAATGTATGCTCAATATGATGAAGTACGAAACTTGAGGCTCGGTAGATGCAAAACACAATTACAAAGTTGAGTACAACTTCCTTCACGGCACCGTTGTACACAACAACACTAACCTAACCCTAAAGTAGGGTTTCATTAGCTTAACTACTTCGTTAATGACTTTCGTTAATCACATGAAATAATATGAATTAAGCCCTAACAACATGATTAAGGGAGCTCAACCAATTAACTAAAGGTGCCAAAGGTCATTAAGAATTAATGACCTAAGGTCAACACACAATCACAAAGTCAAACAAACCCTAAATCATTAGACACTAATTACTTGATTAACTAATTAATTAATAAAGTATAAATTGAGTATAAAATCAACTTTATCCAATTAAGCTCAAATTTTTATTTTAGGAAACTTACATCATAACTAAGTGGCAAAACAATTTTCATAATTTTTGGATAATTATTTAAGCCTAGAAAAATTATGGAAAAATTATTTATCAATTAATGGAGCTAATTAATTGACCTTCAAAAAGTAATGAAAATTAGCATTTCAATTTTTTTCTAAATAGTACACAATGCAGAGAGGCTACACAAAATTTTTTTATCAATTTTGGAGCTCTAAATAATTTATAATGAAATAAACAAAAACTGTTACTATTCAACATTTTTAGAAAAAGAAAAAAAACAAAAAAATCGCCAACACAGGACGGTCACTCCCTCCCTCTTCCCTTGCTCGGCCCAACCGGACGCGCGGCCCACCCGCGCGCCTGTCTTCCCTCTCTCTCGGCCTGCCTTCCCCCTTGCCCGGCCCAATCAATCGGGTCGGCCCAACACCCGCTCCCCCACCCCCGTCCTTCTCTTTCCCTCCTCCCCGCGCTCCGTCCATGGCGGCACGGCGGGCGGCCGGTGGCTACGACGCCGGCAACAAGACTCTGACCAATTAACCCAACCACCACAACCAACTCAACCTCACGAACTTCCTCAGACACTCCACACGGCAGCAGACCCCCTGAAACCCCTCCCACTCTGGCCATGGCGGCTCTGTGGCCGCGGCTCACGCCGCTCCGGCGAGCAAGGCCGGTAAAGACTGAATTGACCGCATAGTGAGCATCAATGGCTCACCATGAAGGCAACTGAGCAATCAGTAGGCGCGGAGAGGCAGTGGAGGCGGCTGGCCACGGTGAGGCGACACGGTGGCGCTCGGTCACCGGAGAAGGGGAAAGAAGCGGCCGTGCGGGTGCTCCGAGCGAGATGGGCTGGTGCGAGCGAGCCTAAGAGGTGCACGATAGCGCTGCGGAACTAGTGATGCAGTTGCTTTAGCCGAAGGCGGCTCGACGGAGGCAGCAACGAGCGGTGGAGCTATGGCGGCGGAAACAGAGGGAGGAAGAGAAGATGACGACGACGGTGCGAGGCTTTATAGACGAGTCAAGCCAACTCGAAGGCGCCACGCGAGGACGGCCTAGCCATGCTGAAGCGACAGCTGGCGACCGCGGCACGCCTGGAAGCAGTCCGAAGGCCACCGGCGACGAGCAGGAGGTGGCGCCCTGTGGTTGGAGGCCGACATGCAATAATTACAAAACTGCCACTGACTTAATTTTACAAATTACTCTCAAATTTTCTACAAAAGTTGAAAAATTTGTAAAACCAAAAGTTGCTCAATTTTCAAAGTTCTACAACTTTATCAATATAAACTTTTTCAAATTCAGCTTTGATTTTGAAATTTGAATTTGAAATCAAAAGGCGACATTTTTTAGAAATTGGTAATTTCAAAATTACTTTAAACTTTATATTGAAACTTCAAAAACTCCAAATACCAAAGTTGTACATCTAGCCAAGACCTACAAGTTTGCTATTCAAACCATTTTCAAATTATGCCTCCATTTTGAAATTGGAATAGGGAAACAAAAAGGGGTCAAATTTGAGATTTGAATCTTTTCAAAATTACTCCAACTTTTACACTAAAACTTTGAAAACTCCAAAAAACAAAGTTGTACAAAAAAACCAGATCTACAACTTTTCTTTTTGGCTCACCCCCAAAATTTGCTTAGATTTTGAATTACACATAAAGGGGTAAATCCAGGGTTTTGAATTTTAGGGTTTTCGGAAGAATTTCAAATTGAAACTTGTTGCTATATTAATTGGTGAGTATTTAGTAATCACACCATCACCCAAGGGCATCATTGAGTCAAGCATCACATGTTTGACCAAATGCCACTCTTGGTTGACTTTGGAAAATCTTTTAATAATTCCACAAATTTGAATTCAAATTCGAGTCGAAAAACTTGCAACAAGTTTTGGATTCTAAATTCAAACTCAAACTTGAAGCTTCATTTTATGGGTTGGACTTGAGCTCATACCCTACACTTGACACTAGCGTGCAACATAGTCATACACCTCAACTTACATAGGGCACAAACTAAGCATTTGCGGTGATATTTGAAATTAGGGTTTTTGATTCGAGTCACATATCACAGAAACACATTCAACCTAGGAAATGTAAACTTAATTGAGTTGATGCCCATCATGGTTAACTTAATCATGAATGCTTTGCAGTGCATATGATGACATGGCAAATTTTTAGTTACTATAACACCAGGGGTGTTACAGTTACAAAGAGGGCGATCAGGCTAACAAATTGTGTTCCTAGTTTGTTATACGATATGCACAGCAGATTGATCCTAGCTATCGTCCATATATGCCCATCTTGGTTTGCCTTGATCTCCACGTTGGTTGATCGCATCAGCCTTGCAGGCCACCTCCTTGACGGTTGCTGGGCCGATAGGTTGGCAGTAGTCATTGATACAGGCGGTGTAGGTACCCCTAGCCCATATCTCTGACAGTAGCCCCTGTTGGACCTAATGGTAAGCTAGCATGTAGCTTAAAACCCTTGGGACGTCGTAATCGCCCCTACAAGTTCTGCATAATGTGAGTACATAGTGTGCATCTTCGGGTGCCGAAGCTCTAAGCAATGCGCTTAGATATTCCCAAGTATTGAGGAGCCAGTATGTTGCCATTCGAGTACCAAGAGCATTTCTCGGGTAGCGAGAATCTTCTTCAAGCATCGAGTGAGGCGATGGTATACCGTACATCAAGGAACATTGTTCCCTGAAAGCTGTAAGTGCATGGCTCATGTGGTGCACTCCATATTGAGAAACGTAGTTTCCTGGGCGTAGCCCTCGAGACGTTGTTAATGTCGTGATCGGATGGTGTACCCGATATCTAAAAACGTAGCTCCTAGAACATCGTAGATGCCATGCTAGGGTTAAAAATACCGTTGTACTCGAGAAGTTGGTTCCTAACGTATTCTGGCGTGTAAATAATGGTTACGCACCATCAAGTCCTAGTCATAAAATAGTAATAAAGATGAGGTAGATGCACCTCCATCGTTCGTGCGTCACTAAGCCAGTTGATTTTTAGAGTGACCTATTACAGGTCGTTTGTTAACGAGCACTAAGGGTGTCACATTTTTCTTTGAGATCTGTTAAGTAACGTGATATGAATTTTCATGAACCATGTTAGTGAAAGAGTGAGGCGTTGTCCCAGAGCCCTGAGGCCAATATAACAGTGTCCCGGTGCGAGCACCACTATGGGCAAGTAACAAACACATGAGCAGTCGTCGATAGTTGCGTTTATTACTCTTCGAGCTGGCAACGAGTAGAACGAGTGAACGTCTGTTATCACTGAAAGGAAGCGACAGGGTTAAGCCTGACTAGCGGGGGCATGTTATAAACTCTTTTTCTAGATTCCAGGAGCTCATACTTTGGTTACAGCCATGGGCCAACCATTTTTCTAGTTTCCTCCGAAGGGGCACATATCCGCTAAAATAAGGTACTTCGAGCTCATCCAAGTATTAGGAGATTTATGTGACATGAAGTGTCAGAGGTTTTAGGATCCGACTGGTGACCCTCCTGAATACCCCTTAAATCTAGGGGGCAGGGTCGGTAGTGAATGAATCACCACCGCTTACACCTGCTGAGGGGGTGAGACGGCCCGAGTACCCAATCTGAGTGTCAGATCACTCGCCTGCACCGGCTTGGGTGATGGTGCATCAAATTTTAGGCCAAGAGGCCCCACGGTTTATGTGGTTGCGAAGATGGGTTCCTTCTTGGTGAAGCTGAGGCGTTGGTTTCGGCGGCCCGTTTCCCCACGTATGTCTCTTAGTAGGTGTCCCTCTGGAAATTGTAGGGATGTGGCGCGGCCTTAACGGCACCACTGCTCGGGGAGATTAATGGAATCCTATCGGCTGTGTGTGTCCCTGTCTATAAAAATAGAGGAAGCAGAGGAGGGTTAGTAAGCCTGTGTTGTAGCTTTTGTATTCTTACTGTCAGTCGTTTGCCATGGTTTTCCTCGAGCTTCTGTTTATCACCCATGGCTAGCGACAAACGTGCGAGGGTGGAGACGGAGGAGGGGGAGACCGCCAGGAAGCACGTGTTCTAGGGTCTCGTTCTTCTTCGTGAGGCGCTAGTGCGACTCGGGTGAGTATGGATCTGCCTCTTGTTCTTGTTGGTAGGAGGATGGGTCTGAGCGTGTCATCCATCGCAGGGCGATCTTGACAGCGCATCCTGCTTCGAGGCCTCTCATTGATGGGGGTGCTCCGTCGTCGTCACGAGTTTCGTTAGGACGGGGCGGTGATGGGGGAGGAGTTCTTACCGTGGTGCAAGAGGCCGACGTGACACGCGAAGCTATTGGCATTTCTTAGCACTACTACTAAAAATAGAATTACTCCTACTAATAACAATGGTGCCAGAAATAATATGGTAATTATTAACTTGTCACTATTATAGTAGCCACCTATTAATTAACCTTCATCTCTAATGTTAAAGTAGGTTGTCATCCCTAGTGAAGAACTTAGAAATGTTTGTTGGTTCTATCTAGCATTACTATAAGAATAACACTAAACAAGAATATATTATTTTATGTGACTAAAAATAATATAAAGATAAGAATGAAAAGAATTATGCAAGCGGACAGATAATTGTACTATTGTAGCATTTTACCTAGAGTATTACCAGGTTATTAATTTATAATTCTACCACTGGAAAGGTATGACTATGAATACAATAGTATTGATAATTCATGAATATGCATGAGAGAATGAATCAATATCATATACCCTACTCAAAATAGGGATAAGTCACAAGATAATAAATAAAGATATATAAATGATAAGTACTTGATCAATCATCATGATAAATAAATAGTAACTCAGAGCACTCTAGTTAAGCAATAGGTTAAGTCCAATTAGAATATTAGAAAGATAATTCCTATGTAGTCTTACTAACATGTCAAATGTTTAGTCTAATTAATTATATCTAGTGATCATAGCCAAATTATGCCACATAAGGAACATCAACTTAGGAAAGTTGGAAACAGAGTCCTCCTCTCATTCGAGACTGGGTTCTACCAACAACAATATATATAGGGGATGGACTGCAAAGGACTCAATGCAACTGTCACCTACGCAATCTATCACACGTCCCAGCATATAAAAGGCATCCGCAGATAAACAAATATCTAAGCACCACACTCACATAATGTCTATCACTCACCCATGGTCCTGTAGGGTGAGCGCTATAGATCTTATGCATGGTTTCCATAATCTAGCTACACTGAATATAAAACTAGAGCAAACAATGAACATTGCTTTCAATGACATAAATAATATAAAGCTTAATGTTGACATAAACATAGTAGCAACGATACAATCTTAATAAAATAAAGAAATATAGTTAAGTACAAGAGATATACTGAACCACGCTCTTACCAATGTCAGGAATCCAAGCGTTGCTTGATCTCCCTCTAGACCTAATCTAACTAGCCTAAGCTCTAATTTAGAGGAACTCTGAGGAATTAGGGTTGGCTCTGGATAAATTGATCTTCAACTAAATAGCTTGATGACTTGATGTTTCAAGGGGGTGTAGGGGTCCTTATATAGTCCTGAGGGTTGAACGCAAGCCCTTGGATCAAACCGACTTCGACGTAGGGTGGAGATGCATCCTTGGAGGCGGTGGAGGAATACTCCATAAGCTCATGGAGGAATCCCCTCAAGGGGCTGGGCAGCACAAGGGTGGGGCCGGCTGGCCCCACCTGGCGGCGTCTCATCCTCCTGTTCGTTCCTGTGCCTTATGGTGTCTTCTATAGTTTTCTAGTGTATCATTCGTCGCGATCAAGCTATGTCATTTTTCTCAATTTGGTCCCCTTCCTACATTTTCTAGAATAATACTGTGGAAAACAGAGATTCACCAAAACTCATAGAATTTGTTAGTTTAAACCCTAGACCTATGTATATTCTTGTACTTGAACCATTTCTCTTGTTTATTCACATATAAAATGTTAACGTTATCCACCGTCAACAAAAGCCCTTTGTGATGTCACTCAGGCGGAGAGGCAACTAGGGAGTATACCTCGATCATGAGGGAGGTGCTTGACGCCACAAATGAGGAGGCCAGCGAGGCCAAGGCCGTGGCAGCGGCTGCCCAGGCGGAGCTCGCCGGTAGGTTGGATTTCACCTTCTTCGAGTTTTATCCGATCTAGATGGGGGCGGTTCTGAGTTTTCCCCTTCTTTTTTTAGGTGTTAGAGAACAACTGGCCGTCGCGCAGGCTGAGGTGGCGAAGTTGTGGTAGGCTAGTGAAGGTATAGCTGGGTAGTTCGCGGAAGCTGCCTGCGAGCGAGATAGTGCGGCCACTTGGGCACGTTTCTTTGCTACCCTGGTACAGTCCAGCAGTGAGCGTCACTCGGCGCTTCATAAGGCGGTGATTGTGCGCATTACGATGGTGCTGTCGATAGGGACAAGCGTTCTCAATCAGCTTCAATGCCTCTCGGCGCTGGTGCGGGAGGTGGTGGCTCATGGAGTCTGCCATGGGGCCATAGGAGCCTTGATCGTGGCTCATCTCCGTCTTAGTCATAAGATGGATCTACGCGAGATGGCACCTGGGTTCCCAAATGTGGACGAAATTCCTGACTACGTCGACATCCACCGGTTGATTGCCGAGTTTAACGATTATGCTGAGGCGATTGCCGCCATTGTTGATGTGGAACAGGTCATCAAGGACGCCCCCTATAGGAGTAGATTATGTACCTCTTTGTAAAAGAAGGTGTAATAAAGTTTGGATTTTGCAGTTATTCGATGTCTTTGCAAATTGGATTCTCTGTGCATGGTGATTGTGTGTGATGGTATGTAGCCCCCAAACGCTCGGGTGGGTCGGCCTGGTGCACCCGAGGGTTGGAGTCATGCCACAATCATCATGAACCCGTAGGGTAGTTGACATCCTGAGACCATCTTTTGATTCTGTGACAAGTATTGTCATGCATGTATAGCCCCCGAGCGGTTTGCTTGGGTGTCATTCGACTGTTTATCGTCAAACTTTAGGTGGCATGCTGATCATTTTAGTGTAGCTGCACCGATATTGGCATCATGACCTAAAGGTATCTCATGATACTTTCAGGGTCGAGATGCTTGAAGGTGTTTGTCACGTAGGACCAAGGCTTTACTCAATCCAAGGAGAGAGCGTGAAGCGTTGGTTCATAGTGAGTTTTGATCAAATTTGGGTGGTTCATCCAACTCATTTGGGGTGGAACAATATTGCTTGGAGCAAGTTCTTGTTTGGCATATCCTGCGCACCTTTTCCCGTCTTTCTTTGTCTTTAGTGTTTGATGCTGGTTTAAGCTTTTAGACCAACTACCTAGGGATTATTCAACCAAAATGAAATGTCCTGGTAGAGTCCATGCAAGGTCTTATTAAGTCACTTATACCATTTCAAGGCCTATGAGACTTTGATTGACGGAAGAAAAGGGGAACAGTTGTGTTGTCCATAAGACGACCTCTGTAGTTCCCTGATCGTAATGGTAGGTTAGTGTAACCTTCAATCATAACAACTATAGATGTTCATAACTGGGTCAATCTGATATAGCCAGCCCCCAGAGTGGTTCAGGGATATCCTCCTCGAGGTGCCTAGGATGTATCGATATACATTTGCATCAAATGGATATATGTGAATTCTCGCAGAATGTAATGCAATGAGAAAAACATGAAATAATAAGGGTGAATTAGACATAACTAATGGTTGTCGACTATTGTCCTAATGCATGCTGAGTTCTTCCTATCAGGCTATGCCCTCAGGGGCAGGTGTCGCCGTTGGATCCATTCTTGTGACCCTTCATCGTTCATCTCGCTTGAGGGTAGCCTCTTCGTCGATGAGGGGAGATCCATTTAGGTTCCCTATCCTGAATAATAGATGAGTTGGCGGGCAAGAACAAAACAAGACGACTAGTGTAGGCACACAGTTATGCGTGTAGGCCGACTCGTAGAGCTTTTGGCCTTGCTTGGCTTGAGGGTGGTATCGGTTGTACGGGCCCTTCCCTCGGGTGATCCGGCTTAGCAATCTATTGGCTAATGGGGGTTCCCCTCTCGTTGAGGGGGGACAATGGCCCCCTCTTACCTGTGGTCGTCAGCCGTTAGATGCAAGCGTGCAGCATGGATCGGGAGTATCCCGAAGCAGGGTCAGCGCTCGAGTAGTCGACTATGCTGTCCCATTAGCCTTTCCAGTTATGAAAAAGGTCTTAGCCTTTCGTTGGTGAGGACTCTCCGAGTTTAGACTACTTGTCCGGTGATGATTCAACGTTGGTGCCCAGCGTACGTGGGATGGCTTCATCGACATCATCGTCAGAGTCTGAGTTCTTGAGTAGCTGGTCGTAGCTATAGAGAAAATGACAGAAGGTCTTTGGATCAATGAGTCTAGATATGTCAGTGTCATCCCACCAATCTTGTTGATCGAGGGCGCCGTCAGCATTGTCACGGTCTATTGGTTCTTGTGGCTGGTGTTCCTCCATGGGAGGTTCGGTGGGTTCCACTGTAGCCTGCGAGAGTGTCTCACCATGTGTTGTCGTTGTATGCCCCGGTCTTGTCCAAGATTGGGGCATAGCAGTGAGGTATGGGTATCGGATCTGAAGTGGAGTCGAGATCCATGATTTTGCTGATGTGAAAAGTGGGGTGACCTCACCTTCTCGTCCATCTTCTATGAAAAGATGAGCGTAACGCTTTAGGTATACTGCGAGGGCATTTGGTCCAGCATCCATAGCCTCCTCTAGCCCGGCGGCAAAAGCATGGATCTGGAGGGACTATTCGCCTTCCTCGGTCGGCTCAGGTTCCCGAAGGAACATGACCCCGAATTGGTCGGCGATGAAGTCAAGCTTACCAAAGGTGATCCTCTTGCCCAGTTGCTCCTGTTTTGGTTTGTCACCGATGTTGAAAATGACACCCATCTAAAACACAAGATTAGTCTGAATGCGAAAGGCCCTACTTGGCGCACCAACTATCAGATTGTTTTGCTCTAGTAATATGTAGCAACGTGATCACGTAGATGGAATTAGATGGTAGCACACGAGACACAAGGATTTATACTGGTTTGAGGCGTGGTGCGTGCTAAACCCTACTCCAATGATGCGGCTGCTCTTGTATTCGTATGCTCAATTATAGGGGTTGTTGCTCCTAGCTATGAGGTAGATAGAATTGGTGAAAGATTGGATCTTGTGCCCAAGGTCCCTACCCTCCTTTATATAGGCAGGAGGGGTAGGGTTATAAAGAGGGCGATTGGGCTAATAGATTGTGTTTCTAGTTTGTTACATGATATGCGCAACAGATTGATCCTAGCTATCATCCAGATATGCTCGCCTTGGTTTGCCTTGATCTCCATGTTGATTAATCACGTCAACCCTTGCGGGCCTCCTCCTTAACAGTTGCTGGGCCGATAGCTTGGCAGTAGTCATTTATACGAGCGGTGCAGGTACCCCTAGCCCATATCTCTTACACATTCCATATCACCTAAACCCTTAGAGATAGAAGCACATGCATTGCTATTGATAACCTAGCTGGCCGCTGCGTTGGACTCAACTTCCTCAGTCACAATGAGGTGGTGGCTACCATTGCTCAAAGGAGATCTTTGTGCCCCTCAATCTTGGTTCCTAGACATTGGTCTCTACAACTAGCTCTTGCTGAATAAAAAATAATCACTCAAGGGATGTAACATTCAATTATCAAGATTAAAAGGAAAACAAATAAAGTTGCTCATAAGCTCAAAAAACATGCTAGATAAGCAAATTTCAAGCTCGGCCTTGAGGGCGGGCGAGCAGTGCAGCCGCTCTAGGACTCGTAGTCCTAGGGGCCTATGGCAGAACCTCCTAAATAATATGGCCCACATGCACCTATCATTATCTCAAAGACCTCTGACGGCTATGCATGTGCACCATAAAACTTAAGAAGTCTGTCAGGTGTCCTCGGGAAACTCAAATCATCTATGATCTTCTGAGCAGGATCACATTACAGAGGCATTGCGGTATTACAATAGTTTATATAATAAATTACATCAGAGTAAAAGTGCGGAAATCTTACATATCATAATTTACAAACCATTTGTTCTAAACCTTACAAACCTTAAGTTTAGTTATTACAACCATAGTAGTGGAGTAGCATTAGTAACTTTATTACAGATCACGAAAATGGATTGCTCTGCCCAAGAGCCAAACATACTACTCATCGTCGCTTACCGCAAAGACGGTCATGCAGTAAGGTCCAAAACAAACCTGCTCATGAGTCGTACCTGCAACAAGGGTTTAACAAACCCTGAGTACAAAAGTACTCCACAAGACTTAACTAACAAAAAGGGTGGAGAAGACTCAGGAATACATGCTCAAGGGAATCATGGTGAGGATGTAGCAAGAATCAAAGTTCTTTTGCATAAAAGCTACTAATGGTGAGTCCTTAAGATCAACCTTTTAAATCATCGTTAGTTATTACAGAATGTAAGTGACCCTGGTCTAGATCAGGTAACTCATACAACTTCTTTCTTAATCTCCGACCAAAGTTCCACTTGTTAACTATGATGTCGAATAGCAAATCGAGTCTCCGTATCCGAGGAGCAACGATGATCCAAACCGCTTATCTACTCAACTGGGGCTTCCTAACCACACGATATATGCGGGACTCAAACCCCATATATCAACCTTCACTTGGATCCTCTAAAACGTGACCAGGTCTAGCACCAACTGAGAGCACAGTACACCTCCAATCCAGCCCCTTGGCTACGAGAGTACACACTACTCTCTCCATCTGTCCACTCCTAGTGCGCGGTCAGCCGTTCATGGGATAGAATAGCTGAGGTAGGGCTTACCATGGGTATGTGGTTAGTACTAGAATGTCTCAACAAACATAGTTCAACAACGAACGGTCCTTAACCGACACAAACGGAAACACTACATCAAGACTCCTTTCCTGATGCAAGTCCACCGATCGGTCTCAAATTAACATCATCATTCATTCAATTGTTCCACAACAACCCTTCAAACTTTGTTAAACATTTTCAAAGTTTTCACATTAAGCAAGTCTAAGCATACTAAGTATTTTCAAATAAAACAGTAACAAGGATAATATTGAGGTATCAAGGATGGTAGTGCAGTAATTAGGTTATGACTCAACTCCTATCACCTAATGTAACAAAGCATTAACATAAGTAAAGTAAAGCTTTTCAAAACACAAGGAAGGTTTAAATGCATCTAGGGCTTGCCTTGATCGACATGAATTTCTGGTTCTGGGTTAGTTCCACAAATATCGATTCCAACCTCCACTAGCGATTGCTCTTCTTTAGGGATTGATTCGACCACGTTAACCTTCTCGTTCACGGGGACTATACGAGATAACATGACATGCTTCAACATGATGAAGTAATAAGCATGATGCTTGATGATGGTATGACAAAATTAAGAACTTGAGTATAACTTTCCTTCATAGTACAGTTGCAAAACAACAAAACTAAGTGTAATAGGGTTTCAACACTTTTACTTCACCTGAAATGTCATTAATGTTCGCTAAACACATGTTAAACTAGAGCTCAAACAATAAAGTAGAATGCTAAGGATCATCACCTGAAATGTCATTAATGTTCACTAAACACATGTTAAACTGGAGCTCAAACAATAAAGTAGAATGCTAAGGATCATCATGTGTTAATGACCAAGGTCAACAACCAAACTCAAAGTCAAGCAAAAACCCTAAATCATTAAGCACTAATTACTCGATTAACTAATTAATTAATAAGCATAATTTAAGTATAGAATCAAATTTGTCCAATTAAGCCCAAAATTTTATTTTAAGAATCTTACATCATAACTAAGTGGCAAAACAATTTTCACATTTTTTGATAATTATTTAAGCCTAGAAAAAATATAGAAAACTCATTTATCAATTAATGGAGCTAATTAATTGTCATGCAAAAAGTAATCAAAATTGGCATTTCATATTTTTCCTAGACAGTACACATCACAGAGAGGCTACACAAAAAATTTTATAATTTTTTGAGCCCTGGTTAATTCACAATGAAATAAACAAAATATGATACTATTTAATATTTTGTAAAAGAAGAAAATGGAAAAACTATTCCACCGGCTCGGCCCACTTCTCCCTTCCTCCCTCTGGCCCAACCGGCCCACCCGGGCGTGTGCGCTTCTCTTCTCTTTGCCCTAGCCTGCTTCTCCTTGTCTGGCCCAACTGGTTGGGCCGGCCTAGCAAGGCCAGGCCGTGCCCTGCTCAGGCCGATGGCCACGAAAGTGGCCGACCGGTGACTACCTCATCAGCGACGAGACTCCGGCGAAGTAGACCGCACCAACATGACCCGCACGACCCCGCAACCACACCTAGGCACCGAGCACAGCAGCAGGCACACCGGAGGAATCCCTACACCGGCCATGGCGGCCACGGTGGCGGTCCGCCCGGCGGCACGGAGGTGGAAACGCTCCACCAGCGTGGTAGCGATTAAAACGGAGCGAGCAACACGCTCAGTAGCTCACCGCGATTACCGTGGTGTGCTTGGTGAAGGCGGAGACGAACCAAAGGGAGCGAACCACGGTGAGGCAGTGGTGGCAACGCTTTGCTCGGCAGCGAGGACGACGGTGGCGCGCGGGAAGGCTCGGACGGCTAGCACTAGCGCTGGCGGGCTCAGGCGGTACGAGTTAGCAAGGCGGAGCTGAGGACACGGTGAATTGGAGAAAGGTGCAGTGGCTATAGTGAATTGCAGTGACGCACGGTGGTGACTGACGGCAAGGCAGTGGAAAGAAAAGGAGGACGGCGTCGGATCTATGGCGATAAGCAGGGGAGGGCGAGCGGCTTCAGGAGGGCCAACAACAGCTTGATCAGTGACACGCGAGTAGGTGTGTGTCACCACGCCGGAGAATGGCGAGCAAGGGCGGTGGCTTCCTGGTGAGGCAGGTAGAGGAGCAGCTCGGTGGTGCCCTGCCCCCAACTGAATTTTCAAATAATTACGAAACTGCCACTTACCTCATTTTGCAAATTCCTCACAAATTTTCTAAAGAAGTTGAAAAACTCCAAAAACAAAAGTTGCTCAACTTTTCAAGTTCTACAACTTTCTCAATAATTTTTTTTTTCAAATTCAGCTTAGATTTTGAAATTTGAATTTGAAATCAAAAGGGGACATTTTCTAGATTTTTGTAAATTCAAAATTACTTTAAAATTTACATTGAAACTTTAAAAACTCAAAACACCAAAGTTGTACATCTTGGAAAGATCTACAACTTTGCTTTTTAAACCATTTTCAAATTCTGCCTCCATTTTGAAATTGGAAAAAGGAAATGAAAAGGGGTCAAATTTGGGATTTGAATCTTTTCAAAATTACTCCAAATTTTATACTAAAACTTTGAAAACTCCAAATACCAAAGTTGTATAACTAGACCAGCCCTACAACTTTGCTTTTTGGCTCACCCAAAATTCTTTTTAAATTTTGAATTACACAAAAGGGGGTAAAATAGGGTTTTCCGGAAATCAGGGTTTTGAATCAAATTCAAACTTGATTTGGTTTCTACATTAATTGATGATTAATTAGTGATCACAACTATCATCCAAATATACCATTTGGTCAAATCACATGTGACCTACCCAATGCCATATTTGTTTGAACCAATTTAGAATTATAAATTCATTTTAATAAGCCTCCCAATTTGAATTTGAATTTGAAAACTCAGGGCAAGTTTTGGAACTCAAATTCAACCTCAAACTTGGAGTTCATTTTTAAATGTTGCACTTGAGTTTATCCCCTACACCTGACACTAGTGTAGAGCATAGCTTTACACCTCAATTTACATAGGGCATAATCCAAGTATTTGAAATGGCATTCAAAATTAGGGTTTTAGATTCAAGTCAAACATCTCAAGAACTCAATCAATCTATGAATGTAAATTTGTTTTAGTTGATGCACATCAGAGTTGACTAAAACATGATGCTTTGCAATGCATATGATGACATGGCCAGTTTTAGTTATCATAACACCAGAGGTGTTATAGGGCCTCCCTTTAAGTATTACAAGTATATGTGTATTATCTAAGGTAAACAATATGTCTAGCTCAGTAGGCTAATAGTAGGTGCATATACAGCTAGCACAATATCAAATCAAAGTATCTTAAATTTGACTAACTATAAATAACAATTATTAATATTTATAATATCAATAAGTACCTAAGTAAAGACAATTTTGAGGGCTAGAGATAGTTTTTTACTCAGGCTATCAAATTTGGTTTGAGGACCCAAATAGAGGCACTTTTGGGGTTTCTCAAGGCAATAAATCAAAGCAACTGTATTATAAGACGCAACTAAGATTCCAAGTTCCAAATGGTTGGGTTCATTGCATCATCCAAGATGCAACTAATCTATGAAACCCTAAGATGGTGAAGCTATTGAGTGTATGATTGGGTCTTTTCATATACATGTTGAAGGTGTCCTTTTTTGTAGAACCAAATCAATATGAGTGAGTATTTCTCACAAGTTTACATATTTTTGCTCTAAGAACTCTCTTCTTAGTGATTTATTTTGCCACCGTCTTGATTTAACCTTCGCTCTTAAGGAAAATTTTAAATTAACCTTTGTATACAACCTATCACCAAGGTGACATAGAAAGTTGTTGCCACCTTCACTACACCAAAAGCATAGTCTGAGTGGATATACATGCTTGGTCTCAATAGGCTAACCTAAAACGCATATCGTTCATTTAAATCGAATCTCTTTTTGTTACTAACAAGCATGTTACCACCACTGTGATTATTGCCTACCCTCCCAAGCTAACCTCCCATAGAATATATTTGCCTTATTGTATGTTTGTTTCCACCTCCACATCGGTCAGTGGTTTTCGTTAGTCAATGGCTTTCATTGGTTAGCGGATCTCACTAGTCAGTGGCTTTCATCTATCGGTGGATCTCATTAGACGATGGTTTTCATCAGACCGTAGTTCTCATCAGTCAGTGGCCTTCATGGAGTATTTGGTATTAGTTGGGTATCTCTAGAATGGCTCTTGAGTTCTCATCAATCAACAGTCTTCATTGAACAATTGGTCTTCTCGGATATTGACCTAATGGCACTCGGGTTTTCATACATATCAACCTTCATATTGTGTTTCATCAAGTGCCAAGTTATTGGAAATCATCAACATTTATCAGTCACAGCTCTTCAGTACAGTGGCCACCAGTCATCCTCACAACCACCAGACTTCATCAACCATTGACCTTCGGCAACCATCAAATCTCTCAACGCTCTAACGCTAACACTTTTCTAGTTTTTTGCATGTTGTATCATTCAATATTTTTAGATTTTTATAATATGGATCAACCACAACTAATCCTTTTTATAGTCAACACTACAAGTCCAATTTATACCCACCTAGGTTCTTAAATGGTAGCCTTTGCTAGCCATCAAAAGCTACAACCCTGTCAATTGAGAGCATTACTGCCCATATGCAGAGTTTATCTTTTGCACATGCACAGCCATCATTTTATGCAAGGCATAAGATATGTTTAATGTTTTTAATCTTTTAAATATTTTATGCAAATGCATTCATTTGCATCAGCGCATACATGCATTACATAAATGCATTGCACTGCATGGCCTGGGCCACCTAGAAGAAGTCCCAAAAGTACACGGGCACCAGGACACGAAGCTAAGGCCTTTGCTCTACCTTCACTTGTTACATCATTATATGAAATTACTAACCATCTTTTGCAGTAGAAAGCCAATGTCTTTTTGAGTGTTGAAAAACTTGTCGACTAGTTGAGTATTCGACGAAGCTACAACACTCAACCTAAGTTCTTTGAAAATGCACCCTCTCAACTCAGACACATTTTCACATGACTTCATCGTTAACACTTTGGCATGAGGGGCTTTGCCAACATCTTTAGTGTCTACACCAACATCGCCTCTGCCAAACACCTTTATAGGAGGGCATTTGCCAACACCTTCGGCAATCTGAAATGACTCGCCTCCGCCAACACATCATCACGAGGGGCTTTGCTGACACCTCCAGTGTCTACACCAACATTGCCTATGACAAACATCTTTGCAAGAGGGTCTTCTCCAATATCTTCGGTGAACCACAACAACACGCTCTACCAACACTTCGGCAAGAGGGGCTTCGCCAACATCTTTGGCGAAGTCGATACGACTTGCCTCTGCCAACACTTCGAGTAGAGGGGCTTCACCATCATCTATGCCCACTACAATGGCTCAAGAACCTTCATTAGCACCTTCAACATCAACACCTATAATGACATCTTCATCACCGAGCTTAAGGGGCTATGTTAATTCCATCAGCACGGAGGTCTGTTACACCTTCATCGACAACTTTGGCTCGAAGGGTGCACCGACAACTCTAATTTAGACATCTACATCCACTACTACAACTATGTCGACTACAACAAGAATGACTAGAGATTTAGTCATGAGCACCGACAAGAGAGACTATGAGAGCATACTGGAGGACCAACCATTCTAGTGGTTGAAGTCTTTTGCCCAACGCATCTGAGAGTAGGTTTGGAGGCTTCACTACAGTATTTGGCTATGACTACTTTGACTACATCGACTACGATAGCTACACCCATTCCTGGAGAGAGGGTGCATCTCCAAGCAAAGCTTCTAGCGAGATAGTCCCTGGAGAAAGGACACATCATCAAGCAAAGGCCGGGCGAAAGTAAGGTCCCTATAGAAAGAACATGTCATCAAGCAAAGCTTCTAGCGAGAAGGCCCTTGAAATGAAGACCTGGGCGCCAAGCAAAGTTGACAAGCCATGTCATAGAAGTGGTCGAAGAAGCCAAAGCCTGATGATGAAGATATCGGGAAAATCAACATTAGGGCACTTGCAGTCTAGAAGCCTCCTAAGTTGACACTTGTATAGACTAGGGTCATGTCTGTGCTCATTTATCCATGCCTTTTGTCCTGTAAGGTTTTTGGGATCAAGTTTTTAGTGTAGCACACACGCATAGATTATGAAGGGTGATCCTCGCGACTAGGGTTTGAGATGTATTTGTGCCTCTTCTAGTATGAGCATCAATTCGGTCATGTTGTACCTACCATAACCTAATTGATATGAGGGGCTACTATTGGGGGAGCCCATGCAATATATGGGCCAAGACTCCCCTTAAAGAGGCACAATAGGTGCTAGAATAGTGGCATGTGACCCCTACCAAGGGGCCACTTGTGAATAGTCATTGCCTATATATAGTGCCCAAGGGAAAGGGCCAAGGGACCCTCTCCAACACAATCTGATTTGCTTGTTATCAAACCCTAGCTCCCACTACCTCTCCCCTTAATCTATTCAGAACTACTAGTTCCAACATCGATCACAAGTGTTGCAAAAATATATATACCTTCAAAATCATGTTGATTGTAGAGCAGAACGAGAAACCTATCCTTTCCAGAGAAAATCTTGTTGCATGTCAAAACACATTCTGCCAATACATCTACATAGTAGCCTCTCTCAAGAACCAACATTGAGAACCAAATCTCATTAGTCGGATAGACAAACAGAAATGTGAGAAGAGCATAAATAATAAAAAAACAAAAAGGAGCAATAGATTAGACTATACTAATCATCTCAATTAAAGTAGCATAATCACTTGGGGTCACTTTAGAATCTTCAACAGCTACCAAAAATGACATTAAAGTCATAAACAAAAAATTAACATTCTTTATCATATTACCATTGTGTAAACAAAAATTAATATTGAAGCCTCTATTAAGGCCATTAACAATGTTATCCAAACAGTCACAATGTGTCTTAAGGTAGACTTGGTTGATAAAATCATACCTAGAAAATGCAAAATTAAAACATATGTATAGATATAAACAGAACATTGTTCTCTTCCTAAAATATTTCCTGAGTTCCATTCCCATGATGAATATCAAAATCTAGTATTACAATTTTTCTCTTCTCCTATATAATACAAAATTGTTAGCATACTTATTCCTGTTAATATATTTATTACTAGCTAGCTGATGCAATGAAGTAGTAGATAAGTATTTAAGTATCATTATGAAGCATGTGCTTAGTACACAAACTCATAGAGTATCTTCTGGATTTACGGGTATCGCTTCTTGCTCTTGGCAGCGTTTAGTTGAGAAAGTATGTCGACCGAGTGGTTGCTATGTACAACAATAGTGGCTCTTCATCAAGGGGAGCAACTAGAATAGGGGGTTGGGTGAGAAGTTCTTGAGGTCATCGAACGCTTGTTGAGCCCCTTGAGTCCATTGCCAATTTGGTGTCTTATGGAGGATTTTGTACAAGGAAAATCCCCTCTCGCCTAGTCGAGAAATGAATCAACTTAGGGATGCTAAGAACCCCATCAACTTCTGCATGTCCTTGAGTTCTCTAGGCGAACGCATTTTGAGGAGAGCCTTCATCTTAAGAAGATTGGCCTCGATTCCTCATGCCGACTCCTCTCCAAGCTTCTCTTCACTTTCTCCCTATCTTCTACTTCTAAGAGGTATAGCTAGAGAGCTCTACCTTACTTCTATTCTACTCGGATCCCTACTAGGATGCTTGGATTATTACAAATGGAGCCAAACACCTCTATTAATAGCACATGGAGTGGAGGGGGTACTTGTAGGGAGTGGAGCTGATGGACCTAACATGTGCGGTGTTAGACAATCTTCTTGGGTGTCGGTCGACCCTCTATTCCATCGACATGCTACTGACGGTAGATAAGTATCATTTTTTAACCGTCAACATAGCATGAGAAATGATCTAAATACAAATACAATCTAGATATAGGGGTTACACAGACATAATTCCATGAGTTTTGGTGAATATCTATTTCTGTAGGGGGTTATTAGGAAATAAGTAAAGGAGACCCACATGTTAGATTTACATAGAGATAAAGGGGCTACACATAACTTTTCTAGAATGTGGAAGGTACGAGAAGACTCTAGCAACAAACGCAAGATGAAACGGGCCCGGAACAGGGGCGCTCGCCCTTGGGCCTAAGCGCCCACCCCTGTGGTGTGGCCAATCAGGAGCCACCTTGTGGATTATGCCTCTACCGCCTTTGAGGATCAATAATAATCATTCATCAAGGTCAGTTTGATCCAAGGGCTATGGTGCTTCCTAGAAGGCTATATAAGCAAGGCCCCTGGCCCCAGGAGAAACCCTAATCTAGCTAATTCAATTCAGGAATTCATCTCATTCAGAGAAGCCCTAGAGCCACCATCTCAATTAGATCTCTAGTTTATCATAGCTACATAGGATTAGAACTAGAAGGAGCCAAGCATTGCTTGATTTCTGGATCTGTTAGAGAATATTGGGTAATTCTCTCCTACTTTTGTATTTGTTCTTATATTATTTATCTAGTTCATCATTTGCATGAATATGACTTTAGTCTATTCTATCATATTAGATATGACTTTGCTCTATTTGATTATGTTCTCAATTATATTGTTCTTAGTCTACTTTGATTATATGCTTGGCATAGTTAGATTAGAATTATATTCAAGTATAGGATCGTATAGTGCTTGCTCATTGATATCATGGGTGAGTGGTAAATATTGTGTAGGCATGGTGCCTATACCGTATTTATCTACGATTGCACCCTATATTCTGGATCGTGTGGTAGATCGCGGGAGTGACAGTCCTGTTGAGTCCTCTATAGTCCACCTCCCGAGTATAGGGCAGGCAGAGCACAACTATTATAGAAAAGTGACGGCTATGTTCCATATCTTCCTTAGTAATATCACTATGCATAGATATAACCTTTTCCTGTCATGATTGCCAAGTTTAATTGCACTAATCATTGTATACTTTGACCGTATAGTTAGAATAACTTAGGATTTATCCCTATAGTTCGTCCTAATTCATGCTAGTGCTATATATCTAGAGTAGTCTATTAAGATGTTTATCATTATATGGCTATGTGCTTACCAGTTATCCTTTATTATTATTCATATATATTATTTATCTTGTGACACTTACCCTGTATGAGAAGATAGATAAAGACATGGTTATGCTCTCCATTAGCATATGCAGTGATGCTCATTACTCATTATCCTTAGCATCCCTTCCTAGTGGTAAAAATATAAATAATGATACCTGGATTACTCCCGGTTAAAATGCTACATCGGTATTATCTGTGCGCTTGCGGATTTCATATTTATTTCAGATGAGCATTTGCATATTTTAGTACCAGCACCTTTGGTGTCATGCTGGGGATGACAACCTAGCTTAGGTGGCATTAGAGGTGTCAACAAGCATTTTTGGCGCCGTTGCCGGGGAAGGTTGAATTGCTATCCAAAGGATAATGAGCCATCACTTGCATCCACTAATGTGATCGAGAAACCATCATCATTCTCTTCTCATACAGCCTTACCCTTGTATTTTGTCTATTTTATATATTATATACAGGGTAATGTATGAGCAGGTTTGGCCGTCCAGATAACTTCATCGATAATCCAGAATTGCTATTCAGGAGAGCAAGAGCCAAGCTAAAGAGAGTTCAAGCAGAAACATCATCATCTCAGCTTGAAGCTCCACTCTCTGATTCGGAAGACCAACCAAGTATAGTTCAAAACTTAACACCAGAGTTTGACGTTATGGCAAACAAGTCACCCCACGAGTTCTCCGCTCCAACTACAGCTAACATTCGGACTGGACCTGCAGAGGAGATTGAGCAGAACTTTGAGCTAATGCCGGCGTTGATCAACATGGTGCAAGCTAGCCAGTTTTGTGGGAAGGCACATGAAGATGCTAGTGCTCATCTCCAACACTTCCTGGAGATCTACAGCACTTTCACCATCAAGGATGTCCCTAGAGATGCCATACTACTTCGCCTATTTCCATTCTCACTCTTGGGGAGAGCGAAGCAGTGGTTCTATACGAATAAGGAAAAGAATACCACGTGGGCACTCTGTTCCACAAATTTTCTGGTGAAGTTCTTTCCCATGGGCAAGACAAATGCTCTTCGTGGGAAGATATCAAGTTTTTAGCAGTAACATGATGAGTCAGTCCCAGAAGCATGGGAGCACTTTTAAGACTACATCCTAGAATGTCCTCATCATGGAATGAAGAATTGGCTACTTATGCAGATCTTCTATTACGGGCTTACTAATAGCACCCATGAGACTATGGATGCTGCCGCTAGAGGAGCATTCTTATCACTTACAATCGATCAAGCCACAACTCTTATGGAGAAGATGGCGTCCAACCAAGGTTGGAACGAAGAAAGAACTCAAACCCGTAAGAGAGGTGGAGGTATGCACCAGCTAAAGGAGGTAGACATGTTGTCTGCCAAGATGAACCTGCTTATGAAGAGGCTCGATGAGAAAGCCGGAGAGAAGAAGGAAGTCATGCATATTCATGATTCCCGCATGACTTGTGAAGAGTGTGGAGACACTGGGCATTCAGGAAGCAATTGCCTAGAGCTACAAGAGGATGTGAACTACCTCAATAGTAATAACAACTACTATCGTCCTCAACAGAATCAAAGTTGGAATCAGCAGCAAAGGCCTAACTACTTAGGTAATTATCAAGGTAATAATTCTTTCAATCAACCACCTCTGAGAGAGTTAGTGCTTAATCAAGGAAAGTTAATGGATAGCCTATCTAAAAAATTAGCATCCAATGATAAAATGTTAGAAACAATTAATAATAGAATGGATAATTTTTCCACTGCCGTTAAGAATCAGCTTAGTTTCAATAAGATGCTAGAGTCTCAATTGCAACAGCTTACTAATATTGTTCCTGCTAACCAAGGTAAAATTCTAGGACAATCGGAAGAATTAGAAACTGCAAATCTTATAGACATATTTAATGCAGGAAGTTATTGGAGTGACCCTATCTCCAAAGGATGGAACGACGAGACTCTACCGATTAAGAAAGGTGATCCAGGAAGACCTGTCATCCCGATCTCCATTAGAAGCATGAATTTTAACGAAGCTATCTATGACTTCGGTGCAAGCATCAATATCATGTCTAAGGTAATCTATGACAAAATGTTTAATTATCCTTTATTGTACACAACCATGTGCTTGCAGTTTGCAGACCAGTCACTTTGCTATACCAAGGGAATTCTAGAAGACATATGTGTACGAGTGGGCAGCTCGTATGTTCCTGCAGACTTTATAGTAATAGAGACAAGTGGTGATGAGAAGTCGCCCATCATATTGGGACGACCGTTCTTGAACACCGTTGGAGATATCATGTACGCCAACACTGCCAAGATCTGTTTCATCATCAAGGGCAAGAGAGAGACCTTCTTCTTTAAGGATAAAGTGTTACAATTCCCTGCACACCCTCAACATCCCTATGAGCCAAGGAAGAAGAACAATTGGAGGAATAAGAACAAGAATAAGAATAGGAAGCCACAACAGATGGAGTCAGTGAGAATGATCACTGCAATCCATAGAGAGCATGATCATCAGCTCAAGTTCCCATATCTGCTCAAGAGAGATGACCCAAGTGTTCCAACCATTGAATGCACAATCAACAGAAGTTCCTTTCAGAAAGATGTCTATGACACTGGATCGGGTGTCAACATAATGGCCAAGGTAACTTATGAATATCTATATGGTACTATGCCTTCAGACCCAACCTATGCATAGTTGCAGATGGCGGACCAATCATTTCGCTTCGTGGACAGAATAGTGAAGAATGTCCCTGTACAAATTGATGACCACTTCATCCCGACTGACTTCTTAGTCATCGACACGGGAGAAGATGAGTACGATCCACCGATCATCTTAGGAAGACCATTCCTAAGTACCACCAAGGCTATCATCTACATTGCAATAGGACAAGTACATTTCCAATTTCCCTTAGAGAAGGTACACTGTTATTTTAATAATAATTATATAATTAATGAAGAACCCAAGAAGAACAGAACCAGAAGAAGGCGTCGCAACTACACCCAAAAGAATCAGATCCCCAAAGATAGATGGGCTGACTATCAAGGAGAAGTATCAAGATACGAAGATCGATATCCTGCAGAAAAGATTTATCTTGAGGAGGAAGTTGTACCATCAATAGAAAGTGAACCAGTCACTGTGGAGAACAAAGAAGAGAAGGTAGTGCAACCAACTCTTTCCTCAAAGTCAACCTCACCAACAAAACAGGTATGGAAAGTAAAGGTTAATTCAGAGTCAGATTCAGCATAATCAGAGGCACCACTCGATCCATCTGAGGTGTCCCAGAACGATTAGAGCAAATAAGAGGTTATGTTCGGTGAACCTAAATCACCGAACGCCGCGCCAAGAGGTAACTTGGTAGTTATCAATATTTCCCTCTTTAGTTTTGCATTTAATTTTCCATATCATATTTACTTTCCTTCATTACATGTTTAGTTACACTTTACTTCTGCATATGAAAGAAAACAAATATGCCTTGCATTGCATTATAAAACTGCTAAGCCCCATGCAAATAAATTTGTGGCATAAAACCCATAAGTCTACTTGCTATGGTGGCATAAAAATAAAATAAAAAAGCATTCATCGTTTTATTCCTTGCATTGTATAAAAGTATAAAAATATAAAAATATGGTACAAAAGATCCTGCTAGAAAGATACATGAGTTAAGAGGTTCTAGAAGCTCAAGGCTTAGAGGTTTATCACTAACACTTAATCAAGTTCCACAAGCTTTGTTGTCTATTTGAGCTTCATAGAATTTGAAGGATCAACAGACAGAAGGACAATTTGTTCCCTGTCGGAGCGCTGTCTCAACAATCATCATCATAAGCACTCCTATAAGGGGAAGTACACCTTCACTGTCTACCAGTTTCATCAAGCAAGACTATGTCAACATTCAGCTTGGGGGAGAGCATCTCCCATGTATCCAGCTAAGTATTTTTTATCTACCTATTTATTTTTGCTTTGATATATGAAATAAAATAAAAAGATGCATAACTTATAGAAACCTAAATAAATATTTTCTTATACATATATATGTTTTATATATAATCTTTAAGTTAAATAAATATAGGAGAGTATGCTAAGCTTCATTTTGCTAAGTGAACCTCTAGAATAAAATCTTATATGGAAATGATGAATAGTTGCTCTACCGTAATTCCTTTCAAGTACCTAGTTTTTAACCTCGAGCTCTCCCGAGTTTTGGATACAATTGTTTTGATTTAAGATTTGCTCTAAACCTAAACTTGTGGGTAGCAAATGCTTGATCTAAGTCTAGGTAGTTGACGGATATGATATGGGAAGGTTTTGAGCTGCTGTCTATCATGTTCCTAGAGATACTAGAGTTCTGGAGAATTTATCTTTTGAAAATTAACTTGCTATATGATGAGTTCCTATATAACGAGAGTTTAAATTCCTACCATAGCCATATACATGCTTGTAGATTAGGAAGCCTTACATTCATATTTACTATTTGTGAGCATTGAGTATAGTCAGGCTATGTCGATCCTTAGGAACTGGTCATGCGATTAAAATCGAGATCCACCTATACACTCTACCTATACATGTTGCTTCTACCCTGGAAGTACGCATCCATATCCACCCATATATATCCACCTATATATATTCTGCTTCTACCCTCGAAGTACGAATCCACATATATCTCATTCAGATCCACCCAGAAAATGGTTCTACTCTTACATTGGGAGTGAACTGCAAAAATATTCCTATCATCCATTTTATCCCTTGCTAGCCAATAAAGCTCCAAATATCTAGTTATTCTACCTCTTGTTATTGTGTTCCAAAAGAAGCTTGGGTATTCTATTAAAAAAAGAGAAGAGAAAGAAAGAAAGAAAGAGGACAAATGTTCCACTCAGAAAGAGAAAAAAATAAAGAGAGATTTAGCAAGTCCAAGTTTTTCTTAAATTCTTCAAGTTTTCTAAGAGAGGTATATGAGAAATTTCCCGAAGGAGCTAAATATTCACCATCATCATCCCTTCACCCCTTATAACCACTTCTACTCCATTTACCATTTACCACCATCTACCATATAGCCCAAGACACATGCACATCTTGATTTGACTTTATGACTCGTTCCTTTGGATCCATACTTTTGATTATGCAATATAAGTTTCGCTGTCTCCCCACCTATGAGCTCTACATAAGCCTTTTAGAAGTAGGGTGAGAGAGAGAAGGCATAATGTTACTATGCTACCAAAAATACCATATATTTTGAGAGGAGAGAAAAGGCATACACTATGAATGCCTTGGAGAGGATCCAGAAATACCACAAAGGAGAGATTTGGAAGGGTCATACATAGGAATCTCTGAGTTTTATTTTGAAAATCTTGCAAAACTCTGGAATAATAGTTGATCAAAGAGCTTGAAACATGGCGCTTGACTTGACCGTTCTGTCTTTCAACTACTCAAGACCCAAGTGACGGCTACAAGCCCCATGGTGGAAGGTAATATGAGTAAGTTTTTCATCAGAATAGTTCATTCAAATCTGGAGGAGAGTTCTTGTTTGAACGCATGTGTACCTGTAAGGCGTGAAAGTATTGTAGCAACTCCTGATCCATCACTGAGCCTATCTTTGCTTAGGATGAGCAAAAGGTAAGCTTGGGGGAGTTTGTTGATGGTAGATAAGTATCATTTTTAACCGTCAACATAGCATGAGAAATGATCTAAATACAAATACTATCTAGATATAGGGGTTACACTGACAGAATTCCACGAGTTTTGGTGAATATCTATTTCTGCAGGGGGTTATCAGGAAATAAGTAAAGGAGACCCACATGTCAGATTTACATAGAGATAAAAGGGCTACACATAACTTTTCTGAAATGTGGAAGGTATGAGAAGACTCTAGAAACAAACGGGAGATGAAACGGGCCCGGAATAGGGGCACCCGCCCCTGGGCCTAGGCGCCCGCCCCTATGGTGTGGCCAATCAGGAGCCACCTCGTGGATTATGCCTCCACCGCCTTTGAGGATCAATAATAATCATTCATCAAGGTCGGTTTGATCAAAGGGCTGTGGTACTTTCTAGAAGGCTATATAAGCAAGGTCCCTGGCCCCAGGAGAAACCCTAATCTAGCTAATTCAATTCAAGAATTCATCTCATTTAGAGAAGCCCTAGAGTCACTATCTTAATTAGATCTCTAGTTTAGCATAGCTACATAGGATTAGAACTAGAAGAAGCCAAGCATTGCTTGATTTCTAGATCTGTCGGAGAATACTTGGTAATTCTCTCCTACTTTTGTATTTGTTCTTATATTATTTATCTAGTTCATCATTTGTATGAATATGACTTTAGTCTATTCTATCATATTGGATATGAATTTGCTCTATTTGATTATGTTCTCAATTATATTGTTCTTAGTCTATTTTGATTATATGCTTGGCATAGTTAGATTAGAATTATATTCGAGTATAGGATCATATAGCGCTTGCTCATTGATATCATGGGTGAGTGGTAAATATTGTGTAGGCGTGATGCCTATACCGTATTTACCTGTGATTGCACCCTATATTTCAGATCGTGTGGTAGATCACGGGAGTGACAGTCCTGTTGATTCCTCTGTAGTCCACTTCCCGAGTATAGGGCAGGCATAGCACAACTATTACAGAGAAGTGACGGCTATGTTCCATATCTTTCTTAGTAATATCACTATGCGTAGATATAACCTTTTCTTGCCATGATTGCCAAGTGTAATTGCACCAATCATTGTATACTTTGACCGTATAGTTAGAATAACTTAGGATTTATCCCTATAGTTCGTCCTAATCCATGCTAGTGCTATACATCTAGAGTAGTCTATTGAGATGTTTATCATTATATGGCTATGTGCTTACCAGTTATCCTTTATTATTATTCATATATATTATTTATCTTATGACACTTACCCTGTATGAGAAGATAGATAAAGACATGGTTATGCTCTCCATTAGCATATGCAGTGATGCTCATTACTCATTATCCTTAGCATCCCTTCCCAGTGGTAAAAATATAAATAACGATACCTGGATTACTCTCGGTTAAAATGCTACATCGGTATTATCTGTGCGCTTGCGGATTTCATATTTATTTCAGAGGAGCATTTGCATATTTTAGTACCAGCACCTTTGGTGTCATGCTGGGGATGACAACCTAGCTTAGGTGGCATTAGAGGTGTCAACACATGCCATCCAATAGCTAAGGGGCTTCTTGGAGGTGGTTGATGGTGAACCAACTTGGTCCGAGGTGGTTTGGTGGGCCCCTTAGATCAGGCGACCCCCTTGGGGTTGGTCGACATGGCCCGAGCACTCCAGTCATCGATCTTGAGTCGGTGTAGTGCTCCACGGTTCTCCTTTGCTTGGGTGTAAGTGCTGGCCATGGTAGAATTTGTTTCCTTAGACTAATGGGACCATGGATCCATGGCAGAGGCCACATGGACACCATCTCATTCCTTGATGTAATCTGTCATTGAGTCGATGTGTGGGATGCCTCCTGAGTAGGTTTCTTCAGCGTGGAGCGGATTGGTGACATGGACAGACTTCGGGTTGGCTCGCCTAACTTTGGGTTGGGTTGTCCGAAGCCCAAATATGGCTTTCGGGGTTATCTTCCCTTGGGCTCGTTGTTGAGTGGAGAGGATTTGGACAAGTTTAATTTGGGGGTTGTTGGACATAAGTCCAGGTCGCTCGACCCCTGATAGGGTTGCTCGACGCCCCTCTATGTCCAATTCTAGCCTGACCCATATAAGGGTTGCTCGACCCCTGATTGGGCATAACTTTCTCGTCCAGACTCCGAATTGAGTGAACCAAAACTCGACTTTGTGTTTATTGCTAATAATAAGTCCAACATCCAAATCAATTCAAACTACGCCTTAGTTGAAATGTTGGTGAAACATATGAGTTCCAAGTGTTGTTTCTTGTTTATTGCTTATAGTAATATCGGTCCACCTATTTGGAATAACATCAATTTAGAGTAAGTTGAAGTCTCATGCACCCCCTCAATTCTAGCTCCAAACTAGGTAGAACATAGTTTGGCAACTCAGAGTGCCACTAACCATGTAGAGCTGATGATAGCTACCTAATGAACCTCGAACTAGATAATGAACATGTGGGTGTTAATGAGGAAGGGCTATATGTTGACATAGGAAAAGCAATCTCAGGTCAATGTGACATAATTGAAGACAAAGATTCAAACTATGGTCCAGGGACGAACTCCAAATCTGAGGCTGATTCTAAATCTAACTCTCTTATGTGGAATTAAGATGGATGAGACAGTTAAAGATAGTTGCCACCTTACACCCCTAAAAGTAGTGTAAGACAAAGGTGACCCTAGTAGAGGATGCAACCTTTTTGCTTTAAAACCTTGTGTTGATGGTTTCCTTAAAGGATGCAAACCATTGTTTGTGTTGTATCTAGTTGTGCTAGCTGACTAGGTGTTATTGATGATGACACCATTGAGAAATAGCAATGGTTTACAGAAAGACTTAATGAATCAATAGCTTCCCCACCTGGTCTAACATTCTGCACAAATTGTGGTCAAGCAGTCATGAAGCATACACCTAATGTCAGATTGTGGTATCCTAGGGGTGCACAATTTGAGCTTGTTGGATATTCGGCTTCAGATTATGCTGGGTGCAAGCTTGATAGAAAGAGCACTTCATGCACATGTCAATTACTTAGAAGGTCATTTGTGTATTGATCCTCTAAGAAGCAAAATTGATTGCATTATCAACGGCTAAGGTGGAATATATCTCCGGGGTAGTTGTTGTAATTCAAGGATTTTTAAATGTTTATATCTTTTTCATTTGTTTTTGAAAAATGATTGCCTAATTAAACATTTGGATAATATATTCCTATCACTAATCGAAATGGTGAGACTTAAGTTTTGGTAACTTAATTGGCTAAATTTCCCTTAACATCGATGCTATTAGTGGAGTTTTCCTTTATGCACATCGCATCCAACTTTTTCACATGAGCTCGGATGAAAATATAATTCATTAAAAATTATAGAACTCAATGAGATAAAAAAGAAAACTTTGTAGTCCATAATATTTTTGTTTGAAAGTTGTCTTCGTGCCAAAATAACTAATACAATGTTTAGATATGTGCTCATAGATCTAAAAAACACAATGATTATTTTGGAATGATATGGTCGTGCTCTGCAATTTCATATAAATTGTACTCCCTTCGTCCACAAAAGAATGTAATTATGGGAACCGTGTCGGTCAAACTAGCTCATGTTTGACTAAGTTTATAGTAAATAGTATTAGCATTTATGGCTCTAAATAAATTTATTATGAAAATATATTCTATAATTAATATAATGATACTTATTTTGTATCATTATTATTAGTACTTTTTTTTAATGTAAATTTAGTCAAAGTTCAAACTGTTTGACTTCTCGAAAAACGAGAAGTGCACTCTTTTGTGGACGGAGGGAATATGTTTATACGAGCTTAGCAAGTTCTAAAACTTTATAGTTCATATTACCCCGTACGAAGATGAGTTATGAATTACAAGATCCCACTGAATTTTAAAATTTTTATATAAAATTTATCTCCATATAAGTTAATATAAAAAGTATGATTTTTTAAGGTAACGCTACACATAGTGGTGATTGAATTGGCGGTAAGGGGATATTCCACCGGTTGAGTTTGTGAGATTAAATCTGTCCATAGCGAATTAGCGATGTGACATTTCTAGATTTTTTTAAACAATCATTTTATCAAAAAAAATAAATATTAAAAAAGTACTCGTAATTATGGAGAATTCCTGACGCCGATACCGAAGCTGCCCAAGATAAAGACGGGTCAGGAAATAATCTTGGGCCGAGAGGTATCGTCAGGCCATATGTATGTATGGGGGTTGGTGCAGTAGAAACCTATAGGCCACACAAAGACGGGCCTTTGCCCTTGGATAGCAACCACTTACCCGTGGCCCGGGATAAAATCTGCGAAGCGGCCCGGTAACCACATGGACTGGGCTGTCTTCTACGGCCCGTGAATCTCGCGGTCAAACTCGAACGGTATCCGGATCCCGGCACACGGTCCACGCCTTCACGGCGGCGGCAGATGGTCCCCCATCCGCTCTCTGTACCGGACCGTCCGTCCAGTTACCGCCGGCCCGGCCGCACCAGCCACGGCCGGCGCGACCATGGCCGAGGATGAGGCGGGGCCACGTCCGTCCCGTACTACGCCCTACTACCGTGAATCATGAGTGTTTCAGTACGGTCCGGTCAAAGCAACGGAGCTTTGAAGGCGCTGTCACTGGCTGTCTCACTGACAGCCTTGTCTTTGTCTCCCCCCGGCGGGAGGATTATCCTAATCCCGACCTTAGAGGTGAGAGGGCTTAGTGAGGACATCATCCGGACCAGAATCTCCAAAGGGGCAATGGCAATGCGTCGTTTTGGGCACCGTTTAGATGCCAAAAATTTTGCCAAAATTTTCAGATTTCTCGTCACATCGAATCTTTTAACACATGCATGAAGCATTAAATATAGATAAAAAAATAAAACTAATTACACAGTTTAGACGAAATGGACGAGACAAATCTTTTAAGCCTAATTAGACCATGATTGGACAATATTTACCAAATAACAACGAAACTGCTACAGTAGCATTTCGCCAAAAATTTTGCCAACTAAACAGCCCCTTGGCAAGGAATGGTGGAGGCGCCATTGTTGGACAGCGGCACAGGCACTGGAGCTCCGCCATAGACCATAGCCAAAGGAAGCGGCGGCAGAGTACGTTACGTTACGTTACGTACATGGGGTCAGCGGATCAAGAGACGTCAGAGACGATACGCATCATCAGCTCACTGCGCTGCGGTTGCTGCTGCTAATCCATTCCACTGAGGTCATCAACTCTTTCTTGTGAGTGTACGCTCCTCCAGTACGGAGTACACTGCGGCGCCGCATAAAGTGCCTACTACGCCACTTCGCAAAAGAAACGTACCAGCACAGCTACTCGCCCTTTCAACACGATGCTTGTAGTATTGCTGGACGCCTACTACGACGGTGGCAATGCGTAGCCGCCGTGAAGCTCGCCGTCGCAAATCCCAAGGCACGTGCCCGGCACCGCTGCGCCCACGCACCGGCCCTACCCTACTACTAGTACACTCACCGCGCTCACGCGCAGCACACTCTGGCCCTTGTTTAGTTCCTCAATTCTAGCCAAAATTTCACTATGTAAAAATAAGATTCCTTGTCACATTAAAATATCGGTAAATGCATAGAGTACTAAATGTTGATAAAATTAAAAATTAATTGCACAGTTTTGTTGTACTTTACAAGACGAACATTTTAAGCCTAGTTAGTCAAAATTTAGATATTTTTTATCAAATACAAACGAAATACTACAGGAATTCTAATACCGTGTTTTTCTTCCCTATTCGTCGAACTAAACGAGGCCCCGGTCTGGCTCACCAAAAGCCGAGCCGGGGGAGAGCAGAGAGGCGAGGAAAAAGTAGGCCACACCCACCCACCATGGCCGTGCCAGTAGAGTGTTGCCAATCTAGTTGCAATAAAGTCATCATTATTATGACAAATACATATAGTAGACTAATTATATATATATATTGGTATAGATTTAAAGTAATTTACGAGACGAATCTATTAAATCTAATTAATTTAAAATTAAAATATTTTTATCAAATAAGACAAAAATGATACCGTATTTATTAAACTTCAACGCCTCTCACAAGCAGGGCCTAACGTTACCGTACCACTGCCACCCTCGTGAGCCCGCCCGGGCCCGCGAGGGGGAAAGCTCAAAGCAGCTCGCACGCCATGCCATGACGCAACACTCTCTACTCGTACTCTACTACAGCGCGCCAGCAGGCAGCACACAGCAGCCTCTCCCCCTCTCGGCCGTCGCCTCCCTCCATCCCTTCTCTCCCGCCCCCCACTAGTCAATACTGTGCAGTACGCCACCCACCACCTCTCCATTAAAGAAAAGGGGAGGCAGGGCAGGCTGCGGGAGGAGACGGGCTGAGCATGACGTCGGGGGCGGCGGCGGGAGCGCTGGGGCGGACGCCGACGTGGAAGGAGCGGGAGAACAACAAGCGCCGGGAGCGCCGGCGGAGGGCCATCGCCGCCAAGATCTTCACGGGCCTCCGCGCGCTCGGCAACTACAAGCTGCCCAAGCACTGCGACAACAACGAGGTGCTCAAGGCGCTCTGCCGCGAGGCGGGCTGGGTCGTCGAGGACGACGGCACCACCTACCGAAAGGTGAGGCCAGAGCTTTATTTCGGCAACGCTTTTTACTTCGTTCCTGGTCCCCGATCTCTCTCCCGTTCGTCCCTGGATCTCGCTGGGTGCTTTGTCCGCGCGCGCAGATCCGGCGGTCGACGGAGCTAGCTTTGGATGAGCTGAACTAAGCTCACCGTGCGTTTCTTGGGTCGGTCTTGGCAGGGATGCAAGCCGCCGCCGGGGATGATGAGCCCGTGCTCGTCCTCGCAGCTGCTGAGCGCGCCGTCCTCGAGCTTCCCGAGCCCGGTGCCGTCCTACCACGCCAGCCCGGCGTCGTCGAGCTTCCCGAGCCCGACGCGCCTCGACCACAGCAGCGGCAGCAACCACCACAACCACAACCCGGGCCCCGCCGCCGCCGCCGCCGCCTCGTCCCTGCTCCCGTTCCTCCGGGGCCTGCCGAACCTCCCGCCGCTCCGCGTCTCCAGCAGCGCGCCCGTCACGCCGCCGCTCTCCTCGCCCACGGCGGCGTCGCGGCCGCCCACCAAGGTCCGCAAGCCCGACTGGGACAACGCCGTCGCCGACCCGTTCCGACACCCCTTCTTCGCGGTCTCCGCCCCCGCCAGCCCCACCCGGGCCCGCCGGCGCGAGCACCCGGACACCATCCCCGAGTGCGACGAGTCCGACGTCTGCTCCACCGTCGACTCCGGCCGGTGGATCAGCTTCCAGGTGGGCGCGGCGACCACGGCGCCCGCGTCGCCCACCTACAACCTCGTCAACCCGGCCGGCGGCGCGTCCGCCTCCAACTCCATGGAGCTGGACGGGATGGCGGCCGCGGACATCGGCGGCAGGGGCGGCGGCCCCGCGGAGTTCGAGTTCGACAAGGGCCGTGTTACGCCGTGGGAAGGCGAGCGGATCCACGAGGTCGCCGCCGAGGAGCTCGAGCTCACGCTCGGCGTCGGCGCCAAGTGAAGCGAAGCGCACGACGGGCCGTCGTCGCGCTCGCAAGTCGCAAGGAAGCCGAATCTTTGAGCTCCCGTACTGCAATGCCGTGAGATTCGAATTATCGAGTACTAGCTGATCGCGAAAAAAAAAAGAAGTTGGGCCTTTTTAGATCGCAAAACTTTTCAACTCTAGCTACGGGAGCACTTTCATTTGGATTTGGTAATTAGTGTTCAATTATTACAATTAAACTGTATAATTAGTTATTTTTTATTAACATTTATCGTTCTATGTATGTGTTTAAAGATTCGACATGACAGAGAGAGTGAAAAAATTAGAATCTAAACATTGCTGTGAGATCGGCAGCAAAAATGTGTAGTACGTAGCCGGATGAGGAATTGTCGACGCATTCGTGCTGCGATTCGATCGGCCACATTTCGGTGTAGGTGATGCTATTGTTTCACAATCGTTCGTTCGTCCAATCGTCCGTCTGGATAAATTATTGAGACCCGCAGTGGGTACTTAGACTATCCGTAGTGGGTACTCTAAAACGATACTCTAAAGCTTTAGAGTATGAATATAGAGTAAAAACTGCTGCACTGGGTACTCTAAAGTGATACTCTATCTTTTCTCTCACTCTATATTTAGAGTAGTACTGTGCTTACTCTATACTCTATGTGGCGGACCCCACTAGCTAAACAAAAGGAAAAAATGCTATAACTCACAAACCAAAAATCCAAATTAAATTTCGATTTTACCATTAAATTCGTCTCAATAAATTCTTCAAAACTAGATCACACATGGATATATTTAGATAAAGTGACAAGTGGGTCCCAAAGTGGATAGAGTGGATAGAGGATGATATAGAGGATGGATGAGTGCGGGAGAATTGAGTATAGAGGAGAGAATCTTGCTGACTAGGATGTATAGAGGATGAATATAGAGGTCCATGAGTGCAGGTGGTCTTAAAAGGATACTCTAAAGCTTTAGAGTATAAATATAGAGTAAAAACTGCTGTACTGGTACTCTAAAACGATACTCTATTATTTCTCTCACTCTATATTTAAAGTGGTACTGTGCTTACTCTATACTCTATAGTGGCGGGCCCCACTAGCTAAACAAAGGAAAAATGTTATAACTCACAAACCAAAAATCCAAATTAAATTTTGATTTCACTATTAAATTCGTCTCAATAAATCCTTCAAAACTAGATCACATATGAATATATTTAGATAAAGTGACAAGTGAGTCCCACAGTGAATAGAGTGGATAGAGGATGATATAGAGGATGGATGGGTGCGTGAGAATTGAGTATAGAGAAAAGATTCTTGCTGACTAGGACGTATAGAGGATGAATATAGTCTCGTTACAGACTGACTATATGGTGACCTCTTTGGATGTACTCCTAGGCCTTGTTCACTTCCCCATCCCAACCCAAAATATTTCCTCTTTCACCCATCACATTAAATCTTTCAACGCATGCATGGAGCATTAAATGTAGATAAAAAAGATAACTAATTACATAGTTTGTCTGTAAATGTCGGGACAAATCTTTTGAGCCTAGTTAGTCTACGATTGGACAAAATTTGCTAAATAACAACGAAAAATGTTACAGTAACTTTTCAGCTACTTTTCGCGAAGTGAACACACCCCTAGCTCGTTCTTTGTCACCTTTTACTGTTTGTTCTGTGTAACGCCTCAAAATGCGTGACCTCGTGGGTAAAAAGAGATGGGATGGGCTGATTAGTACTTGCTGTACAGTACTATTACTCGAGGTATTATTTGAATTTTTTTTACAGTTTTCTATTGCAGTGGCAGTGTCTTCTTTTTTTTTTATGATGTGGGAGTATCTTCTCTGGGAATGTGAGCTACTACTCCTAGGCCACTCTGCCTACAGAGAGTACGTACAGACTGTCCACTATCTCATCACGACGCTGCGAAATGTGAGCTACTACTCCTAGGCCACTGCCTTGTTTAGGCCGTGGACTTGTTTAGATCTCAAATTTGGGATCCAAACTTTGCATAGTAAATATTTTGTTACACTGTACCAATTTTATTTTTATTTGGTAATAATTGTCCAAATATTGATTAATTAGGCTTAAAACATTCGTCTCGTAAAGTACAACAAAATTGTGCAATTAGTTTTTTATTTCATCTACATTTAGTACTCTATATATGTGCCGACATTTTGATGTGACGAGGAATCTTCTTTTTGCATAGTAGAATTTGAGGTCTAAACAAGGCCCGTATTTAGTCCCCAAATTAGGCAAGACTAAAATATTATTCGGTACTGTAGCAATTTTGTTTTTTACTTGGTAATAATTGTCCAAACATTGATTAATTAGGTTCAAAATGTTCATCTCGCAAAGTACAATAAAACTGTGTAATTAGTTTTTAATTTCATCTACATTTAGTACTCCATACATATGCCGGCATTTTGATGTGATGGAGAATCTTCTTTTTTATAGTAGAATTTGGGGAGAAGTTGGGATCTAACTCACGCCTGAGATTTCTGACTGGAGACCAATGTTTTTTTATCATTTGTGCACATGCACATCATCTAGGCCACGTTTAGTGCTGAAAAAATTTCAAACTGATGAATAATATTATTTTCATCTTATTTGGCAAATATTGTCCAATCATAGACCAACTAGGCTCAAAAGATTCATCTCGTGATTTTCAACTAAACTGTGTAATTAGTTATTTTTTTTACCTACATTTACTACTTCATGTATAGGTCCAAAGATTGATGTGATGGAGAGTGAAAAAATTTCAACTTTTAGAGTACATCTAAACAAGGCCCTACTAGCAGATCAGATGCCATTATGCCAAATGGCTCACAAACCACAAAGACATGTTATTCCATTTCCAGCGACAGACGAACGGAATTTAGGCCTGTTTGTTTTGGTCGTTAAAGTTTAATAAACATGGTAGTATTTTCGTTTTATTTGATAAAAAAATTTAATCTTGGACTAATTAGACTTAATAGATTCGTCTCGTAAATTACTCCTAATCTGTGCCGACATGCATGCAATTAGTCTACATTTAGTACTCTATGCATTTAAGGGAATATTTATGTGATGGGAGTTAAACTTTAACACATTGAAACTAAACAGACCCTTAGTTCGTGAAAAATTTTGGCTTTGACTACTGTAACACTTTCGTTTGTATTTGTCAATTAGTGTCCAATCATGAACTAATTAGGCTCAAAATATTTGTATCGTGGTTTTCTACCAAATTGTGTAATTATTTTTTTCTTTTCATCTACATTTAATGCTCCATGTATGTGTCAAACATTCGATGTGACGGGGAATCTTGAAAATTTTTGGGAACTAAACATGGCCTATGTAAAAAAAAGATTTTTCGTCACATCAAACTTGTGATACATGCATGAAATACAAAAATGTAGATGAAATTAAAAACTAATTACACAGTTTAGTTGTATTTTGCGAGACGAACGTTTTAAGCCTAATTAGTCAACGGTTAGACAATTATTATCAAATACAAACGAAATGCTACAGTATCGCTGCAGCGAATTTGGCACTCCAATCTTAGTGAACTAAACGAGACCCATGTCTGCGAAATTCAAACACTCACGCCTGAGATTTCTGACTGCAGACCAATGTTTTTATCTTTTGTGCACATGCACATCATCTACTAGCAGATCAGATGCCATTATGCCAAATGGCTCACAAAACACAAAGACATGTTATTCCATTTCCAGCGACAGACGAACGGAACTCAATCAGTCGCATAGCTACCGGGCTGTGTTCCCCGTAGATGATGTTGCCTCCGCACCAAACCAATCATCCGTTCGCGCCGCGCGCGCACGGCGCACGCACCGCAAGCATCAACACAGGTTCCATCCAGCTGCAAAATCATTGGGAGTACGAGCTGGGTCTGGGTGCTGCTCGGCCGTATCTTTCCACAGCCTCCGATCTCTCGTTCGTCGCTGGCACGGGTATGCTAGCACGGTGCAGCGCATCTTGAGATCGTCCGAACGGTCCCGTCCCCATCGGTCGTATCGGGGTTCCAGCGGCCGCGTCCAGGAGGCAGACACGCGATGGTCTGCGTGCGTGCGCTGCTCACATTATTGGTCGACGCATGCACACAAGCAGCGTGCGCGGGGCCGACCTGGGTGCCTCCAACAGTGCCACGCACAGTTCCGCAATGGCTGCGCGCGTCGGCAAGCTTCCCAGGCCGGCCAGGCCAGGGCTCAGGCCTCAGGAGGGTTCACGCACGCCTCTCCGATACGCCTTGGATCAGGGCTCGTTTGTTGCGTGACTCGGCGACCGACGCTCGGTTCCTAGCCTCCTGTTCGTATCCCACAGCGCAAATGCGACCTACAGCGTCTTGTCCTGAAGACCTGGTCGCCTGGACTACTGCCAGCCGCGATCCGCCTCGGGTCGTTTCGCGTCCAGAACTGCGGCTGCGCCGCTTCAGGGAGAGCGACGGACGGGGGAGTCGGGAGCACCGGGCGTCCGGTGAACGCACGTTCATGCCCCTCCTGGTTTGGCCGCCGCTGCCATCTGCCAAGGTTTACTCATAGATCCGACGCAGATTGAGGCCGATGGTGCACGGGGGCGGGGCCCCGTGCGCATGTGCGATTGTCTAATCAGTTGCGCGCGTCCGCCGCACCGAACGCCGCGTGAATTTAAACTTGTTTTAGTGCCGCCCTGCCAGCGCCGACCGACGGGTGGCCGGCCGGGGTGTTTTTTTTTTAAAAAAAATCTAACTAAATAATCCGCTCGTGCGCCCCGCCGCGCCGCGACCCACTGGCCGGAGCACGGTGGTTCGGGTTCTGCAATTGGCGACAAAACAACCGGGGATCGGGGGATGTATGTAGCGAGCACGTACTATGCGACCGGTTCTTCGCACAGCAGCCGGGGACTACGGGGCACACGGACGGACGGACGTCGCTGTCTCCCCGTGCGTTGATTGTGTTGAGCACGTAGTGAGCCGTTAGCAGACTCCGTTCGTATTGACCTCGGGCTCTCACCAGAGGGGAAAAAATATATCCCCAGATAGTACACGTGTTGGCAGAGACAAGGCTGGAGGTCCTCCGTCCTCGCGCGTGCACTTGGCAGTTCACGGGATCGGCGTGCTCTACCGTCCCAGTCGTACGTAACCGAGCGACGGGACGGTAGCTGGTGAGTGGTGACGACCACTGCGCTGGCATGTGGCGGCCTGGCGGTGGCGGGGATACAGAACAGAACCGTGGCGTGCAACACCCGGCACCGGCACCGCGCGCGCTTCGTCGCCAACAGCATGCGATGCGAGTGCGAGAGCCATACTGCTTCTGGGCTGGTTTCGCACTATCCGCGTTCATGGAACTCTCTATTCATCCTCTATATGTCCTAGTTAGCAAGATTCTCTCATTTATACTTAATTCTTCCGCACTCATCCATCCTCTATATCATTCTCTATCCACTCTATCTATTGTGGGACCCACTTGTCACTTTATCTAAATATATTCATGTGTGATATAGTTTTGAATGATTTATTGAGACGAATTTAATGGTGCAATCGAAATTTAATTTGGATTTTTGGTTTGTGAGTTATAGTATTTTTTTTCCTTTGTTTAGCTAGTGGGGCCCGCTACTGCCCACTATAGAGTAAGCACTGTACCACTCTAAATATAAAGTGAGAGAAAAGATAAAGTATCATTTTAGAGTAACCAGTACAACAGTTTTTACTTCAAATTCCTACTCTAAAGCTTTAGAGTAATCCTTTAGAGTACCGACTGCGGCTAGCGTAACAAATTAACGATCGTTACCACTCAAGCTTAGGGCCACAGCCCACGAGTGCCTTGCATGCTTCGACGTGTCTACTAGGCCCGAAAATATGGGCCGCTAGCCACGATGGGCACAACCTATCTTTGCATATGGACCAAACCAGCCAGCCATACCCATGATTGAAGGGGATGGATGAGTGATTAATTAGTTTGGACCTCTAATTTGAAAAAATTGACATTTTGGATATATATACACCCAATATTTTGGAAAAACTGTTCATCATTTCCACAAATAATGTTAACCAAGCTAGTTTTATCTAAAATGTTGAATATTTTTTCAAAGTTATTTCTGGTCTAATTTTTAAAAACTTTTGCATAAATATATATGTATAAAAAATACTAAATAAATATGACTAGTAATATATACTGAAACTAAAAAGTAAAAAAAGAAAATAAATGAAATTTGGCCTGCCCCTATATGTTGTGGTCTGTCGCTTGTCCGACTATAACGGTGGAGCTTGATGAAATAGCAAGAGAGAGCCATTATTATTAATTTATTATTTAATGTGTATATTCATTAATTTTAGGCATCAATTTAATAGCCAATTTATGCATACAACACAATAATGTTACGAGTTGCATGAGCGAAAGGGTATGTAGCCTATTGGTTACAACTTATAAGAGTCTCAGTAACACAGGTTCTCGACTCCCCGTGGGAGCGTATGTTCCAGGATTTTAACGGCACCTCGGCCCAATTTTCGAAGATGCTCATAGGAGCAGTATTTGTGTGCGTTTGTTCATAGAGGTGAGTATGCGTACGTCGTGAGCGACTCTATCTTCGAAGATGCTCATATATAGAGGCAGTGTTTGTGTGCGTGTGTTTATGGAGGTGACTGTGCGTATGTTGTGAACGTATGCGTTGTATAACACCTCATATAATGGTATAAATCATAATTTTAAAAGTTAGTTTAACGATCTCCACCCTGTTCGTTCATGCTGAAATTTGGTTTATATTAATGCTTATGGTAAAATATTATGAGAGAAAAATATTGTTCTATCGCTGAAAAGTAGCTCGCTCATTACTTCTCTCACCTCTAGTTATCTCCTTCACGTTATAGAAGAAACAACTGTTAGGGTTTTGATCTCTCCTCCTATTGGACCCAACGGCCCATTAGGGACCTTGATCCGCTCCTTGATCAGGGGAGCCCAACCCACCTATGGTTGGAGGGCCCCTGTCACGTGCGGTAAATAAATAGAGGTGGGAGGCCGGGGCACGGGACACAAGGTTCACCGCCGCCACTGTTCCCACCTACAAACCCTAGACCCTACTCTGATTACAGGGACCGCACAAGTGACGGGAAGCCCTTCTCCGCCGCCACTGCGCCTCCAACCTCGCCATGGCGGACTCCAGCACCTCGGTGCCTAAAACTGACGGTCGACACTTCTCCCTATCTCCTTCTTTTCTCATCTTGCATAAAGGACAAGCTCTTCCTCTCGTTTTAGTTAAGTATCGATTAATCTCACTGTTAGTAGATCTAACTGTGAAAATAAACATTGGTACCAGAGCCACCTAACAGTGGATTAGATCGAGTACAGTTTTTGATAAGAAACCCTATTCTAGGGTTAGCCGCCGAGCGACATGCCATGAGCATCGTCCCGGGCTAATTAGAAATTAGAAGAACGCGAAACCCTAACCCTAGAACCCGTGCGGCTTAGTGATAAGAAAACGAAAACCGGATCAAAAGGGGTTGAAAATACTACCTTACCGAAGCTAAGACCCCGCCGGCGGTAAGAAAACCGGCCGGTGATCTCTCGGTCGCCGCCGGCCTAAATAAGTCTCGCGCGGGTGCTCCTTGGCACCGCCCGTGATGCCGCTCGACGGCGGTGTGCTCAGCCGTGGGCGAGCACGCCCGCCGGCGAAGGGGGTCACGGCGGCGCCATCCTCCGACGACGACGAACGGAGCTCCTGGCGGCTGGCTGCTGCGTTTTCGGTGTGAGAAGGGGAAAGGGAGAAGTTCAATTAGGGTTTCATGAAGCCGGCTCGGTTTTATTGCCGCGAGATCACCGGGTAGCCGTCTGATCCGAACCGACGGCTCAGATCAACGCCTCAGACGGGCCGGCGGGGGGGGGGGGAGCGCGGCCCATGCCTGCTTTCCCGGCCCAGGCCCACGTTGCGGCCTGGGGCACGGGGGCAGGGCGCGCGCGCCGCGGTCGCGGGCCGCATCCGCGGCTGGGCCATTTGGTTTGCCGCGGCCCAAGTGAGTTTTTCTATTTTCTTATGTTTTTCCCAAATCCGACGCAATGGGCCGGACTGGGCCAGAATAAACGCCTCCACCCGCCACTTTTAGCCCATTTAAATCAGTGCAGATTTTATTTTTCAGAAATTTGTTTTAGCATAAGTATTTTCATGTGTTTGAAATTAGTCAAATCTTTATCAAAATTGATAATTTTCTTAGTGACAATATTAGAGATGTTTCTAGAATTAAGAATTAGTTTAGTTTATCCACGTTTTTCCGCTGCTCAGTAAGAATAATTTGCTCCTTAACTATATTCGAACCAACGAGAGATTTAGTGATGGGGCAAATTCAAGAAATTTGAAAATTTTTATAATATTGTTATTTTCTGACCAGCGTCGATTATATCAATATTATAATTGCTTAATCCGTCAGTTATTGTGCATTATTTCTAAATCTTGCCCAACGGTGATATAGATTTAATGTACAAAGGATTGTATGTATTAATACTGACCAACGTTGTATTAATACATGCAATTTCAAATTCAGTTACTCCCTTTTACTAAGTTTACTCACCATTTATTTTTTTTAATATGAATTTCAGGACTCACCAACTGGGTGCAGATGGTTCCGAAACTTAACGGGACCAACTATAAGACGTGGCGTGAGCAGTATGAATTAGCCCTTGTCATGACTGACAATGACTTAGCTCTCAATGAACCGTGCCCTCAGGAACCTGAGGAACCGGTCATTGCACAAAATGAGACTGATGAAGCGTTTGCTACACGCAAGCGTGAACATGCATCAGTGAGGATGTCCTATGATCTTGCAAAGAAAAAATGGGACAACTCCAATAAGAAATGTCTGACATTGGCTAAAGCAACTATTTCTGAGCCCATCAGAGGATCACTGCCTGAGTGCACCACCATCACTGAGTATTTAGAAAAAGTCAAAACTCAGTTTCATGGTACAACTAAGACTCAAGCCAGTGTGCTTATTAGAGAGTTTATAAATAAGAAATACACTGGTGGTGGTGTTAGAGAGCACATACTGAGGATGAACACCTTGGCATCTAAGCTCGCATCAATGAAGATGGTTCTTCCAGATCCATTTGTCGTTCATGTGATCATAGCTTCTTTGCCAAAGGAGTTTGAAGCCTTTGTTGTGCACTACAACATGGCACCTGAGGACTGGAACATTGAGAAGCTCCTTGGATAAGCCACTCAGGAGGAGGAAAGACTTAAGGAATCACGGGGAGACTCTGCTCTTTTTGTGAAGCATAACAACAATAAGAAGTTTCACCATAAGAATGCCAGACCAAAAGGGAAACCAAAGTGAGATGGCAGCTCTTCCTCCAGCGCTCAGGCACCAAACTCTTAGGGTAAAGCCCCTCAGAACCCTCAGACTCAGAATTCTCAGAACAACAACGGGGCTCAGGACCAGAACAGGCCACAAAACCCACTCCGCAAGAAGCCCTGGCTAGCACCGGATCAGTGCATGTTCTGTGAGAAAACAGGTCACATGCAAAAGGATTGCCTTGGTTTCTTGAAGTACCTCAACAGGAATGGTGAGGATTTAGTTACATTTATAGATGAATCCTTATATATTAGTTGTGCTAAATCTACTTGGTGGATTGACTCAGGTGCAACAATTCATGTTGCCAATTCTTTACAGGGATTCCATACGAGGAGAACCCTGCAAAGAGGCGAAAGAACAATTAAGGTGGCAAATGGAGTACAAGCCGACGTCAAAGCCACTGGCGATTTGACTTTAGCATTATTAGATGGTTTTGTACTTAGGCTTTCTGATGTACTCTATGTTCCTTCTTTGCATCGAAACTTAATAAGTGTTAGTAAATTAGATGATGATGGATTGGCTTGCTATTTTGGAAATGGCAGATGTAAGATACTTTCTAATGATAAGTGTGTTGGTCTTGCCTTCCGACAAGACAAACTTTATTTGTTATCAGTCTCTGAGAATATTTATGCTATATCTGTTGAGAATGAAAAAGTTCCATCGTCTACGAATGTAAATAGAAAGCGTAAGAATATTCAGATTGACTCTTCGAAACTGTGGCATTGTAGATTAGGCCACATTTCGAGGGGGAGAATTGATAGATTAGTCAAGGCTGAAATTCTTCCGCCATTAGAACTCTCAGAATTAGATCAGTGCATTGATTGTATTAAGGGTAAGTATGTTAAGAAAGTTAAGAAAGATGCCAAACGAAGTGCAAGGAATTTAGAAATAATCCACACAGACATTTGTGGACCATTTCCTGTTAAGAGTGTGGATGGTTATGATTCATTCATAACCTTCACTGATGATTATTCGCGTTTTGGTTATATTTATCCAATAAGAGAAAGATCAGAAGCATTAGATAAGTTTAAGATATTTAAGGCAGAAGTAGAAAATCAGCATAATAAGAAGATCAAAATAGTAAGATCAGACCGTGGTGGGGAATATTATGGGCGACATACCCCGTATGGCCAAGTTCCGGGACCTTTTGCAAAGTTCCTTCAGGAAAATGGCATAGTTGCCTAGTATTCCATGCCAGGGGATCCTCAGCAGAATGGAGTGGTTGAGAGAAGAAACCGTACCTTAATGGATATGGTAAGAAGTATGATTAGCTACTCCACCCTACCAGTAAGTTTGTGGATGGAGGCGTTGAAAATCGCCATTCACATTCTTAATCGTGTTCCAAGTAAGTCGGTGCCTAAAACACCGTACGAGCTATGGACCGGCAGAGTACCCTCACTTAAGTATTTAAGGGTGTGGGGCTGTCCTGCTGAGGCTAAGATATTTAACCCAAATTTAGGAAAATTAGATCCTAAGACAGTTAGTTGCCATTTCATTGGCTACCCAGATAGGCCAAAAGGTTACCGCTTTTACTGCCCTGACAGGCATACTAAGTTTGTGGAAACCAGACATGCTGAGTTCTTAGAAGATGATTTGATAAGGGGGAGCAAGGTAGCACAAGAGATTAATTTAGAGGAGAAAAGGGTTTATGCCCCTACTCCAATGCTTCAGGAATAATTCTTTGTGCTACCCATAGCTGTTGCACCAACAGTGCTAGACACTACAGTGCCAGCACCGGTTGTTAGTCCTCCGTTGCCGACATCTAATGAAAATCTGAAACCTGTCCTTCAGGATCCATTAGAACAGCACGTCGAGCATCAGGAAGAACAACAACAAACCCAAATAGCGCCAAATGATCAGAATCTTAGAAGATCAGAAAGAGTTAGAAGATCAGCTATTTCAGATGATTATGAGGTTTATGAAACCGAAGAATTTCATATGGAGGATGATCCCACTACATATGAACAAGCCATGAGAAGCGAACACTGTGAGAAGTGGTTAGAAGCCATGAGAGATGAAATAAGGTCCATGGATTCCAATAAAGTTTGGGAACTGATGGAAATTCCTAAGGGAGCTAAGAAGGTTGGTTGTAAATGGGTTTATAAAACTAAGTATGACTCCCAAGGGAATGTTGAAAGACGTAAGGCGCGACTCATGGCAAAAGGCTTTACTCAGAGAGAAGGAATTGATTACAATGAGACTTTTTCTCCGGTCTCATGTAAAGATTCTTTTAGAATAATAATGGCACTAGTAGCACATTTTGATTTAGAATTACATCAGATGGATGTTAAGACGGCATTCCTAAATGGGGATCTTGAGGAAGATGTCTACATGGCACAACCGAAAGGTTTTGTCATGGAAGGAAATGAGAACATGGGGTGCCGCCTAAGGAAGTCTATTTATGGACTTAAACAAGCTTCAAGACAGTGGTATTTGAAGTTTGATAATACAATAAGAAAGTTTGGGTTTAAGGCAAATGTAGAGGACAATTACGTTTATGTAAAGTTTAAGAATTCTAAGTTCATCTTCTTGGTCCTATATGTGGATGATATTTTGCTAGCAAGCAGTGATGTCACTCTACTAATGGAGACTAAGAAGTTCTTGTCCTCGCATTTTGATATGAAAGACCTCGGTGAAGCCTCTTTTGTTCTGGGGATTGAGATTCACCGTGATAGAAATAGAGGGGTATTAGGGCTGTCACAAAAGGCATACATAGAAAAGATTCTTAAGAAATATAGTATGCACAAGTGCAGTCCATCACCTGCACCCATAGTCAAGGGCGATAAGTATGGGGAACACCAGTGTCCCAAGAATCAGATCGAGCTCGAGCAAATGAGATCAGTACCTTATGCTTCAGCCGTCGGAAGCTTACAATATGCTCAAATTTGTACTCGCCCTGACATAGCGTTTGTTACCGGGTTACTTGGCAGATATCAGAAAAATCCAGGTGCAGAACACTGGAAGTTAGTTAAGAAAGTCTTGCGTTACTTGCAGGGCACTAAAGGCTTCATGCTAAGTTATAATAAGACGGACTCCCTTGAGATAGTGGGGTTCTCAGATTCAGATTATGCGGGGGATGAAAGGAAATCCACGTCAGGCTACATATTCACCCTCGCAGGTGGAGCCATATCGTGGAAAAGCTCCAAACAGACTCTCGTCACGTCATCGACGATGTACGCTGAGTTTGTAGCATGTTATGAGGCCTCGGGACAGGTGAGTTGGCTTAAGAAGTTTTTGCCCGGATTAAGAGTGGTAGATAGCATTGAGAAACCACTTAAGTTATACTGCGATAATAATCCCGCAGTTGAATATGCTCACAATAATAGGTCAAGTGGTGCTGCCAAACACATTGACATCAAGTACTATGTTGTGAAAGAGAAAGTTCAGGATCATGTTATAAGTCTTGAGTATATTAAGACGGATAATATGTTAGCGGATCCGCTCACAAAAGGCCTACCACCCAACGTGTTTAGAAAACACCTAGCCGACATGGGGTTAAGGAAAAGCCTATGATTCCTGAACACTTAGGGCCCTTTAGTTAGAACTTTATCTCAAATTAGAGAGATGTACTGTAGTCGTCAAGTCCAACAGAAATTGTTTCTGTGACGACGAGACGCGCTCTGCGCATTTCTTTATAATGAGACGGAGTTAAGTATTTAAATTAAGAATAAGACAAGGTTAAGACAAGTTATTAGAAGAGATCAAGGGGGAGAATGTTAGGGTTTTGATCTCTCCTCCTATTGGACCCAACGGCCCATTAGGGACCTTGATCCGCTCTTTGATCGGGGAGCCCAACCCACCTATGGTTGGAGGGCCCCTATCACGTGCGGTAAATAAATAGAGGTGGGAGGCCGGGGCACGGGACACAAGGTTCACCGCCGCCACTGTTCCCACCTACAAACCCTAGACCCTACTCCGATTACAGGGACCGCACAAGTGACGGGAAGCCCTTCTCCGCCGCCATTGCGCCTCCAACCTCGCCATGGCGGACTCCAGCACCTCGGCGCCTAAAACTGACGGTCGACACTTCTCCCTATCTCCTTCTTTTCTCATCTTGCATAAAGGACAAGCTCTTCCTCTCGTTTTAGTTAAGTATCGATTAATCTCACTGTTAGTAGATCTAACTGTGGAAATAAACAACAACGATGTACTTAAGCCGTTAAGCAGGTCACAGCCGGGACCGAGAGATCTGAAACCAGACGGGACGCCACAACTGTCGCGACTATATATACGGATCCTTTTCCGAGTTGGGAACAAATCGAGACAACCCGAGAGTGGCCAACAATATATATTGTTTCACTTTCGTCATCACCCGTATCCCAAACGCGTACTGGCACGCGCGCTCGTTCACGCTTCAAAAGCTACGAACTAACCCTAGAGCTAGCGAGGCGGAGCGCCGGAGGTAGGCACGGGCGGCATGGCCACCGCGGTGGCTTCTTCACACAACGCCCACTACCGCCCTGCCGTGTGCAGCAGCAGCCCCGTCGTCTCGCCTCTTTCCAACAACTGTCGCGTGCGCGTCAACCCCAGCCCCGCTTGCGTCGCTAGACCTGCAGAGGACGCCGCGTACAGGCGCGGGCACTATCGTCGTGCCCACGACAAGGAGAAGCCGCGACGGACGACGTCGCCGGGGCTGCCGGTGATGAGGCGCCGACGACGCGATGCGTACGCGTCCCCCGACAGGAAGAGGAGGAGGGGAAGCGACGCTCGCGACGACTACTACAGGAGGCCGGACGACGCTCACCGCCGTGGCCGCGACAACGATGCCCACCGCGCGGCCGATAAGAGCAAGGAGAGCGAGGAGCGGGACCGTGCGCATGAGGACGACACTAGAAGGAGGAGCAGCTCGCGATCGTCCAGAGAGCGGAGAGCGCCGCGGGCGTATCCCGCCTCCCCCGCCGCGCATCATCATCATCATCCGGCGGCCGAGTCCATCGCGAGGCCTCGAGCTCTCGCCGCCGACGAAGACAGAAAGCGGTCGCCGGAGAAGGAGGTGGACCAGGCGGAAGAAGCCGAAGCCAGGCGCAGACGGGACGGGCTCCAGCGGAAGAGGGAGGAGGCTCGGCGGGAGCTGGACAAGGTGGTGAGGACTGTGTGGTTCAACGACCCCTACATCTCTCCCACGTGCGTGCTCAACACGATGCCAAGGTGGTCGTGGAGTGAAGTAGAGGACGGAGAGGTGGTCTAGGATCTTGAGATTTTGATTCTTGTACTAGAGTTCCATTGCCCAATTCGAAATGTAGCCAAAATGTTCCAGGAGAAGAGATTTATTTACAAAGGTTGGTCAATTTTCGGATTGTTGGTTGACCATGATCATTGACAACAAAAGTGACAGTTCCGTGCGTTTTGTAGACGATGCCATTCTTTATTCTATCGGTAAAGATGATTCAATGTACGTTTTCCTTTCGCGAAATGTGGTCAAGGGTTTTGCAATATTTGGTTTGTCCTTCGGACTGGTTAATCATGGTCAGCTCCGCGGACGCGACAGTTTTGTTGATTGAATATAAATTGCAGTCCACGTGTCTTTTTTTTCTCTAGAGAAATATCGATTTTTTGAACACGGGGATTTGTTGAACTCCTGGGCTCCTGGCTGTATGCAGTTCTTTTCGAAACCATAAGGGAACTGGACCGGCCCATGAGGCTTTGAGTTAATTACGGTAATGGTGATTATATTGATTATGGTCGTACGTCCGCCCACCTGGAGGGTGCTAATGGTGGGCCGTGACGTGACCCGAGAACCGTATCTTATCTGCTCATCCACTCGCCCCAACTGTTCTTAATAAAAAAGAAGAACTAGCGTCGTTACAGCTCTATGTGACCGCGCTCCGCTGCGCCGCTTTGGTGACGGCGCTCTCCAATGCGCCTCCCTCTCCATCGCCGGCCGACATCTCCTCCACGCTAGAGCACGGCAGCCCGTCTTCCTCTCCACCACACCTCCTGCCCGCCGCGGGCTTCTCCAACGTATGGACCCACCGTAGCCTTCTCCATGGGACTTGCTGCGGCCTTCTCTACCAGAGCAGCGAGCTCCGCACCACCAGCGAGCTCTACACCGGTGAACTCCAATTGCCGACAAGCCTCCATTCCCAAGCAACAAGGAGATGTTGCGCTGAAAGCGCATGTTGTAAACGTATGTTTCAAGTGTTTCAGATGTTTCAAAGATATGTTGCAAAAGTAGATCAGAATGTTGCATATGCTGCAAGTGTTTCAGAGGCATGTTGTGAGCATTTGTTCAAAGTGTTTCATCTGTTTCAGGCGTATGTTGCAAACATTTTGATCTGGATGTTGCATATGTTTCAGACATGTTGCAAGAGTATGTTCCAAATTTTTAACTGTTTCATTCTTATGTTGCAGTAAGTATTTTCATGTTGCAAGTGTTTATCTGGATGTTACACATGTTTCACATATATGTTGAAAGTGTATGTTCCAAATGTTTCATCTGTTTCAGACTTATGTTATGTTTAAGTGTTTCATGTTGCAAGTGTTTCTTATTTTAAAGGTACGTTAAGAGAGGTATGGGGGCACGGCCCGGAAACTGGGAGAAGGGGCGCGACAAGCCGAGGGCCGCTAGATGGGGCACACGACGCACCTGGGGTCCTGCGGATGGGGCATGCTCATGCTCATCCTCATCCTCTAGGTCCCGTCTGCGCGGAGAGAGGAGGGGGTCAGAGCGAAGGAGTGGCGAGCACAGCCAGGGTGCGCATGCGGAGCAAGGCAAGGTGGACGAGAGCGGGGTACACATGCGGGGCGGGGTAAGGCAGACACGGGACAGACGTGCGCATGCAACAACAATACGGCGCAACGGCAGGTGCGGGCGGACTGAGGCAGGAGCTCATCTGCTCCGGACGGCGGACGCCCTTCGAGTTAACGCACCAACTCCCTTGGATCTAATCATTGACGATTCCTTTGCAAGTTGCAACCATTACTCTACAAGTAATATGATTATCTACTTTGCCTCTAGAAAAAGTCGGATAAAGTTTTATTAGTTTTCCCCTTTTGTGGCGACTGGCTCGTCCTGAAGATACATTATAAACTCCGAATAGATGTCAGGTCTACTGACTGTTTTGCTCATCAGGATGATTTACATTATAAATCTAAAGTAGCTGAAATAAGGAGTAGACATCCAGAGCCACAAGGGAAAAAAGGGACAAGTTCCTTGAACTGCTGGTGTATATTTGCTAGTGCAACCAGGAATTAGAAAAAGGTGCTTGTTGTCAAAGCATGGCTAGAGAGACCAATCAACTTCATTGCATCCTCTGCAACGCCGCAGCACTTATTGGAATGACACCAGAGGATAAGACCAGAGCATCAATAGGAACATCAGTTGAATTGACTGGGATGACGCCCTCGTCCATAATTTGCACCGAGTATGAAAGAGCGACTTCAAAATAGGAAAGCAAAACATTACTATGGCTAATTTATAGTAATAAAAAAGGCTTGCATGTGACATACTGTATTATCAATTATCATCCCATGGATTCCGTGGAAGACAAAATAGCAGAACTAAAATGTATTTCCATTTTGATTAATGTATTTCATGTCCTCAAGTTGGCTTGTTGTTTTGGTATGACAAAACTTGATTCGAAAGCACACAGGAAGGCTTTGCTGTCACTCTTTGATGCATGCTATACTGTTTTGATCTGGAACAACAATAAGTGCTTACTCTGTCAAACATAGCTCATATCCTGATCTAGCATACTTGACAGTTGTGAAAGGTGTAGGTAGACATAAACCCTAAAAGTTAGAAGGATGTGACTGTTGGTATGCTTGCTTAGGCCACATCCAAGTTTACATCAACCATCCCATGATTTAGAAATCAAAATGAAACTTTTGGTCACTTGATCTCTGTTGAGAGTTGATGCAAGCAGAAGCTTAGCAATTTTCATCTTTGAAACTAATTTACTAGTTTGGAACATTAGTCAACTATAAATCAGAGACTGATGTTCTACAAAATAATAGTAGTTTGATATTAGAAGATCTTATAATACGAGCATAATTTTGCTCATAGACCTAACACCAACAGCCTCTCCATACTAATAAGATCAGAATTTGGGTCAGCTATGTGATTAAGTGAGCAAGAAACCAGCCCATTGTAAAACAATAGGTCAGCAATATGATTAAAGAGTAAGTGTATAACCAATGGAATCTAAATTAGCTTGCACTAGATGTTATTGGGATCTGACACTTAAACAATATAAGCTTTATGATTGAAGTTAACAATGGAATGTAAACTACAAGTAGCTTCCAGTCGACTTTATCAAGACCTAATTCTACTCCAAAAGATCCCTGCATCAACTCTGCCTTCCACTTCAAAACAGTTCATCTTGCTTCTGTTTTGAAGTAGACTGGCCAATATGGTTCCAACAAAGTAGAAGGGGCAAAGCATAATTCAACCAAATATCACAAACTAAATATAATAACTAGCTGAAAATAGTATCAGAAGAAAAAAAGACCCTTAATTATGAATACAAAAGTTTAAGGAAAATATTAACAAATCCGTATAGAAAAGATATGCATGACATACCCAAGAGAGGCTGATTCCACCCTTTCTCTTTTGCAAGTTCTTGGTATTTCATCAAGAATGTGTCATAGTACCTTTTAATTTTGGAAAAAAGAAGCGATCATATAGCAGCAGAAAAACCTTTAAGTAAATTAAAATCATAATTGTCTACTTTAGCATAAACTTAACCATCCATTAGAGTAGAACACATATCTCTGAGGTTCATGCACATGTACCCCTTAGGCGTTTTTATGCAATGGAGATCTATTAAAAAATCATAGAGCTGTGGTTTATTTTGTTGATATCGCTACAGTCAAAGCAACATGAATAAGCTGCAGAACCTAATTGCATGATGGTACTTCTGCATTGAAGAAAACAAATATATACCATGGACCTTTACCAATCTACAGATTGAAGAAAGAAACAGGACGGTGACAGGCTTATTACCGCACCAGCATGCACTGCCCTTTTCAAACTTTTATACTAAGATGTCATTATACCGAATTCATGCTCATACATTTAAGCTTGGATCTAAATCCACAGGGCCAGGTTATAAGCTTTCAATTGCAAGATCCAGAATACAGATCTCATGAAAAATATTTGATTTCTTAGCCACATAGAGAGTTTGTGTGAGTATGAATCAACCTTTCCAGCAGTTTTTGCATCTGAAAGATATGATTACTGTCTTAGGTGGTAAATATTTCTATAATCACAAATGGCTCCTCTGGTACCAAAATCAAGGTATTTAAACTTCAATATTACTGAATTGAAACAAAATTTGGAATTCATGCAGTTTGTGATCACATTTCTTATAGGTTATTCATATTTTTTGAAGTATCCCTGAAAAAATAGCAACTTCAGGACAGGCAAATGTAATTTTAATATGTAATCCTACCCTCCACCACGCCCCAGTCTTCGACCACTTCTATCAAAAGCTTGTCCTGCATGAACAACAAGTATTATCCAATTGAGTTTATGTGGCAGAGCATTTATGAAGTAAATGATAGAGGACATACCAGGCAATAATAAAAGATCAACAGGGGAAGATGACGACAATACTGCAAGGATAGAAGGAGGATCAGAAGTAGTGAATACATGTCAAGTTAACCATCCCATGGATGCAGTAACTTATTACATTAGACGGGGCAGGTAGTGAATACATGTCAACTTAAACACCCCATCAATGCAGTAACTTACATATATTAGATGTGGAGAAAGCTTCACAGTAACATCGAAATGAAATTTCATACCATCTTCGCGATCGTTCCCAGTAGCATCCACAGGCGATGGTTCCAGAATGTTCATTGAATTCTTAACTAAATCATCCATGGTGGTGATTTTGAGCATCCGCATATTACGGTTCTTATCCTCCACTCGAGGAACATAAAGATCCTTTGCCAGTTCCTCTTGTCCTTAAGGAAAACCTAATTGTTAGCAACAGAATCAGTAATGAGCATAACTACAGATGGACTCACCAGGATTCGATGATAGGCACTCTTCTAGTAGTTTTGATGTATCGACTTCTCGCAACTGCTGACAGCTTATATAGGCACACAACCGTTTGCTTGCTTTGAACCAAGAGGATTCCAAGATTGTAGTTTGAATAGCCAGATCTAGGAAAAAAAAGATAAATTTTTACCTCCAAATACTCTCAAACAACACAATGAAATTCCACTTTGTCCCAGAAGGTAAGCAATAGTGTAGTATAGTCATCTCAATATACTAGTTAAGGTCTCTAAACTCTGAAGTATAGTCTACTTCATTGCACTATCGTCAATGTAAAGTTAGAGCACACTAATCTTTAATTTTCCTAGTGTTTGCCCAGACGCTTTCATTATCTTAATTGTAAATACAGCATTTATCTGCTGATCTTAGTAAGGAATCAAATAGCATTTCTCATCAGGTTCTCAGACACGCCCCCAGCACTACAGTCTCATGAATTTGAAATAAAATGTAAAGTCTACCGTGAAGTTGCACCATTTTTTCACAACCCTTTTATTTCTCGTTCTACTTCTAACTGCTAAGCGTCCAGTGTCTTCGTAAAAGGCTAGCCAAGAGCAGCACGGGCAAAGCGCACTCCCTAGTTGGCAAATCGACGAACGTGTGGTGGCCATCGTCCCCTCCCCCCAACAACCGCGTTACAGAACCGGAGCCGAAGCAGACACGCCCGAAGCAGGTCGCGAGGCATCACCTTCGCTGGCGCGCTGGTCAGGAGAGAGGGCCTTCAGCGCCCTGCGCACCTCGGCGCGCAGCGCGCGCTTCTGGTCGGCGACCGCCTGTTCCGCCGCCGTCGACATGGCGGCGGCCGATGCTCGCGGCCGCGGGAGAGGGGGCGCGAGGTGGCGGCGGCAGCGGTAGGTGGGAGCGGGCGCGGCGCGGGGCAGGGGCAGGTGGTGGAGGCGCACCATCAGCGTGGCCACCGCATTTTTAATCATCTCCCCTCGTGCCAGCTGCCACTACCGCCGTGTCTCATAGTCATCGCGCTCGCCCGGCCGGCCATCGCCGCGCGTGTGCCGCTGAGGCGCTGCCGCGGTGCACCTCCGGGCCGCGGCCTGTGGATTCCGCGGCCGCGGAATGAGCGGGCCAGAGCGGTTGGGCCGAGAGGAAAAGGGAAAGGAAAGGGGCCCAAAGTTGTGGTTCAGAAAGATTTTTTTTTTGAAACTGGTTCAGAAAGATTTTGCCTCCGATGCGACCCACGCTCCGTGTATGCAGTCCAAACTAGACGAGTGCAAATCATCATCGACCTTGTCATCCCACCGCCCAAAAGAATGTGAATCTTTTCTTTACGAGGAGCCTTGAGGATCCGCCATTAACCCTCTCATACCTACTAATTGGTGTACCTGAGATGCATTTCCTCCGGCTCCTAAAAAAAAGACATTAGATAGACTGGATTAGAAGGATTCGTTATTCGAAAATTCGAAGAATCTTAAGTTTAACTAAGTTTATTGGAAATTCTAGCAAGCGGGCGTCCGACCGCCCGGACACTCCATTACTAGGCCGCGACGCCAGTCCAACGACCGCCTCTTATCTACTCATCCACTCGCCACACAACCGTTTTTTTTTAATAAAACTCACCTCACCGCAGCGCCGCAACAGCGCTCCGAACCGCGCTCCACCGCGTCGCCTCGGTGATTGCGCTCTCCACCATGCCTCCCTCTCCATTGTGCCTCCTCTCCGCTGACCGTCATCTCCACAGCGCCCAAGCGCGGCAACCGGTCTTCCTCCCTCTCCACTGCGCCTCCCACCCGCCATGGCCTTCTCCAACGCTCGAACCCACCAAGGCCTTCTCCACCAGACCTGCCACGTCGTTCTCCATCGAAGCGGCGAGCTCCACACCACCGCGCGAGCTCTACATCGGTGAACTCCATGCGCTGACAAACCTCCATTTGCAAGCAACAAAGAGATGTTGCGCTGAAAGAGCATGTTGCAAGACTATATTTCAAGTGTTTCAGATGTTTCATAGGTATGTTGCAAGTGTTACATATGGATGTTGCATATGTTGCAATGGTTGTACGCGTATGTTGCAAGCTTATGTTCCCAATGTTTTATCTGTTTTTCTCATACGTATGTTGCAAGTGTGTTTATTTAGATGTTGCATATATTTCACATATATGTTGCAAGTGTTTTATCTGGATGTTGCGTATAAGTGTTTTTTTAGGTGTTTTTGTAAGTGTTTCAGATGCATGTTTCAGTGTTTTATCTGTCTTAAGACGTATGTTGCAAGTGTTGTATCTGGATGTTTTAAAAATAAATCAAGTGTTGCATTTTCCTCCTCGTTTTCTGTACGGTGGGCGTTTAGGCCGAGAGGAAAAGGTAAAGGAAAGGGGCTCAAAGTTGTGCTTCAGAAAGATTTTGCCTCGGATGTCCGACTCACGCTCTGTGTATGCGGTCCGAACGAAAAGAATCGGTGCTGAGTTGTTTTCTCCTGTGGGTCCAGAGCTGAAAGCTAACTCAAGTCAACCATCCGGCTTGTTTGGGTTTGGGTTCACAAACAACTTGATCCATAACTCCGTCAGCAGTTAGTCCACGGACCACGGTCACCTCGGATCGAAATGGACCAGCGGCAATCAAGTTTCCAGCTGCTGCACTGGGGAACTCCCTTGACCAGAGGGCCTGCAGAAGCTTCCAATTGTGCCAGTCTGCCAGAGTAGGACATAAAGATAGGTCTTTCGGTTTCAACTGGTGCAATCTATTCGATCAGTTTGCCTAAAACATACTAATTAGGTGTATCTACAATTGATAAAAGAAATTAGGTGTGTATCTACAATTGCATTTATTCTGAGATGAATGAAGTATATATGATATCTATGCTCGTTTCTGTAACTTAATTTGAAATCCTGAATCAACTCAAAAAACGTTTGCTTGATTATTACGGAATAAAATATTGATTTTAACATGTGATGTACACATGCTTTCCTGCTACTGTCAATATGAGTCTAATGACCAGCATACGAGTCTTGGTCAAAATTTGTCTAGTTTGTGTGGTTCACATTGCTTTGCACGTACATGAGAGTTATGCGCTTGAGCTTTTTCCAACCATGTCGTGGCACGTTTTTATTAAGAGGAAGACAAATGAAGTACAAAGCGTCTTCAGTGAACCTAGACCCACTAGCTCTAGCTCTAGAGAATACTAAGAAATTTACAAGTGATGCATGGTAATATTGGTAGCCTGGCGAAGTTCACTGAACGTGGTCTCAACTATGGATGGCAGCGGCTCGAGTAAGGTGCGGGTAATTTACCCACCCGCAAGTATGCCCGCAATTATTCTACCTTTCACTTTGTCTGTGAGTATGTTCATAGGTAAGATTTTGTACGTGCATCCGCGCCATATGGGTACCCGTCAGGTATCAGGTACAACAATGATATGATCAAATAAATTCACAGTTAAACAACATACAACTCTGTCAAGAACACCATGTTGTTTCGCTCTTTCCATAGCAACCACCAAACGATCAAAGTCTTTTTGGCAAATCCATGGTGAAAACTTGTTCCTTGCTGAGATCCACCAATCCGCCATTAATTGATCCTGCCGTGGCGCGATTGCTTCCAACACGAGTGGCTACAGAATCCTCCATCAACTTCCCTATAACAACAAGCTATCAATAGATGATTAATAGTTTCTTCCTCCTAATCACATATCGCACACATGTCTCATCATGTAGGTTATGGCTTCGCTAGCCGTCCAACATCTGCCATGAAGCACTTATGTAATTCGAAAAAAAACTGCCATGAAGCAGTAGCCACACAAAGAGTTTAACCCTGGGACGTACTTGCACCTTCCAAAGTTCCTTAGCTCCAGATAGTGTAACTAAACCCTGAAACAAATATAACAGTAGATGGGTGCATAGTTGCAAAGTTCCTGAGATGATTGGGTTGTGGAACAATGATCGAGAAACATGCTACATTCTTGAGAAAGGTTTTCCATCACGGGATGAGATTGTTCGCGTATTCTCAAAATGGGAATGGAATTGTCGAGATAAGAAACTGCGAACACAAGGTTGACAAGTATCCTTGTGTGCTCGTTTTGTGATAAGTGATTGTCAATGTGATCCACGAAGAAGGTTGAGTGGTGACTAATCCTACCATGGTGAAAGCTATGTGTGCGATATGTCTCTTGGCTTGTGTTGTGTAGGTGTGGAGCTCGGAGGCAGTGGTTGACGGCGAGGTGAAGGTCAAGGAGGACGTGCCGTGCCGACGAACCAAGAGCGGTGAAGGGCGGACGTGAGGCTTGGACCGAGTGACCAGGAGGCCGGGTGGCTAGCCGCGGTGGCTGACACCTGGGACATCAACAAGCGCAAGTGTACATGGGAGTGACCATGTTGACCGAGTCAAGAAGGAGGACATGCAAGTCGAGCGGGGCTCAGAGAACTTGGCGTGCCAGCCGGTCGAGGACGGCGGTGACACGTGTCGAGCGGCGAGGGATGCATATGGAGTATGCTACTCGCGAGTGGGTTTGGTGGTTTGTGCCTCAAAACCATCGGTGGCGGGTTTGGGCCTCAAAACCCGGACGGAGGTTCCGAGGTGGAACGGACAACACGTGGCAGCATCGGGAAGTTCACGTCGAGGCGAAGCTACTGATGAGGAGACGCGGTGGCCGTCGGATGAAGATGACACTGGGTTAGACCATAACGCCCTTGGGCTAAGTGGTTTGACTCATTTGTATTCAGGGGCAAAACTGGGATTGTGTAATAGCCCTGTTAAATAGGGTGAGGGAGCCCCCATCTCCCTCATCTCCACTCACTAGTTGGGTCCCGCTGTGTTCCTAAGGAACATCCATTCACTAGTTGGGTCGTGGACATCATGGTATTTTATTTGCACTTTTGGTGGTGATTTTGGGACAGTAGCCAATTATTTTCGAAAGAAATTTTCGGCTCCCATTCACCCCCCTCTGGTCGCCGTTTTCGGTGCTTCAATTAGTATCGGAGCCGGTTAAGGATCATTCCACCTTAATCGATCCGTGATCCATGAAGGCGACATAGAGCGTGGTTCCGGCAAACCACCGTTCTTCGATGGAACAAATTATCCCTATTGAAAGATTCGCATGTCCATGCATCTTCAGGGGATTGATTGGCTTGTGTCGACGAAATATGGTCGGCAGTCCACCGAGGGGGGTGCCCGTGGTGGTAGATTATCGGTAGGATGCGTGTGATCTGGAACCAGATGGTGACACAAGGCGCAGAGACAGCGATTTAGACAGGTTCGGGCCGTCTGGTTGACGTAATACCCTACGTCCTGTGTCTTTAGTGTATTGTATTGAGATGTATACTGTATGATCTTCTTTTTATCTCCTTCTTGTCCTCTAGGGGACCCTTGCCCCTCCTTATATACTCCGAAGGGACAAGGTTACAAATAAAGTATCCTATTTGGTACTATTACAATCTCTTACGGTGTACGCCAAGCAGCGCCGTGCCCGTCTTGATCTCATGGGCCGGACCACCTCAGATGGTGCGGCCCATGTACCATCTTGTGGTACCTGGGGGTCTATCCCCCACAGCTAGTCCCCGAGCACCATGTATTCTGATGCGACACGCCATTTTAACCTTCTCCGAACAGTGAGGCTTGAGTTCTTGATATCTTCGACCACCGTTGTCGCCGAAGAAGTAGGTTGTCCGAAGAATGTATGGTGCTCTTAAGAAGAAAGAAAAAGATTTCCGTCCCGGGAAGTGTGCCCACTTGTATCTCTGAAAAGAAATATAAGTGTGTCTTGAAGCGTAGCATCTTTGATCATCAGAGGCGTAGTGATCAAAAAACAAGCACATTCACCGCAAGGTGAAGTGTGTCCACTTAGTCCCCGAGCCTGGTAGTAGGTGACATAAGCACGTGGTGCCAGGGTCTAAAAAGAATTCCCAGTTAAGTTGAGAATCCAACCGTCATACAGGCGATACGAGATGCATCGGCAGGTGCATCGTACCGATGTAGTCCCCGAGCTTGCTGGAAGGCGAGGTATGAGCCTTGTAGCAAGGTCCAAATGAGAAAAAAATATCCCAACTGTATGCGAGTTGCCAGTCACATGTAGTTGAGACGCAAAGTCCCCGAGCTGTGGTCGGAGAGTGGTTGAGGCAGTCCCCGAGCACAGGTCGAGGAGCGAGCGACGAAATCCCTGAGCCGTGGTCGGAGAGCAGTCGAGGAGCGAGCGACGAAGTCCCCGAGTCATGGTCGGAGAGTGATCGAGGCAGTCCCCGAGCACTAGTCGAGCCGTGGTCTGGCGAGAAGTCCCAGAGCACGAGCGTGGTCTGGCGAGAAGTCCCAGAGCACGAGCATGGTCTGACCAGAGTCCCCGAGCACGAGCGTGGTCTGGCCAGAGTCCTCGAGCACCGTAGTGGTCTTGGCGAACCCCGAAGCATGAGCTCGCTGACCGAACTGTGTTCCTAAAAAATAAACACGGAGAGCGGTAGTACATGATGATGTACGAAATATATTGACCTCTCTATAGGAGGTGAAGTAAACACTTGGTGTTCGGTTGGCGATGAATTATACTTGGTGTAATATTCGAAAAATAACATTAGCTGTTTTTAGGCCTTTTGTTATGTAGCGACGTAGCGCGATGTATTAACCTGTCCTGGAGAATGCGCCAGCCCTAGGCTAACCAACATCTTGTAGCGCGAGGTACGGAACGCTGCCGCGCGTAGAGTGCCAGTGTTACCAGGGAGCGACTGCCGACTACCCGTAGCACAGAGGGCGGACTCTCATGCATGCGTGGGGTGGAGCCGGAGACAGTGCCGGCTCTGGGATTCTCAAGCAGGAAGGAAAACGTATCGGCGAACCGTTGTAAAAACTTATACATGCTTTGGATTGTATGTATGAGAAAATTCAACGCGGAGCACACCCTTAGGGTGGTCGGCGGAGGTGTACGATGATCGAAGTAATTTTCAATTAAAAATAATACTTAGCTTTATTGACGACCGGTGGGAGTAGTCGGCGTGTTGCGATGTTCGAGAGATGGCTTGACGTGTCGTTGGCAATGAAGTTGTCCGGTCCTCGAGTTTTTCGACCTGTCTTCATGACTGTGGTCGCGATTGTCGTAGCGCCGTTCTTCGCGGCGATCATCATTGCGACGTAGTCTTGTGGTCGAGGTGGTCGAGGTGGTCGGAGCTCGGTGGAGCCGCTCGAGACGTGGTCGACGTGGTCCGTAGTCGACGTGGTCGGAGCTCGGTGGAGCCGCTCGAGACGTGGTCGACGTGGCCGGAGCTCGGTTAGCAGCTCGCTTGATGGCTGGAACGAAGTTGATGTCATGTTGAAAACGCAGATGAGCACGGCAGCAGCCGATCTGATGCAGCTCGGCGAGTAAACGAGCCGCAGGGAAAAATCATCTGGTAGGTGGCTTGTTTCTGGATGCGTATATGCTAGTTGCATATGGTCTTTGTTGTCATATCCGAGTTGGACTCCAGAACTCTTGCTATAGTTAACGCAAGTCGATCTTTTTGGTTTGCATAACCCAGAGACGGATTGTCTCACGTTACGTGCCGAATTTGACGAGTCCGTTGCTGATCGGACTTCGGATGGATTGCGGCGACTTGGTTGACTTGCTCCAGGGAAAACCTCAACTGGCATGTTGCTAGCTTGCTGCAATCTACAGCGATAGCGCTCGTTGCTAGGCTTTCTGGAGTCAGAATCCTATATGGATGTCGCGTTTGGGGCCGGGCACTCCGCATCCAGCGCCGAACGGAGTAGGACCGATCTAGATGAGGTATTGGCCAACTTCATGATGAAAGGCATCTAGATCGATATAGTCGGCGAGTTGATGTTGACTTGATGTTGTCGACGAGCTAACCGTGTAGAATGGCGGGGATCAGCGTGGGAAAGCCGAGCTGCCGTGGAAGGATGATGATCTTGAGTTACGCCATCTGGTTCATCAGGGATCAGCGTGCATGCCCCCTAAAGGGGACCCCTACCTGGCGCGCCACTGTCGACGAAATATGGTCGGCAGTCCACCGAGGGGGGTGCCCATGGTGGTAGATTATCGGTAGGATGCGTGTGATCTGGAACCAGATGGTGACACAAGGCGCATAGACAACGATTTAGACAGGTTCGGCCGTCTGGTTGACGTAATACCCTACGTCCTGTGTCTTTAGTGTATTGTATTGAGATGTATATTGTATGATCTTCTTTTTATCTCCTTCTTGTCCTCTACGGGACCCTTGCCCCTCCTTATATACTTCGAAGGGACAAGGTTACAAATAAAGTATCCTATTTGGTACTATTACAATCTCTTACGGTGTACGCCAAGCAGCGCCGTGCCCGTCTTGATCTCATGGGTCGGACCATCTCGGATGGTGCGGCCCATGTACCATCTTGTGGTACCTGGGGGTCTATCCCCCACAGCGAACCAGATGGGATCTCAAAGTCAGCATCACGTTCTCGGCGGGATCGTTCTTTGATTCTGTACGAGAATTTCTTCATTGTCGTCATCTACGGGGATTCGGTTCCTCGCACACGCCGACCTGCAGATCACCAACTCAAGGCTTAGTCCGATTCTGTGGGCAATCTGCCTCAATCAAGTTCGATCTTAGCATCCAGTCTCCGCCGACTCCAAGGCTGATCGAGTACGACTCCAAGTAGGCAAGCAAGACCATGTCTGAATCCTCAACTAACGAGCAAATAAGGAAGGAGCCGAACGGCAACAAGCCAATCCAATTAATCTCCTGGAACACGTCCCACAAAAGAGTCCTACTCCGATTCGATCTGCATGATGATTAATTGCCATCATGTGCCCCAACGCACAGTAGCAAGAGCACATCGATCGAAGGACAATGCAAGATAAACGTGTGATCTACAGAGCCATGCAAAGATAATTAAAGTAATCAAGAGCCGATCCGCATGCAAGCACAAACAATTACATGGCCAAGCAAGCAAACAAAGCGAGGCGTATCAAGCTACAACTCCATGCAAGATATGACGTCAAGTACTTGTTATGCACAACCATACAAGAGAACGAAGCCAGCATCCATGCTACCGGAGGGTGACCTCCCTATTCCAGACAAACAGAAGAAGCAAGCTTTTCAAGTTTGACTGAAATTCATCCACGAGAACTAAGCGCTCTGACGGCATCAAGCCAAGCGAGCCGCTGAGCGAGCAGCTCCACCGAGCTTCGACCACGTCGACCACCAAACCATGTCGACCACGTCCCGAGCAGCTCCGCCGAGCTCCGACCATGGACCACGTCGACCACGTCCCGAGCAGCTCTGCCGAGCTCCGACCACGACCACGTCGACCACGTCCCGAGCGGCCCTGCCGAGCTCCGACCACGTCGACCACCAGACCACCACGACCATGTCCCGAGCGGCTCCACAAAGCTCCGACCACCAGACCACCAGACCACATCGCAAATGATGATCGCCGCGAAGAACGGCGCTACGACAACCGCGACCACCGTCAGAACAGGCCAAAAAGCTCGAGGACCGGACAACTTCATCGCCATCGATCAGATTTCTATCAAAGATAAGTACACTTCTAATATTTATATTTAATATAATTTTCATTACGACGTTTCTCCACAACGTCCTCGTCATGATTATTCTTCAAATAACGTTTGTCCATGTATACCATCTTAAATATAACATACAACTATACTTAATGCAAATTCTCGACCAGTCATGTTGACGCTCGATGCCTTCAGAGACGGCCCTGTCTCCGGCTCCTCCCTACACGTGCACGAGCGTCTGCCCTCTGCGTTATGGGTGGTCGGCAGCGGCTCCTTAGCGATGCTTTGTTCTTCCTACACGTGCACGGGCTCCGCGCCCCGTGTTATGGTTAACGGGCTAGCTAGGGCTGGAGGCTCAGCTACATACTAACTGGTTGGACGATTTATATTAAGTATAAACACAAACTTTACAATAACACTGATGTTTACAAAGCACCAACGGCTTTATCACATCATTTGCCAGTGACTGCTGAGCGTCATACGCTATTTCTTCACCGCTGATTTTTTCTCCATAAATTATTATTTTGTACATCATGTACTACCATTCTACATATTTATCTACAGGAATTTCGAGCTATGCTCGGGGACTTCGTCGCTCGCCCCTCGAGCTACGCTCGGGGATTGCCTCGATCACTCTCCGACCACGGCTCGGGGACTTCGTCACTCGCTCCTCGACCTGTGCTCGAGGACTGCCTCGATCGGCTCGGGGACTTCGTCGCGCGCTCCTCGACCTGCGCTTGGGGACTACCTCGATTACTCTCCGACCATGGCTCGGGGACTTCGTCGCTCGCTCCTCGACCTGTGCTCGGGGACTGCCTCGACCACTCTCCGACCATGGCTCGAGGACTTTGCGTCTCAACTACATGCGACTGGCGACTCACATATAGTTGGGATATTCTTTCTCGTTTAGACCTTGATACAAGGCTCATACCTCGCCTTCCAGCAAGCTCGGGGACTACATCGGTATGATGCACCTGCCGGTGCATCTCGTATCGCCGGTACGACGATTGGATTCTCAACTTAACTGGGAATTCTTTTTAGACCCTGGCACCACGTGCCTACGTCACCTACTACCAGGCTCGGGGACTAAGTGGGCACACTTCACCTTGCGGTGAATGTGTTTGTTTTTCGACCTCTACGCCTCTGATGATCAAGGACGCTACACTTCAAGACGCACTTACATTTCTTTTCAGAAATACAAGTGGGCACACTTCCCGGGACGGAAATCTTTTTCTTTTTTCTTAAGAGCACCATACATTCTTCGGACAACCTACTTCTCTGGCGGCAACGGTGGTCGGAGACGTCAAGGACTCAAGCCTCAATGTTCGGAGAAGGTCAAGACGGCGTGTCGCATTAGAATATATGATGCTCGGGGACTAGCTGTGAGGGTATTAACCCCTATACCCCTACGGCTAAGCTTGGGCTGGCCTGGATCGATGGTTTCAGTCCACCCAAAAGGTGACGTGCGGCCTAGTTAACCTGATCGGAGTCCCGCACAAGGAATCAAGACGGATTTGGTGACCAAGCAGGATCCTGGTCGGTTAGAATAGGAATCCTTATCCGGCTACATATGGCAATTGTAACTGATTAGGATTAGTTTCCAGATCTGTAACCCTGCCCCCCGGACTATATAAGGCGGGCAGGGGACCCCTCTAAAAAACATCTCTCATTGACATACCACAATACAAATCAGACGCAGGACGTAGGGTATTACGTCAACCAGACGGCCCGAACCTGTCTAAATCGCTGTCTCTGCGCCTTGTGTCACCATCTGGTTCTAGATCACACGCATCCTACCGATAATCTACCACCACGGGCACCCCCCTCGGTGGACTGCCGACCATATTTCGTCGACAACTTATTTGGGAGATTTGCGAGGATGCTACTTATGTTGTGCTTGAACCCCGTGCTCGTGTCACGCAAGATCAAAAAGATCAACACAACGCTAATAGCAGAGCTCGCGCAGTTTTTTTAGAGTCTTTCGCTTCCAGAGTTCGAAAGAGTCTCCGATTGTACTACCGCTCGGGAGATCTGGGTGAGGCTTCAGAGCTATCACAAGGGGACCGCACAGGTCAAAACCAGACTCTACAAGACGTATATGAGGAAGTATGAGAACTTCACCCAGCTTGATGGCGAGTCCATCGATGCCATGTTTTCTCGCTTTCAGACCATCGTCAACAAGATGTGAGCAAACAAGGCATAATAACCTTATGATGATCATGAGAGGGCACTCAAGCTTCTATATGCCCTAGATCGGAAGGTATGTGATGTGAAGGTGACTGCCATCATTGAGTCTTCGGGGTATGAGACCCTCACCGTGGATGAGCTTTTCAGCAAGCTCAAGTCTACCGAGATCGACTACTAGACCCAAGCCAAGCTTAAGAATCCCTCTGCACCGACTATGGCTTTGGTCTCAGGTAACAACTCAAGTTCTTTGGCTAACTCTTCACAGATGTCTGTTGCCTTGTCTTCTTTGATGTCTGTCACAAAGGAGCAGATAGAGAGTCTTGGGGACGACGAGCTGGCGTTGATCATTAGCCGATTCTCGCGGTTTCACAACAACCGCTTGAATCACCGGCGTGGTGGTGGTCCGAAGAAAGGATGCTACGGCTGTGGAGATCCTAACCACTTCGTCGCCCACTGTCCCAAGAAGAACAAGCACTCCTCTGACAAATACGACTCCAGCAAGTGTAAGGACAAGCACGAGTACACCTCCAAGCACAAGTCAAAGGGAGGATTCGACAAGGAGGCATTGAATAAAAAGTACTTCAAGAAGGCTAAGGCCCAAGAGCGTGCCTTCCTCGCCTCCCTCAGCGACCTCGACAACAACACCGATGACGATCGGTCTTCTTCTCCCTCGAGCGATGATGAGTCCGAGAAGAGACGTGAGCACATGTTGATCGGGCTTTGCTTTGTCGCCAAGTCCATCCACGGAGGCTACTGCACCATGGCCGTGGATGAAGGGGTGAATCCCAACAAGAACGTGCTTCCCAGCGACGATGACTCTACTGAGGTAAAACCCTCCGTCAATGCTCTTATTGCCGAGCTTGATATCATGACCGATACTTTGATGAGTCAAGATAAGCTGCTGAAACGTGTTGCTCATGAGAGGAAAGAGTTTAAGGACAAGCTAGAAATTGTGGAGAAAGAGCTTGAGAAAGCTAAGAAGCTTGTCGTTTATGTGTCTGATGAGGTTGAGTGTGATGAATGTGTTGTTCATATGACTAACTTTTCTGAGTTGCAATCTAAGTATGCTGCCTTGTTAGATGAGAACGATGAGCTAAAGGCTAGGTCGAGCTTGTTGGGTGCGTGCAAGTCTTATTCAGGCTTGCAATCTGAGCTAGTATAGAAGAATGCCAAGATCCTTGCTCTTGAGAAGGCCAGTTCAGATAGCACGATTGTTGAGTGTGCACGTTGTGAGAGTTTGGTGTTGGAGCTTGAGTCTTGCAGGCATGACAAGATGAGATCCGAGGAAGACAACACATACCTTCGGTCAATCTTGAATTGGGTGTCTTGTAGTGAGCCGCAGTTGGGCATGATGATGAGCCAGTTCAGGCGAGGAACTGGAACATCGGGAGTAGGCTTTACTCTAGGTGGGAAGGGTGAATATGTCTATAGCAAAGTTGGTGAGTTCAGTGGTTTGAACCCAAGTGAGAAACCTTCCACTACTCCCAAATTGATCAAGATCAATCCACCTAAGCCTACTGAACCCACTGTGAAAGATGGAGTGTTTGAAGAACCTCCAAGAGCTCCACCCTAGAAACAAGTTTGGGTTTCAAAACCAAACCATCTCAGGAATCCACTTGACACTCTACCGAACATCTCTAAGGATCACCTTCCTAAAGCCAAAAAGCTACCAAGAGTGACACATACCCACAAGAAAGTGAGCCAACAATCACCCAAGAGAGAAGTAAGGTATCACTGTGACTATTGCCATAGGGATGGTCATCTTGTTGAGTTTTGCTTTAGGAGGAAGAGAGATGAGCGGCGAGAGTACGAGTTGAACAACCGAAACATGTACCGCCCGCCCCATGGCGTACATGTGCCGCCTGTTCAGAGGCACAATGCTAGGCCTCGAGGGGCAATGCTTCAAGGTGCTAGGCCTCAGGTTGTGAGACCACACGGCGGTCATGGTGGTCATGCCCGGCGTGGTTCAGGTCATGCTCAATATGACTTTGGACCTCATGGCAGTGGCTTTCAGTCCCATAGTTCTAGCGGACCACGTTTTCCCCCACGTGGTTCCCGCTTTCCTCAAATGGGACATGACATGTTTGGTGTTTTTCTTAACACTTTTCTAGGGCAAATGAGTCAATACTGGTATCCTTCATAGTTTACTAACCCTAGTATTGTGCCATTTGCTCATCCCATGTCTTTCTATTGATGCAGGACAAAGGTCTAGAGAACGCGTGGCTCATTGATTCCGGCTGTTCGCGCCACATGACCGGAAGTTCAAAATGGTTCTCCAGCCTCGACCTTGTGCAATGTAAGGAGTACATCACATTCGGGGATAATAGCAAAGGTAAGGTGCTTTCTTGTGGAATCATTCGGGTCAACGAGAGTTTTGTCTTGAAGGATGTTGCTTTGGTTTCGAATTTGCATTTCAATTTACTTTCAATTTTGCAACTCCTTCAGGATGGCTTTGAAGTGCACTTTAAGACCGACTTGTCTCGAGTTCTTGATTCTTAGGGAAATCTTGTTTGCCAGATTGTCCCTTTTGGCTATGTCTTTCGGGCTGATTTTTCTCATTCCTTTGGCTCTTCTCGATGTTTGGTGGCCGGATCCTCCTCTAAGCTTTGGAAGTGGCATAGGAGACTAGGTCACTTTAGTTTTGACTTACTAGCTAGGTTGAGCTCACTTGACTTAATCTGAGGATTGTCCAAGTTGAAATTTGAAAAGGATTTAGTTTGCCACCCTTGTCATCACGGGAAGATGGTTGCCGCTTCTCACCCTCCTGTGACTCAGGTCATGACCAAGGGACCCAGTGAGCTACTCCATATGGACACCGTTGGTCTGGCTCGGGTTCGGTCTGATAGAGGGAAGTGGTACGTTCTAGTGATCGTGGATGATTTTTCTCACTACTTTTGGGTGTTCTTCATGGAGGGTAAGGATGAGGCTTTTTCTCATGCTCGATATTTGATTCTTCGGTTACAGACTGAGTTGCCAAAGAATGCCATGAGAGCTATACGCAGTGACAATGGCACAGAATTCAAGAATTCTCAGTTTGAATCCTTCTGCTCTTCTTTGGGTCTTGAGCACCAGTTCTCCTCGCCTTATGTTCCTCAGTAGAATAGTGTTGTTGAGCGTAAGAATTAGACCCTTGTTGAGATGGCCAGGACAATGCTCAATGAGCATAGGACTCCTAGGAGATATTGAGCTGAAGCAATCAACACCGTATGTCATGTTTCCAATCGCATATTTCTTCGAGCCTTCATGAAGAAAACTTCTTATGAGCTGCGATTTGGTCTACTACCCAAGGTGGCCACTTTCGAGTGTTTGGATGCAAGTGCTTCAATCTAAAACAAGGTAATTTGGATAAATTTGAGTCTCGATCCTCTGATGGTATTTTTCTCGGTTATGCTTCATATTCTCATGCTTATCGTGTACTTAATCTTGAAACTAACCGAGTTGTAGAGACCTGTGAGGTTACTTTCGATGAGACCATGCCTTGTTTTGCTCCTGTCTCTGAAAGCGCAGGTGGTAAGGAGATTGGTGAGAGCATCTTTGTTGAGGAGAATGAGAAAGATGCTAATTTGGGAGATGTCGAGTCGATCTCTTCAGCTACTCCAGTCGAGTCTGCGATGACTACTTCGGCTCACGGACCCGACCCATCTTCTTCCACAACTTGGGGTCCGCACGAGCCACCTCCTCAGCCTACGCCGGCTGCACCTGAGGAGGCCCTAGTAGCTGTTGAGGGGGAGGCGACATCTTCGAGGGAAGCTAAAAGCCCAAGTTTGGTTTTGGTAATTAATTACACCAAGTTGCTAATGCCATTGTGTCAAGTGGTTTAAATTAGGCATAAGTAACACACGTGATGAAGGAGCAAATGGCATAGAGAGATGGCCACAAGACCACATGATTTGGTGCATGAAATGATGAGCAAGATCATAAAGTAATGCATATAAAATGATGGACTCGATGATCAAGTGGAGGAGAAGGATCTAAGAGCGCAAGACAAAGGTATAACCATAGGGTTTTCCTTTTGCCGGTCTAAGATGAGTAGAGAAGCGATTGACCGGGTTTAGGATACATAGTTAACTATCAAGAGGGGCAATCATAGTTAGCTCGAGAATCAAGTGCCACTAGATCAATGTCTTGAGCATATGCATTAGGATCTAGTAGACAGATAACATAACGCCTTAAAAAATATTTGTGAAATGCTAACACACATGCACATGGTGGTGTACACTTGGTGGTGTTAGCACATTTGCGAAGGCGGTGGAGTTTGAGCGGTAGAGAGGGGTTTAGGTTCCTCTCTCCCTCCCGCCGAGCTTGTGAGGCGGGATTCAGCACTTTTTAGGGAAGTGAAACGCCTATTTTCTACTGCCCCGGAGGCGGAGAAATGGAGGCGTAAGTCCGGTGTGTTTCTCACTGAAAAATAGTGACCGGACGCTGGACCGGACGTGGTCCAGGGTGGACCTACGTGTCCGGTCAGCTCAAGTCGAGGACTGAGGCGCTGCGCGCCTAGGGTTTGTGACCGGACGCTAGTCTAGCCTGACCAGCGCGTCCGGTCAGTTCACCTGGGCGCAGAGGAAAGGCGTGCGACCAGCACGTCCGAGGGTCCCTAGGACCAGAGCATCCGGTCGGGCACCCAGGGAGCAGAGCGTGGTGTGGAGCTGATCGGACGCGCGGCGCGTCCGGTCACATGCGATCGGACGCGTCTGATCGCGCGGGGAGCTCTTTGGACTTCGATCAGATGCCGGGTGCAACGTGTTCGGTCATATGGTAAAGCGGGTCTGGTCACGGCAATGGCTCTCTCTGACTAGCATTGTTACTGTTTGTCCTATAGTGACCTGACCAGTGCGTTCGGTCATCACGTTTTTCACTGCGTTGTCCGGTAACGGCTAGTTGCTTACCCCTTCGCTTTAAATAGACGATGGCCAGGTTTGGGGGGTTCAAGCTTGCACATTTGAGACCTTGAGACATCCTTTGAGCTAGAGAATAACCCCTCCACTCATCTCTTTGCTTGGTTGCACATCTTGAGTGAGATTGAGTGAGATTCAAGTGCATTATTTGAGAGTTGCATTCTAGAGACACTTGATCTTCGAGTTGCTACGGATTTCTTGTTACTCTTCCGTGTTTCCCGGCGCGGTAGACAGCTTGGAGTAGCGGAGGTGATTGAGCTTGCAATTGGAGATTGTTGGACCCTCATCAAGTGTTGTAAGGGATTCTTGATCCTTCCCCGTGGGAGTTCACGAATTGGATACTCTAGTGGAGCTCGTGGCTTGGAGGATCCCCATCTTGTGTGCAGTTGTGCGGCGCCCACCGAGGGCTTGACTCTTGATAGTCGATTAGTTCACGAACCGATAAGTGGGTGTATCGCCACAACAGGGAGTAGCTTGCTAGGAAGCAAATGAACCTGGGGATAAATTCTTGTGTCGTTCTCTTCCCGAGGATTCCTCCTGTGTGATTGATTGATTGGTTCTTCTCATCTCTACACGGTGGTATAATCACTCAAATCTCTTCTCTCGCGTTACTCCTTATTTCTAGCTTGTAGTTGTTGTGTTTAGTGGATAGCCTTGTACTAGACTTGTGTAGGTGGCTTGCTTAATTAGTTAGAGCTAGTGCATTTTGCTTTGCCACCTTTTGTACTAACACTTGTGGTTAAGTAAATCTTGTAGAAGTTTTAATTAGGCTATTCACCCCCCTTCTAGCCTATTTGGACCTTACAAGTGGTATTAGAGATGAGGCACCGTTTATTTGAGGCTTAACAACCTACGGTGAAGAAGAAATGACTCAATTAAGTTTGCACATCAACAACACCAAGAAGGCACCTCACTTTGATAGCACAAATTATGCATATTGGAAGGTTAAGATTACCGCACACCTTAAGTTAATCAATAGAGAAGTGTGGAAGGTCACCGAAATCAAATTTGAGGTTGCTAATCCGGAAGCACCAACACCGGTGGAAGAAAAGAAGCTCTAATGCAATGACATTGCCATTAGTGCTCTTCATGAGATACTAGATGACAAGACATTTGAGCAAGTGAAGAACATTGAAATTACTCATGATGCTTGGGCAAAGCTAGAAGAGACTTATGAGGGCACCGAAGGCACCAAGACCGCCAAAGCATACATTTTACAAGAAAAGTTCTCTAGCTTCAAGATGTAAGAAGATGAGAGTGTGCCGGAGATGTTTCATAGATTGCAAGTCATTGTGAATGAACTCAAAGCACTTAGTGAGGAGGTCAAGGATAATTAATTCTCCATGAAGTTCTTGAGAAGCTTACCTAAGAGGTTTGACATGTTGATCACCGTACTTGTGAGGACAACATTGAAAGATTCAACTCCTCAACAAGTATTCCAAGAAGTGATGACCGATGATTCATATAGAGAAGATGATAAGAAAGAGGAGTTGGTTAAAAAGAAGAAGAAAGAAAGTGAGAAGAAGGGTGATGAGAAGAAGAAGAGTGTGGCATTTAAAGCCACCACATCCAAGGGCAAGTCCAAGATTGAATCATCAAGTGATGAAGACTCAAGCTCTTGTGATAGTGATGACATTGATGAGAAGATGACTCTCTTTGTCAAGCAATTTAGCAAATTCATGAAAAAGGAGGGCTATCGTGCAAGGAGAAGGAAGAACTCATCTAAGAAGAATGAGTATACCATGAGATGCTTTAGATGCCATAGCAAAGACCATCTCATTGCAAAGTGTCCTTATGATAGTAATGATGAAGATGCTATCAAGAAGGAGAGGAAGAAGCAAAAGAAGAGGCAAGAAAAGAAGGAGAGCTCTTATAAAAAGAAGAATGATTCTCATGTTGCTACATAGGATAGTGATGATTCCTCAAGTGATGATGAGGATGACAACAAGAGCAAGAAGGGACATGCTAGCATTGCCATCCAAGAGAAGGTCTCTCTCTTTGACACTCCATCATGCTTCATGGCTAAGGCCGCTAAGGTATCATCCGACGATGAGAGTGATCATGATAGTGCTAGTGATAGTGATAGTGATGATGATGATCTAACTAAAGATGAACTAATCACTATGCTAGAAGATTGCACTCAACATTTTAAAGAATCTAGAAAGGAGTGCAAGGGCTTGCTTAAGGATAAGAAAAACCTTATGCAAGAACTTGATAAGCTTAGGGCATCTTATGAGAGTCTAAAGGTAGACCATAAGAAGCTTCAAAAGTCTCACACTAAGCTTGAAGAAGCTCATTTCTCTCTAGTTGAAAAGTGTAAAAACATGTCGACTAATGTTGAGAAAGCTAAAACTTGCAACATAGGCATATCTTGTAATATAATTGATGAATCTTTTTATAAGCCTATTGTTTTTTCTCCCACTAACCCTTCATGTAGCTCATCTACATCATCCTTATCTAGTAGTGACAGTTTTACTTGTGACTCCACACTAATAGTTGAGAATGAAAATCTCAAGAAGGAGGTAAAAGATCTCAATCACACATTAGCTAAGGCTTATGGTGGTGAGGACCGCTTGCTTATGTGCTTGGGTAGCCAAAGGGCATCTTTCTATAAAGAGAGATTGGGCTATAACCCCAAGAAAGGCAATACCGCTTTTGCTCCTTACAAGACTCGTTTTGTGAAGAACAATGGTAGCTATTGCAAAGTATCCAAGCAAGTTGGTCACATAGAGCAACAATGCATGAACAAAAAATTTAATGCTAATGTATCCTTAATTAAGCTTGATTCTTTCTATGTGCTTACCAAGGGTACTAATGGTGTTCATGCTAAGTTCATTGGTACACCATGGATGGGCTCAAAGAAGAAAGTCATTTGGGTACCAAAGAGCTTGGTCACTAACCTTGGAGGATCCAAACAAGTTTGGGTACCTAAAAAGAATTGATCTTATCTTGTAGGTCAATTACAAAGCCGAAGGAAGGCATTGAGTGCTTGACAGTGGGTGCACTCAATATATGACCGGAGATTCATGTATGTTCAAATCAATTGACACAAGTCAAAATGGTGGTTTTGATGCTATCACTTTCGGCAACAATAAGAAAGGCAAGGTCAAGGGGCTTGGTAAAATTTCTATCTTAAATGACATGAGCATATCTAATGTATTGCTAGTTGAGAGCTTGGATTTTAATCTTTTGTCGATAGCACAACTTTGTGATCTTGGCTTCAAGTGCATATTTGGTAGTGATGATGTTGAAGTCATTTGTGTTGATGGATCAAATTTGATATTCAAAGGATTTAGACATGGTAGCTTATACTTGGTTGACTTCAATGATAGTGAGACACAATTGACATCATGCTTGCTTAGTAAATCTAGTATGTGATGGTTGTGGCATAGAAGGCTTGGTCAGGTTAAAATGAAACAACTGAACAAACTTTTAAAGCATGACTTAGTTAGAGGCTTGAAGGATGTTACCTTTGAGAAAGATAAACCTTGTAGTGCTTGTCAAGCCGGTAAACAAGTTGGAAATGCACATCCTAGCAAGAGTGAAATGAGCACTTCTAAGGCATTTGAGTTATTACACTTGGACTTGTTTGGACCAACAACATACATTAGTATTGGTGAGAACAAGTATGGTTTTATGATAGTGGATGACTACACTAGATACACTTGAGTGTTCTTTCTCTATGACAAGAGTGATGTTTATGATCTATTCAAGTTTTTTTATCAAGAGAGTGCAAAATAAGTTTGAGACAACTATCAAGAAGATTAGAAGTGACAATAGTAGTGAGTTCAAGAACACACGAATTGAAGATTTGTGTGATGATCTTGGTATTAGACATCAATTCTCACCAACATACACTTCTCAATCCAATTGTGTAGTTTAAAGGAAAAATAGAACCTTGATTGACATGGCTAGATCAATACTTAGTGAATAAAATGTGAGTCATTCATTTTGGAGTGAAGCCATCAACACAGCTTGCTATTGTAGCAACCGTCTCTATTGCCATGGGAAGCTTGGGAAAGACACCATATGAGCTATTGAATAGAAGAAAGCCCAACATTGCATACTTTAGAGTGTTTGGTTGCAAATGCTATATTCTCAAGAAAGGTACTAGATTGAGCAAGTTTGAAAAGAAATGTGATGAATGATTCTTACTTGGTTATTCTATCATAAACAAAGCATATAGAGTTTGGAATCTCACAAATGGCACCTTGGAAGAAGTTCATGATGTTGAGTTTGATGAAACCCAAGGGTCTTAAAATGAAGCTCAAAACCTTGATGATGTGAGAGGAGATCAATTATCAAATGCAATGAAGAACATGGACATTGGTGATGTTAGGCCAAGGCAAGTTGATGATGATGATGATACTCATGTGATCAACCAAAGTGTGCAAATTGATACAAATCAAGCAAGCTCTAGTGGTTCTCATGATAAAGCTCAAGATCAAGGTCAAGCTAGTGGAAGCAACCAACTCCCAATACTCCAACCTACCAATATTGCAAGAGATCATCCATTGAATCAAATCATTGGTGGAATTCAAATTGGTGTTCAAACTAGATCAATGTTAGCATCTTTTTGTGAGCACTACTCATTTGTGTCACTTGAAGAACCTAACAAAATAGAAGATGCATTGAAAGATTCCGATTGGCTAAATGCCATGCATGAAGAGCTAAATAACTTCACTAGAAATCAAGTTTGGGAACTTGTTAAAAGGCCAAAGAACTACAATGTGATTGGTACTAAGTGGGTCTTTAAAAACAAGCAAGATCAAGATGGTGTAGTTGTGAAAAACAAAGCAAAATTGGTAGCACAAGGTTACACATAAGTTGAAGGTCTTGAATTTGGTGAGATATATGCACTGGTTGCAAGATTGGAGGCAATTAGAATCTTATTAGCATATGCTTGTGCACACAATATCAAGCTCTATCAAATGGATGTCAAAAGTGCATTTCTCAATGGCTACATCAATGAAGAAGTTTATATTGAGCAACCTCTCGGTTTTAAAGATGACAAGAAACCCGACCATGTGTACAAGCTAAAGAAGACATTGTATGGTTTGAAGCAAGCACCTAGAGCATGGTATGAGAGATTGAGAGACTTTCTTCTCTCTAAAGGGTTCAAGATGGGAAAGGTTGACACCACTCTCTTCACCAAGAAGCTTGGAAATTCCTTATTTGTGTGTACAAATCTATGTTGATGATATTATTTTTGGATCAACAAATCAAGACTTTGTGAAGAATTTAGAAAAATGATGGCAAATGAGTTTAAAATGTCTATGATTAGAGAACTTAGTTACTTTCTTGGACTTCAAATCAAGCAAATAAAGAATGACACTTTTGTAAGTCAAGGCAAGTACATCAAGGACATGATCAGGAAGTTTGGATTGCAAGATGCTAAGCCAATGAGTACACCAATGGGCACAAATGATCAATTAGGTGTTAATGCTAGTGGCAACATGGTAGATCAAAAGCAATACCGGTCTATGATTGGAAGTTTGCTCTATGTCACCGCTTCTAGACCGGATGTGATGTTTAGTGTGTGCAAGTGTGCAAGATATCAAGCTTCACCTAGAGAAAGTCACTTGAAAGCAACTAAGAGAATATTGAGATATCTTAAGGGCACTCATGATGTTGGACTATGGTATCCCAAGGGATCAAACTTTGAGTTGATTGGATATTCAGATTCCAACTATGGTGGTTACAAGATTGATAGAATGAGCACAAGTAACACTTGTCAATTACTAGGAAGATCTCTTGTTTCATGGTCATCAAAGAAATAAAATAGTGTCGCACTATCTACCGCTGAGGCCAAATATATTAGTGCCGGTAGTTGTTGTGCACAATTGCTTTGGATGAAGGCCACTTTGAATGATTTTAGAATCAAGTTCAAGAATGTGCCATTGTTTTGTGACAATGAGAGTGCTATCAAGATGACACAAAATCCGGTTCAACATTCAAGAACGAAGCACATTGACATAAGGCATCACTTCATAAGAGACCATCAATAAAAGGGTGATATTAGCATTGAAAGCATTGGCACCGAAGATCAATTATCCGACATATTCACAAAGCCACTTTATAAGAAAAGATTTTACAAGTTGAAGAATGAATTGAATATACTTGACATCTCCAACTTGAAATGAGTGCACCCCCACATTCTTATATGACATGCCTCCCCTTCGACAATGCAAGGTAAAGTTTTTTGGCATATCATTCATACTTTGCCAAGGACATGGTTAGAACATATAGACATGTTTGCATGACAAATAGGCTCATTCATGAATATTAAATGATTTTGATGTATATATGGTACCACTATTGCTTCTATGTTTGTTTGATCTAGTGGTAGCATATGACATGTTTGTGGGCTTGCAAACCTAGTGTTGAATCTAGAAAATGAGCTCATGATGTGTAATTCAACATGGTCAAGATAACCCTTATACTTTATGAGGTGTGAAGAAGCTTGTCCTTGGATCAAACCGAATTACCTATTCTAGGCAAGTGATCTAGATTGAATCATAATTTGGACTCCCTCATATTGATTGACTTAATTCTCACTAAAATTGTCACATTTTTGGTGATTGTTGGCAAAGGGGGAGAGAAAAGTCATAATGATAAAAAGTTAAGTTGCAAAGGGGGAGAAGTAAGTCACAAAGGTATAGTAAGGGGGAGAGAAAGTAAAGATATGACATTGGAAAGGGATCAATTAAAATTGAGCACACAAGTAGGGGGAGGAAGCTCATGAATTATTTATTGCATTTGTATGTGCATTAACATGATGAATTGTTGCATTGCAAAGCTTAAATTCATATTCATGATTGTATGGTGTATGCTATAAATAGAACTTGAATGATGATTTGTTGAGAGTAGCTTTACAAGTGGTATCTAGACACCTTTGCTCATAATGTTGATCTCACGGGGTACTTTAGTGTTTGTGATCTTTGCAAGTGATGTATTACAAGTGGTGTCTAGCCACTTTGGTGCTAAGGATGGTATATTTTGGCAACTCTAATTTGTATCACACTTCAAAGGTCCATTCTATATACATTAGCATCAATTTGATAGTAGTAACTCTCCTAAAATTCAAATCCATACATATGTGCACAATTGAACCAAACTCATGGAAGCATATATGTAGGAGGAGCTAATACTATCGAAATTGAAAATTGATTTCATTTCATATCTTTGTGGTGGTTGTCATCAATTACCAAAAAGGGAGAGATTGAAAGCCCAAGTTTGGTTTTGGTAATTAATGACACCAAGTTGCTAATGCCATTGTGTCAAGTGGTTTAAATTAGGCATAAGCAACACACGTGATGAAGGAGCAAATGGCATAGAGAGATGGCCACAAGACCACATGATTTGGTGCATGAAATGATGAGCAAGATCATGAAGTAATGCACATAAAATGATGGGCTCGATGATCAAGTGAAGGACAAGGATCTAAGAGCGCAAGACAAAGGTATAACCATAGGGTTTTCCTTTTGCCGGTCTAAGATGAGTAGAGAAGCGATTGACCAGGTTTAGGATACATAGCCGACTATCAAGAGGGGCAATCATAATTAGCTCGGGAATCAAGTGCCACTAGATCAATGTCTTGAGCATATGCATTAGGATCTAGTAGACAGATAACATAACGCCTTAAAAAATGTTTGTGAAATGCTAACACACATGCACATGGTGGTGTACACTTGGTGGTGTTAGCACATTTGCGAAGGCGGTGGAGTTTGAGCGGTAGAGAGGGGTTTAGGTTTCTCTCTCCCTCCCGCCGAGCTTGCGAGGCGGGATTCGGCGCTTTTTAGGGAAGTGAAACGCCTATTTTCTACTACGCCGGAGGTAGAGAAACGGAGGCGTAAGTACGGTGTGTTTCTCACTGAAAAATAGTGATTGGACGCTGGACCGAACGTGGTCCAGGGTGGACCTGCGCGTCCGGTCAGCTCAAGTCGAGGGCTGAGGCGCAGCGCGCCTAGGGTTTGTGACCGGACACTGGTCTGGCCTGACCAGCGCGTTCGGTCAGTTCACCTAGGCATAGAGGAAAGGCGCATGACCAGCGCGTCTGAGGGTCCCCGGGACCGGAGCGTCCGGTCGGGCACCCAGAGGAGCAGAGCGTGGTGTGGAGCTGATCGGACACGCGGCGCGTCCGGTCACATGCGATCGGACGCGTTCGATCGCGCGGGGAGCTCTCTAGACTCTGATCGGACGCCGGGTGCAGCGCGTCCGATCATATGGTGAAGCGAGTCTGGTCACGACAACGACTCTCTCTCTGACTAGTGCTATTACTGTTTGTCCTGTAGTGACCGGACGCGTCCGGTCACCCTGACCGGTGCGTCCGTTCATCACGTTTTTCACTACGTTGTCCGGTAACGGCTAGTTGCTTACCCCTTCGCTTTAAATAGACGGTGGCCGGGTTTGGGGGTTCAAGCTTACACATTTGAGACCTTGAGACATCCTTTGAGCTAGAGAACAACCCCTCCACTCATCTCTTTGCTTGGTTGCACATCTTGAGTGAGATTGAGTGAGATTCAAGTGCATTACTTGAGAGTTGCATTCTAGAGGCACTTGATCTTCGAGTTGCTGCGGATTTCTTGTTACTCTTCCGTGTTTCCTGACGTGGTAGACGGCTTGGAGCAGCGGAGGTGATTGAGCTCGCAATTGGAGATTGTTGAAGCCCTCACCAAGTGTTGTAAGGGGTTCTTGATTCTTCTCCGTGGGAGTTCACGAATTGGATACTCTAGTGGAGCTCGTGGCTTGGAGGATCCCCATCTTGTGTGCGGTTGTGCGGCGCCCGCTGAGAGCTTGACTCTTGATAGTCGATTAGCTCATGAACCGACAAGTGAGTGTATCGCCATAACGGGGAGTAGTTTACCGGGAAGCAAGTGAACCTCAGGATAAATTCTTGTGTCGTTCTCTTTCCGAGGATTCCTCTTGTGTGATTGATTGATTGATTGATTGGTTCTTCTTATCTCTACACGGCGGTATAATCACTCGAAGCTCTTCTCTCGCGTTACTCCTTGTTTCTAGCTTGTAGTTGTTATTGTGTTTAGTGGATAGCCTTGTACTAGAATTGTGTAGGTGGCTTGCTTAATTAGTTAGAGCTAGTACATTTTGCTTCACCATATTTTGTACTAACACTTGTGGTTAAGTAAATATTGTAGAAGTTTTAATTAGGCTATTCACCCCCTCTAGCCTATTTGGACCTTACAGAAGCCCCTCAGCATATTCAGCGTCATCACCCGCCTCAAACCATGATCGACGACATCAGTCAGCGTGTTACACGCTTAAGGTTATATGAAATCTCACATTTCGCTCACTCTGCTTTTGTCTCTAATTTTGAGCCACAAAATATTGGACACACACTTTCTAATTCTGATTGGGTCAATGCTATGCACGAGGAGTTATAGAACTTGAGCGAAATGAAGTGTGGGTCTTAGTTTCACCTCCACCTGAGTGTCACCCCATAGGTACAAAATGGGTTTTCAAGAACAAGCAAAGTGAGGATGGAGTGGTGGTGAGGAACAAGGCTAGGCTAGTGACTCAGGGGTTTTATTAGAAAGAGGGAGTAGACTTTGAAGAAACCTTTGCTCCAATGGCCCGTATCGAGGCTATTAGGATGCTCTTGGCTTATGTAGCTTCGAAAGGGTTCAAGCTGTATCAGATGGATGTGAAGAGTGCCTTCTTGAACGGGTACATAGAGGAAGAAGTGTATGTGAGGCAACCCCCTGGCTTTGAAAATCCCAAGTATCCCAACCATGTTTACAAACTCCACAAAGCTGATTGAAATAAGCCCCGAGAGCCTGGTATGAGCGTTTGAAAGCTTTCTTGCTAGCTAAGGGCTTTAAGATGAGTTCCGTAGACAAAACTTTGTTTCTCCTCAAGCAAGGTACTGACACTTTGTTGGTTCAGATTTACGTGGATGATATCATTTTTGGTGGTTCCTCTCACGCTCTTGTTACAAAGTTTTCTGAGACTATGAGCAGAGAATTCGAGATGAGCATGATGGGTGAATTAACGTTCTTCCTTGGGCTACAAATCAAGCAAACACGCGAGGGAACGTTCGTGCATCAAGACAAGTACACTAAGGATCTCCTGAGGAAGTTTGATATGGGCAAGGCCAAGCCTCTTTCGACGCACATGTCAACCACGATGACCCTAGACGAGGACAAGGAAGGAGAAGCTGTGGACCAGAAGGAGTATCGAAGCATGATTAGGTTGTTACTGTACCTGACAGCGATGAGACTGGACATCCAGTTCGTGGTCTGTCTCTGTGCGCGCTTTCAGTCTTCACCACGCACTTCGCATCGTCAAGCCGTCAAGCGGATCATGAGGTACCTTCGATTCACACCCAAATTTGGTCTTTGGTTTTTAGCTTCCTCCTCTTTTTCTCTTTGCGGTTACTCTGATGTGGATTATGCTGGCTGTCGTGTTGAGAGGAAGTCCACTTCTAGGACTTGTCAGTTTCTTGGATCTTCACTTGTGTCTTGGTCCTCTCGCAAGCAGTCCACTGTAGCCCAATCCACCACAGAAGCTGAGTATGTTGCTGCTGCTTGCTGTTCCCAGTTGTTTTGGATGGTTGCTACTTTATGAGACTATGGCTTAGAGTTTAGGCGAGTGCCTTTGTTCTGTGATAGCACCAGTGCCATATGTGTAGCCAAAAATCCCGTTCTCCACTCTAAAACCAAGCACATAGAGGTCCGTTTTCACTTCTTGCGAGACCACTATGAGAAATGGGACATTGATCTTATTCATGTTGACACCTACAACCAGCTCGCAGATATCTTCACCAAACCCCTTGACTAAGCCCAGTTTGCTCGTTTACGAGGGGAGCTTGGAGTTTGTTTTCCTTTTTAGAGGAGGGAAATTTTTGGTTCTTATACATTAGTCTTTGGTTTTATTTATAATTTAGCTTTTGATTTTGTTTTTGTATCATATTTGCATATCATATCATCATGTATCATATTGCATCTTGAGCTTCATCCTTATAGTAGCTAGATTGACACTATGCTCTTATTGGGGATGTTATGAATATACATGATGTGCTTTGCTTAGGCTCACTTTAATCTCTTGATATGATCTAAAAATGTTTTTTATGAACTTGAATAAAACTTGAAGAAACTCGAAACATGTTCACCACTACTTGTGACAACTGGCATGTATAGGTGTGTCGAGAACCTTTTTTGCTTCATATATATGCTTAGTTGCTACGGCTCATACCTTGAGTTACACACTTGCTTGAGAAACTTGAATTTGTGCTAAAACTTGAAAAACAAGGTATGAAAAGATCGGGATGGGTCTTTGCTGTCCCATGTCAGAGTATCGAGACAACTCCCTATTGCACTTAAGAGTGAACTTGAGCTCTGTAATAGATACCGAGATCACTATCTTAAGCTTTTGATTGCTTTTGGCATAGGTTTGACATGGTCAATAAGTCAGGTTTTGATGGCATCGATAACATCCCGCACACATTTGTTTGATAAACTTTGGTGATAAGCTGCATAACTCCAATAAAATTCAATTGATATCTAAAAATTTGATCAAATCACAAGTTTGTCTCATGACATGATGTGTGAACTTTGTTTGGGGTAGTTCACTTTGCATACATGTGTAGCACAAGGTTGATCTCCTGTCTATATTTGCTATGTGCTCTTTTAGTGGTGAACCCTCTTTTAAATTGCTCAAACTTGATCAAACTTGTTACAATGCCATATTTCGTATCATTTGATCACTTTGAGCATTTGCTAGCACTTGTATTTGTTGATATGTATACATAACAGTATCAGCTAGAGCATCTTTTCAATCTACTTGCTATAATCTTGAAGCTTCTGTATTTGTGCATTTCTGCATTCATAGCATGTTTTGAGGGGGAGTTGCAATCCTTGGGCTCTAGCTTGATAAGTGCATATGTCAACAAGGGGGAGACGTTTCCACACTCACAATGTCACAATCACCCAAGTTAAGAGATATACACTCATTTGAGTGAGATTGCATTTGTTCAGGGGGAGTTGCTTTTGAGCTGCTTTTGCTAGATGTGTTGAGCCTTTGCCTCTTCTAGAGGGTCTAGCAGTTTTTTAGCTTTTCGAACTTTGCTAGTGGTGTTGAGCCCGTTGCCTCTTCTTGAGGACTAGCTGTGTTTTACTTGGTTACGTCGAGCCGTTGCCCATGTCTTTGGGGACCAAGTTTTGCTCATTTTCAAATGACCCTATTTTAGCTTTTCTTTGGCTTTTGGTGATTTGGTTGAGCTCTTTGTCTTTCTCTTCTTCTTCTTCTTCTTTTGCTCAAGTTGTTCGTGTATTGGTGGTGACAATGCACTCATCAAGAGGGAGATTGTGAACACAAGGTTGACAAGTACCCTTGTATGCTCGTTTTATGATGAGTAATTATCAATATGATCCACGAAGAAGGTTGAGTGGTGACTAACTCTACCATGGCGAAAGCTATATGTGCGACATGTCTCTTGGCTTATGTTGTGCAGGTATGGAGCTTGGAGGCGGTGGTTGACGGCGAGGTGAAGGTCAAGGAGGACGTGCCGTGCCGACGAACCAGGAGCGGTGAAGGGCGGACATGAGGCTTGGACCGAGGGACCAGGAGGCCGGGTGACTAGCCGTGGTGGCTGACACCTGGGACATCAACAAGCGCAAGTGTACATGGGAGTGACCGTGTTGATCGAGTCAAGACGGAGGATGTGCAAGTCGAGCGAGGCTCAGAGAACTTGGCGTGCCGGCTGGTCGAGGACGGCGGTGACACGTGTCGAGCGGCGAGGGACGCGTATGAAGTACGCTACTCGCGAGTAGGTTTGGTGGTTTGGGCCTCAAAACCATCGGTGGCGGGTTTACGGGTTTGGGCCTCAAAACCCGGGCGGAGGTTCTGAGGTGGAACGGACGGCACGTGGCGGTATCGGGGAGTTCGCGTCGAGGCGAAGCTACTGATGAGGAGGCGCGGTGGCCGTCGGATGAAGATGACACTGGGTTGGACCATAACGCCCTTGGGCTAAGTGGTTTGACTCATTTGTATCCAGAGGCAAAACTGGGATTGTGTAATAGCCCTGTTAAATAGGGTGAGGGAGCCCCATCTCCCTCACCTCCTCCATTTTTATTTTCTCCTTTAGGGTTTCCCCTCCTCTAGGTGCTTGTGTGAGAGAGGTCCACTAATCCTCCGATTAGTGTAAGAACCATGAATCTTTGAGGGAATGGTGGCCCTAACCACCTCGTGTCCTCTGGTGTTCGGAGTTTGAATCAATTCGTGTGTTCTTCACGTTCTTCTTCTTCTTCTCCCTCTCGTTCTTGAGCCAATTCTTCGTTTCTAGACCATTTTGGTTCGTTCTTGTTGCCTTAATTTGAGCTATGACGTGAGTTGAGCCTTTCCACCGAAGGAAATCAACCAATTCCTCACGAGCTCGCAGATCGGACGATTTCTTGGTCTAGGTCTCAAGAACCGGTGTTTTTTCATTCTTCTTTGATTTCTCATGATAGGCTTGAAATTGGGTGTTGATGTCTTGAAGATATCTTCTCAACACTCCCAAGAACCTACCTGCAAAGTTTCAAGTCAATCCGAGTTGTTTTGATCGAGTTTTGACTCATTCTTCCTCGGTTCGTACTCCTGTTTTCGGACAGCGCAGAGCCTCCGAAAAAAAAACACGGAACCTCCGGGACGCGGAGCCTCTGGGAAAAACGCGGAACCTCCGGGACCTGCTGCTGAAAATTTGTGTTTGAGCTCTTCGAGTGCTCGTTTTGAGATACGTCTTTTGTTTTGTCTTTCTAGCATCTCAAAGAACTTTTTCTAAGTACTCTTGTCACCAGTTGGCATGGGTACTTTGAGTGGAGAACTCACTTCCTCTCCATAGAAGTTGAGTATCCTTTTTCTGACTCTCTGTTTAGTTCTTGTTCCGTGCTCGTTTGTGGTGTCCCGCTGTGTTCTTAGGGAACATCTACTCACTAGTTGGGTCGTGGACATCATGGGGTTTTGTTTGCACTTTTGGTGGTGATTTTAGGACAGTAGCCAATTATTTTCAAAAGAAATTTTCGGCTCCCATTCACCCTCTCTGGTCGCCGTTTTCGGTCTTTAGAAACATGGCACCATACCACGTTCCTGGTGGCACTGGGTGGACGAAGCCAAGTAGCGCTAACTATGGCATCGGTGCCAAACAAATTTACAACAATACCTTGCCAAGGACAGATCTATGTTTGTGTGCTGCGGGTGCGGCCACACGCAAACCCAAGCCAAAAGTCAACTATTACCCTCACATTTTTATTCCCATATATTTTAGCTAGTAGCTATATAGCCATATAATATCGCATCCCCTTTATTTTACTTTAGCTCCGCCCCAAAACAGGCTGCAGTGGCCACCCATCAACAACCTCCCAAAGCATCAAGTAGTGATGGAGCATCGGAATAGTAAAGCGACGCTTCGTGGAATGTTGTTTTCCTGTACCTCTTTTAAGGCACCGCTGCAAGCAGGCAAGGATTAAGCACTTAATGAAACTGGTTTCGCTGCTCGATTGCTGCATAAATTCTCTCGTATAGTATTATGATAATAGAAACTCAGTAAACAGTGATACTGTCGATGCAGAGTCCACCTCAAAGATGCAGAATACATGAATGTATACAACACCACTGCAGGAAAGCGTCGTTTGTATAAAAAAGGTAACGTACAACAACGAATATCCGACCAATTATCTTCTTCTTTTATCTATTATGCTTCATGAAAGTAATAAGCATCATTATAGTTGTGTGCACCGATCAATCCACTGTTGACACAGATTTGGCGAATCTTCACAAGGATTTCTTATAAACATATAGAAGATTCTCCACTAATTATATGGTCTCACCTCTCTGGAAGGATTTTGTTCAGATCATGATAAGATCTTAAATTATCTCTGTTCTCTGCCCCTTGATCCTTTGTTTTGGTTACAAGTCCATTTCAGACAATCCATTTTTGCATCCAGAAGACATAAAGTCTAAAGCAGTGGATAATAATGGATTAATCTTCATGTATGGATTTTCTAGTGGTGACAGGTATACCTAGGCAACAGCAAGGCTCCCAGCTGTCTCCAAAGAAGAAGACAATTCAAAGTCATAGCTCCAGTCAAAAGAAGCAATGGAGCCACATGAAAACTATTCTTCTCAGTAGGGACTCATCCTAGTCTAAAGAGTGGAAAACTTCAGGAATTTTTTACGATGAACAGGAACAGCTCCGAAACTGATGTTTACAAACCGTATGGAGCATATAAGTTATCTGAAACATTTTCGGAGAAAAGCATGCATGATTTGAGTGGACTACAGAAAGTCTGCTTCGGGTTTTCTCGTAGCGTGAAAATGATAGACGGATGGATATGGTAGATGCATCCATTTGTATTTTGATTTTTTATAATTCGGCTTCAGACTTCTTCAAAGAAGCATCATTTCGCATTTATTACAACGCAAGAGTATTGCATACGCTGATACGCAAGAGTTTCATATTGAAAACCAATCCGAAAAATAAAAAGCCATCTATTTGATAGGAATAAGTGCAATGTCATCCCGTAGACGATCGAATGAATTATAGTCTCCATTACTGAGCTCAAAATCGTAGCCAATGCATCTAGAAAGAAGAAAAATAAGTGCACGGAAGGTACAAACAAACACATTTCAATCCAAATCTAGCTTAAACTTTATTAACTTTTTGCTCATTTATCTTTATACAGCTCATGAGTATTCAGTTCTGCGAGTATGCTGGTGTTTATAGAATGTTAACGTACATGCATGATCCCAGTGGTGAAGGAAAAATGCCCTCTGAAAGAACTGATTCAAAGCACTAAAGAATTTAACCATGGGTCTATCATTTTTTTTTTGCGAAAGAACCATGGGTCTATCATTGTGGATATTGCATAATGGAATAGACCTAGCGAAGGAAGAAATTCAACCATATATGCTGACATTTGCTCCATGACATCACATATTCCGGTTCAATCCATCGCATTGTGATGATTTCTCTTCATTGCCACCAATGATATGCACAATCTCTTTTTAATGGCAGTAAACGATATGCATGAATCTAACTATTCCTCGTTTTTTTTAATGGCAGTAAACGATATACATGAATCTAACTATTCCTCGTGTATCTTTCAAAAGGAATTGGTATGCATCTAGGGAGACTGGATCTCCTAAAATTCTAGCCTATGGATAGCCGAACCACCAAACAGTTTGGTAGTTACAAATAAAACGCATTGTTGAATGAGTCAGTTATACTCCATGGATCAAGGCTGGCCTAATCAAAGGAAAAGCTTTCAATCTTATAATAGATCAGATGCATGTATGTGAAATCTTGCGACTATAATAGACCAGATGCATGTATGTGAAATCCTGCCACTGCAACAGCCATATCATCAATTTATGCCGTTCAGGTCAATCTAGAGACTATATTACAGGTAGGTTTGATCTGCAGCAGATCATAGTATCTCTGAAAGCAATATATGTGATTTTCTTCAGTACTTGAATACTTATTTTCTAGTGGTTAGGTTCACTGAACATAAGATATTAGTAGCATTGTTGGAACCCTTCCAACAGACTTTTCTAACAGAACAGACATGTAAATAAGATTAGTAAAGCAACAGAAAAGCTTGTTACGATAATGGAGTCATGGAGCACGAGGGACTCCATGATTCTTCGCTGTCCGTTCATCCCAATGCAGAATGATTCAGCCAGGAAAGCAGAGGCGTAGAACACAAGAGCTGCGTATCAATGGGGAATCTGAAGAAGGCATCGATCAAACCTATGGTGGCTGTAAAAGAACGCCAAACCTGCTGTGTTTTGTTCTTCACTGATATATCTGTACAACTTAAATTCTGTCATGGCAGGTTTCTTGGAGACACCAATGATTGTGAAATGAGCCAAAAGCTCCGTTTCATCTCAAAAGGAAGACTGCCAAGGGCCAAGGCACAGCACTGCTGACCATGGACCCCTGCTTTGTCACAACCTGGAGACCCAAGAGCCTTGCTCTGTGCAGCGAACTAGAGACAGAGCAATCGCAATTCAGAACAAGTGAATCATCAAAGAAACAAGGACAGAGGAATCTGAAATGGTCCATGGGACAGCTTCTGCTGTGCTGCTGGCACACACACGAACCTGGTCTTGCTCGGGCAACTGGCACTGTAGAATTTAGAACTGCTGCACTGGCGCGTGTCAGTCGGTCTTGAGCTCAAAATATTGCGTGACAGACATTGCATTCTCACTCGAACGATCGCACGCAGTGAGCCAGCGACACAGGCGTTGACCCGTGCCTATCTCCGGTGTGGAAGCTGAAGGCGTCAAAATCCTCTCGTGTGATGTGTGAACGCACGAGCTCCAGCCGGGCCCGGGGCTGGATCGCCGGTCACCGCATAGCATGCCTCGTCAGTCGTCTCGTCACGGCTGGACGTCACTGCGACGAGAAATGCCTGCCGCACACAGTCCCAGCTAACCACTCCCTGACCCTGCTTGCCGCCCCTATATATAGACAGCGTGCGTTGTCCATTCTGCAGGCAGAGAGACACACAGAAGTAGAAGTACATGGTAGTGTATCTGCAGTCTGCAGAGAGCAAGCAAAGCCTTGCAGCGAGGTAGTAGTAGTAGTAGAGCAGCAGTAGCGTGCAGGAACAGAGATCACAGAGAGACGAGGCGAGCCGAGAGGGACGAGCTGTTGGTTTGTGGGTGCGCGTCCTACGCTCAGGAAAGATGACACCGACATCAGATGGACCGGTCGATCCGCGCCGTGTCTGTCCGTCTGAAGTGGGTGTCATCTTTCCTGAAGCATAGGACTCGCTCCCCCAGGAGAAGCGAACACCTCCAACTGGTACCTCGACCGACGACCAGTCCTGTTTTCACCACGATCTCTTCTCCTCGAGCCGCTTTGGCGCGTCGTTTACGAGGTAACGCGACGGCTCCTTCAGCTTGTCTGCTCGTTTTAGTCTCTGTTTTTCTAGCAGGTGAGGCGTCAAGTGACGTCGTGGAGAGCACCGGCATGGCGGCATGGCATGCGAGGCAGGGAGATGGTGGACCAATCATTCGGACGAGATTAGCCATGCATCCAGAATCAGGATGGATTCTCGTTTGATCCATGCCTTTTTCTCTTCCTGCGAGTGCTGGAGACATGTGGCTTAACATTAACGTCCTCGTATGATAACCTGCGTCTCTGAAGAACACGCGCAGGGCCCTGCTTCCATGGCAGGTCTCGAGGTCCAGGAAAGCGCAGCCGCGCAGTTCTCAGCCAAGCAGCAATGCTAATCATGCTGGCCTCTCCCGTCTGCTTTTTTTTTTTTTTTGAAAGATCCGGTCGCCCGGCCTCTCCCGTCTGCTGGCTGGCGTAGCAAGGATTTATAGCTAGGGTGGTCCATTGTCTAAATTTTTTTAACCGCTATAAATTTAACATATCAGGACATAAGTATATGAATGACAAAACATAATTAAAAAAAGAATAAAATTCATAAAATAGACGAGTATAGCTTTGTTAACATAGAATCGAAACATTATGTACCTATAATAGTTGAAGAATATGTCACTACTTTTTCTTCGCTGTCAGACGTTTTCTAAAAGCCATGAAAGTGTTGATGATATCCTACTCAATAGAAGTCATGACTAAAAGGCGATCTGCAAGAGAATTATATAATATTTCAATATATCAAACCAATAATCCAATACTGCAAAAAAATCATATATTGAAATAAGAGTTAAATGCACCACAGGCCTCTGAACTTATAAGGGTGTGTCACATAGGTCCCTGAACTTTGAAAATGCATTTCTGGGCCCCTCACGTGGTACACCGCAGGCCCCTGAACAGTAGCATGCACGTCGGCCAAGTAGCGAGCACATGCCTATCGGCCAGTGAGCTGCTGATAGGGCCCCTATCGGCCGTTGAGCAGCCGACAGGCTTATATATGTCCATTTTTTATAACAGCTTCTAAAATTATAATTAATCATAAAAAAATATTATTTAAAAAAAAATCAGTGCGGACCACGAGCTTGCACATGTGTCGGCCCGTGCGCTGCTGCCACTGCCGCATGCGTGCATGTCCGGCGGCAGGACACGTAATATAGATATGGATGCCACGTATGGGAGCACCACACATTTCTCGAACACCTGTCATACGTATGGAATGTGTAGATAGTGCATGTCGCGGCTAGGGGTCTAGCCCGGTTGAGCTGTTTCATCAAATTTAAAGGCTGAATGCAGTTGTACGCTATGTTGCCCAGATACGGATACGAGTATCCGATACGTATACGATACGTATCGGATACGTGGATACGCTATTTTTAAAAAAAACAATGACAATACGGCTTGGATATTTTAATATTAATAATTATAAATAAAATAACTAAGCATTAACTCTCATTATGTGTTGTAGCGAGAATTCTGAGTGGTTTGTTCATTTTATGGGACAACATGAACGAAGAAAAACAAAACAAAATAATCAGTTGTTTCGGTCCTCATGTTCTCTTTGCTGTACATATCAAACGCCACCACCGCTCAGTCACAAACACATACAAGTGACTTCCTGGAAGATGAAGCAGAGGGTGCAGACTTACTATAGGGGCTCGCCGCCGGCCACTGTGATCTGGATCGCTGGTTGCGAGCACTGTGTTTCGGCCAGGGGTTAGAGCTCGTCGAGGAAGATGCCACAGACCGCAGAGAGGCAACACGAGAGAGGAAGATGCAAGAGGAGTGATTGCTACTGCTCTGAAGGGATCATTGCCAGATGCTTTGACTTGGGAAGGAACTCACCTGTGGCAGCGGGCGGCTCTAGAGGGGCGGCGCAAGGCGCGAGGCGAAATGATACAAGAGACGCGGGACCCAATACAAGCTCGTGGTCCGCATTGATTTTTTTAAAATAATATTTTTTATGATTAATTACAAATTTAGAAGCTGTTATAAAAAAATAGACATATATAAGCCTGTCGGCTGCTCAACGGCCGATAGGGGCCCTGTCGGCAGCTCACGGGCCAATAGGCATGTGCTCGCTATTTGGCCGACGTGCATGCTACTGTGCCGACGTGCATGCTACTGTTCAGGGGCCTGCGGTGCACCACATGACAAGTTTAGGGACCCAGAAATACATTTTCAAAGTTCAGAGGTCTATATGACACACCCTTATAAGTTCAGGGGCATGTGGTGCATTTAACTCTTAAATAAAATAATTCTGTGTTGCACTTTGCACAAAAAAAACAGTTTTGCATACCCTATGGCTTGTGCAGATCGCAAATCTCATATATTGAAATCGAAGAAACTGAAAAGGAAAGAAGAAACGTGAGTGTGTACTTGTGACTAAAGGAGAATAGGGATATATGGGTAGGGCAGCAGCCAGCAGGCTAATTAACGAAGTAGTTCAGTCTTGGAGTCGCTAGGATACAGAGTACCTGCAGTGGGCTGCTTTGCGTTTGCCGTCGTGGAGATGCCGATGTCGGAGTCCGATGGGCGATGGCCGAATTGTGCTTGCCGCCGGCAGCAGTTGCGTCGCGGCCGTCAACCGACCCCAGAACCCCACGATCGCACCACACACCACGCGAAAGACGGTAAGAATACGATTGGAGACGAACAGACGGCGGCAGCCGGAAGGCCACGAGCGATTGAGCGAGTCCTGACTCTACCTATGCGCTTTGGTTGGGCCGAGCGCAGGGTAGTCCGCGGCCCACAGGGACTACCCTGTAGCTCCGCCCCTGGCTGGCTGCTGATTTCTCCAGGGACAACTTTTATGTCTCTGGTTATCCTCTGCGGATCGCGAGAAAGTTGTTGGCACCTGACATGTGTGTTGTGGCCTTGTGGGTGTGGCTTTGGCTTGGACGGCCCGAGAACAGGTCGGCTCCAATCTGTTCTGTGCTGAAACAACTCGTACTCTGCATTTATTTATTCTCTTTTTCCTTTGATCCGTCCGGGCTGTTGTAATAATATGGCAACAAATTTCTGCATGACAGTAACGCTGCAATCTTTGAATTAATTTATTACTCCTGTTGGCCAATACTGAATTCTGAAGAAGCCGACTTCCCAAATTAGCACTGGTTGATTCACAGATCACAGTACGAAAGATGATGCAAAATAACCCTTAAATTTTATTTAGATTAATACATATACCATTAAAAATATGATATAATATGAAGTAATCTATTTAATTTTCATCTAAATTACCAACCTTTACCATTATTATAAAAAATAAATTAAATACCAATGGAAGCTATTATAGTAGGAAAATAATTCAATAACCAGAAAGACGCGGGCCCAACCACATCCTCCGCGACTCCGCGAGCTAGTCTCCCTGGCTCCCCTGGGCTGGCGAATGGATGGACTCATGGTCCAGGCGTTCACCCTTCCGTCTGTCACCCTCGGCGCCCGTGAAGCCGACTGGCTCACGGCGTACATCCACCGGTGGCATCGATCCGCTACACCTGCCGCACGGTCACCAGGAGAACGGCGATCCGATGGTGGCGTCCTTCTCGTCACGCGGGCCCACCCACGTCGTCAGCGAGATCCTGAAGCCGGACGTGGTGGCGCCAGGCGCGAAAATCCTCGCGGCCTGGCCCGCCGAGTCGCCGCTTACACGCAGCAAGGGCGACGCGAGACGGGCAAGCTTCAACATCATGTCCGGCACCTCCATGGCGTGCCCGCACGTCGCGGGCGTCGCGGCGCTGCTCCGGCACGGGCATCCCGACTGGACGCCGGCCATGATCCGGTGGGCGTTCATGACGACCGCGGTGACGCTCGACAAACACGGCCGGGACATCGCGGACAACAGCCACACCACCACCACCACCAGCAGCAGCATCGGCGGCGGTGCCAGACGCCGATGGCTCTCGAACCGGGCCTGGTCTATACGACGCCGTAGAGGAGGACTACGCGGACTTCCTCTGCGCCCTGAACTACACCGCCGCGCAGGTGAGGACGTTCGTGCCTGGGTTCGCCGGCTGCACGAGGACGCTCCCGGCGGCGCCGCGGGGCTCAACAACCCGTCGTTCGTTGTGGCCTTCGGCAACGGCACCGACGTCCGCGTGCTGAAGTGTCGGAGGGCCCCGAGCCTACGCCGTGAGGGTCGTGGCGCCGGACCACCTGGTGGCGGTGACCGGTGACCGTCACGCCAAGGACGCTGGAGTTCGACCGACGAGCGGAAGGAGAAGATCGAGGAGCTACAACTACAAGGTCGTGTTCAGGAGCAATGCAAGAAGAGCTACAAGGTCTATGGTTATTCTTATTCCATCCCATCATCGCTTTACGTATTCGCGGCACGAACGCACGTTTCATTACACGATCATTAGGAGCACGAGAAGCAGTAGCAGCGGCCCTTGATGAGGTTTCCCCTGCAGTGTCCGCCATGGCGCATCTGCACCAGGCAAGCGGCCGCGCAGAGCATCTCCACGCACGGCCCTCTGTACAGACGCGTCTCGGCGCATTGGCTATTGGGGAACGCGCCGCCGGCGACGGGGGGAGGAGGCAGCTCCTGCTCTTCGCTTCCGCCCAGATGCTCGCTTTTCACGTGACCTGTCGTTCAAATGACCCGGCTGAGACCATCGACAAATCGACAGAAATGGACAAAAGTCATTTGGAAAGAACAAATCTATTTAGATTTTAGAATTTATTAAGGCCTCTAGCACTTATACTCTGATTAAAAAATGCAAGGCGATCAAGGTTTGTGTCAATTAATTTAAATATTTTAGCTTTGACCATCAACATCTAAAATTTAATATAGGTGATAACAAAAGTTTAATATATCAAAGTAGTTTTATGACGTACTTCCTCTGTCTCTAAATATCTGTCGTTTTCGCTTCCCGATAAACAACTTTGACTAAATATGTATTAAAAATATTAATATTTATTCTACATAATTAGTATCATTGGAAAAATATTTGAATCTAGTTTTTTAATAAATTTATTTAGAGATACAAACGTTGCACATTTTTTTATAAATTAAGTCAAACTTATGACACGCATACCAACAACGATAAATATTTAGGGACGGATGGAGTATGGCTCTTTGCGTATTGCTAGTCAATCAAAGTGTATAAAGTTTGTCCTCGAACATATGAAGACGGGCTTATAGTGTGCCTATGATTTCGGAAAAAAAAAATGCATGGAGGATGGGGAATTCATACAAGCCTACCTGCAAAGACAAGAGAGACCAGCAGAAGTATCGTGAGCACGACAGTCGCTGGAGCCATTTTGCACAGGCAGCACAGCTCCTTCTTGTACTGTGGTTCGTGGGTTAACTTCCGAGGGTCCCTTCTGAGCTCTGGGCCTCTGGCCTCCTCTTTTATAGGCGCTTGGCTTGGACAGAGCAGCTAGTGTACAGTTTTTAGTGTTTGCACGTGTAGTTTTAATGATTCCTTTCTAGTGGTTTTGGATTCTTCTAACAATTTTATTACTCACAGCCTCGCCACTAATATACTCCTACCATTCGACTCCGGCTTAGGATACGCAACTATTAAATCTATAATTACTACACCTAAGAAATACTACGTATTAATTTTCTTGCCAAAGATTCCAATCGTTTTACCTTTTCTGGTCTTAGTGCAAAACAATGGATTTCACCGACACAGGATCATCCCATGCCAACAAGCGAAAAAAGGACAAATAAAACAACTACTCCCTCCCTCCCACAAAGAGTGTTATCATCACTTCCAAAAAAAGTCTAACGTTTCCGACTTTGATCAAATACATACAAGAGATTATTAATATTTATAGTCCACAATAAGGATCATTAGTTTAATCTTTAAATATATTTTTTATATTTGAAAATATAAATATCACTAATATTTTCTATAAATCTAGATAAACTTAAAAAAAATCAACCTGCACAAAACCTTAGGCATCTTTCTTTTAGGGACGGAGGGAGTACTCCCTCCATACATGAGCATAAGCACTTTATGGCAAATTATTAAGCAGGAAGAAAGAAAGAAAAAAAGTCCATAGTGCCGCTAATCTTATCTATATCTTTATATCTTATAAAAGTAAACTTCATTAGTTTTTTTTATCTCAACATACAAGTTATCTACGTCACCCCCTATTAAATGTTATACCATCCTCCACTAACTTTCAACTTTAGCGTGTAAGCTATCCATGTCATCCCCACTAAATGCTACCTCCCCCTCTCCCTTAATTTTCAATCTATTCATCCAAGCTATGGAAGTCATTTAAACTAAGTGCACTCACTATTTTCAATCTATCGAGAATACAACACATCCATATATATTTGTTTGTTGTTCCATCATCTTATAATTCAATCTAATATTTTAATAGTTTTCATTGGGTTCATTCTTTATCTTACCAGATTTTGACCAAATCGATACAAGAATATGTAAGTGCAACTCATACTCTATTTCTAAGTCCCACAGTAATGTGATGGGTATCCTTCTAGTTAAACAGTTGGGACTACATCTGACTAGCATAATTGCATGCTGACCTAGGGCATTGATATAAGAAAAAACAATTTTAAATTTATAAGTATATAATTCTCTATCTATATCTATATATCTGCATACCTATCTATCTAGGCTACATCTATATCTACACCTATATCTATATTTTTTTACTGTGCAGAAGGCTAGTATCCCACACATCTCAGTGATTCATTGGATAACTTTTCCTCATCATTGTGCAGAAGGCTAGTATCCCACACATCTCAGTGGGAAAGGTTGGAGGCATAATCGTCCCTCATCATTACCACAAAGTAGGTACATATTTGGCTTGCCCTCATCACCATGGTGTATCCATCTTCCTCTTCTCTTACTCTCAATGGAAAGCCCTCACCCTAGATAACATGGATTCTAAAGAATTCCCCGCTGCTCGGCATAGCTAACCTAGAGGACATGGAATTTCGAAGAAAATGCATACCTACTTGCTATTGCAATTGAAGAGGGAAGTTCATTTAACCCCATGAACTTGTCGTTGAGTGTGGAAACACTCAAACACCCTCTCAACTTCAACACCAAGAATTATATGTCCGCCAGTTTTTAAAACTGGACAAAATAACACCCCCATCCAACCATTTCAAAGCAGTTTCTCACACGGGTTTGGCTGACATGGCATGTGGGCCCCACATGTTATCAGTCTTTTTAGGTATGCCATCTTATATTGATATTTGACCTCCTAAATAATCTCAATTAAAAACAATTTCAAAGAAAGTTTTTGATCTTGTTGAGCACTACAACTATGGTATAGGGTGTGTCTCATATGAGGACATTTGAAAAATAAATATAATAAATTTCAAAAATCTAAAACTGAAAATGAATATTTGAGCATCTCAATAATCTGAAATAAAAAGTTGTCAACTAGAAAATTAGAGACCGAAGTAAAAGCTGCAACTTTGGTATAGACTATGTAAACATTCAAAGGTCGTTTGAAAATTTTAAAATAATCTCAAAACCTGAGAACTTTTAAATATTTGCATATTTAAACAATCTCAAATAAAAAATTATCAACTACAAAGTAATTTCAAAAATTCAAAAAATTGAAATACATACCATGTTAACATCCAATGTCATTTTAAAAATTCAAAAATTTGAAATGCAAAATGTGATAGTTTAAAACGAATATATGCATCTAATGATCTCAAATAAAAGAGTTATTGTAGAACATGTTGAGGTTGATATGAAGTTTGTCTTCATATGATTTCTATGGAAAGGTTGTAATGTATTTTTGTCTGGTTTTTTAAGTTAGAGGATGTATGATTTTTGGTATTAGACTTGGGGGAGCTTTCAAACTAAGTTACAAATTAGAGGGTTAAAGGGACTTCATTGTAGTAAATTTCCAATTGGTTTCATATTTAGGCACGTCATGTCACAAAAGAATGCTTAGGAGAACACAAGAAAGAAACTAACCCATTGTTTAATATTGATAGCTCACACAAGAGCAAATTTTACATGACCGCTCAGCTTATGAACATAGCATCAGTTCACATGATCTTATTCTCCTGCAAAGTTTCGTGGGAGTGCGTACCTGAGAGGTGGATGCGGTCATCCCCCTTCCCCCGTGTCGTCTCCCTCCCGAGGCGGCTCGGGGCGATTGACCTCCGCCCTAGCCCCCCCTCCACGCACCCTCCTCCGGCCGCCGTCGCCGCCCACCGGCGTGCGGCGGCGGCCAGTGGCACCCCCGAAAAAAGGGTGCTGCTCGCAGCCCCTCTCCCTCCCCTTGTCCCCTCCACCCCTCTTTGTACCCCTCACCATCTCCGGCGAGCTTGGGCGGCCGGCAGGCCGGTTCTTGGGCCACTGGCGCCAGATCCAGGGCCCCTAGTGTCGGATCTGCTGGCTGGCCTGGGTGGCGCGTCGGATCCCAGTCCACCATGGCTGGATCTCCTCCGCTGCAGTTGGCCAGCCCCTGCTCCTGATCTGGCAGGTCGCGCGGCGTGCTGTGGGCTTCCGCAGGCGTGCTGTTGGCGTCGACGGGCTGGAGGGGCCTGGCGGTCGGCGGTGGCCTAGCGCTCGCCGTCACGCCCGACACCTCCGCGTCCCCTTCCTCGGCTCCTCTCCACGTGCTGGGGGCTTCCGCGGGACTGCTGGTCGGCATCGACAGGCAGGAGCATCGGCTCCTCCTCGACCGCGTTGCTATGCCCGGTGGGGGGCTGAAAGGTCTTGATGGCTAGAGGGGGTGAATAGCCTTTTCAAAATTTCTACAAAGACAAGCTAAACAAGTTTATCAATATAACAAATAGCGAGATGCGAGTTTTGCTTAGCCTACAGGGTGTTTGCAAGCCACCTATCCAAATCACAACTCTAGTATATTTGCACTCAACCGCACAAGTCAAACCGAGAAGGTAACTACAACTACAACTACAACTAGCAAGCTACACAAATGAGCTACTCTAGTAAAGCTAACTAGCTAGCAAAGATAACTAAGAAAGTAATGCGGAGTTAAGTTAGGAGAGTTTCACCGAGGGGCGAAGTATTGAGCCAACCAATATGATCAACAATGAATACCAAGACAACCGAACACCGGGAACAATCAATCACAATATGAAAGTGATGACACGAAGATTTATCCCGAGGTTCACATGCTTGACGGCACGCTAGTCCCCGTTGTGTCTCTCTTCACCACGTGGTTCGGTGGCTAATCAGTCACACACCGAGCCTCTCAAAAGGCGTCACAAGAACCTACCAAATGACAAAAAGGTTGCAATGACACGAGCAATTTACTAACGTTGCCTTTGGCGCTTCGCCGAGGTAGGCACAAACCCCTCACAATCACCGGAGGTGGCCAAGAACAATCACCAACTCTTGCCAATGCCTCCAAGCTGCTCCAAGCCGTCTAGGTGGCGGCAACCACTAAGAGAAACAAGAATCTCGCAGCAAATCAACCACCAAGTGCCAACTAGATGCAATCTCACAATGCAAATGCACTTGGATCACTCAATCTCACTTCGAAAATGCAAAGAAGCAAGAGAGATGAGTGGGAGGGGAGTTGCTTAGCTCAAAGTGCTCACAAGTATGTCAAATGTTCGAGAGATAGAGCCTTGAGCCGGCCAACAAGTATTTATAGACGTACCCCTTCGAATATAGCCGTTAGAAACTTGAAACAGCCAAAGTCGCGCTGACCGGACGCGCTGGTCAAACTGACCGGACACGCCGATCGCGCAACGGCTAAGTTGCGAAGCACCGACCAGACGCGCTCCACGTAACGACCGGACGCGCTGGGATCGACCGGACGCGCAGGTCCCGTAACGGACCGGACGCGCTAGTCAAGCCTGAGCAGCGCACAACAAAACATCGACCGGACGCGCTGCAGAACTGACCGGACGCCATAGTGCCAGCGTCCGGTTGGAGTCCAGTAAGCTCCCTGAATGACCGGACGCGTCCGGTCGACAGTGGCCGGACGTGCCACCGCGTCCGATCAAAAACAGACACACGCGTAGACGCTAAACACTGACCGGGCGTGTCCGATCAAACAGAGACCGCGTCCGGTCCAGCGTTTGGTTACCTCTGTGACCTCCGTTCGCCTCCGTTTCTTTTCCGACTTCCGGCGTAGTGGAAAATAGTCGTTTCAACTCATCGAACATAACTAGAAACCTAACTAGAAACCTCGTGAGATCAACATTATAAACAAGGCTCTAGTACCACTTTGAAAAACATGAAGCAAGAAAAATCTAACTACATCCTATTCATGCTAGTACCTCAATACATTATTTAATTTATACTAGCAAGTCACCACACAAGCAATGTATCAGAGAAAAAGAAATGCATAACTATGCATCATACATATGAAGTGCACATGGAAATACAACATTCATGTTTAAGAGCTTGCTCTCCCTACTTGTGTGCTCAAAATTCTCCCCTTTAGGTTTTCTCCCCTTTTTGAATCTATCTTTGTGAACAACATTTTTCTCCCCCTTTGTGCTTCTCCCCCTTTGAGTTCTATCTTTGTGAACAACATTTTCTCCCCCTTTGACACCAATGACCATAAGGGACCAATTTTAGATAGAATATCATGTCATGTTATGGGGTGAGGATCAAGTTTATGAATTCAACCTAGATTGCTTGCATAAATAAAATGCTTCGGTTTGATCCAAGGGCAAGCTTCTTCACACCTAGCTAGAAGGGTTATCATGCATCATATTGAAACAAATATTTAGACAAGTTGTCTAGATTAAGCACTTAGGATCACAAGCTACTTAAACAAGTTATATGCTACCACTAAATCATACAAGTCATGGAAATAATAGTGGCACCATATAACCTTTAAATTAATTTGATTTCCATGAATGAGCCTAGAACATATAAATTATGACTAGATGCACTAAACAAGTCCTTAGCATAGAATGTATGACATGTCAACCAATTATACCTTGGGGCTCGAAGGAGAGGCATGTTATATATGGGGTGCATCAACTCATGTTGGAGAAGTCAAGTATGTTCAACTCTTTCTTTAGCTTGTGAAATCTCTTCTCATCAAGTGGCTTGGTGAATAGATCGGCTAATTGATCTTCAGTGCCCACACTCTCAATAGCAATGCCACCCTTTTGTTGATGATCTCTAGTAAAGTGATGGCGAACATCAATATGCTTTGTTCTTTGATGTTGAACCGGATTGTTGGTTAGCTTCACGGCACTTTCATTGTCACATAGCAATGGCACATTCTTGAAAATTGATTCCAAAATCCTTCAATCTTGCCTTCATCCATAAGATTTGTGCACAATAACTACCCGTGGCGATGTATTCGGCTTCGGCGGTAGATAGTGCAATACTATTTTGCTTCTTGGATGACCATGAGACAAGTGATTTTCCCAATAATTGACAAGTTCCGGAGGTGCTCTTTCTCTCAACTTTGTCACCGGCATAGTTGGAATCCGAATATCCAACTAGCTCAAAGCTCGCACATTTGGGATACCATAATCCAACTTCTTGTGTATGCTTTAAGTACCTCAATATTCTCTTTGTTGCCTTCAAATGACTTTCTCTTGGTGAGGCTTGAAATCTTGCACACATGCATACACTAAACATCACATCGGACCTTGATGTCGTCACATAGAGTAGGCTACCAATCATTGATCTATATAGCTTTTGATCCACCATGTTGCCATTCTTGTCACTATCTAAGCTTCTACTAGTGCTCCTTGGAGTAGTGATTCCTTTTGCATCTTCCATACCAAACTTCTTTAGCATATCCTTTATGTATTTGGTTTGGCTTATAAATGTTCCTTCCTTCATTTGTTTGATTTGAAGTCCAAGAAAGAAACTAAGTTCACCAATCATTGACATTTCAAATTCCTTTGCCATCATTTTTCCAAACTCATTATAACACTCTTGATTGGTTGAACCGAATATGATATCATCAACATATATTTGTAACACAAACAAGTCTTTTCTAATCTTCTTGGTGAATAGTGTTGTATTAACTTTGTCCATGACAAATCCTTTGGATAGCAAGAAGTCCCTCAATCTTTCATACCATGCTCTAGGTGCTTGCTTCAATCCATACAAAGCCTTCCTTAACTTGTATACATGATTGAGTTTCTTGTCATCTTCAAAACCGGGAGGTTGCTCCACATACACCTCCTCTTGGATGTACCCATTGAGAAATGCACTCTTCACATCTATTTGATATAGCTTGATATTGTGAGCACAAGCATAGGCAAGTAAGATCCTAATTGCTTCTAATCTTGCAACCGGGGCATAAGTTTCACTAAAGTCAAGACCCTCTATTTGTGTGTAACCTTGAGCTACTAGTCTTGTTTTGTTCCTTACTACTATCCCATCTTGATCTTGCTTGTTGCGAAAGACCCATCTTGTTCCAATGACATTGTGATCCTTAGGCCTTTCAACTAGTTCCCATACTTCATTTCTCTTGAAGTTGTTGAGCTCTTCATGCATTGCATTTACCCAATCTGGATTTCTCAATGCTTTATCAATGTCCTTGGGTTCTTCCATTGACACAAAAGAAGAGTGAGCACAAAAAGATGCCAATCTTAATCTAGTTTGAACTCCCCTTTGTATGTCACCAATGATGGAATTCAATTGATGGTCTCTTGCAATGTTAGTTGGTTGAAGCACTTGGACTTGATTGCTTGGATGTTGATGTTGATCATGAGTTGGAGATGATGAACTAGTCACTTGTTGATTTTGTTGCACTTGAGATAATGTACTAGCTTGATTTTGCATTAGAGAACCACTAGCTTATGTAATTAGACTTTGGAGCACTTGATCTTTGTTGTCATCCACATCAATCACTTGCTTTGGCCTAATATCACCAATATCCATTTTTTTATAGCATTAGTCAATTGAGTTCCTCTCACATCATCTAAGTTATTTTCCTCATCTTGAGAACCATTTGTTTCATCAAACTCAACATCATGCACTTCTTCAAGTAAACCACTAGCCAAATTCCAAATTTTATAAGCTTTGCTAGTAGTTGAGTAACCAAGTAGGAATCCTTCATCAAATTTCTTCTCAAACTTGCTCAATCTAGTGCCCTTCTTCAAGATGTAGCATTTGCAACCAAATACCCGAAAGTATGCAATGTTGGGCTTTCTTTCATTTAATATCTCATATGGTGTCTTCTCTACGAACTTGTGGCAATAGAGGCGGTTGCTATAGAAGCAAGCCGTGTTGATTGCTTCGGCCCAAAAAGAATAACTCACATTATACTCATTCAACATTGATCTTGTCATATTAATTAAGGTTCTATTCTTCCTCTCAACTAAAACATTTGATTGAGGTGTATACTTGGCTGAGAATTGATGCTTGATTCCAAGCTCATCACATAGCCTATCAACTCTTGCGTTTCTAAACTCACTTCCATTGTCACTTCTTACTTTCTTGATTGTGGTCTCAAACTCATTTTGTACCCTCTTGATGAACTTCTTGAATATGTCAAATACATCACTCTTGTCCACAAGAAAGAATACCCATGTATATCTAGTGAAATCATCTACAATCACAAAGCCATACTTATTGCTACCAATGCTTGTATATGTAGTTGGCCCAAATAGATCCATGTGCAACAACTCAAATGCCTTGGAAGTACTCATGATGCTTTTCAATAGATGAGTGTTGCCTACTTGCTTTCCGGCTTGACATGCACTACATAGCTTATCTTTCTCAAATGTGACATCCTTCAAGCCTCTAACTAAGTCATGCTTCACCAACTTGTTCAATTGCTTCATGCCAACATGATCAAGTCTTCTATGCCATAATCAACTCATACTTGATTTGGTGAGCAAGCATGTTGAAAGTTGAGTGTCACTAGCATTAAAATCAACCAAGTATAGATTCTCATATCTAAAACCCTTGAAGATCAAGTTAGAGCCATCAACACTAACTATCTCCACATCATCAACACCAAATATGCACTTGAAACCAAGATCACACAATTGAGCAACCGAAAGAAGATTGAAGTTCAACTTTTCAACTAAGAGCACATTGGAAATGCTATGATCATTTGAGATTGCAATCCTTCCAAGAGCCTTTACATCACCCTTGCTATTGTCACCAAATGTGATGCTATCAATGCCACTATCATTTGATTTGAGAGAGTTGAACATTCTTGAATCACCGGTCATATGTTGAGAGCACCCACTATCAAGCACCCAATGCCTTTCTCCGGCCTTGTAATTTACCTATAAAATAATTTAATATCTTTTAGGTACTCATACTTGCTTGGGTCCTTGGAGGTTAGTAACTAAGCTTTTTGGTACCCAAATGGCCTTCTTCTCTGGACCCACAATTGGTGTACCAACAAACCTAGCATGCACACCTTTCTCACCCTTGGTAAGCACATAACAAGAATCAAAAGGAATGTAATCCATTTTAGCATGAAACTTATTGTTGTTCTTGTTCATTTTATTACAATTAATCTCTAGATGCCCAACTTGCTTGCATCTATTGCAATAATGACCATTGCTCTTCACAAAGCGAGGTTTTGGAGTAGCAAAGGCCGCCTTGCCCTTCTCGGGAGTATATCCCAAACCCTCTTTGTTAAGAGAGAACCTTTGGTTACCCAAGCATTTTAGCAAGCGGGTATTCCCACCATAGGTATTGCCTAATGCGCGGGTGAGATCATCCACCTCTCTCTTGAGAGTCTCATTCTCAACCACAAGTGATGAATCACTAGTAGTAGAGATAGAGTTGGTTATGGTGGATAATGATGAGCTACATGAGGCATTAGTAGGACCAACAAAAAAAGAATCATCAATAATATCACATGTTAGTCCAATATCACAAGTGACAATCACTTTCTCCTCCTTAGCTTCCTTCATGAACTTCTCCAACTTGAGGTCATTTTTCTTGATGAGCTCAAGTAGAGTGAAGTGGGCTTCCTTAAGCCTAGTGTGAGCAACTTTAAGGTAATCATGGTCTTCCTTTAGACACTCACAAGAGGCCTCTAGCTCATCAAAGGATTTCCTAAGAGCTTTGAGCTCTTGTTCAATTCCTTTGCACTCCTTACTCTTTTTGAGAGCAACAAGCTCCTCCATCAAGGAATCATTTTCATTGCTCTTGGCAATGAGCTCTTGTTCCAAGATTTTGTATTTCTTGGTGGTCCTCTTATAGCCTTTGCTCATTTGATCTATTATGTCCAATAGATCATCCTTGGAGTAGTCCTCATCCTCCTCATCATCACTTCTACAACCGTCACTAGCACAAGAATCATCATCACTATCATCATATTTTACCTTGGTAGGCTTGGCCATAAGGCATGTCGATGTAGTGTCGAAGATGGATGGCTTGTTGGAGAGGGCGATGCTTGCAATGGCTCGCCGAGTGGTCCTTTCATCATCACTAGAGCTTGCATCATCATCACTATCGGAGTTGTCACTATCTCAAGTGACTACATAACCGCCATCCTTCTTCTTGTTGTTAAATGTGAAGCTCTTCTTTGCTTTCTTCTCCTTCTCTTTCTAATCCTTCTTGTTCTTCTTGAGCTTCAATTCCCTATTATGAAATCTCTTATCTTTATAGGGGCAATCCACCACTATGTGATCGAGGCTATTGCAATTGTAGCAAAGCACCTCCTTTGCCTTCATGAAGTCCCTTCTCTTTCTTGCACCATAGCCTCTCTTCTTCATGAACCGACCCATCTTTTGCACTAGAAGGGCCATGGTCTCATCATCAAATGGATCATCATCATCAACAACCTTGCTCTTGCCCTTGGAAGAAGAAGCCTTGAATGCGGTGGTCTTCTCTTGCTTGACCTTGATCTTCTTCTTCTCATCTTCATCTTCATCATGATTATATTGAGCATCGGTCATGACATCTCCAAGCACTTGGTTTGGAGTCACCTTATCCAAACCCTCTCTTTGGATCATCTTCCTCAAGATAGCAAACTTCTTAGGTAGGTTCATCAAGAACTTATGTGAGAAGTCTTTGTCCTTGACATCTTCTCATAGGCTCTTGAGATCATTGACAATAACTTGTAGCCTATAGAACATCTCCGGTATGGACTCATCATCCTTCAACTTGAAGCTTGCAAACTTATCCTTGAGCATATAGAGCTTGGCACTCTTTACCGTTGAAGTGCCCTCATATATTTCCTCTAATCTTGTCCACACTTCACTTGCCATCTCAAGATCCATGATTTGCTCAAAGACCTTTGCATCAATCCCATTATAGAGAGTATTGAGAGCCATAGTGTTGCATTGGTTGTTGATGCGGTCATTGTTGGTGAGGTTGTCGGGATCAATGATAGCATAATCATGGTGTGTCACCTCCCAAACGTTCTCATGAATAGAGCCAAGATATTGCTTTATCTTTTTTTTCCAATGATCAAAAGATGTGACACCATCAAAGAATGGAGGCTTGCCCCCGACATGGTTGAACACAACTTGAGCCATCTTACACCGAGGTTGTTAAGCCTTGCAAACGGTGACCACGGCTCTGATACCACTTGAAAGGTCTTGATGGCTAGAGGGGGGAATGGATAGCCTTTTAAAAATTTCTACAAAGACAAGCTAAACAAGTTTATCAATATAACAAATAGCGAGATGCGAGTTTTACTTAGCCTACGGGGTGTTTGCAAGCCACCTATCCAAATCACAACTCTAGTATATTTGCACTCAACCACACAAGTCAAACTGAGAAGGTAACTATAACTACAACTAGCAAGCTACACAAAGGAGCTACTCTAGTAAAGCTAACTAGCTAGCAAAGATAACTAAGAAAGTAATGCAGAGTTGAGTTAGGAGAGTTTCACCGAGGGGCGAAGTATTGAGCCAACCAATATGATCAACAATGAATACCAAGACAACCGAACACCGGGAACAATCAATCACAATATGAAAGTGATGACACGAAGATTTATCCCGAGGTTCACATGCTTGACGGCACGCTAGTCCCCGTTGTGTCCCTCTTCACCACGTGGTTCGGTGGCTAATCGGTCACACACCGAGCCTCTCAAAAGGCGTCACAAGAACCTACCAAATGACAAAAGGTTGCAATGACATGAGCAATTTACTAATGTTGCCTTTGGCGCTTCGCCGAGGTAGGCACAAACCCCTCACAATCACCGGAGGTGGCCAAGAACAATCACCAACTCTTGCCAACGCCTCCAACCTGCTCCAAGCCGTCTAGGTGGTGGCAACCACCAAGAGAAACAAGAATCCCGCAGCAAATCAACCACCAAGTGCCAACTAGATGCAATCTCACAATGCAAATGCACTTGGATCACTCAATCTCACTTCGAATATGCAAAGAAGCAAGAGAGATGAGTGGAAGGGGAGTTGCTTAGCTCAAAGTGCTCACAAGTATGTCAAATATTCGAGAGATAGAGCCTTGAGCCGGCCAACGAGTATTTATAGACGTACCCCTTCGAATATAGTCGTTAGAAACTTGAAATAGCCGAAGTCGCGCTGACCGGACGCGCTGGTCAAACTGACCGGACGCGCCGATCGCGCAACGGCTAAGTTGCGAAGCACCGACCGGACGCGCTCCACGTAACGACCGGACGCGCTGGGATCGACCGGACGCGCAGGTCCCGTAACGGACCGGACGCGTTGGTCAAGCCTGAGCAGCGCACAACGAAACAGCGACCGAACGCGCTGTAGAACTGACCGGACGCCACAGTGCCAGCGTCCGGTTGGAGTCCAGTAAGCTCCCTGAACGACCGGACGCGTCCGGTCGACAGTGACCGGACGCGCCACCGTGTCCGATCAAAAACAGACACACGCGCAGATGCTGAACACTGACCGGACGCGTCCGGTCAAACAGAGACCGCGTCCGGTCCAGCGTCCGGTTACCTCTGTGACCTCCGTTCGCCTCCGTTTCTTTTCCGACTTCCGGCGTAGTGGAAAATAGTCGTTTCAACTCCTCGAAAATGTCTGAATCCCGCCTCGCAAGCTCGGCGGGAGGAAGAGAGGAACACAAACCCTCTCTACCGCTCAAACTCCACCGCCTTCGCAAACGTGCTAACACCACCAAGTGATCTCGTCATGTGTGAGTGTGTTAGCATTTTCACAATCATTTTTCGAGGCGTTATTAGTTCTATCCAAATGCATATGATTATGAAATGTACACCTAGAGGCACTTAGGAGTTTAATAGCCACGTCATTCCCCTCTTTATAGTACGGCTATCTATCCTATATTGTAACCACACCCACTAGATGTCTTGGTTACTAAAACACAACTCTTAAGCATATACCTTTGCCTTGATCACGTAGGGTTGCGTCCAAATCCAAGTGTGGCCATCATGATTACCATGTCCATCTTGTCACCAACCTTGGAATGTACTAATCCTCATATGCTACATACAACTTATGCATAGGATTAGTACTTAGGCATTGTCATTAATTACCAACACCAAACATAGGACTTTCAGGGGCGCCTTGCGACGGCTTCAGGGCCAGGCCCATATGCCATCTCCTCGACCGGCTCGGTGTGACGACAGAAGACCGGATCCGCTACCCTTGGGGGCGATCTGGTGCTCCCGTCCGTTTCGTCAACGCCGGGGTTCGGCTTCTCACTACCTCTACGCAGTAGCTGCCTGACCTTGGGCCGCCAGGGGTGAAAACCTCACCAGGCTTCTCGCCTTGGGCTGACGACGGTGGCGTGCCAGCATCATCACCTTCTTGGAGGCGTCGTCATTTCTGCTCGTCGTTGAGGATTGCAGGGGCTTGTTTGGGGACGAAAGTCCCTTCTTGGTGCTCCTCCCAACGAAGTTGGCGTCCGTGGGGGCTTGTTTGGGGACAAAAGTCCCTTCTTGGTGCTCCTCCCAATGAAGTTGGCGTCCGTGGATGTCATCTACTTCTTGAAGGCTTCGTTGTGGCACTACGCTTGTTCCCTCCGCGCCGCTCGCCGGAGCCGGTCCTCTCTGTACTTGGCCTACTTGTGCTTCTTTTTCTCTTCGCATTGGCCTGCCCGCCCTCAGTTGAAGTTGCTGCCACAGTCGCTTGGCTATGTGCAGTGACTACCTGGTCGCTGTTTGATTATAGCCGCAGTCGCGCAGTTCGCAGCGACTACCTGGTCGCTGCTGATTTTGCCGCTGCAATTGCTCGGCTCACAGTGGCTATCTGGTCGCTGTTGGAGTGCCGATGGTCGCTCGGGTGTTCACAGCGGCTACCTGATCGCTGATGTCACCGTTTATCTCGCTCGGCCCACAGCGGCTAGCTGGTCGCTGTTGGAGTTGCCGACGGTCGTCCGGCGTCACAGTGGCTACCCTGGCTACTGTTGGCGCTGTTATCTTGGTTCGTGTCGGTGGATGCTTTGCCACCGCGGCTTCGTCTTCTGAGCGGGCGGCCTTTGTGTTGCTTCGTTTTATGCAGGTCTTGTCGGTTAGGGCTACGGTGTTGGGTTCTCTCCCTACCCCCTCTTGCTTTCTTGTTGTTGGGTTGTGTTTTGTGTGTTTGTGTCTTGGGGCTAAGCTGGTAATCCTAGGATTACTGGTTGAGCTCATTGTATCTGTGCTCCGGCCTTCTTTCGGCCTTTCCTCTTAATAAAAAACGGGTGAAGTCCCGATCTCGAAAAAAAAACGAAAGAGCCATCGCCCATCAGTTCTTCCACTGGAAGGCCGTTGGGCTCCTGACTCGATGATGGTGGTTCTCCCAGATGATGTGTCCGAAATCCCACCCTGTCTTCCGGTTTGCGAAGGCTTCATTTCTGAATATCAGAATAGCGCACAAATGCACAATACAGAAGGCCGAATGGACTGGGCCATTTATAATCAAATACAGTCCACTAAGAACAGTTCAGAATGCATTACATCCATGTAATCAGTAGAAGTCTTCTTGCTCCTATGCTACTTTTGATCCACACTAGCTCATTTGTGTAGTACAAACTTAGCCTGACGCACTCACCTTAAGGAATAGGTTGTAGTCCGTATAAATAAATTTCGTTAAACAATGGTGTACATGAATTTATTTCTGGTATACACTTATTATGATGACACTAGTATCCTATGTTACATGACAACTTCAGTAGTGCTAGCTAAATAGGTAAGGTAGTAGTGTGCTTAATCCTATAGCTAATGGCCACTAGCTGCAGCTTAGGTAAGTTTATCTGTGATTTTTCTTTGTATCTAGTAATCCCTTCAAAACAAAGCAGACCTTTTTATGCACTACATGTGAGAAGCCTTGCCAAAGTTAGGGTTACTTACTGGGATAAATTCATCCGGTTTTGAATAAAATTGCAGATAAGAACTGTACTAAATGTGTCTTTGCAAAGCAGCTGAAATCATTTGGAATCCCATGCAACAATAGCACATTTGGGAGGCCAAACGTGTATTGGAGGCTTTGCAAGTTGCTACAGGTGCCGTGCCACATTGTGTACACATTTTTTTTAAACCGCCATCGGAGAAAGAAATCCTTAAAATGAATTGGAGATTCTATCATCCAGCACTTGGACATAGCCGTTTTCATTTCTTTTTTTTTAGAAAGGTGGCAAGAGCTTTTGCCGTATTTTTATTAGACGGATAAAAAGCAAAAAAGAGAAAAATACAAGACAGCTCTATCCACTAGCTGCAGCTTTACAAACCCCACTACAAACACCACTACTGCTAAAAAACCGGGAAGGAGAGGAGACCTACCCGGGACACCAACCCTATGCTGAAACAACAGCAACCAAAACTGAAACAAAAGCATACAAACGACTGACACCTGGAAGCACATCCTACAGCTACTGTTGAACAGATTGCTCCTGAAGGAATCAGTTTAAAACAAAATCAAATTTGGAACTCTCTCAATTGTATATTACACGTATGTGTGAATGTGATAGGGTTGGAAGGTGACAGATGACAAGTAAACATGTTCCTAGAAGAATTTCATGTTCATCACGCCACTAGAAATAGGGCAGTTAGCTTCCATACCATGTCTGTATCAATGATGAACTGTTAGCATGCCTCCTGAATATCGGAAATAATTTACATGAGCATGGGTATATATATATATATATATATATATATATATATATATATATATATATATATATATATATATATATATATATATATATATATATATATATATATATATATATATATATATATATATATATATACACACCCTGCGAACATTTACAATGAAATTACAGTCCTGTAAAACAAGGACCAGAGACATTCTTTTCCTTGCCAATTGCTATATGTTGCCTAGTTGGCAGTTTTGCTGCTTTCGAAAAGAATTACCATACAAGCAATGCGTTGTCCTCAACAATGAAGCTAAGGTTATATTTACATTAATCTTCTTGCCCCTATGCTACTTCTAATCCCTACTCAGCACGTGTCTTCCATCATAATTTATTCAGACTATATATATGAAGTCAAAACGAATTGACCAGGTACCCGATTCCTCCTTTTTTGCCTATAATGTCGTTAGTATCTTCAGGCTCCAGCAGCAGTGTCATTCTATCGAGCAATTACTGTAAATGTTCACTGTGAAACTGTAATAGTTCCACCAGTGAAGTTATGCTAGAAGGGGCTCCACCAAAGGTCTCCGCCGAGTATCAGGGAGGTCCATGGTATAAGCTACTATTGCTGAAAGCAGTGAACAGACAGCTGGAACTAAGCCCAAGCCAAGTCTTGTAACTGAATAGCCAAATGCTGTTCCTAAATTTGATCTGATCTTTGTACTTCCTGCCATGTGAAATTCCAACCTCATCAAAACTTTTACTGGAAGATTACGAAGTCAATTTTGCTTATGACGATGTTCCAGTATTAAGATAGTGGCAGTAATTACCTTGATAAGACTCAAGAACATACAGAGCTACTCCACATGAAACTTTGTCAACAAAACTTAATGAGCCATACACAAAAGCACAACCATTTAGATCTTCTCCTACTAAAACACCTTCCATGCTAATACTAGTCACCTGGTATCAACGAAAGCACAGGAAAGATAAAATTATCTAAGAGAACTCCCGTAACATCACAAGAGCATACACTAAAATATGTGTAAAAGAAATTCAGCTGAAATTAAACAGGATACCGTAACACTTTGAAAGGGAAAATAAAACACTCATAGTAAGAAGTTTAACATATGCAGATATATACAGGTTGCTCACAAGTGTTGCAGCACAATGTTAACAGTAACACATCAACAAATAAACTAAGACATACCTAAACACAATTTATCTGATCATAACATGGCATGTTGAGTTCGCAACTGATTCTTTTTCTCTCAAACACACAGGAGAAGCGTGTCATTTCATCAAAGAGAGAGAAAAAGACCCAGATTTATAACACCACATGCATACCCACAGCACACACCAGAAACACACCAATGGCGCGCAGCCATTAGAACATACACACCATAGGACCCTCAACAAGACAACCAAGAGTCAGTTCTTAACTAGTAATGTAGTTTTTCACACATACATAAGTCAGCTTTTCAAGGTTAGGATAGAATAGAACATGATGAGTTGACGACACACCAAGATATATAACAGATCTGATATATAACATCTCACCAAGGTATATAACAGAACTGAACAGCAAGGACACATTTGCTAAACCAGATAGTCCTGAAGGTCAGGATTGAAATTTAAGTGCCACCATACCAGATACATTAGCAAGCTAACAACTAGGTACATGGACGGTGGGCCAGAATAAGAGCATATCACTATGACATGATAAATTGATAATATACCTTCTTACAAGTATATTTTTTTCTTCAAATGTGTTATTATCAAATTAGCTAAATAGTATAAAATTTAATTACCATTCTATAATAAATCTCCTAAAGTTTTTATCATCTCTTGGAAGTACAGGTGTTAATTGAGATTACAGTGTACTTACTGTCATAAGTGCATTCGCAGCTCCTATTATGGTTGAAATGGCATACATGAGGCTGTGCATTCTGCTCGGTAGAAAAACAATTCCAAGACCTGACAATATCCAAAGCACTGCTCCAGCTGAAAAGTAAAGCTTAAGACGCCAACTTGACCATCTAGTCTCCTGTAAACAGTTTTGAAAGTAATTGAGTTGAGTAACGAAGTATTAAATTAGACAAATTAGATATTAACAAAATAGTCTGACCTGTAATATTACAGATACTATCAAACTGCAGATGTAGATAATAGCAGGTACCTGAAAAGGAAAATGAAAAATAATTAATCCAGGGGAAAAACTATATGCAGATGGGACAAACTACTAATTCTAACAAATACAGGTCATTAAAAATGCTATTGTGTCTTCACTGGGAACGAATAAAAAACCATTTTTATTTAACATATGATTCAGTATTCAAATTATTAGCCATCAGATTATCTGTGACCACCAAATGTACTAGAGTTCATAGAAAGCAAGCTTCATTTCAGAAAAGGCTTAAATTCAGAAGCTTTTGAGGATTCAAAGTTCTTAATTCGTTGATAATAAGTTACAGCAGCATGTTTATCAGTTGAGTACGCTTTCACAAGGATATATCAAATGATAAAGACAAACTTAATGCAAGAGCCAAAACAAATGGAAGGGACTTACCAATGCTTTGGAGTATTGATTCATTTCTAAATCATTTATTACATAGAAAGCGAGAAATGCCTGTTCAGATAAATGAAATGTTATCACTGACTGTGGTTGAAGCTCCAAGCAAAATGACAAGTCTTATAGTCCAAATCTACTGAAAATAAAGGTAATGCAAGTCTACGTACACCAGAACTTTGTGATAATGAACTAAAGAAGTTCGTTAATTTGTCCAAGAAACATAAATGGTAATCTAGTAACATTCATGGCTTTAAAATATGAATAAACTATAACGTATGATAAGAATTCACTTAGTCTAGGATGATCTGAAATTGGTACATTTTAACACAATACTATCTTGTTGAAACAATGTATATATTTACATTTATAATACAGAAATGAACAAGTAATTTTGAGATATGTAACATTTAACACCAGAGGAAAAAATGAACCTATATGTACACTTTCTCATCAGCATGTGAAACTGAAGATGGATACAACAATTTATGCTATTTTGAGCGAGTCAAGGTTCTATAAGGGCATGTACAGTGGACTAGTGGAGGTGCTTATCTAAAAAAATTAGTTTCGTTTTTTTTGGCCATATCATAAATCATACACACTAGGTTCTTATAAACTGGATACAATGCTTAAGCTCGCTCGGGTGCTTAAGGTGTGCTAATAACGTAGTTAAGCCCATTCAAGAACTAGTTTGCATTTGAGGGATTAACTTTTATGCATGTGCTTAATGATGTGACAACATTCTCTCTCTTTAAGCACTCATGCCTAACCACCTTGTGTAACATGTGCCCTTAAGAGACCACAACCAACTATAGAATACATGCTCAACGTAAAAGCAAAGAAAAAGGTAAGGAAAAACTTAGATAGGGATATGCTCCTAACATGAGACATCTACCAGCATAAAGAAAAAGGCACTATGCCCAGAAATATTCTAAAGCTTGCTATGTATCTGAAAAACACTCTCAGAGCCACAAAATAATGTATTGTGGTACGTACTGGCATGCCATATGCTGGCAACTTTACGGTAAAAAGGGAAAGTCTACTCTTGAGTACAGTATATTAATCTACTGTAGATAGTGAGATACCCTCTGCCACAGCTGGTAGAATAATGTTAGGGCCGAAAAGGAGCACATAACATAAATCAACAAGAGTAAACAGAATGCAAAGTATAAATGCGTTTAGAAGTTCCCAAAAGAAGAGATAATTTCATCCCTATATCACAGAGTAAAAGATTACAAGGTACCTGTGAAACATTGGTCACCAATCTAGTCAGAGTGTAGACTAGAGCAACTTGGTAGTACAATACTTTCTTGAACCAGTAGGCCCATGAAATTCTGGAAAGACTCTTATCCATGCAGTGCCGGATTGATCTAAAGATAAGGGTTTTGTTTAAAAATAGCAAAAGAAAAAAAGGAGATGAAAAACCTAGGGGAAGTCGATAATTTTTCCAAAAGAATGTTAACTATGAAGGTTTCCATCTTACCCAGGCTCTTTGGTTCCAACCAAGAAGATGACAACAAAGCAACATCCGAGGGAAATGGACACATAAGCAATCCAACGATACTGGCCAAAGTATTAAAAAATATAAAGAAAATGAAGAATATCAGAAACATAGCAATACGGATTAGTAAATATACAAGAGAGTACCTGAACTAGTACGTTCACTGACTGCAATAGAGTAAATATCAACAAAGCAATGCCATACAGGCTAAGATTTGCAACCTAGCAAAAGCATGAAAATTAAGAACATCAGATGCAATTACTTTGTTATTATTTGGACGTGGTAGAATGAATGATCGAGTAGAGTGTTCTAACCATCGTGAAGGCATTACGACAGCTTACAAGTGAAACCCGGCTAGTTGGATTTGATGACATGCAGTTTACCATAGACCTTAGGAGCATATGAAAGATATCCATAAATGTAATGCTGAAACCATAGAAAAGCATGGAGAGAAATAGGGAAAGAAAAGCCAATACATGTGAGCGACTTGAGTAACTGCCCAACCAACATTAAAAATAGCGGCAAATGTGCTGTATCCAACAGTCTCCAAAGTAGATGAATTAGTTCCCATAAGTTTGCAAGGAACACAGCTACCAAAAACAGACGAGAAGGAAATTGCCACTAAAATAGATCCTCCTGCATGCCACAGTTTGAAATGCCCAAAGCGATCCATCTGGAACAGAAATGGTATGGTCATAACTTCATATATCTACCCCCAGAATCATACACAGTAAATACTAAAATGAATCTAGCTTGTTGTGACTAAAAGGAGGAGAATCAATTAAATGTTGTTTTATTGCAGCTTTCTAATAAATGAATCATGTTATTTCTTGGCTCATACCAATTCCCCAACAAAGATTGTTGTGAAGCCATCCGCCAATTGTCCAGAAAGCATGACAGTAGCAGCATCGCTGCAAAGGTGAATTAAAAAGTAAAGTGTCTAAAATAATCCTGAAGCTTTTACTTCCAAGCTGTCAGCATCTCAATATTTCTCAAAACCTGGATAAACAAACATGATCGAATCTGACAACTCAAGATTTTCGGCGGACTCTAGGACATGTCATGGATCAGAAAATTAGTAAGCACTTTATTAGTAACTAACATGTTGTCATAGCCTTACTAGTTTTTGAGCATTGTAAATCGTTATTTTTTCTTTCTGAACATTACTAGCACTAGTAGTAAAAAGGGACAGCAGAATTTTGATGATCAGTTGTGCAAACATTTGAAAGTTTTAAAGGTTTTTTTATCAAGGACATTTTAGAGTATATGGCAGTAAAATATTTTCTGTAGTAACTTGGAATTAAACATGAACTTACTTCCTAATGCACAGCAGCAGAGGTAAAATTCCTATTGCAGTAGAGTAAACAGAGTTAGAGTAAAGCTAAAGTGAGTGCATAAACACCTCCAATTTCACATGTTTTAGCAACATGCTAGAGAACAGAATATAATCATATGCATTACAGTCGGAGAAAAAGAGATGTAACCCAGAAAGCACATACCCTGGACTAAGTCCCAAATCCGTCAAGAACACCAGCAAATAGGTAAACCAACAAGATGATGTGATGTCATTGAGCATATGCCCAGAACCGTAAGAGAGTATCGACACTCGCCCTAAGGGCTCGTCCAATTGTGCATCATTTGATGACTCATTGTCCCTCATATTAACCATTAACTGAGGTTAGCAAGACTACAAAACTACCACCTGCACCAAAATGGCACTCATGTTACATTCAGTTAATAATATGTACATAGTACAAAATATCACTCCCAACTTCCGAAAACAGAATAATACTGCAAAGCTGCTGTGCAGAAGATCCACAAAAACTGAAAATGTTCACATATTACTCATGAGTTTTTGGAAACAATGCAAAATTCCAGCTCAAAAACCAAATTTCAGTTCATCTGAAATATATTTGGATTGATCAACTGGCAACAAGCTGATAAATGAGCATAATTTGTGAATTTATACACGATTCCTACAGTAACAGAACAGGATTCAAGTTTCACTTGCATGACTGATCCTGACATGTACTTACATTGTTCTGCAATAAATACGAGAGAGAGAGACATGGACCATCTTACTGATGGCGATTGGGAAAGTACAAGACCACTGCGGAAGGTCAACCAGGCTTTAGGTCGATCACCCAACTCGAATACATGTTCATTTACCCAGCTCCTACGGTCTATATAGGCAACAGCAACTACTTCAGTGCGCCATAGTTTTAGGAAGAAAGACTCGAACGAGATTGACAGGCGGAAAGATATATTCGCATTTCCACCAAGGCAATAACCCCGCCCTCCCACTCATTTCAGAACTTTATGAACCTCCTCTGGTGTTGCCTTTCCCATTTCGAACAAGGATTCCCACATACTCACGCCCACGCGCCCAGCCTGCCCAAACATTTTCAATAGGAATCGAGATGCACTAAAAAAAGTTTCGCCACAAGATCAATTTTTTGGCAATCCCAGGTTCAGAAGGACTGAAGGACTGGCTGCACCGCTGCAGGCTTAAAGGTTGAAACCAAATTGAGTCAAACAGTAAGGAGTCGGCATTAAAAACTTGCGAAAACGATCGGTGTTTTAGCAGCCCTGGTCCACACGAACTGCCCGCAGGCTGTAAAGAAAACTGCACACATCGGTCCTAATTCACGGTAAGAAGCAACCCCCAACCTCGAAATTCCATGGCGATCAAGCACGGACAAAGGCGTAAGCCTTGTGAGTTCCGTCCCCAAGAACCTGGGAACCAACGAAGCGGAGGCAGAGAGGAGCTCACCTGCAGCAGCGAGGGCCTCCGGCTCTCCGCCCGTACGCCCGCGCCGCGCGGCTCCTCTGGTTCAGAACTTTCTTAAAGAGCCTGTTTAGTTCACAAAAAGTGAACCCAAAAAGTGCTACAGTACCTGTCACATCAAATCTTGCGGCACATGCATGAAGTACTAAATGTAGATGAAAGAAAAAACTAATTACGCAGTTTAGTTGTAAATCACGAAACAAATCTTTTGAGTCTAATTAGTCCATGATTGGACACAAATTACCAAATAAAACGAAAAGTGCTACAGTAACCAAACCCAAACTTTTTCACCAACTAAACAATCCCAAAGAAGGAAACCCCGCCGCAACTGTATCTCGGGAGTCGGGACCCAGTCCAAGGAAGGCGACGGGGACACGAGGAACGTCGCGTGGACGGCAGGCAGGCCGGGCCGCAGGGGTGGACTAGAGGAGAGGAGGAGCGGGGCGCGGACCGCGGAGGGAGGGACGCAACGCAATTGTGGAGGAGAAATATATAAAGTAGACTGCAGAGGCCAGCGAGTGCGTGGCACCACGTACGTTACTTACTGTAACGTATATGCCGCTGTAGCTTGACCAAGCTGGGAGTGTACGTATCCGGTTGCTGTAGTCCTCAAAGACGGCTCTTCCGCGCTGCACATCTCCTCTGGAGCCGCACGGCGGACGTCGGTCAACAAAGGACACAGTTGGAGACGTAACGTATGGGAGGCCACATGGACCTGTTGCTGCTGAGAAGATAACGCTACCGGATTCTCTCGTTTGTTTTTTTTTCCCTGAAACACTATGGCCGTGTTTACTTCCCCTCCAAATTCCAAATTTTTACACTCTCTCCATTACATCAATCTTTAATCACAGTTTAGTTGTAAATTACGAAACGAATCTTTTGAGCCTAATTAGTCCATGATTGAACATTAATTGTCAAATACAAACGAAAATGCTACAGTAGCAAAATTCTAAATTTTTTTCATCTAAACACCCCATATATTGTGACTCGGTGATTTGAGGATAAAATAAAATCGCTGGGACCGATTGGCTGCAGAGGAATGGTATGCACAAGAGATGATGGCCCACACATCGGTATGGTATGTTACATCATTCTGCAGCCACCCAATGCAGATCCCGTTCCCATACACCCACCACCCTAACGACTTCGGCCTTGTTTAGATTCTAGAATTTGCTCCCAAATTTTACTATGCAAAAAAAGATTTCCATCACATCAAAATGCTGACGTATGTATGGAGTACTAAATGTAGATGAAATCAAAAACTAATTACACAGTTTTGTTGTACTTTACGAGACGAACGTTTTGAGCATAATTAGTCAATGTTTGGATAATTTTTACCAAATACGAACGAAATGCTACAGTGTTACACAGTGATTTTGGTGGCACCAACTTTGGCCAACTAAACATGGCCTTCTGAGCGAAGGGAACCGAGCAGAGACACGGTGTACGTGTACGCAAGCTCACTTGTCCTATCCTGACTCCCGGAGCCGGCTGGGAGAGTCTGAGGACGTGGCCGAGGGCGATGGAAGGCGACGGGGGCCGAGGGACGTCGCGTGGACGGCAGGCAGGGTGGAGCGGGACTGCCAGAGCCGGGAGGAGCAGAAGCAGAGGCGGGGAAGCAATCGTGGGAGCTGGGACGGACAGGGAGAAGCAACAAAGACGTGCGGGGGGCAGTGCACCAGCGCCGCCGCGCGGAGGTCGACTGGTTGAGGAACCAGCCCGGTCCTTTTTTTTTTTTTTGAGCCGGGACGGTGCACAGATATCTCGGGGCATTGGGGCAAAACCCAAAGGATGTCGCTTCGATGCGTGCCTTGGGGGCGTGGGCGCCGCACGTTGAGCTCAACTCATTCGCCGCCGCTCGCCAGCCCCGGGCGTCAGGGGCGGCGGCGATGCATCGTGCTACCTGCAGCCGCAGCGCAGCGGGCAATATCATGCGTGCTGCGGGCAGCGTGCTCGGCGGCCGGTGTGTGTCATGCATTCCTCCTCGCCATCTAAAGTTCTGATGAATTCTGAACGGCTCATCATGAATGATGCATCGATGCAGAAAATCAGAAACCAAACACGCTATAAGTGATTCGCTAAAGCCGGTGGCGTGTGTTGAGAATCGGCCTATTCGTGGATTGGCAGATCCATTTTTCTATCCATGATCTCAAGAAAGAGGCGTGTAGAAGTTATTGATAAATCCCGTCTCCATTATCCAAACTCAAAAACAAGACACAAGAACACACAAAAGACACACGTATATGAGGGGAGCCATATCTTCATTAGCTCTTTCACGTATACATCTAGTCTCTTTATATAGATGCCATTAGGGCATATATGATATGAGCCCATCAATTCTCTAATTGAGGAATTCTTAACACTCCCCCTTGAGCGAATACCATGACAAATACATGTCTTATTAAAACTCCAAAACCCCAATGGAAAAAATATGGAGAGAGAGTACATTATTGTCACTTAATGCATTTGCACATTGTTGCCCCATTAAAAACCTTACATGAGAAACTTAAGAAATACTCATCAAGTAAAAAAGAGTACAACATATGTCTTTAGGACAAATTTTAACCTTCTGGATCGTACCATTTTGAATTCTCTAGAATTTTGATTGAGGATTAATATTCTAGGGAAGTTCTTCCCCTGAACCTTGTAGAACTGTCCCGCTATGCCAAAACCACTTTCTACAGGAAGCATATGCACATAGAGACTTAACAAGTATATCACATACATTACAAGGATCATTTCATCGATCTTATCCTCATCTTACTTCTGTAACTCATGAGGTTTCATAAATGGTGTCACAATAGAGCCTTCAACAGAGGTTGAGAAGTCACAATTAGAATAACACCTTCTAGATATTGTTTGAGACTTTCAAAGTCTTGTGAATGACGATCAATATCTTATAAATACTGCCCTGATGACAACTCCTGTTGAAGTCATTCATTCTCATGACATTAACCATTATTTGGAAATAAAAATAGACATGGATAGTGTAAGTGAGATTACAAGATTTCTACATTATTTAGTCTTCATGACATTTGTCTCGCTATTCTTCAGGAACATTGAGATAGAGAATAATGCAGAGGAATTTATTACATTCTAACATGCATACATCCAGATGCATATTTGTGCACTTCAAAGTTGCAATGACACGCATCTTCAAGATGTGACTAATAATCATTACTCTGTATACCATTATAATTTTATCTATTCATAATAGTCGTGACTCCTTCTGAGATTGACTATAGATTCTTTGAGAATCTTTAATACACAATAAGACATCACACGTCTGTATTTCTAGCGTAACGGGAAAAATATTGCTAGTAGCACCAAAATATATCATATCGGTTTCAAAGGATACTTCAATCCAAAACTTCAAGTGGAGAACATATTATATCACAAGTATATATACACCCATAGTAAAAGCTGAAAGGATCTAATAGGCCTAGAGGGGGTGAATAGGCAAATCTAAAAAACCTGAAACTCAAAAACTCAAAGCGGAAGTTAAATGCCTACCGGTATTACCAGTTGGTTTGGACTGGTACTACCGGTACCATACTGAAACTACGAAATCAGAGATATGCGAGTTGTAATTTCATATCTGAGTTTTACCCCACTACCGAAGATGATGTTGATGAAGTTAATGAACTCCCTTTTGCTTGTTCCTTCACCAAATCGTAGATCGGGCACCCACAACCTATGAGAGAGATAATGATAGAGGAAGAACACGAAGAACAAGTAATATCTCAAGTAACACAATCAACAACAACAAGCACGCAGGACACACGATTTATCCCGAGATTCGACAACCCCACAAAGGAGTTCCTACGTCCTCGTTGTTGAGGTGATCACTAAGGTGTCTCTTCCACCTCCTTGCCTCCCTCAAGCAACCACAAAGGTTAGCCCGAGATTTCCACTAAGAATACAAGGGTGATACAAACACTTCGGGGTGCCCTCACAAGTAGAACAACATGGGCAACCACGAAGAACGCCTAGCCGGCTAGGGTTCCAAGAACCCAAGAGTAACAAACACAAACCAAGCCAACTAGGAGGGGAACCAAGTGCTCAAGATGCGAATCGAAGCTTTCCACTCTCAAATCTCTTCTCTCTACACAAATCTTGCAAGGGATTGGATTTAGGAGCAAAGAGGAAGAGAGAGAGGGTGAGTCAATGTTTGAGAGCCGTTTGTCTGAAGGTAGGTGGGAGTAAATGGCGTGGATAACGGTTAGAAATGAAGGAGAGAACTATTTATACACTTATCTTTGAAGCGGTACCGGTACTACCGGTCATAAGGGTTTTAACCATTACAGTCAACCTACTAGAGATTTTATGAGAAAATAGCCTACCGGTACTACCGGACATCTACCGGTACCACCGGTCAAGACCGGTACTACCGCTAGTACAATTTACAGTGAAGACGAGTTTTGCGGGAATTTGGCCTACCGGTACTACCGGTCACGACCGGTACTACCGGTCGACCACCGGTACTACCGCTAGAACAAAAACTCGCAAAACTAAAGCACTGCCACCAGCGAGATTTATGCCTACCGGTACTACCGGTTGTTTACCGGTACTACCGGCGCTCCCAGGCATAAAACACCTCTCTAAGTGTCTATGAGTGCAAAGATGTCTCTCACACGCATAATCAAAACAAATTGAGCACTAATTTCTCATCTAGATAGTCTAATTTGTATCCCTCTTAATAGTGCAGCGTTTCCTATAACTCAAGCCAAAATATAAAATCTAATCGAGCCACTTGAGAGGGAACACTTCCAAGACAATGGAATTGAGGGTGCTATCATCACCAAATGTGTCTATTCAAATTCTTTCATCGGACTAATTTGATTGTCATTAATTATCCAAAACCCACATCGGGGGCAAATGCACTTACAAAAGCTCATGAAATGCACATTTGCTTATATGGTATACTTTTGTTTCTTTTGGTTCCTCTTTCCATTCTTATCTCTCGGGTCTTATATGGGTTTTATTTCTTCCAAGGAATTCACTTATTTTAGTGTATTCACACTTATAATCATATATTCCTTCAAGAAAAAATCCTTCAGCGAGCTGTTGTCTTTATAAGGATATCATTTTTCATAAAAAGACAATATTGGTACGAGATTTCGATATTGCTATTCATGGATTTTCAGAATCCCATAACTGCATATTTTAATTCATGCCATTAGCCAGATTCATTAGGTAGCGGAACATATTTTGTAAAACTTATGTTGGAACTGGTCTCTATTAGGACCTTTTGAACCATCGCTTTTTACCGCCCATGATTTCAATGATGACCCATAATTATCCGAACATCAAGTTCAAGATATTCACTTAGCGATTTTGGTTCAACCTCAATTGCATATTTCATTTGACCCGATATGAGAGCTTCAAGCACTCTTGCCATGGACTTTGCTCCGGATCCGGATTCTCACAAAAGAGACTCATTTAGCAATTATAGAGGTAAACAAGTGTCGACACATATTTTTCTGACTTAGAAATGATCTTCGTTATTTCCCAAAATGATAGATCCATTGTTGTTCCATTTTTCTAACTTTATAGTATGTGCGCATTGCTAGGATTTTCATCTTCAGGATGAACCTCGTAGTGAGGTAACTCACCAGCAGGGTGATTTCTCTGCAGGAGTACGAGAGGAGTTTAGTCACACATAATGTGAGTTTGCTTCATGAGCATATGCTTTTGACTTAGGCCGCTAGATCTTACTTGTAGACGTCCCCACATGATTTGATCAAATGCCAATAAGTCACATGGATATAAAATTAATCCCGGTTATATCCACATCTACTTCAAGCAGAAGCATTCATTTAGACTTTAACCAATCTGGTTGCTCCTCATCAATACAAATAGTTATCTGGCATAACTCTATACTATAGAATAGAGGAGTATAACAAAACAACTAGTTTAGTTTGAATTTGTACGTTTTGATTTATAAATATCAAGGCATTCCATAAAATGGGCATTCGTCTCCCCCTAATGCCGAGATATTTAATAGCATACTAAAATTCTCCATCCACCAACTTCTAGTGGTGTATATGTATGCTTTCGAGGTGGTTTATTTGGGAAATATTACGCACTTTATTAGGGTTTTTTTTACTATTTTTATATGCAGTGATCTCGGACTTTATTAAGCAGTTGCATGAATACTGCGTGTATTTCCTTCTACAGGAGGATCATATATCCTCAACTTTCTTGCTGAGTCCATAACTTCTGGTGAATTATTAACTATTGCTCTGCAAGTTTTTGGTTTTAACAAATACATATGTAGTCTTCTAGACTTAACACCTATAGTTACTAACGTAACCTATAATTTAGCCATAACAATCCTTCAGGGGCTAATGCTCACCAATTGTTGTATAATTGACAATCAATCTGTCCATTACGTATATTGACCTTCTAGGACATATGCATGAGAAAAGAAACTAATGGTGGCATTAGGCTTTCAGACGCTTTAAGATTGGTGTGCATCGGTTGATATCAAGAATATGGCATTTAGTCGTGGTTGCCAAGCATAAATTTTGGATGCAGAGTTATTTTATAGTCCAACTTTTTTATTTATTGCCCAAAATTTGACCCAATTACTCATACCATATAGAAAAAATTGAGTCATTATATTTATTACAACATATTTTGTGTTCTATATAAAGCATGGCTTGGATCAATTCATTGTTCAGCATGAAGAGAAACTTTTAAATAGAACATATAAGACCAAGAATTTTTATTTATCTAGAAAATATTATTTCAATGCAAAGTCATTGACTTAAGCAAAAAAAAATGGCTCCTTCGCAAGAGCAACAGTGACCAGTATCCTTCCGAGATAAACTCTCAACTGATAGCACAACTTTCGTAGGTAAAAGGTATAGGTAAGAAATATCATTACTAGCATCGTAGTTGACAAGATTTCTATGGCCTTTCAAAGCCTAGGATAACTACTATAACCGACAGTTGTTTAATACCAAGTTAGCTTCTAGCTCATTGTGATTTGGGATTCAAACTTATTTACTTGCTTTCCATCTTCTGGTAGTTGGCAGGTAGATCTTATAGTAGGCGGGGTGTGGCGTATACATTGCTACTAGTCGGTATGTTGTCGCATAGAGTAGTCACTCCACGTAGATGCCACATAGCTGCCATATCATTTGGCTTACTTTTCTTATAGATAATACAATAGTTTCCCTGTATGATACCCACTGTCATTTCAGCGGCTACGAGTATCTCTAATTTCGAGTCCTGATATGCACTTCGGGGCTTCACTAGTCCAAGAAAGAACAAACAATGTTCTTCATCGGGCAAATGTACTGTGCTTTCACTCTAATCAGAAAAAAATCCCAGAAAATTTATTATTTTGGTATTTTTGTAGCAACTTCATGTTGCCTAGGGGAATATATATTAGCTTAAAGTCACAAAACTTTGGTTTGAAATAAACCTCAGCTAGGATAACACCTCATACTGTTTCTGCAGTAGAGAGACAAGGGCAACATATTGACTTCAGATCTTGTCTGACTAATGTTTGTAAGCTATTATCATGTTTAGAAATTATACCTAGGCAAGGTATTATCTCCCCTCGAGGGAAGGTACAAATAACTCCCAAATTCAGGTGTTTGATATACCAACAAGTCTCATGCAATGGTTTTTCTTTAGGTTACTTCTGGTAAATAAATCAAAGCATTAAAGAGAGCGCTAGAGAGAGAAAAATGGTCTTATATATAGTCATACACATTTCATTTATTTCCCAAAATTCTCCAAGCATATGCATTGTTCCAGGGTATTTACAGTGGCCTTAGGATAATACTTTAGGATTATATAACCCATAGAAATGTAACCATATATAAACATTGCAAGCAAAACATAAGGCAATATAAAACCTTCCGATGGGTCAAAACCATTTTTAACATAAAATTGTGGAAGCTCATAGACCTAGAAAATTTTGCTTCTAGATTATACAGTGGAAAAATGCACTGTATCAAACAAATTAATACTCTAAAAAGAGGTATTTCATGTCCACATCACAAAATATCCTCATGATATACCACTGTCAAAAAAAATCCTGATATTATATTAAAATTCAAGTTTTCTTAATTGCAAAAAAAAGTACCATACACAAAAGCTTATATGCAAGATATTGCCATAAAAAACTCATAAACCTTCCGGGCTTTTCAAAAAATGCATAGATATAATGGCACAAAGGCACCAAGGTGTTTGTATATTGGCAGGTGCGTGACAGCCCCTGCCTCCACTTTTGGTGGTGAGTAGTGCATGACAGTACAACCGTCTAGGACTACATGTACCACTCATAGGCACGACAACCGCACCACGATGGATTGATTGCATTGAACCACAATATGGGCATAGCGGGGATGGATGGTATTGCAGCAACAGGCGACGACGAGGCTGCATCACAGTAATGGAGAGCAAAGTGCATATTGGCCGCTCAACGGTGGTATGCAGGTAGCACAAGCCGAACGGCGACAACTTCAGGCGTCACGCATGTTGTGTCCGACTTTGAGCGGTGTGTGGTTCCAGTACAGCGGTGTAGTGGCAATATGCCTTCCAGACCGGTGCCGACTATGTTGACAAAAAAACTTTATCTAAAGTTCAGTCAGACATATCCAACAACGGAACGTCTAGCATGTGCTTGTTCAAGACAAAAAAAAATCTACTAGCATATATATGTAATCTTCAGGATTGATCTAGTAGAACTTGAACCACACATGGATGACAGCACGGTTCAATAACGGAGAAAACTAATAACATGCAAAGATCTAATAGGCTAACATGTGAGCATCATTGACCGTGGTCCGTAGAGCGTACCGAAAGAACACATCTAGTGTTATATGAAAAAAAATTCTACTAGTGTTGTACACTTTAGAAGATCTACTAGAAATATTAAAATCTACAGGATTTATAATAAAAATCTAGTAGAACAGTAAGGCAAAGAGATTCAATGACAAACCATGACACATTCGTTGTTGTGGAAAATTCATGTCACGTAGGGCATACTAGCATGGTTGGGCGCGCTGCCGCTGCACCCTCGATGAACAGTGAAGAAAATATTTTAAATTCGCTTGAGCAAAAACAAAACAGTGAATGTCGATGCCGTGTCATAACAGTGTCGGACGTCACTTCATGGACAGTGCTGAACAGTCACAGAGGTGCTGGCTGGCTAAAAAAAACTTATGGTTGAGGGATACTGCTATAGGCATGGTCGAGGACCTGCGTCGGCCGAGACCGCAGCACGTTGCCGAGATGATCATGGCTCACTCTTCTGGTCGAGGGCAATGGCGCATGTGTACTGGACTGACCATAGACGACGCTCCAAGATCAGGTGCAACTCATCCCCAGTGAATCAAACATGGATCAGAAAACAAATTCGTGATTAGACACAAATCGATCCAATGCAAATAAATTAAGAGAAAAAAAACCCATCTGCTTGCCTTGTCCTCTACGGAAAAAAAATCTACTAGCATTAATCTACAGGATTAAATCTAGTATACTGAAAGACAAACCATTCGCGGTCGAGACCACCACGTCTCCAGGAACGCCAGGCATGATTAGCACACATGCGCGTGATCCATCTCATGTGTGTGTTGATGGCGTCGATTTGATCCGAGCATGACAGATCTCGCGTGCGTCGATTGGCCCAGAGCGGATGGCGCCGCAACGGAAGGATCAAAACAGTCGGCGAGTCAATAACCGAGCAGACCGGCCGAGCGGAAATAATCTTTGATTAGTGACATCAAAAACAAATTGATCTCAAATTGAACAATGAAGAACGACAAACTCAATTGGAAGAGCTGCCGATAACGTGTTGAGAATCGGCCTATTCGCGGATTGGCAAATCAGTTTTCCCGTTCCCAATCTCAAGAAAGAGGCATGTATAAGTTGTAGATAGTCTCTCTTCTAAACCCAAAACCAAGACATAAGAGCACGCATGAGACACACGTATATGACGGGAGCCATATCTTCATTAGTTTTTTCATGTATACATCAGTCCCTTTATAGATGTCATCAGGGCATATATGGTAGGAGCCCATCAGAGCATATATAGTAGAGCTTATTAATCCTCTAATTGAAGAATTCTTAACAGCGTGCAACTCATGCGCCCATTGGATATGACCAGGCTACGGCCCCCAGAGGCCCAGAGCATGAGCCATTGACTACTGTGAGCCCATCAAAACATATATGGTATGGGTTTATTAATCCTCTAATTGAAGAATTCTTAACAGTGTGCAACTCATGCGGCCGTTGGATATGACCAGGCTACGGCCCAGAGGCCCAGAGCATGAGCCATTGACTACTGTTGCGCCTAACTAATACCGTGACACCGACTGCTCCAGGTCCCAGCATCGTGTCACCATTTTTGCGTGACTCTGTCGCTTATCGTCATGGTTACTATCACCATCTTTTTTCTCATATTCCTCATTCCAAATCATAAATCGTTATAATTTTTCTAGATACAGTCTTTATATCTTGACGTACATAATATCCAAATATACAACAAAAGCTATGTATATCTACAAAACCAGATACAACGGATGGAGTATATACGAAGAGATCGGATTACAAGAGTCCAACCCTAATTGTGCCCTATACTACTAAATATAACTTAAAGTCCTAACGTAACCGAACTCATACATAATAACACGGACCACCATACTACCTCTGTCTCAAAAAAATGTCGCTATATGATATTCGTGCCGGTCAAACTTTATTTACATCTCCAGATAAATTTATTATGAAAATATATTCAACGATTTGTCTAATGATACTAATTATGCACTATAAATACTAATATTTTCTTATATATATTTAGTCAAAGTTAAACATGTTTAACTCCTCGGGAAACAAGAATGACACTTATTTTGGGATGGAGGGAATAGCTGATAGGGCCTATCTCAAGGCCCTAAAAGTCTATTGTAACTTGTAGTTGTTTAAAAATATATATATTAGCTAGGGTCTTGGGGTTGTTGTTTGGAATAGAGCTAGCAAACGTGTCCATACGTTACAAAAGAATATAGACCTTATTGCATGGTCATCTAAACGACTCACATTATCCTTTCTGATATACATGGGAATTGATCTCTCCTTTATCTTTTCCAATATAGATGGGAATGAGCAGCAGGAACTCTCCTTTATCCAGTTTAGTCGTAGTAGCTAGAGTTTAGATTGAATATATATGTCCGATGAGCTATTTTCATTTCTTGTAGCATCCAACCTAAGTTCTTCGTAGTGTTTTTTTTTTTGCAGGGTTGATGTAATTGGTGAGGATGGTTATATTCCCTGTTTGTATCTTTGTATCACCGGCTTGCTAGATTCCGATCTCGCGATGTCCGGGAAGAGTTATATGGACTTTCCAGTTTCAGCATGATTGGTATTGATGGGCCAAATTGATGGTCCCTTGATCATCTTCGAAAATAAATGTGACTGTTACTCTTTCAATGTGTCATATGTATCAAGAGAAGTTCTCACAGCTTTAGATCGTGCAATGTTTCTAAGGTTTGAAGCCTATCGTTATAGATGATTGGAGGGTGATGCTCTGATGATTGTCATTGGCGTCACTGAGTTTCGACATATCAGATCAGGCAATCATCGAGGTCATAGATTGGAGATGAAGAATGTCATTAGGGGGCTTTGGATTAAATCTAGTTTTATTTTTCTTATTATCTAGAGACTTAGATGTAAACAAGTCCTTCCCTTTCATTTAATAGAATCCCTTCCCCTTCGTCCAAAAAAGTAGTTTTGTTTGAGCGAAACTTTTTTCCTCTCTTCAGTATTTTTTTGTTACTTATGGAAAGTGTTGACATGGCATCATATTTAATGGAAAATGAAATCTATGTTAGGATTTGCCTAAAAGAATCTAATGAGTAATGAGCAGGCCGTGATAACATATAGTACTCCGTAATATGTTGGGATAATGGGAAGAGCCTAAAATAATGATCTTTGTTCTTCATGAAAACAAATGAGGCTAGACAAAATAATTGGATTTGGTCTAGGAGTAATTGTCTTCAAGGGAAAAAAAAACAAGAACACATCAGAATACCAATGAGATCAAATGATTAAGAAAAGCTTCCATAAAATAGCGATTAAAATAAAGGAGGACACAAGTCGCTGACACCTGGGACCCAGCGCCAGAGACGCGGCTTTTTCAGCTTTGTAGTCTCTAGTAATCTCCGGTCTCCTCGTCTCGTTTCGACGTTTCCTCTTCCCCGTGACGTCACTACGTCACCCATCCTCACCGGCTGTCGGCACCCGCCCGCCGCTGATCCCCGCCGCCGTGCCACGACCCCTCGTGGGTTCAGATCAGGCCACCATCGCGAGCGGCGATCTGTACGCCGTCCGCGCTCGCACGCCTAGCGCGATGGCGCACCCGATGTACGGCTCCGGGCCGCTCCGATCCAGGTAAACCCTACCGTACCACCTCCGCCTCGTCTGGCCCCGTCGATTTGCCCCCCTTGAAATTGTATCAGTTCCCGTGATGGATTTGGGTTACTTGCTGGCGGGGTCGCAGGAACGCGGCGAGCTCGGACGAAATCCAGCTGCGGATCGACCCGGTGCACGGGGACCTCGACGAGGAGATCGACGGGCTGCACTCCAGGGTCCGCATGCTCAAAGGGGTAAGGTTTGGTTCCCCTTTTTCCTTGATCCTTCGTGGTTTTTCATATTCGTAGCGTGATGCATGATAGCTTTGCTTGATTCTAGGGTGCTTGGTTATCCGTGATTTTTGAACTACAAAACATATTGATTGGGTACGCACGTTGTAGATTTTTTATGGGACGATGTAATATATGTTTCATAGTTGCTTGTTTCTGATTTCACATGTAACCCGATTCGCGATTTAGTGCCTGTGGTGGTGCGGCTTGCTAGTTCGGCTAAGCTGGTTCTATTGTCTTCAAACCTAATTGAATCGCTCGATTCTGCTTTAAATATTATCCGCTTTGTGGTGGTGTACAGTTCAGCTAAACTGGTTCCGTCATCTTTAAACCTACATGAATTGTGAATGGATGGAACTTGAATTAGAATCTCAGGTGAGAATAAGAGGCGATCATGTTGGTTTCATCTGAGGTGCTAGCAAGCCTTCTAAAACCAGTTCCATTATCCTGCTACATCTAGGCTGTCTGCAACACAAGGATATGAAGGGAATTGTACAGGGGATAGTTCAGTTCTTATGGGAATAAGAAAAAAGTTTGCGTCTTATCAGAGTAAATTTTGTGCAAAATTTCCATAACTGATGTCATCTGGTGTATTTGCAAAGGCAATATATTATTTAGTGTGTGTCAAGGTTGTTTGATCTGCTTTGAAGTTTGAATCTTTTTGTTAACAGTCAATCAACATACATATGGCTTAGTTGGTGCTGCATTGTTGTTAGTTTTCATCAGTATATCAGAAATGCTGGGTCCTCTTGGTTTACCCATTGCTTCTGACCTTGTTGATTTCTACTTTGTTTAATCTACTACAATGAGGTCTCAATGATTTCATTAAACCTTATTGTGCCAGTGGCTTCGTACTGTTTAAGGCCTTGCTGTTGCAAGCTCTCTCACAGGTTGGATTTGTTGAAGACCAGTTATTTGCATTCTTGTAGAACCAACCTTATCAATATTTCAAATGTATTGCTTATAGGATTTATATCTAATGTTTGAACAAGTAACAAAAATGCCTTAAGATAATGATCGTTCATTCTTGCTACAGTTACATACAAGCTGATTTTTGTACTATTTGTAATTAGCTACTAGTCAAAGAGTTTGTTCTTTTTTGGAAGGTAAGTTTGACTTTTGGTGTTTGATCAACTGTTTCTCCAGGTGGCCCAGGAGATAAATTCTGAAGCCAAGTTCCAGAATGATTTTCTTCATGAACTGGTATTTTCTCTTCCTTTTCTTATTAACAGCCTGTGGTATTATTTTTTGGTAGCCCTTGGTTATGTCTTGGCTATCATAGATAGGTAGCTGGTGTGCATATAACCCATTTTTCCCCTCTCAGATGTATTTGCTCCATATTCAATCTGTGTTATGTGATACTTGCCAGAACCTTTTTCACTCTTTTTGTATTCGAAATTTGTGTCTACATGTCAAAGGACTAAGTATTTGTTTTAGCCTTTTCTGGATTTAGGGCCTGTTTGGATCCATTAGCACTAAAAATTAGCAGCTAAAATTAGTACTAGCAGATCCAAACAGACCTGCTAACTATTAGCTGGAGGGTTGCTAAACTATTAGTTCCATTAGCAGGTTTGGAGTTGCTAATAGGTACTAATAGTTCATATGCACCTTTAATTTACTATCCAACAACCTATTAGCAGGTGGATCCAAACAGCCCCTCTGCTAAAAATTAGCTAGCAAAAATTTAGCAGCTATTACCTATTAGCTAGCTAATTTTTAGTGCTAATGGATCCAAACTTGCCGTTAATATGCTGTACAGGTCAGGTATTTTGTATGGCCTTGAAGTCCCCTTAGACAAACACTAGCAAACTGATAATTTCTGGATTTATGTGTTGCATCCTACATTCGTAAAGCCTATGTCACCTTTGAGTAATACAACAACAATATTATTACCTTCAGAAACAGTTAATCTTTGCTATGCTCTTTGACAATCTATATCGGAGTTATGCTCTGACTTGGGTTATTGCTTGTGCATGTACAGCAAATGACCCTTGCAAAAGCTCAGGCTGGAGTGAAGAACAACATGCGGAGGTTGAACAAGAGCATCATCCAGCAGGGCTCAAACCATGTTCTCCATGTTGTCCTCTTTGCGCTGTTTTGCTTCTTCGTTGTCTACCTCCTGTCAAAGTTCTCTAGAAGATAGTTCCCGTCTTCGGTGGGAAAATCTAGGATACCATGACTTGTATGTAGTCTAAAGAAAAAAAATGCTATTGTACTTTTGTCTGGCCTTGTATCCTAAGTCTTCTTGTTGAAATTCGAAACAAACAAGAAAAGGGAAACAAAGATTTAGTCTAACCTCATCGACTGATCCGTATGGTTGGAACTGTTGGGATTTCAGTTTGTACTACAGGGACGTTCTCCCTTGGGTGTTTCGTTGAGTGTATGCAACGAATTGAGCGTGGATCAGAAGTGGCATATAGTAGGATAAAAAAAGACTAATGTTAATCACATCATTCAGTACAATGCCTAGCTTGTATGTGAATCGATTCCTGCTTTTTGTAGGATTATATTCCATTGTAACTAGCTGGGAATCGATTCCTGCTTTTTGTAGGATTATATTCCATTGTAACTAGCTGGGGTGTGACTTTGCCTGGTGGAACTGGATTTGGTTGAACAAGGATATTTAAGGCCGTCAAGGTAGGTGTGCACGCCATCTCATTTTGAATAAATGGCTGTGGATTAATTTAAGAGGCGGCCCGCTACTCAAAGTGAGGAGTATCCGTATATATGGGCTTATCATTGTCACCTTGAGTTCAAATTGGCAGAATATGATGGAACTATAGTTGAAAAAGACTACAAGAGGAACTGTCTAATCTTTATCTGTTCACAGAGCATATATATCTGCTGCTAGAAGAGTCATTCCTTCTGTTCCTAGAGAGCTCGAGGAATACATTGCAACTGCATATTCCAGCATCCGCCAAGAGGAGGGCAAAGTCAAATGCACCAACCTCCTACACAACTATCAGGACACTTTTGAGCATACTCTGTATTTGTATTGTAAGTAACTTGACTGTTTTCCCTACACAATACCATATGAAAATATCTCTTTAAACATGATGCTGCTTTGCCTATTTCAGGCCTTGACAAGACTTAGGTTTTCAGAGTGATGTCGATGAAGCACTGCGACTGATGCAAATGTCCAAGTACTCGTTATACTCAGATGACTGCCAGCGGTCTGGCCTTGATGCATTATCTGACATATATTCCATCCTGAGAGTGAGAGACGAAGCTGATAGGGCGAGCAGCATCGATGTGAGATATGCTCATGCTCTTGATCTCCAGAAAGGTACAGTTTCTACTTTCTACATACACGTACCGGTACAGGTGCGCAATTCAGTATGGCCTGATTGCTGAAAAATTGGTTGCTGCTAAAATGTCTGTGAATCACAGGGACACAGCGAGACTCAATTGAAGGAGTGCTTGGAGGAACACGCTTCCCTGAATGTGTGGCAGATGCAGATCCATCCAAGCACCTTTGACATCCACTTCATCGATGCCTGATGCAGAAGCCAATACCAACCACCTAACAAACATTTCATCATGAGCGTCTCTGAAGTACAGACTGTAATTCCCACAGTTCCAATCATATGGATCAGTGGATGAGGTTAGAATAAATCTCGTGCACTACAACTCGGTCTCTTGGGAGTTCCTCATCCAGCTCATCACCTTCATTGGTTTTCCGGCTAGATGGACCCAATGGATCACAATTCTTCTATCCACCGCCACTACGAGGGTCCTGATGAACAGGAGGCCAGGCAGAAGGATCTGCCACGCGCGTGGCCTCCGGCAGGGCGACCCACTCTCGCCTATGCTGTTCGTCATCGTCATGGAGGTCCTCAATAGCATGATTTCGGCCACGGATAGTCATGGGGTGCTCCAGCCTCTGCTTTCGACTTTGATCCGTAACCGCGCCTCCTTGTACGAGGACGATCTGGTCGTCTTTCTCTCGCCCACGGCGGGTGACTTGAGGTGCATACGAGCCATCCTCGACCTCTTCGTTGACGCCTCGGGCCTCATCACCAACATGAACAAGTGCTCGATTTCACCGATTCGCTGCTCCGAGGCAGACGTCACTGCCATACTTGAGGCCTTCCCGGGGCGGCTCGCGCCCTTCCCATGCACGTACATGGGCATCCCACTAACCCTGCTGAAGCCTCGACGCGCGGATGAACAACCGTTGATTGATAAGGTAGCTGCCAGGATCCCCACCTGGAAGGCAGGGCTACTCAACAACGCGGGTTGTGCAACTTTGACCAAGGGCACCCTCTCAGCCATCCCCGTCCATGTCTCCATCGCCACTAGCATCTCTGCTTGGGCGCTGCGTCAGATCGATAAGTGGCGCCGCGCCTTCCTCTGGGCTAGAACTGATGCGGTCACGGTAGGCAAGTATAGAGTCGCTTGGCGAACAGTGAACGCCCGTGCTACGGTGGGCTAGGCGTCCAGGACCTCAAGATCGTTGGTTTTGCCGTTCGCCTGCGCTGGGAATGGTTGCGCCGTTCGCGGCATATCTAGGCTGTGCGGTCTCCCAAGGAAGTCCGAACGCAAGGTCCAGAGCATGTTTCAGTCGTCGGTCACGGTGGCCATCGGTGATGGTTTGTCGGTCAAGTTCTAGACTGACTCTTGGCTACCTGATGGCCTGATTTGTTTTGCCCTCACCTGTTCGCCGCCATAGGCAAACGACGTCGCCACAAGTCCGTGCGCGAGGCTATCACCAACAGAAGCTGGGTACGAGATATTCAGGGTGCCCCGACCGCCCAGGTGCTGTGTGACTACATCGTAGTCTGGGCAAAGGTCAACGGGGTGGTGTTCGATGACCTCAAAAGCGACAGATTCATTTGGCGATGGACTGCAGACGGCACATACTTCGCCTCTTCTACCTACAGGGCCTTCTTCATCGGCATGACTTCCCTTCGAGGCGCTAAGGAGCTTTGAAAGGCTAGGGCTCCGCCGAAGTGTAAGTTCTTTTTTTGGCTGTTGTTGCATGATCGGCTTTGGACGGCGGCGTGAAGGATGCGACACGGGCTGCAAGATGGGGATGTATGTGCCCTTTGCGACTAGGAGCAGGAGACGTCACGTCATCTCGCTGGTGAATGTGCCTTTGCCCGGGAGGTGTGGTTCAGGGTGTTGTCACCCATCGGCCTCGCCAACCTCGCGCAACAGCCTGGGATCGCCTTCATCGACTGGTGGTTGTTGTTTAGACTCCAGCTTGAATCGGCGAAGCGCAAAGGTTTTGACTCCCTCATTATTCTCGGAGCTTGGTGTATTTGGAAGGAATGTAACCAGAGGGTTTTCTATGGTGATGGCCGCACGCCCGTCGCTATTGCGTTCGTGATTGAGGAGGTAGATCGCTGGTCTTAGGGAGGGTACGACTACCTTGCCGCGTTGTGGGAGTCTAGGGACATTGGTTGATCTTCGCCAGTCGAAAAGGTCACAAAATTTGTTCTTATGTAATACGTCGTTGCTGTTACAGGGTTAACTTTGTTTGGCCGTATTATGCCATTCTAGGCTGACCGGCGTTAACTACGTAACAAACTCATTTTCCTTAACATATAAATGCTAAGCATGGTCGGAAAAAAAAACTACTAGAACACGGGGGCACGTGACTATCTCGTGCTCTTCTCTCCTCTTCTATCTCTTCTCAGTTATCACCAGCGGAGAGAAATCAAACCCTAGCCCCCGTCGTTGCACCTTCGGATCTCCGGCGAACGCCACCGCGGATATAGTGATTCCACCCCGCGAGATTGAAGCCCCTTGGTCTGGGAATTTCAAGGTGCGTGCTTGCGGTTGGTGATTTGGGGGTGAAGGAGGTGGAAGGCTATGGGCTCGTCCTCGAAGGTGGTGCGGCCGGAGGAGGTGCTGGAGTCGCTGAAGAACGACGGCAGCATCGATGCGCTCCGCATGAAGATCATCGCCCAGCTCAAGGCCAACGTACGTGCAGGCTTCCCTTCCTCTCCCGATTCCCCTCCTATTCCGTTGAGGCCTTTATTTTGTCTCCTCCTTACTACTATATTTATTATGTTAGAAGTTTTTTGTTGTATGATAAAAAAAACATTATACAGTTCCTCTAAAAAACATTATACAGTTAAGAAATCACTTCCAGCTTAAGTTGGTAGAACTGCTAAGGAGATGACATTATACAGTTAAGAAATCACGTCCAGCTTAAGTTGGTAGACCTGCTTAGGAGATATGCTCATAGTATGCGACCCTGGGACGGTCTGAATTAATGAACTGCTATCCAGGTTGTGCGCTTTCTGTAATAGATGGAATCAGGAAGCTCTGTGACTAAATCGTTAAAATTAAGTTAGAGTTCAGTAGATTATTTAAATGCTGTTGCAGTTCATAGGCGATCGTGCATGTCCCAAGGGACCGTTAAACAGGGAATTGGTTTGCATGAGAGTTAGGGTATTTAGTTGTTCTTTGCTGTCACTTGGCACGCGTTTCGTCGTCTGTTTCAATCTGTACTTCTCTTATATCAACATGACGGTTCAGAATTGTTTTGCACGAGAATTTGGGTATTTAGTTGTCCTTTGGTGTCACATGCCGTTTCCTCATTGGTTCTGTTCTACTTTTCCCCATATCAACGTGATGTATCAGGAATTTGTTTGCACAAGAATTTAGGTGTTCACTTTTCCTTTGGCGTCACTTGGCACATGTTGTTTCCTCAGTGGTGTCATTCTGTTTTCCCATCCTTTCAGCATTATGTTTTGGAAAACTGTTCTTTTTCTTTCCTTATTTATTAGCATAAGGTTCCATAGTGCATATGGCAGGATATTCCTGTTGATGTAGAATAACATCATTTCTGCATTGTCTTATGCTACATGTACCCTTCTTCATGCTCTTGGCATCACTCTATGTCAGACTCACCTGACCAATAGAGTAGTGAGAAGTGGAGACTTGTCGATGAACTTTCTTACTTTGATTTCAGGAAGATATGAAGAAAAACACTATGATGATGGTGGAGCAAAGCAAGGTACTGAATACTCCTGGAGCTGAGAAAAAGACCAAGAGGGAGTTATTTGATGCACTTCGACAGGAACTGGAGTAAGCTCCTGTCTTTCTGTTTGAATCTATGCTCAGTAACAGTACATTGCCTGGTTTGTATTTGGCCTTAACCACAAATTGCTTATCTGTATATTACAAAATGTTTATAGCAGTTTTTACTAACAAGTAAGAACATGTATGGCCTTGATCTCATACACAAATCTCCAGGTCTAGGATAAGTGATCTTCCTACGTTGCTCGTTGCTGGTTGTTCAAAAAGTAGTGAAGTGATATAGTTCCCATGATTTTATTTGTTCTTCCATTGTTCTGGCGTATTGTTTATATTGTGGAAAATCCAAATTTACATCTCCTGCATTTTGCAGTTTTGACTCCATTCCCAGCTTCTTGCCTCAACCAGTACAAAGATTTCATCAAAACTATGATGCAGTGCTAACTGTTTTATGCAATGCAGGACTCCAGTCCTTGAGAAAGCCTCCAAGGCAGTTTGGGAGTTGATTCTAGACAATGGCGGATTAGGGAAAGAGATAACCGAAACAGTTGAGAAAGTCTTCTGCCGGCTCAGTGGAATTGACATGATGCCACCTCCGCCTTCAGCCGCTGGTGCTCATCAAGAGAAAGATGACATGGTTGTTGATGAAGTTGTGAAGAGCAAGGAGGTGGATGCTTTTGAACCATCCTCATCAAGGAAGAGACCCTTCAGCGACGTCAACCGAAAAGGAGCAGGTGCTTTACCAAATGGCAGTGCTACAGACCAGCATGATGTGTCCGAGGATAGTGACCAGAAGATATGATGCTGCTCTGTGCTTAATTTTTAGTTCAGGATGAAGTAGCTTTGGTGCTTGAATGATAGCAAGTCGAATTCTGATCCCTGCATATTCTAGGGTTGTATGGTATATTGGCAAGTTATACCTCTTGTTCATACAAGTTCTGTGAGCAACTCTGCAACTGCTGTAGGATATTTCAGTTTTCAAGAAAGCAGCTGCTGTTGAGTTTATTCTGAATATAGAATAAATTGCTTGACTAATTCCTCTTGACAGTTTTGTGGTATGTTTAAGTTGTAATCATTCAAGAGTTATGTTAGATGCTTCTTCGTTTTGCAATATTTACTAATTTTCTCTAGAGGGATTTCACTAGCAATTTTCCAATGGTACCTTGGTCTGAGTTGGATGGTAATATTTTATTTTTTTTTTCTTGTTTAGTTTTGACTTTTGAGGGATGGAATGGGGATCCATCACAACATTATTCATCAAAAGCACTTGTTTACTGTAAACATGAAAGAAAGACCTTACATGGTTTGTCTAATCTATGATGACTCCAAACCAAAAACACCAATAGCAACCGGAGAGTTTTGTCCCCACTAAAAAGTCCCTCCTTTTTGCAAAAATAATCCCCAGTGTCCTTGGTAACCAAAAGCATAAAACCTTACCAGAAAATTTGATAAACCTTACCAGATTGTGGTGTGCTAGTTGCCTTTTGATGCCCAAACAATGGCATAAATGCACTGAAACAACTATTTTGGTTTCACTAGTGAAGGTTTTTTTTTCTTTGCTTCGGTTCCGTGAGAAGCTTTACCAATAGAGCTGAAGCTGTTTTCGGAAAACGTTTGATAAAACAACTTCTCGGGAGGGTAGGGTAGTAGAGAGGGAGCTAGGAGAAGTATTTTTTAGCTTTACCAGTGTTCCTGATAGCAGAGAGGGAGGCATTCTACTAGTACAGTTGTGATAGGCTTCTCTGCCCAGCATTACATCATTGACATCATGAAATGGTCTGTTGTTCACTACAATGGAGTACAAGCGAAGAAATCTAACTGGCCACCATTTCTTACAATTTATGATGTAACTTTGCCTGGTGGAACTGGATTTTTTTTTTTTTTTGAAATCTGGTGGAACTGGATTTGGTTGAACAGAGAGGATCTTTAAGGCTGGGCAGGATAGCCGAACACGTCGTCTCATTTTGAATAAATGGCTGTGGATTAATTTGCAAGGCGGTCCACTAAAAGTGTGGAGTATCCATATATATGGGCTTATCATTGACACCTTGAGTTCAAATTGGCAGGATATGATGGAATTATAGTTGAAAGAGACTACAGGAGAAACTGTCTAATCTTTTAGGAGCACCTTATTATTGCTTCAGGGTTCATCTTTTCTTAATGGACATTGCTTCCGAGTTCACATTTGCTATCTATATTAACTTTGGTTGCCTGATGCAATTTAAACTCTTACACTTCTGAGCTATCTAGTATAACAAATCGAGATAGCTCCAAAGTTTTATTTGTTTTACAGCCCAGAATGCTCAGTGGGCTTTTTTTCTGTGCGGACAGCGTAGCACTGGTTTCGACTTGCACGCCTCAGATACATATTTGTGGCCAAGAATTTTTAGTGGACTGACCATTAGCGCTTTTTATTACTGGGCCCCGTAATTATTACACCTTGTACGATTCAAAACGCCGTCACTTTTTGCTTTTTAATACACTCTACCTCTAGTCTTTCTTAATTTTATATCGGATTCGGGAAATGTGTCAGGCCCGATTTTCCTTGCTTCATTAGATACCTTGGAAATATACTTCCTCCGTATCGGGTTTAGAAGTCGTTTAGAACAGCGACATGGTCTCCAAAACATAACTTTGACCTCTTGTTTTTATAAAAAATATTTATGAAAAAATGATATATATATATATATACATACTTTTATTAAAGTATTTTTCAAGACAAATTTATTCATATAATTTTTACATTTGTAAACTCAACAACTTAAAAGTTATTGATGATTTATATTCTCAATGTTTAACTCAAACCTTGTCCAAAATGACTTCTAAATCCGATACGGAGGGAGTATACTACTTCGCAAACATTTGTATACTTTCTTTGGTATTTTGTTCTCATGTACGACGGGCTCTTTCCATTCCAATGGTTTGTCATTGATTTGACAAAACTAAAAGATTCTGGAAGGACCAGGCGTTTTCATAGCAAGTCCCATCAAAAGGAATGATTCCTATCAAAAATATATGAATAATGTTATAAAATATGTTGCTAGCGGTTGGAACATTTCCCTCTCCGTCTCTCATGATCAACATAGTAGATGAAAGTAGAACACATAGAGACAAGATGTAGGGAGACTATTCTTTATTCCTCTGAATATTGGTAATTACAACATATAGCTCCCACGTATATATAGTCCTACCAAGGCCTAAGAGTTTTGGTAAGAGCCTACATACAAACGGACTAGGATTAGGATTTCTCCTTCTCCTTTCCTTCTAGGATAGAGTCTGTATGTTTTACAACACTCCTCCTTGGGCGATTACCATGATATGCACATGCCTCGTCAAAAACTTCATTCGAAAATCCAGTGGGAAAAACGGTTCTTGGAGAAAAGAGTGCATCACATTCGTTAATTGAATTGCACATGTTGTCTTATTAAAAACCTTGTGTGAGAAACCTTCGAGTAAAAACTCACATAGGAAAAAAGAGTACAACATTTAACCTTCTTGGTTATGTATCTTCAGGATATTCTATTCTTCATGATAGATATTGATCTTCATGATCTACGCATAATTAGCAAATATGATCTACTTGATCTTTATAATTTTAGTGGTTTTAATTACTTTTAAGGTAGATTCAATCAAATTGCTCCCCCTTATAAAGCTATCCTTTAAACTTCATTGTTCAAACCACCACTTTCATAAATATGTGCTTAATAATGGTATACAGTACCACAATACTATATCTTTTAAAGCGTTGGCTCACAATTCTTATATGAATTATAATATAAGAAAATAAGAGTGAAAGCATCTAGGCCCGAGAGTTGGTTTCGGCAATTGATGACAACGTATTATTACCATGACTAACGTGTATTTTGCAGAAACTTTGGTAAGTTAGGTCATGGGATTGGTAACTGCTTTGAGCACTATGGTATTCATGCCTCTTGATGGAAATCGTTTCGGTTTTCAAAGGATTAACATCAAGATTAAGGACGGTTAGTTTCGGACGTCGAGGTGTTGAGTTTACGTTCAGAATAGTCGTTAGGATCTTCGCTTTTTTCTTTGGCCGTACTATAAAGGGGGGCATGAGCGAGTAGCTTGACCTAGGTAAGTCTTTTGTTTAGGTGTGGTGCACACTTATCAAACTTAGCACTAGGTAGCTCAGGTGAATCCCAAAGTTCAGTTGGAAGAAACTCGGTTCAAGTTGCGTCACGTTTCGAAGTCGTTTGAGCCGTTTACCCATTGACCGGACGCGGTCTCTGTCTTGACCGGACGCGTCCGGTCAGTGCTGACAGTCACTATGTTTCAACTTGGTTGACCGGACGCGGTCCTTGCGAGGACCAGATGCGTTGATCGTGTTGACATGTGTCACAGAGGGTAAGTAAACTAATTAGACGTGACTGGAAAACGATCGAACACGTCCACAGTGCGTCCGGTCTCGTTCCAGTAAGGTACTTCGCTGACCGGACGCGTCCGGTCATCACTGATCGGACTCGACCGAGAGTACGATCAAAGTACAGTAAGGTCCTTGCATGATCGAACACGTCCGGTCACCTCTGATCGTTGCGTCCGGTCACTCAGCGCTGTCAGTTTCAAATTCGACCGTTGCCATCGACTGGCGCGTCCGGTCAGCACATATTTTGCTGAGTTGGCAGGTAACGGTTGGAATTGACTGTGGAGTGTATAAATACATCCCCTTCACCTCTTTTAGAGGTCTCTTGCTCATTTATTCAGCTGAGAAATACCTTTCAAGTGCAAGGAAGTGCAAGAGCTCTAGTGAGGGTTGTGATTTGAGAATCAAAGTTTAAAATCCCTCATTAGTGACTAGAGAGTAGCAAGTGTACATCCACCTTCTTATTAGGCTTGTTGTGGTTAAGTGAGAGTTCTGACTTGTTACTCTTGGTGATTGCCATCACCTAGACGGCTTGGTGGTGATTGAGAGTTTGGTGATCATCCGGCGGAGCTTGTGGATGACCCAACTCATCTTGTGAGCGGTTTTGGACGATTCACCGCGATGGAGTGTCAAAGAATCAGCCCGTAGAGAGCACTTGATCCTTGCGCGGATCAAGGGGGAGCTACACCCTTGCGCGGGTGCTCCAACGAGGACTAGTGGAGAGTGGCGACTCTCCGATACCTCGGAAAAACATCGCTATGTTCCTAACCCTTACTTTCAAGCAATTACTTTCTCGTATTACTTTTGTTACTTGGTTTACTTTCCTAGAATTGTCATGCTAGACTAGGATTGGAACTTATGGTGCAAAACTTTTTCCGGTAGAATCACAAGGAACACTAGTAGGCACTAGGGGTAAATTTTGGCTTGTAGGATTTAATTCTTGCAATTAATTTTTAGAAAAGCCCAATTCACCCCCCTCTTGGGCATCTTGATCCTTTCAATTGGTATCGGAGCCGAGTTGCTCCTAAATTAGGCTTCACCGCCTAGAGCAAGATGTCTAATGGGGAAGGACCACCTCCTACCTTTAAGGGAGATGATTTTCCATATTGGAAAATCCGCATGGAGGCATACCTCGAAGCCATAGATGTTGGGTGTCTTAGAGCCGCCACCGAAGGGCTTCCCAAAATCAAGGATCCCGCTAACCCAAGTGGTGACGAGAAGAAGTACGACCGGTGGAATACAAAGGTAAAAAATGCACTCTACCAGGGCCTAGGCAAGGATATCTTCAATCATGTACGTAATGCAAAAAACGCTCATGAATTGTGAGAAAACCTTTGTGCTCTCCATGAGGGAACTAAGAGTGAGCGTGAGGAATGCTATCACATTGCTTTAAAGAAAATTAATTCTTTTGAGATGCTTTCCAAAGAAAGTGCTGATGACATGTACACTCGATTGAATGTTCTTGTAGAGGATCTCAATGCTCTCGGGCTCACTCAAATGAGTCCATCGGATGTTGCAAGGAGGATCTTAAGTGTTCTTCCCGTTGAGAAGTATGGTCATATTGTCACCGTGCTTCACCAAAGTGATCTCTCCACCACAACACCGACACAAGTATTGGGAAAGATCAATGCACACGAGATGTACATGCATATTACTCCGAAAGAGGGCTCATCATCTTCCAAGAAGAAGGACTTAGCCTTCAAAGCTAGCCATGACAAGAAAAAGAAGAAGGGCCCAACCATGATCGTGCAAGAAAGCTCAAGTAAAAGTGATATTGATGATGCATCACTTGCACTCATGGTGAGAAAGACCACCAAGATGCTAAAGAATCTCAACAAGAGTGGCATCAAGTTTGATGGCAAGAAGAAGTTCTTCACTAGTAGCAAAAGAAAGCCTATATCCGAGATAGATTGCTACAATTATGGTGAACTTGGCCACTTAGCTCATCAATGCCCTAAGCCTCCAAAAGATAAGTATAAGAACAAGAATAAGGGCAAGAAAAATGATTCTAGTGATGAAGAAGATGAGAAGAAGAAGAACAAGCCATACAAGAAGAAGGATGGTAAAAAGAAAGAGTTTCACAAGAAAAAGAAGGGAGGCAAAGCTTACATTGTTGGTGATTGGCTCACCGATATTGAGTTATCATGTGAGTCCTCCGGTGATGAAAGCGATGACGAGAAAGAGAAGGTCGCCGCATTTATGATTGGGTCATCATCATCTTCGCCGACATCTTCATCACCACCTTCACCGCCATCTTCACCGTCATCATCCACTACTCACCTATGCCTTATGGCCAAGGGTGAACGAAAGGTGAACTACAAGACCGGTGGATCTCATTGGGTTATTGATAGTGGTTGCACTCAACATATGACCAGTGACCCTCGTATGTTCACCTCACTTGAAGAGAATGGGGAATGTCAAGAGAAGATCACATTTGGGGATAATTCAAAGAGTAAAGTCAAGGGTATAGGCAAGATTGCAATATCAAATGATCACCCTCTTTCAAATGTGCTCTATGTTGCTTCCTTGAGTTTCAATCTATTATCTGTTGGGCAACTTTATGACCTTGGCTACCAATGCTTATTCACACCAAATGAAGTGGTAGTTTCAAAGATAGATGACAAGCAAATGATTTTCAAAGGCTTTAGATACAACAACCTTTATCTTGTTGATTTCACCTCCGAAGATGCAAACTTGATGACATGCTTGTTCACCAAGACTTTACTTGGGTGGCTTTGGCATAGGAGGCTTGCTCATATTGGAATGAATACTCTCAACAAGTTATTGAAGAAAGAATTAGTGAGAGGCTTGAAGGATGTCAAGTTTGAGAAGGACAAACCTTGTAGTACATGTCAAGCTGGCAAACAAGTTGCAAATACTCATCCAACAAAAGCTTATATGTCAACATCAAGAGTGTTAGAGCTTCTACACATGGATTTGTTTGGTCCTACAACTTACAAGCGCTTGGGTGGAAATCTTTATTGTCTTGTAATTGTGGATGACTACTCAAGATACACTTGGACTTTATTTCTTCATGACAAATTCAAAGTGGCCAATTGCTTCAAGAAGTTTACAAAGAGAGCTCAAAATGAATTTGAAGTCAAGATAAAGAAGATTAGAAGTGACAACGGCAAAGAGTTTGACAACACAAACATTGATGCTTATTGTGATGAGATTGGAATCAAGCATGAAGTTTCATCAACCTACACTCCTCAACAAAATGGTGTAGTTGAGAGAAAGAACCGGATATTGATTACCCTTGCAAGAACAATGCTAGATGAGTATAACACACCGGAAAAATTGTGGGCCGAGGCAATCAACACCGCATGCTATGCTTCAAATCGCCTCTTTCTATAAAAATTTCTTGGCAAGACCCCCTATGAGTTGCTAAATGGGAAGAAGCCGGACGTCTCATTCTTCTAGGTGTTTGGTTGCAAATGCTAGATCTACAAGAAGCGGCAACACCTAGGGAAGTTTCAAAGACGTTGTGATATTGGTTTTCTTGTTGGTTACCCATCAAAATCTAAAGCATATAGAGTATTTAACCATGCCACCGGTTTGGTTGAAGAAACATATAATGTGAAATTTGATGAATCTAACGGCTCCCAAGGAGAAATTGAGAATTGTGATGATGTAGGTGATGAACCTTTGAGGGAGGCAATGAAGAACATGCCAGTGGGAGACATCAAACCTAAAGATGATGAAGACGATATACAAATTTTCAATCCACCATCTTCATCATATGTGCATCAAGATGATGATAAAAATGAGAGAGTTAAAAATAAAGATACTCATGTCTCTCATGAACAAGCCGAGGCACAAGCTCAAGATGTTGATGCTCCCCAACCCCCTCCTCAAGTGGTTGAAAGAAGACACTCACCTCTACTTCAAGCACATCCACAAGATCTCATCATAGGGAGTCCTACAAAGGGTGTAATGACTCGATCTCAAAAGCTTGCTTTTTTTGTTGAACATCACTCTTTTGTCTCTTGTCTTGAACCTAAGAATGTAGAAGAAGCTCTTTAAGATCCGGATTGGGTGAATGCAATGCACGAAGAATTGAACAAATTCACCTGCAATCAAGTTTGGACACTTGAGGAGCATCCAAAAGGTGCAAGAGTCATTGGAACCAAGTGGGTATTCCGCAACAAGCAAGATGACCAAGGCGTAGTTGTGAGGAACAAGGCAAGACTAGTTGCAAAGGGGTTCTCTCAAGTTGAAGGTCTTGATTTTGGAGAGACCTTTGCACCCGTTGCAACTTGCAAGACTTGAAGCCATCCGTATCCTTCTTGCATATGCTTCGCATCATGAAATGAAACTATATCAAATGGATGTGAAAAGTGCATTTTTAAATGGCTTCATAAATGAACTAGTCGATGTTGATCAACCTCCCGGGTTTGAAGACTCTAGATATCCTAATCATGTTTATAGGTTGTCCAAGGTGCTATATGGGCTCAAGCAAGCCCCTAGAGCGTGGTATGAGCGCATATGGGACTTCCTCATTGAGAAGGGCTTCACTATCGGGAAGGTCGACACCATACTATTCACCAAGAAGCTTAATGGGGAGATCTTCATTTGTCAAGTTTATGTTGATGATATTATCTTCGGATCAACAAATGAAGATTATTGCAAGGAATTTGGTGAATTGATGTCGAAGGAGTTTGAGATATCTATGATTGGTGAACTTACATTCTTCCTTGGTTTTCAAGTTAAGCAAATGAGAGAAGGGATTTTCATCTCTCAAGAAAAGTATACCAAGAATCTTCTCAAGAGATTCAAGATGGAGGATTATAAGCCAATCAAAACCCCAATGCCATCTAATGGACATCTCGACCTAGATGAGGGAGGTAAACCGGTTGATCAAACTCTTTACCATTCTATGATTGGTAGCTTGTTGTACCTTACCGCATCTAGGCCCGATATCATGTTTAGTGTGTGCATGTGTGCTCGCTTTCAAGCGTGCCCTAAAGAACCTCACCTAAGTGCCGTAAAAAGAATTTTAAGATATCTTAAGCACACCCCAAGCATTGGTCTTTGGTATCCCAAAGAAGCTAGATTCCAACTAGCTAGCTATTCCGACTCGGATTATGCCGGTTGCAAAATTGATAGAAAAAGCACATCCGGAGGGTGCCATTTGCTTGGGAGGTCTTTAGTATCTTGGTCATCTAAAAAGCAAAATAGTGTGGCTTTGTCCACCGCCGAGGCAGAATACATTGCCGTGGGGGCTTGTTGTGCACAAATCTTATATATGAAACAAACCCTCCTAGACTATGGTGTTGTTCTTGATAAGGTGCCACTTTTATGTGATAATGAAAGTGTCGTTAAAATTGCTAATAATCCGGCACAACACTCACGCACCAAGCACATTGATATCCGCCACCACTTTCTAAGAGATCATGTTGCTAAAAATGATATATCACTAGAAGGTGTAAGAAGTGAAAATCAATTAGCGGATATCTTCACTAAACCTTTGGATGAGGCTACCTTTCGTAGGTTGAGAAGTGAACTAAATGCGCTTGACTCTAGCAACTTTAAAAAATAAGCTTGTGTTGTCCATTGCATTGCATTGTATTATATGTCATGTTTAAATTTCCGTAATGCATCTAGGACTTATCTAACACGGTTACAATAACCCTCCTTTGGAGGAGTGAAGAAGCCTAACCGTGGATCAAATTTGACAAGCAACCTAGCTTTACTTTCTCGTTTTGTATTGCATATGCATGGTTATTGCTTTATTGTTTCTTTTTGGTTTGGCTTTGAGCAACCTCTGTGTTCATCCATGGATGGAGAAAGCATTTGATGCTCCCAAGGGTTCATAAACTCTATTGCATGGCCATACGTTGCTCCTCGGGTGTTTATCACATATTTTCTTAAAAATAATACTAACCTAAGGCAAAATATTGTAAAAAACTTGAGGGTTTGAGAGAGGTCACTCATATTAGGTTCCAATTGGTGTTTATTTAGGTCTCTTTGAATTGGAACTTGATTGGGAGAAGTCGCGTCGAAGGTCGGATTGAAGAAAGGCGAAAACCAACGATCGGACGCTGGACCGTACGCTGGACCGAACGCAATGCTGCTTTACCACTGCGTCCGGTCTCGGCTACCACCAGCGTGTCTGGTCATACCGAAGACAAGTCTCAAGGACCTCTGACCGGTCGCTGGACCGGACGCGACCCTGTGACCACTGCGTCCGGTCCCGGACCCCACCACCGCGTCCGGTCATGCGAGTTGGGTTCTTGGGTGAACTCTGACCGGACTCTGTCAGCGTCCGGCCAGCTCTAACCGGACGTGTCTGGTCGCACCAGGAGCTTATTGGACTCTGACCGGACGCCTCTGTAGCGCGTCCGGTTAGGCGAACAGCGCGTCCGGTCACCCCGTGAAAAGCGGATCTGAGTCTTTTTAACCGTACATCTTGTTTCTTCTGTTTTTCTTTTTCGTTCGCCACCGCCGCCGTGACCCTAGCCCTAGCCCACTCCTCGCCGTTCAAGCCGTGCCGCTACCGCTCTTCTCCGTCCATCCGCCGCTGCGCCGCTGCTCTGCCGCCCCGCTGGCCGCACCTTCTCTTCGAGCTGCTGCGCTATAGCTCCGCCGCGCCGCTACTCTGCCGCGTCGCTGCTGCTCTCCTCTGTGCAGCCACGTCGCCACCGTGCCTTCACCGGTTCTACCCGTTGCAGCCCGCAGCCACCAGCCGCAACTGTCAGCTCCTCCATCTGCAGTCACGCTCCGCCATCCACTACCCGCGATTCTCTGCTGTGCCCTAACCCTAGCTTTCACGTGACATCTCTCCGGCCGTCCTCTAGCGAAGGTCCTTCGTGCGACTTCGTCTCCGCAAGCGCTCGTTCGTCATTTCCGTGGAACCCTCACGCGTCAAGGTCCCTTACCTTTTCACAGGAGTCTCGCTCGTCTGAGGTAGCATATCGTGATCTATTCTTTTCTTATCTCATATGCTTGCTTTTATAAGGACCTCGCTCATCTATTAGCTAAAATATATTGCTTAAAGGTAGCTCTATCTATTTTATCTTTGTAGAGAATCTTGTCGGTGCTCTATGTGTGGCAGTTGATTCTCTTGGTCAGTTTTGAATCCGAGGCCAAACCTGCGGATACGGATTGAGGCCAAGCCTCACGAGAGTTAGCTCATCATCTTTTTAGTGTCAGGGTTTCTCAGTCACACAGAGGTTAGTTAGCATGGTTCGTTGGAAGAATATTGGTGGTGCACCGAGTGACGGGGACGAGAGTCCTTCTAGGTTGACAGAGGTTGCCCGTAGCAAGCGTAAGAAGATTGCCGCCAAGAAGAGAAAGAGGACACTCACTGAGACGGAGATAGCACAAGCAGTAGCTGATGCAGCAGATCTAGCAGAGAGAGGTGGCAGAGGTAGTGGCATTCACATTGGCGAGCGTCATTTTTATCTTGAAGGTCGATAGCTCGGTACATAGGCTACTGAGGAGACCGAGGACTAGCCTGCAGAGCAGCCCATAGAGGAGACAGAGAAGCAGACCATACAGACTCCACCGCATCGTCGCTCAGGACGTACGCGTGCTCAGGTGACACCTAGGCCTGAGGGTCAGCGACGTGGAGGTCGTCCACATCCCAGAGCTCGAGGTCACCCCCTAGTTGAGCACTTTGACCTAAGGGGAGCTACAACACGATAGGTCTAGGCTCTCAGATTTGTCGAGGTTGGTTGGTGGTTCCCACCTCAGCGGGACCCCTCGAGCCTCAGAGGGCTTCTACACACCTCTTCACGAGGATTTCTACAGAGCATATGTTGACAATGGGATTACTTTCAGACCTCAGCGAGTTTGTCGACGTGAGGCTCTAGTTGTTGTTGTTGGTGAGTAGCTCCGTCCACACCTTTCTTTCTTACCAGGACTGTCAAATTTTTTGGGATGGACTAGAACTTACTGTGGTACTTGGGTCAGAGAGTTCTATTCCTCACTTTGGATTGACCCTGCTCACGAGTTCATACACTTTGCATTCTGAGGCCGTGACCGCAGGTTGTACAGCACTAGGGTACGGGAGATTCTCAGACTCCCTACTTCAGAGACGAAGATCCACTAGTTGTGCTTTGGTCATACTTCACCACCGAGGTGTCCTCACAGAAGTTCTATGCCACCTACAGATTTGATCAGACCTTGCTTTCGTGAGCCGTTCGGCGAGGGGTCCAAACGTACACCTGCTAGCTTGACACCCCTTGCTCGAGTGCTGGATGCCATTATGAGACGGACTCTACTTCCGAGGCTGGGATATAGAGAGGGCTTGACACATATGCAACTATGGGTAGTCCATCATCTCATCTCTCAGACTTCGTTTGACATTTGGGATCTGATGCTCTATGAGATGGAGGACACTTTGGCCGATGGTTTCAAGGGTCACCGACAGTTACCCTATGCACACTGGATTTGCTTCATTATTCGATTTGCGTGTGACCTGCCTGCTGAGATTAGGGCTAAGATTTCAGACACCACTACTGCATTCCCTGAGTATGACATTCGATAGTTGTGGGCTTCTGTTACTAGAGAGCAGGCACCTAGACCGGGACAGCGTCAGAGGGTAGAGGTTCCAGAGATCGCAGCTGAGCAGGACGAGATAGTTGAGGGTCTTGTAGAGGTCGAGCTTGCAGATCTAGATGCTCAGCCAGCTGATCTAGTCGAGGATGACGCCACTGACAGCACAGATGAGGACTATCAGCCTATTCCTCGGTACCGCTCTCCTCGGTGTCATGACCATGAGGCTGGTGGTTCAGATTCAGCCTCCCACTCAGACCCAGCCATGGTGGCTATCCTTGAGAGGCTGACCCAGGCCCAGGAGAGGCAGGAGGTTCAGCTGCAGCGACAGGCTCAGGATACAGCAGCTGCATTCGCTCAGATTCAGGCTCGTCAGGACGAGTTCTAGAGGCAACAGCTTGAGTTTTAGAGTTAGCAGTTTGAGATGCAGAGGCAGCAGGCAGCCACTCAGCAGCAGTATCTTGAGCTCCTACGACATCTTATCACTGTTGGGGTTCCTCCACCACCGTCTGTCCTTACTCCAGCGTTACAGTCTAGTGGACCTCAGAGTCAGGGACAACCGAGCTTTCAGTATACCTCCCCCTAGCAACAGGTCCCTCAGACTTTTCAGTCCCTAAGCTACACTCCCATTCAGACGGGATTCACTCCATCAGTTCAGCCCATACCTTATCTTCTGACAGGCACTCATTTTTCCACTGACTTGAGTGCTTCTTACAACGAGTTGACTGGTCAGCCGACACCCTCCCATACCACAATTGTGACTACTTCAGGGATGTCGGCTTCAGAGACAGTGGCTCCTCCAGTGATAGGGACCGGGACTACAGAGATAGTGCCTTCATCAGTTGCCTCGACAGATCATCCCACAGTTGGTGCTTTTTAGGCTTAGGTGACAGAGACTGCGGCTATTGTTGCTACTATATCATCAGTTCCTGCTCCTATTTTACAGACCCAGACTGCTTCACTACCACGTGTATCTACAGAGGGTCAGCCTGATAGCTCAGAGTCAGAGGAGGATATTTCATAATTCATGATTACTCCACGCTCCTCGGCATCCGACACGACTGCTTCTGTTCCCCCGTCGGACCCTTAGCTTTTTTTTGGCGCTTGATGCCAAAGGGGGAGAGAGAGAGTAGATTCAGGGGGAGTTTTGAGAGAGGGTTTTGTTTTCTTTGTGTGCTACATGCATGCTACTTTCATGCATCATGTTTATTTTCCCGCACTTGCATCTTGTGACATGTGTGCTTATGAGATACTTGAGTCATATGTGGATTATCTTGTTGCTATTTTATATCATGTCACTTGATTGGTTCTAGCTCATAAGGTTGTGCTTCCGTGCCTTACTCCGATTTCATATGAGCTATGTTTTTGTGTACTAACCCTTTATGTTTTATCTTATGAGTACACCCTGTTGGCTTGGAGCACATAAGCCATTCCTACCCCTTTGTGCTTATTGCCTTTTGCTTATGTGAACCAAGCATGTTCAAAAACCTCAACTCTTAAATCTTCTGAATCAAAGTGTTGTCATCAATCACCAAAAAGGGGGAGATTGAAAGCATCTAGGCCCCGAGAGTTAGTTTCGGCAATTGATGACAACGCATTATTACCATGACTAACGTGTGTTTTGCAGAAACTTTGGTAAGTTAGGTCATGGGATTGGTAACTGCTTTGGGCACTATGGTATTCATGCCCCTTGATAGAAATTATTTCGGTTTTCAAAGGATTAACGTCAAGATTAAGGATGGTTAGTTCCGGACGTCGAGGTGTTGAGTTACGTTCGGAATAGTCCTTAGGGTCTTCTCTTTTTTCCTTTCACCGTACTATAAAGGGGGGCATGAGCGAGTAGCTTGACCTAGGTAAGTATTTTGTTTAGGTGTGGCGCACACGTCCGGTCATCACTGATCAGACTCGACCGAGCATCCGGTCAAAGTACAGTAAGGTTCTTGCACGATCGGATGTGTCCGGTCACCCCTGATCGGTGCGTTCGGTCACTCAGCGCTGTCAGTTTCAAATTCGACTGTTGCCATCGACCGGACGCGTCCGGTCACGTCGACCGGCGCATCCGGTCAGCACGTATTTTGCTGAGTTGACAGGTAATAGTTGGAATTGACTGTGGAGTGTATAAATACATCCCCTCCACCTCTTTTAGAGGTCTCTTGCTCATTTGTTCAGCTGAGAAACACCTTTCAAGTGCAAGGAAATACAAGAGCTCTAGTGAGGGTTGTAATTTGAGAATCAAAGTTTAAAATCCCTCATTAGTGACTAGGGAGTAGCAAGTGTGCATCCACCTTCTCATTAGGCTTATTGTGGTCAAGTGAGAGTTCTAGCTTGTTACTCTTGGTGATCGCCATCACCTAGACGGCTTGGTGGTGATTGGGAGTTTGGTGATCATCCGGCGGAGCTTGTGGATGACCCAACTCATCTTGTGAGCGGTTTTGGGCGATTCACCACGACGGAGTGTCAAAGAATCAGCCCGTAGAGAGCACTTGGTCCTTGCGTGGATCAATGGGGAGCTACACCCTTGCGCGGGTGCTCCAACGAGGACTAGTGGGGAGTGGCGACTCTCCGATACCTCGGGAAAACATCGTCGTGTTCCTAACCCTTACTCTCAAGCAATTACTTTCTCGTATTACTTTTGTTGCTTGATTTATTTTCCTAGAATTGCCATGCTAGACTAGGATTGGAATTTAGGGTGCAAAACTTTTTCCGGTAGAATCACAAGGAACACTAGTAGGCACTAGGGGTGAATTTTGGCTTGTAGGATTTAATTCTTGCAATTAATTTTTAGAAAAGCCCAATTCACCCCCCTCTTGGGCATCTTGATCCTTTCAAAGAGCGATATACTTCATGCATAAATGACCACTTATTAGTTGTGCAAGACAAAAATTTATCCTTCAGGGTAATAAATCCTATCAGAGGATTATGGGGGTAAATAACTTACAATATTTAATATCTTCTAGATAGTGCACCAAACTTATTATTCTTCCTTAGCAGATTTTCAAATTATATGTTCTACAAATCTTCAAGATTTTGATTATACCACTAAATAATAAATCCAGTCTCACATCTGACATTTAGGGGACAATTCAATTTCCAAAATCACCACTACTCTTATATATTCATGGTATTTAGAAGATATCAACACTTCATTGCTAGCTTTACAATATACAATTTCTGAGTGTTTATATGATTTCTCATTTTCTTTCTCTCAGGTCTCTATTCACTTTAGGGATTAATGGTGTTTATTCAAGAATCGACTGGTAAATCCTTCATGGATTGACTCCTTCAAGGACTTTCTCATTTTTGGTGAATAATATTTCCCTTCTATAAGATATATTCTCTACTTTATGAGAGATTGTTATGTGATATACACAATGAGATAATGTTTTTTTCCTCGAACACGCAGGAGAGCTTCGTATCATTATATTAAGAAGAGTGGAGTGGGTTAAGAAACCCCATACAACCACACACTCTCTCTCTCTCTCTCTTTTACATCTAAAGGTGTATCTCTCTTTCCCTTTTCAAAAAACTTGACCCAAGACCACTAGAGCGGAGCTCATGCATTGCCCGACTCTAGAGCAAGGAGATTGGATAATCCCCGAGCTCTAGGCAAACTCCATAGAAATAACTCATCTTTTACCGAAACCAGAACATTACTTAGGCTCGGTTGAGTCCCATCAAAGACACAACGATTGCGGTGATTCCAAATGGACCAAGCTCCTAGGATGATGATGGAATTGAGACCTTTTTTAGTCTGGTCATCAACGCCAGAAATTGTGCTTGCCCACCATGCATCAAAGGAGTTGTTGTCAGGCTGGGGGAGAAGTTCTACAGGCCGACCTTATGTAGAATTTTGTACCATACTTGCCTGGAGAAGACACATGAGATCAGCAGATGATCAATTGTTTCCTCAGCTTGATCATAGAGCGGGCAGCATTCAGGGTGGGGCAGTCCTCTTTTAGCAAGACGGTCTGCAGTCCAGCATCTGTTATGTGCCACTAACCACATGAAGAACTTACATTTGCCTGGTGCCCAGCTCTTCCAGATTCTCTCCCAAGGCCCAAACTGTACAGCCCCAATAAAGAATCCCTCATATGCAGATTTGGCAGAATACACTCTCGAGTTAGAGAATTGCCACAAATGAGTATCATCAACCTCAGGCTGCAATGAAAAATCTGAGAGGAGATCCCACAACTTGAAAAATTCTGTCAGCACGGGTACTGTAGTACTGACACCTCGTATATCCTGCACCCACTTCATCTCGGTAAGGGCTTCATACACCGTCCTTTTCCTTGCTTTGTTGTTGACTAATCTAAAAAGATTAGGCACCAATTGATCTAGGCTCTGGCCATGCAACCACCTGTTAGTCCAGAAAAAATTGTGTTCTTGCCATTGCCGACCTCTGAGACAATGGCCACTTTAAAGAAAGCTTTGACTGCAGGGTGCACTTGGATTTGGAAAGCCGCCCAGGGCCTATCAGGTTCGGTTTTCTGCAGCCACAACCAATGCATCCGGAGAGCCCATCCAAGCTGTTGTAGCTGGGAAATGCCAAGGCCTCCGAGCTCTGGTGGTCGAGTGACCTTATGCCAGGCCAACAGGCAGTGTCCCCCTTTTGCATCTCTTCTGCCTCTCCAAAGAAAACCTCTTCTAATTTTATCAATAGCTTTAAGAGCCCCGGGAGGAAGATCCATTGCCATAGCCAAGTATACCAACATGGAGGTGAGCACATACTGAACCAAAGTTTTTCTCCCAGCCTTTGTGAGCAAATCCGCTTTCCATCCCGGAAGACAATCAACAATCCGATCAATGATTGGCTAGACTTGCTGCTTTGTCAATTTACGCAAGGAAAGCAGAACTCCTAGATATTTGCAAGGGAAATCTGATAGTTGATAGGGGAGATGTTCATGTGTAGTGATTATATCTTCCCTAGAACACTGAATTGGGAAGCCATTGCTTTTTGCACATTTGTTCTCAACCCTGAGGCATCTCCAAAGAGTTGGAGAATATCCAACGTGATACCTATATCATTGGCCGAAGGACATAGGAATATTACCACGTCGTCAGCATACAAAGATATGCGATGCTGCAAGGCCCGTCTTGCTAATGGTTGCAATAATCCCTCATCTGATGCTTTCTTGACCAAATAACATAAGACATCCATGACCAAAATAAATAACATTGGAGACAGTGGATCGCCTTGGCGAAGTCCACGTCGATGTAGAATTGTTTCCCCTGGGCTGCCATTGAGGAGCACCTGTGTGGAAGCAGAAGCTAGCAGCCCGCTAATGATGTCACACCACACAGGACCAAAACCCAAGTGTTTCATGATCTCCAGCAAAAAAGGCCAGGATACGGAATCGAAAGCCTTTGTGATGTCCAATTTTAGTAGAAGGCGAGCTTGTTTTTGCTGGTGAAGAAAACGAGCAGTCTGCTGGACAAGCATGAAATTACAATGAGATAATGTTATTCACTACAAAGTCATTTGATGACTCTTCCTTCTAGGACATGCTCTTCTTGAGACATAACTATTCATTCATGAACATGTTCTACCTTAGACTTCTTAATATTTATATAAGATTTAATTTTCATATGTTGTGATTTATATTCTTCAGGAATTATATGGATTTTCATAATCCACTTATTAATTGTATATTCCATATTCATTCAATTCATTTGCCAGAGGTATAGCAGAACATTTATTTCTTCTTAGTAGGAGATTCAACCTCAATTGCTTTCTTCATTGACCCGATATAATCGCTACAGGCGACTTTGCCATGGACTTTGTTTTCCGGATCCGGGTTCTCATAAGAGAAACATTTACAATTATAGAGGTAGCGTTGTCGACAACTATTATTTTCTCTCAATATTCTCATAATATGAGATCATTCTGTCTCTTTGTTTTATTTCCTAGACAAGAGATGATTTATTGTTCTGCGTACCCAACACTATGATGCGCGCGCTTAGTGTGTTGACAAGAGGCCCAGCTCGAAATTTAGGATGGAAAATTAGTTGAGAATTGCCTTGGTTGCTGCAACTTATTACTGCATCTACCGCAGTCGGCAAGCTGACGTGGCTGTTGTTCATCACACTATTTTTGTTGTTGTCATAGTAGTTATTTAAGCCGAGAAGGAACGTCTACGAGTTGTTTCAGCCATACTTTTTTAGCAAAGGAATAATATTTTCCTCCCACAACCAATCAGCCAACCGTACTTTTAGAGTCATCCACGTTGTTTCAGTAGAGTGTCTAATTCCTCCACATGTTGTGCTAGTACGTAGTAATATAAATCTCACCCTTATGGAGGATCCTTTGCGCTTGCTGCTCTTGTCACCCTCATAGAGTGGTAGCTGATGGCTCAACCATATATGACTATATGAGCACAACCATAGCTTAAACAATTTGGAGCAGTTTTTTTAGAAACAAAAGTGCAGAGCAGTCTTAATTATATGGCACTTATTTGTCAGTGCAGCTAGCTCAACTGAACATTTGTGGTGTCTTAGGTATAGATTTTCCTAGGTTTTCATAGAGTAGTATAACTGTAGTGTAGATTAATGTTCTTCTTTCTTACAGCCCGTTCGTTTGGGCTGAAAATAAGCGGCTGAAAGTATTGTTGGCTGATTTGTTGTGAGAGAAAAACACTGCTAGCTGGCTGAAAATAAGCGGCTGAAAGCTCAAGCGAACATGCTGTAACAAATTGTGCATCAGGTTATCAAGGAAGTCTGTTTCTGTTTAGAACACTGGCTAGGCATGTCTGTATTTGCAAAATCCTGGTAGAGAGTCTGTTATGCATCAATTATCTTCACAGCCAAAGACTTCTGTTGGATTACACATGAGGACAAAGTGCTGGTTTGATATTAATTTGTAGTAAAATGACCATTCCATACAGGATTGAAGGGCTGAAGGTTTCTCAACTGCAGAGTTCTCAATTCATGTCATCTCATCTCAGCTTTGCCTTTGGAGTTCAAGGACTGAAGGTTTCTGATGACTTGTTGTCGCTAGCTGTAGTCTTTAATAAAGGACTAAAGGTTTCTGATAATTAAAATTTACTATTTAAGATTACTCATTCTTTTCCTTTCAAGTTGAATTACAAATGGCTGGAGATACTACCATTGATGGCATTACTCATAGTTTGTCTTCTAAACTGAAGAAAATGGAATCTTAGTTTGCTTGTGCCAAGTTTTGTACTAATAAATAAGTATATATGTATCAGTAGAAATGTCCTTGTCATGTTTTTATATTTCCAGATTTTCCGATTTTTTTTGTATTTTGTTCAAGTATGTGAATGGATTGTAAATTTGTGCAATTTTAGAGATGCAAGTTGACATGAGTGAACGAGCTACTTGACGCAACTCTGTCCAACTGCGTATAGTTCAGAACTCTTCGACTACTTGATACAAGTTGTGGGCTTTGCGACAGTTTAAAACAGTTAACACATACTAATTGACACGCACAGGCTGCCACAGTAACCTGCAAAAACAACCGAAGGGCTAACGTCCGAATGTCCGGCCGCACGAAGTTTCCGAATGCTGCTCCATAGCTCGCACATGGTCATCCTAGCCCACGTCGCGATCATCCGCAGCCTCGTGCCTCTTTCCCTAAAAAAAGCCTCGTACCTCGCTAGCCTACATGGTCTATCCGCATGCATAGGCCATCCCCACTTGCAGGCCAACACTGGCCCCTGCTCTTCCACCGCTTTCCAACGCCCAACTTGAGCACCTAGAAGGGGAAGACCCAGACGGCCATGTCGGATCTCGTTGGCGGAGCTGGAGGTGGAGGAGACACCGAGACGAGGTAACAGAAGGCGAGGAGAAAGATGCAACACCCGATCTACTTTTAAAACATCAAGATACAACACTTGGAATATATGTCTTAAGACTGGTGAAACACTTGAAACATGTGTTTGAAACACTTGCAAAAACATCGTAAAACACTTATACCTATTGTAAACATATGCAACGTCCATAGAAAACACTTACAACATATGCACGAAATATATGCAATATCCAGATAAGCACCCTTACAACATATGTCGAAAAAATGAATAAAACATTGAGAACAAAAGCTTGCAACATACGTGTACAACCATTGCAGCATATGCAACATCCCGATCTTTTTTTGCAACATCCATATAAACACTTGCAACATACTTATGAACTTGAAACATGTGTTTTGCAACATGAGGGAGGTCAGGGCTTGTCGAATCCAGCCACTGGGGTCGGAGCTGGCGACGAGCGGCAGCACGCGAGCATCACCAGCACCTGCGACGGCGCGAGCACCACCACCACCAGTGCCACAAGTGTGTTCCATTATGCGGCGGTGGTGCTAGGAGTCTGGGACCACGGCGAGTGGAGGGTGGGATTTCCGTTCCGAAGAGTGGACAACGACCGAATGATCTCCACTCGTTGGTTCTGAGTCGTGAGCTGTGAGACCTATGGATGTTAAAAACTGGATGGTGTTAAAAAAAAGTAGCTGTTAATTTTTTTTAAAAATATTTCCAAAGCTCCCATTTTATTTTGGTATAAATCAGTATTTTGGTATTCCACTCCATTTTTCTCCTCAAGCTGAACCATTTTTCACAACACTGAGTCCACTGTTTACACAATAGACCATATTTCTAGTGCTGCGTCTTCCTTTTGCCTGGGTTCCTTGCTTGCCCTGAATCATTGCTTTTCACAATACTAAGTTATCGAAACAGCACTGATTAATGAATAATGACTACTTAACTGAATTAGGTGGCGTGAACCGTGTAGAGTGGTGTAGTTTAAGCTGTTGCTGCAACATTCATTCAGCATTAGTACTAAGATTATATTGATAGGTCGTGACTTCACCTGCAGGCAGCTGGATTTTGTAGAATCCAAGCAAGAGACAAGAGGCCCAGCTCGAAATTTAGGATGGAAAATTGCCTTGGTTGCTGCAACTTCTTACTGCATCTACCGCAGTCGGCAAGCTGATGTGGCTATTGTTGTTCGTCACACTATTTTTCGTTGTTGTCATAGTAGTTATTTGCGTCGAGGAGGAACATCTGCGAGTTGTTTCAGTAGAGTCGTCCATGTTGTTTCAGTAGAGTGTCTAATTCCTCCACAGGTTGTGCTAGTACGTAGTAATATAAATTTCACCCTTATGGAGGATCCTTTGCGCTTGCTGCCCTTGTCATCCTCATAGAGTGGTTGCTGATGGCTCAACCATATATGACTATATCAGCACAACCATAGCTTAAACAATTTGGAGCAGTTTTTTGAGAAACAAAAGTGCAGAGCAGTTTAAATTTTATGGCACTTATTTGTCAGTGCAGCTAGCTCAACTGAACATTTGTGGTGTCTTAGGTATAGATTTTCCTAGGTTTTTTTTTCTGGAATTCAGCTCTTGCTACTGTCCCAGGTTTAGTTGTCTAGGTCCTTCCAGTAATGACTACTTTTGTTATTTCATACGTACTTCCAGTTGAGTGATCATCCCAGCAAATTATTGGCCAATTGAGTCGGTTATAAAGGAGATGCCATCAGAAAAAGCACCGGGTTCAGATGGTTTTATTGGCCTTTTCTACAAGAAGTGTTGGTCGATAATAAAGGAAGATCTAACTCAGGCAATCTGGAGTTTCTATTGCCATCGGACAGCTAGATTAAATTTAATCAATGAAGCAAATATTGTGCTTTTGCCCAAGAATCAAGTGGCTGCATCAATATCGGACTACAGACCAATTAGTCTTATTAATAGTGTGGCCAAAATAATCACAAAGCTGCTAGCAAACTGGCTAGCACCACACATGGACTCGTTAGTGTCAAGTGCTCAAAATGTATTCATCAAGAAAAGATGTATACATGACAACTTCATATACGCTCAGAGAACAATACAGTTACTCCACAAAAAGAAGAAGCCAGCACTTTTCATCAAACTAGATATTTCCAAGGCTTTTGATTCTATCGGGTGGACCTTTCTCCTGGAGGTCATGGAGGCACTGGGTTTTAGCGCCAAATGGAGAGACTGGGTGGCAACGTTACTTGGCACTGCCTCGTCAAGAGTTCTTGTTAATGGACAGCCGACTAGAGGAATCAGACACGCAAGAGGACTCAGACAGGGCGATCCTCTCTCGCCGCTGATGTTCATATTGGCCATAGACCCGCTACAACGCATCATCGAGGTCACAGCAAACAAGGGCATACTCAAATCGATCCTTCCAAAGGCAGCAAAGTTGTGTTGTTCTCTGTACGCTGACGATGCAGCGATTTTCTGCCATCCATCAGCAACAGAAGTGGATCGGTTGCATAAACTCTTGAGTTTCTTTGGGGACTGCTCTAGCCTTAGGATAAACATCTCAAAGACGGAGATTTTCCCCATTCGACTGGACAACGCAGTGGTAACTCAGCTTCTTCAAAACTTCCCGGGAAAAAATTGCAAATTCCTAGGTAAATACCTGGGACTTCCACTTCGTATTCGCAAGCTCCGTAGGATCGAGGTGCAACCTATGATCGACAAGATAGGAAGCCTCCTGACAGGGTGGAAAGGTAGACTACTCTCCACATCCGGAAGGGAAACTTTGGTCAAGACAGTGCTTTCCTCGCAACCAATTTATCACATGACCGCCTTCCCAGAACAAAAGTGGGTCATACGAAAGATCGATCGATTGCGAAGGAGTTTTCTCTGGAGAGTTGAAACACCAGATAAAGTTTATGGAGGTCATTCTTTGGTGAATTGGCCCACGACATGCCTTCCAAAAATAAAGGGTGGATTGGGGGTTCTAGACTTAGAACGCTTCGCCAGAGCTTTGAGATTGAGATGGCTATGGTTTCAATGGAAGCACAAGGAACGTGCATGGAACGAACTGGATCTCCCTTGTGACGAGCACGACCGAGACCTTTTTGCCGTTTCAATGGTTGTAACAATAGGAGACGGGAAGACTGCTCGCTTCTGGACGTCGTCCTGGGTTGAGGGGATGACTCCTAAGAATTTAGCACCGACACTATTCCTCAAATCAAGAAGGAAAAAACTGTCGGTTCATAAAGCACTTCAAGATAACAGATGGATTGCTCACATCTTACCCCTTCAAACGGCGCAGGAAATAAAGGAATATGTCATGCTATGGGAAAAGGTAAATGATATCTGGCTAGTAGAAGACAGAGGAGATGAGATACGCTGGCGTTGGACGAACAATGGGGAGTATACAACCAAAAGTGCCTACCGTGTACAATTTGAAGGCACCTATGGGAAGCTAAAGCTAATGCCAATTTGGAGAGCAGCAGCAGAACCTAAATGTCATTTCTTTGCATGGACCCTACTACATAAGAAGATCCTTACTGAAAGTCCCTAGTTTGGTTTTGGCTAATTGATGAAACTTAGGACTAACCTTTGTATCTAAGTGGATGATTTAGATAAAGGTGGTCATTGAATATGATACATGACATTGACTCATATGACCAAGATGATGAAGACCAAGATGATGCTTGGCTCGATGGACCGGTTGTGAAGGTGAAGGGCAAGTCGAGGCTTCGAAGCAAAGGACCATACGATGGTGAAGCTTGAGCAAGACTTGGCGCCGACGGACCGATGCAACGGTGAAGAGCAAGTGAAGTTAAGGTCGATGGATCGGGACGGTCATGTGATGATATGAAGTGGATCATATCTTTTGGAAGAACAAAATGGGCTCAAGGCAAAGGTATAACCATAGGGCCATTTTGTTTTGCACTCAAGACACCATAGAGGGTGTGAGTGGTTTAGGATCGATAGCCAAACTATTAAGAGGGGAAGTCTTATCGGTTATTCGATGCACGGGTGCCACTAGGTGAATTCATGAAGTGCATTGCATGTAGGGCCTAGTGACCAAACTGGAAAACCTTCGAAGGCGTTGGAGTTTAAGCGGTAGAGAGGGTTTGGGTCTCTCTCTCCCTCCCGCTGAGCTTGCGAGCGCGGGATTCAGGCGTTTTTGGGAACTTGAAATGCCTATTTTCCACTACGCCGGAAGTCGGAAAAGAAACAGAGGCGAACGGAGGTCACAGAGGTGACCGGACGCTGCACCGGACGCGGTCATGGTATGACCGGACGCGTCCGGTCAGCAGTCAGGCGCGCGGGTGCTAGGGTTTGCAACTGGCGCGTCCGGTCACTCACGGGATCGGCGCGTCCGGTCAGGTGCCCAGAAGAAACTGAAGTTCGGGAGGACGATCAGACGCGAGGCGCGTCCGGTCACACGCGATCGGACGCGTCCGATCGGTGAGGGAGCTTACTGGACTCTAACCGGACGCGAGCACTGTCGCGTCCGGTCATTGCGAGGGGCGCGTCCGGTCGTTACTTCGCGGGCGCTCGGTGCTGTGCGATCGGCGCGTCCGGTCGTTGACTGGAGCACGTCCGGTCACTCAGGACCAGCGCGTCCGGTCGTTATGAGAAGCGCGTCCGGTCATGGGGTTTGACTGTTGGCGCAGTGACCGTTGGAGGATCGGACGCGGTTGAGCGCGTCCGGTCAGTTATGACCGGCGCGTCCGGTCATCCCGATAGAACCCAGTGAAGGGGTATAACGGCTCTATTTGGATGGGATGCTTATAAATACTTGTTGGCCGGCCCTTGGGGAGGTCTCTTGTGATTTCTAACATTCTTGTGCATCCTTTGAGCTAGAGCATCTCCTCCCACTCATCTCTCTTGCTTGATTGCAAATCAAAAGTGAGATTGAGTGCTCCCAAAGTGCATTGCATAGCTTGAGGGCGTCTAGTGGCACTTGTGGGTGATTTAGCCGGTGGATTTCTTATTACTCTTGGAGAGTACCGCTCCTAGCCGGCTTGGAGATTGTTGGAGGCGTTGGCAAGAGAAGGTGATTATTCTTGGCCACCTCCGGTTGATTGTAAGAGGTTCTTGTGCTTTCCTCGGCGGGACGCCAAAAGCAACTCTATTACATTGCGCGTGTCATTGAGTTACCTCACTTGAGAGTGGTGTCTTGCGGTGCCTTGCGGGGCGTGCCTTGAGGGGCAAGTGACTTGAGGGTCACACCGAGGAACCATCTAAGTGTTGGTCGACACAACCGGTGACGTAGCTTGTCGGTGCACAAGTGAACACCGGGTGAACAAAAATATTGTGTCTCTTATCTCCCGGTGATTGGTCCTCATATTGTGTTGTTGTCAATATTGATTGGTTGTATATCATCTTGGTGATTGGCAACATCTTCACTCCACCGTCGGTATAAGATTCACAATCCTATCTCTTGCTTTTACATTTACTAGATTATCTTGTGTAGCTCTAGTGGTAGCCTTTGCTAGTAGTTGTTAGCTTGCTCACTAGTGTAAAATTAGTGACATAGCCCTTGTGTGAACTAGAGATCATAATCTACTAGACTTGTGGATAGGAGGCTTGCATCACAACCGTAGGCTAAGCAAAACTCGCTTTGCGCCGTTTGTTATTCTAACAAGTTTGCTTAGTGTTTCTTGTATAAATTTTTATAGGCTATTCACCCCCCCTCTAGCCATCTAGGACCTTACAAGTGGTATCGAAGCCGTGGTCACCGTTTCAATCAAGGCTTAACATCCTTCGGTGTGAAAAATGGCTCAAATTGTGTTCAATCATGTTGAGGGCAAGCCACCGTTCTTTGATGGTGTTAGTTCTTTTGCTCATTGGAAGAGAAAAATGACAATATACCTTGGTTCTATTCATGAGAGAGTATTGCAAGTTACCGAGAATGATTTTGCTATCATTGATCCCGGTCATCTCACCGATGAGGATAGAGCAAATAGAACATGCAATAGAATGGCTCTCAATACACTCTACAATGGTATTGACACAAAAGTGTTTGAGGGCATCAAGGATTTGGAATTGGCTAGTGAAGTATGGACAAGGTTGAGTGAGACATATGAAGGCACTAAGGTTGTGAAGAGTGCCAAGCTATATGGGCTCAAGAGTGAGTTTGAGAACTTCAAGAAAAAGGATGATGAAACAATCATTGAAATGTTTCATAGATTGCAAGTGATAGTCAATGATCTCAAGAGCTTAGGGCACAAGACTCAAGATCAAGATTTTTGTCACAAGTTCTTATTGAGCTTACCTAGAAGATTCAAGATGTTGATCATGATGTTGCAAAGAGATGGGCTTGAACCAATGAAGCCTAATGATTTGCTTGGTGAAGTATTGACCTATGACAAATATGATCAAGATGTTGATGACAAGGAGAAGGTGGAAGATGAGAAGAAGAAGAAGAAGACCGTGGCATTCAAGGCCATCTCCTCCAAGGGCAAAGCTACCATCATTGAAGAAGAAGACAATAGTGAAGTTGAAGATTATGAAATTGATGATGAGGCATTTGCTTTTGTAGTCAAGAAAATGGGTCACATGTTCATTAAGAGAAGAGGCTTCAAAAAGAGAAATGACAACTTCAAGAGCAATGAGCAACAAAGGAAGTGCTTCAATTGTGATAGCACCGAACATCTTTAAGCCGAATGTCCCTATGACAAGAAGAAGAACAACAAGAGGGGCAAGTTTGAGAAGAAAAAGAGAGAAGCCAAGATGACTTTCAAGAAGGGCAAGAACGGAGCCTATGTGGTCACTTGGGAAAGTGATGATGATGATGAAGAAGAAGAATCATCCAACAAGGCTTTTGCTTCCATTGCTATCAACAAGAAGCCTTCACTATTTGATTCATCCTCTTCGTGCTTCATGGCCAAAGAAGCTAAGGTATTATATGATGAGAGTGATGATGAAAGTGAAATAGAATATATTCATGATAGTGATAATGATAATAATAATGATAATGAAAATGATGATGATGAACCAACTAAAGAACAACTATATGACTTGATGCAACAAACTAGAGACATAGCTATTGCCAAGAACAAGGAGTGTAAGAAGCTTTCAATAAAAGTAGCAATACTTGAGAAAGTTCTAGGTGAGCTTAAGACCACTCATGAGAGTCTAGTGGAAGACCATGAGGATCTTGGTAAAGCTCATTCCAAGCTTGAAAAAGCTCACTCATTGCTACTTGAGCAACAAGCAAAGAAGGAGGTTGTTGTATCATGTGATATAGGTGTTACATGTGATATAATTGATGAATCTTTTTATAAACCTATCATCATGACAAATGCTAACCCTTCTTATAGCTCTTCATCCACCACCACCAACTCTACCTCCACTACTAGTGATGGTTTCACTTGTGATACCTCACTAATGGTTGAGAATGAGACTCTCAAGAGAGAGGTGGATGAGCTCACTCACGCCCTAGGCAAGGCCTATGGTGGTGAGGCCCGCTTGCTTAAGTGCTTGGGTAGCCAAAGGTTCTCTCTTAACAAAGAGGGATTGGGCTACACCCCCAAGAAAGGCAAGTCGGCCTTTGCAACTCCAAAGCCTAGCTTTGTGAAGAGCAATGGTCGGTTTTGCAATAGATGCAAACAAGTTGGGCACTTAGAGCATAATTGTGATAAAAAGAACCAAAGCAAGAAATTTGTTAATGCTATACCTTTTGATTCTTGCTATATGCTTACCAAAGGTGTGAAGGGTGTGCAAGCTAAGTTTATTGGTACACCCATTGTTGGCCCAAAGAAGAAGGCTATTTGGGTACCAAAGAGCTTAGTTACTAACCTACAAGGACCCAAGCAAAAATGAGTACCTAAGCTTCATTGATTTGCTTGTAGGTCAATTACAAAGCCGGAGGAAGGCATTGGATTATTGATAGTGGGTGCACTCAACACATGACCGGTACATCAAGAATGTTTGACTCAATCAATGACAATAATAGTGGTGTTGATTCTATCACATTTGGCAATAATAAGAAAGGCAAGGTTATTGGCTTGGGCAAGATTGCAATATCAAATGACTTGAGTATCTCCAATGTGTTGCTAGTTGAAAGCTTGGATTTCAATCTTCTATCCGTGGCACAAATATGTGATCTTGGTTACAAATGTATCTTTGGGGTTGATGATGTAGAAGTCATTAGTATGGATGGTTCAAATGTGGCATTCAAGGGCTTTAGATATGAGAATCTCTATCTAGTTGACTTCAATGCTAGAGAAACTTCTTTGACAACTTGCTTAATCTCCAAATCAAGCATGGGTTAGCTTTGGCATAGAAGGCTTGGTCATGTTGGCATGAAACAATTGAAGAAGCTTACAACTCACAATCTTGTCAATGGTTTGAAAGATGTTGAATTTGAGAAGAATAAGCTTTGTAGTGCATGTCAAGCCGGGAAGCAAGTTGGAAGCTCACATCCAAAGAAGAGTACAATGAGCACATGCAAAGCATTTGATTTGATGCATATGGATTTATTTGGCCCAACAACATACTCAATTATAGGTGGTAATAAGTATGGCTTTGTCATAGTGGATGACTTCACAAGATTCACATGGGTATTCTTTATTAGTGACAAAAGTGAAGTGTTTGACACCTTCAAGACATTTCTCACTAGAGTTCACAATGAGTTTGAGATTAGAATCAAGAAAGTGAGAAGTGACAATGGAAGTGAGTTCAAGAATACAAGAATTGAAGAACTTTGTGATCACTATAGCATTGGACATCAATTCTCGGCCAAGTACACTCCACAATCAAATGGCCTAGTTGAGAGAAAGAATAGAACATTGCTTGATATGGCTAGATCAATGCTTCATGAGTACAATGTGAGTCAATCTTTTTGGGATGAAGCAATCAATACCTCTTGCTACTACATCAATAGACTATATTGTCATCCATTGCTAGAGAAGACCCCATATGAGCTACTTCACGGAAGAAAGCCCAATATTTCTTACTTTAGAGTGTTTGGTTGCAAATGCTATATCTTGAAAAAGGGCACTAGATTGAGAAAGTTTGACAAGAGATATGATGAGGGGTTCCTACTTGGTTATTCAACTACAAGCAAAGCTTATAGAGTTTGGAACAACTCAAGTGGCATTCTAGAAGAAGTCCATGATGTGCAATTTGATGAAACCAATGGGTCACAAGATGAAGAAGAGAATCTAGATGATGTTGGTGGAACTCAATTGGTGGAAGCAATGAAGAACATGGACATTGGGGACATTAGAGCAAAGCAAGTAATTGATATTCAAGATGATGATAAAGATCAAGTGCTCAATTCTCCATTCAAGCTAGCTAGTGACTCTCAAGTGCAAGTTCATGGTGCTAGTTCATCTCATCAAGATACATCAAGTGATCAACCAAGCTCAAGCAATCAAGTGCAAGTACTCCAACCACAATATATTGCAAGAGATCACCCCATTGATAGTGTTATTGGTGATATTAGAAGTGGTGTGCAAACAAGATCAAGATTGGCTATGTTTTGTGAGCATGCATCATTTGTGTCAACCACAGAACCAAAGAAAATAGAAAAAGCTTTGAAGGATGCCGATTGGATCATGGCTATGCAAGAAGAACTAAACAATTTCACAAGAAATGATGTTTGGGAATTGGTAGAAAGGCCAAATGACTACAATGTGATTGGAACCAAATGAGTGTTCAAAAACAAGCAAGATCAAGATGGCATTGTGGTGAAAAACAAAGCAAGACTAGTTGCTCAATGTTACACTCAAGTAGAAGGTCTTGACTATGATGAGACATATGCTCCCGTGGCAAGATTGGAGGCAATAAGGATTCTATTGGCTTATGCTTGTGCACACAACATCAAATTATATCAAATGGATGTCAAAAGTGCATTTCTCAATGGAATCATCAATGAGTTAGTCTTTGTTGAGCAACCTCCTAGATTTGAAGATGACAGGAAACCCAACCATGTGTACAAGTTGAAGAAGGCTTTATATGGCTTAAAGCAAGCACCTAGAGCATGGTATGAGAGGCTAAGGGATTTCCTTCTCTCTAAGGGATTCAAGATGGGCAAGGTTGATACAACTCTATTCACCAAGAGGATTGGGAATGATCTATTCATAGTGCAAATATATGTTGATGACATCATCTTTGGATCAACCGATCAAGATTATTGTGAAGAATTTGGTGCTATGATGGCCAAAGAGTTTGAAATGTCTATGATTGGTGAACTTAGCTACTTCCTTGGTCTCCAAGTCAAACAATTGAAGAATGGGATATTTGTGAGTCAAGGGAAATACATAAGGGACATGTTGAAGAAGTTTGGAATGCAAGATGCAAAGCCAATTTCAACTCCAATGGGTACAAATGGCAATTTGGATAGTGATCTTGATGGCAAAATGGTGAATCAAAAGGAATATCGGTCTTTGATTGGAAGTCTACTCTATGTCACCGCATCAAGGCCGGATGTCATGTTTAGTGTTTGTATGTGAAACATCCTCAATTTTTCCGCGAAGGGAAAATCCACAGAATGAATTATAATATGGTGAAACCAATAGTTGATTTCATCATATTATCATATATCAGTCGATATCACAGTCATACATCGTAAGATTACAAGAATACAAGATATTACATCACTGGGGAACACACCTATTACAGAGTAAATCTAGCGGAAGACTATCGAGTGAAGGCTCCTCCTTCATGGGTCATCATCAGAGTTGGCATAGTGCAGCGTAGATTCCATCTCCGAACCAAACTTGAGCGTAGGCACGAGACCTTCTAATCCTTCTAAAGTTAGCATCTCTAAGAAGCAGGAAAATCTGCACACCGCCAGATGTGTGCAGGCCATGGTCAGCACCGATGAGCTTTAGTGGAAAAGTTAAAACAAGAGGATCTGGCGATCCTAACATTTGGCTGTCGTTTGCATCCTTAGTGCATGAGAAGTAAGTAACAGTAGTAATGTAATAATAATATCTAGTTTTTAACACCTTCCCATCCACACATATCCACATCCATCCATATCCATCCACCATCCCATCCTAACCATAACCACACCACCATCACCACATCTCATCTCACTCACTCAGGTCGACAGGCCGACTCCCTCTCGGCACTTGTCTCAACGGCCCACAGCCCCTGGTTCACGACCGGAAAATACCCCAAACCTGGAGGGAGGAAAGAAGGACTCATCTCCTATCTAGTTTAAGCAAAACCCAGGAAAGGTCCATAGCCGACAAGTCAGCATATGTATCGATCGATCAACCAAACACTCTGCAGAGGTTTTACATACCCACAAGATAGCCATCCTCGACGGTGCCCCGTCTAGGCAGATTCCGGCCGCTTGCTTGCCTAGAACGATGCCACCCTACCTCTCAGCCCTGGTACATCCCAAGTCTAGTCTGGGATGGCTGATACTGTGAGTCATAGACAGAGCCGGGGCCCTCCGGATGTCAAGAGCCATGTCCATAAGGCCTCCTAAAGTCTCGGAAGGGTGTGGGGGCAACCGCGCACCTCGTACCACCTTGCACACGTTCGCCTAGCAGTAGTGGCATTGTTCTACCAAGTAGTCCGACCGTCCCGCACCATATAGGGCGAGTGGGATGTAAATGATTCCCGGTGAGTCTGAGTACTAGTAAGTCCTTAGGGATTGACCAAGCCAGAATGTCTTCATCAGGGTTTCCATTTTACGTGCCACCACAGCACCTCTACCCCAGGCTCCACCTCTTCGAGGTTCACACCCAAGGACACCTCCAATTACCATTTACCCGCCACAGGTGTTCCACATCCAAGTGCCCAGGTAGCACCACATGGCAAGACTCGCCCCAGGCTCGTCATTATTCTAGCTCAGTCGACACAACCCTCACTCTCCACGCACCCAAGACACACGCAGCACGCTCACACACCACCAAGTCCGGCACCCATAGCCAAACCATTTCCAGGGTTCACCACCAGCATCACATCCCAGATATAATGCGAAGTGGAGTTAATAATAAATATAGTGGTGTAATATGCAAGCAAGCAGGCAAATAAGCATATATAAGCGAGCGAATGCGCAAAGCAGGGTGACGTGGTAGAGTGGGTTGCATCAGGGTAATAATGGCTCAGGTAGTAGCATGCATCAAAGTACTATCAAAGGAATAATTATAAGCGCTAGCAGTTCTAGATATTATGCAATGTCTAATAGGATTCTCTAAAAGAGGGTGCTGCCATGACACCTGTGATGTAGATGTAGTAGTGGTACATTTCTCCATCCATTGGTGTTCAATCAGTGGGGTCACCTCCTCCTACGCTGACTCCATTTCATAGTCCTTGTCGTCGCCCACGTTCTCTTGATCCAATCGTCAGCTACTCCGCGAAGCGACACGCAAGGCAAGAGAACACCCAACACCCGAAAAGGCGACAAGACGCAGGAAGATCCAACAACACCAACAAGACACAAAAGACATGAGGCTTAGCCCTCTCGGTGGTTGTCCGCTCTCCTCGGGCCAAAGAAATACAAGTGGTGGTTTGCTAAGCACAAGCTTAAGTCATGGCCAAGCCAGTATGGCTTTAGGACAAACGGTTTAAGCCAGAGCTTATCCAGAGCAAACACCATGGCTCACGATCTTTTGATCCGGTGTCATTGACTTGACGGGGATTGGACGTCAGGCCTCAAGAAGAACGATGGGGTTTGGCTCTTATAGCCTTAACCCGCAAGTCACAATTGGACACGAGTAGCAAACAAGAACGATAACACTATTGTGACTTGGCTCCAATGTACTTCAGCTCGCTCGCTATGATAGAAAGCGGTAGCGCAAAGGGATTGGACAGCGACGGGTTCCCTCGATCCACACGATACTGTCACATCGGGAAATGAGAAGCGAGCCGCTCAACCACACAAAGGAAGCGGGGTTAGCTAGGCACATCCATGTCATGTTCTCAGACACATCTCCGAGGAAGATGGTTTTAGATGGTCGATCGATTCAACACGCACGGGTCCGAGGTATGACATAAACCATAGCTTCGCTAACAAAAGGGGAAATAGTCCGATCTTTGATCCAATCGTCACGGGCAAGACGGGATCAAACAGAGCGGGTTAACGGGGGCAACAAGAGCAAGAACAACAAAGGATGAAGGTCTACTTCTTCCAATACACACGCCACGACAAAAGACGGGGCATCGGAAGGAAGCGACAAACTCAAGAACACCAAGTGCGCAAACCTCTTGTAGGGTACCCGACCTAGGTGCACTGGCACTATGACATTTCTCTGATTCGTAGCGGTGCGGTTGTCACTGCGGGAATCGAAGAAACGCAATGGTCGACGGGATACAAGCATACATGGGCTTGAACACGAAGAAGCAGGTAAAAGCAACAGAGAGGCGTAGCTCCATGGTCATGGCGAGGCGAACTCACGGCCACAAGCTATACCAACACGAGTTGGCATTCATCATACCACGATTGTTTATTCTCATGTCATTTCCCACAGGACTTGGTCATGAAAGGCTCAAGTGTGCGGGTAATATCCGCATCGCCATCGATGTTGAATATCGAATCCATCATGACTATGTCCTAGGGCCGAAGGTAGGAGCTAACACTCATAGTACTATGAAGTCAACTAAAATACGAGGGAACGAGTTACACTCGGCATCACGGTCATGGTGAGATGGATCCCACGATCATAACGTCCGAACGAGGTACGATCCCTCAGCCGGCTCGAAGGCACGGCACACAGGCAACAACTCCAACAACAACCGATAAGATCCAAAACACGGCAAAAGACAACACAACTCGACTCGACTGCGGAGTAGCACATTCCATAGCTGGGTGATGGATAGATCCTGTAAGGTAATCATGGACAGATAGGCTGTAAGGATTGGGTACGATCAAGGTAGATGTGTGTATATGGAAAATCCACATAAGGGCTTTTGTTCCAATTGGGCCGCCACCGCGCTGCTGTTGATGTATGCTGGGCTCACTGCTGTTGGCAGCCCGCTCAACAAGGAGATGAAGAGGGCTGGCGTGCGGGCTGGCTCTGCTGCCGTCGGCCCAGCAGCAAGATGGGGAAAAAGAGAGGAGCCACGCTGGGCTTTTATGATTTTGGTTGGGCTCGTGACCCAGCTAGGTGGGCCGTGCGGGGTAATGAAGGCTAGGGTGTCTAGGCTAGGAGGTCGGAGGAACCAGGGGGAGAAGCAGGTCAAGGCTTTTGTCGGCCAGGTGCTCGACAAGGTGCTCCAGAGCCGTGCTGGTGCGTCCTGGTCGGCGTGTGGCGCCGTGAGGTGCAGCAGCAAGGCCAAGGCGAGAGCGTGGCATGGTCACGTTCCTTGGCCGGTTCCTAACCAGGGCAGGGTGGTGCTTCTCGGAGCTCGACGTGGGACGGCACGGCAAGGGCATGATCGCGCCGGTGCGAGCGCTTGAAGGCACGTGCGGGGTGCGTGCTGCGTCGGCGCGCCGGTGCCGGTGTTCAGGCATTGCGAGGCCGTGGCGCTTCACATGTCTGAGGCGGCGTGTCATGGTCGTGGTGCATTGCGGCCACGATGGCGTGCCATGCTTGTGCGTTTGCAGGTGGAAGACCAAGGTGAGGGCTTCGTCAAGTGCTCGGGCAGGGCTCGGCTTTGCGGCGTCCAGCGCGTGCGTGCGTGGTGAGGTGCAAGGCCGGCGGTGATGTGCTTGGGCTTGAGCGCGTGCAGAAGCACGCACCGTGTGGAGGCAGCGCTAGCGTGTGAGTGCGGCGAGGGCGTGTCCAAGTGCACCGTGCATGTGCTGTGCTTGCACGCCGGAGCGTGCAGTGTGTACGAGGGTGCACGTGTTCGTGTGGTGCAGGCGTTCCTGTGATCCTTTTGGCCAGCGGGCTCACGCGGAGCACATTCCCAGTCATGGCAATGGCGACGACATGGTGGTCTCCTACTCTAACCAGGTGGCTGGAGGTTGGTCTCGGCCATGGTGAACTCACCGTGGAGTGTAGCGAAGGGTCGAGGCTGAGCAGCGTGTTCGCGGTGCTGTGCCGAACCGGGACGGTCTCCCGGGCGATGCGGCTCGGTGACGTGGTATGTGCCGGCGGAGTACTGCAGTGGCGTCGCGGTGCGGTCGGGCAGTCGGGCTCTCAGCGGCCGACGAGGCTTGGCCGAGGCGAGGGAGCGCCATGAGGCACACGACATCGCGGTCGTGCAGCCGGTTCGGGGAGGAGGCAACCGGCGGCAGGGCAACATGCGTACATGTCCATGGGTGTGTGTGCACGTTCGCGGGTGCTCACGAGTAGGCACCGTAGCAGGGCTGTGCGGGAGCATGCTGCCGCGGCCGTGGCGAGCGATGGGAGCAGCCCATGGTGGGTGCGCCAGATCAAGGTTGTGGGTGGCCGGTGATAGCGGTGTGCCCGCAGCGAGGGCGTGGGCTGTGCGAGCGCTCTAGTGGCGAGGCGACGCCACGGCTTCCAGGTCACGGCGAGTCATAGAAGGTGACACCGCGACGACCAGAACACGTGGCGGGAAAGGCGCGACGCAGCTCGGGGCTCAGGCGATGTCACCGGTGATGGTGGCCAGGGGGCTTGGGAATGGCCGGCTAAGGCGAAGCTCTACGGCGTGCTCTCGCACAACGAGGCGGCCAGAGTCGGACGGAAGGCGCGTGGCACGGTGGCGAACACGGCGCATCACCGCGCCGGCGAGGCGGGGTCCAGGGCGAACTACGGGCTTCTAAGGCCTATAGGCGGTGGCTTCTGGCGTTCCATGGCTTGGCGAACATGGACCCGGTGGTTGTGCTACCTCTACCCGGGCTAGACGACCGGAACGGGACGGCACCGTGGGTGGCTCCGGCCACGGCGACCGTGTGTGGGCAGGACATGGTGGCGGTTGTGTTCCCGGGCACCATCGGCCCGGCAAGGCAGGGCCGTGGCCGTGTACGTTGGTGCATACGTGCGCATGTCCAGGGGGTTCACAGTCGTAGAGGTGGGCTGCCAGCACCGGAGCAGCTCGAAGCAGAGCATGACGTCGCGGACGGCATCGGCGTCGCGGCCATGGTGCACACGGTAACGGTGAGCAGGGGGCGGTTCGTGGACTCACCGTCGATGTCGAAGGCGAAGGGATGGCGGTGCAGTGGCGAGGTGCCGCAGTGACGATTCGAGGCCGTGTTGACGTAGCCGTAAAGGCGACGGCACAAGCTCTGGCTCTGGCGGGCTACGACGATGGGCTCCGGCCTTGCTGGTAGTCGCCGAAGGGTGTGCAGCAGAGGAGGGCATGGCGTCGAGGGCTATGCATGGCCGAGAGGTGCGAGAAGGGCTATGGCGGCGTGGTAGAGGGAGTTGGTGAGGGCGAGGCCTTGGACGGGGGTTTTATAGCCCAAAGGCTAGGGCTTCGTGGTGGAACGCCGGCGTCCGTGCCACTAATTTGATGGTCGGCGCGACGTGGCGCGCATCCAAGGCCGCGGGCAGGTGAGCGACGCGGGAAGCTTCGAGAAGGGCGTCCAGGCTTAGTGCGGTTGCTTCCGCGATTCGCGGCGCGAGGCGCGGCTCAGCGGGGCTCGCAGCTAGGGTCTCCCAGGGGCATCCAGAGTCAGACGCTGTGGCTCCTGACGGCAGCAGAAGAGCAGGGCTTGTACGGAGGAACATGGAGACGGCGTGGAAACGGGAAAAGCGACTAGAGGCAAACGGCGCTCACGGCTTCAGTTCCTCCTTGTGGATGACACTTGGGACCCACGGGGTGACGTACCGGAGCATGCAGGGGCGGCTTTGTCTGGTTGGCTTGCCATCGGGAGGTGGCAGCGGCCTGGGAGCTGCCCACGTCTAGGGTTGGCAAGGGGCGCCTGGGGGGCAAGGCTGGGCCGCGCGGCTGGCGAGCTAGCTGGGTCACAGTGCTGGACGAGATGGGCCTTGCGATTGGGCACTAGTTCGTATATATGTCTACATACACGTATAGAGTGCTTGCATGGCCGTGCACGTTGCTGCCTACAGTTTGCATGTACCTTGCGTGTTCCTAGCACAGTGGCATGCATATATGATTGTGCATGAGCTAGGCAGGGAACAAGGAGGGGTTGAGGGGAAAAGAAAAGGATTTTTCCTCCTCTATGAATTATGGCTTATGGAATTCTTGGAAGGGATTCCGAGGAAGGTCGGGAGGAACCCGGAAGAGGTGCGAGAATGGACAAGAGAGTTGTTACGGATTGTGCACTCCAACTCAAAAATCTAAACCGACTAAAGAACACCGACAAACCTCTACGAGCATTTCTACATGATTCCAACAATTTATTTATAAATTGTTCTTGGTTTGACCTAGCAACTACATGCTTCACACATTGCAGGAAAAATTTTAAAAAGTTCATATTTTTGGCTTCTCTAAAAACCCGGGTTGTTACAGTCCACCCTCCTTACAGGAATCTCGTCCCCGAGATTAAGGGGTTAGTGTCACTAGAGAAGAGGGGTCCTCGTTGTCAAGTCATATGCACAGTGCATTTGTTTCACAATTGAAGTTTTGAAAAAGGAGCTTTTTGGAAAACGTTATTGGCGTAGAACTTTTTAAACGGAGAAACTTATTTTATATAATCGGGAGAGATCTTTTGAAAGGTCAAATCGGGGTTTATCACAATTTTAGTTTTGGAAAGGGTCCTTTGTGAGAATTTGGGAAAAGTTCTTTTAAATTAGTGGTGAGGACTTTTGAAAATTCCAATTTTTGAATAATTTTGCTTTACGGGTTCTGCACATAAGAAGGATACAACCTTAGGAGTTTGAAATCAATACAAAAGTGCTCTTGAAAACAGGTTGTACCCCATTTTGGTTTTAGTAGCTTAAATCAAAACTGTATAAGTGGGTTTTTGCTTTCTAAATCTCCTATAAATTGATTTTAGAAACATTTGGCCTTTCGAAATGGAGAGTTTTGGAAATCAAATCACTTTATAAACTTTTCCAAAAGGGGCTCTATGAAAAGAGGTATTTTTAAATTGTTTTCTCAATTTGAAAAGTAACACTTTTATAAATATTTTGCGTTTTGCTTTGAGAGTAGGGTTTATTTGAAAAGTACTTGGCTCATCGGTTGAAATCAAAACTTTTTAAAACAAGACAGAGCCAGGTTTCGATCCTGGGATCAAATGATTACAAACCCTTTTTTTAAAAGTATGGTGTAAACAGAGCTTTTGTCTTTCATAGACGAGTTCACAACACCTTTTGAAAGAAGGTTGGTTTCCAAATCGCTTTCGCAAAGCTTTTGAAAGTTAATATAGGTTTGGAAAAGAGTCAAAATCACTTTCTTTTTTTAAAAAAAATAGAGGGTTTTGAAACTATTTTCATTTAAGATGGAGTTGCTTTTGCAAACGGGAGAAGTTTTCAACAAATGAGAGAGCATTTTGAACATGCCTGGTCGAAAATCAAGGTCAATTTTTGAAATAGATGGGTAAAGATATGACGTTTCGGCTTAATATGTCCAACCGGTGGTCAAGATCATTTGTCTAATCGTATTACGGCCTTGATTTTTGCCTGGAATCACACGTAGATAAAATACTTTTATATTCTTCACTCAAGCAATATAAACACAAGAAGCATAAGAAGCAGAAGATCCAGGCACTCAGGCAGCATTACAACTCCTATATGCATAGTGTTGACTTAAGGTGACTCCTAAGCCTTTGAGTCTCACACATCTATCGATCTTGCATGGGTGACATAGGGGATCATTTCCTAGTGGTCAACTTTTCAGATCGGGGATGGTCAGTTAGTAGTAGAACTCAAGGTAGAGACGGGGAATCAAGTGTTAGTAGCTATGACTCCACTACAGATAGAATGTTTGGCTTCTACACTAATGTTTGGTACTAATGGTCTCGTCCTAAGGTCAAGTATGGCTCTGATACCAACTGAAACATCCTCAATTTTTCCGCGAAGGGAAAATCCATAGAATGAATTATAATATGGTGAAACCAATAGTTGATTTCATCATATTATCATATATCAGTCGATATCACAGTCATACATCGTAAGATTACAAGAATACAAGATATTACATCACTGGGGAACACACCTATTACAGAGTAATTCTAGCAGAAGACTATCGAGTGAAGGCTCCTCCTTCACGGGTCATCATCAGAGTTGGCGTAGTGCAGCGTAGATTCCATCTCCGAACCAAACTTGAGCGTAGGCACGAGACCTTCTAATCCTTCTAAAGTCAGCATCTCTAAGAAGCAGGAAAATCTGCACACCACCAGATGTGTGCAGGCCATGGTCAGCACTGATGAGCTTTAGTGGAAAAGTTAAAACAAGAGGATCTGGCGATCCTAACATTTAGTTGTGGTTTGCATCCTTAGCGCATGAGAAGTAAGTAATAGTAGTAATGTAATAATAATATCTAGTTTTTAACACCTTCCCATCCACACATATCCACATCCATCCATATCCATCCACCATCCCATCCTAACCATAACCACACCACCATCACCACATCTCATCTCACTCACTCAGGTCGACAGGCCGACTCCCTCTCGGCACTTGTCTCAACGACCCACAGCCCCTGGTTCACGGCCGGAAAATACCCCAAACCTGGAGGGAGGAAAAAATGACTCATCTCCTATCTAGTTTAAGCGAAACCCAGGAAAGATCCATAGCCGACAAGTCAGCATATGTATCGATCGATCAACCAAACACTCTGTAGAGGTTTTACATACCCACAAGATAGCCATCCTCGACGGTGCCCCGTCTAGGCAGATTCCGGCCGCTTGCTTGCCTAGAACGATGCCACCCTACCTCTCAGCCCTGGTACATCCCAAGTCTAGTCTGGGATGACTGATACTGTGAGTCGTAGACAGAGCCGGGGCCCTCCGGATGTCAAGAGCCATGTCCATAAGGCCTCCTAAAGTCTCGGAAGGGTGTGGGGGCAACCGCGCACCTCGTACCTCCTTGCACACGTTTGCCTAGCAGTAGTGGCATTGTTCTACCAAGTAGTCCGACCGTCCCGCACCATATAGGGCGAGTGGGATGTAAATGATTCCCGGTGAGTCTGAGTACTAGTAAGTCCTTAGGGATTGACCAAGCCAGAATGTCTTCATCAGGGTTTCCATTTTACGTGCCACCACAGCACCTCTACCCCGGGCTCCACCTCTTCGAGGTTCACACCCAAGGACACCTCCAATTACCATTTACCCGCCACAGGTGTTCCACATCCAAGTGCCTAGGTAGCACCACATGGCAAGACTCGCCCCAGGCTCGTCATTATTCTAGCTCAGTCGACACAACCCTCACTCTCCACGCACCCAAGACACACGCAGCACGCTCACACACCACCAAGTCCGGCACCCATAGCCAAACCATTTCCAGGGTTCACCACCAGCATCACATCCCAGATATAATGCGAAGTGGAGTTAATAATAAATATAGTGGTGTAATATGCAAGCAAGCAGGCAAATAAGCATATATAAGCGAGCGAATGCGCAAAGCAGGGTGACGTGGTAGAGTGGGTTGCATCAGGGTAATAATGGCTTAGGTAGTAGCATGCATCAAAGTACTATCAAAGGAATAATTATAAGCGCTAGCAGTTCTAGATATTATGCAATGTCTAATAGGATTCTCTAAAAGAGGGTGCTGCCATGACACCTGTGATGTAGATGTAGTAGTGGTACATTTCTCCATCCATTGGTGTTCAATCAATGGGGTCACCTCCTCCTACGCTGACTCCATTTCATAGTCCTTGTCGTCGCCCATGTTCTCTTGATCCGATCGTCAGCTACTCCGCGAAGCGACACGCAAGGCAAGAGAACACCCAACACCCGAAAAGGCGACAAGACGCAGGAAGATCCAACAACACCAACAAGACACAAAAGACATGAGGCTTAGCCCTCTCGGTGGTTGTCCGCTCTCCTCGGGCCAAAGAAATACAAGTGGTGGTTTGCTAAGCATAAGCTTAAGTCATGGCCAAGCCAGTATGGCTTTAGGACAAACGGTTTAAGCCAGAGCTTATCCAGAGCAAACACCATGGCTCACGATCTTTTGATCCGGTGTCATTGACTTGACGGGGATTGGACGTCAGGCCTCAAGAAGAACGATGGGGTTTGGCTCTTATAGCCTTAACCCGCAAGTCACAATTGGACACGAGTAGCAAACAAGAACGATAACACTATTGTGACTTGGCTCCAATGTACTTCAGCTCGCTCGCTATGATAGAAAGCGGTAGCGCAAAGGGATTGGACAGCGACGGGTTCCCTCGATCCACATGATACTGTCACATCAGGAAACGAGAAGCGAGCCGCTCAGCCACACAAAGGAAGCGGGGTTAGCTAGGCACATCCATGTCATGTTCTCAGACGCATCTCCAAGGAAGATGGTTTTAGATGGTCGATCGATTCAACAGGCACGGGTCCGAGGTATGACATAGACCATAGCTTCGCTAACAAAAGGGGAAATAGTCCGATCTTTGATCCAATCATCACGGGCAAGACAGGATCGAACAGAGCGGGTTAACGGGGGCAACAAGAGCAAGAACAACAAAGGATGAAGGTCTACTTCTTCCAATACACACGCCACGACAAAAGACAGGGCATCGGAAGGAAGCGACAAACTCAAGAACACCAAGTGCGCAAACCTCTTGTAGGGTACCCGACCTAGGTGCACTGGCACTGTGACATTTCTCTGATTCGTAGCGGTGCGGTTGTCACCGCGGGAATCGAAGAAACGCAATGGTCGACGGGATACAAGCATACATGGGCTTAAACACGAAGAAGCAGGTAAAAGCAACAGAGAGGCGTAGCTCCATGGTCATGGCGAGGCAAACTCACGGCCACAAGCTATACCAACATGAGTTGGCATTCATCATACCACGATTGTTTATTCTCATGTCATTTCCCACAGGACTTGGTCATGAAAGGCTCAAGTGTGCGGGTAATATCCGCATCGCCATCGATGTTGAATATCGAATCCATCATGACTATGTCCTAGGGCCGAAGGTAGGAGCTAACACTCGTAGTACTATGAAGTCAACTAAAATGCGAGGGAACGAGTTACACTCGGCATCACGGTCATGGTGAGACGGATCCCGCGATCGTAACATCCGAACGAGGTATGATCCATCAGCCGGCTCGAAGGCACGGCACACAGGCGACAACTCCAACAACAACCGATAAGATCCAAAACACGGCAAAAGACAACACAACTCGACTCGACTGCGGAGTAGCACATTCCATAGCTGGGTGATGGATAGATCCTGTAAGGTAATCATGGACAGATAGGCTGTAAGGATTGGGTATGATCAAGGTAGATGTGTGTATATGGAAAATCCACATAAGGGCTTTTGTTCCAATTGGGCCGCCACCACGCTGCTGTTGATGTATGCTGGGCTCACTGCTGTTGGTGGCCCGCTCAGCAAGGAGATGAAGAGGGCTGGCGTGTGGGCTGGCTCTGCTGCCGTCGGCCCAGCAGCAAGATGGGGAAAAAGAGAGGAGCCACGCTAGGCTTTTATGATTTTGGTTGGGCTCGTGACCCAGCTAGGTGGGCCGTGCGGGGTAATGAAGGCTAGGGTGTCTAGGCTAGGAGGCCGGAGGAACCAGGGGGAGAAGCAGGTCAAGGCTTTTGTCGGCCAGGTGCTCGACAAGGTGCTCCAGAGCCGTGTTGGTGCGTCCTGGTCGGCGTGTGGCGCCGTGAGGTGCAGCGGCAAGGCCAAGGCGAGAGCGTGGCATGGTCACGTTCCTTGGCCGGTTCCTAACCAGGGCAGGGTGGTGCTTCTCGGAACTCGACGTGGGACGGCACAGCAAGGGCATGATCGCGCCGGTGCGAGCGCTTGAAGGCACGTGCGGGGTGCGTGCTGCGTCGGCGCGCCGGTGCCGGTGTTCAGGCATTGCGAGGCCGTGGCGCTTCACATGTCCGAGGCGGCGTGTCATGGTCGTGGTGCATTGCGGCCACGATGGTGTGCCATGCTTGTGCGTTTGCAGGTGGAAGACCAAGGTGAGGGCTTCGTCAAGTGCTCGGGCAGGGCTCGGCTTTGCGGCATCCAGCGCGTGCGTGCGTGGTGAGGTGCAAGGCCGGCGGTGATGTGCTTGGGCTTGAGCGCGTGCAGAAGCACGCACCGCGTGGAGGCAGCGCTAGCGCGTGAGTGCGGCGAGGGCGTGGCCAAGTGCACCGTGCATGTGCTGTGCTTGCACGCCGGAGCGTGCAGTGTGTACGAGGGTGCACGTGTTCGTGTGGTGCAGGCGTTCCTGTGATCCTTTTGGCCAGCGGGCTCGCGCGGAGCACGTTCCCAGTCACGGCAATGGCGACGACATGGTGGTCTCCTACTCTAACCAGGTGGCTGGAGGTTGGTCTCGGCCATGGTGAACTCACCGTGGAGTATAGCGAAGGGTCGAGGCCGGGCAGCGTGTTCGCGGTGCTGTGCCGAACCGGGACGGTCTCCCGGGCGACGTGGCTCGGTGACGTGGTATGTGCCGGCGGAGTACTGCAGTGGCGTCGCGGTGCGGTCGGGCAGTCGGGCTCTCAGCGGCCGATGAGGCTTGGCCGAGGCGAGGGAGCGCCATGAGGCACACGACATTGCGGTCGTGCAGCCGGTTCGGGGAGGAGGCAACCGGCGGCAGGGCAACATGCGTACTTGTCCATGGGTGCGTGTGCACGTTCGCGGGTGCTCACGAGTAGGCACCGTAGCAGGGCTGTGCGGGAGCATGCTGCCGCGGCCGTGGCGAGCGACGGGAGCAGCCCATGGTGGGTGCGCCAGATCGAGGTCGTGGGTGGCCGGTGATAGCGGTGTGCCCGCAGCGAGGGCGTGGGCTGTGCGAGCGCTCTAGTGGCGAGGCGACGCCACGGCTTCCAGGTCACGGCGAGTCATAGAAGGTGACACCGCGACGACCAGAACACGTGGCAGGAAAGGCGCGACGCAACTCGGGGCTCAGGCGATGTCACCGGTGATGGTGGCCAGGGGGCTTGGGAATGGCCGGCTAAGGCGAAGCTCTACGGCGTGCTCTCGCACAACGAGGCGGCCAGAGTCGGACGGAAGGCGCGTGGCACGGTGGCGAACACGGCGCATCACCGCGCCGGCGAGGCGGGGTCCAGGGCGAACTACGGGCTTCTAAGGCCTATAGGCGGTGGCTTCCGGCGTTCCATGGCTTGGCGGACATGGACCCGGTGGTTGTGCTACCTCTACCCGGGCTAGACGACCAGAACGGGACGGCACCGTGGGTGGCTCCGGCCACGGCGACCGTGTGTGGGCAGGACATGGTGGCGGCTGTGTTCCCGGGCACCATCGGCCCGGCAAGGTAGGGCCGTGGCCGTGTACGTAGGTGCATACGTGCGCATGTCCAGGGGGTTCACGGTCGTAGAGGTGGGCTGCCAGCGCCGGAGCAGCTCGAAGCAGAGCATGACGTCGTGGACGGCATCGGCGTCGCGGCCATGGTGCACACGGTAACGGTGAGTAGGGGGCGGTTCGTGGACTCACCGTCGATGTCGAAGGCGAAGGGATGGCGGTGCAGTGGCGAGGTGCCGCAGTGACGATTCGAGGCCGTGTTGACGTAGTCGTAAAGGCGATGGCACAAGCTTCGGCTCTGGCAGGCTACGACGATGGGCTCCGGCCTTGCTGGTAGTCGCCGAAGGGTGTGCAGCAGAGGAGGGCATGGCGTCGAGGGCTATGCATGGCCGAGAGGTGCGAGAAGGGCTATGGCGGCGCGGTGGAGGGAGTTGGTGAGGGCGAGGCCTTGGACGGGGGTTTTATAGCCCAAAGGCTAGGGCTTCGTGGTGGAACGCCGGCGTCCGTGCCACTGATTTGATGGTCGGCGCGACGTGGCGTGCATCCAAGGCCGCGGGCAGGTGAGCGACGCGGGAAGCTTCGAGAAGGGCGTCCAGGCTTAGTGCGGTTGCTTCCGCGATTCGCGGCGCGAGGCGCGGCTCAGCAGGGCTCGCAGCTAGGGTCTCGCAGGGGCATCCAGAGTCAGACGCTATGGCTCCTGACGGCAGCAGAAGAGGAGGGCTTGTACGGAGAAACATGGAGACGGCGTGGAAATGAGAAAAGCGACTAGAGGCAAACGACGCTCACGGCTTCAGTTCCTCCTTGCGGATGACACTTGGGACCCACGGGGTGACGTACCGGAGCATGCAGGGGCGGCTTTGTCTGGTTGGCTTGCCATCAGGAGGTGGCGGCGGCCTGGGAGCTGCCCACGTCTAGGGTTGGCAAGGGGTGCCTGGGGGGCAAGGCTGGGCCGCGCGGCTGGCGAGCTAGCTGGGTCACAGTGCTGGACGAGATGGGCCTTGCGATTGGGCACTAGTTCGTATATATGTCTACATACACGTATAGAGTGCTTGCATGGCCGTGCACGTTGCTGCCTACAGTTTGCATGTACCTTGCGTGTTCCTAGCACAGTGGCATGCATATATGATTGTGCATGAGCTAGGCAAGGAACAAGGAGGGGTTGAGGGGAAAAGAAAAGGATTTTTCCTCCTCTATGAATTATGGCTTATGGAATTCTTGGAAGGGATTCCGAGGAAGGTCGGGAGGAACCCGGAAGAGGTGCGAGAATGGACAAGAGAGTTGTTACGGATTGTGCACTCCAACTCAAAAATCTAAACCGACTAAAGAACACCGGCAAACCTCTACGAGCATTTCTACATGATTCCAACAATTTATTTATAAATTGTTCTTGGTTTGACCTAGCAACTACATGCTTCACACATTGCAGGAAAAATTTTAAAAAGTTCATATTTTTGGCTTCTCTAAAAACCCGGGTTGTTACAGTATGTGTGCTAGATATCAAGCCTCACCTAGAGAGAGTCATCTCACGGCCACAAAGAGAATATTAAGGTACTTGAAGCAAACAAGAGATGTTGGACTATGGTATCCCAAGGGGTCAAAGTTTGAATTGATTGGATATTCGGACTCCGACTATGGGGGTTGCAAGATCAATAGAAAGAGCACAAGTGGCACATGTCAATTACTTGGAAGATCACTTGTGTCATGGTCCTCAAAGAAACAAAATAGTGTGGCAATCTCTACCGCCGAAGCCGAATATATGAGTGCGGGGAGTTGTTGTGCACAATTGCTATAGATGAAATCAACTTTGAAGGATTATGGTCTCAACTTCAAGAATGTGCCATTGCTATGTGATAATGAAAGTGCAATCAAGATGATACAAAACCCGGTTCAACATGGAAGAACAAAGCATATTGATATAAGACATCATTTCATTAGAGATCATCAACAAAAGGAAGATATTGCCATTGAAAGTGTTGGCACCGATGATCAACTTGCCGATATTCTCACCAAGCCACTTGATGAAAAGAGGTTTTGCAAGCTAAGAAATGAATTGAACATTCTTGATTTCTCAAACATGAGTTGAATGCATCCCACCCACTTATTGACATGCCTCTCCTTCGACATTGCAAGGTAAAATTGATTGACATGTCATTCATCCTATGCTAAGGACTTGCTAGAGCATGTAGACATAATAAGTGGTATGCATGAGTATTCATGATAAATCAAATGAATTTGATGAATATATGATACCACTATTGCTTCTATGCTTGTTTTGATCTAGTGGTGGCATATGACATGTTTGTGAGCTTGCAAACCTATTGTTGAATCTAGAAGATTTGCTATAAGTGTTTAATTCAACATAGGCAAGATAACCCTTATTTTGAGGAGTGAAGAAGCTTGTCTTTGGTTCAAATCGAATTAAATATCTTTGGCAAGTATTCTAGGTTAAACCAAATTTGATAAATTCTAACCTACTCCATCAAACATTGCTTTTCTCTCCACAATTTGATCCTATTTTTGGGTAAGTTGTTGACAAAGGGGGAGAGAAAAAGATGATTCAACATGATAAAGGGATAAATAAAATTTTGATGCACACAAGTAGGGGGAGCAAGCTCATAAACAAAGTTGTTGCATTTGTTTGTGCACTCTCATATGACTTGCTTAGTGCACATGTATTTAAATTCAATATACATGCTTGTGTGGTGCAATGCTAGTATAGAACTTGAATGATGAAATAATCTACTAGCATGCATAGGAATAGTTTACATGTGGTATCTAGACGTGCCTTAAACTTTACAAGTGGTCCAAGAACCTTTACTATAATGTTGATCTCACGGGGTTCTTGAGTTGTAATGGATGTCTAGTTACCTCATGATGCTAAGGATGGTGTAAAAGGAAACTCCGATTGGTATCACGCTTCAAAGGTCCATTTCTTACACCTTAGCATCATTTTGGTAGAATTACTCTCTCAACACTTCTATCAATGCATATGTGCAAAACTTTCAATCCAAACTCTATGCACATATGTAGGGAGAGCTAATACTACCAAAACCGAGCTTGTGATAATTGTCCAAATTTTATTTATGAGCATAATGATTGGACAAATATGACAAGTTCAAAACTTTTATTATCAAAATCATCTTTGTGAGGGTTGTCATCAATTACCAAAAAGGGGGAGATTGAAAGTCCCTAGTTTGGTTTTGGCTAATTGATGAAACCTAGGACTAACCTTTGTATCTAAGTGGATGATTTAGATAAAGGTGGTCATTGAATATGATACATGACATTGACTCATATGACCAAGATGATGAAGACCAAGATGATGCTTGGCTCGATGGACCGGTTGTGAAGGTGAAGGGCAAGTCGAGGCTTCGAAGCAAAGGACCATACGATGGTGAAGCTTGAGCAAGACTTGGCGCCGACGGACCGATGCAATGGTGAAGAGCAAGTGAAGTTAAGGTCGATGGATCGGGACGGTCATGTGATGATATAAAGTGGATCATATCTTTTGAAAGAACAAAATGGGCTCAAGGCAAAGGTATAACCATAGGGCCATTTTGTTTTGCACTCAAGACACCATAGAGGGTGTGAGTGGTTTAGGATCGATAGCCGAACTATTAAGAGGAGAAGTCTTATCGGTTATTCGATGCACAGGTGCCACTAGGTGAATTCATGAAGTGCATTGCATGTAGGGCCTAGTGACCTAACTGGAAAACCTTCAAAAATGATTATGAAAATGCTAACACACGTGCACAAGGTGGTGATCACTTGTTGGTGTTGGCACATTTGCGAAGGCGTTGGAGTTTAAGCGGTAGAGAGGGTTTGGGTCTCCCTCCCTCCCGCCGAGCTTGCGAGCGCGGGATTCAGGCGTTTTTAGGAACTTGAAATGCCTATTTTCCACTACGTCGGAAGTCAGAAAAGAAACGGAGGCGAATGGAGGTCACAGAGGTGACCGGACGCTGCACCGGATGCGGCATGGTATGACCGGACACGTCCGGTCAGCAGTCAGGCACGCGGGTGCTAGGGTTTGCAACCGGCGCGTCCGGTCACTCACGGGATCAGCGCGTCCGGTCAGGTGCCCAGAAGAAACTGAAGTTCGGGAGGACGATCGAATGCGAGGCGCGTCCGGTCACATGCGATCGGACACGTCCGATCGGTGAGGGAGCTTACTGGACTCTAACCGGACGTGGGCACTGTCGCGTCCGGTCATTGCGAGGGGCGCGTCCGGTCGTTACTTCGCGGGCGCTCGGTGTTGTGCGATCGGCGCGTTCGGTCACTCGGGACCGGCGCGTCCGGTCGTTATGAGAAGCGCGTCCGGTCATGGGGTTTGACCGTTGGCGCAGTGACCGTTGGAGGATCAGACGTGGTTGAGCGCGTCCGGTCAGTTATGACCGGCGCGTCCGGTCATCCCGATAGAACCCAGTGAAGGGGTATAACGGCTCTATTTGGATGGGATGCTTATAAATACTTGTTGGCCGGCTCTTGGGGAGGTCTCTCGTGATTTCTAACATTCTTGTGCATCCTTTGAGCTAGAGCATCTCCTCCCACTCATCTCTCTTGCTTGATTGCAAATCAAAAGTGAGATTGAGTGCTCCCAAAGTGCATTGCATAGCTTGAGGGCGTCTAGTGGCACTTGTGGGTGATTTAGCCGGTGGATTTCTTGTTACTCTTGGAGAGTACCGCTCCTAGCCGGCTTGGAGATTGTTGGAGGCGTTGGCAAGAGAAGGTGATTGTTCTTGGCCACCTCTGGTTGATTGTAAGAGGTTCTTGTGCTTTCCTCGGCGGGACGCCAAAAGCAACTCTATTACATTGCGCGTGTCATTGAGTTACCTCACTTGAGAGTGGTGTCTTGCGGTGCCTTGCGGGGCGTGCCTTGAGGGGCAAGTGACTTGAGGGTCACACCGAGGAACCATCTAAGTGTTGGTCGACACAACCGGTGACGTAGCTTGTCGGTGCACAAGTGAACACCGGGTGAACAAAAATATTATGTCTCTTATCTCCCGGTGATTGGTCCTCATATTGTGTTGTTGTCAATATTGATTGGTTGTATATCATCTTGGTGATTGGCAACATCTTCACTCCACCGTCGGTATAAGATTCACAATCCTATCTCTTGCTTTTACATTTACTAGATTATCTTGTGTAGCTCTAGTGGTAGCCTTTGCTAGTAGTTGTTAGCTTGCTCACTAGTGTAAAATTAGTGACATAGCCCTTGTGTTAACTAGAGATCATAATCTACTAGACTTGTGGATAGGAGGCTTGCATCACAACCGTAGGCTAAGCAAAACTCGCTTTGCGCCGTTTGTTATTCTAACAAGTTTGCTTAGTGTTTCTTGTATAAATTTTTATAGGCTATTCACCCCCCTTTAGCCATCTAGGACCTTACACTTACCGCCAACAATCTGTTGAGGCGTAATTGGTCAAATGATCCAATTTGCAAACTTTGTGATACTGAGCCAGAGACACCATTACACCTTTGCAAAGATTGTCAATACTCAAAGCAAGTGTGGTCCTTCTTGAAACAATGGCTGGACCTATCTGTGATTGATGCAGTGCCAGTGACGGGATCTTTACATGGGTACTGGCGTAGGTGTTGAGCTAAAGTCGAAGAGGAACAAAAGAAAAAGTTCGACGGTATAATGATATACTTTTGGTGGAACATATGGAAGGAAAGGAATAGGTGAATTTTCCAACAGAAAAGTTTACAACCATACCAAATAGTTCTTCTATGTAAAGATGACATACAGCAATATCAACTTGCAACAAGAACGACGGCCCAAGGAGAAGAACAGTGAGCGTCGACGAGAACTTGAAAAGTCTAAGTGGTTTCCTTTTGTTTTTCTGTGTTTTCTTTTTTGGAGTCGCGTTTTAGGCATGCAACCAAGGTGCCGTAGTAGTAGTCGTGGTGGCATTGGTCGCTCAATAGCGATTCTTGTAATCGTTTTGTTTCTCTTTTGTCTCGTCTAATAAATTTTCGGCAAAGCTCTTGCCGCCCTTCTAAAAAAATAAAAAAAAAATTATTGGCCACACCCACACTGATCTGCCCAGCTTTTTCCACTTTTTTTGTTTCAGGAATTCAGGGTGTATATTAGTGTAATATAACTCTGCCCTTTCTTATTACTTGTATATCGGACCGTACTCCTCTTTCTAAAAAATAGCACTGATCTCAAAGCAACATAACCAAATAATTATTATTTTTAATTATTTTTCTGCTGGGTCTCGTTGTGCCTGGCCCAGACCGTGTCTAGCCGGACTCATCTCCTGCGCAAGTCGCAGCGTCAGCGGCGGAGATGATCCATCCGTCGCACTCGGACCTCGCACGGGTTCGGTGAGCCCGACCATGCGTCCATGCCCCTGCGGTCTGGTCTCCTGGACAGCCCGAGTGCACGGCGGGCGTGGGATCATCCGGAGCTGAGAAGAGATGCCCAGGCTGCGGTGCAGTGCAGTGTACTCCATGATGGCTTTTGACATTCAAAGCAAGGATTCAGGAGTGTCAGTTCATGTGAGTACGAGAAATCCAAAGTCAATCCAGGAAGCATGCTGATCTATTCCGGTCCTCCGGTCAAATTAATGTAAACGCAGCCGGCGAGATGCCACTCCTGGTCCTGCTCTGTGTTGTTGGAAAGGATCACGGTCCGTGCAAGCTCTCGACTCCCGAATGGTGTGATCTATGCTCGTCTTCGTGGAAGGGGATGATAGGGAAGAGATGACTTCGGCTCTGGGTTGGGCTGGGCATAGGCCAGGCTTGGATGGGCTGGACCCACGCGAGACCTTGGAGAAAATTAATTTACAAAAAATAATTATTTAGCTTGGCTGCTTTAAGATCCGCGCTAATTTTAGAAAGAGGAGTATTGGAGTAGTTCCATCTATAGGACATTCTCCGTATCCACACTTACATGGTCCAAACCAAAAGAGCCATTAGGGTGTTGTAAGTTGTACTGGTTGTAACATGACAACAGCTGGAAACAGTATGCAAGCTATTTTAAATGCTATATGCCCTTTTGCGATTCTCTCCAGATTCTAGACGTGTTATAGGAGTAAACTAGTAAACTGGGCAAAAAAAAAAAGTAGTATAACAGTAGTGTAGATTAATGTTCTTCTTTCTAACAAATTATGCATCAGGTTATCAACAAGTCTGTTTCTGTTTAGAACACTAGCTAGGCATGTCTGTATTTGCAAAATCCTGGTAGAGACTGTTATGCATCAATTATCTTCACAGCCAAAGAGCTTTGCTGGATATCACATGAGGATAAAGTGCTGTTTTGATGTTAATTTGTAGTAAAATGACCATTCAATACAGGATTGAAGGGCCGAAAGTTTCTGAACTGCAGAGTTCTCAATTCATGTCATCTCATCTCAGCTTTGCCTTTGGAGTTCAAGGACTGAAGGTTTCTGATAACTTGTTGTCACTAGTTGTAGTCTTTAAAGGACTAAAGGTTTCTGATAATTGATATTTATTATTTAAGATTACTCATTCTTCTCCTTTCAAGTTGAATTACAAATGGCTGTAGATACTACCATTGATGGCATTACTCATGGTTTGTCATCTAAACTGAAGCCAAGTTTGGTAATAAATAAGTATATATCTATCAGTAGAAATGTCCTTGTCATGTTTTTATATTTCCAGTTTTTTTCTGTTTTTTTTTGTATTTTGTTCAAGTATGTGAATGGCGGATCGTAAATCTGTCCAAGTGCGTATAGTTCAGAACTGTTCAACTACTTGATGCAAGTTGTGGGCTTTGCGACAGTTCAAAACAGTTGAACACATACTAATTGACACGCACGGGCCGCCGCAGTAACCAGCAACAACAAACGGCCCTGTGCGGGCCGCCGCATGGCTCGCGGCTTACGCGGACACGGGACGGGCTGCCCGCCGCCGCGCCGCTTGCTACGGCTGCTCGTGGTTCCTGCGCCGAGGCCCAGGCCCGCCGTGATTCAAGGTCCTTGTGTCAGATTCGACGCCGAAGTTGCAAATTTGCACACCCCACATTTGGAAGGTATCCGTAATCCCGTATCCCGCCGGATCTCCATCGGCTACTCAGACTCGCCGAAATATGGAAGCCTACGCGGCCTAGGCCCTACCCTTAGCCGCGCGTGTTCGGCCCCACCGCCGTCGTGCAGCCTTCGATCCGTGCCACGCGCCGCCTCCCATATATACCGACGCCGCGCGGCCTGCCTGCCCCGCCGGAACAGTAACCGATTTCTTTCTACTACTAGTACGACGCAGGGGATGACGGGAAAGCGGAGGACCGCCGAGCGCACGCAGCAAGGCGCAGCGGAGCGCGGCCGTGGGCGCGGCCGCGGGCGCCGCGCGTTGGGCCTCATCCGCGACCGCCGGGCGCGGGTCGACACGTTCGGCAAGCGGAAGGAGACGCTCAAGGTCAAGGCGTACGAGCTCTCCGTGCTCTGCGGCGTCGACGTCGCGCTCGTCGTCGCCGCCGCGGACGGCGACGGCGACGGCGGCGGCGCGGCGGCGGACGTGTGGGAGTCCACCGAGGGCGCCGTGCTGGCCCGGTACCGCGCGCTGGACCCGGAGGTGCGCGCGCGGCACACGCACCGGGCATACCTCGAGGGCGGGCTGGGCAAGGAGGAGGCCAAGCTCGCCCGCGTGCGCCAGGCCGGGCCCACCGGCCTCGACCCCTGGGACAAGGCGCTGGACGGCGTCGCCACGGAGGAGGAGGCGCAGGGGCTCCTCGAGGCCATCGACGCCGCGATACGGGCTACGGAGGACAGGATGCGGGCGCTGGGTCTGCCGGTCGACGGCGAGGACGGCGTCGGCGCTGGCGTCGTGCTTGAGGGGATCGCGCCGCTCGCCTTTGCTGGGGCGGACGGTTACCAGCTGTACGCGCCCGGAGGCGGCGGGGACACCTACGACAACCAGGCCATATGGGGCAATGATGGCTTCGAGGCGTTCGGCTCCCAGCAGTGCACCACCGGCAGCGGCGGCGCGGGCATTGAGGGTTACCACCTGCAGATAACACCGAACATGTACGCCGCCGCCGGCAGCAACAACAACGGCCGCCTCGCGACGGACGACCACCTGTACCCGCCGCGCGATGCCGGCACGCTGCAGCACGGCTACGGCTTCCACCAATGCGCAGGCACCGACTACTTTGGCATACCTGCTGGCCACCAGATGCAGGAGTTGTTGGGCTGGGGCGCTGCCCAGACCAATCTGGCCATGTGGAGCACCGAGGAGCCGCACCATGCCCTGGTACCTGTCCACTACCCCTCCGCCGAAACTGGCCTCAGCTACATGGACACGCCGGCGGCGCTCGGCGCCCAGGGCGGCGGCGGCGGCGGCTTGTCCTTTGCCAGGGGCGGCAGCTGCAACTTCGTCAACGCGCCACCAGAACTCTCCGTCGCCATGGGCACCGCCGGCTGCGTTGGCGGCGGCGACTTCATCAACGCGCCACCAGTAGCCTTCTCCCACGCCATCGGTGGCAGCAGCGACAACTTCACCAACACAGCGCCAGCCCAGCCGCTCGCCATGAGCTACGGCGCCGACCTGACAATCGCCGGTAGCAGGTACGCGACGCAGTGGCAGGCAGCCCAGCAGCCCCAGCGCGCCGGCAGTGGCCAGCAGTCTAGCGTCGAGCAGCTGCATTACCTCAGTGACCTGGAGGACGCGCAGTCGCAGGCAGCCCAGAAGCACCAACACGACGGCAACGGCCCGCAGTCCGGCATCGAGCTTCTGCATTACCTTAGTAAGCTGGAGGAGGACACGCAGCTGCATCTATGGGGAAACTAATCTAGCAAGTCGTAGTAGTAGTGTACAGCGTCGTAGGGTCAGAAGTGCGACGACATCACGAGTCCGGCAATTTTGGGCGACAGAAGTCTGGCCGCCGGGTTCTTGATGATGTCGTCGCCGCCACCGCCGCCCATGGTTCCCGAGCAATTTTCCAGGCCAGCTAGCAAGGGACAGGGGCTAGCCATATTAGGTAGGTTTGTGCATGGTCACCAGGTGAAGACCCCGGGGATTGCTCAGTTCAGCTGCTCGGCTAGATAAGAATCTGGCAAAATTCCGTCAGTTTTGTACCTCTGCCTGCTTGATGGATGGAGCAGTTTCTGTTAGCATATAGGAGTGTTATCATATAGGAAATTGGACAATTTTAGGATTCATCAGGAGTTTTGTTAGGCTGAGAAGTTGCAGAAACTCTCATCTCCGGATGTTATCCTTACAATCATCATGTAATAAATATAAATACATATTATTATATAATAATTATATAAGTATACATCAAATATCTGTCAGTGCATCTGTCCACCAATGTCTTGAGTCACAGGTGCAGAAGGGTTGATGAGATCAATACTCTGTGCGTTTGGTCTCTGGAGTCACCCTAAGCATCATGAGGTGATGCATCATGAGTTCATCTCATGAATTTTGGTGAAACCAACTCATTCCTGATGCATATACTACTTATTAGCTTATGAGGAATGGAATGAGGCAGTGATGGATCAACTCATTCTATTCCACAAACTAAATAAAAAAAAAGTGAGGAGTGAGAAGATGATGACACCCCATTCCTCACACAAACACACCCTACATGTACCGAAGGCGTACTTCCGGGTCTTTACATCTTTTGTCTTTGAAAGTGCAACGTTTTCTTTACGTGCAAACATATGCCCATGTGTGAAGCGTGCCTGAGAGTTTAGACGGTTAGGCCATGCAATATTCAACTAGAACTAACTCCTATGAATACTTTTGCTACACTAGGGCAGAGCTCTCAAAAAAACGACCCCCAATTTATTTATTTATTTCTTTATATTTGAGCACATAGTTTTTTTTCTTTTCAATGCAACCGTGTGCTCGTCAAGTTTGTGATTTGAGTTTGTTTTAAACTAGTTTGTATTCCATAGGTGCCTTCAAGGAAAAAAAATACTCCACAATAAAATCGACTTTAATCACCTAACAACATAATAATAAAATTGATGTCGACATTTTTCTCAATTTATTAATACAGTTGGTCTAACTTATTAGGTCGCATTGGATTTTAAAAAGTCAATAATTTAATTTATTAAAGAATGGTCTTGAAAAGATTTATTAATTAATGAATAATTCTTTTGAAATAAATGTTAAATGCTATTTTGAAGACATGTTTGGTAAAAAAAGAACGATATGTTTTCAAGCAATATGTGTGTATTAGCATTATATCTTGTAGATAAGTTTAGGGTCTTCTAATAGACTTTTGAGAGTAGCAGACAAACTAATAGGCCCAACTCAGACGACTTTCATTCCAGGTCGTTACATAATGGAAGGTGTTGTAATTTTGCATGAAACAATTCATGAATTACGTAGGAAAAAACAAGATGGTGTAATTCTAAAATTAGACTTTGAAAAGGCATATGATAAGCTAAAGTGGCCCTTCATACAACAAGTTTTTACAATGAAAGGGTTCTCATCAACTTGGTGTGATTGGATATTAAAAGTCATCTCTAGAGAGAGTTTTGCAGTAAAAGTCAATGATAATATAAGCCATTATTTTCAGACAATGATAGGGGTGCGTCAAGGGGATCCCTTATCTCCGATCTTGTTTAATATAGTGGTAGACATGTTGACGGTCATTATTTCAAGAGTCAAAGAGGCAAAAACAAATTAAAGGAGTTGTTCCGCATTTGGTAGATGAGGGACTGTCGGTCCTTCAGTATGCAGATGATACTATTATCTTTATGGACAATGATCTTAAGAGGGCCAAAAACATGAAGCTCTTGCTTTGTGCTTTTGAACAATTATCATAACTCAAGATTAACTTCCATAAAAGTGAGTTGTTTTGTTATGGTGTGGCCAAAGCCAATCAAATTGAATATGCACAAATATTTGGGTGTAACGTAGGATCATTCCCGTTTAGATATCTAGAAATTCCTATGCACCATAGAAAACTCTTGAATAAGGACTGAAAACATGTTGAGGAAAGATTCCAAAGGAGACTCAAATGTTGGAGGAGTAAGATGTTGTCAGTAGGAGAGAGGCTTGTGTTAATTAACTCTGTTTTGAGTAGTCTCCCCATGTTCATGCTTTCCTTTTTTGAAATTCCGAAAGGAGTTTTGAAGAAATTGGACTACTATAGATCAAGGTTTTTCTGGCAGAGTGACGATCATAAGAAAAAGTATAGATTGACCAAATAGGGGTAGTCTGCACACCAAAAGATCAAGGAGGGTTGGAAGTTTTAAACCTAGAGATTCATAATAAGTGCCTACTAAACAAATGACTCTTTAAATTAATGAATGGAGATGGGGTCTGGCAACAATTGATTAGGAATAAATATCTAAGGAATAAAAGTTTGACGCAGGTCCAACACATACCTAGGGATTCTTAGTTTTGGGTTGGCTTTGTGAAGGTTAAAAGGGAGTTTCTCTCGTTGGGCAAGTTTGATCTAGGTGACGGGTCTCAAGTGCGATTCTGGGAGGATGTAAGGTCCAAATAGCTAGAGGGGGGTGAATAGCCTATTTAAAAATCTACAAGCTTCACTAATCAACAATGGTTAGTATAAAAGATGGCGATGCTAATTCTAGCACTAGCTCAACTATACTAAGCAAGCAACCTATACAATTCTAGTGAACAAGACTATGATCTCTAATTCACACCAACAAAGCTAAGTCACTAAGTTACTTACTCCTATGTGATACAAAGTACGCTAAGCACACTAGACAAGATAAAGTGCAAGAATAAAAAAGGGGAGTGAATTGATTCTTATACCAACAGTGTAGAGATTAGATATATCCAAAGAATCAATCACACACAATCATAAAGAGAATCCTCGGCAAGAGATGACACAAGATTTTTTACCGAGGTTCACTTGCTTTCCGGCAAGCTACTCTTCGTTGTGGCGATGCACCCACTTGATGGATCACGAGCTAATCAACTATCAAGAGTTGAACCCTCAGCGGGTGTCGTACATCCACTCATAATATGGGGATCCTCCAAGCCACGAGCTCCACTAGAGTAGCCAATTCGCGAACTCCCGCGGGGAAGGCTCAAGAACCCCTCACAATCGCTTGGTGAGGCTCGAAACAATCTCCAATCACGAGCTCAACACCACCGCTGCTCCAAGCCGTCTAGGGTGTCGGGAAACACCCAAGAGTAACAAGCAATCTACAGCAAACTCAAGAATCAAGTGCCACTAGATGCAACTCTTAATGCAATGCACTTGAATCTCACTCAATCTCTCTAGAGTATGCAACCAAGCAAGGAGATGAATGAAGGAGAAGTTCTCTAGCTCAAAGTATGTCTCAAGTGTTCAAAGAGTCAAGAGTTAGCCCCCCAAACCCGGCCACCATTTATATATAGCGAAGGGGTAAGCAACTAGCCGTTACAAGATAACGCAGTGAAAAACGTGATGACCGGACGCACGGGTCAGGCTGACTGGACGTGTCCGGTCACTACAGGACAAACAGTAGCAGTGCGTGTCAGAGAGAGCCGTTGTCGTGACCGGACGCGCTACACCGTTTGACTGGACGCGCTGCACCCGACGTCCGATCGGAGTCCAGAGAGCTCCTCGCGCGATCGGACGCGTCCGGTCACACGTGACCGGACGCGCTGCACCCGGCGTCCGATCAGAGTCCAGTAAGGGTCCACTCGCGTCCGGTCGAACATGACCGGACGCGCCACCGCGTCCGATCGACCACGCGAACTACAAACCCTCTGAGTGCCTGACCGGACATGCCGGTCCCGTGAGTGATCAAACGCGTCGGTGCAAAACCCTAGCCCGTGTGCCTCTGCAACAGCTGCTACTGACCGGACGCGTCCGGTTAAAACGAGACCGCGTCCGGTTCAGCGTCCGGTTGGAGTTTTTTAGAGATAAACACTCCGGACTTTCGTCACCTTTTCTCGCCTCCGGCGCAATGGAAAATAGGCATTTCATTTCCCCAAACCCCTCTCTACCGCTCAAACTCCACCGCCTTCGCAAATGTGCTAACACCACCAAGTGTACACCATCATGTGCATGTGTGTTAGCATTTTTACAATGATTTTTCAAGGCGTTACGTTAGCTCTCTACTAGATCCTAATGCATATGCTCAAGATGATGACCTAGTAGCATTTGATTCACGAGCTAACCGTGATTGTCCCTCTTGATAGTCGGCTATCAATCCTAAACCCGATCAATCACTTCTCTACTCATCTTAGACCGGCAAAAGCAAATCCTATAATTATACCTTTGCCTTGATCACTTTGTTCCATGTCCATCTCCTCATGCTTGATCATCATGACCATCATTTCATGTCCATGCATCATCTCTTTGTGATCTTGTGGCCACCACTCCATGTCACATGCACCTTCATCACATGTGTTGTTTATGCCTAACTTAAACCACTTAACACATGGCATTAGCAACTTGGTGTCATTAATTACCAAAACCAAACTTGGGCTTTCAGAGGACACATATATAAGATTACGTCCACTAAAATTGCTCTTTCCCGCACTATATAACAATGTCAGAAGGAAAAGTGCGTCTATAAGTTCAGTTTTCTACGACACCGTTGAATGTAATCTTCAGGAGATCTCTGATGGGTGCTAATTTGCAAGCATGGTACAATGTGGTGGCTATGGTAGCATACAACTAACAAATCAGAGAGACTATTTTGTGTGGGAGTTACATCAAAATGGGGCATTTTCTGTCAAGTCGATATACATAGCTTTATTAGGAGTACAAGCCATACCTTATAACACTTTTATCTTAAAACTAAAATTACCCCAAAATATCAAAGTCTTCATGTGGTACTTGTACAAAGGAGTAATTCTAACCAAGGATAATCTAGCAAGACGACAGTGGCAAGGAGATAGGAAATGTTGTTTCTGTTCTTTGAATGAGTCTATACAACATCTACTTTTTGACTGTCATTTTGCTAAGTTTATTAGGAGGATTATTCAGGTTTCCTTTAATCTTTTACCGCTAACTAGTGTACACAATATATTTACAGGTTGGTTGGAAGGGAGAAATAGGAAACTGAAATCTCAGATTCTAGTGGGTGCAAGTGCATTTTGTTGAGCAATTTGGTTAACCAGAAATGACATAGTGTTTGATAAAGTGGTAGCACCATCTTATTTGTAGGCTATCTTTAGGGGGACTTACTGGACCAGGTTTTGGTCCCTGCTTCAGAAGGAGGAAGAGGATCGCCATTTAGTGAAGATGGAGTGTAGGACCATTGAGACAGTCGCGATGGATTTGTTTGCGAGCCATGGTTGGTGGTTTAGAAATAGACTTGCTTTTATAATAGTAGCTTTGTTCCTTTTTCTTCTATGGCACGAAACTTTGTTTTTGAGATTCTCTGGAATGTTTTGGTATTACTTGTAATAAAGAACAGTCATATGCATTGATCGATGCAGAAGCTGGGATATTAATATATTATATTTTCTAAAAAAAATAAACTAATAAATATATCCGTGCGTTGCAACAGAGAAAAAATTAAATATAACTCATTGCCGATAATTTTTTGCTCTTTAGTGTTTAATAATTAGGTATAGATTTGGGATTAATCCGTGTGATCATAAAAATGTAGAATGTACGTACATCTCTCTCTTTATTATTTGTATGATTTATATGGAATCTTGATGAGTCATGGCAGTTTGCCGCCGCTAGTTTCCTCCTGTAAATAGGCTCTAGTGAACAAATTCTCAAAAGGGACTGTTCATCTGTTTTGGCTGTCGTCAATTTTTCCTGTCAGCATCGAGTTCTCCCACTGATGATGCACACCTTCCTGACGAAGCATTATTGCTTTGCTCGGGTGCCTGCACGTTTGCGATTATGATAAGATTTCCTTTAGTTTTATTGATGATAAATTTGTTGTCATGGACTTATGCCTAAATTATACTTTTTTTTATTTGAGTTAGTATTTCTATTCAGCTTACTCAGAATTGGATAGAGCTATTTCGATTAGGATTCCCATAACTATACATGTTACTTTAAGAACTCTGTCCAAATATGTGTCATGTAAAACATGGGACTTGCATAGATACGAATAGTTTCCATATCACATGGTCTTATTCGCTTGTCTTATGATCCGTACTTTTCAGCTTGTTTTTTTTAGACAGAATAGTATTTTTCTCTCACAATAAATCAGTGAACAGTACTTTCAGCCATAATTAGGGAAAGACGGACCAAAAATTGTCGGACCAAAAAATGGCTTGAATTTATTTTAATACTTTAATTTATTTTTTTATGTAAATTATTTTACACAATTTATAATTTCATGATAAATATTTATATAAATAATGATTGATTAATTGATATATTGATTTAATTGATAAACATTATTAATTAATTTAATTGATTATATTATATATTTGTTGAATTGAGTAAATATCTGAATAGAAATCCGAATCCAAGCATTCGTTTTATATTCGTATTCGACAAGATTCGTATCCGTATTTGAATCCAAATTTAAATATGGTAACGACGACGTCCAGATTTGATTCCATGCTAATCCGATCCGTTTCTATCACTAATCAGTACACAAGTCTATGCGTGGTGCATGGGCATGTCGTGCATAACATGTATAAGTTCAGATCTTGGCACTCGATTTTAGCTTGCCGACCGGTCCAAGCACACCGTGAATTCTACCTAGGAACTTGGCTATCAACGCAAGCATGGAAATTGAAGTCTGAGTTCAGCACGTATGTGTACTCCTCAAGTACATACAAGAGTCCATGTGCAATACGAGCATGCTTCCAATTCGGAGGAAGGAAAAAGTACTATATACCAGTATGGTATACGAGGCAAATAGGGCCTCTGGAAATCCCCGGGATGATTCTGCAGGAAAAAAAAAAGGTCTGGAGAAAAGGACCGATAGAAAGGCTATCCATGTTGTCACGAGCTAAAGACTCACCGTTGTAGAATGGACGACTTATAGTGGTTAGGTTTGATTCCTAAGTCTAAAAAATTTAGCGTGATAAAAATTTATGATATATTCATAATAACAAATTATGATGTCCCCTCTCACCTCACAGAATTTGTACGTGAAGAAACAAAAAGATGAAATAGATGAATTGGACAGTTAAGAAGACTAAATCGAACCAAACGTTAGTGTAGTGATTTATCTGAACATAGTAAAAGCTTGAAGAGAGGTAATTTGGACCTTTTGGAAAGATAAGTGGTTGCCAAACTAGACCTTGTATTCAACGAGTATTCAGGAATGATGGTTAAAAAGGACTTGACCTATAAGGGATAAGATAGTCCTTGAACATTTTGCTAAGAAGACCTCATACATGTTGAGAAAACACAGAATACTGCCCCAGCCATAAACACAGCTTAGTTCCGGGCCTTCGCCTATATCGGAGCACTATGGACTGCGATAGATAATGGTGGCCTTTGCCTATTGGAGCACTATGGACTGGGATAGATAATGGTGTGTTTGGTTTGTGGGGGCTACTCCATGCTTCATGACCTAATTTTTTTACTATTTAGCTCTTTTTAAAAAAAACATGTTTCAACTCTTGATCGAAGTAAACTCAACTTTGGATCCTGAGGGGCGTTGACGTTACACGTCTCGACGCCGTGACTCACGGCGTCGAGCTTCATGGTCCTATTTGACGTGGCAGATGATCTGGCAGACAGCTCTAGTTGACTTGCTGGATTGTGTCGTTGCTTGCAAGACACATGTGGGAATCATATTTCTGGGATCGATCGAACCACGCACGCATTTGACGTTAATTACTCACACACACACGCACTGTACGTATCTGCCGCAAATATAGAATATATGCTGCTAATATAATCGGCACTGCCAGAGCAAGCCTACGCCACTAATTTAATATACATGAATACCCTTCCGATAGAATCTGGCTCGGCGACCGCCGATGACGACGGGACAACCGAGGAGGCCTCGCTTGCTGTCGCTGCCATAGCTGCCAAATCGTCGCGGAAGTTACCGGTAGTAGGGGCACTGCATTCGCCCATGACCATGACATGACTGATGAATACGAATTAAGTATTAGGCTGTGTTTAGATCCAAAATTTGGATAGCCAAAATACACTGTAGCATTTCGTTTGTATTTGGTAATAATTGTTCAATCATTGACTAATTAGGCTCAAAATGTTCGTCTCGTAAAGTACAACCAAACTGTGCAATTAGTTTTTGATTTTATCCACATTTAGTACTCCATATATGTATCGCAAGTTTGATGTGACGGGGAATCTTATTTTGCATAGTGCACTTTTCAGTGCATCTAAACACTGCCTTAGTATACGAGTACTACTTGTACTACGGAGTAATAATCAAACCAAATATCTCAAGGACCGTTGGAATCTGAACACATTCCAGGAACCCCACACTTCCATTATTAATTAAAGAAAAGAACTATCGATGTGACAATAACTAATGTAGGTATCAGAATCAGGCTGTGTTTAGATGCACTGAAAAGTGCACTATGCAAAATAAGATTCCCCGTCACATCAAACTTGCGATACATATATGGAGTACTAAATGTGGATAAAATCAAAAACTAATTGCACAGTTTGGTTGTACTTTACGAGACGAACATTTTGAGCCTAATTAGTCAATGATTGGACAATTATCACCAAATACAAACGAAATGCTACAGTGTATTTTGGCTATCCAAATTTTGGATCTAAACACAGCCTCAGACTAGTTCGTGTGCCACCATTGACAATAACTAAACTGATTCGATTGGCAGGGTATTCATGTATATTAAATTAGTGGTGTAGTCTGGCTCTGGCAGTGCCGATTATATTAGCAACATATATTCTATACTTGCGGCGGATGCGTGCAGCGCGCACGTGTATGAGTAATTAACGTAAGTGCGTGTGTGGTCCGATCGATCCCCAGAAATACAATTCCCACATGTGTCTTGCAAGCAACGGCACAGTCCAGCAAGTCAACCAGCAACTTCGTGAATTTTGAATCCAAACTCAACGTTGTAGATCACGGCGCCGCGGCGCCGTGATCTACGGCGTCGAGTTGTCTGCTAGATCATCTGCCACGTCAAATAAGACCACGAAGCTCGACGCCATAAGTCACGGCGTCGAGACATGTAACCTCGACGCTATGAATCATGGCGTCGACCCCCAGGGTCCAAAGTTGAGTTTACTTCGCCCAAGGGTCTAAACATAAATATTTTTTAAAAAAAGGCCAAATAGTAAAAAAAATTAGGGCTTCATGAGGTGATGAATCAACTCATTTCATTCCACAAACCAAATAAAAAAAAGTGAGTGAGAAGATGGGCCACATCATTCCTCAAACCAAACACACCCCAAAGTTTCAGCCAAATTCAAATACTCCCTTCTGAAACTTATATCAATGAATCTGTATTCAAAGTGGCTCCAAAAATATATTTATTCTTCAGCAAATGGCAATAGATTAACGGCCTTAAATCTATTTTTATTTGTACGACTCTTTTCTTGATCAGAATACGCTTACCATTCTGAGAGGAGTCTTCAGTAATGAAGACATTGGCAGACAGCACAATGATTCAGTGAGGATGATCAGCCAACAGAGTCGTGGGAAACACATTAAGCAGGACACCAAGCAAAGCAAATCTTCCTCAGCTGTGGACAATTTACCGCTGACAATATAATACAAGCAAACAGATAGGTAAACCTAGATTGAAATTGTAAACAATAAAATTTTGAAATTAGGCATCCACATTGACTCCAAGAAAACAGCATGCCCATGGCTCCGAAACGTCTTATTGAAATGAGCTCATTGGAAGGTGATCCAAGTGAAGAAGGCCAGGCCATCTTTCAAACAGAAGGCACGTAAGAAAAGGCGGCCTCGGTAGTTTTGTTTGTGGCCAGGGAAAAGGATCTACCGAGGAATTGCTCGCAATTGCCCACGAGCACCAAAAAGCGGTTTCTCAATGTCTCTCTACTGTACCATTGTGTATCTATTCTACCATTCCACGCTGCTTGAAGATTTCGAACATGGTAGAACCAATCTTCGCCGGTGACTCGACAACGGTAACACCAGCCTCTCTGAGGGCCTTGATTTTGTCCTGGGCAGTACCCTTTCCTCCTGCCACGATAGCTGCACACAGTTCACAACAGAAGGATCAAACTGGATTAGCACATGCAACACTTGTGTCAAACCTACTGAAAAACTGTATTATACACATTAGTATGTGTAATGTGAAATATGAAATACAATTAGTATGTGTAGCAAACTAAGGGCCTATTCGGCACACAATTGTAGCTCCAAGATTCATGCAGGATTTTGAATTTGTAAATTAAATTAAATGGCTAAAACATGTATAATCCAAAATACTTTTCTTATTCCCACAGCTCCAGCTCCAAAACATTTTTGGAGCTGAACTGTGCCAAAAGTGCAATCAAAATCAGAATTGCCAGATGAATGAATAACAGCACTACAGTTAGGGCCTGTTTGGATACACGAGCTAGCCAACCATAGCTAATTTAGGCTAATTTTTAGCCCCAACTAGTGACTAGCTATGTGTATCCAATCAGGCCTCAGTTGATGACAACAGCTATTCAACAACGCAAACCAGGTTTGATGAATGTCATAGCAGTAAGCCAGTAACAAGAGATTTTCTCAATTTTGCAGACATGATTTCAACGCTAACACAAAAAAAAAATACAGATTACAGAATTGCCCTAACCTGCAAATGACTGATCAGATACCACATTCATCCTGGTCTGAGTCTGATACAGAATTGCCCAGACTCATGAACAATAGAATGGTAAAAAATATGTTCGCAGTAACTTATCTCAACTAAATGCAAGGATCATATTTCAACTTAATACATTAAAAGTACAATTGAATGGAGCTATAATACGTAGATTAAGAATTACGAAGGGCAAAGAATAGCTAGGTTGGTACCTCCAGCATGACCCATGCGACGGCCTGGGGGTGCCGTAAGCCCAGCAATGAACGCAACAACAGGCTTTTGTGTTTTGCTTTCCTGAGGTATTTCAAAACAGATGAAATTAGTAGATAGGAAATGTAACTTTTTAGTTATTTTTTTATAAGAATGTAACTTTTTATTCAGCACTAATAAAAGGATAAGATCCAACAACCAAAACACAAGACATGCAGCCCTATAAATCAATAGCAGCACTTCAGAAGTGAAGTGACTGGTGACAGTTTATCCCTTTATGGAATCAATAAGGCATAAGCATAAGTTGTTAAACTTCTAACCTCACCAGTCATTCCATGTCACATGAAAACCTTTTTGAGTTCATTGTAGCTACCTTAGGTCTATGGCAAGACAGCAAGAATATCTCTTAATGCAATGACATGCAGCTCCCCTTCGCGTTTGAAATATGGCAAAAGTAGATTGCCGACAAGCAGTTTTAATAAAACTGAATGCATATATCAGATGGATAAGATGGTCTAGAACATGGCGAACCACAATGCAGCTTACTTAGGAACTGTATGGACTACCTTAAGCTAGAGTTGTGGTATGCTAGGTTAAATCAAGGCCAAGGCATCTAGCTTAATTCTGGGTCTTTCCTATAAGCATAATTCCTCTACTAAAACTGCAAGCCTGCAAGGTAGCTAACTTGAGGCAAGAACATATACAATTGTTTATGTGTTGCAAACTTTCAAACAATGCCTTAATAAACCAGTTCATCATTCGCAAACATGATCCAATTATTCATCATTGTACTTTGTGAAAGGCAAAAAGGGCCTTCAAGATATGTATCTTCGAAACATAGCGCCAACTGCCAACACTCAAATAATCCAGAGGAGACAACAGTTCAGAAATATTTTGTGAAATAAAGGCCAACAACATCACAGATATGGGTCCTTTTTACTAGCAGTCTAGTACTCTGGTATGCATGAAAAGACAAATTAAATACTCTGTGGAAATAGCACAAGTTCATCAATTAAATACTCTGGCGAAAAATATTTGAAAAGACATCAATTTAATATTCATCATTTATGAACCGTAATAAGGATCATAGAAAATAAATAGATATGTCATAATTTTGAGTGCTCAAGACAGAAATTGCTTGAACTTCACTGAACCATAAGGGGATGGGTGTTGCAACATGCAGAATCAATACAGCAATATTGCATGTAATACAAAGAAAAAGCCAACCAAACTAATGCCCTAACACACTCTTACCTGGATGAATGTTGCAGCATCCTCCTCAGCCGTACCTCCAATTTCACCAATGAGAACAATACCTGAAAGACATAGATTAGTATTCAACACTGAGAAGAATGCAAGATGGGATAGAGCTGTGTTGACTGAAAAGAGCATATGGATGTAGCATTTGAAATAAAAAGATGCGAACACCCTCTTTAGGAAGAGGGAATCTCATCTAGTAACCTTTCGTAGTGGACAACACTCGAGCCAGATCGACTTTATCCTTGCAAGGAGGGAGGATAGACGTGATTGCTTTGATTGTAAGGTGTTACCTGGGGAGTGTGTTGTCCCTCAACATAAGCTTGTGGTGGCGGACTTTCGCTTTCAGGTACGTGTCCACCGGGACAAACGGGCCAAGATTGCGAGAACGAAGTGGTGGAAGCTTAGAGGGGAAGCAGCGCAGACGTTTAAGGAGAGGATGCTAGACGAGGGACCTTGGGAAGAAGGAGAAGATGCCGACGACATGTGGCTAAAGATGGCAACATGTGTCCGGAAGGTGGCTTCGGAAGTGTTTGGCGTGAGTAGGGGAGGCAAACGGGAAGCGAAAGACACATGGTGGTGGAATGACGAGGTGCAAAGGGCTATTAGGGAGAAGAAGGAGTGTTTCAAGCGTCTCCACCATGACAAGAGTGTAGCCAACATCGAGGACTATAAAATAGCGAAGAGGGTTGCAAAGCGAGCTGTGAGTGTAGCAAAAGGTCAGGCGTATGATGGCCTTTATCAGCGGCTAGGCACGAAGGAAGGGGAGAAGGACATTTATAGGATGGCTAGAATCCGCGAGAGGAAGACAAGGGACATCAACCAAATAAAATGCATCAAGGATGGGACAGATCGACTTCTGGTGAAGGATGAGGAGATCAAGGACAGATGGAGAGAGTACTTCGACAAGCTGTTTAATGGGGAGAATGAGGGTCCTGCCCTTGAGTTGGACGACTCATTTGACGATACCAACAGACGCTTTGTGAGGAGAATTCAGGAGGCAGAGATCGGAGAGGCTTTGAAGAGGATGAAGGGAGGTAAAGCGATGGGCCCTGATGGTATCCCCATTGAGGTGTGGAGATACCTAGGCGCCAGAGCGATAGTATGGTTAACTAAACTTTTTAACCTTATTTTTCGGTCAAACAAGATGCCTGAAGAATGGAGGAGAAGTATATTAGTACCTATCTTCAAGAACAAGGGAGATGTTCAAAGTTGTACTAACTACCGTGGGATTAAGTTGATGAGTCATACGATGAAGCTCTGGGAGAGGGTTATCGAGCATCGCCTAAGGAGAGTGACACATGTGACCCAAAATCAGTTTGGGTTCATGCCTGGTAGGTCGACCATGGAGGCGATTTTCTTATTACGACAATTGATGGAGAGATATAGGGAGCAGAAGAAGGACTTGCACATGGTCTTTATTGACCTCGAGAAGGCATATGACAAAGTACCGAGAAATGTCATGTGGTGGGCCTTGGAAAAGCACAAAGTCCCAACTAAGTACGTTACCCTCATCAAGGATATGTACAGGGATGTGGTGACGTTTGTCCGAACATGTGATGGCGACACCAGTGACTTTCCAATTAAAATAGGACTGCATCAGGGGTCAGCTTTGAGCCCTTATTTATTTGCTTTGGTGATGGATGAGGTCACAAGGGACATACAAGGTGATATCCCTTGGTGTATGCTCTTTGCTGATGATGTGGTGCTAGTTGACGACAGTAGGGCGGGAGTTAATAGGAAGTTAGAACTATGGAGGCACACGTTAGAGTCGAAAGGGTTCAGACTTAGTAGGACTAAGACCGAGTATATGAGGTGCGATTTCAGCGCGACTAGGCACGAGGAGGGAGACGTTAGCCTCGATGGGCAAGTGGTGGCCAAGAAGGATACTTTTCGGTATTTAGGGTCGATGCTACAAAAGGATGGAGACATTGATGAAGATGTTAGGCATAGAATTTCAGCCGGCTGGTTGAAATGGCGTCAAGCTTCTGGCGTTCTCTGTGACAAAAGGGTGCCTCAGAAGCTGAAAGATAAGTTCTATAGGACGGCGATTCGTCCGGCGATGTTATATGGTGCTGAGTGTTGGCCTACAAAAAGGCGACATGTCCAGCAATTGAGTGTAGCGGAGATGCGTATGTTGCGTTGGTGTTGTGGGCACACAAGGAGGGATAGAGTACGGAACGACGATATTCGGGATAGGGTTGGGGTGGCACCAATTGAGGAGAAATTGATTCAACATCGGTTGAGATGGTTTGGACATGTCCAACGGAGGCCTCCTGAGGCGCCGGTGCGTAGTGGAGTTCTAAAGCGGGCCGATAATGTAAAGAGCGGTAGAGGTCGACCTAAACTAACTTAGGACGAATCCGTTAAGAGAGATCTTAAGGAGTGGAATATCCCCAAGGATTTAGCTATGGACAGGAGCGCTTGGAGATTAGCAATCAACGTGCCTGAACCGTGACATCTTTTGTCTTGTGCCCTTTATGTCCCTTTATGTGTCTCCCTGTTTCTCGTCTCTTTTGGGTTTCATCTCTAGCCTACCCCAACTTGCTTGGGACAAAAGGCTATGTTGTTGTTGTTGTTGTTGTTGTTGTTGAAGTATTCAAGTACCAAAAATGCCAAACACGGGGATTAATGCCACAGAGAAGATTACAGAATCCAGGAAGAGATATTTCATAATAGATTTAAAAAAGGAAGGCTTTTGCTTTCTACCTTCCGTCTGAGGGTCGTCAACAAACTTTTCAAGGCAATCAACAAAATTCGTGCCATTGAACGGGTCACCACCAATGCCTACACAAGTTGACTGCCCCAAGCCTACAGCTGTTGTTTGAAATACCTGTCAACACAATTCAAATGCACATTAACCAAACAATTACCTGATTAGGTTCGCACATACGAAAAATAATAATAACAGACATACCGCTTCATATGTCAAGGTACCAGAACGTGATACGATCCCAATACGCCCAGGCTTGTGGATGTAACCTGGCATGATTCCAATTTTACACTCACCAGGCTTAATGATACCAGGGCAATTTGGCCCAATCAATCGAGTTTTAGACTGCCTGTTTAGTGCAGCCTTCACTTTCACCTAAATTTGCAAATGAAACATTATGGTGTCACCTCATGGAGTTCCATCAACAAAGCAAAACTGATTTATGAAATGATTCAAGAGCAATATGCAGGAAAAAAAAATAGCAAAAGTAATGTCCACAAGCAAACTGCTCAATGGACCATGGTAGTAAAATCTGTGTCTATTTGGATGACCTACATATATTTACCAAAATTTGAGCCCCATCCTGCACAAAAGAGAAGAATAGCCTACTACATGTCCGCCTGTGTAAGATAAACTAAGACAAGCATTGACCACACATTCACACTACTTTCTAGTCCTTCTGCCAAAAATAAATGAATTTGCAATTTACATGTGCAGTGATTTCCAAAACAAAGATGATATGGCATTGAGCACATCCCCAGGCTCAGATAACTAACAAAGTACAGAAATGGTTATTACCATGTCATGCTGCGGAATTCCTTCCGTAATGCAGACGACAAGGTCGAGCTCAGCCTCCATTGCCTCCATTATAGCGGCGGCGGCAAATGGTGGAGGAACATATATAACAGATGCATTGGCTTTTGTTTCAGCCTTAGCTTCTGCTACAGAGTTAAACACTGGGAGCCCTAAATGTTCAGTTCCACCTTTCTTAGGAGTCACTCCACCAACCTGTTACAACAAAAAAGAACCTTAATATAAAAAGACTAAAAGATAGAGATACAAGCTACAGGAAAACATAAAAAATAATAATTTTAGATTTAAAAGCTATATCTATTTACTGAAATACTGTTGAAACATACAAATCATTGTTCAAATATTTTGTGCAGCATGAACCGGTTTCAGTTGTATTAATATTAGTACAATACCACATGGCTGAAAAAGGTAGCATCTGGGTCAATTCCATTGAAACAGTGTGCAACATTAGCTATATGAATCTAGTGGTCAACAACATAAATGTAAAACATGCCAGGTCTATGGAACCATCATGCTAAAAATCAGACTTCAACATGCTTAGTGCCTCACTTCCTTCTTGCTATTATCACAATTTGGTTGCCTGAGGACTGCGGCCCATTTACATAAAACAGATTAGATAAAAATTGCCTCTGTCCCACTTAGTGAAGAATATTTGCATTTTCATAAATCAAACGTGTTCTTTTTTTTTTTTGGTTAGATTGTGTGCTTAGTAGAGCTTAAAAAGGTTTCAAAGCGTTCATGATGGGTATGATTCTCATAATCTCAAGCAACATGGTTCAAATAAGGTTTCCTGTGAGGATCCTTTTTCTCAAACCATAGTACACTTATGCTTCCTGAGAAATGCATATGCTTCCTGTCTACCAGACAAATGCTGGCTCAAATCAACTCAACAAATGATAACGAGCCCTAGTTTTTTGCCACTTGAACTACGATTTCAGACCTCGTACCACATAAGCAGCAGTTATAGTTGCAAACATTTTGCCTTCAACATCTTCCGTTAAGGGTCGCTCTCAATCGGAATGTAAGGTAGCCAAAAGAAAGAGTAAGACCCGAGGAAATGGAGATCGGCGACCGCGCACCGACGAGATCGCGAAGCACGAACACCGTCAAACCCTAGAATCGCGCGGCACGGAGCGGAGCACACGGATCGAGCCATTAAGGGGCACATCAAAGGGAGAGAGACGAGGGGTGGCCGCGGCGGGGGCGTACCATGTTAGTGCCGTACTCGATGGCTTGCTCGGTGTGGAAGGTGCCGTTCTTCCCCGTGATGCCCTGGCAGATCACGCGGGTGCTCTTGTCGACGAAGACCGCCGGCGAGGGCGCGGCGGCGGCCGCCGCGGCGAAGCCCCGAGCGTGGAGGAGGCGGGAGGCGACGGACCCCAGCAGTTGCGACGCACGGCGGGAGGAGGCGGCCATGGCGGACGCGGTGCTGGCGGCGGCGCGAGCTATTCCCTTTTTTTTTTTCCTTCCCCCGACTCGATTCGATTTCTTACGGGTTTTTGGGATGGTGCCCCTCGCCTTGCTTGTCTTCGGTCTACTCTTCTGGGCTCTCGCGATCCATTCTTGCAGGGAAAGTTGAGCGTGAAAGTTCAGTTGGGACCCCTGTTATGTCGTTATTTTCAAACGTAGGCTAATCTTGAATCAACTTTTTAATCGTTTTCTGAACCAATAAACATGGCAGCTTACTACGAGGAGCTGAGAACAGGGGAGAGATACAATGGGTGAGAGTTTGCCGGAATGCCCCAGTGGTATCCCATCTGCTCTTCGCAGATGACTCTCTAATCTTGATGGAAGCAAATACGGATTAGGCACTACACTTAAAAAATCTGCTTGACCGATATTGTGCAAGTTCAGGACAGAAGGTGAGTGATGAGAAATCTAGTATTTTTTTAGTGAAAATACTGATGTGATAATCTGGGAAGAGTTATGTGCAGCCCTGAATATTGTAACAGAATCTCTGAATGACAAGTACTTGGGTCTGCCAACGATGGTGGGAATTGATCGAAGTGATTGTTTCCAACACCTGATTGATAGAGTCCGGTCGAAAACAAAAAGATGGAAGGAAAAACTACTAAGCATGGGTGGTAAGGAAATTCTGATTAAATCAATCGCCCAAGCCGTGCCATTATATGCAATGATGGTATTCAAAATCCCAAAAAAACATTTGCAAAGGGATGTCAGATGCCATATCGCAGTTCTGGTGGGGTGACGACGATGATCATAGAAGAATACATTGGAAAGCTTGGTGGAAATTATGTATCCCAAATAAGAGAGGAGGTATGGGCTTCAGAGATTTAGAAACTTTCAATCGGGCACTACTAGCTAAACAAGTATGGAGATTATTACTTGAACCAGAGTCTTTATGTGCAAGGGTTTTAAGAGCTAGATACTACTTGGATGGAAAATTATTACAAGCCAAACAGAATAGTGGTAGCTCATATACATGGCAAAGCATACTTGCTGGACTCGGTTGACCCGATGCTGGATGAGCTTGCCGCCTTTCTCGTCACCCGACCAGTGGCTGCACAGGCTCCCGGCTGCCTGACTCCGAAGGGTCAAGCCTCGTTGTGGGACCCTACGTCGACGGCTCCTCAGTGCACGGCAGGCCGTGAGTCGCCTCCGTCGTCTCCTGTGCGGGGCACGTCGGCGGGCGCTATGGCGCTGACAGAGGAGGACTCACCTTCTCCTGGAGAGGAGGACTCGCCTTCTCCTGGGGAGGCCGCGCGGCGGCTGGCCAGGTTCATCGATGAGGTCCGGGTGGTGAGGCCGCCACCCCTCATCCGCTCCCCTCCCAAGCAGAAAACGCCGCCCAAGCGGACCTTACCTCTTCGGAGCAGGCGGATTGCTGCACAACAGATGGGCCACATCCCGGCGTCCAAACGCGGTGAAGTACTGCTCATGAAGAAGATGGGGTTCTTGGAACCTTCGGCACCGCCTTCCTCTGCGGCCAAGCGTTCCTATGACTCCTATTTCAAGGGCGACCTTTCGACTGCAGACATTGAGGCCCTCGACGAGCTATTCCCAACTTGTAGAGGATGGCGCGTGTAGTTGGTTGACCACTGTGGATCCCTACGTTGTCATTTTCAAAATGTAGCCCCATCGTGGTGTCGGTCGGGCCGGTAACGGCCACTCTTGTATTTTATTTGAACTTCTGGGTTGTATTTTACAACTCTTCTTCTTAATGCAAAGATACGCAGCTCTCCTGCGTATTCGAGAAAAAAAAATACTTGCTGGACTCGATTGTTTCAGAAGAGGATATATATGGCGAGTAGGAGATGGGTCTCAGATCAATATCTGGGTGGATAGTTGGATCCCAGCCAGTCATAATCTGAAAGTTATAACACCTAGGGGTCACAACTTGGTTACAACAGTGGGTGAATTGATTAACCCAGTAACGGGTACTTGGGATGAAGATTTGATAACTAGCATTTTTTGGTCTGTGGATGCCAATAGAATCCTGCAAATTCCTCTGGCCCAAGGAAGAGAAGATGTGGTAGCTTGGCATTTCAACAGAAATGGATATTTTTCAGTGGGATCTGCTTATCATACGCAATGGCTCCACAAATTTGGCGAAAATAATCTTATCCAGCAGGCAGGATGGTCGGGGGGTGAAACAGTATGGACAAAATTGTGGAAGATGAACGTCCCAGTGAAAATAAAAATTTTCGGCTGGAGAATTTTGCATGGTCTGTTGCCCTGTCGTGGAGTCTTAGCTAACAAGCACATAGGAGAAGAAAGTAGCTGCCCAGTATGCCGACAAGGGGGTGAGGACATTAAGCATGTTCTGTTTTCCTGTGAGCGAGCAAAGGAAATATGGCGACTGATGGGAATTTTAGAGGAAATAAACAGGCTCATCAATACTAATCGCTCCGGTTCGGTGCTGATGGCTGACATAGTGAAAACTTCGAAGAATGTCAAGCACTTAAACCAGGTGGGCTTGGCTGAATTGATCCTAACCGGAGGATGGTACATATGGTGGGAGCGAAGGAAGCTTGTCCATGGGGATACTGTTCAGAATCCGGCACGGGCAGCTTTGTCTATTGCGACGCTGACTACAAATTATCAGAAGGCAGAGAACAAGAGTTCTAAAGTCAGGGTGAGATGGAAGAAACCGCCAGAAGACTTCCTATGCTTGAATGTTGATGCAAGTTATAATATTGAGCGAAGCACAGGAAGCTCAGGGGCGGTGATCAGAGATGCAAGGGGATCCTTCATAGCTGCTGCAGCAAAATATTATGAACATGTCTTCGATGCTCATATGGCTGAAGCCATGGCGCTCAGAGAAGGTCTTACTTTGGCACAGCAGGTGGGATGTTCACGATTGCTGATTCAATCAGACTGTGCTGAAGTGGTGGAGACAATAAAACAGGGAGGCTTATCTGCGACAGCAAGCGTTCCGATCTACGACGAGTGTGCCCAGCTTTGGCAAGAATTTGTTTCTATTTCTATTGAGCATTGTAATAGAGAAGCAAATAGTGTAGCGGATAAAATAGCTAGAATGACTATGGAGTCGAAATTATCATGTAATTGGGTCAATGAACCCCCTAGCGATATCTTAGAAGCTTTGGTGAACGATGTAATGATGTTCCAAGATCAATAAAGTGCACCAAATGGCTTCCCTCAAAAAAAAACATGGCAGCTGCGCATAATGTTTGTGGATAATAAAGTGTTAAATTTGTAGAAATCCTGAAACAAATACATTTATAGCATATAGCACAAGTTGAATTAGGAAATTAGTGTGAAATAACCTCATGAAAGCAATCCATATCTTTCCATTCTACTATTTTAATTAACTTTGTGTAGATCAGGGAAATACTCAATTGCTTTCTTTAAATTGGCACGTTGAAAAGACAAAATTTCCTATATTTTGATAAATTTGGTATCAGTAAAATTAAGGTTGTGTTTGGATCGGTGACTAGGGAGACTAGGATGGTTTTATCTCTATTTTCTAGGAAAGGATGGTTCGATTTTGATTTTTGGTTTGAGGGACATGATCATCACTGTTTTTGTGTTTGGTAGAAGAGAGATTGAGAAGTATGGAGTGGATGTTATTTTTAACATCATTAGCAAGCAATTAGTTGTGGTCCCACATTTCATCCATGAGCCCACCAGCCATCCTCTTCGTGTCGTGTCTTATCTTCTTCCACGATCTCCCTGGTCACGAATCAAAGGCGCCGCTGGAGAAGGTCAGCTCCTCGCCGAAGATCAAGCCTATTCCGGCCACTTCTAGCTCCCTGCCGCCACCCCAATCATGCAGCCTGACTTGGCTTAGATCCGATTGTTGTCCACGCAGGCTCCACTGCTCTGTGGCACGGGCGCTGCCATGTCCAGCGCGCCCAGCTCCCGTGCGTCGTCGTCGCCGCGGCCGCGCAACCCGCTTGCCATGCGCCCAGTCGCTCCCCCCATCACCACCCGCCGCTCGCAAAACACCCGCCCTCATGCCGTCACCGAGCGCTCGTGCGTAAACGCCGTTGTCGTGGCAACGCGACTGGCTCGTCGTGCCCCGCACGCGCACTATTGCCGTGCGCGCGCTCCGCTCGCATCGCGCCCGCCGTCGCCGCGTGCCGCGCCCCCGCTCCCGCCCCCGTGCGCCTTTCGCAGCAGCCGCACTACCTTGCTGGCCTTCAGCAGCTGGCCGTGCCCCTCGCTTGCGCACACCATCGTCGCACGCCGCTTGCGGCGCACCGCTGTGGGCACGTGCAGTGCAGCGCCATGCACCCGCCCACGCATGTCGTGGTTATGGATTGGCAGAAGAGGGAAGAGAAGAAACAAGATAGGGGGAGAGGGATTCTCATGCATTGGCTGTTTCGAGATGTGGTTTCTTGTTGAGGTGGATGTTTTGAAAACTGGCAGATGGTTTTTGGGTTGGGATTTTCCTTTACCGAGTAAAAGGGCCTGCCCATAGCCGCAGCGTGCCATGCCCGAATGGCGGCACATCGTACCCGTGTTGTGTTGCTGCCGCATCTTGGGCGTGCTGAAAATATGGCGCGTTCGCTGTGTAACTCTATGCTAGCTCTTGTCAAATGTGTGGTGCTCGTTTTGTTATCTACATTTACGGTGCAGCCAACCTCGCGGCATGATAATATGCGGCGTGAGGAGGGTGACCCCATGTTATACTACGCTGGTGCATAGGCACCACGGTACATGCAAATTTCATTAGTAATTTGAGTAATATTTACCATATATCACAAAAAAAATATGTAGGTATTGCTTTGGTGGTGTACAACCTTAATTTTATTACTAGTTTCACCCCTTGGCGGCGGGAGCCAAACAGGTCCAAAAGCATTTTTTTTAGCATAATTTGGCAGGTAGGCCCTAAAGCATCATCAAAACGGTTATAAGCGTTGTACAGATCATCATCAAGCCGTTGATTCAGTGAAGAGGGCATATTATCTAACGAGTATCGCATTTTTACATTGGTTATTACAACATAGTACAAGTACACCATGCATCGCACCACGAACATTCCATCATCATTGACAGTCTACTCCATGCAGTCCGCCCCCACAAAAAAAAATGAAGTTTCATATCTGCCATCAACCTAACAATGCATGTGTGGTAGCACTCCTCGAATTGCTAAGTTCAACTCCTCATTTGGGGGTGAATGCCTGATCATCAAGAACATAACAAGAATCCCAAATCAGTAACCGAATCGATCGCACAAAAGCTGTGACGACGCATATGCAATGCGGATTAATTGATTCAGCTGACCTGGAAGATGGTGGCGTGGCCGGGGTCGGCGAGGTGGGCGAAGAGGTTGTCGATGGGGCCGGTGCCGGTGTACTCGGCCTGGAACCAGGCGCCCATGACGGCGAGCATGGCGAGGCGTCCGTTTTTGATCTCCTTGGTGCGCAGCTCCTTGATCTTCTCCGGCGAGCCGCTGCCCCAGCCGAGCGGGTCAAACCACAGGCCACCAGGGTACCTTATATAGCACACACAGATGAAGAACTGTTAGCCTTTGGTCAGGACTACTAGATGGATGAGTCTTTGTCTTCTAGATTGGATTCATGCAAAAGGAGAGAGATGTACCCGACGTCGGTGCCGGTGAGCTTGTTGCTGGGGAAGATGGGGTCGGTGTTGACGCTTCCGGGCTTGATGATGTCAGCCCAGCGGCGGCCCTCGGCCCAGCCGATGAGGATGAGCTCGATGATGAAGAGGGTGGTGGTGTCGGTGAAGTACTGCTGCTCGCCGGCGGTGTACCAGAAGGGCGTGTTGAGGATGCCGATCTTGGTCAGGAACTCCGGGATGAAGATGCCCGCCGCGCCGAGCATCGCCCACCGGCAGTGCACCAGCTCCGCCTGCACGTTCCACCGCAGGCTCTCCGGGTCAGATCCTGCACAGATCAATCGCCAGCACATCCATGGACAGTTAGTTATCAACCGCTCAAAGATTGTATATGTGCACAGTACACAGGAGAAGAGATCGATCGGTGATCAGAACTCACCGAGGCCCCAGGGATCAAAGCCGAAGTCGCCGGGAAGGCTGCATGCATCGAGACAACAAGAGCACACCGTGTCAGTCAGAGTCACACGCAAGGAGAACCACCTGGCTAGCTTTAACGAATGGATGGAAGACGAATCCAAGGATCAGGATCAGCAGCCGACCTGCCGTCGAGCCACGGCGGAGGGGTGCTGCCGGGGAACCAGATCGGCCTGTCGGGGTCCGCCGCGGCACGCACGGCGAACGACGGCCGGGCCGCCTCGGTGGCCTGCTTCAGCAGCGTCTTGCCGCCGAGGAAGGAGGACGACGCCCGCTGCCCATTCCTGGGGAGCGCCGCGACGGTGGTGGTGGAGGACGAGGAGGCGGAGACGAGTGCCATTGCGCGCGCAAGCTGTGTGGCGTTGGAGAGCGTTGGGGCTGTATGGTGGGCGGTGCGCGGCAGTTTAAGGGATCTCGCGGCGCGCGCGCCGGAGCGGGGCCGGCTTATCCGCGAGGGGATAGCGGGCGCGGCCGCCTCGTGCCACGCGGCGCGGGAGAATCTGCTCGTTTGGCTCTGGCACGCCGGATCGCGCTGACGTGGAGGGCGCTCCGCTGCGACCTGAGGGGCGGCCACGGCATGGGGCGCTGCCATGTAGGCAACGCTTCTGCTCATATCTGCTTTCGGCAAAGCACACTGTGACACTCACGTTTCGCGTGTCGTGTGCCACGCGGATTTCTTCGGCTTTAAAAGGAAGAGTAGGACTTGTTTAAAGTAGAGTGTGCTTGGTGTAAATTAAAGACTCGAGAGACAAATAAGAGTGGAAATCGTTGTTGTGATAGGTCAGCTTATGAAGGTGTGTCTTCTAAGAGTGGTTGATCACTAATAAAGTGATTCATAGCAACACTCCTCTTGATTAACATCGTCGTCATCCATCACTTAGGTCAATGTATTGGATAATTTTTCCAAAACCCTGTAAAAAAATAAGGAGAAATATGTGTGGATATGCCATTAAAAACTCTTTAAAACCCAGTGAGAAAAATAAATATAAACTGATACGACATATGTTGATTATCTTATTATAAATTCACATAGGGAAAAAAACTTTGGAGAAAAAACCCGCAACCAAGTTTAGAGAATAATAAATATGATTTGAAGATCATAATTGTAATTTATGTCTTTGATATCTTCTCAAAAAACCCTATGTGGAAAAATAAAAGATATGACATATTTATGTCTTAGATACCCCATGTAAAAACACAGTCGAGAAAAAAAGAGGTATTTCCTCTATTCCAAATTATAAGACGTTTTAGCTTTTCTAAATTCAATCATTTTATTATGCATCTAAACATAGTGTATATCTAAGTGCATAGCAAAAGCTATGAATCTAGAAAAGCTAAATCGTCTTATAATTTAGAACGGAGAAAGTATGATATATAAACTTGTATTGGTATTGCCTCATTAAAAACCTTACATGAGAACCTGTTTAAAGAAAAACTCATAGAGAAAAAAAGTACAATGCTATGTTTTGGACAAGTTATAGTTTCAAGAGAAGTCTCCCCATGAACCTTGCAATTTTTAAAGTCGTCGCACACCAATCTCAATAACACATCGTAAAATGTGGAAATTGGAAGAAACCTTGTGAATATTATGAAGTTATCGATATCAATTGATTTATTTTTCAAGGTGTTTATCTCCCCACTTTCGTGAGAATAAACAATTTAGAAGGCGGTGTAGTGATAGTGCTCTTAAAATTTTGAATTAAGAAGAAATTTGTAACACTCAAAAAATCTTAAAATTTTGAATTAAGAAGAAATTTGGAGTTAAAAGAAATTTAGTTATGAGTTTAAATGATTTAGATAATATTTAATGGGGATAAAATTTAAAATTCTAGGTGGAATATTTGATGATGCATTCATGCTGTTGCATTTGTTTTATAATGTGGTGTGGTTTTGATTTTAATTGATTTGGATTTGAAAATCAAATTAAATGGTTTAGAAAATAAATGTAAACGAGAAAAAGAAAAAAAAAAGAAAGAGAAAAAGTTTACCTGTGCAGCCCGGTAGCTTGGAGGCCTGCTTCTCACCGGCCTGCTCTCCCCTCTCTCTTTTCGTTTGGGCCGAGTCGAACTGAGCGTCGTTTTCCCTGCTCTTCCCTCGGGTCCGCGTGGGCTGGCCCAGGAGCCGCAGCGGCCGCGCGCGTTCCTCTCCCTCGTGTCGCTGACGGGTGGGACCCCGCTGTCAGCCGCGTCTTCTATCCCAACTCGTGACCGAGCCGGAGTCGAGCACGGTGTTCTTCAATTCAATCCCGAGTTTTACGGGATTCTTCCCCAAGTCAAGGTGCCAAGGGGCTATTTAAGTAAACCGCACGCGTTTGCCCCTTTTCTACAAAGATTTTGGCGTTGTTTGCCCTAGCTCGCGGCCGCAAGCACGGAAAAGCCCTAGGACGCCGCTGTCGGCTTCAATTCGGCGAGTACGTTACTCCTCCGCCATCCTAAGCTCTTCTAGTAGCATTCTCATGGACTTGCGAGCTCGAGGGTGTCTTCAACTTGATTCGTTAGGTTTTAATGCGTCGTTTTTGTGTGCAGCCGCATTGCCGACCGCTCCGTCGAGCTGCCTTTCATCCTCGTCTTGCGATCGGTCGATTTGAGGCCCTAGGTGAGTTCGCGCTAAGTTTCTCTCTCGTTTGGTACCGGTCGTGGGCCAAATGATGGTCAATAGCGCAAGAACTGTGAATCCGGCGAGTTTTTGCCGACGTCGGCAATGGCGCCGCCGCGTGCTGGCGTTTTCCGGCGACAGCGCCGTCGGGCCATCTCCGGGGCTGCTGTGAGCCGTTCGTTTCCCGATCAACAGCGTAGAATAGAAGATACCCCTTCGCGGGGTAAACTTCTTAAAGAGTCCCTGGATTTTTCTATAATGAAACCCGCCATCCTTAGCGTCGTTTAGGAAGTACGTTCCTTTGTTTTGAAGACGTATTTCTTCTCGGTAATTTGAAAATACGTTTTCTAATATTTACAGTTTTGCCACTAAACTTGTTTTGATCGTAAAATCTTCGTTTTAACTCCGATTTGACCCGTTCAAGTTGCGTTAGGTTCGTATTTGCGAACTCTACATGTTAATATAGTTGTAAAGTAGGTTTGGAAAATTTAATTTTCGAATTTATATTAAAGTATTTATTTATCTATAGGAAATCTTAGAAAATTCATAACTTTCACGTTTTAAATCCGAATTTCGTGATCTTTACGTTTGTGTGATCGTAGGAATGTGTAGAAGAGTTTTATAAACTTTTCATACTGTTTTGTTACTGTTGGTGTACTGTTCTAATTATGTTTCTTTGTTTGCTTCGTGTATGATTGCTCGGATGATTGTGTGATGATGTTTGGTGATCGAGTATAGACGGTGAGCAGTTTCTTGACGATCCGGAGTATTATTTTGAGCCAGATCAGCAGGGTCAACAGGAAAGCTTTGATCAAGGCAAGTATAACATGGGACCATCCTTGTTACCTATTCACTGAAAATTATCATATATATGCATGCGTCTTCCTTGACAACCATAGAGATTATAACTTAGAGATTGATATCTTGATTCCTTGATACCTATGGGTTATGCATTTGGATAGCTATTGCTAGTGCTTAATTAAGAACAATGATCTTGTAATTTGAATAATGGATTGAGCAAATCAACTATTAATATGATTTTATTACTGTTGAAATAGGGGACTAGAGCGTGTGTTGTGTTGTTTGTTTGACGCTCTAGTTACTCTATGTAAGGACTTACCTGTAAGTGATAACCGAGATTGACAGTACAGCTGTGAGGGCTAAATGGCTCTGGCTTTAGTTGTTTAAAGGACCTTTTCTAGCTTGTTAGTGGTTACCTTAAATGGCGTAAGAATGGCTTGCCACGTTGGGTGTAGGACAACCTCTAGTCTTTTGAGTATAGCCATGAAGGAAGTGTGCCATTTGAAAAGGGGGTTCCTACATCTGCCTGCCGAGTGAATCTAATGGCCCTAACTTGTTAGACGAACCTTTAAGTGGCTTTATATGATTTCTGGTGTTTTGGGGAGTCGTGAACCCATGCATTTGGAAGTTATGACTCATAGTGAAAGTGTACACCTCTGCGCAGAGTTAAAAACTGGTATACTAGCCGTGCTCACGGATACGAGCGATCTTGGGGATTCTTACAGAATAGTTGATCATTATGGTTAAATCATGATTAATTACTGTTTATTGTTATTATTATGCTCATGATTAAAGCTATTTCATTATCCTTATTACAATTGATCATTGGTTCATTATTGGGAATTGGAATACCTTGATGCTACCCAATTGCTAGTATTATGATGATTAAAAGCTAAACGCAGTAAAAACAGTGTATAGCCTTTTGTGCCACATGAACCCCATGATATATTTGCGGAGTTTGACATGGACTCACTCTTGCTATTTCCACCATAACAGTTGAAGAATATGATGATGATTATCGAAATGAGTACTAGTCTTGGTGTCAACCAGTCAACCATGTCTCTGTGTTTGGAGTTCCGCTGAAAATCTACTATTAGTTACTATAATTTATTGTATAAGACTATGTGTTAAATATTTATTCGCTATGTAATAAGTACTGTGATGATACTATGTAATTTGTCTACTTATGTGTGTGACCGATTCCTGGGGCGCACATAAGTCTTTTATGCATCCTATTTTTGTCCTTAAAATTGGGTGTGACAGATTGGTATCGGAGCCGTGTTGACTGTAGGACGCAAGCCTAGTTAGAATGATCGTCATTAGTGTCTATGCTTCACTTATTTTATGCTTAATTCTTTCACCTTGATAATTGCTAAATTATTATGCTTCTTCTATCTTATTCTATTATAAAAATATATTGATTCTATCTAATCTATGTCAAAATTCTCGTAGATGTCTCCTCATCCTCGTATGTCCGTTGCTCAGTACGTTGGTCGCTTCAAACCTCAGGAACCCTATATTGATGGTGATCAAGAGATATCGGATGCCGAATCAAGAGTGGGAGATACCTTAAAGGAGAATTCAATCATAGGATGGACTACAAAGCATCACCTCATGGTTCCTAAAGCTAATGTTTTCTTCCATGACATGCTGACAAGAACTTTGGATAATTATTACTACGATTGGGAAGGTACGTTGGAGTATCACTGCAAGGAGTATAATCATCCATTGATGGGTTCTTACTGGGAGACTGAGCTATGGGTCAAGACAATGGATTCTACCACTAAGGAGCCTAAGGTGGAGTCAAAGTTCATCACCCGAGTAAGCCAGGCAACTGTAGAAACAAGTATGGAAGATGTCGCCTATAATGCGTTTGTCTACTACCATGGTCTTCGCTCGGACAAGACGTTGCAGGGTGCACTCCAGTATTTTTCCTGTCTTTTACATGACAAGGGTGTTTGGACCGTGCCACTCGCTGATGATTCATCCTTGACATTACAAGCCACATTGGGACTAGTTCGTGAGTTGGCTCTTTATGAGGCGGATTTGAAGGATGAGCTGCTAAAGGAAAAGAAACATAAAGAGCAAGCTTATAAGGAGATCGACGAATTAAGGGCTGCACTAGGACTTCCCAAGAATTATGAGAAGCTCAATTAAAATTAGGAATCCCCTATATAATAGGAACGATATTAGTTGCGAGTTAGTTTGAGTTCGATAATGTCGAGTATTAGTAAGTGGTGTGAACAATTGTGTGCTTGATGGATTGTTATTATGACAATGTGTGATTTAGATCTTTGTAATAAGTGCTGGAACTTCGTGGACATGTCTACAAGTTCCATAGTTAAGAATAATTAGTTTGATCATGATTAGTTAGTTGGGATCGGGGTAAACTTGGTTCTGTCTTTTGCTGATTTCTGGACCAGCCTGGGATGTTTCAGGAATAACTGAAAATTTGTTCATGAGAAATTTATGAAATTTTACTGAGAATAATTAGACTTATGTATCTTTCCAACCCCGCAAGAATCATCTTTTTATCTATTATGGGCTATGAGATATACCTGTTTCAAGTTGGGGTCACTGTGCAGTCTGGAATTCTGAAACAGTTTCGGTTAAGCTCAGTTTTTGATTAATCTATCGATAGAATCTAGAAAAGTGATGTTAATGAAAGTTGTAGATAATTTCATAATCTTTCCAACCATGTAAAGATCACTTTAATTGGATTTCTGTAACTCGAGATATGGCAGATTTACTGAGTTGATGAAATTAAAATTCGCCCAGAGAATTCAGATTTACTTATCTATGGTATACATCATCTAAGATAATACTGAGCTTCGTCTTTGGTGCTTTGAAAATAGATGGCAGCCAGAGGTCGTGGCAGAGGTCGTAGAGGTGTTAACCCACCCATTACTATGGAGGAACTTATGAATACACAGAATCAGATGATGCAGATGTTCATGCAGCACCTGCAGAACAATCCCCCTGCAGGAGGACCGCCACCTGTTCATGTGAGAGACAAGCGTGGTGAATTTTTGAAAGGACGTCCTCCAGTGTTCTCTCATGCTGCTGATCCATTGGAGGCGGATGATTGGGTGCGAGCGGTAGAGAAATAGTTGAACATTGCTCAATGTAATGATCTGGAAAAAGTGTTATATGCATCTGGCCAGTTACAGGGAACAGCTCAGACTTGGTGGGAGTCATATCAAGTTGCACGTCCTGACAATGCTCCTTCTGTCACTTGGAATGAATTTGTTATAGATTTTAGAGCTCGCCATATTCCAGAAGGTGTAATTGAGCTGAAGCAGGAAGAATTCAGAAATCTCAGGATGGGACAGATGAGTGTCAGTGAGTATCATGACAAGTTCACGCAATTGGCTCGTTATGCTCCCAATGAAGTGAGGGAAGATGCAGATAAGCAGCGTCTCTTTCTCAAGGAAATTTATTATGATCTTCGTTTGCAGTTAAAGGGTAATAATTATGCCAGTTTCCAGGAACTTGTGAATAAGGCTATTGTGCTGGATAATGAACGTCGAGAGATGGACAGAAAAAGAAAGATGAAAGGACAAGGTGTTGGGAACAATAATCGCCCACGTACAAATTCTCAGCATGGGTTTCATTCAAAATTCCAGGGACCAGTCAGTCAGTGGAATCGCAATTCAAATCAACAGTGGTCTCAGAATAGGTAGAATAATCAGTTTCAACAATGACCTCGGTATCAGTAGAACAGACAGTTCTAACAACAGAGTGGTCAGCAAACTCCACGCCAGGGTAATTCCAACTCTACTCCAATAAAGACCAGTGCACCTAGTACTCCTAATTTATGTTATCGCTGTGGAGAACCTAGACACTATGCTAATCATTGTCCCAAGAAGCAGAATCAACAGACACCACAGGGACAGAGGTCATCCAATACTGAAAAGGTGAATCATGTGTCTACTGAAACAGCACAGACGGAGCCTAAAGTAATGCTTGGTACGTTCAATGTTCATTCTACCCCTGTAACCATTCTTTTTGATTCTGGAGCTTCGCATACCTTTATTTCAAACATTTTTGTTAAGATGCATAGTGTACCCATGCTTGCCATGAAAGAACCTCTCTTAGTAAATTCACCTGGGGGTACCATGCAAACCACTAATAGATGTCTTCTAGTTAGTATGGTTTTAAGGGGGGTAGAGTTTAAGATAACTCCCATAGTGTTGAGGACATCTGGTATTGATGTGATTTTAGGAATGGATTGGATGAAACAAAATCAGGCAGTGATTCAGTGTCAGCAGAAGGTAGTAGTTGTGAATGCACCTAATGGAGAGAAGATCAGTGTGGATGTAGCAGTACAGAAGCAACTAACAGTTGTAGTGAATCAGATTGCTGATGATGCTAGTAAAGAGAATCCAGTTATCAATAATTTTCCAGATGTTTTTCCCGATGATTTGCTAGGTATGCCACCTGACCGAGACATTGAATTTCTTATTAAATTATTACCTGGAACTGCACCCATAGCTAAACGACCATATAGAATGGGAGTAGATGAATTAGAAGAACTTAAGAAATCAATTAAGGAATTACAAGATAAAGGTTTTATTCGTCCTAGTTCGTCACCTTGGGGTGCGCCAGTTATATTTGTTGATAAGAAAGATGGTAGTCAGAGAATGTGTGTGGATTATTGGTCGCTTAATGAAGTAACCATCAAGAACAAGTATCCTTTGCCCAGAATTGATGATTTGTTTGACCAGTTGAGAGATGCTTGTGTGTTCTCTAAGATCGATTTGCGTTCTGGTTATCATCAGTTGAAGATTCGTGCCTCTGATATCCCAAAGACAGCTTTTACTACGAGATATGGATTGTATGAGTATACGGTTATGTCATTTGATTTGACCAATGCACCTGCCTACTTTATGTATATGATGAATAAGGTGTTTATGGAGTACCTTGATAAGTTTGTGGTGATATTTATTGACGATGTATTGGTATTTTCCAAGACGGAGAAGGAGTATGCTGAACATCTGAGGTTGGTATTGCAGAAACTCAGAGAGCATAAGTTGTATGCTAAGCGAAGTAAGTGTGAGTTTTGGTTGAAGGAAGTCTCTTTTCTTGGTCATATTATCTCTAATGGTGGAATATCAGTAGACCCAGGCAAAGTAAAGGATGTTTTGAATTGGAAGCCACCTACTGATGTGGGGGAGATTCGTGGTTTCTTGGGTTTAGCTGGATATTACAGACGATTCATTGAAGGGTTTTCTAAACTTGCTAAACCTATGACATCTCTGTTAGAGAAGAATGCCAAGTTTGTATGGTCTGATCAATGTCAAGCTAGTTTTGAAGAATTGAAGGAGAGATTGACTACTGCACCTGTCTTGGTATTGCCAGATTTAAGTAAGAAGTTTTCTATTTATTGCGATGCTTCTCATCAAGGTTTGGGGTGTGTCCTTATGCAAGAAGGTAGAGTTGTTGCATATGCATCTAGGCAGTTGAGAAAGCATGAGCTGAATTATCCTACTCATGATTTGGAGTTAGCAGCTGTAGTTCATGCTTTGAAAATTTGGAGACACTATTTGATTGGACATAAGAGTGATATATACACTGATCATAAGAGTTTGAAGTATATTTTCACACAGTCTGATTTAAACTTGAGGCAACGTAGATGGTTGGAATTGATCAAGGACTATGATCTAGAGATACACTATCATCCTGGTAAGGCTAATGTAGTAGCTGATGCTCTTAGCAGGAAGAGTTATGTTAATGAGATGCAAATGTTGTCCATGACAAGTGAGTTGTGTGCTGAATTTGCATATCTGAATTTGGGAATTGTTGCTAATACAATAGAATTAGTGATAGAACCTACATTAGAGCAAGAAATATACAAGGGTCAGTTGAAGGATGAGAAATTAAAGAAGATAGCAGAGGATATAGTAATTGGTAAGTCACTAGGGTTTCGAATAGATGATAATGGGGTTTTGTGGTTTGGAAAGAGGTTGTGTGTACCTGAGGATCAGTCCATTAGGCAGGTAATCCTTCGTGAAGCTCATGAGTCAGCTTATTCTATTCATCCCGGAAGTACTAAGATGTATTTAGATCTTAAACAGAAGTACTGGTGGGTTAGAATAAAAAGAGATGTAGCTGAGTATGTGGCAGTGTGTGACACTTATCAAAGAGTGAAAGCTGAACATCAGAGACCAGCTAGATTACTGCAACCAATGAAGATTCCTGAATAAAAGTGGGAGAAAGTAGGAATGGACTTTATAGTGGGGTTACCTCGTACTCAGAGAGGTTATGATTCTATTTGGGTGATAGTAGATCGGTTAACTAAGGTTGCTCATTTTATACCAGTCAAGACTACTTACCGTGGACCAAGATTGGCAGATTTGTATATGGAGAGGATCGTATGTTTACATGGAGTTCCAAAGAAGATTGTGTCTGATCGAGGTTCGCAATTTACGTCACATTTTTGGAAGGCTGTACATGAATCTTTAGGTACAAAGTTGAATTTCAGTACAGCATATCATCCACAGACAGATGGGCACACTGAAAGGACCAACCATATACTAGAAGATATATTGAGAGCTTGTGCATTGCAATATGGAACTAGTTGGGATAAGAGTTTGCCTTATGCAGAATTTTCTTACAACAACAGTTATCAACAGAGTCTTAAGATGGCACCGTTTGAAGCTTTATATGGACGTATGTAAGGTCCAAATGGGCTAGAGGGGGGGGGTGAATAGCCTAATTAAAACTTCTACAAGAATTACTTAACAACGAGTTAGTATGAAAGGTGGCGAAGCAAAAGCACTAGCTCTAACTAATTAAGCAAGCCACCTACACAAGTCTAGTACAAGGCTATTCACTAAACACAACAACAACTACAAGCTAGAAACGAGAAGTAATACAAGAGAAGAGCTTCGAGTGATTATACCGCCGTGAAGAGAAGAGAAATACCAATCAATCAATCATACAAGAGAAATCCTCGGGAAGAGAATGACACAAGAATTTATCCCGAGGTTCACTTGCTTCCCGGCAAGCTACTCCCCGTTGTGGCGATACACCCACTTGTCAGTTCGCGAGCTAATCGACTATCAAGAGTCGAGCCCTCGGCGGGCGCCGCACAACCGCACACAAGATGGGGATCCTCCAAGCCACGAGCTCCACTAGAGTATCCAATTTGCGAACTCCCGCGGGGAAGGATCAATAACCCCTTACAACACTTGGTGAAGGCTCCAACAATCTCCAATTGCGAGCTCAATCACCTCCGCTGCTCCAAGCCGTCTACCGTGTTGGGAAACACGGAAGAGTAACAAGAAATCCGCAGCAACTCGAAGATCAAGTGCCTCTAGAATGCAACTCTCAAGCAATGCACTTGAATCTCACTCAATCTCACTCAAGATGTGCAACTATGCAAAGAGATGAGTGGAGGGGTTGTTCTCTAGCTCAAAGTATGTCTCTAGGTCTCAAAATGTGAAAGAGTTGCCCTCAAACCCCGGCCAACCTCTATTTATAGCGAAGGGGTACGCAGCTAGCCGTTACAGACGATGCAGCGAAAAACGCACTGACCGGACGCTCCGGTCAGGGTGACCGGACGCGTCCGGTCACTACACGACAGCAAGAAACAGTGCGTGTCAGAACTAGCCGTTGCCGTGACCGGACGCGCTGAACCGATTGACCGGACGCGACAGTGCCCGCGTCCGGTCGCATTCCAGTATGCTCCCGTTGAGACCGGACGCGTCCGATCGCACGTGACCGGACGCGCCGCGTGTCCGATCGTTACTCCGCTTTGCTCTACCCTTCTGGACGCCTGACCGGACGCTCCGGTTACGTGAGGGACCGGACGCGCCGGTCGCGTGCTTTGATCCGCTCAGGAGAACTGACCGGACGCGCTGTTGAACTGACCAGACGCCACAGTGCCAGCGTCCGATTAGAGTCCAGTAAGCTCCCTGGATGATCGGACGCGTCCGATCATCAGTGACCGGACGCGCTGCGCGTCCGATCATCGAACTAAAAACCGCGCAGACGCTGAACACTGACCGGACGCGTCCGGTCATACCGAGACCGCGTCCGGTGCAGCGTCCGGTCGTCACAGTGACCTCCGTTCGCCTCCGTTTCTTTTCCAACTTCCGACGCAATAGAAAATAGGCATTTCACTTCTCCAAAAAGCGCCGAATCCCGCCTCGCAAGCTCGGCAGGAGGGAGAGAGGAACCCAAACCCCTCTCTACCGCTTAAACTCCACCGCCTTCACAAACTATGCTAACACCACCAAGTGTACACCACCATGTGCATGTGTGTTAGCATTTCATAAATCATTTCTCAAGGCGTTATGTTAGCTTTTTACTAGATCCTAATGCATATGCTCAAGACATTGATCTAGTGGCACTTGATTTCCGAGCTAACCGTGATTGCCCCTCTTGATAGTCGGCCATGTATCCTAAACCCGGTCAATCACTTCTCTACTCATCTTAGACCGGCAAAAGGAAAACCCTATGGTTATACCTTTGCCTTGCGCTCTTAGATCTTTCTCTTCCACTTGATCATCATGTCCTTCCTTTTATGTGCATCTCCACCATAAACATCATTTCATGTTCATGCACTATCTCTTTGTGATCTTGTGGCCACCACTCCTTGCCACATACACCTTCATCACATGTGTTGCTTATGCCTAACTCAAAACACTTAACACGTGGCATTAGCAACTTGATGTCATTAATTACCAAAACCAAACTTGGGCTTTCAATCTCCCCCTTTTTGGTAATTGATGACAACCATCACAAAGATATGAAATGAAATCAATTTTCAATTTCGATAGTATTAGCTCCCCCTACGTATGTGCTTCCATGAGTTTGGTTCAATTGTGCACATATGTATTGATTTGAATTTTGGGAGAGTTACTACTATCAAATTGATGCTAAGGTATATAGAATGGACCTTTGAAGCGTGATACCAATCGGAGTTGCCTTTATATACCATCCTTAGCATCGATGTAGCTAGACACCACTTGTAATACATCACTTATAAAGATCACAAATACTAAAGTACCCCGTGAGATCAATATTATAAGCAAAAGGTGTCTAGTTACCACTTGTAAAGCTACTCTTAACAAATCATCATTCAAGTTCTATTTCTAGCATACACCATACAAACATGAATATCGAAATTAAATTTGCAATGCAACACATCATCATGTTAGTGCACATACAAATGCAATAAATAATTCATGAGCTTGCTTCCCTATGACTTTTCTCTCCCTCTATGATTTTTCTCTCCCCCTTATTATCTTATTTCCTCTTTGCAATATCTTTGTGACTTTTCTCTCCCCCTTTGTCAACAATCACCAAAAAGGTGCCTAGAATAGGTAATTTTAGTGAGAGATAAGTCAATCAATATGAGGGAGTCCAAATTATGGTTCAACCTAGATCACTTGCCTAGAATATGTAATTCAGTTTGATCCAAGGACAAGCTTTTTCACACCTCATAAAGTATAAGGGTTATCTTGACCATGTTGAATTACACATCATGAGCTCATTTTTTAGATTCAACACTAGGTTTGCAAGCCCACAAACATGTCATATGCTACCACTAGATCAATCAAACATAGAAGCAATAGTGGTACCATATATACATCAAAATTATTTGATTTTCATGAATGAGCTTATTTGTCATGCAAATATGTCTATATGTTCTAAACATGTCCTTAGCAAAGTATGAATGATATGCCAAACAACTTTACCTTGCAATGTTGGAGGAGAGGCATGTCATATAAGAATGTGGAGGTGCACTCATTTCAAGTTGGAGAAGTCAAGTATGTTCAATTCATTCTTCAACTTGTAAAATCTCTTTTCATCAAGTGGCTTTGTAAATATGTCGGCTAGTTGATCTTCGGTGCCAATGCTTTCAATGCTAATATCACCCTTTTGTTGATGGTCTCTTATGAAGTGATGCCTTATGTCAATGTGCTTTGTTCTTGAATGTTGAACCGGATTTTGTGTCATCTTTATAGCACTCTCATTATCACAAAACAAAGGCACATTCTTGAATTTAATTCCAAAGTCATTCAAGGTGGCTTTCATCCAAAGCAATTGTGCACAACAACTACCGGCACTAATGTATTTGGCCTCGGCGGTAGATAGTGCAACACTATTTTGTTTCTTTGATGACCATGAAACAAGAGACCTTCCAAGCAATTGACAAGTGCCACTTGTGCTCATTCTATCAATCTTGCATCCACCATAGTCAGAGTCTGAATATCCAATCAACTCAAAATTAGACCCCTTGGGATACCGTAATCCAACATTATGAGTGCCCTTTAGATATCTCAATATCCTCTTGGTTGCTTTCAAGTGACTTTCTCTAGGTGAAGCTTGATATCTTGCACACTTGCATACACTAAACATTACATCCGGCCTAGAAGCGGTGACATAGAGCAAACTTCCAATCATGGACCGGTATTGCTTTTGATCTACCATATTTCCACTATTATCAATACCCAATTGATCATTAGTGCCCATTGGTGTGCTCATTGGCTTAGCATCTTGCAATCCAAACTTCTTGATCATGTCCTTGATGTACTTGCCTTGACTTACAAAAGTGTCATTCTTCATTTGCTTGATTTGAAGTCCAAGGAAGTAACTAAGCTCTCCAATCATACACATCTCAAACTCATTAGCCATCATATTTCCAAACTCTTCACAAAAGTCTTGGTTAGTTGATCCAAAGATAATGTCATCCACATAGATTTGCGACACAAACAAGTCATTTCCAAGCTTCTTGGTGAAGAGAGTGGTGTCAACCTTTCCCATCTTGAACCCTTTAGAGAGGAGAAAGTCCCTCAACCTCTCATACCATGCTCTAGGTGCTTGCTTCAAACCATACAATGCCTTCTTTAGCTTGTAAACATGGTCAGGCTTCTTGTCATCTTTAAAACCGGGAGGTTGCTCAACATAAACTTCTTCATTGATGTAGCCATTTAGAAATGCACTCTTGACATCTATTTGATAGAGCTTGATGTTGTGTGCACAAGCATATGCTAATAAGATTCTAATTGCCTCCAATCTTGCAACCGGTGCATATGTCTCTCCAAAGTCAAGACCCTCAACTTGAGTGTATCCTTGTGCTACTAATCTTGCTTTGTTCCTTACAACCATGCCATCTTGATCTTGCTTGTTTCTAAAGACCCACTTAGTACCAATCACATTGTAGTTCTTTGGCCTCTCAACAAGTTTCCAAACTTGATTTCTAGCAAAGTTGTTTAGTTCTTCATGCATGGCATTCACCCAATCGGAATCCTTCAATGCATCTTCTATCTTCTTTGGTTCTTCTAATGAGACAAATGAGTAATGCTCACAAAAGGATGCTAATCTTGATCTAGTTTGAACACCACTTTGAATTCCACCAATGATTTGGTCCAACGGATGATCTCTTGCAATGCTAGTAGGTTGGAGTATTGGGAGTTGATTGCTTCCACTTGTTTGACCTTGAACTTGCACTTCATCATGAGAACCACTTGAGCTTGCTTGATTTGAATCAATTTGCACACTTTGGTTGGTCACATGAATATCATCATCATCAACTTGCATCGGCCTTATATCACCAATGTCCATGTTCTTCATTGCATTTGATAATTGATCTCCTCTCACATCATCAAGGTTTTGAGCTTCATTTTGAGACCCTTGGGTTTCATCAAACTCAACATCATGAACTTCTTCCAAGATGCCATTTGTGAGATTCCAAACTCTATATGATTTGCTTGTGGTAGAATAACCAAGTAAGAACCCTTCATCACATTTCTTTTCAAACTTGCTCAATCTAGTGCCTTTCTTGAGAATATAGCATTTGCAACCAAACACTCTAAAGTATGCAATGTTGGGCTTTCTTCCATTCAATAGTTCATATGGTGTCTTTCCAAGCTTCCTATGGCAATAGAGACGGTTACTACAATAGCAAGCCGTGTTGATAGCTTCACTCCAAAATGAATGACTAACATTGTATTCACTAAGCATTGATCTAGCCATATCAATCAAGGTTCTATTTTTCCTTTCAACTACACCATTGGATTGAGGAGTGTATGTTGGTGAGAATTGATGCCCAATACCATAATCATCACACAAATCTTCAATTCTTGTGTTCTTGAACTCACTACCATTGTCACTTCTAATCTTCTTGATGGTAGTCTCAAACTCATTTTGCACCCTCTTGACAAAAGACTTGAATAGATCATAAACATCACTCTTGTCATAGAGAAAGAGCACCCAAGTGTATCTAGTGTAGTCATCCACAACCACAAAACCATACTTGTTGCCACCAATGCTAGTGTATGTTGTTGGCCCAAACAAGTCCATGTGCAATAGCTCAAATGCTTTTGATGTGCTCATTTCACTTTTACTAGGATGTGAATTTCCAACTTGTTTGCCGGCTTGACAAGCACTACATAGTTTATCCTTTTCAAAAATGACATCTTTCAATCCTCTAACTAAGTCATGCCTCAAAAGTTTGTTCAATTGTTTCATTCCAACATGACCAAGCCTTCTATGCCACAACCAACCCATACTAGATTTACTAAGCAAGCATGATGTCAATTGTGTCTCACTATCATTGAAGTCAACCAAGTATAAGCTACCATGTCTAAATCCTTTGAATATCAAGTTTGATCCATCAACACTTATGACTTCAACATCATCACTACCAAATATGCACTTGAAGCCAAGATCACAAAGTTGTGCCACCGATAAAAGATTGAAATCTAAGCTCTCAACTAGTAACACATTAGATATGCTCATGTCATTTGAGATAGCAATTTTACCAAGCCCCTTGACCTTGCCTTTCTTGTTGTTGCCAAAAGTGATAGCATCAAAACCACCATTTTGACTTGTATCAATTGAATTGAACATACAAGAGTCTCCGGTCATATGTTGAGTGCACCCACTATCAAGCACCCAATGCCTTCCTTCGGCTTTGTAATTGACCTACAAGACAAGATCAATTCCTTTTAGGTACCCAAACTTGTTTGGGTCCTCCAAGGTTAGAGACTAAGCTCTTTGGTACCCAAATGGCTTTCTTCTTTGAGCCCATCCATGGTGCACCAATGAACTTAGCATGAACACCATTTGTACCCTTGGTAAGCATATAGAAAGAATTAAACTTGATTGAGGATACATTTGCATTGGATTTCTTGTTCATGCAATATTGCTCTATGTGACCAACTTGTTTGCAACTTTTGCAATAGCTACCATTGTTCTTCACAAAACGAGTCTTGTGAGGAGCAAAAGCGGCCTTGCCTTTCTTGGGGTTATAGCCCAATCCCTCTTTGTAGAGAGAAGCTCTTTGGCTACCCAAGCACATAAGCAAGCGGTCCTCACCACCATAAGCCTTAGCTAATGTGTGATTGAGCTCTTTTACCTTCTTCTTGAGATTTTCATTCTCAACTATAAGTGTGGAGTCACAAGTGAAACCATCACTACTAGATGAGGATGATGTAGATGAGCTACATGAAGGGTTAGTAGGAGCAACAATAATAGGCTTATGAAAAGTTTCATCAATTATATCACATGATATGCCTATGTTGCAAGTTTTAGCTTTCTCAACATTAGTTGGTATGTTTTCATATTTTTCAACTAGAGAGGAATGAGCTTCTTCTAGCTTAATATGAGACTTTTGAAGCTTCTTATGGTCTACCTTTAGACTCTCATAAGATGCCCTAAGCTCATCAAGTTCTTGCATAAGGTTTTTCTTTTCCTTAAGCAAGCCCTTGCACTCCTTTCTAGATTCTTTAAAATGTTGAGTGCAATCTTCTAGCATAGTGATTAGTTCATCTTTAGTGAATTCCTCTTCATCACTATCACTATCACTAGCATTATCATGATCACTCTCATCATTGGATGATACCTTAGCGGCCTTGGCCATGAAGCATGATGGAGTGTCGAAGAGGGAGACCTTCTTTTGGATGGCAATGCTAGCATGTTCCTTCTTCTTGCTCTTGTAGTCATCCTCATCATCACTTGAGGAATCATCACTATCCCATGTAGCAACATGAGAATCATTCTTCTTCTTATAAGAGCTCTCCTTCTTCTCTTGCTTCTTCTTTTGCTTCTTTCTCTCCTTCTTGATAGCATCTTCATCATCACTATCATAAGGACACTTTGCAATGAGATGGTCTTTGCTATGGCATCTAAAGCATCTCATGGTATGCTCATTCTTCTTGTAAGAGTTCTTCCTCCTTCTTGCACAAAAGCCCTTCTTCTTCATGAATTTGCCAAATTGTTTGACAAAGAGAGCCATCTTCTCATCAATGTCATCACTATCACAAGAGCTTGAGTCTTCATCACTTGATGATTCAATCTTGGATTTGCCCTTGGATGTGGTGGCTTTGAATGCCACACTCTTCTTCTTCTCATCATCCTTCTTCTCATTTTCCTTCTTCTTCTTCTTTACCAACTCATCCTTCTCATCATCTTCTCTATATGAATCGTCGGTCATTACTTCTTGAAATATTTGTTGAGGAGTTAAATCCTTCAATGTAGTCCTTACTAGCACGGTGATCAATGTATCAAATCTCTTGGGTAGACTTCTCAAGAACTTCATAGAGAATTGATTGTCCTTGACCTCCTCATCAAGTGCCTTGAGCTCATTGACAATGACTTGCAACCTATGAAACATCTCCGAAACACTCTCATCATCTTGCATCTTGAAGCTTGAAAATTTTTCTTGCAAGATATATGCTTTGGCGGTCTTTGTGCCTTCGGTGCCCTCAAATGTTTCTTCTAGCTTGGCCCAAGCATCATGAGCAATCTCAATGTTCTTTACTTGCTCAAAGGTCTTGTCATCTAATACCTCATGAAGAGCACTAATGGCAATGTCATTGCATTGGAGCTTCTTCTCTTCCACCGGTGTAGGTGCTTCCGGATTACCAACCTCAAATTTTATTTTGGTGACCTTCCACACTTCTCTATTGATTGACTTTAGGTGTGCGGTCATCTTAACCTTCCAATATGCATAATTTGTGCCATCAAAGTGAGGTGCCTTCTTGGTATTGTTGATGTGCAAGCTTAATTGAGCCATTTCTTTTTCACCGTAGGTTGTTAAGCCTCAAATAAACGATGCCTTGGCTCCGATACCACTTGTAAGGTCCAAATGGGCTAGAGAGGGGGTGAATAGCCTAATTAAAACTTCTACAAGAATTACTTAACCACGAGTTAGTACGAAAGGTGGCGAAGCAAAAGCACTAGCTCTAACTAATTAAGCAAGCCACCTACACAAGTCTAGTACAAGGCTATTCACTAAACACAACAACAACTACAAGCTAGAAACGAGAAGTAATACAAGAGAAGAGCTTCGAGTGATTATACCGCCGTGAAGAGAAGAGAAATACCAATCAATCAATCATACAAGAGAAATCCTCAGGAAGAGAATGACACAAGAATTTATCCCGAGGTTCACTTGCTTTCCGGCAAGCTACTCCCCATTGTGGCGATACACCCACTTGTCGGTTCGCGAGCTAATCGACTATTAAGAGTCGAGCCCTCGGCGGGCGCCGCACAACCGCACACAAGATGGGGATCCTCCAAGCCACGAGCTCCACTAGAGTATCCAATTTGCGAACTCCCGTGGGGAAGGATCAAGAACCCCTTACAACACTTGGTGAAGGCTCTAACAATCTCCAATTGCGAGCTCAATCACCTCCGCTGCTCCAAGCCGTCTACCATGTCGGGAAACACGGAAGAGTAACAAGAAATCCGCAGCAACTCGAAGATCAAGTGCCTCTAGAATGCAACTCTCAAGCAATGCACTTGAATCTCACTCAATCTCACTCAAGATGTGCAACTATGCAAAGAGATGAGTGGAGGGGTTGTTCTCTAGCTCAAAGTATGTCTCTAGGTCTCAAAATGTGCAAGAGTTGCCCTCCAACCCCGGCCAACCTCTATTTATAGCGAAGGGGTACGCAGCTAGCCGTTACAGACGACGCAGCGAAAAACGCACTGACCGGACGCTCCGGTCAGGGTGACCGGACGCGTCCGGTCACTACACGACAGCAAGAAACAGTGCGTGTCAGAACTAGCCGTTGCCGTGACCGGACGCGCTGAACCGATTGACCGGACGCGACAGTGCCCGCGTCCGGTCGCATTCCAGTATGCTCCCGTTGAGACCGGACGCGTCCGATCGCACGTGACCGGACGCGCCGCGTGTCCGATCGTTACTCCGCTTCGCTCTACCCTTCTGGACGCCTGACCGGACGCTCCGGTTACGTGAGGGACCAGACGCGCCGGTCGCGTGCTTTGATTCGCTCAGGAGAACTGACCGGACGCGCTGTTGAACTGACCGGACGCCACAGTGCCAGCGTCCGATTAGAGTCCAGTAAGCTCCCTGGATGACCGGACGCGTCCGGTCATCAGTGACCGGACGCGCTGCGCGTCCGATCATCGAACTAAAAACCGCGCAGACGCTGAACACTGACCGGACGCGTCCGGTCATACCGAGACCGCGTCCGGTGCAGCGTCCGGTCGTCACAGTGACCTCCGTTCGCCTCCGTTTCTTTTCCGACTTCCGGCGCAATAGAAAATAGGCATTTCACTTCTCCAAAAAGCGTCGAATCCCGCCTCGCAAGCTCGGCGGGAGGGAGAGAGGAACCCAAACCCCTCTCTACCGCTTAAACTTCACCGCCTTCACAAACTGTGCTAACACCACCAAGTGTACACCACCATGTGCATGTGTGTTAGCATTTCATAAATCATTTCTCAAGGCGTTATGTTAGCTTTTTACTAGATCCTAATGCATATGCTCAAGACATTGATCTAGTGGCACTTGATTTCCGAGCTAACCGTGATTGCCCCTCTTGATAGTCGGCCATGTATCCTAAACCCGGTCAATCACTTCTCTACTCATCTTAGACCGACAAAAGGAAAACCCTATGGTTATACCTTTGCCTTGCGCTCTTAGATCTTTCTCTTCCACTTGATCATCATGTCCTTCCTTTTATGTGCATCTCCACCATAAACATCATTTCATGTTCATGCACTATCTCTTTGTGATCTTGTGGCCACCACTCCTTGCCACATACACCTTCATCACATGTGTTGCTTATGCCTAACTCAAAACACTTAACACGTGGCATTAGCAACTTGATGTCATTAATTACCAAAACCAAACTTGGGCTTTCAACGTAAGTGTAGAACTCCATTGTTTTGGGATCAGACGGGTGAGTCTCAGGTATTTGGTACAGATGTTCTTAGAAATGCAGAGGATCAAGTGCGAGTGATTCGTGAGAATTTGAGAGTAGCACAATCTCGTCAGAAGAGTTATGCTGACAATCGGAGAAGGGACTTAGTTTTTGAGGTAGGTGATTATGTTTATTTGAAGGTGTCACCAATGAGAAGTGTGAGGAGGTTTAACATGAAAGGCAAGTTAGCACCAAGGTATGTTGGGCCATTTAAGGTTATTGATAGACGTGGTGAGGTTGCTTATCAATTAGAGTTGCCTGAAAATTTGTCTGGAGTACATGATGTGTTTCATGTTTCTCAACTCAAGAAGTGTTTACGTGTACCTGAGGAGCAAATACCTTTGGATGAATTGACTATTAAGGGGGATCTTACATATGAAGAGTTTCCGATTAAGATTTTAGAAACTGCTGAAAGAGTTACTCGAAGTCGAGTTATTAAGATGTGCAAAGTTGAGTGGAATCGGTATTCAGAGGCAGAGGCAACCTGGGAAAGAGAGGATGGATTGAGAAAATCATACCCGCATTTATTTGAGTAAGCAGTCCAATCTCGAGGACGATATTCTTTTAAGAGGGGTAGAATTTGTAACACTCAAAAATCTTAAAATTTTGAATTAAGAAGAAATTTAGAGTTAAAAGAAATTTAGTTATGAGTTTAAATGATTTAGATAATATTTAATGGGGATAAAATTTAAAATTCTAGGTGGAATATTTGATGATGCATTCATGCTGTTGCATTTGTTTTATAATGTGGTGTGGTTTTGATTTTAATTGATTTGGATTTGAAAATCAAATTAAATGGTTTAGAAAATAAATGTAAATGAGAAAAAGAAAAAAAAAGAAAGAGAAAAGGTTTACCTGTGCAGCCCGGTAGCTTGGAGGCCTGCTTCTCACCGGCCTGCTCTCCCCTCTCTCTTTTCGTTTAGGCCGAGCCGAACTGAGCGCCGTTTTCCCCGCTCTTCCCTCGGGTCCGCGTGGGCCGGCCCAGGAGCCACAGCGGCCGCGCGCGTTCCTCTCCCTCGTGTCGCTGACGGGTGGGACCCCGCTGTCAGCCGCATCTTCTATCCCAACTCGTGACCGAGCCGGAGTCGAGCACGATGTTCTTCAATTCAATCCCGAGTTTTACGGGATTCTTCCCCAAGTCAAGGTGCCAAGGGGCTATTTAAGTAAACCGCACGCGTTTGCCCCTTTTCTACAAAGATTTTGGCGTTGTTTGCCCTAGCTCGCGGACGCAAGCACAGAAAAGCCCTAGGACGCCGCTGTCGGCTTCAATTCGGCGAGTACGTTACTCCTCCGCCATCCTAAGCTCTTCTAGTAGCATTCTCATGGACTTGCGAGCTCGAGGGTGTCTTCAACTTGATTCGTTAGGTTTTAATGCATCATTTTTGTGTGCAGCCGCATTGCCGACCGCTCCGTCGAGCTGCCTTTCATCCTCGTCTTGCGATCGGTCGATTTGAGGCCCTAGGTGAGTTCGCGCTAAGTTTCTCTCTCGTTTGGTACCGGCCGTGGGCCAAATGATGGTCAATAGCGCAAGAACTGTGAATCCGGCGAGTTTTTGCCGACGTCGGCAATGGCGCCGCCGCGTGCTGGCGTTTTCCGGCGACAGCGCCGTCGGGCCGTCTCCGGGGCTGCTGTGAGCCGTTCGTTTCCCGATCAACGGCCTAGAATAGAAGATACCCCTTCGCGGGGTAAACTTCTTAAAGAGTCCCTAGATTTTTCTATAATGGAACCCACCGTCCTTGGCGTCGTTTAGGAAGTACGTTCCTTTGTTTTGAAGACGTATTTCTTCTCGGTAATTTGAAAATACGTTTTCTAATATTTACAGTTTTGCCACTAAACTTGTTTTGATCGTAAAATCTTCGTTTTAACTCCGATTTGACCCATTCAAGTTGCGTTAGGTTCATATTTGCGAACTCTACATGTTAGTATAGTTGTAAAGTAGGTTTGGAAAATTTAATTTTCGAGTTTATATTAAAGTATTTATTTATCTATAGGAAATCTTAGAAAATTCATAACTTTCACGTTTTAAATCCGAATGTTGTGATCTTTACGTTTGTGTGATCGTAGGAACGTGTAGAAGAGTTTTATAAACTTTTCATACTGTTTTGTTACTGTTGGTGTACTGTTCTAATTATGTTTCTTTGTTTGCTTCGTGTATGATTGCTAGGATGATTGTGTGATGATGTTTGGTGATCGAGTATAGATGGTGAGCAGTTTCTTGACGATCCGGAGTATTATTTTGAGCTAGATCAGTAGGGTCAATAGGAAAGCTTTGATCAAGGCAAGTATAACATGGGACCATCCTTGTTACCTATTCACTGAAAATTATCATATATATGCATGTGTCTTCCTTGACAACCATAGAGATTATAACTTAGAGATTGATATCTTGATTCCTTGATACCTATGGGTTATGCATTGGGATAGCTATTGCTAGTGCTTAATTAAGAACAATGATCTTGTAATTTGAATAATGGATTGAGCAAATCAACTATTAATATGATTTTATTACTGTTGAAATAGGGGACTAGAGCGTGTGTTGTGTTGTTTGTTTGACGCTCTAGTTACTCTCCGTAAGGACTTACCTGTAAGTGATAACCGGGATTGACAGTAAAGCTGTGAGGGCTAAATGGCTCTGGCTTTAGTTGTTTAAAGGACCTTTTCTAGCTTGTTAGTGGTTACCTTAAATGGCGTAAGAATGGCTTGCCACGTTGGGTGTAGGACAGCCTCTAGTCTTTTGAGTATAGCCATGAAGGAAGTGTGCCATTTGAAAAGGGGGTTCCTACATCTGCCTGCCGAGTGAATCTAATGGCCCTAACTTGTTAGACGAATCTTTAAGTGGCTTTATATGATTTCTGGTGTTTTGGGGAGTCGCGAACCCATGCATTTGGAAGTTATGACTCATAGTGAAAGTGTACACCTCTGCGTAGAGTTAAAAACTGGTATACTAGCCGTGCTCACGGATACGAGCGGCCTTGGGGATTCTTACAGAATAGTTGATCATTATGGTTAAATCGTGATTAATTATTGTTTATTGTTATTATTATGCTCATGATTAAAGATATTTCATTATCCTTATTACAATTGATCATTGGTTCATTATTGGGAATTGGAATACCTTGATGCTACCCAATTGCTAGTATTATGATGATTAAAAGCTAAACGCAGTAAAACAGTGTCTAGCCTTTTGTGCCACATGAACCCCATGATATATTTGCGGAGTTCGACATGGACTCACTCTTGCTATTTCCACCATAACAGTTGAAGAATATAATGATGATTATCGAAATGAGTACTAGTCTTGGTGTCAACCAGTCAACCATGTCCCTGTGTTTGGAGTTCCGCTGAAGATCTACTATTAGTTACTACAATTTATTGTATAAGACTATGTGTTAAATATTTATTCGCTATGTAATAAGCACTGTGATGATACTATGTAATTTGTCTACTTATGTGTGCGACCGATTCCTGGGGCGCACATGAGTCTTTTATGCATCCTATTTTTGTCCTTAAAAATGGGTGTGACAATAGTGCTCTTATGTAACTTATTTGGATCCAGGTAATACAAGTCACGTTATCTTTGTAGATAATGGCCAGTGATTCGATGGAATCAAAAAGTGACCATTCAATGAAATCGTGCGTGTTCATGTAATACTTCTGAATGAAGAGAGGAAGTAGCCACTAGAGTCAAGTACGATGACTCCCATGAGAACTTTGCCATTATAACATCAATACATGGTATGGCATTATGGGGACTAAATAGCCATTATCTCGATACCCAACTATGGTCATATCTTAACTTATATAACAATAAATTCAAGATCCTTTGTGCCATATAGATATATATGGATATCCTCTTTGACTCTCATCTTTCGGTGTAATAGAAGTTGCGCTATTTCAAGCTACAACAAGGTATCTGCAGATGCAATATTACGCTTGTTGTGATATGTAAGATACATGAATGCTTTGATGGCAGATGGCACTAAGGTTGTCATCCTAGGATCTAAATGGATATTAATCCATGCTTAGGGATTGAATGATCATCAATGTTGATAGTATGATTGTTCAATATTATTAGATATTGGTAGACAATATCATTTGAATATTGAAAGACTGATGTAAGTGCTTGAGTTATAGATTTAAGCGTAGTTTGGTTTCATCCAAATATTTCATCTCAAATTATGCCTCGTGTGATTATACTTGTTTTGATATGTGTCATATGAGACGTATAAAATCCAAATAGAATTTCATTATGATCACAAAGGTGAAATCATCAACAAGTGGGGCCCTCATCCTCATCGGAAGAGAGATAGCTGCCGCTGCTATTGAAACTCGTGTCGGTGTGCCCGTTCGGCAACAACCAAGTGAAAGTTGTGGGGTGACGACGTCGGTATCGTGGGGACGCTGCACGCGGAGAGGCGCGGTCTTGACGCAAGGCAAGAACGGTCTCGCCGACCATGGGCATCGCCACAACCATAAGTTGCTCGCCGGCTTTGGAGCCTGTGCCCGAGGCAAAGTCTCTACACTGTAGATGGGAGGGACATCGACGACCACATGGGTATCGACTATTACGGTTGAAGAGTACACGGTAGTGGTCGTGGATGAAGGATGAAGTCAAATCCTTTAACTGTAATAAGCAAGATTTGAACAACACCAATGATTGGCTTACTGTATGATTCTAGCTGATTGCAAAAACGAGTAGAAAACCTAGGCGTGGCGTTGCTGCGCCATCTCAGAGCCGACCAATGCTGATTTTTTATGATTCTGTGCATAGTTTAGGAGCTTTAGAATTTGATGAAGGAACAATATATGGTTATTCCGAAGACGTGATTATATAGAATAGTGGTTACTAATCATGGTGTATAAAGATGTGATTTGGCCAAAGTGTTTTTTGGGACCATGTGAACTTGTTTCAAGCTTATCAGCTTATCACACAATCTAATGTGTACAAAATTCAGCACAGATACATTAGCAGTAGTTTAAACTAAACCACTGTGTGCATGATCTAGTGACATCTTAGTAGAGTACTATGGTATTATCTCTCATGACACCTGAAATTCATAAACCTATCAGAGCAAGATTTTTATAGTTTGGTATTCTGAAAATTTAAACACTAAAAGTTGATAGAATGATCGATGGGCCTAGCAAGAAACAATAGAATTGACTGGTGCCAAAAACCAATTTGCATTCAGATAAACAGTCATTTTTGTAACAAAATCGAAGATAACCACACCGATCAGTCATCGGAATTGTGGAGAATCTGAAATTTTGAAGACATTGAATGTATAGCCCCATGACTTACAAGTGTTTTTTTAGAAGAAAAAAATAGTTTGTTTCCCTGAAGGTGCAGGAGCAATACATTTATAATTGCAGCCCAAATTGATTGGTATCACTTTAGAATCCCTGCCACTTTGAATTGCTTGGCTAGGCCAACCAGCCAATTAACCATGGTGCGTTCTGCAAATGCTCTTCTAGATGGCATCAAGGTCACGTTGCCGCTCCGAGTTCACATATTCAGTGTTCCTCTCACCACCCATCGATGCATCCTCACCCTGGCAAGTGTACCATGCCTCTGTATCAGTCTTCCATTCCATAGTTTCATGAGAGCACTGCTGACAATCTTGCTTTCAAGGTTGAAATCATGCGCACAGGTCAGGTCGTTTAGCTACAAGACGAAAGATCAGAGCCCGAGAAACCATGAGGTGAAGGCACAGAGATACAGCAAGCCAAGTTGCAATAACACGACATAATTTTCTCATCTTTTCTTTTCGACAGAGGCAACACAATTCGACACTGTTAGTCTGGGCATTTCCTAGCTTCAGAACCAAGACCATGGTAGACTTTCAGATTCATGTACGCTTGCAAGTATTTACTATTTAGCCTGAGTCAGACCCTCTCGCAGAGTTGTCTTACTAATTTTGAGCATCCAACAAGACTGAACAGCAAGTAAGTATGGCAATTTGGCACCAATGTATGAATGAGCAATGGCAAGCTACAGTACAACAAATGATTCAGAACTCTGCAGTAACACATAATGCTGTGTCGGCACTATATTTTTCCTGATTCTTATGTTCTTGGTATTTCTGTTTGCTGATCATACTAAAAGTGTGAAGGACAAAAAAACGGCGACCAGAGGGGGGTGAATGGAAGCCATAAATTTTCTTTCAAAACTTTTTGGCTACTGTCCCAAATTCAAACCCCAAGTACAAGCGCACACAAAAACGATGTATCCACAAGCCAACGGGTGGCTAGGTACCTCCGGTGATAACCTAGAGGCACAGCGGGACAATCAAGAACCAACCAGACTAAGCGCACGACAAAACAACAAGGAACAGAGAAGACTGAAGAGTCACGGACTGTCTGGGTCTGCTCACAGACTGTCTGCCGGTCGAAACAAAAAAAATGACCTACTGAAATAAAGTCTGGACACTACTGAAACATTTTACGGAAGCTACTAAAACATGAATTGCCTTCTGACCGAACCAACAGCTATTGCACAGTTTCAGTCTAAGAAAAATAATAATGATCATGTGAAATAGATATCAAACTCATTAGATAAAAGCATGCAGGAGCTATTAATAAAACAAGACAATAAGTGCAATCTCTCTCAAATGAATGCATATCTCTCAACTTTGAGTGATTGTGACATTGTGAGCGTGTAAACTTCTTTCCCTTGTTGACATATGCACTTATCAAGCTAGAGCCCAAGGATTGCAACTCCCCCTCAAAACATGCTATGAATGCAGAAATGTACAAATACGGAAGCTTCAAAATTATAGCAAGTAGATTAAAAAGATGCTCTAGCTGATGTTGTCATGTATACATATCAATAAATACAAGTGCTAGCAAATGCTCAAAGTGATCAAATAAGACGAAATATGACATTGTAGCAAGTTTGATCAAGTTTGAGCAATTTAAAAGAGGGTTCACCACCAAAAGAGCACATAGCAAATATAGACAGGAGATCAACCTTGTGCTACACATGTATGCAAAGTGAACTACCCCAAACAAAGTTCACACATCATGTCATGAGACAAATTTGTGATTTGATCAAATTTTCAAATAGCAATTGAATTTTATCGGAGTTATGCAGCTTATCACCAAAGTTTGTCAAACAAATGTGTGCGGAAGGTTATCGATGCCATCAAAACCTGACTTATCGATCATGTCAAGCATATGTCAAAAGCGATCAGAAGCTTAAGACAGTGATCTCGGTATCCATTACAGAGCTCAAGTTCACCCTTAAGTGCAATAGGGAACTGTCTCGATACTCTGACATGGGACAACAAAAACCCATCCCGATCTTTTCATACCTTGTTTTTCAAGTTTTAGCACAAATTCAAGTTTCTCAAGCAAGTGTGTAACTCAAGGTATGAGTCGTGGCAACTAGGCATATATACGAAGTAAAGGGTTCTCGACACACCTATACATGCCAGTTGCCACAAGTAGTGGTGAACATGTTTTAAGTTTCTTCAAGTGTTATTCAAGTTCAAAATAAAAAGGCATTTCTAGCTCATATCAAGAGATCAAAGTGAGCTTAAACAAAGCACATCATGTATATCCATAACATCCCCAACAAGAGCATAGTATCAATCTAGCTACTATAAGGATGAAGCTCAAGATGCAATATGATACATGATGATATGATATGCAAATATGATACAAAAGCAAAAGCTAAACTACAAAAAAAACCAAAGACGTATGTACAAGAACCAAAAACTTCCCTCCTCTAAAAAGGGAAACAAACTCCAAGCTCCCCTCGCAAGCGAGCAAACTGGGTTTGATCAAGGGGTTTGGTGAAGATATCTGCGAGCTGATTGTGGGTGTCAACATGAATAAGGTCAATGTCCCCTTTCTCATAGTGGTCTTCATTTGAGAGAGATTGCACTTGTTCAGGGGGAGTTGCATTTGAGTTGCTTTGCTAGATGTGTTGAGCATTTGCCTCTTCTGGAGGGTCTAGCAGTTTTTTGGCTTTTCGAGCTTTGCTAGTGGTGTTGAGCCCGTTGCCTCTTCTTGAGGGCTGGCTTTGTGTTTTACTTGGTTGCGTCGAGTCGTTGCCCATGTCTTTGGGGACCAAGTTTTGCTCATTTTTAAATGACCCGGTTTTGGCTTTTAGTCATTTGGGTGAGCTCTTTGTTTTTCTCTTCTTCTTCTTTTTCTTTTGCTCAAGTTGTTCGTGTATTGGTGTTGACAATGCACTCATCAAGGAAGAGATTGTGAACACAAGGTTGACATGTACCCTTGTGTGTTTGTTTTGTGATGAGTGATTATCAATGTGATCCACGAAGTAGGTTGAGTGGTGACTAACCTTGCTATGGCGAAAGCTATGTGTGTGACATGTCTCTTGGCTTGTGTTGTGCAGGTGTGGAGCTCGGAGGCGGTCGACGGCGAGGTGAAGGTCAAGGAGGACGTGCCGTGCCGACGGACCGGGAGCGGTGAAGGACGGACGTGAGGCTTGGACCGAGGGACCCAAAGGCCGGGTGACTAGCCGCGGTGGCTGACACTTGGGACATCGACAAGTGCAAGAAGACATGGGAGTGACGGTGTTGACCGAGTCAAGACGGCGGACGTGCGGGTCGAGCGAGGCTCAGAGGACTTGGCGTGCCAGCCGGTCGAGGACGGCGGTGACACGTGTCGAGCGGCGGGAGACACGTATGGAGTACGCTACTCGCGGACGGTTTGATGGTTTGGGTCTCAAAACCATCGGTGGCGGGTTTACGGGTTTGGGCCTCAAAACCCTGGCGGAGGTTCCGAGGAGGAACGGACGACACGTGACGGCATCAGGGAGTTCGTGTCGAGGCGAAGCTACTGATGAGGAGGCGCGATGGCTGTCGGATGAAGATGACACCGGGTTGGACCATAACGTCCTTGGGCTAAGTGGTTTGACTCAATTGTATCCAGGGGCAAAATTGGAATTGTGTAATAGTCCTATTAAATAGGATGAGAAAACCCCCATCTCCCTCACCTCTCCCCACTTTTATTTTCCCCTCTTCCACCTAGGGTTAGGTCTTTCAGTGTTTCATGAGAGAGGTCACATGAACTGAAAATTCATGGTGTATTTCTTGATTTGGAGTGGGAATGGAGACCCAAATCGTCCTCTTGCCCTCTTAGGTTCCTATTTTGAAGCAATGATTTTCGTTCTTCATTTTTCCCCATTTTCGTTCGTGGATTTGATCTCGATTTCCTGGAGTTTTGGTTCATCCCAGGCAATGATTTTTTGGGATAAGATCGTGCTAGGTTGAATTGCATCTGTGCCTAATTTGGGATCAAATCACGGTGTTTTGGATCGGTTTTCACTGATTTTCGTGACCGGCTGCTTTTCTGTTCGTCGCTCGCGGGTTCTGTTCTTGCGCTCTGTTTTCTGTGCGTCGTGGTGCACCAGGTCTCGATCAAGTCCACGGTCCTATCTCCGGTCATCACCAGCAGACGACACCAAGTAGTGTCAGCGCTCAGACCCGGCGCTCGCTAGCGGAGTCGCTCCTGTTCGTTGTGCTTGGCGTGTGCAGTCCCGCGCCGTGCGTCTCTGTGTTCTAGCGCTGATGTGGGAACCGGACTCCAGGGGCAGCCAATCGTCTTCAGCTGCCTGGTCCATCTCCAATCCCATCTCTCTGTGTGTTCGTTGCTGGCAGCTTGGCTGCTCGTTGCTTTGGCAGGGACCAGTTCAGATTCGTGCTGCAGGTTCAAGCAGCTTCGGTCCTGGCACCTAGAGGATCTTGTACCCGTTCCTGCTCAGCAGGGTAGCAGTAGTGTTTTCTATATTCAGTTGCAGATCGACAGCTTCAGGCAGCTTCTGTCCAGCAGCAAGTGCTTTGCTTGTTTCTTTATTTTATTTTGGTCACGTACGAGATCTTTTAGCACTTGTTGGATTTATGTGTTGCTAATTATTTTAGATGGCTGGCTGCTTGGTTCTTTGCTAGCTGTGTCTTTCTTGTGCATCAGGTCTCCATTCAGGCAACGAGCAGAGCCCAGTGTCATGCATCCAGCACTTGGTGCTGTTTCCATCGCCTAACAGAAGCCAACAGCCTCTCTGTTCTGTGATAGGTCATTTTTCCGTGCTCGCTATTTCATCTGTCATTTGTGCGTTTGAGCTCGGATTCGTGTTCCGTCTTTTGCGTTAGTTTTCTACTGCTCCGAGATTTTTTATCTAAGTACTCTCGTCACCGGTTAGCTTGAGTGTTTAGGTTCGAGAACATTTGTCGTGTGTTGCTCTTGGTGGTGAAATTGGGACAGCAGCTGAATATTTCGAAAGAAATTTGAGGCTCTCATTCACCCCCCTCTGGTCGCCGTTTCCGGTCCTTCAAAGTGAAAATGCAGCATGCTAGAGTAGCTAAAGCATGATCATATGGCTGGATTAAGATTTTAGAGAAATGATAGTTTGACCTAATATCGTACTGCGTTTAAAGAAGTGGAAATTAGGTTGTTACTAATTGGGATTCCAAAATGTAGTCTCCTAAATTTAATTTGATCATTGATGCATCAAGCTGTAAAAAATATATCTAAATGTATTACGGTCAAAGGCATAGAGGGCGGTGTCAGAGGATTTTGTCGATTTCCTTATGCTCCTCCTGTGCCCTCCCTTTCTGCTCTTCTGGGCAATAGTCACCTTCATTGCCAGTGTTATTCTACCTATGTTATCACCATATGTAGTTAACTTCTGAAATTTCACACAAGCCCGATTTGATCCACTGGCTTCACTTCTTGCCCACGCCGGTTGGTGCATCCTCGTGAGATTTGGAATTTTGGCTAACTAGTGGCATGTTGCTGCGGCCCGGAGGCAATAGCGGAGAGAGGATAGTGTGCCTCCTCCGTGGGTGCGGCGTTCATCCAGTCTACTTTTGCTGTCGCAGCTAACGCTCGCGTACCTGGCTACCTACAGCAGAGGCCACCCCGTGTCGCTCGCGTACCTGGCTATCTGCAACGGAGGCATGCCGCTTCCTACAGCCAACGCAGGAGAAACCCTCAGACCTCGGAGCTCAAGCTTACGTGAACCGGGGCAAGGGCCAAGCCTAGCCGGACAGAGAGCGAGGGACATCAGCGGCAGGGCAAACAAAGAGTGGAGGAGGGTGTGGGTGCAATGGGCAGCGGAGCAAGCGAAGAAACGGAGGGGGATGAGTACCAGCGAGAGTTCGCGAGGGAAGCGATGGCGGCAGAGAAGGGACGATGGGCGGAACACCGAACTCTCTCGAAGGACCATGGCGCTAGCTACCGAGGCCTGAGATCAGAGGCAGATGAAAAGCTGGTACAGTTGTGAAATCATGATGACGTGGCCCAATATAATGCAAGAGCTTGAACTCTGATTTCGAAAGGTAAAGATAACACCTTCATGTCTGGTTCTTGATGCAAGGTCGACGGTGAACGGATTCTATGGAGATTGACGGTGCTTGTTGTTCATCCTCCGATCTTCTCTGAAACAACGTATACCGCAACTTCTTTCTCCAGTTCTTCTTTCGAACTCTTGATACAGAGCGAAAGGTCTTGGCAAACTCAATGGGAGAAGAGCTAGCATGCTTGATAACGTGTTTAAAGTAGAGTGTGCTTGATGTAGTTCGAAGACTCAAGAGACAAATAAGAGTGGAAATCTTTGTTATATTCATTGATCCATGGTTGTACATATATATACATTTGAAAGCACAACTTCTAAAGAGGTGTCTTCTAAAAGAGCAGTTGATCACTAAAAAATGATTCATAACAAGCCTAATGTGACAGACTGAAAAATTGGTGACAGCAGCAGACGGGATGTAGCTTCCTAATAAAAACATAGGCAAAGGGTGAAACCTTGTTTAAATAATACATCATGGCCAAAAAATGGAAAACTTGTTTGAACTGTCAAAAGAAAGGTCAGATTCGCCTCCCATATTAGAAAACAATTTTTTTTTGGATTCTCAAAATTGGTTTTTGGCCGACAAGATGTCACACATTGGATCCAGCGACGTGACATCACCTTATTAGCCGCAAGGGAGATTAAAAAAATACTTTATTGAAAAAACTATGGAAATTATCTTTTTGAAAACTTATTCGTTTTTCTAGAAAATTTATGCAATTAAAAATTCTAAATCATTTAATCCTAGAAAATCTAAATAAAATATTTAAGTTCGAAAAATATGAAACCATCTTAGATTTTTTTTTTCTAAAATCATGCTATACCATGTAGTGGCTAGTTTGATTTATTTGAATCTTAAATAGTCTCCTTTTGTTGTTTACTTTTTTGTTATAATTTCTATGTTATTGACACAAATTACGTAAGAATTATTTGAATCTTAAATAGTCTCCTTTTGTTGTTTACTTTTTGTTATAGTTTCTATGTTGTTGACACAAAATATGTAAGAGCTCAAGTGACTTTGACGACAACACAACTAGAATGCATTTACAGGTGAGAATTAATACAACACTTCCAAAGTAGAGCCTTGGGATACAAAACAAATGATCTTAAGTCAAAGGGTGGCCAGCATGTGGACATGTGGTTTATAGTTTGTTTTTTTTCTGAGAAATACATGTGGTTTCATCGTGGGGAGAGAACGCACTCTCTATGAGGTAAAAGGAGTTTTGCTCTTTTTTTTTTAGCAGAAGCAAACCTTTATTAATCTTCATAAGAAGTATAAACACCATCAGACAGAGAAATAAACCAAATATGTCTACCATAATCAGCATAAATACTACTTCTAGCTAAATTATGGACGTCGACCATTTGATTGCCTTATTTTATTAATTTTGTAAAAGGAGTTTTTCCTAAGTGTTCAAAGTCCATAGCGGGCTGGCAAATTGGGCTTCTCGTTAGGCCCGAGAGTTAAAAGCCCAAACCGAGCAGGCGAGTTGGGTGTGTATCCGTTTATGGCTAGGTCTGGCTTAATTGGATTCCGAATCGAATACAGTAGGAATAGCGTCCGGTTGCGTTGCGTGTTGCAATAAAACCGGGGCTCCGCTCCCGCCAGCCGTCGCTACCCTTTCTTACCGTCGTGTCCACGCGAGTCAATAGCCGCCGGCGCCACAGCCCTCGTCAATCGCCATCTTCTATCTGCCCATCCAGATTTAGAGCTCCATCGATCGCACCTGCTGCGATGGGAGCTGGTGACCGTGACCTCAAGAGGAAAGAGGCGAGCATGTCGAAGACGGAGAGCGGTGACGACAACCTCAAGAAGATCCAGGTCCAGGCGATGGCTCTGTTGGCGACGAAGCCAGCCTTGGCCGGGGCTAGGAAGAAGAGGAAGAAGCTTGTCAAGACAAGGCTGCCGCAGGAGCTCGTCGACGAAATCATGAGGAGGCCCGTGACGCACTTCCCGGTGATCCCCGACGAGTTGGTGGCCGGGTTCTCTGAGGAGTGCCGAGCAGCCTTTGCAATGCAGAAAGCTGAGGAGCTGATGGCTGTAGACGCCGACATCGTCAGGCAGTACAAAGACAACGGCTACGCGGAGGTGGAAGAGGAGGTCATTGACAATGAGCAGGGGAAGGTGGAGGACTAGGGAAGATGAGGAGATTACCGACAACGCAGAGGAGACCCTAGATCATGATCATCTGCTCAATTTCAGATGTAATTCAGTGGTTCAGTTCTGTTTGGATATATTCCTTGAAATATGACCTGGCTGTATGGAATATTATGCAATTTCTGTGTTTGTTGTGACTCTGTTTGTCTGGATGCAGTGCCAGGGAGTAGCAAATATGTTGCTCGTTGAATCTTGATGTTTATAGTAAGATGCTGAGATCAGCAGACCACCTTGTTTTTGTTCCCATTATTGTGTGTGGGATAATCTTTTGTTGTGCCCATTTCTGGTTCAGAATGACGTGGAGCTCCAATCTATTCGACTTTTTTAAGGTGACGAAATGCTCTTATTCTCTTGTTCATCAAGTATTACTGTTTGATGATAGTCCGGATGCTTCTTTTTGTTAGACAGAGATCATCTTCTGATGTCCACAATCACTGCTACAAAGGCAGCTCAGTAGTGGACATGGTCAGAAAGTTGATGGTAGATCTGGAAGTGGAATCAGAGTAGTTGGCAAATAGCAGATTATGAGTTTTGATTTATGAATATCGAATAGTCTGTCGATATACTTATATAAATTCTTTTGTATTACTGATAGATTGACGCTACTGCAAGACCATATGCTCAAATTTGAGTAATGGAGACCTGGTATCGTCCAAAGTCTTATATATTCTAAACTGAAAGAGTAAAAGCTGATAAATGTTTGAACTTTAGAAAAATCCATATGGATGGGAGTAAAAACTTGTAAATTCATGCCCCTACAGTATTAAATATACAGGCATAAGACATTTTTATTTTGTATACTGATTGCCTCATGATACGCCGCCTCATGCCCTCATATAACCCTACATAGAATTGGGTGCTTACTTCAAACCAAACATCTCCTAGACCTTGTTTGACTGCACTCTAATCCAGTGGCGGAGCCACAGTCCGCAGGACCCCGGGTGGTAGTCCGGGCTCGTCAGAGTGTAAAGGGATTTGTTGTTTGTATGAAAGAGGAACACTGTTTTCTATAAATATTTCTGCATAGTGACAATAGCCTGGGCTCCTAAAAGCTTCTGGCTCTGCTACTGCTCTAATCTACTACAATCCACATGGATTGAGAGGATTGAAGCCTATCCAAACAAGACCTTAGATTGGAGTGTAGGCAAACAAGGCCTTAGTGTTCCCGGGTAGGCACGTTTTCTGTTCACACGGTAAATTTGTGCTTCAAATGGTGAAATGGAACAGTAAAGCATCAGTGCAACGAGTGTTGTGTGGATAGCATTACCAAGCCACATCTTGTTTTTTCATTGGGTAAAACAAGGGGAAAAAAATCGTCTCATAGAAGATGAAGAAAAACTGTCTGTTCAATTTCCAGTTCCATAAAAATACAGTAGCAAATGTTTATAGAACATAAACATGTCCTCCAGTCCCAGGTCCCAACCCCAACAATACACCCGTTCAAATCTTTAAACCGAGAGTGATCATAAACGAAGAAGAGATGTATGATGGCGTACCATGCGTTGCATCCTCAACCAATAACTCAAGAGGCTTCACAGGTTTCAGCTCTTTCACCTTTTCTTTTTGCACTAACTTGTGTTCTTAGCATTTAGTATCACACACCAAACCGAAACGGGACGTGGCACAGAAAGGCAGAAAGGGAGTCTGCACCAAAACCGCTGCCGACCTGGGGGCAGGTGTCGGTAGAAGCAGAACCGATCATTTTCCCTTTTTCTAATCACAATCATTCTTCTAAAAGAAAAAGGCTTTCGCAGAGGAAGTCAACAACACATGATCAGAGCCTGATCTCGACTCCTGGACTTGTCACCCGTTACATCGCTGAGCAAATCGCGTAGAACACCGCTTAGTAGTCCATCTTCTCACAAGGCTGGTGATCTTCAGATAATAAAAGTTTCACAGTTTATTGCTATAGGCAGAACAGTATAGACCAGGGCGTAAAAAGCCCTGTAGTTTCTCGCCAGATCTTGCACACCCTGCATCACGCCCAAAATTTTGGTTCTGCGCAACTGCGCGTGCATTATTCAGAGATGTGCAGTCTACTAAGAAACTCTGGACCACACTTACCCATCCGTGTGTATGTATGTACTCCTGAATTCTGTTGAAAACTAGAAATGCAAGTTCTTCTTGGACCCGTGCTTGGCCTTGATCATCTGGTTCAGGGCCTTCATGCACCGGCGTATCATCCCCATCGACTTCTTCCCTCCCTCGGGTCGCTTTATCACCATGGCCAGTGTGGTGCCGCCTGCTGCTGCTCCTGATCCTGAAACCTTGTGATCAGCAAGGACACTCTCTCCACGGTTGCCTAGCTTGCTGGTAGGCATTGCCTCGCCGGTTGGAAGCTGCTTCTGTTGTATAAGCTCCTGAAGGGAGAACCGGGGCACGTTGTCCACTACAAGACGTGGTGGCGTGGCTACCTTCTTCAATGCTTGGAATTGCTCCGGCGCCTTCTGCTCAATGTCATGGTGTTCCTGCTGAGACTTCTGCTCCTCCTCGTCTTCAGATTGTGACGCCTGCTCATCCGCCTCTTGGTGTTGTTGAAGTTCCTTCGGCTCCTCGTCTTGGAATCGCCCAGGTGCGGTCTCCTTCTCAATTTCTTCAGGTAGGTTTGGTGTCACCAGGTGCTCCTCATCTTGGAATCGCTCTGATGCAGTCTCCTTCTCATCTTCTTCAGGTAGGTTTGGTGTCACCAGCTCCACGTTTTGGAATTGCTCTGATGCAGTCTCCTTCTCATCTTCTTCAGGTAGGTTTGGTGTCACCAACCCCTGTTCTTGGTATTGTGATGGCAACTCATCTTCATCTTGATACTGCTCTGGTGTCTTCTCTTCGTCTAGATACTGGTACGGTTTCTTCTCACCATCTTGATATGGATCTGGTATCTCCTGCTCTTCGTCTGGATATTGCTGTGATTCCTTCTTCTGCTCATCTTCATATTGCTCTGGCGTCTTTTGCTCAGCATCTTCGTACTGCAGTGGTACTTGTGGAGTCTTCGTCTCCTCATCTTCATTCGAACTCAGCGTCTTCTGCTCCGCATCCTCACATTGCTGGACTGCCTTCAGCTCTTCGTCTTGGCATTGCAGAAATGCCTTCAGCTCTTGGTGGCGATGTGGTGCCAGGGACGGTGTATACTGATCTTGAAAGCAGGCTACCAGGCTTGTCGATCGCCGAGTTCGCCTCGACATGGCAATGTCGAAGCGGCGAGACTTGCCCACATCTAGTTCGGTGGCCATTGTCTATGGTCTAAAGAGTAAGGCCACCACAGCACCAGAAGTGTGGATTTGCATCTTCTCTGGTGGAGGAGTTATAAGGTCCCCAGATGTGATCAATTGCGAAGTCCGTCTCAGGAATCAGTGAAATGGTGAGGCGTCAACTTCAGAGGTGAAGTCCAGTTTGGTCATTTGTAAGATCAGTGCCTGTCGTGGTAGCTTTATCATCCCTACATGAAGTGAGATCCAAGTTAGCAGCAGTAGACAAGTGACAATTATTCTGCCATAATCTGATATCTTTGTGCTTTGCTGGATGGCAATATGACATTATTCTGTCCGAGGAACGCCTAAGAACTAGGGACAAAGTTCTGGAACCAAGGAAATTTACCTGTGTAACTGAAGCCTTGTCCAACACCACCACCCAAATGATAACCAGCAGGATTTGGTTTCAAGTGAAAGATATGAATGGCATGCTTTACATACTTTTGACTGCAAAAAATTAACCGATCATTTGTACAGCTGTAACGTTAAAGGTTGTTGGTTTCTGAACATTCCGATGATTTATGTTTTTCCTTTCAGTATATGAAACTGACATCCTCAATCAGGACGGCAGGACCTGATGCCAGTTTCAATAGAAATCGTTTTTAGAAATAAACTCAGATAGCAGGTTCTGAAGAGATGCTTGTGCAACTTTCGCAGAAGTGCAAAATCTAAATAGATTATCCTTCACCTAAAAGCAGCAAATAAATAACATCAACATCAACATAGCCTTTTGTCCTCAAGCATAAATTACACCTTTATGTCACAACTCACATCAAACAAAACATGGCTCCTTTGACAACATTCACCATCTCAGGCCACATTAAGATTTTTTTTTTACAAGGTCAATCGTGATTAGATACAGACAGAATCCCCTATCTTGCAAATCTCATTGTCCACTCAGCAGCTATTTCATCATGTTTAGCTCTATCAGTCAGATACTGACGTGAAATGCTCATCACAAGCGGGGTGTCTGCACAAACAAAAAACATAAGTTTAGCCTGCCAATTGAATAAGAAAACGTAAGGCTCTCAATTGTTGAAGTAAAGTAGAAAATACGTAAGTAGGCTCAATTTGCACCAGAATCCATTATTGTTTACAGAAGGTAGTACAGAGAATGGTAAGTACATGGATCTGGATTGCTGATGATGTCTTTGATGGCCAATAACACCTTTGAAATAGTGAAAGCTGGACTCCAGCCATCCTTCAGAATGTCCAAATGCACTTTACCAGTGGAATCAATATTGCAGTGGTAAATCCTTGTTTTGAAAGTTACCTGGGAAAATACCAGCATAACACAGAGTCATAGTTGTTATTAAATTAAATTGTCCGAGCCAAACTAAATGTACTCAATTTGAAATGCCAAGTCATGATTAACATCGCTTGTAACACTACATACATAAGTATAGATCTGACAATAACGTCAAATAGCATTGGAAAGATATTAAAAAAATATTTTAATACTATTATATCTGGAACATCACATTAATAGCTTTAGTGGTTTAGTATGATAGTTGCAGTAGTCTGCATTAGCTACACGAATAGTTCAATTGGCTTGTCATGGTAAATTTGTGCCACTGAAGATTTGTATGGTAGGTGAAAGAAAAAAAATGGAGGTCAAATGGAGGTCGGCTCTTTCTGGTCACTCATATGTCAAGCAACCTGTCAAAAGCAGAAAGTAAACAGGAAATAGATGGTGGCAGTGTTGCCAAACCATATCAATAACATGAACGGGTGAACTCAGTTTTTTTTTTTTTTTGGTGACCATGACACTGCACATTTTTCATTATGGGGAAAGGCTAGTTTTTACAGGTTTCTTACATAGCTGTAAACCTAGGCTTACCACAAGTAAGCAGTCTCCTCGATTACTCTTATATTACAAAACTATTTTGCGACCAACCAGAGCTGCTAAACAGGCGAGCAATAGTGCAATACTGGGGTTATTTGCTCCCAACAAGCTAGCTAACGATAAGAAATGTGAATAGCCCGCCGAGAGTGAACTATGCATTTAGAATCACTTCCCTCAGTTAGCAGACTCTCTTATATTCTAAGCCGACATATGTCACTGTGTGATAAGAGCTGATGTCAAAAGTACATGTTATAGTAGTAAAGCTTTGACGAGAAAAAACAAATGTAGGATATCTCTGCTAAAAAAAATTAAAGAAAGCTAGGACAAAAAAAAAAGAGAATATCTTAGCAGCCTGCTTTCTTTCTTTCTTTTTTAAAAGCAACAACAGTACACTAAAAACTTCATATAGTTTTTCTTCATACATCAATATCGTACCAAGAAGACAAAAACATCACACTTTCAGTACTTCACATGAAAACGTGGCAACACCGCTTTAGAAGAAATAGGGTAACTTTAGTTAGCAGCAAAGAAAGACTATCTTTTAGCATGTAATATTTATCTGATTAGTTCCACTCCTTGCCATCAGACACACGCCTCCTTGCCAATATTGTCTGATGAGATGTGGTCATGTGGCACTTCTAGAGTTATCTTCATTCTTGACAGAGAGCCGAACACACTTTTATTTGTCTAGGCCAAAGTAAATCTTGGTAAACTATGTTTTCAAGTCAAGTTTCCCCCCATAATACAATAGATGACAATTTAAATTTTATGGATATAAGGCTTCAAGGACAATCGACCCTCTGCACTTTATAAAGCATAATGAAGTCATCATTCTGTTAACACACTGTGTGCATGGTTTTTTATTCAGTTTCCTAGGAAGATTTGTAATGCAAATTCAGGATCCCAAGGGCAGAACAATCAGAACTAGAACTAGAAACTATTACCATCCTAACTGTTCTGACCTCCCACTTGATTTTCTCTTACGAATACTTTCTAGTACTTTGGCGGTCATGGTCACCAATAACCACAACTGAGCGTGACATACAAATTAGTTAAAGCTTGTCCATTCAAAAAGAGTACAAGAAGCAGGAATCATGGGATTAGGTAGAAGGTACGCATAACAAGAAGAGGAGAAATGTCAAGTCGGAGCTTAAGTTTTCCCTTTTCAGGGCACATCAATTTTTTTTCTGTACCAAGGCACTAAGCAGAGATTTCCCAGCACAATTCAACAGCCAGTGTCACATAGAAGTACATTAATAGCAAAAATGTGAATTCTTACCATGGGAGGTTTGAAGGGATAATCAGGAGGAAACACGATGTCAAGGAAAAATACCCCTCCTTCATATGGCGATCCTGCAAGACGTAGATTATGTGTCAACTCAACCCGCACTTATTTCGCAGTTCAACTTACAGCACCTACTCTAAAAATAGCGGCAGCAATCTTTCAAAAAAAAAGCAGCTAGTTGAACAAGTGAAACTGCCATCTAGCGCAGTAAAATTTCCACGAGCTTTCAACTGTCCCTTACGAATTGGAGAAGCGGAGAGGAGGGAGCTCTTACCTTGGGGTCCGATGATAGTAGAGAGCCAGTGGTAGAGGTTGTCGCCCTTGGGCCCCGCGGAGCAGTCGGAGGCGTTGAGGTCCAGAAGCTCCTTCTGTATCCGTTTCCCAGACGAAGACACCGACGTCCCGCCGCTCGACCCCCACGGCCGCACGCTGCTCCCGCCTCCGCCGCCGCTTCTGCCGGGGGCCCCAGCGCCGGAGGCGAAGGGGAAGCGGGAGTTGGGGAAGGAGGAGGACGAGGACATGGCCGCCGCGGGGCTCAGATTCTGTGACGGTGACCGCTCTGGCAATGGCAAGTCACCGCGGGATTTCACTGTCCAAATCCACCGTCGAAAGAAGATCTAGTGGCTGCCAGCGTTCCCACCAAAGAGATTGGTTATCGATGCGCGCCGCCAATTAGAGGTGGAGGTCCGCGGACCGCCTCCTGGCTCCTGGACGCCGTCGAGGAGAGCCTCCGCCGGGACGCCGTCGAGGAGCGCCACCGTCCAGGAGTAGTTCACATACATAGAGCAGTACTTATAGTTCCGGCCACTGTTCACCTAAACGGCCGTTTAGCCCGTGTAAATACCGTGTAAACACTACACGGTGGTGCGCCGTTTCCGTTTAATCACCCGTTTATCCCGTTTAATTGGCCATTTAGCCTGTTTAATGAGACGTTTTGCCCGAATAATGACTAAATGGTAGGTGACCGACTATTTACCGTTTAACGTTTAGGAAAGCATGGTCGTCTACTCCTGCTTACTATCGTGAGACTGGAGTGCCTTGTTGAATTTTGTTTCTGCTCAAAAGGTATGGCACGATTGAACAAATGAAAGTGCCACTGGAGATTTGGATTGGGCTGATGCAATTTGCTAAATCATCTTCGCACTGAATTGGCCACATACAAGCTGAATTTACAGGATCTTCGGCATTGAATTGGCCATTGAACTTTATTCTTCACGGCTACTTCGTTTCAGTGGTGAAGCTAGAGCAAAATGAACTATTGAAGGGTGTGGGCAAGTGGGTTTACCTTGTAGTTGTAGGTGCATATATGATGAAATTTTGGTTATAATCACTGTTTTCACATTTTTTTAGGGGTGCATTTGCACCCCCTAATTCCTAGGTAGCTTCATCCCTGTTTCATTCTTAGTTAGTTCAGATAATGTCAGATCCCTGAAACCTAAGAATATGGAATCCAATCTTCAGAAAGTATTCACATGTAGTTTCAATAGGCTACATTATTTATTGCTTTGGAAATGATTTTGCTTTATCTATGTCCTATTTTTTGTTTACAGTAAATGCTTTTTTAAACGAACTAGCAGGAACTCTACCTTTCAATTAACAAGGGGAGAAAAGTTTATATACAGGCAAGCTGTGTGACCGCCAATCTCAAAGGCTCCACAGCCCTAAAAGACAATTCTCTCCCAGAAAGGCCTCGACCAAAGCACCGGGGAAAAAATTGCTCCTGAAGTAAATGCTTTGCTTGATCAGAAATGAAAACTTGCAATCTGTGATGTTAATTGTTTGCAATAAATTTTTATTCTTTGTGACAAAATTTAACAAGGCAAAGTTGAGTGATATGACAGGCAAATTTGAGTTCTGTGAAAGGCAGTGGCAGAATTCAACAAGGATGCCTCAAGTTGTCTTGAGGTTTTGAAATTCAGATGAGGCTTGACGGTTTTGGGTGGCATATATGGGGGTCATGCAGGCTTTGATGTGAGAATGATGACAGCAACAAAGGTGCAATTGTGGAGTCCCAATATTATTGATGCCATTGGCAGTTTTACTCAGCTCATAATAGCTCCAACATGTGACGATCATAATCTTGAGTTCTAGTACTTACATGCTAGTTAGATAGTATTTTAGACAGGGCTAACTATAGTCTTTTGTAGGATAGGAATAGTCTTTTTCATCATAACTATGGACTTTTGTGGACTAACTGTACAAGTCAAATGGCCTATACTTACCTTGAATGTTCAGTAGTAACACATATTGCTGGAGCACAAAAATCTTATATTCTTATGTGCTTTGAATGATTCAAATTTTGTTTGGCACTTGTGGACTTGTGCTTCGGAAATGGAGCACACAAATCTGATGTGTGCTTGATCTGGTAAACTGCTGTGTGCTTGTCAAAATAGCTTTGTGTGGAAATCTGATATGTGCTTGTCAACTGAATGAGTGCCGGTTGTGTGCCAAATTTGCAGATTATTTGGGAGGTGTGCAACCTGCCCCGTTTGGGAGAGCTCCGCTCCCTGATTCTTCAGCTCCGCTCCTTGATTCTCTGATGGAGTGATTCCATTAGATTCCTAGGAGGGAGCAGGGTGGGGAGCTGATAAGAATTGATTATCCACTAATCCCCACCAGAATATAACAGGAAGCAGGGTGAAGCAGGATTTTTTTAGCTCCCATCTCGTAGTGTAAATAGAGAAGTGATTATTTGCTGATGCCCACCTGAATCAGTTGGCATTTTGAGTGTTTGGCTGGTTGGGAGTGATTCTCTTCGGAGATGCTGAAGCTGGAGCGCTCCCAAACGGTCCCTTAACATAACGATGGACAAGTATTATCTCCTGTGAACCTTAACATACCTGCATTTTACTCTATTTTGCTTTGCAAACACGAGCTGCTATGTTTGGACTGCTGTAAAAACAGCTACGGGGGTGTTTGGTTTGGGCAGCTAGTCCACTTTTTACCAAACACATGGACTAAATGGGAGCTACAGAGGGAGCTAAAGTTTTAGCTGCTAAGGGGAAGCTAAACTGGACTAAATGGAACTAAACCTCACCTTTTAGTCTCATTTATCAAACACATAGACTAAAAGGAACTAAAAGGGCTCTTTTAGTCATTCAAACAAAATATCCAATAACTAAAGTTTAGTTCATAATTTAGCATGGAGAAACCAAACAGATCATACGCCTGTGGTGCGTTTTGCTATCCAAACACAAGAGCCGCTGGGTAGTCGATGTATGTCAAGCGGTGACTTGCTCAAGGCAAGACATTGAATCTCTGTCCGTCGTGGCGACTTTGACCAAAGCGAGGGCTAAATCCAAATTTGCAGGACCGTTAAGGTAACTTTGTCTGGATGGGTTAAATGAGCCGAACCGGGCTGTTAGTCACCCAACTGTGTCTTTTTTTTTCTTGAGCTCAAACTAACAGGGGTCAATCTAGAAGAAAACCGACAGATCCATTTTTGGCCGGGCTGGGTCACTGGGTGTTCCAAAAAAAAAAAGAGGTAAACCCAAAAATCCAACCAGCAGTTCACCACTTAAACCATATGCTTAGAGCATCTCTAAGAGCCTTTCTAAATCTTACTTTCTAAATCATCATTAGGAAAGCCATTTGCATAAAAAATCGCTTTCTATATCTTTTCACTTTCCAACGGTGTTTCTATATCTCATGCGCACTCTAGAAAGTCATTCTCATCTTCTATTTTTGGCTAACGAAAATCTAGAATACACGATGGCTATATTTGGATGACCATTAAACTGTTGAAGGGCAGTTTTTCACCAAAATCTCTATTTCTAGTATTTAGAAAAGATATGTGGAGTCTCTTGAAGATGCTCTTATAGCTGAAAAACTAAATATTATGCAGGAGTACAGGAACTTCCAACATTCAGAGAGACCTCTGCTTGTCACAACTCAATTTTCCAAGTTGGCATTCAAAATTGATGATTTGACGAAACACTGATTCCTAAGGCAAGAATTTTTGGGATAAGATTACATGGCATCTACCTGAATACAGCAGACCAAAATGGCTCACTAGTCACTACAGTATCTAATGACAAGATCCACGATAAATTGTGGGCATCTCATCCGAAAGGCAACATGATTACAATGCTTTACATCACTACAAATAGAATGGGCAGAAATGTGGATACTAGGTGAGTCAACCAGCAGGATTGGGATTTTGAAGCAAAACTGTCCGGGCTTACAGGCCCGGAGGCCGTTCCACCTTTGCTGCCGTTGGCGCCAGTGCTGCAAACAGGAGCAAATTACATTGTCATTACAATGCACAAAATAAGGTTAGAACCTATAACACGAAATGGTACACTGGAATTACCTTCCAGCGAAAATGCATGAACCATGGCCTGCAAGAAATCCAGGGGAATTTAGATCAGGCTCACATTATTAACATGGTATAAAAAGATCTTATGTACTAAATACCCTTGATTTCTAGAGATCAAATTTAAAAACAAAAACTTAGTTTATAATAATGAACTAGAAAAGCACAATCATAACCACAAGATGCTGACAGGAGTTGTTGTGACCATAGATTGTTTCTCTTGTATTGCGTTTTGGACACTGATTTATGATCAATGTAACAGCCCGAGCAATGATCCTAGTTTGACTAATTCCGGCCTATAGAATGAGCGCTGGCTAGCTAAGGATGTCGAATTCTCACCTTTACATAACAAGGCAGAAGTATAGTCAACGCAAAACACAGATCAAACAGTTACTGCAGCTAATGGTTAGGTTAAATCTTGCAGATAAAAGGCCTTGGGTCCATGAAGCATATCAGTGCTAAATTTTTATCGTTTAAAATGCCACCTACCGCTGACATTAAGGGCAACTATAAATTATTTGCAAACAAAAGGAATTACTTGAACCATTACAAAGTAATCAATATCGTGCAAAAATCTCTACAGTGTCCTAATTGTACGAGAGAAGAATGTAGCTTACTTGGATCAGTTGATGTTATCATTGCGGTGCCATTGAAGTTGCATGTACCACCACTAGACTGTGTTCTATGGTAATAATCGTTGAAAGCATAAGAAGAAACAACTACAATATCATCTGATGCATAGCATGGTTGCCCAGGTTGAATTGCACTGCAGTTTGCAGAACCAGGGCCACATGCCCAATCCAAACTATGCTTCAGTGCACTATGGGGTGCACTTGAATTTGCCACACAAAACACCCCACGCAAAGCTGGTGATTCGGGAATAGTTGTGGCCACGTCCTCAAATGACAGAGAGTATATAGTGGTTGCATTGGGAAACATAATCCCCCAATTTTGCTCTGATACAGGCCCTGACCGATTATCCTCGTTGAACAGCTCAAAGATGTAGGTGCTTGACTGATTATTTGGTTGGCTGGGAGTACCAGAATTGTTCAGTACATGATGTATGAGGTTTGTATTGTAGGCCAAAGCATTGTCAACACTAGCAGCCTTCTCACTTGGCCCACCACGCCATGGCCAGCCAGAAGCTGTGACTAAAACAGGAATCCCCGTGAAATTCATTGCTTGAATTGAGTTGTAGGTAGCATCAATTATAGCATCAAACATATTGGTATAAAAGAGATTGGTGTTAGGATCTGAAATTTGACTGTTCGGATTAAGTGAGCGGAACAGTGCATACTCCAAGGGGAATACGCCTTGCCCTCCGACAAAGCCATAGTATGGTTGGGCATTCAGCATAAACGAAGATCCCGTATTCTTGAGAAACTGAAGATACTGAGACATTATTGAGCTCCATGTCGAATTGAAAGTGGCAGCAGAGGGAGGAAACGCCTTCGAAATCACATCCATTGAATGAGGACTCGAAATTTTCACTTGAGTATTGAGGTTTGCAGCCAAAAGTGCTGACTGGAGGAATTGCAGTGCAGGTACGAGAACAAGTGCTGCATTGGGAATGGTAGTAAGGACCTCATTACCCACAGCAATATATGTGATGTTAGTCGCCGGAATGTAAGCAGCGACGTTCTTATTAATCCAATCAGCAGCTGTGGAACGAGATTGGCCCACACGAAGTAGCTGATCATTTGGAACCCCAACCATCACTTCTATTCCAGTATTTGCAAGGGCAGTCAACATCTGATGGTCTGAATCAAGCAGGCGAACATGCTGAATCTTCTTTGCTTTGAGGATAGACACTATATCTGTTGCTGGTGGCATGTTCGACATGTCATTGCCAATAGTGATACCAACAAATGCCCCTACAGAGTGAAACACTACTTGTTATGCAAATATAGAGGTGACATGTTGAAACTTCAAAACCCACTTCAAAACATCAATTTTTAATGTCCTCGTTCAAGTGGTTTTCCACCAAACTAGAAAAATCAGAGTGAGGTTCTGAAAATATGGTAAGCACTAAGGTAGTTTGAATCATATCCATGCACTACAAAATATATGGACTGGAGTACCTGAAACATTGAAAACCAAGAGCATAAGAAGGGTAAACACGCCATGTACTCTCTTGGACGACATATCCTTGTGCCCAAGGATCTGATTAGCTGTGAGCCAGGGACACTTCTCAGAAGCTCTCAAGAAAAGCTGAAAATATCAAGGTTGGGTTAAGCACAAACCACTATATACAGCAAAGTAAACTCTTTAACTTAGGAGTAAACTGTATCTCTCGGAAATACTTGAGCAATATATTTATTTGCTTCTGTAGAGCACACATTAATTATGACACTAGAAAACAAGCTTACAGATTTTCCCTAATCTTCAGTTCACTTTTGTAGAGCACACATTAATTATGACACTAGAAAACAAAGCTTACAGATTTTCCCTGCTCTTCAGCATGAAGTAACAAGCTTAGAACATTAATGTAGTACAGGAAATCTAGAGATTTCTATAAACTTGCCTGTTTGAGCTACCCCATTCCAAATTATAAGACGTTTTGGCTTTTCTAGATATATAACTTTTGCAATGCAATTAGATATACACTATGTCTAATACATAGTAAAAGCAATGTATCTAGAAAAACCACAACGTCTTATGATTTGGAACGGAAGGAGTATCTTCCAATCCCAAGTGAATGAATCAGTAACTGAAAATGTCACCCAAAATCGTGGTGAAATATCCCTTGGCCGCTATTAAATGAAGAAATTGAAGCAATGTGCTGGCACCTCCAGAATCCAGATCATCATGGGAAAATTTCCCCCAAATTCTATCGCCACATATTCATGAACGATCCATTGAAGTTCAATAAAGCCAAAAAATTAGAAATGACCAAAAAAAAAACACTTCATCTATGTTTGTTAGCTAAAATGCCACCCCTTTCTAAGGAGGAACTCGCTACAGCCGGAGTAGCACCAGAAGCCGCCACAGAAGCAGGAGCCAGGAGGTGCCTGGTCAGTTTGTGAAGGCTAAAATTTGTGAACACACGCACAAAACCACTACGGACAGAGTAACGGAGAATTGTGAAGGACCCTTGAAACTAGAAGCATCAGAGAACAAGAGCGAAGACAGAAGAACACCTAGGACTTTTTTTTTCCTCAGGGAGCAGCGAGCAAGGCTTTAAGAACACTACATCTATCGTTTTCGTTTGTCAGCCAAAATGCCACCACCCCTTTCTAAGGAACCTCGCAGTTGGTAGAAAGTCACAAGCAGGAAAGATCACAAGGCTCCAAAAGGACGCAACAAACGTCGGCATCGTAATATTAGCAACAGTACAAGAAAAAGGGAGAACAAAATCAGCCAGGAAAGAAGATCGCCACCTGATTTTTGTCCTCAAAGAAGAGCCATTCCTTCCTCCTCCCTTACCAAACACGCGCACAGAGGAACTCGCTAGATCGCCGCGGAGCGGAAGCGAGAGGACGAACCGCGGCGGCCGCCGCCGCCGTCGACAATGGAAGTGAGCACGAACTGGGGGACTAGAGTCTGGACTGCTGCCGCACTCCAGCGAGAGGGTGATGGGAAAAGGGAAGTTCTCTCCCCTCTCCCACGGCAGCACGTAGAGGATCCGAGGAGGCTTTCGAGGCTCTCTAGCTTCCCTCTGTTTCTTGGTGGTTTAACTCAAAACACTTCATGATTAAGCGCCTTTAAAGATTAATCTCTCCGATAAGTGGCGATTAGTAAAGAAATGCGAGCGAGCGATTAACCGGGAGCTCAGCGAGATCCGATAGTTTCCTGGAGGGGACACGGCGGATAAATTTAACAGGGAAAAGAGGTGGGAAAGGTGGAGGGAGGAGGAATCAAAGACGAGAGACGGAGCTTTGATCTTTGGACTGATGGCCTGATGACTGACAGGTTGGGAGGTGTGCAGTGTGCAGGTTCCCGTCTTCCAGAGGTGCCGCGCCGCGTTTCTGTGGTCACATCCCCTGTGGCCACCAGTGGGTTGGTTCGGCTCTTAAATTGAGTTTTATTTTAGAAAAAAAAGATTTTTTTTATTTCAGTCCGGATAAGTTTAGCATACGACCAATCTTGGCTTCACCTTCGGTTATTTAAGGAGGTTCTCAGAAAGAAAAAAAAAGAGCGACTTTTTGAACACTAAAAACATCTCCATAGAATTTTTATACTTTTCCTTATCCTTAACAGCTGCAGGACATCTCCTCTCACATCTTCTATCCCTATATTTTTTTAGAAAATATCTTAAGTCTACCATCATCTCTTCTAAAGAAAAAGGAGATTGTTTCCTCTCGTAAATCAGGCTGAGGTTTTGATAATTTGTCAGAGCTTAAAATTACAATGCTACGAGTCTTTTTGTTTCCAAAAAAAAATACAATGTGAGTCTTTTAGAAAACAACTACTTTGGCAAAAATCTTCTTGCTTGCGGTCTCCAACGAAAGCCAACTACAATTTGACCTGACCCTTACCTTTCTAAGAACATTCTAGAAGCATGTCTAGTAGCTGGCACTAAAGATAGCCTACCAATAGGACCGAACTTTTTGTCGAGAACTCCATCATTTCTACAAAACCAAAATAACCAAAAATATATAGAAGTTGCTCCTACAGAAATTTGACATCGCATTTGTCAGTCTACTTATGGAAGCCACACTAAATAATTCCATTACATCTTTTGGTATCTTCAAATTAAATGTCATTTATAGAACTCTTCAAACAAATATCAGAACACATCAATAAAAAAATATTTCATAGTTTCCTTGTTGTTATAAAAGACTAAAATAACTAGGGATCCCCAAATTCGTTAGTGGCGTCACCTATATCCCCATCCGTGAACTATTAATTTGCATGTATAGTTCCCTAAGCTTAATAAGTGCTTCACTTCACATCCAAAGCTCTGTAACTAGTATTGATCATTGAAAATTTTCACTTAGCATATGCATGGCAATGAATTTTAATACATCATTCACATCAGTATGGGCCAGTAAGAATCACAGGTCATATCATTGTATTCTTGCCAAATCAACAATTCACATGCCAAATGGTGGTATTTAGACAGAGAATTTTTAAGTTTATAGAGCCACATATACAAATTGATAATCTGAATACCTAGACACTGTCGAACAAAGTTTAGGGACTACTTATGTGTATTACTCTAAACAATATATAGCATCTTCTTTCCATCGTCTTCTTAATAAGTTATCTTTAGTTTAAATGACTTTTTTTAAAAAAAAACAAACAAACAATACCGATTTTAAGTCAGAATTCGACTTCCACAAATATTTGTTTAAAGACATGGTAATTTGATCTACTAAATGTTTATACATTGTTTTGTACCGTGAAGATTCTTGTTTTGTAAGGCTCAACTTGAGTGTAATTCTTGCAACTAGCTCATTTTATTTAAATGGATTTTCATCCACTAATACTATATGTCTATATGAAACAAAATATTAAGTGTATAGTGCCAAAAACGTTAGCAAATGAAATACTTAAGCAGTTTTAGACCATAGATGCTATCTTTATTTACCATGTTCGTCTGAACTACATTTCAGCCAATGAATAGTATTTTCTTCTCACAGCAAATCAGCATAAACCAAATTTCAACATAAGTGAACAGGGTAACCCAAGCGTTTTGCCTTTTTTGGAAGGATGGTGGCTTTTTAACTAAAGGAAGGTAGATTGGTTTATAATTTTATATAAGATTCATGCACGCATCACAAAATACTCTCAATGACTACCCGGTAGAGATCGCATCGGCCGTAGCGGAGCCACCCAGTGCCCACCACTGGGGCGTGTGTCAATGACTACCTAGTAGGGGCGAAGATTGGGGGAGAGGGAGGGGGAGGGCCCACTAAGTTCGTTTCCAATGAAATTTCCAAATTTGAGAAACTTTATACTACTGCCACCCAAGAAAACACATTTGTGGAGGCTCGCCAGCCACATTGGTGTCATCTATACAATATTTGAAACAAAGCATTCCTAGCTTGGGAAATTTGTCTTCCTTTCAAATAAAACTTTCTACAATATACTCCATCCGTCCCAAAATATCTATCGTTTCCGTTTCCAAATAAACAACTTTGATAAAATATGTATTAAAAATATTAATATTTATGGTAGATAATTGGTGTTATTAGAAAGATATTTAAATCTAGTTTTTTTAATAAATTTATTTATAGATCCAAATGTTGCACGTGTTTTTTTACAAATTGAGTCAAACTTGCGGTACGAAAATCAAAAGCGATAGATAATTTGGGACAGGGGGAGTATGGTACTTTCGCTTAAAATTTTTAAATGTGTGTGAGAAACTGGTCCAAACCACTCAAGTAACCCAAAGTCCCAAAGAAGATTAATGATCCAAAATTCACCCTGTTTTGTATTTTTTTTTCCTATTCCGAGGATGGAACACCATGCATTCCATCGCTTAAAATGGATCAATGGTTTCCATTCAGAGAAGAAAGGCAGTAACCTCTTTTACCAGCATCCGATGGAACCATGGAAGTGACATTCTCATTGCTCTTTTTGTTTATGAAAAAGCCAGTAATCCTTCCGAGATGTGTGTACCTAAACCGCATGTGCAAATTATATGAAAAATCCAAAAGCACGATTGGACTAATCTATCGTTTTAGTCATACTCATACAAGTGTGCACTAGCTGTGTAGGAGGACACATGGGACATGTTTCATACGAGATCCACTCGACTCGTTTTTTTTTCCTTTTTTTTCTAATATATGCGACGGAAAGATCCACTCTTCTAAACTCTGAAATGCCTCGTGTAAAAAAACTAGATACTGCTGCTGACAAGCGTAACTGCCATTAGAAATTCACAAATTCTCCCCCATACACATTGTAGTATATAGTACTGTACGATGCAAGTTCATAACTTGATGAAGTCTGTGCCAAGTTCACTAGAGGGAAAAACTGAAACTCATATGGAGATTTTTTTTTGACGCCTTGGGACATGTGAATTCAAACTGTTTCGCCCATGTTTTACTTTCACCTTTCGCCCATTTTGAAATGGAAAAGGTGCTCGGTGCTCTGGACAGCAGCAAGTCGCAGGAAGAAAAGGGCACGAGCAAGATGCCGATGCAGTATCCGGCGTGCCAAACTGCCAATCCCGCAACGGCCAATCGCACGGAGCTCCGCTTTTCTTCGCAGCTCAGCTTTACACTCGCAGTCGGGTCATTTCTCATACTCAGAGAATTTCCCGTCTCAAGGGCTACAGCCTCCTGCAACATCGGTTCTGCTTCAAAATCACATAAACGAATCTCATGCTTCTTCAAGATGAATTTGCATTTTGGCGCTCCAAATTTCTGCAGAGAGTAGTCAGTTCAAGAGCTGTATACTAGTAGTAGGCTGTACCGCTGTAGGCTGTAGCGAAACGGATCTCTCTTCCTGTTTTGTCTCGGTGCATGGAGACTGACGCTGGCTGTGCCCGAGTTTGCGTCGTCCCATGTTTGTTGGTAAGCACGAGCCGAGTTATGGTTCTCCGAGTGCGGGGATCACTGCTACCGAGGCCGTAACGTTGACTCGCATCCATCAACCACGACCAGATGAATCATCGGGGTCACTGCCTCGTTGTCCTCGGTCCTTTCCTGGTGTCCGTCGCCCGCTGTATAAACTGGCCGTGCGCGACAGTCACACGTGCGTTCGGGTTTTCGTGGAGATCCTGCCCCTGCCCGCAGATAGATCTACCGGACGCGGACGCCACCGCGACGTGGGCGTGGGCGTGGGGGCGGTAGAGGTTGGTGGACGGCACCGCAGTAGCTGCGGCCGGTCGTGTTTGGTGCGGCCGGTGATGATGGCTCCGGGGAGCGAAGCCGGGAAGCCTACCTCCCGCGCTGGGAACAGCACGTCTCGGCTGTCCCTGTCGCCGGGCCGGCACGCGACAGTGCGTTCTCACGCCAGCCGGACCAACCCCCGGCAGGCCGATCGACAAATCTGCCTCTGCCTGCCCGGCCCCACGGTGGGTAGTGGGCGGTGACCGTGCCTCTGCCGCTCGCTTCCAGCCCTGGCCCGTACGTTCGCCGGCATCGCCCGGCCAGTCGAGGCTTTTCTCCCACGACCTCCGGATGAACAGCCGTCTCATCCGCATATTGCTGCCGACCGCCCGTCCGCTGCGCCGTGGACCCGTGGTCCAACAGTGCGTGACCTCACCCCGCGAGCATCCGCATCGTGTAAACCACTGCCGATCAGTCGACGACTCTCCTCTTTGGTGCGCTGCTGTCATATTATACTCTATGGTAGTACGGGGGACGAAGCTAGTTGCCATGATGCAGGGAAATGGGAAATCAGGTCGCAAATAGGACACTTTTTCTCAACGATCCATCGAGCTGAAAGAAGTTTCTGTAACACAGAGTTTTGTGCGAGCCAAGTTTTTTTTTTTTTTTTTACAGATCACAGGCATACACATGGAAGAAGTTTCAGTCTTCCGAGCGGTGAGAAATGGCTGAAGGTTCCTAAGTAACATTTACGAGATGTGTCAGGTGTTCGAGCTCAGGAGAGTAAATTTGTGCTACGTGCTCTCTAATTCGGATGATGATGCAAAGAGAATACATGGGGATTTATTCTAGTTCGGACAAAGAAGGCCCTATATCCAGCAAGAAAGAGGAGAGTGTTGTATTTCCTTGCACCGAAATGCTTGTGTAGGGGTTACCAGCAGTGAAAGAGGGAACCGGTCTCAAGTCTCAAAAAAGAGAAGGAAAAGTGGAGTGTTGCTTGTGATCGTGATACCTTTAAGGGGGAGCGCTCTGCCTCCTCTTTTATAGGCTTAAGTGGAGGCCAAGGTGTACAAAAAACCCTAGGGCAATGCCTTGGATGAGAAGGTTCGGCGGGTACTGTAGAGGTTGCTGTAGCGACGTGCCCCGGTAAGGGCCGACCATCTCCGGGGTGTCGCGGTGATGTTGATGACGGGACGGTGAAACATCCTGGGTCCTATGGCGGGCGTGCGATCCCCTGTAGTTGACGTGCGGGCGTTGTTCCTTTGTTGATCAGCGATACTCGAGGCTCAGTCGGGGCATAGCAGAGGGGGTCGACGAGGAACGGATAAGGCCGAACCCCAGAAAACTCGGGGCATGATGGTCGTCGTTTTGTGCCTCGAGGGGGCATCAGAGGTAGAACAGTGCCCAACGTGGAGTGTACAGTGGCAACCTTTTACCGTTCATCCTGGGATGGTTAGTAAAACGTAGGATTAGACGTTGGAACTGCTCCCATGTTGGTGGTGCTATAGGCACGTAGGTGGAAATGGTTGTATTAAATGCTTTTGTCTGTGAGCAGGTGGGTGAGGAGGGGTCGACGGGCCCGACCCTGGGTCGTGCGAGTCGAAGATTTTCTGGGGTTGAGACCTTCCCTCGAGCGGGCCTCGTGCGAGTCGAAACTTGGTCGAGGGTAGGCTGGTATCGCTATTCGTACGCGGGGCGAGCTCGGTGTAACCGTGCTGGCGGTACATTGGTTTGATTCTTTAAGGGGTCTCAAGGCGCGAATTTCTCGGGAGTTTACTTCTTTTAATCGTCGGTTTTGGGTACCCCTAACCTAGGTATTCGACAAGATGAAACTCAGAAAATATATGGAGTAAGCCAGGCACATTGTACTATCGTCTTGTTTTTCAGCACTACTTCAGTAGTACTTTTCAGCGAAGGAACAATGTTTTTCTCTCACAACAAATCAGCATCAGTAGCAGTCAAATTTTAGCGAAATGAACAGGAGTCTCTAGCCTTCTGTGTTTCATGGGAGAGCGCGCCATCAATGTCTCACATAGTATTGGTTTAGCCTTGAGTGACATGAAACAAGCTTGTCATGACCGTTCCACAACCACCTGTTCAGGGCCAAATCTCAAGGTTCAACCTATGTGCTCAAAGCACTTCCAAGCAAGACCTCAACTAAGAATGTACGGAACAAGACACGAAACAAGACACTGTTGATACAAATGAAAACAACTTCCACACCAACAACACCTTCGGCATCACAAAAGCTTCGAAAGCTCCTACAAGCTACAACCTCAGAACCCCTAGCATAGCAACATTGTTCTTCTATTTTTTCCATTTAAAATATGCACACCAAACCTTACACTTTATATGCACAAAAAAGCTGCACTTTGCCAACTTCTCTCTCTTTTGTTGTTTTGCTCCCATGATTTAGACTGTAGCCCATGCTAAACTAAGATCTGACATTTTTTTATGTAAACAAATGTCAGAAGCAAAGGGAATTTAAAGAGGGGTGCTGCAGATATATTCAACATACAAGAGATTCCATATGAATCGGTAGTGCTGCGAGATAGCATCCTACAAACAGATGAAGGCAACCATCTATGTCAGAAACAAGATGGCACAAGTGGTTCTGAAACAAAAAAAAGGCTTTTGCATGTGATACTCTGAGAAAAAGCTTAACCAATTTTAAAAAGAACGATTATAATACCAATTGTGTGATTTCATATCGAAGCACTAACATAGATAATTCACATATGTTACATGCTATCTTGAAATTTCTTTTTACTTGTGCTAGCCATGTTTCAGAGTCTAATGCAATGCATGGTCATGTTTACCATAAAAATAAGTGGTCTTTAACTTTCAGATTGAATGAAACATTTGTTTATGCCATTTTGTAGTAATAAAGCAGAATGCATAAAACAACAGTGAGTGGCAACTACTTGTCTCGGTAAAATACCTGAGTACGCATGCGCAAAAGCAAAATGATTATGCTAGCAATTTTAATTAGTAAAGTCTTTCTTTTTAGAACAGATTTTTTTATCATATGCCTATACTTTAGTTGTGAAAGATGTATGTTGAAAACTTTACCTCGATGTACTTCGCTTGCTCCAGTTCTGAAAATCATGGAACAGAACAAACAAGTTAGAATAAAAACACAGAGAATACTTATAGAACCAAGAATATGCTAGGTATGAATGAATTTTTTGTTCATTTTTGAATAGTAATCACAATTCCTCAGGAACTTATGTTCAGACTTGCTTAAGCAGTACTCTAGTCTTTTGACCAAAGCACTTTGAGCTTCACAACCCATGAAAGTACCAATGTACTTCTATATGATCGATAAAAACAACTAGCTAGCCACTAGAAGGCACAAACAATACCCATTACAGCATTGGCTAATCACCTAGGATTGAATCAAACAGTTACGAGTGTGTTTACCTGGAAAATTAAACCAGCAGCAAGGACAGTGTGCACAGGAACCATTACAGTCTGAAAAGCCTGCATATTGGAAAACATAATGTGCAAATTTGTCAGGTAATGCTTCTTATATTAAAGCATGTATAATTTTCTAGGAAATTCTAATGAACCGACCAACCATCTTTAAGATAGACAAACTCTTTGTTGATGTAGTACAGAAATATAAAATAATTAGGGATGAGCATGAAGTTACTGTCTATTAAACAACAGCGGTACAAAATTACAGTGATAAATCATCAGTAAGATGAATGCATGTTGGTATAAATTCAAACAAAAAAAAGATAAACAAGGTTGGAGAAGGGTAAAAAATGGTGCAATATTAAGTATTAACGAATAAGCAACAGGATGGAACTGTATATTGTAACTGTGAACACAGAAAAGGATGACAATAACTTTTGTAGTATAATTGCACTTATTTGTGTTCTATCAATTGAATTAGTTATATCTGAAAATAACAAGGTACTGTAAGTAATATCAGTAAAATACATACTATGTATAACACTTGCTATGCTTATGTCTTTCTGTCTAGAATGAGTAAAGAAGCTTAAAGGAAGGTTAGAAGTAGAAGCATGCTAACCTAGCTACAGCAATAGCAGCAATATAGTTCGCTAATAATAAACCAGATCCAAAGAATGCAATATCTCTAACACCAAGCTTTGTTGCCAAAGTTGATATTTGGTATCCAGTGGGAAAGACATTGTACAAAGAATGTCAGCAATTCAACCAATGATATTTCTTTTAGAAGATTCTCTTCTTAATGTTTTTAATCTTAATTGACCTTCAAAGTTAGAACATATAATTCACTTACTAATAACTGCAAGTTTCAACCTTTTTTTTTTCTTAATCTCTGTAGTCTGTACCGAATGGTAAGGGGCCTGACCTGGAGGTTGAGCGGCGCATGCGTCTGAACGGATGCATCAGCTATTACAGTTGATGGCCGCGTGAAAGCCCAAGTTGGGTTTTGGTAATTAATGACACCAAGTTGCTAATGACATGTGTTAAGTGTTTTGAGTTAGGCATAAGCAACACATGTGATGAAGGTGTATGTGGCAAGGAGTGGTGGCCACAAGATCACAAAGAGATGGTACATGGACATGAAATGATGATCATGGTGGAGATGCACATAAAATGATGGACATGATGATCAAGTGGAAGAGAAGGATCTAAGAGCGCAAGGCAAAGGTATAACCATAGGGTTTTTCTTTTGCCGGTCTAAGATGAGTAGAGAAGTGATTGACCGGGTTTAGGATATATAGCCGACTATCAAGAGGGGCAATCATGGTTAGCTCGGGAATCAAGTGCCACTAGATCAATGTTTTGAGCATATGCATTAGGATCTAGTTGAGAGCTAACATAACGCCTTGAAAATGACTATGAAAATACTAACACACATTCACATGGTGATTTACATTTGGTGGTGTTAGCACAGTTTGCGAAGGCGGTGGTGTTTGAGTGGTAGAGAGGGGTTTGGGTTCCTCTCTCCCTTCCGCCGAGCTTGCGAGGCAGGATTCGGCGCTTTTTGGGGAAGTGAAATGCCTATTTTCTACTGCGCCGGAAGTCGGAAAAGAAACGGAGGCGAACGGCGGTCACTGTGGTGACCGGACGCTGCACCGGACGCGGTCACGGTTTGACCGGACGCGTCCGGTCAGTTCTCAGCAGTTGTCAGGCGCGCATGTGTTAGGGTTTCTGACCGGACGCTAGTCTGGCCTGACTAGCGCGTCTGGTCAGTTCACCTGTGCGCAGAAGAAGAGCGTGCGACCGGCGCGTCCGGTCCCTCACGGAACCGGAGCGTTCGGTCAGGCGTCCAGAGGGGCAGAGCGAAGCGGAGTGTTGATCGGACGCGCGGCGCGTCCGGTCACGTGCGATCGGACGCGTCCGGTCACGGTGGGAGCTTACTGGACTCCGACCGGACGCTAGGTGCAGCGCGTCCGGTCATTCGCTAGAGCGCGTCCGGTCACAACAACGGTAACTTCTGATGCGCACTATTCACGCTTGTCCTGTAGTGATCGGACGCGTCCGGTCACCCTGACCGGAGCGTTCGGTCAGCACGTTTTGAACTGCGTCGTCCGGTAATGGCTAGCTGCGTACCCCTTCGCTATAAATAGAAGTTGGCCGGGGTTTGAGAGTAACTCGTGCACATTTTGAGACCTAGAGACATCCTTTGAGCTAGAGAACAACCCCTCCACTCACCTCTTTGCTTAGTTGCACATCTTGAGTGAGATTGAGTGAGATTCAAGTGCATTGCTTGTGAGTTGCATTCTAGAGGCACTTGATCTTTGAGTTGCTGCGGATTTCTTGTTACTCTTCCGTGTTTCCCGACACGGTAGACGGCTTGGAGCAGCGGAGGTGATTGAGCTCGCAATTGGAGATTGTTGGAGCCCTCACCAAGTGTTGTAAGGGGTTCTTGATCCTTCCCCGTGGGAGTTCGCAAATTGGATACTCTAGTAGAGCTCGTGGCTTGGAGGATCCCCATCTTGTGTGCGGCGCCCGCCGAGGGCTCGACTCTTGATAGTCGATTAGCTCGCGAACCGATAAGTGGGTGTATCGCCACAACGGGGAGTAGCTTGCCGGGAAGCAAGTGAACCTCGGGATAAATTCTTGTGTCATTCTCTTCCCGAGGATTTCTCTTGTGTGATTGATTGATTGGTACTTCTCATCTCTATATGGCGGTATAATCACTCGAAGCTCTTCTCTCGTGTTACTTCTTGTTTCTAGCTTGTAGTTGTTGCTGTGTTTAGTGGATAGCCTTGTACTAGACTTGTGTAGGTGGCTTGCTTAATTAGTTAGAGCTAGTGCTTTTGCTTCGCCACCCTTTCGTACTAACTTATGGTTAAGTAATTATTGTAGAAGTTTTAAATAGGCTATTCACCCCCCCTCTAGCCATTCGGACCTTACACCGCGCCGCATCGTTTATTACTGTAGATGGCCGCGTATCATTATTGTTAACGTCAGATGTTGTCCGAATCACACACCAACAAGAGCATTGGACGCCCGGGCCGCAACGGATCGAAGAACGCAGCGAGGATATCACTCTTACGTGGTGAAGCACGGAGAGGTTTACAAGCAAACCACCAAAGGATAACCAATCGTGCTTACGTGACGAAGAACCGGCTAATTTCCAGGCAAACTAGCAAACAAACCATCGAAACTCTCGTCCGGGAGGTACCCGTCAGGGCAAGGACGTCGTCGGGTTGCCTTAGGTTAGCCGGCAAGCCTAGGACGTCATCCTTGATCGTGGATCAAGGGATGAACAACATGGAGGTTGAAGGAGAAGAGAAAAAGGGGTAAAAGGAGTAGATTGATTTGTTTGTATGACGATTGGATAGATGGAAACTCAATCGGCCATGATCCTCTAATATATATAGAGGAGGTGGTTTTATCTCAGTAGGAAACCTCTCCAAGGCTTATTTTCTAAATTTCTCACGTCCAAAAACCGATCTAGAAACAAATCGGTTTGAGATCTGAAAGTCAGATTCAGAATAAACACCTACCGGTACTACCGGTCAGGCTCAACCGGTACTACCGGTCCCTACCGGTAGTACCGGTCAAGGACAGTTAGTATCGGTAGTTCATTTTCATGCAAAACTGCGCCATCTGCTGCCATCCACCGGTAGTATCGGTATCGGACCGGTAGTACCGGTAGTTCATATGTGCGTCAAATCTTCTCAGACCGGTAGTACCGGTGATCTCGGACCGGTAGTACCGGTAGTTCATACATTTTTTCGGAGGCATAACTCTGTCATCTGGACTCCAAATTGGACGTTCCATATATGTTTTTTTTGACCATCTCGACGAGAGGAACGCAATGGTGAAGTACGTTACACATTTTGACAACTTCATAAAATGAACATTTTTTGTTGTCAACAATTATCTAACTGAGTAACTGGTTTTGGAAGAAAATGCATGCTTGGATCTTCGCTTCGCCTCGCCTGACTTGCCTAGCCAAATGAGGAGAGGCAAAGCAAGCTAGGACTAGCAGTTCGGTTCTGAGCCTCGCCATCTCTTTCTTCTCCCCTTTCATGCGCTCTACAAAAAATTTCCTCTAAGATGCAAGCTAAAAATTGTACTGCTTATGCGCTCAATTTTCCTACATGCGACCTCGATTTGGTTAGTCCTAGGTTTGATTCATCTCATGTTAAATCAATTTCAGCACTGATCTGATGGGATTGATTTTGGTTTGAAGAACAAGAACCGACCAATCAAAATCACATTAAATTAGCTTGTTTTTTTAAGGGAAATCCAAGTACCTAGCATAGCAATTATTCGATGGGTTCGATTCGAGAAATTTCAATATTTAACCTTTAACACGTGCACCTCTCAACATTTGACACTTAATTCGCTCGCCTTTGAAAATTTAACTCTGTGCCTGCGAATTCTTCTGATTCAAGGGATTCCTCGTATTTTCTCTTCTTTTTCTACTTTCAACGATCTACTCTCTCTAACCAGGCCACCAAAAAAGACCAAAACACCACTGCTTGTCATTCTGGCCTTGTTCACTTCCCTCTCCTAACCCAAAATATTTCCTCTTCCACCCATCACATCAAATCTTTCGACGCATGCATGGAGCATTAAATGTATGTAAAAAAGATAACTAATTGCATAGTTTGTCTGTAAATGTCGGGACAAATCTTTTGAGCCTAGTTAGTCCATAATTGGACAAATTTTGCCAAATAACAACGAAAGATGCTACAGTAACTTTTTAGCTACTTTTCGCGAAGTGAACACACCCTCTTTCGTAGTCTGTTCCCATAGACTTGCCATCCTTGGAGTGAAAGTGGAAGTTGCTTGGCTTTGGCTCCGTCCTACCCCTCGACTTGCAGCAACGCCGCCACCCCCACTCGCCTGCCAGCGCCGCCACGCATCCGTGGAGTGGAAGTTGCTTGCTTGGCTTTGGCTCCGCGTGCTCGCCGGTCCATAGCCACAGCTCAGCTCGCGCCCACGTTGCTGCCACAGGAGCCGGTGAATGAGGCAGAAACGCACGTATGTATACGTACTTGGTGTGATGTAGCCGTAGGAGCCGGCGAATGAGGCATGCACGCACGTACGTATACGGTTGCCACAGCTTCTTCATCGCGATGACCTCGCTGTTCGGCATGTTCGGCTGTTCGCCCAGTACACTATCCCGGATGACCCGGCGCCGATGATGTCGTGGCTTCCCTCAGCGCGGTGCGACGGTGAACTCGTTCCAGAACAGGTCGATCGCAGCTCGCCCACGCTGCCGCCGCCGCTCGCCGGGTTTGACCTGCGCGTGCGGCCAGCGTCGCCGTGGCAGCTCGCCGGCCTCGCCCCGCGCGTGCGGCCAGCATCGCAGTTCGCCGGGCTCGCCCGCGCGTGCAGCTAGCGCTGCCGCCGCAGCTCGACAAGCTCGAACCCGCGCGTGCAGCCAGCGCCGCCGCGACAACTTTTAACCCATATCCATCGGCAGTTCGCTTGCATGCATCTGTTCCTGTCTTCCTGATGGATATGGGTTATAAGGCAAAGGGTATTTTGGTCTTTTTTGTGGCCTGTTTAGAGAGAGATTGTTGAAAAGAGGAAATAAGAGTAAATATGAAGAATCCCTTGAATCAAAAGAATTCACAGCCACGGGTTTAAATTTTTAAAGACGTGCGAATTGAGTGTCAAATATTGAGAGGCTAACGTATTGATGGTCAAATATTGAAATTTCTCGCTCGATTCATGCTAATTATTAAAGCTGAGAGATTGTCGTGAGCTGCCGTGGTTGTGGAATTTCAGTTCATGCTGCTGGCCGCCGATTTTTTTTTTTTTTTGCCAAGGCTTCGATTTCCATCTTTGGATGTTGATTTTCGCGGCCGGCCATCCATCTCATTGCTAACCTTAGATTTCCATTGATGCAGGCAACCACCTTGCTAGCTTTGGCAACCTCCATGAACTGCGAGACGCAGCGTCGTACGACCTTGCTCGCGTAGGAGAGCCGATTTGGCTCTGCTGCGCTGGCAAGGAAAAGCTTGCCTAAGCAGGCTAGATTGCTTAGCAAAGCAAGGGCAGTTGGGCGACTGGGCGAGGCGAGGGGGAGCAAAGGATCCAAAGCACCCTCCCTCGACTCCACCGCTACCTCGCCTCCGCCCCTCCCTTGCACGCGCCCTCCGCCGCCGCCTGCTCCTCGTCGCTGCCGTCGGCTGCCGCTCCGTCCGTCCTCGCGCCGCCGTCGCCGTGGCGGCGGCTTCGTCTCTCCCCATCGCCTCCTCTCCGATGACTTCACGGATCTTGAGGCCTTACATCTTTACCCTCACTAGAAATTTAAATTCCAAACACGAACCTTCAAAAAATCGAAACCCCACCTCGCCGGAGCGGTAGCTGATGTCGGGAGGCCTGACTTCCGGTCCCCATCGCCTGGAGGTTGTCTAGAGTGATCGGAAGGGAACGGAGTTCACGGAGGCGTTCAAGCAGACGGGCCCATGTTCCTTCTCCCCCGACTCGCGCTTCCTCGCTATTGCCGTAGACTACCGCCTCGTCGTCCGGGACGTCGTCTCACTGAAGGTAGCCGCACCGTTCGTTCCCCATCTCCTTTCTTTCAGTCCATCCATGGGCTCGTGAGTCAGAATGTGGGTTTAGGGTTTGGGCTCCTGGTGTAATCGCCGAATCTGGAATTGTGGACTTGGGTAATGTGACATCGTGCTTCTCTAATTGGAGCCTGCTCATACGTGAAATGCGCCTACTTCTGCCGATCTGAAATCCTAGGGTTCAGGAGTAGGCTGTGCTTAGCTCAATTTCACGGTGCACTTCGGATGGATGAATCTCTGTAGTCTACCAAGTGGTAAGGGGCCTGAGCTGGAGGTTGAGTGGCGCATGCCTCTGAACGGTTGTATCAGCTAGCATTTTGCATTTGGCACTATTTTGTTTGAGAACTGTGTTTCGATTGCTTGGATCCTGAAAGTTCCATGAACACTTAGGTGTTTGGCTCAGTCGCACAGCTCCAGCTTCAAGAATTCTGGGAGCTGGGTATTCCTAGCGCCAAGAATTTATGAAGCTGGAGTTAGGGCAAAGCGGGAGTTTTAGGTAAGCCATTTTGTTTCCAGTCTAGATTGAGAGTACTTATTCGAACTTGCCTTAATTTTTTATACAAACTCCAAACCCAAAGAGTACCTGGGAGCTAGAGCACTACTAAATCGGGCCTTTACGTTTCATGCCTGTATACTATGCAAATTTCACATCAAGTATTATGGTTTAAATTTTCAAGAATGGTCACATCATGTATATGTCTTCCAAGTTTCTTATTTACCATATTTTTTATACAGTCTTATTTACCATATAGATGAACTCATGAGGTATATTAATTTCAAGTCTGACATGAGCTCATATTGTTGTAAATATGTGTGCTCACATTGAGACACCACATTAATGGGTCCCTAAGCTTGCTCATTAATGTATGCTTGAACTCACTTATGCAGGTGGTACAATTGTTTTCATGTGTGGACAAGATAAGCTCTGTGGAGTGGGCACCGGATTCAGAATATATTCTATGTGGACTTTACAAGCGGCCCATGGTGCAGGCTTGGTCACTGAGCCAGCCTGACTGGACCTGCAAGATCGATGAAGGTCCTGCAGGGATTGCATATGCTCACTGGAGCCCTGACAGTCGTCATATACTAACTACATCTGAGTTTCAGCTCCGTCTCACTGTGTGGTCTCTCATAAATACAGCATGCGTGCATGTCCAGTGGCCAAAGCATGGTTCTAGAGGTGTTTCTTTTACCAAGGATGGGAAGTTTGCTGCAATCTGCACCAGGCGTGATTGCAAAGATTACATAAATTTGCTCTCATGTCACTCCTGGGAGATAATGACTGTCTTTGCCATTGACACAGTAGACTTAGCTGGTGTTGAATGGTCACCAGATGATAGTGCTATTGTTGTCTGGGATTCACTTGTTGAATACAAGGTGCATGCACTTCCTCTTCACAAATCCATGTTGTTTTTTGTGTGATTTAACATGCTACTGTTCCATTCACTTGCATTTCTGCGAGCAACTTCAGTCTTTAGTTATCCTCTTTCTTATGTGTTCATGAAAATTATCTTTACTTTCAGTATCTCATCATCTTACATAGCAATTTTGTAGCTGGCAAACATTTGTTCTACTAATTCAATTTTAACCTGAATTGAGGTTTCTGTTGCTCCGAGTTAACTTGTTTGTCTTGTACCACGATCTTTCCTTTTTCCTAAAGGAAGCATATATTTTCTTTTAGGTTATCAACCTTGTGCCTCAGCAATCGTTGTTGTATGTAGGTTTTAATGATTGAACCTTCTGCATTATGCTTCATAGGTTAACCACTAACAGTCAACTCTGAAGAGTTCATTTCAGCTTGTTGTGAAAAACCATTTTGTTCTTTTTCCTACTTTAAACTAAGCATAATATAATTATGCAGAGATACTAACTACAATGATCCTTCAAGGACAAAGCTTATTACAGGTTCTGACATCCTTTTTGTCTTTTACAGGTTCTGATATATTCGCCAGACGGAAGGTGCTTGTTCAAGTATCTAGCTTATGAAAGTGGGTTAGGTGTGAAAACTGTTGCTTGGTCACCATGTGGACAGTTTTTAGCAGTGGGCAGCTATGATCAAGCAGTGCGGACTTTGAATCACCTGACGTGGAAAACTTTTGCGGAGTTCTCACATGCAGGATATATTCGAAGTCCTTGCAATGCTGCTATATATAAGGTGACTCAATCCATTATTTTGTTGACTTGTTATTATTACTACCGCTGCATGGTCTAAATTTACTTCTCTGACAAATAATCATGATATCTAATTTTAACTTCCAAATACGGGCAGGAAGTGGATGACCCATGGCTGCTTGATATGTCAGAGTTATGCCTAAGTGAAGGCTTCTCTTGTAACATGCAAGACAATGGTGCAGGTCAGTGTAAGCGTGATCATTTCATACGACTTCTCATGCTATTGCTTTTCTATGTTTTCCACCCGCAGACCTTTGGATTACTCTTTTTAAAAAACATTTATTGCATGATGAATTCCCTTCTCTGAAGTTGGATGTAGTGGCCCATATGAGACTAGGATCTATCGTATCTAACAAAACGGAAACTAAAATACTCAATTGGGTATTCTCTAGCAATTTTATGCTCCTGCGGTCTGTAGTAGACTTGTAATCTTATCTCTCCCACATGTTTTTTCGAGAACGTGCATTACATGTAGAAGGGGAAGTGCTACGAGCTTCATAATAAAAAAGGCGGCCACAAAGCGGGCAGAGTTACAACAAAAGAAGAAGAAAAGCTATGGCTAGCCACCTAAGAGAGGAGGGGTGACGGTTAAGTGCCAGAGGGACCGGAAAGAAACAGAGAGGTTGTGTCCTAAAAGCATCACACAGCGGTTACTGGGAGGGTAACTGTCATGTTTTTTCGAGAACGTGCATTACATGTAGAAGGGAAAGTGCAACGAGCTTCCTAATAAAAAAAAAGCGGCCACAAAGCGGGCAGAGTTACAACAAAAGAAGAAGAAAAGCTATGGCTAGCCACCTAAGAGGGTGATGGCTAAGTGCCAGAGGGACTGGAAAGAAACAGAGAGGTCGTGTCCTAATTCCTAAAGGCATCACACAGCGGTTACTGGGAGGGTAACTGTCACACTAGCACAGCCATTAGCCCTCTGGGCGAATGAAGCCAACCGTACGCCATCTGGACGCCTCTTAGCTGATCCTGTCCACCAGAACGACCAGCCGCAATGTCTCCCCCCTGAACACCTTTGCTTTACAAGTCAACCCATCTCTCCCATGTGTTATCGTCTGATTTTTTTTGTTATGCACTGCTGTACTTCTGAAGATGCGTCTTATGAAACCTTTCTTTTGGTGTTACCATATTCTAAATTACCAAATGATTCTTTTCACGTTGATATGGCTTATAAAGTACGATTACAAAATAAATGGATCGTTGTTCTGTATCATTTGATAGAATGATAGATAGAGAAGCCCATACTGACTCTTGTAGTTTAAAACCATATTTGTTTTATTATCTGCTGTCTCCATGTTTTTTTTTTGCCCTTTTATCACATTAGTTCAGTGCCTCAGAAGCTGAAAGGTAAGTTCTATAGGACGGCGATTCGTCCGGCGATGTTATACGGTGCTGAGTGTTGGCCTACAAAAAGGCGACATGTCCAACAATTGAGTGTAGCAGAGATGCGTATGTTGCGTTGGTGTTGTGGGCACACAAGGAGGGATAGAGTCCGGAACGACGATATTCGGGATAGGGTTGGGGTGGCACCAATTGAGGAGAAATTGATTCAACATCGGCTGAGATGGTTTGGACATGTCCAACGGAGGCCTCCTGAGGCGCCGGTGCGTAGTGGAGTTCTAAAGCGGGCCGATAATGTAAAGTGCGGTAGAGGTCGACCTAAACTAACTTGGGACGAGTCCGTTAAGAGAGATCTTAAGGAGTGGAATATCTCCAAGGATTTAGCTATGGACAGGAGCGCTTGGAGATTGGCAATCAATGTGCCTGAACCGTGACCTCTTTTTGTCTTGTGCCCTTTATGTCCCTTTATGTGTCTCCCTGTTTCTCGTCCCTTTTGGGTTTCATCTCTAGCCTACCCCAACTTGCTTGGGACAAAAGGCTATGTTGTTGTTGTTGTATCACATTAGTTCAGTGGCCCATCGAACAAAATTGTCATTGTGATGCTGCCCTTATATTATGTTATGAGCTAGTCCTTGCATGTTTAATTCTGTATTAAATTTTCCCTACTTTGCTGTTGTCAGAAAATGGCACCGAGGGAGGAAGCTCTAGAGTTAAATATCCTCTGATGGATGTTCCCATCACCTTACCTTCGATGAAACCAGCTTTTGACAAGCCCAACCCCAAACAAGGCATTGGTGAGTTCCTCTTCCCTTTTGCCACTCCAGCTGATGCTTGTTGCAATGTTCTATTCATGCATATGGTTATCAGTTGTTTCCTTGATGACTCATGCATAGGTGTCCAGTACTCTAGTATCATGCGCTTGTGATCTATTTTGTTTCCTACTCAATGCTTGTCTTGTTTCTTACTCTTCACAGTGATTGCGCTTAATTGCAATTGTTCTTGAATTCATAGGTGATTTCTTATACAGCTATACATGCATTTGTATCAAAATAGTGAACATCGTTTTTAAACATCATTTGCATTAGTTGTCTTGCTAAATCTTGAATTTCTATCAGAAAGTTATTCAGATTATGTGTCTGGTGTATCATGCGCGATCTTGATTCTACATGGAAACACCACTCTCTCACTTTACAAAATGCTGCAGGTATGCTGTCATGGAGCAGCGACAGCCACTATTTCTTCACCCGGAACGACAACATGCCGACTGCTCTTTGGATATGGGATATATGCCGCCTTGAGCTTGCCGCTGTGCTTGTGCAGAAAGATCCAATCCGTGGTGCAGCATGGGACCCTTCCTGCACACGCCTTGTTTTATGCACGGAGAGCCCTCACTTGTACATGTGGACACCATCCGGTGCCTGTTGTGTCAACATCCCCTTGCTGAACTTCCGAATCGTTGATTTGAAGTGGAACTCGAATGGGAGCTGTCTCCTCCTGAAGGAGCGCGAATCTTTCTGCTGTGCCACAATCATATCTGCCCTACCTGAGGAAGAACCTGATCAATCTGATGATACTTCTGAAGATGAACGAATGGTCTCACGGTATGTCTAGCAGCTTATGCGAATGGAACTGGGAACTAACAACACAAATGATCTTGTGATGGTGAATGAGTGATACCGACTGACTACTTAGCTACTTGTAAAATCCAGAGTGAAAACTGCATTACCATGAAGTGATAAGGTCATTTTGCTGCTTAAATGCTAAATGATCTATCAGCTGGCACTACACAATGAACTGACAACTGTGTGTTTCTATTTGTTGTATTCTTGCTCTTGTTTGTCTGCTGTAGTTTCTCCAAGGTTGTACTGCTTGACCTTACTTGTTGGGTCTTGATCTTACATATTTAGTCATCAGGGTATTTTCAATCAGGGAGACGAGGATTCCACAGTGAATCCAAAGAGTACCATTCGAAGTGTAAGTTCAGGAATCACATCGTTAAAGGCGTGCACCGATGTATCCTTACATGCCTGTTAGGTGCAGAGTTGTTAGGTTTTCAATCTATATAACCCTTTACATATGGCAGGTCGTCTATAGCTTGCTTTTGTCTGGTTCTTGCCTAGCCAGGCTCGTGGCGTGAAGCGTTTGGTTGCCTGCATCGAGCTTGGCTTGCATGGTCACAGAGTTACTTAATGATACTATTATTGTGTATTAAGAAAGTATATTAAGATATTAAAAATAAAATAGAGACCGCTAGTGTGTAGTGGCACAAGTTAATATTATAACGATAGTGCTGGCCCACGGGTGTATGTTTGTCCAGACGTGGATCATCCTCGTCCGCTTTCTCCAAAACCCAACACGCACGCACAGGGCGCTATCCGAAAATTCCCCAAATCAACCTTAAGCCAGCGCATCTGCCTTCCTGTCTTCCTCCACTTTCGCTTCCTCTCCCTCCCTCTAGCTCCATTGCTTTACTCGGCCTTGGCGTGTGGTGCTCGCTACGGCTCGGTTCGGCGGAAGGATAGCATGTCGGCCTCGGCGTCGTTGCCGCCTGCGGGCGAGGAGAAGCAAGAGGCAGTGCCCGTCAGGCGGTGCAAGGGCGTCAATGACCTTGACAAGGTCATGCTCCGCGAGGTCCGGGGCAGCTCCGCAGAGGTACTTGTCTGCCACTCCCACGAGTCACCGGGCATGTTCCGGCTGTCCAGGGCAGCTCCGCAAAGGTACCCGCCTGCCACTCCCATAAGTCACCGGGCATGTTCCGGTTGTCAGATCCCAGCGCAAATCTGTGGCGCTTGCCATGGTGCTGTTCGAAGCCCAACTTCTCTGTTGCTGCCCGCCTTTTCGCTCCCCTATGTTGCATATGTATGTTTCAAGTGTTTCAGACATTTCATATGTGCGTTGCAATTGTTTCATCTTGATGTTGCAAAAGTAGATCGAGGGATGTTGCATATGTTGCAAGTGTTTTAGAAGCACGTTGCAAGCGTTTGTTCAAAATGTTTCATTTGTTTCCAGACATATGTTGCAATCGTTTTTTTAATCTTGTTGTTGCATAAGTTTTACATATATGTTGCAACAGTATGTTCCAAATATTTTAGTTGTTTCAATCTTATGTTGCAACAAGTGGTTTTATGTTGCAAGTCGCAATTTTGGATGTACATGTTGCAAGTGCACGTTCCAAATGTTTCAGCTGTTTTTCAGACGTATGTTGCATTCAAATGTTTTTTTTATGTTGAAGTGTTTTATATTGTTCGGCCGGGGGCGAGCGGACTGGGCGCGCGGCGCGTTTAGGGGCCGGCAGACGGGGCGCTGGGGTCGGTGGATGGTGGTGCTGCGATCAGGGCGCGCTGGGGGCGTGCTCGTCCTCAGCCGTCTCCTTAGTGCCACCCACAGAGAGAGAGAGGAGGGGTCAGGGGTGACTGGCGGGCATAGAGACGGAGTGAAGTGCGCACGTGGGTCAGGACGAAGGCGGATGGGGTTAGGGCAAAGGCGGGAGGGGGCAGGCTGCGCGCGCGTCTGGACGTCCGGACGCTAGCCACGCGCTTTTGAAATGGAAAGGCGCACGGGACAGCAAGTCGCAGGAAAGAAAAGGGCGCGAGCTGACGAGCAAGATGCCGATGCAGTATTCGCCGTGCCAATCCCACCGACGGCCAATCGCACGGAGCTCCGCTTTTCTTCGCAGCTGAGGTTTACACTCGCCGCCGGGGCATTTCATACTCGGAATTTCCCGTCTGAAGGGCTACAGCCTGCAAACGTCGGTTTGCTTCGCTCCGTCTCGTCCGTGGCAAGAACGAAAAACAAAAGTAAATGATTCTAAGTGGACGGCGGCACTAGGCAGTAGCGGCGGCCGGTCGTGTTTGGTGTGGTCGGTGAGGATGGCTCCGGGGAAAACGGCAGCGAAGCCGGGAGCTACCACTCGCGCTGGGAACAGCCCGTCTCGGCTGTCCCTGTCGCCGGGCCACACGCGACGTGCGTTATCACGCCAGCCGGGACCAAGCCGGCGGCCCGATCGAGATCGACATTCCAGCCTCTGCCGGCTGCCCCTCCTGAGCCTTGGCCCGTTCGCCGGCACCGCCCAAGCGAGGCTTTCTCGCACTCCCACAAGGCCACAACCGCCGGATGAACAGCCGCCTCGTCGCACATTGCTGCTGACTGCCGGCCTGCCGCGCCGTGGACCCGTGGTCCAACAGTACGTGGCCAAGCGGCGCCCGAGCATCCGCAATTCCGCATCGTGTAACCACTGCCGATGACGCTGCTCGTCTTTGCCGCGTTGCTGTCATATGGTAGGGACGAAGCTAGTTGCCATGATGCAGGAAACCCATGTCACAAATAGGACTCCTTTTCCCTCCGATCCATCGAGCTGAAAGTTCTGTAACATGAAGCTTTGTGCGAGCCAAGTCTTTTACAGATCAAAGGCATACGCATGGAAGAAGTTTCAGTCAAGCGGTGGGAGAACATTGAGGTTCCTACTGACAACATTTACGAGATGAAACTCAGGAAATATATGCAGTAAACCAGGCACATTGTATACTATATGTAGTCTCTAGTCTTCTGTGTTTCATAGGAGAGCGCGCCGTCAATGTCTCACATACAGTAGTGGTTTAACCTGGAGTGACATGAAACAAAGCTTCTCTTGGCCGTTCCACCGCCACCTGTTCGGGATCAGATCTCAAGCTTCAGCCTATGTGCTCAAAGCACTTCCAAGCAAGATCTCAACTAAGACCGTACAGAACGCGACACTGTTGATACAAAAAAAAAAGAAAAAGAAAAACTTCTACAGCTCCAACAACGCCTTCAGCATCGCAAAAGGTTCTACAACTTCAGAACTGCTCCATTGTTTCCGTGGAAAATATGCACATCAGACTTTACACTTTATGACTTTATAAACACAAAAAAAGCTGCACTTTGCCGACTTCTCCCTGTTTTGATTCACTCCCATGATTTAGGCTGTAGCACATGCTGGACTACCAGATCTGACATTTTTTATGCAAATAAATGTCAGAAGCAAAGAGACTTTAAAGAGGGATGCTGAATGCTAATCAGGAAAGTCACCTCTCTATATTAACGGGAAGAAGATATATTCAGCATAGAAGAGATTCCAGATGAACCGGTAGTACTGCGAAATAGCATCCTGCAAACAGATGAAAGCAACCATCTATGTCAGAAACAAGATGGAAAAATCATTTTCTTATAGCGTCTTTTATCCTATCAGATATCACAATAACTTTTGCACGTGATACTCTGAGAAAAGGCTTAACCAATTTCAAAAAGAACGATTGTAATACCAACGGTGCCATTTCGTCCTGAAGCACTAACATAGATAATTCGCATATGTTACATGCTATCTTGAAATTTCTTTTTAATTGTGCTAGCCATGTTTCAATGTCTAAGGCACTGCATGGTCATCTTTACCATAAGAATAAATGGTCTTTAACTTTCAGATTGCATATTGTTGGAGTATATGTATATGAGGCCCATGTGGGCGCGCCGCCAGGCGCCATGGCCGGCCCTGGCTCCCCTCCTCCTCCCCCATCCTCCTTCCTCTCTTTCCCCCCCTCTCCAACGCCACTTCCTGGGCCCAGGTGGCGGGCGCGTGTCCTGCGCCGCCGGCAGCCCGCCAGGTCGCCGCCCCCTGCGCCACACCCCCCTCTGGCGCCGCCCCCTGCGCCCCTCCCCTGCTCTCTGGCGCGGCTGCAGGCCTAGGCTCTGCGCCGCCGGCCAACCCCTCTGCCGGCGCGCCCGTCTACGCCGGGGCCCATCTCCAGCCGCCGGCCACATCTCCAGCACCTCTGATGGTGCGCCCGGCCCTCGCCCTTACCTCCGATGGAGCTCCGGTGGCTGTGACTTTCCCGGTCGACCTGGCTGCTGTCGCAGACGCCGTCGGGGCTGATCTTCCAGTGGATGCCACCGCTGCCGCTGCTGCGGCTGCCGCTGCTGCGGCTGCCGCTGCTGCGGCTGCCGCTGCTGCCGGCCTGGTCCTGCCAAGTGGTGATGGTGCGGCCTCCCACCTGCAGGGACCGACCATGGGAAGCAGCACCTTCCACCTTCCCGCCCCGCCTTCGGCCGTCCTCTACGCTCCTCGGCCCGTCTCCGCCCTCGCTGCCGCGCTCGTTTCCGCCCAGGCCGCGGCCGCCGCCGGACAGGAGCGCGTCCGTGCGGCTGCTCTGGTGTGGCAACGGGAGCGAGACGCCGCCGACACCTTGGCCCGCCAGATCGCCGAGGCGGAGCAGCTTCTCACCCTCGACGGGGGGGCCACCTCATCCGGCTCGACGGGACACCTCACCTCCACCACCACGCCTCTCCGTCACGATCCGGCCGATCCCCTCGTCTCGCAGCTTCACTACCAGGCGGGTGGTGTCCAGAACATCCGGCTACTCGTCCCGGTCGTTCTCGACCCCGAGTCGCCCTCGTACGCCCGTTGGAGGGATCTGGTGGTCCTTACTCTTCGCCGCTACGCCCTCGACGACCACGTCCTCGACGGGGGGGCCACCTCATCCGGCTCGACGGGACACCTCACCTCCACCACCACGCCTCTCCGTCACGATCCGGCCGATCCCCTCGTCTCGCAGCTTCACTACCAGGCGGGTGGTGTCCAGAACATCCGGCTACTCGTCCCGGTCGTTCTCGACCCCGAGTCACCCTCGTACGCCCGTTGGAGGGATCTGGTGGTCCTTACTCTTCGCCGCTACGCCCTCGACGACCACGTCCTCGACGAGCCAACGCCCATGGTCCAGACTCCGTCGTGGCAGCGTCTCGACAGTATCGTGCTTTCCTGGATCCTCGGCACGATCTCCGTCGACCTCCACGACCTCGTCCGCACCTCCACCTACGCTCGCCAGGCCTGGCTCGCACTCGAGGGCCAGTTTCTGGGCAATGCTGAGGCCCGGGCTCTGCGTCTCGACGCGAGCTTCCGCACCTTCGTCCAGGGGGACCTTGCCGTTGGCGAGTTCTGCCGGAAGATGAAGACCATGGCAGATTCCCTCGGCGACCTGGGCTGGCCCGTGGAGGATCGAATCCTCGTCCTCAACGTCCTCCGCGGGCTCAGCGACCGCTACGCCCATCTCCGGACGTGGATCACCCGTCAGCGGCCCTTCCCCACCTTCCTGCAGGTCCGTGACGACCTCGTCATGGAGGAGCTCACTCAGGGTCTTCAGCCGGGGTCCACCGCCGCCCAGGGGTCTTCGACGGCCCTGGCTGCTATTCCGTCGCGCCCGTCTGCCCCCCCTCGTCCGTCTGCTCCACCACCGTCGTCCCTTCTTGGTCCTCCTCCCTCCGGGCCTAGCGGAGGTGGGGGGTCGTGGCAGTCGTCGCCGACGCGGTGGGGGCGGTGGGGGTCGTGGTGGAGGCCATGGTGGTGGCCCACCGGGGGGGGCACCATGGCCTTCTTTCCACAACCCATGGTCAGGACGCATTTCTATGTGCCCCTACCACGCTCCAGGGGGTGAGATTCGCCCACCAACGGCCATGTTTACTGGTGCTCCACCTCCAGGCGTCTCCACTACACCGCCGTGGGCTACTTCCTCCGGCACCCCGCCCGGGTCTGCCGGCTAGGATCAGGCGTCCTTGGCACGGTCGTTCAGCACCATGGGCTTGACACCTCCTGTCGGACCTGAGTGGATTGCCGACTCGGGTGCCACCTACCACACCACCCATAACTCTGGTATACTTTCTTCTGTCCATTCTCCTTCTGCTTCTCTCCCCTCGTCCATTATGGTCGCAAATGGTTCGTGTCTTCCTGTCACCTCTGTGGGTACCGCCGGTGCCCATGAGTCCTTTCGTCTTCCTGATGTTCTCGTTGCACCCTCTATGGTTCACAACCTCCTTTCTATTCGTCGTTTTACAGCTGACAACTCGTGTTCTGTGGAGTTTGACTCTTCTGGTCTTACTGTGAAGGATTTGGCTACCCGGCGTCCTCTGCTCCGATGTGACAGTACGGGGCCCCTTTACACCCTCCGCTTTCCGGCGTCTGCCTCGCCATCTTCGCTTTTGTCAGCTGCCTTCGCCACCACCTCTTCTACTACCTAGCACCGGCGCCTCGGCCATCCTGGACGTGATGCCCTGATGCAGCTTAGTCATAGCTCAGACATTCGTTGTACTCGAGCTCATGCTGAGCATTTGTGTCATGCGTGCCAAATGGGCCGTCATGTTCGTCTTCCTTTTTCCAGTTCTTCTTCACATGCGGCTCGCATTTTTGATCTTGTACATTGCGACCTATGGACGTCTCCTGTACTCAGCATTTCTGGCTATAAGTACTATCTGGTGGTGGTTGATGATTTTTCGCACTATTCGTGGACTTTTCCCTTATGTGCCAAGTCTGAGACATTCCCTGCGCTTCACCATTTCTTCGCTTGGGTTTCCACTCAGTTCGGCCTCACCATCAAGGCCATCCAGTGCGACAATGGCCGTGAGTTCGATAACTCCATTTCACGGGCTTTCTTCCTCTCCCGCGGTGTCCAGTTGCGCATGTCTTGTCCGTACACCTCCTCTCAAAACGGCAAGGCAGAGCGCATGATTCGCACTATAAATGACATCGTCCGTACCCTCCTTCTCCAGGCTTCACTCCCCGCTCGTTTCTGGGCAGAGAGCATGCACACCTCCACCTATCTCCTTAACCGCCTTCCTTCCGCTGCTTGTCCGGCTCGCACACCACACCACGCTCTTTTCGGTACCCCTCCGAGGTATGACCACCTTCGTGTCTTCGGGTGTGCGTGTTACCCTAACACCACGGCCACTGCTCCGCACAAGTTGGCTCCCCGATCCACTCTCTGTGTCTTCCTTGGGTACTCCCCGGACCACAAGGGGTACCGCTGCTACGACCTCACCTCTCGTCGCGTCCTTATCTCACGCCATGTGGTGTTCGATGAGTCTGTCTTCCCCTTTTCCACCACCAACACCCCTTCCACCTCCGGGCTTGACCTCTCCTCTTTACCCACTGATGCGGTGATCGAGCCACCTTTGTCTTTGTTTCCTGCAGGTTCTACGGCCCCGTGCCCCGGCTCGCCATCGGCCGGTGACTCTCCCGACACTGCTCCTCGTTCGAGCCGGGACGGGGACCCTTCCGGGCCGGCCCCTGTCACTCCGACTGACGAGGGTTCCCGGCCCTCACCTCCGGCTCCGACTGCGCGCTTTGTCCGGCCGATCTTTGTGTAACAGTGCCGGGCCCGGCTTGCGCCGACACCTTCGCCGCCACCAGTGGCCTCTCCTTCATCGGCGTCACCAACGGAGATATCTTCCTCTCCGCCGGGGACACCGGGGCCGTCGCCGCAGCCCCAACCTGCTCGCGTCGAGCAATCGGTGTATCACCCGCCACTCATTCACCGCCACCTGCGTCATGTTCATCCTATGGTGACACGACACGCGGCTAGGACCCTGCAGCCACGGGCTCTTGCGGCGATGCCCGTGGACTCGCAGATCTCTCCGGTACCCTCGTCTGTCCGTGAGGCCTTGGTGGACCCTCACTGGCGCCACGCGATGGAAGAGGAGTACGCGGCTCTCCTCGCGAACCGGACGTGGGACCTGGTGCCACGTCCACCAGGCTCCAACGTCGTCACCGGCAAGTGGATCTGGACGCACAAGCGCCGGGCTGATGGCACTCTCGAGAGGTACAAGGCCCGTTGGGTTCTCAGGGGTTTCACTCAGCGGCCTGGTGTTGATTATGATGAGACTTTCAGTCCAGTGGTGAAGCCAGCTACAGTCCGCACGGTGCTCTCCCTCGCACTCACTCGCCCTTGGCCCGTGCATCAGCTGGATGTCAAGAATGCCTCCCTGCATGGTCTTCTCACTGAGACAGTTTACTGCAGTCAGCCGGCTGGGTTTGTTGACTCCTCATGTCCTGACATGGTCTGCAGGCTCAACCGATCTCTATACGGCCTCAAGCAGGCACCAAGGGCATGGAACCATCGCTTCGCTGCCTTTCTGCGATCACTGGGGTTTGTGGAGGCCAAGTCCGATACGTCGCTGTTCATCTTCCACGATGGGGCTGAGACTGCGTATCTACTGCTCTATGTTGATGACATTGTCCTCACCGCCTCCACTGAGTCACTCCTTCGCCGCATCATCGCCTCTCTACAACAGGAATTTGCTATGAAGGATCTGGGTGTGCTCCACCACTTCCTTGGGGTCACTGTTGCGCCTCATCCTGCTGGACTTCTTCACCAGCGGCAGTACACTCTTGACATCCTTGAGCGAGCTGGGATGACAGACCGCAACCCCTGCTCTACCCCAGTTGACACACAGGGCAAGATGTCCGAGGCCGAGGGTAACCCGGTGTCTGATCCCACCGCGTACCTGAGTCTCGCTGGTGCTCTGCAGTACCTCACCTTCACTCGACCGGACATCACTTATGCAGTTCAGCAGCTGTGCCTTCATATGCATGATCCGAGGGAGCTGATGGCACCGATACCCAATGCCTAGGTGAGCAGCACCTGCTCACCTTCCCTCTACTCCTCCCTACACTGAGGAAGAAGAAGAGCTCAGCTCTCTTCAGCACACACACACACACTCTACACCGTTTCAGTTCCTGAAACCTGAATAACTCAAGTGATAGTGGCAAGAGCTGCCTTTTCCATTGCATTGCTTCCTCATTTATACAAGTAAGCTACCAACTACATAGTACATGATGGTATGGCTGAGTACAGCCCCCATCACCTTAGTACAGCCAAGACATGGCTGGTGTACCTCTACCTACTCCTAGAACATGGTATACATCACCTTCTACCAACTATAGTACTAGGGATGGCCTATTGCCATACAAGCTGCAGTGTTCAGGGCTGGACAGCAGAGCTGACCATGTACCTGCCCTTGACTGCAATGGAGGATCAGCAGATTATGTCTAACAATCTTCCCCTAATCCTGCTGTCCTTTCTTGACCTCAACCATGCCAATCATCCCCCCCAGCTCCTGGAACTGAAGCCGACCAAGTGACTTGGTGAGGATGTCAGCGAGTTGCCGTTTGGTGTCGACGAACTCGATGACGAGCTGCCCTCCATCGACGCAATCACGAAGAAAGTGAAACTTCACATCTATGTGCTTGCTTCTGTCGTGGAGAACTAGATTCTTTGCCAGCGCAATTGCTGGCTGGTTGTCCACCTTGAGTGCCGGCGGCTGGACCTGGGCTCCGGTGAGCTCTGCCAGCAGCCGCCGCAGCCAGACCACCTGGCATGCCACCGTGGCTGCTGCGACATACTCCGCCTCACATGTCGACAGCGCCACCATCTTTTGCTTCAAGGATTGCCAGGCAATCGGCGACGATCCGAGGAAGACGAGGACGCCCGAAGTGCTCCGCCGTCCATCAACGTCGCCGGCCATGTCCGCATCGCTGAAGACCGTTAGTGTTGCATCTTCTGAGGCCTTAGGTGGTGCCTCGCTGAACACAGAGAGCTGGATGCCCCCGCGCTTGGGAAAGGCGATGCCCAGCTCCGTCGTGCCCTGGACGTAGCGGAGCAGCCGCTTGACCGCCGCCCAATGATCCTCCCTTGGGTCTTCCATGAACCGGCTCACGTAGCCCACCGCGAACGCGATGTCCGGCCGCGTGTGCGTGAGCCAGCGCAGCCCGCCGACGATGCTCCGGTAGAGAGTGGCGTCCACCTTTGTCGCAGTGCTCTGCTTCGAGAGCTTGATGCATTCCTCCATTGGCGTGGCTACCGCCTTGCAGCCCGCCATGCCCGCCCGCTCGAGCAACTTCAGCGCGTAGGCACGCTGCCCTAGCCTGATGATGTCCTTCCCCTGCCTCACCTCGATGCCGAGGTAATAGGACAGAGCGCCGAGGTCGCTCATCCGGAAACGCGCCGCCATTTCTTCCTTGAAGCGTCCAATGTCTTCTGCTCGAGCTCCGGTGACGATGAGATCGTCGACGTACACCCCGACGATGAGGTGCTCCTTCCCCCGTCGACGGGTGTACAAGGCGTGCTCTGTGGCGCACCGAGCGAACCCAAGCTCCGCCATGGTGGCGTCGAGCTTGGCGTTCCAGGCCCGCGGGGCTTGACACAGGCCGTAGAGCGCCTTGCGCAGCCGCAAGACCTTCCGCTCCGCTCCCTTGACGACGAAACCCGGCGGCTGCTTGACGAAGACGGTCTCGGCCAGGTCCCCATTGAGGAATGCGGACTTGACATCGAGATGGTGGACCGGCCAATCCTTAGCCGCCGCAAGCGCGAGCAAGAGCCTGACCGACTCCATGCGAGCGACCGGCGCGAACACCTCCTCGAAGTCCACTCCTTCACGCTGGACGAAACCGTGGGCGACGAGCCGCGCCTTGTGCTTCACCACGGCGCCACGCTCGTCCCGCTTTACCTTGAACACCCATTTGAGCCCGATCGGCCGGCATGCCGCCGGCGGATCGACCAGCTCCCAGGTGTGGTTGTCCTCGATCGCCTTCAATTCTTCAAGCATTGCCTTTCACCACGCCGCATCGCGCTCCGCGACAGCAAATGTGGCTGGCTCTTCTGCGCTCATGAGAAGCAGAGTCTTGTCAGCGTCGTCGAGCATCCGCGCCGCCAGCCCTGGCACCGTCACCTCGCCGACCACATTGTCCACCCGCCGGAATCTGACGTCCTCCCCTTCATGGAAAGCATCCACGAATTCTAAGACATCCGATGGTGGGGATGCGTACTCGATTGTGGCCTCTGCCGCCGTCGTTCCTAGTTCGGGCGAAGCAGGGGATTGCTCCCCAGTTGGCCCAGGCGAGCTCAAATGGCCCGCCCTGCCTGGGCTGAGTGGCTCCACCTCTGCAGCCGCTGGCTGCTCTGCTTCCACCACCGTAGGCTCTGGCGCCTGTGCTTCCCCGGCCACCGGCGGCTCCACCGCCTCACCGTGGCCGCGGATCACCAAGTGCTCCACAGCAAACGTGTTGCAGAGTCTGTCACCGCCTTGGCCTTCCGCTGCTTCTGGCCCGTCCCAGCTCCATGCCGCGGCCTCATCGAAGACCACGTCCCGAGACACCACCACCTTGCCGCCAACCGGATCGTACAGGCGATATGCCTTCGATCCGCCCTCATAGCCGAGGAACACCATGCGCGTGCTTCTGTCCTCCAGCTTGCCGAGGCCTGGCTTGGTGGCCTTCACGTGCCCGATGCAGCCGAAGGTGCGCAGGTACGAGACGTTGGGCTTGCGCCCGTGCCACGCCTCGTACGGCGTCATCCCCTTCAGCGCCTTCGTTGGCGATCGGTTGAGGATGAAGACGGCCGTCGTGACCGCCTCACCCCAGAACGCAGCCGGCGTCCCCTTGGCCTTCATCATCGACCTAGCCATTCCGACGATGGTTTGGTTCCGGCGTTCTACCACGCCGTTTTGCTGTGGCGAGTAGGGCGCGGTGAGATGGCGCCCCACCCCCTCATCGGCGCAGTACTCAGTGAATTCCGTTGCCGTGAACTCGCCGCCACGATCCGTCCGCAACACCCGAAGTCGCTTCCCCGACTCCGCCTCTGCATGCTGCTTGAAGGTTTTGATGGCGTCCGCCGCGTCGCCCTTGCTGGTCAGCAGCTGCAGCCACATGTAGCGGCTGCAGTCGTCCACCAGCAGGAGGAAGTATTTCCTCCCGCCATGGGTTGCCGGTGTAATTGGCCCACAGAGGTCCCCGTGGACCAGCTCGAGCTGCGTCGCCGCTCGGTGCTTCGCCGCCTTGGGAAAGGGCAGCCTCCTCTGCTTTCCGGCGAGGCAGCTGTCGCACAGCTCCCCTGCGTGCTCGATGCGTGGCATGCCGGTCACCATCTTTCCCAACCGGCCCAGAGCTTCGAAGCTCAGATGGCCAAAACGGCCATGCCAGAGCCAAGGTTCCTCTGCGTATGCCGCCGCCAGGCACACCGGTTGCTCCACCTTCAAATCGAGAAGGTAGAGGCGATTACGAGACCTCGATACCTTGGCTAGGAGTCGGCCGTCCTGGTCCCTGATGCGCAGTACCCCATTGCGTATCAGCACCTCCGCACCGTGCTCATCGAGCTGTCCTAGGCTGACGATGCTCGATCGGAGCTCCGGGATGTAGTAGACGTCCGTGAGAGCGCGGTGCTCACCGTTCTTGCACCGGAAGAGCACGGTACCGCGCCCTCGGATCTGCACCCGGGAGCCATCGCCGAACCTGACGCTCCCGGCGTGCTTCTCGTCCAGCTCGGAGAAGGCGGCGCGGCAGCCTGTCATGTGGTTGCTCACCCCGGAGTCAAGGTACCACCTCGGCTCTGACTTGTCTCCGGCAGCTCCCAAAAGGACCTGCGCCCGCGGCTCATCAAGGTGAACAACCGGCGGCGCAGACCTCTGCTCCAGCTTCACCGCCTTTGCTCCGCCGCTCTCCACGCAGAACACCCCCATCAGGAGCGCGTGCTCGCCGTCACTGTCGTCCCGAGCAAGGTGCGCCTCCTCCTTCCTCTCCGGCTTCTTGTTTGGGCACTCCCGTGCCCAGTGCCCCACCTCGCCACACTTGCGGCAAGCATTGGGGTCAGGGAACTTCTTCTTCCCCCTCTTCTTCTCTGCCGGAGCCTTGCCACGCTGCTTGTTGCCGCCGCCACGGTCACCACCACCGCGACTGGAGCCTTCCCCGGTCTTGCGCTTCTCCTTCATCCGCGCCGACCACTCCTCCTCCGTCAGCAGCAGCTTGGGCTTCTCCTTCTCCGTCGGCGCGCGATCCTCCACCGCGCGGAGCCGCCCGGTGACGTCCTCGAGCGACAATGTGGACAAGTCCAGCATCGTCTCGATGGACAGGGCAAGCTGCGCGTATTTGGCCGGCACGACGCGCAGCAGCTTGGCCACGACGTCCTCGTCGTCGACCGGCTTGCCGTAGGTGGCCAGCTGACTCGCGATCGACTGCAGCCGAAGCGCGAAGTCCTCCACGGCCTCTCCGGGCTTGAAACGAAGGTCGTCGAACTTGCGGCGCAGCTGCTGCGCCTTCGCCTTCTTAGCTCGGTCCGAGCCGAGGCGGAAGGACGCAAGCATGTCCCACGCCTCCTTCGCCGTGTTCTTCGACCCGATGGCCTCATGGAACTCGGACGGCGTGGACGCCATGAGCGCCTTCATGACGCCCACCTCCGCATCCTCACCGGCATTGCCGGTCTCCACCGCCGCCCACCACCGCCGCGCGCGCAGCTTCCACTTCATGTGGATAGCCCACTCGCCGTAGTTGGTGCGGGTGAGCATCGGCCAGGTATTGGACCCGCCGACCTCCCTCACCGTGCGCACCTCTACTGCGGGCTGGGATGCCGAGGCCAGCTGCCTCTCCATGGCCGCTGCTGCAGCCGCCGCCGCAGCTGCCTCTGCACCGCCCCCTGCGCCCGCTGCAGCAGTGTCCATCACCGGCGACTACACCCAGCGACTTGTACGGCTCCGATACCAGCTAATGGCACCGATACCCAATGCCCAGGTGAGCAGCACCTGCTCACCTTCCCTCTACTCCTCCCTACACTGAGGAAGAAGAAGAGCTCAGCTCTCTTCAGCACACACACACTCTACACGGTTTCAGTTCCTGAAACCTGAATAACTCAAGCGATAGTGGCAAGAGCTGCCTTTTCCATTGCATTGCTTCCTAATTTATACAAGCAAGCTACCAACTACATAGTACATGATGGTATGGCTGAGTACAGCCCCCATCACCTTAGTACAGCCAAGACATGGCTGTTGTACCTCTACCTACTCCTAGAACATGGTATACATCACCTTCTACCAACTATAGTACTAGGGATGGCCTATTGCCATACAAGTTGCAGTGTTCAGGGCTGGACAACAGAGCTGACCATGTACCTGCCCTTGACTGCAATGGAGGATCAGCAGATTATGTCTAACAGGAGCCCCACCTCACTGCCCTCAAGCGTCTCCTCCGCTACCTCCGAGGCACTGTGGGCTACGGCTTACTTCTTCACCGGCGGTCCTCCTCCACTGAGATGGTTGTCTACACCGACGCTGACTGAGCCGGATGTCCGGACACTCGGCGCTCCACCTCCGGCTACGTTGTCTTCTTGGGCGGCAACCTGGTGTCCTGGTCGTCCAAGCGTCAGCAGGTGGCCTCCCGCTCCGGTGCCGAGGCGGAGTACCGCGCCGTGGCCAATGGCGTGGCGGAGGCCTCTTGGCTCCGACAGCTCCTGGCCGAGCTCCACAACCCTCTTCTCCGGAGCACGCTTGTCTACTGCGACAACGTCAGTGCGGTCTACCTCTCCACCAACCCCGTGCAGCACCAGCGGACGAAGCGTGTGGAGATCGACTTTCACTTCGTCCGTGATCGGGTTGCCATCGGCGAGGTGCGAGTCCTACATGTACCTACTACGTCCCAGTTCGCAGACATCTTCACCAAGGGCCTCCCATCGACCTTCACCGCCTTCCGCTCCAGCCTCAACATCACCAGTGGCTAGTTGCATCTGTGGGGGGCTCGTATGTATTGTATTTTCTTTTCCTGGTATTCAGTCTGACTCCGCTGCGACGGTAGTTCAGACTGCGGGGGGTGTTGGAGTATATGTATATGAGGCCCATGTGGCTAGGCCCATGAGGCCCATGTATGTTACACTATATAGCTACCCTCCTAGGGTTAGCCTAATTAATCTAGTCCATTCATTCCAACACATATAACATTTGTTTGTGCCATTTTGTAGTAATAAAGCAGAATGCATAAAACAATAGTGAGTGGCAATTACTTGTCTCAGTAAAATACCTGAGCACGCATGTGCAAATGCAAAATGATTGTGCTAGCAATTTTAATTAGTAATATTTCTTTCAAAAAAATTTAATTAGTAATAAAGTATTTCTTTTTAGAAGACTTCTTTTTTATCATGTGCCTATAATTTAGTTGTGAAAGATGTATGTTGAAAACTTCACCTTTGTGTACTTCGCTTGCTCCAGAACCCATGTCTGAAATCATGGAACAGAACAAACAAGTTAGAATAAGAAAAACACAGAGAATTCCTATAGAACCAAGATCTTATGCTAGGTATGAATGATTTTTTTTTGGGTTCATTTCTCAATAGCAGTCGCAATTTCTTGGGAACTTATGTGCAGACTTGCTGAAGCAGTACTCTAGTGTTTTGACCAAGGCACTTTGAGCCCCACAACCCATAAAATTACCAATGTAGTTCTACATGATCAATAAAAAGCAAATAGCTAGGTACTAGAAGGCATAAACAAAACCCATTACAACACTGGCTAATCACCTAGGATTGAATCAAACAACGAGTGTGTTTACCTGGAAAATTAAACCAGCGGCAAGGACAGTGTGCACAGGAACCATTACAGTGCTCCGGAAAGCCTGCATATTGGAAAGCATAATTAGTGCAAATTATCTGTACAAAATTACAGTGACAAATCATCAGTAAGATGAATGCATGTTGGCATAAATTTAAATGAAAAAAAGCTAAACAAGGTAGGATAAGGGTAAAACAAGGTGCAATATTAAGTATTAACAATAGATAAGAGACAAGATGGAACTGTATATTGTAATTGTGAACAATAGTAAATGATGACAAATAACTTTTGTAGTATAACTGCACTTATTTGTGTTCTATCAGTTGAATTAGTTATATCTGAAACAAGGTACTGTAAGCAATGTTGGTAAAATACATACTATGTACAACACTTGCTATGTTTATGTCTTTCTGTCTGGAATGAGTAAAGAAGCTTAAAGGAAGATTAGAAGTAGAAGCATGGTAACCTGAGGCATGATAAAAGCTACAACAATAGCAGCAATATAGTTTGCTAATAATAAACCAGATCCGAGGAATGCAATATTTCTGACACCAAGCTTTGTTGCCAAAGTTGATATTTGGTACCTGGTGGGAAAGACGTTATACAAAGAATGTCAGCAATTCAGCCAATAATATTTCTTTTAGAAGGTTCTCTTCTTGATGTTTTTCAATCTTAATTGAATATGAAGACCTCCAAAGTTAGAACATATAATTCACTTACTAATAACTGCAAGTTTCACCCCCTTTTTTCTTATTTCCGTGAAATCTATTTGTATACTAAGCTTGCTTGTATTAGACATCTCACGAGCTCACCCTGTTTTACCCTCCAAGTTGATAACCATGTGGTTCGACCAATTACCCAACCACAAAAATGTGTACATATGCGTCTGCATTAAAGATACACCCACCTAGGAAAAAGGAACCATTTATGCACTCTGTTTTCCACTTTTCCTTGTACTACTACAGCTTTGATAAGAGATTCCTGAGCAAAGTTTTGAGTAACTACTAGTGATGCACCAAATCAAAGCAACATATCATAATAATATTTTTGCTACAGAAAAAGATGCTGCCATAAGTCCATATTAACAAGTTTTCTTCTTAATACAAAGATACGCAGTTCTCCTGCGTGTTCAAGAAAAAAAGAACCATGTGAAGCTAGAAACTCACTTGCGATCTCCTTCAACATCAGGGAGATCTTTGGTTATAGCAATGACCAAAGCAAATAGTGTCACAAAGCATGTAATGAAAGCAACAGGGGAGCTGCATATAGAAAAATATCAAACACGTTAATCTCTGAATGTTTGTCAGTTAGATAAAAGCACAACTTGTACCACTGCTAAGTAAGGGGCATGGACTACGGAATGTCTAAATATAACCTGAATGCAGAAGCAGCTCCAAAGAAATTTCCAGTAACTACTTACCTCCATTGGAATGTAAGACCTAGTGCAGCCCTAGTAGCATAGTACACACCAAAGTTGAGAAGGAAACCGCGAACCTAATCAAAAGTTTTGAAAGGTGGGCTAGTCAAAAACATACGTATAGTATAATGTATGAATTGTGTTTATTAAATATGGGATCTAGGAAACAAGATCAAGCAGCATAAACCCAGATTAATAAGATCAGAATTTGTGCATTAGCCAAAGGGTGCCTAGTGAACTGGTTAGGTGGCCTCGGCGGCACTCCTCAGGTCCTGAGTTCGACTCCCCGTGGGAGCGAATTTCAGGCTGTGGTTAAAAAAATCCCCTCGTCTGTCCCACGGCCAAAGCGCAGGTCAGGCCCGGCCCGGTTCTCACAGGGCAACCCCTGTGTTATGGTGGGGTTCGGGGGTTTTCTCGGCCTGTGAGAAGGTCTTCTCTCTTACAACAATGCCCAGGGGGTGGCTTACCCCCCGCAGGTCGAGTTTTTTTAGAATTTGTGCATTATGTACCAGCTGTAACTGAAGTTTGGAACTACCTCAATATTTGTTTGTAAAATAAAAGGATGAAAAAGTTGAGGCAAAATCTGCAGTATTTCATCATGTAAGAAGGCCTCCTGAATTTTTTCCTAATAAAAGTTGGTATTACTTAACCTTAACAAATACTCCCTACGTCCCAAAATAAGTGTCGTTCTTGCTTCCCGAGGAGTCAAACACTTTTGGGATGGAGGGAGTAGGTTTGGTGCTGCCATTATGTTCAAGCTGTTTATTTTTACCAAGCATAGTCTAATCAGGAGTGATTTGATATCAACTATGTTAAGGATGAATGAAAACAAAGAAAAAGAAGCAGCAGTTTTTTTTCCATCAAAGAAGAAGCAGAATTTCAATGATGTTACTAAAATAAAATAATAAATACAGAAGGGAGGAGCAAAGCACCGTTGCAATGATAAGAAAAGCAGCAACCGGATATCTCTTCAGTCTGAATGGAGGAACAGAATATATAGTGCCAAGAAATAGGCCAAGGCAGTATAGAGAGGTAATGAAAGGTCCAAAGTTCGATATAACAATTGAAAAACCTGCAGCTGCAAATAATATCACCAACAGCCATGCTGACTCAACTGAGAGATCACCAGCAGCAATGGGTAAATATGGCTTGTTTACCCTGTTCAATAGCATAAAATCAGTAATGTTTGATGTGCAAGAAAGTGTTTTGGAAATATTTAACTTCCAGTATTAATTCATACTCCCTGCGCAAATTGTAAGTTGTCTTTTCCAGATACATAGCTTTTACTATGTATCTAGACATAATGTATATCTAGGCGCGTAGCGAAAGCTATATACCTAGAAAAGCCGGAATGACTTACAATTTGGAACGGAGGAGGGAGTAAAAAGCATCTGGATCATTAGGTACTAAAAATCAGCCAATTCATGGAAAGAGTATACATACTTGTCAATAGCAACATCATAGATCTGATTAATCCCAACTATATAACCATTGCCACAGATCAATGCTAAAAGCCCATAGAATGCTTTGAATAGCAACCACCAGTTTATCAGATGGGAATTCTCTATCAAGGCTCTCGCAACCAATGCTCTGCATCAACCCAATGATATCAGTACCAGAAGAAAAGGTACTCCCTCCGTTCACAAAAGAATGCAATTCTAGCACAGTACCAAGTTAAAGTGTGTTGAGTTTGACTAACTATAAATAAAAAATATCAATATTTATAGATATTTATAATATCAAATAAGTATCGTTAGATATGTCATGAGATATATCTTCATACTATACTTATTTGGTGTCATGAACATTAATACCTTTACCTATAATATTTGGTCAAACTTTAGACATGTTAACCAAGAATGCACCTAGAATTGCATTCTTTTGTGGATAGAGGTAGTACAACCTAGTTGACATTATAAATATAACAATAAAGCAATAGAAACTCACATGGATCCTAAAGCAGTTCCTCTGATTGTGTGTGGCCTTAGAAATCTCCAGCAGGAATCCTTGAGGTCTAACAGTGTCTTCGATAATGGAGCTGATCCAGCAGCATCAACTCGAGAGCATTGCTGCAAGAGGATCAGTAAAACCAATGTTGTAATACACTAATAACATCCAAAAAGATGTGCCTAGTTTAGTTAGGTAACTACAGGGATGCCCTAAGTAATAGCAATGACAAGCTCATCCATTCATAATTCTCATGAGTAATGTCGTTAATAATGCAGTACGGTTCAAAGGTAGTCATATCCTCCATACTTTGATTGGCATCCATTTTTGTGGAGCTTTGATGATAATTAGGGTAACTAGGTAACTAGGTAATCAAATGGCTGACTGATGTAATTGACGGGCAAACATATTTACACTATCCAAGAAACTAAACAAATTAATTGGCATCCGTGTTTACACTTTGCAAGTGTGTCTAATCTAGAAACATTGTTAAAGAGTGCGCAATTAAAGGCCCGTTTAGCAGGGCTTCTCCAGCGGCTTCAGGAGCCGTTTGGAGCTGTTTTCTGTCAAATAGGGTAAAATGAAACGGCTCCACCGATGAAGCCACTAAAAACGTGCTCTCACAGAGCTTTGGGGTGAGAAGGAGCCAAAAATAGTGACTTCTCCCGGCTTTACCTCATCTTACGTGGCGTTCTGTGACAGCATGTTTTAAGGAACTCTATATGTGGAGCTGTTTTGCCAAATGACTTACCAAAACGGCTCCAGCTCCACCGATAGAGTTGTTTATGGAGCTGAAGCCCAAAAAAAGGCTCCACTGGTGAAGTAGAGCCGTGCCAAACGGGGCCTAAATTTACAAGGCAAAAAATTCAAGCAGATAGCAATATACATTCAGACCCCACTCAATGAATAGTTAGTTGAACACCCACCAACTTCACTAATATGTACAGTAACCTTTACAAATGCAAACATGAATCGCACATTCAGAAATAGCAGTGCTATAGTGTGCCCCTCCAAGCACAAATGCAGAATAAGAAAGTCGTGGGATGTATGTAACTATGTACCGTATCTGACAACGGTTAGTGCATGCTCTTAACAGGTATCGCAATTTATTAATCCTTGCCCTCCCTAGAAGAGCAAGCAGCACACTCTACTTGAACAGTTGGATTTACTGGTGTGGAACAATGACATTGGCAACAACGCTAGCAGTACAGTTTGATTGGCACGATTGCTGCAGCCAAAATCGGAAAAACACCGCAAGCAACCGCAGGGCAGTATTGTACTAGAAACGGGGATCAGGCCATCAGGGGACTTACCCGCACGGTGCCGCGGCGGCGCTCGCGGGCGGCACTGCAGGGAGCGCGAGGGCCGTGAGGGAAGCGGCCTGCGGAGTCGGAGGAGAGGAGTGGCGACGCGGACCGCGACGGGCTGAGCAAACGGATGGCGGGGGCAGCGAGGAAGCGAGGGGCGGTGACGGGAGTGCGGAATGGGAGCGGAGGGGAGGCCAGTGGAGCCATGGTGGGAAGGAGCCGGGGAGCCGGGCTTGGACTCTGTTTTTTTTAGCCACCCGTCGCCATTGGTGACGTCGACGCGAAAAGGCAAGCTGAGAAGGGAGTGAGGCGGGTGACGAGAGCCGTAGGTGTGTTATCCTGTGGCTGCTAATGCGGTGCGGCGCTGCTGACAGCGTCAAAAATGATGCTACTGCTACAGTGCTATCCTCTGTATTTCTGATTTCCTTTGCTGCCTCGGTATATCTCTGAGTTACGTGCATATTTTTGCATATTTGCATAATAGCGTGTCCTTGCATCTAAGAATTGTCATATAGCATATAGATATAAACATATTAAACTAGCGAGATATTTCGTAGAGTTCGTTGTGATGTATTTTGTCTTCGCTGTGTAATCTATTAGTGTCGTTAGGTATTACAAATATTTATACTTTTTTTCTATAAACTCGGTCAAACATAAAAAGATTGAGTTAAGGTAACCCTAAAAATTGATTTATTCAGATACAAAGGGAGTACTAATAATAGTGAAGCACCAACTAATTAGCAAACAATGGAATTTTTTGCAATTTAAACGTGAGGGTTGTCTTTTCATTGGCATTCTGTTAGGTTTCGTTCACGATGACAATGCTGAACATGACTTGTTTTGGATTAGGAGAAAATGTTCTTGGGAAACCATCTTTTTTTTTTCTAGAACACGATTTCACGCGTATTTCATTAAGAAGGAGATGTGCTGAAAGAACGGTGAACACAACGCAACTATGGGAAAGCCCCCATAGTGCTGGATACAAAACCAGCAAGAGAGTGGTTAGAAACCTAGACGACAACATACAACATAAAGAAAGGTGAAAGGGAGAGGCCCTCCACCACGAACCTAAACAACTGAACATGCAAAGGAAAATACATCAACGCAAAGCTGCCAGCAAAAGAGATGGAGCTGTGGTGGCCAAGCATCCACCAGGAAGCGACGAGACTCCGGCGGCAAAGTATCCGCCTAGGCGACAGACGTCAAAGCATCCGTCCGAGAAGAAGGGGTGCCAACACGCCCTCAGCGCGCCGGCATGAGGGGGGCACACCCGAAGCGACATTGGCGGCAAAGTATCCGCCCGAACATCAACAACGGCAAAGCATCCGTCAAAGAGCAGCAACAACGACGAAGTATCCGTTGCGAAGAACCAAACGATGGCGGCAGCATCAATTAAGTTGGACAGGACAACGTGAATACGAGCTTGAAGCGCACACCGGCACAACACAGGAACGAGCGACTCCGATGAGAGCAACGGGAGATGGGTTGCAGAAGTGCTCCAACGAGGAAGGACCTTGACATCCGCAGACACCAACATCGCTGATAGAGCACACGAGTTGTCTTTTCGACTCAGCCTGCCCCAAAGAACATGAACTTCAACGACCCTTCAAGAAGATAGATGGCGTGATTACGCCACCGCCGCCGACCCCGGGAACCCGGGCAGGGTTTTCACCCAGTGTATGTTCACCGGAGCAGGCCATTTGCGACACTCCAGCAGTAGTAGCACCAACGGCAAACCCGCCCGCCAGATTTGACCGCGCCAGTGTCTCTACCGCCAGGAACCAGCAGGCAAGCATAGGCCGGATGGGGACTGTAACACCTCGGGTGTTAAGCATGCATTAAACATTGCAAAGCATGAGCATAAATATCATCGTGCATTCATAATCACATGAAATATAAAGGAAACGTCGGTTTAAAACATGTGAAACATAACTTTGAAATATGAATGTTGCAATTGCTTGTTTAAATATAACTATGCAACGGTTATGCTTGTTATGCCATTAATACATATTTGTTTGATAATGCAAATAATTTAGAAATGTTTAGTATAAAATTTGGAGCAAGTTTTGTATTCAAAAGTTTCTCAAAATTTGCTTTTAAAAATAAGTTAGAAAATAGAATTTTGATTTAAAATGAACTTTGAATCCCCATTTCAAAATCTATTTAGAATTTCAAAATGTGCCCTAAAGCAATGTTGTAAAGAATTAAATTCTAAACAACTTTTGTGTTGGGGACCAGTTTTGAAAATGCCATTTTCTACTTCAAAATTTGAATTTAGAAACGTTTAGAAAATTTGGATTTGAAAATAGAAAAGAAAAATGCTTTTTTGGCTTACTAGGCCAGTGCCCCGCTTTCGGCCCACCCGAGCAAGCCGGCCTGTTCCTCGCGCGTCTGCCTCCCCGCCCCCCGCGCGCGCTCGGCCGACCGCGGCAGCAACCTTCCGCGCGCGTGGATGCCACTCGCCGGCGACGGCTTACGGGTGGCAAGCCCGCAGGCCCCACCGAGCCGCGCCTTGCCCTCTTGAGCCGTCTGTGCCCGCTCCACCCTCATTCCTATCCCTTTCGCCTTGCCTCCTCTCGCCAGCAGCGTAGCAGAGCAAGTCGCCCGGCCGTCGCGCCATCATCACCGACGTAGCTTCGCCACCGCCAAACGCTGCCGCTACTCCACCTGCGTCCAATTCCTCGTGGCCCCTGCTCCGCGGCGACCCACTTCATCTCGTGCTCCCTCCAACAGCCACCAACGTCAAGGTGAGGGGCCGTATTGGCCGTCTTCCTCTCCGTCGACGTAAGCGCTATCGTGGCTCGCGCGGCCAACCCCGCCAATGAGCCCTCCTCTTGCCCTTTCCGCGAGCACCGTGTTCGCCTTAGCCTCGCGGAGCTCACACGCCGCTTGTCTTGCACGGCCATGGCTGGAGACGGCGTGCACACCAGCGTGCCGCACCACCGCTCCGCCATGCACGCTAGCGAGCTGCTTTTAAAGGTAACTCCGCGCCATCTTCCAAGTCTATCTTGCTCACGGCATCGTGGGGAGTCCTACAGTGCCAGTCCCGTCGTCGGGGACCTCACCGGCGGCGAGATTCGGCCGGTCAACGGTGACCCTGCCTCGGCTCCAACCGACGCGTGGGGCCGGATGACCCACGGACCCTAGCTGCCAGCGCCTGCGGGTGCACTGCACCGGGTGCACCCACCGTTTTCAGCGGCTGGGTTTTTGAATTGATTTCGAAAATGCTTTCCATAAAATGCGAAAAAGATTTCAAAAATCATATCTTGGTGTATAGTGCTCCAAAAATGATGAAACTAGTTTTGGTAGACTTCTTCAGAGTAGATCTACAGTTAAAAAATATTGTATGTCAAATTTGTGATACTTTTATATAGGGTTTTATTTAATTCTTGTAATTGTTGTTTTCTTAGAAAATGCATAATAAATCATAGGAAGCTCAGGAAAATATGATTCTAGTTTTATTACTCTTCTTATGTGATGCACTTTGTATGAAAAATATATGTCATGCATGTTATGTAGAAAATTTTTGATGTGTAGTTCAAGTGCCTTTATTGGCTGATTTTTGTTATTTTTGCTAGAGAGATAAATTTGTATAAAACATGCATAAGATAAATCTTTTATAGTGTTTGTTTACTGTGTAGACCATGGAAAAAATACTAAATCTGTTGTTTGATACTTTTCATAGTACAAAGTATTTTCATGCTTATTTATATGCCATAGCTTGTTATTTTTGTGTATGCTGTTTACTTATCCAAATCCCATGAAAATTTTATGGTAGGATACTTAGAGTAAGACTATGCTACTGTATTTTTAATAGATTTTTCTATACACTAGAAATATAGGTTGCTGTTGTAACCATAGTTTAAAGTGAATATGAAGTAATATTCTTTATGTATCATTAGTTTAATAATGAAGCTTTGTGTATCTTTAAAGCACCAAATCATTTGCTGGTGTTACTTGACAAGTTAATGTGATTGCGTTGATAAAGTGTAGTAGCACTCATGTTAGAGTTAGGTTAGTTAGCAAAAAAAGATGAGAATTATTAGTAGAAGAGAATGCAGTAGATGACATGCACTAGTGGTAACTATCATTTGAATGACGTAGACTACCTTGTATAAAGGTTTTACCTAGATGCTATCCAATAAGGTCTCAATGTGTTCATTTGCACAATATGTCATCATGATCGTCGCATGCCATCGTATCCGATGCACCGTTTACATATTCACTTATACACTTTCATCATATAGGATCGCAAGGGGAAGCGCTAGTGGCAGTGCCAGAGGAATAGACCGGGTCCGATCCACAAGAAACCCAGTCACAGGAGGTGCCCGAGGTAGACGAGTAAGAAGGGGACCTACCTGAGTGTGTGGACCACCAACCCAGTTCCTTCGAACGAGGCGAGCCCCGGAGCATTCTAAGTTTCCTACTTTATAAAAGCAATTCCTTATATATATATATATATATATATATATATATATATATATATATATATATATATATATATATATATATATATATATATATAAGTTTATATATTGTTGTATTAATTTATAGGAGTTGAGTGAAACCATTGATGCATTTATTTCTATTCTTGCCTACTTTATTACATTTTTACCCTTTTAGGTTTATGATCGAATACTGCTTAGCCCTACTTAGACCGGTAGCGATCGGTGATTTTCGGTCACCTGCAATTATAGGTGGTTACTGGAATATTTTTAGCTATGGAATGGATGAAATCATGAAAATAACCATGTGTTGATGGATAACTGGAGACCGAACGGAAAAGTTGGAGGCAACCAGACAGGGTTCTGGGGTGCTATTAGTTTTCCATCTGTGTCGGTTAAGGACCGATCGTTGCTTATCCCTCTTGTCATGTTGAACGCATGCCTCACATTTAGCTGGTCAAATAAAGTACTTTTCGACCGCGAAGCTAGTGACACTTTTTGGGTCAGGATAAACTCGGATTGGCAGACTGGTGCCGAAGGAGATAAGACGGGGACGCGAAGAGTGAGCTCAAGGTGCATCCTGATAGTTGGACGGTCCCTGGGTAGTGCGGTTCATGATTGTTACCCCGCGACGTTTACCTGAAAAGTGTTATTGGTGATATATAGCTCATTTGATCGGTGAGTGTGGTTTGTATGAGGAATAAATCACCCGCTGGTTAGGAATCGATTCGAATCACCATCGCTCCTAGATAGTGAGCACTTGACATGAGTTACAGCATCGTAGTAATGATGATGGAAGTAGGATGGTTATGAGAATAATGTTATAAAGGCTAAACCTGAAATGGTAACCGGATGTTATTGATTAATCAAGTGATTACTATAACATAGGTGCTTACCTAGCTGGATGAGTTATAATAAATATAATGCAAAGTACCTAAAATGATTTATTCATGATAATTTATGCTTTTCGCAAATGAGTCAGCTAGTCCACTAAAAGAAAGTCTTGCGTATTTCTTGGTGTCACTTTATTTTTTATTTAAGGCGGGTAAGTCTAGCTAAGTACTTTCTTGTACTCAGGGCGTTGTTTCCATTGTTGTTGTAGATGGTCAGATGTACTACGACTATTGCATCAACTGCCTGTATCCGGCGATGGGTGATAACTAGGACCAAGGGCAATGGTCACTCCGTATGTCTTACCTAATACTTTTGTGGCAAGTGACTATTTTCTGGCACTGTATTTAAACTAAGTGTGTGGGTGTGGTTTATGAAATCTTTTGCTTCCGCTACTTTATATTGAACTTGGTTTGTAATAACTTTATATTCTAAACTCCGATATATTAAACTGTCGTTGCGAATTTTATGTAATATGTGACTGTGGCTGCTAAACTTGTACGATCTTAGTTTGTATGTGGTTGGTTTGAAATCCTTTGTGGTTTCACGGACTAACATGTTATATGGGCTTAAATTTGCTAAATTATCTGATTCGGTGGGTGATTTTCTTACTTAATTTCGCATAATTGGTCAGTTCTGTTACAGGGATGTGGTCACGGCAAACACCAGCCAGCTGGGGAGCGATCACGGTAGACGCCGGCCGGCCGGCAGGGACCACCAAGCCCGCCGCCACGGGCCTCCCCACATGCCGGCACGTGAACAATGGCAAGCACGGGGCCGAAGGTGTCGAGCGCAGCCCCCTGGCCAGTGCAAGGGCCGCCCGGCTGCACCGATGTTCTAGGGAGCCGGATCCTCGACGCCAAGCAGAGAAGGGGAGCCGCCCCGTCCACCACTAGCAGGGCGAAGCCGGCCGCCGCTCGGACCGCTGGCCACCGCCACCTCGGCCCCGGCTGCTTGCCCGTCCAGCCCCACACGAAACCTGCCGCAGCCGCCCAGAGAGGTCGCAGATCCGGTGATGGGAAGGTAGATTCGGCCCCAGGACTCCGAAACCGGCTCGCTGGAGAAGCCAAAGGTTAGGTATGTTGGTGGAGAGGTAGGAGGGAGGGGATGTGAAGGGAGAGAGCCCAGCCGCCGCCGTCCTCGCCGTCCGCCGGCCTCCGACGTCGAGCTCTGACGACGGCCGGGCTAGGAAAGCGCAGAGGTGGGGCCCCGCGACGGCGCTAGGGAGGATGCCGCCCGAGTCGCCCCCAAGGGAGAGCGACGCGGAGCCGGTTCGTGGTTATCCGTATACACTCCCTGTGCGTTACACCACCTGCAAACTTTGGAAACCATCTTCTCGGTACTGTCATTGAAAAGCTGTTAAATCTTGCCTAGAAGTTTCGTGATCTATAAACGGGTGTCACATTTCTTAGGGTGCAAATTATTTTTGAAAAAACAACTCAACTTTTAAGCGAAGTATATCTAATAAAAACGAAATTGCTATATCACACCCATGTGTTTTGTTGTTTGTTGGCACCCGAATTTTTTGTCCGCTGGACGATGAATCCACATCTGGTCTGTGCCGGTTGCTTTGTGACACTGATTTGGAGGGCCCACTTCGAATGTTACTGTTTCAAATTGGGAGTTACGCCTGTCCGTTTCTACCTGCCTCATTCCTCATTTCCGCATCGTCTTCTTCCCAGCGACGCTTCCCTGGTCAGAGAAACGATTCCATTCCAGGTTCGTTGCTTTTGCTTTTTCTTCCTTTGGCCCTTTGGCCCTCGTTTAGATTGAAGATTTTTTCAATCTGATAAATAGTACCACTTTCGTCTTATTTGACAAATATTGTCCAATCGTAGACCAACTAGGCTCAAAAGATTCATCTCGTGATTTTGAACTAAACTGTGTAATTAGATATTTTTTTTACCTACATTTAGTACTCCATGCAAGCGGCTAAAAATTGATGTGATAGAGAGAGAGTGAAAAAACTTGGAATTTTGAGGTGATCTAAACATGGGCTTGATTCCATGAATTATTCGTTGTTTGGGTATGCTGTATCCGCATTCTGCTAGGCCGCCGTCGATTCCAGTGCCACCAAGCCCTCCCGTGTCCGCTGCGTCGCCAGAGACGACGACCACCACGACGAGGTGCTGCAGCCGGCTCGTCCGTTCAAGTCCCCGCGGCTCGCCTCCGCCTCCGCCTCCCACGTTACGCCGTCGCCCCCCACGCTATTTTCTCTGCCCCCGCCCCCGCGCCCAGCTTCATGCTGCTTCGTATGCTACGCCCGACGCTGCGGCGGCCATGAATGCCTCAGTATCCTGAACGCCGGCGCCACCGCGTTGTGGTTGCTGTCGTTGGAGTAGCTAGGTTTAGCTGATTTGAGGTTCGTTCTGGTGGAGTGGAATGTCGCGGATTTGAGCTGCATAGGGTTGGGGATGGGGTTGAGGAATTTTAGTATCAATTTTGGTCCCCTGATTTTGATTTCCATCTATTGTGTTGGCTTATGTTCCCCTCAGTTTATTTGATCTGATAGGTTGCTTGTGGTTGCTTCACTAGTTCACTGCAGCCAGTTTACGATTTCTGTTCATGCTGTGTTTTTTCTTTTCATTTCATCAGATCTTGTTTTCTTAACTGAAATCGGAGCAAATAATGGTTGCTGTGTTTATGGCACCATAGTTTCAATGGTGTGATAACGGACTAGTATGGATATATAGGTCACTTTGTAAGTTGAATTTTCAGGACATGTGAACATTTCAGTGATACATGGTGTAGCGAACTGAAATGGAGATTAGGAGTGCAGCGTATCCACATGCTGAAATTTTTCTTTTTAAATTTCTCAACTGGTTCAAATCAATATAGGTTCAGATCTGGTGTCTTGTGGGGTTCTGGGTTGATCCTTGTTAAATGTCTGCAGCGGGTGCATCAGACATTTGGTGTCTTGTGGGGTTCTGTGTAGTTTAGTATTGATAATACACAGCTAAACTGAAAATGGCAGGTAGAAACGATGCTTGAGAGAATTATTTTGCTGTTTGAGTTACGTCCTGTGTAGTGCTACTTCAGATTCAGGTTAGGTTTTCGGTCCAGCAAACTTGAGAGCCAGGCTATCTGCCTAGTTGTGTGACATTGCATGGGTTAGGAAGTTGTTTGGCAAGGCTCTTAAAAGTGCATGGAAAGATCACTAAAATAGAATGCCCAAAGTATCTCTTCTGGATATCTGTAATCCTTGAAATTGTAAGATTGTAAACTGAATTAATTTGTTACATCTCAATCACCTTGTATGACTAATTTTTTTGGGAGGTTTAAATTCATTTTTGGAATAAAATCTTTACCGGACAAATCAAATTGCAACATATGTGGTTATTTTAGTCAGTTAGATTCAGATCTTTCAGTTCAGCCTAATCTTACACATCTGTGTTGTATCTTTAGTATGACTTGTTCTCCTTATTTCATATTGCAGGCGGTTGTGGGGCTTTTGTTGTCCTTATCACTAGAACTGGTGTATTGAATCATCATATAGCAAGACATATAGTAGTACTGTTGGTGAGTGCATTACTTTGCTGTTTGTACTAAATTCTAGGATCTCCAGCCTTCACTTAGAAATTAACTAAACTCTGAAACTATGTGCTCTACCCTGTTATTACTAGTTGTTGATTTTAATTCTTCCCAGCCATTGTTCAATTAAATCATTGTGTACTATGTGTACTGATTTTAGTGTCCAGCTATTATACTATCTTGGTGGGATGGCTGCATTCATAGTTACTATGTGCTCTAGCCTGTTAGTACTAGTTGTTTATGATCCTCTTTTATCCATGGTTAATCTTACTGGAGTTTGGTTGCATTCAGAGTTAGAATAGCTTTCAAGGACGATATGGATTTCTTGTGACCTGTATACTCCTGTAAGTACAAGCATTATTTGCTGTGCATTGAAAAGGATACCTTGTGGTTCGGTGTGGAGTTGTTTTCTTAATTGCATCTTGTCACTCCATTGGGAGGCGATGCTTGCCACTCCATTTATAGGTAGAGGTGTTTTAATTTGCTTGAGATGGGGCGAGGTTGTCAATGGTCATCGCCGAAAGCAAGCCGATGCTGTGGGGGATGTGGTGTGCACTGCTGCGGTGTGTGTAGTAACTCATCAATTGCGTGTTCGTGCTGCCACTTTTAGTCCCCTTGTTGTCGATCGTGGGGCAGAGGCTGGGGGGAGGAGGGGTGGCAATGGTGCCGCACCAACTTGTTGAGGCGGCCATTGCATAGTTTGTCTGAACTGTGCATATTTATGTTGCTACTCATATGGGTTTCATGCTTTTAGCCACTGCCTGTTGTCTGAACATGTTAGGAGTTGAGTGAACTGGTTACTCAGTGTAGTCTCCAACCAACATTGAACTGAAACTGGTAGCTGACTATTGTCTCCAGCCATTCTTTCTAGTGATTCCTTCAGTTTTGTGCTAACTGCATGTAGAGTACAAATGCTATCCCTCAAATGTTCCTATGTTTTTCTTATCTAGTGATTCTTTGTATGTTGTTGCTGTTATGACCGGCATCCAGTATGCCAAGAGGAGGCCCATTAGTGGCTAGGTTAGGCGCAGCCGCGCAGGAGCTAGGGGGCTATGTTAGACATAATCTGCTGATCCTCCATTGCAGTCAAGGGCAGGTACATGGTCAGCTCTGCTGTCCAGCCCTGAACATTGCAGCTTGTATGGCAATAGGCCATCCCTAGTACTATAGTTGGTAGAAGGTGATGTATACCATGTTCTAGGAGTAGGTAGAGGTACACCAGCCATGTCTTGGATGTACCAAGGTGATGGGGGCTGTACTCAGCCATACTATCATGTACTATGTAGTTGGTAGCTTGCTTGTATAAATTAGGAAGCAATGCAATGGAAAATGCAGCTCTTGCCACCATCTCTTGTGACTTCAGTTTCAGCTGAAACTGAGCAGTGTGTGTGTGCTGAAGAAGAGCTTCTTCCTTGGTTCAGGGGAGAGGGAGAGGGAAGGGGAGCAGGTGCTGCTCACCTGGGCATTAGGTGCTAGTGTCAACACGTGGTATCAGAGCCGTACAAGTCGCTGGGTGTAGTCGCCGATGATGGACACTGCTGCAGCGGGCGCAGGGGGCGGTGCAGAGGCAGCTGCGGCGGCGGCTGCAGCAGCGGCCATGGAGAGGCAGCTGGCCTCGGCATCCCAGCCCGCAGTAGAGGTGCGCACGGTGAGGGAGGTCGGCGGGTCCAATACCTGGCCGATGCTCACCCGCACCAACTACGGCGAGTGGGCTGTCCACATGAAGTGGAAGCTGCGCGCGCGGCGGTGGTGGGCGGCGGTGGAGACCGGCAATGCCGGTGAGGATGCGGAGGTGGGCGTCATGGAGGCGCTCATGGCGTCCACGCCGTCCGAGTTCCATGAGGCCATCGGGTCGAAGAACACGACGAAGGAGGCGTGGGACATGCTTGCGTCCTTCCGCCTCGGCTCGGACCGAGCCAAGAAGGCGAAGGCGCAGCAGCTGCGCCGCGAGTTCGACGACCTTCGTTTCAAGCCCGGAGAGGCCGTGGAGGACTTCGCGCTTCGGCTGCAGTCGATCGCGAGTCAGCTGGCCACCTACGGCAAGCCGGTCGACGACGAGGACGTCGTGGCCAAGCTGCTGCGCGTCGTGCCGGCCAAATACGCGCAGCTTGCCCTGTCCATCGAGACGATGCTGGACTTGTCCACATTGTCGCTCGAGGACGTCACCGGGCGGCTCCGCGCGGTGGAGGATCGCGCGCCGCCGGAGAAGGAGAAGCCCAAGCTGCTGTTGACAGAGGAGGAGTGGTCGGCGCGGATGAAGGAGAAGCGCAAGACCGGGGAAGGCTCCAGTCGCGGTGGCGGTGACCGTGGCGGCGGCAACGGCGGAAAGCAGCGTGGCAAGGCACCGGCGGAGAAGAAGAGGGGGAAGAAGAAGTTCCCCGACCCCAATGCTTGCCGCAAGTGCGGCGAGGTGGGGCACTGGGCACGGGAGTGCCCAAACAAGAAGCCGGAGAGGAAGGAGGAGGCGCACCTTGCTCGGGATGACAGCGACGGCGAGCACGCGCTCCTGATGGGGGTGTTCTGCGCGGAGAGCGGCGAAGCAGAGGTGGCGGAGCTAGAGCAGAGGTCTGCGCCGCCGGTTGTTCACCTTGATGAGCCGCGTGCGCAGGTCCACCTGGGAGCTGCCGGAGATGAGTCAGAGCCGAGGTGGTACCTCGACTCCGGGGCGAGCAACCACATGACAGGCTGCCGCGCCGCTTTCTCCGAGCTGGACGAGAAGCACGCCGGGAGCGTCAGGTTCGGCGATGGCTCCCGGGTGCAGATCCGAGGGCGCGGCACCGTGCTCTTCCGGTGCAAGAACGGAGAGCACCGCGCGCTCACGGACGTCTACTACATCCCGGAGCTCCGATCGAGCATCGTCAGCTTAGGACAGCTCGATGAGCACGGTGCAGAGGTGTTGATCCGCAATGGGGTGCTGCGCATCAGGGACCAGGATGGCCGACTCCTAGCTAAGGTATCGAGGTCCCATAACCGCCTCTACCTGCTGGATTTGAAGGTAGAGCAGCCGGTGTGCCTTGCGGCGTCGTGCTCGGAGGAGCCGTGGTTGTGGCATGGTCGATTCGGCCACCTGAGCTTCGACGCGCTCGGGCGGCTGGGGAAGATGGTGACCGGGCTGCCGCAGATCAAGCACACCGGCGAGCTTTGCGACAGCTGCCTGGCGGGGAAGCAGAGGCGGCTACCGTTCCCCAAGGCGACAAGGTATCGCGTGGCTGATCCGCTCGAGCTGGTCCATGGGGACCTTTGCGGGCCAATCACGCCGGCGACGCACGGAGGCCGGAGGTATTTCCTCCTGCTCGTGGACGACTGCAGTCGCTACATGTGGCTGCAGCTCCTGACGAGCAAGAGCGACGCGGCGGACGTCATCAAGGGCTTCAAGGCTCGAGCTGAGGCGGAGTCCGGGAAGAAGCTCCGGGTCTTGAGGACCGACCGCGGCGGTGAGTTCACGGCGGTGGAATTTGCCACCTACTGCGCCGAGGAGGGGGTGGGGCGCCACCTCACCACGCCCTACTCACTGCAGCAGAACGGCGTGGTGGAGCGCCGAAATCAGACGATCGTCGGCATGGCGCGCTCCATGATGAAAGCGAAGAAGATGCCGGCGACGTTCTGGGGCGAAGCCGTGACGACGGCGGTCTTCATCCTGAACCGTGCGCCCACGAAGGCCCTGAAGGGGCAAACTCCGTTCGAGGCTTGGCACGGGCGCAAGCCGAACGTGGTGTTTATGCGCACGTTCGGGTGCGTTGGCTACGTCAAGACAACCAAGCCCGGCCTCGGCAAGCTTGAAGACAGGAGCACGAAGGCGGTGTTCCTCGGCTACGAGGAAGGATCCAAAGCCTACCGGCTGTACGATCCGGCAAGGGGCAAGGTGATGGTATCCAGGGACGTCGTCTTCGACGAGGCGGCGGCTTGGGACTGGAATGCCGAGGAGCTGGAGGCGGAGCAGGGCCACGGGCTTGGAGACACGTTCGTTGTGGAGCGGCTGGTGGTGCACGGTCACGGCGAGGCGGAGCAGGCTCCAACGACCAGGGAAGCGGGACAAGGGGAGTCGGCGGCCGGGGAAGCAGCAGAGCCCACGGCGGCGGAGGTGGAGGAACCACCTAGCCCACCGGGAGCAGGGCACTACAGCTCGCCGGGCCCAATGGCGGACTCCCCCCCCCGTTTTGCACGAACAGGGGACGCCGGGAGCATCGATGGTGGAGTACGCTACTCCACCGTCCAATCTCGACGAGTTCGTGGACGCGTTCCACGAAGGGGAGGAGATTCGGTTCCGGCGCGTCGACAATGTCGTCGGCAACGCGCCGGTGCCAGGACTGGCTGCGCGCCTGCTCGACGACGATCAAGCACTGCTGCTCATGAGCGCGGAGGAGCCGGCCACGTTCGCGGTTGCGGAGCGCGACGCGGAGTGGCGACGGGCCATGATCGAGGAGATGAAGGCGATCGAAGCCAACAAGACCTGGGATTTGGTCGATCCGCCGTCGGGCTGCCGGCCGATCGGACTGAAGTGGGTCTATAAGGTCAAGAAGGATGAACGTGGCGCCGTCGTCAAGCACAAGGCACGCCTGGTGGCGCGCGGCTTCGTGCAACGCGAGGGAATTGACTTCGAGGAGGTGTTCGCGCCAGTGGCGCGGATGGAGTCGGTGCGGCTCCTCGCGCTCGCGGCAGCCAAGGACTGGCAAGTCCACCACCTCGACGTCAAGTTTGCCTTTCTCAATGGCGATTTGGCGGAGGTGGTCTACGTCAAGCAGGCGCCGGGGTTCGTGGTGAAGGGCGCTGAGCATAAGGTGCTGCGCCTCAGGAAGGCCCTGTACGGGCTGCGGCAAGCGTCGAGGGCGTGGAACGCCAAGCTCGACGCCACCATGGCGGAGCTCGGGTTCGCACGCTGCGCCACTGAGCATGCGCTGTACACCCGCCGACGGGGGAAGGAGCACCTCATCGTCGGGGTGTACGTCGACGATCTCATCGTCACCGGGGCGCGCGCGCAGGACATTGCGCGTTTCAAGGAGGAGATGGGCGCCAAGTTCCGCATGAGCGACCTGGGAGCTCTGTCGTACTACCTCGACATCGAGGTGAAGTAGAGCGCGGATGCAGTGAAGCTTGGGCAGCGCGCCTACGCGCTGAAGCTGTTGGAGCGGGCGGGCATGGCGGGCTGCAAGGCTGTGGCCACACCCATGGAGGAGCGGATCAAGCTCTCGCGGGCAAGCTCGGCGGCGAAGGTAGACGCTACGCTCTACCGAAGCATCGTCGGCGGGCTGCGCTGGCTCACGCACACTCGGCCGGACATCGCGTTCGCGGTGGGTTACGTGAGCCGTTTCATGGAGGATCCAAGGGAAGACCACTGGGCGGCAGTCAAGCGGCTGCTCCGCTATGTCCAGGGCACGGCAGAGCTGGGCATTGTCTTCCCCAAGCGCGGGAGCATCCAGCTCTCGGTGTTCAGCGAGGCACCGCCCAAGGCCTCAGAAGATGCAGCGCTGACGGTCTTCAGCGATGCGGACATGGCCAGCGACGTTGATGGGAGGCGGAGTACTTCGGGTGTCCTCGTCTTCCTCGGATCGTCGCCGATTGCCTGGCAATCCTTGAAGCAAAAGATGGTGGCGCTGTCGACATGTGAGGCGGAGTATGTCGCAGCAGCCACGGCGGCATGCCAGGTGGTCTGGCTGCGGCGGCTGCTGGCAGAGCTCACCGGAGCCCAGGTCCAGCCGCCGGCACTCAAGGTGGACAACCAGCCAGCAATTGCGCTGGCAAAGAATCTAGTTCTCCACGACAGAAGCAAGCACATAGATGTGAAGTTTCACTTTCTTCGTGATTGCGTCGATGGAGGGCAGCTCGTCATCGAGTTCGTCGACACCAAACGGCAACTCGCTGACATCCTCACCAAGTCACTTGGTCGGCTTCGGTTCCAGGAGCTGAGGGGGATGATTGGCATGGTTGAGGTCAAGAAAGGACAACAGGATTAGGGGAAGATTGTTAGACATAATCTGCTGATCCTCCATTGCAGTCAAGGGCAGGTACATGGTCAGCTCTGCTGTCCAGCCCTGAACACTACAGCTTGTATGGCAATAGGCCATCCCTAGTACTATAGTTGGTAGAAGGTGATGTATGCCATGTTCTAGGAGTAGGTAGAGGTACACCAGCCATGTCTTGGCTGTACCAAGGTGATGGGGGCTGTACTCAGCCATACCATCATGTACTATGTAGTTGGTAGCTTGCTTGTATAAATTAGGAAGCAATGCAATGGAAAATGCAGCTCTTGCCACAATCTCTTGTGACTTCAGTTTCAGCTGAAACTGAGCAGTGTGTGTGTGTGTGCTGAAGTTCCTTGGTTCAGGGGAGAGGGAGAGGGAAGGGGAGCAGGTGCTGCTCACCTGGGCATTAGGTGCATTTAGCCATATATAGGAGTTGTAATACCCGTGGACAGAATTAAGCAAAGAGTAATCATATTACTCGGCTTCCCTCTGGGAGCCGGGAGTTCCAGAACCCTAGCCGCCACTTCCCTCTCTCTCGTCGTGCGACCACGGCGCCTCGCCGCCGCACGACGTTCAAGCCCCAGCCACCGATCTCTCACAGCTACAACCTCCGATCGACAAGGCACAGAGCGCAGTTGCCTACCAACCTGGTATCAGCGATCTCAGGTTCGATGTCGCTTCCGTTGCCCACCTCCTCCACACCGCCGATCGTGCCCTCCACCTCTGTTCCGCTGCCGTCCACCTCCGTGCCGCTGCCACCTTCTACCACTAGCGCCATGATTCCATCGTCCCCGATGCCGCTAGGCTCCGCAGGGGCATCCGCTGCCAACGGCGGTCCGACCGTCCTCACGCCCACGGAGGTCATGCAGGCCATCCTCGATCTGGGCCGCGCGGTGGGTGAGATTCGCGCCTTCCTGGGCGGATCAAATCAGGTGCAGCCGCCTCCCCAACCGCAACTCCCACCACGGCCGCCGCAGCAACAACTGCCGCCGCCACCGTCCCCCGTGATCGCGACGTCAGGGTTCGCGCCCCAGTAAGGCCTGCCGTCCGACGTGCACGGATCATCATCACGGCCGTCCGTGCCGATCCCATCGGGTGGGGTGCCGATCCAACAAATTCAGTTTCCGCACTCCCCGTTTCCGCTGCCGCCCGGGCTGTTCGCGGCGCCGCCGGCCTATTCATCCTCCACGACGCAGCCATGGCTTCCACCACCGTCCTCCGCCGGCGTCGGGTCCTCCTACGGGGGTGCTCCGACCACGGGGGTCCTCTATGGTGGCACCGACGGGCCGCTGTTCCACGGCAGCAGCATGCCATCGCCCCACCCTTCAGCGGCGCCCATCCCGGACGCGTACGGAGGAGGGCCTGCCTACGGGGGCGTCCCAATCTATAGTGGCGGTGCATCGAACTATGGCAGCCAGCCGCCATTCGGCGCCTCCACCTATGGCAACCAGGGTGGCCAGCCGCCGTTCGGCTATGATCCGCAGGCCAAGTTCTATAAGCTCGAGTTCCCGACATACGACGGCACCGTTGATCCGCTGAATTGGTTGAACCAGTGCGACCAGTTCTTTCGCGGCCAGCGCACGCCGGCGACCAACCGTACCTGGCTTGCGTCCTACCATCTCCGCGGGGGCGCGCATACCTGGTACTACGCCTTGGAGCACGACGAAGGCATGCCAACGTGGGAGCGTTTCCGTGACTTATGTCGCCTTCACTTTGGGCCGCCGCTACATGGCAGTCGGCTGGCTGAGCTCGGGTGGCTGCCCTTCGCCACGACCATCCAGGAGTTCGCCGACCGCTTCCAAGCGCTCGCCTGTCACGCATCGGACGTCTCTACGCGCCAACGGGCCGAGCTTTTTGTCGGCGGCTTACCGGAACACATCAGGGTGGATGTCGAGATCCACCGCCCGCAGGACCTACAGACGGCGATGTACTACGCCCGCGCATTTGAACGGCGGGCGGCGGCGACTCCTCCGGTGCTGCCTGCACGCGCCGCCCGACCGGTCCAGCGGGCGGGCCTTCCAGCGGCGCGCGCACCAGGGGCCGGGCCGGCTGCGCCTCCAACAGCGGGAGCGGGCGCCCCGGGCGGCCGCACCTTCCGGCGACTCACGCCAGCCGAGCAGCAAGAACGGCGCCGCCAGGGGCTCTGCTACAATTGCGATGAGCTCTACACCCCGGGCCACGTGTGCCAGCGCCTCCTCTACTTGGCAGCCGACGACATCATCGAGGAAGCCGCGCCGCCACTAGATGATGTGGTCGCACCGACTCTGCAGGAGGAAGCCGCCCCCGAGGCCGATGTTGCTAATGTCCTTGCGGTCTCCCTCCATGCTTTTGCAGGCATTCGGACGTCAAACACCATGCTGCTCCCGGTGATGATCAAGGGGGAGCGCCTGCTGGCGTTGCTCGACACCGGCTCCACCCACAATTTTCTCAGTGGGGCGACGATGAGGCGCCTTGGGTTGGCTCCGGATGGCGGGGAACACCTCCGCGTCACGGTGGCCAATGGGGACAAACTTCGCTGCGCGGGGATCGCCCGGAACGTCCCCATCACCATCGAGGGGGAGACCTTCACCATCACGTGCGCCGGCATCGACCTGGGCTGCTTCGACTTCATCCTCGGCTACAATTACCTGCGCATGCTCGGCCCCATCACTTGGGATTTGGAGGCCAAGACCATCGCGTTCTGGCGAGGTGGACGCCGGATCCAGTGGCAGGGCGTGGGCGGCCCTGAACCACCCGAGCCTTCCTAGCAGGCTGCGACGACTGCTGCTGCCGGCCAGCAGCCCCTGCTGGATCACCTCCTCGAGCAGCACGCGGCCATCTTCGCCGAGCCGCGCGGTCTTCCCCCGGCGAGGCCGTACGACCACCGCATCCACCTGCTGCCCGACACGGCCCCAGTTGCCGTCCGACCGTACCGCTACCCCCAGCTGCAGAAGGACGAGCTGGAACACCAGTGCGAGGCCATGCTCGCCCAGGGCATCATCCGGCCGAGCACCTCGCCGTTGTCCGCACCGGTATTGTTGGTCCGCAAGGCGGACGCGTCTTGGTGTTTCTGCATCGACTACCGTGCCCTCAACGCCAAGACGTCCAAGGACAAGTTCCCGATCCTGGTGGTGGACGAGCTCCTCGACGAGCTCCATGGGGCTCGCTTCTTCACTAAGCTCGACTTGCGGTCGGGCTACCACCAGGTGCGGATGCACCCCGACGACATCGCCAAGACTGCCTTCCGCACGCATCATGGCCACTACGAGTTCCTGGTCATGCCGTTCGGGCTCTCCAACGCGCCGGCGACGTTCCAGGCGCTGATGAACGACGTGCTTCGCCCCTACCTGCGGAGGTTTGTGCTGGTTTTCTTCGACGATATTCTCATCTACAGCTCGTCGTGGGCGGAGCATCTGCAGCACATCGCCATTGTCCTCAACGAGCTTCGGGCGCACCACCTCCACCTCAAGCGCTCGAAGTGCTCGTTTGGGGCCATGTCAGTGGCCTACTTGGGTCACGTCATCTCCGCTGACGGCGTCGCCATGGACGCCGACAAGGTGGCCGCAGTCGCGGCATGGCCACCTCCACGCTCGGCCCGGGGACTTCGTGGCTTCCTGGGCTTGGCGGGCTACTACCGGAAGTTCATCCGGGAGTTCGGACTCATCGCGGCTCCCCTGACGCGTCTCTTGCGGCGAGACGCGTTCGACTGGGACACGGAGGCTGCGGAGGCCTTCCAGGCGCTGAAGCGCGCCCTCACCACCGGGCCCGTGCTCCAGATGCCCGACTTCGACAAGCTGTTCATGGTGGACTGCGACGCATCGGGTGTGGGGTTCGGCGCTGTCCTTCACCAGGGCGCCGGACCTCTCGCCTTCTTCAGCCGTCCGTTCGCGGCTCGACATCTTAAGCCTGCAACTTACGAGCGTGAGCTCATCGGTTTGGTGCAGGCCGTGCGCCACTGGCGGCCATACCTTTGGGGACGACACTTTCTTATTCGCACTGACCATTACAATTTAAAATTTCTCTTGGATCAGCGCTTGTCCACCGTGCCTCAGCATCAGTGGATCAGCAAACTCTTCGGCTTCGACTTCACGGTGGAGTATCGTCCTGGCCGCCTCAACACCGTGGCGGACGCCTTGTCTCGCCGCGACTCAGAGCGGGAGGCTGAGGGCACAGAGGGTGCAACGGCGTGTGCTCTCTCGGGCCCCTCTTTCGCCTTCCTCAACGACGTGCGCCGTGCCACCAGGGAGGCCGAGGACGCCCAGCACCTGCTCCAGCAGCTGGCCAACGGGGCGCTGGCTGCCCCCTGGCGCATGGATGGTGGGTTGCTGCTACATGGCGGCCGGATCTTCGTCCCCGACCACGGCGACCTGCGCCACCAGGCGCTGCTGCTGGCTCACTCGGCCGGCCATGAGGGTGTCCAAAAGACGCTCCACCACCTGCGCACTGACTTCTACATCCCGGGCGATCGTGCGCTGGTCCAGGACTGGGTGCGCCGTTGCAGTACCTGTCAGCGCAACAAGACGGAGACGTTGCAGCCAGCCGGCCTGCTGCAGCCGCTAGAGGTGCCCTCCCAAGTGTGGGCGGACATTTCCATGGACTTCATCGAGGGGCTGCCCAAGGTGGGCGGAAAATCCGTCATTCTCACGGTGGTCGACCGCTTCTCCAAGTACGCGCACTTCATCGCGCTCGGCCACCCCTACACCGCCGCGTTCGTCGCTCGCGCCTTCTTCGACGACATCGTCTGGTTGCACGGGTTTCCCTCCTCCATCGTCAGCGACAGGGACCCGGTGTTCACTGGGAATGTTTGGCGCGACCTCTTCCGATGCACCGGCGTCAAGCTGCGCATGAGCACGACTTTCCACCCCCAGACTGACGGCCAGTCCGAGGTGGTTAACAAGGTCGCCATGTATCTTCGATGTGTCACAGGTGATCGTCCGCGCGCATGGGTGGATTGGCTATCTTGGGCCGAGTACTGCTACAACACTTCGTTCCACACGGCCCTGCGCGCCACGCCATTCGAGGTGGTCTACGGTCGCCCCCCGCCGCCCATCCTGCCATACCAGCCGGGGTCGGCCCGTTCCGAGGCGGCCGCGACGCTTCTCCGAGACCGGGACATGATCTTGGCCAAGGTGCGTCAGCGCCTTCTCCAGGCGCAGGAGCTGTCCAAGAAGTACTACAACGCCGGGCACCGCGACGTGGAGTTTGCGGTCGGGGATTGGGTCTATCTGCGCCTGCTCCACCGGACGGCTCAGTCCCTTGACCCTTGGGCAAAGCGCAAGCTCGGTCCGAAGTTTGCCGGTCCGTTCCGTGTTCTGGAACGCATCGGTTCCATCGCCTACCGCCTGCAGCTTCCGGAGGGCGCACGGCTTCACGACGTCTTCCACGTGGGGTTGCTCAAGCCCCACCGCGGCAACCCTCCTGCAGCAGCCGGCGAGCTGCCCCCGGTCCTCGACGACCGGCATCTTCCTGCTCCCGAGCGCGTCCTGCAGGCTCAGCAGCGTCACGATGAGTGGCGCCTGCTGGTCAAGTGGCAAGGCCTTCCCGACGACGACGCCACTTGGGAGTCTCTTCCGGAGTTCCGCGAGCAGTTTCCCGACTTCCAGCTCGAGGACGAGCTGTTTGTGCAGGCGGGGAGAGATGTTATGACCGGCATCCAGTATGCCAGAAGGAGGCCCATTAGTGGCTAGGTTAGGCGCAGGAGCTAGGGGGCTAAAAGCCCATATTTATCTTTAATTATTTATTTTCCATAATTAGTAGAGCAATTAGCCATATATAGGAGTTGTAATACCCGTGGACAGAATTAAGCAAAGAGTAATCATATTACTCGGCTTCCCTCTGGGAGCCGGGAGTTCCAGAACCCTAGCCGCCACTTCCCTCTCTCTCGTCGTGCGACCACGGCGCCTCGCCGCCGCACGACGTTCAAGCCCCAGCCACCGATCTCTCACAGCTACAACCTCCGATCGACAAGGCACAGAGCGCAGTTGCCTATCAGTTGCATTGTTCATTTACACTAGCTCAGGTTTGTAGTAGTGCTTCCTGAGTTCATCAGGGGTTGTATTGAGCACATAGAACTTAACACAATATTTTCCAACTGCTCATTTGTGTGTTTTTTTCTAAAAATTAAATACTGTGATCTGTGAGTGTATTTTTCTGTGAAATTAATTTTAACTTGTCTAAACTGTGAACTGGTATGAACTTAATTGTGAATATGAGGTTGCTTCAGCAATCCAGCGTAAGTTTTTTGAGCTGGACAATTTTTGACCTGCATGTAGCCATGGAGATTGATGAATTTCTACTGGAAACTGCATTAGAATTCTACTGAACTGTGATCTTATTCTATTCCTTTACGTAGAAGCACCATTCTTTTGATTGCACATTTACTACTAGTAAATTGCACACTTCAACTACTGCAATTATGGTGTCTAACATGTGCAATATCTAGTCTTCATAAATAACTTTGTCACTATTTTAGTTAACTTAGAGCATCCAATTGTCCTTGTCCTTTTGGGCATGTTCTGTTGGCTTCAGTTGTACCTTTTAAATGAACTCCCTCAGAACATTGTATAAACTTGTTTTCATCCGTTTTTAAGTGTGAAGTATATGAAAGGGTTAGTAACATTAAGTATGTCTACGTTAACCTTTGTTTTGAGGTCTTCACCTTTGTGGCTTGTACTCCCTTTGGTCACTTGAGGTCTACTCTTATGGCTTATATTCACCTTAGCCACCTTCAGCAATGCTAAACCCATATCTGCAGTTCTGTACTTCATCTGAATGTCTTATCAAAAACTTACGCTGATGTTCAGGGTGGTGGAGACAGCCTGAATCATCTGAATGAGTGTTGTGTCTCCTACCTGAATAAGATTGCCCAAAAACACGTTGGACAATCTGTTTAGCTGATAGTCAGTGCCTTTGTCTGAATCCTTCTCAAAAGAGAGGGTGCTACTGCTACTGCACTACTACTGTACTACAGTCGTTTATAGCGCTGCAATGGTTTAGTGAAATGATCAGCTATCATGTCTAAGTGTTGTTCTATCATTTTTGCTAACTGAAATTCCCTGTGGTGTTGTATCTGTTTTCTTTACTAAATGCAGAGCAAAAAATGGCTGCAGTTCACCTTAGTATGAATCAAGTGATAACCGAGTACCATGAATTCGATTTGCTTGTTTGTTGAATCCGGTCTGAACATGTATTTTGCTGCTGCTAACAGTTTGAAGCTTTCAGCCACTGCCTTGTCATTGTAGTTTAGCGTGAAACTAGATTACAAATGATATTCCGTACATGGTAGTTTTGTGTGAAACTAGAGCAGTAATTGGAATTGATTTGTTTTTGCAATCAAGATGCGTTTGTTAGGTTTCTGGTTTTCCTTTTCACAGTAAAATCTAGCATGGATTTGGATTTGCACAAAACTTAAATTCTCTGAACCGGTGTGATTTATTATCCTTAAGTCATTATCTAAACTTAGTTTTATTGGTCCAGTAGATGGCCAAACAGTGTGTATCCTATATTTCACTAAACTTGGTTCTGCTGTTGTAAGTTAGCCTAGGTAGACATTATTTCTCTTCTTTGTGTGAATTGATAAAACTAAGTGCATGTTTTTTTTTGCTAGGGGATTACGATCACATCTTGCATGATGATATAGGCTTCAAACCTGATGACCTGCATGAGCTCATGCATTCGCTCTCATATGTGTAAGTATACCAAGTAGGGGCTCGAAAAAAACTTTTGTGGATTTTGTCTTGTTATGAAACTTTCCTGCTCACAAGCGATTTCCTGGGACTTTATTTCATGTACCAAAGGAGCACAACAGCCATATCAGTTGGTAAGTTTACTTGGGCACCTTCCCTTTTATTTTTCCTTTGTGTCAAACTCTTATCACGTCCAGTAGCTTTTGTATATCAGATTTGTATCAACTGATTTCCTTGTTTTGCCTGGCTGCAATTGCTTGCATCTACTATGCACATCTCGCTACTGCTTAGGTTGGCTAGTTCATAAAGTTCGATAAGATGTCGGAGATATCCTCCAGCCACGATGGGCATACTTCGGCGGGCAGCGTCCCCATCCAGGAGTTGTCCCATCTGCGTGACAAAGTGAGTAGCTCGATGTTCTTGTGCTGAGCAGGAGAATGTGTCGTGGTTTTACTTTTTGGTGGATGGTTGGGTCTGAACTATGGTAGTTGTGTCAGGTGGCGGTAAACACTCCATGAACTTGTTCTGGCACTTGGTGACGACCTCGCCTTAGGAAGACTTAACCTGGTAGTAGGATATTAATGTTACTAACCTTGGGGATATGACAAGTTAGATCAGTTCTCCAGTAAATGGAAGTTAAATGCTAGTTTTAAAACATCGTTGCCGCAGTTATGCTTGGGTGGCTGTAATGCAGGGAATTTGTTTTTCTTTTCCATAGCACTTTGGTGATACCAAAGAACTATTTTTAAGCATATGTAAACCAAACAACTTAAAGATTCAGTTACATAATTGCAGTCTTGTATAATGTAAGAGCATCTCCAACAACTTGGTAAAATTGACTTGCCAAATCTTGTGATTTGGCAAGTTGCTATTTTGTTTTGGCAAGTGAAAAAAGCCCTCTCTCCAACAATTTGCTATTCCAACTTGGTAAACTTGAAAAAAAAAAGTAGGCCCACCGGTAGAAAATCCAACTCCGCGATCATGCACTCTCAGCCGGACCACTTTGCAGATTAGTCCCTGAACTTTCCCGAAATCAACCAAGGGCATATCTATAACTCTCTGTGTCTGGCACTTTTTCAGAAAAGTCTGGCAAGTGTAATCTATTCATGTCTTGGGTCCCTACTGCTGGCTCCGCTCGCCGATTTCACGCCATGCGCCGGAGATGACCATGGAGGCAGGCCGCCGGGAGGAGATTTGCCGGCCATGGAGGCGCGCCGTTGGGAGGGCCTTCCGCAGGGGAACCGCGCCACCGCCTTGGGGCCGGCCGGGGCGGAGGCAGCTCGCCGTGGAGGCTCCCCTGCAGCTCGCCGTGGAGGCTCCCCTGCGCTCGGTGCGGCGGAGCGGTCGCGCGACGGCATCGCGACGGACGGCGCACGACGGGATGGCCTCGCGACGGCGGGATGACCATGGACGGCGCACGGTGGGACGACCATGGACGGCCTCGCGACGGACGGCGCACGGCGGGACGGCGGAGCAAGCCAGCAGCAGGCGCACGGCACGGGACGAGGCCGACAAATCGCGATAGCAAGTCCGCTACGCGTGCGGAGGCCATGAATAGCAACTTGGCATAAATAACAAGTTGGTTTGAGGAGTTGTTGGAGAGGGAATTTTGTGATTTTACCAAATTTATAAGAATAGCAAGTTGTTTTAAGGAGTTGTTGGAGATGCTCTAAATTGCAAGTGTCAGGCACTGCAATTCTAGTTCTGAGCATATGCAATATGTTGTTGTTGATCTGTTTGGCTCGTGGTTTTGTCTTTTTTCTGCTAGCTGATCTAAGTGGCTACTGGTTTTGCATTTTCTGCAGCTTGTCTTCTATAGAATGATGTGCAGAACTCAATAGACTATGCATATCATGTGTTACGAATAATACCTGCAGGTTATTGCAGCTGTCAGAAGTGAAACAACTAAAATAAACCTCAATGCATCAGATTGGAACAAGAAAAGTGATATAATTCATTTAGGAAGCGAGCAGGCTACCTAGGGTACCCAGAATCAGTGCGAAAAAAGTGATAACCACTCTCAGATACATTTAGAATGAGTTAGTGATTCGGGTATAAAATAACACAAGAGAATACAACTACTGATAAATCATCCTTTATGCCCTCCTTTGACCACAATGTGTGCAGTTAAATTTGTTTCTGGCTTTGCTTCTTATGTCCTCAACTATTCCTTTTTGCCTAGTGACTGTTTTGGGCCTTCCTCTTTTCTGAGCACTATCAGGATCTTGCAAAAGCACTATACCACTTTGTTGAGCAGATTGTGTTTGAGGCAGTCTGGCTTCATCTGTTGGTTCATTGAGTTTCCTTTCCATTCGCTTGGCTTCTTCTAGAACAAAGTAACAGAGAAATTGAAAAGTCCCATGTCCTCAACTATTCTTGTGTTTTGTGATTGTGCTTCAATAGAATAAAATTGTGATCTGTCCTTCTATAGAAAAAAAATTATTTCTTGTGATCTGTCATTGTGCTTCCATAGAAAAAATTGTGATATGTCCTTCTGTAGAAAAAAAATTGTTTCTTGTGATATGTCATTGTGCTTCCATAGAAAAAATTGTGGTCTGTCCTTCTATACAAAAAAATTATTGTGATTTGTGATTGTGATTTCATATAAAAAAATTGTGATCTGTCCTTCCATAGTAAAAAATTGTCTCTTGTGATCTGTGCTAAAACATGTTAAAATCTGTTGTTTGTGATTTGTGCCAACACACACCTCTTATTTGTCCTTGTCATTTCATAGAAAAAACATTGTCTCTTGTGATCTGTGTTAAAACATGTTGAAATCTGTTATTTGTGATTTGTGTCAAAACACACCTCTTATTTGTTCTTGTCATTTCATAGGAAAGTGGTTTTATTAGCTATTTGCAGAAGTTGAAATTGCTAGGTTATAGGCCAGCCACTTCTTGAGAAATATTATGTCAGTAGCTGTGTTTATGCTTAGTTTAGCCTGATTTAACATAATTTGCTATTTGTTGTCGTGAACTTCGTGAGATTTATTCTTTTGTGCAACAAATCAGAAGTGTGGGTAATGAGATGGATGTTGTTTTGTTAGTGTCCTTACTTGGTTAGTGAAACGTTTTTAGTGTAGTATGTTAATTGAATGTGTGAAAGAGTGAAATTTAGTTGTCTGGATCTCAGCTACTACCTTGACTGCTCGATTTGGATTGCATACATGCTGTTGTAACTAGTAGAAGCCAGACATGGGCCATCTGCTCTTAGTTATCCCTATCATAGAAGATCAAAGTTTCCTGTAATTAGGTGGCAATTGTTTTCTGTGGACATGTTTGTTTACATATAATTTGTGTCTGGCTCAATTTGGAATGGGATTGATGTAATTACCAATTTATTATGCATCTCATTTGTTCAGTGACATGATTTTTTTTCCCATTCTCATCCATTTCCAGGTGACCAGGATTCTATTTAGTATATGTGCAGAGAAGCACCAAAAGCTGTTATAGAGCTTGAGAACTACAGATTACCATTTTCAAGAACTGAAGAGGGAAATATATACCAACGTGCGTTTGGAGGACAGAGCTTAGGTTTTGGCAAAGGTCATAGTCTGTAACTTGTTTTGGAAAGCACCCTTTTACTTATTGTATTCTGCTTGCTTTAAGTATTTACTATATTCAGATGGACAAGCCTATCGTTGTGCCTGTGCTGCTGACTGAACAGGACATGCTTTGCTACACACACTATATGGTCAAGCAATGAAGCACAATACTCAATTTTTTGTGGAGTGCTTTGCATTGGATATTCTCATGGAAAATGAAGGTAAGATATTTTGCATTGCAAGATCTAAAAGGTGAATCAGAGGAGCATGTCTTTAAGGTTGTATGAGTTTAATTTTAGATTTCCCAGCATGTGTGCTGCTTAGCCCATTATTGCTATGTTGGTCTGTTTCAATCACTACGCTTTTTTCATTTTAATAATTGTTTTCTTGTCGTTTTTGAAAGCCAATAGTTGGCAGTACTTGGTTACTCCTATGTAATTGCACTTTTGTTCACAATACAATTCACGTCACGATATTTTTCCTAGATTCTTGCTGTTGTTTTGACGGGATGATAGTACACGTTAACTGTTTTCACGTCACTATATTCTTGCTGCTGTTTTGGCTCATGGGCCTGGCATATGTTAAAATGGGCCTTTTTCTCGTCAGAGTTATTAGGCTCTTCTATTTTACTCTTACACATAGTTATTGGGCCTTGTTTCTTCTTCTCTGACAGACTACAAGTGCAACACAAAACAACTGCAACAGATTACAACTGCCACAGAATCCATGTGTTACTTCCTCCGAAAACACACCGTTTTTTCCCTGAAGAAATTCGTGTGCTAGTTAAGGAAAAAATACATGGATTTTTTTTTTCTCTGCTGCAACTCTTGTGTTACCTAGGCTGCCAAAAAACGTGTGCTAGATTCAAAAAAACACATGGTTTTTTGGGTGCTTGAATTCGTTTGTTTTTGTGCTTGAAAACACCCGTGTGCTGTTTCCTGAAAAAACACACAAGTTTGGAGCAGACAGGCTCAATAAAAAATGTCGCTGAAAATGGTGCACATCGAGAGTTTTGTCTATTTGGTATTGTTGACCTCGAATTAGGTTTCCTTTCTTGTGGTACTGGTTCCATTAGATTTCATTGCTATTATTACGTTAGGCATACATCTTATTAAAGGTACTCTAATGGAATCTTTAGTTTTTGAACCCATATATCCATCCAAATATAGCTTCTAGTCTAGGTTGCAATCGCTATTCTCAGTTCTCAGTACACTCTAATTGAACCATCATATTTGTATCTCTACATTCTATTCACTTCTATTTATACATAGCTTATAACTAATTAACAAGTTAACAGTTTTATATTTAAACAATGTTGTTTCAAAAGTGCTATATTTTCGACAATCATTTCTCAATGTAATATAATAGTAGAGAACATTAAGAAATTACATCACATAAGTAAAATCGCAATACATTATTTTTCTTTCACTCTCCTATCTCCTTTGCTGCCCTCATCATTTCTCCCTACTCTTCCTTGCTGCCACCTTTCTCACTCCTAGCATGGCTGGGGTAGTGGTGGGCGCAACTGCACAAGAAAGCGACATGGTGCGACGTGCACAAGACAAGTAGTTAGGCAATGTAACGCAAATGGATCTATCAGTTGCACTCTCTCCCATTAAAAAGGCGGTACAAAAGAGACCATGCAAATACAAAAAGCCTCACGGTTGCTCCAATCCGAGGACGAGGGCTCGGAACACCAATGTTGCAAAATCCGATGCTACAATATGTAAGAGAAAGTTCAAGCATGGTCTTGTATGTTATAGGCAGCGATGCCTATAGAAGAAAAATGCTGGCTTTTGTGCTTGTAGCTGCATTGATGCATAATCAATAAAAAATAATCTTCTTGTTTGTTTTTCGTGTCTCAGCACCAGAAAAACAATATCCTGTGTATTTATGTATTGTAATGTAAAGTAGGTCCCAACAATGACGCTTGCCCATTGTAGTAGAAGTGAAAAAATCAAGTATTGGTTTGTGAATTGTGATATGCCATCTGAAGTACCGATATTATGATTCGTACTATAGCTGCTCTTACATTTGGAATTTGGGATCGAAGAGCGAGAGAGGATTAAGGCCCTCTCATCCATCAAAGACCCATACAGGACCTAGGTTGGAGCTCGTTTTCCCCTTAAAAGGAGGGTACACATCAAGTTAGGGCATAAGCAACACAGGCTGTCATTACCTTATTGTTGGTGGTCTCATCTGTCATGTAGGTATAAAGGACGTGAGGCTATCTTTCAGCTTGCCCCACCACTTTCTCTTTCCACATGGAAACGCCTCTTCATTCTTTTCCCTCTCTCTTTACCCTGTCTTGCTTTTTGCTCAGTTGCTCCTTGCATTCCTAAACTGTGGCATATATCTTTTGTCAACCAAGCTCGCGCCTCCCTCTGCAGGGTACTCTGACATCTTATGGAACCATTACTAGAACTGAGGTGGATGGAAGATGCAAACATACAGGCTAGAACTCATTCAGAGTGGATCATTGGAGAAACGTTTAGAGGTCCACTGAAGTTGCTCACAAAAACCTTTATGCTTATACGAAATGGATCTGCGTGTCTTAGCACATGTCAAGCATGTGGACTTCCAACTGTTTGTGTTGGCGAAGCTTGTATACTCTCAGTATCCCTAAAAGAATGAAATTCTAGAGTTGAGATAAGTGAAACATTTTTAAGTTTGATAAAGTTTATAGAAAATAACAATCCCTCCATCCAACAAACTTGATGTTATGCACTTCTGTGATTCAAAAAATATCCTAAAAATTTTGAAGTTATGGGTATTGGACATGCACTTTCTCTGCATATGCCTCCATGCAACACACTTTAATTGGAAAATTAAACCGTGACATTCCTCCTTTTAAGGAAATCTCTTGTAACAAAACATGGGTACTAGAGTCATTTCTTTTCTTCACCAACCTATTTGAGAAATCCTAGAACATAAGTTCTTTAGGACGCAAGGAGTATCATACCTATGTCTCTAAATAGATTTATTATAAAAGCATATTTTATAAAATAATCTAATGATATTTATTTGGTATGAAATTTAAAATCATCTAAAATTTTAGAGCTGAGAATTGTATTTTTTTTAGGGACCGAGGGATTACGCACTTATCTTATTCTGGTCTTTTGTTCTCTTGTTGAAGCGTGAGGTTGTTCAGCCGCTGAACCAGCTGGGAAGCATGCCAATGTGAGGACTAGGCGCCTATGACGTTTCTTTCTTTCTTTCTTTTTTGATCGAATTGGAGCCAAATTATTCGGTCATGGCAAGTACCAAATTATTCGGTCTAGGCACTAGCCCGTGTGGAGCGTGGACGCATGGCAGTGGGCACCACTTTAGCCATTTGCATGTGCGAGCGTCAAAAAATCTCAGCTAGCACTAGCTAGTCAATCTTCTCGAGAATTTCCATGGAAACTGTTCAAACTTCTCCAGCCATCATTAATATGTCCACCCACGATGCACAAGCACGTACTAACGTGAACAATCTCAGCGTGACATTTTCCAGTCCACCATCTTTGATTTTTTCCACATACCTGATCCCAATCCGATTATGCGGGTCATCCAGTCTATCCAGTATCCACTATAAAGCCATGTGCTCGCACCGGTACCCAAAGCACTCCACACAGGCTTCGTTCTGTGTACGTTCTTCATTCGCCAGCAAAATGGCAGCTTCCGTGACGATCGTCGGCTGCTTCCTCGCCGCCCTGGCCCTCCTCACCGTGGCCGGCGAGGCGGCGGTCTTCACGGTGGTGAACCAGTGCCCCTACACCGTGTGGGCCGCGTCCGTGCCGGTGGGCGGCGGGCGGCAGCTGAACCGCGGCGAGACGTGGCGGATCACGGCCCCCGCGGGCACGACGGCGGCGCGCATCTGGGCGCGCACGGGGTGCCAGTTCGACGCGAGCGGGCGCGGGAGCTGCCGCACGGGCGACTGCGGCGGGGTGCTGCAGTGCACGGGGTACGGGCGCGCCCCCAACACGCTGGCGGAGTACGCGCTGAAGCAGTTCAACAACCTCGACTTCTTCGACATCTCCCTCATCGACGGCTTCAACGTGCCCATGAACTTCCTCCCCGACGGCGGGTCCGGGTGCAGCCGCGGGCCCCGGTGCGCCGTGGACGTGAACGCGCGGTGCCCCGCCGAGCTGAGGCAGGACGGGGTGTGCAACAACGCGTGCCCCGTGTTCAAGCAGGACGTCTACTGCTGCGTCGGCTCGGCGGCCAACAACTGCGGCCCGACCAACTACTCGAGGTACTTCAAGGGGCAGTGTCCTGATGCGTACAGCTACCCCAAGGATGACGCCACCAGCACCTTCACCTGCCCCGCCGGAACCAACTACAAGGTCGTCTTCTGCCCCTGAGGCTGAAGATGAACACTTGAACGAAGAAATAAAGGACCGAGGTTGTGTAGTAGCCAGTGTGCTCAACTGGAGCAAAAATAAATAAAGCCAATAGGCACGTGTGATTTCTATGTCACTAATTAGTAATTCATCACCATAATGGAGCATTCTGAAGTTGTTTCTTTACACGATGATAGCGGCTCATACTAAAATTGGATTCTATGGACTGAATCGCATACGACTCAGCATATATTTCTATTCGTACATATGAATTCGTACGTATACAGAGCAAGCAAGGTGATTAGTTGCCGGTAGTGATCTTTGGACGAGGATTCGACGCTTGGACTTTACATGCATGACTACATCTCTCAGCGTGCTCAACTGGAGAAATCATCTAGCTAAAAAAATACTTTTTTTTTTGCGATCACCATGTGATTATATTTCTATATCACCGTAATAAAGCATTTTTCTGTGTTTCTTGTGGTGGTAGTTTTGTTGGTGCCTTCTTCGTGCGCATGTTGTCTTGTTTATTTATTTATTTTAAAAAAAACTTTTGCTCTATTAATATATGTCAGGCATGCTTTTGTCGTTGGTTTTTTTTTTAAAAAAATAGCATGCTATGAAAGTGGGTTTAATTTGAATCTATTTGCTTATGACTTATTTGAATTTGTACAAGGTACAATAGGAAATTAGTTGCAGGCATGAATTCCTGATTTGTGGCTATGCCGAGGATTTGACTCGGCTACATCTCTTCAAATGCAGAATAACTTGTAAACCAGGCAACTAGCAAAGTTGCCTCACTAATAGCATGCTAGACCCGTTACTGGGTTCTAGGGTGGGATAAATACCCAGAAAGTATGCAGAATTCCCGTAAAATGGCTAATTGGGTCTGTCATAACTCTAACATGAAATTGTTTCTCCTAGTCTTAGCAGGGGTGACATAGGGGGGTTATGGAATGTAAGAAATTAAATATCCATCGGGAAAAAAAAAATTCCCCGCAACAACTGATGTGAAATTCAAAATTCTGTACAATTTTAGAAGATGAAGGCGATAAAGATTTGAGCAAGAGATTTTACTAAGCACATGGAAGAAGAATGCACTGAAAACTTCATGTAATCTAGTTTTCAATGTTGCCTTTTAATTTTGTTTTTTTATTTATAATATTCAGAGATTTTTTTTTTTTAAAAAATAGCTTTCGTTTGCATCGTAATACAAACATTACCGTATAAGTATTTCATCATACATAATTGTTGTTCTGAACATCTCTACCCCTATGTCTAAATCCTCGCTCAATGCTTTGTTATGGTGACATAGAAATCACACGTGCTTATGAGCTTTATTATGTCTCCAGTTGAGCACACTGACTACACAATCTCAGTTGTTTATTTCTTCGTCGCATCACTCCCTGTCCATTTTCAGCCGGACGGGCAGAAGACGACCTTGTAGTTGGTTCCAGCAGGGCAGGTGAAGGTGCTGGAGGGGTCGTCGTCCTTGGGGTAGCTGTACGCGAGGGGACACTGCTCCTCGAAGTACCTCGAGTACTTGGTCGGCGCACAGTTGTTGGCCGCCGATCCGACGCAGCAGTAGACGTCCTGCTTGAACACGAGGCACGCGTTGTTGCACGCCCCGCTCGGCGGGGCACCGCGCGTTCACGTCCACGGCGCAGCGCGGGCCGCGGCTGCACCCGGACCCGCCGTCGGGGAGCAAGGCCATGGGCACGTTGAAGCCGTCGATGAGGGAGATGTCGAAGAAGTCGAGGTTGCTGCTGAACTGGTTGAGCGCGAACTCCGCCAGCGTGTTGGGGGCGCGCCCGTACCCCCTGCACTGCAGCACCCCGCCGCAGTCGCCCGTGCGGCAGCTCCCGCGCCCGCTCGCGTCGAAATGGCAACCCGTGCGCGCCGCCGTCGTGCCCGCGGGGGCCGTGATCCGCCACGACTCGCCGCGGTTCAGCTGCCGCCCGCCGCCCACCGGCACGGACGCGGTCCACACGGTGAAGGGGCACTGGTTCACCACCGTGAAGACCGCCGCCGCGCCGGCCACGGCGAGGAGGGCGAGGGCGGCGAGGAAGCTGCCAACGATCGTCACGGAAGCAGCCATTTTTTTGACGAATGCGGAAGGTATACAGAGAACGAAGCGTGTGCAGTGGAGTGCTTTCGATACGGGTGCGAGCAGAGGGTTTTTAGAAGTGGACGGACTGGATGACCTGCAGAATCGGATTTAATCGGATGTGGAAAAAGAAATCAAAGATGGTGGACTGGAAGATGTCACGCTGAGATTGTTCACGTCCGAGCGTGCAATGCATGGTGGAAATTCATGATGGTTATGGGACTTATGGCTGGAGAAGGATGAACAGTTTCCATGGAAAATTGTCGAGAACATTGACTAGCTAGAGCTACTAGCTGAGATTGTTTGACGCTCGCTGGCTCGCACATGCAAATGACTAAAGTGGTGCCATGCGTTGCCGAGTTCGTGTACATGCCATACCGCTAACGTCGTAGGCGCCTCGTCGTCACAATATTTGGCAAGGCCTGGCTCAGCGGCTGAACAACCTCACCCAGTCACCCTCGAACGAGAGGACAAAAGATCCGAGTAAGATATTCCCTCTGTCCCAAAAAAAAACTTACACAAGTTTTTTTTTCTCAAAAAGAATGCTATAAGATTTTTAGGATAGATTAGTGCTCAATGAAAATTATCCATGTACCCCTACTTATTAAAGATGAATCATGCTAATTAAGGAATAAGTTCTTTGTTAAAAGGAATGCACAGAGACATAAAGACTGCAATCTGAAGTTGATATGGCCAAATCTATTATCTAAAAGATGTCACGCTGAGATGTCTGCGGCCTTCGGAAAGAGATGAAGTGTGGGGGTAGAATTGTTTTTACTCGAAGAACTAAAATTTTAGACCATTTAACTCACTTTTATGATCTCATGGTCTAATGTGTTTTAAGGGAGTTAGTTAAAAGTTTAGACATTACTTTAGACCACATGTTTGGAGACTTTTATCTAAACTTTAGATGGTGGAATCCAAACGGACTTTTAGAAAATGCTTCGCAGCTTTGACCCAGTACAATTCTTACTAGTTGCTTTTCGAAAAAAAAGACAGAGAAAAATGCTATATGTCATCCAGACTTGAAGTGTGAATTCAGATCTATAATTGAACCTAAAACGAGCTTATTATAGAATGACTTGAAAATTGAAGAACCTAGATGATCACTTTGAGAGTTCATGTACTAGATAAAAATGTAGAAAAAGTTTAAAAATGAGAATGTAGAAAAAAAATTAAAAACCCACGGTACATTACACTTTTGTTGAAAATGCGAAGCTCGTGCTTACAAATGAAGATCTCAATGGTCGTATACAAAGCAATAAAGAGCGCAAACCAAACAATGCTACAGATCATCGAATACATACAGCTGAGATCGAAATACACGGCGTATATATGAACACAACCAATCCTTTTACCTCCTCAAATCAGCAAGCAATCCTTAATCTGCTGTCGTCCAACGCGAACCGTCTCATCCGTATTACTAAGCTTTATCAAGCTTCCTTCTCGTCGTTTCTCCAGTTACCATGCATCTTGGGCCCCGTCGGCCCTTCCCCGACGAGCACCTTCTCCACCAGCTTGGCTAGCCGCTCCCTCACCGAACGCGGCAGGATCCTCGCGGCGCGGTTGATCTCGCGCCCGATGTCGTACTCCTCCCGCGGCCCCCACTCGCGCTCGAACCCGAGCCACGCCGGCTCCTTGATGCCGAGGTACTCCGCCGACACCACTTCGCACCGCCCGGCGCCGGTGTCCAGCCTGCTCCCCCTGGCGCAGTCGTTCCGGATCCCGATGCCCAGGCTGCTGTTGCCCTGCAGCACCGTCCCGGCGTTCGGGTAGAACGCGTGCCCGTGCTGGGACGCGTACGCCACCGGCCTGTTCCCGACGTCCCCGTCGAGGTACTCCAGCCGCGACGCGTCCACCCAGGTGCCCTTGCTGTGCTGCGAGAAGTACATCCGGAGCAGCTCGCCGGAGAAGTTGCTCACGCGCAGCGTCACGTGCTCCCAGTCGCCGACGTGCTCGCCGATCTTGCCGAGCGGGATCGACGGGATGAGGCCGACCTTGGCGCGCGCCGGCCCGTTGAACGGGTAGAAGATCCACACCGCGAGGTCGGTCACCGTCCCGCCGAGCATCGGTTTCGCCTGCACGTACACCTTCGCGCCGGCGAGGTCTCCCTTCTTGACGTTCTCTCTCTGGTTGCCGTCCACCGGCAGGTCGAGCCAGTACCCGCCGTCGTTGCCGCCGCCCTGCGGGAGGTTTGATCCGTCGGCGGCCACAGGCGTCGGGGTCTGGCTGCCCTTCTGGTACAGCAGCGCGCCGTTCTCGAAGAACCACGTCACCGACGACGGGAAGTAGGACTCGTTCGGGTGCAGGTACACGTGCGGCGCGTAGGCTGCGAGGAGGGAGTTCACCTGGGCCAGGTCAGGCATGGAGGACGTGTAGCTCGCGCTGTTGTTCTTCAGACACGCCAGCGTCGTCGACGCGCCCGCCGGCGTCGCGCTGCTCTGAGCGAGGAACGTGCCAGCGTGCACGCCACGGGCGTCGATGCCACGGACCGCCGGCCTCAGGGTAGCCGCGCTGAAGCCATCCTTGTCGCTGCTCAACACCGAGTCCTCGATCTCGCTCGTGTCGGTGAAGTCGGCGCGGACGCACCTGACCTCGTCGGGTGAAGGCTTGTCCGCCGCGGCCGTGACCACCACGCCGACGGCCTTGTAGCCTTCGGGCGCCGTGGGGAGCCAGAAGTGGCCAGCGCCGTCCGGGCTGGACCAGACGAGGGCGTAGTCCACTGGCGCGGCGAGGAGTGCACCGGTGCCAGACGTGTCCCGACCGACGAGGACGTGACCGAAGAGTGGCCGGTTATTGGGCTGCGCGTAGTGGCCGAGCACGGAGAAGCCGGCGGGGACCGGCGAGGGCTTGAAGAAGGTGGCGCCGAGGCCGTCTTGGCCGCCCTGCGTGGTGGACCAGACCTTGGCAAATGCGGTGACTTGGCGCACCTCTAGGCCTCCAAGGTCTATGCTGCCCTTGGCAAATCCTCCGTCTTCTGAAACTGAAATAGTGCAGTGGTGCCACCGGTGAGCTAAGAAAATTTCAGCGCGGACAAAACCTAAGCTAAATTTCAGACTAGTGCGATAGGCAAATGTTCAGATGTTCAGATGAGTGACACGTTGCTTTTCAACAAGTAAATCGCATGTTTTGTTTCTTTATGCAGCATTAAAATGGAGGAAACTGGGAAAATTTTCATAACCACAAGAATAAAATGTTTCTTGAGCCTGCTACTCGCCTGTTCTGAATAGAGACAAGCATAACTTGAAAGCAACTTTGAGTTGATGAAGGGTCAGTATCTGCTGCCTTCAGAGGTTGGAGCGTATCATAACCTGTTTCTCATTTGATCATAGATAACTAAGAATCTATGCTTATCTTGTTACGTTTCAAAAATAGTTGCAAACAAAGGATCAAACCAAAGGAGGCCCATTTAGTTAATGAATCTAGCAAAGCATGTTCTTTGACGTGATCGCAGGCAAACTATACCTCTACCTAAAGCGCGTGTTTTTGCTGTCTGAAATTCTAAAGTGTCCATCCTTTACATTAGAAACGAAAGGCACTAAAAGAGCCTCCGTACAAGGAAAACAACCCCATCAGTGATTGGACAAACTCACAAACAAGTTGAAAAAGGAGTACTAACTAGTACTGATAGGCTCAAACTAGTACCGAATGTCTCGGGGGAAAACATGAATGCAAGTATCAGTGAGCTTATATATCAGCATGACGTACCTGACGCGGGCACCGACGGTAGCCCAGCCGGAGGAACGAATTGGTCCTCAATGGGCAGCGCCGCCGTCCCCATAGGCACGCAGGACAAGCACGACCTGCTCCTCCGCATAACCCCGACGAGGTCGACCGGAGAAGAAGACGACCGGCAGCCGCAAGACGTGTGTATCCTTGGCAGCTCAGCTCAGAGCCACGGAAGCTGGTATAGAGCAGACTGCAGACGTATCTTTGGCAGCTCAGCTCAGAGCCACAGAACGAAGCTGGTGATATAGAGCAGGAGGCAGCTCGCCGTCTGAACTCTCGACTCCCTTCCCGACAAGTGACAATGTATATATGGGATGCTTCGGCGACACCAGTCGTCGATCTTATATACAAATCCAGCCGCACAGGGGTTGGCTTGTCGGCCACCCCTGCTGCCCGTTGCAAGGAACCGGCGGTTACTTGCAAGAAACCTCGAGCTCTCTCTCTCGATCGGTGCTCGCCGAGGCTGTGGCCTAGCTTTTGTTTGGCGACGACTTCACTGCCCCTGCCTTTAAATGCGTCTTCCTCGGCTTCACGGCTCATCCATATATAGGAGTATGTTTTCGATTGACGACATGGATCTAATCCATTGTTTTGCATTGCCATCCATTGGCGCGCTTCCATCACCTCAACTCCCACGAGATACACACGTCGTGGCCTTGTTTGTTTAGCGTTCCGTCACGGCTTGGACTTGTGTGCCCACCGTGTGTTAGCTTAGCTGGAGCCAAAGGCCGGCATGGACAGATCGACGGACGGACTGGTTCGTTGCTTGTGGCAGCGTCGCGCGTGCTTCGGCACACCGTAAGCAAAACGTGCGACAAAGCAAGGCCAGCGACGACGCGCCTCGGTCTGCGTTGTTTTATGGTTAGGACAGAGCAGGTAAGGCCAGACATGCGTTGTGATGACCAGACCATGGCCCGTTTGAATAGATGCTCGTAGTTTGTTTATTTCACATGAACAACGCGGGATGGCGAAACAAAACGGACAGAGCGGTTGAAAGATTCCGGTGATGATGCAGAGTAACAAAGATATATTCACACAATCACACAGGCGACTTGCAAGGCTCCCTTCCTCCAATGGGATCACGCAAGTTTCAGAGTCCAGACTCATAATAGAACAAGAATCGCGTGCAGTTTCTAGTTAGCCGGAATTAGACTACCCGCACTCATGGACCTCTATATTCATCCTCTATACGTCCTAGTCAGCATGATTCTCTCCTCTATACTCAATTCTCCCGCACCCATCCATCCTCTATATCATCCTCTATCCACTATGGGACCCACTTGTCATTTTATCTAAATATATCCATGTGTGATCTAGTTTTGAAGGATTTATTGAGACGAATTTAATGGTGAAATCGAAATTTAATTTGGATTTTTGGTTTGTGAGTTATAGCATTTTTTCTTTGTTTAGCTAGTGGAGCCCGCCACTATAGAGTATAGAGTAAGCACAGTACTACTCTAAATATAGAGTGAGAGAAAGGATATAGTATCGTTTTAGAGTACCCAGTGCAGTAGTTTTTACTCTATATTCATACTCTAAAACTTTAAAGTATCGTTTTACCGCGGGTAGTCTTAGAACGGAGAACTTGTAAAGAATATGCAACTATCCAAGGGGAATATCCATGTTTTGCGCTGCTGGAAGTCACATCAGCTTGGAGTGGTCCAGGACAAATTTCAACTTGCAAAATTTTGTTTTGATGTAGTCCCTATGGGCCATGTTTAGTTTGCATCAAAATGCAAAAAGTTTTTAAGATTCCCCGTCACATCACATATGTCGGCACATATATAGAGCATTAAATGTAAGTAAAAAAATAACTAATTGCACAGTTTGTCTGTAAATGTCGAGATGAATCTTTTGAGCCTAGCTAATCTATGATTGGACAAAGTTTGTCAAATACAAGCGAAAAGTGCTACAGTGCTTTTTCAAAAAAAAAGCAAACTAAACATGGCCATGGACCATTTCTAGATGTACACATTCAGACGAGCAAATATTATTCTGGTAGTACAGTTTTTTTTAGGAGGGGATTCTGGTAGTACAGCTGGTCTGCCCGATACAGGATGTGATCCAGACTTCGTTGGACTTGCTACAGGTTTTTTTTTTAAAGTATAGGCTACTGATGGTTAAGGGAAGTGCGTATGCCGAATTAGTAAACATCACATTTTGATGCATTTGGAATATTAACCACACTAGCATGCAAAACTGGATTTCCACAAGCATCAAAAGTATCATAAGCGAAGTCTTCAGTCTTCACGGTAGAAGTTGACATATTCAAGGAAGATTCATGAAAAATGCATTCATAATCAAAACCAAGAATACAAGGTGGAGCTTTTATGCTACCAAAAAATAGGAACAATTGTATTCAATTTTCGTTTCTCTTTTCTCTATGTATTATTACTGAAATAGATGCTTCCAGTGTTGAGTGTCCAAATTAAATGTTATCTCTATACAAATCGTGCAGGCTCAATTATATGAATTCTAAGGAAACAAATACAAATATACATGTAGGAACTTCAACTAGAAAGAAGTCAAGAACCACTATGCTCCTGGTACTAACCTCTCTGCTCTGAGAAGACGTGTTCTTCTTTTGCTGTAATAAATCAGATATTTCTTCGCGAACAGCTCGGTGGTTGAGCCGTTCGGTGACGGTGCTCACCGCCCGCGTTCGAGCCCTGCTGGGCGCGGGTTTCGCATGGGGTTTTCCCCCAGTTTTATTTCAGGTCCTAGACAACTAGCATGGTGCAACAATGGGACTACGACGTGCCCGTCGTCTACAAGGTTCGGTGTGGCTTTGGTGATCTCCAAAAGGATGCTGGTGGTATATAGGTTGTAGATCTAGGGGTGTGTGTGCGTGTGGTGTGAGTGAGTTGTGTAGAGTTCAGATATTACAACTTGTATACTAGGAGTCCAGGCTAAAAAAAAATCAGATATTTCTTCATGATTTCTTAAACTTGAATTATAATGCGTCAAATGATGTTTGCCCTCGGCTCTTAGATGCAAGTACTGCAGAGCACAAGGGCAAAACTTAGTCCTCCAAAAATTGTTTGATGTCAGTTTCAGGCAAACATGTCTTCTGTTGACAGTTTAGCAGTGGAAGCACTCACCATAGCCTAACAGGACTCATTTGTTAATAACATAACCGTGCATTCCCATTTTCCATCAAATTGAGGCCCTACTGGGAAAGGGTATTAATAAACATAGAAAGATGCTCACCCATGTGCTAAGTATGGCGCTGGACAAATGATTCGACAAGTGGATTTACAAGCTCAGGTGCTTCATCCTGCAAGACAAATACAAACAAATAAAACAGCAAACCCCAGATGCAAAGGTACAAAACACTAGGCAGATTGCAATAGATAATACAGTATCTGACTAAATTAATCTGCTACAAAGAGGACCTGAGGGCAGTGTCCAACATCTGGCAAGACAACAAAATCTTCAACTGTATCAAAAGATGCATAGGCTCTTCCAAGCTCAACAGGCTCCCATGGGTCCTTCTCCCCCCATGCTACCAAAACTGGACACTGCACAAAACAAAAGAAAACCATAAGTAATTTCCAAAATCAAAACGAACTATTAATCACACAACTAAAATCATCCTAACCTTCACCAATGGAAGCAACTCTTCAGGTAGAGGTCCTCCAGAGTAGCAGATGAACTCAAGGAATACATCCACTGCTCCAGGATCAAGACCAGGCTGTAAAATAATCTGAACTAGCTCATCTGTCACTGCAGATGTGTTATGATAACACTGTAGAAAGTTTAGTTAGAACCAGAAAAGCATAAAAGTTGAGGTGTATGCAATCCAAAGGTATAACTACCTATCATTAAAGAAGCAAAAAAAAAAAAAAAATCACATTCTATACTTACAATGAAGCAAAAGGATCTCCATGCTTCAGCAAGGAAAAAGAAAATTTAAAGATTTCTTCGGTGGGATATTCTTATTGAGTTGCATGCAATGACCAGTTCAACCAAAAGTTTATGGTACAGACGAAACATGCACAATGCACTCATTAACTCATACTTCAACGCTCCCACTCATGACAACGGTTTACACAATTTGATCCATATAGAAAAATATCCACTGCAACACATCAACATGCATGCGAGTATGTCCTCACTTATCTGATTCAACAAATCACAAATCATCTTGCAAGCAGACTATTGTAGTGCAAGACAGAAATAAATAAAGAAAGTTATGCTACAATTTCAACAATAAAAGAAGAGGTGTTGAGGAACATCATTTCCCACTGTTCTCTAGGAGAAATAGTGAGTCATAAGTTATCGTGTTTCCATAGAAGGGGCCTGAAATTCAGTAGTTGGGCTGAAATTTGGCGCACTGAAGTTCTATTGGAGTTTCTCTTTAGCACACTGATCTTAAGCTGTTCTACAGGGCACATCTATCCCCAAAGAAAATGTTGAGCAGCAAATGTCAAAATGACTTCCATTTACTTCAGATAGTAGACGAGGCATCTATTTGTATCCTAAGTAAAACCTTGTTTTTGCTTTTTCTGCTGTTACATATGAGAAATGAGCATGTAATCCTCACACGGGGCCTGTTTGGAATTGCAGGAATTTCACAGGAATCACATTTGAATTTCACAGGAATCAGTTCAATTTCACGGGAAACACGCAGGAAGATGATTTTTTTTCCCGTGTTCCAAACATCTAGTTTACCGTTACTGTTGTAGAAAAACATTAGGGCCCTTCTCTGAGAGCTTGGGCTTGTGCATACGACCTATCATACACCTGTAAGTTGGCACATGGCTTCACCACGTAATAAAAGGGTTAAATTTACAAACCGAAAACTCCAACTCATAAACTGCATGTTTAAGCTTAAGCTAATGGTAGCTTTCAACGCTACAAGCCTGAGCTATTGGTACCAATATACTAGCGCAATGTTTTGTAACACATATAGTTTCTTCAGATAAGTATATTATCCTCAACATAAGATTGTATGTAACAGTATATCTTTTTAATGATGAAATTTTTGGAACTTCTCGCCTTAGTATCGCATGGGCATAATATTACATCCTCTGGATATATTTTTACAAGATAAGATGCTAGAGAGGAAGTACCTGGCAAAGAATATTTTTCACAGATTCTGGTGTAGCAATAGCATTAAAAAATACCTTCCCAACAATAGTGTTCCTAGAAAGCAGTAAATGCATTATAAGAAGCAACTACCTAGCACCAAGATATTGTGATGGGAGTACAAAATACAAGTTACCTTAGGAGACTTTGAAAAGATTTGATGAAAGGCTTTGCAAACCATGGCTGCTTTTTGATATGAAGCATCCTTAGTGAAATATCCAATAAAACAATTCCCTTACATTTTTGAGGTTCCATAACGGCTGCCTGCAGACCAACAACCCCTACAGGATAGTAAGCACAGCACAAGATTTAAGATACTCAAATCATATATCAAATAATCACGAGATCAGTCTAATTAATCAGATTCACGAATTTACTCATTTCAGTAACAAATAAAATAAGAATACCAAGCTGGGGCATCCAGCATTTCAATACTGGAAATGTGTCTTTCAACAGATTGTACCAAGTAACCAGCATCACTATGCTAAGACTGCCACATCAGTACCTCAAATGTATTATAAAATGGTTAATGTAATATATGACTAAAGATAATGACAGTAAAGGTGCAATAAAAGAGGAAGATGCTAGAAATTCTGACAAAAAGATCTGGACCTCACCATGCTGACTGGTGGATCCTATATATGATTCTAATATAATCACTGGATGTTGTTAATAACCTTTTGAAATCCAAAAGATAAAGAGGGTAAGTACATAAAACAAACCATATAACTCCCTTGTAATAAAGAAACAGTCGAATATATTCGGAGTAACAGCATAACTGTGCAGCATTGGCAATAGTTGTCAAATCATGTGTGCATCTGGCATACCTCCAATTGAATTACATATAAAGAAAGATTCACTCTGGACCACTTCAGCACAAAATGTATTCAGCTGTTCTCCCCATGTCTCAAAAGTATAAAAGTTCTCTCTGATCTCACGTGGATTAGGCTTATCAGAATAGCCATAACCAATTAGATCTATCGCATATACCCTGTGTGCCACGGCTAGAACAGGAATATTTTTCCGCCAATGGTCACTGAAAAAAAAGGAATATGTAGATCACTGCAAAGCAAAGGTAGCTAATAACTTTCAGAGAGACATATGTGTGGTTAGTAAAGGCCTAGCGTTACTTTAGTCTTATATGGGTACAGAGTAACTTTGAAGCAAAATAATCAGAAAATTTTTGATGTAATAGGTAACATATCTTCTCTTAAAGCTGGATTATCAAATGAATATAAGTTCTCAAGTACCTACTAAGTTAATGGGCTGCTTTCCCCGGCCTATTCTACATTTCTGCATACCTTTTTTTAATGCATTTCTGCATACCTTAGCAATTCAGCAAAAAGTGTACCAACAGCTAAGGAAGTAAGGGACATTTGTTATTAAGAACCGCAGTTGCTTGCAAATTTGGAGACAGATATGGAACATAAACACTCCAACATGGTTTGTCAATGTACGGCGCACACCTGTTTGCCCCAAACCCATGAATTAGAACCAACGCAGGGCCTGATGTCCCAGCGTGCTGGTAGCGAATGTTGTAGCCCCTCCATTTCCATGTGCTGCATGCAGACGAAGAAAGGCAGCAATCAACGATAAGCAACACAAGTCGCGATATCCAAACAATGAAACCCGCAATCGGACCCCAGACGTCACGTCAGGCGCGGCGGTGCCTACCCGGTGCTTACTTGGGGCTGAGGCTCCACAGGCGAGGACGCGTCGGCCGAGACTGCAACGTCCGCGAGCGGCGCGACTGGGGATCTCTCCTCTACTGGGTCCGCCTTGGAGCTAGAGGACACGACGCGCAGGCTGGAGCGTGGCGCGCCTCCCGTGGAGGGTTTAAAACGGCTGTAGAATCGTGGCGGGTGGGGCCCCACAGCGAACACCACGCGGGCCGCCGTGGCGCTGCGGCGAGCGTGGAGGGGGCTGGGAGCGGCCGCGCAAGCCATACCGCCGTCCGCCGCGCCGCGCCGCGCCGCGCTCACAGTGGTGTGTGGAGAGTAGAGGAGAGCCGAGACGGGGGACGTGGGGGAGGGAGGGAGGGAGAAATTCGGGGAGACGGAGAAGCAACGCAACGGGCGCGCGCGTGCGCGACAGCGGGAGCTCCTCGGCCATTGCCTATTGGTGTTGGCTGTTTCGCCGCGTGGGCGAAAAGGGACGGCAGGTGGCCGTGATCAGCTGAGCGAGCCAGCGAGGCGAGCGGGGCCGGGTTTGGTGGGCCTCGAGTCGCGGGCCAACTGAAACAGAAATTGGAGCGGGGTCCAGCCCATATCGTTTTACTGGGCTTAAACGCAGGCCGAATGGGCCCACTGGTTGGCTCATCTGCGGGCCGCCGACCGCCGTCCGCCGATAGGAGCTCGCTCCAGTCCAATAAATCCTCCCGGCTCTTTTTCCTTTGCCGCTCTCCAATTCGACTCAGCCCTCGTTTAGTTCACCGAACAGGGGAGAAAAACACTGTATCAGAATTTCTGTAGCATTTCGTTTGTATTTGGTAAAAACTATTCTAATTTTAACTAACTAAGCTTAAAATGTTCGTCTCATAAAGTACAATAAAACTGTGCAATTAGTTTTTAATTTCATCAACATTTAATACTTCATGCATTTGCCGACATTTTGATGTGACGGAGAATCTTCTTTTTACACAGTGGAATTGGGGGAGAACCGGGGAACTAAACAAGGCCTCAAACAAACGGGCAGAGGTGAGAGAAGGAGAAGACCATGTCGGCGGCGGCGCAGCAGCAGAAGGCGGCGGCCTCGACCTCGGCGGCAGGAGCGGAGCAGGAGGAGGTGGAGCACGGGCCATTCCCCATCGAGCAGCTCCAGGTGCGGACCCGGCTCCCCTCGCCTTCCGCTCTAACCCTAGCCGGCTTCTTGGGTCCGGTTCTCGTTCCCCTCGCGCTGGAATCGGTCTCGCGCTGGAAATGGAATGGGTGGCTTCTCCGAGAGTTGAGGGTTTCTTGAGGATCTGGCTCCGCGTGAGGAGGGAATGGGATGTGGGTTTCGTCCGGTTTCGGGTTCTTTGGGTGGGGCGCTGGGTTCTTGACCGAAGAAATGGGAGGTTCTTGAATCGTTTGTTGCCCCCTTCTTGGAGCCAAGGGCAAGCGTTTCTTGGATGTTCCGGTCCATGCGCGGATGAATTGGCAATTTGGCATTGTTTTTTCCCCAGCTGTTGCCGCGGTTTATTGAGTGCGAGAAACTAGGTTCCTGGTTGATTAACTCGCCTTTTTCCCGTTAATGCCGGCAAGATTGCGAGAGATTCTCGAGTTGCCAGTTCATGCGTGATTGAATTGACATTGTCTCCGCTGGGTTGCGAAAAAAACTAGGTTCTTGATTATTCGCCACTTCACAATGAATGGCGGTCAAGTTTGAACGTTTATTGGGGTTTCGATTTGTTTGCTGCTGGATCCGAAACAAACTTCTGGAAATGGAACCCTAGCCCCTGCCTCTTCATTCAGGGTGTGAACTGGGAGTCTTTCTTGGAACTTATGGTGGCTTGCAGTTGCAGTCCACTTATGTTGGGGTTTTCCTGGGTTTGTTTGGTCCTATCTAGTTTCTACCACGGATTGCACAATTTGCAGTAGTAAACAGTGTCAACGTTTATTAGATTCATTGATGTACTGAGATGACGTGCTTTCAATTGGAATCATAACTAGGCTCTCGAGTGGATTCATGGGACATGGGTATTTGCTTCTGAAATCTGCTTCAAAAATGAAGCATGAAGTCACCATCCTGTATCTTCTTCTTAGTCGATTTTCCTGTGCCTACTTTCTCTGTCTCAGAATTAAAGACGTTGTAGGATTCAAAATATATACTCTCTCCGTCCCAAAATATCTGTCGTTTTCGTTTCCCGAGAAATAACTTTGACTAAATATATATTAAAAAAAATATTAATATTTATGGTATATAATTAGTATCATTGGAAAGATCTTTGAATCTAGTTTTTTAATAAATTTATTAAAAAAATGTTGCACGGATTTTTTATAAATCGACCAACGGATTTAGGGACGAAGGGAGTACCAAAAAGCTTTAGCTTCATTGCAGTCGCAGCAGCCTAGCCAGTGCAGGTGCAGCAGCCTAGCTAGGCCTTGTTTAGTTACCCTCAAAATTCAAGTTTTTTCACTCTCTCCATCACATCAATTTTTAGCCGCTTGCATGGAGTATTAAATGTAGGTAAAAAAAATAACTAATTACATAGTTTAGTTGGAAATCACGAGATGAATCTTTTGAGCCTAGTTGGTCCACGATTGGACAATATTTGCCAAATAAGACGAAAGTTGTACTATTCATCGGTTTGAAATTTTTCCCAATCTAAACAAGGCCCTAGTCAAGCGCAACAACCTTTTCCCTCTCTGCATGCCCATCCGCTCAGCACCCACCAGTACTCCACAGCTCCATTCGGCAGCAGCCTTTGAGTGCAGTATAGGGGCAACCAGAGTCATTTGTTCATTCCTTGGTAATCCCTCCAACTGCTAGAACGATTAGCATTCTGGGACGGAGGGAGTACATCATTTCAGATGAGTCAGTTTTTCCCTGTACAAACTCCTGAAAATGAGGAATTTGTTGCCTGAACTATATTGTCCTTTTAACTAACATATGGCACAATTGTAGCTTATTGCTCAAGTACATAGCTTTCTTCAATTGTAGCTGAATATACATTAGCAAAGGATCTTATGATTGCATTTTGCAATTTATTTTGAATCCCTTGTTTAAGTGCCATTTAGGTAGTTGACTAACTGTAACTAGTTTCTTGAAACATAAAAAAGGTTTGTTACTCTGTTAACATTAAATATATGTGTAATTTGTGGTCTAGGCTTCTGGAATAGCTGCATTGGATGTGAAGAAGCTGAAAGATTCTGGTCTCCACACTGTGGAGGCTGTGGCTTACACTCCAAGGAAAGATCTTGTGCAGATCAAAGGGATAAGTGAAGCTAAAGTTGACAAGATAATTGAAGCAGGCAAGTAATATGGGACTGTATATGTATTGAAACTGTATTGAGGCTATGTTGTTTGGAAGTTGTATTGCACATATCGAACTCATAACTGTCTGCAAACTTTTTGCAGCATCCAAGATAGTTCCACTGGGATTTACAAGTGCCAGTCAACTTCATGCACAGCGGCTGGAGATTATTCAAGTTACAACTGGATCAAGAGAGCTTGATAAGATCTTGGAGGGTAATGAGCTTGCATATTCCATGATATTAGTTTCGTGTACTATAGCAAGTCACCGTGATTACTGATTAAGCATTCTGTTATGACATACCTGCAACAGGTGGGATAGAAACAGGATCTATCACTGAGATATATGGTGAGTTTCGCTCTGGAAAGACTCAATTGTGTCACACCCTTTGTGTTACATGTCAGGTGACATTTTTATCTATCTACCCCTTTTCCATTTCATTCCTTAATTGTTCTGTTGGTCTCAAATATGTAAACCATTTATATTGCAGCTTCCACTGGACCAGGGTGGTGGTGAAGGAAAGGCTCTATATATTGACGCAGAGGGTACATTCAGACCACAAAGGCTCCTGCAGATTGCTGACAGGTTATACCTTAGCCGCACTTATTATTTTGGATTATAACATAACTTTGATTGCTAATCATGCGCATGCTGGAATCTAGGTTTGGGCTGAATGGTGCTGATGTGTTAGAGAACGTGGCTTATGCCAGAGCTTATAATACGGATCATCAGTCTAGACTTCTGCTGGAGGCAGCTTCCATGATGATAGAGACCAGGCAAGTTTTGAATCTACTACGTGTGAACTGTCTGTTACTTTGAGCACATAACAAATATAAGCATGATTTACTTACTATAGATAGGCGAGCATCGATTGTGCACTAGGTAAATAAGTTAAATTTGTTTTGGTTATCTTTCTGCTTACGAATCAAATGTATTGATCCTTTGTAGCCACATCGGTTCCATGTGACATTAAAATATGCATGCGCCTGAACTTCACTATTCACTATTATTTACAGCTGTCGTATTGTGAGTTTTCAGTCTATGTGCATTGAATAAGAATGTCCCAAGCCTATTCATGATACATTGCTCTTCATGTCAGCTAACTAGTCAAAATATAGTATAGTAAGACAGTTGGTGTATATTTAGCATATCAAACCATGCAGGACATACTGATAATTAAGTGCATACTATGGTTAGGCTGTATATACCAATGCAGTGGTCACTAGCATGATAATGCTGCCTCACAATTTTATCACATCAGCCAATACAGAAACCAGATAATTTTTGTTGCTGCAACTGCAACTGCTACTATGTTGAAGTGTTTTTCATTAACTCTGCTTGCAAATGCTTTTTTTGCTGCATTCTTGGACTATATAGCTGATGCCTGTTTTCAGTATATGCTTATTATGAATCTCATGATTTCCATATGACTAATAATTGCAGAACTAGCTGTTGTTCTGAATCTCTACATTTGCAGGTTTGCTCTTATGGTTGTAGACAGTGCCACAGCTCTGTACAGAACTGATTTCTCAGGAAGAGGGGAGCTATCAGCGAGGCAAATGCACATGGCTAAGTTCCTGAGGAGCCTTCAGAAGTTAGCTGATGAGGTCAGTTGTAAGTTAGCATTCTTTATTTTTTGTCATTGAGAAAATTGTAGCCTTTTACCTTTATTGCTATGTCTTAGCTTTCTTTCAAAAGAAAGTTCTGTTTACACTATTGGATATCAATCATGGTTGTTCAATTTGCTTAATAAGTTGATTTTATTGGTCACTGCAGTTTGGAGTAGCTGTGGTTATCACCAATCAAGTAGTAGCACAAGTGGATGGATCTGCTATGTTTGCTGGACCACAGTTCAAGCCCATTGGTGGAAACATCATGGCTCATGCTTCGACCACAAGGTGCATTGTTCCACCAGTTCATCATAATAACTAGTTATCTATATTCAAGCCCCCAATGTTGGTTCTATTCCTATCTGTGCCTTTCCTTAAAATGTCAGTGATGTCTCTACCAGGCTTGCTCTTCGTAAAGGACGAGGGGAGGAGCGGATCTGTAAAGTAATAAGTTCTCCCTGCCTGGCTGAAGCTGAAGCAAGGTTTCAGTTAGCTTCTGAAGGTGTTGCAGATGTCAAGGATTGAGACCATTTCTGCTTACAGGCATCTTCAGATTCATTGCTGGTCTGCTGTCTGCTTTCATTCCTTGGGTCAACTTCTGTGTTGCCTCACCTTGATTTACAAAACAGTTGCCTTCATAGATGTGAATGCATGCCTGTGACTGATCTAGCGACCTGTTGTAAATAAAACGATGTCTGTTGCCCTGTTGTGTGTTGCATGTAATCTGACAACTCCAACAAATATTGACGCAATTGTAGTTACGATGTATCAAATATCAGTTCAGTTCCCATTTTGGGTTTTATTGTTCGCTTAACACAGCAATTGCTGGATGTGCAGTGTGGGATTATTATAGACAAGAATCCACATGACAACAATGACCGATCCTGATAAAGGTCGTTAGTGAATATGACAATATGTGACTCCAGCTGACGCTACCCTGAGTTCTTGACTGTTGGTGCAGGTTGCATTGTGAACTTGTGGTGACATTTGAGTTCACTTGTGATAAGAACAGGGTTGATGGGGAAACTAACTTGTGATTGAAACAGGTTTGATGGGGAAAGCTAAAGATTCTATATGATTGGCTGTTGTCTGACCGTTTCCATTGTTTCTTTAATTAATGAAATGTCCATTTCCATTGTTTCTTCAGTTAATGAAATGTTACCGTCACATATGAAAGGTTTACGTCTTCGTATTTGTTTGCATGACATATTTATTTCCTCTTTTTTTTGATGTTGCCTTGGTGACTAAGTTTTAGAAATGATTATTCACCCTCTTTTAATCGGTCATCTTGAGTTCTCGGCCTTTCAGGTGGTTACAGACTTACAGGACACTTGTGTTGCCGTCGAAGTCACTTGAAATTCTACACAATATGAGTCATTAGTGTAGATACTAACTATAACAAATAGCAAGAGCATATACGAGTAAATAAACCTCAAAATGAAACCATAAGATGCAAATAATTCTAATCTATGGACCATAATATAGAGCATGATTTTATTAAAAATATAAACTGGTTTCATTTTTTTTGAGCGAAAATAAATTTCCTATGATTTTTCTAAGATTAAACTAAACTTTATAATGTTAAATTTCATATTTTGTTAAAAAGTATTTGGGTAGTTTTTTTAAGATTTATTTTTTTTAACTTTTTTTTGGTAAAGTCTATTTGACTGAATTATCTACGTTATCTGATTGATTTACCTCTCTAGTGGTTTGATGTTGTGCCGGTGCCACGTCAGAAGTTTGATGTAGCGTTATGTTAGAACCGCCTTGACAATCACCCGTGGATACAAAATAGTTGGTTCAGTAGTTGAAGGAATCAAAATATTTGGTTTTGGGGAGATAAATCAGATAAGTTGAGGAAGATGAGGAGATAAATCGGACATTTCACTTCAATCGATGAGTTTACCTGGGCTTTGACGATGAAGTGGCCTTGATCAGAGGTGAATGGTCCTCTGCTGGACTCCATCCACCTGTGGTCCGCCAAGCTCCTCGTCAGCCTACCGCATTCTCTTTCTACTGAAAAGCTACTAATGCTCAGTTGTGCTATGTCTACTCGTATTATGAAAATTGCACCAGTAAGTTTCAAAAAAAAAGAAAAATTGCACCAGTACGCGTGATACAGAGATGGACAGTAATTTGGAACTGAACAAGACCAAAACACATCTAAGTTGTTCGAGCTGAATTTTTAAGTTGTGATCACAAGTTGATTGCATTGCAGGGACAGGGTGAGGGAGAAAAGCAGCAGCAACATCAGGATCATCTCCCCTGAGCTGAGAGAGAACAGTCGAAGAGGCTGCACAAACGCTGGTGGTAGCCGACGACGGATCGCGTGACATGACGTACGAATCAAACCCTTGTTGGATCTGCGCCAGCGCCATCATGCCATAACTCGCATAGAGGGTGCAGGCACATCATGCCCAGATTCAGCACGAGGCTCACCTCGTCCGCGTCGTACCTTCCCGCGAGCCGCGGATCCACCGCCGCGGTGGCACTCAACCACCCAGTCGACCAGCACGACAGGTTCGTCGCTGCGGCGGTCTCGCTCGATCGGCCTCCGCCCGCAGACGACCTCCAGGAGGAACGCGCCGAACGCGAACACGTCCGTCGACGGAGTCGCCCTGCCGTCGCGCACGAGCTCCGGCGCGAGGTACCCCATGGTCCCGACGACGCGAGTCGTCTCAGGGGTGGCGCCGTGATCGTACAGTCTGGCCAGGCCAAAGTCGCCCAGCCGCCCATTCATCTCGTGGTCCAGGAGCACGTTGCTCGCCTTTACGTCTCGGTGGATGACGACCTGCTCCCAGTCCTCGTGCAGGTACAGGAGGCTCGACGCGACGCATCTGATGACCCAGTACCTCTGCGGCCAGGAAAGAGCAGGCTTGCTTGGGTCGTGGTCGTGTAGGTACTTGTCGAGACTGCCGTTTGCCATGTAGTCGTACACCAGGTCCAGGAGAAGCTCGCCCTTGCGCCTGCAGTAGCCCAGCAACTGCACGAGGTTCCGGTGCCGGAGGTGGCCGATGCTATCACCACCTCGGCGACGAACTCCCTCACTCCTTGCTTTGACCCATGCGACACCTTCTTCACTGCTACCTCCAGGTTAGATGACGGGAGTGTTCCTTTGTATACTCTCCCGAGCAAGTTCCTGTCGTTGAACCCGTTGGTGGCATGGAACAAGTCCTTGTACGCGAACCGGTGCGGGCCGAACTCGTCCTCCCAGTCTTCCCGCACCTCGGCGTACCGGCGCCTCCGCCGGACGATCACGAAGACGGCTGCTAGGGCCGCGGCGACAAGCAGTGCGGTGGCCGGCGGCAGCGTCACGTCCAGGACCTTGGACCAACCGTGGCAGGACAGGGAGCTTGGACAAGTCGAGAGGAGGAGCTGGCCCGTCCAGGCTGAAGCTCCACCCGAGCACGTAGTGGTGCGTGGAGAAGACCCCGGTCGCCGCTGAGAAGCCTACGTACACCGGATCCGCCACGACGGTGGAGAGATCGATGGCCATGGAGAGTAGAGGCTTCTTGGGTTTTGGCACTCGGACCGGCGCGAGCGTCACGTCCAGCCGTCTGGCCCGACCGTCGTAGTCCACCCACACCTGCACTGCATCGGCTTGCGGCTGTTCAGTGCCAGCTCTCGAAAGGCGCCTCCGTCGCCGTCGTCGTAGTATCCTGCCGGCCGGGCCTGCTCCGATATCATGCTGTTGATGTCGACCCCGACATGGTTGCTGTTGATGTCGTGGAACTCGGTGTCGGTGATGGTGTCGAGCTCAACCGCCAGGACGCGGCGGTGCCGTTGGTCGCGTTGAGGAGGCCCAGGTACTGCCCGGCGTTCGCCTTGGAGAGGTTGCTGGTCGGGGCGACCACGAAGGCGAGGCCGTGGGAGCTCAGCTCGTCGTAGGGGGACACGATGGCGAAGACGAAGCATGTCGAGAAGGACCGAGCCGTCGTCGCCGCGGACTCGCTGCTGGGGAGGCGGAGGTGGAGCGGGACGGGATGGAAGGCGTGTGCTTTCGCCTGGTCCGTGGTGTTGGTGAGCGCCAGGAGGCCGTCGGGAGTCACGACGGCGAGGCCGTCCAGCGTAAGGCCCGCCGCGGCGAAGCCTTGGTGAACGAACTGGCCGCTGTCGGTGTCGGCGACCGAGGCCGCACGGATCAGGAGCAGCAGAACGAGAACGAGGACGAGGACGAGGACGAGGGATGTAGTTTTGGCAAGCATAGCTTTTTCCGGCATTGGTGCGCGCAACCACAATGCATGCTGTGCTGTTTTCTGACGGTGTATTGTTGCGTCAGCTGGACGGCTTGTTGAATACAGTAGGACCGAATAATCTTTCTGCGCTGTACATGTGCAGGTGCTGCTCAAACACTCGGCGTCGCCAAGACTAGCAATTCTATTATCCGGCTGACCAGTTCCGCTGGTCAATTCCGGTGGCCGGCGGTGGTGGGTGAGACTGGGGTCACTGATGAAATCCTTTATGGTGGAATTCAAAGTCTCGCTCAATGCTTCTCCTTCTTTTTTTACTACCGCTCTGCCCGGTCAATTACGGAGTCGCTTTGGTAGTATTTCTGTCTTCGTCGTTCATTAAAGAACAGAGTTTTACATCAAGCTTTAATCAGCAGTCCTGATCCTGATATGTGGTGCTAGTACTGTATAGGGATCAGTTTCCACCGGTCTGAGAAGGGAATTCACACAGTCTGACTCCTTCAACAACAGCATTTTTAATTGTTGCACACGCACAGGAACGATGGCGACATCCCAGATCTGGTAACAACAGAAGAATATCATTTGCTTTACCGAGCGAGTATAACCGCACCATGAACACCAAAAGAGTCCTTCAGACGGGATCCACAATAATTTGATGTCACATGCCATATATATACAATAAAGTACTCCAATAAGATTGCATCCATAATAAACGGATCTACAGTTCTATACACACGGGAAAAAAATGGAATCCGTCCAGCACACAACACCACCATGTATGTGGGGAAAACTAGCTAGGATACAGCAGGTAGACGTGGCACCCTGGCTTCCGATGACTTTGATCTGTCTCTGGTCTTGTTGACTTAGACGTCGTCCGCGCGCAGACAAACACAGCCAGCCACTCGACCCCCACCATGTAATTCCAGTTTGCAGTCACCAGGTCTGACCAACGCGACGCAAGAGAGGCGGAAATTTGTTGTCATTTCCTTTACCAGTGCAGACGACGAGCGTTTCCTTGGCGGCTGTGCCGCCGAAGCGACGCAAAAGCCATGCTGGCGTTCCTGCCGTTCCACTTGGCAACTCTGCACCTTCTCCTCGCGCCTGCGTACAGCGGCGCCGCTGCGACCGGCGGCGGTGGCGGCAGCTTCATCTACAACGGCTTCGCTGGCGCGAACCTCACGCTCGACGGAGTGGCCGCAGTGACGGTGGGCGGCCTCCTGGTGCTGACCAACGGCAGCCTCCAGACGAAGGGCCACGCGTTCCACCCGTCCCCGCTGCCGTTCCGGGACCCGGGCTCCCGGCGGAACGCCACGTCCGCGCGGTCCTTCTCGACCACCTTCGTGTTCGCCATCTACGGGCAGTACGCCGACCTGAGCAGCAACGGGCTGGCCTTCTTCGTCGCCGCGGACACGGCGGTGCTGTCCACCGCGCTGCCAGGGCGGTTCCTGGGCCTCCTCAACGACACCGACAACGGCGACCGGAGCGCGCACGTCTTCGCCGTGGAGCTCGACACCATCTTCAACGCCGAGTTCCGTGACATCAACAGCAACCACGTCGGCGTCGGCGTCAACAGCCTGAGGTCGGTCTGCGCCACCGACGCCGGGTACTACGACGACGCCACGGGGC